>OX387281.1:13527890-16082890 GCA_947562105.1 Shargacucullia verbasci | reverse complement strand
ATTCCATCCTATATTTGTCTCACATAAACCCTTACATCATAACAATCTGTCTGGACTTTAAAATAGACTTTGACCCCTGAGTTTGTTTCGGCGTTTCTTCTCAGGGATAGTCATAGGAAATGCCGACCCCATCTAGTTTTAAAAAGACGTGTAAAAGTGATTGAAAAATCCTAATTGCAAAATAAATAATTTCATTTCATTTCATATGACGTATCGATGCAAACTATTCGAAACGAGTTGCATTGAGCTGGAGTCCATCACAGACGGCCCGCAAAAAAAAAATATTTTGACAGAGGAGCAAAAAGCTGCTCGCGTGCGATTCGCTCGGGACTACAGAGATTTCGATTTTTCTTACGCCATATTTTCCGATAAAAAGAGCTTTAAGTCCAGCCAACAAGGTCGGCATTTATGGCGTATAGATAACACAAGATACGAACCCCGAAATGTAATCCCAAATGCAGAATCGGGAAGAGTTGTTGTGAATATGTGGGGCTGGATGAGTGCTGCTGGACCAGGCGAAGTTGCTTTTATACCGGGGAGGGCAAATGGCCACACGTATAGAGATGAGCTTCAAAATATTATGTTACCAACGGTGCGCACAGTGTATCCACAAATGGAGGTGCCAGAGTTTTATTTCTTCCAAGATAATTGCCCGATACACCGTGCGCTGGTTGTTCAAGAGTGGTTGCGATAGCAACCACAAATTAAAACAGTGCCGTGGCCCTCCCGGTCGCTAGACTTAAACCCCATTGAAAATTTATGGGGTTTAATGGTCCAGAAATGGGATAACAGGGCAGAAAGAACCAAAGAAGCACTTGTCACCCATTGCGAACAAGCTTGGGATACATTTAGGGGTTCCAACTTGTGCGAAGTCCTGGTTAGGTCCATGCGTAGCCGGTGCGATGCTGTCATAGATGCGGGAGGAGCATCGACAAAATATTAGTTGATTAATTTACATTTTAACATACAGGGCGGTCCAAATAGTGACGTCATGAAAAAAAATGATGTATCGCGATTCTTGATAGTTATTTGCTTATGATGTCACTATTGGGACCACTCTGTATAATTATATTAAACACTCTAAAATTTTAATGGTTGTTTCTCCGCGGCAGAAAGATTTGCCCTCATTAGTACTATCAAAAAATAGCTTATAGAAAGCTTTGATTTATGAGGCTAGTATAGGCTATAATAACATCATTCTCATCACGGAGCAGTAACCAAAGACGCGGGTGAAATCGCGGAGGATAGCTAGTATTTGATAAATAATGTAATAATGTGTGTGTAATGTAATAATATGCATGTAATAATAATAAATGAAAATATGTATGATTATATAAAAATACATTTCAAACTTTCTATGTTATTAATTAGATATAATTATTGTTGTGTATTTTATTATTACCTAATATTAACAATCTGTTAGGCTGATTGCCTGACAAAACACAATTTTATGTTAAAGTCTATGAACATTTTTGTTTAATGTAAATTTTTCAATGAATCTGTAATGTTTTCTTATGAAATGCTGAATAAACCTATAATTTTTTTATTTTTTTTTCTATAAATAAAAATCTTTAAAATTATTCTTAACCAGCCCACAAGCAACCAGTGCTTATATCACACTAAGATTATTTAATCTTAGTCAGTTGGCGGTTTTACCATTTAAACAAAAATCGCTTATTATACAGATAAGATATTAATTAAATACCTATCTAAAAAAAATAGTTTTATAAAACGAAATAAAAAGCACCCTGTAGTACCAAATCACATAACTTATGTCGCTGCGCTATGCCAGTGCGGATAACCACGTGTGTTATGATTTCAAGAATATTTTTTTTATTTAATTATGAACTATGATATATTCGGCTAATCGAGGTTCTCATATTTGGAGAAAAAAGTAGCCATAAGATTTCAAAAGATAAGGAAACAGTAATTTTTTTAACAAACAAATAAATATTCTCTTTTGTTTGCTTCATCGGCGTTATCTTTAGAAGTATATAAATAAAAAAGTCAATACCTATTGTTTTAACCACTCAAAAATGCCGATTATTGTCACCTACCGATTCCTAGTCATATTTTACGCTTACTTTTTGTGTTCTTGCAGGTGCACTCCAAAGCAGATAATAAAATAAGAATCTTATTGTCTATAGAACAATAAAACGAATTATTTTACTACTTAGGAGTGCACCTGCAAGAACACAAAACCGAAAGTTCGTGGGAAATTATTATAAAATCTACCTAGTAACCTAGTGCCTACCTTCCGACTCCATCATCTGAACAGTTCGATATTACCATATTATTGTATTATCTACGACACGACAATTAGAAGTTGGTTAAATTTGATTTCCAATATTTTCTCATATAGGTAGTTAATTACAGGTGAAGCTAATAAAAGCGTGTTAAAACTGAGTGAACACAAACTAAAAAATTTATATTTCACTTCTTCTTCTTAGTACAAACGATTACATTTTTGTGGAAACTTGATATTAATTAAATAAAGCAATACCTATATTAAATAAAGCAATACTAAATAAAGCAATATTAAATAAAGCAATACACATTTTTTGAACCAAACAATATATGAGTACGAAATTACTTCTTGTCAAAAATAATTCATAAAGAGCTCGCGCAGGCCGTGTCACAGTTTGAAACCGATACGACAATTAGGAAGTTGGTGTCCATTGAAAAAACACCTCACAAACAAGTTAGCACAGCTCACTAGTTAACTCACTTCTATACATCATTATATTTAGACGAACACAAATAAAATGCGCTTCCTATTGGGCAAAACGCATGCATACGACGATTGAGTTGAGAGCCGTGCTATGCAATTATCGCCTTAAAGGTGAGCATGCAGAAGTTTGGTCGATAGTACATTTATAACGTTCCAGGATTTATAAAGTTCGGTCGTTGGAAATAAGATAGGACGAAAGGTGGCAACTTTAAGTATGGCTCTGTGAGCTATCTCTATAGGCTTCATCACTGTCTTTGCGGCCCCTCCCCAGCAGGAAACACAGTAAGTGACTAGTGATTGGCAAAGAGCGAAGTATACGTTCCAGATAACTGAAGCGTGTGCCACGTGTCGCAGTATTTTAAAAATGTAAATAAGTTTCCGTACGCGGCCGGATAGGGTATTAATGTGTGATTTGAAATTTAAGTGTTGGTCAATGAAAATACCAAGATATTTTATTTGATCTACTGGAGTAAGTGATGGGCACTGGCAGGCCTGCTGCAACCTTGAACTACACGAGTGAGCTTTTAGGGAGATAGAGGGATTTGGTTGGGAATCTGAGTTTATTGAGAAGGTAATAAAATTAGTTTTAGTGGTATTCAAAGTCAAGGCGTGTGTGTAAAGCCATTTTACTGTGGAGTCAAATCCTTTTTGTGCAATTGACTGTAGTTCCAACCATGAGTTAGCGGTAAAAGTTATTGCAGTATCATCAGCATAAGAAACTAACTGGGCATTTCGTATATCTAGGTTGCATAGGTCGCTGATGAATACAAGGAACAGAGTGGGCCCTAAAATACTACCCTGTGGCACACCGTATTCGGTAGCAACTGTATCGCTATTGTAGTTGTCCATAGTCACAAATTGTGAACGGTTAGTTAGGTAGCTTTTAAATAAATTAAGTGGTGGGCTCTTACACCCATACATTCAAGCTTGAGTAAAAGGGTCGGAATAGGCACAATGTCAAAAGCTTTTGTGAGGTCTAAGAAAATAGTCAAAACCTTTATATTTTTATCTAAATTCTTAACAATGTAATCAATTAATTTGTTTATTGCGTCATTTGTGGATTTGTTTTTACGAAAACCAAATTGTTGTGGTGACAAAATATTATAATGCTCAAGATAGTAAATGAGTCTTTTATTCATTAAACGTTCGAGTATTTTTGATAAAGTACTAAGTACCGCTATGGGGCGGTAGTTATTTACAAGGCACTCAACGCCACCTTTGAGAATGGGATGAATGGCTGCCTTTTTGAATGAAGTAGGAAAGATGGCTAAGTCAAAGCAAAGGTTGAAAATATGGGATAGTATGGGTGCGAGGGATGTGGCGTAATGTTTTAAGAACAAAGTGGTGATACCATCCCATCCAGCAGCCGCATTTGTTCGTAGCATATTTATGGTTGTTATAATTTCGTCAGGATCTGTTTTTTCCAACACAAATGATTTTTTGAAGTTAGATGTGTGGGGGATTGAAATGCGGGTAAGTGATTGTTTGTTGTTTATACTATCTGCAAGTTTCCTTCCTATGCTTGCAAATAAATTAGTTTACATCATTGCAAGACTGTATCGGAGATGATGAGGCTGATAACAACTGTGTGTAAAAGTGTTTGGTTTTGGTAGTATTTGTGATATTTTTAATAGTTTCCCAGAGTTTTTTTAGGGTTATTCAGAACCAATAAGGCTAATAATTCTAAAGAATCGTATTTTCTTTTTACTTTTTTTAATAATGCTATACAAAAATTTCTGTATCGTTTATAGGTGGTTTTTTCTGTATCGTAATGGTTTTGATGTTGTCAGGCGATTGCTTGAATTTTTTATGCTCAGAGTCACGGTTACGTATACATCTCAGCAAACCTGGCGTTATCCACGGTTTTAGTTTGTTTCTTTGCAGGTACCTTTATTGTTGTAGTGCAGTATTTTATGGCTGTTTTAGTTAGCCTTATAAAGGTATCTGCAGCATCATTTGGATCTATCATAGTCAGAACGGGTGCAAAGTCTATACCTTTTTTTTTTTTTTTTTTTTTTTTTGATTTGCGTGGTGAGAACCCATCATGGGCTATCCTCCGCCTGGGGTGGGTGCGGAGGGGTGTGCCGGACTCCTACCGGCTAAACTCACCACGGTGGTCCGCCTCGACACCATATGGTGGGCCTCGGGAACTCTTAGAAGACCGCACCGAGGCCCACCACGGTCCCATGCCAAACGGCACTTCCCGGAGGGGGTGACTGTAAAGAGGCCACCCCCTCGTGCACGTCCCGGGGGAGACTGTAAAGAGGTCCCCCCGTTACCCTCGCTGGTGCTGTGTGCACGGCGACACGGACCACAGCGTGTCGCCGTCTTCTCGGGGGTCGCTGAGTGAGAGCGCGCAGAGTCCCCACTCTGCGCGCTCGCGACCCCTAAGGCCCCCCGCTAAGGTGTGTTAGGCGGGGGGTTGCGGCGTGTTGCGCACCGGGGCGGTTGCTCCCCGGCGCCTCCTCCTCCGTCGAGCGGGATCGGCCCTCTCCCGTTCCCGCTCATCGGCCTCCTTCTGGAGCATGACTGCTTCACAGAAGGAGACCACTGCCCTCCAGTTTTCCGATTCTGCCAGCATAGCCGATACTATGGCTGGCAGAGAGAGATCTTGCCCGATCTGGTCGACCAGAATCTGCCGCTCTGCGGCCCACGCAGGGCACGCCTCGAGCGTGTGCTGTGCAGTATCCTGGCCGCCTCCTCCACAATGGTGGCAATCAGCCGTGGCCTCGCGGCCGATCCTATTCAGGTATTCACCGAAGCAACCGTGCCCGGTGAACACCTGCGTCAGTCGGTACGTGACGCGCTCGCTCCTCTTGAGCCAGGCTCCGAAGTGCGGCACTATCGCTTCGACAACGCGCTTGTGCGCGAACTGTGGCCGTAAAAGCCGTTCGCGCCACAAGTCGAGCGCGTGCCTACGTGCGCGCCGCCTTAGCCTTTCGAACGCCGAAGCTGGCGCGGTCTCGCCGTCCTGGCGGATAGCGCGGATCCGGTGATACACCCTCGCGTCCATATCCGCCTGGATGTCGAACGGCACATACCGCGCCAGTAGAGTTGCCGCCTCGAAGGATACTGTTCTGTATCCTCGTGCGATTCGTATTGCAACTTTGCGCTGCAGGCCGTTGATTTTCGTCCTGCAGCGCCGGACGCCTGATAGCCGAGCCGACCATACAGGCGCCCCGTACAGCACCACGGATCGCACGACCCCCCCGTAGAGGCGGCGAACTTCCTCCCGAGGCCCCCCGAGATTGGGCAGCAGTCTGTGCATCGCACCCACTACCCTGTCGACTCGGGGGACCAGGCGTTCGAAGTGCTCTTCGAAGCCCCACCGACTGTCCAAGGTGAGCCCCAGGTACTTCATGTACCGGCCCACCTCGACCCGCGCGTCACCAACGCGTATCCGCGAGCTGGGAGGTTCCCTGCCGCGAGGCAGTTTGTGGAACCATAGCGCCTCGGTTTTGTGAGGCGCTATATCCAGACCCAGCGCGCGGATCTCAGCCACGACTGTTGCCACCGCTTGCTCGGCAAGCCGGATGGTTCCTTCCCAGGTGTCACCGCCGGCCAACACCAATGTGTCGTCGGCATAACAGACAATGCCGACGCCGGCGGGGAGATCGACACGCAGGACCGCGTCATACGCGAGATTCCACAACAGGGGGCCCAGAACCGACCCCTGTGGAACCCCGCACGTGATCCGCCTCCGCTGGACGCTACCGTCCCTGCCCACGTAACGAATGTGCCTGTCGCGCAGATACGCCCCGACGATGCCTCGCAGGTAGGGGGGGACCTGATGGTGTTCCAGGGCCCCCCGAATCGCGCCCCACGGGAGAGAGTTGAAGGCGTTGACAATGTCAAGGCTGACAGCCAACGCCACTCCCCCCCGCCGGGACACTACCTGTTCCGACAGCGAGCGGACGCGGAGAATCGCGTCCACGGTAGATCGCCGCTGCCGGAAGCCAAACTGGCTATCGGCGAGGTCGGGACCCACTCGCGACAGGTGCTCGACTAATCTTCGGGCAACTATTCTTTCGAATAGCTTCGAAGCCTCGTCGAGCAGGCAGATGGGACGATATGCAGAGGCAGAATCTGCGGCCCTGCCTTCCTTCTGGATCAGAACCAATCCGGCTTCCTTCCAGCCGGAGGGGAACACGCTGTTGCGGAGGCAGCTTGTGAATAGCCGCCTCAAGCGGTCCCCCACGACAGCCATCGCAAGCACCCACACCCGACCCGGAATACCGTCAGGTCCGGGTGCGGTGCTGCGAGCCTTCAGGCGGCCAACGGCTCGGTCTAGCTCCCCTTCCGAAACCTCCAGCTCCTCGGACCATTCCGAAGGAGCTAGAGGTGGAGAGGGACGGTCCCGGACCGCCGGGAAGAGCGTGGTGATCACCCTCTCCAGCAGCTCCGGGGCCATGGTTTCGGTCACCGGGGGGACGTAGGGGCGCAACTTCCCTACGACCATCCTATATGGTCTCCCCCACGGGTCCCTGTCCAGTCCCTCTAGGAGCTCTCTCCAGGACCGAGCCTTGGCGTCGCTGATGGCGTGTTGGAGCGCCATCGTGGCCGCCCGGTAGAGGCGATACGCCTCGGCTGTCTCTTCGGCTGTAGCAGAGCGTCGGCGACGGCATCGGGTGTACCGGCGGCGGGACGCGAGACAGACCGCGCGGAGCTGCGCGATCTCGTCCGACCACCAATGCACAGCCGTGCGCCGAACGCGCCTGGCCCGGGGCATCGATGCGTCGCAGACCGACGTCATCACCTCCCGGAACCAGGTGGCTTCCTCCTCTGGATCGGGCAAGATCCCATCGGAAACACCTTCCCCCTCTGACCAAGCCGCGACGTTGGCAGCTGCGACGAGCATATCTCGATCGAGCTGTTTGAGGGCCCAACGTCGCGGCGGTGGGCAAGCGCCCGGACGACTCGAGTTGCCTGGAGGGCGGAGAGCCACATCGAATACGATGTGGCGATGGTCCGAAAGCGTGACCATCTCTTCCGCCACCCTCCAACCCGACACAAGGCGGGAGACAGAAGGAGTCGCCCATGATAGGTCCACGACCGACTCCCCCTGCCACCGAACACAAGTGGCAACGGACCCCCGATTGAGTAGTCGGAGGTCGAGCGACGCCGCCCAGTCCTGAAGTACGTCTCCCCGGGGCCCGTCCCGGGTGTTGCCCCAAGCTCTGGAGTGAGCGTTGAAGTCACCAAGGACGAGCACGGGACGGGGTAAGCACTTACAGCGGATGCTGTTCGCCACCCCGTCCAAGTATCCCTCGTATTCGGCGAGAGACACATTGGGAGAGACGTAGCAGCCCACTACGGCCAGAGGTCCAAACTCCACGACAACAAAACCCTGCCCCCTATCCAATAGGGAGCAGGGCGGCCCACCGTCTAATCCAGCCCAATACACGGCGACGGAGTCCGCGGTGTCCCTGAACCAACGAGGATGTTCTTGGACACCGTAGGGCTCCGCGACCACCGCCAAAGCAATCGACCACTCCGCAATGGTCTGCAGGAAAAGATTCTGCGCATTGCGGCAGTGGTTCAGATTGCTCTGAAGGACTTTTAGGGCTGGGAAGGCGATGTCGTGTCCATCGCCTCCAGTGGGCCAGCACCCGGTGGTGCCGGCGCATTCGCCCGCTGCCTGTCGGCGGCGGCAAGAGAGGCTCGTTTTCCTCTCTTGCTTTTTTGGGCCACGCACGCTTTGCGGCCCAGCCGATGGTCGGCAGGCAGGCCCAGGTCCGCACATAGCGGACACTTGGGCGACTGCGCCGTGCAGGCGTTTATCATGTGACCAACGTCGCCACACTTGAAACACCGGGTGCTTCGGTCGACTCCCCCAGGGCACCGGAGGCGGACATGTCCGAATTCGAGGCACCGGAAGCACTGAAGAGGCCGTGCTGCCAGTACCTGGACTCTGGCTGACGTCCAGCCTACGCGAACGCGCTCCGTAGACGCCAGCTTCTTTGCCGCCCCCAGTGGGCACCGGACCCAGACGGTCCCCAGCGCCACGCGTGAGCGATAAATTTCGCCCACGGTGACCTCAGAGGGGACACAGCCGCCAGCCGCAGCGATAGCGGTTGCTACCTCCTGCGACGTGACGGAGTCGTCCAGGTCACGGACTCGCAACTCCGCCACCTTTGTCGGCCGCGCAATTTGCACGGCAAAGGTGGGGAGGAGCACTTCCCGCATCCGGCTCGCCAGGCTGTCCGCTTTGGCGGCGCAGTCAGCGCCGGCGATGGCAAGCACCATGCCGCCGCCGGCCGCCTTTTTGAGGGCCACGGTGTCGATGCCGAAGTCGGCGAGCTTGATGCTCCGCCTGGCCTCGGCCATCGCTTCACCCAACAGCGTGTCGGGTGAGTCCCTCGACACCGTGACCGTGATCACGGCCGATGCAGGAACCCTGGGAAGGGTGACCTTCTTCTTCCCCCCATTCGGGGCCTTCCCCTTGGGGGGATGTTTCGCCGGCGGTGCGGATGTGGTCGCAGGTGGCGGGGCAGGCGACTTCTTCGCCTTTGCCTTCTTGGCCACCGTCGACCACAGAACCCCAGTGGCCAAGGCGCCCTCGACTTGTGCCGTCCGCGAAGTCGACGCCGCCGCAAGTTCAGCGGACGCCGTATCTGCGGCGGGCGCAGGGGGCAGCTCTGCGACCGGAGCCACCTTGGCCGCATTGCGGCGCCTCTTCTTTTTCCCCTTCGTCCCGGCTTGGGAGTCAGGGGAAGACACCTGGGCGGGCGGCGCTTGTGCGACCGGCGCCTGTAAAGAGGGCGCCGGTGTGATTGGCGCAGAGCCCACTCTCTTAGCGTCGGCCGCGAGGGGCGGGCGAAGACGAGTCTCCGGCAGCAGCCGAGACTCCAGGGAGGCCAACTTGGCGTCCATCATGCCCCCGATCTCGAGGGCAAAGTCTATACCTGCCATAACTGTGTCAAGAGCGTCGTAGTTTATTTTATTTATATATTTTGTGGAATTTGATTTGATAGTAATTTTTTTAAGGCAAAACAGAGAAGAATAATGATCCGTTACAGTTGAATCATAGACAAGTGTCAAAGGCTTAAACTTTCAGCGAATTATAAGGTGGTCTAAACAGTTACTTCCTCTGGTGGGCTTCGTATGTGCAGGTAAGAATCCATGATAACCTAAGGTGGTAACATATTCATGAGATCGTGTATCTGATGAGTTAAGTTTAATATCTATGTTAATGTCTCCTGTGATGATTACAGTTTTGTAGTTAGTTAACGACTGAAGTATTATATTGAGTGCGGAGAGGAATGTTTGAATATTGTCGTTTGCGGGTGATCGGTAAATACAAAGTATTGCTACATCTGAGTCTAATTTTATTATTAAACCAGAGGCAGATTCATAAAAGTCAGGTTCTTTGTAAGCAGATACAAGACTGGATTTTACATAGACAACAACTTCATCGTTCTTATTTAAGTGTTTGGTGGTGTGGTAGGTACTATAATTTTGTAGAATGGGAATGTGGTAGTTACTGGAACACTTTAACCAGCATTCAGTCAGTACTAGGAGTTCACAATGAATATCAATACGGTGTAATAAGGTTTGTAGATCAGGAAAATTTACATTAATAGATCTAATATTTTGTGAAAGGATTTTTAATTGATATGTAGATTGTTCAATATAATTTTCAGTCTGTTCTGAGGTGCATGTGTGTGAATCCGATACAGAAAAGTGATCAACATCATCGATTAAATCATAAGTTTTGTTAGACATTAATACTGTAGGTGTTTGGGTGTGGGTTAACTATAAGGCGTTAGTTGCGAGGCATTATGAAAATTATTAAATGATAAGAATGTGGCCATAGGTGTATGGCAGTATGTGGGAATATTTGTAGAGTAGTTTTAATGTGTGTTTAAAAGTTAAGTTTGTAAGTGTTGTATTTGTGTGTCGTGTATGGTGTAGAGTATGTTATGTTTACAATGAGAATTAGTTTTATAGAGGATTTATTAAACACAGTACAAAAACGAAGATCACATTTAGCGTAAGAAACATTATAATATGGGGTAAACTTAAGGCAAAAAAGAAATACTAATCATGCATTATCCTTTGAATGCAATTGGCTAAGCTTTAGTTCACTTTTTATGACGATAGACTGACTTTCTGGATCTTTCTTCAGCATGATACGTACTTACGTTAGATGTCCAACAAAATTGGACTTTGTTCGCCTTAGCATAGTTTCGAGCTAGGTAACCCCCCGCCTAACACACCTTAGCGGGGGGCCTTAGGGGTCGCGATCGCGCAGAGTGGGGACTCTGCGCGCTCTCACTTAGCGACCCCCGAGAAGAAGGCGACACGCTGTGGTCCGTGTCGCCGTCTGCAGATAATAAAAATGCCAGCTGTCGCCCAGTCACTAAAAGTAAATTGATCACTGACCGATAGTGATTTTGGGGTAAAAACGTTACTAAACTCTCTATTAATCATATTGAACAGCAAAGTATAAGCTTGATCAGGATTGATGTCATACGGCAATAAAGGTAATTTATCTATAAGATTACATTTGAATAGTTCCAAACGGCCTTCATTGACAGGAACAACACTTACAAGTTTTCTTTGTACTCTAACTTGATTCCTAGGAAAAGTGACTAATTGACCACAGTGATCAGAGTCTAACTCATTTATAATTAATTTATTACAAGGTTTCAAGTTTGTAAAGATATTGTCAATACAAGTAGCACTAGAAGCAGTTATTCTATTTGGTTCAAAGAAGATATTGTACAAGTTGTATGACTTAAATAAGTTTAACATTTTGCTAGTATTAAACGATTTTTCCAATATATTTATATTAAAGTCTCCACAGACAACAACTGTTTTATTAGACTTCGAGCTTTTGAATAACACATCCTCCATATATTTCTAAAAAACATCAAAAGATGCGCATGGGGGCTTGTAAACGCTCATTACAATGAACCGCTCTAGCTCAATACAAGATATCTCAATTACTCGCTCAACAGAGAGGCTCACAATATCTTTGCGTTCTTTACACTTCAAGTTATTCAAGTTATATATTCGTGTAATTATTAATGAGCCACCATGGATTATATTTACTCTGCTGAACGAGCTGGTGACTTGGTGGTTGTTGAAGTTGAACATTAACTGATGGTATTTTAGCCAATGTTCAGTCACACATAAAATATCAATAACATTGCAGTTCAAAAACAACTCCAATTCTAAGTCTTTACCCATCAAACCCTTTATGTTTTGGTGCACTACAATGTGCAATGTTAAGACAATTTAACTGATTATTAATTTTATTGCTCAAATTTGATGGGGGTGATATTACATTAATGCTAGCGGGTATATCTGTTGCCACAGTGTCCCTCAAACTAGTGTACAAATCTAAATTAATAAAAGAAATATTGCCAGAGGTTGACTCTATTGTCTTATGGTGTAATTTAAATTATTTGGAAAAAAATCAGCACTTTGCTTATCTAGATTACAATTATTTAACTGCTCAATAGAAATAGAAGTACTATTTTTCAATAAAGTGGCTGAGTTAGAAATATAATAAGATAACAACTCTGCAATCTGTTGTTTATAAAAGCTTGAAATAAAGTAATTATCTTTAGTTGAAAAGTAATTTTTGCTAATGATTACATTAGAAAGAAAGAAAAAGTATTTATTGCAGGCACGCATAACAATAAAAAACAAAAAATATACATAATACTAGTACACACAGAGTTATAATATTATTATATTATAACATATATTACATATGTGTTTGGTGCCAGCAATGGGACCCCTTGTTCAGCTTTATGCTGCAATACGGCTTATTAAGCAGTGTTACAGCGCTGTTTTTCAACTTGAGGCCCAGAAGACGCACGGACATTGAATCGATCTTCATTCGCCGAGTTAGTCATTGTTTCCGTCCCGCTCGCACACCGCCGCTCGATGATTATGTAACCGGTGGCGCGCGGCGCATGAGTAGGTACAGACGCGTGATCGAAACAAAACAAAGATTACAATTCAACATCACAACATCCTAGAACATCTAGGACCTAGATAATAGGTGCAACAATAGACTAAATAAATAAATAATGGAAGTAAAACTATTAAGGTGTCACTGTGATTATGTAAAGAGTGCTTTTGACAAAAATAGATGAGTTTAAGCGTAAGTACCTATTATTATTACGTATACAGAAGAAATTTACAAAAAACAATAATATATTGTATTATTATATATATACCCTGCAACCTGATCCAGCAACCAATCAACAAATGAAGATCAATTTCACGAGAAGTACTTATCACCAATTGGAGTACCAGGGGACGTCCCCAGATGTTTATGCTGCCATGACGGCCGGTCACTATACACCCCGCATCGCCTGCACGGTCAAAAATAAAGGTAGATGTGTGACATTTCATATTTGCTCTTGTATTAAATACTTTTTTAGGTGTAATTTAAAGCAAAATTTACTGTTTGCAGACCGACACGGCGGCGGGATATTATTCCAGCAATGCGTAGCAGCATATTTGAAACATCCCCTAAATGCTGTCGTCCTGTACCGTGGTATTGAGAGCGGGTGCGTCGTGGAGCGGGTGGGATACAAAACGTGATCCTGCCTCCAAGTCAACTTATCATATAGGTAATTTGGGCTTCTCGCGTTAATTACACCAAACAGTAGGGTGGCTAAATGTAATCTTCTTCTAGCTGCCATTTTAAGAATGTTAGCAGCGTTCAGATATGGTGTGACATGGTTACGACGTGGAATATCGAAACAAAACCTAGCGCAAGCATTCTGCACTCTTTGAATTAGGCGATCGGTTCTCGACAACAAACAGGGGCCGTACACTGTATCACAATAATTGAATTTCGCTAGAACTAAACTATCCACCAGTCTCTTTCGCAACTCAACACTAAAATACTGTCTGAATCTGTATAATAATTTTAGTCTGTAAAAGCAATTTTTCACTACGTTATTTATATGTGCCTCAAAACGAAGTTCCGGATCAATGACTAGTCCCAGGTTACACGCTGTCTCCACCCTCTCAATGTTTTCTCGCATAATCTTTATCTGCGGTCGGGCCAACAAAATGCCGCTAATTTGTTTCCTACTACCCATGACAATGAACTTCGATTTGTCTGGGTTGAGGAGCAGAGAATTACGCTCTGACCATGATACGACTCTGCGGAAATCCTCGTTGATACCACAGACAGATGACGACGCTTCACAAACATCGAAAGACGTATATAGCTGTATGTCATCAGCATACATATGGTACTTACAATATTGCAGAGATTGAGTGATGTCTGCACTGTATATGATGTATAGAAGTGGTCCCAGAATCGATCCCTGAGGGATTCCCCGTGTTACAGGTTGAGGGCAGGAAGATATCAGGGATCCATCCTCTTTGCGTATTTCGACGTGTTGCGATCTATTAGTTAAATAGCTGTCAAACCATCTTATTGCCTTTTCCTCGATTCCATAATATTTCAGCTTAGACAGTAGTAATAATGTTATATTTATGGCATCAAAAGCACGCGAGAAATCTAATAAGGTGAGAATTGATCCTTTCCCGAGGTCCCGAGCCTCAAGAATATTACCTACTACGTCCACCAAAGCCATGACAGTTCCTCGTCGCTGCCTGAAACCTGATTGAAAGTCCGGTAGAATATTATTATCTTCCAAGTATTGCGTAATTTGTAAATACACAACCCGTTCTAATACTTTTGACAAGCAGGGGAGGATACTTATGGGACGCAAATCCTTGTAGTTTTTAGGGTTGCTATTTTTGGGTATAGGCCGAACAATCGCACGTCGCCACAGGTCAGGGAACGTATTAGTGCTTAAAGATTTGTTTATTATGGCGGTTATAGCCACTAGAGATTGAGGAAGTGTAAGGCGTATCATTTCGTTGCTTATACCGTCAACCCCTTGCGCATTTGTTGTAATACTCTTTATAATTTTAAATATAGCATTTTGGTCGACTGGTTTAAGTGAAAATGTTGACGGTCCATATTTATTATATTCAAAAAATGTTAGTTGCGAAATAGTTAAATTCAGATTTCCAGGCACTTCTAAAAAGGCTTTATTTATCCCATCTGGATCGATTAAGTGATCTGGGAGCATATTATCCTTATTTGTTTGATAAACATGTGACTTTAAATTTGATTTGTGATTGCTAAGTTGTACCACTAAGAATTCTATGATAGATTGTTTAAACTTTTAGAGCCGACAATAGAGAAGCATTATGATGACATTCTTCTTTATCACCAAAATATTAATCGCTTCTCTAGCAAAACTTTGGATATTGAATTGTTAGTTGATAGGTATCATATGGATATATTATGTTTCTGTGAGCCATGGTTAAAACCTGATAAAATGAAGTTTCATGTAGATAACTTTGCAGTTGCCAGTGCGTTCAACAGATTATCAGTGGAAGGTGGTGGTACTTTGATTTTGTGTAACAGTCGTTTTAAACATAAGGAAAGAAGGGACATCACTTCCTGCTCTGTTGATCGTTTGTGTGAGGTAGCATGTGCGGAGATTGAAAACCATACTATTCTGTGTGTGTATAGACCCCCCGCATCAAATTTTTCCTCGTTTTTAATTATAATGGAAGAAATTCTAAACTTTTTAAAAATAATAAATTTATTTTTGTTTGTGGTGACTTGAATATTGACCTTTTAGGTAACTCGCCAGAAAAATGTAAAATCTTGTCATTTCTTCTTTCAAATCTTTTAATCTAGATCATGTATTTAATGAAGCCACTAGAATCACTGCCTCTTCAGCTTCATGCATAGACAATGTTTTCACAAATTGCATGATAAAAGTCCTCATTGATTAGCGGTATCAGATCGGATCATTTGGGTCAACTAATTAAGTTCGAATCAAAGAATGATAAGAAAAATATAAATAATATCATTGAATTTAGACCTATAACTAAACGTAAGTTGCAGACGTTAAACAAAAATGTTGAAATTAAAGTTTTTACTTCTTCATATAATTCAAGAGACCCCAACAGAAATTACTCCACTCTATTCTCAACAATATGCCAAGAATTTAATAAGACTTGTCCAATTAAGAAGATCAAGATTACTAATAAATCAAAATTTAATGAATGGGCTACTAAAGGCATTAGGAAAAGTAGGGATCATTTATACGATTTATACTATCAAAAATCATTCACCTCTGATCAAGCATTCCATAAATATGTTAGGAATTATTCCAAATTATTCAAGGTAGTTTGTACTATTGCTAAATCTAAGTTAATAAGTAGTAAAATAGGTAATTCTAGTAATAAAATTAAGGCTGTATGGCAGGTAATAAATACAGAAACTGGGAATGTAAAGCAGCGGGATACCGACTTGAATCTAAAAACACATGATGGTTTTAAAACTAATAAGTTAGAAGTGGCAAACATACTAGGAAACTATTTCACAAATATCCCGATAGAGTTAACAAAAACTCTTGCCTCATCCTATACTTTAGCTGAATCTCTACTTAAAGAGAATTTCTGCAAAGACGTGTCTAACTTTAAATTCAAGCCTATCTGTATAAGTACAATTAAAACAGCATTTAAAAACCTAAATATCAAAAACACTGAAGACTTGTGGGGCATCTCTGTTAGAGTTATTGTAGATATTATTGATACTATTGCCCCCATACTTACAGGCATATTCAACCAATGCATAGATAAGGGTACGTTTCCTGATTTGATGAAACATAGTAAGGTCATACCAATATTCAAATCAGGCTGTAAGAATAATCCCTCCAATTATAGACCAATCTCCGTTCTCCCCGCATTAAGTAAAATATTTGAAAAAAATTTGCTTGATCAAATGCTTTCACATTTTAATTCCAATGGATTATTACATATTCGTCAGTTCGGCTTCACGAAGGGTAGGTCTACTACTGACGCAAGAGTGAAATTAATCACTCATATTTTGGAATCCTGGGAGAGCTCACAGGATGCAATTGGCGTCTTTTGTGATCTCTCTAAGGCTTTTGACTGCGTCGACCACATTATACTAATCCGCAAATTAAACTACTACGGAATTCGTGAACGAGCTGCCGATCTTATTCTATCCTACCTATCACAAAG
Source organism: Shargacucullia verbasci (assembly GCA_947562105.1). Lineage (NCBI taxonomy): Eukaryota > Metazoa > Arthropoda > Insecta > Lepidoptera > Noctuidae > Shargacucullia > Shargacucullia verbasci. The sequence continues at coordinate 16,066,104 of OX387281.1, read as the reverse complement.
ACAGCAAAAAATATGTGTAAATGGTGTCTTATCTGAGGGGTCTCTGGTGAAAATGGGCGTACCACAAGGCTCAATTCTTGGCCCTTTCCTGTTCTTGGCTTATATCTTCCATATATGATGAGCGGAATATCTGATATTGTTTTGTTTGCGGATGATACTTCCCTCATTTTTAAAATAAGTAGAAAAGATAGCGAAGTAATACATGTTAACAATAGCTTAAATATTCTTTCTAAATGGTTCGCAGCAAATAATTTATTACTAAACGCTACTAAAACAAAATGCCTCAAGTTCTTCTTGCCAAATGTACCGCAAGTAAGCTTAAACATAATGCTTGATGGCAATAAACTTGATTTAATAAACGAAACAGTGTTCTTAGGTATTACAATAGATTCGAAGCTGCAGTGGGGTCCGCACATCGCAGCTCTATCGAAGAGACTAAGTTCCGCGGCTTTTGCAGTCAGAAAAATTAGACAATTGACAGATATAGCTACTGCCCGAATGGTATATTACGCATACTTTCATAGCATTATGTCTTATGGCATTCTGTTGTGGGGATCAGCGGCGGATGTAGAATCAATTTTTGTATTACAGAAGAGGGCGATCCGTGCGATCTATAACATGGGTCCACGCGAGTCTTTACGAGTTTTTTTTAAAGAAATCGATATTTTAACATTACCGTCTCTCTACATTCTAGAAAATATAATGTTCGTTCGGAAGAACCTTCACATGTTTAGTATCAATAGCGACGTTCACAACATTAATACTAGAAATAAACATAAAATAGTGGTGCCAAAATTTAGATTGACTAAAACAAATAAATCATTTTTAGGACACGGTGTACGCTTCTATAACAAGCTACCGAAAACTGTAACCGATCTTACCGGTAAGAAATTTAAAATCCATATTAAATCTGTTCTCACAAAGAAAGCATATTATAGGATCAAAGACTATGTTGACGATAGAAACGTGTGGCGTTGAATATCTTCTGCACATGTGGCTTCCCTGGTTATCCATTGTGTCTACTAATTCTATTTTACATTAGATTCGCTTTACATATCTGGACATTCTTGATGTTTCAATATTTTGTATTATTTTATTTTGTATTTTTTTATTTCTGTTTTATCCGCTTTGATCTGTTTATCCCGTTTTTAGTTTATATTCAAATCAATTGTTTAACTCGTGTTGTATTGCCTCATTGTGTAATAATGCATGTTAATTTAAGATTTTAATTGTAAATTAACTTTTTGTTTTTGAAAAGAGTATCCATGGAGTTTCTTGCCGGTCTCTTCTCCATAGGACCTACCCCCTTTGGAACCGTGCGCCTAGAGTCTCGACTTTTTAAAAGTGCCTGAAAAGGCCTACTTGAAATAAAAAACTTTGACTTTGACCATAATATTTTAGAATTATTTATATTGTCATTAACGTGTTTTGTAAAGTATGCCTTCTTCTTACTATGTATAGTGCGACCTGACGTTTTAACTGGAGATAGTACTCCTTGTGACTTGGCAGCTTAGATTTACGGTACCGGTCTCGAGCTTCATCACGTAGCCTGGACATTGCTTTTATAGTATCCGTTATCCAAGGCGTAGGTAAATTTCTAAATATTTTGCGTTTAACTGGGGCATGAGCATCAAATAAACGCGTAGTGTAATAATTAAACACGCTCACCATTATATCTACATTTGAAAGGTTGCTAATGGAGTCCCACGGTATCACTTCCAAGTCGTTATCAAAGAGATCGAATACTATATTTTGGAGTGGGCGATATATCACTAGCTTTTTCTTTGGCTTATCCTTTTTGAGCATACGTTGGCAAGTGACAAATGAGTGGTGTCCCAGTTCACTAATATTGTCAACATATGTACACATCTCTGTAACGCGCATCAGTGCATATAACATCAATGAGTGAGCAGCTATCATTTACAAAGTGTGTCGGCATAGACACTATTTGGTCAAGTCCACAATAATTTAAAAACTCCGAGAGTTTTTTTGACTTTGTGTTGCAGGGATCCAACATATTCACATTAAAATTTCCCAGCAAAATTACATTTTCATGGGGAGCAAGAGCGCTAATACTCTCTGTAAGAGACTCAAGAAACCGGTCCAGGTCCAACCATGGCGGACGGTAGGCGGTACCAAACAGAAGCTTTTTCTTGTTTAGGCTTAGACTCATCCACAGTTGTTCAACCTCCGGTTGTTCAGGGTGTGGTCTAACTCGCGCACTTATGCCTGACTTGATGTAAAAAGCGACCACGCGGGGGACTCCACGTCCCCCGCGTACTGTCACCGGACGCGGTGTATGCCTAAGGCGGTAACCCGGGACCATCGGCGCTCCACCCCCCTTCCCTCGATCGTAACCATGTCTCATTAATCGCCATTATATCCACCGAGTGCTTGTTCATGGCAATCATGAATTCATCCTGGCCGGTAGCAAGCGAGCCGGCATTAAATAGACCAAACTTTAAAAATTTATTGTTAGTCATTAATATTCAATTTATATTTTATTATTATATTATTATTTAAATATTTTTTTGGATAGGCACATATCAACAAGAACTGTATTATTTTTAGCAATTTACCTCTGTATTCGCATTGTATTGTATGTATTGCATTAAATATGTAACGAAGTGTAAGTGATTTATGTATGTTTCCTATTAAATAATAAGTAAATCTGTACCGAGCAGTTTGACAGAATGATAACATAAGCAACATCAACACGTAAGAACATTAACTCACGACACATTTCAACTGAGCTAGATAGCATAATATAGCGAGCATACAAAATAAGAAGAAGTGGCGTGATCACCCGCAGTGAGCAAAAGCAGCAAACATTAAAACAAAACACCATGAAGAATACTATAGACCCACACAAAGTGTTCATTTTATTATATCTAAGACACTTCACGGTTTTCTGCTTCAGCTCCAGTCCTGAAGACCCGCAGTATGTCCGCCTCGCAGCGAATGCGACAAGCATCATCACCTGGCTTGTGTCGAGCGAGAATGTGGCCTCAGCTAGTCCAGATATATTTCCAGCCATACTGCTGACCGGCGTCCCTAGCTTGCCGAAATAAAAATCGATTGTGTTTGGTCAGACGCTCGTTGACATAGAACCGTCTTGGTTGTCCAGGCAGATTGAGATCCCCAGTATTTGCACCTCGGCGCACTCGTGCACTGTGGATGATTTCATCACGTAGGTCGCGACGTGCCAAGCGCACTACAATAGGGCGCGGCCTGCTCTCAGTCGGACCAGACGAGTTAGTTTCATTAATATGCCGACCCCCAACTCGGTCCACGCTCACTATGTCCCGGTCCTCAATGCTTATACCAAGCTTCGTGGTGATTAGTTTGACGGTGTGCGTCAAATGTTCTCCATTGCTCTCTGGAAGATTAGCGATCTCTATATCGTTCGCTAGAAGATCTTGATCCCGGTCATTAATCTCCCGTTTTAGTTCAGATATTACATCGTCGACGTTAGAAAAATTAGGTGCAGACCGGTTTTTATCATTTTCCTCTAAGGCGCTGATCCTTCTCTCCAAATTGTCAACGCGGACATCGAGAGCCCTAAAATCAGCTACTTCTTCCCGAAAAGCCTGAAATTCACTGCGCACGGTACGTAGCTCGTCCCTGATACGGCAAAGTTCTGTCTCACACTCGGCAAGGGCTTCTTGCATAACTGATGAGGGTGTTATTTGTGGCAAAGCTGTAGCCATAGGCTCCTCAGGACTACCAGTTGGTGTAACGGTTTTCAGATCCCTTACCACTTTTTTTTTGCATTCGGGGCAGCGCCAGGACGAGCCTACAGTCCCGGATTGCGGCAGAGAGACGCACAACCGATGATACAAAATACTGCAATTACTGCACTTAGCGGCACCTGTCGGCGATATAAAAAAAAAAAAAAAAAAAAGAAAAGAAAAGAAACTTACTACAGCTGCCAAACTTGACACCCATAGTGTGTAAAGCTATGTAATCGATTGATTCAGTTAGTTCACCCGTAAACCAACAGATGGCGCTATTTTAAAGAAAAACGTTTATGGTATTTGTAGTTATAATCCATGTGGTAGTAGCATCATGAGTCAACACATCCAATAGTCGTAAGGTTCCACACACACTATGCACACTCCACTGCGTGTATTGTCTGAATTTACCCAAATCACATTAATATTGTTTATGTTTAGGGTTGAATGAGTGCTCATATGTTCTCGTCAGTTTTATTTATAGTTTTTAACTGTTTTCACTGTACAGAAATACTGTATAACACTTTATGTTAGCTATAGCACTGTATGAATTGTTTTGACAATAAAAATTTTCAACTAGCACAATGTTTTTAATTTTTAACATAGGAGTAAACAAATAGTGCTTATGGCCGACTCAATGTCCGTGACGTCAACCAATTCAATACTTTGATTATAAAATGACATAGTGTGAAGTTTCCTATTGCATTTATATCTAAAATCATTCTCCGTTTGTGACAAACCCTTGCCATAAGGAAAGGCAAACAGGATAATTTTAGGACTATAAATTTTGACGATGGTCACGTAATTCTAAAGGCTTTTTTTAAAATATGTAATGTGTACTGCTGTTTTTGTCTCGTGTTATATATTATAAGTTAATCTAATGTGTTGGTCTGTTGCATCTTGCCGAGGCACTCCTACGGAGATGTAACGGACTATTTAAGCATGCACCCCGTTTTTGCCAGGGATACACTCTGGGAATGGGATGTATACATTTTTAATTAGGATATACTTCAAATCATCTGTTGGTTTGTTGCATCTTGCCGGGGTACTCCTACGGAGATGTAACGGACTATCTTAGCATGTATTCTATATTGCCAGGGCAACACTCTGGATATGGGATACATACCTTTTTTAACCTATTATTGTCTTCTATTACGATGAACATATTATATATTGCCAGGGTACTCCCGTGGATATATAATGTTTCAAAGCATGTATATCATTTTGCCAGGGCTACACTCTGGAAATGCGATACTTGCTTGGAGCAGTGAATGTTTTGGTCATAAAATAATCTTCTTACCACAATAAAAACTTAATCACAAACAGATAATGGATCCATCGCCTGCGAGTGGTGGTAATGGACGTCGCTGCAGTAATGAGGACCAGCCAATAATTGTGGACCATAATGAGGGTCCACGGCGGACTTCGCGGCGACGTCAAGTTCATAAAAGCGAGGGAGCGGAAGGGAGTCTGGATAACAGGCAAAGCCACAAGCACTCTCTTTTTAAAACTTAATCTTAATAATAACGTTAATAATCGGCGATCAAGAAGAGACGGTAGCGAACGTAATCGTAGCAGGGACCGTCCTATTAACCGTCGTAGAAGGAACCGACACCGTGACGATTCTGTTGATGAAAGTCGTCTCGTCGGATGACGAAACCCGGGTCTCGAGGGTAGGACGACGTCGTCATCGCAGTAGTAGCAATGATAGCTACGATACTCCTATTAGACGCTTATTTAAGCGAGGACGAACTCGTTCTCCCTCACGTCATACAAAACGTGAGTTAGCGGAAGTTGAGATGCCTGATGCCACTCATTGCATTTTAAATAAATTCCTAGATGTACTCAACAATGTGAAAGGACAATCGACCTCTAAGCTTTCTTTGAGAAACGTGATTCCGGAGTTCGATCCTTTATCTACCGAACAGACTATAGTAACATGGTTAACTAAAGTCGAGGAAGCCGCGGAAATTTATAACTGGAATGAACGCGAAACAATTCTTTTTGCTCTACCGAAGCTTGTTGGGCTTGCTCAAACTTGGTATAAAGGTCTGAGCACAATGCTTTACTCGTGGACAGAATGGAAAAGGAAGCTTATTGAGTCTTTCCCTTGTAGGTACGACTATGCGGAACAACTAACTCAAATGTTGGCCAAGGGTGTGCGTTACGGCGAATCCCTTGAACAATATTACTACGCAAAAATAAATCTCTTGAACCGTTGTAATATCGTAGGTCGAAAAGCAGTTGATTGCTTATTACACGGCGTAGACGATAGAGCAGTGCGGATAGGAGCACAAGCGGCTAGGTTTCGTGGACCCGAAGATGTGCTTAGATATTTTAAAACTGTTAAGCCAGGCACTAGTAAAGAAATCACAGATAGATCCGGGCAAGTTAAAAGAAACTTTGTCAAACATTAGCCGGAACAAATCTGATTGACTTAGGGAGTCAGTGCACTTTAGTGAGGGAATCGGAAGCAAAGCGTCTGAAACTGAATGCAAGCTTGGACAGTTTACCAGTCTTACGAGGCTTAGGTGGCATTGTACAACCACTCGGTAAATGTAATGCTGATGTAACTGTACTTGTTGAAGACGCCGCTCTGAAATACCCAGCCCTCTTAGGTCATACATTCACGGAAAAACCTGGCATAAGTATCATAAAGACCCCTAACGAAATAGTGTTTGAACAGAACTTCCATCAGAAGATATTCCTCATGACACAGGGGGACGTAGTAATTGCTTCACAACAGTTGGCTGTGATACCTGTGATGTCACGAACTAGTTTTACTGGCTTCGTGTATGTTAACGGCTCCGTAAGAGCCACTGAAGATAATTCAAATTCTTTATTGGCATGACAAGTACTACTTACTCCCAGGCAAGTATGAAGTACGCAGTGGCTGTTGTAACTTGCTGCTACAAAACCTCTCCGGTCGTTCCATCTGTTTGAGACTGGGGTCTTTACTGACGCGTGCTATCATGAACGAGCAAAATGTATACTCCGTAAATTTCGATGATAAATCTCTGGATGAGTCCATACAGTGCGGTAACACCATCACTTCAGAGCAGAAACTTGATCTCCAAAGATTATTATCGAAATTCCAAGAGTGTTTTTCCTCTGGTCTGAAAGATCTTGGGTTCACAAATACAACAGAGATGGTAATAGAACTAACCGATACAGAGCCGGTGGTATACAGGCCATATCGCATGTCCTACGGTGAAAGGGCGCTAGTTAGGGATATGGTGCAGGAGATGATGGATGCGGGCATTGTTACCGAATCCACGTCTCCATATGCGAGTCCGATCGTGCTGGTCAAGAAAAAAACTGGAAAAAAACGCTTGTGTAGATTATAGAGCTTTAAATAAACGTACAAAAAAGGATCATTATCCCTTACCTCTAATAGACGACCAGCTTGATAGACTTGCAGGCAATAAACTATTCATATCATTAGATCTAGCTTCAGGCTATTACCTTATGTTCGATTAATGGATTACGCCGAATCCAACAAACTCATTCCCTACGAGCAGTTTGGTTTTCGAGCTAGACACTGCTGCGTCCGTCAGGTTCACCGCATAGTAGAGCATATCAGTGCTGGTTTCCAAAAAGGCCTCAAGACAGGCGTTCTCTTCTTTGATGTGGCGAAAGCCTTCGACAAGGTCTGGCACAACGGCTTATTATATAAGCTGTATCAACATAAAGTGCCCGACCGTCTCGTCCCCTCATCCGATCCGAGCCGGAGTCCCCCAGGGCTCAGTGCTCTCCCCGTTTCTCTTCACGCTGTACACAAGCGATATCCCGATCAGAGGCAAATGTCGATTAGCCTTATTCGCTGACGACACAGCCATCTTCTACTCCGGCATTAATCCGGACTGCATCTCCCGATCCCTCCAGACCGCAGCCAACGCCCTAGGGAAATGGTTCACGAACTGGAGGTTCGAAGTCAACCCGACTAAGAGCGCCGCCGTGCTCTTTTCGAGACGCGGCGTGGATCCTAGTCTTATAAGTCCCATCTCCATGTTTAGCCAACAGATCCCCTGGGAACTGACGGCCAAATACCTGGGTGTGACCCTCGATCACCGACTTAAATTCACCGAGCACATCGCCTCCATTTCATCCTCAATGCGCGGAGTAAATTAGCACTCAAGTCCAAGGTGCGAATTTACACCACATGCATCCGCCCTATCATGACGTACGCTAGCGTCGTGTTTTCACACGTAAAGACGTCCAGACTCCATAGGTTGCTAATCCTCCAAAACCGTTTCTTGCGCAAAGCCACAGGCTCGCCCTGGTACGTTCGCAATCAACAGTTCCACGTTGACCTAAACCTCCCGACCATCAGATGTTTCATGAAGAATGCGTCTAAACGCTTCTTCGACTCTGGTCCCTCGCACACAAACCCCTTAGTGGTATCTGCCGCCAATTACACCCCCTCCCGTATATCCAAAATTCGCCGTCCTAGGCACACTCTCACGTACCCAGACGAGGATATCACCCTCCATCAGGAGGCGCTCCGATTGGTTAGGAAAACTACCAACACTACACACAACCGACCGTCGTACCGTCCTCGCCGGCGAGGCCCGTCGCGAAGACCCGTTCGTTCTCCACCCCGACCCTTGCTCGAGCCAGCCCGCGCTGACCCAGTAGTAATAAATCAAATGTCCCTAAATAATCACAATCAGATCCAGCAAGTCCTCTCTTGTCTGCCCCCCAGCAACGCCCTAAGCCGAGGTTCGAGTCCCACTATGGGACACCCTTAGCAGTGTTGCTTAGTATTATTTAATTTGCTCGGCTGGAGGCACTTCTGGTCTCGCCATTTACCCGGTTAAGCAGTGAAAGCTCCCTGAGCTAACTGCGAGAGACAACTCAAAAAAAAAAAAAAAAGGCTATTACCAAATTCCTATCGAAAATAATTCGCAAGAAAAAACCGCGACACCTGATGGTCAGTTTCAGTACACACGAATGCCTTTTGGACTGGTGAATGCGCCATCTGTTTTCCAGTAACGATCAATAAGATCCTCTCTGAAGCGGAAATAAAGTACGCCCTCATCTATATGGATGACAAACCATTATGCTAACCATTATACTAAAGACATACCATTATTTAAATTCAAACATATTCATATTACAACAATTAAAAAAGCATTTAATAGTCTTAATGTCAAAAATACTGAAGATTTATGGGGTATATCTGTTAAAGTTATTGTTAATTTAATCGACACTATTGCCCCCATACTTACTGAGATATTTAATCAATGCTTAGACAACGGTACCTTCCCTGATTTAATGAAACACAGCAAGGTAATACCAATATACAAATCAGGCAGTAAGAATAATCCCTCCAACTATAGACCGATCTCTGTACTTCCAGCTTTGAGTAAAATTTTTGAAAAAATCTTGCTTGATCAAATGCTTACACACTTTAATTCAAACGAAATATTACATGGTCGCCAGTTTGGTTTCACGAAAGGTAGATCAACTACAGACGCAGGAGTAAAACTAATCACTCACATTTATGAGTGCTGGGAGGGCTCGCAGGATGCTATTGGCGTCTTCTGTGATCTCTCGAAGGCATTCGACTGTGTAGACCACAATACTCTAATCCGTAAATTAAACCACTACGGAATTCGTGGACTAGCTGCTGACCTTGTTTTATCGTATCTATCGCAGAGGCAACAAAAAGTTAGTGTAAATGGTGCTTTATCTAAAGGATCTGTTGTTAAACTGGGTGTGCCCCAAGGCTCAATTCTCGGCCCTTTCCTATTCTTAGCCTATATAAATGATCTTCCGTACATGATGAGCGATATATCAGATATTATTTTATTTGCTGACGACACTTCCCTCATTTTTAAAATAAGTAGAAAAGATAGGGAAATTTTACATGTCAACAAGAGCTTAACTATTCTTTCTAAATGGTTCGCGGCAAATAATCTATTGCTAAATACTAATAAAACCAAATGTTTAAAATTCTCCCTGCCAAAAGTTCCCCATGTAGGCCTACAACTAATGCTAGATGGTAATGAACTTAATATAATTAAAGAAACCGTGTTCTTGGGTATTACAATAGACTCAAAATTGCAATGGGGTCCTCACATCACAGCACTATCAAAGAGACTAAGCTCTGCGGCATTTGCAATTAGGAAAATTAGACAGTTAACTGATATAGCTACAGCCAGATTAGTATACTACGCATATTTTCACAGCATTATGTCCTATGGCATTCTGTTGTGGGGATCAGCTGCTGATGTTGATTCAATTTTCATATTACAGAAAAGAGCGGTCCGTGCTATCTATAACATGGGCCCCCGCGAGTCTCTAGGAGGCTTTTTTAAAGATATTGATATACTAACACTGCCGTCATTATACATTTTGGAATGCATTATGTACATCAGAAAGAACTTGCAAATGTTTAATATTAACAGTGACTTTCACGACATTAATACTAGGAATAAACATAAAATAGTTAATGGAATCAGGCGTTACTTTGCGGAAATCCATGATATATAAGATATACAACTAGAATATTTAGAATGATTGTAATGGGATCTATGTAGGTCAGACAGGCCGTAACTTTGATATTAGACATAAGGAACATATTGCCGCTTATAGGAATGGCCATCCTGATAGATCTCATTTCGCAAAACATTTAATTGACACCGGCCATTCCTTGAGCGACAATAATGGGTATAATATTTTGCATGTTTGTAATAAAGGTTTCCGGTTGTGTGTGTTGGAACAATTAGAAATTTTAAAACATAATAACGACAGGTTTACACTGTTGAATGACCAAACTAATCTAATACCATCTCCACTTTTACGAATTTTTGCAGGTAGTTCAATACAAACACCAAGTCGTAGTGCTATATAAGGGGGCGCTCACTACCCAGCCGCTCATTCGCGTCCAAGCGGTCGACGAGTCAACATCTCCTGAGGATGCTCCGTGGAGGGGCGAAACACGTGTCGACCCAAACTTGCAGTAGTTTAGCGGAATTAAAACTAAATATTCTAGTTGTATATCTTACATAAAATAGTGGTTCCTAAATTTAGACTTACTAAAACAAATAAATCATTCCTAGGGAACGGTGTACGCTTTTATAATAAATTGCCGAAATCTGTCACCGACCTTACTGGTAAAGGATTTAAAACACATATTAAATCTATTCTCATAAGGAAAGCATATTATAAAGTTAAAGACTATGTTGACGATAGGGACGTGTGGCACTAACTGTCTTGATGTCTTCTGCACATGCGGCTTCCCTGGCAATCCGTTGTTTTCAATTCTCACAAGTTAGTTTTTAGTTTTCAATGACGATTGTCTTGATAATATTTTTATTATCTTTTTTTTTTTTTTTTCTCTATATGTTTTAATTTTAGTTATTTTATATAAAATTTTCTATTTTGTAACAATTAGTTATTATTTGTTTAAGATTTCTAATTATATTATTCATATAATTTGTTTGTTAGACGCTAGCAACTTCAAATTGTAAATGTGCGAGTACAGTGTAGCCAGTAACTTTACATTTACTTGTCGGACAGTGTGGATTGTTGCACTCACTTGGGCCAGCATATCCTTCTGATGAAAGTGGCGTTGAGTACTGGATCGCTGGGTCTCCAACTATTGTGGCTGAGCCTAGCTACACCAATTATTCCGTTATATTAATACTGTTCTTCGTGTGTCGTTTTGCGCACATTGGCTTGCATTGTACTCGCATAGTCTTTACCGTTAAAGATTGTAACCAGTTTAAAACTATTATTTTAAAAGAGTATCCATGGAGTTTCTTGCCGGTCTCTTCTCCATAGGACCTACCCCCACTTTGGAACCGCGCACCTAGAATCACAACGTTTTGAAAGAGCCTGTAAAGGCCTACTCGAAATAAAAATATTTGACTTTGACTTTGACTTTGACTTTGACTTTGATGACATTTTGATTCCAGAACGGTCTTTTGACGAAGGTCTTTGCAGACTTGAAGAAGTACTTACCCTTATAAAACAGGGCGGTCTCACTCTCAAGCTATCCAAATGCAACTTTTTCATGGATAGCATTGAATTTTTGGGTTTCGAAATTAATGCCGAAGGTATTAAACCCGGCGAAAGGAAAACCGAAGCCATTTCGAAGTTTCGTACACCTAAAAGCCAACGTGAATTACAGCAATTCATAGGCTTGGCAAGTTTCTTTAGGAGGTTTGTTAAAGGATTTGCTACGATCGCCAAGCCTCTAACGGACCTTCTTCAAAAGAATGCCACCTGGAAGTGGGGGCCCAAACAAGTAAGTGCGTTTGAAACTATTAATTCAACGATGACTCAAAGGCCCTTGCTCGCTCTTTATGACCCAACACGTGAAACAGAAGTACATATTGGACGCTAGTAAACACGGTATAGGAGGATTTTTTTTGCAGAAAGATGAAGCTGGTAATCTGAAGCCAGTCTCATATTTCAGCAGGAAAACTACCCCCGATGAACAAAAGCTCCATTCATTTGAGTTGGAGACGCTGGCCGTCATGTCCTCCCTTAACAGATTCCGCGTCTATTTGATAGGTGTTCCATTTAAAATACTGACAGATTGTAACGCGTTGTGAACGACTCTATCAAAAAGAGACCTTATACCTCACATAGCACGTTGGTGGGTCCAATTCCAAGAATTTAACTGCGAAATTGAATATCGCCCTGGGTATCGTGTGTCCCACGCAGATGCACTAAGTAGGAATCTAGTAGGGGAAGCTAAGGACGATCCACATATATTAGACATACTAACAGTAGATACGGATGACTGGATAACTACGGTACAGAGTAATGATGACGAAATAGCGCGTATCAGAGAGATTTTCAATGACCCTAAATCAGAGCAGGTGTTAGATGTTATAAAAAACTATAAATTAAAAAACGGAAAAGTTTATCGAATTGTAGGCAAGGAAGAAAATGATTTAAGGTGGGTAGTACCGAAAGGGGTAAGGTGGCAGATAGCTAAAATAAACCACGACGATCTAGGCCACTTTGGCTTTGACAAGACTTTTACGCGAATCCAGCAAACCTATTGGTTCCCCAAAATGCGCCGATTTATAAAAAAATACGTCAAATCTTGCTTAGTGTGTGCACGGAGTAAGGACCATACAGGGAAAGCTCAAGGCGAACTGCATCCGATCCCTAAAGTCGAAACTCCATTTCATACAATCCATGCAGACCATCTAGGACCATTTGTGAAAAGCAAAAGGGGCAACTGCTATCTATTGGATACTGCTATATAATTGTGGATAGCTTCACGAAATTCATAAATATAAAGCCAGTCAGAAACACTAAAAGTTCTACATCAATTAAAGCTCTTAAAGAGCATATATATATATATATATATATATTTTTTTTTTTTAACATAATAATATTTTTAAAAACATAATAACACATAATAAGTTACTTTGGGGCACCATCTAGACTGATAACTGATAGAGGTACTTCCTTTACCAGTACTAGTTTTCGCGTATTTACCCAATCCATGGGTATTAAGCACATACTTAATGCTGTGGCCACACCTCGAGCAACGTTATAATCGTACAATCTTAAGTGCACTCACCGCTAAAACGGAAAATAAAGACGATAAGAACTGGGATGAATATATTCTGGATATACAAATCGGTCTAAACACTACCGTCCACAAAACAACCGGCAAAAGCCCTTCGGAACTACTTCTTGGTTTTAACATACGTAGTACCTCCGAAAATGCTCTAAGCGATGTTATAGACGATGTTAGAGAATTTTCCACGGATGACTTGGACCAGGTACGATCTATAGCAGGTTCACGCATTGCCGAACAACAGGTTAAAGACAAAATTAGATACGACACGAGACATAAGTGCGCTTACAAATATAACTCGGGTGATTTAGTCAGCATAAAGCGAGAAGTGCCAAGCGATGGCAAATCGAAAAAACTAGCGGCAAAATTTCAGGGTCCATACCGAATTTTGAAAATACTGCCTAACGATAGATTTTTAATAGAAGATACGCCGTTAACAAGCAAACATGGCCAACGTCGATATGAAAATGTAATAGCGATAGACAGAATTAAGTCGTGGCTCGCTTTAAACAGCCTAGGAGACGTCAATCCTCCCTGCCTTACTCCACACTCACATAACACACAACATATGTGTTGGATAGCGTATTCGACCATTTAACGTTATTAGTTTGGTTAGTATACCAGTACTGCAATAGCCTGAGGAGTTCTCTTGGCACATTCCTGTCTCCTAGCTTTCTCCAAAGCACATCGTATGACACTAGGTCGAAGGCCTTGGAGAGATCCAGGAAACAGGCATATACTGGAGTTTTGCGGTCTGTGTAGTACCGGACAGTATTCTTGAGAGTCAAAATCGCAGTCTCAGTTGAAAGTTTGGGTTGAAAACCAAACTGCGCGTCGTGCAGTTGCAAGTGATTCTTTAAGCACGAGTCAAGTAAATTGTCCAGTATTTTAGCCGCAGTGGTTGCAAGAGAAATCGGTCGATAGTTTCCCTTGTCCGAGATATCTCCTGTCCTGTTTTTAGCTATCGGCACGACTGTTGTTTTCATTAGTTCAGCTGGTAAGTATGAGTGACTAATGCACATTGAAAATAACAACGCCAAGACTCTCGGTAGGTGAACACCTGCATGTTTGAAATGTTCGATACTGAGTCCATCATGTCCAGGAGATTTCCCTCTGTTCATGTTTTTAATAACAGATCTTATTTGTGTAGCTGTAAAGTGCAAGAGGCTTTTCTCCGTCGCATGACCGGACTCAGCATCAAACACTGTCATTGAGGGACCCAGTGGAGAGTGCACTCTAAAGTGTTCCATGAACATATTGGCAATCTCCTCTGGATCACTTTTCTCACCCACACTCACCGGCAAGCCAGGTTTGATATCTAATTTTCGAGTAGTTTTCCAAAACTTACTGAAATTTTTATTTGCCCTTTGTTTCGCAATGTTGTCCATTTGAATTTTTTCTTTATTTTTCTGACACCATTTCAACCGGCTCTTGAAAATTTGTCGAGCCTCACGCATATTTTTATAAATAGTTCCAGTCATCGGTCGTTTATTATTCACCCAAGTTTTAAATTGAAACCTGGCTTCCCGATGGGCGTCCCTGACATGATCATTCCAACCACACCAAACTTTACCTCTCCTTGGCTTCTTGTAGCTTTGTCTCTCACTCCTGAGCTCGGCAGCTTCACACATTGTGTTGATAATCTTTTTATAAAGATCATCCAAAAGAAGTTTATGCTCAGCTTTACTGCACATGCCTATGCTAAACTCTGCAAACTCTTGGGGGAAGTCTATATCACGTAATTTGTTATTACACAGATTGCGGTATTCATTAATCTGCGATTCATCTCTTTCACCCCAAAATACCTTGCATTGTGTCGCACCGTACGATGACACTTTTGGATTTACCACATCTAAGTCGCATTCTATAGTTAACGGTAAATGGTCCGATAAATAGACGTCCTCATCTATGCCAACATTAACCACCGTCCGCCAAGCTGACGATGTAAACACGCAGTGGTCTAACCACCTTCTACACCCATGAGCGTCGCTGATAAAAGTGTAGTTACTTGCCACGCATCCCAGTTTTTCAACATCGGCACATATCCAGGATTGATCAGTGCAGAAATTACTAAGCTCTCTAAAAAACAGCTCGTGGGGGTGCGCATTAAAGTCACCTAGAATAAACACAGTTTCAACATCACAGCTCTCAACGACTGCACTGATCTCACCTAAGACCTCCGTAAAAATAGGCAGATTGTCGGACGAGTCTGTTGGCATATAAACAGACATTACAATGATTCCTCGACCCCCAACAGTAGCTTTAATTGCCGTTAGTCGAGTACTTGTGCCTTCTACTATCGTAACCGCATCAAAAATACCCTTTCTCCAAAGAATGGCCACTCCCCCATATGGCCTTCCAATTAACAATCCCGTAGATGTGTCAACGGCTGACTTTCCTGTATATTCAAAATCATTACTTATTGTACCTAGAAACGGAATGTCCTGAGGAAGTCACGTCTCTTGAAGGGCTACAATATCAGATAATTTACAAATATTTCTAATACTGTCAATCGATCTTTTGACAGATTTGCAATTAAAACTCGTAAACTTACAATATTTATTGGGATTACTATTACTACTCATGTTTCTACACTATTATTACTCCTCATCTTTCTTACGTTTAGACAAAAAACGCAAGAAACGTTTAAGGTTATACCTTCAGGCCACAACTCATCATTTAAAAATATACTTATTTTACTTTTAGAAACGAACAACTTATATGCATTGTAGTCCTTCGATTTTTTCATGTTTATAAGTTTTAGAGACACACATTCGTTCGTTTTTTCTTTTATATAGCTAATTATATCTTGTTCGCTAGTTTCTTTACTAACATTACTAATAAACAAGGGTATTTTGACGTCTGCCGCTTTGAACTTAACCTCGGGATCTGTAGCCGCACAACCTCTCTGCCCAATCAATTTATAAGGCTTAGACTTTTTATTTTGCACTACTGTCCACTCCGAAAACTTGGCACTTACCGCTTGTTCATTTACATTCACATTCCGCATACACATACTATTTATTGTCATAGGTTTTGGTTTAATATTTACTGGTTGCTTCGCCACGATGTCCGCCGATCGACTGCCGGTGCGCGCCCCCTGCGCGACTGTGAGTGCGCAGGTAGCCGAGTTGCTAACCGGTTTGTTCGAAACCTCGGTACTAGTCGGCGCCTCCACACTTCTTGATTGATGTGCCGTCTCGCTCATACCAACGAGGTCTCTGTATCCTTTGCTGGAGTGATCGCTGTTCTCGCTCGCTCCTTTCGAAAGCACAGTGTTCGTTCGCGCCTCCACGTCTCCTTGATTGTTTGTCGCACTCATTTGCTTGTGCAAAAATGAGACAAAATCTTCTTCACTATTTGCCGATGTCATTGAAGAATGACTCATCGCAGCCTGACGGTCGTTGACTCCTGAATCAGCTGGTACTTGCGATGTTTTTATTGACACATAATGTAGACCTATAGGGCCACTATCCATTGGACTATTCTGCATGCAGGCTCCTCTTCTTCGATTAATGTTTACATTAGGTGCAAAGTTATCCAGTATAGAGGCATTCTTCATATTATCAACTTCTTGTTTTAGTAAGTCAAACTTTTCTGTTGTAACGATTTTTTCTTCCAGTGCGTTAAGTTGGTTTTGCAGCTTTAAAATATCTTTTAGTAGTCGAGTCACATCCACATGGTCAAATGTAACCGGTGGTAGCGTATGTAGTTCTTTTGCTACAAATACCGGGAATAACTCGGGGTTCGTATTTTTCAGTATCCATATTATATCTTCCAGATCTCTTATCATTTTTTTCTTCCCTTCTTTTCTGCGTACTGGCATCTTCTTTGCATTAGGTATTGCATCAGATATCAGTGATTTGGCTTTAACTATGTCTTCTGCTGAAAAAGCTGTTGTACATAGTTGATGAATACTTTGTTCATCCATAAAACCCAAGACATTGTCCAAAAAAGCAAGTACTTCATTTATAACGATGTTACAATTCGCGCACTTTACAACATTCGAGGTCATTGACCTCCGCGTTGAGTCACTGGTCGATGCCATATCGCGTTCCCGTCCGTGCTGTGCCGCGCGCGCAACGAGACTCGAGAGAGTTATGAGAAGTTGAAATTTGATAGCTTGATATTTGAGTTTGAGAATTTGTGACTTGAGATTTGAGAATTTGAAATTTGAGATATTTGAGTTTGAGAATTTGAGAATTTTGGATTTGAGATTTCACCCATTTTGGATTTGAGGTTTCACCCCCCGCCACAACCACCCGACTGCGCTGACACCCCCACCACAAACATCTGACTGCTCTGACACCACCCACCACAAACATCTGACTGCTCTCACACCCACACCACAAACATTAGACTGCTCTGACACCCCCAACACTAACACCCTACTGCTCTGACACCACCAACACATCCACCCGACTGCTCTGACACCACCACAACCCCCAGATTGAACCTCACACTCCCACCACAACCACCAGTCTGCTCTGACACCACCACCACAACCAGACGACTGCGCTGACACCCCCCGCCACAACAACCAGGTTGACCCTGTTACCCCCACCAAAACCATAAGATTACTCTGACACCTGCCCACCACAACCATCAGACTGCTCTGACACCCCCACCACAACCATCAGACTGCTCTGACACCCCCACCACAAACATCTGACTGCTCTGACACCACCACTACAGCCCCCAGATTGAACCTGACACTCCCACCACAGCCACCAGTCTGCTCTGACACCACCCCACAACCACCCGACTGCTCTGACACCACCACTACAGCCCCCAGATTGAACCTGACACTCCCACCAAAACCAGCAGTCTGCTCTGACACCCCCACCACAAACAACTGACTGCTCTGACACCCACACCACAACCAACATATTGACCCTGATACCACCACCACAACCACCCGACTGCTCTGACACAGCCACCACTACCACCCGACTGCTGACACCCCCCACCACAAACATCAGACTGCTCTGACACCCCCACCACAAACATCTGACTGCTCTGACACCCCCACCACAAACAACTGACTGCTCTGAAACCACCACTACAACCCCCAGATTGAACCTGACACTCCCACAACAACCACCAGTCTGCTCTGACACCCCCACCACAAACATCAGTCAGCTCTGACACCCGCCCACCGCAACCACCAGTCTGCTCTTACACCCCCCCACAAACATCTGATTGCTCTGACACCCCCACTACAACCATCCGACTGCTCTGACACCCCCACCACATACATCAGACTGCTCTGACACCACCACCACAAACACCCGACTGCTCTGACACCACCACTACAAGCCCCCGATTGAACCTGACACTCCCACCACAACCAGCAGTCTGCTCTGACACCCACACCACAACCAACATATTGACCCTGATACCACCACCACAACCACCCGACTGCTCTGACACAGCCACCACTACCACCCGACTGCTGACACCCCCCACCACAAACATCAGACTGCTCTGACACCCCCACCACAAACATCTGACTGCTCTGACACTCCCACCACAAACAACTGACTGCTCTGAAACCACCACTACAACCCCCAGATTGAACCTGACACTCCCACAACAACCACCAGTCTGCTCTGACACCACCACCACAACCAGACGACTGCGCTGACACCCCCCGCCACAACAACCAGGTTGACCCTGTTACCCCCACCAAAACCATAAGATTACTCTGACACCTGCCCACCACAACCATCAGACTGCTCTGACACCCCCACCACAACCACAGACTGCTCTGACACCCCCACCACAAACATCTGACTGCTCTGACACCACCACTACAGCCCCCAGATTGAACCTGACACTCCCACCACAGCCACCAGTCTGCTCTGACACCACCCCACAACCACCCGACTGCTCTGACACCACCACCACAACCACCAGTCTGCTCTGACACCCCCCCCACAAACATCTGACTGCTCTGACACCCCCACCACAACCATCAGACTGCTCTGACACCCCCCTAGAACAGCCATCATGCTGACGCTGACACCCCCACCACAAACATAACTGCTCTGACACCCCCACCACAACCATCCGACTGCTCTGACACCCCCACCACAAACATCAGACTGCTCTGACAACACCACCACAACCACCCGACTGCTCTGACACCACCACTACAACCTCCAGATTGAACCTGACACTCCCACCACAACCACCAGGCTGCTCTGACACCCCCACCACAAACAACTGACTGGTCTGACACCCACATCACAATCATTAGACTGCTCTGACACTCCCAAAACTACCACCCGTCTGCTCTGACACCACCACCACAACCACCCGCTTGCTCTGACACCACCACTACAAACCCCAGATTGAACCGGACACTCCCACCACAACCACCAGTCTGCTCTGACATCCCCACCACAAACATCTGACTGCTCTGACACCACCACCAAAACCACCCGACTGCTCTGACACCACCACTACAACCCCCAGATTGAACCTGACACTCCCACGACAGCCACCAGTCTGCTCTGACACCCGCCCACCACAACCATCAGACTGCTCTGACACCCCCACCACAACCATCAGACTGCTCTGACACCCCAACCACAAACAACTGACTGGTCTGACACCCACACCACTATCATTAGACTGCTCTGACACCCCCAAAACTACCACCCGTCTGCTCTGACACCCCCACCACAACCACCCGACTGCTCTGACACCACCACCGCAACCACCCGACTGCTCTGACACCACCACTACAAGCCCCAGATTGAACCTGACACTCCCACCACAACCAGCAGTCTGCTCTGACACCACCACCACAAACAACTGACTGCTCTGACACCCACACCACAACCAACATATTGACCCTGATACCACCACCACAACCACCTGACTGCTCTGACACCACCACCACTACCACCCGACTGCTGACACCCCCCACCACAAACATTAGACTGCTCTGACACCCCCACCACAGCCACCGGAATGCTCTAACACCCCAACCACAGCCACCAGACTGCTCTGACACCCCCACCACAGCCACCAGATTGCTCTTACACCCCTGTCTCTGTCGTAGAACGATATGCTTTGTGTATGTTTGTACTAACATTTTGTTGTATCGTCATATGTGTGTGGTAATCGAACTTGCGACGTAGCGCAGATAGCCAATCGCTTAGCCACTGAGGCAATTGTGCCTTTGAATCAAATTATTAAACTTTTGAATTCCTGAGGCCCAAGTTTATCGACAATAATAACAGACGGTAACGACACAAACTAGCCGTTTACCTATTTGTGTCTAACTTTTATATGGGTTCCAGCGGTTTTGACGTTGTAGCGACTACTGCTCGCAACATGGCAAAAAGTAAAGCGCCATCTATCGGAGTGAAGCGACAACAGAAATTCCTCAAGTGATTGAGGAATTTCTGTTGTCTGTGTGTGTGAGTGATTTAGAATCGTTGTAAACTCTCATAGTGTGAACTACATCGACATTACCCGTCGGATTTCGGTCCGCCAGGCTGACCACCTTGCCTGGTCGGAGGATCTTCCCTTTTTACACGAGATTTGAGAATTTGAGTTTTGAGAATTTGGGATTTGAGATTTGAGTTTTGAGAAGTTGAAATTTGAGATATTTGAGTTTGAGAATTAGAGAATTGAGACTTTGGGATTTGAGATTTGAGAATTTGAGTTTTGAGAAGTTGAAATTTGAAATATTTGAGTTTGAGAATTTGAGAATTTGTGATTTGAGAATTTGAGTTTTGAGATTTGATAGTTTGATATTTGAGAGCTTGAGAATTTGAGATTCGAGAATTTGTGATTTGAGATATTTGAGTTTGAGAATTTGAAATTTGAGATATTTGAGTTTGAGAATTTGAGAATTTGTGACTTAAGATTTTGAGAATTTGTGACTTAAGATTTTGAGAATTTAATATTTGATTATTGAGAAGTTGAGATTTGAGAATTTGAGAAATTGAGATTTGAGAGTTTGATATTTGTGATTTGAGAAGGTGAAATTTGAGATATTTGAGTTTGAGAATTTTACATTTGATTATTGAGAAGTTGAGATTTGAGAGTTTGAGAGTTTGTGATTTGAGTAATTGAGATTTGAGAGTTTGATACTTGTGATTTGAGATTTGTGACTTAAGATTTTGAGAATTTTACATTTGATTTGAGAAGTTAAGATTTGAGAGTTTGATATTTGAGAGCTTGAGAATTTGAGATTCGAGAATTTGTGATTTGAGAATTTGAGATATTTGAGTTTGAGAATTTGAGAATTTGAGTTTTGAGAAGTTGAAATTTGAGATATTTGAGTTTGAGAATTAGAGAATTTCTGTTTTGAGATTTGAGAAGTTAAAATTTGAGATATTTGAGTTTAAGATATTAGAGAATTTCTGATTTGAGATCTGAGAATTTGAGTTTTGAGAAGTTGAGATTTGGAAATTTAAGACTTGAGAATTTGAGATTTGAGAATTCAGAATTCGAGACTTGAGAATTTGAGATTTGAAAATTTGAGAAGTTGAGATTTAAGAGGTTGATATTTGATAGTTTGAGATTTGAGAATTTGAGACTTGAGATTTGAGAATTTGAGATTTGAGAAGTTGAAATTTGAGAGGTTGATATTTGAGTTTGAGAAACGAAATGAAATTATTTATTTTTGCAATTAGGATTTTTCAATCACTTTTACACGTCTTTTTTAAACTAGATGGCGTCGGCATTTCCTATGACTATCCCTGAGAAGAAACGCCAAAACAAACTCAGGGGTCAAAGTCTATTTTAAAGTCCAGACAGATTGTAATGATGTAAAGGCTTATGTGAGACAAATATAGGGTGGAATAGCCTTTTGAAGAAAGTGCCATAACTATTTGAGCTAACCTGTCGCAACAGAGTGCAAGCATGCATCAGTTATCGTGAGAATTAATGAAATGGAGAGCGCTCAGCCTAGATCTCACTCACATTTACAATGTATAGCGGTTATATATAAGAAATAATTTCAATTTAAACGACATTACAATATCAAAATAATGAAGTAAATAATATAATAATTAATGGCAAAAATTGTATATAAAAAAAAGGAAAGGCTAAAGAGCGGCTCAATCCCAAGCGTTTTTGTCATCTAAATAGTCCGAAATTTTATAGTATCCTTTTGATTATTTTGAGAAGTTGAAATTTGAGAATTTGTAACTTGAGAATTTGCGAATTTTAGACTTGAGAATTTTAGATTTGATAATTGAGAAGTTGAGAATGTATTTTAGAAACAAAACAATAAAAATCGACTTAGTACTTTGTGTTGATAAAACTATATAAATTATAAATTACAAAAAAATCAATAGCATGTTTCACTTATATAAATCGACATCGACTGATTTGGCTTCAAAACTTCTAAAATGCATTATAGCATTCCATAGACATATTATACATATCGGCGCAAATACTTATTATTTGTCTAATTAATTATAAAGAAGGCTAAAATTACGTCATTATTGTTATTTTTAACGTTTAGTTTGATTTAAGTAATAAAATAAGGAGTTATTTCTTGTTTTGCAAAACTTTGTAAACAACAGCTGCGTGGTTGCACGTGCGCGCTTGATGTCGTCACGATAATGAGTCATGATTGTTATAAATAGAGGCGACGGAACGAATTAAGATTCATTATTACTCGAGCCGTTGTACTGTTCGGACACCTGAGTGTTGTCAAATAAATCAGTAAAAACCTTACTTTGAGTTTCACTGTGACCATAGACAAGCAACCCCAAATGGATAACCAGTTTGAGGAAATAGGTGACGTCAGCACTGATGACGTATCCCAATCGCACGTACCCAATTCCTCTACCCTTTGTTGGTGACAACATTAATGTTGTTGCTGTTAAGGCTGAGGATATAAATATCTTTAGTTTTTATATTGTACACTCTCAAATTGAAGATCTTATTACAATTAAAAGTCTGCTGAGTAAAATTCAAGGTCCATTACTTATAATCGGCACATAGAAAATGTGGATAATAATAATGAATGGATTGTAGTACGAAATAAAAAACAAAGAATGAAGGAACGTTTTATGGGTAAAATGGGTAATAGTGTTATTGATGCTGGCGAAAAATTCAAACCGGCGGACCGAAAAGTTCCTATTTTTATTACGAATGTGCATAAAGATACTGCAGATGTCGACATAGAGAATTATATCTTTAGAAAATCGGCAATCAGCGTTAAGTTGGAGAAAATTAACTTAAGAAAACAAACGGATTATAACGCGTACAAGTTTTTTGTATCACGATCAGACGTGCATATGTTTTTGAACTCTGAAATGTGGCCAAAAGGGATTATTTTCAGACGTTTCGTGCATTTCCGACCTAGAATTACGAATGTAACTGCTAACGGCGGTGAGGACGGTCAGATTACATCTAATTAATGGATAGTAACATACACAGATTTGCAACCTTTAACTGTAAGAACATAAAACGTTCCGTGGATAATGTACGAGATATGTGTAAAAGTGAAGACATAATAGCCCTACAAGAAACCTGGCTATTCTCACACGAGTTGACATACTTAAATTCAAAAAGTGATGAATTTAACTGTACGGGAACAACAGCGATGGATACTTCGACTGGTATGCTACAAGGAAGGCCTTATGGTGGCGTAGCTTTACTGTGGAGGCGCAGTATATATCCCAACGTCACAGTGATTCCGTGTAACAACCCGCGTATTAGTGCAATTAAAATAGTGTTGCAAGATAAGAGTTTTTTAGTGTTTAGTATATATATGCCTAATGATAAGGCAGTGAATATAGTGGATTTCACGGACATTCTCAGCTCGGTGAGTGCAATTATAGATATGTACAGTACAGAATGTGTTTACATATTGGGAGATTTTAATGCTCACCCAACAAAACGGTTTTACAGTGAACTGTTAGGTTTTTGTAATGAACAAGACTGGACTTGTATTGACACTGAACTATTGAGTGTATCATCTAGCACCTATACATTTACTTGTCCAGTTTATGGTTCAAAAACTTGGCTTGACCACTGTGTGGTCACCAAAGCGGCGGCACAAACTGTTAGTAGGATATATGTTCGATATGATGTGCTGTGGTCTGATCACTTCCCTTTGATAATAGAGTGTAAGCTAGATGTAGTTGTACCGAAAAGATGTGTCTCTAGTTTACCTATAAAAACTAAAGTAATGTGGGGGGACCGAGACGCAGCACAAATTGAATTATATCATAATGAATGTAACGAACGATTAAGACTCATAGATTTTCCCAATGAGTTCCAAAATTGTTGTGATAGTATGTGTACAGATCTTAATCATACTACATAATATGTGTACAGATCTCAATCATCAGACATATTATTGATCGATTGTATGAACAAATAGTTAGTGCTTTGTGTGAGTCATCAATTGTCGGACAAGAGGCTAGTAAGCACACTCGAAAGAAAAAAAGTTGTTGGGTGGAATAAATATGTAGCCGAGGCGCACAGACATGCCAGAAGTCACTTTGATATGTGGACGCGGTACGGCAGGCCTTCGAATGGCTATTATTATGAGGAAATGTGCAATACGAGGAGAATTTTCAAATCTCGCTTAAAATGGTGCCAAGATAGACAAGACCAGATAAAAATGGATATTTTGGCATCAAATCACGTTTCATGTTTCAAATCGCATTTTCGTGCATTTTGGAAAAACACCAACAATATCAACCACAAACCTGGCCTGCCTGTGTGCATCGAAGGTGTGAGTGATGTTCAGGCGATAGCGGAAGTTTTTAAATCTAAATTTGAAATGAGGTCACCGTTAGGTCCCTCGCAGATGGTGATCAATATTGAGCCTAAAAGTGCACTGGGAACTAGAATCGTTGCTAAAGACATCAAACAAATCATACAATCAATGTCAAGAGGAAAGTCTCCAGGTCCCGATGGGCTTAGTATTGAGCATCTTAGGTTTGCGGGTCCTCACTTGCCGCGTGTGCTTGCTTTATTCTATAACGTATGTATGAGTCATGCGTATCTACCCCATGACATGTTAAAAACAATAGTTGTGCCAGTAGTTAAGAACAAGACCGGTGACTTAACGGACAAGAATAATTATAGGCCTATTTCCCTGGCCACGGTCGTCTCAAAGGTGCTGGACAGCGTGCTTAATGTACGATTAAATAAGCATATAAAACTGCATGACAATCAGTTCGGATTTAGACCAGGCCTGTCTACAGAAAGTGCTATTTTGGGACTTAAGCACGCTGTGAAGACTTAAGCACACAGACCGCAAAACAGCTGTTTACGCATGCTTCCTTGACCTGTCGAGTGCTTTTGATCTGGTTTCCTACGATATTCTCTGGAAAAAACTTAATGACACCCAGTTGCCATCAGAAGTCATTAATATTATTAAATATTGGTATGGGAACCAGATCAACTGCGTTAGATGGGCAGGGTCGTATTCTAGTCCTTATGGACTGGAGTGTGGAGTCAGACAAGGGGGGACTAAGTTCTCCCACACTGTTCAATCTGTACATTGATCAACTGATTGTGGAGATGTTAAAAAGAGTGTCGTTATGGTGTTTATGGGTAGTGGAAAAACCTTAGAAACGATACCTCCAATCAGACTAAGGGGTGTGTGCTTAACAAGGGTACATCAATTCAAGTACCTTGGGCATGTGTTGACATCTACCATGGCAGATGATGACGACATTGAACGGGAGCGAAGGGCGCTGTCGGTGAGGGCTAATATGATTGTCCGCAGGTTCGCGAGGGCCTCTAAGGATGTAATAATGTTTTGGTATGGGCTTAGTGGATATATTAGATGAACTCAATCTATGTGTGATCAATGACGGCAGATCCACACGTAGGGCTGCGCCAGGACAGAATAACAGCTGTGTTGATTTGACATTCTGCTCATCTAATATAGCCAGCCTTCTTAATTGGAGACGCTTGAATCTAACCTATAGAAGTGATCACTATCCCATTGTGGTTGAAATCCCTTCCCAGTCTATTCCTGAAAAATCATCCCCGCCTTTGTTAAAATACCAGTTGAACTCAGTGGATTGGGACCTTTACTCAAAGATCCTAGACTTACGCGTCTCTTCCCTTCCACCTATTAATCCTGAGTCTGCGCAAGAATACTTTTCCTCATTTTCCAATACAATATCCTCCACAGCAGATGATTGCTTCCCTCCAAAAAAACCGCCAATGGGCAAAATTCCATCCCCGCCATGGTGGGATAAGGACTGCTCAGCCCTGATAAGGGCCAGGAATGAGGCCGAAATGAATTTCAACTCCGACATGAACCTGGAAAACATCATTGCTTTTCAACATATCTTGGCTAAGTCCAAGAAATTACTCAAAAATAAGAAGAGAGAAGGAAGGCAGAAGTACTGTAACACACTGAGTCCATCCACTCCAGCGTCAGCTGTGTGGCGTAAATTGAAATCCTTCAGAAGTAGTTTGAAGCCCCCCTCCGGGAGCACATTATCTGCAAACCTGGGTAACCAGTTTCTTTCTAAGCTTGCTCCAGTCTATGTTCCCCGTATTGATGAGTGTGCCGCTTCAAACTCTCAGATGATTTCAGTTGATCCTCTAGACGGGCCATTTACTCTTAGCGAACTCAAATCTGTCCTCGCCCATGTGAGGGATTCTGCTCCTGGAGTGGATGGATTCCCTTACTCCTTCATTTCTAAAGCTGGTGATAAGACCCATAAATATTATCTAAACTTAGCCAACTATTGTTTTACTACCGGTTATATTCCTCCTGATTGGAAGGTTCAAGTCATAATCCCCATATTAAAACCTGGTAAAGATCCTAGTGATCATTCTTCATACAGACCAATTGCTCTATCGTCCATTCTTATTAAACTTTTAGAACATTTGATTAAAAACCGCCTAGAATGGTTTGTAGAAAACAGGAAGCTGCTCCCAACGACTCAATTCGGCTTTAGGAAAGGTCTGGGTACAGCTGATAGTGTGAGTATCCTCACATCAGAGATCCGGCTGGCCCTTAGTAGAAGTGAGTCTGTGGTAGCCGTCTTCTTAGACATTTCAGCTGCCTATGATTCTGTCCTCCTCCCAGTTCTCAAGCAGAAAATGCAAGAATCCCGGCTAGGATTGGGAGAATCATTTGCAGTATTTTTTCAGAACGCAGTGTTCAACTAAGGATTCCCGGGGAAAGCTTTGAGCCAAGGTTGGTTTGGAGAGGTCTTCCTCAGGGATCCGTGCTCAGTCCCCTTTTATATAATATTTATACCTATGATCTTCCTTCTTGCTTAAATGTTAATTGTAAAGTACTCCAATATGCTGACGATATTGCATTACTGGTCTGTGGCAGTTCTATCGAAGACGCTGCTCATTCCATGAATATTTCTTTGTCCTCATTAAACCAATGGCTCTTAGGTCACGGGTTGTCTTTAAGTGCTCCAAAGAGTACCGCAGTTGTTTTCACACGTAGACGCCTTATCCCCCAGGTTAACATTAATATAGACGGTCAAGCTATCCCAATTGAGGAGAAGGCCAGGTTTCTGGGGGTTGCCCTGGATTACAAATTGTCGGGAGTGGCCCACATAAATAATACAGTTAAAAAATGTGAGCGCTCGGTTTCGGTCCTCAAGGCTTTAGCAGGTGTCTGGTGGGGTGCTCACCCATACACCTTAAAACTAGTCTACAATGCGTTAGAAGCGTAATGGATTATTGCAGTTACTTAATTGAGCCATGTAACAAAGAAGCCTTGCGTAGACTGGACTTGGTCCAGGCAAAATGTCTGAGGATCGTTATTGGTGCTATGAAATCCTCCCCCATAAATGCCCTCCAGGTGGAATGTGCAGAACCTCCACTCAACCTTCGTAGACAATATTTAGCAGATCGTTTCTTGTCAAAAGTTTTCTCCCTTTCGTCCCATCCCTTACTTCCCATTTTGGAACAAATTTACCTCTCTCTTAACGCGTCTTCCTACTGGAATAATAAGTCTCTCCCATTGATGAATAGGTACAGAGAGCTTAAACACCTCTCCTCCCCTGTTTGTCAATACCCGTCCCTTCCGGTCTTTACCTCCGCATATGAGGTGGTCCATTTCAGGCCAAAGGTCGTTTTGGGACTTGGTATCTCCAAAAACTCCCAGGACGTAAAAGGCGAATTCGATCGGGCCATTAAAAGATACTGGGAGGATTGGAATCTGTTTCATACGGACGCATCCAAATTGTCTTCAACAGGATGTGAATGAATGAAATGAATGAAAATAATTTATTTCAGACCAAAGCACACAATTAAAAATATACAGGTCCATATTTGATGTACAGGTGTTTCAACATATTTTCAAAATTCCAAAATCGCTCTTTTATTCCAATGTCCACCAGAATCCTCAGTATTTACAGGAGAATGCATCGGTATCCTAGAAGCCATCAATTTCATTTTAACCCATAACATCAAAAATTCAGTCATTTTCTCAGATTCTCGCAGTAGCATTCAAGTTTTAACTCAAAATCAACTTAAATCTAAAATTCACAGCAAAATAATTTTTGATATTCTTATTTTATTATTCACTTGTTCGAAAAACGATCTAAACATTGAAATAGCTTGGGTTCCCAATCACTCGGGTATAGGTGGTAACGAGTGCGCCGACTCACTAGCTAAATTTGCTACATCTAACCCAGTGGATCGAAAACACTACATGGTACATAGCTATGACTTACGGACTGACACTAAACATAAGCTGTACAAGTCGTGGTCAGCAGTGTGGCAGGTAAATTCGAAACTTAAGGGGGTGTACTACGCTAGTATTGAACCCTGCATCCAGCGGAAACCTTGTTTTTTTAAATGTCCAAAACTGTCCAGAAGTACTGTTGCAACCCTGTGTAGACTGAGACTTGGTCACTGCTGCAGTCCAGTGTTCTTAAATAAGATCCGTGTTCGTGACAGTTCCCTGTGCGAATGCGGTCTTGATGATGGAACTCTGGACCATATATTTTTCTCTTGTCCATTAAATTCTCAATCCTTTGACTTGTATCGTAAGCTTCCCAAACTTAAAGTACCTACTAACTTCCATTCCGTCTTGATTAGCTTTTCACCTAAACTCATTCAAATCTTATCTATTTTTTTAAAAGCTAATGGAATCAAAATGTAGTTTGGTGTCTATTAATCTTGTCTTGTCTTGTGTTTTGTCTAGATTTGTGGTGTTGAATATGCATATATTGTTGCAAAAAAAAAAAAAAACTCTGTCTTGTCGTTTTAGCTACTTTCACCTTCACCAAAGCTCACCAAGGTTCACCTTACTGCGTTGCCACCACCACTTGACACTGGCAGAATAGTCGGCATCGGCTCAGTTGCCAATAAAAGAAAAAAAAAAAGTATAATGACGTAATGTGAATGCTACTCCGAACGTCCGTCACGTCAAAGTAGTTCACTGCTGAAGGTATCTATAGCAATATGGTACCCAACGTGATTCTGCAAAGTTATGGTATTTCGAAGGATCGTATTTTTGTTTCACGAATTTCAAAATATAATATGTAAATAGAATTAATGAATTTGTGTTTGATGTTAGTTATGTTTGTTATATGTTATAACGAAATAACAAAATGTTTATGTTGATTACATTTACTGTTTATGGTTGTTTATTTAGCGGTATTTGTTACTACTAAATGACACAAAAGACACTGAACAACTATTGCAACGCTATATGTTACGTCAACAATAATATGGTATGATGAAATGTCAAAACGCTATATGTTACGTTTTAACCACAAAATGTTATGATTTTATGCTAATAATATGTTTAGGTACGCAATGTTAATCTTAAATAAAACTTCTAACCTAACCTTACACTTGTTAAAACTAACAATGAAAAATGTTAAGAATTACACTGCTTGGAAAACGACGCGACGACGCCTTTACCGGACGAACTTATCTGGTCAAAACTGGTTCAAGTTTCAAATTTCGACTTCGAAGTTTCGAAAACTTGGTAAAAGCACTCATTATGATGATTGATATCTGATAATACACTAAAATATGATATTGTGACTTGTTTTACGTGTAAACTATGATAAATATGGACGCCAGACGAAAATTATAGCAAATTAACTTTTAGGTACATGTATAGAAATCGGCTCGAATGACCAAAAATGTTGTAGTAAATCGCTTGATTTGCAATTTTCCCATCGATGAGGGCTGTAACCCCAGGATAACCCGCTACAATGTTCGCATACGTAAACAAATGCACAACTAGGAAAATGGATGGTGGCGGGGTACTCACGCGTTTTCGCTCTCTTCCTAGCCTGCTAATGGCTTCGGGACGTCCCGTGACTCCTGGTTGATCTTACACCCACTTCCACACACACGATTAGTTTCAACAGTTTATTTTTTGAAAACCAGATTTTTTTGTTTGCACACGTTTTCTTAGAGTCGAGAGTGAGTTTTTGATTGAACGGAACGGAATGGAATGGAATGATTGGAGAATGGATGGAATAAGGATGCGGAAATTGTGCATTTCGTTGGATATCTTTTAATACTTTAACAAAACTATTTAAAATCGTTTGTTCCGTATTCGTTGTGTTCCGAATTCGACGTACCTCCAGATTTGTCGTAATCCAGATTTGTCGTAATCCAGATTTGTCGTAATCCAGATTTGTCGTAATCCAGATTCGTCGTACTCCAGATTCGTCGTAATACAGTCGACTCCGTAAATAAATTAAAATCCAAATACAAATTGTAACTTATTTTAATGAAATAATTAAAACTATTTTATGAAAACAAAAGAAAATATCTACCAGTTACCGTTCAAAAAATACAGTCCTGTGATGTGACAGACACACAGACAGTGGAGGCACGTTAATAGGGTCACGTTGATCACCCTTTGGGTACCAAGTTTCAAACAAAGATGTTCGAGACTTGTTGGGAATTCCCCTCTATTTTTTCAAATAAGTTGCTACCTATTATTAAAGTCGCGTTCCTGGAATTTGGTTTATTTATATTCCGAATGTGGGAGTAATTTTCACTAGTTCAATTTATAGTTTGTAAGTCAGAATCCGAGGGGCCCCTGAGCTTGGTGGCCCCGGGGCAATGCCCCGTCTAGCCCTTCGGTAGCTACGCCACTGGTTCTCCCTATTTACCACTAAAAGAAACTCCTTGTCCAATATTTACGCATTCATATTATTGCTTTCACGGTAACCTCGTTAACTGTGGTCGCAAATCGATTGAAATATTAAAGTGTATAACATATTTAGGAGTTAAAGTTGATGAGCATTTTTCACGGGGTGAACATATTGACTGCATTTGGCATTTGGCTTAGGGTGATACTGAGTAAATTTTATCATTTAAGATATAGGATTCCCAGTGGTACCTTGAAATTAATGTATACTACATTGGTTGAATATATTCTGGACTATGCACTCGATTGCTATGGACTTACATTAATAAACTAGAAGATATCCAAATGAGATTTGTTAAATTACTTGTAAATGAAAAAAATAAAAATAAATTCAAAGACGATTATAGTAAACTTTTTCAAATATGCAAGATTCTACCAGTTATTATTAAACATAAATACCTTATTACAATCAATAACCATGGCAATCGAGAGTATAACTCATTATTAATTAATGTAAAAAATAAATATAACACGAGGGCGATGACCTCGGCTAAATTCGTTGTTCCCAGAGTCACAAATTTTTATAGAGATAGGAGTCTTAGGAAACGTATTTCTTATACACTTAATGGGTTACCTGAGGACATAAGAAATGAAACCAAAATAAGCAAATTTAAAACTAAGTCAAAAAAATACTTATTACTTACTTTACCTTAAAGGAACTTATCATACGTATATAATATATAAAAAAACTTTTTTAAAATTCTATGTTGATCCCACAGTCAAACTGTTTGTATAGTTTTGTGGAACATTGTGTATAGTTCATAAGCATATATTGTATATTTTTTAATAAATAAATAAAAAAAAATAAAAAAAAAACGATAAAAAGATTTATCTATAGATATTACTACCGAACTATGGCAAGTCGCCATTTTAGGGCACCGCTATGAAATAGTTACGTTTTTTTTGTAGGTATTTCATGTCCTTTGGTTTCTTTAGTCATTGTACTTAAGCAAATATTGATGTCAAGTAACTGTCAACTTACCTACTGACATGTTGATCATCATGTTGACTTCGACAATGTCGTCGATGTCTCCGTGGCTGCGCCTCTTCCTCCTCTTCCTTTTTGCGGGAAGCAGCTGAAGCGCCGCGTTGGACATGTCAGATGCGTCGGGGGCGTCAATTGCGGGCGGTAGCGACTCTTCGAGCTGGGCGGGCGGCAGCGCGGGCAGCAGCGCGGGTGGTAGCGGCAACGGCGCGGCGGCCTCAATGGCGGCCTGCAGCTCTACCAGCGAGATGGGCCGCAGCGCGCTGGAAGACCGATTCATCCCGTGCCACAGCTCGTTCGTCAGCGACCCTGTCTGCGTTAACAACTAACTTCAAAACCTTTCGGAGCAAACAATTGACCAAAAAAGCTCTGACAAGTAACATTGTTACCAAAGTGAGATAGCTGGGTATCTAGTCAGCTGTTGTTATTTTTAAAAAGAAGTGCAGGGACGTGGTAGAAGAGAGGTACTAACATTCAAGTTCCCCGAGAGATGGAATTCGGTGGGCAAACCAATGGACTCGCCCGTGTAGTCCTGGATTGACAAGTCGTTGGGGTTGATAACGTGTGGCTGCAGCTCGATGTACATGCGTGGCAGCGTGGGCGTCTGCCGCAACGCCATCACGTTGCGCTGCATGCTGCCGCTGATGTCCAGCGCGACGTGCAAAAAGTCAGTGCACCTCGACACTTTGCGCTTGCGGCGGCTCGTGCTCGGCATCAGGGGCTCATTTGATATGCTGGTATTGGCTCTGTAGAATAGGAAAGACTATACGTAATGTTGTATCGGATGAGAACGTGACATGCGCGATATAAACTACGAATGAAGGAGACTCACAGCTGGCGGTGGTACAGTCCGACGACGCGACGTACTTGCTCATACAGGAAGTCCACCCTGTGACCGTAGAGGTTTGCGGACTGATGCAGTAGCACCGCCAGCTCCATGAAGTTGGGCGGCATAACATCCTCGACATTCGCGTCCTCGTCCGCGTCCAGCGCGCGAAGCCCCGCCTTCGTCAGATACTCCTCCAGCAACTGACAAACAACACCACTATAGTTATATATATATATATATTATAGTTGGGACGATGGGCGGTGGTTAGTGTGGGACTACTGAAATGAAATGATTTATTTTGCAATTAGGATTTTTCAATCACTTTTACACGACTTTTTTAAACTAGATGGCGTCGGCATTTCCTATGACTATCCCTGAGAAGAAACGCCGAAACAAACTCAAGGGTCAAAGTCTATTTTAAAGTCCAGACAGATTGTAATGATGTAAGGGTTTATGTGAGACAAATATAGGGTGGAATAGCCTTTTGAAGAAAGTGCCATAACTATTTGAGCTAACCTGTCGCAACAGAGTGCAAGCATGCATCAGTTATCGTGAGAATTAATGAAATTAAGAGCGTTCAGCCTAGATCTCTAACATTTATAATGTATAGCGGTTATATATAAGAAATAATTTCAATTTAAACGACATTACAATATCAAAATAATGAAGTAAATAATATAATAATTAATGGCAAAAATCGTATATAAAAAAAAAAGGAAAGGCTAAAGAGCGGCTCAATCCCAAGCGTTTTTGTCATCTAAATAGTCCGAAATTTTATAGTATCCTTTTTTACAAAGATTAGATTTAATTACAATTTTGAATTTCTTTAATGTTAAATTACGTATATCATTGGGAAGTTTATTGTAAAAGCGTATACATTGTCCCATGAACGAGTTGCTTATTCTGTGGAGGCGCGTAGCATGTACAGCAAGGTTGTGTTTATTCCTAGTGTTCAAAGAATGAGTATCAGACAGTTTGACAAAGTTCGAAATATTTTTATAAACATATATTAAATTTTCAAATATACATATATTGTGACGCTACAGTTAGAATAACAAAATAGGACCAAGATTATAAATAGCTCGGACAGCCCTTTTCTGCAAGACGAATATAGTATTGATGTCTGCAGAGTTTCCCCAGAGGAGGATGCCATAAGTCATAACGCTATGAAAATAACTGAAATAAACTATTCTGGCTGTATCCACATCAGTTAAGTGCCGAATTTTTTTGACAGCAAACGCGGCAGAACTAAGCCTAGCCGATAATTTGTTTATTTGCGGGCCCCATTGCAGTTTGGCGTCTATAGTGATGCCTAGAAAAACAGTCGAATCCACAATATCACATCCATTCCATTCAATTTAACATTGATTGGTACTTGTCGGACATTGGGCGTTGAAAATTTAAGACATTTGGTTTTTTTCTCATTAAGGAGAACATTATTAACATTGAACCCATGAACTACATTAGATAGTGCAACGTTAACTTCGCGAAAATCTAGTAATCGTCGTCGAATTTTAAATATCAGAGAAGTATCAACCGCGAACAATACTACTTATACTACGTATGGACAAATAACAAAATATCTAGCTTTTCAAAGTCACCAGTGACGGCTGGTATGCGCCGAAACCGGTTATACGCAGATTTTTTGACTGGCAACACTGGTAAACAGTTGTCAATTTATGTTCTCTTAATTGAATTATTATAAATTATATAAGTAATTTAATTTAATATCAACTAAGCTAATTGCATAGTATCGTATCCAGTGTTTGCGTGGTGTTTTGTCGCAAGATCTTAGTTTAAATCAAGAAAACTTCTACCGACTACCGGTGTAGTGTGTAATGTATGTATTAGAACTAAGTTTGTATGTGTAAATAGCCTTAAGACTATATATTAGATGGATACCCAATAAAGAGTAGTATTATTATGAATCAACTCGGTGTTTCATTACTTCAATTCCTACATGGCGACCCTGCCAGCGCGTGCAGCTACGTCTAAATATCGTATCGCGTCTATGTATAATCGCGCGTTGCCATAAGCGTCGACTCATTAAAGGAAAATTCAAAATATACAGTTGAAGAAAATATTACACGGCATCGAGAAAATGTGTCAATCGTATCAAACCAAAGAGGAGGTCTTTTTGGCGCAAAATGCCGGTGGAGGTTCTGGAAATAACGCTAAATTGGAAGCACACTTGGGTATCCAGACTATAATGTCTGCTGTAGTGCATATAATGTATAATATCTGCATGTTATGCGCAATATTGCTGTATTTTGGATTCAAGGCATACAAGAAATGTCAAACTCGTTAGATGCGTCAAGAAATGCATCTTCAAACCTTTAGAAGCGTGAGGCTGTCTGGTCGAGGTCGCAATCAGAACCAGCCAAAATCATCGACATGTGACTGTCACTGTTAATCGTTGAAATTGCATGTGAAAAGTGAGTAAATACGTTCCGGTGTTAGTAAAATTATATATCAATCGAAATTGTGCTTAATAAGTGAGTTAATGCGTGAGTTAAACTGAAACTAAAGTAGCTAAATACAGGTGAACAATTTTGTGGGTGTGTCAAGATGCGTGGACGAATATGATTATTAAGGACTTGAATAAAATATACAACGATTTGCGTAAGTTACGAACGTATTTGATAAAAATAGGGCCTAAACGTAGAATAGAATCTAATATATGTTATAAGAAATTAGAGGAATCAAACTCCATATTTTTGTCATTTAAAAAATTGTGTTATGAAATTGAAATAAAAATAAAAGAATTTAAAAGTGAAGAGTTATTGTTAATTAGTGGTTATCGTCATATAAATAGTGTATACTTAGAGATTAAAGAATTATGTGAAGGAAAAAGCAGTTGTTCTGATGTTGAAAGTTCAAGTGAAAACGAATGTAAAATAGTCAAGATGGTGAAATTTGATCTTAAGGTGGCGCTGAACTTATTGCCTGTCATGACAAAGGACGAGTTAAATATTAAACAATTAATTGATAGTATAGACTACTATAGCTCTGTTGTAGACGACGAGTCTCAGAAACAATTAATTGCTTTTGTGTTAAAGAGCCGCTTGTCTCAGGTTGCAAAATTGAAATTAGGTGCAAACTATGACTCAGTCGAAAGCCTATTACATGATATGAGGGTTCAACTGTTACCAAAAAAGTCTGCTACGGCTTTACAGAATAGGTTGCATTCTTTTTGTCAAAATCAGTTATCAATTGACGAATACAGAAAAGTCATAACTGAAATGTTTGTGGACTTGACGATAGCGGAATCCGAAGGGAAACCCGAGAATTATACAATTTTGAAACTACTTAACGAAAAACTAGCTATAAAACGTTTTGCCGACGGATTGCGCAACCGTCGGTTAAGTACAATAATTGCAGCCAGAAATTTTGAATCTCTCAAGGACGCAGTGCAAGCGACCGTGGATGAAGAGAATTCGATGCCGTCAGGTGATATTATGACGTTTAATCAAAATAATCGATATAATTACAGGCGAGCTTCTAATAATTATTTTAGAGGTCAACGTGGGCGAGCTTTTCCGGGACGCTCAAACCGAGGTCAGATGCGTGGTGGTGGACAGAGCCAGACAAACCAGAATGCATGGCGTGGTCATGCGTCACGAGGTTCGTGGCGAAATTCGAGATGGTCAAATCGTGGTAAGTCTTTTACGCATAATATCGCAGGGTCTAGAGAAAGGCCAGTGTGACAAGGAGGGTTTTATCAAGGTAGAGAAGAAGAAGAGAAAGCCCACTTGTCGGAACCAGTGCGGTACCGCACCGACCGGACCGAATCACCTGCTGCGTCCTGCTGTGCCAGCTACGCTGTTATACGTGTCCCGGCTGCATTACTCTACAAAGGCCGAAGAGATTGTAGAGTACATCCGCATCAAAGCCAAATTCACCTTGAGGGTCGAACGGTTGGAGTCTAGTCGCAATGTGAATTTTAATTCCTTTGTGGTGAGAGTGCCGACCGACCATCTGTCGACACTCATGAAGGAAGATTTTTGGCCGAAAGGTGTAAAGTTCCGGCGATTCCGAGGCCGGCTACCGGACACCGCGCGACACACGACGCCAACTACTCGTGTAAATTAGTGTTTATAATATTGTTTATGTATAGTATTTTTACATTAGTCATAAATTTTATAATGTATTGTTTTATTGTATTTATATGGGCCTTGATGCCTGAATTAAATAAATAAATAAAAAAAAAAAAATAATAATAATAATAATAACCGAAACAAGTGGACACAAAATTCAGAAACTGTGCAGGTTATGACCGAGAATACATCCGAAAATGAAGAACCCAAAAATTCCAATCAGTTTTTTCGTATCTAAAGATTATATTTTAAGTAAGTAAGTAAGTTTATTTATTTGTTTAACGTGTGATAATAATACCACAGTTAGTTTTTCAGTAAATGGTAACGCATTTTGTTGGTTACTTGATTCGGGTGCATCAGTTTCGGCTATGAAGTATAAATATGTTGTTGAACAAAATATTCCAATCCATTTTCAGAGTATTGAGATCAATGGACTTGGGGGCAAAGTTCAAGCCTTAGGCTATGTTTATTTGGACTTGGTAACGGATGATACAATGTTTAATCATAAGTTCATTGTTTTTAAATCCTTGCCTTGTAAGGTGCATGGTATCATCGGAGACGATTTCTTGCGTAAATATAAAGCGTTATTAGATTACAATAATAATTGTTTAACTTTGTGCAACTTAAATGGGAATCTGATTAATTTAGCAATGCGAGTAGGTAATGATCAAATTAATTCATTAATTATACCTCCGAGATCTGATTCAATCCACTTTATACAAACTAATATGGTAGAAGAATGCGTTGTTTGTGCTTCAGAGTTGAGTGAAGGTGTGTATATGGCTAGTACCTTAGTAAAACCAATTAATGGTAGGATATCTGTTCGAATCCTCAACACTACTCAGAGTGAATTGACCTTGCATAAATTGGAACCGACTATACATAATGCTTCGGATTACAGCGTTTGTAGTTTTTCTCAATGTGAGAAGAATGCATCTCGACGACACGGTTGGCATAGTGGCTAAGCGATTAGCTTTCTGCGCTACGTGTTGCGGGTTCGATCCCCGCACGGAACAAATATTTGTATGATCTGCAGATAGTTGTTTCGGGTCTGGTTGTCTGTGTATGTGACATGTATGTTTGTAAACTGTACCCACGATACAGGAGAAATCCTAGTGTGGGGCAACGTTTTAAAAAAAAAAAAAAAAATCTCGCGTTAAAAAGATATTTTCAATGTTAAATTTAAATCATTTAAATAAAGAGGAACAGATATCAATTGAAAACATTTGCGCGAAGTACTCGGGCATATTCTTTTTACCCGGAGATAAACTCACAACTACTCATATTTATCAACATTCTATTCGGGTAAAGCCCAATGCTGAGCCTGTATTCGTTAAGCCTTATCGGTTACCTCATTCACAAAAAGATGAGGTGAATAAGCAACTTCGAAATATGTTGGCTGATGGTATAATAGAGCCGTGCGTAAGCGATTGGTCCAGTCCGATTTTATTAGTTCCTAAAAAATTTGATAGTACTGGTCAGAAAAAGTAGAGTCTAGTAATAGACTATCGGAAATTAAATAATAATATTGAAAATGATAATTTTCCGCTTCCTAATATTACAGAAATTTTAGACTCGCTATCAGGATGCATCTATTTCACACATTTAGATTTACATCAAGCATATTATAATGTAGTTTTAGATCAGGACAGTAGAAAATATACTGCTTTTTGTTCTGGGCAATACCAGATGACTAGGATGCCCATGGGGCTCAAAACTAGTCCTAGTTCATTTTCAAGGATGATGCCTGGTCTATCAAGACGATTTAATTGTGTACGGAAATTGCCTCAATCAACACAATAAAAATTTAATTGAAATTTTTGAAAGGCTTCGGAAGTAACCTAAAGTTGAATGCATCAAAATGTGAGTTTTTAAAAAAGGATCTGTTATATTTGGGTCATGTAGTATCGGAAGATGGTGTCTTGCCTGATCCTGAAAAAATTAGTGCAATAAAAAATTATCCAATTCCAAAAACAGCAGATGAGGTAAAGCGATTTGTTTCATTTTCCAATTATTATAGGAAATTTATACAGAATTTTGCAGATATAGCTCACCCCTTGAACTATTTATGTCGAAAAAATGTTACTTTTAAATGGAGTAAAAAGTACCAAGATAGCTTTGATACATTAAAACATTGTTTGATGTCTGCACCAGTTTTGCAATATCCTAATTTTTCGAGTGAGAATATGTTCACCCTACAAACAGATGCATCAGGATATGCGTTAGGCGCCGTTTTGTCTAACCAAGACGGGAGACCAGTTGCTTACGCCAGCAGAAGCTTGAATAAGGCTGAAAAGAATTATCCGACCATAGAAAAAGAGTGGGGTATTAAGCATTTTCGTCCTTATTTATATGGTCGTAGGTTCAAGATTTATACGGACCATAAACCTTTAGTGTATTTATTTAATTTAAAAGATCCATCTAGCAGGTTATTGAAATAAAGGTTAATTTTGGATGAATATGACTTTGATATTGAGTATGTGCCTGGCAGTGTTGGGCAAATTTTAATTGAATTGACAATTAAAAATTAACAATTGATCAACTGTAATTGTAGAAAATTACAATTAACAATTGATTAATTGTTAGTTGTAGTAGTAGCAATTAACAATTAATCAATTGTTAATTGTGATTTGCTACAGTTAACAATTAATCAATTGTTAATTGTGATTTGCTACAGTTAACAATTAATTAATTTTCAATTGTTATATTAATTTAAATAAAAACTAACAATTAAAAAGGACTACGGGCACAGTCTATACATATCGTCGGTTGACGGAGAGTTCTATCTGGTGAGGCGAGCCCGAGCTGCTTAATTCACCGTACTTATTAGCTTGGGACACGTTTTTTAAAGCTATCGAGTCTTTGATATTTAAAAGCATTTTAATTTATTATTAATATAGTGCATACGACATGTGCTGTGAGTGAGTGCAAAATTAAATCATCATTTCGCATGAATAAGGAACTGAGATTTCATCAATTTCCGCACACGAAAGAAACTTAAACATTATTAATTGTATTTTATTGCATTTCATTGTATGTATCGTGGCGTGCATATGCGAGCGTAAACTAAAATAATGACGGTCATGAAAATACGAGTGTGTTGCACACCCCCGAACCGTTAGATCTCTATAGGATCGAATGTTTTGAGGTTTCTCGGAGTGATGTCACAAGAAATTAAAGAGGTGCTAAAGGGGTAAAGGGGTGCTGACTATGAAAATGATATCCATTTTGAAATCCAAGATGGTAGAATTACATTTTTTGAAAAATATAGGTATGGGTGTGATTTTCAAGGTTTCTCGGGGTGCTCATTATGAAAATGACTTATTTTCAAATGCAAAATGTCTTAATATAGACATGGGTGTCATTTACAAGGTTTCTTTGGGTGCTTATAAAAATGGCATCCATTTTGAAATCCAAGATGGCGGACAAGCATTTTTTTAAATATTCTTCTTCTTCTCTCTCCAAGCCGATTTCGGCTACGCCGATTTGGCTTCTAATTTTGAGAGCTTGGGTGTTTTGCTCTCATGTGGCTGATGTAACCTATTTTGGCCGAGAAAGTCCGTGCACAGTGTGGACACGTCAGGTTACTATCCACAAAGTGGTATGTCAAACTGGACGGCGGTCGGTTTTTTAACTGATCACGTTTATCGTCCAGTTCTCGCCTCCTGTTATTCTCAAAATTCCTTACGTTTTCTTGCACACGACGTCGCCATGTGGGACGGTCTGCAGCCAACGACTCCCATCGAGATGGTTCGATATCACATTTCTTCATGTGTCTTTTCTGAACATCCTTAAAGCGCAGGAACTGGCCACCGCGTTTCCGCTTACCATGTTCTAGTTCAGAGAAGAAAATGCGTTTCGCTTTTCTCCCTTCAGACATTCGAGACAGATGCCCGCACCAACGCAGTTGACGTCGCATAAGATATGCTTCCATTCCGCTAACATTTGCTCGTCGTAGAACATCGGTATTACGAACCCGATCCGACCATTTGATGTTCATAATGGTGCGGAGGCATTTCAGATGGAATCTGTCGAGTGTGCGTATGTGTCTACGGTACAGACACCAGGTCTCAGATGAGTACAAAATGTTTGGTAGAACAATCGCCGTATATACCTTGATCTTAGTACTCAGCTTTATATCATGGAAGTGAAACACCTTGGCTCTGAGTTTACCAAAAGCGGCCATGGCGGAGCCCAGCCTACTATTGATCTCGGAATCAAGGTCGCCATTGGCCGTTATGCTACTTCCCAGATATTTGAACCTATCGACTTGTTTAAGAGCTTTTCCACCAAGTTGTAAATGTAGACCACTCTTAGCCGGTGTAATGGGCATGACTTCAGTCTTTGACACATTTATTTTAAGGCCGAATTTACAACAAGACGCATCAAGCTTGGTCATAAGTTCCTGAAGTCCTTTTGGGGTTTCAGATACGAAGCATAAATCGTCGGCATACATTAGCTCTGTGATCACATCGTAAGATATCTTACTCTTGGCTCTTAATCTGGCTAAGTTAAAAATACTTCCGTCTGTGCGAAAACGGATACGTATACCCTCCTCATTATTTATTAAAGCTTCCCTCACAACAACGAAAAAATACAGAGCGAAAAGTGTGGGTGCTAGTACACAACCCTGCTTGACTCCACAGGTGACTGGGAAGCTCGCAGTTTGTTCACCACTTATAGTGACACAGCATGTCATTTCATCATGAAGGAGTCTCAGAAGTCTCACAAATTTTGCAGTGCACCCTAGTTTTCCCAAAACGACCCACAAAGCATCCCGGGGCACACTATCAAATGCTTTTTCTAAATCTACAAAGCAGAGAAACAGTGGTCTTCTCTGCTCTCTGCTTTTTTCCTGCAGCTGCCTCAGGCAAAATATCGCCCCACAAGTGCCTCTGTTTGGACGGAAACCGAATTGTGTTTCTGGCAATATATTCTCAGATAACTCTGAGAGCCGGTTCAAAAGCACTCTGGCGAAAATCTTACCAGGAGCAGAAAGCAACGAGATACCCCTATAAGAATTACAATCTGCACGATCGCCCTTGTTTTTATATAAAGTGCAGATGAGCGATCTCTTAAAATCGGAAGGAACCCATTCATGATCCCACATTTTAAGAAAGAATTGCCAAAGCTTGTGATGCAGATCGTCACCACCATATTTCATCAATTCGCCAGGTAAGTTATCAACGCCGACTGCTTTTTTGTTCCTTTGAGCCTTAACGGCACTGATAACTTCCTCAAGGGTAGGAGGTGCATCCAGTGTGCTGACTTGTGGACAGTCTGGAAGAGATGTTATATACACCAAGTCAGCTGATCTGTCCACATTGAGTAAATTGTTGAAGTGCTCTGCCCAGCGTTCTAAAGAATCTCCTTTAGTAATTAAAAGGGTGCCCGCTTTAGATTTTATGGGCATACTTACTCGACGTGAAACACCAGTAAGTTTTCCAACTTCACCGAAAAAGGCACCAATTTGGTTAGTGTTAGCTAGCCACTGAATGTGTTGTACTTTGTTCTGCCACCATTCGTCTTTCGCATTTC
The DNA here is from genome assembly GCA_947562105.1 of Shargacucullia verbasci. NCBI lineage: Eukaryota > Metazoa > Arthropoda > Insecta > Lepidoptera > Noctuidae > Shargacucullia > Shargacucullia verbasci. Next base: position 16,023,259 of record OX387281.1, on the reverse strand, counting down.
GGGCAAGCCTTCTAATTTGGCACGAACTTTCCTGAATTTTGTGTGCCGTCTGATTTTCCTTTCGTAGGAGAGCTCGATGTTTATTAAGAGCGTCTACTAAAGTCATGTCATTTTCATCAAACCAGTCTTCATTGAAGCGTGGCTTACAGCCTAAGATCTGGTTGGCTGCAGCGAGAACATACGAGGATAATTGTTTCCACTCTTTCTCCATGTGAGTGGCCTCTGGAGTAATATTTGCTGTAGCAGTCTTAACAGCATCCTTATATTTCGCAAGTTGCATGGCTGAATCTAGCTTCTTTAGGTTTATGCAGTTAGGTTTAGTTCTGCAAATTCTACGACAAGGAATCAGACGTAATCGCATTTTGGTAATGACAAGTCTATGGTCCAACAGTTTGCGCCGCGCAACACCCGCGTTAACAAGACTTGTGAAATATCTTCTTGACGAACTATGGCATAGTCAATGAGATGCCAATGTTTCGACCGCGGGTGCATCCATGTGGCTTTGTATTTAGTTGGAAGTCTGAACATGGTGTTGGTGATAGCCAGCTGAAATTGTGAACTAAGACCAAGTAACAGTTGCCCATTACTGTTCATATTACCAATACCATGACGTCCCAGAACACGAGGCCACGCTTCGTAATTACGTCCTACGCGAGCATTAAAATCACCAAGTATTAAGATTTTCTCACTGGTGTGAACTTTGGCCAAGATCTGCTGTAGCTCCTCATAGAACTTGTCTTTGAGCTTATCGCTCTTGTCAAGAGTGGGGGAGTAAGCGCTGATCACATTGAGGTATTTATTATTTTCTAGGTGAATCCTCAATGCCATCACCCGATCCGAGATTCCTATTGGATGCTCTACTAATTTAGAGGCCAATTTATTCTTAATCGCAAAACCTTCCCCTGAGGCTCTTGGTTCAGAAGATGTAGTGCCTTTCCAGAAGAATGTATAGCCACCGCCATGTTCAACAAGCTCGCCTTCGTCCGCTAGGTGGGTTTCACTTAGAGCAGCTACATCCACATCATAACGTCCGAGCTCTCGAGCAACAATTGCGGTCTTACGTTCCGGACAGATGTTATTTGGGCGATCCAACAGGGTACGCACATTCCACGCCCCAAAAATCATTTTTGTGTGAATGATGTTCTTATTATTTCTTTTTGTATTTCCACCACGAGATATTGGGATGCACAGGCAGCCGCGGTTACTACCTCCCATTGTTTGGTTGGGGCAAGCAATGTTTGGGACACCTTTTCTAGCCCCCTCCACGGCTGAGCGTGGAAAGCAGTGCCTCTCTAAATAGAGCTGCTTTGTCTTTAGGTGTGCTGCCGAGCCGCACTGTTACCCCATTGCAGTGCGAGAGCGACCACTCTCACCTAACCGCCTGTGTGCAGGAATCAGACAAAGCCCGACAAGCATCTGCGCCGAACCTCTCTACCTCAACCCATCGCCACAGGACTTTCCTATCAAAATCCATGGTTAGAAGCCTAGTCAAATACGCAGGATATATTTTGGTGCATAAGTGTGCGCGCAAACACAGATGCACCCTCTCGTCCGCACTCTCCACTACCCGATGGAACAGAAAACTGTTACGACCGGAGGAGAGCTGGATGCAGTGTCTAGCCGACGGCAATCTTAACTCCTACCGTCGCCTTAGGCCTTCTACAATGCCTTGCTGCCTCGCTATTTCCGCCAACACCTGTTGCTTATCAGCGGTGGGTTGCCTTCGCTACCGAGACAGACTTATTGCACTAAGCGGGGAGTAACTGCTAAGACCTGAGTGCCGAGACACTCGGATCCCCCTCTACCAGGTTTAGCCCACGAGTCGACGTGGTTACCGGGGTGTGGCACTGCATGCAAAACAGTAACGTGGAGCCACTGGTGAGGATTATGAAAATCAACGATTTTATCTAATAATTCTGCTACCTATAACACAGGCCGACTGACAGAAAAGACGCTGAGTTTCCACTACACCCCAAAATTTTAATATATGTAGATATAGGTGTCATTTTTAAGGTTTCTTGGGGTGCTGATTATGAAAATGACATCCATTGTGAAATCCAAGATGGCGGGAAACTTTTTTCTTTTTAATTTAGATATGGGTGTCATTTTCTAGGTTTCTTGGGATGCTGATTATGAAAATTATATGCATTTTGAAATCCAAGATGGCAGACAAGCATTTTTTTAAATATAGATATTGGTGTCATTTTCAAGGTTTCTTGGGGTACTGATTATGAAAATGACATCCATTTTGAAATCCAAGATGGCGGAAAAGCATTTTTCTTTTTTAGTTTAGATATGGGTGTCATTTTCTAGGTTTCTTAGGGTGCTGATTATGAAAATGATATCCATTTTGAAATCCAAGATGGTGGACTTACATTTTATGAAAAATATACATATGGGTGTGATTTTCAAGGTTTTTTGGGGTGCTGATTATGAAAATGACATCCATTTTGAAATCCAAAATGGAGGACATGCTTCTTAATATAGACATATGTGTGAATTTTAAGGTTTCTTGGGGTGCTGACTATGAAAATGATATCCATTTTGAAATCCAAGATGGTAGACTTACATTTTTTGAAAAATATAGATATGGGTGTGATTTTCAAGGTTTTTTGGGGTGCTGATTATGAAAATGACATCCATTTTGAAATCCAAGATGACGAACAAGCATTTTTTTATATAGATATGGGTATCGTTTTCAAGGTTTTTTGGGGTGCTGATTATGAAAATGGTATGCGTTTTGAAATCCAAGATGGCGGAGATGCATTTAAAAAAAAAATATAGATATGGGTATCGTTTTCAAGGTTTCTTGGGGCGCTGATTATGAAAATGACATCCATTTTTAAATCCAAGATGGCAGAAAAGCATTTTTTTAAATACTGATATGGGAATCGTTTTGAAAATCGACTTCATGGCTTCCGTGCGTTCTTTCCTTTTTTCCGTACGAATTCTTTGAATTGACAACTTTGGTATTATTGGAAATTCATCAATATCATATCCAAGTGCTTCAATAGTAGCTTCAAGAATGAACACAGAATCTCTCATACTCAATTGACACCTATCTAACGCTACTACTAATTTTGGCGTAGTAAAATCTTTCCGCATAGATGTTTTACTTATTTCGTGTTGTGTGTTCTCCATTAAAGTAGACAAACCCTCCTGCAAGTGTATGTTTTCATTAGAATCAGATGATCAGTCGTTTTGTAACGGTTTATAAGATGATGACGAAACAATAGGCGCCTAAGTGACCAGCCTTCTGTCGCTGCAAAAAGATTCTATCTTCATTTATTTTCATTAACTGAAGCGCATTGATGTATGCAATATCAAAAAAATTATCTAAGGTTTTGCCAAACTCTTGTTGGCGTTGCTTAAATACTTCTTGCGTTTTTTTTATTTTTTTTGCAAATTTCTCATACTTGATGTAAGTTCACAAATTTATTCACACAAATAAAGCTTTGGTAGGTATTCGTGCCTTTTTCTAATATATAAAGCACTCAATGGCATAATTGAGTCCCATGAAAATGAAATAGAGGGCGAGCCATACCATCTACCGGGCACAGGTATAGACTCCATGCTGCTACTTTTAATTTACATACAGAAAAATCCAACAATACTTACAATACTACCGACCCGGGAATCGAACTCAGAACCTCACACTCAGCAGTCGCGCTTGCAACTACTAGACTAGACCAATGAGGCAGATCAAAAACGCGCCATCCATATATTGCGAAAGCGATGCGACAACGCGTTTTTTTTTTATAACAACCTTGCCCCACTCTAGAAATTATTCCTGTATCGTGGGTGCGTTTACAAACACAAATATTCACATGGACATACACCCAGACCCGAAACAACTACCTGTAGTTCATACAAATATTTGTTTCGTGCAGGAATCGAACCCCCGATACGTAGCGCAGCAGTTGATCGCTCAACCACTGCGCCAACCCTGTCGTCAATTTAGTTTGGTGATAGGTAAAAGATTTTGCTACGCCGCCGTTCGCAATATAGGTACGATATAGGTATTATTGAAACGCAAACGAATTTGTAATTTTTTCTAAATCATTTGAAACGACATACAAGCATGTAGGTATACAAAGCACGTTGTTTCATAAGTTGCATGATGCAACTTAAAAGCGGTGCAATAAGAGCCACTTTACGAGCAAATGTGATGAAAAATAAAATTTATTATTTTGGCTTCAAGGTTAGCAACAATGACAGATCTTGTGGACCTTAAGGATCGGACAATAAGAGTTATTTTTGAATGACGTAATGTAGGCCGCGCGGCCCATAGTCGGCTTACGCAGTTCCTATGGGTAGATCGGGTAGATGTTGCATTTCATAAACGCACGTCAATCATTCCAATTTATACCTTATCACAATGATATAAGTGTCAAATGATGCGCGATCTTGAATTGCAAGAATTGTATAAAATACTCGAGTAAAAAAAAAATTGTTCGTATTTTAAGCATATACAAACACATGTATAGCTAAGAGTATACCTACTTACTGTGAGATTATATCCCAACATGACCTGTAAGTGATTGAAATATCCTAAGTGCAATAATAAATAATTTAATTTCATGAGTCCATGTCAACCACCCAACCAAACCGTAAACAAAACAAAAGTCTTAAGAATGTACTAGGTTATTCAATTCAAATCCGTTAAAGGTCCGTAGAGTCCGGAACATTACAAACGATTTAGCAAACGATTTAGCAAACAAATAGGGTAATTTAGCTGGTTTCCCGTCCAGCTCCGGTTTCCGTCCATTACCAGGCGCACTGTACAACATTTACGTAGAATAGCATCATATTAATAGTCAACCACGCAAGTTTGGACTTGTTACGGCCTTTGACGTCATATCTGCACGTCTACCAACATTAAAAAAAAATTGCCAATTCACAACTCGAATAAAAGCTACGTCAGTCTGAGGCGTGCTTCCGAGCTGTGCACACGCCATCTTGAATGTGAAAAAATTAGTGTCGAGAGGTAGCTGCACGGTAAGTTATTTTTGTTAATTTTCGCATGTATTTATTTATTTTGGTCATTTATAACTAAGTAAAGACACAAAGTTGGCATTAGGAGGTGTTTTTCGTACTTATTTAATGAATTACTTATAAAATCTAAGTGGACGGAAATGGAATTACCTATTTCTCAAAATATTCTGTTCTCGTCCACGTGGACGAAAACACAAAAATATAAGTGAAATTTGATAAATCAGTTAAAGTAAGGAATGTGAAGAAATTCATTCAATTTTTTAATGGCTGGATCTTTGTTAGTTATTCGATCTAGAATTTAATTTTCGTCCACGAATTTATCAGTGTTGCAAGCATAAATTTATATTTAAATACCTTGGACGGAAACCAAAAATATCGATAAAAACTACTCTAGTTTTCGTCCAAGTACTTTAATATGAGCGGACGAAAACTAAGACTTGACTTCTACTTTCCGTCCATTAACTTTAATATGAGTGGACGACAAGTAGAAACACCAGTTATTTAGTTTTCGTCCATTACAAACAGCGATTACTATCTTGGTTTGGTTTTAGGTATGACTTTTTTTTGTTTTTCGATCACTGCTGGTATTATATTATATTTATCGCCTATATCATTTGCTGTTTAGTATATCTGGTTATTAAATGCATTGTTTTAGATGACATCATTGGAGCCGAAAAAAATAAGGAAAAAAACAAATCCTTACACAGAAGATGACTTAAAAAAGGCTCTATCAGAAATTCGGGACAAAAAAGCATCCGTAAGACAAATTTGTACTCAATACGGCATTCCCAAAACAACAATTCTCGACAGAATCCATGGCAAAACGAGCGACAAGCTAAAAAAACGAGGGCCGGCTCCAGTTTTAGGAATAGACGGGGAAAAAAAAATTGCTGATTGGGTCTTGAAAATTGCAAAATGCGGTTTTCCAATTAAAAAGCAAGAACTGCTGGACTCTGTACAGAAAATCTTAAATGATACTTCTCAGGTAACACAATTGAAAGACAACAGGCCTGGACAAACTTGGTACGCAAATTTTTTAAAGAGGCACCCTGAAATAACGAGCCGCTCTGCCGAAAGCATTAATAAAGCACGAGCACAGGTCACGGAGGCTGCTATAAGACATTGGTTTGACGGGCTGAAAACATATTTAGAAGAAATTAACCAAACAGACATTCTAAATAGATCCGAAAGCATTTTTAATGTCGATGAAAGTGGATTTGCTCTGTGTCCTAAAACAGGCAAGGTCTTGGGTCCTAGAGGTTATCGAAACCTCTATGACGTCAAACATGGCAACGAAAAAGATAACCTAACTGTATTGATTACATTCAACGCTAACGGCGATTTGTGTCCACCGTGTGTAGTATTCCCGTACATACGACCTCCAAGGGCAGTAGTCGAAAGTATGCCATCAGATTGGTGCCTAGGGCGATCGGAGTCAGGATGGATGAGGGGCGATGTGTTCTTCGAATACGTGACAAATGATTTTAATAACTGGGTAGAGCGTAACAATATTCAAAAACCAGTACTGCTGTTGGTAGATGGGCACAAATCACATATGTCTCTTTTGCTGAGCACAATGTGCGAAGAACTGGGAGTAATATTGTACGCTCTTCCACCAAACACGACTCACATCTTACAGCCTGCTGATGTTAGCGTATTCGCTCCGCTAAAGGCAAATTGGAAAAATACAGTGCGTGCATTTTTGGCAAGGCCAGAAAACTTAAATACCTCGGTTACCAAAACAAATTTCTGCAAACTATTTGCAGAAACCTTGCAAAGTACGAGTCTTTCTACGTGTATCAAAAATGGGTTCCGGCGGTGTGGACTGTATCCCTTTGATCCAAACGCCCCAGATTACTCGAAATGTGTCCTGGACACGATACGAAATATACAGCCAAGTCAGGGCGAGTCAAACAAAGATGTAAGCAGAACAGACATTTCAATAACAAAAAAAGTTTTAAAACGAATTAAAGCCGAACTGAAAGATAAAAATGTAAATTTGCGTATAATAATGAAAGAACTGAATAATTTAAAGAAAACAATACCAGTTGAGATTAACTGCTCGGAATTGACCATTGATACGGAATCTGACTGCACAAATGTTGACACCTCGCACCCCAATGTTTCATATTCTGTAGATACACCTGCCAACGTTCAGCAGCCTCCACCTGATTTTTGCTCCAACGAGGTAAACATAATTGAAACATCACAGAACACATGTGAAGACTTAAACTCCATATCGTCGTTACATTTAACAGGGAGTTACCTAGATGTTGGTTCTGTAGTCTCACTAGATAATCTACTAATATTGCCATTAAATGTAACAGAAAAGGACCTCACGTCCTCAAATGCTAATAAGTCCGAGGATTTAATCCAAATGAACATACCAAAACTATTGTCTTCAACTCCTGAATCTTCAACTCTTGTGGCTTTGCCCGAAATACATAGCCAGCATAATACAGCAGAAACCTCAGCTAAAACGTCTGGACCTCTAAATCCTGTGAGTTTATCAGAAACACTTGTCCAGGCTAATACAACAGAATTCTCGGCTTCAACATTTGAAGCAATAAGACCTCTTACCAAAAATGTGATCCCAATTTCATCACCCAAAATGCAAAATGTAACGGATATAGGCGAAACGCTTTCACGGCTAACTACAGGTGAAGTCGTAAATACATTGGAATCTTCAGCAATCATATCTCAAACGAATTCTCAGCCAAATGCGGCAGAAATAGCAACTCCAACATCCGATCTTTCAAATCCACCGATTGCATCTAAAATACCTGATCGACTAAGAGCAGATGACAATTCAAGGATTGTATCCGAGAAAATTATCCAATCTTATGCTGAGCCTTCAACATCTCAATCATTTCCGCTTCATCTTAGTCTCACGTCAACACACGTCGAGTCATCGTCATCAAATGATCCGTTTAGTCGCCACTTGTACTTGCCTACTCAACCTGAAAAAACAGCAAAGACGACTAAATATAAATACAAATCTCCCGCAGCTATTTCTTCTGCAGCTTGGAGAGAATATTACGAAGTCCGAGAACGCGCAAAAAATTTAAAACAAGAAGAAACAAGAAAACGAAAATTAGAACGAAGTGAAAAACAAAAGATGGTCCAAGTATTAAAAGAGAGTAACCGCAGGCAAAAGCTCGAGTCAAAAATACAATCTAGACGTAGGAACTCAAAGGATGTAGATTACCGACCCCAAACCCGTAAAGCTCGTAAAGAAAATAATCGTGTTCCATCTGCTGCAGTCAGTAAAATATCATGCTCAGAATGTGAAGCTGATTTAATGTCAGATGTAGAAGAAGACGAAGATAAAAATATTGGATGTGACTTATGCCCTAGATGGTACCATTTAAAATGTACTTTATTCGTGGGACAGCAATACCTTGATGTGAAAGACAAACCATTTAAATGTAACCAATGTGATTAGTAACACCAAATATTAAAATATCAACATAATTTATCTTATTTTTTAACTTATTGAAAGTGTTCTATTTGAGACTGTTAGAATAAAAACATTGTTATTAATATATAGGTAGAACATTGAATGTTTTACATAGTTGTATAATTATTATTACTATAGTTTTGTTAATTAATGCTATATCGTTAAATGAAAACAAATTAAGATGAGACTTAAAAAATCCTGTTAAATATAATTAAGGGCCAACTTGTACCTGATTAAGCCTGTTGTATCTTTTAACAATGAAGAACTATTTGCAGTCAAAGCTGTGATAAAAAATAGCTTTTCAATCACTTAAGAAATTTTATTTTTGAGTTATATTTTTTTTTCATAAACAAAGATTGTAAGGATAATTATTGTTAGTTTATGGTCAATCTTAAGTCAGAAATATTTTTTCTAGTTGTACTGTTATTATAAATTATCAATACTTAAATGCTGTTGTGAAATAAAAACAATCAAAGTTTAAGACTTCTTAAAATTACTTACAATTACAGGTTTTAAAGATAATTAATGTTTTTATCAGCCAAATACTGTTAAAAAAAAAAATTGTATGTTATTATAAAAACGCATTATAGTTTCATTTTATTAAGTTGATTAAAAACACAATTATGACACTGAGTTTTAATTCATTGCATTATAATACTCTTCATAAACAGTGGACGAAAAGTAACCTAACATATGTCGAAAACTAATATTTTTGGACGAAAACTGACGAAAATGGTACTTTTCACTAAAATATTTTTTACAAAAAAAACGATGACTATGATTAATTGTCCCTTGGTGTAAACATAAAATAAACTATATTAGCGTTTAATAAAAATATAGTTTGTTAGATTTGGCCCAGTGGAACATTTTTTTTTTTAATGTATAACCTGGCAACTCCACTAATTGGACGAAAACCGGCTAAACTACCCTACCTACGCACGCAAACACTGCACAGTAAAATCAGTGCCTGCACGCACACATTGACATTTGTCTCGTATACTACTTACAACCAAAGGGTGCTTTATGCAATGCCTCTATGCGGCCTCTTAAAAGAATAACCATACGATTACCCTGAAAAACCCCTTCAAGAGAATAACCTCTTTAATTGGGTATCTCAAAAGAAGCGGTAACCCCTTGCAACTAGTTATTGATTGAAAGGGTTACCCTATCACTGGCCGACCCCTTTGACGTCGGGCGTGAGTTAACAATCATTTATTGTCATTTTCATAATCAGCATCCATCCATCCATCCAACCATCCATCCTCACAAACTTTTACATTTTTTATAATATTATTAGGATAGTAGGATTATGCAATATTCTTAGAAATCAATGAAATCATTGCGCAAGCTTCTAGAAAGATCAATGAGTAATCATGGCTGAATAAAGCAACATTCAAAATCAAGAATCTCCCCGTTAAATTACTGTTAATATGACAGTTAGGGGTTAACACTTAGGGGGGGGGGGGGGGGGGGCTAAGTGTTTGGCTGCGACCGCGCCTGCTTCTAAGCCGACCAGCCTATTAACATATGAAGAAGAGCCAATAATCAACTGGAATCTACTACTACACGAGGCAGTTCTTGGAGTTTTCTGCCGTCGAACCTCAAAAGAACACCCAACAAACGTTTTTGGTTTTCTAACGTTTTCGAAATGCTGAAATACTTTTAATTTATTTCGGTAAAAGTAAGTTAATTGTTATTTTTAATTGTTTCATAGAACATACATTAATCCAAATAATTTAATTGCAACTTGCAATTAAACTTTAATTGCAATTAATTTAATTGCAATTAATTTTTTAGTCAATTGACGAGTCGATTGAAAAATTAATTGATTAACGCCCAACACTGGTGCCTGGTAAGAACAATGAGGCTGCAGACGCATTGTCAAGAGTGTGTTTGCCGTCTGAAGAGCTGAGAGAGATGCATGAGTGTATTGTAAACGTAATGACTAGAGGACAGAAACAAAAGTTATTAGATAGTAGCTCTTCGGTGGATATGGTTAACACCGACGATTGGCATGATCAACCAAAAGTCGTGGAAACTCATAGTAAACCGAAAGAGATTACAGAGTTGAGATTTATAGATAAAAATAAATGGAATAAATTAAGAGATAACAATGACGATTTCAAGTTAAGTAAATTAGGTACATTGTGTTACGTGCCGTCTCGGATGACATTGTTTATAAACTTAGCTGCCCGATCGCAACTGACGCCAGCCGCATTTGTGAGGGAGCTTGAGGAGTATTGTAATATGAATAATATAAAGGAAATATGTTTCATTAAAAATAATACGAATAATCTGTTTATTGAAAAGTTCGTATCCGAGATAGACAAAAATAAAAAATGGTCCGGACCTTTTCCAACGAAGTTGCGAAAGCCTTTGTGGAAAGTTTTATTCTCAGATATGGTATCCCAAACACTATTGCGACTGACAGAGGAGCAGAGATTCTCAGCGCAACTATGACAGAGGTATGTAGACTATTACAAATTAAAAAGCTTAATTCTACAGCATACCATCACGAGAGTATCGCTGCGTAAGAGAATGCTAATAAACATCTTGGAGCGTTCTTGAGAATTCAGACAGATAATCATCCGGAAGCGTGGAGCACCTGGTTACCCTACTGGTGCTTCACGTATAATACTTCGATGCATAGTGCAACAAATAATACGCCGTTTGAGTTAGTATACGGAAAAAAATGTAATTTACCAAATAATTTAACTAAATCCAGTTGAACCACTTTACAACCATGACAGTTACCCGCTTGAGTTAAAATATAGGTTACAGGTATCACAGGCGGAAGCGCGAAAAAATATAATTAAACAAAAACCATTGCGCAAGCAACATTATGATTTGAATATGAAACCTGTATCTTATAAGCCGAACGATCAAATTCTTTTAAAAGAGGAGACCCGCAATAAGTTCAGTCCATTTTTTTCTGGACCTTATGTAGTTCTTAGAGATTTAGCTCCAAATGTAGAAATTATAAAAAACGGAAAAATAGATATCGTGCATAAAAATAGGACTAAGTTATATTGTTGCTAAGATTAATTTTGTACTAGTAGAAAAAAAAATATAAAAAAAAATAACATGTATGTATTTTTTTTTATTTAGATAAATGGGAGATGTAGTGTGTAATGTATGTAAGTTTGTATGTGTAAATAGTCTTAAGACTATATATTAGATGGATACCCAACAAAGAGTAGTATTATTATGAATCAACTCGGTGTTTCATTACTTCAATCCCTACACCGGCTGTCAACGAACGGATTTGAATCATCAAACCCGTGGAGTATTTTGTTCTTTATTTAATATTTTATCTAATCTAATTTTACACTCCCCATCATCAACCCACTGCTCAAATCAATGAGCTACGTCCAGTACGCACCGGCACGGTTTATGTCTCCTTTTGCTTGACAACCTGTGGAAGCAAAATTGACGACGAAAACATTCGCCTCAGACAATTAACACTCCAAAGATTCATCATCATCATCATCATCATCATCAGCCAGAAGACGTTCACTGCTGAACGAAGGCCTCCCTCAAGGGGGGTTTGCCATAATCCCCACGCTTGGCAGGCGGCTTGGGGATCGCAGTGGCTCACCGATTAGTGAGAGGATGCTGCTGCTAGTCATCTTTATATGGCAATAAGATTATATTTCCAAGTTATTTATTAAGCTTGGCTGTACCTTTCTCTAAGCCATAAATTGAGATAGGCACTTCCGTATCCGTCCCGGTGCGTCATTTCCGCCTCAAACAGCATTTTTCCCTCCAATCTGATCCAGCAGGTAGTTGTTAAAATAGTTCGCTTGCGCAGCGCTATTCACTTATATCCTCATTGGCGTTCGTATTTCCGACCGGTGCGGACGCTTAACCTATAGTTCATCTTCCTAAAAGTTTTCCTTAAAAACTTGCTATTCTACAGTGTGCTTTAGAGTTTAACAAAATGAACCCAGTAAACCCTAAAGTTGTTAGCATGGATAAAAAATTGCGTGCTGGCTCATCGTCAAGTGACTATCCGAGCAGCACCGCCTCATCAGCTCCCGAGGGCAGAAGGAAACGCCGACGAAAGAGACATAGTCGCCACCGTTCAAAGCTACGTAGACTTGAAAATCAATTTGAAACTCTGAACCAGAAAATTTCTTCTTTGCATGCATGCATCATATTACTAAGGATGGTAATCATAATTATTCGGACAACGCTTCTGTCTTATCTATTCCTTGTACATCATAACTTGAAAAAGATATAGTTGATTACGAAAAGGGGATCGATTTTGAGTTGCATACTACCCTCAAATCGCAAACATTACGTACTTCTGAATCTCATCTCGAAATACTCAATAATTTACAGTATTTTAACTCTCCCGACTGGACTCAAGTACGCTACTCTGAAACCCCCAAAATCATATAATTCTACTCCAGGATTTGTAGACTTAAAAAGCAACGACATTATAAAGATTTTTAATCGTAACCTTTCCCTACCCGTTATTGAAAAAACGCTCGCTGCTATTTCAGACGCAATTATTTTACAAAACGAAGCCGTTCAAAAAGCTTTTGGTCAACTGATTGTTTGGCTTTCAGAGCTAAAAGATCCGACAACGGATGATATTACTACGAAAATCAATGTTTTTTTTTTCTGGAGGAGAGTATCAGAAAATTCAATCGGATATGTTACAAATAGTTTGTGGTAAACGAGCTGACGTTATTCAACAGCGCCGCGATTTAAATTTAAATTCTGTTAAAGATAAGTGTTTTAGGGAATCATTAAGAAACATACCACCGTCATCGGATAACTTGTTTGATGATATAAAGCTTTCAGATTTTATTAATAAACAAGGCGGAGTGAATAGTGTTTGCTAGTACAAGCAATAGGTTGCCTCCACAAGGTAGACCTAATAAGTACCCTCCTGCGCAAAAAGGGAACTTCGATGGCTCTAGTAGGTACGTTATGTTACGTTCTGTTCGCAACAGTGCATACGACCGTCCTTCTACCAGCGGTGTTTCTAACCCTGCGCAAGAGCGAAAGAGAAAAGCCGAGGAGTTTTTTCGCAACCGCGAATACAAGCGCCCACGTTATCGACGCGGTACCATAGCGAGGCGTGATAAACGAGACAATTAACTACTCTCAAACCTTCAGAGCTGGGCGGACCAAACATCAGGTAGGCGTTTGGAGGAAGTTAGGGGCACCAGAGTACATACTAAAGATAATAACAGGTTATCGAATACCATTTGTGAGAAAACCACCGTTAGCTCACTTTTCAAAAATTCCGAAATCATTTCATACAGTGAAATCGAAGTATATTGAGTAGTAATCTTGAAACTTCTTAATTTAAGTTTTAACATTTTTTAAATGTATATATTTTTTTACAGTCATCCACATCAAATTGGAAGAGGTACAAAACGAGTTACCAACACCGAAAGAAACGGGATCACCAAGAAAGCAAGATTCGAAGAAGGTGCTGGTACTTCATCAACCGAAACCAACAATGAGGACAACAACAAGGTGGAATGTGACACTTGTCACACATTGTTAAGAATAAGAATAAGAATTATTTATTTGCAAGAATACAAGTACAATTTGTTGTAATATTTATATATAGATAAGTTTCATCATACTCTACCAGACAGATGACTGGTGTGCAAATATTATGTTTGACATTATGTTTATTGTGTTTATTGTGACAACCATGAAGCTAATAACAAATCAATTTAAAATAAAATAAAAATATAAAACAAATACATTGTGGAAATAAATGTCAATCAAGAGGACCATGATATGAAGAAGAGGTATCTATCAAATTACTTAAACAATAATGCTCATAAAAATAATATAATGAAATCATACAATTCCTTATCAAATGTCACTGTTGTTGAATCCGCTTTTGGTAACAGAATTTTAACATATAAAATTAAGAGTAAAAGAACTCGATCAGAACTACTAGCTTTTGAAACACGAGAATTATTTTTAAAATCAATAAAAAATGATAGAATATTTTTGACAAATGAATGTATTCAAAAACATATAATTTTCAAAGTAAATTTTATATTGCATGCTGATTTTTTGCAACAAACTAAAAATATTAATAATACGTTTAATTTTCAAACGTTTAATTACATAATTTGTCAAGGGGATGACTTAAATATTTTATATTCATCTTTGAATGAAATTATAACCAGAAAAAACGTACTAAACGTTTGAAAAAAAGATAGTGGTTGGAGTCTTAAAGACATTAAATTCATAGACATGAATGAAAATACATTTAATCCCCTACGTGGTAGCTCATATATCGACCTTCCTTATGATATAAAGACAAAAAAAGCTATTATTAATGTAAAAAATGAAGATAATTTATGTTTCAAATGGGTATTATTGTCAGCTTTATATCCCGTAAATAAAAATGCTGACCGGGTATCATCTTACACTATTCATGGGAATAAACTTAAATTCAACGGTATTTCTTTTTGTACAGTTTGCACATTTACTGAAATGAAATTATTTATTTTGCAATTAGGATTTTCAATCACTTTTACACGTCTTTTTTAAACTAGATGGCGTCGGCATTTCCTATGACTATCCCTGAGAAGAAACGCCGAAACAAACTCAGGGGTCAAAGTCTATTTTAAAGTCCAGACAGATTGTAATGATGTAAGGGTTTATGTGGGACAAATATAGGGTGGAATAGCCTTTTGAAGAAAGTGCCATAACTATTTGAGCTAACCTGTCGCAACAGAGTGCATCAGTTGTCGTGAGAATTAATGAAATTAAGAGCGCTCAGCCTAGATCTCACTCACATTTACAATGTATAGCGGTTATATATAAGAAATAATTTCAATTTAAACGACATTACAATATCAAAATAATGAAGTAAATAATATAATAATTAATGGCAAAAATTGTATATAAAAAAAAGGAAAGGCTAAAGAGCGGCTCAATCCCAAGCGTTTTTGTCATCTAAATAGTCCGAAATTTTATAGTATCCTTTTTTACAAAGTTTAGATTTAATTACAATTTAGAACTTCTTTAATGTTAAATTACGTAAATCATTGGGAAGTTTATTGTAAAAGCGTATACATTGTCCCATGAACGAGTTGCTTATTCTGTGGAGGCGCGTAGCATGTACAGCAAGGTTGTGTTTATTCCTAGTGTTCAAAGAATGAGTATCAGACAGTTTGACAAAGTTCGAAATATTTTTATAAACATATATTAAATTTTCAAAAATATATTGTGACGCTACAGTTAGAATATTAATTTCCTTAAAACTGTGTCTCAGCGACACCCTTGGACCAAGATTATAAATAGCTCGGACAGCCCTGTTCACTGGAATGAAGTGAAACGCCAATATCTTCAGAGAGCACTATTTTAATTTTCTTCAGAGAGTCCATCTTGTAATACTTTATACCCCACAAGACGCCTGATATTTTATGAAGGTGCATTTAATTCAAAACTCTAATATTGACTTCTGTTTAGTTACCTTGGTATGGCACTAGATGGCGTGAGTAGTCTCAAAAATTCGTGACTATTCGCAATTAATTGTCAATGATGTCATCATTTTGATATTCGACTCATTGTTAATGTTTTGACATATTATAATGTATTCATTTAATATGCCACTCTTTTTATTTTAGACTATTTAAATGTTAAAACGTAATTTTCACATTAAAACCATAAACATGATTCTATGCGTTAGCATCGTAAAACTAACCGCTAAGTGACCGCTTACCGTGATATTCGTAATCCTATGTGGGCCGGACGAAATTACGTTATCGCACAGGTATGCGTCACGTTCGGCCGGCGCGCGGCCGGCCGGCCACTTTATGGTAACAAACTGATAAGGCGACACTCTGTTGATCTTGAGAGTTAAACAAAAGCAGTTTTTGTTTATCTAAAGCAATACCGAACACGTTTCAAGTGTTATTTGAGTTGCGCGACGTCGTAAATATTTATAAAAAATGCTGACTCTTGAAATCGACTCAAAAACTGACAAGTAGTTATAGCAAAAAAAATTTAGTTTTAAATTAAGATCGATGACATATGTTTTTATTGTTGTATTTATAAAGTATATTAGTTTACCTTTACATTTAGCATTCAATATATAAATATTTCAATCGAAAAGTTAGTATAAAAAAATATTTAATCATGTGCGAATTCAATCTGAATCGAATTAATTCGCGGCCGCGAATTAATCGGCCGATTAAAGTATTTTTTACAAAAACTTTCAGATCTCGTAGGACAAAACTATTGATAGTATTCAAATGGGACACTCTTTGTATTTACTGTGCAATTGAAATATCAATAACTTCCAAAGAAAAGGGTATCATAACAATTATACAAACAAAAGGCGGATGTTTACCAAATATAATCAATACCTATCAACTTTGTTACCTGATTGTTGAAAACATTTGTAGCTTTGTCCAAATTTATTATAATAAGCGGAAAGAAGAAGTCCCCTAGTTTTTGTTAATACAAAAAGCATAGCATTATTGTGTACACAATGTTCTAAACCATTTTTTCTTTTTGAGAACGATCCCGCACATGTGCGCCAAAAAATATCTGACGAACAGTCGTTACTGACAAAAAAAATAAACACTTAGCCTCGATCTTTTTGTTTCTACCGGTGTGTGCTTTAATACTCTACAAATCTGCCAATTTTGAAGAAAAAAGACCGCGAATGTCCTCCGTGAACAATAAAAATGTCCAAAGTGGGTGGCGCGTGTATTTTGTTCGGGCGCTTGGTAACTGTAGTAACCACCGGCCCCCTCGGATTGTGACGTTTTAGCCACGCAGTAACCGTCGTCGATCTGGTGGACGTAATAATTTTATAGAATCTGTATTTTTCTAGTTCGTCATCAGAGATGTGTAATTTCATTATGTCATCCGATGGTTTATCAAGTCGATATTAAATCGTTTACTTTGGTAGTTTATATCAAAACAGTGTTTCTAATACCTGTTGAATTCATAAAATTGTGACATATTGTTGTGATATTTTGGTTACATTGTGATACGATTGATTTCGTAAATATTGTTAAAAACTATTGATCCATTACCCGGATCGATATTAAATCGATTTTCGATTAGGATCGTACTTGTTTACCCTAGTTCGTGCAATGTAGGTCGCGTTCTCTTTTGTTCCGGATCCCATGGAAGAAGGTCGAGGTCCCGGAATAAATTAGCATTTCAGTAACATTTTCATAATGTGATACAAATTTGGTCCCGTTGGATACAGTTCTTACGGGGATGGCGTATAGCCAAAGCACGTACAACATTTGCCATTAAGGCAATGTTTTTAAATAAGTTTTTCTTTACCCACCGACCACGTGGTAAGTCTCCATTTTGTTCCTTTTTCAAAGTGTACCTGGTGTAAATCTTGTAGTGAAACAGTTCGTGTTATTAACTAGGACTTTTCTTTGTTCTAGGGCGTTAATATATGGCTGGAAAACCCCCATGCCACTACCCCGTTAATATATGGCTGGAAAACCTGCATGCCACTACCTCGTTAATATAAGGATGGAAAGTCTAACCTCATTAATATAGTACTGAAAAGCCTACTTTTTGTTTAATATATGGCTGGAAAACCTCCATGCCTCTACTTTGTTATTATAGTGGCGTAAAAATCCTACCATTTTAAGATATGACTGGAAGACCTCCATGTCTGAATAATGAATCTTGTTTCAACTACCATGTATGAGCAAGTTGGATCAAGCTGCAGTATTAATATGATGGATTAAACTCTGTATGGGAGCGAGTGTGGGTTATGAAGCGACTTCATATCTCTATTTCACATTGTGACATCCTCTATTATTTAACTTGTTGGCGTTGTATCTGGTAGATTACTGTTATATTATTTAAAGTAAGCATTAGCATGATAAGACTAAATTCTTAGTGTTCCCTGCTGATACTGTACATGTAGCAGTGTGAGTTACTTTAGAAATAAAACATAGTTGAGAGTTTAATTCTCTCACCTATTTAAAGTTTGTTAACTTCTTTTTATTTATTAAAAGTGTTAAGGATATTATAATAAACTATTATTAATGTTCATCATGTTTTAATTATTGATCCTAAACTTTAGATCTTGTCCATCGCGTTTGAGAGCATTAGTTATGGCGCCCTCCTTTTATTTTATTTACTTTATACCTTCTTTTGTTATTAACTAATCTCCTCCAGGGTAGAATCAAGTTACTCACACCCTTAGTCTCATTGCAATATAGCCGTATATGCATAAACACGCAATTATTACAATCTGCCGACTTACTTTTTTTTTTGAGTTGTCTCTGGCAGTTAGCTCAGGGAGCTTTTTTTTTTTAAAAAAAACGTTGCCCCACACTAGGAATAATTCCTGTATCATGGGTGCGTTTACAAACACATATATTCACATACACAAACGCCCAGACCCGAAACAATTATCTGTAGATCATACAAATATTTGTTCCGTGCGGGGATCGAACCCGCGACACTTAGCGCAGAAAGCTAATCACTTAGCCACTACGCCAACCGTGTCGTCACTGCTTAACCGGGCAAATGGCGAGACCAGAAGGGCCTCCAGCCGATCAAATTAAATAATACTAAGCAATACTGCTAAGGGTGTCCCATAGTGGGACTCGAACCTCGGCTTAGAGCGTTGCTGGGGGGCAGACAAGAGAGGACTTGCTGGATCTGATTGTGATTATTTAGGGACATTTGATTTATTACTACTAGCTCAGCGCGGGCTGGCTCGAGCAAGGGTCGGGGTGGAGAATGAACGGGTCTTCGCGACGGGCCTCGCCGGGACGCCGAGGACGGTACGACGGTCGGTTGTGTGTAGTGTTGGTATTTTTCCTAACCAATCGGAGGGCCTTCTGATGGAGGGTGATAGCGTCGTCTGGGTACGTGAGAGTGTGCCTAGGATGGCGAATTTTGGATAAATGGGAGGGGGTGTAATTGGCGACAGATACCACTAAGGGGTTCGGGTGCGAGGGAGCAGAGAGAAGAAGCGTTTAGACGCTTTCTTCATGAAGCAACTGATGGTCGGGGGGTTTAGGTCAACGTGGAGCTGTAGATTGCGAACGTACCAGGGCGAGCCTGTGGCTTTGCGCAAGAAACGGTTTTGAAGGATTTGTAACCTATGGAGTCTGGACGGCTTCACGTGTGAAAACACGACGCTAGCGTACGTCATGATAGGGTGGACGCATGTGGTGTAAATTCGCACCTTGGACTTGAGTGCTAATTTACTCCGCGCATTGAGGATGTAATGGAGGCGACCAAGAGCAAAAGCGCGCGGTGGCTAACCGAATTTATGTGCTTAGTGAATTTAAGTCGGTGATCGAGGGTCCCACCCAGGTATTTGGCCGTCAGTTCCCAGGGGATCTGTTGGCTAAACATGGAGATGGGACTTATAAGACTAGGATCCACGCCGCGTCTTGAAAAGAGCACGGCGGCGCTCTTAGTCGGGTTGACTTCGAACCTCCAGTTCGTGAACCATTTCCCTAGGGCGTCGGCTGCGGTCTGGAGGGATCGGGAGATGCAGTCCGGATTAATGCCGGAATAGTAGATGGCTGTGTCGTCCGCGAATTAGGCTAATCGACATTTGCCACTGATCGGGATATCGCTTGTGTACAGCGGGGAGAGCACAGAGCCCTGAGGGACTCCGGCTTGAATCGGATGAGGGGACGAGAGCGCACCCTCTATGCGGTAGCGATAGCTGCGGTTCGACAAGAAGTCTCGGATGATGAGCACGAGACGGTCGGGCACTTTGAGCTGATACAGCTTAAAGCTGCTGTGCCAGACCTTGTCGAAGGCTTTCGCCACATCAAAGAAGAGAACGCCTGTCTTAAGGCCATTTTGGAAAGCAGCACTGATGTGCTCTACGATGCGGTGAACCTGACGGACGCAGCAGTGTCTAGCTCCAAAAAAAACTAACACAAACTGCTCGTCGGGAATGAGTTTATTGGATTCGGCGTAATCCATTAATCGAACATAAATCAGGCGCTCATAAATCTTCCCAAGGACGTTTAGAAGACTTATGGGTCTGTAACTAGACGGCTCAGACTTGGGTTTGCCGGGTTTGTGAATACCGATAACGGTAGCTTTCCATGACTGTGGAAAGAGATTGTTGCTTAAAACCGCATTGAAGATGGCAGTCATTAAGACGATGAGCGGGGCGGCGAATAGTTTGGTCACCTTGTTGGTGATCCCGTCAGAGCCAGGGGCTTTTTTGGGTTTGAGTTTCTTAACGAGAGTAAGAACCTCATCGGGTATGACCGGGGGGAGGGGATCGTCAGGGTCCTCGTAGGGAGGGAGAGAAGATCTACGTTCGACCTCGGCGTCTACGTTGAAGAGGTGAGCCTGGTCGACTGAGAGAGTGCTTGGGGAGCATTGGGCTTCCAGCTGTCGGCTAAACATTCGGACTTTTCGTCGTCATCGAATGCGGGGCTTTGGTTGGGACGATTGAGAGGGGGCATGGATACTACTGAATCGGACTTGAGCTTTTTGGTCAATTGCCAGAACGTTTGATGGGAGGGTTCGAGAGTGCTCAATAACTTGTCCCAACGATCCTTCCGCATCTCCCCTATGCGAGACTTTACAGCACGCTGCAAGCGACGCATGCGGGCGTGGTTAGCTTCGTCGGGAAAAGCTTCATAGGCACGGATAGCTGCATTCTTCACTCTTCTCCGTCAGCAGTCCTCGCACGTCATCCGGCAATTTCCAGCGATGATCATCCATCGCGGGAACTTGCCGTGAACATTCGTTCACTACGGATTAATAATAATAATAATAATAACTTTTATTTTCTCACCACAATATACATATTATTTTACATTGGTCAGGGTAGACAACGATACATAATTCAGGTAAGTATATATTGTGGGAGACTGGTGCCTAAGCTAGGCTCGAGGCCTGTGTTTCAGGACACCAGGATCCCACCCCTTTACATTTTCGTTTTGTAAATTATGTACTAAGCGCATTGACAGAATGCAGTGAGGTATCATACGACATTATAGAGTATTATTTATTTTGATTAATACGTTGGTTAAGTATGCGAGACGAATGTTAGTAGATGTGTAGTATGGGTGAATGTGTGGGTGTGTGAGGGTTTGGGTGTGTGTGAGTGTGTGATTGTATGTTTAGGTTTTTATAAGTATGTTTTCAGTATCATTATAGTTAAGATGTAGTAGCCAGTCAGTTAGCCTCTCTTTGCATTTGTTCTTTGTGAGACTAAAGATATGTAACACCTTATGAGTTTTATTGTATAAGTAGCCCCCGAGAAAGCAAAAGAAACGGTTTGCAAAAATAGTTTTGTGACGTAGATGATGGCGCTCCACTGGGTCATATCGTCTTTTTCCCCTGGACAGCGTTGGACTATAATTCAAGCGAGTATGCTGTTTCAACAGAGTGTGGAGTATAAACAGTTGACGCACTGTCAGGACTTTATTTTCTTTGTATAACTGCTCAGTGGGGTAGCGATAAGGATGAAAAAACGACACTTTCAGTATAGCTCTTTGGGTTCTTTCAACTTCTATTAGGGTAGATTTCGGAGCTCCACCCCAAGAGGTGATGCAGTAGCATATTATAGATTGAGCAAGGGCATAGTACACTGATTTCATAATATTTTTATCGACTACAAGTCTCAGCGTTTTAAACACATATATTAGTTTCCGTAATCTGTTGCTAAGAGTGGTTATATGGTCTTGAAATCTTAGGTTTTTGTCGATTGTTATTCCCAGGTATTTTACATTTTCAGCTTTGGTGAGTGGTTCGCAGTTACAACTACGGGTGAGTGGGTTTGCGCAAGAGTGAGCTACAATAGTATTAGGTAATGTTTGAGAGGATCCATTGTTTTTCATGCAGAATGCTATGTAATTGGTTTTGGTTATATTAAGGGTCAACAGGTTGTCGCGTAACCAGTTGGATACCGTATTAAAGCCTAGTTGTGCACGTTCATAGGCATCTTCCCACGAGCTCGCGCTGAACAAGAGGGCAGTGTCATCAGCAAAGCTAATGATTTTGCCATTGGGGATAGTGAGAGTACCCAGATCGTTGATGTAAATAAGGAACAATGAAGGTCCGAGGACACTTCCTTGAGGCGTGCCGTAGTTAATTATTTGTTCGTCACTGATGAATTCATCTATCTTTACTCTCTGGGTACGCCCACTTAGGTAGTCTTTAAAGAGGTCCAGTGGAAGTCCTCTAATTCCCAAGCTTTCCATCTTACGTACAAGAATTGGGACAGAAACCGTGTCGAAAGCCTTGGCAAGATCTAAAAATATGGCCATAACTTTATCCCCACTATCCATGTTTGTGACTACATAGTCTGTTAACTCATGGACCGCGTCAGAGGTGGATTTACCTGAGCGAAACCCAAATTGCGCTGGTGTGATAAGATTATTATTTTCTAAGTAGCTCACAAGTCTAATGTTCATTACCCGTTCTAGTATTTTGGAAAATGCAGTTAATACAGATATAGGTCTGTAGTTATCAACACGGCTCCTGTCCCCACTCTTGTAGATCGGATGAATTACGGCCCTTTTAAACACGTTAGGAAATTTACCTGTGGAAAGAGCAAGGTTACATATGTTAACGGAGGCACAATCACGGATGCATGCTTTTTCAAGAGGTCACCAGATATCCCATCCCATCCCGCGGCACAGTTATTGCGGAGTGACATTAATATTCCGGCTACCTCTCCCTCATCTGTTGGGAGCATTACCATGGATTGTGTTCGGTTAGTTAGTTTTCCCTTTGTAGCTCTTGTTTGTGTACTCTTTATGTTTTTAGCTAGTTTTTCACCTATTTTGGCAAAAAAGTCATTGACATGGTTGACAGAATTTTGTGGTGTACTTGATAAGGCTAATAATTGTGATGATGTGTTGGCTTTCCTTGTCGACCTGCTTGAAATATTGTTTATAGCCGACCATAACTGTTTAGCGTTTTTTCCAGCCTTCCTGATCTCATTTTTTTCAAATTCTATTTTTAAATTCCTTACTAATCCATTACAATAGTTTCTGTACCTAGTAAAAGTAATTTTTAACATCTCGTTATTAGGCGCCTGTTTAAATTTTCTATGCAATGCGTCTCGATGTCGCATACAGCGGAGTAAACCAGGAGTAATCCATGGCTTTAATATTTGTTTACGGTTCGGAGTCTTACTAGATTTGGAGTTTGTGTCTATCACGTGTTTTATTAATCTGGTTATTGTTTCCCCTGCCACATGAGGATCTTTGGTTTTGTATACTTCACTAAAATCTAGTTGTTTTAGGTCTGTCTCTATTTTAACATAATTGAAACGAATACAATTTTTTGTAATTATTTTAGGCATTCGTTTTGACAAGAATAACATTACTGTCTCATGATCAGTTAAAGCAGAGTGTGCGACTGAAGTAGAAGCAGGTAGTCGAGTTTTCAGTATAACGTGGTCAAGACATGCTTGCTGTCGCGTAGGTATTGTATGAGCAGGTAAAAGGCCATGGGTAGCCAGTAAGTTTAGGTAGGAATGTTTAGCGGAATCCTTGGAGTGTTCATGTATATTTATATTTATGTCTCCCGTAATAATTATAGTATTGTATTTTGATAGCTTACTTAGGGTAATATTTAGGGAGTTTAGAAAATTATCTAAGTCTTTATAACCTGGCGGGCGGTATATCGCTAAGAGAACAGTATTTCTATCTATTTTTACTTGAAGACAGTTAGCATCTGAGAATGACGGCTCCTCCGCAACAAGTTGCAGTTTTTTATGCACGTATAGGACTACACCCTCATTTTGTGTATGATTATTGTTGGTAAGGTAATGGTTATAGTTCGTCAACTCGGGAATATTATGGGTATTAGGGAGCCAACACTCAGTTAATGCGATTATGTCCCAGTCAAGCTTTGTCCGAGCAAGTGTAGTCATAAAGCCCGTCATGTTTTTGTTTATACTTCTTATGTTCTGTGTAATGATTTTAAGTGTTTGATTAGGTATGAAATTCAGTGGAGTACAGTCCTCCAGATCACATGTCGAAGCATCCGACACCGAGACAGCATCTAAGTTGTTTAGGTTGGTTTGTGTGTTATCGAATGTTCATGTTAAAAATTTCCATTTTGACATTTCTGTTTGAGCGCTGCATAGTAGCATAATAATATAGTCCAATATACTGGTACAGAGCAGGTACGATAATACATACAGTAGGCTTTTTTTTTATATAGTATGTCGGCCGATTAAGTTTGTGTAAATTATGGATGTGAAGTGCAGGTAACGTGATTGTATATATGATATGTATATTGCATTGTGTATGTATAGTTAATGTTAGTAACAAGGTTATTTGTATTGAAAAGTGTATGTATAATTGATTAGACTTAGAGTTATTGTTATTTATTAATGGAATAGCATAAGTTTGTACTAGGGTTAGCAAAAGTGTGACGAAAAAGATAGCATGCTGAGGCTGTACGTGACTGGTGAGGGAGTCGATCGCACCTATCGTATCGGCAACCGACACAATGCTATCGGGGATAACGTCAAGATGGGCGGATGAGGTAGACTTGAGGCGTTGCTCGAGTTTATTCCAATCCGTTACCGTCTTGGTTGGAGGGGGCTGACAGGGAACAGGGGAACCTACACGGGGACCTAACTCTAGGGTCACCGGTCTATGGTCAGAATCTAGCTCTTGTAACATTTCTATAGAGCGTATACCGAGGTTTACGTTCTTTAGCAGCGCTACGTCGAGGACGTCGGGCCGATGGCTAACAATAGCCGGGTAGTGGGTGGGATTCATCGGGGCGATAACATCGAAGTTATATTTGATGCATAAGGCTTCTAGGTTCTTACCTCTAGGGTTTGAACTGTGACAGTTCCAGGATGGACTTTTGGCGTTTAGGTCGCCCGCCAGGAGGACGGAACCACCTAGGTTCATGAGGGAACAGATGTCCGGCTCATTATCAGTCTGATAATTGCTGGGAGGGATATAAGCCGATATAATAGTGATCGGCTGGTGACCAGTCATGTCTAGTTGGCATATTGAAGCCTCTATTTGGGATAGGGGTGGGGGGTCCATAGGTATACAATACAAGGAGTTTTTATAATAAATGAGGGTACCTCCTTTAGCGGCGCGGGTCCTGTCATTGCGAACTAGGCGATAGTTTGCAATTCGAGGATCGCGGTGGGAAGGCTTAAGGAAGGTTTCCTGTACGAGGAAGATGTCGATTTGTGAATCTCATCGCGTTGACCTGCGATGCCGTTGGCATTGAAGAAGCTTATTTTGAGGGATCGGGGTTTTAATCTGCGGCTTACTGGATCCATTTAAAAATGAATACGGTAGTTTTCTCAGAAGTTGTGTGGCTTACAATTTTGGCCCTATATTTATACAAATTAATTTCGCGTTTCTTATTGGCTGATCAATGACAGACTTTACATTTCTATCAATAGGAAAATGGTTTTATTTTTTGCATCAACCTTAGCTACAAGAAATCTTTACCTTACCTTAACGAAGCCCGCGTTACATTTTTACGGATTTTGACCTATTTAAAATCAATAATATAACAAAACTATATATTTTCTATGATTAAAAACTTATTTACTATCGAAGAAAATTATAAGAAACATAAAGTATGAATAATTATTTACACTTACAGCAAATTACATATGTACATTATTACGCTGTCCCGCACACTTTTCCTGTCAAAATTACTGACATAGCTAAAGTAGAAAAATTAAATAATATTAGTATAAATGTTTTTGGGCTAGAATTCAATAAAGAAAAAAAGTGTAATTCTATCGTAGGTCCGTTATATTTAACAAAATGTCGGAAGTCTGATCATATAAATTTATTATACATATGTAATGGTACAAATTATCATTACTGTTGAATCAAAAATTTATCACGATTAGTTAGTAGTCAAATTTCTAAACAGCGTCATCCAGTCCATATATGGGATTCATGTTTACTTCATTTTCCATCACAAGAAAGATTTAATAACCATAAACAATATGATTGCGCTCATATTTGTACAGAATTACCAAACGGTGGAAATTCTAAAAAGGATTGGTTAGGTCAACCAACATCAAATAATAAATTAATGTTTGATAAATATGAAAAAAAGTTAAAAATACCTTTTGTAGTTTATGCTGATTTTGAAGCATTTTTGAATCCCATGGAATCATGTTCCAGTGATCCATCTAAACCTTATACAAATAATATTCAAAAACATGAAGTGTATCGTTTTGGATATTATATAAAATGTTCGTATGATGATAGTTTATCAAAATATGAGACATATAGTGAACTAAACTGTGCACAAGTGTTTTTGGAAAGTTTGTATAACGACCTTAAAACAATATATAAAAAAATTGTTTTCAAAAATGTCCCGTTTCAGTTTCTGATGAAGATAAAAATAAAATATCTAATACAAACATCTGTCATATTTGTGAAAAAGATTTAAAAGGAGAATATTTTTATGACTTCGATTGGCATACTGGTAATTTTAGAGGTATTGCACTTCAAATATGTAGTTCTAAGTTCAGAACCCCTCGTCATATTCCAATATTGTTACATAATCTACGTCACTACGTAACTACGATGCCTATTTTATTGTCCATGCATTAAATTTCGCTGATGGGGAAGTTGAAGTTATTCCTCAGAATAAAGAAAGATATATTAAATTTTCCAAAAAGTTAACAATTAATAATCAACAAGTTAGCTTAAGATTTGTAGATTCCTTTAAGTTTTTATCGTGTAGTTTAGATCAGTTAGCTAAAAATCTTGAACATGAACAATTTGTAGAATTAAAAAGAAACTTTAGTAACACTGAAGATTTCATTCGTTTAAAAAGGAAAGGTGTTTATCCATAATACATACTACGTAACAAAAATAAGATCATAGAAGGTGAGATTCATATCTTCTCAGACCAAACCCCGCTACAAACACAACATTTTAAGAATCTGCGAACGGAGTTATCACGTCGGCAACAAAACGGCGAAATTGATCTAATGATAAAATATATTGGCGGTGTTCCTAAAATAATTAAGTCTATTACTTCAAAAAACGACAATTCATCGAAACTGGTACTGACATCTTAACAACAAAACACCTTGAACATGTACCAACTATCACCTACCAGAACTCAAATTGTTATGAAAATATTCAAATTTATTTGAATTTGATAATTCAAATTGTTATTATACACAAACAAATCATCTCTCAAGTTTCTTTACACAAACATAAGGAGTTTAGTGAAAAATAATACACTAGATGAAATAAAATGCATTTTAACCCGGCGTCATGGGGGTTGGGTCTGTGAGACCCGTCACATTTTATTTCGCTTCTAGTTCGGTTACTGTGCGTGCGACGTTGCAGTTCTTCTCAATAGCTGGAGCTGTTGAGTTGTTCTATGCGTCTCAGGTAACTCGTTAGTCGTGCGACAGCCGTAGTGGGAGTTACACGTGCAAAAAATTGATTAAGGTATGTGAGACCCATCTCCGCAGTTAGTGTAACAATTTCGCGCCATTTTCTATAGATATTATTTTAATTATTATCTGTATATTTATTCTTTTATTTTTGTTTTTTTGTTGTTGTTTGCAATTAAAGTTGCTGATATATAGTTTAATGTATTTTATTTGTGTTTTTTGTAGGTACTTAGTAAAAAAATGGATCGAGAAGAGGCAGAGCGACAGCATATTCTTTCGATTTTACAAGAGTCTGACTCTGATTCTGCGTTGTCAGACCAGGAGATGTGTGATGAAGAAGATCACTCGAGTGAACGTAGTAATTTTAGTGACACAGAGCAAAATATCTCAAAGTGATGATGATGACATTCCGCTGTGTACGTTATCAGATAGAAATCGTTCACCGGAGGAGCTGCACCAAAGATAATGATTCGGAGTAATTAATTGTTTTTTTTCTTCTTACGATTTTATTTTCCTATAAAAAAGTGCTATTAAAACATTAAGACTGATTGTTAATTAATAATAGAATTACATTTAAGTAGAAGAGAAATATTTTGTTGATATTTGTCGTTCTTTTTTAAAGCTCTAATAAATATGATTAAAATATAATATAATATGATATTTGTGTTTCATTTATTTACATAAATACCTTAAAAACTAAACACGAATAAATATTAACTAATATAATTTATATTATAGATAATTTTGATATCTAATGAACGGGTCTGTGAGACCCACCCCAACGTCCGTGTAACACTTTTCCACCCCCATGACCCCGGGTTAAAATCAATTGGGACTACTATACATATCATACTACTCACAGAAATCTGGATTAAATCAGATTTAGAGGCCAAATCTCTTATAATACCTGATTATTCGCACGCATACATGTACAGGAAGGGCCGCATTGGAGGAGGAATATCGGTGTATATACATAACAGTCTAAATTATGAAAATACTGAAATGAGATCTAAGGACCAAAATGAATATCTATGGATTAACATAAAGAGGTTTGCCATAAACATAGGATTAGTTTACAGGCCACCTAACACCAATATAAAGGACTTCATAGAAACATATTCTTCTCAGTTGGAAGGATGACGCAGAGCTTTAATATTTGGAGACTTTAACATTAATTTACTACAGAATGATTGACAGACGACCAATTATACGAATATGCTAGATCAAAGACTACAATAGTATACTGGAAATAGACCGGCAACTCGAGTACTATCAATGCTTAAAGGAGTGGCGCTCTCTGGCCGCCAGATAGGGTAAACTTCTCCATGACATATAGCTATACGTAGGTATACAGCTATCTATAGAATGCTACATTTACGTAGCTATAGCTATACGACTATAGAATTTATGATTAATTATTGCTATCTTTATATGATGTATAATTATATTATTTTATTGTTCTTGTGGCGCTAAAGCAAGAAAAATTGTTACGTATCTTATTAATAATGTAAATTAATGCATCTCAAAGTATAATTATTTATGGAACTTAAGAATGTTTGTGCAGATAAAATAATACATTACTATTAATAAGAAACAGTAAATAATATAACAAATTCTTTGTTTTAACTAGAGGAAAATTCAGGACATCCTAAATAAATAACACACTCAACATGTACATCCACATGCGAAACAATTGAAGCAAAACAAAACCGATACGAGTAGAAAACACTCGCGCGCAGCCATTTGCAATTAAGTGATTTAGTGATGCCATTACGAAATTAGAATCTTATCATACTTTGAAAAGGCATCGGAATTAATCAAAGAATTCTTTATTTTATTGCAACTAAGCATATTCAGAAGTTATAATTAATAAATTCTTTTAATTTCTGATGTAGCTATTTTAGATTAATAGATTAAAAAATTATTGGTATAATTTCTTTTTGCGTAAACTTCCAGCATAGAAATAATATATTTTAGCATTGCAACACTTAACATTTTCACGATTTTGTTTTGGGTATATGACGGCTAGATGGCACTATTTTGATTTAAAAAGGGGTTTGTTCTAAGTTGCCATAGCATGTGCTAGATGAATCAGGGTACATACTACTAAATAACATAGATGTTAATTACAGTACACGCGAAACTAAAAGTACTAGAACTATTATAGACCACATATCTACAAATATACAAGGCAACACCTTTCACATGGCTTTACTAGATACACCGCTATCAGGCCATAAACAACTGTTTCTTGAAATGAAAAAACCTAAAATCAAAACTAAATATAAACACGAATATCTAGCGACAGACTATAATGCCCTTTATAAATCAATTCATGAATGTAACCTAATTAATAAAACACTCAACTATGACACAATGGAAGAACTAATTTTATTGAAAATTAAATCAAATAAAAAGAAGAAAATTAAAACAATGAACAAACGAAGAGAAGACTGGATTAACAAAAAAGTATTAGACAATATAAAGAAAAGAAATGCAGCTTGGAATGAATATAAAAAGAACTTGAATAATACTAAATCGGAAATAGCTTATAAAGCGAGAAGAAACGAAACTACCAAAACCATAAAGAATACCAAAAAGAAATATTACCATGATGTCTTCAGAAGATGTGAGAAGCAGCTAAAGAAAATATGGAACCTAATTAACAGTTTAGCATGTAACAAAACTAAAGATAGTAGTATGCCTTCAAAACATAACGTGGATTCTACTGTTATTAAAATGGACAGCAAATATGTCAAAGCTTCAATAACTTTTTTTCCACAGTTGGATCTGTTCTAGCGAACAAGATACCAAGTTCATATCACCCAAACATTACACACTCAATTACTGAAAATCCTAAGACCGAACTGCACGCGTTTAAACCTTGCACAATAAAAGAAATCAGTACAATAATAGACGATCTCGACAACAACATCAGTAGCGGTATTGATGGGATGAGTGTTAAGGAACTGAAATGTATAAAAGACCTGATAATAAAAAATCTATCATACTGTATCAATGATTGTCTCACCCAAGGTATTTTTACAGATAGTTTAAAGATTGCAAAAGTAACACCGATTTATAAAAGCGGCTGCAAAGAAGACCCTAATAATTACCGTCCAATATCCGTTCTACCTGATGTCTAAAATATTTGAAAAGATAATCTATTCGCGACTGAACCATTACTTAAATGAAACTAACTTCGGGTTTCGACCTAAAACTAATACTCTATCGGCAACTATTGACCTAATAACTAAAATCAAAGACGCTATTGATAAAAAGAAAATTACATTAGGTATATTTATAGATCTTAAAAAGGCTTTTGATACAGTCAGTCATATTATTTTGCTAAATAAACTTAAGGATGTAGGAATTAAAGGTTCGGCATACAAAATTCTGGAATTATATTTAAACAATCGGACACAGATAGTTAAAATGAAAACATTTAAAAGTAACCCAGCCAAATTAACCTACGGAATACCATAAGCCTCAATTCTAGGCCCATTATTGTTCCTTGTATACATTAATAATATAAACAGTATCAAAGTATCGGGCAATATTACACTTTACGCTGATGACACTTGTCTCTTTTACTTTGGGCATCATCTGAAAGACATTATAAACGAGGCTCAGAATGATCTAAACATATTATCTGAATGGTTCCTATCAATCTTCTCACTATAAATACTAAAAAGACTTCATACATGGTATTTAGTGCAAAAAACAAAAAAAAACCATGACCATGCACCACTAACAATACATAATGAACAAATACAACAGTCCGACCACGAAAAATACCTTGGTTTAATATTAGACAGCAGGTTAACATGGAAAAACCATATTGAACATCTTAAACTAAAAATGTCTCCTCTAATAGGATTATTACATCGAATATCTAATTGCAATCCACAAAAAATACGTCCTCTTATATACAACTGTTCCTTGGCCAAGTCAATACATTTAAAAAACAAGATAAAAGTATCCAGTAACAAAATCAAAACTACATGGAATATTATTAATTCTGAAACGGGAAGATCCACAGTACGTAGCCGCGGACATGGAGGTGGCAACCCAGTTTGAAAATTTCTTTACTAATATATCGATTTTAATAACCAAAACTCTCTTGTCTTCTTCCACTTCCGCTTATACTATACTAAAACAAAGCGTATCTGAATGTAGCACACCTTTTGAATTTTCAGTTGTTAATGCGAAAGATATTAAAGAATATTTTAAAAGTCTTGATGTAAAGAAAACTGCAGACCTTTGGGGACTGTCAGTACGAACTATCTCGTCCATAATTGACGTAATTTCACCTTACTTGGCAACCGTGTTCAATTCTTGTATTGCATCTGGTGTATTTCCTGACTTGATGAAACAAAGTAAAGTAATACCACTGTTCAAATCTGGTAGTTCTACGGATCCCACAAATTTTCGGCCTATTTCAATTCTACCCACTTTGAGTAAAATTTTTGAAAAATTGATTTTAAATCAGTTGTTAAGACATTTTAATAGACACAACCTACTTCATAAAAAGCAGTTTGGCTACACAAGGGGACGTTCAACGACAGATGCGGCCGTGGAATTGCTGAAATATATATTCGATGCCTGGGAAGACTCGCAGGATGCTCTTGGCATATTCTGCGATTTGTCAAAGGCTTTCGATTGCGTACACCATTATACACTCATCAGGAAATTACACCACTAATGAACACCAAAATAATAAGGAACAAGGCTCTCGACTTCTTGACTTCGTATTTGAGCGTTCATTCGTAATAGAATTCAGAGGGTCGATATTAATGGCAAGAGATCTTTGGGATCTGAGGTCACCATGGGCGTCCCGCAGGGTTCAATTCTAGGTCCATTTTTGTTTCCATATTACGTACGGGATAATCACGAGGTAGTATTGTTCGCGGATGATACTTCTCTAATATTTAAAATTCGACGACAATTACTAGATTTTCGCGAAGTTAACGTTGCATTATCTCATGTAGTTCATTGGTTCAGTGTTAATAATCTTCTCCTTAATGAGAAAAAAATCAAATGTCTTAAATTTTCAACTCCCAATGTCCGACAAGTACCAATCAATGTTAAATTGAATGGAGTAGAACTGGACATTGTGGATTCGACTGTTTTTCTAGGCATCACTATAGACGCCAAACTGCAATGGGGCCCGCAAATAAACAAATTATCGGGTAGGCTTAGTTTTGCCGCGTTTGCCGTCAAAAAAAATACGGCACTTAACTGATGTGGATACAGCCAAAATAGTTTATTTCAGTTATTTTCATAGCGTTATGACTTACGGCATCCTCCTCTGGAGAAACTCTGCAGACATCAATACTATATTCGTCTTGCAGAAAAAGGCTGCCCGAGCTATTTATAAT
Source organism: Shargacucullia verbasci (assembly GCA_947562105.1). Lineage (NCBI taxonomy): Eukaryota > Metazoa > Arthropoda > Insecta > Lepidoptera > Noctuidae > Shargacucullia > Shargacucullia verbasci. The sequence continues at coordinate 15,990,081 of OX387281.1, read as the reverse complement.
CTTGGTCCAAGCGTGTCGCTGAGACACAGATTTAAGGAAATTAATATTCTAACTGTAGCGTCACAATATATATTTGAAAATTTAATATATGTTTATAAAAATATTTCGAACTTTGTCAAGCTGTATGATACTCATTCTTTGAACACTAGGAATAAACACAACCTTGCTGTACATGCTACGCGCCTCCACAGAATAAGCAACTCGTTCATGGGACAATGTATACGCTTTTACAATAAGCTTCCCAATGATATACGTAACTTAACATTAAAGAAGTTCAAAATTGTAATTAAATCTAAACTTTGTAAAAAAGGATACTATAAAATTTCGGACTATTTACATGACAAAAACGCTTGGGATTGAGCCGCTCTTTCCTTTTTTTCTATATACAATTTTTGCCATTAATTATTATATTATTTACTTCATTATTTTGATATTGTAATGTCGTTTAAATTGAAATTATTTCTTATATATAACGACATTATCCGACAATGTGACATACCTTGTTTAAAAGACGAATAATTACTTTATTTATCGTACTATGTCTCATATTGATCCAAGTTAAACTTTTTACTTTATGAATGATCAAATTTTTAATTTGCCTTTAATAGGACTATTGTGTATTAAAACAGTTCTATAGAAAACTGTGATGAGTTACAACTATGAAACTTTTATTTTTTGAGGATTTAATAAATGCTCGTTTATATAAAATAAACACAGTATTAATAAACTTGTAGCGTTTATTACAGCATTCAAAGCATTCAAAGCTTGTGCAAATTTTTGAGTGTGAAATACGTACGCGTTAGGATATCAGTTTGAAGCCTTAAAAAAACATGTTAGAATATAGATTAAAAAAAAAAACAGTACAATATACCCCAAGGCCTGAATTATTAATAGATATAATTAAAGATTATTAAAGCTAAAAGTATGTATTTTGGCCAATGTCAAAATTTTTCTTCTGGTCGTCACACTGTGCGACGTCCGCGTTGACAATTTGGAGAGAAGGATCAGTGCCTTAAAGGAAAATGATAAAAACCGGACTGCACCTAATTTTTCTAACGTCGACGAGGTCATATCTAGACTAAAACGGAGGATAAATGACCGGGATCAAGATCTTCTAGCGAACGATTTAGAGATCGCTAATCTTCCAGAGAGCAATGGAGAAAATTTGACACACACCGTCAAACTATTCACCACGAAGCTTGGTATAAGCATTAAGGACCGGGACATAGTGAGCGTGGACCGAGTTGGGGGTCGATATTAATGCAACTAACTCGTCTGGTCCGACTGAGAGCAGGCCGCGCCCTATTGTAGTGCGCTTGGTACGTCGCGACCTACGTAATTTTATTTATTTAAAACTTTATTTCGAGTAACATAGACTCATATTTTGTTAGTAACACACATTACACTTACAAACTAAGGTTAGTATATTACATATATGGATGATTATTTAATTTACGTGAGCCCTGCAGCAGTGGTTCACGTATGGACAGTCAACCCTACCCGCTATCATAGCCAGAATGCTGTTGGAGCTGACCCTAACTCTGCGCACCAGGGACGCGCATCGTTTCCGCATTATCGCGTAAAAACAATCGGTGCGCGCTTCTGCAAACATCCCTGATGCGCTGCAGCATCGGGGCAATCCCAGCAGCACCCTAAATGCGTTATTGAACTGCACGCGAAGGGCGTTATAGGATCTTTGCGTAAAGTTCGCCCACAGTCCGCTCGTGTAAAAAGAAGTACAATATGCTTTAAAAAGTGTAATTTTTACCTCCCTAGTACAGCGAGCAAACCTGCGCGCGATCATATTTGCTCTCACCGACAACGCCCTTCTCTCTCTTTCCAAGTCAGCATCGTCCTTGAGATCGGTGGTAATAACATGTCCCAGATATTTAAATATGTGTACTCTCTGCAGTGGCGCATCATCGAGTTTTACGGGAGGCACATTAGGTATGTTACCACCACCAGCCCCAAAGACCATGACTTCGCTCTTGTGAACATTATATTTTAGGCCATGACTAATCGCATAAGACTCACATATATTCACGAGTTTTCGGAGTCCACAGATCGACGCGCTCAGCAGCACCATGTCGTCTGCGTAGCTAATGTTGTTGACACACACCCCGTCGACATGGCAGCCGACCCGCTCACTGCTGAGCGCGACGATCAGCGCGTCCACATACAGATTAAAAAGTGCAGGGGAGGATAGCCCACCCTGTCTGACTCCGCACTCCATCCTATATGGCTCTGACAGATTACCCGCCCATCTCACATGGTTGACCTGATTTCCATACCAGTACTTGAAAATATGCACAAGCTCGTGCGGTAATTTTATGTCCTCAAGCTTTCTCCAAAGGATGTTGTAGGAGACCAGGTCAAAAGCTTTGGACAAATCAAGAAAACAGGCAAATACTGCTGTTTTCCTAGTAGTATAGTACTTTACAGTATGCTTAAGAGACAGTATCGCACTCTCTGTTGACAGTCCAGGTCTAAACCCGAACTGATTACCATGTAGGTTTAGGTACTTGTCTAGCTGTATATTAAGCATACTGTCAAATACCTTGGCAACTATTGTAGCTAGTGAGATGGGCCTGTAATTCTTCTTATCAGCTAAATCACCCGTTTTATTTTTAACCACAGGTACAACAATCGTTTTCATTAGTGCTGCGGGCAGATAAGAATGACTAATGCAAACAGAATAGAAAACAGCCAGGACACGTGATATATGGGGACCAGCGTATTGAAGATGTTCAATGCTGAGGCCGTCGTGTCCAGGAGATTTCCCTCTAGATATTGATTTTATGGCCTCTGCCACCTCCTTGGTAGTAAATCTAGTTCCCACTTTTCCACTTGGCAACTCATCACTGTGCATCAACTGCGCCGGCCCCAAAGACGACTTCACAATAAAAATATCTTTAAAAAGGTTAGCAATATCCTTGGGGTCACTTTCCCCACCTATACTCACAGGGAGGCCAGGTCGACCTAACAGCTTGTTCGTTAGGGTGTCCCGAAAATTTTTTTTTTTGATTTTCTTAACGCAAGACCTCTTAAAATTTGTCTTTTTGACCATAGATTACAAAACTAATTTAAGAAATAAAATTAAACTATATCTTTAGGGTTCTACCGGTCTTCAAAGTAAAAAAAAATATAGAATTTTTGACGATATTTCACTATTCATAATTAACGCTCCTTAACTACATATTAGCAAAATAATTACTTTTTCGTTATTATTAGGTGTGATAGATAATCTAAATTCCGATTTGCATGCAACTATGAGTTCCCGACAACTTTTAATTTGATAGATTTGGACCTGCAAAAACGTTCAAATTTAGACTTGACTCCCGAGTGTTTCTTCTTAATCGCAGTATTCTTTTATGCTATAAAAGTACTATTACGGTTGTTAAAGTGTTGAAAAACGTGTTAAAATAGGATTTTGTGATTATTAAATGATGAGTTCGAGGCGCAGCGAGACTAATTGTGCTATATTGGGACCATACAAAGAACTTGACGATCGGCAGCTACCAACTTTAAAGGACGTTATTAAATTTATTTTATTTGTTAAAAATGACCTGAAGTTGAAGTGTAATGGGAAAGATCCATCTAATTCAGAAGTCTTTTCGATTGTTTTTGAAGAGATCAACAAGATTTGGATTAAAGCTTCTATTCCAATAGTAACTAAGGACGAGTTATTCAGTTAAATTAATCCAGTTTCGAAAAGAACCTGTTTGAAGAGATATCCTAAAAGCAAACAAAACAATAAATTTGAAAACAAATTGCAGTATTTGTTAGAGTCATCTGAGAAGCTATTTGACATCGCTGCTTGTAAATGTACTTTATTTGAATCTTGTTCGTGTTTAAAACCTAAAAAAGTTCCCATCAATGAAAGAACTTTTTTGCTGTATCAAAGAAACCACAAGAAAATTGTCATAAGCGGTATTGATAGAAAATAAACAGGTAGATTAATGAGATGACAGCAGAGACAAACTGAAGAGTGAATCAGAGCAGCAAAGAAGACGTATTCTTCTCAAAAAACCGTTTCTATCTCAGTAAATTTCGATGAGGATTCAGTACATGAATCTTCCCCAGAAACCCATTCTTTTTTCAATCACAGGTTGTAATTTATATGACGTAATTTGTGTTGGATGTGATAGAACTGTAACAAACAATGGTTGGAAGGGTGGCGTGATTCAGTACTTAAAGGATTATTTAGAGAGACCGTTACAATGATGTGTTTGTTTGCTTCATGCCAATGAATTACCACTCCGCCATTTATTTTTGACCCTAGATGGTTGCACTTCAGGTCCTAGAGAATATTCCGGACCTATTGGAAAACAATTAGCTAGTTGCAAAAATAATAACACGGTTTCCTTTTGTACGGTGGTCGGTAATTGTCCTGACTTGTCGACAAATGTGGTCGATGAACTAAGTACGGATCAAAAATATCTTTATGGTATATGTCAAGCTGTATCACCTGGTTCTTGTACTCCAGAGCTGGCAAACTGTCAATCAGGAAAAATGGCGCATTCGAGATGGCTTACTTTGGCTAATTGTATACTGAGACTTTACGTCAGTACTCACACACCATTAGAAAATTTGCTTTTGCTTGTTAACAACGTGGTTAAAGTATATGCCCCGATTTGGTTCCTAATCAAGCAAAAGCCGTCTTGTGATGACTTTCCTTGTCTACACAATCTGTGGATAGATGTGTTAAAGTAGTAAGAGAGGCCTCCCAAAGTGTAACTGATGCTACTTCTAGAGATGGCTTTATAAGGAACAGGTTGCAATCTCGAACAGAAATGCCAAATGTTGGGCACAAAAATAAATTTAAATTATAAGTTTTTGCCATATATTATATATTTTTTTTCATCGATATGTTTTCTTGTGCCTTGTTACACAAATTTCAATACTAAAATACCTTTTAAAATTGATTTTTGTATTATTTTAGACATACCGTTTAGTTGTGTAAAAAAGTTAAATCTACGAAACTTCAAAGAGTGGTAGAGCCCTGAAGATGAGAAAGAACTGCAGTTTTATTAAATTTTTCGTAATTTGGGTACAATTCCGCAAATTTTGATACCTCTTGCGATATCGTACCTTGAAATTATTTTTTTTTCATATATGAACGGGACACCCTATTGTTCGTGTCCTTCCAAAAAGCTCGGAAATCATTTTTTGCGTGTTTAGAAGCAAGAAGATCTAACTTAAGCTGATTAAAATCATCTGGATGAATAAAATCATCCACGGTGCATGAGTGCGCCGAGGTGCAAATACTGGGGATCTCAATCTGTCTGGACAACCAAGACGGCTCTATGTCAACGAGCGTTTGACCAAACACAAAAGGTTTTTATATCGCAAAGCTAGGGACGCCGGTCAGCAGTATGGCTGGAAATTTATCTGGACTAGCCGAGGCCACATTCTCGCTCGACACAAGCCAGGTGATGATGCCTGTCGCATTCGCTGCGAGGCGGACATACTGCGGGTCTTCAGGACTGGAACTGAAGCAGAAAACCATGAAGTGCCTTAGATATAATAAAATGAATGCTTTGTGTGGGTCTATAGTAGGGTAGAGAAACCAAAGAGTACGCACTTTTTAAACTTTTCCTTTTAGAAAAATCAAATTTGATGTTTGTCATCGGCCTTCTTATCATAATTAAATTTTGGTTATTTAGGAACATAAAAAAATGCACACATACTAACTAACAATCATAGAAAATGAAAAAGAAATCGATTTGTAGAACTCGCCCTGTGCGCACTCTTAGGATGATGTGTGGCAAAGAGTACGCGTTGGGAACCTTTTATAGAAGCTAAGAGTACGCACGTAGGACAGAGTCGTAATTTATGAAGACGTATGACAAAATATTAGAAATCAATGAGATCTTCAGTCCCGACAATGGTCACAAGTGAAAACCCTAAGTCCGATGTAGTCCGTGCATTTATGCAGGAGCTTGCTTATCGGCGGATGTATTTTGACAAATTTCAATTATTTCAAGATGGTCTGTCGATGCGTCCGTCGAAACGGTTTCCTCCGTAACAAACAATTTTCTATCTGATTTTCGTGTATATTCGCCCATGTTACTAGTTATAGCACACCTGGAAATAAGCAAGCAAAAAAAGCTCATATGTAGGTATAACACAAGCCATCAGTTAATTTTTGCTTCATACAAGTTAAGAGTATGCATGCGTACTCTTTGGGTGCGTACTCTTATCAAATAGAAATATGTAGTTAAATTCAATACAATCTTTATAAATTAATAAAATGGCGACATAACCTCTTAATAAAAATTAAATTTGAAACATGTATTTTAAGAAAAATAACATTTCTTGGGTGCAAATCAATCACAAACCTTACAAAATGTGTTTAAAATGTAAGAAAAATAAGATCAGATGTAGAAAACATCGATTATTCGTTATAAAACTGCAAATATATACAGCAACGAAAAAAAATACCATCGAACACTCTGAAGTGACTTGACACTACTGATAGATGAGAAAACGTGGCCAATACAACAAGAAATACTACCAATTTCATTTACTGCGTACTCTTTGGTAATGCGTACTCTTTGCTGGCTTTACCCTATTCTTCATGGTGTTTTGTTTTAATGTTTGCTGTTTTTACTCACTGTGGGTGATCGCGCCACTTCTTCTTATTTTGTATGTTCGCTATATTATGCTATCTAGCTGAGTTATAATGTGTCATGAATTAATGTTGTTACGTGTTGATGTTGCTTATTTTATCATTCTGTCAAAGTGCTCGGTACAGATTTACTTATTATTTAATGGGAAAATACTAAACGTACATAAATCACGCACGCACGCACGCACGCACGCACGCACGCACGTACGCAATAGCATCCTGTGAACCCTCCCATGATTCCAAAATATGAGTGACTAGTTTAGCTCCTGCATTAGTAGTTTACCTGCCTTTCGTGAATCCGAACTGACGACCATGTAAAATCCCGTTTAATATATTTATAGGTATATAGGTATTTTTGAAATTAAGACCGTTAAAAGCTTTTTTAATTAAATTAATAGAGATATGTTTAAAATCAAAGTTAGTTATGACTTTAGGAAAGTTCTGTTTGAGTAGCGATTCAGCTGACAAAGGACATGAAGCAAGGGTTTTCGTAACCTCTACCGGTATATTCGTGAAGAAATTTTCTAATGCCTTAGCGACTTCACTCTTGTCAGATATGGTAAGATTATTTATTTTAAGAGATAGTTCATTTTCCCTTTGTTTTGTATTGCCAATTTCATGGTTGATTACCTGCCACACGGCTTTTATTTTATTTTTCGAGTTGCCTATTTTATTACTAATCAGTTTAGACTTGGCTTGAGCACAAACTCTTTTAAAAATCTTCGAGTAGTTTCTTACATGATTATGAAAGGATTGGTCGGAAGTCAATGACTTTTCGTAGTATAAAGTATATAAAACATTTGTAAAAATATTGTCAATGCATGAAGCTGAAGTAGCAGTTAATTAAAACACTTAAATAAAGAAAGAAGTTTACATTTGTCCTGCGAATCAATTAGCAAATCTATGTTCATGTCGCCACAGATAAAAATAAATTTGTTATTATTAAATAATTTCCTAAGTATATCTGACGTCAAGACGAGCCAAGCGAAGCGCAAGGGCACTACCTACCTTTTCTCGAAGTGTTTCGTCGTTTTTTTGAACCCTCACATTTCAAAACCTGACAATAAAAGTTAATGTATAGTTATAAGGTATAGTAGATAGACTACCTGTAAGTTTAGAAAATAATGTCTCATAGTCATTTTTACGATTTAAACGCTACGAAGTCCAAAAAATAATAATGTTACTTTTTAGGTTAGGATTTGCCGTTAAGATGTTAGAACTAAATAATTATTAACTCTCGAATTGCAATCTAAAATAGGAATACTTAGGTGCTTAGCTGTGGTCGAACAGTCTTTTTTATTTTGTGTATTCCTTCAACTTACGTCGCTGCTTAGACTCTCGATGATTGGCACTAATAAATAAATCGAGTATCGAGCATAATAATTTCTGTTTCTCCAGCACAAATAACTTGTACTTACTAACTAGTAAATACATTTTTAGTAAAGAAAAACGATAAATAGTATCTCTTACCTGTTGTAAGTATTGTCAAAAGTGATCACTTATCTACCCAACACATTTTATTGCCTTACGGTATATATACAGTACATATAATAAACAAAGGGAAAAACAAATTATACGCTATGTTTAAGTGAAATGGTTTATTAATTATATCTAACCGTGGGAGAGCCATGCTTCGGCACGAATGGGCCGGCTCGACCGGAGTGATACCACGGCCTCACAGAAAACTGGCGTGAAACAACGCTTGCGTTGTGTTTCGCCGAGTGAGTGAGGGTACCGGAGGCCCAAACCCCCAACCTCCCCTATGATGGCGCAGTTGAAAAACATTTTGCTACCCCAGGAGGGTACCAACTGCGCTAGCGTTGGAGAATCCCTCTCTGGACGTCCGCGTCCAGGACACAACGCACCTGAACGTGGACGCCCAGGCCGCCCCTCGTACTCTGGGGGGGGCAAAACTGCGCTCAACAATACCCGAGGCAAGAGCAAAAACACCTTGGCACCCCCTGCCACGCTGGCCGTGGACTTCTGCAACATCAGGGAATTACATACTAACCTGAATGCTGTTCATCACCACCTCGAGACAGCAAAGCCGGCCTTGCTCCTTTTTGTCCAAGGCCGGAGTTTGCGTGTACGTCAGAGACGATATCAGTTTTCGTCACCTCAGGAATCTTGAAGGTAGGGACCTCTCCACCTTATGGCTCCGTATAGATAGCGACGATCATCCCCGCGTCTATGCTTGCCTTTACAGGTCCCATAGCGGTGATACTGAAACTGACCGACTCATTGAGCACATCGAAATGGCTTCAGACTTTGTGCGGCAGCAGATCCCGTCAGCAGAGATCGTTTTACTTGGCGATTTTAACGCTCACCATGCGGACTGGCTCGGTTCCAGTAAAACTGATCATGCGGAGATCTGTTCATGACTTCGCCCTGACATATGGCCTGACACAAATGGTGACTACGCCCACGCGAATCCCAGATGTGGAGAGTCAGAAGCCTTCACTGTTGGACCTTCTGCTGACTTCTCATCCGGACCGTATACCTACCATGTATCCGTAGGCGCCCCACTTGGCTCCTCGGACCATTGCCTTGTCCGGAGTACGGTGCCTCTCACGTGCCCGCTGCGATCGCGAGTTGCACGCAGCCGCCGTGTGTGGCACTAAAAGTCAGCAGATTGGGATGGGATGCGGTCCTTTTTTGCGTCCTACCCTTGGAGACAGGTATGCTTCTCGCCGGATGTTCCCAACGCCGCTGCTGATTCTGTTGCTGATGTGGTGCTGCAGGGTATGGAGCTTTTCATTCCATCCTCTGTGGTCCCCTTTAGTGGCAAATTTCGGCCTTGGTTTGATTCATCTTCCAAAAAAGCTTCTCGCAGGAAGCAGGAAGCTTATCAAGCCTGGGCTGATGCGGTGGCGGCACGGGATGAAAATACCAGCGCATTAAAAAAGGAGTATAACTTTGCTTCCAGGTCCTTCAAAAGAGACATTACAAGGGCGAAGTCGAAGCACATCAATAGCATTAGCGAGAGGCTTGAGCGCCTTCCTTCGGGAACTCGTGCGTTCTGGTCTCTTGCCAAAGCTATCGAAGGGAATTTCTGTAAGCCATCCTTTCCACCTCTACACATGGGAAATGATTCGTTGGCCCACGACGCAAAGGAGAAAGCCGATCTTCTGGGCAAACTCTTTGCGTCCAACTCGACCTTGGATGACGGGGGACAGGAGCCGCCTAACATACCGCGGTTCGAGGGCTGTATGCCGGATATCCGGTTCCACCAACGCGCGGTGCGGTCGGCACTTCTGTCCCTCGATATCCATAAGTCGAGTGGGCCTGATGGAATCCCTCCTATTGTATTGAAGATGTGCGCTCCAGAGTTGGCACCAGTTTTCACACGTCTTTTTCGGCTATCTTACTCTTCTGGTGTAGTCCCAACATCATAGAAGACAGCATTAGTCCACCCGATCCCTAAAAAAGGCGACCGCTCTTCCGTCCAACTACAGACCAATAGCCATAACCTCCCTTTTCTCGAAGATAATGGAGTCCATTATCAACTGCCAGCTCCTTCGGTTCTTAGAGGATCATCAGCTGCTTAGTGACCAGCAGTACGGCTTTCGTAAGGGTCGGTCGGCTGGTGATCTTCTAGTATACCTGACACATCGGTGGGCACAGGCGATCGAGACTAAGGGAGAAGCCTGAGCGGTCAGTTTGGACATAGCGAAGGCCTTCGATCGGGTCTGGCACAAAGCGCTTCTCTCGAAACTTCCTTCCTATGGTCTTCCCGAGAAACTATGCGAATGGGTCACCAGCTTTCTTGCAGACAGAAGCATAACGGTCGTAGTCGACGGTGAATGCTCTGACTCCATATCTGTAAATGCTGGTGTCCCTCAAGGCTATGTGCTATCGCCTACTCTGTTCCTCCTCCATATCAATGACATGTTGCAAATCAGCGGCACTCATTGTTATGCGGATGACAGCACAGGCGATGCTTTCTATACCGGCCGCGCTAACATTTCTCGGGAAAACGTCATCGAGAGCCGAAACAAACTTGTGTCTGAAATTGAGACCTCTTTTGAGAAAATCTCAGATTGGGGTAGACTTAATTTGGTCCAATTTAACCCCACAAAGACACAAGTTTGCGTATTCACCGCTAAAAAACTGCCGTTGGTCGTATCTCCTCGTTTTGAGAGCACCCCTTTAACTACCTCAGCCAATATTGGAATACTTGGTGTCGACATATCGACCGAAGTCCAGTTCCGCGGCCATCTAGAGGGTTAGGTTAAGTTAAGCATAGCAAGACAGGTAAGTCATGTAACATTTGCTCAATTATTTTTTCTTGATGGTAATCAGATCTTATATGTATAATATATTGCACAAGGACTGCCACTATGTAAATGTAACTTTTCCATGACCACCTCACTTACTCACGACTTATGATAGCAGTTTGCTAGTTCATCTCATTTGAATTTTCTTCCAATTTGAAAAAAATATTTGCAGTTTGAAACCATATTTGCAAAGCCTGGCATTTTTCTGTCTGGTTATTTTAACAGCTTGTCTGGAGTTTTAAATTGATATAGCATACATGAAACTTACTGTTTATATTACATATGGTTATTTGCCTCATCAACATTGTTTTCTATTATATGATGGATCTTTAATAGCATAGGAACTAATCATCATCGGCCCATGGCAGTCTACTGCTAGATATAGGTCCCTCCAAGAAATTAATTTTGAAGTTAAATTAATACCAAAGATAAAAAAATATTTAGAATACCAATACAAAATATAACATTATTTCCAGAGTGGAACTTGCTGAATAAGCACAACTACTTTCAGAAACAAGGTGATGTTCACATCTTGGAATCTGCCAAAACAGGTTTTGTTGGTCTGCCAAAACTGCTTTTGTTGCTTGTATTTTATAATTAATACCAATTATTTTTTATTGCAAACGAAAATATTTAAAGTGTAAATGGTTATCTTTACAGTAGAGTAAATATGACACTTTACTTTTTTCCAGCTGATACTTTCCTCGAGAACCCTCTTGTTCATTCACTAGAAATAATGAAAAGGAACAAGCCAATAAGGATACTCTTCAAAGCCAAAATATGAACTATGGCAAAGAATCAGCAGCACAAGAAGTTCAAACATTGGGTATGTAATTTAAGCCCCTGTTATTACTTCTGCATGTTTTTAAGATAATATAATTGTAATGAATTTAACTTATTTTTTAGCTGATGCTTTCCTTGAACAACCCTCTTGTTCCTTTACTAGAAGTTATGAAGAGGGACAACAAAGCAAGCAGAAAAGTTTTCATGATCAGGGTATGAACTATGGTACAAAATCAAGTCTATATATATTATGATTCTCAGTAATTACTTAAGCCACTATTCAAACATATTAACTTTCCGTAGCAGGAAGGTAGAGATGATTACAGTCCCAGAGAGAATATAATAACATCTATATTAACTTAATATAACAATGTATTGATGTGTATTTTTTATTACAATTTTAATTAAAAGAAAGCCTATGTCAAAGAAAAATAAATTAATGAAGCAAATCATAACAATTTCTGAGAGAAGTTTAAGAGATTCTCCTGTTCAAAGCTTGCAGCAAGCTCAAGACATTTTAACAAGTCCAGGAATTATTGAAAAATTTTATGCTTTGCTAAAATATGCACAGACTTTTATAAACATGCAATTAAAGCATGTATGGCATATAAAGCATATAAAAAGAAAATGGCTCGACGCTTCACATTTGATGAAAAGATGTTGGCCTTATCTCTAATAAAACAGAGCCCAAAGGGTTACAAATTATTGGAAAAAATGTTCACCTTACCCAACAAGAGAACCTTGACCAGAGTTTCTAAGATAATAAACGTTGAACCAGGGCTCAACCCACAAAATTTTGAACATATAAAATAAACTATAAAGAATTAGGATGAAGAGAAAAAATTATGTTCTATTTTGTATGATGAGGTTGCATTAACGCCGCATATAACATTTGACGAAAATAAGGATGAAATTATTGGATTTGTTGATGTAAATGGAAACAAAAAGCTAGCATACTGCGACCATGCCTTGGTATTTATGGTTAGGGGAATATGTGCATCATGGAGACAATGCATAGCATATAATTTTGTGGAAGGGACAGTCTCAACTGCTAACCTAACAGTTTTATTGAAAGATATTGTTATCGAAGTAGCACACACTGGTCTCATTCCTCTAGCACTTGTTTCTGATCAAGGTTCGACATTTCGCACAACAATTCGCAATTTACGACAAGAATCTGTCCGATTACGCAGTTTGGAAGGACTCGGAGATGGTTGGTATCTATATTCAAATATTTTTATTCAATAGAATATACATTCATATATTATATGAACTTTAAAGCTAAACACATAATAACACCACGTCATTAATGAAAAAGACATAATAGGGTAATAATAATGAAAATTAATCTTAAATATTGTATTACAACCTTATTCTATGACTATGATTTTTTTTTTTTTTTTTAAACGTTGCCCCACACTAGGATTTCTCCTGTGTCGTGGATACAGTTTACAAACATACATGTCACATACACACACAACCAGACCCGAAACAACTATCTGTAGATCATACAAATATTTGTTCCGTGCGGGGGATCGAACCCGCGACACATAGCGCAGAAAGCTAATCGCTTAAATGCGCCAACCGTGTCGTCCTTGTTACTTTTTTGTTTTTGCAAAAGTATAATTTTAAATGACTCATAACAAATGATATTTCATAATGTTAAGAGTTCAGTCAGATAGGACATGTTACATGGTAAAAAAATGAATAAATTTATTTTTTTTATTTACAGATGGCACTGTTGATATTTCTGGACATTAGTTAAATGTGTTTTTTAATAATAATAATAATCATTTATTTGCATAAATAAGGTACAGAAAGTTGACAACATAAATTAAATTGATCTCTTATTCTGCCTTTAATTTCGGCGTGCAAATATAAATACATAGTTTAAGTTATATTCTTCTTAATCATGCACTCATTAAACTAAAAGTGACAATATAATAATGAAAACTAATAAAAATAATAATGTCAACAATACCCATGTCAATTATAATAATCATGTCAAGAATTATTACATCAAAATTAAATTAAAAAGTGACAATACGTATAATAATGATAACCAGTAAAAATAGTAATCACAAATGTCAATAATAATCCATTCAATAATAAATGTTAATAATACCCATTTCAATTATAAAAATCATGTCAAAACTTACAATTTGTATCCTAAAAACTCATGCACACTATAAAAACAATTTTCAATTAAAAACCTCGTTAAACTACTTTTGAATTTAGAAAATGGCAACGATTTTATAGAATTTGGTATTTTGTTATATAATTTTATGCACATAATATAACTATTATTACTAGTACATGTCAGGTTTGTCCTCGGTTGAAACAACTTGTTAGTATGCATAGATCGTGGGGCATAGTAGCTTGTAGCTTGCTGGAAAAGTCTCTTGTGTTTGTAAACAAATATACATGATTCTAGTATATAAATACAGGGAAGTGTTAAGATTTTAGGTTTTCTAAAAAATGGACGACATGAATCTATTTGTTTTAACCCAAATATAGCTCTCACACATTTTTTTTGCATTACAAATGCTTGCTCAATCTCCACACAACGACCCCACAGGACAATTCCATACCTTAGCGTGGAGGTTACATAGCCATGGAAAGCCGTCATTGCGGCATTTCTAGATACCTCGCAGCTAATACGCCTCAAGGGATATATAAAACTATTTATTTTGGCGCAAATGTCATTAATATGATTTTTCCATGAGCAAAATTTATCCAGAGTTATTCCAAGAAATTTAACTAAATCGGTTTCCGTTAGGGCGACTCCTTTATAAGCTATATTTAGATCCAGCGGTTTTGATCTATAGGTATGAAATTGAATAAATTTTGTTTTATTGATATTAACTTTTAAATTATTTATTTCTAACCACTCTATAGTTCTTTGGAGAGTAATATTAATTTCTTTTTCGTACGAACTTTTATCGTGACCCTTGATTATAACTGTAGTATCATCAGCAAATAGTACACATTTATGATTTATAACATCTGGGAAATCATTTATGTAGAGCAAGAACATTAGTGGCCCCAAAATACTGCCCTGTGGCACACCATATCTATTAAACATAGGTGAAGATTTGACCGATTCCAACGTTTTAGTTTCCTTATTATAACTTGTAACTTCTACTGACTGTGTTCTGTCGGACAAATAAGATTGAAGCCAGTTATATGCTGTTCCTCTTATGCCACACCTTGAAAGCTTTTCCAGTAATCGTTCATGGGAAACATAATCAAAGGCTTTACTCATGTCCATAAACAACACTGTAACGGGTATTTTTTTGTCAGTACAGTCAGTAATTTCCTTTACTAATTGGAAGGCTGCTAACGATGTACTTCTATTTTTACGAAACCCATTTTGTTCATCTTTAATAATTTTGTGCTTTTCAATAAAGCTTAACAATTTATTATAAAATACCTTTTCTAAAATTTTTGCAAATATAGGAATCAAAGTAACGGGCCTGTAATTGTCCATTTGAGTGCTATCTCCTTTTTTAAATAGTGGCTTTACTACTGATTTCTTTAGTAAATCTGGAAATATTCCTTGTTCTAGTGATAGATTAATAACATGTAAAAGTGGCTCTAGAATTATATTGACTGACATTTTTATGATGTCGGTGCAAACTTCATCATATCCGCTAGCTTTGGAATCGTTCAGAGACATCACTATTTTTTTAAGGACACTGCCATCCAATGGGTGCAAAAAGATTGAATTACCGATTGATTCAATATGTTTCATTTGTTTTAATTTTGAATCCCCTTTGTTATCAAGGCTATTATTGATAACTGTGTTAATGAAAAAATTATTGAAATAGTTTGCAATAGAGTCGGGATTTGTACAGTCAATATTGTCTACAGTAATTTTTGACATACAGGACCGTTTTAAATCAGTACAGGTATGTTTTTTTATGATATTCCATGCTGCCTTACACTTATTTTGAGCTTTATTTATGTATTTAGTATTATTAAATTTCCGTGACGTTATAATACATTTTTTTAATAAATTACAATAGCTTTTGTACTTGTTTCTGAGAAGTTCAATACGTTTAATTTTTAATTTATAGTGAAGCTTACTTTTATTTTTACAACTTGTTTTTATACCTTTAGATAGCCAGTTTAATTTATTTAAAGCTCTGTTTGTTACTTTAACGCGAATTGTTGGAAAACATAAGTTATATAACAATAGAAATGTGTCAATAAATTTGTTGAAAGCTGTGTTTGTTGAGTTTTCTGCAAATACGTCACTAACATGAACTATAATTTAAAAAATTTTCCTTATTCTCATGACTATAGTCACGTTTAAATTGATACCACCATTTTAAAACTGGTTGATGTATTTTTGTAACAGCCCAGGAATATGATTGCGCTGAATGATCCGATAAACCCAAATTATGAATTTTTGCGTGCCCTTTTTCAATATTGATTATGATGTGATCAATGCAAGTTTGTGTCTTCTCTGTTACTCTAGTTGGAGTCAAGATAACATGTTTTATGTTGTAACTTTGTAACAAGTAATTATATTCCCTACTTTCCTTTGACTGTTTTAAAATATCGATATTTGTATCTCCACATATGATAATTTTCTTTTTTGTATTACGACACAACGTCCTCAATAGAGTCTCGAGTTTACTAAGAAAGATCGCTACATTTGACGAAGGGGTTCTGTAAACGCATATTATTAATATCCCGTATTTAGTCAGCTCTAAACCACAACATTCAAACACACAAGTTTCACTTATTTTTTGTATTTCCTGTATGATTTTAAATTCATTTTTTATAAGTATAATAACGCCACCTCTTTTTGAAGTTTTCCTTGAATAATAAGTTGCAGTTGTAAAGCCTTTTAAGCGAAAGTTTTTTTCAGTACCTTCAAGCAAGAATGTTTCCGTAAGACATATTACATCTACTCTGGTCTCGTTATTTAACAAATCGAATATGGCAAATGAAATATCGTCACGTTTGCTTAATGCTCCAGCTATATTTTGGTGTAGAATTGTCAAGTGTGGCTCTTTTTTACTTACGAAAAAAGTTATCTAGATTTGGGTTGTCTATATTAATATTTTCCGTTTGTACACTAACATCATTTAAATTACAGGTTTGTACCGCAACATCTTTGGTGTCTTTTTGTTTACTCCTAATAATTAAGTTTTCGGTATATTTTTGAAAATTGTTTTTGTAATTTACATGCAATACTTGTCTGTGAATTAGCCTACAAGCATTCAACATTGTCATATATTTTGATGTCCTATGAGATTCTTTATGTAGTTGTACAAAAGATGAATTCTTACAATTATTACACACAAGGCTAAGTAAATTATTAACATTTTTTTCATTTAGGGTCCTATTTTTGTAAATTTGTACAACCAACACATTTGTGAATTTTAGTTGACATAATGTATGGTGTAAATGCGTCTGGATATCCATTGCATTTACGTCGTTTGAACCTGTTGAAATAACTACAAAATCAGATTTGCTAAAGTCCTTACAAGTATTTACGCACGTTTTTAATACTTCTTCAGTCGTTGCATTTGGTTTAAGACATGACGTCACCGCAAATTTTTCCCCCAAATATTCCTGTAGAATGTTTCGGATTTCATATCCAGACTGGTCAGCAAAGATCATAACCCTCTGAGTAACAATTTTCTGAGTCAGAGTTTCTAGTTTTTTTTCCTGCTTCTCGATAGGTGTCTGTATACTGCTAATTGCTAACATATCATCTGAGATCAAAGATTTTTGTGTAATTAGTTTATTTTCGTCCTGGTCACTTTGTTTCATCCGCGTGCTGGAGTTTTCAACGTCATTAATGGGTAGCAATTTTGAATGGAGTATTCCATCAGTACTGCAGATTGATCCGGCTGTATCAAATGAACTATCCCCTACATCTAACATAGTTGCGCTCTTGATAAGTTGATGAATCGGAGGTGAAGAACTCTTTGCCGGGGTAGAAAAGTAGCTTGTTTTTAGAAGTTTTTTTTTCCGAGTTGAAATTGGCGAAAACTTTTTTGTTTCTTCTAAATTAACCTTTATAGAGGTATCGATAATTTTCTGATATTGACCTATATCCATTTTTAAGCGATAATTTTCACTATTTAAGTTTTCGATCTCTAAATGAGCATTGGGGAAACTCTGCAGACATCAATACTATATTCGTCTTGCAGAAAAGGGCTGTCCGAGCTATTTATAATCTTGGGCCAAGGGTGTCGCTGAGACACAGATTTAAGGAAATTAATATTCTAACTGTAGCGTCACAATATATATTTGAAAATTTAATATATGTTTATAAAAATATTTCGAACTTTGTCAAACTGTCTGATACTCATTCTTTGAACACTAGGAATAAACACAACCTTGCTGTACATGCTACGCGCCTCCACAGAATAAGCAACTCGTTCATGGGACAATGTATACGCTTTTACAATAAACTTCCCAATGATATACGTAATTTAACATTAAAGAAGTTCAAAATTGTAATTAAATCTAAACTTTGTAAAAAAGGATACTATAAAATTTCGGACTATTTAGATGACAAAAACGCTTGGGATTGAACCGCTCTTTAGCCTTTCCTTTTTTTTTTTATATACAATTTTTGCCATTAATTATTATATTATTTACTTCATTATTTTGATATTGTAATGTCGTTTAAATTGAAATGATTTCTTATATATAACCGCTATACATTGTAAATGTGAGTGAGATCTAGGCTGAGCGCTCTTCATTTCATTAATTCTCACGATAACTGATGCATGCTTGCACTCTGTTGCGACAGGTTAGCTCAAATAGTTATGGCACTTTCTTCAAAAGGCTATTCCACCCTATATTTGTCTCACATAAACCTTTACATAATTACAATCTGTCTGGACTTTAAAATAGACTTTGACCCCTGAGTTTGTTTCGGCGTTTCTTCTCAGGGATAGTCATAGGAAATGCCGACGCCATCTAGTTTAAAAAAGACGTGTAAAAGTGATTGAAAAATCCTAATTGCAAAATAAATAATTTCATTTCATTTCATTTCAATTTCTAATTCCATAGTCAACCTTTTTATTTCATCTTTAAGATTTGAAGAGTCGCTGTCGTTTAATGGTGCGTGTAAGCTCATCATTGTAGCGTCTAGTAACGTAGAGCTAGAGCTTAAATTATTATTCAAAATATTATCCACTGATTTTGCTCTTGATGTTTTACGGACAGTAATGTTTTCACTTTCAGAAGTATCCATTGTGGTAATGATATAATAATTAGAAAAAGTATAAATCAATAATTATATTTGAATTCAATGTTTCTATTATTTTTCTTTAGTCCTTTGTGTAAAAAAAGAAAACACAAAAATCATAAAATGCAAAAAGAAGTCGACTCGACGAGATTTGAACTTATAGCTTCCTCGTACATTACTGATGTAGATGCGCGTCGCTCATCCACTGCGCCACGGAGTTGTGCTGGAAGTGCCTCGAAATAGTATGGTAGTTTATAAATCCCAGTAGTTAGTAATCCACTTGCGCTCGCTCGATGTCCATTTATGGTAATGAATCGCAAAACTGTCTGTCACGATGAATCACACTGAGTCACTCACAAGTCTATTAGCACAAGTCTTTGTTTTCGTGATTTTTATTTTGTTATTTACTCGCACATCGTTTGATTTAATTAGATTTTGTTTTCTATACACGTTACACTCACACTTTTAACTTCCGATTAGTTTAAGTTAGAATGATATAAATTCGTATTCGGAATTATTAGAAAATTTTTAACGGAGCTCTCACTGTTTGTGTGCGGTCAGCGAGACGCGCGCGCGTGTGGCTCACCCCATCTGTTAAAAAGCATAAAAAATACTTTTGACTCACCCCATCTGTTAAAAAGCATAAAAAATACTTTTTTGAGTAAAGATGTTCTGTGGGAAGGCTGATACTGGCTCATGGCAAGACATACTTTATATACAGTGGTGGTCATATAATTAAGAACGACTATTTAAAAACAAGCTTTTTTCAAACTTACGAGAATAACACTTATTGCATGTCTTTTTGTATCTCTCTTGGTATCGCAAAACTGTTCCACACTATCAGTGCATACAGTTATAACATGATTAATTCAATAATATATAGATAAACTTTTTACATTAAACCTTAACATATTATTGCAAACTTACTGGCTGGCCACATAATTAAGAACGCTGGATGGTTTATGTTTTTATTCAAATTTAAATAGAAAACACTCTGTAACCAGGCCACTATTCGGGTAATTTTGGCGCCATTTAGTGATGTAAAAGTCAAGAAGTTGATTGTTGGACAATGGAGAAAAATAAAAGTTGTGATGATTCTACAAGGGAAGTGATAATAAAACTTCGCGATAAGAATTGGTCATATAAAAAGATAGCCGATCTTCTGCAGTGCTCAAAAACGATGATATTCCACGCTGTGAAGCATTTTAACACGTATCAAACAACTTCAAATATTCCACGTGTACCTAAACGGAGAAAGTTATCTCGGCGAGACGATCGAAATATCGTGCGTTTGGCAAAACAATACCATATTAAGGGGTAGACCCCTTAATTACGAGTTGAGAAAATAATATTTTGGTGAAAACAACTCTTCAGCGATTTCAGCGCGCACTATCCGAAGGCGTTTGGTAGAAACGAAGTTCAACGGAAGGATAGCTAGAAAGGTACCCATGTTGAAACGGTGTCATAGGCAAGCCCGGCTTGCATTTGCTAGGAGGTATGAAAGCTGGACAGTAAGACAGTGGAAAAATGTTTTTTTCTCTGACGAGACAAAAATTAACAGAGTATGTTCTGATGGGAAACGATATGTTCGACGCCCTCCGAATACAGCATTCGACCCCAAGTACACAAAAGTGACATTAAAGCATGGTGGTGGAAATGTGAAAATTTGGGGGTGCTTCTCTGGTCATGGTGTTGGACCTGTTAGACTGATAGAAGGAAACATGGATCAATTCCAGTACAAAAATATCCTGGAAGAAACAATGTTACCATATGCTGAAGACGTGCTTCCAATTATTTGGACATTCCAACACGACAATGATCCGAAGCTCACTGCACGCACCGTTAAAGAATGCCTCACATCTCAATCAGTTTCTGTCTTATAATGGCCACCAAACAGCCCAGATTTAAATCCCATAGAGCATCTTTGGTGCGAAGTCATGAAAAAGGTTTCAAATCGACGGTGTGGTAACCTAAGTGAGTTTTAGAAGAATGGCGCTCTATTTCTCTTGAAAAATGTAAAAAATTGATAGAGTCAATGCCTCGCCGGTGTAAGGCAGTCATTAAAAGCCGTGGACACGCTACAAACTATTAACTTAGAATAAAATGTATTAAATTGCTATTTTTACATTATCATATTTAATGTGTTTTTTTTTTTTAAATATAAGTATCTACTGAAACAACTCTCGATCAGTTTAAGAATCGTTCTTAATTATTTGTCCAGCTTTATTACTATTTGAATTTGTAACTATCGATAATAAATTAAATTTGTAAGAAAAATAGTAAGTGATTTTAACATTTACTCCTAATCCTATTTCAGGGGTCTAATAACAAAGGCGGCAAAGTCCAGTTGAAGTATTTGGGACTTTGCCGCCTTTGTTATTAGACCCCTGATTTACGCTATCCATGTAGCTATTTCATAACATAATTACTTTTAAAAAAGAACATAAAAGTACACATGACATTGTTTTTTAAAAAAAATGTCTGATACTACAAATCGTTCTTAGTTATATGACCACCACTGTATATTATATTACATAATTATATAACTAAAATGTTATATAATAGGGTATTACACCCATTTTTGAAAAGTGTCTCAATTAGATTCTATAGTGCTAATGAACCACTAAAAAATTCACAAAAATTTTATTCAATCGTTAAGTGCCATAAAAATGCATTTAAATTTTGCATTTTCAAATTTCGCGAAATTTGACGAAAACGATGGACGCAGTGGACGCCATATTGCTCTGTGGTCATGACGTCAGTTGGCTGTGTAAACAAATGCAGTGATATTTTGTAGGTTAAGTTAATTGTTTATATTTTAAAAATGAGTGGTAGATTGTAATTGATATTTCTGGATCAGGTCAGATCCAGAAACACCCAATTATAACCATCATTCATTATTTTTTCAATCATCATCTTAAGCATGTATTCATGCATTTTGCGCTAACTTTTTTATTCAAAAGAATGATCTAGTGACTCCTATATTTATTTATCTATTCTTTCAATATCCATTTTTACGTGCATTCTAATTTTTCATTGTTAAATTAGTACGTTCATTCAACAATTTTATTCATTGAAGCGTGTATCAAATTCGAGCATATACTCTATTCGATACGATAGCCTAACGAAAATGGAATGCGCTCGCTATTGTCCATTGCGCTGCCTTATATAGGTACCCACGTAGTGCAGTAGCTATAAAGTACATTTATAAGAATGAGGTAGCAAGAAAATAAAATACGTATGTTATTTTCAATTATTTTATTTTAAAGTACAATATACAAGTCTTAATATTTTCATAGTCGATACCTATTCATTAATATGCCAGATACATAAACTTATATTTTAGAAAATTAAACATATATATACATAATTATTACATAGGTAACGGTACATAGTTGATTTTATTGTGTCTATACACAAATCTCTACTCTTACTCTCAAATCTATACTCTTGGTTCGATTTCATCCTGAATTTTGGTAATTAATTCTCTCGTACTGGTATATATATCATCGTATAATATAGTTTTTAAGACATGTTGAACACACACATCAGCCTCACAATTACACATCGGCTGTTCGGATTTTTGAAAACTGTCTATATCGTAGATTTCTATTTTGATTATTTTTACTCCGCGAGTTACAGGCTTCTTTATATATTGAAAGAATGTTTGATCTGTTTTTGATCTCTTGCAAGCAAGACCCAGCGTCTTCTGTCCGGTGGTTTGTTGAACTGGTTGATTCATGGGTACGAAATTGAAAAGATCCTCCGAGTCCTGAAATAACAATGCAATATATAATTTAATATAAGTAGATACACTACAAATGTTAAGATTGAAATAAAGGATTATGTGGAAATACATTATGCAGTGATGCTAATAATGTTGTTAATACCTACAATATTTAAATTGTTAGAGAATAATTACTATATTAAAGTAACACTTACCGACATTCCACAATTATAACACTCTTCACCATCCGATGCAAAAAAAATGAAATGAATTTCAATTTGTTATACTCCCCTCATATATTTTTTAATTTAATATTTTTTTTAATACATAGAGTTCAAAATCGTATATTTTTTGTTAGATGTTAATATCTACACAAATCTGTACCTTCAGTGAAAAGTGATACAACTTGACTTATATCAGTTTTAATATTTTCACATTATGTTAAACAGTAAAAAATTTGCTATTTTTTGGTCTAATTGATGTCTTTCTAAGGTAAAAATTGAGCGAGCCGATTTTGGTGCAAAGTGATTTAACTAAGCATTTTTTATATTTACCAATGTGTACAAAAATACACTTAAAGTAATATCAAAATGAACTGAACAAATATTTTAAGTTCATTAATGTTGGTGAGGCGTGCAAATAGCCTCACCTTTGAGCAGATGGGCGATATGTGTTTGTGTAAGGTAAAAGGGGGGAAAAGCGAAAAGATTTGAAATAAGAACCTGTTATGAAAATGGCGGACTTCAAGAACGAAATTAAAATCCCTAATGATGAATCCTCGAGTAAACCAATAACACCGAATTTATAGCAGCAATAATGCCCACGTACCTTAGCAATCCAGAGATCCCACTCAGACACAGGGAGATGGGAAGATACTTCGCTCATGCGCGCGTGCTGGTTTGTAGGTGCTGCCGGCCGGCGAGCAAAATCTTCTTAAATCCACCGGTGGACTGGTACCGTGAAATATGCCAACATTGCCCCTAAGGGAAACTTTGCCCAAAGAGCAATATTTAAGAATTTCTTCGATTTGCAAGAATATCTTTATACTATGGCAACATCTCTTGACTTTAGTGGAAAATAGGTTATATGTATGGCAATATTGACTAACGTGTTTGTTGCTAACTTCGCTTAGTAACTTGTTGGAACTCGTCAAACGAAGTGCGTGTTTTTGCGGGCAAATTTTAGTGCAAATTTCAAAGTACATTCTGCGAGATGGCGAAAACACAGGTAAGTTTACTTTATGACACGTCTTAGATAATCATTTGTAGATTTTATTAATGTTAGTATCGTTGCTCAGGGGCTTTTAAAACTAAAGTTATGATGATGGGCAAAGTTATCCATTAATGTTTCGACCTACGATTGACAACATTGCCCACCATCAAAAAACGCTTAGGGTTGGCACGTTACGTTTAATTTAGTACTGTTGATTTAGTTTTTTTAGTCCCATAATAAAATTTGTTGGTTATCATGAGTACAATCATGTTTTTAAGTATCAGTAACTAATTACCAGTCACCCTATACAAGTATTTATTTATCTATATATGTATGCATATCAGCTTACAGGCTCTGCTTAGTTTGGGGTCAGATGGCCGTGTGTGAGGTGTCCCCACGTATACAAGTATTTATTTTATTGCATTATATTTTTACTTCTAATATTTTTTGTTGAGGGTTGCATGGTTTGTTTCAGAAAAATAAACATAAATCTCGAATTAGCCAGAGGAAGTCAAGGCGAATAATTGGATCCAGGGTATATAAAAACTACACTGAAGAAACTTTAAAACTTGCATGCGAATCAGTAGAATCAGGCCAATTTTCTTCATGAGATGTGGAACGGCAACTTGGTATCCCAAGACGCACAATATTAAGTAAAATAAAAACAAACATTTAAAGTCAGTGGGTCATCCTACTTATTATCTGCAGAAGAGAACCAAATTGTAAGAGTTTTAATTTTAATATTTCACTTATTGTAATTTTATGCGAATGAAACTAAAACATATGTAACAATAATGATAAAGTTTATTGGTCCAAAGATATCGTAAACACAGGTGTTTAATCCCCTTGTGTCCATTGTTAGTTGATTAAGTTAAGACTAAAAGGGGAAAAAATATTTGTCTATATGAATCAAAAAATTACATCCTGTTCTTGTAAACTAGAGATCTGTTGTCTCAGTAATCTCGAGCCCTGTATCTTAGGAGACAAGCCATCCAGCTATCTTAAGATGCAATTATTACTAAAGGAAATGTCTGTTCAAGTCTATATTTGATTTACTTACCACATAGGTGTTACTTGAATTGATTTTTGTTAGCAGTAAGTATCTTCTTTATCAAAAAAGTGTTAATCGTAATTTCAAACTTTAATAAATACTAAGCGTGAAACATTTTTCTTTTTATTATTTGCCTAAACACTTTTTAGAAAGGAAAATAAAATCCGAGTAAACATTTTTACCATGTACCAACCCTAGCACTTTTAAAAGGCGAAATGTAGAATGTATGAAAAAGAGAAACAATGTCAGGGTAACATTGCCCAGTCGTTTTAGTAAGAAACTTCTCATAGTATCGTTTACATTCCTAAAGTAAACGCCGTCTTTACAAAAGTTCTTGTACTGGTTTTTATATCATCTGCAGCAAAGTTGGCTAAAAGTCCAGTTAACTTTGCCCGCCAACAAAATCGAAAAATTATTGAATAAAATGTTGAATAATAGTAAATTTAGCTATACTAACACATCCACATGATATTACAGTTGTAGCTGATAAAGAAAAATACTTACGTCTCCATAGAAAAATCGTATGAAAATTGAAATTATTCGAAAAAATTGGGCAAAGTTGGCATGTTTCACGGTATAAACTTCAAAAATCAACACTGCACTATAAGTACACTATCAAGCACAGATGCAGGTCCACTTATTTCATGAGAATCTCCAAGGTTTCACCATAACGGAATTATCAAAGAGCGTAGCGATGCGCAAACACACTATTGCGAGCGGCGGCGGAAAAGGAAGATTTTTTTCGCCCGCTAATGCCATCTATTGGCTTTGCGAGAAAACTCAAGACGCATCGATACATTTGGGCGTTGCGGCTACAAATATTGGCGCGAGGATTCATCAAATCAGAAGTAAAATTATTTAATTTTATAAACTAACATATTGTATTATGTGGAAAATTCCTAAACTATTTTTTATTAATTTATTTTAATATTGAAAAAGGCATTGACGCTTCACCAAATGTATATTAATACGAATGCAAGTAACCCCTATTACACGATCTTAATATTTAGATATAAATTAGTACAAACTGATATAACTACACTCGTATTAATAAACATTCTATCATTACCTCTATTCATCTTTGTGAAAACCGGAATAATTATATTTAAATCATAATAAAGGTAGATATTTTTATGAAAAAAAATGTATATAATGATACAACTCTTTATATATCAATTTATATTCTTTTTTCAAATCAAATTTGATGTGATATCTGATTCTTATTTAATTCGTATCAATAATAGCATAATTTTGGAATAAGTGAATAATGATATGAATACATTTAAATCAAAAATTATCCATTTGAATACATCTTACATACCTTATGATAAGTGTATTGTGATATAAGTTCTCGGCGACGCAGAAGTCAGTGAATCGCGCTCGCCGCTCGCACCCTACCTCCTCTCCTCCTCGGAAATTAGAACGAATGAGCGTCGAAGAAGTTAGTTTTGCAACTATATTCTAGCTAGAGCGTCGTGCTTTCTATAGCAAAACGATGCGTAAGGTAACAGTTATATCATTTTACACAAATTACATACAAATTACAAACAATATTAACTATATTACGAGTATGTAACTTTATTACATAACCGAATTCTAATAAATAAATTGCAAGCATAATAATAGTTTAACACTGGTTACAATATTTAACGGTAATGACTATGCGAGTTAATGCAAGCCAATGTGCGCAAAACTACACAAGAACAGTATTAATATAATAGAATATTTGGTTTGGCTAAAAAATTCGTTTTACACGTGCCCTTTTCTATATTTGGTATACTATGACGTAGATTTATCACTATTTAAGAGTGTAGCTGCTGAAGTAAGACCACAAAGCATTTCTTCAAGAGCTACAAGCAAGAGCTGCCCTCATCAGTACCTAGAAGCTTACCGGACCTTCTCTAAGATGTAAGTTATTTTGGTTTATATGTTTATCTAATTCTACTATTCAATCATTCAACTATTCAGTAACTGTTCTATTCAATCATTAAACTTTTCAATAACTCTACTATTCAGTCATTCTATTTTTTCAACAATTAAGTGTTAATAAGCAATCTGTTATTTATCTATTACGATATTACTAGCTGCACTTCCATGTCAAACATTCCACTTAAATGTTTTCAACCAATATGTTGCTACTTAGATAGCTTTATCGTTAAGTTACTGCTACCACTTACTTATTAACCTTTATTTTCAGGTCCAAGCAAATGGCTAACCAATTGTTCCCGTCATCAGATGAATCGATGGTTGACGCTTCAATAAAATCGATCAAGATGAAGCGAAAGATTCCTGAGAAGACATCAGACAGCCAGCCTTCTACTACAAAGCTACGGCGCGAGATCTCTTCGGCACCGATAGCGACGATGATGAACTGGATCATAGCACCGCTGCTGGTAAAAGAATTGCACCTATTTACTCCTACATAACAAGGAGATTAGCGAATGGTTTCTCACGACAAATAGATGAAGATAAAACTGGGGGTTATTATATTAAATTGAAAATATATAATACCGATGAAATTGAGCGGATGCCACCAGTCAATCGATGGCGGCATTCCGTTATAACTATCAAAAATAAAACTAATTCGGATACTGATTCCTGGAACCATCTAAATGCATTTATAAAGGAGACGAGAAAAGAATTTAAAAATCGCACTCCAACTTTTATAAGCTCGTACCAGTAGAATACCTAATACTATCTAAAGTATTCCCAAGTAAATGTATAATCTTTCTTTTTATAAAACTAAACTGAATTGAATTAAGCCTATATTATCATTTAACTGTATAGACTAAGTACTTAGGATAATTGTGTATGTTAAATGTAGATTATTTTGTTTAATTAAATATATGCATATTATATCTATTCTTTTTTTTTTCATTTTTCTTTTCAGTGAAATCATCTTCTACCGTTTCACCGTCAAGATCTTATATAAATTGTGATAAATGTAAAATTGAGATATGAGACAATCAAAAAATGATGTATGATGAGACATGAATACCGATATACACAGATATACCGATATACCGATATATACAGATATCCATAAATCGAATTGTTTGATAAAATCAGAGTTTGAACATATTTATATAATAGCTACAGCATTTAAAAACAGAATAATGACTTATCGCTTAAACCCATCCATAGAAGACGAGTACCTCCTACCAGAGGTGTTCTTGCATGGTAAGCGAGATGATGTTTTTAAACTAGTTGAGCTATCATTAATAAAGAATACATGTATTAAAGTTAACTTTGAGCTGTTTGCTTACTTCATTTTACCTAAATCAGGTGAGCATCAGCTGAAGTCATTTAATACAAAATATGAAGTTATTTATAAAAGTACTGATTTTGATGAAATTTATTTGAATCTAAGAGAGACTTTCAAGATGACATTAACTGAATTTGAGCACTGTGAATCTGGGTGGTCATTTACATCATTGAGTCATTTAGAAATAAATATAAATAAGTATTCTCCTATGAGAGGTGGATCTTACATAGAATTACCAGAAGTTATTAAGAATACAAAGAGCTGTATAAATATACAAAATAACGATGAATATTGTTTTTTATGGAGCATATTAGCAGCATTATTTCCAGTCAAAAATAATGTCTGTAGGACAAGCTCTTATCCTCATTTTAGCACGATATTTAATATAACAGGGATGTCATTCCCACCATCACCTAAAGATATCAGATTACTTGAAAATAATAACAGTGATTTAAGTATTAATATTTACGGATTGGATAAACATTACAATGTAACTGGTCCCCTATATGTGACAAATTTCAGGAGAGATAAACATATTAATTTATTGTATTACGAAAAAGATAACAGAGCTCATTATTGTTTGATAAAAAACCTATTACGCTTAGTGAGACGTCAAGTTTCAAAACATAAAGGTCGAATGTATTTATGTGAGACATGTTTGCAATTTTTTACAAGTGAAACAAAATTCCATTCTCATGCATGTTCTAAAATTATAACTTTATTACCAGATAAAAACAGTACACTACAGTTTAAACATTTTGAGAGACAACAAAAAATTAACTTTGTTATATATGCCGATTTTGAAAGCCTATTATGCGATTTTAATGAAGTGAATACTGATAAAAATACTATAAAAAATAAGTTACACCAGCCTTCATGTTTTGCATACTATGTGTGTTGCTCGCATGACAGTAATTTAAATAAATTTGTTTCTTACCGAGGACCAGACTGTGTACAAGTTTTTGTTAAAAAATCATTAAAGAAACTAAATCGATACATGAGATCTTGACTACTGAAAAAACCATGAAACCAATGACTCCAGAACAAATTGATAATTATCGCAATGCAAGTACATGTCATATTTGTAAAAATATATTGTTTGATGACAAAGTTCGAGATCATGATCATATTACATCAGAGTATAGAGGCGCAGCACATTCACACTGTAATTTAATTTATAGAGTTTGTCCATTTATACCAGTCGTTTTTCATAATCTATCCGGTTACGATTCCCATTTGTTTATCAGAGAATTGGCGAAATAAAAATAATTCCTAAGACAAAAGAAAAATATTTAAGTATTACAAAAATTATTGAAACCGGTAAATATAATAAACCGTTGCAGATTACATTCATAGATTCCTTTCAGTTTCTTAACACAAGTCTTGATAATTTGAGTAAAAGCTTAGCAAGCAGTGATTTCTTAAATTTGAGATCACTTTTTCCCGATGACGAAAAATTTGGTTTAATTCGAAGGAAAGGTTATATATAAAGGTTATATATATATAGGTCGTATATCCATACGAATATATTGATTCATGGCAGAAATATAATGAGACACAACTTCCTCCAAAACATTGTTTTTATAGTAGTATGCAAAAGCAACATATAACAGATAGCGAGTATGAACATGCACAAACTATTTGGAGTTGCTTTAATATTAGGAGTCTCGGTGAATATACTGATTTAT
The DNA here is from genome assembly GCA_947562105.1 of Shargacucullia verbasci. Lineage (NCBI taxonomy): Eukaryota > Metazoa > Arthropoda > Insecta > Lepidoptera > Noctuidae > Shargacucullia > Shargacucullia verbasci. Next base: position 15,960,225 of record OX387281.1, on the reverse strand, counting down.
ATTTAAAGTGTGATGTTTTATTATTATGTGATATTTTTGAAAATTTTAGAAATATATGTCTACAGCATTATAATCTTGATCCTGCATACTATGTAAGTTCTCCTGGTTTAAGTTGGGACGCTATGCTCCTTTACACGGGTATTCAACTGGAATTGATTCATGATTTAGAAATGTATAATATGATAGAAAAAGGAATACGTGGTGGATTAGCACAATGCTCTCATCGATATGCTAAAGCCAACAATATTTACCTCCCTCATTTTGATGATTCAAAGCTGTCAACATATTTAGTATATCTTGACTGCAACAATCTTTATGGACATGCAATGACTAGAAAATTACCTATATCAGATTTTAAATTTATGACAAGCCAAGAAATAGTAAGTTTTCGTCTGTTTGATATTCCTGACGATGCTGAGTACGGTTATATTTTGAAAGTAGATCTAATGTATCCTGAATGTTTACATAATTTACATAGTGACTTGCCTTTCGCTCCAGAAAAGTTCATACCCATAGGAGGAAAGACAGAAAAGTTAATTGCGAACTTGTATGACAAGTATAACTATGTTATACATTACATTCATTTGAAAGAATGTGTTAAAAATGGCCTTGTATTGAAAAAAATCCATCGCATACTTCAATTTAAACAAGAAAACTTTAAAAAAAAGTATATAGACTTAAATACTCAATTGCGTCAATCAGCAAAGACATCTTTTGAAAAGGATTTCTTTAAACTTTTGAATAATTCAATATTTCATATTCATATTCATATTCATATTCATATTCTTTTTTTGCATTCCACAATGTACATAAGATGGTAATAATAAAATGTTATAAGTAACAATTATGGACCCTGTTGGGCACAGCAAAATGTAGGAGAGAGGAAGAAGAGTAAGTACCTAATTAATACGATTAATTTATTCGTAGCTATATATATATATTAGATAATGTATTAATATTTTAGTATTTGGTATTATTTTATTATATAATGATGTGTAATTTTATATGGATATACATTTAATTAAGTTTATAATATTTTATTATCATTTAAGTATTCAGTAATAGTGTAATAGGCTTTGTTGACTAATATTTCTTTTAGTTTATTTGTAAATTTTGTGATACTGGTATTTGGGAAAACTATAGAAAATAAACGAAAGCAAGTTCATGTTAGATTGGTGACTAAGTGGAATGATAATAAAAATAGAACAAATAAAACAATAGGCGCAGAGAAACTTATTGCAAAACCAAACTTAAAAAGTATTTGTATTTTTAGTGAAGATTTTCTTGCAATTCAATTGAATCCCGACAAACTTGTTTTAGATAGACCCATCTATGTTGGATTTGCTGTACTAGAATATGCTAAACAACATATGTATAATTTTCATTATGATTTCATTAAAAATAAGTACGGTGAAAATGTTAAACTGTGTTACACTGACACTGACAGTTTATTATACTTAATACATACACAAAACTTTTATAGGGATTTGAATGAAAATATTTTAAAATTTGATACCAGTAATTTTGATTTTAATAATCTTTACAGTATTCCGAAGATAAATAATAAAATTCCTGGCTTGTTTAAAGATGAATTAGGCGGCGATGTAATAAGCGAATTTACAGGTTTAAGAGCAAAACTTTATTGTATTAAATCAATAAGAACACAGATTAACAAAGCTAAAGGAGTATCAAGGAGTTTGCCGGCAACGCACTTGTGACTCCTCCGGTGTTGCGGGTGTCCATGGGCGGCGTTAATCGCTTACCATCAGGCGATCCGTCTGCTCGTTTGCCGCCTATGACATAAAAAAAAAAGAAAAAAAAAGGCCCATTCCAAAAAAATTGAAAATATCTAACTTTAAGAGAGTTTTATTTAAGAATATTACTTTACAATGTAAGATGAATATGATAAAGTCAAGCAAACATGTACTGTATTCACAGGAAGTAAATAAAGTAATTTTAAATAGAGTAGATGATAAAAGAATTGTTCAAACTAAACAAATAGACACATTACCTTGGGGTCATTTTGACCACATATGTTAGAACGTTAGTGTTCACGCGCAAGGCGAACTAGGGGCTATGGAGGGGCGCGGGGGACGGTGAGCGGCGCTCGCGCGATCCCCGCCGGCCCGCGGCCATTCGGATTCGGACATCAGCGAGGACCGTGCGCGACGCGCGCGTCTGTTAAACCGCCCTTTTTCTTGTAATATTATTTCAATATACAATTTCAAAAATCCGTCCGTTTCATTCATCTCCAAACAAGTGGCGACCGTGTGCAACAAAGAAACTGCAAGTTTTCAAGAAACTACTCGTCACGGCCACGTGCAATCACCGCTGCTCACCGCTCGTCGCGGCCACGTGCAACGGTGGCGAAATTGCTGGAACACAAGGAGGCTACTGCAACCTATCTTGAAGATCTACCTGAATATAGCGGGCATCGCGTCAGGTGGTCTGTCCGAGGGAAGTAAGCTCGTTCCTATTATATTTTCCGTTCCCGATTTCCGCTTTATTTGTGTGTTAAGGGTTTACTGCTTCCTCTGGTGTTAAGGGCAGCTAACGGCTAACACAATCGCATTGTGGTCATTTAAATTCGACAGGTAAACTATATACCTATCGAAACTCGTAAAAATTGCGAGTCTAAAGGCGACTTTAATGTCTAGCATGTCAATAATCGTGCCACTGCATTCTATTTATGCATAAATACTAGCTACCTATCTCAACACTTCTTTAATGTTTACATTTCTGTACTAAAATCCCCAACTCCGTGTCTCGTGCACCAATTGCACAGCTTATTCACATCGCACAGCATAAAGCCTTGCACTGCATCCGTGTTTCAAATAGATTTGCCGAACAATTCCAGGAAATCATCGGCTGCGTCTACGCGCTGCCTCCCGGCTCCCGTCTACATACGCCACCGCGTGGCTGCGGGGGCTCCTCGGCCGCCGCGGAATTAGCAGCAGAGCGGCCATTTTGTCGAGCGGCGTGCCCGCGTGCCTGTCGTGACACCGCGTGGCTACGAGCTGCGCCTGGAGCGTCCATACCTAAAACGACTGTTTGGTTTGATGCACAATTTATTGCCTATTTCATTGTTTGGTTATTGTCGATTGTGATTTAAAGATGCCGATCATAGATAAGGATGAGGTCGAAAGTGAATTAAGTAAATTAATTAGGAAACGCGGTTCTATAAGAGGGCGTTTAACGAAGTTAGACGAATATGTTCAAGAAACGCAAAAGTTAAACGTTAATAGTGCTCTAAGTAGTGTTAATATAAAGGAGCTAGGTAGACGTTTAGATAGCTGTCAAGAACTATTTAGACAATTTGATAGTATTCAAACTTTAATCGAAAATAGCTGTAATGAATCCGCTGTGGATGAACAAATTACATTAAGAGATTTAATTGAGACAAAGTTTATTTCCATTATGTCAATCATGGAGGATATATTAGAAAGACAAGGGTCTGAGAAAGATAAAATTGGTGATGCATGCAGTAATAAATGTTCTCATGCAACTTCCTCATCACATGGCCTACAGTCAATAAAATTGCCAACGATTAAATTGCCCATATTTAATGGTTCTTATTTAAAATGGTTAGAATTTAGAGACACTTTTCAATCCTTAATTCATTGCAATGAATCAATACCAGGCATCAATAAGTTTCACTATCTGAGATCCTCACTAGAGGGTGGTGCCATTGAAGTTATCAGGTCGTTGGAGTTTACCTCTGAGAATTACAAGGTAGCATGGGAGTTACTTTGTGATAGATATAATAATAAGAAAATCCTCATTAATAATCATCTTAAAGCATTATGCAGTATTGAAACCCTAACTAAGGAATCATTTAAAGAATTACGTAACTTAGTAGATATTGTTTCTAAAAACTTAAGAGCGCTCAACACTCTGGGGCAACCGACTGACCAGTGGGATACTTTATTAATATTTATGGTTACTGGAAAGTTAGATACCAATACGAGTGTAAAGTGGGAAGAACATAGGAATATTTTACCTGACTTGCCAACGCTAAATGACTTTTTTAAGTTTATACGTAGTCGTGCGGATATTTTAGAAACTACATCAGTGACATCACAACAAAATAAAAATGAAAAAGGTTATTTTAATAAAAATAGTCAAGCCAATAATTGGAAAAATAAACAACTTGATAGGTCTACTTCCTTTGTCTCGTCGGTTGAGAACTTGTGTGAATATTTGTGTTTATTGTGTAGTGAGCAAGGTCATCGCATTCACCAATGTACCAAATTCAAAAATATGAATGTACAAGACAGGCTTAAAGAAGCATCTAAATTTAAATTGTGTTCAAACTGTCTTCGTGAGGGTCACAATTCATTCCGTTGTCGTATGAAAGTTTCATGTAAGTTTTGTAAACAAAAACATAACACTTTACTACATGTAAATAAACCTCAAAGTAGTAACAGTACGGACAGAGACCTAACTACCGCTACGCCTTCCACATCAACTCAACCATTACCAGTATCATTATCTGCTGTCTCCGTCAGCCAGGTTCTGTTGTGTACCGCTATGGTAGAAGTAGTAAATGTATATACTCAACAGACTTACCTTGTTAGGGCTCTATTGGACACAGGCAGCCAATCTTCTTTTGTGACGGACAACCTGAAAAACAAGTTAGGACTATCGACTAAAATTACTGAACCTTTACGTATTTCAGGCATTAATAATGTTTCTTTTAATATATCTGAGCGTTGCAATCTAAATATAAAATCGCGATTAAATTCTTTTAATTTGGAAATAAACTGTCTAATTGTTCCACAGATTACAGGAACGTTACCGAGCGCACCTGTAAATATTCAAGAACTTAATTTGCCCGAAAATATTGTGCTTGCAGACCCAAAGTTCCATTATCCCTCTAACATTGATATTTTATTAGGGGCGGATGTTTTTTGGAACATTGTAGGGACAAAGCGTATTTCATTGGGTGTAGGTAAACCTATCCTACAATATTCACAGTTTGGATGGTTAGTCAGTGGCCGTTTAGGAGAATGTAGCCTTACTCACTTGACATGTAATTTCACAAAGGAAATTCATAATGACCTTCAAAAGTTTTGGGAAGTTGAAGAAATTAATTGTGTCGATAACATTTCACCCCAAGACAAATTATGTGAACAACATTTTTTAGAAAATATGAAGCGGCTTCCCAATGGTCGATTTTCTGTTAAAATGCCATTCAAGGAGATTCCTGAACAGGCACTAGGCAATTCTTATTTCTTAGCGAAAAAACGTTTTCTTAACTTGGAGAAAAAACTAAATAATAATTCTCAGCTGAAACAAAGTTACACTGCATTTATTGAGGAGTATAAGAACTTAGGTCATTTAAATGAGATTAAGCGTCCTATATTTGGATATTACTTACCACATCATGCGGTGCTGAGAGAACAAAGTGAAACCACTAAATTACGTGTTGTTTTTGATGCTTCTGCCAAAACAAATTCAGGAAAATCTTTAAATGATATTCAGTATGTAGGTCCAGTGGTACAAGATGATTTGTTGTCTATTTTATTAAGGTTTAGAACTTATAAGTATGTGCTTACTGGAGATATACAAAAAATGTATAGGCAAATAGAAATAGATCCCTCTCAGCGACATTTGCAACTAATTTTGTGGAGGGATGATTACTCTCAGCCTATAAAGGTCTTGCAGCTAAACACTGTCACCTATGGGACAGCATCTGCGCCTTTCTTGAGCACGAGGTGCCTTGTTCAGTTAGCTCGCGAATGTTCCCATCCCATCATTTCTAATATTTTAGAACATGATATTTACATGGATGATTTAAATACTGGATGTCAGTCAGAGGAAGAAATTAAAGAAATATATGATGAGGTCACTAGAATTCTATCTTCAGCTTGTTTCCCTCTTCATAAAATACGCACAAACTGTCCCAAGGTGTTACAAACAGAGACCACTTCAAAAACACTTGATCTGAGTAAATATTCCACAGTTTTAGGACTTAACTGGTCACCTTCACCGGACACATTACATTTTACAGTTGACATGGATATGAGTAGGAAACTTACTAAACGTACTATTATATCATTAACATGTAAAATATTTGACCCATTAGGGCTGCTATGTGCATGCATAATTAAAGCAAAAATAATTTTACAGCTGTTATGGAAGGAAAAGTTAGGCTGGGATGACCCTGTGCCACCCCATATTGAAAGGGAGTGGGTAAAGATATCAGAGAATATTAATAATCTGTCTAAAATTAGTTTGCCTAGATATGTATTATGTGATATTCCCATTTCAGTTGAATTACATTGTTTTGTAGACGCTTCCCAGGAAGCGTATGGAGCCTGTGTCTATCTACGATCAATTAATAATGATAATGTTGTAAATGTTAATTTGTTGTGTGCGAAAGCGAGAGTTACACCGCTGAAAGCCATAACCATACCTCGCCCCCTTAGTTGTGTGGCGCACTACTTGGTGCTCGGTTGTCCACAAAGGTAATCCAGTCCATTCGATGTCATAAGATAACACAAAAGGTAATCTGGACCGACTCAACAGTAGTACTTGGATGGATTAATGCACAACCAAACCTTTTAAAGGCATTTGTAGCCAATCGCGTAATTGAAATTAATGAGTTGACACAGGGCTTTACGTGGCGGCATGTTCCCACTCACCTCAACCCTGCAGATCTTGCGTCCAGAGGTGTAGATCCTCAGCGTCTGCAGTTTGAACCTTTGTGGTGGGAAGGACCCTCCTTCCTAAAGGAGGGATCATCTACTTGGCCACAGCAACCTCATATGTCAGTAGAATTACCTGAACTAAAGGTTCATATACAAACAGAGGTAGATAACGATGACAGTCAAAACTCCATCATAGATTTTAAAAAATATTCTAAATTTAGTCACTTAAGTCGAGTGTGTGCATACGTATTGCGGTTTTTGCATAATTGCAGGAACAAAACTAAATTAGATAATTCACTACAGGCTAGCGAAATCAATAAAGCAATCTCTATTCTCTTTAAAATATGTCAAAACGATTCGTTTGTTATAGAGTTGAAATCTCTAAATAAAGGTTTAGAAATACCTAAAAAATCCAAAATATTTAATTTAAATCCATTTCTTGACTCTGACGGTTTATTAAGAGTAGGAGGTCGTCTTGACAATTCAAGTTTTGATTATAACAAGAAACATCCAATTATATTAGATGGTAAACATAGACTTACCTTTTTATTAATGCAAAACGAACACCATCGTTTATTTCATGCAGGTCCGCAATTGCTACTATCTTCTGTAAGAGAAAGGTACTGGCCTGTAGGTGGGAGGGCCTTAGCGCGCAAGGTCAATAAACAATGCACCGTATGCACTAGGTTTAGGGGCAAGACGATACAGCCTATAATGGGCAACTTGCCATCGGCTAGGATGAGACCTAACTTCCCTTTCCACTCGACTGGTACTGACTTTGCGGGACCGTTTCAAATCTCTAGTAAAAAGGGAAGAGGTAATCGAATAAGTAAATGTTACCTCTGTCTATTTGTTTGCCTAAGTACTAGAGCGGTCCACCTAGAGCTGGTGAGTGATCTTACCACATCAGCATTTATTTTATGTTTACGACGTTTCGTGTCGCGCAGAGGTAAGCCCTATGAGATTTGGTGCGACAATGGCACTAACTTCGTGGGGGCAAACAATGAACTGGGTAGGGTGTTACGCTCCAGTCGTGACTCAGTCATTGATTATGCCACAGATGAAGGCATATTATTTAAATTTAGTCCGGCATATTCACCGCATTTTGGTGGGCTATGGGAGGCAGGCGTAAAGGCAGCCAAATATCATTTAAAAAGAACAGCAGCCAATGTTTCCCTTACTTTCGAGGAGTTGTCGACTCTTTTTACACAGATAGAGGCAATCCTAAATTCTCGCCCTCTCTCCCCTTTATCTTCTGATCCCTTGGATTTAAACCCTTTGACCCCCGGGCACTTCCTAATCGGACGGCCACTGACGTCGGTGCCCTCTTTTACAGCCGAAGACTCCAGACCGAAGTATCACCTCATCTGCAAACTACGCCTCGAGTTCTGGAAGAGATGGTCTCAAGAGTATATAGCGGAACTCCAGCAGCGGTCCAAATGGAAAACTGGGTCTATCGGTCCCAGAATTGGAGATATGGTGTTGATAAAGGACCAGAATCTGCCTCCTCAACGCTGGCGGCTCGGCCGCATCACACGTCTACACATGGGCGCAGATAACATTTGCCGTGTGGTAGATATCTACACGTCAAGGGGAACAATCCGCAGAGCCATCCATTACATCGTCCGGCTGCCGGGTGAAGAAGAACCTGTTGAAAGTTAGGACTTTCAAGGCCGGGAAGTTGTTCACGCGCAAGGCGAACTAGGGGCTATGGAGGGGCGCGGGGGACGGTGAGCGGCGCTCGCGCGATCCCCGCCGGCCCGCGGCCATTCGGATTCGGACATCAGCGAGGACCGTGCGCGACGCGCGCGTCTGTTAAACCGCCCTTTTTCTTGTAATATTATTTCAATATACAATTTCAAAAATCCGTCCGTTTCATTCATCTCCAAACAGTTAGTATTATGCAATGTCATATATTAAAAATATAATATTAGTGTTAGTTTAGTTGTACAATTTATAATGATATTACTTATTTTTATAAGCATAATAAAGTACATAATATGTTACTCAGAATTTGACTTTTATTTATATTCTTATCTGTATCGCCTTACCTGTTTTTTAAAGTAAAATGTAAGACTTTGCGTAGGTATATATTGGCATGTTCAATGGTACTAATATTAATACGTAAGATGAAGTTGATCAAGCAGCCCATATCCTTGAATGTTAATAATATAAACTTTAGTGACTCTCCTCACTATATCAGGCATAGCCCTTTATTACCGAATACAATTCGTTGTATAATATGTGGGCCATCCGACTGTGGTAAAACAAATGTTGTCATCAGTTTATTGCTACATGAAAATGGACTGAAATTTAAAAATTTATATCTTTACTCTAAAACTTCTTTTCAAACAAAATATCGCTTTTTGAGCGAAGTGATAAGAAGAGTGCCACAGATAAAATTCTACGAGTTTAATGATGATAAAGATGTCATGGCTCCGAGTGAAGCTTTAACAAATTCTGTTTTTGTGTCCTTCGGTCTCATTCGGGGTCATTTAAACATAATTTGAGTCTAGCATCTTCCGTTTCCGTCTCACATCTATATAGGGATATGTATCTACCCCCATTTGATGACGTATTTCCGCGCGAATTCACCAGGGGACCGTGGCACGCCTCTTTAGCTCATTGGCGTCCTGTTTTCGGAACTGTTCACATCTTTCAGTTAACGCTGTTAGCGTTCGGTTTATTTTCATAAAAGTTATAACAGTTGTATAGTTTTAGTGTAAATTTTTTGCTACCTACTTATTAAAATGGCGGATAAAAATCGAGGAGAATCTGATTCGTCATCGGACTCCATATCTTCCTCAAGTTCTTCCGAATCGACGGTATCGGAAGTAGAGATGGATAAATCACGTAAGAGGAAGAAGTCGAGCCAAAAAAGGAAAAGTAAACGGCAGCGAAGGCAAAGCAAGGTAATCAAAAAGCTTGCCAGACAGGTTAGTGATTTGAAAAACTTATATTATTACCCGCCTAATTTTTGCTATGATAATGTGACTGACGATAATTTCGAAACTGTACCGGATCAACCAGATTCAGAAGTGATTAGTGACCCTATACCAGGTCCATCGTTCAATTTGGATTTGGGAACTCAATTGAAAGAGCCGATTATTACTGCGACTTCGACTGAGCAGTTGAATGTGTTAAATTCAATACAATATTTTAATAATGAAAATTGGAATAATGTTCGATATATGGATACTCAAAAAATGTATAGTGCACGTCCTGGTTATATAGATCTGGAAGTTAATGATGAAATAAAATCACTGGATAAAATCAGTAATTTACCCGTAGCTGATAAATTTCTAAGCGCTTTGACTCGTGCAATAGTAATGCAAAGCGAAGCCATGCAGCAGGGGTTTAGTCAGTTAGTAAACTGGGCAAAAGATACGGGCAATATGGATTCTGATCACCTGGTCTCAAAATTAAATGAAATATTTTCTGCAGATTATCAAAAAATTTCTCGTGATTGTTTGCAATTAGTTTGTGGTCGTAGGGCCGATATTATAGAACAAAGACGTGAGGTATTCATAAAACAATTAAAAGAAAAAGCTTACAAACCATGTTTGAAGAAAATACCACCGTCAAGCGAATTTTTATTTGACAAAATACTCTTTAGTGAATTTATCAAAAATAATGGAGGTATTAACAAGATTTTCATTACAAATAAAATAAATTTTACTACACAAGAAAAGAAAAGCCCTAGATCTCAGGCGGCGTACCCTGGGCCTAGTGGATATCAACCGATCAGTCGCCCCTCGGCACTGATGAATAATTATTATAGATTTCCACCACCGCAAAGTGTGGGGTCGTTTTACAATTATCATGCAATAAATCCGTATTCAATGGGTAATCAAAGATTCTTTCGCCCTCAACCGAGAGGGCAATCGGCTGGGCACCGATTTTTTCGACCATTTAATAACGGAAAAAACGAATATCAAAACAATGTATCAAAAGGGAAAGGCCCTAGTAAATATAATAAAAAGTTCTGACTCGGATCACGGGTTTCAGGGGGGTTGTTTACAGAATTATATAATGGAGTGGAAAAAATTAGGTGCACCGGAACCATTAGTGAAAATTATAAAGGGATACCGTATTCCATTCCAAAAGAAACCGCCTCTAGTCTCTCCAAGGTGGGTGAAACGTTGCAATCTCACTCCACCCTCTGCAGAAATGGATGTAATAATTCGAACGTTATTGAATCAGAACATTCTGGAGTATGCCCCCAAGACTCCGAGCTTTGTATCCAATTTCTTCCTGATACCCAAAGGCGATGGGACGTACAGGCCCATATTCAATCTAAAAAACCTGAACAATTTTTTACAAATAAGCAAATTTCGTTTGATTTCAGTAAATCGAATTCCAGATTTTTTACAGGAGAAAGACTGGATGGTAAAAATAGATCTTCGCCAAGCTTACAACCACGTAAATATTGCACCTTCTCACCGCTGTTTTCTCCGTTTAATATACAGAAACCAATTATTTCAGATGACGTCTTTACCGTTTGGTCTGGCGACTGCGCCCAAAGCTTTCGCTTCACTGACAAATTGGACGGCAGAGATTTTCAGAAATCTAGGTATTCGGGTAGTAGTTTTTCTGGACGATTATCTGTTGGTGTCCCAAAACAAAACGACGCTGTTAAAGCACGTCGATATTGTCCTTCAAATTCTGCATCGGCTGGGGTGGCAGGTAAACAAAGAGAAGTCGATTTTGATGCCTCAAAAGGAATTGGAGTATTTGGGTTTGATGTGGAATCCCTGGGAAAACCTAAAGTTTCTTCCAGAGAAAAAGATTCTAAGTATGCAAACTGTTTTAGCGAAATTGCTCCGTCGAAGGAAAGCGTCACTTCAGGAGGTACAGAGCATTATAGGGGTTATGAATTTCGCTCGTCTGGTGATTCCAATGGGTCGTTTGAATTTCCGACACTTACTCGCACATTGCAATTTGATCCTGAAACTGCCATTTCAGCAGACTTATCCCTTGTCTGGCGAGGTGTTAGCAGAGCTGAAATGGTGGATGGTACATTGCGTGGAGAAGTCCAGGATTCACCCACCTCAAATAAAGAATTTTTTAACCACAGATGCAGCAGATTCAGGTTGGGGAGCCGAGCTCAACAGCCTTCACATGTACGGCGAGTGGACAAAAGAAGAAGAGCGGCTTCATTCGAATCACAAGGAAATGTTGACTATTCTCAAATGTTTGTTAGAATTCGCTCCTTCTCTGAGTCACACATCTCTTATCCTCCAGTGCGACAACAAGGCAGTTGTAGCGTACTTGAGGAACGAAGGGGGGAACAAGTCACGGATTCTGATGCAGTTAATATATCGGATATTTCACATATTACAAAAATACGACATTCATGTCATTCCCCATCACATTCCAGGAAGGTACAACAGTGTCGCAGACAGCCTCTCTCGTCACTCGATGTTGCAAGAGTGGCATCTCCTCCCCGAATTGACAAGCATTGTCTTTGCAAAGTGGGGTGTTCCAGAGATAGATCTTTTTGCATCAAGCACGGCTCATGTGGTGCCTTGTTATGTGACACTGGATCAACGAGATCGACGAGCGTGGAAACACAACGCGTTTGCGCTCGAATGGGATTTCAGACTAGCCTGGATCTTTCCCCCTCCAAGCTTGATACCCCGTGTTCTGATGCACTTAAATCGAGCGCGAGGTGTATTCCTGATTGTAGCACCGAGGTGGTCTCGAGCATTCTGGCGAGCAGACTTGAAGTCCAGAGCGATTGCACCACCATTTACCATTCACAGGTTAGCAGAAGTCCTAGTAGACACGAGAACGGGTCACCCGCCACCGCGAGTAACAGAGTTGGTCCTAGAGATTTGGAAATGTGGGGGTGGTCGAAATCCTTAGGTGATTGGTCGGATGAGCAGAAGTGCCTGCTCAAAGAAGGTTGGAGGTTATCTACGATCAAGACTTATAGGCCAGCTTGGCAGCGATGGTTGAATTGGTGTTCTAAGTCTGGCGTAAAATTTTCAGATCCTTCTGGAAGTGACTTGGCCAGATATTTGGCAGATCTGCATTTAAAAGAAAAATTATCGTATCGCACTATTTTACTTCATAAATCAGTGGTGTCTACTCTGTGTAATGCAAAAAGTGAGATCCGATTAAGTTCAGACATTTTAGTTAAGCAGATGATTAAAGCGATATCATTACAAAAACCTAATAAGCTTCCGCTCCCTATTTGGGACCCTAATTCTTTAGTAGTCTGGCTCGGTAGCAGGCCCCTCCAGAATCAAACCTTCTACGAAATTTCAAGGGTTTGTGCGGTTCTGCTGTTGTTATGTTCGGGGCGTAGGGTACACGATCTAACGTTACTTAGTGTCTCTGCAGATAGGTGTATAGTAGGCCAAAATAGTATAATATTTTGGCCGTATTTCGGTTCGAAAACTGACACTGATTCTCACATACAGTCGGGCTGGAAGTTATTAGGTAATTCAGACAATCCGGCACTGGACCCGGTGTTTTGGCTTAAAAAACTTATAGATTGTGGAAAATCTCGTCGTAGGCTTTGTTCCAGTGACAGATTATTCATTACTGTACGTGGAACACCTAAGCCAGCGACTAGAACTATCTTAGCAGGTTGGGTAAAGTCTATTTTAAAGGAAGCAGGAATTGACGCTCCAGCAGGAAGTGTCCGCTCGGCAGTTGCTTCACGAAGTTGGTTGGATAATGAACCTTTAGAAGAAATAATGGCACGAGCAAATTGGAGATCCAGTAATACTTTCAAGAAACACTATAGGAAGGAAGTGATTCCTTCACAGGGACTTTCATTAATTCATCTTTTTCAGCCTATTAATTAATTACTACTGTTTAATTCACATGATTATGACTATGAATAATTCATACATATAGGGTATAGTATGTGTAACATCGATATAAAGATAATGGAAAATAAATAGTACGGCACAAACGAATGCTTTGATGACTATATATTGGAAAGACACAAATGGGTATGTATGGTACATTTCAATGTATTACATTGTGAATGGGTACGTATATTTATTTCTTTGATCCTGTATTTTTTCAGAACATAGATTGATAACATATAAATTTGTAGTATATTTGTATTTACACATTGGCGTCCTGATTCACCAGGCGATAACAAACAATGCCTCAAATTATGTTTAAATGACCCCGAATGAGACCGAAGGACACAATAGCAGCGTTTTACCTTGAAATAAAACGCATGTTGTGTCCGGAGTCTCATTCGGGGTCATATTTTTAAATGCTGCCTGGATATTTGTTTCAAGTTTTAGATATTTGAGGCCACAATGAGCTAAAGAGGCGTGCCACGGTCCCCTGGTGAATTCGCGCGGAAATACGTCATCAAATGGGGGTAGATACATATCCCTATATAGATGTGAGACGGAAACGGAAGATGCTAGACTCAAATTATGTTTAAATGACCCCGAATGAGACTCCGGACACAACATGCGTTTTATTTCAAGGTAAAACGCTGCTATTATTTTTGATGACGTTGCAACCGAGAATCAAACAAATATCCGTAATTATTTCTGTATGGGGCGACATAAACAAATCGATTGTTTCTATTTATCTCAAACCTATTCAAAAATTCCGAAGCAATTGTTACGTGATGACGCTAATTTTCTTATAATATTTAAACAAGATGAACTTAAAACATATTTATGTGGAACATGTCAGCCCTGATTTAAACTGGAACCAATTTAAATATTTGTAAAACAGTTTGGAGTAATCCTTACAGTTTCGTGCTTACTAACAAAGAATGTTCATTAAGTAATGGGAGGTACAGAAAGAATTTCGATATATTTTTACAGATATCCATAAATCGAATTGTTTGATAAAATCAGAGTTTGAACATATTTATATAATAGCTACAGCATTTAAAAACAGAATAATGACTTATCGCTTAAACCCATCCATAGAAGACGAGTACCTCCTACCAGAGGTGTTCTTGCATGGTAAGCGAGATGATGTTTTTAAACTAGTTGAGCTATCATTAATAAAGAATACATGTATTAAAGTTAACTTTGAGCTGTTTGCTTACTTCATTTTACCTAAATCAGGTGAGCATCAGCTGAAGTCATTTAATACAAAATATGAAGTTATTTATAAAAGTACTGATTTTGATGAAATTTATTTGAATCTAAGAGAGACTTTCAAGATGACATTAACTGAATTTGAGCACTGTGAATCTGGGTGGTCATTTACATCATTGAGTCATTTAGAAATAAATATAAATAAGTATTCTCCTATGAGAGGTGGATCTTACATAGAATTACCAGAAGTTATTAAGAATACAAAGAGCTGTATAAATATACAAAATAACGATGAATATTGTTTTTTATGGAGCATATTAGCAGCATTATTTCCAGTCAAAAATAATGTCTGTAGGACAAGCTCTTATCCTCATTTTAGCACGATATTTAATATAACAGGGATGTCATTCCCACCATCACCTAAAGATATCAGATTACTTGAAAATAATAACAGTGATTTAAGTATTAATATTTACGGATTGGATAAACATTACAATGTAACTGGTCCCCTATATGTGACAAATTTCAGGAGAGATAAACATATTAATTTATTGTATTACGAAAAAGATAACAGAGCTCATTATTGTTTGATAAAAAACCTATTACGCTTAGTGAGACGTCAAGTTTCAAAACATAAAGGTCGAATGTATTTATGTGAGACATGTTTGCAATTTTTTACAAGTGAAACAAAATTCCATTCTCATGCATGTTCTAAAATTATAACTTTATTACCAGATAAAAACAGTACACTACAGTTTAAACATTTTGAGAGACAACAAAAAATTAACTTTGTTATATATGCCGATTTTGAAAGCCTATTATGCGATTTTAATGAAGTGAATACTGATAAAAATACTATAAAAAATAAGTTACACCAGCCTTCATGTTTTGCATACTATGTGTGTTGCTCGCATGACAGTAATTTAAATAAATTTGTTTCTTACCGAGGACCAGACTGTGTACAAGTTTTTGTTAAAAAATCATTAAAGAAACTAAATCGATACATGAGATCTTGACTACTGAAAAAACCATGAAACCAATGACTCCAGAACAAATTGATAATTATCGCAATGCAAGTACATGTCATATTTGTAAAAATATATTGTTTGATGACAAAGTTCGAGATCATGATCATATTACATCAGAGTATAGAGGCGCAGCACATTCACACTGTAATTTAATTTATAGAGTTTGTCCATTTATACCAGTCGTTTTTCATAATCTATCCGGTTACGATTCCCATTTGTTTATCAGAGAATTGGCGAAATAAAAATAATTCCTAAGACAAAAGAAAAATATTTAAGTATTACAAAAATTATTGAAACCGGTAAATATAATAAACCGTTGCAGATTACATTCATAGATTCCTTTCAGTTTCTTAACACAAGTCTTGATAATTTGAGTAAAAGCTTAGCAAGCAGTGATTTCTTAAATTTGAGATCACTTTTTCTCGATGACGAAAAATTTGGTTTAATTCGAAGGAAAGGTTATATATAAAGGTTATATATATATAGGTCGTATATCCATACGAATATATTGATTCATGGCAGAAATATAATGAGACACAACTTCCTCCAAAACATTGTTTTTATAGTAGTATGCAAAAGCAACATATAACAGATAGCGAGTATGAACATGCACAAACTATTTGGAGTTGCTTTAATATTAGGAGTCTCGGTGAATATACTGATTTATATTTAAAGTGTGATGTTTTATTATTATGTGATATTTTTGAAAATTTTAGAAATATATGTCTACAGCATTATAATCTTGATCCTGCATACTATGTAAGTTCTCCTGGTTTAAGTTGGGACGCTATGCTCCTTTACACGGGTATTCAACTGGAATTGATTCATGATTTAGAAATGTATAATATGATAGAAAAAGGAATACGTGGTGGATTAGCACAATGCTCTCATCGATATGCTAAAGCCAACAATATTTACCTCCCTCATTTTGATGATTCAAAGCTGTCAACATATTTAGTATATCTTGACTGCAACAATCTTTATGGACATGCAATGACTAGAAAATTACCTATATCAGATTTTAAATTTATGACAAGCCAAGAAATAGTAAGTTTTCGTCTGTTTGATATTCCTGACGATGCTGAGTACGGTTATATTTTGAAAGTAGATCTAATGTATCCTGAATGTTTACATAATTTACATAGTGACTTGCCTTTCGCTCCAGAAAAGTTCATACCCATAGGAGGAAAGACAGAAAAGTTAATTGCGAACTTGTATGACAAGTATAACTATGTTATACATTACATTCATTTGAAAGAATGTGTTAAAAATGGCCTTGTATTGAAAAAAATCCATCGCATACTTCAATTTAAACAAGAAAACTTTAAAAAAAAGTATATAGACTTAAATACTCAATTGCGTCAATCAGCAAAGACATCTTTTGAAAAGGATTTCTTTAAACTTTTGAATAATTCAATATTTCATATTCATATTCATATTCATATTCATATTCATATTCATATTCATATTCATATTCATATTCATATTCATATTCTTTTTTTGCATTCCACAATGTACATAAGATGGTAATAATAAAATGTTATAAGTAACAATTATGGACCCTGTTGGGCACAGCAAAATGTAGGAGAGAGGAAGAAGAGTAAGTACCTAATCAATACGATTAATTTATTCGTAGCTATATATATATATTAGATAATGTATTAATATTTTAGTATTTGGTATTATTTTATTATATAATGATGTGTAATTTTATATGGATATACATTTAATTAAGTTTATAATATTTTATTATCATTTAAGTATTCAGTAATAGTGTAATAGGCTTTGTTGACTAATATTTCTTTTAGTTTATTTGTAAATTTTGTGATACTGGTATTTGGGAAAACTATAGAAAATAAACGAAAGCAAGTTCATGTTAGATTGGTGACTAAGTGGAATGATAATAAAAATAGAACAAATAAAACAATAGGCGCAGAGAAACTAATTGCAAAACCAAACTTAAAAAGTATTTGTATTTTTAGTGAAGATTTTCTTGCAATTCAATTGAATCCCGACAAACTTGTTTTAGATAGACCCATCTATGTTGGATTTGCTGTACTAGAATATGCTAAACAACATATGTATAATTTTCATTATGATTTCATTAAAAATAAGTACGGTGAAAATGTTAAACTGTGTTACACTGACACTGACAGTTTATTATACTTAATACATACACAAAACTTTTATAGGGATTTGAATGAAAATATTTTAAAATTTGATACCAGTAATTTTGATTTTAATAATCTTTACAGTATTCCGAAGATAAATAATAAAATTCCTGGCTTGTTTAAAGATGAATTAGGCGGCGATGTAATAAGCGAATTTACAGGTTTAAGAGCAAAACTTTATTGTATTAAATCAATAAGAACACAGATTAACAAAGCTAAAGGAGTATCAAGGAGTTTGCCGGCAACGCACTTGTGACTCCTCCGGTGTTGCGGGTGTCCATGGGCGGCGTTAATCGCTTACCATCAGGCGATCCGTCTGCTCGTTTGCCGCCTATGACATAAAAAAAAAAGAAAAAAAAAAGGCCCATTCCAAAAAAATTGAAAATATCTAACTTTAAGAGAGTTTTATTTAAGAATATTACTTTACAATGTAAGATGAATATGATAAAGTCAAGCAAACATGTACTGTATTCACAGGAAGTAAATAAAGTAATTTTAAATAGAGTAGATGATAAAAGAATTGTTCAAACTAAACAAATAGACACATTACCTTGGGGTCATTTTGACCACATATGTTAGAACGTTAGTATTATGCAATGTCATATATTAAAAATATAATATTAGTGTTAGTTTAGTTGTACAATTTATAATGATATTACTTATTTTTATAAGCATAATAAAGTACATAATATGTTACTCAGAATTTGACTTTTATTTATATTCTTATCTGTATCGCCTTACCTGTTTTTTAAAGTAAAATGTAAGACTTTGCGTAGGTATATATTGGCATGTTCAATGGTACTAATATTAATACGTAAGATGAAGTTGATCAAGCAGCCCATATCCTTGAATGTTAATAATATAAACTTTAGTGACTTTCCTCACTATATCAGGCATAGCCCTTTATTACCGAATACAATTCGTTGTATAATATGTGGGCCATCCGACTGTGGTAAAACAAATGTTGTCATCAGTTTATTGCTACATGAAAATGGACTGAAATTTAAAAATTTATATCTTTACTCTAAAACTTCTTTTCAAACAAAATATCGCTTTTTGAGCGAAGTGATAAGAAGAGTGCCACAGATAAAATTCTACGAGTTTAATGATGATAAAGATGTCATGGCTCCGAGTGAAGCTTTAACAAATTCTGTTTTTATTTTTGATGACGTTGCAACCGAGAATCAAACAAATATCCGTAATTATTTCTGTATGGGGCGACATAAACAAATCGATTGTTTCTATTTATCTCAAACCTATTCAAAAATTCCGAAGCAATTGTTACGTAATGACGCTAATTTTCTTATAATATTTAAACAAGATGAACTTAAAACTTATTTATGTGGAACATGTCAGCCCTGATTTAAACTGGAACCAATTTAAATATTTGTAAAACAGTTTGGAGTAATCCTTACAGTTTCGTGCTTACTAACAAAGAATGTTCATTAAGTAATGGGAGGTACAGAAAGAATTTCGATATATTTTTTAAATTTAATGAAAGTTGATGATACAAACCGATATAATTATGAATAACATACAAAAAAAAAATAGTATTCGTTTTTCTTTAAGCGAATACGGTCGTTGAACATAACAAATGAAGAATAAAATAAAACAAATGAAAAACCAGGAACACTCAATGAATTTGTCACCTGATAAAATGTTTAAACCTGTCACAGATCCCCTTAAAACCCTAGTTGATTCGAATAAAACAATAGAAAAAATACAAAATTTAGAAAATACACACTGTAACTTTGAAGACATGGAATTGGATGGCATTGATACCAGCTCATCTACAAAGTTTGAAGAATGCTACGATCCAAAACTGAATTCTGCACAAGACTTGGAAGTGTCTCCTAAAAAAGAAAAACCGGATGATCTAGAAATTTCGCTAGAGGGCCGTGATATCCATGATATTTATGATGGTGCAAATCTAAATATACCGTTTGGAATAAGGAGTGTAAACAAAACATTGCTAATGGGTAATTCAGTAGTTTCGTTTTCTGAAATCGATAGTTTGAATGACGACGGTGTCATTTTAATTAAAATCGGTGACAAATCCTATAATTGGCATCATCATCAGCCAGAAGACGTCCACTGCTGAACGAAGGCCTCCCCCAAGGGGGGGTTTGCCATAATCCCCACGCTTGGCAGGCGGCTTGGGGATCGCAGTGGCTCACCGATTAGTGAGAGGACGCTGCTGCCCGTCCTCCGGTGTCTGGCCGCAGTTTTAAGACGTACCCGGGTCATAATTGGCATACCATGGCTTGAAAGAACTTTTACTTCGAAAAAAACCAGATTTAAAATTAATTTCGAGTAAAGATAAACTTGTCTATAAGGATATGCTGCACTATACCAATGCTCATAAGAGAGATTTTAATCCTAATGGACAAATAAGAGGTGATAAAGGAATAAAATACCGTGAAATAATCAAACCAATGTTTTCTGAATCTTCAAATGACAATAAACTTGCTCACACAAAACTTGGAGGAAACTTACCAACGCTAAAAAAATACAAAAACAACACTGACTTGGTATATTGGGATGACCCTAATGAATTAGTTGAGAGATTGAAACTATTAGTTGCGTCAAGAGATGCTGGCAATACAAACCATGGCAATGAAATTTTATCTATAATTGAAGAATTAAAAGAAGCTCACATTATTAAAGAATAAATAGTTGTAATAATATGCTTTTTATTCAGTATTATAAATGGATTCAAGACAAATATACTGAATTCTAAAAATGAGCAAAGCTGACGTGGTAAAGGAAATAACCAAAAATGTGAGAGTGAACTTTCCGCGAAAACGTGTTATTATGAAAGATGTAGATGACCTATGGGAAGCAGACTTAATTGATATGCAATCAATTTCAAAAGAAAATAAAAATTACAGATTTATTTTTGTCGTTATTGATACATTTCAAAATATGCTTGGGCCTTCCCTCTGAAAAGTAAAACCAAAGATGATGTATGCAAATCTTTCAAAATATTGCTGGCTATGGAGCGTGTACCGAAAAATCTCCAAACGGATAATGGAACAGAATTTTATAATAATAAGTTTCAAAATCTTATGAAATCTAATCATATCAACCACTACTCTACTTACTCGACAAAAAAGGCCTCAATAGTTGAACGATTTATCAGAACATTGAAATCTAAACTATATAAAGAATTTATTTAAAAGGCAACTATAATTGGATAGACAATACCCTTAATGATGTTATTCATGAATATAATCAAAATTACCATCGGACAATTCAGGAAATCCCTGCTAATGTAGATAAGATTAATAAAAAACGTATATTAGAGTTGGTGATTATGTTCGTATCAGTAAGTACAAAGGAACATTTGAAAAAGGATATACCCCCAACTGGTCGACGGAAATATTTAAAATTCGAAAAATACAAAATACAAATAATAAACTCCTATCACCTACCTAATTGAAGATACAATCAGAGGTCAACCTATTTTAGCTTTTTACTTACAAGAGCTTCAAAAAACAAAACATCCCGACGTATATCTAGTCGAGAAAGTTCTTAGAAGAAAAGGTAACAGGGTTTTAGTAAAATGGTTAGGTTTGCCTTCAGCTGAATGCAGTTGGATTGATAAATCGAATGTAATATTATGAATAAAATAACATTAACTTAATAACAAACTCGAATGCACATAACTATTTATTAAAGTATTCAAACTGGACTCATCAGTCTTATAATGTGTTTCGGAGAGAGTAGTCTTCTCAATTGGTTTATTAATAATTTACCATTTGAATTACACTTACCAGTTTAAGCTTTCCGTCTTAATGAGTAGGTAGTTACTGATTAAAATCACCAGATAGCTTTAGAGTTTATTAAAGGAATCCAATATAGTAATCACAATCTTTAACTTTACATAATATATCTATTTACCATTTACTACATCTTTATTAAACAGTTAAACAATAATATTTACCTTGATTGTCAATCCAAATTCGTATGATATTATATTTAATAACTTAATTAATCTGCACACTTTTATCCCGGAGACTAGACTACCTTCACTTACCAAAAACCGAATCAAGACTCCCCGCACGGCGCCATCTTAGCCTTATCAAAAATGTACTTCCGGTGTTGCCAGTATAATAAAGATGATTTTGTATTAATTTATTTCGGAATTAATAAAACCTAACACTCGACCATCCTGACCACGTGCATGTCCTCATGCACGCTCAACAAAATTACAACCTAACACTAGGCCTTCTTGATTCGATTTTCTTGACATTCATTACTTAAGGACATTATAAATTGACGTAATTTTTAACATTCAATAAAATGTATATAATAATATCTGTAAACCATTTATTCTTATAATCTATCACTAAATTGTATTAATATACTGTAGCGAACCCTCAATTCTCACAACGGTATAGTAATAACTTGTAGTTTCTATTCTAATGGCGTGAACCCTCAATTCTCACAACCAATAGCATAGATTAATTACTGTAAACCATCCATTCTTACAGCAATATCATCTTAATTCCGTATCAATCAATAATATTAATATGTCACTGCGAACCCTCAATTCTCACAGCAACATATAATTACAACTTATTGTCTATTTAATTGATGTGAACCCTCAATTCTCACAACCAATTAGATAGTACCTTTATATAATCAAATTGTCGTCATCGTATTCCAGCACAACCAATGTAAAATGCATCATTTTATAATCAATTCAAGCTAATGTTTAAGGATTTATTTCATTCAATCATTGTCATAGAATTTTCGAAGTTATAATGGTTCAATCTGTTTTGTAATGAATTTATATGATATATGTTTACAAAAGTTACATATTCGCAATGATTTTGTAAATAGATCCTTTATTAGCGTATTCATCTCAACATATAGTATAACATCAAAATTTAATGGAAAGTAGTCTATTCAGTATATATTTCATTCTCTTCAATTTCATCAATATCCGATTCATCATCATCATTTACTTCTAATGTAGCTACATGAACCCAAGGCGACATGCGGTCAGCAGCAACTGTCGTTTTACGTTTATTTTTACCACCCGTTAAGCCTGGTATGGCTGCGACTCGATACCGATCATTACCTAGCACTTCTACAACTCTATATGGACCTATATAAGATGGAAGAAGCTTTTTACTTTTACCATCATTGTTAAAATTTGTTTTCGTAATTTTTACCAAATCCCCTTCACTGTAAACAGAAAAGGGACGTTTATTCTTGTCGTAATGTTCTTTTTGTTTATTTTGCTCAAAGTCAATGTTATCCTTGGCCGATTCTCTAATGCTGATAAGGTCTGTGTCTTCCCTGGTCTCTATCACTACTTCATTGAGCCTAGGATCTACTTCAGATTTCATACAAAACCCAAACATCACGTCAGCAGGAGTTTTACCTATCGTTTTCTGGAGTGTGTTATTCATACCCCACTGTATAGTCCCTACCTTACAGTCCCATTCCTTTTCGTTGTCTTTTAAATTTTGAGCTGTCAACGAGTTGAGAATTGTGCGATTATACCGCTCAACTTGTCCATTGGACCTAGGGCTGGCTACAGCATTAAGCACGTGCTTGATGCCTTTGTTTAAGCAGAATCTCTTGAACGCATGCGACGTAAAAGACGTACCACGGTCACTTATGATACGATCAGGATTTCGGAAAGTGTAAAATATCTCTTCCAGAGTCCGTATAGAAGTTTGTGACTTTGTATCTCGAACTGGCTTGATCCAGACAAACTTTGTGAATGCATCTACTACGACTAAAACATAACTATTTCCTCGTTTAGAACGCACGAATGGCCCTAAATGATCAATGTGGAGGGTGTGGAATGGCACCTCCACTTTTGTAATGGGGTGCAGGTGGCCTTCCCTTGCGGCATTCTTTTTAGAGTAAGCGCACTCTATACATGCCTGAACGTATTTCTTGACAAAGCGGGACATTTTCGGGAACCAGTAAGTAAGCCTTATACGCTCTAAAGTTTTTTCAAATCCGAAATGTCCTATTTCGTCATGATTTTTGCGAAGTATCTGCCACCTAGCCCCCTTGGGGACAACCCATCGTAATTTCGTTTTATCCCCATCTAAACACCGATACAATCTATCGTCCTTGATACAATAGTTGTCCCTTATGTATTTTAGCCCATCGGCATCAAGATTACTAACTAAAATACCATGAATCCTACGTAACTCAGAATCTCCTAACTGTAAAGTGGCTAACCAATCCTCACTACTAATCGACATTACAAAGGGGGTATTCTCCGATTCTACAAATTTGTCAACCTCCTTGATGGGGTTTCGGGAAAGTGCATCCACATGAGCCATTTTTATTCCTGCGCGATATTCTACGGTACAATGGAACTCCCGTAAGAGTAACCACCATCTTGCTATGCGAGGAATAAGGTCTCGTTTGGAAAATGTTGATCGCAATGCACTGCAATCGGTCACAATTCTGAACTCTTGACCCAATAAATACACCCTAAACTTCTTTAATGAGCATACCACGGCCAACGTTTCCAGTTCAAAAGCATGAAAGTTTTTCTCCTCGGGTGACGTTTGACGACTGTAATAAGCTACTGGACGAAAAGGATCACAATCGCGCAGTCTTTGAAAAAGTATCCCACCAATACCAATTTTACTGGCATCAGTGTGTAATTCGGTCTGAGCCGCTGGGTCATAAATTGCTAATATTGGCCTATCAACCAACCTATCCTTCAAATCGATGAATGATTGTTCCTGCTCTGATCCCCACTCCCAAGTGGCATCCTTTTTCAGTAGCTTATTCAAAGGGTGTGATAAAGATGCAAAATTTTTAATAAACTTTCTAAAATACCCAACAAGACCTAAAAACTGTCGAACTGAATGTTGGTTAAGAGGACGAGGAAAATCTAGCACACATTGAATTTTCCTATCACCAGGTCGGACCCCGGATGCACTTATTTCATAGCCCAAATAGTTAATTTTATCTTGTAGAAAGTGACATTTGGATATGTTTAGAGTAAGATTTGCCTGCTCTATTAATTTTAAAACATTCTCAAGTCTCTCCAAACATTGTTCTACACTTCTACCATAAATCAAAACGTCATCAATATACGCTGTTGCTTCTTTGAACCGAGATGGACCTAGAACTTTATTTATTAGACGCTGAAATACAGCAGGTGCATTTGCCAACCCAAATGGCATACGGTTAAATTCATATTGGCCGTCTGGGGTGACAAATGATGTAAGGGGCTTAGAATTTTCTGAAATTGGCACCTGATAGTAGCCCGATGTTAAATCTAGAGTAGCGAAATAAACTTGTCCTGACAATCGTGCGATTTCGTCTTCAATAACAGGCATAGGATATCGCTCTTTGACTGTTATGGAATTAAGCATGCGATAATCCACACACATCCTTACCCCACCTTCCTTCTTTTTCACTAATATTATTGGGCTTGCGTATTCCGAAACAGACTCTTTTATGATGCCTGCCTCCAGCATCTCACCTACCATATCTCTAACATGTTCTCTTTCCTTATGGGACAATCTATAAGGTCGGTAAACAATAGGTTTGTGACTGTTCAACTCTATCTCCATTTCTGCAATGTTAGTACAACCCAAATCTTTTAAAGTTGCTGCGAAACAATGCCTATACTTCCGCAACAATGCTAATAAATCCTGTCTTTGAGATTCACTTACTGTATCTCCTATTCGAATGTTACTATCGTCAAATTCTTCATGATTAATTATTGAACCTACGGCAAATGGTGTTACAATTCGATTTATTATTTGTACTTTTGTACCCCTTGCTATAACCATCCCTTCTCGCAACAGCGCGACATCGAACATAGGAATAACGTTGACATATACTAAACCATCCTTAACATAATAAACTCCCCCATTTACCAATATTTGTTGATTGGGTCGCCCAATAACCTTACTATTCAACAAGATTTTCCCGTTATAACATGAGTTTATTCGAGCCTTGACAGTAGTTGGACCATGAACGTCAATGTCAGCAAGCATAGATAAAGGTGCGTTAGCTTCATCATAATTACAATTTTCGCTATAATCGGTTTCGTTACTATTATTAGTATCATAAAACTTCAATTCATTTGCATTTTTATACACTAATATATGCGGCTGCTCGGTAAAAGACTGACCAACTAGTAGCGGCACATCCAATAGCACATCATCAATTACATAACATACGACTCTAGCTCCAACACTGTCAATACACAAATCTATCTCGACCCTACCCATTGAGTAAACGACTGCATTGCCAAAACCCTTTAATGGTGAGGATATTTTATCCCAATCCAGATGCAATGTGTCCGTTGTAGACAGCGTGATAAGCGAAACGTCACTACCAAAATCAATGAAACAATTCATTGCAATACCGTTAATTGTACAATCTTTCATGTACTTCAAATTGGAGTGAGAGGTTAGAATGCGCATTGTCTTTGGAATGGGATCAGGTTTGTGCCCTTGTCCTAATTGAGAGTCATGTTTGAATGTACACCCCTCGGATTTATGACCATAACGATTACACCTTGTACATTGCAATAATGGCTTTGGGCATTTTAAATAGGGATGACCTTTCTCTTTGCAGTTAAAACAATAAATTACTCCCGTATGAGATGTACGGTTTGACAACTTTCGAGAGGGATTTTGACTACTGTTTTGTTCAGTACCCTGTTCTTGTTTTTAAACTGATCGGTTGTCTGTGACGTATCTTGACTACTCATGAGAAATTGTAGTAGCTGATCGGGTTGAGTACAACGTAGAGCATTAGCGCTGGATCTCATTGTTTTGTCGCTTATGCCATGGATCAAGCAATCAACAGCACGCTTACCATCAATGTCGCATTGGTTCAACAAGGCCAATTTTTCGTAATAATAAACCTCAAGAGGTTCGTTGTACCTACTCTTTCTTCGGAGCATATCCTCCAAGGACTGGCCATAATTTTGTTCGCAAGGAAATGCGCTTAAAAGCTTTTCTTGCCATTCGGGCCAGCTGAATAGAATAGAATTTTGACTCTCGTACCAAACTTTGGCCAATCCTTGGAGTTTTTGCATTGCGAAATGAACGGTTGTCCGTTCATCCCAACCATAGACAGTGGCACACTCATTTACCTTTTTGACCCAAATGTCAGTCCTTTGATTTTTAACCGAGGGATCAAATTCTGGCAAGATATTCTTGTGATTTATATTAGTGGGTAATGAGGTGCCGGCTGTCACTGTTTGGGGTTTCAAAGAACTTAGAATCTTCATAACATCTCTAGAAGTGAAAGTTGGGCTACGTGACCTTGTACCGCGCGATGCGGCGCATCTGCTGTGTCTGCGACCTCGGTTGCCTCGACGACGTAGTTGACTGCGTTCCCTGATGACATCTTCTTCAAGTGCACGAAGTTGTTTTCGCTGTCTGTCCAGCTCCCGCTCACGTTCGTGTAGATCCATCGCTCGACTCTGCCTCCCATGACTGCAACTTTTCTCACGTCCACGCTCATTACGGCTGATCTCACGATGGTTACTGATTTTGCGACTGCGACTACGGTAGCTACGACTCTCATGACGACGGCTCCGACTGCGACTTGTCCTCTGTTTTTCCATCCTCGCCTGCGTGATACCACGGTCTGGTGTCATCAGCCGGTGCCGAGAGGACGCTTCGCTATCGCGTGGCATTTGCTGAAACTCGAAACAACAGGGGTTGACCTCTGTTCTGTCTTTTTTTTTTTGTAATCCTTATATGTTTAATATCTGCCAAACGGTAAGTCGTAGCTCAAAAATAATGAAATTTTGACTCCCCGTAGACCTCACACACATCAGGCAGACCAATTTAAGAGGAAAAAAAAAACCCAAAATAAATATTAACCTTCACATGAACTTTGCTAATAATTCTACCCACATAATTATTTTATTTTTATTTCTATAAGCAGAAAGTACGCTAGATATATTATGTGTGTTGTTTTGATAAAGGTAATTATTAACTAAGCAGGCTGTAATCCCACTTCTGAGATTTAAGCTTTCCGTCTTAATGAGTAGGTAGTTACTGATTAAAATCACCAGATAGCTTTAGAGTTTATTAAAGGAATCCAATATAGTAATCACAATCTTTAACTTTACATAATATATCTATTTACCATTTACTACATCTTTATTAAACAGTTAAACAATAATATTTACCTTGATTGTCAATCCAAATTCGTATGATATTATATTTAATAACTTAATTAATCTGCACACTTTTATCCCGGAGACTAGACTACCTTCACTTACCAAAAACCGAATCAAGACTCCCCGCACGGCGCCATCTTAGCCTTATCAAAAATGTACTTCCGGTGTTGCCAGTATAATAAAGATAATTTTGTATTAATTTATTTCGGAATTAATAAAACCTAACACCAGGATATAATTACTGTGGCCCTGGTACTAAATTAATAAACAGACTTAAACAAGGAGATAAGGGTGTTAATAAGTTGGATGAATATTGCAAAGATCACGATATTGCATATCACAAGTCATCAAACTTAAAGGATCGACATAAGGCTGATTTAATTTTGTTAAAAATGGCAAAAAAGCGAGGTTGCTTCCGATGCCAGTGTAGGTGAAAAACTCGCGGCACGCTTAGTAAGTAAGGCTATGTCGGCAAAAATTAAAACTGGTTCTGGTTTGAACAAAAAGCATTCTCCAAAAATTATACCTGGAAAAGGGTTAAAAAGTACATTCAAATCTGTTATTACAAAAGCAAAAAAACACATAAAAAAATTAAAACCTAAGAGCAAGAAAATGGCTATAGAATTAGCTATTGCTGCTACCAGAGAATTAGCTGATGATTCATCGATTAAGCTCCCTCGTGTCATTCCTATTCCAAAAACTGGAGGAGTATTACCTTTGATCCCTATTTTTGCGGGATTATCAGCGGCGGGTGCTTTAGCAGGCGGTGCAGCTGGTATTGCTAAAACCATAAATGAATTCAAAATGGCTAAAAAGCTGTATGAGGAATCGAGGAGACATAATGAAAAAATGGAAGCTCTATGTATTGGGAAAGAGCTACATCTTAAACCACATAAAGGTGGCCTTAGAATTTTCGTATCAAAAGAAAAAAACTAAGATATCGGCTACCCAAACGAGCCTTAACTAACTTTGACATTTTAAAGTACGGAAATAGAATTCCTTATTTTAGAGGTGTCTATATGAGAGATGAGCTCCCTAAATATCCTTATAAAAAAGAATGTGGAGTTATTAAATTAGATAGTTCTAAAAATCCTGGTTCTCATTGGGTAGCCTATGCAAAATTTAATGATTATGTTGAGTATTTCGACAGTTATGGAAATCTTAAACCTCCAAAGGAATTTATAAAATATGTAGGTTCTAACATTCAATATAATTATGAAAATATACAACGTGATCACCCCTTCAACTGTGGACATCTATGTTTAAATTTCTTAAAGAATTTTTGGTATAATCAAGAAATAAATTAAACAGGATAATATAAAAGCGTTCAGTATGCAAGTATGTCTACTACAGTTACTATCTCTGAAAATAAGTCGGAGCTGGTCTCGTATTTTCAACCACCTCTTCATTTATCTGATCAACACGAGTGCGGTTTATTATACTTTTCAGTATTAAAAACTAGACCAAATGTGCCCGTTAATAACAGCAGTTTAACAGCTATCAGAATCGAATGTGATCTTGTGCACGGTTCATATTACAACGGATTACCGACTCATTTTATTCATGAATTTATATCTGATACTGCTTCAAGTCACGGCTACACAGAAATACCACAGAACGTTATTTACTTCCCAGTGAACAAAAATATAATTTCATCCATATCTGTCAGGATTGTAGATCAGTTTGGTTCCTGTATTGACTTTGGTGAAGAACATATTCAATTACGTCTTCATTTAAGAAAAGCAAAATGATAGTATATTATAAAAACCCTCCAGTGAAAATAAAACGTCCTATTCCGTCAACAACCATTAAGGTGCGCAGACGTAAGAAAAACGTGAAGAAATTGACTAAATCAAATAGAGATTTTCTTGAAGCCTTAGGGTTTAAAGTATGACTATACTACAGATCACTGATTTACCACACTTTGATAGTTCAATCGAAAGCTATGAAGTACATTCATACAATCCCTACAATAACAGCTTTAGAGAAAACGATGAAATCAGAATCTCCATACACCAACAAGATATATACGTGCTACCATCAGCCAGTTTAATCTACATCGAAGGTCAGGCAAAGCTGTTCGGTAAGGATGGGCACCCGATCAAGAAAACTGTTACGTTCATTAATAACCCTGTTATGTCTTTGTTTCAAGACATCAGATACGAAATGAACGGTATCGAAATAGACCGTATTAAAAATTCGGGAATTACGTCAACAATAAAATCATATATTTCATTAAATGGAGCAGAAAATAAAGTTGCGGCCTTATGGGGCTGGAACTTAGCGGGATTCCAAAGTGATGGATATTTTAGTGCTGTGATACCATTGAATAAGGTTTTAGGGTTTGCAGAAGATTACAATAAAATTGTAATAAATTGTAAACACGAACTTATTTTGAGTAGAAGTAACTCTAACTTCAATAGTGTTATTCTTACTGATGATGTTGTTAATTTTCAAATAGATATAGAAAGAGTTCAATGGAGGGTGCCACATATGTATAAAAGTGTCAGATCGAGAACGACTAACACTTTTGAAACATTTAGAAAGAGACAAACCTATTCAGGCTTTTAGAAATTGGGATTTATATGAGTATCCCTTGCTACCTAAAACTACAAAGCATTCTTGGTCAGTTAAAACAGCTTCACAATTGGAAAAGCCTAGATATGTTATATTTTGCTTGCAAACTAATAGGAGAAATAATCGGACTAAAGACAGTTCACTATTCGATCATTGTGAAGTGACCAACGTAACACTCTTTTTGAATTCGCAATATTATCCCTACGAACCTTTGAGTTTAAAGTTTTCTGAGAACAAGTACAGTATATTGAAATGTATGTGAAATTTCGTCAGTCGTATTACAACAGTACTGTAGACCCATTGCTAGATCTAACAGATTTTAAAGAAAAGGCCCCCCTTTTCATCTTAGATTGTTCAAGACAAAACGATAGTTTAAAAACCGGTCCAGTGGACGTGCGGTTAGAAGTTGAATGTTCCACACCAATACCAGATAAGACAACTGCGTATTGTTTGATTATAAACGATCGACTTGTGGAATACAAACCTCTCAGCAACATTGTGCGCAGGTTATCATGATTGCTGTTGTTGATATTCAAGGATTTAGAACAGAAGCAGGTGAATTTATATTAAAAGAAATCGCCATATTGTGTAACAAAAAACTACAAGTGTTTTTAGTTAAGCCACCATTTCCATTTAAAAATTTAACGGAATCTGAAAAGAAGGTAGTTCTTTGGATTCAACGTAACAAAAAAATATACAGGAGTGAAGGATTTGTACCTTATTCCAATTACCAGACTTTGGTTTCCGATATATTAAGAGATAAATGTGTTTATGTTAAAGGTTCAGAAAAAGTTTTATGGTTAAAGCATATTTTAGAAAATAGTAATAGTAATATATTTAATTTAGAAGATAAGGGTTGTTCTAGTTTAGTACATTTATATGATCAATATAAACATTCTGAAGATTTATATAATTGTATTTATCATAACTCTGTATGTGCTTTAAAAAATATATTGTGTTTAAATAAATGGTGCCATGATAATAAATTTTTATGAAATAAAAAAACGGATTCATTCATTTTTTATAATATGTTTACTATCTTTCCCAATCCTGTTCAATCACGTATATAAATTGCTTGCATCATTAAAGCAATGTCATTCTGTTATATGTTTATAATCATTAGCATCAAGAACTAGTAAATAAATACCTAAATAAAATATGTATCAAACTGAATATAAACCTCGATATGATATGTATAATACATACAAAATACGTGAATTATCCTTTAATTATTACTGGGGGACGAATAATTCGAAGAAAAGATTCGTGATGGAAACGGCTGATGCTGGATTCTTTTATTACGGAAATAATCCATATGATAAAGCAACATGTTTTTCATATGGAGATGTTATAGAAGATTGGGAAATTTATGATGATCCTTGGATGCAGCATGCTATAAATTTTCCACAGTGTTTTTATCTAAACGCTGTGAAAGGGAGGGAATATATCAATAAGTGGCAAAACATCGTAAAGAATTGTGTTAGTGAGAAATCTTTCATGTTGCAATGAAAACCATATATGGAAACGCATCGAATGAATGATGTCATACAATACACGTCTCATTAATGTAAACAAAGTGCATGAAGTGTTGCGCTATTTTTTAGCATATTCAACGACACGTTTGGCTTAATGGTTAAGACCTGGTCACAATTGATTGCAATTAACACGTTCTTTAACCATCTAAACCCAGTGTCGTGGGTTCGATTCCCACACGAACAAGAGTTGATATTTGTTCGGGTCTGGATTTTGTAATTATGTTTCTAGCTATTGTTAATAAATTTAAATAAAGATATCGCAATAATAAGACCAAACGTATTTCATTAAATTCCTGCTAAATATTAAGCTCAAGAAACAGATAAGATCAGGTCACAAATATGAATACACAAACAGATAACGAATCAGATGAGGTCAGAATTATGAATACACACCCAGATAACAGATCAGATCAGGTTAGAATTATGAATACATACCCAGATAACAGATCAGATTAGGTTAGAATTATGAATACATACCCAGATAACAGATCAGATCAGGTTAGAATTATGAATACACACCCATATAACAGATTAGATCAGGTCAGAATATGTGCCAGTTTTGAAATGAATTAAAACATAGTTGCTCTTGAGATCAAACCAGTCTGAACATTACAAATTGAATCATAAGTTTACGAATAGCCTCAACTGATTGATAGTCTAGGAGGTACACTTCATGTGTGGAATTCTACACTACTAATTGGGTGTATGATGGTTGTAATTGGGTGTCTGATTGCTACTAAAATAGTGGTTTTCTTATAATTTGTAACAATAATTATTCATCAATTTTAAAGATTTTATTCGTACAAATCTGTTAGTAAGACATTTTATTGGATTTAGGAAATAAAAAAATAATGTATCTCTCTTTATCGCTTGAAAAATATTCTTCCTTCACATGTAAAGGCAATGCTTGTACAGACCCTAATCTTTCCTTTAATTGACTATGGTGATGTGTGTTACTATGACCTGAATGCAGACCTCCTCAATAAACTGGACCGCCTTCTAAATAACTGCATTCGATTCGTCTTCAATCTCCGTAAGTTTGATCATGTATCCGCGTACCGTATGATTTTAAAATGGTTACCCATTCGCCAGCGCAGATCATTGAGGGCTTTGACTACTCTGTTCTCTATTCTCGACAAACCAGCTTCTCCTTCTTATTTAACTTCTCATTTTCAATACTTATGCTCTGGTCATAATAAAAATCTTCGTTCCACCAATAATCGTCTCCTACAATGTCCCTCTCACCGCTCTGATTTTGTACACTCTTCCTTCTTTGTCCAATCAATCCTCCTTTAGAATGCGCTTCCCTTGAATATCAGGATGGCAACCAACCGGTTAACATTTAAAGTAAAAGCACGTGAACACCTTCGCAAGAAAATGGTAGAATTATCCCAACATTGATTTGTTAGATTCGTTTTCACCATGTACTTCTTTTTTTTTTCACATTACTAGTTATATTATATTATATTCATATGTATGTATCTAAGTATTTATTCTTGTATCTTATACTTTTTGTTTCTTCCAAATTAAATTCGGACATTAAATTGCACCTACCATGTTTTGTCTCTGCATCACCCTAAGGTAGACTGGTAGAAAATGCCTAAGGCATAAATCCGCCTTTGTACAGTTTTTTTTTAAACTAGTGCATAAAGTTTAAAAAAAAATTAAATGTTTAACAAATATCTATCATAATTTTATTCCGGTAGAATGCAGTGATAGTAGATTTTCATTGGTAGCCCCAAATGCAAATTTCTGCTGATGACTGACGTTTGCGCCGGTTTCATGCGATATTTTTGTAATCTTTCTGTTTTTCGTTGTGCATTTGTCGTTGAGTTGAGCTAAAGTTCCTCCGACTAATCCATAATTGTGATCAGAAAGAATTTTGTGTGTTTTTATACCAAAACTGAGACAGGACTCTAATATAGTGCTGTGTTTGAGATAGAACTCCTTTAGTGCATCTATTTCATTGCACATTGCACTATGTCTTCTGACAAGCACTGCTGTGTTCCAGGGTGCAAGGAGAGTGGAGGTAAGTCAGAGTTAGTTTTGCTTGCTTGTTGAAAGTATAAACTACTTATTATTGCACAAAGCATCATCATCATCATCATCAGCCAGAAGACGTCCACTGCTGAACGAAGGCCTCCCTCAAGGGGGGGGGTTTGCCATAATCCCCACGCTTGACAGGCGGCTTGGGGATCGCAGTGGCTCACCGATTAGTGAGAGGACGCTGCTGCCCGTCCTCCGGTGTCTGGCCGCAGTTTTAAGACGTACCCGGCACAAAGCATGCCATGCATTAACTGCCAGTCAACCTTACCTATAGTAATCTGTTAGTCAATCTATATACTCCATCCAAATATTATTCTAAATGCGAAATTGAGTTTGTTGTGAAATTTGGTACAGTCTAAGCTCCCAAGAATCCCAAAAAATGTTAAGAAGTAAAATTGGGAGAGGGCACTGACTTCTGTAACAAAGGTCAGAAATCAGGGACTTTTTAGGGAAATTTTAAAAAAGTTTTGTGAATACATTTATACATACAGACATTTATCATAAACGAAGTCACGGGCAAAAGCTAGTTTCCGTATAATAATTTTAAAAAGTACTTGGTGATCCATTGCTTTTATAGTCTATGAATTCAACACTCTAAAGGGAACTCATGTAAATTATAGTGTACTAGCAAGCGACTTCGCCCGCATGAATGTTGGAATATTCAAAGTAAAAAAAAGTACCCTATTTCCTTCTCCTGGGTCTAATCTATCTCTGTACCAAATTTCATCAAAATCGGTTAAGTGGTTTTAAAGTGAAGAGGTAACAGACAGACAGAGTTATTTTCCCCTTTAGAATATTAAAGTATGGATTATTTATGATACAAACCACTGCAGCTGAACTTGGCCAATGGGGGCAAAAAACTGTCAGATTGTTATTTTTGGTCAAGTCATACTGATACTTTATCATTTGCACCCATCGGTCCAAAGTACATCTACATTGTAGCAAAGCTGTTAGCCTAACTATTGTTCAAAGAGGATAATAATATATATAACTTGACAGTAAAACCTAAATTAGTGTTTGTATACTAGACTTAGTTATTTTCCAATTTTTAGGACTTCATTATTTGTTTTAGGTATGTGTCGAGTGCTCCATGGGTTCCCACACCCTGAGAAAGATAGAGAACGTTTCAACACATGGCTTTATGCAATTGGAAGTGATATCTTGGGCTTGGAAAATCAGCGCATTTTAAGTACCGTCGTGTGTGTCACTCACACTTTAAAGATAAATATCTATGTCGTAACAACAAAATCAGCAACATTGCCGTTCCAAAATTAAATATGCCAGGTTTGTATAAATTATCATGTACATAAAGGAATATACTCCACTGTGCTGTAGGTATTCCTGTTTTATTTAGGTTGATACTGTAGTAATTTGTAGTACTATTGAGATAAGTGTTCTTTCTTTCATTTTGTACTGGAAATGTTAATAAATATTATTATTATTATTATTATTTCAGCACCATTGTCACTGAAGAGATTTACATCTGTTAATAGAAAGTCATTACAACAAATTCTGGAGCTGCCATCAACATCATCAGGTACCTACTTATACTCTTTAATTTGCTAAAATTTGTAAAAAGCATTCATTTAAAATTTTAACATGAAATTAATCGTGATGTATTTTTCTTCCAGACCCCAGATAATTAATGGAATCAGGCGTTACTTTGCGGAAATCCATGATATATAAGATATACAACTAGAATATTTAGTTTTAATTCCGCTAAACTACTGCAAGTTTGGGTGCATGCACAGGACCGCCCTCCCGCCCGCAAATATATGCACATGCAGGAGGTGTGATAGAAATAATGTAACATGCAACCAAACCGATCCTCGACACGTTTTTCGCCCCTCCACGGAGCATCCTCAGGAGATGTTGACTCGTCGACCGCTTGGACGCGAATGAGCGGCTGGGTTTTTTTTTTTTTTTTTTTTGAGTTGTCTCTCGCAGTTAGCTCAGGGAGCTTTTACTGCCTAACCGGGCAAATGGCGAGACCAGAAGGGCCTCCAGCCGAGCAAATTAAATAATACTAAGCAACACTGCTAAGGGTGTCCCATAGTGGGACTCGAACCTCGGCTTAGGGCGTTGCTGGGGGGCAGACAAGAGAGGACTTGCTGGATCTGATTGTGATTATTTAGGGACATTTGGTTTATTACTACTGGCTCAGCGCGGGCTGGCTCGA
The DNA here is from genome assembly GCA_947562105.1 of Shargacucullia verbasci. Classification (NCBI taxonomy): domain Eukaryota; kingdom Metazoa; phylum Arthropoda; class Insecta; order Lepidoptera; family Noctuidae; genus Shargacucullia; species Shargacucullia verbasci. Next base: position 15,923,853 of record OX387281.1, on the reverse strand, counting down.
GCAAGGGTCGGGGTGGAGAATGAACGGGTCTTCGCGACGGGCCTCGCCGGCGAGGACGGTACGACGGTCGGTTGTGTGTAGTGTTGGTAGTTTTCCTAGCCAATCGGAACGCCTCCTGATGGAGGGTGATATCGTCGTCTGGGTACGTGAGTGTGCCTAGGACGGCGAATTTTGGATATGCGGGAGGGGGTGTAATTGGCGGCAGATACCACTAAGGGGTTTGTGTGCGAGGGAGCAGAGTCGAAGAAGCGTTTAGACGCATTCTTCATGAAACATCTGATGGTCGGGAGGTTTAGGTCAGCGTGGAGCTGTTTATTGCGAACGTACCAGGGCGAGCCTGTGGCTTTGCGCAAGAAACGGTTTTGAAGGATTTGCAACCTATGGAGTCTGGACGTCTTTACGTGAGCGGCTGGGTAGTATGCGCCCCCTTATATAGCTCTACGACTTGGTGTTTGTATTGAACTACCTGCAAAAATTCGTAATAGTGGAGATGGTATTAGATTAGTTTGGTCATTCAACAGTGTAACCCTGTCGTTATTATGTTTTAAAATTTCTAATTGTTCCAACACACACAACCGGAAACCTTTATTACAAACATGCAAAATATTATACCCATTACTGTCGCTCAAGGAATGGCCGGTGTCAATTAAATGTTTTGCGAAATGAGATCTATCAGGATGGCCATTCCTATAAGCGGCAATATGTTCCTTATGTCTAATATCAAAGTTACGGCCTGTCTGACCTACATAGATCCCATTACAATCATTACAAACTAACTTATAAACACCGGACTTTTTTGAGTTTTCTAAGTGATCTTTGCCGTTACAAAGATGATGTAAATTATGTTCTGTCCGAAAAGCAACGGAAACGTTATGTTTTCTAAGAATATTGGCAATTCTATCTGAAATTGGGCCTATGTAAGCCAGACAGGGGCGAAACACGTGTCGAGGATCGGTTTGGTTGCATGTTACATTATTTCTATCACACCTCCTGCATGTGCATATACATATTTGCGGGCGGGAGGGCGGTCCTGTGCATGCACCCAAACTTGCAGTAGTTTAGCGGAATTAAAACTAAATATTCTAGTTGTATATCTTATATATCCAGACCCCACTTCAAATATTGAATATCTGCCGCCACATACATCAATGAATGTTGGAAAGGATGTAATACAAAAAGAAAATATTGGTAAGCCTTTTTTATTTCTGATTTAAACTTTGTTTAGATTTTTGCAGATTTATTATTTCACTGCATTATGAGGTTCTACTGTATGAGATTTGATCTTTTAAGAAACCTGAATAAGTGTAAGAAAATACAAAGACCTGTTAGGGTCTTTGTATTTTATTTACTTTTAGCATAGAAAACATCATAATAATAATATTATTTTATAAATAATAAAATTCCTTTGTTTGTTTGTTTCGTAACAATTATTTTAAACTGTTAAAATACTGTTCACTTGGTAGCCTTACACTATAAGTACTATATGATTAAAATATTGTTTATTAAAAATAAATATTATAGTATTGTGTATTAAAATATTGTTAGCTTGAATGTTAAAATCAAATGAACTCATATTTCAGATCCAGCCACTCCAGTCGATGAGCCTATTATCATGCCATTTGTACATCCTCCAATTCCCAAGAAAAATAATAAACAAAGTCTTGGTAAGTTTATCTGTGAAAATCTGTAATTGGCAAAATTTGCAACCTATCCAATTTATAACTGTTAGTTTTCCTTCCACTACATAAATAAAATGTTTATTTTGTTTTGGATCTTTTAAGTAGTTTGATTCTTAATAGTAAGTCACAGTTGACTTTTTCTGAATTTACTATTAAAGAATGTTATCAAAAAGAGGTGAAATAATTAACAAGTTTCTATTTTCCAGGAAAGAAGAAAGTAGCCAAGAAAATTAACAAAAAAGTATTCCTTACAAATGTGGAAAAAGAATTGCACCAAAAACTTATGGCTGCAAGAATAAAAATCAGCAAAATAAAAAATAAAGCAAAAAAACAGGCAGCCAACTTAAAAACAGCAAAAAAAATTGGTATTTGGTCCTGCAGTCTTAGATACTCTCGAAAATTGCACAACTACTGCTAAATTATTAATGCAAATGCAATGGCGGGAAGACCGAAAAAAGGAAAAAAGACGACGTTTTACTTTACAGGAAAAAATTGCTGCTTTATCAGTATTCAAGCAAAGTCCCAAAGGATATAGATTTCTCAGGAAGATTTTTATTTTGCCTGCTCAGCAAACACTCATTAAATTAATACAAATGAGTAATCTCAAGCCTGGGATTAACAAAAACATTTTCTCTCAACTGAAAACCAAAGCTGACCTTATGAAAATAGAAGAAAAGTTGTGTGTACTACTGTCTGACGAAGTCTCACTGAAAATCAATATCCCATACCAGGAGAGAAAAGACAAAATAACAGGTCTTGTCGACAATGGGCAAGAAAGAAAAGGTGACTTAGCAGATCATGCCCAAGTTTTTATGGTGCATGGTCTAATTTATAATTATAAACAGGCAGTTTCCTACACATTTGCATCAAGTGCAACCAAGGGACCCGAGCTGGCGAAACAAATTAAAAAAGTTTTAACAGGCTTGCAAGAAGCAGGGTTGATAGTGGTTGCTTCAGTATGTGACCAGGGAACCAACAATAGACAAGCTCTCAAACTGTTGGTTAATGAGACTAGAGGACTCTATTTGAGAAAAGGAGAGGAACCGAAAAATAATATTATTGTAATAAATAGCCAAGAAATAATACCTCTCTATGACTCCACACCTTCTCAAAGGAATTAGAAATAACCTCCTAAATAAAAATTTAGAATACACCATAGAAGGTGTTACAAGAACCGCAAAATGGTCTCATTTAAAATTACTATATGATGAAAACCCAGGTTACAAGGGCATTAGATTAATCCCAAAATTAACGGAAAATCACGTCAACCCTGAAAAACTCAACAAAATGAAAGTAAAATTCGCCTCACAAATATTCAGCTGTACAATGGCAGCTAACGTGGGATATCTAGCAGGTAATGTGTTTATTTTATTATTATGATTATCATCATCTGCCTAGCCTTTTCCAAACTATATTAGGGTTGGCTTCTAGTAAAACCGGATGCAGCTGAACACCAGTATTTTACATGGAGTGACTGCCTATCTGACCTACACAATCCAGTTACTGGGTAATACAATACCAAACAAAAAACTCAACCTTTTTTATTCGTGTAGGCCGTAAAAGGCACTTACAAATCGTTTAGCTGGTTCAAATTGTCATTCCATGGAGAAGAACCAGTAAGAAACTCCATGGTTACTCTTTTAAAATATGGTTTATGACATAGTTCATGGAAGACGTGTAAGAACAATGTAGGTTAATGTCTGGACTGGCCTTTGGAAGAAAGTACCAGTGCCATGACAGATTTGAGCGGACCTGTCCCTACAGACGGGACGCATGCATCAGTAACCGTGTAGCTCAACCCTATTTTATGGAGCTCAACGACCCGACGCACGACACCACCAGATCCGCGGGACATTCGAGAAGACCCCATAGAATACTCAAACCGTCAGACAAGAATTATTTTTCTATAGCATATATACCCTTCAATGTCCTTACATTCACAAGTAAATTTTTATTTTATATTAGGTATTTGTGTACAAAATGAGAGATTTAAAAATATTCCATTCAAAAAAGAAAACAATAACGAAACGAAAATGGAACTAAAAGAAAATAATCAATAATCAATTCATTAAAAAATAATATATAATAATAATGTCAATTAAAATATAAGAGTAAATACTATAGCTTGATAACATCTTAATCAATTGTCCAGATAGCCTGTACGTGGTATGTATGTACACACCTTCATTAGGGCAGCTTAATCCCAAGCAGTTTTGTCAATCAAGTAATCTGAGACTTTATAGTAACCCTTAACAACGAGTCTTTCCTTAATAACGGTCTTGTATTTATTAAAATTTAAATTTTGAATACTGCTTGGGATCTTGTTGTAAAAGCGCACGCATTGACATCTAAACGAATTACTGATTTTTTGTAACCTAGTTGTTGGCAGTACAAGTTTATCTTTGTTTCTAGTATTAACGTTATGGATATCACTGTACTTAGAGAAGAGATTAATTCTTTTTAACATAAATCAGGTTTTCGTAAATATATTGTGATGCCACCGTCATTATACCAATCTCTTTAAACTTAACCCTTAGCGAATGCCTCATGCTTAAATTATAAATAGCTCGAATAGCCCTCTTTTGCAGCACGAATATAGTTTGAATGTCTGCGGCATTTCCCCACAGTAAAATTCCGTACGACATTACACTATGAAAATAACTATAGTATACTAATCTAGCGGTTTCTTCATCAGTCAGCTGACGTATTTTATAAACTGCATAAGCCGCAGAGCTGAGTCTATTCGACAATTTATTAATATGTGGACCCCATTGTAACTTTGTATCCAATGTAATGCCTAAAAATATAGTGGTGTCTACAGGGTCCAACTCTTCGTCCTTGACTAGTACACTGGTTTTCACCTGTTTCACATTAGGTGTCGTAAATTTTACACATTTAGTTTTGGTCTCATTTAAAAGTAAATTGTTAGCATTAAACCAGTGCACTACCTTAGAGAGAGCGTTATTGTCATCGTCAATAACTAGCTGTTGTCTCTTAAGTTTAAATAAAAGTGATGTGTCATCTGCAAACAACACTATCTCGTGATTATCCCTTACGAGATAAGGTAGGTCATTTGTAACCAAAGACCCCGGAGACCGTTTTCCATTGACGTCGACTTTCTGAATCCTATTACTCAAATAAGAAATAAGAAGATTCAGAGCATTGTACCTAATGCCGTAGTGATACAATTTCCTGATCAATGTTTCGTGATGGACACAATCAAAGGCCTACTCCTTGGTAAATCTGGTTTTCAGACTTTCGGGCTTATATTATCTAAAATTATACATTTGAATTAGCAAAGTGGACTTATATTAACAGTAATTCGTATTTTCCTACTATACTCAATCACCTTAGATGATTGAATAGAGAAAACAATCATAACTAATGTTGTTAAACACTGTAAAATGTATTTATAAAATGAGTGTAATATTTTTTTTATATGCATATTTATATAAAAAGAGGGTGTACTATAGATACAATATGCCTTTAAATCAAATAATATAACTGTCCTGAATGCCATTGCCCATGGTTATGTTTAAGTGGGGAAAAGAATAATTATCGTTTCTATATTGATTATGACCACATTATGACACATGAACTTTGCTATATTGCACTGTATACTGTTGAGAGTTATTATTACCCCAAAATTTGTTCTTTATGTTTTATACTGGGCTTGATAATCACTTAATATATCAAATACAACAAAACCCATCCTGAGTATAATGACTGCCTCATTGGTCTAGTGGTCGTAAGCGCGACTGCTAAGCGTGAGGTCCTGGGTTCGATTCCCGGGTCGGGCAAAGTGTTATTGGGTTTTTCTGTATTGAAATTCTCAGTAGCAGCACGGAGTCTGGAACTGTGCCCGGAAGATGGCAATAGGCTCGCCCCCTATTACATGGGACTCAATAACAGCATCGGCGAAATGTGGGTGTACAATAGTATACCTCTGCCTAACCCTTCGGGGAATACAGGCGTGATGCTATGATGCCCATCCTGAGTAATAAGTTTGCTGGGATTCGTTTAATGAGTACTGTTATTTAATCTTTTTTATGTTTTTTTCAGATAAGAACATCCTTCCTAGAGAGTGCAAGGAAACTGCGGACCTGCTGCTTTTCATAGATAAAATATTTGACTCAGTGAACGAAAGCCAAATGAAAAATAAAAACGCCAAACACCTACTTGGCCCAACAACGCCAAATTCTGTCCACTATAAAACGTAACCAATTGGGTGTGGACACTGAATGGCATACAAATTTTGTTAAAAAAGTTAAAAGATGATTTTAACGTGTCGTCAGTATGGTTGCCGCACCTTAATCAGGACCCCTTGGAAAATTTCTTTGGCGCAGTGAGAAGCCAAGGGTGTCGCAACACTAACCCCACCTGTGATCAGTTTGAGTCTGCTTTCGCCACACTGTTAATAAATAATTTAAGTAGTGTCCACACCCGCGGTAACTGCGAAGGAGACTTTTGTGATGCATTGCACTCACTCATTATCAACGAAAATGCGAAAGAAACGTCGACTTACTCCTCATTCGATTTTGCTACAATATTCGATTTTAATTTTACCCCACTAGAGGTAAAAGAAAGGGATCCCCGTATTATTGCTCCAATACAATATATGAGCGGATATTTCTTAAAAAAAAACGAAATCCCAAATGTTTAAATCTTGCGCTGATTGCACTAATGATTTATCATAACAAAATGAAATAGAATATATTAAATATAGAGAATACGCAGGTCGACGACGGCTTTGCACTCCCAGCAAAGAATTAGTTCAATTAATTTCAAATATGCAAAACATAATAAATGAAATTATGAAAGATAACATCGAAAAATGTAATTTAAAAGAAATAATCAAAACAGCAATAATTATATTTGTTGATTTTCAATTTATAAAATGTAAAATACATAAAGAGAAGCTAATAGACTATTTGATTCGAATTGTCATTCGTTGTATAATATTTAATTATTGTAAAAATATTAATAAAATATTAGCTGGGAGAAGACAGGTTGATGATGACGACGACAGTCTACAAATAATGGCTAAGAAATTAAATAAGTGCTATAAAAGACACAAATAAACTTGTATTGATTAATGTTTCATTTATAAATCCTTATAAAACATTCAATTATGATACCGAGTAACTATATAATTATATGCATACGTACGCGTATGGTGTATCTAAACAGGTATAGCTATGGTTATAGATAGGATGAATAAAGATTCTAACTAGTGATAACAGATGGCGTTAGGAGCGACTCGTAAGTAGAGATGTGAATAACTGCTTAAAAAAATAAACGAACTTATAGTTTAATTTTTTTTCAAAAATCAGTTTTATTTATTGCTTATTTGCTTATCTGCTTATTTAATTTTTTCGTTGTGATCATTTAAAAAACATTGTCTGTTGTTTGCTTATCTAACTAAAATACATTGTTTGCTTAAACTTACTAACGATTTTAACGGTTATTGACAGTTTGAACAATTTTAATGACAATTACATTTCAATTACATTCTACCTATTTTAGTATCTTGATTTCTTTGAAAAAAGTTCCAAATTTCGTTGTTAGAATTTCGAGACATTGTACTTAATTAATATTTACAAGGTTTTATATTTACACACAAAATATATGTGCAATGTCCGACAAGTACCAATCAATGTTAAATTGAATGGAGTGGAACTGGACATTGTGGATTCGACTGTTTTTCTAGGCATCACTATAGATTCCAAACTGCAATGGGGCCCGCAAATAAACAAATTATCGGGTAGGCTTAGTTCTGCCGCGTTTGCTGTCAAAAAAATTCGGCACTTAACTGATGTGGATACAGCCAGAATAGTTTATTTCAGTTATTTTCATAGCGTTATGACTTACGGCATCCTCCTCTGGGGAAACTCTGCAGACATCAATACTATATTCGTCTTGCAGAAAAGGGCTGTCCGAGCTATTTATAATCTTGGTCCAAGGGTGTCGCTGAGACACAGATTTAAGGAAATTAATATTCTAACTGTAGCGTCACAATATATTTTTGAAAATTTAATATATGTTTATAAAAATATTTCGAACTTTGTCAAACTGTCTGATACTCATTCTTTGAACACTAGGAATAAACACAACCTTGCTGTACATGCTACGCGCCTCCACAGAATAAGCAACTCGTTCATGGGACAATGTATACGCTTTTACAATAAGCTTCCCAATGATATACGTAATTTAACATTAAAGAAGTTCAAAATTGTAATTAAATCTAAACTTTGTAAAAAAGGATACTATAAAATTTCGGACTATTTAGATGACAAAAACGCTTGGGATTGAGCCGCTCTTTAGCCTTTCCTTTTTTTTTTTTATATACAAATTTTGCCATTAATTATTATATTATTTACTTCATTATTTTGTTATTGTAATGTCGTTTAAATTGAAATTATTTCTTATATATAACCGCTATACATTGTAAATGTGAGTGAGATCTAGGCTGAGCGCTCTTCATTTCATTAATTCTCACGATAACTGATGCATGCTTGCACTCTGTTGCGACAGGTTAGCTCAAATAGTTATGGCACTTTCTTCAAAAGGCTATTCCACCCTATATTTGTCTCACATAAACCTTTACATCAATACAATCTGTCTGGACTTTAAAATAGACTTTGACCCCTGAGTTTGTTTCGGCGTTTCTTCTCAGGGATAGTCATAGGAAATGCCGACGCCATCTAGTTTAAAAAAGACGTGTAAAAGTGATTGAAAAATCCTAATTGCAAAATAAATAATTTCATTTCATTTCATTTCATTTCATTTCATTTCATTTCATTTCACCGATTACTAAATTATACCTATATATATGAAATTTCAATTTAATATGTACATATAAAACTTTCAAAACAAATAATTTCATAGCAAACAACAACAATGGTGGTTCACTGATAAAAAATGTTCCAGGTTTATAAGCTATCAAGAACTCGAATAAATTATGTTGTATTATATTCTGAATACTATAAAGTGCGTCAAGTGATATTCAATTTGGTAAGTTTACACTTTCAACTTATAAAATTGTACAAACAATTTTAAAATTTAAACCATATAGGAATAAGGTCTATTTCGGTACTAAAATAACTATAAGCAGATAACAAAACCGTTTAATAACTCGAATACATTACGTAGAGTCGTATTCGAAACATTATAAAGTACATGAAGTGATATTCAATTTGGTAAGTTTACGCTTTTCAATTTATAAAAGTGTGTAAACAATTTTAACATTTAAAACTTTGGAATAAAGTTTATTTTTGTATTAAAATAACAATAAGCAGATAACGAAACAGCGCTTAATAATTCAAATAAATTACATAGATCCGTATTCTGAACATTTTAAAGTACATCAACTGATATTCAATTTAGTAAGTTTAACATTTCATTACTGCTTCAGTCTATAAAAAGCGTGTAAACAATTTTAAAATTAAACCTCATTAGAATAAAGTTCACTTTAGTACAAAAAAAAATATGCAAATGGTTCTCTCAAATAATCTTAGATGGCGCTATTTCAATAATTCATCGAAAGTGTGCGAGTGTTAGGAGGAACTAGGTATAATAAGCTAATAAGCACAAATTGCATTAATATTAAATTGTGTTTATTGCTTATTTTGAAAATTAGTGTTACATTATATGCTTTTCGTTTAAACGCCCATCTTTACTCGTAAATAGTTACCCATTTTACGGCCGAAGATTGGTCTCTATTTCAGTACATTATAACGTACTCTGTGGGTAATAACTGACATAATATTCACAGATCATCCATTAGCAGAAGACTTCAATCGTAATAATATGGAACGAAGAAATACCATACCAATACGAACGATACGAAGGATGAAATCGACAATAGGTTTGATACCTACACAAGAAGACAAAAACAAAATAAATAATGACAGACCTATCAGCCTAATGACTAATTTAAACAATTTTTTTCAAATCTATAAAAACCATTCGGGTAAGGTAAATCAAAGGCCGAAGAACAGCAATCGAAAGAGCATGCAGGGTTTCGCAGTGAGTTCCCCAGCATAGACCAAAGTGAAACAACTGATTGAGAAATATAATGAGCTCAGTAAAACATACCATATTTTGTTTATTGAATATAACAAGGCTTTCGATTCCTTACTACATCAATATACAAAGTCTTATTATAAATAAACAAGCAGTGAGCAGCAAATACATATGCATTATCAAGATTTATAGCCAGCTTTCAACGATGTAAGGTTTCAATTTCAAAATATAAAAAGGAGCAAGGTAAGGCGACCCATAGTAATTCTAGAGGAAATTTTCAAAAACCTAGACTGGGATTTTGGCTTGAACATAAACAGCTCCAAATGAAAACACCTGAGATTTGCAGAAGACCTGGTGTTATTAGCAGAAGACCCTATAACCCTACAACCAATGTTACAACCACTTATAACTGAATGAATATCTATACCTAGCTCAGGTAATATCACCAATACAAAAAATACCTAAAGAGACTCAAAGAATAAATATAGCTGGGCAAGGTACTGGTTTCTCAAAGAGTTTATGAATTAAGTCAATACACATTTCGGAAAACAATTTAGTCTATAGATATACATGTATCCTTCTCATACTTACCTATGGTTGCCAAACATGGTCATTCACCAAAACCATGGTACTAAAACTAAGTGTGCCAACAGGGATTGGAAAGAAATATATTGGGGATTAGACTGAAAGGTGGAGTCTAACCCACATTAAAGATAAATCTAACTAGTAGACATACTCTGTAAGGCAAAAACACTCAAGTGAAAATGGACTCACATGATGTGATCCATAAGGGAAAAGTGGACAAAGCAGACAACAGTGTGATACCACTGAGATGGAAAATCAAGAAAAGGTAAACAGGCAAGATGGTGCAAGGACAACTTTCCTATATGGAACCTTGTGGAAATATCTAGACGAGGCTAATGTCTCAGTACAACCTGGGAAATAATTACTACATGGGTGCCAATATCGGCAAATTATATTGAACTATAGTTTAATTACTATAGTTTAATAAGAAAATAAAAGCAAATTTAATTTAAAGATAAATCAGTTCATAACTAATTAATATTATTCTATGTAATGTTATTTGTTATGTATATAATCCTTATTTAAAACTAACATTTTATTTCAAAAATACAGTTCAAGGATATTTGGAGATGGCAAAAATTTTGTTTAATTGAAAAACACTTGTTAGATGCTTATTTCATCAAGAAACATCATTCCTAGAAGTGTCACTGGGGAAATTTTAATCTTAGACATAATATCTAAATCTTCGGCTTAATTATTATGAGTGTATTTAATTTAAGGAGCGTTTTTGTAAGTATTATGTTACATTTACAAGATACATCGCTAACTTATTATTTCTGCGGCTTATTTCCGCAAATCCACATGGGAGTGCGTATTTTGCGTGGACATAGCTAATGGACCGATGTTATAATTTCTATATTACTACCACAAGCAACCAATTCTGTTTTGGCAATTATTAGTTTAGTAACACTTGACAATATCAATTCTATAAGATAAATAACTAATAGGCAGACTAACACAAGCTAATTAGCCGTGCAGCTTGCAGTATGTATATATGTTTCTAAAATTTTACTCTGATTACAAATAATGGAGCAAGAAACTAGGCATTATTGCACTGTTGTCAAAACACAAACAAAAATGCATACACTGTATTTGTTCCTATATTTGTTATTATTCAATAACTATTATAATTAATTTTTATACGTATTTTTCTAGCATTAATATGTGACTTTAGGCAATCATCTATATACATTAAAAATCGGAATCTGTAAAATCAATATTAATTGCATTGTTTCCAAGATCAGTCAGAGGTCAGTCGATTGTACTACAGGTACACGGAACTGGGAACATGAAATCGCCAATCGATATTTTGCGATGCACTTCGCACGGCAGTGCTCTGTGCAAGCTGCATATGCTACTGTTAAGGACTCACCGCGCTGAGGTCGGTGTCGAAGCTACGTTGACCGCTGAAGGGCTTCATTAGCTCCGCCACGATTTCTTCTAATCTTTGGGAATTCATAATACACCGATTTTCGCGCCGGGATAAAAAACAGGCAATCAAAGGCGTCACCCGCCCAGTGTTGCGACACCGTGTTGAGTGTAGGGGGATACAAACTATACGTCCACGCGGCGCGGCGGCGACGGCAAAACTGTAAACCAAAGACAACAATATACTGGAAATAGACTGGCAACTCGAGTATTATACATGCGCAAAATGTGTCAGTAAAAAGAAATGAATGAAGTATATCTTTTTGCTCAACGAAGTACTTCAGTGATATATTTCCGTCATAGAAATACTACTTAAAGAATGAGCGAGCGTAACTGACGTCACGGCAAGTTAAACAAGGAACGTTTATTACGAAACACATATGAAAGAAGGAGATGCAATCTTTATTTTTTGTCCTTATCTGCGTAGCCGGTATTTTTAGCCACAGATTGTCAAATCTGACAATCTGTGGCTAAAAATACCGGCTAATTAATAGGCTTGGGTAATATCGTCTTTACGCTGTATTGAATCGTATCTATATATCGGTTTTGAATATCAGATATCGAATCTATATATTTCAATATCTATATATTGGTCGAAATCTATGGTACTCGGAAACTAAAGTAGTACCACATGTTACTGGCGTATTGGGGTATTGGTTGAATCTATGATATTCTGAAACGTAAGTGGTGCAGCGGTTCGGTCGAATCTATGTATTCAGAGTATCATAGATATTTTACGTTATTATTATTGTGTGGTTCTGTGCAGTGCCACTCGAGCGATATTGTAATACATAGTTTGTACGCCGTCCGATATATAGATATTGGATATTGTGCCGATATATAGATATTGTATCTATATACGATTTGTATCGCCCACTCCTACTAATTAAATATGCAAAAATAAACACGAGATATAAACTTCGCTTAAATTTTAGTTTTCTGTATTAAATAAGTTCATATAAAGCAGCAAGTGTGTCTCCAGAGTGTGTGTGGTGTATGCGCTATGGGATATTGCACTGTTTTAGGCTGCAAAAACTGTAGCATACGAAAAGATGCCGGGCGTACCATTTCACTCGTAAGTAGACATAATTCAATTTATTAGAGTTTCAATAACGTCGGAGATATCATTACAGATATCATGGATAGGAACTGACTACTTGTTGTTGAATATACTGTGAAATTAATGCGTCATTTTGCTTATTGTTTGAAACCTAACCTAACACGTGAAATATTAAGTGTTGCTACTGTATTCTTTTATTTACCTCACTATCAATTCCAAGTAGTTTATACAAATTGAATATTAAAATTTAGGAATGTGTATTTTACAGGAATTGTACTGGTTTACAGTAGATCTTGAGATGACAAAAAAATAAATTCACGCTACCGGGTGGCAAAATTGCTATTTATAAATAATCAATACGTAATTTTCATGAACCGTTAAGGGACACTGACATCTCAAATTATTTTAGTTTACAAATAAAAACCAAAAAACCAGAATGTGCTTACTGAGTTTTCTTAGCCCGCCTACCTTTATGTAAATAAAACCTGAAATATATGAATCACTGTCAGTTAAATATTATGAATCTTAAACATTAATTAAATTTATACACATTTACCTAACAATAAAAGAAAATGTATTTAATATAAATAATAATGTTAATTATAATAAATACATTCTCATTATTATATAAAACAATCAGGGTAAAAATAAATTTACGTTCAAAATAAGGGACATTGATTTTCCTGGCAACACCTATTGTCCGAGCGAGAGAGACTATAGTGGTTACGGTGACTACTTATCTATAGGTAGTTAATCTATGACTTCCGTACTTCAATTACTTCAATGAATGAGATACTGAGCCGCGAAGTGTGATAGGAAGAATGAATAATGATCCGCTTTACGCTTTTCACTTTTATGTCTCAAGTAGAATCAGAAAACTTTATTTGTGAACAGAGATGTGTAAGTAATGCTAGTAATATCACTCAAGTAATATTACTCAGTGACGTGATGCAACAACACACATTACGCATGGAAAACTAACATTACAATATCACGCACCATTACACGTATACGAATCATATGACTTGGTCGATAAATCACTTTACCAGCGAAAAACCACAGACTTGAATTCTGAACTCGAGGTAATGGTAATGTTAAATTTTAGGTGACCTTTTTTTAGATGCCTTTGTTTGAACCGTTGAGTAAATTATAGAATGACCTTTTTTTTAGATGACATTGTGCAGCTATGAGTATGAGTAATGTTTCAGGTGATGGTGATATTACCGAGTCATATTACTTTGAAGGAATTGTGTTGTAATGTTACACACTTTGACGTAATGTTTTGCGCATGTCTAGTCTCTAGTTCAATACTTCATCTACTTCAGCAAATCACAACTAGTCCATGACTGAGATATTGACTTAATGAGCTCGCGAAGTGTAACGACGACGATGCGCTTCAGTAGCCCTAGTGTAAGTTTTTCAATAAAAATGACTAAACGTTACCAATTTCGTCATCGAACATACCATTCGTTGTTGGTATCAACTTCGTAAATTCAAACGTGCGAGTGTAAATCCCAGCTTCCATACGAAATACTTTTGAGTATGCTCACCGAGCAAAGAGTATAATTGTTTTCATTATGTTGGTGCCATCGAGTATAATACTACCAAATTACAAATACCATCTTAGCTTAAGACAGGCATGTGACATGACCTCAGATAGAGGATAGTAGATAGATGTAGCATTATAAGTTGAACAATTTATTCATACTCAACACTCTTCGTTCTAATATCAGTTTATGTGTGAAAGAAAGAGAAAGCAAGAGCCGTTTATGCACGTCTTGAATCAGTGCGCGCCACCAGCCGTGGGCAGCCATATTTGTTGGTAACCAGCTGGTTACCAACAAATATGGCTAACCAATGTGTCGTTACGATAATCGGACTTTTTAGTAGTTTTCTTCTCGATTTTGAAGTTTTCCTTACTGTGGATATATTATAAATTTGTTACTGAAAATAATGCAAAATTATCTTTTCATAGGCAAGTCGAATTCATGTTTATTGAACTTTACGAAGCAAACATGTAAATCTTGCTTTTTATTCTCACTTAAAATAAAAGTAATACATGTGTTTAGGGCGTACACAGTTTCATTATGATTTTCCAGTATACTATTGTAGTCTTTGATTATGATTCTAGCTGTTAGTGTTTAACAAAAAACATTAAAAAGTTTGACTCGGTATGTATGTATGACATTTCACCTACTTTATAGTGTTGTGAATCAGAATCAGAATATTTATCGATAATTTTAATATTTTGTTAGAATGGATGTTTTCTTGATTATATAAAATAAAATTAATTTTGGTCATTTTTAAACTGGTGACAGTCAGAATAAGAGTTGTTAATTCAAATTTAAAAATGGTAGCTCTTTTCCATTTTTCATTTGTATTTCGGTTGTGAAATTTTCCACAAAGTGCGTCGAGTTGAGCTTTAAGTTAAAATAAAAAGTGATTAACATATTTGACTTGTTTTATTTCACATTTCTATGAAAGACTAGCCTACATGTATAAGTTAACCTCATATCAATGGTAACAAAACTAGTCAAAGCAGATCCTTTCCACTGTAACACTGTCCGCTGAAAATGGTTTTGTTACCTTTGATATGCGGTTGCACCAATGAATGTCCCATCCAGTACCTAAAATATACCACCAATACCACTATCTATAACTAGATATAGGCTGATTAGTTCGGAAACAAATTATAGACGGCGCCACTGCGCTTGTTTACATAAAAATACCGCTAGAGGGCTCTCTTTACCCAGTATCTTATACTTTTTGGGTAAAAAATTATAATTTATGGTATCTTTTCAAAAAAGAATTTCACTGAATACATAAATTGCATAAATAGATGCAGCTTGATAGCTTGAACTCTAATCCGTGCTACAGGCTATTCAATCTGTAGAATCAATTTGTGAAGTCGAAATTGACCTAACCCGACTCACGATCACGAATCAACCGGTCTCAAAATTTCATTTAGATGACATTAACTAAAGTGCTAACAAAACCGCAGGCCGAAGTTATTATTGAAATTATACGTCATTTCTGAACATTTAATCTTTTGGTATTGGCTTTACGAATTTTATCGATACTGACAAAAATCCTTTAGAAATGAACATCGCTATTGATCAGTATAAATATAGTTAGGATTGTATAGTCAAAATGGAGACATTGCGTTTCGCATATCCTGAGCCACTATCGCTATCTCTTTCTGTGATATGTCATTTTTTTTGTGTTGCGAAGGAAATAGTGATATGTCTCTGGCTCTTGCTTAATATAATCTATCTACCTACTATCCTCTATCTGAGGACATGACGTACCATTCAAATAGGCTAGTTGACCCTTTTTTACAGTAGGTCTTAAATGATTAATAACTGTTCGATTAAACCAAAAAAAAATATCATCATATTTTTTGGGACCTAGAAAACCACGAAACTTTATTTTAAAAGTTTACTTTTCATAAACAGGCGAAAACGCTGTCAGCCATGTTAGTCTATACATTATCTGTGCTGTGACGTTATGCATCTTGTAAACAAGCATTTGACAATAACAAACATTCATCGTTTTATAAACCTCGCTAAGTTTTTAAAAACCATGACTTCCACTAGTTTGCACGAAAGATATAGTAATTATCATTATTGTATTGTCAGAGAATGTAAAAACACATCAATTAAGACCCCAGGAAAGTTGTGGATTAAAGTTCCCAGTGAAATGAACATGCGAAATACCTGGCTAAAACTTGCTAAAAGGGATCCTGATTCTTTATCGACTCAAACTCAAATTTATTTTTGCGAAGATCACTTTTATGTAAGTACTTACTTAACAACCTATTCATTTTCTACAGAAACTTTATAATCAGTTATAATAAGTTTTAAGGTTAAGCACCGAATCAATGATCAAAATATTAAAATTCTTGTGTTATTTACTTTTCAGTTAGAAAATGACATGGAAAATTACATGCAATATAAAATAATGGGTTCAGTTAAAAGAATCCGAATGAAGCCCAACTGCCTACCATCCAGATTTGATTGCCAGACTGATAGAAAACGTAAACTCACTCCAGCACCAGATAAACTACAGCACGCTTCCAAGAAAACAGCAGTGATACCCGAAAATAATAAACAAATCTATCCCATGGAAATGTCAACATCATCATTTCATCAAGGTAATATGAGTATGTTATAATAAAATAATAAATAGACTAGCTCCTTCCAAGTGGATTATAAAATTTTTTTAATCAACTGTATTGATTGCTTCCAGAGTTACTCAGTAAGGAGGATGCTATACCTTCATGTACCTCTTCTTTTAAGAAGGAGTTTCATGACAAGGCAGTACAAGTAGTACAGCAAAATACTCAGTTCTGTGATCAAGCAGTACAAGTTCAACCATTACATGAACATGTATCTTGTCAAGTAGTACAACATCGTGCTCATAAAGTGATTCAAGCATGTGTTGCAAAACACTACAGAAGCAAACGGGTGCAGTTCAGTGTGACTGTGAAAGATGCTATATCATCACCGATTCAACTAATTACTCACCAATCAGCTGCAACATCTCCTAATAAACCATCTGTGTCTGGTCAATCATCATCAAGAAGAAAACTAATTTTTACTGAGGAAAAATATGACAGTGATGTATCATACACATTATCTCAAGGAGGATCATCCATTGGCTCATCTCCATCAAAACCATCAAGTCAAACTACTGAAGACAGTTCACAGGAAAAGATTATAAAAGAACAGAAATTAAATTTGCAGAGTACCCTATCTAAGATAAAGAAAAATCCTAGATTGTACATTGGGATACCATCAGAGCTTTATTTAATAGTTGAAATCATTTCTAAACACACTAAACTATCAGAGAATCATATTTTACTATGTTTAATGAAAATAAGATTAAATAGAACTTTTTCTCAGTTAGCTGATGATTTTGATATTTCACTGTCTCAAGCAAGTAAAATATTTTACAGTAAAATACCTGCCATTGTTAATGTACTTTTGCCTTTCATGAAAACATTCACTAAAAGCACAATTAAAAGGAATCTTCCCATACAATTTCGCCATAAATATAACATTGTAAATTGCATCATAGATTGTTTAGAAATAGAAATTCAAAAACCAAAAAAGGCTATTCATCAGGCACTAACTTGGTCTGAATATAAGAAAGCAAATACCTTTAAATACCTCATATCATGTACACCTGATGGTTTAGTCAGCTTTGTGTCTAATGGATATGGCGGCAGAATCAGTGATGTTAATTTACTTGAACACAGTAAGTTTCTTGATAGTTTGGAACCAGGATCTTCCATTTTAGCAGATAGAGGTTTTAAACACATTGAAATGTGTTTGAAACTAAGAGGTTTTACTCTATTAAGGCCTCCAAGTGTTGCTGTTGGGTCAAAATTTACCAAAAGTGAAGCAAAACAAACAAAAGAAATTGCTAGCCTCCGAATTCATGTGGAAAGAGTGATCAGAAGAATTCGTGAGTTCTCTATCCTAAAGCCACATTCAGTAGTTAATTTAAATTTGTTACATGTATTAGATTTTTGTGTAATCACAGCCTGTGGTCTCATAAATCTACAAGACTCTCTTATCAAATAAAACATGATATCAATACATAAAGCATTTTATTTAAACATTATTACATATAAACACTTTTATACAACTGAGGGAAAATATTTAGTTTCCAAAATGTAACTACCTGTCCAATTAATTCTTTAACATATTTATCATTATAAGAAACTGGTAATATTGTTACTTTCTTACCATGTTCAAAATCACTGTTGGCTACACAAAAATAACTTTGATTTACTTTTGCACAAAACATTTGAATTTGTACTTGAGCAAAGCATTTTTTGGTTAATTTACCATCTTTGATGTAATTTTCGAAATTTTTTGGGTAGACGGGCATTTAATTTCTATGAGTCCTTTTTCTCTATTAATACCATCTGGTGACGCAGCAATCATGGGATACTCATCAGAAATGAAGAGGCCACATTTTGTAAACTTTACACCTAAATTTTCTTCTACAACCTCTCTGACTTTGTCTTCTCACTTCTGGCCTCGTTTTATAGCTGGTGTCTGAACAGATTTCGCCCCAAAAATCATGGCAACCAGAGAACCATCAACTGTTTTACACCGGCTTACTTCATAACACTTAGATGCTGTTACTCTCCCATAACGAAGCTCGAACCAAAGACCACTTTTGTACTGGTGTCTAGTTTGCATTTCTGAATTTATTAAATTTTCATCATTGAACAATTCTTTAATTTTTGTTAAAAAGCTATCACAATTTGTTTCTTTATATGTAATTAATAAATAATGCAATGATAACACTGATCTGTTGTCTTTATAATCTTCAATATGCTTTAAAAACTGACAGGTTTCAATTTTTCTTTTCTTACATTCATCAATGAATTCTTTTAATACACTTGTATCTGGTACAGGGTCCTGATGTTTTCTTATGCACATTTCTTTTGCAGTTATTATTTTTAATGTTGATCCAACTTTTGCGAGATTTGATTTTTTCCAATAGCACTCAACTGATGTGCAAGCAGGCTCTTCGCTGCGACGGTGCAACCACATTAAAAATGCAACAGCATGTTTACAGCCTCCAGCGGCCGCAGGACAATCTTCACAGAGAGCACTCGTAACCTTTTCTTCCTCTTCATCTACCAGTACCAAAACTGTATACTGCTTGGAGCGTACCTTGTGCTCGGGACATATTTTACATTTTACAGTACAGATTTTACCATCTCGTTTAAGTTGAACGTAACCTATGGCATCATCGCCATACGATTCCCTTGCAGATCTGTAAGAAATAAAATTAGTTACAAGCAGTCAGGTTATGAGATAGGTTTATACGAGTTTTTTTTAGCTTATTCCAACTTTTTATGTCTATAATTATATTCTAATACCAAATGCACTGTACTTACATAGAAGTCTTGACATTTCTCAGCTCGGCAGAGCAGAAATCTGGGTTCAAGACAAAAAAATTACCAACCATCAATGTGTCGATTCTTGGCAAATTTGTGCTTTCTGCTTTCACGAATCCAACGTCCATGATTGCTTTTATCAACAAAACGAGAAAACAGTAACAGTATCACGTAGGTTAAGCGTTTTTAGTAATATTTAAAAACATCGCGATCACACGGCTCGAGTGATATACGAAATTTGTTTACGAAATGGATGACGTCCCTGGTTATCCATTGTGTCTACTAATTCTATTTTATATTAGATTCACTTTACATGTCTGGACATTCTTGATGTTTCAATATTTTGTATTCTTTTTTGTATTTTTTTATTTCTGTTTTATCCGCTTTGATCTGTTTATCCCGTTTTTAGTTTATATTCGAAACAAGTGTTTAACTCATGTTGTATTGCCTCATTGTGTAAGTAGCATTCTATTAAGTTTGTATTTTTTTTTCTTATATAATGCATGTTAATTTAAGATTTTAATTGTAAATTAACTTTTTGTTTTTGAAAAGAGTATCCATGGAGTTTCTTGCCGGTCTCTTCTCCATAGGACCTACCCCCTTTGGAACCGTGCGCCTAGAGTCTCGACTTTTTAAAAGTGCCTGAAAGAAAAGGCCTACTTGAAATAAAAAACTTTGACTTTGACTTTGACTCTTAACGACGTCACATCATGGCCGATAGCGTATTCAACATTCGAAATAAAAAATAAAAATATCAATTTTTAAATTGAAATTATACAGCCATCTTACACTTTTATTAAATGAAATCGATATATTTTGGTTTCGTAAGTCAGATACTGCAGGAAATACACATTTATTGCGTTAAATTTGATATTAGTCAAGTAGCCTATTGTAGGGGTTATATAATTTATCAATGAAATAATGCTATTTCGCTTAAAGTGATGCGAATGAAAGAGATAGACTACGCATGTCACTTTTTTTTTTTTTTTTTTTTTTTAAATTTATTAAGGCTTTGGATATCGGTGTCCTTTAGCCTGTCTTGATAATACAAAATAATGTGAACATCGAAATAAAAAATAACATAAAATATAACTAACTAAACACTAAATATTCTTAATAGTTCTAGAAATAAATTTGAACAGTGGTTTGAATAACATAGGAATCCTTAACATTGTACTCAAATCGTTCGGCAGTTTAATATTATTATGGTCTAGCGGTGGGCAGTAGCATCTTTTTTGGATAACGAAACGCAACTGTCTATCGGATATCAATAGCGGTTATTAAAACGCGCTATCCAGCTATTGGTCGCTATTTGTCATATCATGAGCAACACGTAATATCATAGTGAGGTTTTGATGACCTTTTTTTTTTTTTTTAGCTTACGTATTTACTTAAAATTCATTTATTCATGATGAATGAACGGCTCCGTGAAGTTTTGATGACTTTTTTTTTTTTAGCTTTCACTGATGCTGAAAATGCAAATTGTCGGTTGCTCCACCATAAGCGCAAGAATTAATGGTTTTTGGTGGCCCCCTAAGATTTTGATGACCTTTTTTTTTTTTTTTTTTTTAGCTTCCCTATTTATCCAAAATTCATTTACGACTCCGTGAAGTTTTGATGAGCTTTTTTTTTTTTTTTTTTTAGCTTATTTGATGCACTTCCATTTCATTGGATAACGAAACGCAACTGTCTATCGGATTCTTTGGATGTTAGCTACTTTAACGTTAGCATGTTAGCACGTTATTCAAATAACCTGCTAACCGTTATTATGGCTCATTTCAATAACGTGTTTAAGTTGCGCAACGACCACCGCTATTAGCTACTTTAGCGTTAGCATGTTGGCAGGTTAGCAGGTTTTTCAAATAACCTGCTAACCGTTATTATGACGATAGCTCGTTTCAATAACGTTTAAGTTGCGCAACGACCACCGCTATTATGGTCACAGACATACATCACTTCAGCCGCTAATAATAAGCGTTGAAATTTAAAATTATGACATTTAAAGAAAATGTGATCTAAGTCGCCAAGTCTATAATTACAATATTCACATGATGGATTTGGTTTAAGTTTGAGTCTAAATAAATGCGCTGGAGTACGACAATGTCCAAATCTTAATCTATTGATTGTGGTTATAAAGTTTCTATTTTCTGCATATGGATGTTTACAATACCACGGTGAGAGCGGCGGGGAGTCTTGAATTTTAGTGTACCACTTTCCTTTTTCTCTGCTGTTAAGCTTCCAATAATTGTGCCATAATATTCTTAGGTCGCTTTTTAACTTTTCTCGGAAGTCCGTAAAAGGAATTTTTAGTTCTGTATGATCCTCATCATATGTTCCTCGAGCAGCTCCATCTGCGACCTCATTTCCTAAAATACCGCAATGAGAAGGTACCCATTTAAATTTAACAATTTTGCCTTTACTTTTAAGGTCTAATAATATTTTCTTAATATCAAATAAAATATAATTTGTGCTATATTTAACAAAAATATTCTCTAAAGCTGATAAACAACTTAGACTATCAGAAACAATTAAAAATTCTAAACTATTTACATTCTGCACATGTAATAATGCTTTATAAATTGCATAACATTCAGCTGTATAAATACTACATGATGGATGTAGTTTAAAGCATTTGGTTTGATTTAATTGAGGATCATAATAAGCTGAAGCTACATTATTTGTATCCTTTGATCCATCAGTATACAATTTATAAACATTATTTATTAGTTGATTATTTACAGAATCCAAAAATTCATATTTATTACTAATTCTATCTGTACTGATTATGGCATTTAAATCATGGGTTAAACATTTGTAATCTATGCTATAAATCGGTAAAATGCTAGAGGTATGTATATTTTTGCAAATAGTTTTTAGATTTAATATTATATACAACAATTCTGGGAAGTTATGTTCACATACAAATTGTGCAGCATCAATATTATTAACTTTACTTAGCAAACTCTGAGGGAGTTCTTCATGAGGTAAAATCCTATTCAGTACAAATGTATTGTCAGTAGCCCACAATTTCAGACTAAAGTTATTAGCAATTTGCAATCGCCGTAATTTTAGAGGTATTATACCACTTTCAGCTTCCATTGCATTTATTGGAGTTGAGCACATTGCTCCTGTTATAATTCTCAGTGCTTTATTTTGAATGATGTCTAGCTTCCTAAGGTGACTTACATTAGCATTCATGTATGCTAATGAACTGTAGTCAAAATGACTTCTAACAATACTCTTGTACAACATTGACAGAGTTTTTGGATCGGATCCCCAGTGAACACCTGCTAAAGAACGTAAAATATTAAGCCCCTTTGAAGCATTTTTAATTATATAATTGATGTGATTCTCGAAAGTCAACTTTGTATCTAAACATATTCCCAGGAATTTCTTATTGGTTAACCATATCAATGGCTTATTATTATACAATAGGGGAATTAACTCTTCTGAGTTAGTTGCTTTTTTTCCAAAGATCATAGCTCCACTTTTATTAACATTAATTTCCAATTTTAGTTTGTTATAAAAATCATAAATTTGGCTTAAGCCATTGTTAAGATTATTTACCGCATTACTTACGTTTTTATTTACAGTATATACAACAATATCATCAGCAAATAACAAACATTTAACTGAAGGATCAGTTAAATATTTGTTGATTTGGGAAGTATACAAATTATATAATAGAGGGGAAATTGTTGCGCCTTGCATTGTTCCTTTATAAACAGGTCTAGGTCCATGTAATATATTGTTAAATTTTATGTACATTTGTCGCTCATATAAAAATTTGAATATCCATTTACAGACTTTTCCTGGCACACCAATATCATTAAGAATTTCTATTAAGATGGAAGGATTTACATTATCAAATGCTCCAGTGACATCCAGAAGGGCACAGATTGTATAAGAATGACTATGAAATGATTGTTTGATGTCTGAAATAAGAGATGTAAAGCTTTCTGCGGCATTTCTGCCTCGTCGGAAACCAAACTGCTGTTCAGGTAAGATATTATTTTTTTCACTATAATAATCCAATCTCAGTTTTAACATGCATTCAAATAATTTACCTACACAAGATGACAGTGATATAGGTCTGTAAGAGTTACAGTCGCCTTCGGGTTTATCTGGTTTAATTATTGGAATAACACATTGTGTTTTCCAACTTTCAGGGATGGCATCTGATAACCATAAAAGATTATATACTTTCAATAAAACATTTTGTGCTTTAGAATGAAGACTGGAAATTAATTTATAAGTAATGTCATCCAGACCTGGTGTAGTATTTTTCCTAGATTTGAGAGCTACTTTAAATTCAGTCATCGTAAATGGTTCAGAAAGAAAGAAACTGTTATTGTTACCCGGTGATTGAAATAAACAATTTAGTTTAGCTGTATCCACGTGTTTTTCAGGTGGAGAGATTGGTGCATATTTATCAAGAAATGAAGGAATCCATTCATCATTTTTTGGGGTTTTTCTGTGTGTTGCACGTTTAAATCTACGGATATAGTTCCAAATCATGCTCACAGGTGTGTAACGATTAAAAGATTCACATAATTTCGTCCATCCTAATTTCTTTTTTTCACTAATTAATTTCTTCTTTACTGCATCAATCCTTTTGTACATAATGTAATTTTGAATTGTAGGAATAAGCCTATAGTTTCTTAATGCTTCTTTGCTATTATTAACGGCTGTAGCACATTCATTATCCCACCAGGGGACTGGCTTTTTAGTTTTGTATGATGTTTTAATGATAATTTTAGGAATACATTCCTGTTTAAGTTTATTGAGTATGTCACAAAAACTGTTATAAATATTAAGAGAATTGCCCACTTCAAGATTTAAACTATCAAATGCTTTTTCACTTTCAGATAAAAATTTCGTCCAATCAGCACGATTGTATATGAAGCGCTCAGAAGGAGAACCTATCACATATTTTTCTATGGAAGTCTGAATATTAATTATTGTTGGATAATGATAACTGCCCATAGGGTCACTGTGAACCTTCCACTCGCAAAGAGGAGCTACAGTGGGACTTATGCATGATATGTCTATAGCCGAAGAATTATGGTGAATTGAACCCACAGTTGTGGGTGATCCAGTATTAAGGATACAAAGATCGCAATCGTCTAACAAGTTATATACATCATTTCCTCTAGAATTAGTTGACAAGCATCCAAATGCAACATGATGTGCATTAAGATCACCTGAGAGCATGACTGGTTTGGGCAAATATTAATAATTTACTTCAATCTTTTACATTTAAAACGTCCACCCTTGGGAGGGCTGTATGCACACAATATAGATAAATTACTTACACTTGTTTTAATAATCATTGCTGTTGTTTGTAAAAAATCGTGATAAGGGGTATTAATTATCCGATATTTAAATGTATTTTTAATCAAGATTGCAACTCCACCAAAGCCGTTGGGGCCATCCTGTCTTGTAATATCATAACCTGGGACATTGATGTTACTATTATTTTTTAACCAGGTTTCATTTAATAAACAAATGTCTATATCATTTTCCGAAAGAAAATTAATTAACAGAGGTTTTTTGTTGTTAACACTCTGGATGTTAAATTGTGCTATTGAAATATAATTCTTAGTCTGATAAACATTATAATCATTAAAATCCATATTAAATTAGATTGGAAAGAAAAACATCTCTTATTTTATTCATAGTTATAGCTTCATTGTTAGAATTAGCTAAATGGACTAATTTTTTTTTTTTTTTTTATTTATCCCTTTATTTCAGGCATCAAGGCCCATATAAACATATACAATACCATATAAAAGAAACTTAAAAATACTATAAATATATATTACAAAATAACTTAAACTAGTGCACACGAAGTGTCGGCGTCGTGTTTCGCTGACTGGTGTCATGTAGGCGGCCACGAAACCGACGATACACAACACCTTTCGGCCATAACTCTTCCTTGAGGAACTTCTCGAGATGGTGTGTCGGAACTCGCACCACGAACGACTTGAAGTTCGTGTTGTGACGCGGCTCCAACCTCTCGACCCTCAAGGTCCAGTTGGTCTTGACGCGCACGTACTCCACGATCTCCTCAACCTTCGTAGAGTGGTGCAGTCTGGACACGTAGAGCAGCGTTGTCGGTACTGCTGGTCGTAACAGCATGTTGGGTCCTGCCAGCGCAGTACCGCACTGGTTCCGACAAGGAGGCTTCTTCTTCTTCTTCTCAACCTTGATGAAACCATCCTTGTCGCTCATGTCCTTCTCTGGACCCTGCCTATTCAGAGCCTGTTTTGGTTTTGACAGGCTCCGTTTACCCCCCTTAGCTTGGTCCGCTATTTTAACCTGCGAGTTTTGTAGCTCAACAGGCTTTTTAGCGGCGGCTGCAATTGCTGCGTAGGCTCGTTTGGGGGTCGCTGAACCTACACAAGTCGTCGTCTCCACCGGTGTCGACGCAGGGACGGCCGCGGCACACGTTGCAACGCGTGCAGAATTACTAAAGATTTTACTATAGCATTTAATATGACATCATTATTTGCAATCTTTTCTAGCTCATTTTTTTGTATCCTGTGCAGGAGATACATTATGTGACTTAATATTAGGTTTATTTACAACATTTACATTATTACTCACATTAGATACATTTTTCTGTGAGATAATATCTTTCTTACTACTTAAAGCCGGAAATTCTTTGTCACAGACTTACTAACTTCAGCATAGGTAATTTTGTTTTTCTTTTCAGAAATCTTTTTAATTTTAATGGGGCATGCGCGAGAAATAGCAACATGTGGCCCGCCACAGTTAATACAATTTAATGAATTAGGATTGTCACAATCTTTAAAAAGATGTTCACCGGCACAGATCGAACATTTCTGCTTGTTACTACAAATTTTGGCTGAATGATTAAATTTAAAACATTTAAAGCATTGTAAGAGTGGTGGGACATATTCAAAAACTCTGTATGAAAATAGATCATATTGAACAGAGTCTGGTAAAACATTTGATAGAAAAGTTATGCTGACAGTTTGCAAGGGTACCCTCTCAGTGCCTACCTTTTTTGTAAAGCGTCGGATAGAAATGATGTCGAATTTTGAGGATAATTTGCTATATAATTCCTTATTAGAAATATTAGTCGGCACATATCGAATTATGCCTGTTTTTTCGATTTCCTTTGCTGGTATGTAGGCTTTCAAATTGTACTTATCCAAGAAGCTTGTATTCAATAAAAAATTATTGGCATTGTTGTGTTGGTTGAAAAGTATAGAAATCTTATTTGCATTAACTCTATGCATACTTTGTATGCCTTTAATATCTATCGAAAAGATGTGGTTGAGATAGATAGGGCTCTTATTGCCTATCTTTTCCTTTGAATTAGTGCTCTCAACAAAAACTTGGAACGTGCGAGTATAGGCTGAATTGTCAGGATACAAACGTTTATAGCCGGATTTAAAAAAAGGCTTATATGAGTCCTCAGAGTCTCCTCCGTCGATGCTACCACTGACAAAATTATATGTAGTGGATTTCCTCTTACCAGGGGGCGGCCCGGCCCCGCTAGCACCTGGGTTCTCATCTCCATCCATTATTGCAAAACCACTAAGTTAACAATTAAATTTGCTTGTTTTTCAAGATAGAAATATTTTTAGAGAAAATATTTGAAAAATCCGCCTTCACTTTTCAAAAGTTCCCGCCAGAATCCCTACGCATGTCACGTGGTGCATGGGTGACCACTTCGATTAACAAAGGGTGACCACTAAAAATATTGCCATTTTTTGGTAAAAGTTTAAACAATACAGCCTCCATTACGATTTGAGAAGAATAAGAACAGATAAATAAATGTCACTTTTGTATCTATCTTAGTCAACCTCAAACATTGCTATTTACGCATTTTTTGTTGAGAAGCTGATGTTTTAATTTCTTATTTCCTAGCTCTTGCTTTATTATTATTGATATTGACATAATCGAAATTGTAAGACTTTGTCATGTATGGGCTGCGGTCCCCCTAAATAATTATAAACGGTCGCTGCCATAAATAACAAACGTCGTTGAATTTAGTAATGCAAATCAATGTCGAAATAATCGATAATTTGAATTTAATCGATATCAATTTAGAAAGAAGAAAGAAAGAAAGAAAAGAAAGAAAAAGTTTTTATTTCTACGCGCCATCCAACGCACACATCTTAAGACTAACAACAAATAGTATTCTAAAAGTAAATAATTAGTTGATAACCCAGACGTTATGGTATTAAGAAGGCTGTGGTTTATTATCACCTATTTCATACTATTACATATAAAGCTAATGATTATCTATTAATCTGTGCTATGACATTTATAGTCTGTCAAAGTGAACTTGCATAAATCAAAAATACCTATACACATTTGGATGAAATACTCAGAACAAACATAGAAATGTGAGTTGAGTGAATCGGCCATTATTGGTTATTGCGTAAGCGCATTCCGGTAAACGACTAAAAAAAGGTTCAAAACACCATAGACTTAGAATTTCGCTTACCAAAGCACACATTTTTTGACGAATGAAATATCATCGCTTTTTTGATCGAATATTATCTCATAAAATAACTACATATTAAAAATATTACAAATATAATAACACTTATTAATAAAAATTATTGACTATATTCTTATTTAATCTTACCAATAAGTACAAATGTGTACCTATGTATTGTTATTAGAACATTGATATTTTGTATGTAGGAAAAGACTGAATTGTATAAGATGGTTTTATTGATTTAGTATGGTAACTTAAACATTGAATATAAAGGTACTGCTGTAAACTTTGAACTAATCAATCCCTGCAGGCTCTTCAACTGGATCCTCTTCACCCGCCTTTGAAGTTCACATGCACTTTTGATCTAGAAATAAAAATAAAAATGTCAGACACAAAAAAAACTAGATACTGGTGCATTCTCCGGTATTTAGTCAAATTACTATCAACTAGGGCACACCAGTAATAAAGTATTCAAGCTTTTCTGTTTTACGGATAAGTACAGATAGCTCTGGCAACAGAGATATACATGGAAGATACTATAGTGAACTAGCGGTGGTCGTTGCGCAACTTAAACGTTATTGAAACGAGCTATCGTCATAATAACGGTTAGCAGGTTATTTGAAAAACCTGCTAACCTGCTAACATGCTAACGCTAAAGCAGCTAATAGCGGTGGTCGTTGCGCAACTTAAACACGTTATTGAAACGAGCCATAATAACGGTTAGCAGGTTATTTGAAAAACGTGCTAACGTGCTAAGATGCTAACGTTAAAGTAGCTAACATCCAAAGAATCCGATAGACAGTTGCGTTTCGTTATCCAATGAAATGGAAGTGCATCAAAGAAGCTAAAAAAAAAAGCTCATCAAAACTTCACGGAGTCGTTAATGAATTTTGGATAAATAGGGAAGCTAAAAAAAAAAAAAAAAAGGTCATCAAAATCTTACGGGGCCACCAAAAACCATTAATTCTTGCGCTTATGGTGGAGCAACCGACAATTTGAGCATTTTCAGCATCAGTGAAAGCTAAAAAAAAAAAAGTCATCAAAACTTCACGGAGCCGTTCATTCATCATGAATAAATGAATTTTAAGTAAATACGTAAGCTAAAAAAAAAAAAAAAGGTCATCAAAACCTCACTATGATATTACGTGTTGCTCATGATATGACAAATAGCGACCAATAGCAGGATAGCGCGTTTTAACAACCGCTATTGATATCCGATAGACAGTTGCGTTTCGTTATCCAAAAAAGATGCTACTGCCCACCGCTATAGTGAACTTTAGTAGGTGCATAACATACATCCCCAGCTGAACATGGGTCTGTCTTATCAAAAGTAATTTTTAAAATAAAACATTACATAAAATATCACGGTTGGCGCAGTGGCTAAGCCATTAGCTTTCTGCGCTATGTGTCGCGGGTTCGATCCCCGCACGGAACAAATATTTGTATGATCTACAGATAGTTGTTTCGGGTCTGGTTGTGTGGGCATGTGACATGTATGTTTGTAAACTGTACCCACGACACAGGAGAAATCCTAGTGTGGGGCAACGTTTTTTTAAAAAAGAAAGAAAGAGAATATGCCCAGTATTTTCTGTTTTAGTATAGCATATAACCATCACCTTACTACAAACAGTCATAACTATTGAACTTGAATGGAAATGGGATAGTATATTCTTTAATTGCAGACTAAGATAATACTCACAATTATTTTTTTTATTCATCATCATATACCAACATCATTGTCCAGTCATGTTGCATTAGACTCAAATGTGCCCCTGAAAATTACAGGTGCACTTCTTAAAAGCTCAGGCTCTCATAATGCCCTGCTTGTGCTGATCTAATACATATTCACATTCAAAAGGGAAGTCAGTAGCAACTGATGTTGAAGAAATCCAGAGTTATCTGAAACATAATTTACAAAAGTACTTATAATAAAATAGAAAAACATTTGATTATGCAATGATCTAGTTAGTCCTGAAATAAATTAGGAATTTAGCACATTCTAAATTCTGGATTCACATTGATACCTAATTAATTAAGGCATTATTGTAAACCTGAAAGATTACATACTGACTATACTTAAATTAGGTACTCTTATTATACTTACATTGAGTGTCTAGGTTTCTATTACATATTATCTGTACTGGGAGTGATAATATTTATACAAATGTTGTGAAATTTCTACCATCACCGCAGCCCACACATGGTAATCCTTATAGATGGATAATCTGTAAATGAATTTTAAACATAGTTTAAATGAATGATGAAAGCTTTACTTTAATTTTATAAATTTAATAGTTGTAGTACAATGGAAATAGATCTTAAGTATAGGACAAGATCTGTCATAGTAATGAAAATTTAAACATTATATTTTCTTCTATAATTTGCTTTACTTCTTTGGAATAACAATCTGTTCAAACTTTATTAAAGGATTCAGTTTAAATTATTATATTATATATTGTTTACATGGTTGCTGGTTTGGTGTAAAACTTATGAAGATACAAGTAATAAACCAGTGAGAGAGGGACTTGTGGTGTATTGTTAAAATATAAGATTACATACCTACCTTTGTCTTCCCAATTATTTGCTGGCTTGAGCTTAGATTTGATAATAACTCCAATTACTGGCTTGTGCATAGGAATGCCTCATTTATTAGGCGGTTCCTGTTCCTAAATTCCGTATCACAACATCCAATAATAGTAAGTAATGGATCAAAACGGGCACGACTCGCAGCTCTTTGTTTAAGAAGATGAACCCATTTTTCTTGCGTGTGAGCAGCCACAAACACTTTCAACTTGTGAAAATTACCCTTTAGTATCTGTTCAGGCTCACAGCCTGATGATTTCACAGCACAATATATAGTTCGTCAACAGACTGCAATAAAGAAACTGTCAGGCGTTTTAGATGTGTCTTGTACTTCCTTACAATTTATGTCATTCTTATTCTGCCACCGCCGCGACACGTACACCGCAATTTGTATTCTTTTATTTTTTATATTATAATAATTTCATGAGTTGAAGAGTTTTATTTGGCTCCATTGTGTCAAATGAAGACATATTTTGGTGGCCCATGAGGGGAATCAAGCAAATATACCGCAAAATTCAAGGAAATACGTAGTCGCGTCGTTGGACCTAAATATCCTATTTTACAAAGTCGAGGAAGAAGGCACTTGAAGAGGAATACCAATCGACACAATCACGGACAGTGAAGCAGCTAAAGCCATGCCAGGTGTGTCCAGAGGATGGCTCAATAGATATAGTGTTTTTTAAGTTGTGTTATATTGTTATGATTGTTTATGTGTGTGTCTCAATTAAGTATACTAACATAGTTTTTAAGTAATACTAATAAATTATGGGTAATTATGCCTGATTCAAAGATGAATAAATAAATAAAAAAATAAAGCATCGCACTGGCAACGGATTCCATGAGATAAGTGTCCTAAATATCCTTTTTCTTCCACGTCACCCATACCTACTTATCCAACCATTTCCTATACGTGTTATTTTTATGGTTAATACTTGTTGCAGATGATTGTTGTAATAAAACAATATTCGTATGCTTATTATGCTTAACTGAGTCGAATTATATATAAAAATATCGTAAATAAATTACAGAATCATACTTAACAATTAGTGAAAAAAATCTACCCACATTACAAAATTATAAATGCAAATTCTTTTCTTAGTCAATTTTATTTCTAAATCTTTTATTATACGTCGATAACTTTAAATTAACTTGGTTTTAATTATTGTATTATTGAAAATAAATAATTTATACCGAGTTTGGTGGCCCATACAACAAAAATATAACATTCATTAATTGCTTTGTTTTAATTTTATTCGCCAAACATTTCAGCTGGTTCGGGTCTGCACAGTGTGGACTTATCAAGCGCAGCGCTGCTGATCGATCAGCTGTTTGCCATAGCGGTTTCCTGCTGCACCGAGTATTAACGAAGCGAGGAGCGTGAGACTTTCTATATATTATTACTTTACCTTCTGCCTTCTGGTTTCCATTGCAGTGTACTTTAATTTCATTTCATTTTCAATTTCAAAATGCCTAATCCTAGTGAACCAATAGATAAAGGTGTTGGAAAGGAATTAAAAGAATTAATGGTAAAACGTAGTTCAGTCAAAGGCCAAATAACAAAATTTAAAAATTATTTATGCAATGTAAGCCAGCAAAAGGAAATGGCAAGCGTTGAATTAGCTGAGTTAACTCTAAAGCTTGGCAAGTTCGAAGCTTTGTCCATGAGATTTGATGATCTGCAAACTCGGATAGAGGTTTTAAATTCCGAGAACCTGCAAAACGAAATTGATGAGCGGGAGAACATCGAGCATGACTTTGTTATTAATATTGCCGCCGCTAAGAAGATCATTGACGATCACAGCATTGTCGAGGGTCAGCAGAGGCGTAAGTCATGCATTCATGATTCGAATGTTCACTGTTCATCTGATTGTAACGATAATAATGGCTTGGGTTTTAAATTACCGCAAATACAAATTTCGAAATTTGACGGCACATTTTTTCGCTGGCTAGAATTTCACGATACTTTTGAAAACTTAATACATAAAAATAATCGTATTTCCAATATTCATAAATTTCATTACCTTGTGTCTTACTTAGAAGGGGAAGCTGCTAGGATTATATCCAACCTAGAAATGTCATCAGCAAACTATACGGAAGCGTGGAAACTTCTTTGTGATCGCTATAATAATAAACGACTGTTAACTAATCACCATCTTAAGTCTTTACTTAATATTCAACCGCTCACGCGTGAATCGGAGAAGGCGTTACGGTTCTTAGTCGATCATATGACAAAAAATTTGCGTGCTTTGTCCAGTTTAGGTCAGCCAACGGATAAATGGGGTAATAATAACTACTAACTACTACGGACTAATTTTCATGTTTTCCTCAAAACTAGACAGCCAAACTCTTACTAAGTGGGAGGAATATCGCAACACATTTGAAGATGTGCCAACACTTGAACAATTTAATAAATTTTTGATTGACCGTGCGGACGTCTTAGAATCTATAAATAGAAACAAGTGTGATAATGCCCACAATAAGCCTATAACGTCGCGCGGCAACACGCACAGCAACTCGCCAAACAATAACAATAGTAAGGCCACATCTTGCACTAAGTCATTTACTAGTAATATAAATACAGATAAGTCAAATGTATAC
This sequence comes from Shargacucullia verbasci, assembly GCA_947562105.1. Classification (NCBI taxonomy): domain Eukaryota; kingdom Metazoa; phylum Arthropoda; class Insecta; order Lepidoptera; family Noctuidae; genus Shargacucullia; species Shargacucullia verbasci. The sequence goes on along the minus strand of OX387281.1, from coordinate 15,890,491 downwards.
CTATGCATTATTTGTGGTGCGAACCATAGGATTTACGATTGTTCTACTTTTAAGTCTAAGAGCGTTAAAGAGAGATTAGAAGATGTCAAAAAATACAAGTTGTGCATAAATTGTTTCCGACAGGGGCATCCATTGAGCGAGTGTTATATGGGACCGTGTCGTGAATGCAAAAAACGACATAACACTCTGCTACATAGCACAACAACTGTAATTAATAATGCTCACATTAATGAGTCCGATTCGGAAACATTAGTTAGTTGTTCTATAGATAGATAGATAGATAGAATTGTTTTTATTTCAAATAAACCTAATACAGGCACTTATGAAACGTTATAGGACTCTAGTTGCACGGTTCCAAAAAGTTGGTCCTATGGAGAAGAACCGGCAAGAAACTCCATGGATACTTTTTTAAAGTCTCTTTTAACAATCTTGCCATGAACATAATCTGGAAAAAGTATGGGAGAACAATGTAGGTTTCGTCAAATAAATACTAAATGCAACTTTAACATAAAGTCGGTTAATAAAAATAAAAGTAAAAAGAATACCCCTACACTGTGCTCACATTTACAATGGGTAGCCATCAGTAACAAGCGTAAGATTACATTATACATGTATATAAAGAAATTAATTATCAAAGATTAGCTTACAATGGCAACTAGCTTACGGTTTTTTTTTTTTTTTTTTTTATGTCATAGGCGGCAAACGAGCAGACGGATCGCCTGATGGTAAGCGATTAACGTCGCCCATGGACACCCGCAACACCGGAGGAGTCACAAGTGCGTTGCCGGCCTTTTAAAAAGGAGTACGCTCTTTTCTTGAAGGTTTGAAGGTCGTATTGGTCCGGAAATACCGCAGGCGACAGTTCATTCCACAGTTTTGTTGTGCGAGGCAGAAAGTTTCTAGAGAAACGCACAGTTGTGGACTGCCAACCATCTAAATGATGGTGATGGAACTGCTGTCGCGTAGAACGATGGCGGAAAGAGGCGGCAGGGATCAGTCCGAACAATTCCTCGGAGCACTCCCCATAGTATAGGCGATAAAAGATGCATAGAGAGGCCACATCTCTACGCAGCGCCAAGGGGTCAAGCCTGTTTGAAATATCTTGGCTGTCGACGATTCGAATTGCTCTCCGTTGGATCCGGTCCAGAGGGAGAAGCTGGTACTGGGGTGCCCCTGCCCAGAGATGAGAACAGTATTCCATATGGGGTCGGACCTGCGCCTTGTAAAGTAGTAGGCGGTGGGTCGGAGTGAAATACCGTCTCGATCTATTGAGCACGCCAAGCTTCTTCGAGGCTAACTTAGCCTTACCCTCTAAATGGCCGCGGAACTGGACTTCGCTCGATATGTCGACACCAAGTATTCCAATATTGGCTGACGTGGTTAAGGGGGTGCTTTCAAAACGAGGAGATACGACCAACGGTAGTTTTTTTGCGGTGAATACGCAAACTTGTGTCTTTGTGGGGTTAAATTGGACCAAATTAAGTCTACCCCAATTTGAGACTTTCTCCAAAGAGGTCTCAATTTCAGACACAAGTTTGTTTCGGCTCTCGATGACGTTTTCCCGAGAAATGTTAGCGCGGCCGGTATAGAAAGCATCGCCTGTGCTGTCATCCGCATAACAATGAGTGCCGCTGATTTGCAACATGTCATTGATATGGAGGAGGAACAGAGTAGGCGATAGCACACAGCCTTGAGGGACACCAGCATTTACAAACATGGAGTCAGAGCATTCACCGTCGACTACGACCTTTATGCTTCTGTCTGCAAGAAAGCTGGTGACCCATTCGCATAGTTTCTCGGGAAGCCCATAAGAGGGGAGTTTTGAAAGAAGCGCTTTGTGCCAGACCCGATCGAAGGCCTTCGCTATGTCCAAACTGACCGCCAAGGCTTCCCCCTTAGTCTCGATCGCCTGTGCCCAACGATGTGTCAGGTATACTAGAAGATCACCAGCTGACCGACCCTTACGAAAGCCGTACTGCTGGTCACTAAGCAGCTGATGATCTTCTAAGAACCGAAGGAGCTGGCAGTTGATAATGGACTCCATTATCTTCGAGAAAAGGGAGGTTATGGCTATTGGTCTGTAGTTGGACGGATTTGAGCGGTCGCCTTTTTTAGGGATCGGGTGGACCAATGCTGTCTTCCATGATGTCGGGACTACGCCAGAAGAGTAAGAGAGCCGAAAAAGACGTGTTAAAACTGGTGCCAACTCTGGAGCGCACATCTTCAACACAATAGAAGGGATTCCATCAGGCCCACTCGACTTATGGATATCAAGGGATAGAAGGGCTAAACGCACTGAGCGTTGGTGGAACCGGATATCCGGCATACAGCCCTCGAACCGCGGTATGGTAGGCGGCTCTTGTCCCCCGTCATCCAAGGTCGAGTTGGACGCAAAGAGTTTGCCCAGAAGATCGGCTTTCTCCTTTGCGTCGTGGGCCAACGAATCATTTCCCATGTGTAGAGGTGGAAAGGATGGCTTACAGAAATTCCCTTCGATAGCTTTGGCAAGTGACCAGAACGCACGAGTTCCCGAAGGAAGGCGCTCAAGCCTCTCGCCAATTCTACCGATGTGCTTCGACTTGGCCCTTGCAATGTCCCTTTTGAAGGACCTGGAGGCAAAGTTATACTCCTTTTTTAATGCGCTGGTATTTTCATCCCGTGACGCCACCGCATCAGCCCAGGCTTGATAAGCTTCCTGCTTCCTGCGAGAAGCCTTTTTGGAAGATGAATCAAACCAAGGCCGAAATTTGCCACTAAAGGGGACCACAGAGGATGGAATGAAAAGCTCCATACCCTGCAGCACCACATCAGCAACAGAATCAGCAGCGGCGTTGGGAACATCCGGCGAGAAGCATACCTGTCTCCAAGGGTAGGACGCAAAAAACGACCGCATCCCATCCCAATCTGCTGTCTTGTAGTGCCACACACGGCGGCTGCGTGCAACTCGCGATCGCAGCGAGCACGTGAGAGGCACCGTACTCCGGACAAGGCAATGGTCCGAGGAACCAAGTGGGGCGCCTACGGATACATGGTAACCGTCCGGATGAGAAGTCAGCAGAAGGTCCAACAGTGAAGGCTTCTGACTCACCACATCTGGGATACGCGTAGGCGTGGTAACCAGTTGTGTCAAGCCATATGCCAAGGCGAAGTCGTGAACAGATCTCCCCGCATGATCAGTCTTACTGGAACCGAGCCAGTCGGCATGGTGGGCGTTAAAATCGCCAAGTAAGACGATCTCTGCTGACGGGATCTGCTGCTGCACAAAGTCCGAAGCCATTTGGATGTGCTCAATGAGTCGGTCAGTTTCGGTATCACCGCTATGGGACCTGTAAAGGCAAGCATAGACGCGGGGATGGTCGTTGCTATCTATACGGAGCCATAAGGTGGAGAGGTCCCTACCTTCAAGATTTCTGAGGTGACGAGAACTGATATCGTCTCTGACGTACACGCACACTCCGGCCTTGGACAAAAAGGAGTGTTCAAGTCCGTACCCAGGGTAGGTGAGGTAGGATGTGTCCGTTGGAGACGATATCTGCGTCTCAGTCAAGAAGAGCAAGGCCGGCTTTGCTGTCTCGAGGTGGTGGTGAACAGCATTCAGATTAGTGTGTAATCCCCTGATGTTGCAGAAGTCCACGGCCAGCGTGGCAGGGGATGCCAAGGTGTTTCTGCTCTTGCCTCGGGTATTGTCGAGCGCAGTTTTGCCCCCCCCAGAGTACGAGGGGCGGCCTGGGCGTCCACGTTTAGGTGCGTTGTGTCCTGGACGCGGACGTCCAGAGAGGGATTCTCCAACGCTAGCGCAGTTGGTACCCTCCTGGGGTAGCAAAAGACTTTTCAACTGCGCCATCATAGGGGGGGTTGGGGGTTTGGGCCTCCGGTACCCTCACTCACTCGGCGAAACACAACGCAAGCGTTGTTTCACGCCAGTTTTCTGTGAGGCCGTGGTATCACTCCGGTCGAGCCGGCCCATTCGTGCCGAAGCATGGCTCTCCCACGGTAAAATACATTAAACAAAATAATAAAATAATTTAGGATCATTGTTGATAACACAAAATACAAAAATCTAATATTTCATTAACAAGATGTCATAGCAACCTATGAAAAAGAGAGAATAAAATAAATAGAAAACATGATAAGACATGTTAAAAACTATTAAATTGTAAAAAAATAATTAGTATGAATAGCTCAACACGTGAATGAATTGATTGTGATTGCGGTTTGGGTGGTTGCCAGGGAAGCCACATGTGCAGTGACTATGTGCAGAGAGCATTACCGCCAGACATCTCTATCTCCGACATAATCTTTAATTTTGTAATACGCTTTGCGTATAAGGATGGATTTAACATATGTTTTGAACTTCCCATCAGTTAGATCAGTGACAGTTTTAGGTAACTTGTTGTAGAAACGTACAGAATTCCCCAGAAACGAATTGTTTGATTTGGCTAATCTGAATTTAGGGACAACGAGTTTATATTTATTTCTAGTATTTATGTTATGTACGTCGCTTAGAGTATTGAACATTTGCAAGTTTTTACGTACGTACATAATATTTTCAAAAACGTAAAGAGAAGGCATAGTAAGTATATTAATAGTTTTAAAAAAATCTCTGAGGGACTCACGAGGACCCATATTATAGATGGCACGGATTGCTCTTTTTTGTAGTATAAAAATTGAGTCTACGTCTGCCGCTGCACCCCACAGTAAGATGCCGTAGGACATAATACTGTGGAAGTACGCAAAATAAACAAGTCTGGCCGTAGCTACGTCGGTGAGCTGTCGAATCTTATACAAACCCAAAGACAGGTGCTTTTATCAACGGCCTTGATTGAAGTGTCCAACCCTGTCACAAACCAAACGACAAAGGTTCGTGCACTATTGGATTGTGGCAGCCAATCTTCGTTTATTACCAAGTCACTAAAGGACAAGCTGGCCCTAAAGTCAACACCTTTAGATAGTCTAAAAGTAATAGGAATAGGTAACAACTGTTCTAACTATGTGGTCGAAAGTTGCATCGCGCAAATAAATTCACTAAATACATCATTCACCGTACAATTGTCTTGTCTTGTATTACCTGAATTGACTAACGAGTTACCTAAAGCTCGCATCAATATTCACGCCTTAAGACTACCTACAAACATTGTACTGGCCGATCCCACTTTTAACCAGCCTTCAACGGTCGATGTCTTGATTGGGGCTGATATATTTTGGCACATATTAGGAAACGAGCAACGCTCTCTTGGTCCCGAAAATCCTAAATTACTCAGTTCTAAATTAGGGTGGCTAATATCCGGTACAATGTATACTAAAAATTCTAAACATACAATATCTAACAATAATTTCATACAATGCAATCATGCTTTTATTTCACAAAATTCAAAAGATGAAGTTCATAATATGCTTCCTATATTTTGGAACCTTGAAGAGGTTCCCCAAAAACCAATTTTAAGCGAAAATGACAAGTACTGCGAAATTCATTATTTAGCAAATACTATTAGGCTAGCTAATGGTAGGTTTCGTGTAAAACTGCCCTTAGTAGACACACCCGATTGTTTAGGCGATACTTATGCTATGGCTAAAAGACGTTTTCTCAACTTAGAGAAACGATTCAAGCGAAATCCAATTCTAAAATTAGAATATTCTAAATTCATATCCGAATACGAACGTTTAGGTCATCTTTCTGTAGTTCCTGTTAAACCTGACTTAGCGTATTTTTTGTGCCATCATGCTGTTCTGAAGGAAACCAGTGAGTCTACTAAACTCAGAGTAGTTTTTGATGGATCAGCACCATCCTCTTCCGGTTATTCATTGAATGACATTTTAATGTCAGGGCCCAATATACAAGATTCTCTTTTTTTAATTCTTATTAGAGCTAGACAATACCAGTACTTGTTAACAGGCGACATAGAAAAAATGTACCGTCAAGTAGAAGTTGCCGAAAGTGACCGTGACTTGCAACTTATACTGTGGAAAAATGAGGAGTCGCAGCCCATAAACATATTTAAACTAAATACTCTAACATATGGTACTGCAAGTGGTGGTACTACATTATACCGTACCGACTGGTTACGCGAACGTGCGCTCCGTGTTCGAAATATCTTTTTATTGTGAAAATGTCCAAATCTAACGTAGAAGTTATGGGCGAGTTGTCTAAAAAGATTGCAACGTTGACGTCGAAGATTACGGCCCAATCTACAATGATTGAGGCGCAAATCAAGAAAATTGATGATCAACAGCAAACAATCAGCCATAATTTTACAACGATAAATCACTTAACGCGGGTAATTGGAGAACTGTCCACTAAAATTGACCAACTTGTAACATCGACTAGTGTGAGCGAGAAAGAAGAACCAGCTAAGAAGCCGCTTACGCGACGTGCGAGCGAGACAATTACAGTTGCAGCGGACATCCCAATTCTATCGCAGAATAATCCGAATGTGACGGTTCGCGCACGCCGAGTGACGACGGTAAGAAACGAAACTAAGGGCGTGAACACACGTAAGAGTGATGCGAATGAAAATATATTAACATCGGAGCAGCAACTTATGGAGAAACCATGTGAAGTTGATAACGATTGGAAGGTTGTTAATCGCAAGAAGACTAACTTGGCTTCTAAAACTAAAATTATTTTAAAAGGAGGAAATTCACAGATTTCGTCTTTCCAAGCCGTACAAAAAAAGAAATTTTTGCATGTTTGGTCTCTGCATCCTGATACGTCAGTAGAGGCGATAACAGAGCACGTTAAATCCATTTGCACATCGGAAGATGTGAAAGTAGAAAAGATCATCCCTAAAACTAAAAGGGATTATGCTACATTCATGATAGGTGTACCAGAATCTGAATTCGATGCAGTGAACAGTGTGGACAGTTGGCCGGTTAATACTCAATTTAATGAATGGGTGTGGTTTCGTGACTCCCGGAGGTTCGTCAGGAAAGGAGAAGAAACCCACTAAGCACATTCAAATGTATTACCAGAACGCCAGAGGACTGCGAACGAAGACGGATACCTTCTACACCAGCGTGTTGGCATCAAATTATGACATATTAACAATTACAGAGTCTGGTCTCAATGCATCTATTAAAGACGGTGAACTTATACCACCGGGATATAAGATATTGCGGTGTGACCGAGCGGACGGAAGAAAACAGGGCGGCGTTTTCGTGGCGGCAGCACCCCGGTTCGAAATTAATCAAGTGCGGGTCGGCAATGTAGACGCGGCCTTATTTGAGATTGTTTGTGCAACAGTCAGCTGTAGAAATAAGTTATTATTTTTGTGTTGTGTGGTGTACATTCCACCTAAATGTAACTATAGTGTTTATTTGCAATTATTTCAAATTTTAGAAAATGTATGTGTAAAATATAAATCAGTTATAGTGGTAGGTGATTTTAATATGCACTCAGCGACGGTTGAAGTACAAAATTACTTGGAATACTTTACTACTTTCTGTGGATTACGGCAGGTAAACAATATATGTAATATTAATAATCGTGTTTTAGACTTAGTAATGACTACGGTATTGGCGAGTGACATAGAAGTTAAAATGTCGTATGAACCATTGGTAGGCATTGACGTTCACCATCCGCCGTTAGATATTACAATATCATCTAGTTGCAACGTCGGACAGAGACCTGTACAGAACGATATAGCAATTGATAGTAGTTGTAATTGGAATTTTTAAAAATGTAATTTTTCAATGTTATATGAGAGATTAGGCAGGTTAAATTGGAACGAGTTGTACGCAATTAAAAATTCAGAAGAGGCGTTAACCTATTTCTATAATATAGTCAATGAGGTTATCAACCAGCATACTCCAATAAAAAACAGTATGAGTATGACTAAAACGAGTAGGTTCACATATCCCGAATGGTACACGTCTGATTTAATACGCGATATTAAAGATAAGTCTAGATATCACAAACTATTTAAAATAACAGGATCTCAGTGTGATTACGAAACGTTTTCTCGGTATCGTTCGATGGTGAAACGCAAAATTGTATCGGCCTACAAAGCTCATCAGCGCAAATTACAAACTAACATTAAAAATGATCCGAAATCTTTTTGGAATTTTATAAAAAATAAACAATGCAAGCGTAGTAAAACTGTTATTAAAAAAGATGGTGTCATAGTTAGCGAGGCAAAGTGTGCGGAGACTTTCGCTTCATATTTTCACTCAGTGTATAGCCCTAAGCGGCCGGTTTTGGACCCGACCGAAGCAGAACGCTCAGCGGGTGCAGGCTCCGGCGCGGCACGAGTGCATGTGGGACAGCTAACCGCGCCTGAGCTTCGCTCGGCGCTTGACCGCCTCAAACCTAAGCGCTCAGTGGGACCTGATGGTATACCTCCATATATTGTGAAGGATTGTCGGGTGGTGTTCTGTAAACCCTTGTTGCACGTCTTTAATCTGTGTTTAAGGGAAGGCCATTACCCAGATTTTTGGAAAGTGACTAGAGTTATACCGGTTCTTAAAGTGTAACGGTTAGGGCCGCACAGGTAGGTGTGCGGACCGTTAGCGGGAGAGGTAGACTAGTAGTGGTAGTAAATTAAGCACAGGTAGTTTATAGAAGAGTTTATTTAGAACTTCCGGCTAGGTCGTGGGTTGGCGTAGGCACTAGTATTGGGTTTTCGCTCCAGGGTAGAAGTAATAGGGTAGAGAGGTACCGTCCCTTAGGGTCCACCAGGTAGGGCGACGCTCCGCTACTCTTCCCTGGCTGCCGGTAGCTGGCAGCCACTACAGGGTCCGCTTGGGTATCAGCCAGCCGTAGTTCCGATGCCGTAGCCGTAGGTTGGAAACGCAGTAGGAAGGCGTGGCTTGAACCCGTAGATTGGCAGCGCAGATTAGAAGCGTAGACTGGAACCGTATGTTAGTAGCGTGGACGGGAACCGTAGATTAGAACCGTAGACTGAAACATTCACTTGAATCGTAGACTGAAAGCGCTGACTTGAACCGTAGACTGAAAGCGCTGACTTGAACCGTAGACTGAAGGCGCTGACTTGAACCGTAGACTGAAGGCGCTGACTTGAACCGTAGACTGAAGGCGCTGACTTGAACCCTGGAAGCGTGCAGAAGGGTGCGCAGGTTAGCGGTGCAGATCATGCAGCCCGCATGCGATGTGGAAGCTCCCCTAGTGGACCCCGAGCGGTGCAGAGGCAGGGAAAAGGAAAGCTCACACATCGCAGCGGTTTACAAAGCAGAGAGGGTGCAATTATAGTGTAGCACAATGACAGATGAGGTTATGGTGCTAAGCCTAAATCTAGCTGAGTGCAGATCGCAATCACATCACAATGATATTGCCGGAGGGCAGTAAATAGCTGAAGGCACATAGTACATTAGGTTTAAAGCCTATTGAGAGCACATGAAGTAGCCCTTGTGCGTGGAGTAACCTAAGACCGCGTGGTCGGTCGAGGTCAACTATACATAATCTCACAATCACGGAGTATTTCGACTAAATCAGTTACACTTAGTTTGACAATTAAATGCAGAACTCACCCAAGATCGGGGTATATTTCCTCTAAACAGAATTAATTACGGAGCAGCCGTCACTCGGTAGCAGCGGTCAGGAGAAAAAGGCGGAGTCCAAACGTCAAACTAGGGATGTGAACTTTTGAGTGATGTACAAAACTTACTATTTCGTCTATGATCACTTAGTAGATTGACCATAGACGGAACGCAACGTTACAAAAGGGAGTGGAAAGGATGACGTCAGTGGCTATAGGCCGATTGCAGTATTGTCTGCGTTCGCTAAGGTATTTGAATCTGCATTACACGCATGTATTTATTCGCCAATCAGTTGTCAACTGACTGATGCACAACATGGTTTCCGACCGGGGCGAAGTACGGCAAGTAACTTATTATCGTTTATGACATATATAAAACCAGTCATTGATGCAGGAGGGCAGGTAGATTGCGCGTACTTCGACTTCCAGAAAGCTTTCGATGCTGTTGATAACGATGTGCTGTTGTCGAAGCTGGCGGCGTTGGGTTTCACGTCACACATGCTGGAATTCTTCGCGAGTTACCTTGGCGAACGCAGGCAGTATGTGGAGTACGCAGGTTATAAATCTAGGGAATATTTTACTTTTTCGGGCATAAGTCAAGGGTCAAATTTGGGCCCATTGGAATTCATTTTAATGATCAATGACCTGCCTGCAGTTGTTCACCATGCCGGGAGTCTACTGTTTGCAGATGACCTCAAGGTGTATCTGTCGATAGCGGATGCTGCGGACGCGGAAAGGTTGCAAGGTGACATTGATCGCATAGTGCAGTGGAGCAATACAAACAAGCTTTATTTTAATGTAGCAAAATGCGGAATAATGAGCTATTCCAGGGCTAGAACACCATTGCACTATGCATATAATATGAATGACGCGTAATACCGCGCTTTAGTTGTACCCGGGACTTAGGCGTTGAAATGGTACGCGAGCTGACGTTCCGTAAGCACATTATTGATATCTGCGGCAAAGCATTTAGAAATTTAGGATTCATTTTAAGAAATTGTAAAGATTTCGATGGTACGGTGGTCGTTAGGATGCTATATAATGCGCTGGTTAGGAGTCACCTAGAATCGACGGCCATTGTTTGGAATCCCCACGAGTCTAAATATAGCATGATGGTGGAAAAAATACAAAATAAATTTACTAGATTTTTGTATCTAAAAGAGTACGGAGTGTACCCATTCTATCCTCTAATGTACCCCAGCTTGTTCGTCCTAGGTATGGTTGGGTACGTGCGGCTAGGCGTGCGCCGCGACGTCGTACTAGTGCGCTACGTGTGGAGCGTGCTGCGCGGACAGCTGCACCACCCGGCTGTGCTGGAGTGCCTGCAGTTGTGTGCGCCTGCTGGATACATGGACGCGCGCCGCCGGCCCAACACACTCAGTGTGCCATCGGCAAGAACAAGCTTGCTTAAATTTGCTCCACTGTCGCGCGCCATACAGATCATTAATTTAATAGCCATACATGTAGATATCTATAACTGTAGCCAGCCGAAATTCACAGAAATAGCACAGAAGTGCATTATATCTGAAATGTAGGTGAGGTAATTTTTATACTTGTAATATTGCATATTATATTTAGGTGTGTGTGTGTAATGTTTAGTTGTAAGCTTACAATGTCGGTTTGGAAGTATTTTCTATTAAGATGTTGTAAATGTTTAAAAAAAAAAAAAAAAAAAGTTTCTTAAGTACCAGATGTATTTATCAACTTGGAGAGGAATGTGATGACGAATTAATAAAAAATATACTGAAGTTTGACTGGTACGTTGATGACTTAATCACGGGGAGTGACCAGGAAGATCACTTGCGTCATATCCAAAAATCAGTGTCCCACACGATGTTTCCACTTAAGAAAATTCAAAAGTAATTTATCTACTCTGTTCTCAAATTCAAATTTAATGAGTTCTGATGAAAATTTAACATTCAGTGATGATTCACTGAATGTTAAATTAACAATCAATCAATCAATCAATCAATCATTTATTTCCATAAAAATAGAGTAAATACAATGTTTAGGTCTTATAAACTAAAATCAAGTTCTTCTATTTTGCTCAACGTGAAGCATACGGAAAAAAAAAATCTAAATAAAAGCATAATTAATAATTTCAATAATACGTATTTGATAAAACATTTGACAATATACCATAACAATTCAATTAAATAGAATAATATCAAAAAAATGTCGCTAACAATTTTAATATGAAAAGCAATGTCAAGATATTACAAAATATAATTTGATACATTATTAGTTCAATATTCATTATTAAAGTTGTCACAGAGCCAATCTTTTATTGAATAAACCATTTTATTTAGTAGCCACATCTTTAGGTTCTTTCTAAATTGTACTATTGGTAGATTTTTAATCAAAGATGGTAACTTATTGTATATTTTTACACACATTGCATAACAATTTTTCTGAAATAAAGTCGTTTTCGGTATATAATTTAATACAAGCCTTTCGCCGTTTCTAGTGTTACGTGGATATATCTCATTGGCTCTCATAAAAATTTCAGGGTGAGTTTTAACAAACATGCTAATTTCAAAAATGTAAATACAAGGGAGGGGCAAAATTTCAAGATTTTTGAAATGTTCTTTACATGACTCATAAGGAGGTATGCCCACTATAGCTCGTATACATCGTTTCTGTGATAGGAACGCTCTTACAGAATCTGTGGAGTTTCCCCATAATATAAGGCCGTAACGTAAGATGGAACTAACATATCCGTGATATGCTAATAAAACATTTTCCCGAGATGATGTTCTCCTAAGCCTGTTTAGAACGTAAACAAAACTGTTAACTTTTTTACAAAGAGAATCAACATGTGCCTTCCAATCACAAAATTTGTCTAACGTCAACCCTAAAAACTTAACATTATCAACTTCGTTTATTAAGATTCCATCGTGGATTATCACTTTCCGTATAATGTTTGAAGCATGAGATTGAAACTGAATGAAACTTGTCTTCGACAGATTAGCTTGTAAATTATTGTTATAAAGCCATTTCAAAACGAATCCAATGGTTCTGTTTATCTCAATATCATAACACAGCAAATTTTCACATCTTATAATAATAGAAAAGTCATCCGCAAATAGAGTACACTTATGTGTTGTTATATCAGGCAGATCATTTATATACAATAGGAACAGTAGTGGTCCTAGCACACTGCCCTGCGGAACGCCCACCTTATTTATTAAATATATCGATCTGTAACTATTTACTACAAAATCTTTGCCTATATAAGGTATATCCACACATTGTTCACGGTTTGCTAAATAGCTCTCTATCCACTTTAGGCAACCAAAACCAAATTTAACATTAAATGAAATTAAATTAAAAAAATTAAATGAAAATTTAACATTCAGTGAATCATCACTGAATGTTAAATTTTCATCAGAACTCATTAAATTTGAATTTGAGAACAGAGTAGATAAATTACTTTACATTGGGTCTAGGTTGGCATCCGAGTAGTGATTCTTTACATTTTCCTACAAAAAATATACCTCAAAATCTACCTATCACTAAGAGATTTATAATGTCACAAGCGTTTAAAATATTTGATCCATTAGGTCTACTCAGTCCTTTCATAATACAACCTAAATTAATACTACAAAAATTGTGGCTTCAAAAATTAGATTGGGACGAAACTGTCCCTCAAGATATTGAAAATAGTTGGAAATTATTTCACAAAAATGTATCGCATCTTCAAAACTTACGAACTCCTAGATTAGTCTTGTGTAATGATCCCATTCATATAGAAATACATACGTTCAGTGATGTAATTGAGAAACATATGGAGGATGTGTTATTCCAAAGCTCAAAGTCTAATAAAACAGTTGTTGTCTGTGGAGACTTTAATATAAATATATTGGAAAATTCGTCTAATACTAGCAAAATGTTAACCTTATTTAAGTCATACAACTTGTACAATATCTTCTTTGAACCAACTAGAATAACTGCTTCTAGTGCTACTTGTATTGACAATATCTTTACAAACTTGAAACCTTGTAATAAATTAATTATAAATGAGTTAGACTCTGATCACTGTGGTCAGTTAGTCACTTTTCCTAGGAATCAAGTTAGAGTACAAAGAAAACTTGTAAGTGTTGTTCCTGTCAATGAAGGCCGTTTGGAACTATTCAAAAATAATCTTATAGATAAATTACCTTTATTGCCGTATGACATCAATCCTGATCAAGCTTATACTTTGCTGTTCAATATGATTAATAGAGAGTTTAGTAACGTTTTTACCCCAAAATCACTATCGGTCAGTGATCAATTTACTTTTAGTGACTGGGCGACAGCTGGCATTTTTAAAAGTAGACATAGGTTATTTCAATTATATTATGAAAAAACGTACAATCATAGCGCAGATTTTAAAGAATATGTAAAAAGATATTCAAAAATATTTAAACGAGCCTGTTCCTTGGCCAAGTCAATACATTTAAAAAACAAGATAAAAGTATCCAGTAACAAAATCAAAACTACATGGAATATTATTAATTCTGAAACGGGAAGATCCACAGTACGTAGCCGCGATTTCCATTTGAAAATTAACGACACAGATATTAGGGGGGACATGGAGGTGGCAACTGAGTTTGAAAATTTCTTTACTAATATTCCGATTTTAACAACCAAAACTCTCTTGTCTTCTTCCACTTCCGCTTATACTATACTAAAACAAAGCGTATCTGAATGTAGCACACCTTTTGAATTTTCAGTTGTTAATGCGAAAGATATTAAACAATCATTTAAAAGTCTTGATGTAAAGAAAACTGCAGACCTTTGGGGACTGTCAGTACGAACTATCTCGTCCATAATTGACGTAATTTCACCTTACTTGGCAACCGTGTTCAATTCTTGTATTGCATCTGGTGTATTTCCTGACTTGATGAAACAAAGTAAAGTAATACCACTGTTCAAATCTGGTAGTTCTACGGATCCCACAAATTTTCGGCCTATTTCAATTCTACCGACTTTGAGTAAAATTTTTGAAAAATTGATTTTAAATCAGATGTTAAGACATTTTAATAGACACAACCTACTTCATAAAAAGCAGTTTGGCTTCACAAGGGGACGTTCAACGACAGATGCGGGCGTGGAATTGCTGAAACATATATTCGATGCCTGGGAAGACTCGCAAGATGCTCTTGGCATATTCTGCGATTTATCAAAGGCTTTCGATTGCGTACACCATTATACACTCATCAGAAAATTATACCACTACGGCATAAGGAACAAGGCTCTCGACTTCTTGACTTCGTATTTAAGCAATAGAATTCAGAGGGTCGATATTAATGGCAAGAGATCTTCGGGATCTGAGGTCACCATGGGCGTCCCGCAGGGTTCAATTCTAGGTCCATTTTTGTTTCTAGTTTATATTAATGACTTGCCATATTACGTACGGGATAATCACGAGATTAAGTTTTCGATCTCTAAATGAGCAATGGGGAAACTCTGCAGACATCAATACTATATTCGTCTTGCAGAAAAGGGCTGTCCGAGCTATTTATAATCTTGGTCCAAGGGTGTCGCTGAGACACAGATTTAAAGAAATTAATATTCTAACTGTAGCGTCACAATATATATTTGAAAATTTAATTTATGTTTATAAAAATATCTCTAACTTTGTCAAACTCTCTGATACTCATTCTTTGAATACTAGGAATAAACACAACCTTGCTGTGCATGCTACGCGCCTCCACAGAATTAGCAACTCGTTCATGGGATAATGTATACGCTTTTACAATAAACTTCCCAATGATATACGTAATTTAACATTAAAGAAGTTCAAAATTGTAATTAAATCTAAACTTTGTAAAAAAGGATACTATAAAATTTCGGACTATTTAGATGACAAAAACGCTTGGGATTGAACCGCTCTTTAGCCTTTCCTTTTTTTTTATATACATTTTTTGCCATTAATTATTATATTATTTACTTAATTATTTTGATATTGTAATGTCGTTTAAATTGAAATTATTTCTTATATATAACCACTATACATTGTAAATGTGAGTGAGATCTAGGCTGAACGCTCTTAATTTCATTAATTCTCACGATAACTGGTGCATGCTTGCACTCTGTTGCGACAGGTTAGCTCAAATAGTTATGGCACTTTCTTCAAAAGGCTATTCCATCCTATATTTGTCTCACATAAACCCTTACATCATTACAATCTGTCTGGACTTTAAAATAGACTTTGACCCCTGAGTTTGTTTCGGCGTTTCTTCTCGGGGATAGTCATAGGAAATGCCGACCCCCATCTAGTTTTAAAAAGACGTGTAAAAGTGATTGAAAAATCCTAATTGCAAAATAAATAATTTCATTTCATTTCATTAATTTAATTTCAATTTCATTTCATTTAATTTCATTTCATTTCTGCGCCTTGTAAGAGTGATATCTCGCGCAGCTAGAAGTACTCCTCCGCGAGGTGTATTCCGATCACGTCTTAATACATTCCAGCCGTCACAGGTGAGTTCTGCATCTTCCACGGACTTGTCTAGGAACGTTTCTGTTGCAGCTATCAGATTATTGTCAAGTATAGACAAATTATTTCGCCAAATATTCAGTTTAGTTTTAAGACCACGCACATTCTGATAAAAAATACTTATCATGGTAACTTTCTTTACACGACTATTCACGAAAGGACTGCTGTGAGGGAGCCGGTCTGTTTGAATAATTATTGCGAGGTGTTCTTATGTATGAGAACCATGGCTTGATGCGCGCATTTAGTGGCCATATCTTAGCTGAGAAACACTTTTCGTAGTAATCCACAGGGACTCCAATTTTATAAGACTTGTAATTGCCTTTCAGTGTCAACTCCTCTACAGTGCAGGAAACATCAGGAAACAGTTGACGGAGGTAGGCACGTATTTCCTCGGCACTGGATTCCATGTTCCAAAGGTGAAAGTGCCTACGTGCTTCTACTGCTCTTAGAGATGTGGCGTTGGGTCCGGCCGCGCCATATAAGAAGTTATGACGACGGCTCTTCTTTTTCACTTCAATCCATTGTCCTTCGTCAACACTTTGAGTAGAAGTAGAAGCACATTGACCCTTAGATGTATTAGAGACAGTTTCCTCGTATTTACGGTTGCTAGGTACGCTGGTTACCAGAGAATCACTCTCGTTTACAGAGGTCTCAGATCGACGAGTTGTTTCATTATCTTTTCGCTCCTCACATTGTACGGGTGTGATAGAAGAAGATTCAGTTGAGGCCTTCAAAAAGGTAGATTTAGTTGAGGCCTCCTCACTCTTCCCCGTAGACACAGTCGTTTGTACTGTAGTAGACCGTTTTTGATGTTTGGGTCGTTGCCGAGAGGGTTGACATAGATTTGCTACATCAGTCACCTTTTCTAGTTCATATTTTTCCAGTTTCTTACTAAGGTCATTGACCTGCAAGGAATAGCTCGCCAACTTTGTTTCATACTTTGTTATCAGCGTTACTGCATTTGTTAACTGTTCCGTTAAAACCTTCATCTCTTCTCGCCAAGTACGAACTTCAGCAGAGAATTCACAATTACAGTTGCAATTCGTGGATTCGGTTCGGGCCCGAGAATTCTTCTTACGATGCGTGACATTTTGGGCGTAATCGTCTGAAGAAATACCAACGGGGGTTAGACTGTTATCGCCACCTTTTTGTTTGTTGCGCATCGACATTCCGGGCAAATCCAGGTTTCAGAATTAACAATGTTTTTATCTGTTATGCAAGTGGGGTGATAATATTTATGGCATTTTTCTCTAATGCATTCCAAAAAATCATCTTTGGGAATTATAGTACGGCAACATGCAGCGCAATCCATATTGGCGTATAAAGCGAGTACAGCGTAGTGTGAAAGCAAGCGGGCGTCTAGCAAGCATAAAATACAAAGCGCGCGCCAGCGCTGTGTAAACAACACGAGCCGCGCGGCACTCAGCACAGCCGACAACACACGAAGCAAGCGATATTGTTCAAGGTCGCAAGCGCGCGACAGTTATTAAAATTTTAAACAGTTTTTCACTTATAACTTCAACGTCTCTGAACGGATTCGATCCATTCAGACTTTATTGGAATGTTCAATTATAAACACACACGAACATAATAGTTTTACAATTATAAACACATTTTGTACCACTTTTATCATAAAAATACACGGAGCTAACGAAAGCGACGTGTCCGTTCACCCGATAACCCCTATGCCTAGTTGACATACGGGTATAATATGCAGATATTTTCAAATTTGCACTCATCAACTCATCCTCCAGGGGGCCTAGACAAGTGGCAATCGTTCCGTGTCGATTCCATTTCGAAAATCGATATCGCTTAAGCGATGTCGATCGCCAAGTGGTAGACAAAGTAACATCAGCAAACCGAACGATAAGTCGAAGCGTTCTTTCGATAAAAATCAGCTTTTTGGCTATGGTTTCGTAATGAAACGTCAAATTCAAGACGTCAATTCTGTCAACCGGGCCAAATATAAACAAACTACATTTGGTTTGTTATTAAAATAACGTTTGTCCGGTGAAAGTGTAATTGAGGAACAATTGTGATAACATTAACTAATTAACTAAAATATTCATAGGTAAGTTCCTTAACTTCGTTAAATAATGTTAAGTTCCAAAATTACACAAATTTTATGATACTATATACAAGCGGGAACTGACTGTTTCTTTTTTCATTTTTAAGGATAATAACAATGGAAACAAAAGTGCGAGCCAGTAGTGAACAGTTTTCGACCCTTTTGGAATTCATAGAAAGGTAAGGAAGTATTCCCGGAGACCATGAACTTGATTAAATTCATATCACTTGAGAATGCTTAATGTAAACAATGACGTGATCCTAATGATTCTAACAATACGTTGCTTATTGCCCTATTCTTTCTTCATTTACAGTCACGGCGATCTTTCCAAGCCCCGAGGTGGACCTCAAGGACGACTGAAATCTGAGCGTCTGTGGTGCCAGTTGGCGACAATGTTAAATTCTATTGGTGGTGGAGGAAATAAATCGACGTTTACATTGTGGATGGTACGAATATGCTTATACCTACCTATTTTATTGTTTTGTAAAGTAAGGCCTGTGTTGTCTGAACCTCCTGTTGTTACCTTGCTTGTTAAACTTTCAAAGCCTTATTAGAAAATAGTATGACAGGACCTGTATAACATGAGTAGTAATGATAATGTTATGAGCAATATTACGACGCATGGGGTTTTTAAAATGATATGCTTAGTTAAGTAAATGATTTATTTAATTATATCTAGGTATTACTTAACATAAACATTTAAAACGAAACTTTTTTCAGGGTTCATCACAATTCATCTCATCCCCAACACCGGCCGTTACTCCACCGGCCATGCGCCAATAAAACACGATTGACTTTGAATATGATTGGTTTAACCATTACCACAGTAAGGACAACACAAAGCGCATAGATAATATTTAAAATTATATTAAAAATATTTTATTTTCAGCTATTTACAGATTTTTAAGAATTTTAAATGTAGATAAGTTGTTATATTTGTTTATAGTACTAATAGTTTTTTTTAAGTCTTTTTTAAGTATTCAAAATTATAATTATACTAAGTTCTGTTTTAATTACATAATGAGTAATTAGTTTATTTTTAAGTGTATGTGCCTAAATATTTTTGTTATTTATTTAAGTAGGAAATTAGATTAATAATATAAGAGAGCTAATTAAATAAGAAAATTATAAGCTTTATGTTTGACTTTGACTATTTTTATTTTAATAACACACCCAGAATGGACGGAGTTTGTGAAATATGATAATTATGAAAAAAAGAATGTGAATACAGAGATGACGGCTGAAAGAGTATGGAAGGAAAGTGCAACATACTCCACCGACCTCTAATAAGTAGTGATAAGGGCAGTAGAATCATGACACCCAATAAAAAATAGTTAAACATGCTACAATTATGTAGAGAATGAGTCATTTATTATTAATAGTCAATTAGAGAAACAGAAATATTGATATTTTAATGAAATTTAATATAACACCAACAGCTGACTAACAATCAGCCATATTGTTTTGCTTTTCTACAGGGTCCAAGCGTTCGCTAAGATGTCGATCGAACGATTCGATATCTCAGCGATGTCGATTGTCAAGAACGCCACTTGTCTACGCATTTGTATGAGAATAGCGATCGAGTCATTCGATTTCGTCATCGTTTCGTTACGCGATTTGACATTGTCTACCAATTAGCGATCGAAAACGATTAGTCACGTGACATTTCGAAAGCTTATGTCAATTCCATACATTTCAGATTTATCGAATTTCGCTATCGTTAACGAAAATGACACTTTGTCTAGGCCCCCAGGTCCGTAACCCTTCGCAAAGCCTCTTCGTACATGTTACTGCACTGACTGAAACCATCTGTTACTTCCTGAAGTTTGTCCCGTTCATCAACAACATCCAGAAATTGCTGATGCAGGCCTACTAGCTCTCTTTTCAAGCTTGAATTTTTATCAACAATTCTCTTAACTTCCTCCTCACTCTCCTCTCGTTCCTGTAGTAATTGTTGACATTTGCTGTTTGACGCCTTTAGTTTGTAACGACTGTTTTTGCATTCCTTACATGTTTAAAAAAAAAAAAAAATGTTTCATAAAGGTCGTGTTTGTGTGGTTCATTTTGCTTCACGCCTTATAGGACAAAAGTTTGTAATCGATTTTATTAGATACGAGAGTATTTCCGAACGTATTTTTCTAATTGTCATTTTGACAGATGTCAGTTGAGGATCGCACTATGCGATCGATCGGCAATGGTGTATGTGTTTTTTTGCTTTGTTTCAGTATTAGTTTCCTATTGCAAATCATTCGCATTGCCATTCTTGTTGCGATGCTGAATTAATACGAAAAAAACGGTAAGTTTTGTCTCCACGCACCACGTTTTACAATTAAATATGGTGGTCGTTATTTCAAGTTTTAATGGATTGTATTTTGTTCCAGGCCATTGGCGTTTTTTTTTATACCATTTTATTTCTAAATTAACTAATTTGGATTTAACTTCTATCCTGTTAGACTAGATTCATTTGTTATTGACAATCAATGACACATTGTTGATCAATGAATCATCGTGTTGTTGCGGTGACCGCGCAGCTGCACATTCCAAACTAATGAATCAGAACTAAAGTTTAAGTAGGAAACAAGGTCGCAGTGGTGCAAATCATTGGCGGCCGCAGCCAGGTGTCCACTACGTGTGCCCCTCAAAACGTATATGTAAGGGGCACCTTTTTGGTGAATAATCGTAGTCATTCCTGCGGTAGAACAAGAACAACAACAAGAACTCCTGAACCTCTGATGAACTGAAGATTGAAGTCAATGAAGCAAGAACGTATTAGCTAGATCAGTAAATTAGTCATAACAAAGTGAATGTTTATATTTTAATAAATACGGCGAAGTGCCTTTCAACAAGTAATCTAGGTTTCATTGACCTCCCAACTGTAGGGATCCCCTACAGTTTTGTGGTCCTTCGAGAGCCGGATACCAAGAACGGCTGAACATAGGCGCGCAAGTCAGGTGCTCAAGACAGGCGCGCAAGTACGGTGCTCAAGAAAGGCGCGCAAGTCAGGTGCTCAAGACAGGCGCGCAAGTACGGTGCTCAAGAAAGGCGCGCAAGTCAGGTGCTCAATATAGGCGCGCAAGTACGGTGTTCAAGATAGGCGTGCAGTCTGGTGAGCAAATATCAAGCGGGTGGACCGCGGCTCTGTGTCTCTGCCACCGAACGGTGTCAAACGGTAGAGGCCAGAGTTAACGCCGATCAAGGCGGTGTGGTATCCTTGTGCAATACCACCGGTTCTTCAAGAGTGCCTTTTTTAAGGCGCGAACCGAAGCTGCAATTCTACGCCGGTAAGGTCGCGTGTGGTGCGGGGGCCGGACTGTAGGCACTGCTGAAGGAGCCGGACATTCCCACCGGTTCCCGAGCACCCCGTAGTACGCACGATCCTCTGCTGGGTAGACCCGCCACCTATCCGATCCTGCACGAATCCATCCCTGGCGGAGCGTATCCCGGTCACCTACCGGGCCCTCCAAAAGGATTGCTAGGGTGTTAGGGTGTTAGGGCTGTTAGGGGCGTCAAGAGCCGAACATGACGCTGACCAGGAGCCAAGCAGCCACCGAAGCGAGGACATCAAAGGTCTTCGAGGAACCCCCCGCGTCACCGTCCGCACAACCGTCCACGTCCGCGTCCGCGTCCGTACCCGTTGGAACTACGTCGCGCGTGCACCCCGAACCGAACCCCCGCGCGCCCGCGTTACCCACACAGACGACGATAGACGCTGACAGATCAAGGATGACGTCACGTGACACCGCCGCCGCCGCAACTAATGTTGAAATAAATAGGGAAGAAAGAAGATCAAGAGCAGCATCAGCACGATCACAGAGATCGAGCGCCACCGTTGTTGCCCGAATTAAACAGGCAGAACTCGATGCCCAGGAACGTCTAGCCGACATTCAAAGGAGGGAACTGCAGCTTGAAGCTACACTCATAAAGAAGCGGCTAGCTTTGGAAATAGCCACTATCCGGGAGGAGACTGATCGCCAAAGCGTCAGTGCTCACGAAGCCGCAGAAGTGGAACATCGAGTTTCTGACTGGCTGAAGAACGTTCAGCACAGAGGGGGCGAACTACCCCTCATGACGTCTGATCAAGAGATGTCATCGGCAGTCCGCGCATCGGCCCCGTTCGAACGACGGGGGGAGCGTACCGAGCGCGAACCGCCGCGGGAAATAATCAGGCAACAATCGCAACACTCTTTCCTCCAATACCCACCGCAGGAACTACCAAAGGGAGTTACTATAGAAACTCCACAACGTCCTAGGTCGCCGACACCAGTACGATCTAGAGAAAGAGGAATAGACAAACTCGCCGAAGCCATAGAACGCATGGCACGGCGACGTCCGCCGCCGAGACAAGCGCAAGAACTGCCCAACTTCAGCGGCGCGCCGAACGAATGGCTGCTATTCAGATCGGCAATACGAGACTCGACCAAAATGTACGGATTCACGCAAGCTGAGAACCTAGCGCGACTTAGGATAAGTCTGAAAGGCGAGGCACGAGAAACAGTGGCCGCCTTACTGTATACGGCCACGGACCCCGCAATCATTATGCAGACACTTGAACAGTGTTATGGCCGCCCGGAGATTATTATCCTTCTCCCCCGGACCTCTGCAGAGAGTAGACGTGCCCCTAGCCGTTATTAATTTCTAAATTGAATAAAAAGTTATATTTTACTTAAATAAATATTTGCTAAAAATTAGGAGTGCATGAAGATCGAGGAGTTGTGCTTTGTAAACTTACTGCGAGCCGTGAGTACTTACTACACTCACACACACTACAACTTCAAAGTAACTACACAGCGGCGAGACGCCCGTGAAAGGGAGACAGCAAGTCGTCTGATATCAATGCGCAGAAAAGAGACAGCAGTAATCCCGCCAGCTTCGAACAAATACGGCGCTTACGCATCCATTGTACTAACCCAAAGGTCTCGCTAAACTGGACGGAAACGACAAAGCTTCGCATTGCTCGATAGCAGCAATCATAACTTGGCCCCTGAAATAGTTTATACATTTAATGTGAAAAATCAACCGGCGACACTTCTACTGTCCTGGTACTTGCACACCGCACTCCAGCACACCGCCGCCATGCCATTAAATAGAACACCCCCTGCCTCACCTGTCCCGCCGACGCCAATAGCAACGCCTGGCAGCGTTCGAAGCGCGGCACTTACGTTCCCTACGGTTACGAGTGACTCACCGCTACAGCACTGCGAGTCAGAGCCTAATCTGCATGCACTCGCAGTCAATGTCACTGAACGAAAGAAAAGAAAGTATGATGATGAAAATCTAGATGTTACAGCACTAATTAAGCAAATGTTTTCGACCTTCTCAAAGGAACAGGAAAAACGTTTTCAAGATTTAAAATCCAGTATAGAAGTTATGTCGAGTAAATATGACGAATTCTTGCAAAAAATATCCACACTAGAGAAAGAAAGAAAAGAGGATAAAATCTTAATTAAAGAATTGGAAGAAAAATTGGAAGTGTCTGAGCGAAGGTCCCGTGGAGCAGGCATAGAAATTCGGAATATACCAAAGCAAAACGGTGAGACAAAAGAAAATCTATGTAACGAAATAATGCAACTAGGAAGGACCTTGAGTGTAAACATCGACTGTTCTAATATTCGAGACGTCTATAGACTGAAATCTAAAGATGCATCTAATCCTGTTGTCGTGGACTTAACTTCCGTATTGTTAAAAGACAGAATTCTCAAGGCTGTCAAGAGCTTTAACAAAACACGAGCAAAGGGAGAAAAGTTAAATACTACTCATTTAAACCACTCTTACCAATCAAAACCACTTTACATAACTGAAACGTTAACTCACAAGACTCAGAGATTGTATTTTCTGGCCAGGCAGTTTAAAAAAAGCCACGGATATGACTTTTGCTGGACGAGTAACGGGTTTGTATATCTTAAAAAAAACGAAGACTCATCTCACATACGCATAAATCATGACACGGATCTAGATAAGTTAAGAAATTCAATATGACTATTCTATGTTGTAACTCTCATTTTCAGTTTGTTATTGATTTATTTTATATTGCATGTTTTTTTCTCACTTCGAATTGTAAGATATTTTTGTTTACATTTTTACACACTATACAGAAATTTTACACTACTCTTTATACCATACATCTTTAAGTCAGTTCAAATTGCAAGTTATCATTGTTTACATTTTACCACACTATACAGAAATTATACATTACACTTTAAAGACAACACATTTTTTTCGAATCCGTACAGATCGATATACATACATAATAAACGTCTTGTTTTCCCAGTACACGGTCATTTAGCCACATTCGAACCTTTTATAATAACACTTATGTATGACACGCTTTCAACAACACGATTACTTTATATATGGACATACGTCACAAACATAGTGCACGCAAACCATTTTAAATATTTTATTTACAATATATTCTGTAAAAGTGACCACCATTTCTTACAAAACTTTTTACTGACGACAAATTCAATGATATAATTAACTTAACAGAAAATATCGATAACCTCTCTGTATCGCAATCGCAAGAAACAAACATTGAAAACTGTCATAAATTAATATCATTGCACCCTAATCACTTACTAATCCTCACGCTAAACATACGCAGTATAAGTTGTAACATGCCAGGGCTTGAAGTTTTATTAACTAGAATGAAGCTAAAATGTGATATAATTATATTGACCGAATGCTGGCTCTCAAGCTTTTCAGTTATACCAGTACTTGCAGGTTATTCTCATGTCGGGACTAAAATAAACCCCAAACAAAATGATGGTGTAGTCATTTACTATGAGGAAAACCTTAGTTTAACAATAGAGGAGCCACACATGCAAGAATGTAACTGTCTTGTCGCAAAAATAGACAATCGCATCGTGATACTAGCTTTCTATCGGTCCCCATCTTACAAAAACATTGACCAATTTCTTTCATCCCTAGACTCATTACTACACACAGTGTCTGCCTATAAACAGATTTTTGTAATAGGTGACATTAACATAAATATTAATAATAGCAAAATAAACCTAAACGGAGAACGCTACCTGACATTAGCGGCTTCCCATGGCCTCTTACCAGCTCACACTCTGATAACTCGCTATGAGAGCAATTCTTGCTTAGATCATGCATTAGTAAAGACCAATTATCCAGTTACTACTGTAGTTCCACAAACTACCCTAACGGATCACTACCCTGTTTTATTGTGTGTTTCTGCTAAGAAAACGCGTCAATATGCAGTAACAACAATAACTAAAGTTGACTTTACAAACCTAAAACAAGATCTTACAAAAATTAATTTTGTCCCAATCTATCAATTACCAAACCCAAACTTATCCCTAAATTACTTTACAAATTGTCTTCAACACGCAATTATAAACAATACAAAATATATTACCCTGTCTAAACGTCACAAAATTATAAAACCATGGATGACACAGGGGTTGCTACGATGCACAAGAAATAGGGATAAGTTGCATTTGAAATCAAAGCTTGTACCAGAAAATTTAATTCTAAAAGTGACATACACGCGATACAGAAACTTTTGCAATGCGTTGCTAAGAAAAGTTAAAACAGAGTATGAAAAAAAATAACTTCAAAATGCACAACAAGATAATAAAAAACTGTGGAAAGCAATAAAAGAGATAACTAATACATCAATAGTAAAAAATCACCCGAAAGAACTACTAACGCTATCTACCTCTCCTGAAAACTCACTGAGCGAAGTAAATAGTTACTTTATAAACGTAGGAAGTTCACTTGCAAACAAAATACACCAAAAAAACACGCATACTATAAACAACAGACAATCCAACACAGCCACAGCTACTGGTAGTCCGAATTCATTTGCTCTCATAGACACAACTGAAAGGGAGGTAGAACGTTTCATCCTTGACTCAAAATCAGACTGTGCCTGTGGTGGAGATAATATTAGTAATAAGTTTCTGAAAACTTATAGAAGCATCATTGTACCACCTCTTACAAAGATCATAAATGATTGTCTGCAAAATGGAGTGTTCCCTGACGTCCTTAAAAAAGCAGAAGTTTGTCCAATCTATAAGTGTGGGGACAGAAATCGTATCAGTAACTATCGACCTATATCTATTTTACCAGCGATATCAAAATTACTAGAAAAAATTATAAATTTTCGACTAGTTAAATATTTAGAAAAAAATAAACTGCTTTCAGTTAACCAATATGGTTTTCGACAAGGAAAATCAACTGAGCAAGCCGTAAATAAACTTATAAATTTTGTTACCTCCAATTTAGATAAAAAGAAAAAATGTCTCACTATTTTTCTAGATCTCGCAAAGGCATTTGATACAATTTCTATTTCCCTCTTACTGGACAAACTCGAAAGACTGGGAATTAGAGGTACACAGCTGAAACTTTTTACTAGTTACCTGACTGGCCGGTCTCAGTGTGTTCGTGTTGGGAAATGTAAGAGTTCTCACCTTCAGGTTACGCACGGTGTACCACAAGGTAGCGTACTGGGACCTACTCTATTTCTTGTGTATATGAATGATCTCACGAGTCTTGAACTTACGCATGGTGAAATCATATCTTTTGCAGACGATACTGCCCTATCGTTTACTGCCAATACATGGGAAGAGGCTTTTAGTGCTGCACAGCGGGGCTTCGATATCGTGGGTGGGTGGCTTCAGAGTAATATTCTTACACTAAATGTGGACAAAACCAAGTACATTTGCTTTAGCATAAAAAATCTAACTGGAGATGGCATCCTGCGAAATATCATATCGCACGAGTGTCACTCTGAAAAAGACTGCAAGTGTCCTACATTGGAACGCGTGGAAACAATGAAATATCTAGGAGTTAACATAGATAGCAATCTCAATTTTAAAGAACATGTTAGGCTGCTATGCTGTAGAATACGAAAGCTCATATATATTTTCAAAAACCTGAGGCACATTGCGGATTTTAAGTTGCTAAAGCAGATATATTATGCTCTCTGTCAATCGCTTCTAACATATTGTTTATCATCTTGGGGAGGGACATCAAAAACAACTCTGAAGGCTGTAGAGGTCGCCCAGCGTGCAATACTGAAAGTCGCTACGTTCAAGCCTATCCGATTCTCTACAACAACACTATACGTAAAATGGGAAGTCATGACCGTGAGACAATTATACATACTAAGCGTTGTCCTCCTACAACACAGTAAACTAAGCTACGACCCACTAATCCTCCAAAAACGAAGAAAAGATATAGTATGCGAAAGAACTATGCTGTTTAAAACTAAATTTAGCCAACGCTTTGTCCAATCCATTGGTCCATTAATTTACAATAGGTTAAATCGAATCCTTAATATATACCCCCTAACAAAAATGCAGTGCAAGAAGAAACTTACCGATTACCTGAAGACTCTTACCTATGAACAGACCGAACTTCTTCTGAACATAGCATCCTAATAAAAAAACCTATTTAATACAACTTAACATACTTTTCTCATAACATACACACAAATGCGCGCACGTACACTCACTCAAACCACAACACACAGCAGAACACTAGACAACACCTCACACAACCTCTTATACATCAGACACGTACATTTCCATCCCACACAAATAAGAGGACCTGCATGCAAATTCTACACAAACCTTTTCTTTTTTTTTTTTTTTTATATACTTTTTTTTTATACTTTTTCCTTCTCTAATACCTAAGTAAAGTAAATAAATACATTATAAATCAACAAATGAAATCATGATAAAGGCTATTATATATGTATAATACTCGAGGGGTTTGGCGCTGATAGCCGAAATACAGGCTCTGCCTAGTTCGGCTACAGATGACTACACCACTTAATCTGACTCAAACTAGCCTGTTAAAATATTTTGTAATTTATGTTTAAGTCTCTTTAAATAAACATTATTATTATTATTATTATTATTATCGACAGAGCGTTGAACGACATACAAAAGTTCAGCGCCCCGGAGGATCAGCCAGCGAACTGAACGCGTTCGCAATAAAACTACAGAACATTGTCAGTGTACTCTCAAGCATAGATGAGAGAGGGTACCTGCAGAACCCCATGTTGGCTCGTCAAGTGACAGAGAAGCTGAGTCGACACATAAGAACGAGATGGTGCGACTACGCAGACGAATACGGATGTCGCAGTGAACTTGAGATCGTGACTCTGTCCCGCTTCCTCATGCGCGAGGCGGATCGCGCCATCAGATTCACCTACTCTGTTACTACGAACGTGACAAAAGAGCCAACACGGAGTACGACAGCAGCCAAGGGCCACAATACGCCGATGCGCCAACAGAACGAGCGGAGGCGCAACGCCGCTGCGTACACAGCCGCGGAGAACAAGACGTGTCTCTGTTGCGGGGCCGAACACGATACGGCCAAATGCAAGAAACTGGAAGCGATGATAATACCCAAGAGATGGGAATGGGCAAAGGAGGCACGCGTTTGTTTTCGCTGCCTGAGTAGCCGTCATCACCGAGCCAGTTGCACCGCGAAGAAATGCGGTGTGGATGAGTGTCGCCACCCACATCACGTGCTTTTACACGGCACAGAATGAGCTGTTGTGGGAGGCACACAGAAGGAACAAACGATCGCCGCGTCGGCTCACACTGTGATGTCGACGGGCGCGGTACTGTTGAAAGTATGTCCGGTCACGATCCAAGGGCCGGACGGACTGGAAATTGAGACTTACGCTCTACTCGATGAAGGTTCTACGATAACTCTGATCGACGAGGAAATCGCTAGAACCGTGAACCCGCACGGAACGAAGTGCGCGCTGCGGTTGCACGGACTAACGGCAACGCAGCAAGAACCTGACAGTGAGAGCGTAGATTTGGTGATCCGGGGAGCACGAACGAACTCCCATCCAATGAAGGCGCGAACCGTCAAAAGTCTCAACATCAACAGTCAAATGATCGCAGCAAGTTGTTTGAACTATAAACACTTGGAACAGCTGCCACCGAACGAGGTCTGCTATGCAAACGCAAGACCGCGCGTACTAATAGGTGCTGATAATTGGCACCTAATAGTATCGCGAAAGCTCCTGATCGGAGAGAAGAACGAACCGGCCGCGTCACTAACCCAGTTAGGATGGGTAGTGCACGGTACGGTGCCGCGGACAATAGTGGCGAAAGAAGATCCTAAAGATGGCGCTACAGTGCTACACGTACGTGCGCCTGAGCATCGCGACCGAACTCGTCGCGATGACGAACTGAACGAGCTTGTCAAAGCGCATTTCGCGATCGACGCACTGGGAATAGCGAGCAACTACAAACCAGTAAAGGAAGACGAGCGTGCGAAGGAAATATTCCAGAGAACAGCGCGTCTCGTCAACGGGCGCTATGAAGTAGGTTTACCTTGGCGAACAGAAAATATTCGCCTACCGCCTAGCTACGATATGGCGGTACGGAGGCTACGAGCAATAGAACGAAAGATGGATCGAGATACTGAATTTAGGCAAGCGTATACGTCACAGATGGACAACCTGTTTAACAAAGGATACGCCGCTCCCGTCGAAGATGACGATCACCACCCGATTGACTGGTACCTGCCGCATTTCGCGGTTACCAATCCGAACAAGCCAGGGAAGGTACGCCTTGTATTCGACGCTGCAGCGATCACAGGCGGGCGCTGTCTTAATGATGAACTACTTACCGGACCTGATATGCTTAGAACGTTGTACGGCATACTATTCAGATTCAGAGAGAAGCCAATTGCAATAACAGCCGATATACGTGAAATGTTTCTACGAATTAATATTCAAGCCAAGGACCGAGTACGTAGCCGATGACGCAACCAGAGGCAGCAGAACGCGTCTCACACAGAACGATCGATGGTTTAGCGGGCCAGCTTTCCTGAGAGAACCTGAGGAGAACTGGCCGATAGAAACCAACCAGAGCGACGAAGAACAAGAAATGACAGCTCACATAAGAACCAATGAGGGCGTGATCGACATGACGCGCTTTTCATCATATGAAAGGATGTTGCGCGCTGTAGCTTATGTGCACTTGTTTATAGACAAGTACGCAGGCGCGCGACTGCCCTGGAACTGAAACACATAGATAATGCTGAACGAACGCTTATCCGTGAAGCGCAACGCGCGAGCTTCCCGCAAGACATTAAACGTCTAGCATCAGGAAGTAATGTGGAACGATCAAGCCGATTACTCAAGCCTGACCCGGTATATGATTCCGATCGAATCATTCGATTGAACGGGCGAATCGATGCCGCAAACGTGCCTGAAAACAGAAAAAGGCCACCCATATTAGACGGCAGACACCCGCTAGTAAGCCTGCTGATACGTCACGAACACGTGAAGAACGGACACGCAGGTCGTGAACAACAAAATTAGAAGAACAACACCGCCGATACCTGTTAAAGGAAACCTGCCGAACGAACGACTCGACGCGTACTCTCGACCGTTTACGCGTTGCGGTGTAGACTGCTTCGGACCCATGGTGGTAACCATAGGAAGACGTAGAGAAAAACGATGGGGACTACTATTTACGTGCCTCGTCACCAGAGCAGTCCACATTGAACTACTGGCAGGACTCAGCACCGATTCGGCTATAATGGCTATCAGAAGGATGGCCGCGCGCCGCGGATGGCCTAAGACTATAATGTCTGACAACGGCACGAATTTCCGCGGCGCCGACGTAGAAATAAGGAAAGCGTATGAAGAGTGGTCGCACGAACTGAAGGACTACACGCTTACCAAAGGAGTGGAATGGCGATTCATCGATCCCGGGGCGCCTAATCAGGGAGGAGCCTGGGAAAGGCTGATTAGAAGCGTCAAGTCCGCACTCGCGGTCGTGCTGAAAGAGCGCGCACCGCGAGAAGAAGTATTGACAACAATAATGTCTGAAGTAGAATATACGATAAACTCGCGACCGTTAACTCACGTCTCAATGAGCCCAGAAGACACAGAAGCGTTGACTCCGAACCATTTTTTGATAGGATCAGCAGTGGGACTACCGGTCACTGGAACTTGTGACGTAGCCGACAAGCGCGCGTGGAGAACTGCACAAGCGCTAGCCGATCATTTCTGGGCAAGATGGGTGAACGAATACCTACCAACATTAGCTCCGCGCGGTGACGTCAGGAAAGAGGAAGACGACGTAGATCAAATAAAAACGGGCGACGTCGTTATCATAGCCGACGGCTTGCTACCGCGTAACGTGTGGCCGCGGGGCCAGGTCGAGCGCGTGGTTCCGGGACCGGACGGTGTAGTGCGGAGCGTGGACGTGCGAACTCGCGGGGGTATCTACAGGCGACCAGTAAGGAGACTCATCATCCTGGACCGAGGAGAAGAGGCTCGCGATGCTATGCCGGGGGGAGGCTGTTAAGGATAGATGCGTCATCCTGTTGTGATGGTAGCCTCACACCTGCATACTCCAAAACAATGTGTCATTGATTGTCAATAACAAATGAATCATCGTGTTGTTGCGGTGACCGCGCAGCTGCACATTCCAAACTAATGAATCAGAACTAAAGTTTAAGTAGGAAACAAGGTCGCAATGGTGCAAATCATTGGCGGCCGCAGCCAGGTGTCCACTACGTGTGCCCCTCAAAACGTATATGTAAGGGGCACCTTTTTGGTGAATAATCGTAGTCATTCCTGCGGTAGAACAAGAACTCCTGAACCTCTGATGAACTGAAGATCGAAGTCAATGAAGCAAGAACATATTAGCTAGATCAGTAAATTAGTCATAACAAAGTGAATGTTTATATTTTAATAAATACGGCGAAGTGCCTTTCAACAAGTAATCTAGGTTTCATTGACCTCCCAACTGTAGGGATCCCCTACAGTATGAATTATCTTCTCAAACAATTTAGCTATTACACATAATTTTGAAATAGGCCTATAGTTGGTCACATCACTTTTAGATCCTTTTTTATGTATGGGAGTTATAAAGGCTGATTTCCACATTGAAGGCATAACACCCTCAGTCAAAGACATTTTAAACAGCAAACAGATGGGTAAGGAGATAGTTTCCGAGCAGTTAACTAATAAAACAGGAGGGACTTGATCTGGACCAGCCGATTTGTTATTGTCAAGCGATTTAATTAATTTCGTTAATTCACTGCGCTTTACTGATATGTTGGAAATATTTAGTATCGATTCGCGATGGTTGGCATAGTGACGACACGGTTGGCGTAGTGGCTAAGCGATTAGCTTTCTGCGCTAAGTGTCGCGGGTTCGATCCCCGCACGGAACAAATATTATATTTGTATGATCTACAGATAATTGTTTCGGGTCTGGGCGTTTGTGTATGTGAATATATGTGTTTGTAAACGCACCCACGATACAGGAATTATAATAATAATAATAATAATAATAAATGTTTATTTATCCAAAAAGTTATATACATATTAGACATAAGGTGGTAGGTCATACATAGAAACTATTTGACAAAATCTATATAACCAAAAATTATAAACCCTGTCTCTTAAACTAGGAGACCTGTATCTTAAGAGACAGTGTTTGGCCAAACAGTGCATTGTCTTTATAAGAATGAACGCGTATTGATCTACCAATACAGGTGTAGCTTAATATTAACAATATTTTGATTTAATTTGAGGCTGAGATTGCAGTTAGATGGGTTCTGAGTAGTTAGTAAGGTGGACAGGCGCGCGCGCGCGCGCGCCTGTCCACCGTGATTGTGTGTGTGTGTGTGTGTGTGTTTGTTTGTTTGTTTGTTAGGGACATTTTAAGTGATGTATGCTAGTAAGGATTCTGTTTTAATATAGTCCTGCTGCATGAGCCAATCCGTAGTCTTTGATTTAACTTTATATTTATTTAAGTCAATTATGTCTAGTTCCTTCTGTAGTTTTTTATATATATGAATACTCAGGACATAGTATTGATGTCTTGCGAACGATGTATTGTGTTGTACACCTGAGGGAACATATGTTCGCTTCCTAGGGTCAGAAGGTGGTAAGCAGCCATGTATTCTGAGAACAGAATGAAAAACAAAGAGCTGTCGAACTGTTAATACTTTGCAGTCAGTGTAAAGTTGCGTTGTTGGGTATCTATGTGGTTTTCTTGTTATAACTTTAAGTACCGCCCTTTGTGCCCTCTCTGCTCTCAGAAAACAAGTCTTAGCTGCTCCACCCCATGCAGTTATGCAATATCCAATGATCGATTGGCATAATGCGAAGTACACCATTTTGAGAGTGTCAAACCCAGCAGATTCACGGAGGGATTTGAAGATGTGAATAAGACGAAGTGTTCGATTTGATAGTGTATCAAGGTGTGTCTCCCAACTTAACCCATCGTCAATATGCACACCCAGGTATTTCACACTATCAGCTCTAACAATGGTTGGGCATGAGCACAATACCAACTGATTCTGACATGAGTGAGCTTTTATCGCGAAGGTATTTGTGGGTTTGGTGTTGCGGCGAATTGCAAAGGGTATATAATAAGTTTTATTTAGATTAAGTGTCAGCAAGTTTAAGTCAAGCCAGTTCATTATTGTAGACAGTGCAAGTTCCGCCTTTGCTTTCACATCTTCCCAAGTACGTCCTTGAACTAGAATCGCTGTGTCATCGGCATATGCATAAATTTTAGAAGATGGGATTGACATACTACAGAGGTCGTTTATGTAGATTAAGAATAGTGTGGGACCCAGTATGCTTCCCTGGGGTATACCGTAAGACACGACCTCTTCATCGCTATAGCTAGAGTCTATTTTAACTCGCTGGCTGCGATTACTCAGGTAATCTTTGAAGATCTCCAGTGCTATGCCTCGTACACCCAAATACTCTAGCTTAGATATAAGGATGGGAATAGAAACTGTGTCGAAGGCTTTCGACAGGTCCAAAAATATTCCAAGGCACTTTGACCTGTTGTCCAGTGTTTTGGCAATAGATTGCGTTAAGTCCAGAACAGCGTCTTCAGTGGAGACTCCTGAGAGGAATCCATACTGATTATCTGCTATAGTTTTATACTTATTAAGAAAACTTCTTAGATTTTTGCTAAGAATCCGCTCAAGAATCTTTGAAAGCGATGGCAGCACTGATATAGGTCTGTAATTATCGACACAGTTTCTCTTCCCTCCCTTATAGATTGGGTGGACTATGGCCTTCTTCAGAGAATCTGGAAATACTCCTGTCTCTATGCAAAGATTGCAGATATATGTTATCGGTGGTACCAAGATGTGCCGACATGTCTTAAGAAGCGACGCTGATATTCCATCCCAACCTACGGCACAGTCATTACGTAACTGCATTATAATAGATTCTACGTCACATTCGTCGACTTTTTGTATAACGAGTGAATTGGCCGGTGACTGCAATGTGTTATTATCGCCAGCGCGTGGGATGTCACGGTTTAGTCGCCTTTTATTAGGGTCACTTAGTATTTTTGCTGCCATGTTTTTACCTATATTACTGAAGAAGGAACAGACATTGTTTAGGGAAGACTTAGGATTGTCACATATTTTCAGCAGTTCAACGGGGCTAGAGCATATTTTACCAGTATTAGTTATTTCCTTAATTGTTCTCCATAGTGCTTTAGGATTATTCTTTGACTTTTCTATTTCACTCTTCTCATATGTTCTCTTCAATTTCCGCAGTAGCGTATTACAATAGTTTCGATATCGCGTGTAAGTTACCTGTAGTATTATATTATCTGGTGATTTTTTTGATTTTGTATGTAGTTTATCTCGATGCTTAATACATTTTAGAAGACCTGGGGTTATCCACGGTTTTATGGTTCTTTGTTTTCTAGGTACGTTTATTTGTTTAGTATGTTTAGATATTATTGATGATAGTGATGTAATTAGTTTATTCATAGCTATATTGGCGTCTTCAATTTTGTAAATACCCGTAAAATCAGTGTTTACTATTTCTTCCTTAATGGCGTCAAGATTAGCCCGAGATATAGTAAAATTCTTGTTTCGTGTCGGGTTTGTACTTGAAATCATAAGAACAATTGGTTTGTGGTCTGTTATGTGTGATTCTAACACTAAAGTAGTGGCATTTAATTTTGTTTTTAACAAGATGTGATCAAGGCAATTTTCCATTCTAGTGGGTAAAAGGTGGGATGGTAGTAGTCCAAAGGACGCGTTTAGAAGAAGATAATCTAGTGCACGGTCATTCCTACTGCCCAGCTTGATGTCAATATTGAAGTCTCCCACAGTTGTAATATTGGTAGAGTAGGGTAATTCAGTATAAATATTATTCAAACTAGTCAAAAAGCTATCGAACTGATCTTTGGTGCTATTCGATGGAGAGCGATATACCGCTAGTACCGTAAGCTTATTTTCAATTTGACATACTAGACAATTCGCATAACTTAAGTTTGGTTCCCAGACCGTGACGTTTAACCCAATTTTAGTGTAGACTATTACCCCATCATTTTGATTTGTTATGTTTTTTGTGGAGTGCGGCTGGTATCCGTTTAATACTGGGAGATTATTCACCTTACTCAGCCAGCACTCGGTCAAAATAATAATGTCAAGGTCAAGGTTAATTAAGCATAACAATGCTTGAAGACTATCGAAATTTTTATTTACACTACGTATATTTATGTGCAATAATTTTATGCTACTGTCGGATGAATTAATATATTTAATGCATTCGTGCGGGTCACAAGAGAAAGAGTTCCCGAGATTGTGGTCGTCAAGGTCACTATTTATACTATTTATATTAGCCATTTGAAATGATAACAAACACCGAAAGAGGAGTCAGTGGTTTTGATAGTGTTGGTATTTGGTATTCGAGAATAACATCACCTTTCTGTAAATATAATATAGTGGTGAAAGTAAGTGTATTTGTGTGTATTTTATCCATTTTTGTGTGTGAGTTGGGGTTTTTATTGTGAAAAATATGTTTATTAGTGTATAATATAAAAAAAAAAAATTGAAGTTTAGATACAAAATTTACAAGGTTTGTGAAATGAGATATAAGTAACAAAAGATTTCTAAGTGACGATTGGGGGATTAGTTCAAGTAGTCACACATTCTTCGCGGCGAGATCTTGGAGACATTTCTCTGATTTTATTAGCAACTGTTTGTCGCCCGCTTGCTTGCGAAGGAAGATGTTTCCATTGCTTACCCAGCAAAATGTATAGCTGTTTTTATTCGCGAATTCTCTCGCCAGGTAGAACAGCCTCTTAGAGCTCTGTGGCAACTGTTCCGCCACATAAACCGCCTGCCGTTTTCCTGGTAAGCCGATCAATTCAGTGTTTAATTTGTTTTCCTTCGATTCCTTGCTGTTGTAGGAACGGATTGCGGACAATATGTTTTGTTTTGTACGGACTGTAGTGAATTCAGCAATGATTGGACGCGTGGTAGGGGCCGCTGTGCCCGTCGTGGGTTTCCCAGGCAGGCGATATATGTCACGAAGTTCGGCTTCGGGTATAGGCACTCCAACTAGTTTACCTATGTTGCAGACTGTTTTTATTAGGCCGGTTGTACTATCACTATCGGTTTCTGGGATGTTTCTTATTTCGATTCCCGACGACCGTGACTTGTACTGGAGATCAGTAATCTTCTTCTCAAGGTTTTCTATATAGCCTCGCTGTTCTTGACGCTCTTTCTTGAGCTCCTCTACCTCTTTCTTTAAGTCTTCGAATTTTTGGTTCATGAAGGTTATTGATCGCTCAATCTCTGCATTCGTTTTAGATATTTCAGCATTTGACTCTTGAATTTTTATGTTTTGGGCCTTAATCTCACTTACGTCAGTAACTAGTTTTGACATCAACGCGGTCTGATCTTCTAAAATCTTAGTGATTCGGGTGTCTTGATCTCTTCTCCAAGCATCAAATAAGTCCTGTATATCCTGCTCACTTTGAGGTGAGTTTTCATGTCTTGGACGTTTATTTCTACTTGTAACATAGTCGTTTATTTCAAACGCCGAGTTGATGTCGGGTTCGGACTGAGTTTGAGTCAGATTAATATTTTGCGGTTGTAATTAATTATTCCTAGTGTGGGGCAACGTTTTTAAAAAAAAAGAAAAGAAAGAAAAGAAAAAGATGGATGGGTAAATCAGGAAACGATGAAGTTTGGGAAGATTGCAAAAAGGTTGAATAAAAATAGTCACTAAACAAATGACAGATGTCATTACCTCCAGTTGCCGCGGTATTACCGTAATTTATAGTGCTAGGGATGTTGGAAGAATTTGACCTCGATTTAACGAATTTCCAAAAATGTTTAGGATTAGTTTTGATTGCACTTTCAACAGATTTTATATAATTTTGATAACAATCACTCTCCAACCTTTTTACTCTCTCTCTCAATAGTTGGTACGTGGCCCTATCCGATAAGTTTCCATATTTCTTATACTTTTTAAAGAATTTAAATTTTTCTTTAATAACTTTTTTCAATACACTAGTGTACCACACCGGGTATTGATCCTTCCTACAAATTTTAGATGGGACATGCTTAGTAATCATTTTATTTAAAAATTAGTAAAAGCAGCTCACAGCACTCTCAATAGGTTTATCGAAAAATTCCTCACCCCAGTCGATCTCAGAAATCTCGTCATTAATTTTTTCGTAATTACCCCTAGTAAAAATGAACTTAGTACGTACCGCCGGTATTAAATAGGAAAATTTAAAGAATTTCACGTTAATATTAAGTGCATTATGGTGAGGATCAATGTGAACTAAGGGCTCCTCACACTCGGAAACAGCGACTTCATCATTTGAGAGTACAAGGTCCAGTATTCTCCCGTAACGATTTAATACACCGTTATACTGATTCAAGTCATGAGTACATAACAAATCTATTAAAGAATGTTCATCTACGCTGTTAACATTACCGGGTGACAAGAATGACTGACTGACATTTGATGACCATGATATCCCGCTCACGTTGAAATCCCCGATTATCAAATATTTTTCGTTTGGTTTAGTTATTAATGTCTCATCAATCTTTAAAAGAAAATTATGTAATTGGTTAGAGAAAGATAAAACCAGATTCTGTTTACATAAATATATTACATATATTTAAGCTGAAGTTAAACGACGATCTAATATTGCACTGCTTAATTGGTAATGTCAACCATAAGTCCTCAGCAGTAGTCTCGTAGCACGGCTGAGGAACGGCACAAACGTCCTTACGAACTGCAATGAGCACTCCCCCTCCTCGAGTTTGACCAGTAACAGCATAGTCCCTATCCCGACGCCACACTATATACCGATTGTCAAATAGCTCCGAGTCACTCACACTTGGCAATAACCACGTTTCCGTCAGAATTACAATATCATAAGAAGTAAGGCATACGTTACGATAAAATTGAACAGTTTTTGAGCGTAATCCGCGAACATTCTGGTAATACACCTTTAAATCACATACAGCCATAGTTGGAACATGAAAATAATCGTAAATTAAGTGAAAGAATAGGGCTTATAATATTCCACATAAAGCATAAACAATAAGGGACCAAGATGATTAGAACAAATAATATTACATGTGGGTGCATTGAAATATTTAGGAGTAAAAGTTTGGCGAACCAGAAACTAGCGAAGCTACCACTATGCATCAACAAACTTAACACATCAAATGTAAAATATGGCAGAGCAAGAGAGACAAACATACAATTAGCACTTTTTACCTTAAAATGAACGGTGTGACAAGCAATACAAAAAGCCCGAGAACAATAGCGAGGTGTTAACGCGTCTAATGAGCCAGGGGTACTAAACCTGTTACAAATAACTGATACAATTGTACTTATTTTTTCTAACATTAGCAATTTAAAAGACAAGTGTAAACATGCAATAAAACATATATAAACAACATTTGGAGATGAAATACAATCGAATTTAACACTGACTACAAAATTTTGTTTAAATCTGATATTTTGTTGATGGTGAATGATTTAGTTGTATCGTTTTTTCGGATGTGAATTTTACTAAATTTGACCCAAACGTAACTGTAATTTTTATCTTTTGCAATTTGTCTGGCCTTATTAAGCAAAAGTTTCGATTCAGTAGTCAAATGGTCGTTAACAAAAATCCTTCCCGAGTTATCTTGGAAGCCAAGGTCCTCAGCTTTTATTACTTTGATGGCTCGTGCAGATGCAATAAATTCTTCCTTTATATATCTGTTAATGAAACTTACAATGATAGATTTTTCCTTGGAGTTATAAGTAGGAATTCTAGATATATAATTGATTTGAGTCTTCGGGAAACCATAATCCACTTTTGCGCTGATCTTTTCGATAATCTGAAACAAGTTTTCGTCTTTGCTCTGGGGCACGCCTTTGATCTCAACGTTATTAAGTCGCGATCGCTGTTCACCGTTACAAACTTGAGTCTGAATTTCGCCAATAACCGAGTCTAACAATATATGCTTCTGCTGAAACTCAGAAACTGTGTTCTCCACAGTAACAAGTTTATCGATGAATTCATCGAGCCTGGCGTTAGAAAAATCGAATGATGTTTTAAGTTCCTGGATCTCATTCTTAATGCTCTTGACGTCTTCAATCAGTGTAGGGAGCTCAGTTAATTTGAATTTAATGTCCCGAATTTCCCTTAATATACTATCTAAGGATACCTGTTCCTTGATTGTAACCGGTGCAGGTGAAGTAACTCTGCACGATGAACATTTCCATGCTGCCCTCCGGTCAACTCCCAGTTTTCTCCATCCGGATTCAGATATGCTTGCACAGCTGAAATCCAGTTGATTCCCACACGCAGAACATTGAACGCCATCAGTAAAGTTAGAATTGCACATTGCACACTTATTCATGATTATT
This sequence comes from Shargacucullia verbasci, assembly GCA_947562105.1. Taxonomy (NCBI): domain Eukaryota; kingdom Metazoa; phylum Arthropoda; class Insecta; order Lepidoptera; family Noctuidae; genus Shargacucullia; species Shargacucullia verbasci. The sequence goes on along the minus strand of OX387281.1, from coordinate 15,850,767 downwards.
ACTTTAGTAAATAAGAAAAGGTTGACGATGTATGACAATTTATAAAGCTGTTAACAATACGTGCTACTTCGACAACTGCCCACACGAGAGTGATTTTCCAACAAAACTGTTAGTGTCAAAGAAAATAAACTGGTCACTATATTGACCTACTAAAAAGTGCATGTGCATATTAAGCATATGAATATACTTATTTTGTCTATCTGATAAGTGGTCTAGGTATGGACATGCACACAGTATTATTTTATTACAGTTCAAATTTAACATTAAGGCAACACTATTGGTGATATCTTTTTTTGTAACATTTAAACTATTACCAATCAATAAAGTTATATTAGTATATGAATTGTAACATTTATTAGCCAATAGTGATGATATAATCTGTTTATAGGATGTCCCAGGTAAACAATTGTTTTGTGAGGAATGATCCAAGCTGTTGCTTAATAATCCACCAAAACCTTTGCCTGTATTATCAGAGTACATGACTGACTGATAACAGGATTTAGCAGACATTTTTATATTGGTACTCTGAGATATTTCAGCATTACTAATATCACATCGACTCCCAGTCTGAGGACCTTCCAAGATCCTTGGCTTATTCATTCAAGAATCATTATTCTTCGATTCATTCATACATTTACATAAAACGGTGCTGTTGTAAGTCAAAGAGACTCTATCAGCATTGTAATTACACATATCAACAAGCCTGTCCGCAGCAAGGATACGTTCCTCAATTTGTTTTTGTGAGGGTATATATTTAATATAAATAGAATTAAGCGACTCCTCTAGGATATGGATATCAGACTGTAAGAGCTGAGTATCAATTTCATATATATTTTTACTATCCTCTAATTTTATTTGACAATTTTTGAGTTTATTAATTAAGTCAACACGTTCTTTCCTTAATATAGTATTTTTAAAGAATTGTTTTTGGTTTTTCTTTAAAAAGTTACATTTCTTTATAATTTTATTAATTTTTATGTATTTCTTAATTTTATTATGGCTACTTTTAAAATTATGACTGTGACTAATGTTAGACAAGGAATCTTGTTCAGTGAGATCAATGGTAGTCATATACATTACTGGAATAGGGTTAGAACAAGGGTAAATTAATTCACTATATAGATTTTGGGTTGCAACAGCCTGTGTGCATTCCTTTTCATTCTGAAAGTTAGATTTATTTATTTATTTCACAGAAAGAACGGCACATAATACCACTTACACTTTTGCTTAAAAGGTTACATTTTAAAACTTACTATCCAAACAAGAATTTATAAAAAAGACACAGTAGTCTAATTAATTATTTCATCCATTATTCATCTCACAAAACTTCAAACATTCCAACATAAAAGATCGTCTAGCACTCGATTCTCTCGCAAACACGTCACACTCTGGTTTTGAATCCAGGAAACGGTTTAACAATTTCAAAATGCGTGGAACCGGCGAATTAGCTCTACTTACAGTCCTGCAGCTAGGTACTGCAAACAGTTGGTGTTTTCGATTTCTAAGGTAATTATCGGGGGTGAAGATTTGAAGAAATGCATTGTGTAAATCCGGTGCGTTTATTTGGTTGTGAATGATTTTCATAAAAATTAATATTTGCTGCATAACACGACGTACTTGGAGAGAATTATATCCTAAACAGCCCAATAAAAACAATGTAGGGTATAAAAATGGATAGACACCGTAAACGCGCTTGTAAAGGTTTCGCAAGAAAGCTTTTTGCACCTTCTCTAATAACAGGACGTATGTGACTTCGTGCGGATTCCAAAACGTAGCACTTGACTCCAGTTTGCTACGGACCAGAGTATTGTATAATAATTTGATTACATTGTGATTGTGGAAATCACGAGAATTACGGAGAACGAAACCGAGTCTGCGAAAAGATTCCTTTGCCACCGTTGTAATGTGGTCATGGAAGGTGAGCTTTTGGTCAAACAAGACGCCCAAGTCTTTCATGTTGATACTCCTTTCGATGACAGTGTCACCAAGCTGATAATTAAAATAGATTGGCCGTCTCATTCGACCAAAAGCTACCACTCGACATTTGCTTATATTAAATTCCATTTTGTTTGCCGCACTCCACTCATTCAACGCATCAATATCCTGTTGTAGCGCAACTGCATCAGCTTCTGACCTTATTTTACAGAATATTTTTAAGTCATCTGCGTACAAAAGACATTTAGAATGTTTTAGAATTGAAGGTATGTCATTAATCATGATTAAGAAAAGCAATGGACCGAGCACGGAGCCTTGACTCACGCCAGAATGAGTATGGTAAGCACTGGATTCATATATTCCTAGGCGTACAAATTGTTGGCGGTCACGCAGGTAGTCGGCAATTAATCTTAGAAGTTTTGGAGCGAAACCAATACTATTTAGCTTTGCAAGTAAGGTGTCATTATTGACTCGGTCAAATGCCTTCCTGTAATCAAAATACAACACGTCAACTTGGCATGTGTCAAGACTGGTAGAAATGTAATCTACAAGAGTCAAAAGGTTCGTTTCTACTGATCTTTTACTCCGGAAACCGTGCTGTTCATTACACAAATTAACTTCTACTTGTCTGTAAATATGTTTGTGCAAAATGTGTTCAAAAACTTTTGCTAGTGTAGGTAGGATGGCTATGTGGCGATATTCTTCAGCAATAGTTTTGTTAGAGCTTTTAGGTATAGGGGTAACCCTGGAAAGCTTCCATTGCTGAGGATATTCTCCCTGTTGCAAAGCTATGTTAAAAATGTGGCATAATGGAGTCACTAAAATTTTAGCCATGCACTTTAGTATGTAAGGTGGTATGTTATCTGGGCCTATGGAACTATCGATTTTTAATTTTTTTATTCCGTATTCTACGTCTTGTGGTAAAAATTCATGTATATTAACTAGGCAACTATCAGACGAATCATAATTGTTATTGTGTCTAAGTAATTCTATATTAAGATGTGGAACTTCATTTAAAAAAACACTTGAGAAAAAAGTCGCAAAAGCCTCTGCAGCTGCGATTCCGGTCACAGTTTCACCTTGGAAGGTAATAGTTGGTTCAAATCCACCTTTTGAACGCAAGCTTGTGACGTAATTCCAAAATTCTTTTGGTTTGTGTTTAATATTACTTTCAATTTGACTCAAGTGTGATCGGTGCGCTTCCTTAATACGTAATTTTAAGGTTGATCTATGGTTAGCGAAAATCTGATAGTCATCCGTTGATTTACTTCGTTTCCAGTTGGAATGGAGTTTAAGTTTGAGTTTTAAATCTTTTATAATTTCTGAAGTAAACCAAACCTTATATCGTCTACTTTTGTTTTGACGCCGCCGTCTCTTTTTAGGAATACAAGTATTAAATATAATATACGCTACATTGTAAAAATGTGCAGTAGCTAAATGAATGTCTTTACTATCAAGAACAGTGTCCCACGATGCCTCAGAAAACAAAGAGAAAAGTTGGTCGAAGTCACACTTACGGAAATTCCAATCAAGATCCGGGTTGATGTTTGTCGGTTCAAGAGCAGGCAATCGGCGTGGTGTACCTATTTCTGTTGCAATATCTAGAGCTGGATGGTAAGCGTCGGGGGGTACAATACCCTCAGTCTCCACAACCTGTGCATTGTTTATGTTTCCGTTTTCCTGAACCAAAACCACGTCTAGCACACCTCCATACGAATTCACCACCTCATTCTTCTCATTCAAACTACAAAATGTTAAAAAATAACAATAATAACTTTTTATATTATTAGAAGGACTATTTAAATTTAAGTCGCCCAAGATAATAACATTTCCCTTAATATCATGAATAAAGCTTTCAACTTTACAGAACCATCGCATATAGTCCTCATCTGTGGCACTTGGTTTGATATAAACAACACAAATATGAAAAGATTGTCCACTAAAAGATAAAGTAGCCCACAGGTCTTCGCCCCCAACTGTTTCGAACTCACTTAACGTTGCACTATCTCATGTAGTTCATTGGTTCAATGTTAATAATCTTCTCCTTAATGAGAAAAAAACCAAATGTCTTAAATTTTCAACGCCCAATGTCCGACAAGTACCAATCAATGTTAAATTGAATGGAGTGGAACTGGACATTGTGGATTCGACTGTTTTTCTAGGCATCACTATAGACGCCAAACTGCAATGGGGCCCGCAAATAAACAAATTATTGGGTAGGCTTAGTTCTGCCGCGTTTGCTGTCAAAAAAATTCGGCACTTAACTGATGTGGATACAGCCAGAATAGTTTATTTCAGTTATTTTCATAGCGTTATGACTTACGGCATCCTCCTCTGGGGAAACTCTGCAGACATCAATACTATATTCGTCTTGCAGAAAAGGGCTGTCCGAGCTATTTATAATCTTGGTCCAAGGGTGTCGCTGAGACACAGATTTAAGGAAATTAATATTCTAACTGTAGCATCACAATATATTTTTGAAAATTTAATATATGACGGAGAAGGCCCGAGCGGTGTTATTTTAAAAATAGTGACGTCATCAGTGCTGACGTCACCTGTTTCCTCAAACTGATTATCCATTTGGGGTTGCTTGTCCATGGTCACAGTGAAACTCAAAGTAACGTTTTTACTGATTTATTTGACAACACTCAGGTGTCCGAACAGTACGACGGCTCGTGTAATAATGAATCTTAATTCGTTCGGTCGCCTCTATTTATAACAGTCATGACTCATTATCGTGACGACATCAAGCGCGCACGTGCAACCACGCAGCTACTGTTTACAAAGTTTTGCAAAACAAGAAATAACTCCTTATTTTATTACTTAAATCAAACTGAACGTTAAAAATAACAATAATTACGTAATTTTAGCCGTTCTTTATAATTAGTTAGACAAATAATAAGTATTTGCGCCGATATATATGTTTATAAAAATATTTCGAACTTTGTCAAACTGTCTGATACTCATTCTTTGAACACTAGGAATAAACACAACCTTGCTGTACATGCTACGCGCCTCCACAGAATAAGCAACTCGTTCATGGGACAATGTATACGCTTTTACAATAAGCTTCCCAATGATATACGTAATTTAACATTAAAGAAGTTCAAAATTGTAATTAAATCTAAACTTTGTAAAAAAGGATACTATAAAATTTCGGACTATTTAGATGACAAAAACGCTTGGGATTGAGCCGCTCTTTAGCCTTTCCTTTTTTTTTATATACAATTTTTGCCATTAATTATTATATTATTTACTTCATTATATTGATATTGTAATGTCGTTTAAATTGAAATTATTTCTTATATATAACCGCTATACATTGTAAATGTGAGTGAGATCTAGGCTGAGCGCTCTTCATTTCATTAATTCTCACGAAAACTGATGCATGCTTGCACTCTGTTGCGACAGGTTAGCTCAAATAGTTATGGCACTTTCTTCAAAAGGCTATTCCACCCTATATTTGTCTCACATAAACCTTTACATCATTACAATCTGTCTGGACTTTAAAATAGACTTTGACCCCTGAGTTTGTTTCGGCGTTTCTTCTCAGGGATAGTCATAGGAAATGCCGACGCCATCTAGTTTAAAAAAGACGTGTAAAAGTGATTGAAAAATCCTAATTTCAAAAATAAATAATTTCATTTCATTTCATTAATTTAATTTCAATTTCATTTCATTTAATTTCATTTCATTTCTGCGCCTTGTAAGAGTGATATCTCGCGCAGCTAGAAGTACTCCTCCGCGAGGTGTATTCCGATCACGTCTTAATACATTCCAGCCGTCACAGGTGAGTTCTGCATCTTCCACGGACTTGTCTAGGAACGTTTCTGTTGCAGCTATCAGATTATTGTCAAGTATAGACAAATTATTTCGCCAAATATTCAGTTTAGTTTTAAGACCACGCACATTCTGATAAAAAATACTTATCATGGTAACTTTCTTTACACGACTATTCACGAAAGGACTGCTGTGAGGGAGCCGGTCTGTTTGAATAATTATTGCGAGGTGTTCTTATGTATGAGAACCATGGCTTGATGCGCGCATTTAGTGGCCATATCTTAGCTGAGAAACACTTTTCGTAGTAATCCACAGGGACTCCAATTTTATAAGACTTGTAATTGCCTTTCAGTGTCAACTCCTCTACAGTGCAGGAAACATCAGGAAACAGTTGACGGAGGTAGGCACGTATTTCCTCGGCACTGGATTCCATGTTCCAAAGGTGAAAGTGCCTACGTGCTTCTACTGCTCTTAGAGATGTGGCGTTGGGTCCGGCCGCGCCATATAAGAAGTTATGACGACGGCTCTTCTTTTTCACTTCAATCCATTGTCCTTCGTCAACACTTTGAGTAGAAGTAGAAGCACATTGACCCTTAGATGTATTAGAGACAGTTTCCTCGTATTTACGGTTGCTAGGTACGCTGGTTACCAGAGAATCACTCTCGTTTACAGAGGTCTCAGATCGACGAGTTGTTTCATTATCTTTTCGCTCCTCACATTGTACGGGTGTGATAGAAGAAGATTCAGTTGAGGCCTTCAAAAAGGTAGATTTAGTTGAGGCCTCCTCACTCTTCCCCGTAGACACAGTCGTTTGTACTGTAGTAGACCGTTTTTGATGTTTGGGTCGTTGCCGAGAGGGTTGACATAGATTTGCTACATCAGTCACCTTTTCTAGTTCATATTTTTCCAGTTTCTTACTAAGGTCATTGACCTGCAAGGAATAGCTCGCCAACTTTGTTTCATACTTTGTTATCAGCGTTACTGCATTTGTTAACTGTTCCGTTAAAACCTTCATCTCTTCTCGCCAAGTACGAACTTCAGCAGAGAATTCACAATTACAGTTGCAATTCGTGGATTCGGTTCGGGCCCGAGAATTCTTCTTACGATGCGTGACATTTTGGGCGTAATCGTCTGAAGAAATACCAACGGGGGTTAGACTGTTATCGCCACCTTTTTGTTTGTTGCGCATCGACATTCCGGGCAAATCCAGGTTTCAGAATTAACAATGTTTTTATCTGTTATGCAAGTGGGGTGATAATATTTATGGCATTTTTCTCTAATGCATTCCAAAAAATCATCTTTGGGAATTATAGTACGGCAACATGCAGCGCAATCCATATTGGCGTATAAAGCGAGTACAGCGTAGTGTGAAAGCAAGCGGGCGTCTAGCAAGCATAAAATACAAAGCGCGCGCCAGCGCTGTGTAAACAACACGAGCCGCGCGGCACTCAGCACAGCCGACAACACACGAAGCAAGCGATATTGTTCAAGGTCGCAAGCGCGCGACAGTTATTAAAATTTTAAACAGTTTTTCACTTATAACTTCAACGTCTCTGAACGGATTCGATCCATTCAGACTTTATTGGAATGTTCAATTATAAACACACACGAACATAATAGTTTTACAATTATAAACACATTTTGTACCACTTTTATCATAAAAATACACGGAGCTAACGAAAGCGACGTGTCCGTTCACCCGATAACCCCTATGCCTAGTTGACATACGGGTATAATATGCAGATATTTTCAAATTTGCACTCATCAACTCATCCTCCAGGTCCCTAACCCTTCGCAAAGCCTCTTCGTACATGTTACTGCACTGACTGAAACCATCTGTTACTTCCTGAAGTTTGTCCCGTTCATCAACAACATCCAGAAATTGCTGATGCAGGCCTACTAGCTCTCTTTTCAAGCTTGAATTTTTATCAACAATTCTCTTAACTTCCTCCTCACTCTCCTCTCGTTCCTGTAGTAATTGTTGACATTTGCTGTTTGACGCCTTTAGTTTGTAACGACTGTTTTTGCATTCCTTACATGTTAAAAAAAAAAAAAAAAATGTTTCATAAAGGTCGTGTTTGTGTGGTTCATTTTGCTTCACGCCTTATAGGACAAAAGTTTGTAATCGATTTTATTAGATACGAGAGTATTTCCGAACGTATTTTTCTAATTGTCATTTTGACAGATGTCAGTTGAGGATCTCACTATGCGATCGATCGGCAATGGTGTATGTGTTTTTTTTGCTTTGTTTCAGTATTAGGTTCCTATTGCAAATCATTCGCATTGCCATTCTTGTTGCGATGCTGAATTAATACGAAAAAAACGGTAAGTTTTGTCTCCACGCACCACGTTTTACAGTTAAATATGGTGGTCGTTATTTCAAGTTTTAATGGATTGTATTTTGTTCCAGGCCATTGGCGTTTTTTTTTATACCATTTTATTTCTAAATTAACTAATTTGGATTTAACTTCTATCCTGTTGGATGGATGCCCATCTATGAGGTATTTATAACCTTCTTTTTTATGGAGTGCTCGTCGGTTCCACCTCGTGTCGGCTCGTCAAGTAACCTATTACAATCATATTAAACGTAAACACAAAGGTGTATTTTCTTATAAATTCTTTGTGGATGCAATAATAATAATATTAAATAATAAAAATATCTGAGTTTAGATTTAGAACATATTTTTGTGCTTCTTAAGCCTATATTCAATATCCTTTTATAATACAACAGAACCTACTGGAGAATAAAATGTCAAATTAATTTGTTTGCTTTTATTTATTCCTCCCGCCTGAAGATTAAAAGTTCAACTTTACTCGCTAAGTTTCCGGTTATATTTTTGTGTTAGCTCCTGGCGCCCGAATTTAATTATATTTATCTGTATTTATAGTGCAGCACACATTATTACACATTATTTCTTCTATTTTCATTTAAACATTACAACTTCCAATTTTTTTATTACATAATTGGCGCTTTAGTCCAGGGACATGAAGTAGGTTTTCCTTGTTGTCTTATATTATATTGATTTATTATTGTATCCAAAAATATTTTACTTTGTTTTATATTGTTTACATAATTTGTTTTTTGTTAGTTTATAACTGTACTTTTATAGTAAACTACTTATTATTCTTGTAAACAATATTGACAACAATGTCAATATTGTTAACAACAACAAAATACAATAAAGTACAAACTTTATTGTATTTTGTTGTTGTTAACTCGTTTGTTACAACATAATTTATTTTTTGTTACTTTGCAAAACAAACATAACTGTATAGTGTAGACCATGTTTGTTATATATACAGAACATAATTGTTAACTTTTTAATAAAGTGAGTTGTAACTTTTATAAAATAATTGAATGAAAACTTTTATACTTTGTAATTAAACTTATTATAGTTAAAATTAACTTTGTAAATTATTATTGCATCTTTTCATTGCTACATTGCGTGATAATTATTCACTTGAATAATTTAACATTGAAAACATACACATTAACTTAACCTCAAATATTATTTGACTTTTTAAGCTTTAATTTTGCTTGGTTTCTGCTTTATTGCGTTTTGTTTGTGCTTGTCATCATGGATACAGAAGTTCAGTTTCCTTCAATTTCGGAGAATCAGATTTCTGATGGTCCTGGTGCTGTTGCTAATACTGCTATTGTACATGATATGATAAACATGACAGATGTTCGTGATCCCTTTGTAAATGGTTTCGCACTATTCGAATTCGTATTGCTTCGTGGCACGAGCTTAAACTTGCTTTGCTTAAACGCTTCGATAAACGTGACTTTGATTATTTTCTAGAGTATGATCTTCGTATGAAGAAACAGAAACAGTCTGAATCTCTTCCAGATTTCATTACTGACATTATGGGCATGGCTAGTCGTCTTTTGAATCCAGTATTCGATTCAGTTTTAGTTAATATAATTAAAAATAATATGTTGCCTGTTTATACACCATATGTGTTTGGTAAACATATAGATTCTGTAGAACAATTCCTTGATCTTGCTAAAGAACTTGAAGTTTTTGTTAATAGAAAACCTTTCAAGGAATTTGTAAACTTTTTGATAAAAAAATATTTCTTAAGTTTGGTTGTCCCAAAATAACAGTTTGTGATAATGGTACTCAATTTATTTATTTATTTATTTGGGAAAATAAACGGTTACACATTACAGTATTACATAGAATTATAAGTTACAGGGTTTTTAAATGTATAACCAACGACATTCTCCACATATTATTAAAAAGTTAAACAAAACACGTGCGATGTGCAATTCTAAGTACATTATACAAAATATGGTTAGTATAATAAAATAAAATAATAAAAGAAGCATTTGAAATACACCATTATTACAAATTTAAATCTGTGATTGTCTTGTGAACATGTTCTTTAAATTTTCCAGAAGAAACAGCAAAAAAGTCAATATTTTGGAAGATCGTATTGTATTGACTAGTAAGGCGCCTTAGGGGTGCTCGCAAGCCTGCATTCGTACGACATAAGTTTACGGCAAAGAGCGGTCGCGCACGCACCCCGCGGCTTATTGTTGTCCTGGGTACTACATAACAAATTTTATTGCTAATGTCTATACAATCGTATGCGCTGTTACATAAATCAAATAAAAATAACGTCTCTAAAATAACACGCCTGGACTTCAGTTTTTGAAGTCTATACCTATTCAATAGGTCATCATAAGATTTATAGGTACGAAAACAGCGGAAATGCATGGCTTTTAAGGACTTACTTTGAACTTTTTCAATAGCATCTGAATATTTACCATAGAAGGGATTCCATACCGAAACCGCATACTCCAACTGTGACCTGATCAACGATTTGTAAAGATATAAATAAGTGCAAGGGCGTAAGAATTCATTAGCTGATCTCATTACGAAACCATACATACGGAAGGCATTATTTACAATTCGACTTATATGAACGTCAAGATGGAGTTTATTATCCAATAGTATTCCAAGATCACGAACTAAGGTTTCTCTTGCCAGTACTATAGTATTTAAGGAATAAGGATATTCTATAACGTTTTTGTTTTTTGTAAAGCTAATACAGCAGCACTTAGGGATGCTTAATTGGAGCTTATTATTTGCACAATATGCAGAGAATCTATTCAGGTCTTCCTGCAACAGGAGACAATCATTTAAGTTTCTAACAGGCCTAAAAATTTTCAGATCGTCTGCATACAACAGTAATTTTGAATTTTGAGAACATGTATTAATATCATTTATAAAAATTATGAATAAAAGAGGTCCCAAAATCGAGCCCTGAGGCACTCCGGAGGCAACACTAAGAGTGATGGAATTGAACCCATTTATCACAACCCTTTGAGTTCTATTATAAATGTAGGAAGAAAACCATCTTAAAAGGTCACCACGTATCCCATTAAATGCTATTTTATTCAGGAGCAGCTCATGGTCAACTTTGTCGAAGGCTTTCCTGAAGTCGGTGTATATAGTATCAACTTGAATGCGGGAGTCCATGTTGTTAAACAAGTAGTCGACGAAAGTCACCAGGTTAGTTGTAGTTGATCTCTTTTTTACAAATCCATGCTGTTTTTGAATAATATCATTGTGTAATACCGGGTATACTTTATCATGAACTAGTCTCTCAAAAAGTTTCGAAAGCACCGACAGTATTGATATAGGACGATAATTCGTGATGTCATGCCTAGGTCCTGATTTGAAAACTGGGGTTATATTTGCAAGTTTCCATGCTTGAGGAAAGGTGCCTTGTGATATTGATAAATTAAATATTATATGTAAAGGTATACACAGATTTGAGGCAGTCTGTTTGATAAAAACAACTGGCAGACCATCTGGTCCTGGCCCCTTGGAAGGATCCAATGCCTTAAGCGCACTTAGTACTTCAGTAACGGTAAACTGAATGTTACATAGGAAAGTGCAGTTTTTAGAACAACTTTCATGTAAGGATGGTATATTAGTTAAATCAGATGTAGATGGCTCGTAAACCGAATTAAAATAGTCTGAGAAAAGATTGCAAATTTCTTCTGGGTTATTGGCTGACTGGTTGTTATATTTCATAGTGGAAGGAATGCCAGTAGAAGATTTTCGATGAGACAGAAACGTCCAAAAATATTTAACATTGTTTTTAATACCATCCTCAACGGAGTTAATGTACTTTTTGTAGCAGTTTTTACACTCAACTTGAAATCTGGAGCGGTATAGTGAGAACTGCTCGTAATCCGACACATTGTGATAAATTTTCCATCGAGTCCAAGCCTTGGCCTTATTTTTATAGATGTGTGTAAGAGATTTTGTAAACCAAATGGGAAACTTTGAAGATCTGCAATTAATCAACGGTACGTGCTTTTTAATAATACAGAAAATAATGTTATAGAACGTGTTAAGTGATTCGTTAAGGGATAGGTTATTAAAAGCCTCTTCCCAATTTATTTCTTTTAAGTCAAGATTAATGTTTTCATAATTTGCCTTTAAATAATTAATTTTTTTAATTGTCTTACGCACCATTGATTTTTATGGTATATGTACAGAAATACATATGCAGAAAGCAGGATGATGGTTATCAAGTTGTAGTAAATAATCGTTGGCTGTAGAAACACTGCAATTATCATTACTAATAACCAAGTCTAAAATTCTCCCACTCGGATTCTTTATAGTATTAAATTGATAAGCGTTGACAGAAGACATAAACACACCCAGGTGATCACATATAGGTGAGTTACCTCTTCAGGTGTGAGCAGATACTAATGAACTGTCTGTGCAAGTGATCCAATCAATTTCTGGTAAATTATAATCTCCTAACAAATAAATTTTTTTTTTTTTTTTTTTTTAAACATTGCCCCACACTAGGATTTCTCCTGTATCGTGGGTACAGTTTACAAACATACATGTCACATGCACACACAACCACCATTCAATGTTTGTGTCCTCAATCAGTGTCTGTAATAAATCGAAATATTCAATATATACAAATTCAGGTGCCTTTGGCGGTATGTACACTGCCGCAATGATTTGATACTTACCTCGACTCGAGCCTGGTAATCGCACAAGGATATGCTCAATGCTCGCGTGTAAAAATAAACGCGGAATTAATCGTACCAAACGCAAGCCTTTCAGTGCTGCTACAAGAACACCACCCCATCCTTCTTATTAGTAGCCATGCGATCGCGGTCACACCGATACACTACGTAACGTTCATCAATAAACTCGTTGTCAAATATCTCAGGCGTCAACCAAGTCTCAGTCAAAATTATAATATCGTAACAATTTGCTAGGATATTCAAATATAAAGTATGTAATTTGATACGGATTCCTCTGCAATTTTGGTAATATATTACTAAATTATCTGCCATTATAGCGCTGAGCAATATAGATAAAAGTGTCACCAGCATTATCCGCTGTTAGCGTTGTAACTAACAAGGTAGGATTATGCCATAATACAATAATGAGTAGCGAGTATAGTATAACAGAAAATACACCAAACAGCATGAGAATATAGTTCAAACACAATAAAAATAAGTATCTTAGCAGCCAGTAAATGTAATGTTCAATTAAAATTGGAAAGATGTCTACAATACTTTCGTCACCGCCTAACAAAAAACGCATAGCAATTACATTAATAAGATAGTTTACATAGTTAATTTTCACTATTATATTTTTGGGCTTATTGTTTTGCTGGTGTGCATGCGGAACACGGTGAATGGATATTATATCATTTTGTTGTACATTATAGGTATAGGTATAGGTATAACGGGCTGCTTTCCGCAAATACACGCTTAGGCGCATTTTTTGCGTCGGGGTGGGAATAATATCAGTTTATTCGATCCACCCCAGTTCTTCGAGAAATGCCAGCAGTCGCTTGACGTTGCTGGCTATTTCCCGGAGGGTACCTGGGTTTCCGAAGTACTTGGCCCTGTATGTGGCGACCTCAGGGCAGTTCAGTAGCACATGGGCTGCCGTTTCTTCCTCCTCCATGCATGCTCTGCACAGAGGACTGTTTGTAATTCCTATAACGAAAAGATGTTTATTGAAAGAGCCATGTCCGGTGAACGCTGCTGTGACTGTCCGAAGTTGTTGCTTCGTCAGTCGAAGCAGCTGGCTGGTTATGCGTCCGTTTATTGCAGGGAGAATTTCCTTTGTCTGCCTGCACTCACCAATACCTGACCAGAGGTTTTTGTGTTGGTCATTAGTGCGCTGTCTTACCAAACTGCGTAGATAACTGAAGGGGAGTGGCGCTATAGGCTCGGGTCCTAACACGTCCATGCTCGACCCTCTTCTAGCTAGTTCGTCAGCAGCATCGTTACCCCTAGAGCCGATGTGTCCTTTGATCCATTGGATGGTTATTTTATTATGATTGCCTACCTTATTCAGCTGTTGGTGGCACTCGTATAACAGCCCGGAGTTGACGGTGTAGCCGTTAAGCGCTTGTAGACCCGCCATACTGTCCGAGAGTATGCGAATGGGGTATTCCTTGACACCTCTAGCTAAGGCCGCTGAGGCCGCTAGAGTGATGCCCATGCACTCTGCTTGGAACACTGTGTTATGGGCCCCTAGGGGTGTGGAGATATGTATGTTTAGGTCCTCCGAGAAAATACCTGATCCGGTACCTGTGCTGGTTTTGGACCCATCCGTGAAGATTTGAAGTTCTATAGGGCGTAGCCCTGAACTTCGTTGTCCTTCGTGGAGTTGTATTTTGTATTTTTTGTCGAAGATGAACTCTTTTGGTATGCGGTCATTGACTGCCTGCATGATGGGGAAGTCTCCATAGAGTTCTTTAAGTATAGTGGTGTGTGTGTTGAGTGTTTTATAGTTTTTCCAGAGCCCCAGAGACCTTAGTCGCACCGCTGACATGGCTGCTTCTTGCTGTATAAATAGGTGTAGCGGTGGGAGATCTAGCATGGCTTCCAGAGCTGCAGTCGGAGTGGTCCTCATGCAGCCAGTAGTTGCCAGGCAAGCAAGTCTCTGGGATCGTTGTAGTTTATTTGCTATTGTGCCTACCTTGGTTTTATGCCACCATACTATGGAGCCGTATGTGAGCATAGGGCGGATCACCGTCTTGTATAGCCACAGGATTATTTTAGGGGAAAGTCCCCATCTTTTCCCAATCATTCTCCTGCACTGCCAGAAGGCGATACTGGCTTTGTTTATTTTGTTTTCTATGTGTTTACTCCAGTTTAATTTGCTGTCCAGAGTGACGCCTAAGTACTTAACTTCTGTGGACAGTTGGAGTACGGTGCTGAACAGTTTTGGTAGTCGATAGTGACCCAGTGTTCGTTTTCGGGTAAACATGACCAGTTCCGTTTTGGTGGGGTTGACTGACAGGTCGTATTCTTCACACCAGCGTTCTACAGTCCGCAGTGCTTGTTATGTGAGATCACAGATGGTGCCTGTCACCTTACCTGAGATGAGGATGGCGAGGTCGTCTGCGTATCCTATAGTATAGTCTAGGTGTGCATTTAACCTTGAAATCAGATCGTTGATGACCAGATTCCATAGTAAGGGTGATAAAACTCCACCTTGGGGGCAGCCTCTGGCTATTATGGCTGATGAGTCATCTCCCTCAAGGCGGACCACCCGCTTGCTGAGCATGTTTGTTATCCAGTCTATGAGCATGGGTTCAACGCCATGTCTCAATAGAGCTGCGTTGATGCTGGAGAAGTTCGTTTTATCGAAAGCCCCCTCGATGTCAATAAAAGTACCTAGGCAGATGCTTTTTTGTTGAATTGCTTCCTCTATTTTGCCGACCACCAGATGAAGCGCAGATTCCGTTGATTTGCCTTGGCTATATGCGTGTTGGTTAGCGTGTAGTGGTATTGTTTGGAGCGCACCTTCTCTCAGCTCTCTCTCACAGAGCCTTTCCAGGGTCTTTAACATAAATGAGGTCAAGCTGATTGGTCGGTAGGATTTCGCGTTTGTGTAGTCGCTTTTACCTGGTTTAGGGATGAAAATGACTTTAACCTCCCTCCACCTATGGGGTACATATCTGAAGGCTAGGCATGCCTTCAGAATAGTGAACTTGTTTCTGGTGATTGCTGACCCTCCCCATTGCATCAGGGCGGGAAAGATGCCGTCTGGTCCCGCCGCTTTGAATGGATGAAAGGTGTTTATTGCCCATTGGAGTCTTTCTAGCGTGATGACTCTGTTTGCGTGAGCCCAGTCACTTGTCGTGGGTGTGAATGGTGTATCAAGCCAGTTGGTTACCTGTGTAAAGACGCATCCTGGGAAATGGGTTTCGATGAGGACGCGTCTGGTTTCCTCTGGCGATGTTGTGAGAGTGTTATCTAGTTTGCGCAGGGTTTCAGGAACGGATGAGCTTTGTTGCGCTAAAACCTTCCTTACCCTATTAGCTTGTTGACATGATTCGATGCTTCCACAGAATTTTTTCCATCCCATAGTGCGTCTACGTCGTATGCATTTTTTATATATGGATTTTGCTGACCGGTAATTGTCCCAGTCTACATCCGCTTTTGTGTTCATTGCCCTATTGAGAGCCTTCCTTACCTTTTTGCGTTTCCGATCCAATTCCGGCCCCCACCAGGATTGTTTGCCCGGTGTTTTGGCTTGAGTTGTCTCTGGGCACGCTGTATGGTAACAGTAAATGAAATGAAATGAAATGGAATGGAATGGAATGGAATGGAATGGAATGGAATGGAATGGAATGGAATGGAATGGAATGGAATGGAATGGAATGGAATGGAATGGAATGGAATGGAATGGAATGGAATGGAATGGAATGGAATGGAATGGAATGGAATGGAATGGAATGGAATGGAATGGAATGGAATGGAATGGAATGGAATGGAATGGAATGGAATGGAATGGAATGGAATGGAATGGAATGGAATGGAATGGAATGGAATGGAATGGAATGGAATGGAATGGAATGGAATGGAATGGAATGGAATGGAATGGAATGGAATGGAATGGAATGGAATGGAATGGAATGGAATGGAATGGAATGGAATGGAATGGAATGGAATGGAATGGAATGGAATGGAATGGAATGGAATGGAATGGAATGGAATGGAATGGAATGGAATGGAATGGAATGGAATGGAATGGAATGGAATGGAATGGAATGGAATGGAATGGAATGGAATGGAATGGAATGGAATGGAATGGAATGGAATGGAATGGAATGGAATGGAATGGAATGGAATGGAATGGAATGGAATGGAATGGAATGGAATGGAATGGAATGGAATGGAATGGAATGGAATGGAATGGAATGGAATGGAATGGAATGGAATGGAATGGAATGGAATGGAATGGAATGGAATGGAATGGAATGGAATGGAATGGAATGGAATGGAATGGAATGGAATGGAATGGAATGGAATGGAATGGAATGGAATGGAATGGAATGGAATGGAATGGAATGGAATGGAATGGAATGGAATGGAATGGAATGGAATGGAATGGAATGGAATGGAATGGAATGGAATGGAATGGAATGGAATGGAATGGAATGGAATGGAATGGAATGATTTATTTTGCAATTAGGATTTTTCAATCACTTTTACACGTCTTTTTAAAACTAGATGGGGGTCGGCATTTCCTATGACTATCCCTGAGAAGAAACGCCGAAACAAACTCAGGGGTCAAAGTCTATTTTAAAGTCCAGACAGATTGTAATGATGTAAGGGTTTATGTGAGACAAATATTTCAGCTAACCTGTCGCAACAGAGTGCAAGCATGCATCAGTTATCGTGAGAATTAATGAAATTAAGAGCGTTCAGCCTAGATCTCACTCACATTTACAATGTATAGCGGTTATATATAAGAAATAATTTCAATTTAAACGACATTACAATATCAAAATAATGAAGTAAATAATATAATAATTAATGGCAAAAAATGTATATAAAAAAAAAGGAAAGGCTAAAGAGCGGTTCAATCCCAAGCGTTTTGTCATCTAAATAGTCCGAAATTTTATAGTATCCTTTTTTACAAAGTTTAGATTTAATTACAATTTTGAACTTCTTTAATGTTAAATTACGTATATCATTGGGAAGTTTATTGTAAAAGCGTATACATTGTCCCATGAACGAGTTGCTAAATCAGAAAGCTAGATCAGAAAGCTTGACAAAGTTAGAGATATTTTTATAAACATAAATTAAATTTTCAAATATATATTGTGACGCTACAGTTAGAATATTAATTAAATCTGTGTCTCAGCGACACCCTTGGACCAAGATTATAAATAGCTCGGACAGCCCTTTTCTGCAAGACGAATATAGTATTGATGTCTGCAGAGTTTCCCCAGAGGAGGATGCCGTAAGTCATAACGCTATGAAAATAACTAAAATAAACTATTCTGGCTGTATCCACATCAGTTAAGTGCCGAATTTTTTTGACAGCAAACGCGGCAGAACTAAGCCTACCCGATAATTTGTAATTGTAATTGTACCCGATAAATGTTTATTTGCGGGCCCCATTGCAGTTTGGCGTCTATAGTGATGCCTAGAAAAACAGTCGAATCCACAATGTCCAGTTCCACTCCATTCAATTTAACATTGATTGGTACTTGTCGGACATTGGGCGTTGAAAATTTAAGACATTTGGTTTTTTTCTCATTAAGGAGAAGATTATTAACATTGAACCAATGAACTACATGAGATAGTGCAACGTTAACTTCGCGAAAATCTAGTAATTGTCGTCGAATTTTAAATATTAGGGAAGTATCATCCGCGAACAATACTACCTCGTGATTATCCCGTACGTAATATGGCAAGTCATTAATATAAACTAGAAACAAAAATGGACCTAGAATTGAACCCTGCGAAAGTGGAACACTCATAAGTTCGTTCAATGTTGATGAGTTCGGCAGATCTATGGTGTTATCCTGTTTCATATAAATCTCATTTGTATAGTCATGTTCAGCGTATATCAAAAAGGCGTCTTTAATGACACACCCTTTTTCAAGACTTATCAGGCCATTATGACGCAATATTTTCGTCACGATTTCATTCGGACATATGATTCGAATCGAGCAAACGGTGCAACATGAGTAGAGCCAAGTATTACGTGTATGTAATTTGACCCATCTGTCGCTACATTGTTTTATTTCTGGTCGACAGTACGGTTTGTTTTCATTAGTTGTAAATAATTGCTTGTTACACAGGGATTCTCCGACTTGCATAGTAAATATAGGGTGACTCAATGGACAAAGCAATTGTTGATCTCTGTGAGATCTGCAAGCTTGGATGTCATTGTCTGTCATCGGTATCACAGTGTCCTTTTTAACATTAATGGCTAAATACTTCGTCTCTGTCTTAGTGTATATGTATGTCTGATTCTCTTCTCGTTGTGGAAGTTCAATGACCTTACTGAGCTCGAATAAGTCTTTGTTGATAAGTGGTATGGTGATCTCCATAATCAAATATCTTCTTGTCACAGTTACTCGTACATGTAGAAGTCCATAAAGGTCACGAGCGTTGTCAGCAGGTACGATGACGTCACCTTGTAATTGTCCAGATATCACGTTCAATTGTTGTTGTATTTGTTGAGGGGAAAGTAAGTGTATGTTCAACCTCCCATGGTAGATATCCATCACAATGTCGAGTAGTGTCTCTTGAGTTCTGCGAAGGTTGGAAATAATCACGTCAGCGGAAATCCAAGATGCCGTTATTTTGTTGTTTTGATTTGATTTTGGTTCAGCTCTGTTGAAAGGACTTTCAAGTTTTTATAAATGTTGGCGAACTGTTTGTTCATTACAGCCTCATTCCTTTTCAAAATGTTATTTTCCGCTTCAAGAATTGAAGTCTGGTTTTTGTACAAAGAAAGCAGATGATCTTCTCTATGTGTCAACGTGTCGATGTCCTTTTCGTATTGTTGAGCGAATTTGTCGTCTAGAACTCCGAACAACGAATTAGCAACGTTGCCAATCGCGTTAATCAATCCTCTTTTCCTTCGTTGTGCCAGATGATGGTTATCACTAATCACTAATCACTAATCACTAATCACTAATCACTAATCACTAATCACTAACATAGTATAAAACAAAGTCGCTTTCTCTGTCCCTATGTCCCTTTGTATGCTTAAATCTTTGAAACTACGCAACGGATTTTGATGCGGTTTTTTTTAATAGATAGAGTGATTCAAGAGGAAGGTTTATATGTATAATAACATCCATTAAATAGTGGAGAAGTACTGTTATTTTTGAGGTTTCTAATGTGATGTCGTAAATAATTACATTTTTTCCGCTTACATTGCAAACGCAGGCTGAACCCTACGAGTTTTATCAAAATAATGTACTAAGTATTGTACACATTGAAAAGGTCTATAGAAAAGTCCGTGATGGTATATGTCTATCTCTTATGGATAACCCACAATAACTTTTTTCGTCATTTACTTTTTACGACAAATAATGGCTAATTTTCGAAGCGATTTTAACCAATACAGCATTAATCCTTAACCAATTAAATACCTTGAATACATTGTTCATTTAATATAGATCTATATGGCCCTTTACACCGTATGATTTAAGTGAATATTTTCGAAGATATTACAGATTTAAAAATTGCGGGACGTAGCGTTTGCGGCGGTACCGGCCGGCCGCCCGGTGCGGCAAGAGCGTGCCTATAAATAGCGCGTCTGAGGCCGCGGTTTTCCCTATAGCACTTTGAATTTAGCAGCGATCGGACGCGTTTATTATAAAAACGTGCTTTTCAGCGCGACAACGTATCAGTAATTATAAGTAAGTTACGATAAATAATTGTATGATGTACGGGTTCGTAAATTACGCGGGCGAAGCCGCGGGCGGAAGCTAGTTCATCAATAAGTCGTTATAATGATTTATCTCGTTAAGCTCGTGTTCAAACTGTGTCACTACAGATAAACAGAAGCTGTCATTTTGGCAAGCTTTACCTATAGTGTATATGTATTTCTCTACGGCTTTCATATTATGCCAGTAGGTAGTCATGTTGTAGTATGCGATCATTTTCCAGTGGTCTTGTATGATTCGAATATTGGAAAGTGTGTCAAAGTACAGTGTGTTGTTATTGCCAATAGGTTTTATCTTTGTGACTGGTTCTATTGCAGGGACCAGGAATGTCAGCAATAACAGCATAGTTGCCATCACGAGGTTTACTTTCGCTGTAGGTCTCCGTTTCCTTGGTAAAGGATAGTCCACGCGAACGTCTTCTGTCAGGTGTCTGGTATCAGGATTGTCATTCTTCGTGTGTATAGGTAACGGGATCAACTTGATGATTGGTCGCTTAATTTCACCACTCTTGGTCTTCAAAGTAGCGACTCGTACATGACCATCCAGTCCAGGATGTACCTCTTTCACGCGACCTAATGCCCATTTGGTTGGTGGCAAATTATCTTCTCGTATCAAAACGACGTCATAAATTTTCAAGTTTTCCTTCGAATGATGCCATTTAGCTCTCGTTTGTAGATGCTGAAGGTAATCGGCAGACCATTTTCGCCAGAAATCACGATGCATTTTCTCTGTAAGTTGCCATCGAGTTCTAATGCACCTCGGATCAAGATCCGTCATTGGAGGAGACAACAGAGGTCCTCGTGTCAGAAAATGTCCCGGCGTCAAGTAGTGATCTTCTGCATCCTCTGTCAGTGCACGAAGTGGTCGAGAATTCAGGCACGCTTCTATTTGAGCAAGGAGTGTAGTAAACTCTTCGAAAGTCAGTTTTTGCTCGCCTAGAACCCGTTTCAAGTGATGTTTAGTGCTTTTGACCGCAGCTTCCCAAATGCCTCCAGCGCTCGGCCATGCAGGCGCGTTAAGATGCCATGTAACGCCGATTTCTGAAATAGAGAATAAACAGTCTTGGTTTATCACCTCTAACACTTCTTTGTATTCTTTTCTGAGGAGACGTGAGGCTCCTACGAAGTTAGTGCCATTATCGCTATAGATGTGCTTAGGTGTTCCTCTTCTAGCGCACATTCGCTTAAAGGCTGCTTAAAACGCCGGTGTACTCAGGTCGGAGACAAGTTCGAGGTGAATTGCTTGTGTAGCAAAACATACAAACACGGCGATATATCCTCGGGTTATTTTTATCCCACGTCCTTTGTTTGCCTTCAGCTCCACTTGACCTGTGAAGTCCACACCAGTGTGAGTAAATGGCCTAGAAGGTGTCACTCGTGGCTCCGGTAACTCGGCCATCTTCTGATAGTGATTATGGCGATTGAATCGTACACATTTCACACAGTTTCTTAGGTATTTCTTAACTGTCCGAATGCCGCCGAGTACCCAGTATCGTTGTCTTAGATACGCCAAGGTAAGACTCGGTCCACCGTGTAGAGTTTGGAGATGTGCGTGTTGGATGAGTAATCCTGTCAAGTGTGTATCTTTCGGAATAATCATCGGATACTTTGCGTGTTCTTTCAGTTTTGAGTGTTGAAGTCTTCCACCCACTCTCAAAATATTCTTATCATCCAAGTATGGATCCAGTGGCAGTAGATTACTCTTCGAAGTCAATGTACTTCCTTGTCTTATTCGTAGAATTTCAGCTTGAAATTCTGTAGTCTGAACTGCTTTGATTATCACTTCATAAGCATTTTCAATGTCAATGGCAGTTAAATACGTACCACGATCAGGTGCATCGCAAGTGATTCTCAGCGTGTTATGTTTCATGCTCGGTGACGACTAGTGTTTCGTCCCGCGATGACGTAGGTTTGTTAGGAAACGTAAGACGCGCGCTATGACTCGCACGACATAAGTGATTGAACTGTGTTTGTTCAATATATCTTCAATGATCGAGTATGATCTTTGAGCTGTATATGTCTGTACGTTCCTTTTCACCATTTGAGGGAGATCAAGTTTCATGACTTCACTAGGGATGTCATCTTTGATCCACGCAGGGCCTTCCCACCACAGTGTATGTTGTAACAACTGTGACGTTGTTAGACCTCTAGTTGCGCAATTAGCTGCGTTATCACTTGAGCTTACATGCCGCCAGCATGATGACGGAGCAATGTCAAAGATTTCCTTTGTTCTATTCGCTACGAAAGCCTTCCAGCGAGAGGGATCCATCCTTCCTTTGAGCCATCCTAGTACAACTAAGGAATCGGTCCAGCAGTATATTTGAACGCCAGTCTGTGACAAAGCTTTCATCACCTTTTCTAGCAGTTTAGATAGTAGTAAAGCACCACACAGCTCTAATCGTGGCAACGTCATTGTATTTTCTCGTGGTGCGAGTTTTGTCTTGGATGCCATCATTCTTACGGTGGAGTGTCCTTTAGCGTTGACCGACTTGAGGTATATAACCGCAGCAAAAGCTCTTTCAGACGCATCACAGAATCCGTGTAGTTCTAGCGCTGAGTGTAGATTTCCGGTACATCGTGGGATGATAATCTTGTCGATGTTCTGTAAATCACCTAACAATTTGTTTCATTCTCCACGAATGTCCTCCGGGACTATGTCTTCCCACTCCATTTGCACCATCCAGATTTTTTGGAACAATAACTTGGCTCTTTTCGTTAGTGGAGAAAGCCATCCTAGCGGGGCAAATATTTTGGAAATATTTGATAACATAATTCGTTTCGTGCACATTTTGTTGGATTCTTCAAATCGATGAAACGTAAACATGTCCGTAGCCGGGTTCCACTGTAATCCGAGCGCATTTGTCGAGTTAGCATTTTTGAAATCAATTGTAGACGGATTAATATGTTCATTCGACAACGATGATAATAATTCACAGTTGTTACTACACCATTTTCTTAGGTTAATTTTTGCGCCTTTCAGCATCTCTATCAGCTGGTGTTTGATCTCTCGTGCTTGTTCGATAGTATGGCTTCCACTGTAACGGTTTGGGCCGCACAGGTAGGTGTGCGGACCGTTAGCGGGAGAGGTAGACTAGTAGTGGTAGTAAATTAAGCACAGGTAGTTTATAGAAGTGTTTATTAAGAATTTCCGGCTAGGTCGTGGGTTGGTGTAGGCACTAGTATTGGGTTTTCGCTCCAGGGTAGAAGTAATAGGGTAGAGAAGTACCGTCCCTTAGGGTCCACCTCGTAGGGCGACGCTCCGCTACTCTCACTGGCTGCCGGTAGCTGGCAGCCACTACAGGGTCCGCTTGGGTATCAGCCAGCCGTAGTTCCGATGCCGTAGCTGTAGGTTGGAAGCGCAGTAGGAAGGCGTGGGCTGAACCCGTAGATTGGCAGCGCAGATTAGAAGCGTAGACTGGAACCGTATGTTAGTAGCGTGGACTGGAACCGTAGATTAGAACAGTAGACTGAAAGCGTTCACTGGAAGCGTAGACTGAAAGCGCTGACTTGAACCCTGGAAGCGTGCAGAAGGGTGCGCAGGTTAGCGGTGCAGATCATGCAGCCCGCATGCGATGTGGAAGCTCCCCTAGTGGACCCCGAGCGGTGCAGAGGCAGGGAAAAGGAAAGCTCGCACATCGCAGCGGTTTACAAGGCAGAGAGGGTGCAATTACAGTGTAGCACAATGACAGATGCGGTTATGGTGCTAAGCCTAAATCTAGACGAGTGCAGATCGCAATTACATCACAATGATATTGCCGGAGGGCAGTAAATAGCTGAAGGCACATAGTACATTAGGTTTAAAGCCTATTGAGAGCACATGAAATAGCCCTGGTGCGTGGAATAACCTACGACCGCGTGGTCGGTCGAGGTCAACTATACATAATCTCACAATCACGGAGTATTTCGACTAAATCAGTTATCCAGCACACAGCACACACTTAGTTTAACAATTAAATGCAGAACTCACCCAAGATCGGGGTATATTTCCTCTAAATAGAATTAATTACGGAGCAGCCGTCACTCGGTAGCAGCGGTCAGGAGAAAAAGGCCGAGTCCAAACGTCAAACTAGGGATGTGAACTTTTTAGTGATGTACAAAACTTACTATTTCGTCTATGATCACTTAGTAGCTTGACCATAGACGGAACGCAACGTTACACCACTTAAGAGGTCGTCGACGTAGAAGTCTTTTCTGAGCACTTCAGCTGCCAAGGGATATTTATGTTGGTCGTCACTTGCAAGTTGTTGCATTGTGCGCATAGCTAAGAAGGGTGCGGCTTTCATGCCGTAGGTAACAGTGCAACCCGGCGGAGTTTCTGGAGCTCATACCGGGCGCGTCCCCAGGTGGCGGATAGGGAAACGCCGCGCAGATATGCGCGGTACCGGGTTCATCCCGGCGCGGGCCAAAACCAGGGGGTGGTGGTGATCGCTCCTCACGTCGAGGATGCGATCGTGCGCGGCGGCTCCGGTCCAGTCAGTCCAGACTGGTCGGACAAAGACTTCGGTCACCGTCGGGCAACCCGTAACCCTCATTGAGGGGGCCGGCCTCATGTGGGCGAGGAAGGACACCTCTATATAAAACCGAGGGGACCTCACCCCTCAAAAATAAAAAATAAAAATGATTATGTCGGATAGTACAAAGATACTACCCCAGGAGGGTACCGACTGCTCTGCAGTCGGAGAATCCCTCACCGGGGCTTCGGCCCCGGTCTGCCCCTCGTATTCTGGGGGGGGCAACTACCGACATGGTCGTCCAGGAGTCATGGACTCCGTTTTGAGCCAGGCTGGCTCAGGCTCGCCGGAAGTGGAGTCCACTCCGGCGAGTAGCACTGCTGCTGCTGCGGGGGCTCCGGCGGGTGCGTCACAGGTCGTCTTGACCTACCGCGCGCGCCAGCTTACTGATGGTCGAGAAGGTTGCGGATAAGTCCCGCAACCTTAAGGGCGAATTCGTCCACAAGCTCCGGATGGCGGTGCGGACGGCGAAGGCGGCGGCCCTGGTGAAGGAACAGCGACGCCTTTCACCCGGAGCGGACGTCGAGAGGCTGGAGAAAGAGAACGCGGTCTTGCGCTCTCAGATCGCCAGCCTCTCGGCGCAAGTTGCGAAGATGTCGGCGGAGGAGACTCATCTCCGAGCCCCAGCAGGGTCGCTACACCGGCAGCATTATTGTCTCCCGATGCCGAGGCCAACCTACGGCGCTCCATTGCCCTCGAGATCGGAGGCATGATGGACGCCAAGTTGGCCTCCCTGGAGTCTCGGCTGCTGCCGGAGACTCGTCTTCGCCCACCCCTCGCGGCTGACACTAAAAAAGTGGGCTCGGCGCCCTCTTTACAGGCGCCGGTTGCACAAGCGCCACCTGCCGTGGTGTCATCCCCTGACTCCCAAGCTGGGACGAAGGGAAAAAAGAAGAGACGCCGCAATGCGGCCAAGGTTGCTCCGATCGCGGAGCTGCCCCCAGTGCCCGCCGCGGGTGCGGCGTCTGCTGCGGTTGAGCAGTCTGCTCATGCAGCGGCGTCGACCTCGCAGGCGGCCCAAGCTGAGGGCGCCTTGGCCGATGGGATTCTGTGGTCGACGGTGGCCAAGAAGGCAAAGGTGAAGAAGTCGCCTGCCCCGCCACCTGCGACCACGTCCGCACCGCCGGCGAAATTTCCCCCCAAGGGGAAGGCCCCGAATGGGGGGAAGAAGAAGGTCACCCTTCCCAAGGTTCCTGCATCGGCCGTGATCACGGTCACGGTGTCGAAGGGTTCACCCGACACGCTGTTGGGTGAAGCGATGACCGAGGCCAGGCGGAGCATCAAGCTCGCCGACTTCGGCATCGACACCGTGGCCCTCAAAAAGGCGGCCGGCGGCGGCATGGTACTTGCCGTCGCCGGTGCTGACTGCGCCGCCAAAGCGGACAGTCTGGCGAGCCGGATGCGGGAAGTGCTCCTCCCCACCTGTAGAAATTAACGCTCGATTGGTTTAGCACTAATTTCTGAGTTGGTTGATTTGATTGGTTTTATCGGACTTGTAAATGGTTTGGTTATTGATCTACGATTACTGGTTTAATTATACTCAAAAATATGGTTTAAAGATTATATTGAATACTACAGAACTGAGAAATGGCAAATCTAAGTTAAAGTAGCACTAAGATGGTTTGATTTGAGTTACGCGATCGGTATCCGAACACGCACTAACTTACGATAGTTGCAATACATGCATTTATGGAAATGCACGCGGGCAAAAGTGCTGAGCTGTTCGGTTGCAAAATATTGTACCGAACATATTCCCGAGAGCAAGATGAGATAAAAGAATGTAGTTCTCATCGAATCATCTTAGTAAATGTATACAGAAAATAATACAAAAATAGGCAAGAAATGGTTAACAAAGTAAAAATATAAATTATGGTCGCACTAATACAATGGTAAACGAAGTAAAAGTATAATTATTATAGTTGCCCTAAACTAAACATTTTTTTTTTTAAACTAATGAGTCTTCCACTGTAAACACACGTTCTTTTCGCGCTGTAGGTAACATAGTCTTTTACGTACCCGCACTACGCATAGCACTGGGCCATCGTCTGGCGAAATATGAACTTAAACCTATATGTTCACTCTCACTTTGCTAACGGTCAGCATTACTCTGCTTTCGCGTTTGCACTTCACTATTCGCTCTGGTTGCCGGCGATGTAGTCACCTCAGACTCCTGTCTGTGGTGAGGCTGCGCCCGGCTGGCCGCAGACAGCGAGCAGCAACTCGCTCTTCTCCCGATCCAGACAGCTGCTGCGCATAAGACCACTCCCAGCAGTATGTAAATAATGGTGTATTGGTGTATGTCATGAACTGAAACGTCATCGACTTCTGCTTTGGTGGTTTTCAGCGTTTCACCCAGCGATAGAGATTTATTCAGAGTCATGTCTTCTGGTAATGTGGTTTCCATTGGTATTGTTATGTTTACAATATGATTTATTTGATCTAGCTCTGGTACGAGCATGTCTGGCGAAAAATGTAATTGGTTTGATTGTTGTTGTAAAGAATACAGTGTGAAATCTTTACTTTTGATAAAGCATTTCTGAGTCATACTAATGACCCCTGCTCGAGTCAGCTGGCGAACGGTAACTTGATCGTCGCATATGATTTTAATGGAATATGTGTCACAGCAAAAATATAAATATTGTGATGTGGAGTGTAATTCAACACATCTATTTTTGCACGATGTGGTTTCAGTTTTACACCTTTGGTTTATTGGGCTTATTTCGCAAAAGTTTTCGTCATTTTCTAAATTTTGGATTGGTTTAAAGAGCTCACATATGAAAGATTGTCCGTGATACAAGCATGTGTCAAGGTCATGTATCGTTGGTATGAAAAAAGCATCTTTTTTCAGGTTTACGGCGACGTATTCCGAGATTGGTGTTATGGTTTTCATTGTATAATTGATCTGTTTCGGAACTGGTATTATTCTATATAATTGGAAACTTTCTCTTGTTATGAGCGGGAATGTAATTTCGAAAATGATATATTTTTCGGTGAACCGAGCTTTTGTTCTCAGTAGCTTGTAAATGCGTTGAAAATCTGTCTCTATGTTTTCGATTGGTAGTGTTAAATCTTGAGGCATTTGCCCATAGATAATTTGTAGCTCCCATTTGAGTTGGGGTGGTGTTAGAAGATGCAGACTGATTTGGCCATGGTATATTTCTGATATTGTATCTATTAAAGTTTCTTGTATTTGTTTTAAGTTTTGCATCATATTAATGGTCGTTATAGAGTCATCACATCGATTTCTTGTTGCAGCTTACTATTAGCACGGTCCAAAACTTGTAAGTGTTTATTTATAGTTTTGTGTTGCTTTGCTATTATGTCTTCAGTTCTTTGTAGCACATTGTGCTCTGCTTCGACGATAGATGTCAAGTTCTTCCATAGCTGACCTTGGTGTTTTTGGTTACGGTGCACAAGTTCAATGTCTTGTTTGTATTTTTCTGCGAAATTTTCGTCTAATACTCCGAACAATGAGTTTGCAATTGAGCCGACAGCGTTGATAAGGCCGCGTCGTGTTCGTAAGCGTTCGCCGTAATGCTGGCTAAGCAAAAGCTGGTTGTAATATTGCAGTTCGTTATAATTGTGACGTATTTGTAGGAGTACCATGTAGCAGTGACTTGATTCTATCATTGTTTCGCATGTTCTGTCAAGGTATCTTGTAAAATCCTTGATGGCTTTGTCTCCTTGCCAGTATGGAGACATGTCAAAATATGTGACTAGTTTCCACTTATCCCGAATTAATTGTACTTTTCCTATAGTGTCGAAGTACAATGTTTTGTTGGTATCGAATGTTGTTATATTATATGAGGCTGTTGTTGGTAATATGAATATGCCTAATAACAGTAACAGTGATAGCGCAATATTTACTACCTTCGGATAGGTATTGTACATTCTCGTATTCGATTGTTAGTAATTCCGTGGTTCCTTTTCGGGTTCATTATTTTGAGGTAATGGTTGTTCTTTTGGTATGTCTGGTTCTGTTTGGTCTAAAGGTAGTACTGATAACTTAACCACAGGACGCTTTATGTAGCCGTTTTTGGTTTTTAGAGTGACCACTCTGATAAGGTCATCTTTTCCTGGATGAACTTCTGTCACACGACCCATTGGCCATTTCCGTGGCGGTAAGTTGTCGTCATGTATCGTAACTAGATCACCCACGTTGATATTTTTCTTTTGGTTTCTTCCATTTGTTTCTGGTTGATAATTGAGTTAAGTACTCTGTTTTCCATCTCTTCCACAGGTCTTCGAATAATTTTGATACTAGATGCCACCTGGTTCTGGCGTCATCTGCTGTGTCAATTATGGTTAAACCTGGTCGTGCGGATAAGAAATGTGCTGGTGTTAGGAAGTTAAGATCCTCTGGATCTTCTGATAACGCACAAATTGGTCGTGAATTAAGGCAAGCTTCTAATTTTGCTAAGAGCGTGGTATTTTCTTCAAACGTAAGTTTTTGTTGACCGATCATGCGTTTTAGATGATGTTTGAGGCTTCGGACGGCTCTTTCCCAAACTCCTCCTGCCTGAGGTCAAGAAGGTGCGTTGAAGTGCCATTCGATTTGAAGCTCTGTTATCTCTTTAAAGAATGACTCATTGAAAATATTTTGAAGATGATCATATTCTTCTTGCAGCATTTTGTTTGCTCCAACAAAATTGGTCCCATTGTCGCTATAGATATGACGTGGTGCTCCGCGTCGTGCTGCCATTCTGTTTATTGCGGCTAAGAATGCTGAGCTGGATAAATCTGAGACAAGTTCTAGGTGCACAGCTTTCGTTACCATACATACGAAAATCGCTATGTAGCCCTTGGTCGTTTTTATTCCGCGCCCTTTGTTTGCTTTTACTTCCACAAAGCCTGTGTAGTCGACACCACAGTGATGGAAGGCCCTTTCTGGGTTCACTCTTGATGTTGGTAGATCCCCCATGAGCTGATCTTTTCTGATTGGTTCTTGTTTTTTTACATATAATATATTGTCGTATGACTTTCTTGGTAGCCGAATATCCGCTGATTATCCAATAATTCTGTAGAATATTTGATAAAGTAAGACGCGCTCCACCGTGGTACGTTAGTTCGTGAGCATATTGTATTATTAGCGTGGTTAGTCGATGGTTGTGTGGTAATATTATTGGATGTTTCATCTCTGCACCTATGTGTGCGTTTCTCAGTCTGCCTCCTACTCGCAGAATCCCTTCTTGGTCTTAATGGTAAAAGTTTACTTTTTGAATGCACGTTTCCATTCGTAAGTAATTGATTTATGTCACTGGTAAACTCCATACGTTGTACAGTTTTAATAATCAGCAGTTTTGCGCGACGGAGTTCATGTAATGTGAGATAAGGTTTACGGCCTGCCTTTGCTGTAGGTAATCGTAGTATCCATGCAAAAACTCGTACTATTTTTGCGAAGGAATTCATTTTGCTTAATAAATGGTTGATTATATTATGTATGGTCATGGTTGTTTCCTGGTGTTTTTCTGCGACTACTACATTCGATTGTTTTATCTCTATTCTGGTTTCATAAGTGGTTTGTGGTATGTCATGGTTTTGGAATGATGGGATCCATGATGGCCCTTGCCACCACAGATTGTGATTTTTTAATTGTTTGATTCTCAATCCACGACTGGCACAGTCAGCTGGATTTTCAATGGTTTTGACATAATTCCATTTTTCTTTTGGTTTTATTTTAGTGATTGCTTTCACGCGATTTGATACGAATGGTTTCCATCTCTCTGGAGATCCTTGAATCCATCCCAACACTGCTGTTGAATCAGTCCAACAGTATATCTCCGGATTATACGATTCCAAGCAAGTCTGCACTTTTTGCATCAGTTGTGATAATAATAATAATAATAATAATAGTTTATTTTCTCACCACAATACATTACATTACATTAAGCATCGCATTAAAACATAGTTATATAGATAATAGTTGAGGACCCATTAATTCCAACCTTGGTATTGATATATCTTTACTAACAGGCACTAATCTTGCTTTTGCGGCGACCAGAGTTACTTCGTTAGCATTATTTTCATTAATGACTTTGCAATATATAACGGCTGCATACGCCTTGTTCGATGCATCACAGAATCCGTGTAATTGCAAGCTATGGTTTATCTTTATTCCTAACCATCGTTTTACTTCTATGGTATTGATATCTTTTAATTCTCCTCTTAAGTTTAGCCACTTGATTTTTATATCTTCCGGCAGCGCGTCATCCCAGTTAAGATTTGATGACCAGACACTTTGGAATAACATTTTCATGGTGATAGTTAATGGTGTGAGCCAGCCCAATGGGTTTTTTTTAAACATTGCCCCACACTAGGATTTCTCCTGTGTCGTGGGTACAGTTTACAAACATACATGTCACATACACACACAACCAGACCCGAAACAATTATCTGTAGATCATACAAATATTTGTTCCGTGCGGGAATCGAACCCGCGACACCTAGCGCAGCAGTCGATCTCTCAACACATTGCGCCAACCGTGCCGTCAAAGTGATCTTTTTGTTGGTTTTGGTAATGATATTGATTCCAGTTTAGAGTCAAAGATGAATTTGTCCTGCTGCGGATTCCATCCTAACCCCAATGTTTTCTTTGAATCTGATTGTTTAAATTCGTAGATTTGCTGGCGCAACAAATCTTTATCTAAGTCAGCGAGTAATTTTGGTTCATTTGAGTCCCATTTTCGTAAATTAAACCCACCCTTGCTGAGTAGTTTTATAAGATCGATTTTAAGCTGTTTTGCTTGTTCTATAGTGCTTGCTTCGCCGCAGTAGTCGTCCATATAAAAACACTCTTCTAATGCTTTCGCTGCATCGGGGAAATTTTGTTTTTCTTCGGCAGCTAGCTGTTTTAAGCACATCATCGCCAAAAATGGTGCAGGCTTGGTGCCATAAGTTATGGTCGTAAGTTGGTATGTTTGAATTGGTTGTAATGGTGAGTCTCTCCATAGTATCTTCTGATAAGATTGATCTTCAGGATGTACCATTATCTGTCGATACATTTTTTCGATGTCAGCTGTGTATACGAACTGGTACTGTCTCCATTTTAAAATCAGCTCCTGCAGATCTTGTTGCAAGTTGGGACCCCGGTACATGACGTCATTCAAGCTGTATCCTGATAATGATCTAGCAGACGCGTTGAACACAACACGCAACTTTGTAGTGGTTGACTCAGCCCTAGTGACACCATGATGTGGTAGGTAGCACTCGGGTTTCGTACTTTTTGCTGACACGCACGGTATCATATGGTTTAAGTTATAATACTCATTCATAAATTTCTTGTATTCTGTTTTCAATTCCATATCTTTTTCTAGCTTTCTCTCTAAGTTGCGAAATTGGGCCAGTGCTATTGGTTTAGTAGATCCTAGTTGATCTTTGGTTTCTGGTTTAAATGGTAGTCGGACTTGGTATCTTCCATTTTCTAGTCTCTCTGTTGTTGACAGAAAATATTGCAGACATTCGTGATCCTCTGTGGACATTTCCGGCTGCTGGGCGATATCTTCGTTTTCCCAAAACCTCCGTAAATCATCTGTATTGTGCAGAATGATGTTACACCTGTAGCGTGGTGTCATAGTCCCACAAAGCAACCATCCTAATTGCGTTTGCTGAGCTATTGGTTGATCCTCGCTGTCGCCCCTCAAAAGGCCACCTAAAGCTATCTTGCAGTACACATCGGCTCCCAGCAGTAGGTCCACAGGTCGGCTGGTATTAAACTCTGGGTCTGCCAAATTAATATTTTGAATGTGCGGCCAATTTGTTTTTATGAAAGATTTAATTGGTAAATTGTTTATAAGCTTATTCATTATAAGCACCTCCCCTTCTAAGGCAAACTCACTATAAATTGATTTAATTCGGATGATCATTACTCCCTTGCAGTTGTTTTCTTTTTCGCCTATGCCGAATACAGTTCCTTTGCAAGAGCTTCTTTGTATTTTCAAAACTTGAGCCGCCTTCTCACTTATTAAAGAAACTTGGGAACCCTGGTCAATCAAAGCCCTCATGGTATGGTATGTGCCATCGTGTCCTGGAACTTCCACTAGTGCTGTAGCTAAGAGTGTCTCGGACACGTCATTCCAGGATACATGAGTTGAAGCTGACGATTGTTCATCATTGGTTACGCATGATGTCGCAAGTGTGTTCGCAGCTTTATGGTTTGGTTTTGCTGATGTGTTTAGCCTATTTTTGGTTATAATTGCATCATGCAATAATGAATTATGTTTACCGTGGCATTTGCGACATGTTTTATTCGATAAACAAGGTTTATTAAAATGGTTGTATAGGCAATTTGCGCAACAGTTTAGTTGGTTGACAGTTTTCAGTTTTTGCTCATCCGACATTTGCAAAAATTGGGTACACATCCATAACCCGTGGTCAGCACTACATAATGCGCAGGTGATTGACCGCGACACATGTAACGATTTAGTATGGTTTTTCATGCTATTTGAATAATTTTTGCTTGATGACTGATGGTTATTATTTGAACGATAGTATTTATTCTGGTTTGCTTGATAATTTTGGTTTGGTAGTTGGTTGTTTATCTTTTGGTTATTGGTTTCTTGTTTACGCCTGGATGCTTCTAGGGCGGTAAACTTGTTTTCCAAGAAATCTAGGAATTCTTGAAGTACTGGTAATTCCCTGGGATTCTTCACCGATTCAATATATTCTGCGAATGTCTCACTGTCAAGTTTTTGTGCTTACAAAAGTACCAACAGCGGATCCCAGGTGGTGATATCTACTCCTAGGTTCTGTATTGCATGTAGACATTCTTTGGTCACGTCATGCAGTTTTTTGATCGCCCCAATGGATTGTTGCTGCATACTAGGAATGTTAAGTAATATGTTGACGTGAGACGTGAAAATTAGTCTATTGTTGCCATATCTATGGTTTAGTATTTCCCAGCATACATCGTAATTCTCTGAGCTAATTTGAAGATGGTGGACTAAGCGCTCAGCTTCTCCTGAGAGCTTACCTTTTAAAAACTGCATTTTTTGTGCATTTGTTAGAGAAGGATTTTTGTGTATCGCTTCTGTGAATAAGTCTTTGAACGACGTCCATTGATGGTAGTTGCCGTGGAATGTTGGAATATCCATCTGTGGAGTAGCTTTTTCGCGATGCGATACAGACCACATTTTAAAGCTGATGGTTTTCTTCAAATCGTTATACATTTTCTCATACCTGTTGAACTCTTCTTGGTACCAGACATCCTCATCTTCGTTTTCACCTTCTATATCCCAGTGCAGGCTATCTATAATAGTCCAACGACTTTGAAGAGACTTCAATAAATCGTGGAACTCCCACTTGTTCTTCAGTTGGTCGATTTCTATGGTAGCTACTGTTCTCATGAAAGCTCTAAAGTGAATTGTCTGCTTTTTTATCATTTCTTCTAGCTTGCTGTCTTCACGCGCCTCCCTACGTTGCTGTTGCGGTTTTTGTGAATGAGACGAAATCCCATCTTGTTTTGATGTTCCCGCCTCTACTGGCGGCTGTTGTGGTCCTTGTTGTTTAGACAACAAGTTTTCCATGGTTTTGGTGATTAATTGCTTGATCGATAAATACACCTCCTCCGCTTTATCAAAAAAAAAATTTTGTGAAATACACATGGCTAAAATCAGCAACTTCACAGCACTTTCTATGGTTACGTTGATACTCCCTCCAATAGTTTTCTAATATTTCTAACTTTCGCTTGCAGTAATCTATGGTTTTTCGATCCGCTCCGTCTTTTTTGATATGAGTGAGAAGTTTAACTAAGGAGTCAAAAATCTCCGTTTGGCTGATCGCTAATTGCTCCATTATTCTCCCGTACAAATAAATGCGCAAGTGAAAATAAAGCGAATAAAATGGTTTGGTCTGACCTTATATTCTCCTTACGCCTTACGCTACAGCTGCCAACTTGAGTTGCGGTTTCTTCAGCTGGATGTCACTGCCTATCTATTCTACCTACTCTCCCTACTGACTGTTTCACACAAACACTGGTTGCAAGGTCCCGACACACAAACACTTTACTGCACTTCGCGAACCGAGATCCTGTTCGAAGGACCATGTAGAAATTAACGCTCGATTGGTTTAGCACTAATTTCTGAGTTGGTTGATTTGATTGGATTTATCGGACTTGTAAATAGTTTGGTTATTGATCTACGATTACTGGTTTAATGATACTCAAAAATATGGTTTAAAGATTATATTGAATACTACAGAACTAAGAAATGGCAAATCTAAGTTAAAGTAGCACTAAGATGGTTTGATTTGAGTTACGCGATTGGTATCCGAACACGCACTAACTTACGATAGTTGCAATACATGCATTTATGGAAATGCACGCGGGCAAAAGTGCTGAGCTGTTCGGTTGCAAAATATTGTACCGAACACCACCTTTGCCGTGCAAATTGCGCGGCCGACAAAGGGGGCGGGGCTGAGAGTCCGTGACCTGGACGACTCCGTCACGTCGCAGGAGGTAGCAACCGCTATCGCTGCGGCTGGCGGCTGTGTCCCCGCTGAGGTCACTGTGGGCGAAATTTATCGCTCACGCGTGGCGTTGGGGACTGTCTGGGTCCGGTGCCCACTGGGGGCGGCAAAGAAGCTGGCGTCTACGCAGCGCGTTCGCGTAGGCTGGACGTCAGCCAGAGTTCAGGTACTGGCAGCACGGCCTCTTCAATGCTTCCGGTGCCTAGAATTCGGACATGTCCGCCTCCGGTGCCCTGGGGGAGTCGATCGAATCGCCCGGTGTTTTAAGTGTGGCGACGCTGGCCACCTTATTAACGCCTGCACGGCGCAGTCGCCCAAGTGTCCGCTATGTGCGGACCTGGGCCTGCCTGCCGACCATCGGCTGGGCGTGGCCCAAAAAAGCAAGAGAGGGCAACGAGCCTCTCTTGCCGCCGCCGACAGGCAGCGGGCGAATGCGCCGGCACCACTGGGTGCTGGCCCACCGGAGGCGATGGACACGACATCGCCTTCCCAGCCCTAAAAGTCCTTCAGAGCAATCTGAACCACTGCCGCAATGCGCAGAATCTTTTCCTGCAGACCGTTGCGGAGTGGTCGATTGCTTTGGCGGTGGTCGCGGAGCCCTACGGTGTCCAAGAACATCCTCGTTGGTTCAGTTACACCGCGGACTCTGTCGCCGTGTATTGGGCTGGATTAGACGGTGGGCCGCCCTGCTCCCTATTGGATAGGGGGCAAGGTTTTGTCGTCGTGGAGTTTGGACCTCTGGCCGTAGTGGGCTGCTACGTCTCTCCCAATGTGTCTCTCGCCGAATACGAGGGATACTTGGACGGGGTGGCGAACAGCATCCGCTGTAAGTGCTTACCCCGTCCCGTGCTCGTCCTTGGTGACTTCAACGCTCACTCCAGAGCTTGGGGCAACACCCGGGACGGGCCCCGGGGAGACGTACTTCAGGACTGGGCGGCGTCGCTCGACCTCCGACTACTCAATCGGGGGTCCGTTGCCACTTGTGTGCGGTGGCAGGGGGAGTCGGTCGTGGACCTATCATGGGCGACTCCTTCTGTCTCCCGCCTTGTGTCGGGTTGGAGGGTGGCGGAAGAGATGGTCACGCTTTCGGACCATCGCCACATCGTATTCGATGTGGCTCTCCGCCCTCCAGGCAACTCGAGTCGTCCGGGCGCTTGCCCACCGCCGCGACGTTGGGCCCTCAAACAGCTCGATCGAGATATGCTCGTCGCAGCTGCCAACGTCGCGGCTTGGTCAGAGGCGGAAGGTGTTTCCGATGGGATCTTGCCCGATCCAGAGGAGGAAGCCACCTGGTTCCGGGAGGTGATGACGTCGGTCTGCGACGCATCGATGCCCCGGGCCAGGCGCGTTCGGCGCACGGCTGTGCATTGGTGGTCGGACGAGATCGCGCAGCTCCGCGTGGTCTGTCTCGCGTCCCGCCGCCGGTACACCCGATGCCGTCGCCGACGCTCTGCTACAGCCGAAGAGACAGCCGAGGCGTATCGCCTCTACCGGGCGGCCACGATGGCGCTCCAACACGCCATCAGCGACGCCAAGGCTCGGTCCTGGAGAGAGCTCCTGGAGGGACTGGACAGGGACCCGTGGGGGAGGCCGTATAGGATGTCCCCCCGGTGACCGAAACCATGGCCCCGGATCTGCTGGAGAGGGTGAACACCACGCTCTTCCCGGCGGTCCGGGACCGTCCCTCTCCACCTCCGGCTCCTTCGGAGTGGTCCGAGGAGCTGGAGGTTTCGGAAGGGGAGCTAGACCGAGCCGTTGGCCGCCTGAAGGCTCGTAGCACTGCACCCGGACCTGACGGTATTCCGGGTCGGGTGTGGATGCTTGCGATGGCTGTCATGGGGGACCGCTTGAGGCGGCTGTTCACGAGCTGCCTCCGCAACAGCGTGTTCCCCTCCGGCTGGAAGGAAGCCGGATTGGTTCTGATCCAGAAGGAAGGCAGGGCCGCAGATTCTGCCTCTGCATATCGTCCCATCTGCCTGCTCGACGAGGCTTCGAAGCTATTCGAAAGAATAGTTGCCCGAAGATTAGTCGAGCACCTGTCGCGAGTGGGTCCCGACCTCGCCGATAGCCAGTTTGGCTTCCGGCAGCGGCGATCTACCGTGGACGCGATTCTCCGCGTCCGCTCGCTGTCGGAACAGGTAGTGTCCCGGCGGGGGGGAGTGGCGTTGGCTGTCAGCCTTGACATTGTCAACGCCTTCAACTCTCTCCCGTGGGGCGCGATTCGGGGGGACCTGGAACACCATCAGGTCCCCCCCTACCTGCGAGGCATCGTCGGGGCGTATCTGCGCGACAGGCACACATTCGCGACGTGGGCAGGGACGGTAGCGTCCAGCGGAGGCGGATCACGTTGTAACGTTGCGTTCCGTCTACCAAGTGATCATAGACGAAATAGTAAGTTTTGTACATCACTCAAAAGTTCACATCCCTAGTTTGACGTTTGGACTCCGCCTTTTTCTCCTGACCGCTGCTACCGAGTGACGGCTGCTCCGTAATTAATTCTGTTTAGAGGAAATATACCCCGATCTTGGGTGAGTTCTGCATTTAATTGTTAAACTAAGTGTGTGCTGTGTGCTGGATAACTGATTTAGTCGAAATACGCCGTGATTGTGAGATTATATATAGTTGACCTCGACCGACCACGCCGTCTTAGGTTATTCCACGCACAAGGGCTACTTCATGTGCTCTCAATAAGCTTTAAACCTAATGTACTATGTGCCTTCAGCTATTTACTGCCCTCCGGCAATATCATTGTGATGTGATTGCGATCTGCACTCAGCTAGACTTAGGCTTAGCACCATAACCGCATCTGTCATTGTGCTACACTATAATTGCACCCTCTCTGCCTTGTAAACCGCTGCGGTGTGTGAGCTTTCCTTTTCCCTGCCTCTGCACCGCTCGGGGTCCACTAGGGGAGCTTCCACATCGCATGCGGGCTGCATGATCTGCACCGCTAACCTGCGCACCCTTCTGCACGCTTCCAGGGTTCAAGTCAGTGCCTTCAGTCTACGGTTCAAGTCAGCGCCTTCAGTCTACGGTTCAAGTCAGCGCCTTCAGTCTAAGGTTCAAGTCAAGCGGCCAGGATACTGCACAGCACACGCTCGAGGCGTGCCCTGCGTGGGCGGCGGAGCGGCAGATTCTGGTCGACCAGATCGGGCAAGATCTCTCTCTACCAGCCATAGTATCGGCTATGCTGGCAGAATCGGAAAACTGGAGGGCAATGGTCTCCTTCTGTGAAGCAGTCATGCTCCAGAAGGAGGCCGATGAGCGGGAACGGGAGAGGGCCGATCCCGCTCGACGGAGGAGGAGGCGCCGGGGAGCAACCGCCCCGGCGCGCAACACGCCGCAACCCCCCGCCTAACACACCTTAGCGGGGGGCCTTAGGGGTCGCGAGGGCGCAGAGTGGGAACTCTGCGCGCTCTCACTCAGCGACCCCCGAGAAGACGGCGACACGCTGTGGTCCGTGTCGCCGTGCACACAGCACCAGCGAGGGTAACGGGGGGACCTCTTTACAGTCTCCCCCGGGACGTGCACGAGGGGGTGGCCTCTTTACAGTCACCCCCTCCGGGAAGTGCCGTTTGGCATGGCACCGTGGTGGGCCTCGGTGCGGTCTTCTAAGAGTTCCCGAGGCCCACCATATGGTGTCGAGGCGGACCACCGTGGTGAGTTTAGCCGGTAGGAGTCCGGCACACCCCTCCGCACCCACCCCAGGCGGAGGATAGCCCATGATGGGTTCTCACCACGCAAATCAAAAAAAAAAAAAAGGTAACTGCAAAGTTTGTATTCTTTCAAAAGATCTTGCGGGTGATCTCGCCATACGATCTTCTGAAGCTGTTGTTGATCCGATTGCAGGATAATACATCTATACATCTTCTCACAATCCGCTGTGTACACGAATTCATAAGTGCGCCATCTGAGTAGTCATTCTTGTATATCACGTTGTAGTTTAGGGCCACATTCCATCAAATCGTTCAAACTACTTCCCGTAGATGTTTTAGAAGATGTGTTGAACACAACACGTAACTTTGTAGTTGTAGAAGATTCTCTGATTACGCCATGATGTGGTAAATAACACATAGGCTCTTTGCGTTCGTAGCATTCTTTCATATGTCCTAGTTTCTCGTACTCATGTATAAATTCTTGATAATTATTATTATTTATTTATTTATTCAGATAATACAATCCATATGGTTAGTAAAGACATACACAACTTACAAACTAGTATTAGTACATAAATATCATCATATAAAATTCAATTAATTTACCATAATACAATAATACAATACAATACAAACGACACACCTACTTCTGGGCACGGTTTGTAGGCAACACTTGCGTCTTCGTCCAGTGTTTTAATATGAGGCCATCAGTCCTATCCGCCACAGTCATCAAGAGACTGTTGGCGCTGCCCCGCACCCGCCGCATCAGATAGGCGACACGCTTTCTTATGATTGCATAGAAATCATCTATACGTGCCTCAGCGAACATCCCTGATGCGCTGCAGTGTCGCGGCAGCCCCAACAGTGCCCTGTATGCGTTATTATATTGGACTCGTAAGGCGCTATAAGCTCTTTGCGTGTAGTCGACCCATAGGCTGCAGGTAAAAGATTGACAATATGCCCTGAAAAGTGTAGCCTTAACATCATATGAACACTTTGCAAACCTACGGATCAACATATTGCTCCTGACTGACAGCGTCCTACGTTCCCTCTCCATGTCCTTATTATCGGTCTGTGTGTCAGTGACCCAGTGCCCCAGATATTTGAAAGAAGTGACCCATTCTAAAGCAGTCCCCACAAGACGCAGATTATCATTGCTGAGTAGACGATTTTCCAACTGTTTGAACTGGGCCACTGCACGTGCTTTGGAATGTCCGAGATGTTTCTCGAAACCCTATTTCATTGGCAATATATTGGCTCCTAGTTGTGTGTGCGTACAGTTCCTCACAGAATTGTTCCTGTTTCGTCATCGTATTCAACTTCGTTGTGATTTCTTCCATCTCCCAATAACTAGCGATGTCTTCAATCCCATTGAGTACTACATTGCAGTGGAATGTTTGCACCCGTCCGGATAAAATCCAACCTAATTTTGTTTGTTGGGCGATTGGCTCTGTATCCGATCCTTTGATCAAACCGCTCATGATAATGTCCGAGTAAACTTTGGCATCCAGTAGAATATCAATTTGTTTCGAAACGTAATAATCAGGATCAGCTAGTTGAATGTGTTGAATGTGAGGGTATTGTTTTCTTTCAAGTGTATTGTGTGGCAAGCTGTTCAGTAGTTTTGGTAGAACCAAAGCTTCAGCCGAGAATGCGTAGTCGCCGTGAATTGACGTGCAGTCTAGTTTGACCATGTCTAGTTTGCATGCAAAAAAAAAAAAAAAAATGCCCTTGCTTCTCTTCATCGAGGCACCCACGCCCGTTACTGAAGCATTCAACTGGCGGCGGGGTAATCCTAGGCGTTGCGCGACGTTTTCAGTGATGAGGGTTATTTGTGAACCCTGATCTAAAAGTGCTCTAAACGTCATATATGTGTTGTCAATAGCTCGTACGCGTATTTGTACTGTTGTCAAGAGAATCTCGTCGTCATCGCTTGTCACGTTATTCGAGCTATTTTGACGCGAGGATTTTTCTGTTGTATGACCTACTGTTGCGTTGGGTTCATGATACGATTCGTGCAACAACGAATGATGTTTCTCATTACATATTCTACAAGTTTTCATAGAATTACAACCGCGTTTGTCATGAACATACAAACAATTACTGCAGAGTCGATGTTTCGTAACTATTTTCAATTTTTGTTCTGGTGACATAGTTACAAATTTCCTGCAGTGATATAATGCGTTATTTGCAGTATTGCAAATGCAACAATTTATTGTTGTTGAAGCAGCATGTACGAACTTTGGAAATGAAGTCTTTTTTCCAGCACCGAAAGACGATTTTCCTTTGTTGTTTATCGATGACCAATCTTTTTCCTTTTTTGTAACAGGTTCAAGTGCTGTAAACTTTCCCTCAAGGAACGCCATAAATTCCTCAAACTCTGGAAGCTCCCGTGGTGTTTTCCGTGATTCCATGTAGTCCGTTCTTGTTTCTGGGTCCAGTTTTTTCACCAACAGATGCACGAGGATAGGGTCCCAAGTGGTCGTATCTACTCCCAAATTATGTATCGCGTGAATACTCTCCATAGTTGTATCATAAATTCGCTTGATCTCATTAGAAGTTTGCTTCTCAATAGCATGCTGATTGAGAAATAATTCGATGTTCTTAGTGAATAACACTTATACGTTATTATAGCGATGAAATAACAGATCCCAAGCGGTCTTGTAATTGTCCGACGACACATTCAGATGTTGAATAAGACGATGAGCTTCACCCTTTAACTTCCCTTTCAAGTGTTGCATTTTTTGTGCGTAAGTTAACGTGGGGTTGTCATGGATGCTGCTCTTGTACAGATCCAAAAATGTTGGCCACTGAGCGTAGTCACCATGAAACGTAGGTACGTCCATCTTCGGAGTCGACTCGTACTGATGCACAGTTGAAGATATCTTTTGGTTTAAGACTCTTCTAGTATCTTTGTATTTCTTCTCATACACAGAAAATTCTTGTTCGTAAGTTTCAACCTTACCTTGCGAGATATTGTCAATCTTAAGGTGAAGGTTGTCAATGTCACGCCGTCTCGACTGTAGGCGCTTTAGTTCATCCTCCAACTCCCGCTTCTCCACAATTTTGGTAATGTCAATGCCATTGATGAGCCTTTGTAAGGCTCGGAAGTTTGTATTTTGCTCACTCATCAAATCGCCAAGAGCGGGTCTTTTAGGAGGATTGGGTTCATCTTCCACCGAAGGGTTGCAATTTTGAATCAAGCCTTTGATTCTTTCATAGAGCTTTTGAGTATCCTTGAAGATATCCTTCTTGAAGTACTCATGCCCTGAGTAATCATCACCAGATTGCAGCAGCTGTGCGTGGTTTATGTCGAACTCTGCCCATAGGGAGTCAAGACTACTTATCCGTTTCTTGATGTAAGAATCAGTCTTCCTACTAGCCGAGTCCTTGTTGAAATTGCTGTGAATCTTGTGGATGTTGTCGATGATTTCCTTTTGCCTTGCGATAAGTTCTTGCATCTTGATAGTTGTAAATCACCAAAGTGCGATGTCAACGGCAGAAATCACTGAAGTTAGTTCGTCACTTGTACGGATGTTCCGAAGTGGAGTTGTTTTTCCAAACACGGTTGTGGGTCAATGTCACTTCAAGGAGAATGTATTTTCTTCCTCGCCAGTGATAGTTTTCTAATGGGTTTGCATTTCATATACAATCAAGTTTGTATCACCTTAACTGTTCGTTGTAGTCCCGATAAGCTGACACGTTATATGCACATAAAATACAAAACACCACTGCAGTAACCTCGAAGGACCAAAATGTACGCCCGTACAGAGCATACAGCCCTGTATGCTCTCGTACCTATGATGCTGTGTGTAGTCGGTATGATCCCGATGTGTTTGTAGGGAACAGTGAAAATTTAAACACCACCGACACCATTGAGCGATTTATTAACACTAAAATTATATAAAATCATGTTATGTACAAAAGTCTTCATAGTAACGAAAAAGTGTGTCACAATGTCAGCAATACCTACGGCGTTGCACAATTAGTTACAATAATAAATTGTTGACGATAGAGACGTGTGGCGTT
Organism: Shargacucullia verbasci; assembly: GCA_947562105.1. NCBI lineage: Eukaryota > Metazoa > Arthropoda > Insecta > Lepidoptera > Noctuidae > Shargacucullia > Shargacucullia verbasci. The sequence goes on along the minus strand of OX387281.1, from coordinate 15,807,681 downwards.
GAATATCTTCTGCACATGTGGCTTCCCTGGTTATCCATTGTGTCTACTAATTCTATTTTATATTAGATTCACTTTACATATCTGGACATTCTTGATGTTTCAATATTTTGTATTCTTTTTTGTATTTTTTTATTTCTGTTTTATCCGCTTTGATCTGTTTATCCCGTTTTTAGTTTATATTCGAAACATTTGTTTAACTCATGTTGTATTGCCTCATTGTGTAAGTAGCATTCTATTAAGTTTGTATTTTTTCTTATATAATGCATGTTAATTTAAGATTTTAATTGTAAATTAACTTTTTGTTTTTGAAAAGAGTATCCATGGAGTTTCTTGCCGGTCTCTTCTCCATAGGACCTACCCCCTTTGGAACCGTGCGCCTAGAGTCTCTTGACTTTGACTTTATTTCGTAAAGAATGTACGATGACTCGTACATATATTATGTTATTATCTTTTAATATTTTGTTATCTTGTTAACATCTTATTATTTTAATGATGTTAATATTATAATAACAATATTTATTTGTTTGTTTAAGATTTAGTCTTATGCTTAAGTCTTAACATTTTTTGTTATATTTTTTTGCTAGTTCACTCTTGTTTTTGAGTTGAATAGTTTATACTTTCTCGGATGTGACTTTATTTATTGAAACGTTTTTCATCCCTCGGATTTGGACTTAGTGACGTCTATGTTTCTTTAGGGTTATATTTCTTGGACATTTGTTGAGAAATCCCTTATATTTTTTATACGGATCTCGGAATTTGTACCTTGATTTCATTGTTTTTTTTTTTGCTATTGTGCTCGGGAGTTCGGTGGTGTTGTGCCGATCACAATATGCAAAATATGTACGTCGCTGTCGGAGGACCCAAAAAAAACCAAAATGATTTTAAACTAACTTTAATTTCAGTAAAATTACAGAAAAGAAACTATAACTAAATTATTACAAAAGTAAGTTCCTATTCCGATCGATATTAGATACAGAATGCGGTATTAATATTTTATTAACAATAGGTAAACACATATCCGGTAGGCATGGGAATCGAGTGACGAGCGTCACGGGCCGGTGTCAGCATTTTAGGTTCCACGTGCAGGCTGTTTCCATGCGCTGTATCGAGGCCATTGCATGCTTGCAGTTTACATAGTAGTGCGTACTATAACACCTCCACCGTCAGATCAGCAATTATTTTTGAAGTTTGAACTGAGAAAATATTGCTGAATGTGTCTTCGGTGCTCCAGATTCTCCAGGTACTGCGTATGTTGTAACTTCAGCAGGTTGCTCGTCGACTTTAGGCTGGGACATCTTACGGCGTCTCAAGATGATGAATATAGCAAGCACCAATGCACTGGATAGTATGACGTAGAGCGGGATCGTTGTATGGTATAAGTATTCCGTTTGTATCGGTCGTAGTTGCATTGAGGGCTGCGACAGTACTTTGTATTGGGCATCGTGCAATTTTGTGAGATCAATTGAGTTGAGATTGACTTGCATGACTTCTGTTTGAATATTCGTATTATAGTGCAGTTTTGTTATCTTCAAAGGTTGTCCCTCTACGTGGTCGTTAAGGTTGGTGATAGTAAATTCAGAAGTATACAGGAAGCAGTTGATAGGTATAGTAGCCAAATAACTGCCATTCAGGATAATATAATCTTCTCGTCCGCAGAGCGTGTGTACTCTTGTTGCATTGGCAAACGATATGACATAGTGTTACAATAAACATACGGTTGCAATTTTGCAGGTTCCATCGAAAGACTGGTTCACGATGAGGCTCTGAATACAATCCGAATGTCGCCGCAGATGATAGTTCATCTTGTTCCCGCAGAGATACCAATCGTTTTACTTCGGGCATTCAGCCTCTATGTACACATAACCTTCCCTGTTGGTTGCAATCAGTGGGTAAGGAGGGATAAGGGCCTGCCTAAGCTTATTAGGAGCGATTGATAACTTGTACAGATCGTAAGTTTCAGTGGCAAATATGGACAGTTTGAATAATATAACTATTTGATTGCCTGAATAATAATAACCTGGTTTAATAATATCGTAGTATTCTCTAAGTTCTAAATTTAATATTTTATCTTTACCATAGATTTCAAGTAATCGTTCAATCATGTGTCGTAAAACTTCAATGCTAATCATAGAATGATGTGAACTGGCACTATGGATAAACGCCAACAAGTTTTCTATTCGGATTAACTCGTTTAAGATTTCATCTATGTTTTCTGTTATTATGGTTAAGTACTGACCGAATTTCGCATATTTTATAAGATTAGAATCTTTGTAAGCATCTCTACCTACTAATAACTGTAATGTCTCATTAATCTTAGCTTGATTTGTTACTAATTGTTCAATAATTTTAGAATGCTGGACCATCCATTCTTCGCTTAAACTAATGTGGTTATTCAGTTCTTCAGTAATTTTATAATTATTATCCTGTAAATTTTTAATAATATTGTCATATTTAATTGCATCCAAATAGTCTAAATTTCCTGTAACGCTTTTAATTATTGAACCTAAACCGTCAATGAGATCTTGCTTTATACGACCCGGTTTTAACGACTCTAAATGGTGTGCTACACTCAATAATTTATTAGAAACATAATCTAGTTGAAGCTCATACAGCATGTATGTGCTGTTATCTAATTTATGCTTATAACTATCTAACTGATCTTGTAATAGTCTAATCTTATCGTCAATGTCTCGAATCTGTATGTATTGTAAGAAAGTATGGTAATGAGTTATAAGTTTCGTAGCTCCGAGCCGAAAAGGTAGTATCCCTGGGCCATCGTCCAGGCTCTCAAGTATTATCTTCTGATTTGTTTCCTGGGCTGCTATCAAAGGAGCAATCAGGACCAGTAGCACCCTGAAACAATTGGGCGCTTTTAGGGACTCTCTTCAGCCGGCTTTTAGCGACGGGACCTCGTTTTTTCGACTTATAAATATGTATCGGCAAGTCAGCTAACACGGTATCCTGAGTATATCTAGGGGCTATCTTTTGACGACTTGCTAAGGGATTACTGACAAAAATACGCTGCTGGGGTTGATACTCAACTTCGGTTTCGCGGGTTTTATTACGATTCTCTATAATATTCGTACGGTCTTTGAGAGAACACTCGTTTATGAAGTCGTAAACTAATTTCATTTTATCTCTGTGATTTTCGGTATATGCATGAGATGACTGGTTAAATCTACATCAAAGGGACCTCGCGGATCGAAATGTCCGGTGATAATATCAAACGGTCGACATTTGGTGAAACTATGAATTGCACTATTGTATGCTAAGATACCGTAAGGAACGAGGTTGATTACATCTTCACCTTTGTGTGTTAACTTTAAAATACGTAGGTGTTCCAATAATGTCGAATGAAAACGCTCCACGATCCCATTATCATTGGGGGTGTGCGGTAGAGTTTTATGATGTGTTATTTTGTGAAGTTTAGTGAATTCACTAAATAATTGGTTCGTAAATTCTGTTCCGTTATCTGATACGATAGTTAAAGGTAAACCATGGTGCGTGCAGAATTTCAACAGTGCCTGTAAAATACTAACTGCTGTACCGTCTCGTATATGATACGCTTGAGTATACTTAGAGAATACATCTACAATTGTTAGATATTTTTCAGTTTGGATCGTTAACAGATCTACATGAACAATTTCAAATGGTTTACTGGCAGGGGGTACGATATTAAATTTTTGTTTAATAGGATGGCGATCATATTTCGCCTGTCCACAGATAGTACAGTTGTTAATAAATTTGGCAATTTCATCTTTCATTTTCGGCCAATATTAACGTTCGGAGAGAGCCAGATAGCATTCAGTTATACCTCGATGGTTAGTTTTTCCATCGTGGTAATGTTTTATTATCTCCTGCTGTCTTAAGTATTCCTTGACATTTTCGACCTCCCTTTTAGTTAATACTAAGTTCATTGACGAGTTTTTAAAATTATTCTGTATAACAGGTATAATGTCATACATAGCTAACGGGGGTTTTATTAACAACGCAGTTTTAACCTTGGGATTAACATACTCTTTGATAACACTTATTACATCGGTCTCTAAATTTGATTCTGATACTTGCACAGCAGTCCTAGTATGTGTATCAAATGGTTTGAATGCTGTGGGGCGCTTTTTAATATCACCTACTACACTTATATGGATTTGTCTATGGAATTTATTTAATGGCTCATCGACAATCGGGACCTCAAGGATTGGATTTTCTTGACTAGTGTGGGCGGAAGCTGTAGATGAATTCCCTATAGAGCGCGAACGCTCAGATGCATTTGCTACCATTGAACATGTTTCCCCGTTGTTGATTTGAATGCGAGAAAGAGCATCAGCATTCGTATTACTCGACCCCTTCTTATAAATTACAGTAAAATCATACTCGGACAGCTTAAGCTTCCACCTGGTTAGTCTAGAATTGGGTTCCTTTAGACTCATAACCCACTGAAGTGGTTTATGGTCTGTAATGATCTTAAATTTTCTACCGAACAAGTAGGGTCGAAAATATTTTGTCGCCCAAACGATTGCGAGAAGCTCCTTCTCAATTGTGCTGTAATTTATCTCGCTCTCATTAAGAGTGCGGGAAGCGTAACATACCGGTTTATCCGAGCCCACTGGACCCTGCGATAGAATAGCACCTAATGCGATGTTAGAGGCGTCGGTAGTTAAGATGAAGTCTTTTGTAAAATCTGGGTATTGCAGAATTGGGTCGTTAGTTATAAGAGTTTTACATTGCTCAAAACTTACAGTGTATTCTGAATTAATAATAAACTTTCTACCTTTTTTTAAACATTGTGTGAGTGGTTTCGTTATACGCACGAAATCTGGGATGAATTTCCGATAGTAGGCAACCAAGCCAAGGAATTGTTTTATTTGTTTAGGGGTAGTTGGGATAGGGTAATTTTGTATCGCGATAATCTTATCGGGATTGGGTTTTATACCATCTCTAGTTATAACATGACCTAAGTAAGAAGTTTCCAATTTAAGAAACTCAGACTTGTCTAACTGTATTTTGAAGTTTGACTCCCGTAATCTTTTGAATACTTTTTCGAGGTTAATTATATGTATGCTCCTGTAGCGATGTACTGAACACTACAATATCATCCAAGTAAACGAGACAGACTGTGTTCTGGAGTTCTTTGAGGACATTGTCCATCACACGCTGGAAAGTGGATGGGGAGTTTTTTAATCCCATCGGCATTCTCAAAAACTCATAGTGCCCATTTTCTACGTTAAAAGCGGTCTTGGGGATGTCAATTGGGTCCATCTCAACTTGGTAAAAACCACTCGCAAGGTCGAAGGTTGTAAAATACTGACAGTTTCCTAACTTGTCGAGAATATCGTTAATATTAAGTATTGGGTATTTGTCATCGTAAGTTTTCTCGTTTAGCTTCCTGAAATCTACAACTAGGCGCCATTTAGTTTTCCCAGAAGCGTCAGCCTTCTTTGGGACGACCCAGATAGGTGAGCTCCAGGCAGACTCTGACGGCCGAATAATTCCCTGATTCAACATTTTGCCTATCTGATCTCTGACTTCATCTCTATGGACATAAGGGTAGCGATAGCTTTTTGTGTGGACTGTGGCTGTCACTTGTGTAATATTTGAATACTGAGTTTCGTGAGGCGATTCTTCAGTACGCGTACACTCTATATTATAAGTTTCTGCTTGTACGGCACGGTCCATTGAAAATATTATATCATGTGAGGTGGGGTTAGCAACTTCCACAAATCCACGATTATTATCTACTACAGTTAAACAGTCCCTAATGATACAGTTGGATATAGATTGCGTGGGAATAATTACATCTCCATCCTTACAGTTAATTGGAAGTCTAAGTAATTTTGATGAGTTTGCAGGTATAACATCTTCATACAGATTTACATTGCGAGAATTGTACATGCTGATTCTATTGGAAGAGGATCGAGTTATTAATAATTTATTCTTAAGATCAATTTTAGCTTTCCATTTCTCTAATAGGTCTAAACCTATGAGCCCATCGAAATACTCATGAAACTTATAAATTAATAATTTTATATTTTCAGGCTCCTGAAATTCTGTAAAGGTAGGTATAGTAATAGAGTAATTGTTTCTGGTTGTAGCATGCACATTTGTGACTTCAAAGGGATCGAAATTTAAGGGAAAGTCACTAAAAAATGCATCCACAGCTTCCGGACTAATGAATGATTGGTTGGCACCAGTATCGATTAAAAGTTTCAAGGGTGGTTGCGAAATCTGAATGTACGGAAGCTGCCTTTGCGTTTGGAGATTTAATTCTATTTTAATTTGTCTGACCCCTTGTGCTTCTGAAAATCCTGCTCTCCGGCAGAGCTAGTACTTGGTTGAGGTTCATCAGCTATGTGTGGCGAGTAATCTATAGCAAAATTTTCAAAGTTTCGGCCCTCATTGTCCGCACAATATGTGGATTCCATGTTATAATACTCCGTGCCTTCCGCGTACAGATTATAGTCGGGTTCGTTATAATATTCCGGATAATAATACTGATCACCGTAATCAGCGCAAACATTCATATTCATTTCCTTTGTTTTAAAATAATTAGATGGCGGCGGGTTACCGCTCTTTTGCCAATCGTGCTTCGAAGGCTGTCCAAATGACTGCTTTTCTCTTGTAACGTAGTGACTAACGCCACTCATCGACTTAGGGCCAAAATTTTGAGGTCCTACATGCTTCGGTTGCATTTGGAAATTGTTATTAAATCGATTATAATTGGGTGGCGTAGCGCGAAACATTTGCTGAGTGTTAGTTAACGGTGCGCGGAACGTTTGCTGCGGTCGCGAAGGCATACCGCTGGCATTACCATAAGGAGTAGCCTGATTACCTTGAAAACTCGGTCTCCATATCTGTTGAGGCTGAAAGCTGGCAACAGGCGCAGTTCGAGCAGAAAAATGGAAAGGCTTTTGCATAGTATTGGCAACCTGGGCCGAGGATGCCGATGGCAACCATTTTTGCAAATTATTATGAGACTTTTTGTCAGTAATTGGTTCATGACGGTTTTGCAGATAAAGCTAAAGATAAAGTTTAATTCTTCTTGCACAAATTCAAGCGCTTTTTCGACATCAGGACTATCAGGACGCATGCAACGTATGCGAGAGCCTAGAGGCTCCTTGAGACCGCGAACAAATGCTTGCATTGTTAGCTTTCTGTACAAAGTACGCTTAGCTTCTATAGTTGTTTTAATGCTTTCGTGCAATAAGATACACAACTAGAATATTTAGTTTTAATTCCGCTAAACTACTGCAAGTTTGGGTGCATGCACAGCACCGCCCTCCCGCCCGCAAATATATGCACATGCAGAAGGTGTGATAGAAATAATGTAACATGCAACCAAACCGATCCTCGACACGTGTTTCGCCCCTCCACGGAGCATCTTCAGGAGATGTTGACTCGTCGACCGCTTGGACGCGAATGAGCGGCTGGCTTGGTAGATCGTCTACGCGCTCCCCTAGGGGAGGGCGAGGAATCGGGTTCTGGGCGTGTTGCCCACTGCCCGAGGGGGCAAACGCGACCCATATAAGTATGGGTCGGTCGTGGGGTTTGGTCGGACCACTGGGCGCGGATGGGGATAATAAACAAAATCCTACCTTTTTTGTGTGGCTGCTAGTGTTTCTGTAGGGGCACCCGAAGTGTTTCACGCCACCCAGGCGGTCCGTACTCCGCCGGGTGAGACCCGCGGGGGATCCCGGGGGAGGCCCGGCGGGAGTCTGCCGACGCACATGGTGGCGACTTTAGGTGGCGCCCCCTACAGAAGGGGTGGGTTGACCCGTGTTTACAACGCGCTCGGAGCTAGCCAATTACGTTGCAAACACGGGACGTTATTGTGTGTATTGGGCGATTTGTCTGTTGTGAGTCATCGCCCAATGTGTGCGTTGGCTTGTGCTCACCCGCCCGTGAGACACACCCTTCGCGTGAGTCATACGTGTATGAGGAGTCTGTTGTATGTGTGCGTGGGCCGTTTCCTTTGCCGCGGCTATGTGAACATAGGTCGCGGCGCAGTGGCGGCGGGTGCTATTTTTGTGTTGTGGAGTCTTATTGTTCGAGTGTGCCGCGTGTAGTGTGGGGCGGCATACTCGGGGTCAGTCCGGTGGTGGGGGCGGCATCGTCCGCAACTAGGTCGCGCGGGAAACGTTTGGCGTCTGGCGGGCGTGCGTGCCAGGGGGCCAGGTCCTTGACGTGGGGCCAGGCGGAAGCGTCGGCGCGAAGGAACATCTTCTTCGCCATCCCCTTGATGAAGTCGTCCACGCTCTCGACTCGCAGATCGCGGCTGATTACCGCGTTCCTCACGTAGCGAGGGGCGTCGGCGATGTTGCGCAGCGAGATGTTCTGCTGCGCACGGAGCTTCTTGCGGTGGGTCTCGCACGTGAGGGCGAGCCAAGGTGGGGCAGCGTATGTCAGCTGCGGGCGGATGTAGGCCTTGTACACCCCCAGCTTGACGCGTAGCGGGAGGCGCGAGGAGAGCACGGGACGGAGGAGATGGCGGGTCGCTCGTACCCGCGCGACAGTGTTGCGGACGTGCGGGCCCATGGTGAGCCGACGATCGAGCGTCACGCCAAGGTACTTGGCGGTCCGCGTCCACTCGATGTCAGCCCCCAAGAGTCGCAGTTTTGGAGGGAAGTGGCGTGCGCGCGTGGTGACGATCATCGCCTGTGTTTTTCCCACGTTGACCGACAACCTCCACTTGCTGAGCCAGTCGGGAAGGTCGTCCAGGGCGCGCTGCATTTTGACGGCCGCGTGTTCGGCCGTGAGCGAGGTGGTGATGTACGCGGCGTCGTCAGCGTACAGCGCGAGCGTCGATGAGTTCGTGGCGGGAATGTCGTCGGTGTACAGTGAGTACAACACAGGCGAGAGGCAGCTGCCTTGCGGGACTCCAGCGGTGATGGGGTGCGCGGCAGACACTTGGTCCTCAACTGCGACCCTGAATGTCCTGTCCGAGAGGAAGGAGGAGACCACGTGTATCAAGCGACGGGGCGCTGTGGTCCCGGTGAGCTTGTGTACAAGACCGGGGTGCCATACCCGGTCGAATGCCTTCTCCATGTCGAGGAATACTGCAGCGGCGTACTCCCGCTTGTTGACGGCCGCGGTGAGCAGGTGCAGTACCCTCGACAACTGGAGCGTCGTGCTGTGTTCGGCGCGGAAGCCGAACTGTTCGCATCGGGGGGTGAGGTGTGGTGTCAGGTGGCGCAGCAGGAGCGCCTCGAACACCTTGGAGGTGGTGGGCAGCAGGGTGATCGGCCGATAGCTCTCCGGCTTCTGTGGGTTCTTCCCGGGCTTCGGGATTAGTATGACGCGCCCCTCTTTCCACGCGGAGGGGAACGTCCCGGTGCGGAGAATGCCCGTATATAGCCGGGCTAGGGCCGCTGTGGTGCGCGGTGGCAGGTGGCGCAGCGCAATATTTGTAATATTGTCCGCACCGGGGGCCTTTCTGGGCTTCGTGCGTCTGATGGCCTCTCTCACCTGGCCCGGGGAGACGAACAACGGGTCCTCCTCGGGAGCTATCGGCGTGGAGAAGTACTCTCCAAGGTGTTGCTCGACTGCTGCGGTGTGTGTGGCATCATCCGATGGGTTGGGCGTGAACTGACGCTCCAGGTGCTCGGCGAAGATCTCCGCCCGGTCTGTGGCGGTGTATCTGAGCGCCCCGTCGCTGTTTAACCGGAGTTGGGGTGCTTCGGAGGCGGCGGCACAGTCTGTGGATAGACGGCCAATCGCCGTCGGCCGCCTCTATGCAACTCTCCCAGCGCTCGGTGGTGTGGGCCTGGAGCTCGGCCTTCACCTTCTCGGCGAGCCGGTTGAGCTGCGTCTTTAGAGACGGACATCTTGTGTGTTGCCACTGCCTGCGCAGGCGCCTTTTGTCGGCGATCATCTGCGTGATGTGTATGGGGAGCGCTGAGTAGCGTCCCCGGGCCCCGCTAGTCGCCGTGGTCGCCGACTCTAGGGCGCTCTGTATGCAGGCAGTGAGGTCGTCCGTCAGCTCGTCCACCTCAGCGGCCGAGGCGACCGGCCGAGTAGGCGTTGTGGCCTCCATCCTTTTGGTGAACACAGCCCAGTCTATGTTCGGACGTGGCGCTTGACGAGCGAGTCGGGTGGTGGTGGCTTCCAGGACGACGAGCACGGGCTGGTGGTCCGACTGTAGCTCGTCGTCCAGTACGTGCTGCGCGATCTGGCAGTGTAGGCCCCTGTGCACGACGATGTCCAGCACGTCGGGTTGGTGGGCGGCTCGATCCGGGTAGTGGGTGGGGTTCTCGGGGCCGGACACGTCGTATCCGTGGGCCTCGGCGTCGGCGAAGAGTCGGTTCCCCGCTGCGTTGGCGACGCTCGAGTTCCACGCTGGGTGCTTACTGTTTAGGTCGCCGGCGATGATGGTGGGGTGAGGCGAGTCCAGTAGTGTGCGTATATCGGCGGGCTCCAGGCGGTCACCGGGGGCCTTGTATGCCGAATATACGCACAGGTGGTCGCCCGCGACATGCAGCTGGACACCCAGCGCGTAGGTGGTCTTCAGGGTGATGGTGGGCAGCTCCTGGTGGACGACTCTCCGCTTGACAATGACCGCCAGACCGCGGTAATTTATGTGGAGTGCCGACTGCTCGTCTTTCCTATAAACGAGGAAACCCGGGAATTTGATTTTATCTGCAGGTCCCAGGTGCGTCTCGCTTATTAGCGCCACGTCTATGTCCTGTTCCTGCAGTAGGGGGAGCGGCTGGGTAGTGTGCGCCCCCTTATATAGCACTACGACTTGGTGTTTGTATTGAACTACCTGCAAAAATTCGTAATAGTGGAGATGGTATTAGATTAGTTTGGCCATTCAACAGTGTAAACCTGTCGTTTTTATGTTTTAAAATTTCTAATTGTTCCAACACACACAACCGGAAACCTTTATTACAAACATGCAAAATATTATACCCATTATTGTCGCTCAAGGAATGGCCGGTGTCAATTAAATGTTTTGCGAAATGAGATCTATCAGGATGGCCATTCCTATAAGCGGCAATATGTTCCTTATGTCTAATATCAAAGTTACGGCCTGTCTGACCTACATAGACCCCATTACAATCATTACAAACTAACTTATAAACACCGGACTTTTTTGAGTTTTCTAAGTGATCTTTGCCGTTACAAATATGATGTAAATTATGTTCTGTCCGAAAAGCAACGGAAACGTTATGTTTTCTAAGAATATTGGCAATTCTATCTGAAATTGGGCCCATGTAAGCCAGACTACCGACATGTTTGTTAATACGTTCGAGGGGACATACATAAAGTAGTGAGCGAACCCTGTCATTCTGTTTATTTTTAATTAAATTATCAATTATTTGTTTTGAATAACCGTTTGTAACCGCGATCTGATAGAGGATTTTAAGTTCTTTTACGTAATTATCTGTGGACAGTGGGACAGACTAAGATAGAGAATTACTATAGATCTGACATTCGCGTACACCCGTAAGGGACAGATATAAAGTACATCGCGTACGCGGTGTTACCAGAGGTTTAAGATTTTACCCATATCTGTAAATTTAAACTTTATCTATGGATTCTTTTAAGAAAAGGTTTATTCCTTTTTGTTTTTAATTAGTTTGTAGGTATAAATTTTAATTTCTATGGTCTCTGTATAATTTAATGTAATGAACCAATTACACTAAATTATTCAGAAACCATAAAAATGAAATTTATTACATTTAACCACACCCCAGGACACAGTAGGTTAAATAAAAATAATCTTTTCATGTTTCATCAAGCATTTTGTATTCTATAACCATTGAAGTATTATATACAGTCAACTACAAAAACATGTAATGACGTAATAAAGATGTAAAATTTCGATTGCAACTTTTCAATGATGATTAACAGTTCTGCATTTTTTTTATGCAGTCGTCGATTTCTAGATCTCAACACAGCTAATATCTTTTTTCGTTGATTAGCTAGAAGAGTCTCTACCTTCAATTTTTTCGCCATTTTCTTTTTTTGAGGAGTAAATGTTTCACTACTCGGAGAAATTGAAAAAGTATCTTTATGCTGAAAATAAATAAAACGTATTTTAAGACAACGGTTCGAGAACAAACATTATTATGAGTTTGTAACATATTAATAAAATAAAACTTGTTACAACTTACAGAATTTATCTCACAGTCCATTTCTGATTTTTGAAAAATTTGTGCTCTCTCCCAATATATCACTGATAGTGCAACTGGAATTTCCTCCTGATAGTGTACGGTATATTTGTTATCACAAAGCGTAGGATTCTGAAATCAATATCATTATATATTGTATTTTTCAAATTATAACTCTATCAAAACTATTTATAAATATTAATATTTTTTTAAATTATAAATAAAATTAATGAGTTGTGGCAAAAAAAAAACTACTTTGAAAGCATTGGGGAAGGCCTTTGCAGAGAAGAGGGACAGTAGAGGTTAAAAAAAGTACGTACGTGCACATTTAGGGTTGGGACTAAGAATGAATTTAGGTAAACCTTGAGAAGGGTCTTCCTAAAACAGTTCTCAACAAAATGTCTGGAGCAGATGCGATTATATTTTTATCCACGATTTACGCACATCTGGATCTTTTAGAAAGCTAGAATAAAAAAAAAACTATAATAATTTTAACGAACACAATATACAGTTTATAGTTACGATATATATTTGAAACATAATCAGGATTAAAGAATATAAATAAATAAATCGGCTACTTATGACTATAACTAAGACCGGTAAGAAATTGTTGACACAAGTTACCCAAGATAAGGGGTAATTTTAATAAGTAAAATCTGGTATCACTAAAAAGTGTATTATCCAGCTAAATACAAAACACATTTAATAATGGACGCATTACCCTAATGTCAACGGAATACGAGTTGACCTATACGACTTCTAAATTTGGGCGGGTATTGATCGAATATTAAAATTTTATATTTGCTATTTTACACATACTGGCTGTATTTATGGGAGTTATTTAATATACATAATTCATATTTATCAAGTTCGTCTAAGCATATAGCTAAATAATGACGTAAATCTAGCACTTACGAGTGAAAGGTTATGTTTTGCTCTTTTCGCTCACTACGGCTTTTACAGCCAATAACACTACAATGTACCATTTTTACCACACGTCACTTCACGTAAACACTTTAAAGAAACAAGTTAATCACAGTTTTCTTATCCAAATGACTACTTATTTTCATAAAATCTGAGAAACGTCAACTTTGTTGGGCACAAACAAGTTGAGGCCAAACAAACAAATGGCGATACGCAGAAAGTGACAAAAAATATGATGTCTGTCTTTCTCACTCTTAGGGTTTCGAGCGTTATTATATCTCGTTCACTCTCGGTATTATTATTACCATGTCAGGTCTAGTTTATCCTTTGTCTAAGGGGACAGACATTAAACGATGAACATAGCTGCGGAAGGCAGCCAGTTTATGTTGTAAAGGGTAACAAGATGAGGCAGGAATGGTAGTATCAGTATGTGTGGGTTTACGGTAAATTTGGAAATCTAGTTTGTTATTTACTCTGGTTATAGTTAAATCTAAAAAATTAAGGGACTGGTTGGACTCTAATTTTAATTTGAATTTAATTTTAGGGTGGATTGTATTTAGTTTGTTAACAAATGTGTCAATTTGACGGGTGGTACCTGTCCAACAGATAATTACGTCATCGACATATCTATAATAGAACAGAATTTTGGGGTCGCCCACCACATATTTACATTCAAAACTATCCATAAATATTTCCGCCATCAACGGACTTAAAGGTGAACCCATGGCTAACCCTTCTTTTTGACGGTAATATTGGTTATTGAACCTGAAATAGTTTTGTTGCATGCATATACGAGTAAGGTTAAGAAGGTCGTATACTTCTCCAGGATGTAGCCGCTGTCTCTCAAAGTGGTTACTCAGAATACTAAGGCACTCCTCATAAGGGACGTTAGTAAATAAACTATCAACATCTAGGGACAATAATTTGGAATATGGGGGGATGTTGATATCTTTTATCTTTTCAATTAAATCTAAACTATTTTTTAAACTATACTGAGGGTGAAAAGAGGACTTTATTTTTAAAATATTGTTTATGTATTTAGCTATATTGTATGTTGGAGCACCACAGTAAGAGACAACAGGACGTATAGGGATATTTTCTTTATGAGTTTTAGGTAATCCGTACAAGAATGGTGAACGCGGGTTAATGGCATCCTTTAAATCTAAAGTACATTTTTTAGTAGGGTCGGATCTAAGACATTCAAAATCCTCCCCCTGGATGACGTCGTTAACCTTCTGGTTGTAAGCAGTTCTTTCCAAAATAACAACGGTATTGCCCTTATCTGCTTTTGTGATAACTAAATTATCCTGATTAATTTGGTTTTGCAATGATCGGTATGCTTGTAGTTCTGAGAAATTTTGAAAAAATGGGAAATTTAACGCTTTTTTAATTTGAACTGCTACCTGATGTTTAACGGCGCCATCCGTTTTACTTCTAAAACAAGCTATTTCCGAATCCACCACCAAAGTTTCGAGCGATTTCTGTCCACAGATAATTACGTAAAAGAACTTAAAATCCTCTATCAGATCGCGGTTACAAACGGTTATTCAAAACAAACAAAGTGTTTGAGTCCGCCATCCAACGATGTATGCAGGGACAGGTGCGAGCACAAATGTCGGATGCGCAGCACGGTTTCAGGCCGGAACGCAGTACGGCCACCAATCTACTGAACTTCATGGCGATGGTAGTACCGGCTGTCGATGCTGGAGTGCAGGTAGACGCGGCATACCTTGATTTTAAAAAGGCGTTCGACACCGTCGACAATGATGTTTTATTAAAAAAGCTTGCAGAAATTGGCTGTACACCACATCTCCTGCAGTTCTTTGTAAGTTACATGAAGGATAGGCAGCAGTATGTCGACTATAACGGTAATGAGTCTGACCTATACTACACAAGGTCCGGAGTAAGCCAGGGCAGCAATTTAGGGCCTCTCGAATTTATCATAATGATAAACGACTTGCCGGAGGTCGTCAGACATGGCTTATGTTTATTGTTTGCAGATGACCTTAAATTGCTGCTCGAGGTTAGGGATGACTCGGATTGTAAGCGTTTGCAAGAAGATATAGACAGAGTAGTTGAGTGGAGCCATACAAATAAGCTGTACTTTAACGTTGACAAGTGCTCGGTGATAACGTTCACGCGCAAGCGGACTCCCTTGTGCTTTGAGTACAAGATAGAAGCAGCGCCCATGCAGAGAGTGTCACAAGTACGAGATCTAGGTGTATGTATCACTCCA
This sequence comes from Shargacucullia verbasci, assembly GCA_947562105.1. Lineage (NCBI taxonomy): Eukaryota > Metazoa > Arthropoda > Insecta > Lepidoptera > Noctuidae > Shargacucullia > Shargacucullia verbasci. The sequence goes on along the minus strand of OX387281.1, from coordinate 15,792,411 downwards.
GATCTCAGTTTTCGCGAACATATAGTTAAGATCTGTAAGAAAGCTTACAGAAACCTAGGTTTCGTGCTAAGGCAGACACAGGGATTTACGAACATTACAACGCTCAAGGTACTATATGACGCTCTAGTCAGGAGCCACTTAGAACATAGTGCAATAATCTGGGCTCCACATGAAGCAAAATACAGCGTTCTGTTGGAGCGGATACAGAATAAATTTACAAGACACCTATATTTTAAACTCTATGGCGTGTATCCGCTCTACCCGCTGATGTACCCCACACTATTTGTACTGGGTATGGTGGGGTATAATGAGCTCAGGGTGCGCCGGGAATTTTGTCTCGCTGCGTATGTAGTGAAGCTACTGCGTGGAGTAGTATTTAACCCGGGAGTACTGCGTCACCTGAACCTCAACGTGCCGGACCGGTACGTGTGGAGGCGTCGACGCCCGCAATTATTAAACGTGCCGGTAGCCAGAACCAATCTGTTGGCGAAGACACCGCTCACTAGGACGATTCGCGTTGTTAATGAAGTACACGAGAGGCTCGATGTTTTCTCGTGCACTTTGAGTGAATTCGCAAAAGTTCTGTTAAACGTAGTTAGTTATGTGAGGTAAATATAAGTATAATTTAATATTGTTATTTTTTGAGTTTATTGTTTTAGTTGATAAAGATATTTATATAGACTGAATAGACCTTATATTTAGAATAAGTATTATATTAATAATTACTACACTATCGCATTAGGTTAAGGCCTGTAAAGATAGCTGTAAGGAGAAATAAATAAATAAATAAATAAAATAATTGATAATTTAATTAAAAATAAACAGAATGACAGGGTTCGCTCACTACTTTATGTATGTCCCCTCGAACGTATTAACAAACATGTCGGTAGTCTGGCTTACATGGGCCCAATTTCAGATAGAATTGCCAATATTCTTAGAAAACATAACGTTTCCGTTGCTTTTCGGACAGAACATAATTTACATCATCTTTGTAACGGCAAAGATCACTTAGAAAACTCAAAAAAGTCCGGTGTTTATAAGTTAGTTTGTGTAACGTTGCGTTCCGTCTATGGTCAATCTACCAAGTGATCATAGACGAAATAGTAAGTTTTGTACATCACTCAAAAGTTCACATCCCTAGTTTGACGTTTGGACTCCGCCTTTTTCTCCTGACCGCTGCTACCGAGTGACGGCTGCTCCGTAATTAATTCTGTTTAGAGGAAATATACCCCGATCTTGGGTGAGTTCTGCATTTAATTGTTAAACTAAGTGTGTGCTGTGTGCTGGATAACTGATTTAGTCGAAATACGCCGTGATTGTGAGATTATGTATAGTTGACCTCGACCGACCACGCGGTCTTAGGTTATTCCACGCACAAGGGCTACTTCATGTGCTCTCAATAAGCTTTAAACCTAATGTACTATGTGCCTTCAGCTATTTACTGCCCTCCGGCAATATCATTGTGATGTGATTGCGATCTGCACTCAGCTAGATTTAGGCTTAGCACCATAACCGCATCTGTCATTGTGCTACACTATAATTGCACCCTCTCTGCCTTGTAAACCGCTGCGATGTGTGAGCTTTCCTTTTCCCTGCCTCTGCACCGCTCGGGGTCCACTAGGGGAGCTTCCACATCGCATGCGGGCTGCATGATCTGCACCGCTAACCTGCGCACCCTTCTGCACGCTTCCAGGGTTCAAGTCAGCGCCTTCAGTCTACGGTTCAAGTCAGCGCCTTCAGTCTACGGTTCAAGTCAGCGCTTTCAGTCTACGGTTCAAGTGAACGCTTTCAGTCTACGGTTCAAGTGAACGTTTCAGTCTACGGTTCTAACTACGGTTCCAGTCCACGCTACTAACATACGGTTCCCGTCTACGCTTCTAATCTGCGCTGCCAATCTACGTGTCCAAGCCACGCCTTCCTACTGCGCTTCCAACCCACGGCTACGGTATCGGAACTACGGCTGGTTGATACCCAAGCGGACCCTGTAGTGGCTGCCAGCTACCGGCAGCCAGGGAAGAGTAGCGGAGCGTCGCCCTACCTGGTGGACCCTAAGGGACGGTACCTCTCTACCCTATTACTTCTACCCTGGAGCGAAAACCCAATACTAGTGCCTACGCCAACCCACGACCTAGCCGGAAGTTCTAAATAAACTCTTCTATAAACTACCTGTGCTTAATTTACTACCACTACTAGCCTACCTCTCCCGATAACGGTCCGCACACCTACCTGTGCGGCCCTAACCGTTACATTTGTAATGATTGTAATGGGGTCTATGTAGGTCAGACAGGCCGTAACTTTGATATTAGACATAAGGAACATATTGCCGCTTATAGGAATGGCCATCCTGATAGATCTCATTTCGCAAAACATTTTCTTTTTGAACATTATGTAATAACTCTTTGATTGTTTATTAATTACTTTAGACTGTTTTAGCTCTTCTTGCCTGAAACACAGGATTTACCTAGTTCAGGCACGTAAGAATTAGGAATATAATTAACATTTAAGCACCTCTGTATAATTTTATCTTGTAATGATTTTTGAATAAATTATTATTATTATTATTATTTAATTGACACCGGCCATTCCTTGAGCGACAATAATGGGTATAATATTTTGCATGTTTGTAATAAAGGTTTCCGGTTGTGTATGTTGGAACAATTAGAAATTTTAAAAGATAATAACGACAGGTTTACACTGTTGAATGACCAAACTAATCTAATACCATCTCCACTATTACGAATTTTTGCAGGTAGTTCAATACAAACACCAAGTCGTAGTGCTATATAAGGGGGCGCACACTACCCAGCCGCTCACCCGCGCCGCCACCCGTGGAGCTCCGTCGACACGTACGTCGACGTCGAGCGTGCCACCAAGTGCCGCCGCGAAAGACAGTGCATCCGCAACGCGCACACCGAGCCGACCTGTCGTGCCCAGGCAGATGGCGCTCTCATCACCACCGCCCCCCGCGGCTCGGCCCCCGCATCGCCCGCATCATTATCGGCCTACTCGTCGCTGGCGGGGTCCTACTCATCGGTCGCGTCCGCCGCATCGAGCACCGGCAGCGCACCCAGGACCGCTCTGCCGCGCACGAGACCGTCGCCGGGGCTAGTGAACACCGGATCCCTGCCCAACCTGCAGCTGTCGCCGATGGAGTACCAGGTAAGTCAAGTGCCTATTACTTTCGACTCGTACATAGTGCTTGCTTGCCCCCGCGCGCTGCCCAAAGACGCCAACGCAGCCCCGGCGACGAGGCCGAAGAAGAGGCCAAACAGCCCTGCGTGGACGCGCCGCCCCCTCACGCATCGTTTGCGCAGGCGGCCCGCACCCCACCCAGGTTGCCCACCGGCTCCGCAGCCCCCGCCCGCCCTGCCACCTCCAGCAGTGGCAACAAAACGGGAGAAGGCGCAACAACAACAAAGAAGCTACGCTACCCGCCGTTGGTAGTGGAAAAGCTACCGTCCTGGGCGCGCCACTTCAAGGCCCTGAAGGCCAAGCTCGGCCGCGCGCCCAACGCCCGCCCCTACGGAACCGGGGTGCGATTCACCCCACAGTCCGAGGAGGAGTACCGCATAACGCAGCCGTACCTGACGGAGCTGGAGAAGCAGGAGAACGTAGTGTGGTTCTCCTACTCACTGCCAGCGGAAAAGAGTCTTAAGGTGGCCATCAGGGGGCTGCCCTTCGACACTGAGCCCGACGACATAAACGAGGAGCTCCGTGCGCTGGGGTATGAACCCGAGTACGTCCGCCAGATCAAGGCCAGGCAGGGACGACCGGGTTGCATATTTCACGCGGTCATTAAGAAAACCCCAGGCCTGACCCCGGGCATATACCAGATCACGGAACTGCTGTGCATGCCCGGGATCAAGATAGAAGCGTGGCGAGGGAGAAAAGGCCCCTCCCAATGCCACAAGTGTCAGGGCTTCCGACACTCGTCTGAGCTCTGCCACTGCCCGCTCGCATGCGTGAAATGCGGCGGCGAACACCGCGCCGCAGACTGCCCACGACCGAGAGAGCAGCCCGCCACCTGCAAGAACTGCGGTGGCGCACACCCGGCGAATTACATTAACTGCCCCGTGTTGCGTAAGAAGGTACGCAACAAGCGAGCGGGCACGGTCGCCATCAGCGGGGAAAGGCGAGTGAACGAAAATCACCGCAGCCACCCACAACCCCAACATCAACATCAACAGCTGAACCCCACGCCACTCGAAGAGGCCGAGTCCGCGACACTGATGGCGGCCGCAAACGGGCCCACCGCGCACGGAGCGGCCACCTCCTCCACCATCCAGGGTCGAAGGAAAAGAAGGCGCGGCAAAAGAAATAAAAAATCGAAAGCCACAGAGACGACTTACGTCGCCGCCGAGAGCGCCGCCGATTGTAATAAACAACTGGCAAGCGGCGACGTACCGGCTAAGCCACGCCCCCCCCCGACCACCGCACCGGGGGGACAGAGACAGAATATAGGCGGCCTTGCGCGCCCGACAAGCGTAGCGAGCGGCGCAACAGGTCGCCCCGCCACCCGAGCCGAGCCCTCGGCACTGAATGAGGTCAACCATCGCGCCGCGCCGCTGGCAGGCCGGGCAGAGGAAATAATAACAACAACTTTTGCGCCCGACCAACTAAGAGCCCAGCGACAAACACGAACGGCGGCGCATGCATACACACCGGCGACCTCCGCGCCCCTACCGGCGGGCGCAATAAACCAGAACGCACAGGACGTGCTGATTGAGGTCGCGATTCGGGTCCTACAGGACGTCCTTATCGCCCTACGCAGGAGAGAGGACCCGATACGCGTGGTACTCAACGGCCTAGCGGCGCTTATGCATTTTAATTATAATGCAAATGGCTAGGCCGTTGAGAATCCTACACTGGAACGCCCGCGGCCTCAAAGGCAAGGCCGCCCTCCTTCGACCCCTCCTGCAGGAACAGGACATAGACGTGGCGCTCATAAGCGAGACGCACCTGGGACCTGCAGATAAAATCAAATTCCCGGGTTTCCTCGTTTATAGGAAAGACGAGCAGTCGGCACTCCACATAAATTACCGCGGTCTGGCGGTCATTGTCAAGCGGAGAGTCGTCCACCAGGAGCTGCCCACCATCACCCTGAAGACCACCTACGCGCTGGGTGTCCAGCTGCATGTCGCGGGCGACCACCTGTGCGTATATTCGGCATACAAGGCCCCCGGTGACCGCCTGGAGCCCGCCGATATACGCACACTACTGGACTCGCCTCACCCCACCATCATCGCCGGCGACCTAAACAGTAAGCACCCAGCGTGGAACTCGAGCGTCGCCAACGCAGCGGGGAACCGACTCTTCGCCGACGCCGAGGCCCACGGATACGACGTGTCCGGCCCCGAGAACCCCACCCACTACCCGGATCGAGCCGCCCACCAACCCGACGTGCTGGACATCGTCGTGCACAGGGGCCTACACTGCCAGATCGCGCAGCACGTACTGGACGACGAGCTACAGTCGGACCACCAGCCCGTGCTCGTCGTCCTGGAAGCCACCACCACCCGACTCGCTCGTCAAGCGCCACGTCCGAACATAGACTGGGCTGTGTTCACCAAAAGGATGGAGGCCACAACGCCTACTCGGCCGGTCGCCTCGGCCGCTGAGGTGGACGAGCTGACGGACGACCTCACTGCCTGCATACAGAGCGCCCTAGAGTCGGCGACCACGGCGACTAGCGGGGCCCGGGGACGCTACTCAGCGCTCCCCATACACATCACGCAGATGATCGCCGACAAAAGGCGCCTGCGCAGGCAGTGGCAACACACAAGATGTCCGTCTCTAAAGACGCAGCTCAACCGGCTCGCCGAGAAGGTGAAGGCCGAGCTCCAGGCCCACACCACCGAGCGCTGGGAGAGTTGCATAGAGGCGGCCGACGGCGATTGGCCGTCTATCCACAGACTGTGCCGCCGCCTCCGAAGCACCCCAACTCCGGTTAAACAGCGACGGGGCGCTCAGATACACCGCCACAGACCGGGCGGAGATCTTCGCCGAGCACCTGGAGCGTCAGTTCACGCCCAACCCATCGGATGATGCCACACACACCGCAGCAGTCGAGCAACACCTTGGAGAGTACTTCTCCACGCCGATAGCTCCCGAGGAGGACCCGTTGTTCGTCTCCCCGGGCCAGGTGAGAGAGGCCATCAGACGCACGAAGCCCAGAAAGGCCCCCGGTGCGGACAATATTACAAATATTGCGCTGCGCCACCTGCCACCGCGCACCACAGCGGCCCTAGCCCGGCTATATACGGGCATTCTCCGCACCGGGACGTTCCCCTCCGCGTGGAAAGAGGGGCGCGTCATACTAATCCCGAAGCCCGGGAAGAACCCACAGAAGCCGGAGAGCTATCGGCCGATCACCCTGCTGCCCACCACCTCCAAGGTGTTCGAGGCGCTCCTGCTGCGCCACCTGACACCACACCTCACCCCCCGATGCGAACAGTTCGGCTTCCGCGCCGAACACAGCACGACGCTCCAGTTGTCGAGGGTACTGCACCTGCTCACCGCGGCCGTCAACAAGCGGGAGTACGCCGCTGCAGTATTCCTCGACATGGAGAAGGCATTCGACCGGGTATGGCACCCCGGTCTTGTACACAAGCTCACCGGGACCACAGCGCCCCGTCGCTTGATACACGTGGTCTCCTCCTTCCTCTCGGACAGGACATTCAGGGTCGCAGTTGAGGACCAAGTGTCTGCCGCGCACCCCATCACCGCTGGAGTCCCGCAAGGCAGCTGCCTCTCGCCTGTGTTGTACTCACTGTACACCGACGACATTCCCGCCACGAACTCATCGACGCTCGCGCTGTACGCTGACGACGCCGCGTACATCACCACCTCGCTCACGGCCGAACACGCGGCCGTCAAAATGCAGCGCGCCCTGGACGACCTTCCCGACTGGCTCAGCAAGTGGAGGTTGTCGGTCAACGTGGGAAAAACACAGGCGATGATCGTCACCACGCGCGCACGCCACTTCCCTCCAAAACTGCGACTCTTGGGGGCTGACATCGAGTGGACGCGGACCGCCAAGTACCTTGGCGTGACGCTCGATCGTCGGCTCACCATGGGCCCGCACGTCCGCAACACTGTCGCGCGGGTACGAGCGACCCGCCATCTCCTCCGTCCCGTGCTCTCCTCGCGCCTCCCGCTACGCGTCAAGCTGGGGGTGTACAAGGCCTACATCCGCCCGCAGCTGACATACGCTGCCCCACCTTGGCTCGCCCTCACGTGCGAGACCCACCGCAAGAAGCTCCGTGCGCAGCAGAACATCTCGCTGCGCAACATCGCCGACGCCCCTCGCTACGTGAGGAACGCGGTAATCAGCCGCGATCTGCGAGTCGAGAGCGTGGACGACTTCATCAAGGGGATGGCGAAGAAGATGTTCCTTCGCGCCGACGCTTCCGCCTGGCCCCACGTCAAGGACCTGGCCCCCTGGCACGCACGCCCGCCAGACGCCAAACGTTTCCCGCGCGACCTAGTTGCGGACGATGCCGCCCCCACCACCGGACTGACCCCGAGTATGCCGCCCCACACTACACGCGGCACACTCGAACAATAAGACTCCACAACACAAAAATAGCACCCGCCGCCACTGCGCCGCGACCTATGTTCACATAGCCGCGGCAAAGGAAACGGCCCACGCACACATACAACAGACTCCTCATACACGTATGACTCACGCGAAGGGTGTGTCTCACGGGCGGGTGAGCACAAGCCAACGCACACATTGGGCGATGACTCACAACAGACAAATCGCCCAATACACACAATAACGTCCCGTGTTTGCAACGTAATTGGCTAGCTCCGAGCGCGTTGTAAACACGGGTCAACCCACCCCTTCTGTAGGGGGCGCCACCTAAAGTCGCCACCATGTGCGTCGGCAGACTCCCGCCGGGCCTCCCCCGGGATCCCCCGCGGGTCTCACCCGGCGGAGTACGGACCGCCTGGGTGGCGTGAAACACTTCGGGTGCCCCTACAGAAACACTAGCAGCCACACAAAAAAGGTAGGATTTTGTTTATTATCCCCATCCGCGCCCAGTGGTCCGACCAAACCCCACGACCGACCCATACTTATATGGGTCGCGTTTGCCCCCTCGGGCAGTGGGCAACACGCCCAGAACCCGATTCCTCGCCCTCCCCTAGGGGAGCGCGTAGACGATCTACCAAGCCAGCCGCTCATTCGCGTCCAAGCGGTCGACGAGTCAACATCTCCTGAAGATGCTCCGTGGAGGGGCGAAACACGTGTCGAGGATCGGTTTGGTTGCATGTTACATTATTTCTATCACACCTTCTGCATGTGCATATATTTGCGGGCGGGAGGGCGGTGCTGTGCATGCACCCAAACTTGCAGTAGTTTAGCGGAATTAAAACTAAATATTCTAGTTGTATATCTTATATATAATGGATTTCCGCAAAGTAACGCCTGATTCCATTAATTAGCTTTCGTGCAAGGTGACATAGGTCATGATAGTGCTAAATAAATTAAGACAATGATCATAAAATTCTTGAGGTGAACTGTTCCCTTGGGTTGCTAACATAAGATCGTTATAAAGAGTGGTCTCATCTCTTTGATCCGAGAAGTTATTAATTAAGGACGTTTTAATACAACTCCAATTTTCAGGTGTGCCATTTGAATTAATAATACGAGCGGCTGGTCCAGTAATCTTATTCAGTATACCATTTAGGAGACAAAGCCTAGTTAAAACATTAGTAGGATCCGCATCTATATACTCGGCAACAATCTGATCACAAAGGTGTATAAATCGCGGTAAAACGTGCGGATTACCATCAAAATCTGGCACTAAACGTAAGGTTTTATAAATCACGTCAGCAGTATTTGCCATGATGTCAGGGGTCTCTAACCTCTCTGAATCTTCTAAAGTATCTACTGTAATATCTAAGTCTACACTAATATCCCTATTTATGTCTATATCTAACCTACGTGCTTGCCTAGAGCGCTCCGGCCCTTTAGGGGTAGATTGCGTAGGGTGAAAAATGATTGCAACTAATTAAAACTAGTTATAAAGGAAGGGAACTGAAAGCAACTCACAGAAACGATTGTCAGTGTACTTACATTAACTGCATTTCGGTATCTCTGGGATCGATGTCTGGATGTCTCCTCCGTGCAGGACGTCAGGTTCTTGTTTCAGGATACTCGGCGAACGCGATCGCTCGCGACGGCGGTAGCGAATTAGCGGGTCGATCTTCGATGTTAGAATAGCCCTATCTAGCTAACTCGAGACGCCTCTAGTATCCTACCGACTGCGCCAAATATGTACGTCGCTGTCGGAGGACCCAAAAAAAACCAAAATGATTTTAAACTAACTTTAATTTCAGTAAAATTACAGAAAAGAAACTATAACTAAATTATTACAAAAGTAAGTTCCTATTCCGATCGATATTAGATACAGAATGCGGTATTAATATTTTATTAACAATAGGTAAACACATATCCGGTAGGCATGGGAATCGAGTGACGAGCGTCACGGGCCGGTGTCAGCATTTTAGGTTCCACGTGCAGGCTGTTTCCATGCGCTGTATCGAGGCCATTGCATGCTTGCAGTTTACATAGTAGTGCGTACTATAACATGCATGTTTTTTTTTTGCTATTATAATAATAATAATAATAAAACGTTTATTTCGAGTTCACAAAAAGGACTCATAATTGTTAGTAAAACTTATAACCTAAGTGTTAGTAGCCAATTTACATTATTTGATTTTTGTTGCTGCGACATGCACGTCGCAGCATCTTCGTATGTACGGGCAGTCTATCCTGCTCGCAATAATTGCCCCCCTGCCTCACCCCGCACTCCAGCCTATATGGGTCAGACAGTGTCCCCGCCCATTTAACAGCGTTGACCTGGTGTCCATACCAGTACTTGAGGATATTAATTAGTTCCAGTGGTAAGTTAATATCCTTCAGTTTTTTCCATAGGATATCATAGGACACCAGGTCAAAAGCCTTCGACAAGTCGAGGAAACAAGCGTAAACCGGCGTTCTACAAGCTGTATAGTATTTGACGGTATGCTTGAGGCACAGTATTGCACTCTCTGTACATAATGACGGACGAAACCCAAACTGATTGTTATGTAGTATAACAAATTTGTCTAACTGTGCCTCCAGCAAACCGTCAAATACTTGCGCTATAATCGTCGCTAATGAAATTGGCCTGTAGTTATTCTTATTTGCGACATCTCCAGTTTTATTTTTCACTACAGGCACTACTATAGTTTTCATCAGCTCTGGAGGTAAGTAGGAGTGACTCAAACACAAGGTATAAAACATTGCTAGGACTCTAGATATGTGAAGACCAGCGTGCTGAATATGTTCAATGCTGAGGTCATCGTGCTCTGGGGATTTGCCTCTAGTAATGCTTTTGATGACTTTAGCCACATCTTTGGCTGAGAAGCGGGTCCCCCAGTTGCCCGTCAGCCCCTCAGCATTGATCACCGTCTCAGCCTTCCCCAAAGGAGATCGTACAAGAAAATGTTCACGAAAAGAGTCCACAATGTCTTTGGAGCCACTCACACCATCAACGCTCACTGGTATGCCAGACCGAAGGTTCATTTTCTTTGTATTTTTCCAGAAACCCCTAAAATCGCGCGATGAGTGTAGTGAGGCCAGAATATCCATCTTAATTTGCTCCTGGTGATTCTGACACCACTTTAATTGAGCTTTAAATATACGTCGCGTTTCGCACATTTCGTCATAAATACGACCCATTCTAGGTTTACCGTACTCAACCCATTCTAGAAACCGTAATCTAGCAGCACAATGAGCGTCCCTGACATGCCTATTCCAGCCGATGATGCGTGAGCCCCTCCCACGCTCATTCCTGGTTCCCCGACTTGCCGATGCTGCACTTCTTAATGCCGCAACAATATCCCCATAAAGCCTGTCCAATATATCCTTATGGCTCTGATCACTACAATAGTAATCTGCACAATTTCCACATTCACTGGGAAAATCGATTGATTTAAGTCTTTTGTGGCATACCTTATTATACGTTATGATCTGTTCCTTAGTGCGTTCTCCCCACACTACAGACTTATCAACTTTAGTTGTAATAGGTAGTTTAGGTGTTTTCAAATTCAAGTTACACACAAGAATGAGTGGAAAATGATCAGACCATAACGTATCGTATTTAACATAGACATTAGAAACACAAAGTTTTGCTGAATGCGTCACAGCACAATGATCTAGCCACCGTTCAGACCCAGACGCTTCACACACCAACGTATAAGTATTAGACATAGATCCTAACATATCCACATCAACACAAGTCCAAGTTTGTTCGTTACAAAAATTTACAAACTCTCTGAAAAACAGTTCACTGGGGTGGGCGTTGAAGTCACCCGTAATAAATACCGTTTCTACGCCACATTCATCAATGATAGCACTTACCGTGCCAAGGCAGTCTATGAATACAGGTAAGTTCTCCACTGCGTTCGTAGGCATATACACACTAATCACTATAATTGGCCAATCACTTGTCACTATTTTTACCGCACAAACACGATTATTTTCGCATTGAAACACTGACACATCAGTGAAAAGGCTGCTCCTCCACAAAAGTGCGACGCCGCCGTACGGCCTGCCCCTCAACATTCCGCTGGCCGTGTCGATCGCCGACGTCCCAGTGTATCCAAAGTCGTTATGAATAGTACTTAGGTAAGAGATATCATGCGGGAGCAGCCAAGTCTCCTGTAGTGCGATTATATCACATGTCTGACATAACTCTCTAATGCTATCCACAGAACGTTTCACGTTCTTACAATTAAAAGAGGCGAATCTATAATTTTTATCCATGTTTATTATCGATCGGGCCGTGTTCAGAGGTGCCTCTGTTCTTGTAATGCACAAATTTTCTAAAAATAACACCTTTAGGCCACAATTTCTCATCTAGAAATAATGGTAACTTATTTTCAGACACAAAGAATTTATAAGCAATATGGTCTGTTTGCCTTTTTGTATTAATTTTTCCCAAGGTCATTCATTTTCTGAGTCTTCATACGAATGTACTCAACAATGTCTTTTTCTTGTGTATCTTTATGGATATTCGAGATAAATATAGTTTTTTTTTTTTTTTTTTTTTTAATATAGGAATTTTAGCTTCCGCCGCTTTAAAGTTACATTCTAAATCGCTCGCTATACCTTTCTTTCCCATAAAACGATATTTTGAAGTCTTATATCGTTTTTTCCTACTTTCATATGCTATCCAACCTTCGTCATCCTTCTCATTTACAGCAGGCAACATATGTTCATCAGCTGATTCATTGCCGAAACAACCTCAGGGGTCAAAGTCTATTTTAAAGTCCAGACAGATTGTAATGATGTAAGGTTTTATGTGAGACAAATATAGGGTGGAATAGCCTTTTGAAGAAAGTGCCATAACTATTTGAGCTAACCTGTCGCAACAGAGTGCAAGCATGCATCAGTTATCGTGAGAATTAATGAAATGAAGAGCGCTCAGCCTAGATCTCACTCACATTTACAATGTATAGCGGTTATATATAAGAAATAATTTCAATTTAAACGACATTACAATATCAAAATAATGAAGTAAATAATATAATAATTAATGGTAAAAATTGTATATAAAAAAAAAGGAAAGGCTAAAGAGCGGCTCAATCCCAAGCGTTTTTGTCATCTAAATTGTCCGAAATTTTATAGTATCCTTTTTTACAAAGTTTAGATATAATTACAATTTTGAACTTCTTTAATGTTAAATTACGTATATCATTGGGAAGCTTATTGTAAAAGCATATACATTGTCCCATGAACGAGTTGCTTATTCTGTTGAGGCGCATAGCATGTACAGCAAGGTTGTGTTTATTCCTAGTGTTCAAAGAATGAGTATCAGACAGTTTGACAAAGTTCGAAATATTTTATAAACATATATTAAATTTTCAAAAATATATTGTGACGAATATGTGTTAGAATATTAATTTCCTTAAATCTGTGTCTCAGCGACACCCTTGGACCAAGATTATAAATAGCTCGGACAGCCCTTTTCTGCAAGACGAATATAGTATTGATGTCTGCAGAGTTTCCCCAGAGGAGGATGCCGTAAGTCATAACGCTATGAAAATAACTGAAATAAACTATTCTAGCTGTATCCACATCAGTTAAGTGCCGAATTTTTTTGACTGCAAACGCGGCAGAACTAAGCCTACCCGATAATTTGTTTATTTGCGGGCCCCATTGCAGTTTGGCGTCTATAGTGATGCCTAGAAAAACAGTCGAATCCACAATGTCCACGTAATCGAGAAGTGTTTTTTTTCTAAAAGTACAGTAGCTTTGTTAAAGGGGTTTTTTGGTAGATACAATTAAACGGCAAAATTTACGCAATTCAGTCTTGTAATAAAAGTGTGCCACAGATAAATGCGACGCGTCGGCGGAACTAACTTTGTTTACGATTCCATTGGGTTTCATGTAGCTTCTAAAATTGGCTGTATTGCCCTGATACTATTATTAGTTGCTGTGCCGGTACCTTAAACATAACATGTTTGTCACACCGTCGTCTTTTATACATCAAGCATGTCGGTATTATAATATTTAATATTTATATATTTTTCACTTTGCTAGTTGTATTGACATTAGCGGTGGTCGTTGCGCAACTTAAACGTTATTGAAACGAGCTATCGTCATAATAACGGTTAGCAGGTTATTTGAAAAACCTGCTAACATGGTAACGCTAAAGTAGCTAATAGCGGTGGTCGTTGCGCAACTTAAACACGTAATTGAAACGAGCTATCGTCATAATAACGGTTAGCAGGTTATTTGAAAAACGTGCTAACCTGCTAACGTGCTAACCTGCTAACATGCTAACGTAAAAGTAGTTAACATCCAAAGAATCCCATAGACAGTTGCGTTTCGTTATCCAATGAAATGGAAGTGCATCAATGAATCTAAAAAAAAAAAAAAAAAGCTAATCAAAACTTCACGAGTCGTTAATGAATCCTCGCCAAGAGACGACACGAACAACAATTGGGTAAATAGGGAAGCTAAAAAAAAAAAAAAAAAGTCATCAAAATCTTACGGGGCCACCAAAATCCATTAATTCTTGCTTCACGGAGCCGTTCATTCATTATGAATGAATGAATTTTAAGTAAATAGGTAAGCTAAAAAAAAAAAAAAAACATTCCTCATCAAAACCTCACTATCATATTACGTGTTGCTCATGATATGACAAATAGCGACCAATAGCAGGATAGCGCGTTTTAATAACCGCTATTGATATCCGATAGACAGTTGCGTTTCGTTATCCAAAAAAGATGCTACTGCCCACCGCTAATTGACATGTAACTGATGAATGAATGACATTTTCATGACTCTGACGGACCGCTGACGTTGTCAAGGTAATCTTTTGGTATCTCCTGTCACTGACACAAATATTTTGTCCGATTGGCGCGTTCCAGTCCTTCTGCCGGTACTAATTTCTATTTAGTTGCATTATAGCCATGGTGATGCTCAGAATATTCGATGTGTATTATAATTATTTTCAAAATTATTAATGTCTGTTTGTAATGTAATGTATATTGATTTGTTATTGTTGCTAAATTTATGTCCATTACGTTTGTGAGTTGGGGGGATGTTGTGCAAAGCGAGTAACTGATTTTGTTCGTTTTGCATATACAATTCGTACACATATATTTTTTTTTATAACATATTGTATATTTATTTTATTTTATAGTTTATATAATTACGTATTTATGGATAATCTTGATGATTTGAATGATAGCTTCATTTCGTGTTCTTCGACATGTACTTTTGTTAGTGCGGACAGCGATACCTCACCACCAGTCACTTTACTTGATAACATCTCTTCACTTTTTTCCAACTATCCTAACAATCTTAATATAGCTCACATTAATGCTCAGAGTGTTCCTGGTCACTATTCTGAGCTTCTGGCATCCTTTAGCAGTGCTCATCTCGATGCTTTACTCATTTCTGAAACTTTTCTGAAGCCTTCTCTCCTCTTTACAACCTTTTCACTTCCTGGCTTCGTCTTAGTCAGAAACGACAGGACAGGCAAAGGGGGTGGCGGTGTTGCTATCTATCTGCGTGCTAATTTGCCTCACAAGGTTGTCAAGACTTCTCCCTCTATATACTCCGAATCGGCTGAATTCCTGTTTCTTGAACTATTCTTGAATCACACCAAAATTTTACTCGCTGTTTTCTACAGCCCGAATCTCCACATCAATTACTTTGAGTCCCTTGAGTCCATCTTAAACGACCTTTGCCCCATTTATGAACATGTGATTGTAATGGGTGATTTTAACACATGTTTAATTAAGAATGACTCACGCTCACTTAAACTGAACTCTCTTCTGTCTTCTTTTAACCTTCATATACTGCCCCTATCTGCTACTCACCATTCTCCGAACTGTACGCCTTCTCTACTCGACCTCATGATTGTCTCTTCTCCTCACAAAGTCGCTGAGTTTGAGCAACTTACTGCTACTTTCTCATACCATGAATTAATCTATCTTTCTTTCCTTGTTCGACCTCCTAAGCGTAAACCGCAATTCCTATATCTGCGTAGTTACAAGGGTATGGACTTGGAGGCATTGAGGCGAGATGTTGGAAGTATCGACTGGACTCCGGTCCTTGAGAATACCAGCATTGATGGGATGGTGATGGTTTTCAACAATAAAATTCTAGAAATTTATGATAGACATGCTCCGCGTCGACGTATTAAGATAAGGCACAACCCTGCACCGTGGATTACACCTAAAATCAGGGAAGATATGGCTTGGAGGGATAAAGCGCTTCGTATTTATAAACGTAGACCATCTCAGCAGAATCACAAACATTACAAAATCTTACGTAATCGCTGCAATAGGCTAGTTGACTAGGGCGTGCAATATCGGAAGGTTTTCAGTTCCGGAACTCACTTTCGATACTGGAGGCCAAATTCCGGAATTCCGGAACTTGTTCCGGAACCGGCAATAATTTTAACTATTTTTGGTTTCTAGGAAAAAAAAGGTATGTATTACAAATCAAACAGAATTTATTATCATATGAGTCTTTCTATATCCCTTAATATTATAACTGGACATCTTAAACAGTAAAATCAACTAGTTCTATCACGATAGGACTTAAACAAAACATAAAATATGAATCAAAACCATGCGATAATTATAAATCCTCACATATGAAGTTAGATAAATTAAGCGAAATAAGAAACATCAAAATATAATTAATATTATTTTGTCAATAAACTGAGATCAAATCAAAAAAGTAACTAACACAATAGGTAATGAATTTTTGGAGAAGAAACGTTGTTCTTGGTAATGTGTTCTCAAGAACAATAAACCGTCTAACATTCTATCAGATAGCGAGCTTCTTATTCGGTTACAAAAGTAGCCGGCACACGAAAATACTCTCTCACTCGCGACACTTGTGGGCAGAACGGATAAAATATACTTATAAGCATCAGATACACACCTCGATCTCCTCCATTATCGAATATAGCTTTTTCTAATTTTACAAACACAGCAAAGTCAAAATCGGTGGCGAGATTCTTACAAATTGTATTGCATTTATGCAGTTCCTTATCTAGCTGCTCCTGTAGCGTTGGTACATCAACTGCAACGTCGTTTTTAGAAAAAGTTGGCTCGGACTGCTTAGAGGACTCTGTAGGTATGAGATTTGTACAGTTTTTGGGTTTAGTCGGAGTTTTATACTTAAGCTGGCGTAGTAAATCAACGATTATCTTAGAAATTTCTTCATTATCAGGTTTGAGAAAGGTATCGTCATCTGGTTGTGCAAAGAAGTCTCCCGGATCGTGCAAATAATGGAGCACACCTGCTAATCATAGTCGTCTTAGTTTTATACGATTTCGCAAGTTCATTGCAAGCGTAGAACTCAAAAAGCTGTTCTGTTCGTCACGTTTCTTGCGCAGAAACTTTAATGTAGTATCAGCTGTATAAAACGTAGCATCACGACTGCATAAAAACAAAACAGCCAATTTTGCGACATCAAAGCTGTAATGAATCTCGGTCAAAGTTTGGATTTCATCTTCGGAAATGGAAATCTCTGATTTCCATTCTATGAGGGCTTTAAGAATCGAGTCTTTTATCTTCAAAAACACTCCTATCATATCAGACAAGCTTGACCATCGCGTGCGACAATCTAGTAGTAGCTGTATGTCCCTGTGGTGTTCTTTCAAGACGTAATCCCAAAGCGCATCTGCTTTAAGGGGAGATTTTCTTATTGATTTAACAAGACGCCGAACTTTCACAATAACTTCCTTGTACAATGCGGGATCAACACGGACATTAATAGTCTCGATTTCAAAACGACTTTCATTTGTTACTGCATCCTCGTCCTCATTGCTGTCAGATTCGGAAAATGGGTCTTCTGATTCATGCTGAGTAGAGACTACCACTTGTTCTGGTTCTCTTGACGTTTAATAAAGAGTATCAATGACTCCGAGTTGGATTCCGTGAGCGAAGCAAAGCTGGTGATGACTTTTGCAATAAGTACCCATTTTCACCATTACACTTGCACCATCGGTTGTTTGGCTAATGACATCGTCCTCTAAAGAGACATTGAATTCGGCATTTAATATCACTTAATGTATAAAACTTGGAAATATCGGTGTTACGACATTACTACTCTCAATTCCGGAACTGAAATATTGGAAAATATGTTACGAGATTCCGGAGTTTTGAGATTCCGGAATTTCGGAATGCATGCCCTATAGTTGACCCTTTTTTACAGTAGGTCTTAAATGATTAATAACTGTTCGATTAGACCAAAAAAAAATATCATCATATTTTTTGGGACCTAGAAAACCACGAAACTTTATTTTAAAAGTTTACTTTTCATAAACAGGCAAAAACGCTGTCAGCCATGTTAGTCTATACATTATCTGTGCTGTAGCGGTGGGCAGTAGCATCTTTTTTGGATAACGAAACGCAACTGTCTATCGGATATCAATAGAGGTTATTAAAACGCGCTATCCTGCTATTGGTCGCTATTTGTCATATCATGAGCAACACGTAATATGATAGTGAGGTTTTGATGAGCTTTTTTTTTTTTTTTTAGCTTACCTATTTACTTAAAATTCATTCATTCATGATATGAATTTTAAGTTTTTTAGCTTTGACTGATGCTGAAAATGCTCAAATTTCGCGAATTGTCAGTTGTTCCAACATAAGCAAGACTTAATGGATTTTGGTGGCCCCGTAAGATTTTGATGAGCTTTCCCTATTTACCCAATTGTTGTTCGTGTCGTCTCTTGGCGAGGATTCATTAACGACTCCGTGAAGTTTTGATGAGCTTTTTTTTTTTTTTTTAGCTTCATTGATGCCCTTCCATTTCATTGGATAACGAAACGCAACTGTCTATCGGATTCTTTGGATGTTAGCTACTTTAACGTTAGCATGTTAGCAGGTTAGCACGTTAGCAGGTTAGCACGTTTTTCAAATAACCTGCTAACCGTTATTATGACGATAGCTCGTTTCAATAACGTGTTTAAGTTGCGCAACGACCACCGCTATTAGCTACTTTAGCGTTAGCATGTTAGCAGGTTAGCAGGTTTTTCAAATAACCTGCTAACCGTTATTATGACGATAGCTCGTTTCAATAACGTTTAAGTTGCGCAACGACCACCGCTACTGTGCTGTGACGTTATGCATCTTGTAAACAAGCATTTGACAATAACAAACATTCATCGTTTTATAAACCTCGCTAAGTTTTTAAAAACCATGACTTCCACTAGTTTACACGAAAGATATAGTAATTATCATTATTGTATTGTCAGAGAATGTAAAAACACATCAATTAAGACCCCAGGAAAGTTGTGGATTAAAGTTCCCAGTGAAATGAACATGCGAAATACCTGGCTAAAACTTGCTAAAAGGGATCCTGATTCTTTATCGACTCAAACTCAAATTTATTTTTGCGAAGATCACTTTTATGTAAGTACTTACTTAACAACCTATTCATTTTCTACAGAAACTTTATAATCAGTTATAATAAGTTTTAAGGTTAAGCACCGAATCAATGATCAAAATATTAAAATTCTTGTGTTATTTACTTTTCAGTTAGAAAATGACATGGAAAATTACATGCAATATAAAATAATGGGTTCAGTTAAAAGAATCCGAATGAAGCCCAACTGCCTACCATCCAGATTTGATTGCCAGACTGATAGAAAACGTAAACTCACCCCAGCACCAGATAAACTACAGCACGCTTCCAAGAAAACAGCAGTGATGCCCATACCCGAAAATAATAAACAAATCTATCCCATGGAAATGTCAACATCATCATTTCATCAAGGTAATATGAGTATGTTATAATAAAATAATAAATAGACTAGCTCCTTCCAAGTGAATTATAAATTTTTTTTAATCAACTGTATTGATTGCTTCCAGAGTTACTCAGTAAGGAGGATGCTATACCTTCATGTACCTCTTCTTTTAAGAAGGAGTTTCATGACAAGGCAGTACAAGTAGTACAGCAAAATATTCAGTTCTGTGATCAAGCAGTACAAGTTCAACCATTACATGAACATGTATCTTGTCAAGTAGTACAACATCGTGCTCATAAAGTGATTCAAGCATGTGTTGCAAAACACTACAGAAGCAAACGGGTGCAGTTCAGTGTGACTGTGAAAGATGCTATATCATCACCAATTCAACTAATTACTCACCAATCAGCTGCAACATCTCCTAATAAACCATCTGTGTCTGGTCAATCATCATCAAGAAGAAAACTAATTTTTACTGAGGAAAAATATGACAGTGATGTATCATACACATTATCTCAAGGAGGATCATCCATTGGCTCATCTCCATCAAAACCATCAAGTCAAACTACTGAAGACAGTTCACAGGAAAAGATTATAAAAGAACAGAAATTAAATTTGCAGAGTACCCTATCTAAGATAAAGAAAAATCCTAGATTGTACATTGGGATACCATCAGAGCTTTATTTAATAGTTGAAATCATTTCAAAACACACTAAACTATCAGAGAATCATATTTTACTATGTTTAATGAAAATAAGATTAAATAGAACTTTTTCTCAGTTAGCTGATGATTTTGATATTTCACTGTCTCAAGCAAGTAAAATATTTTACAGTAAAATACCTGCCATTGTTAATGTACTTTTGCCTTTCATGAAAACATTCACTAAAAGCACAATTAAAAGGAATCTTCCCATACAATTTCGCCATAAATATAACATTGTAAATTGCATCATAGATTGTTTAGAAATAGAAATTCAAAAACCAAAAAAGGCTATTCATCAGGCACTAACTTGGTCTGAATATAAGAAAGCAAATACCTTTAAATACCTCATATCATGTACACCTGATGGTTTAGTCAGCTTTGTGTCTAATGGATATGGCGGCAGAATCAGTGATGTTAATTTACTTGAACACAGTAAGTTTCTTGATAGTTTGGAACCAGGATCTTCCATTTTAGCAGATAGAGGTTTTAAACACATTGAAATGTGTTTGAAACTAAGAGGTTTTACTCTATTAAGGCCTCCAAGTGTTGCTGTTGGGTCAAAATTTACCAAAAGTGAAGCAAAACAAACAAAAGAAATTGCTAGCCTCCGAATTCATGTGGAAAGAGTGATCAGAAGAATTCGTGAGTTCTCTATCCTAAAGCCACATTCAGTAGTTAATTTAAATTTGTTACATGTATTAGATTTTTGTGTAATCACAGCCTGTGGTCTCATAAATCTACAAGACTCTCTTATCAAATAAAACATGATATCAATACATAAAGCATTTTATTTAAACATTATTACATATAAACACTTTTATACAACTGAGGGAAAATATTTAGTTTCCAAAATGTAACTACCTGTCCAATTAATTCTTTAACATATTTATCATTATAAGAAACTGGTAATATTGTTACTTTCTTACCATGTTCAAAATCACTGTTGGCTACACAACTACTACTTTTGCACAAAACATTTGAATTTGTACTTGAGCAAAGCATTTTTTGGTTAATTTACCATCTCTGATGTAATTTTCGAAATTTTTTTGGGTAGACGAGCATTTAATTTCTATGAGTCCTTTTTCTCTATTAATACCATCTGGTGACGCAGCAATCATGGGATACTCATCAGAAATGAAGAGGCCGCATTTTGTAAACTTTACACCTAAATTTTCTTCTACAACCTCTCTGACTTTGTCTTCTCACTTCTGGCCTCGTTTTATAGCTGGTGTAACGACTGTTTTTGCATTCGTTACATGTTTTAAAAAAAATAAAGATTTTGTTTCATAAAGGTCGTGTTTATGTGGTTCATTTTGCTTCATGCCTTATAGGACAAAGGTTTGTAATCGATTTTATTAGATACGAGATGATTCCGAACGTATTTTTCTAATTGTCATTTTGACAGATGTCAGTTGAGGATCTCACTCTGCGATCGATCGGTAATGGAGTAATTTTGTCTCCGCCGATATTTTTTAAATAAACTTTTAATCCGGCTTCATACCGGTGTATTTCTGCATAAAATGTTGTGATATCTTGTTATTGCAAGGGATAAACCCAGGTTTTGAAGTGGGCTCCCGTATTTTTCCTGGTGAGTAGATTTTTATTCCGTCTCGTGATAGTTTGAATTACAAAACCGTTATGTTGTTCTTATTTTTGGAAATTTTGATTTGTTTCAGTATTAGTTTCCTATTGCAAATCATTCGCATTGCCATTCTTGTTGCGATGCTGAATTAATACGAAAAAAACGGTAAGTTTTGTCTCCACGCACCACGTTTTTCAATTAAATATGGTGGTCGTTATTTCAAGTTTTAATGGATTGTATTTTGTTCCAGCCCATTGGCGTTTTTTTTTATACCTATTTTATTTCTAAATTAAATAATTTGGATTTAACTTTTATCCTGTTGGATGGATGCCCATCTATGAGGTATTTATAACCTTCTTTTTTTATGGAGTGCTCGTCGGTTCCACCGCGTGTCGGCTCGTCAAGTAACCTATTACAATCATATTAAACGTAAACACAAAGGTGTATTTTCTTATAAATTCTTTGTGGATGCAACAATAATAATAATATTATTAAATAATAAAAATATCTGAGTTTAGATTTATAACATATTTGTTTTGTGCTTCTTTAGCCTATAACCAATATCCTTTTATAATACAACAGAACCTACTGGAGAATAAAATGTCAAATTAATTTGTTTGCTTTTATTTATTCCTCCCGCCTGAAGATTAAAAGTTCAACTTTACTCGCTAAGTTTCCGGTTATATTTTTGTGTCAGCTCCTGGCGCCCGAATTTAATTATATTTATCTGTATTTATAGTGGAGCACACATTATTACACATTATTTCTTCTATTTTTGTTTAAACATTGCAGCACCCAATTTTTTTTATTACATAATTGGCGCTTTAGTCCAGGGACATGAAGTAGGTTTTCCTTGTTGTCTTATATTATATTGAATTATTATTGCATCCAATACTTTTACTTTGTTTTATATTGTTTACATAATTTGTTTTTTGTTAGTTTATAACTATAATTTTATAGTAAACTACTTATTATAACTCATTTATTCTTGTAAACAATATTCACATTGTACTTTATTGTATTTTGTTGTTGTTAACTCATTTGTTACAACATAATTTATTTTTGTTACTTTGCAAAACAAACATAACTGTATAGTGTAGACCATGTTTGTTATATCTTCATACAGAACATAACTGTTAACTTTTTAACAAAGTGAGTGGTAACTTTTATAAGATAATTGAATTAAAACTTTTATACTTTGTAATTAAACTTATTATAGTTAAATTTAACTTTGTAAATTATTATTGCATCTTTTCATTGCTACATTGCGCGATAATTGTTCACTTGAATAATTTAACATTGAAAACATACACTTAACCTCAAATATTATTTAACTTTTTTAAACTTTAATTTTGCTTGGTTTCTGCTTTATTGCGTTTTGTTTTTGCTTGTCATCATGGATAAAGAAGTTCAATTTCCTTCAATTTCGGAGAATCAGATTTCTGATGGTCCTGGGGGTCTACTCCGAAGTGACACATCCGAATATTCGGGCCCGACCGAAGTTTGCATTGTTGTCCTACTACGAACAAAGTTCGGATTAGCTCACTTCGGTCGGTACCAAATACAATCTTCAAAAGAGTGTCGGATCGAATGGAATGAAGTACTAGAGTTTAACGTTTCATCGATATGTAGTAATTACAATGTAAATACTCATTTCGATGTAATTTAACTATTGAATTACAGAGTAATATATTTTTTTTAAGAAGGAAATTGAACTTTGCTTTTAATTCATTCGTTTTAACTACGAAACGTGTACTATATCCAAAAATTTAGGAAAATTGTAGCATGTATAATTGTTGCATTTGCCGATTGTCAAAATAAAAAAAAGTCAAAGCAGTAAAGTCAAAAGAAAGGTAAACAAACAAGTGGTGTTTGTTTTTTATTGCAAAATTCGGTTAGAGGGTCGTCTAAGGGGGCTGATACATTAATTACAAAAACTCGACTGTCGTTAAAGCGATAACCGTATTTCGGTCGTATAACATCAAGTGCTGACTGAAGTGTAGTGTTCCAGTTAAATTGTCAGATGTAAACAAAAAACAAGCGCTAAGTATACTATAACTACATAAATTATTCACTTCACCCGTTAACAAGTGCCCTTTGGGTTTATCGTTTTCTCATGTTCGCGTTTTGGAAGTTTGGAAGTGAAACTTATTTTAGAAGAAACATTCAACACAGACGAACGTCATGTCCACACCGACAGCGGCACAAATTGATGCTCTCCTCAATTTCCTTGAGGAGCATCGAGATTTGGCTCGAGGAAACTTGAGAAGCATCGAGGGTCGCACGCTATCTCATCGGCTGTGGGAAGAAATTTGCACCACGCTGAATGCTATGGGCGGATGCACTAAAACAACAAAACAGTGGCAAAAAGTAAGTAAAGTAGTAGTAAGTACTTTTATTGATTTTATTGAGTATTAAATTGTGTAATTCCCAGTGTGGTAAAGTCACTATACAAATATTGTGGGTGGATATAATTTTACTTTTACATTAATTATCATATAATATTTTATTTTTAGTAATATTTTACTTATATATTCATTGTATAACCCGTCTGTTAACATATTTATGCTTAATGTTGTCATTTTAAATTTACATTTATGTGTTTATTCATACTAATGCATATATGTGTGCATTTGATACACATTGATGAGAATGATATAATTAATAATTACATTAATTTATTTTAGGTGTGGACAGATAAAAAATATCTAGCAAAGAAGGCAGCAGTGGCTGCACGGAGGTCTGCGTCTGCTACAGGAGGTGGACCATCTACAGCTCCTTTACTCTCCCAATGGGAACTTAAAGTTATTTCCATAATGGGAGATGGATTTGGTGAACCGCAGACTTCAGCAAGGGTGCCAGCTTTTTTTGACCATGTATGTATAACACTTTTATATTTCAATAAAAAGTGTCCCTGTGGCTGGGCATCAGACACAGTAACACTGTATTTAAAAATAAAATAATGTGATTTATCTCAACCCACATATTTTGCTTTTCAGGCTACTCAAGGGACATCCACTGCAGCTTCAACACAATCACACCAAGAAGGAGACCTTTCTCAACGAAATGGTATGTAGTACAACAAAATAATATTCTAGGCAATTAAATTATAATAAAGCTACATTATAATACACACTACATATTATTTATTTATAATTCATTGTAGTGTGTTAAATTATTGTTTTTTAAACTAAAGTAAAAGTATTTTTCTTTTTATGAACTATGATATATATATATATATATATATATATGTATGATAATTTGCCAGAAACAGCAAATAGAGCTGGATGCCCATGTCCAGCCAAGTACAAGCCAACAAGTAGCAGCCACACCAGCCAGTGAACTCTCAATAACGCGCCACCATGTAACATGTAAGTGTAACTGTTTAATTTTAATGTAAAGCACAAAATAATACTAACAGTTCATTTTAACATTCTTATCGATTTTTCATAGAATTGTCCAAACTAGATTTAGATTTTAAGTAAATAAATTAATTTAATTTTAAAATTAAATTTACTAGAAGGGCTTTCTTCAATCATTTCCTGTGTCATGAGTAGATAATCCCTATTTTAGGATTACTAATGCACAATAGGCGACTGGGGGAAATGATTGCTAACTTGTTTCATAAAAATTAAGAATATAAACCTGCTTGGTATATACTACTTTATAAATATTAATGTTTTGTTATTTTACAGCCACGAGAGCCACGAGACAATTTCGGCGGCGACGAATAACGTCTCCTGAAGCTGATAGCTCTGTGCGGGATAGACTCTTTTCACTAGAGGAACGCCGTATGGAATTGGAGGAACGAATATTTGTGGAACTAGCTGGCATAAGGACGGCTGTTGTAGAGTTGTGCAGGCTTATGCAGCAGATAATAGAGCAAATGCAAAGATAAAGTTGCTTTATTACATACTTTATTATATTTATTTTTTACATATTTCATTAAACAATTTAATACTAAATAGATAAATTCTAATTAAAAATACACTATAAGTCAATGAAATGAAATTAAAAATTAGTAAACTACTTAATGTCTTTCTAATAATTGCACTATTCTTTCTCTCTCTCCCTCTGTCCCCTCCTCAAAGCATCTGTGGAAGATGAAGCAGGTTGATATGTGACCTGCCGCATGTTCTCCACTAGAATGTCTTCTTGGGTTAACTCTGGAGCGCTCACTCCAGCCCTTATGCACATATTATGCAAAACACAGCAGGCTAAGATTATTATGCCTGCTGTATCTGGGTGATAGTGAAGCTCCCTTGCAGCCAAGAGACACCTCCATCGACCCTTGAGTATCCCAAATGTGCGTTCAATGGTGGAACGTGCTCGCTTGTGCACAGCATTAAAACGGCCTTCTGGACTGTCTTCCACAACACTACCTACAGGTGTGAGTAGATATTCTCTTAAAGGGTATCCTGAATCACCTGTTAAAGTAAAATATTACTTATTTAATTTTATGCGTTTACTTATTACTATGTACTTTCAAAATTAACATCTAATTTGTACTTGCCTAACAGATATGTTGTCTCAGTGAGACTCTCCAGATGGCTCTTGATCTCACATTGAGACCAAATAAATATAATAATAATAATAATAATAATAACTTTATTCAAATTAAAATGTTACAATTAATACTAAGGTACATAAAATCTTAATACATACAGCCTACGTTACGTGTGTGCCTGAACTAGGTAATCCTGTGTTTCAGGCGTTCAGTGCTAGCTAAATCTAAAATAAACAGAAACTTTTTTATTACAATATAATTGTTAGATACATAGTATAAGCGAATCTATAATAGAGATACAGGTAGGTTGATTATTTTGCAAAGTAGACAAAATAACAAAATCTTTACATAACATAAAAAATCTTAATCCATTACCTTTACTAATTATTAACTATTCTAAATAACAGATCAACAATATTTACCTTAACACAATTAATAGCTTCTCTGTATCTTCGTAGGACATGCTTTGGAGGGTATCCTTGAGGGTTAACTTACAATTACGATAATTGAGGGAATATATGCTTTTTATCGCATTTAATCTATTATAAAGAAGCGGTCCTAGGAACACATAAAATTTAGTCGTAAAAGCATGCTGTGTTCTTATTTTTTGGGGGCAGACTATATCTTTCCGTCTTTTATTAGTAAATTCAGTGCTGAAAGGAAGGGCTGCATGCTGTTTTAATACTATGCTCATTATGAACAACTGTCGGACTGTTAAGACTTTACACGATTCATAGAGGAGGTTAGTGGGAAAAAGGAAAGGGCGGAAAGTACATACTTTGAGAATGGCTCTCTGGGCACGCTCGATGGTTAGTAGTAGTGTTTTGCCCGCTCCACCCCATGCGGCAATACAATAAGTTAATATAGATTGACATAAGGCAAAGTAAACTTGTTTAATTATTTTTTCATTTGCAATGCATCGTAACTTTTTGAAGGTAAATATCAATTTACGTATTCTATTATTAAGAGCTCCTAT
The DNA here is from genome assembly GCA_947562105.1 of Shargacucullia verbasci. NCBI lineage: Eukaryota > Metazoa > Arthropoda > Insecta > Lepidoptera > Noctuidae > Shargacucullia > Shargacucullia verbasci. Next base: position 15,765,366 of record OX387281.1, on the reverse strand, counting down.
ATGATGTTTAAAGGAAAGAGTTTCATCTATTATACAACCCAGGTATTTTGTGTTATTAGTCCTTTTAAGCTTGGGGCAGACACATTGGTTAATGGTGGGGTCACTACAGTAATGAGCATGTAATGTTGGGTTATGCATTGACTCTAGTTTACGCATACTAAACCTTATATAATTTGTTTTATCCGCATTTAATGTTAGTAAATTCTGCTGAAGCCATTTATTTACAATATTGAATCCGTGTTGCGCGTGCATGTAGACGTTTTTTTCTGAATCAGCCGAAAATAGTAAAGCAGTATCGTCAGCGTATGATATGATTATGCCATGATCTAGGTTAAGCTTACATAGGTCATTAATGTAAATTAAGAACAGAGTAGATGCTAAAATACTTCCTTGTGGAACTCCATAGGAAGTATTTTTCTGATAAGTACTGTGTATATTGCCAATTCTTACGCATTGAGTACGGTCTTCTAGGTAGCTAGTGAAAAGTTTCAGCTGGTTACCTCTTATCCCTATAGCTTCAAGCTTACGCAAAAGAATAGGGACAAAAACTGTGTCGAACGCTTTTGCGAGGTCCAGGAATATTCCTACAGCATGGTTACCTTTATCGAGTTCTTGTGCCAGATAGTCAGTCAGATGATGTACGGCGTCGGCAGTTGATAATTTAGGTCTAAATCCAAACTGAGTTTTAGAAAGAATCAATTTATCCTCCAAATATTTAACCAATCTATTATTAATAATTTTTTCTAATATTTTTGACATAGAAGGCAACAAGGAAATTGGTCTATAGTTTGTCACTTGATCTTTGCTGCCAGATTTATGAACAGGAACAATAACAGCTTTTTTGAGACACTTGGGAAAAATGCCTTTGGATAGGCATTTTTGAAAAATATAAGTAAGTGGAGGCCCTAAAATGTGTTTGAACTGTTTAATTATTTTATTTGGGATATTATCCCATCCGACTGCACAGTCGTCCTTTAAACTCATGATTATGTTTTGCACTTCTGTTTCGTCAGTATCTAATAGCGTAAATGATGATAATGTATTGCTACTCGTAAAAGGAGAACTTGTAAGGTATTGCGATTGACCCTGAACTTTTTCCGCCAAACATTTACCGACATTAACAAAGAAATCATTTGCAATGTTGGCAGATGTCAACTTTGATGAATGTACTTGCAATAAACTTGAAGATGACTCATGTTGTTTCGACGTATATGTAACATTTTTAATATATTTCCAGATTTTCTTACTATTTGTTCCAGCCTTTTCCATTGCAATTTTATCATAGTTCGTTTTAACATTTTTTAATAGATTATTGCAAAAGTTTCGATATCTTTTGTACGATAATTGCAATATGGAATTATCTGGGTGACGCTTAGCTTTCATATGCAGTTTATCCCTATGTCTCATACACCGAATGAGACCTGGCGTGATCCAAGGTTTTATGTTATAATTTTTATTACTCAGCCGAATATTGGTTGTGTTTTTCTGAATTGCCTGTTGCACATTTTCGATTAGGTATAACATACAAAACTGTGGGTCAGCATTATTGTAAACTGGGTCGAAGTCAATGTTGCATAAATCTTCTTCAAGTTTATTTGTGTTTAATTTAGAAATTGTGCGAGTATTATCTTGTTTGGGTAATTTGCAATTTAAGGTTAGTAGGACAGCATTGTGATCGGTTATTGTCGAGTTAATAACAAGCGCAAGTGAGGGGAAACTCGATTTAAGCATGATATGATCTAGGCAGGAACCATTTTGATATGTAGGTAGCGTATGCGCTGGGATCATGCCATGAAAAGAGCAGAGGTTAAGGTATTCCTGTGCAGCTACATCAAGGCATTCTGTAAGAATGTTGATATTAATATCTCCAATCAAAACGATGTTTTTATAGGATGATAACTCTTGCAAGGTATCATTCAGAGAGTCCACAAACTTGTATATATTTCTAAAAGAGGGGGGTCTATATAATGCTAGGATCGCAAAATTTGTTCCAATTTTAATTAACAGACTGTTACAATCGAGTATGTTTGGTTCTTCGACAGATATATCGTAATGGTTCCTTGCGTATACTACCACACCATCGTTTTGATTGTAATTTATAGTACTCTTGTACATACTATATCCCGGCATTAATGGTACGTTGTATTGTTTGGCAAGCCAACATTCGGTTAAGATAATAAAGTCACAATTTATGCTTAATCTTTTTTGAAAAATACTAAAATTGTCGAAATTCTTAAAAATACTGCGTATATTTTGTGTTAGTATTGTTAATGGTTTACTGTAAGAGGATAGATATTGTTTGCAATTTTCAGCATCACAAGTCTTACACTCGGATACAGAGAGATTATCTAAGTCATTAATAATATTATGAATCATAACAGTATAACTTAAAAGAAAATAGGTCAGAAACTACCTTAGTTAACGGCGCTCTTAGGCGCCTCCATAATCAATTGAGTTAATGTACCTCTTTTCGGCCAAAGTTTTCGCCGGACAGTCAGCAGCACCGGTTTTGTGGTTGCTCGGCTTCTTGAAATGCAGACAAGTGGCGCATTGTGGTGCCTCAGCCTTCTTCATACATTCCTTTATTGAATGTCCTTGACCTCCACAGTGGCCGCAGGTGTGTGTTGATTCCCGACATGACTTGGCTGCATGACCATACTGCTGGCAGTTATAACACCGTGTTACCAAGGTAAAATCTCTCACCGGGCAAGATGACCAATTTACAAAAACTCTTTCTTTTGTTATCAGGGCTTTCCGAATGGCTGGAGATACTTCTATAACGAAGTTACAGGTCTCAGCTTCCTTTTTTCCCGACTTATGGCTTAATCTGATAGTATTCAGAAACGCTTCTAGGTTGGTATCTTGAAGTTTATCGGCTAGATTTTGATTATATATGCAAGTAAAAATTTCTTTTTCTTGCATAGATGACGGTACTCCGATAACTACTACTCTAGGCTTACGTTTAGGCGGCTCGTCAATCGTAAGGCCCGAGTTCATTAGCTGCTCCGAATGCTTTATCTTCTCGATATCGGCTTTCGAGTCCGTGCTTATTATGACACCGCCATTTTTAGTCTTGCGTAGTCCTCTAACGTGTAATTTCATTTGTTCAGGGCAAATAATTTTTTGGACTAGGGATTTTGTCTCGTCGCTCGATTTTAATTTGTCATTCGGGTAAATGGCCACTGAACTCAAATTTATCGGCTGAATGAAGTTGTTGGTTCCCTTTTTCACCATGTCAGCAAATGAAGTTCCGTGTGCAGGTTTCGATGACTCGTCAATACTCAACTTAAGGTCTTCTAATTGTTGTGAAAGATCAAGTTGGGCTTGAAAGGTTCCAATCGTAGAATGGGCTTGGACGGCTTTCAGTTTGAGGGACTGGTACTGCACTGCCATCTGCGAAGTATTATTTATTTTTCATTTATATATATATATTAGTTCTTTATGCCGAAAAGTGGGTCACGGACTTTTCGGCATAAAGAACTAATTCGCAATTTCTGTTCTGAGTTCAATTTACCCTCTGATGCAATACAGCACACCTCATTTAGGCAGGTTTCTATTGATGTCATCCAGTTCTGGATTTCCGGGGTTGAAATTACTTCGAGGACATTGTCCTCTTGGCTCGGCGCGTTAGGATGTGTTGAGGGCACAGGGGGCGGGGTGCGAACGGTCCTGCCACTTCGGTTAAAGGGACTGCCTTCCATAGTGTAAAAGTCACCTAATAACTTTAAACATTAACCATATTCACTTTACACACTATTATACCTAACTTATGACATAGTTTTCGTAACTACTGAGTATTGTTAAAAACGAGGTCAAGATTTAGCAATTGATTATTTATTTATTTTACTAATTATTCGACACGTCTGTTCTCAGCGGAAAGCGATACAAATGCATCATGCGTGGCTCCACCATAAGAAGCATCCACATTTAGGATAACATAGTCAGAGTCACATATCTGAAAAATATAAGTGAGTCTGTAAATGTCTCATGTCCTTCAACATTAGTCATTTTCACAAAATGAACTTACCACTTGGGTGTTAATGGAGTGGAAATGTTTCCTATTAAAAAACCGCTCTTCATGCTTACTCGGTCTTACAATAGCAATGTGAGTGCAATCAATACACCCAATCACACCCGGTATATTATATTTTGCATAAAATCTGAAAAGAAACAACAAAAGCTGAAAGAGATTACTTTTAGCTATAAATCCTACTATCAACATTGTTATAAGATATTTACATTTCAATATGTTCCTTTTAAAAATGGTGCACAATAAATCATTTTGTAATTGTTATTTATTAATATATTTTTAAACTCACTTTCTCTTGATGACATTTCTTTCAGTTGCATGTTGTGGAAATTTTATGTATTTTCGAAGTATTTCGGGTGTGCTCATTGCCAGTGAGACCTCTCGTATACATCGGGAGACAGTTTGCTGGGCCATTGGGGCATCATCATTCTGCCCTACAGAGCCTTGGTAGCTACCCCGAGCATAAAAATTCAAGGCAACTAGTATCTAAAATAAAAGCACGCATAATTGTTATTTTGTTGCTATTAATAACATGATAATAATATTATGTTATATTAAATAAACATGATCTACTTTTAAGGTATCTATCAAAATATTTTTATGAGTGAGTCAAACATACCTTTGTAGCCGGGTCAATTGCACGGCAATTACGCTTCCGGGGTAGCAAGGGTACTATCTCCTGGCAGAGTTCTTCATAAAGAGACCGACTGAGTCTGTAATTAGCCACAAACTCAACGTCGGGCACTAAATTGCTATTAAAGGAATCACGAAGGCGTCTGCGATTCCTTCTGCGCTCCAAACGCTCTTCCTCGAGGGCCTCTTCCACCAAAAACATACATACTGCCATTTCGCTACAATTTTATGTGAGACACATTCACTTTACCACTTTTAACAAATATAAAACTAAGGATAATTTATTACATTCGACACTTACGATAGTATAAAGATAGCTATTTTGTTGTCGTGAATTTTGACATTAAATCGACGATGAAACTCTTGTCAAACTCAAATTATCGGTCGCACATTACTCGTTCGGAGTAGGGTTTACGATACAACAAACGTCAAATGAAGTTCGGTCGGAAGACGGTTTCGGTCCGAACCGACCGACCGATAGAATGAAATTCGTGGTAGGAAATGTCCGAACATTCGTTCGATACTTCGGATTTATCACTTCGGAGTAGACCCCCTGGTGCTGTTGCAAATGCTGCTATTGTACATGATATGATAAATATGTCAGATGTTCGTGATGCCTTTGTTCAGAATGACAAGGTTGCTCATTCTTCAGTTTTTGCTACGCATGCTTTGCCTTCTTTTAATTCTATGAATGCTTTTGTTAATGATCACATAAAAAAGAGTTTGCCTTCTACAACTAAATTACCAGATTTGAAACGTAGTAAGATAAATTTTGATGGGAAGACGTGTGTTAGAGAATTTATAACTCAAGTTGAGGAATATTTTCTATATAAAAATTTTGATGAGATTTTGTTAGTAGGATCTTTTTCTGACTTGCTTAGTGGTATTGCTATTAAATGGTTTCGCACTATTCGTATTCGTATTGCTTCGTGGCACGAGCTTAAACTTGCTTTGCTTAAACGCTTCGATAAACTTGACTTTGATTATTTTCTAGAGTATGATCTTCGTACGAAGAAACAGAAACAGTCTGAATCTCTTCCAGACTTCATTACTGACATTATGGACATGGCTAGTCGTCTTTTGAATCCAGTATTCGATTCAGTTTTAGTTAATATAATTAAAAATAATATGTTGCCTGTTTATACACCATATGTGTTTGGTAAACATATAGATTCTGTAGAACAGTTCCTTGATCTTGCTAAAGAACTTGAAGTTTTTGTTAATAGAAAACCTTTCAAGGAATTTTTGAAATTTGAAAAACCTATTAAATCTAATGTGGTATCTAATAACCTTGTTTGTTTAAAATGTAAACAAGCTGGTCATCACTTTAAAAATTGCCCATCTTTTCCTGGCGTTATATGTTTTAAATGTCATAAGGTTGGAGTTACTTCTAAGAATTGTGACGTTTGTAATTTGGACACTAAAAGCTCTGATGAGTCAAAAAACTAATTAGGCCGCATCGAGCTCCTGTTTTTGTTAAAACTGTGCACGACTCGATGCATAAGAAACTTGTTAAATGTCACAAACCTGATGATATAACTCGTAATCGAGAATTTAAAAATTGGTTAAATTATTTAAAAACATTTTTTGAAATTTATAGGTCAGCACCTATTTTATTTGTTAAACATAACGACACTAGACCTTATTTAAACTTTACAGTAAATAATAATGAGTTTTCAGGATTGTTAGACAGTGGTTCTAATACTTGCGTTTTAGGCTCAAATAGTCATGAACAATTTTTAAAGCTAGGTTTCAAAATTAATTCTATTCTTGGTTCTGCTTATGGAGCTGATGGTTCTCCACAGAAAGTTATTGGTTTCATGGATTTACCAGTTACTTGCGATAATATAACTAAAATTATTAAGTTTTTCGTTATACCTTCTTTTGAACCTGCAATCATTTTGGGATTTGATTTTTGGTTAGAGTTTGATCTAGCTAAAGATTTGTGGAAGAACATAACTTTTGTGCATAGCAATAAAATTCAAGTTTGCACAGTTACTTCTTCTAATGAACTTTCTCCTTCTGAGAAACTAAAATTAAATGAAACAATTTCACTTTTTGAAGATATTTCTTACGAAAAGAAAGGTTTAGGTCTTACTCATCTTGTTGAACATAAAATTAATGTTACTAGCGAACCTTTTAAACAACGATATTGGCCTTTGAGTCCTGCTAAACAAAAAGAACTTTTTGATGAAGTCGAAGTTTTACTGAAGGAAGGTATTATTCAACCGTCTAAATCTCCTTGGTGTTCACCTGTATTAGCCGTAGAGAAGAAGGATGGTAGTACAAGATTGTGTTTAGATTCTAGGCGTTTAAATTCTGTCACTATTAAAGATTCTTACCCTCTTCCTTATACTTCTAGAATATTAGATAATCTTAGAGGTGCTAAATTTATTAGTACCATTGACCTTTCTAAAGCATTTTTACAGATTGCTCTTGAAAAATCGTCGCGTGAAAAAACTGCTTTTGTAGTTCCTGGTAAAGGACTATACGAATTTGTTCGTATGCCATTTGGTCTTACTAATGCACCAGCTGAGTTGCAAAGACTTGTTGATAAACTTTTCGGTCCTGAATTTGATAATGCCGTATTTTGTTATTTAGATGATCTTATTTGTGTAAATTCAGATTTTAATAAACATATTGAATATTTACATAAAATTTATAATATTTTAAAACAGGCAGGATTAACGGTAAATTTAAAAAAGTGTAGATTTTGTAAAGATAGACTTCGTTATCTTGGTTATATTGTAGACAGTATTGGTTTGCATACTGATCCTTCTAAATTAGAAACTATTAATAATTTTCCTCGTCCTGAAACAGTAAAACAACTTAGAAGTTTTCTAGGTATGTGTTCATATTATCGTAGATTCATTTGTAAATTTGCTGATATTGCTTCCCCTTTGACTAAATTGACTGCGGGTAGCAAGAATTCTAAAAAGTCTCTTGTTTGGAACGAAGAAGCTGAAATCGCGTTTCAAAGTTTAAAACAATCTTTAGTTGAATCTCCTGTTTTAGTATGTCCTAATTTTTTAAAGCCTTTCTTTTTACATTGTGATGCTAGTTCTGTTGGCATTGGTAACGTATTGAGTCAAGAAGATGACAATGGCGAACAACATCCTATTGCATTTTATTCTAGATCTCTTAATAAATGTGAACGTAATTATAGTACGACAGAGCGTGAATTATTGGCTATATTAGATTCAATTGAACATTTCAGACCTTATATTGAAGGAATGAAGTTTACAGTTATCACTGATCATGCTAGTTTGAAGTGGTTATTAGGTCTTAGTAATCCTAGTGGACGTTTAGCTCGTTGGGCCGCTAGAATTTCTCAATTTACTTTTGATATTATTCATAAAAAAGGTTCATTACATTTAGTTCCAGATGCTTTATCTCGCATTGAAATTGCTGTAGTAGACCTTACTCATAATAGTTTAATTTTACCAGATGAGGACATTTATGATCCTTGGTATAAAAAAGTATTTATTGATTGTCAGAGATCTCCAAGTAAATATAAAAATTTTAGAGTTGAAAATAACACTTTATATAAATTTTGTAAAAGTAGATTTGATCCTAACAGTCATCTTAATTGGAAAATAGTAATTCCTAAGGAACATATTTTGGATACCATTAGATCTAATCATGATAATATTAATTCAGGTCATCTGGGTATTCATAAAACTTTGTATAAATTAAAACAACACTATTTTTGGAAAGGAATGTTTAGTGATGTTCAAAAATATATTTTAACTTGTGATACTTGTAAAGCATATAAACATACCACATCTCCTCCTTTTGGTATGATGATTAATCCTAAGAAAGTTGATCGTCCTATGATGATGCTTTCAGTAGATATTATAGGAATTTTACCTAAATCTTATTCTGGTCATAAATATATGCTTTCAATTGTAGATGTTTTCACTAAATATTGTTGGATATTTCCCATGATTAATGCCACTACAAAAGTAATTTGTAAACTTTTTGATAAAGAAATATTTCTTAAGTTTGGTTGTCCCAAAATAATAGTTTGTGATAATGGTACTCAATTTACTTCAAAACATTTTGTAGATTTTTTGAAAGGTTTTAATATCACTAAAATATTTTATAATACTTTATACACTCCTCAAAACAATCCTGTTGAGAGATATAATAAAACAGTTGAAACTTGTATATCATGTTTTGTTAAAGATGATCATAGGACTTGGTCTAAGTTTTTACCCCATGTTCAGTTAGCTTTGAATAATAGTGTTAGTCTTGCTACAGATTTTACACCAAACTTTTTGATGTTCGGTAGGGAACTCATTTTTGATGCTTCTTTACATCGTTTTAGTAATTCTATTGATAATTTAAATCAAGTTGAAGTTGGAGATAGGAACCACTTCGCTATTTCTCTTAATTCACTTAGTGATATTTTTGTTAAAGTTCAAGCTCATTTATTAAAAGCTTATAAGCGTAATGCTTGCTATTATAATAAGGGTCGCAGAGTCATTTCTCTTGTTGTAGGTGATATTGTGTGGAGGAGGAGTTTTGTTCAATCTAGTGCACCTGTTTATTTTTCAGCAAAACTTGCACCTAAGTTTATTAAGTGTAAAATAATAGAAAAAGTTTCTGACAATGTTTATGTTTTGAAAGATTTAATTAAAGGCACTGTTGGTCGATATCATGTTAAAGATATTATTAAATTTTAACTTTATTTGGTTCTAAAGCTTTGGACTTGATTTTGATAACTTTGTTTGAAGCATGCTTGTAATAGAATGATGAATGAAAGGTAATAGCATTTTGAAAGTAAGTAGTATGTTAGGTAACTTCATTACAATTTGTTAGATTCAATTTCTGAACTTTCTAAAAAATAACTTAGGTCATTTTGGTCAATTTTTATTAATACTTCTTCCACCCACACCCTGTATCGTCGACACCAAAAGATCTTATATTTTTATTTCATGTTAGTAACATAATTATAGGTATATTATTTTATTACCTTTTTATATATTGTTATCTTGTTAACATCTTATTATTTTAATGATGGTAATATTAGAATAACAATATTTTTTGTTTGTTTAAGATTTAGTCTTATGCTTAAGTCTTAACATTTTTTGTTATATTTTTTGCTAGTTCACTCTTGTTTTTGAGTTGGATAGTTTATGCTTTCTCGGATGTGACTTTTTTATTGAAACGTTTTTCATACCTCGGATTTGGACTTAGAGACGTCTATGTTTCTTTAGGGTTATATTTCTTCGACATTTGTTGAGAAATCCCTTATATTTTTATACGGATCTCGGAATTTGTACCTTGATTTCGTTGTTTTTTTGCTATTGTGCTCGGGAGTTCGGTGGTGTTATGCCGATCACAATATGCATGTTTTTTTTTGCTATTGTGCCCGGAAAATTGGTGGTGTTATGCCGATCACAATATGCATGTATTTTTTGCTATTGTGCCCGGAAAATTGGTGGTGTTATGCCGATCACAATATGCATATTTTTTTGCTATTGTGCCCGGAAAATTGGTGGTGTTATGCCGATCACAATATGCATATTTTTTGGCTATTGTGCTCGGGAGATTGGTGGTGTTATGCCGATCACAATATGCTATTCATTCTGTAACAAACTCGTTAGTAGTCTGTTATTTTTTGTTTTGTGTTTGTCATTGTTATGATGTGAATAGTCTCATCTTGTTTCTGTTATGCAAGATTGAACTATTACACATTTTTAATAATATAATCAGCGGCGTTAGTGCTTAACTGAATTCATAGAGGGAATTGGTTGTTGATGATTGATGTTACTCAGAGGCGATGGTGCCTATCTGCACTCACAAGGGGGGAGTTTATAGATGGTTGTCGTTAGTCAGAGGCGATGGTGCCTATCTGCACTCAAAAGGGGGGAGTTTATTGATGATTGATGTTAGTCAGAGGCGATGGTGCCTATCTGCACTAACAAGGGGGGTTGATATGGTTAGTTGTAGTCAGTCAGAGGCGATGGTGCCTATCTGCACTCACACAAGGGTTTTGTAGGGTTTTTTTTAGTCAGTGGCTATGTTGCTTTACTGTACTTGTTTTTTGTATTGTTTATTTTTTATATAAGACTTGGCAGATTTCATTTGGATCTTAGCAGTCTTATATCTACTTTGTTTTGAAATTGTTGGTTTTTCAAGTTTATACTTTGCAGCTTTTCGTTTTTTTATAAGACTTAGCAGATTTTAATATCTTGGCAGTCTTATTCAATTTTGTTTGTTTCAGAACTTTGTTTTCTGAAATGTTTAGTTTCTTAAGAGAGCTTTTGGTTTTCTCTTTATTATCCTTGTATAGGTTCTGTTTTCTTTTTTTTTCAAAAGAAAGTTCCTTTCTTTTTTTCGGGGAGGGATGTAATGTAACGACTGTTTTTGCATTCGTTACATGTTTTAAAAAAAATAAAGATTTTGTTTCATAAAGGTCGTGTTTATGTGGTTCATTTTGCTTCATGCCTTATAGGACAAAGGTTTGTAATCGATTTTATTAGATACGAGAGTGATTCCGAACGTATTTTTCTAATTGTCATTTTGACAGATGTCAGTTGAGGATCTCACTCTGCGATCGATCGGCAATGGAGTAATTTTGTCTCCGCCGATATTTTTTAAATAAACTTTTAATCCGGCTTCATACCGGTGTATTTCTGCATAAAATGTTGTGATATCTTGTTATTGCAAGGGATAAACCCAGGTTTTGAAGTGGGCTCCCGTATTTTTCCTGGTGAGTAGATTTTTATTCCATCTCGTGATAGTTTGAATTACAAAACCGTTATGTTGTTCTTATTTTTGGAAATTTTGATTTGTTTCAGTATTAGTTTCCTATTGCAAATCATTCGCATTGCCATTCTTGTTGCGATGCTGAATTAATACGAAAAAAACGGTAAGTTTTGTCTCCACGCACCACGTTTTTCAATTAAATATGGTGGTCGTTATTTCAAGTTTTAATGGATTGTATTTTGTTCCAGCCCATTGGCGTTTTTTTTTTATACCTATTTTATTTCTAAATTAAATAATTTGGATTTAACTTTTATCCTGTTGGATGGATGCCCATCTATGAGGTATTTATAACCTTCTTTTTTTATGGAGTGCTCGTCGGTTCCACCGCGTGTCGGCTCGTCAAGTAACCTATTACAATCATATTAAACGTAAACACAAAGGTGTATTTTCTTATAAATTCTTTGTGGATGCAACAATAATAATAATATTATTAAATAATAAAAATATCTGAGTTTAGATTTATAACATATTTGTTTTGTGCTTCTTTAGCCTATAACCAATATCCTTTTATAATACAACAGAACCTACTGGAGAATAAAATGTCAAATTAATTTGTTTGCTTTTATTTATTCCTCCCGCCTGAAGATTAAAAGTTCAACTTTACTCGCTAAGTTTCCGGTTATATTTTTGTGTCAGCTCCTGGCGCCCGAATTTAATTATATTTATCTGTATTTATAGTGGAGCACACATTATTACACATTATTTCTTCTATTTTCATTTAAACATAACACAGCACAATTTTTTTTATTACACTGGTGTCTGAACAGATTTCGCCCCAAAAATCATGGCAACCAGAGAACCATCAACTGTTTTACACCGGCTTACTTCATAACACTTGGATGCTGTTACTCTCCCATAACGAAGCTCGAACCAAAGACCACTTTTGTACTGGTGTCTGCAGTTTGCATTTCTGAATTTATTAAATTTTCATCATTGAACAATTCTTTATTTTTTGTTAAAAAGCTATCACAATTTGTTTCTTTATATGTAATTAATAAATAATGCAATGATAACACTGATCTGTTGTCTTTATAATCTTCAATATGCTTTAAAAACTGACAGGTTTCAATTTTTCTTTTCTTACATTCATCAATGAATTCTTTTAATACACTTGTATCTGGTACAGGGTCCTGATGTTTTCTTATGCACATTTCTTTTGCAGTTATTATTTTTAATGTTGATCCAACTTTTGCTAGATTTGATTTTTTCCAATAGCACTCAACTGATGTGCAAGCAGGCTCTTCGCTGCGACGGTGCAACCACATTAAAAATGCAACAGCATGTTTACAGCCTCCAGCGGCCGCAGGACAATCTTCACAGAGAGCACTAGTAACCTTTTCTTCCTCTTCATCTACCAGTACCGAAACTGTATACTGCTTGGAGCGTACCTTGTGCTCGAAATGAAATGAAATTATTTATTTTGCAATTAGGATTTTTCAATCACTTTTACACGTCTTTTTTAAACTAGATGGCGTCGGCATTTCCTATGACTATCCCTGAGAAGAAACGCCGAAACAAACTCAGGGGTCAAGTCTATTTTAAAGTCCAGACAGATTGTAATGATGTAAAGGTTTATGTGAGACAAATATAGGGTGGAATAGCCTTTTGAAGAAAGTGCCATAACTATTTGAGCTAACCTGTCGCAACAGAGTGCAAGCATGCATCAGTTATCGTGAGAATTAATGAAATGAAGAGCGCTCAGCCTAGATCTCACTCACATTTACAATGTATAGCGGCTATATATAAGAAATCATTTCAATTTAAACGACATTACAATATCAAAATAATGAAGTAAATAATATAATAATTAATGGCAAAAATTGTATATAAAAAAAAAATGAAAGGCTAAAGAGCGGTTCAATCCCAAGCGTTTTTGTCATCTAAATAGTCCGAAATTTTATAGTATCCTTTTTTACAAAGTTTAGATTTAATTACAATTTTGAACTTCTTTAATGTTAAATTACGTACATATTTCGGACATATTTTACATTTTACAGTACAGATTTTACCATCTCGTTTAAGTTGAACGTAACCTATGGCATCATCGCCATACGATTCCCTTGCAGATCTGTAAGAAATAAAATTAGTTACAAGCAGTCAGGTTATGAGATAGGTTTATACGAGTTTTTTTTTAGCTTATTCCAACTTTTTATGTCTATAATTATATTCTAATACCAAATGCACTGTACTTACATAGAAGTCTTGACATTTCTCAGCTCGGCAGAGCAGAAATCTGGGTTCAAGGCAAAAAAATTACCAACCATCAATGTGTCGATTCTTGGCAAATTTGTGCTTTCTGCTTTCACGAATCCAACGTCCATGATTGCTTTTATCAACAAAACGAGAAAACAGTAACAGTATCACGTAGGTTAAGCGTTTTTAGTAATATTTAAAAACATCGCGATCACACGGCTCGAGTGATATACGAAATTTGTTTACGAAATGGATGACGTCTTAACGACGTCACATCATGGCCGATAGCGTATTCACTTATTCAGCATTCGAAATTAAAAATAAAAATATCAATTTTTAAATTGAAATTATACAGCCATCTTACACTTTTATTAAATGAAATCGATATATTTTGGTTTCGTAAGTCAGATACTGCAGGAAATACACATTTATTGCGTTAAATTTGATATTAGTCAAGTAGCCTATTGTCTGTGTCAAGATGCCAAAAGACGCTATTTCCATGAATCCATAGTCAACCGTAATTCTTCCGATGTTTGGAAATTCTTAAAGACTGTCGGCATTGGTAAATCTCCGGCTACTACATGTAACGATGTTGATTTAACCGCCCTTAACAACTATTTCTCTGTTCCACCCGTCTTGTTGGAATAGCAATAAAATATGTTCTTTTTGTAATTCAAGTGGCAACACTGATAGCCAACAGACAACACTCTCTCTCTATGGTCGCGTCCCTGTAATGGCTCCTCTGTAATATTAGTACCTAATAAAACGTTTTCTACTGCGATTCAATCTGCGTTTCAATTAAGTCCTAACAGGTTATGGGCCCAGGTTCCTTTAACCGTGTTAGGTGAAGAGCTGGACGATAAAAAGGTGTGTTCGCTGCAGTGCGAGTTGTAAACCAACGCGGGCACGTGGTGTCATTGAAGCGGACTTGTCGTGTCAGGTGAACTCAAGTATTCGTCTGGGAGGCGAAACGAGGATATCCAAATCGAGGTTATCTGGAGGAGGTTGTACGGAGAGAAGTGCAGCACCAGATTCCATTGGAGGCTACTTTTGAGGCTGACACTTCAAGATGGAGACATTGGACGTTGAGGTTATAAGGTCGCATATCAAATTGGAAGGCCAAAAGAATTGGAGTGTATGGCGTTTTCAAGTGGCAGTTGCACTCAGAGGAGCTGGTGTGCATGAAATAGCCACAGGGGAGTTGAAGAGGCCAGAGACGGAGAAGGAGTTGGTACACTGGTTGAAACAAGATGCTAAGGCGCAAAACATCATAGTGTCGAAACTAAGCGAAGCAGCCACTGTACATGTATTAACTTGTACTACAGCATATGAGATATGGACAAAGCTGCATAGTGTGTATGAGGCTAAATCTGCTACCAGTACGCTTATGCTCCAACAGCGCTTTCTGTCATTAAAGTTTGAAGATGGAGAACTAGCAGTGTTTTTAGCAAAGGTGCAGGAGATGGCAAGTCAACTTAAACAAGCCGGAGAGGAGGTATCGGAAAAGTTTATTATAACAAAAATATTGCTGGCACTGCCCGATACATATAAACATTTCATAACAGCTTGGGAGTCTGTGGAAGCAAGTAAACAAAAGTATGATGATCTAGTGGCAAGGCTGATGGTAGAAGAAGAGAGAATGAAGGAGAAATCAGATGAGGAAAGTACAGCATTTTATATAAGAAAGCAAAGAGGCTATAATACTAAGAGACCAGGAAATACAAAGTGCTTTAAGTGCGGAAAACTGGGACATTTCGCAAGAGAATGTGTAAATAATGTGGACAATAGGAAGTGTTTTTCATGCGGAAAATCGGGATATTTAAAATCCATGTGTTCAAACATTAAAAGTGGGGATAGACATTCAAACAAAAAAACTCACGCATTTATGGCGAATGGAATGTATCCGAACCATAGACAATCAATCTGGCTGATTGACAGCGGCGCGAGTGAACACATGTGCTGTGAACGCAACTTATTCAAGGACTATTAGCGGTGGGCAGTAGCATCTTTTTTGGATAACGAAACGCAACTGTCTATCGGATATCAATAGCGGTTACTAAAACGCGCTATCCTGCTATTGGTCGCTATTTGTCATATCATGAGCAACACGTAATATGATAGTGAGGTATTGATGACCTTTTTTTTTTTTTTAGGTTACCTATTTACTTAAAATTCATTCATGATGAATGAACGGCTCCGTGAAGTTTTGATGACCTTTTTTTTTTTTTTAGCTTTCACTGATACTGAAAATGCTCAAATTTCCCGAATTGTTATCGGTAAAGATAAAGATAAAGATAAAGATAAAGATGTGTTTATTTGCATGAAACATGTGTAAACATTTTTTAAATGTGGTGTTAAACAAAAGAGAGAATGGTATCAACATGTCCTGCCTTATCAGGCGCACAAATTCGGCATTTAATATACTAATTAATACAGACTAGGCACTTAATTACAAATGTGGAATATTTATCTTATATACTAATACAATATATGTAATATTTATTATCTACAATATAGGTATTTATCTTATGCACTAAACAATACTTATTATTTTAACTTATTATTATTATATTGTTTTAAATAGTTTTATCCATTAAGAAATCATTTATGTTATAGTACCCTTTTTCACATAGCATTTCTTTAAATTTCTTTTTAAACAAATTATCTGTTAAGTTTTTATATACATTAGGTACTTTATTATATATTTTCGGTGCCATGCAAAATATACTTTTCCACATAAGGGTAGTTCGGGAATTATGTAAGCACAGTCCATTATTGTCACGTCTATTACGTTCTACGACATGCGATTTATGTGGAAACAGGTGTAAGTTTGATCTCACAAATAACGCTACTTCTAGTATGTACAAACACGGAAGAGTTAAAATTTTATGTTTTATAAACAGCGGTTTGCAGCTATCCGTGGTTTGCAGTCCAAACATGGCTCGGATACAGCGTTTTTGGTTTTTGAATGCAATCTCTTTGTTAACTGAATTGCCCCAAAAAATAATTCCATATCTTAAGATGGAAGCAACCATGCCATGATAAGCTGTGAGAAGAGTATCTATATTTACTATTGTCGCGAGTTTGTATAGAGCGTAAGATGATTTGCTTACTCTTTTACTAATATATTCAATATGACCCTTCCAGTTTAGTTTTTTATCAATATGAAGTCCAAGGAATTTATTGCTGTCTACTTCTTGTATAGTGGTGTTGTTGTAATGTATATTCATCAGTGATGGTGTTTCTTTACGTTGAGTGAAATGTATAATGTTTGTTTTTGATAAATTTATTTTAAGATTATTATTAATGAGCCAGGAAATAACAGAAGAAATTGATATATTAATGTCATTTTCATAAGTCATGGGATCCTTACGAGCAATCACAATTGTGCTATCATCCGCAAAAAGTGTCATTGGGTGTGAAACTGACTTTGGTAGGTCGTTTATATACAAAATAAACAAAAGCGGTCCCAGGACACTGCCCTGTGGCACACCGAACAATACATCACGTTCATCAGAAGAGTATATGATTTCCCTTTTTGTCTTAATATTAATTTTGTTATCGCCGTTATTTGTTTCCTATTAGTTAAGAATGATTCGATAAGTTTTAAGGTGTTTCCTCTTATACCGTAGTAGTCTAATTTATCTAATAGTGTTTTATAATGTACGTGGTCGAAAGCTTGGGTCATATCACAAAATATAGAACATACAGGTATAGTTTTATCAACATTTAACATAATATTTTGAAGAAAATCGTAAATGGCCCCATTTATTGTCATATTTTGTCTGAAACCTTTTTGTTCACGACATAGAAAATTATTTTTTTCTAGATATTGATTTATTTGGTTATATAAATATTTTTCAAATATTTTGGAAATAACTGATATTAATGCAATAGGTCTGTAATTCTTCAGTGACTCCTTGCAATCTTTTTTATGTATCGGTTTTATAATTGAAGTTTTTAAACTGTCTGGAAAAACACCATTACTTATACACAAGTTTAGGATATGGCTTAGGTGCTGACAAATTACACTACCAACAGATTTTATAACCTTTGTAGCTATCTCATCTGATCCTTCACTATTTGTAGATTTGAGGCCTTTTATTATGTTAAAAATGTCAAAAGGTAAACTTGGCATTAAAAACATAGAGTCACTACTGCGCTCTAGTTGGACAGTATTTTTGTTTCCTTCAGTATATAGGATTGGTGTGACCTTATCAATAAAATAATTATTAAATTGATTTGCTATAGTTAGAGGGTCCGTAATCGTTACATCGTTGATTTTAATTTTTTCAACACTGTCTTGCGGAATGTTAAATTTCTTATTATTTATAATTTGCCATGTAGTTTTGCTTTTATTATTCGACATTTTAATTTTGTAGCAGTTCTGAGCTCGTTTTGTTAGCGTTGTTATTTTTTTAAATAGTTTTCCGTAGTCTTTATATTTGCTATAGTTAATTGTAGAGCGATTAAGGCGATATGTCCATAAAAGTTGCCTTTTTTTCTTGCTACACATTCTTATGCCGTTGGACAACCAAGTAGGTTTTTTATCAACTTTGATCGTAACCACTCGAAAAGGGAAACAAAGGTTATAAAATAATTTAAATTGATCTATAAATAAATTATAAGCTGTGTTAGGATCTATTGTCTCATACATCTCGGCAAAAGAAAGATTTGTTATACAATCTTTGAATTTTATAATGTTTTCGCTTGAATAATCTCGTTTACTTTTGAGCCAGTATTGAATAATGCCCTTCATGTTAATTGGACATTCTATTAATTGGGCAGTATGATCCGATAAGGCAAATTCTATAACGTCGGTCTTACATTTTTTAAAGAAGTTATGTGCTATATTATCGATACAGGTTTGGGTTCTGATTCGAGTGGGCTGTTCAAAAGCTAATTTTAAATTAAAACGTAGTAGTAGACATTTAAAATCTAGAGCTACATTACTAGGCTGTAATATATTAATGTTAAAGTCACCTGCCAATATTACGTGTCTATATTTTTTATGATTGTTTATTTTTAACAATAATTGCTCCATCTTAAGAAGGAAAATATTTAAGTTATCAGCTTTGGGCGTTCGGTATACACATATGACAGCTATTTTATAATTAAGGAGTTCAATTCCACAACACTCGAACATACCCATTTGAGAAAGTTGGGAAATCTCTGGTAATTCCTTGTATGAGTGACCTATCCTCACCAGTATACACGCTCCGCCTCTCCTAATATTAGTTCTGCTGTAACAGGCAGCTAATTGATAGTTATGTAGATCAAGTTGAGATTCGTAACCTGACATCATGAAATGCTCGGTAATGCATATAATATCCACCGATTTTCCTTTTTCTGCAAGTTCATTAAGAGAGACAGTGAGTGCATCAGATTTGGACAGAAGGCCTGCGATATTCTGATGTAATACATATAAGTGTTTAGTAACGAAAAAAGTGTTCAGTGTTGTCGTTTATGTAACAATCAGTATTTTCTATTTTTCTGGAACTACAACAGGTATTTTTATCGGTAACTGTACAAAAGCAAAAAAAAACATTAATATAATATTTTAGATTTTCAAAAATGTTACGCATGCCGTAGTTATTTAGTATTCCTTTAGATTTAGTAAACATAGAGTGATCATATTTTAAGTTTAAATTTGAGTCAAATAAATAAGCATACTTGTGTGTATCAACATCTAGGTACAATAGATTACAGAAACTCTCTATTCGCCAGTTAAACATTTCGTTATTATCGCTTATTTTATATGTAGGGGCACAAAGTATGATGTTCGTATGCTGTATTGGTAATAACTTTTCACGTAAGCTGATAATCACTTCAACATAATTATTAGTTTTACGAAAGTCCTCTGGGCCAATCATGATAATGCAAAAGTCGTCCAATGAATAATCTATTAATTTAGTGTTCAGGTTATTAATAAGTTGTTGTATTCCGCAGTGAGGTGATATAAAATGACATAATTGATAACTTGGAAATGTTTCTTCAGCTAACGACATTATATTGTTGGTTTTATTGCTGCTTATAATGTATCGGTTCTTCCAACATAAGCAAGAATTAATGGATTTTGGTGGCCCCGTAAGATTTTGATGAGCTTTTTTTTTTAGCTTCCCTATTTACCCAATTGTTGTTCGTGTCGTCTCTTGGCGAGGATTCATTAACGACTCCGTGAAGTTTTGATGAGCCTTTTTTTTTTTTTTTTAGCTTCATTGGTGCACTTCCATTTCATTGGATAACGAAACGCAACTGTTGGATGTTAGCTACTTTTACGTTAGCATGCAGGTTAGCACGTTAGCAGGTTAGCACGTTTTTCAAATAACCTGCTAACCGTTATTATGACGATAGCTCGTTTCAATAACGTGTTTAAGTTGCGCAACGACCACCGCTATTAGCTACTTTAGCGTTAGCATGTTAGCAGGTTAGCAGGTTTTTCAAATAACCTGCTAACCGTTATTATGACGATAGCTCGTTTCAATAACGTTTAAGTTGCGCAACGACCACCGCTAAGGACTATACGTCATTGTCAAATAGAACTGTCATTGTGGGCGATGGACGTTGTTTACCTGTTTTGGGAACCGGAAATTGTGAAATATCCGTGTATGATGGAGAAGAATACGTGAAATCAACGTTAAATAATGTGCTACACGTACCTGAACTGAGAATAAACCTATTTTCCGTAGCTAGCGCGACTAAAAGAGGTTTCAAAATAACAATGAGTGACCTTCAATGTTTGATCTACAAAAACGATACTTTGTGTGCAATTGGTAACTTAAAAGAGAATTCTTATGTGTTGGACACTGAATTTACACATGAATCATTAGCTACAGTTACCCTGAGTGAGTGGCATGAGAGACTATGTCATCAAAACAAAGATTTAGTACGAAGTTTGTTAAGGAATAATAATATCGAGTTTACGTCAGATAATCAACAATGCGTTTCGTGCATAGAGAGCAAAATACACAAATTACCTTTTAACAAGAGTGAAACTTGTACTACTGAACCACTACAGCTGTTGCATGTCGACCTGTGTGGGCCAATGGAGGTGGAGAGTGTTGGACAGTCAAGGTATTTTTTACTGATTAAAGATGACCACACATCATACAGAGTGGTGAACTTCTTAAAGAAAAAGAGTGATGCCGTTAAGAGCATTATAGGATTTGTTAAATGGGCAGAGAGATTGACAGAGAAGAAAGTAAAAATTATAAGATCAGATAATGGCAAGGAGTTTGTGAATGAGGACCTAAAAAGATTCTGTAAAGAGACTGGAATAGAACTTCAAACAACAATATGTTATACACCCCAACAAAACGGAAAAGCTGAGAGAGATATGAGGACCTTAGTTGAGGCAGCTAGATCAATGTTGAATAAAAAAGGGGTATCTAAAGACTTGTGGGCTGAGGCTATCAATAATGCAGTCTATGTACTCAATAGAACAAGCAATACAAAAATAAGTAATAAAACTCCATATAATCTGTTCCATAACAAAGAGTATGATATATTAAAATTAAATAAGATATTTGGAACCAAGATTATTGCACATATCCCAAAGCAAAAAAGACTTAAATTAGATACAAAAGGAGAAAAGGGAATATTTGTAGGTTATGATGGTTCTAAAGGATATAGAATTTATTTCCCAGATAAAAAAGATGTCCTCACAAGGAGAGATGTAATATTTTTAACAGATAAAAATATGTGTGATAATAAAGAAGAAAAGGTGATTTGCTTGGATTTACCTAGTGAAGATATATTGAATGAAGACTTACCGAATGGACATGAAGATGTGAATATATCTGAAAATGTAGGATATGTTGAAGAAGAGGATGAACAGTTTGAGGATGCAGAGCATAATAGAACACTAGAAGAGATCACCAGTGGGAGCAGCTGTACTAGTCCTCTTCCAAATCCAGAGAGGAATCAGAGAGGATCTACTGAAAGTGAACATGATGAAATTGATGAACAACCATCAAGGAAAGATAAGAGGGTAGTGAAGCCACCTAAATACCTCAAGGATTATGATCTTAGTTACCTCGCGATAGAAGAGGAACCTAGAAACTATAACGAAGCCATGAGATCTAAAGAAGCAAGCCAATGGAAAAGTGCAATTAAGAAGGAATTAGAACAGCTGAGAGAAAATAAGACCTGGACAGAAGTTGAAAATATACCAGAAGGAAAGGAGATAATTACCTCAAAATGGGTTCTGAAACGAAAAGGGGATGGCTCTTTTAAGGCGAGGTTAGTCGCTCGTGGATTCGAACAGCAGATTAATGATTATAGTAAATTAGATTTATATGCTCCAGTAGCAAAGCTTAATACTTTTAGAATCATGATGGCAGTTGCAACCAAACTCGGCCTTGAAGTAGGGCAAATGGATGTATGTGGGGCATTTTTAAATTCAAAATTAAATGAGGAGTTGTACTTAGAATTACCTGAACCCTCAAGTCTATATGGAACCACAGGTAAATATGTAAGACTAGAAAAATCTATTTATGGGCTTAAAAGATCACCAAAATACTGGAATGAAACTTTTAGTAATGTCATGATTTCAATTGGATTTAAACAGTGTAATAAAGATAATTGTCTGTTTACTAAATGTATCGAAGGAAAGAGGATTTATGTGTTGGTATATGTCGATGATATTTTGTATTGTGGGGAGTCAGAGGCTGAGATTTCTAAACTGAAAAATACTTTATGCAAAACATTCAAAATGAAAGACATGGGAAAGATAAGTAAATTTTTAGGTATTGAAGTTGAACAGAATTTGGAAAAAGGGTGTACTACTATTTCTCAAAGAGATTATTTAGAGACATTATTGCAAACTTATAATATGAGTAATGCCAAAACTTTTTGTTTACCTATTGATAAAAATTTTAATTTCCATATTTTAAAGAGAGAAAGTTCTGAGAGTTCTGAAATTGAGAACATGTGTAGGAAGTTAATTGGCAGTTTAATATATGTGGCAATGGGGACACGACCAGATATTTGTGCAGTTGTTAATTTCTTAAGTAGATATCAAAGCTGTGCTTCGGAATTACTGTTTAAACTACTGTTAAATGTTTTGAAATACATTAAGGGAACCCTTGAGTTAAAATTAGTTTATCATAAAAGTTGTAATAATAATGTAGAAGGTTATGTTGATAGTGATTGGGGAGGCTGTGTTGATCGCAAGTCAACAACAGGATGTGTTTTTAAAATATTTGGTTGTACAATAAGTTGGTTTTGTAGAAAGCAAGCAACAGTATCACTGTCTTCAACTGAAGCTGAGTTTGTGGCACTATGTACTGCTTCGAGTGAGGCCTCCTGGCTGAAAGACATATTGTTAACTTTTGGTTTTAATTGTGTTGTTGAGATGTATGAAGACAACCAATCTACAATTAGAATGGCACAGATGGCCACTGGGGATACGAGAGTAAAGCATCTCTCTATAAAGCAGGCGTTTGTTAAAGAAAGAATAGAATTGAATATTGTAAAACTAAATTACATATCCACCAGTGACCAACTTGCTGATATCCTAACCAAGGCTTTAGGGGGTGTCGCGTTTAGGCGCTTGAGAGAGAAGTTGTTTAATTAAATAAAACATTTTATTGAGGGGTGGTGTTGGAATAGCAATAAAATATGTTCTTTTTGTAATTCAAGTGGCAACACTGATAATAATAATAATAAAAACTTATTTATTTCTCTTCCACAAAGGTTCTTAAAATTAAGTTCATAACAACTTTTCACACTAGCCCTTTGTGGGAGACTGGTATCCGCACTAGGAAGCCCTGTCACGCAGATTACCAGGCCCCCCCTCGAACGTAGCGTAACTTATATAATTAATCAATCAGATACATAATATAAAAACCAATCATAACGAACAAAGGAAACAAAAAACATATCGGAGATTAAAACTACTTGTGATTTAATAAGTATAATTAGTTTACACAAAACAAAAATATATAAAAATGTGGGTAGTAGTTTTGATATGTGTGCGTGTATGTGAATTACAATGTGAGTGTGAGTGTAAGAGAGTGTGTGGGGATGTGTGAGTGAGAGGGAGTGTGAATGTATATGTGTGAGATGTAAGTGTGTGGAGGTCTGTGCGCTTATATGGCTATGGTTAAAAGGTTTTCAGTTGCAGCGTAGTCTAAACTTAACAGATACTTGGTTAAAACTCGCTTGCATTTTGCCTTAGTCAATGGATAAATATTTAAATTACCATTAAGCTTGTTATATAAATAGGAGCTAAGAAAACAATAGCTGCGGTGGGATAGTGCACTTTTGTACAGGTTAGCTGAGCATACTTTTGATTTATTACGTTTATGTGCGTTTAGGGTTGGGTTATACTGAAGAAGAGAGTGCTTCCGCAAAACGGTTAGCATGACAAACAGTTGACGAACAGACAGAAATCTACATTTCTGGTATAAATCAGTAGTGGGGTAAAAGAAGGATAGCGAGAGGGCTACCTTCAGTATTACTCTTTGTGCTCGTTCAACTTTGATCATGTGAGTCTTAGCAGCTCCTCCCCATACTGTGATGCAGTAAGACAACAGCGATTGACAAAGTGCACAATAAACAGTTTTAAGTACTTTAAAATCTGCAACATGGCGAAGATTTTTAAATATAAATATTAACTTTCTTAAACGTTGCGAGAGTAGGTCTATATATGGGTGAAAGTTCAGATTTCTGTCTATAATAACACCAAGATATCTAATAGAGTCCACTTTTTCAAGTTTAGGGCATGTACACGTGTTTGATGAAAGATTATTACAAGAGTGGGCGGTTATGCTATGAGTGGATTTTGACATGAAGCGGGTATTTGTTAATGTAAATGTGATATACTTTGTTTTACTAGTATTTAGTGTGAGTCGGTTATTATTTAACCAGCCTCCGACCACAGAGAACCCCCTTTCAGCATGGCTGTAGACTTCTTCCCATGTATCTCCATGGAAGAGTAGGACTGTATCATCGGCAAAAGTGATGATCTGGCCGTTAGTAAGATTTATTTGGCAAAGGTCATTGATGAATATCAAAAATAGGGTAGGTCCAAGAATACTTCCCTGTGGAACTCCAATATTGACACTGCAATCATCACTTTGCCAACTTTCGACTATTACGCGTTGAAGTCTATCACTAAGATAGCTTTGCAGTAGGTTCAGTTGTATTCCGCGCACTCCTACGTGTTCCAGTTTCTTTAGAAGGAGTGGTGTAGAGACTGTGTCAAAAGCCTTTGCTAGGTCCAAAAATATTGCGAGGACTTTTTTGCGTTCATCAAGTTTAGCTACAATGGTATCAGTTAGTTGGTGAACTGCATCATTAGTTGATATACCTCTTCGAAACCTGTATTGATTTTCAGATAATATCTTTTTTGATTCTAAGTAGTTTATTAGCTGCATGTTGATAGCTTTTTCTATAATTTTGGATAAGACTGGCAAAATAGAAATTGGACGGTAGTTATTGACACAAACTCTACTGCCACTCTTGTGGATAGGGTGAACCAGAGATTTTTTGAGTTCCGCAGGGAATACGCCTGTAGAGAAGCTAGTGTTGCAGATATATGCTATGGGCTGAGCTAAGATATTAACGTATCTCTTGATTATATCACTAGGAATGTCGTTAAGTCCTTGAGCACAGTTGGTTTTTAGAGAGAGTATGATGGTCTTTATTTCACATGCATCAACAGGCAAAAGTACAAAAGAGGAATTTCTAGGAGGTGGAGTGGGGTATTGATTATAATTAGGTAACGTTATGATGGAGCTAGCCAATGAAGAACCTATGTTTACAAAGAACTGATTGATGTTATTTACTGATTGGTGTGGTTTAGTCAAGTCTATTAAATCTAAGCATGAGGTGTTTTGTTTTTTTGTAGATGTTATTGTTTTAATTGTATCCCACATTTTTTTTGTGTTGCCTTCACATTTTGCAAGTTCAGTTCTATCATACTGTTGTTTGACTTTTTTTAGGATGTTGTTACAAAAGTTACGGTAGCGTGAGTAAATTATTTTGTTATTGATATCGTCCGGATATTTTCTACATTTAAGATGTAGATTATCGCGGTTACGCATGCAGCGTAGTAAGCCAGGAGTAATCCACGGTTTAATGATTCGCCTACGTCTTGGCAAAGTTATGTCTTTAGTACAGCAACTAATCATGGTTTTAAGAGTACTTAGAAAAAAAGATACAGCGTTGTCCGCGCTTTTCAATGAATAAATGTTTTCAAAGTCTGATACTTGCAATTTATTGTCCAAGGCTGCGAAGTCTGTACGGGTAATTGATTTTGTATGCTTTTGATGCGACGATCGTAAACGAGAAAGACTTAAGATTACAGTGTAGTGGTCGGTAAGAGTAGTGTGTGACACTAAACATTTGACCATGAATCTGGTTTTAATCACAACATGATCGAGGCATGATCGAGAGTGTGTCGGAATATAATGAGCGGGCATGAGTCCATGTGAAGCAAGAAGATTGAGATAGTCATCGGCTCTGATATCAGTGGTGGAAGCTGATATATCTATGTTGATATCACCAGTAAGGAAAATATTTTGGTATGACGATAGCGTTATTAAGATCTTATTTAAGGAATCCAAGAAATTAGTGATGCTTCTTACGCCTGGACGGCGGTAGATACCCAAAATAACAGTTTGGTGATTAATTTTAATTACCAAGCAATTAGCATCTGCTAGTGCAGGTTCATATATATCAAATGAATGAGAAGATTTGTAATATATTACAACGCCTTCATTTTGAGACCTATTATCGTTAGTGTGCGCATAATGATATCCACTGATAAGGGGTATGTGATGATTTTGGGAAATCCAACATTCAGATAGGATGATGATATCCCAGTCAATTTTTGATCGAGTCATAATGGTTTGTAGTCCTGTAATATTACGGTTAATGCTTCTAATGTTTTGTAACATGATGTTCAGAGAATAATCAACGGTATAAACTGATTTTGAAGAGACTTCTATATCACATGTACTCGATTCGGCCACACTAAGTTGATCTAGTTCATTGTTAATAGATAGCCAACAGACAACACTCTCTCTCTATGGTCGCGTCCCTGTAATGGCTCCTCTGTAATATTAGTACCTAATAAAACGTTTTCTACTGCGATTCAATCTGCGTTTCAATTAAGTCCTAACACGTCTTTCTTCACGCTAGGGTCAAAACTTCTACATTGCTGGAGCTTTCTAACTTGCCTGTACCCGATTGCTCTCGCTTCAATCTGAGCGCTGTTTCGGAAGACGACGTCAAGAAATCTATTCTTGCTATTTCTTCTACAGCTACTGGTAATGACAGTCTGTGCTCGAGAATGATAGTCCATATCCTCTCTATAGTACTCCCGGTTATATCTCACATTTTCAACTTTTCCTTATTTTCTGGCACCTTTTCTTTGGCTTGGAAACAGGCACACATTATACCTCTCCCTAAAACATGTAACCCGTCGTCCTTATCTCATTATGGACCTTTATCCATTCTTCCATTCCTTTCTAAAGTCCTCGAGCACATTGTTCACAGGCAAGTTACCATCTTTCTTACATCTAATAATCTTATTAGTCCCTTACAGTCTGGCTTCCGTGTTGGTCACAGTACGGTGACCTCACTTATCAAAGTTACTGACGACATTCGCTGGGCTATGGAGAATAAATCTCTAACAGTTTTGGTTTTGCTGGATTTCAGTTGTGCCTTTAATTCAGTAGATTTCGACATCTTACTGGGGATCTTAAACTCTATTAATTTCTCTCCATCTTCTCTAGCCTGGTTCGATTCTTATCTTCGGGGTCGCTCGCAGTGTGTCCGCCTTGAAGAGAAGTTCTCTGATTGGTGTGATCTAACTGCTGGTGTGCCTCAAGGTGGCGTGCTCTCTCCTCTTCTTTTTTCTATCTTCATTAACACAGTTACTAAGGTAATTTCTTCCAATTTCCATCTTTATGCAGACGATTTGCAGCTTTATCGTCATTTTACTTTGGCTGACGCTGGCCGTGCAATCGAAGCCATGAATTGTGACCTTGATAGTATTAGCAAGTGGGCAAGTTCTTATGGCCTTCAAATCAATCCCATCAAGTCACAGACCATGATTATTGGCAGCAGGTATGTACGCAATGCGCTTGATATTTCTTCCCTAGTGCCTTTAACTATCAACGGTCTGCCGCTAACCTACACTGACACTGCTAAGGATCTTGGAATCTTAATTGATTCCAATCTCTCTTGGCGTGCTCAAGTTAACGAGGTGAGTCGTAAGGTGCACTATTCCTTTCACTCGCTAAAATGTCTTCAGAGTTTCCTGCCCTTGAAAACTAAAATTTCTCTTGCCCAGTCACTTATCCAGCCGATTATAGATTATGCTGATGCCTGTTACTTGGATGCCACAGAGGAGTTATTAAATAAGCTTGAGCGCCTGCAAAATTTGTGTATTCGTTTTGTTTTCGGACTGCGAAAGTATGACCATGTCTCCCACTTCCGCAAGCAACTCAAGTGGCTCCCTATTCGCCTTCGCAGGAACACTGATCTTATGTCTCCTCTATAATATACTCCATAACCCTGCATATCCCCAGTACCTACGTGAACGTTTCTCGTATACTCGTACTGCTGATGCCCCTTGTAGATCCCACCTCAGAACTCTTCTGGAATTCTCTTCACATAAAACGGATTTTTACTCTTATTCTTTTACTGTCCATGCGGTGCGATTGTGGAACTCGCTTCCGCCTAACATACGTGATTCTAATACAATTTCTGTCTTTAAGAAACGTGTCAAAGAACATTACCTGTCTAAATTACAGTGATTGTCCATTATAATATATATATATTGTAAATATTTAGTTGTATGTAGTTTATTTTTTATTTTTCTATTTATGTAGTTTATTTTATATTTGTTGTTTCATAGTTACTATTTGGTTTAGTTTAAGATATATCTATTGGTTAAGTTTAGATATTTAAGAGTTTTCTTATATTCTTTTTACACACTGTGTCTACGTGTCTGTCATATATATTTCCTGTCGCGGGACTACTGGAAGAAATTTCTTAAGAAATAAGTAGTTCCTTTGTGCTCATGTTTCGTTTTTTACATTTATATCATCGTGTTTACTGGTGTGTACATAAATAAATAAATAAATAAAGTAAAATGCAGTTTTTTTAAAACACAAAAATGAGTCGTCGCAGATTGCCATGTCACAAACGGCAGGCGCTGCCGAAATATGCCCCGGGCGTTGAAAGCTTTCAACCAGAATTAGAAGTCACAGGTAGCGGGCAAATCCTATTGAAGGCTCTCCGCATTATTCCAGTGAACGTACGAATGTCAGCAACACGTATGACTCCGTCAGATCCTGGGTGAACGGCTACAATTCTTCCTAGTCTCCATTTAAGGGGCGGAAGATTGTCCTCTTTTATTACCACTAATGAATCAAGCTTCAGACTATCCTTGCTGGAACGCCATTTAATTCTCTGTTGCATTTCTGCAATGACCTCCTTACTCCATCTGGTCCAGAAATGCTGTCGAAGTTGTTCCATTCATTGAAATCGAGTAAGGTGGTTTGAAGATTTCTCCTGATAATTTGGCTGCGGCAGGGACGTGAGTGGGCGGCCGATGAGAAAATGACCCGGTGCTAGAGGTGTATAATCTGCCGGATCTGAAGAAAGCGGCGTCAGCGGGCGAGAATTTAAGATCGCCTCGATTTGAATCAGCGTTGTGTTTAGTTGTTCAAAAGACAAATTACAATTTCCCAACACTCGTTGAAGGTGATATTTGGTGGACTTAACACCTGCCTCCCAGAGACCGCCAAAGTGAGGAGTATACGCCGGAATAAAATGAAATTTGATTCCTTCATTTGCCATAGTTGCACCCAAGGAATCGCAATTATTCTTTAAGAAATTTGAAAGGTCATTGCGCAACAAACGCGGTACCGTTGTCGGAATAAATGTTCACAGGTTTGCCTCTCCGTGAAATAAATCTATGTAAAGCCAGTAAATATTTATTGCTAGTTAAGTCACCCACAAGCTCCAAGTGAATTGCCCTGGTGGTAAAACAAATGAAAATTGCGATGTACAATGTGGCCTTTACTAGCCTACATCCGCGACCTTGGCGAGTAGCACACATTATTGGGCCAGCATAATCAACACCTGTACATTCAAAGGGAGGACCACCTGGGAGGAGCCACTGCCGCAGTAAGTTCCCCATTAAGGGAGTTATAACCCTACCTTTCATGCGATGGCACCGAACACACTGGTGGTAGCAAGCCTTCGCTAGATTTCGACCTCCTATCGGCCAATACGACTCCCTTATGGAAGCCAGTAATAACTGCGGGCCCGCATGCATTAGCCGTTTACAGTGGCGTATTTTAAAATTTAGAGCCCTGGGCCTGTAAGGTTTGCCGCCCCATAAATTGAACAAGTCTCCCGCCGCCGTCAGCGCTGCCCCGCGCCCTAACCGCTTTCGCCTATGAATATGAACGAAAACGACACGAGCAACGTCGAAACATCCCGACTAGTCCCGAGTCGCAATGGAGTCCGACGGACACGCCGCCGCCGCGGCCGCCCGCCGTTCAGGCATAAGGGCTGAAACTGCGTTAAGCGGGCGCCCGCGACGAGCAATCGTCGCGTGTCTACGCGCGTGGGCTCCGTGGGAACGCGACGGTCCCCGTCGCGGGTACCGGATTATTTTATTTACGCAGTGTCGCTAGTTCAATTTTAACGTTGTGCATGTATAGTCGTGTCGATGGAGAACTTGATACGTAGAACGTATCACGTACGAACGTATCGTTATTGACTGAACAAGCCCGTGCGTGTTATCGCTGGCGGGCATCGCGCGTGCCCCCGCGACTGGTTCCGTCGCACGGAGGCGGGCCCCGTTGCGTGGGTGCGGAGCGCGTCTCCCCGTGACGGACGCCCGCGCAGGTCCCCGCGACGCAGTACTTTGTTATGAAACCGCGCGGGTGCCCGCTTAACGCAGTTTCAGGCCTAAGATAGCCTCGCGTCTTGATGTTTATCAAACTTACAACCAAATGAGTTTTAATTTTTCTTAATTAGGTAGGCATTTTTTTAATTTCTTCAGGCATATAAAGTCCAAAAAAAAGTCGCACTAAGCTGAGCCGCCCCTCGCAGCTTGCCGCCCCGGGCCATGGCCCTTTTGGCCCAAGGGTAAATACGCCCCTGGCCGTTTATGTTCATAGTTGAATATTAATTTAGTAAATTCATGAGTGGACTGTATTAAAATGGGATGTTTTTTATTAAAAGGAAAATTTGAATTGTCGAGACATCCTCCCACGCGCATTATATTTTTTTCATCTAAATAAACGTTAAACTTTAGAAGGGCGCTCTTTTTGGGTAAACTTTGTTTATTTATAAGTAATTTATGCTCAGGAAATGATTCACTTTGACTTTGATATATTATAACATTTAATGCATTTTGTAACTCGTCTTCTGAAAGAAATTTATCAATTAAAGGATGTCTTTTACAGTAATTTATGAACCGTAACAGATAAGCAACAGAGCGTACAAGGCGTAAATAATTGGAAAAACGTTTAACATCGATAAGGGTATTACGGTTATTAACATCAATAGTGTTCAATGACACATCAGGTCGAGTCTCAGGTAGTGTGTCTAAATGTACACATTTAAATTGAGAAGGCCAATTAGGCCGGGCTTGATGTATAAAATCAGGACCAGACCACCACAAGTCTAAATTCTGAAGCGAATCAATGTCCACACCACGAGATATTAGATCTGCTGGATTCTTGTCGGTTGGAACGTGTCTCCATGTACAGTTACCCGCAAGATCCAAAATTTCAGCAACGCCGTTGCGTACAAATGGTTTAAGTTTAGAAGGCAACATTTGCAGCCATCCCAAAACGATTGTTGAGTCAGTCCAGCAATAAACACGATTGACCTTTGTTCGAAGCGAGCTAAGAACCTTCTCATACAGACGAGGTCCTACTAAAGCGCCACACAACTCTAATCTCGGTATTGTTGTCGGCTTGATTGGTGCCACTCGACTTTTAGCCGTTAATAGCCGGACCAAACACTCACCTTTATTATTGACCCTACGAATATACACGCACGCTCCGTATGCCCGTTCAGACGCATCCTTGAATATATGGAGTTCTAGCTCTGTGTATTCGTTACAGACTACAATTCGTGGAATACGAAAATTATTTAACAGAGGCAAGGCTTTAACAATGGAATTCCATAGTAAACTAATATTGAGAGTCAATGGGTCATCCCATGTCAATTTTTCCAACCACATTTTTTGCAATAACATTTTCATGGTGACTACGAACGGAGATAGAAGTCCTAAGGGATCAAAGATTCGTGCTATTACAGATAGTAAATCGCGTTTAGTGTTGCCATTAGACAGATTCGTCGAATCTATAGAAAAGCCCAGTTCCTCAGTGCTTGCATACCAAGTGAGGCCTAGCAACTTGTCGGGCTCGCTAGATCCTATATTTAGGTCTAATGATGACTGTTCAGCCTCAGACAACAGTTGCGGTTCGTTTGACCTCCATTTTCTTAGCGCCATACACGCTGACCCAAGTGCACTGGTGACTTCTTTGCGAATCATTCTAACCTCATCTAAATCATTAGCCCCAGTAAGTAAGTCATCGACGTAAAAATCGTGCTTGATGATATCGGCAATCTTATCATCTTTGCAGTCGAGCCCTATTTGCTTAAGGCATCGCGTCGCAAGAAAGGGTGCGCTAGCCGTACCGTATGTGACGGTGTTTAATTTAATTTCAATTTCAATTTATTGCATTCCATAATGTACATTTACAGGTGGTAGGCTTAAAAATAGGTAACAATTATGGACCCTGTCGGGCACAGCACTATTAGGAGAGAGGAGGATTTAGCTGTTTTTCATATTAATTAATTTAATGTTTGTAGTATTTAGTTAATACTTATTATGTAGGTTTTTTAGTTTAGTTAATACTTATTATGATTAGAATTCATACATTATCTTCTAGGTATTCTTTGACAGTGTAGTAACTTTTTTTAATTAGATGCTTCTTTAACCTGCTTACAAAGATATTAAATTTATTTTCATTTTTGATGTCATTTGGTAGCTTATTATATAATTTAATTGACATAACCAATGGGCCAGAGGAGTGCATTTCTAAACGTGAACTTGGAAGGTTTAATCTATTTTTGTGTCGTAGTGTCCTTTTGGTTTGGATGTCTTCGCGCTTGGTATAGTGTTCTGGATATTTACGGACAAATTTACATACTTCCAAGATATAGATGCATGGTAGTGTTAGTATTTTGAGTTCTTGGAAGTGTGGTTTACATGTGTCGGTATTTTGTATATTTACTAAAATTCTTATTAATTTCTTTTGCTGGGTAAAGATAGTGGGGGCATCTGTGCTATTACCCCACAAAATTACGCCGTAGCTGAGCCAAGAATATGCATAGGCATAATAAGTGACGAGCGCAGTAGATACATCTGTGGTCTTTTTGACTTCGCGTAGGGCATATGTAAAGCTTGATATTTTTGCTCTCACCTTTTTTACGTGCGCTTTCCAATTGATGTGGGTGTCTATGGTTAGCCCGAGTAAGTTAAACTCATTTACAACTTCTATGTTTGTTCCGTTAAATGTGAAATGTATGTCTATTGATGATTTTTGGGGGGGGTAGAAAGTTATTAATTTAGTCTTCGAGAAATTTATTTCCAGATTATGTTTGTTCATCCAGTCTACTGTTTTTGTGAGTGTTTGGTGGAGCTTTTCATTTATATTTACGTTAGTTTTACACGAAGTGAGCAAAGAGATGTCGTCCGCAAATAAGACACATGGTCCATTTATTGTTTTGGGTAGCTGGTTTATATAAATTATGAAGAGTAGGCAACCTGTGACACTACCTTGAGGAATAGAGGCTTTTATATCTTTCTTTTTTGAACGGATTTTTTGTATCTCATGTGTTTTTTTGTTGAAAAATTCTAGTTCTACTGTTTGTTCTCTACCTGTTAGATATGACTTAAGCCATTTATAAGCTTTTCCCCTGATTCCTATTGCATACAACTCGTCTAATAGAATATTAAATTGAACTTTGTCGTAAGCTTTGCTCATGTCTAATAAAATACCTATTGCGTATTGTTTATTATTTAAAATATTTAGAGCTTCTTGGATGTATTTGTATACTGCTAGGGTAGTCGATTTAGTTTTGCGAAATCCGTTCTGGCATTTATCTAATATTTGATATTTTTCACAGAATTTATACAATCTATTTGTCATAGCTTTTTCAAGGATCTTGGAAGCAGTTGGCAGGAGCGCAATGGGTCTATAATTGCTTGGGTCGGTTTTTGAGTTTTTCTTATGTATTGGTTTTACTAAGCTATGTTTTAATTGGTCAGGGACGATGCCTTCTTTAAATGATTGGTTTATTATTAGATAAAATGGCAAGGTTAGTTCGTCTGCACAGTGTCTCATTAAGGTAGGTGGGAGCTCGTCTATACCACAACTTTTTTTATTTTTAAGCGTTTTTAGAATTGTGTTAACTTCATAAGGATCTACTGGGCTGAGAAATATAGTATTTTCTATCGTGTGGTGGGTACGTTCTCCGTTTGGATTGCTACTGGAAGGCTGGTGTGCAGTCTCTCCAACTGATGCAAAAAAGTTATTAAAATAGTTAGCTATTTCGCTAGGCTCAGTTATTAAATTATTGTTTATGTGCAAATTTATGTTTTGTTTATCTTTTTTAGGTTTTTTGTTCGTTCGCTCGTTTATTATACACCACATAGTTTTTATCTTATTGTCAGCTTTTGATATTCTATTTTTGTAGTATAATTTTTTTGCTGTTGCTACAGCCTTTTTTAGTACTTTTTCGTAGTTTTTATAGTAGTTAGTTATAATCTCATTGTTTGATTTTGAAGCAAGTATTTTTAGTAGCCTTTTATTTCTACAGGAGTGCTTTATACCTACTGTTAACCAAAAATTTTTATACTGCGTTTTTAGTTTTATTTTTCGTATTGGCATATATTCGTTTAGGGTGGTTTTTAGTATTTTCGTAAATGTGTCATAGTTTATGTTTATGTTATTGTCTAGTGAAATAATGTCGTTCCATTTTAGGTTAGCTAGTTCAGACTTAAATTTGTTCATGTTACATTGACTGAAAATTCGTTTCTTTACGTACCATGTACTCTGTTCAGTCTTGTTGTGGTAGTTCTAGGTGGATAGTTATCCCGCAATGATCCGAGAATTCTAGCTCTTCGACGGTTGTATGTAGATTATAATCATTAAAATTTGTGAATATCAAGTCTAAGCATGTTGAAGAAGTTTGTGAGATATGCGTAGGATCTTTTACGTGTTGTATAAATCTATTTTCCAACATAAGGTCTAGGAATTGGTTAGTTTTTAAGTTATTACTCAAAACATCGATATTGAAATCCCCTCCCAGAATTACTTTAGTTTTCGAATACTTATTGTTAATGTAATTTAGAATTTGTTTTAATTGATTTTTAAATACCTCTTCCTCTCTTCTATTCCAGTATATAGTTACTAATAATATATTTTCTTTAGGTAGTTCACAAGCACACACTTCTATAACATATTCAATTGACATGCATGTAATTTCACGTATTTCATTACATTCGATTGACTCGGCAGTACGAACAAGCAATTTTATATCCGGAAATTTGTACAACATCTAATTTTTCTAATGACAACCAGGACTCTGATATACATAACGCGCCATATTTTACATTTTGTGTTATGAATTCTTCTAAAATATGTTGTTTATTGTATAAACTTCGTAAATTTTGAAATAGAATTTTTAACTGAAGGTCTGTATCGTAAGAAAGGAATTATTTAAACTTTGTTTACTTGTTTCTGGTTGGTGGTAGGTCTGGTTGGCGTTGTATGGCTTTATCTCGTTTCTCTCCATTTCGGTTTTATTATGGTATTGTTCTTTTTCTATTTCTTCTTTTAAATTAATTTGTTTACCCTCTATAAATAGATGATTATTTCGTATTACTGCATGTAGGCCCTTTTTTCGAGCTTTTATCATTTCTGCCCGTAATAGTTGCCTTTCTTTTCGCGCATTATCGTCCAAAAACTCTGATACAGACATTCTCGTTCCTTGAAAGTAGCGGCCGTTGCTTGAGATGTATTTAACCATCCTTCTGCTAAGTAATTCAATCACCAGAGGACGGTTGTTGTATGCTTGTTTTCCTATCCTGTATACCTCTTCTATATAGCCCGTTAGGTCTACATTCATGGTTTCGTGAAATAGTTCTATAATTCTGGTATATAGGTCATATTCGGGCTCTTTGTAGAACTCGGCGAAGCCATAGAGTACTATTTTCTTGGTGTTGGATTCCGGCACATACAATCCAGAGGGTTTAATTTTCGCTGCTAGATCGTTAATTTCTTGTCTTAATTTTTCGCATTCTGTTTTTATATTCTTCATTTCTTTGTTCAATTCTTTGATGTCTTCTTTTCTCTGATCATTTTGTTTTGACAAGGCGTTCGTTTTTTGTTCTATTTCTTCTCTTAGCTGTGTAATAGTTTTGTTTATCTCCATCTGTATGGTGTTACGTAGCTCTGATATAATTAGTTTGTTATTTTCTTTAAGACTTTGCATTATTATTTCGTTTAAGTTTTTCAATGTTAATTCAACTCGTATATCAGTTTGTAGGGCCGTTTCTTGGTCTTCTGTACATATCGTATCCCCTAGTAAGTTTAGGTCTTCCGAACATAAGCTGTCATTTTTTGTGTTTGTTGTTCTTTTTCTGATAGTAATGTTGTTTCTATCTGAGGGTGTACACATTTTCTGGGTGGCTTCGGAGCACTGTGGCCGTATGGGTGTATCTGAATTATCAGATTTGGGAATTTTGCATCGACAAGTTTGGCATTTCCATGTTTGTTTATGTTCTGTTGTCATTTTGTTTATAAAAAATTGTTTGGCAATATTTGCGCATTCTAGATCATAAACAGTTGCGCAAAGAGCACAGGTCAGGTATTCCTTGTTAAGTATTTTATGCTGGCATCCTTCGCAAACATGCGCCATTTGGAATGGTTTTTGTTATGATTCGATGTACAATTTATATTTATTTCTGTGAACAGCGCCCTCTATGAGTAGCTTAGTTTAACATTTAGTCGGCTCAATTCATTGTGGGTCTTGCGATCGATGCTGGGTCTCAGGGTAGTTTAAAGAATTTTCGTTACATGGCGTTATTTCTGTTTATTTACGATGAAATGGGCAATGATTTGCACTTTTTAACAGTTATTTTGTTATTATTAATAAAATAATAATAATAATCATTTATTTCGAATAATAAAATTCATAATTTGTTAGTAAACTTATAAATAAATAGGTGGTTAGTACACAAAACATTATTAAATCATAAACAATCGACACAGACTACAATGATATAAATTTAATTTAATTTGATTTTCCAGTTCGACCCACATGGGTGTCTATCCAGTGTTTCCAAATAGGGCAGTCGGGCCTATCAGCTAATACACTCATCATACGGTTGGGACTATCACGTACCCGCTGCATCAGGGAAGCAATTCTTTTTCGTAGTACGGCATGAAAACCGTCCGTCGAAGTCTCTGCAAACATACCTGATGCGCTACAGTGACGTGGCAGCCCCATCAGCCCCCTAAATGCATTATTGTATTGCACCTTAATGACATCGAGAGAAGATATTGTATATGAGACCCACAAGCTACTCGTGTAGAAAGATTGACAAAATGCTTTGAAGAGATTAATTTTAACTTGAGCGACACAACGTGCAAACTTGCTGACCAACATATTTGCCCTAACACATAAGGCTCTTCTCTCTCTCTCGATGTCTACATTATCTGTCATATCACCCGTGACCCAGTGGCCCAAGTATTATATTATTGTTTGTTTTGCACTTTTTAACACTGTTTTTAGTTTTTATTGTTTTATAACATATATTATTGCACTAAATTGAACTGATTATGTTTATAAATTGTAATTTCCGCCACTAATTTCAAACTGTTCGTTACAAATTTATATTTGAAATGTCTTCTAATTCACTGTATTTTCACTGAATCCTTTATAATATACTCGTAGGTCAGCGTCCGAATAACGTTTTTATACACATTTCATTACACTTATTTAGGTATTTATGTTTTTTATTTCACTTAATCGTAAGACCCGATGTAAACAGTGGCACAACTAGCGCCCTCTCCTCTTTAAAGACCTTGATTGGATCGCACTTATTACTACGCCAAAGCACTTGCTGTAGATACCTGTCAGAAGGATGGACAACTATCTGTCTGTACATCTTCTCGACGTCAGCCGACAAAACGTACTTATGAAGCCTAAATCGGATTAGGATAGACAACAGATCGTCTTGAACTGTAGGGCCAACCATCTGCATATCATTAAACGAAACGCCAGATGAGCTTTGGGAACTCGCATTAAACACTACACGAAGTTTAGTAGTACTACTACTTTCACGTAGGACTCCGTGATGTGGAATAAAATATCCACTAGAGCTCAAATAATTTATATTTTTAGTCATATGACCTAACAACTCGTACTCAGACATAAAGTCGTGATACATTTTATTAAAATCAGTTTTAGCCTTCAGTCTACGTTCTAGAGAATAAAGACACTGTGAAGCCCTTTGAAATGATTCTCCTAGAACAGAAGGGTTTTGTTTGAGCGGTATACGAACGCAAAAACGACCGTTATCAAGCCGTGTATATATATAAATAAAATATATTTAGAGAAATTACACCTTATGTCACTTAAATATGCGATAGGACCGGACACTATCCAACCTAACCTGGTTTCACATAATACTGGTTTTCCGTTACCTAAATTTATTCTTTGCGATCCTAACAAGTCCCAGAAAATATCAGCTCCAATTAAAATGTCCACATCAGAAGGCTTACAGAAAGTAGGATCAGCTAAACAGATGTTAGACAGGATATTTAGATCGGATATATTAATTTTACGACACGGCACATCATTAGTTATTACACATCTCTCTGTGCATTCCGTCTCTGTACATTCTAGAAAATATAATGTTCGTTCGGAAGAACCTTC
Organism: Shargacucullia verbasci; assembly: GCA_947562105.1. NCBI lineage: Eukaryota > Metazoa > Arthropoda > Insecta > Lepidoptera > Noctuidae > Shargacucullia > Shargacucullia verbasci. The sequence continues at coordinate 15,726,734 of OX387281.1, read as the reverse complement.
ACATGTTTAGTATCAATAGCGACATTCACAACATTAATACTAGAAATAAACACAAAATAGTGGTGCCAAAATTTAGATTGACTAAAACAAATAAATCATTTTTAGGACACGGTGTACGCTTCTATAACAAGCTACCGAAAACTGTAACCGATCTTACTGGTAAGAAATTTAAAATCCACGTTAAATCTGTTCTCACAAAGAAAGCATATTATAGGATCAAAGACTATGTTGACGATAGAGACGTGTGGCGTTGAATATCTTCTGCACATGTGGCTTCCCTGGTTATCCATTGTGTCTACTAATTCTATTTTATATTAGATTCACTTTACATATCTGGACATTCTTGATGTTTCAATATTTTGTATTCTTTTTTGTATTTTTTTATTTCTGTTTTATCCGCTTTGATCTGTTTATCCCGTTTTTAGTTTATATTCGAAACAATTGTTTAACTCATGTTGTATTGCCTCATTGTGTAAGTAGCATTCTATTAAGTTTGTATTTTTTCTTATATAATGCATGTTAATTTAAGATTTTAATTGTAAATTAACTTTTTGTTTTTGAAAAGAGTATCCATGGAGTTTCTTGCCGGTCTCTTCTCCATAGGACCTACCCCCTTTGGAACCGTGCGCCTAGAGTCTCGACTTTTTAAAAGTGCCTGAAAAGGCCTACTTGAAATAAAAAACTTTGACTTTGACTTTGACTTTGATTAATGGCAAAACAAAACAATGAAGTTCGGCTACAAATCGGTTATTTAACGACGACATGTTAACACGACACATTTTGCCTACGTGAGTGGTCACGTTATTTATACCAAGTATCGATCTGTCTATCTGACTTGTTTTTAAGTTCAGCTGTCTACACAGTCGTTCGGTCATAATACACGATGTACTACCGCTATCGAGTATTGCACGCACAACATGCTCACGATCATCATGATCGTATCGTTTGATTAACGCGGATGACAATAACACATCGCGCTGTTTAAACTCGCCAGAAGATATTACGTTTGCTGACAAAGCTACGTTATCGTTGTCCGTGGTAGCAGTTTGCGAGCACGACGACGACGTCTTAGACGGGGTGTTAAATGTTTCTTCACCACGAGGACTAGCAACACTTTTAAAATCAGCTACATGAATTAATGTATTATGCCTGCGTTTGCATAGTCTGCAACCTGGTTTTTTGCAGTGGTTTGCATAATGACCTGGACGGAAACAATTGAAACATATTTTGTAGTTTGGCAATAGTTTAAGACGGTCGTCATTGCTTAATGCGAGAAACTGCGGACAATAACTTAAATTATGGTCACCTTTACATTTTGGACAATGCTTTGGTGCTACTTCAGAGCTAGGAACGTTAGGTCCTTGGTTAGTAACCATAGACTTTAGCTTAAGAACTGGTTTGACGGACTGGGATGGATTATTACGTGACAACTCTAGAGTTTCAATCAAAGCAGCGCGGCAACGCAGGAATTTAAGGAATGCATCAAATGTTATCGAGCTATCCTTTTCTGAACGACCTTTTTCCTCCTCCCACTCACGAAACGTCTTCTGATCTAACTTTCGAGTGACAATGTAAATCAATAGAGTGTCCCACTGCGTAACGGGCTCACCTAACGAAATTAAACCAAATTCAAACATTTTAATGTGGCAGAAGATTCCTTCGTAATAGAATCGATACTGAATAATGCTGAAACATAATTTTGGACTAACAACCGTTTATTGTCGAATCGATCGCATAACAATTTCTATGCCACAGAGTAGTTGCTGGCAGAAAACTCGATTGATGGAATGATTATTTCATCGATTTCATCATTAGAGTTAATAAGGCTAATAAAGGTGTCACCGGAACTCCATCCAATTGCAATAAGATCCGCTAAACTTAGGCAATTGTATGGTGGGCAACTTAACTGGCTTGCGGTTACTGACGCTACTTTTACCACTACTTATTGACTCATTATCTTTATTGGCTTTGCTTAATAAATCCTGTGACCGAGATAGTGTTAGAAACATAGGTCAATTAACTACTCATTTCTAATGTATTACTGAACTGTTCCACAATTATTCTTACAATTATGTCATGATTTATTGAATATTAATTAATGCATGTATGAAATTAAAGCTTTAAGTATGTAATGGTTGGTTATTATAAATTGTTTAAACTATCAAATATCTGAATAATACAAAATAGACGGTAGATGTTATTTTAATGTGACAGAAAATGGAGGGGTTGATATTATAAAAACACTGTGAATGGGTTAGACAGGGACATTGTTACTCTGCCTTCGGAACAAGAATAAACGCTAGTACGCCACTATTTGGATGTATTATTTATTACACCTTAATTACTTTAACAATAGTGATTTATAACGTGTGAACGCTCAGTGAACTGAGCTTTAACGTCATCAACCAAACATTCTAAACGTAACTGTACCTCGTCATATTGCTCGTACAATGCCTCGACTTTGCTCATGCGCAACTGCAATTCCTTGACATCGCAAACACTTAACTGTTTGTCATTTAAACCATCAAGGTAGTTGATGAATGCAGTCAAGCGTCTCTTAAAGCTTCCTCGCTTCTTTATTAACTCCTTTTCCTCGGACATTCTGGGAGTCAAGTATTAAGAACCTGGAAGTTATATTAGGGGAGACCGGGTACAAAAGTAACATTTTGTACTTTTACTTTGGTTTCTGGTTAGGTGTGATTATTTTATAGAAAGGAATATAACCATTTAAACATTCCATTAATGGTCTTTACATCGGTATCTTAATTTCGCTTTTTATTGTTCATTTAATATGAATCACAGAGACTCGAAAAAAAATCGGTAGTTGTTACTTCCGACCACGTAGGCAGGACGAAAGTAACACGTTGTGGGTCGAAAGTAACAGGCCAAAAGGGTTCGTAAAGAAAACAGTATGACATATTAAATCAGCAAATTATATATTTAAAGACTTTGTGTTAAAAGAAATTGCATTTAAAAAGCTCAAAAACTTAAAAATATATATTTTAAGAAAACAAAACAATGTATTTTTCTATAAGTAATGAGATCAGTATTTTTAAACTTTAAGTAGTCATTTTTATAATCAGCCATATTTTATTCAGCATATGATGCTGATTATATTATATAATTAGCATCATCATGGACACATTCACCATGAGACCACATTTTGCACGAGAGGCATTGAATCCACAGTTCATTAGGCCGGCTATTGCCAAAGGTTTCTAAACAAACGAGACGGAAGTAATCTTCGTCGTCAGATTTGTTTTTCTTGTCTTCAGCTGCTTTCTTTGTCTTTTTCCTTTCCCTTTCCCTTTCGTAGATATCAACTTCTTCTTGCCATTTCCAGTATCAGGTGGTAAAACCGTTCTCTTAGCTTTATTTATTTCTTGGTATTCTTCCTCAATTGCGTTCTTTTCGGGCGTGTCTGTCAATATTGCTGTCTTACGTCCTCGTCTACGTTACCTCATCATTATTAAAAACTCTATTGACGCAACAATAACCCACTACGGCGCTAGTGTTTCCTTCTTTAATTTTTTTTATACATCTGTATAATGTTACATGACATACATTCAATTTTTTTGCCAAGGATCTTATTTTTGTACCATTTTTAGAATGCTCTTCAGCCGCTTTTCGGTATACTTCCGTGTCAGTAGTTCCTCGTGTGGTAGTTCTAATGCGTTGTCGGGGCATCCTGTTAAAATAAATACACACATAAAAATGATAAGTAAAAAAAAAGTTAATAAATTAATACGGGGACAGATGTAACATGTTACTTGTGTACCCATAGGGCTATGTTACTTTTGTACCAGACCATATTTCTGTTAAAATACAAAAGATAACTTTAAAACGGAACGTTCTAGACAAAAATGAATTAAAATAATGTGTAATCAATCTAATCAAGAATTAATATGCAAATACTCAGATTGGTATCATCTTTAAAAGACTACGAAAACACTAAATAAGAAAACGTCAAAATACTTACGTTTGGCTTGCGAAATCACAAAGCGTCTTCTCACATAAACTAACAGCGCGAGGCGTGCGCGGCGACTGAACGCAAGCGAGGGGGGCACTACCCCGCTGTCAACTTACGACAGCGACGCAGTGTTTGGCTGTTGGATATACCTACAGAGCATTTGTTACTTTCGACCCGCCGTTACTTTTGTACCCGGTCTCCCCTATTAACAAATGTGAAACAATATCTGACGGAACGAATACTGAAGTAGGTTCTTATATTCGATGCTGAATAAACTAGTTATTAATACAAATAGGTACGATCATCCCGTGTTTTAATAATAACTATATCTTGAACAAGTTTTAATGTTCTTAGTCAAAATGTCTCATGAACATCAGTAACCTATCAATTGGGTGTACATAAACACTATATCTGAAGTACAATGATTGATATTTAATAATGCGGTAACGAATTAAATACTGTAGGAACTTACAATGGTTTTTAATAATTTATTACCTAACTTAACATTAACTAGGTAAATACTGACGACACGGTTGGCGCAGTGGCTAAGCGATTAGCTTTCTGCGCTACGTGTCGCGGGTTCGATCCCCGCACGGAACAAATATTTGTATGATCTACAGATAATTGTTTCGGGTCTGGGTGTTTGTGTATGTGAATATATGTGTTTGTAAACGCACCCACGATACAGGAATTATTCCTAGTGTGGGGCAACGTTTTTTTTAAAAAAAAAAAAAAAAAAAAAAAAAAAAAAAAAAAAAAATACTTACATATTAGCGGTGGGCTGTAGCATCTTTTTTGGATAACGAAACGCAACTGTCTATCGGATATCAATAGCGGTTTTTAAACGCGCTGTCCCGCTATCCCGCTATTAGTCGCTATAACAAGTAGCGACCAATAGCAGGATAGCGTTGCATCAATGAGCATCTAAAAAAAAGCTCCTCATATAAATACGACAATTAGGTACTACAAAAAAATACACGTAATGCGATAGTGAGGTTTTGATGAGCTTTTTTTTTAGCTTTCATTGATGCTCAAAATTCGCGAATTGTCGTTGTTGTTCCAACATAAATGTCTCTTAGCAAGGATTAATGGACGGCCCCTAGCGGTGGGCTGTAGGGCTGTAGCGTCTTTTTGGATAACGAAACGCAACTGTCTATCGGATTGTTTGGATGTTAGCGACTTTAGCGTTAGCATGTTAGCAGGTTATTTCAAATCGGTGAAACCAGCTAACCGTTATTGTGACGATAGCTCGTTTCAATAACGTTTGTGTTGCGCAAGGACCACCGCTATTACATATGTTATATTGTGTTATCTATATCAATCTGTACACAACGACTTGCATCAATTAAGTTGATTTAATGCTAACTATACTTAATCTTCGCAAATTACAACAATTCACAATGCAATTGGTAGGTACCTAACTTTGACAATAATTCAAGAAAAGGAAAAACGGTACTGACCTTAGGCAACTATACGTAAAGATTACCTTAATTCTACCTGTTTAGAGTGTTGGGTGGAAAATTATGCACTTTTAAACACAACTAGAAACAATTTTCGATACTTCTTCATAAATTATAACCTCTTCTATTAGTGCAGCTACTTAAATCGTTATTTTCCAAAACAATTCTTCTTCTTGCCCTTGTATAACATTAATTCCTCTGGTTTTATATATCCGGCTACGATCTAGGACCATGTTAAAGGGGTTTTTTTGGTAGATACAATTAAACGGCAAAATTTACGCAATTCAGTCTTGTAATAAAAGTGTGCCACGGATAAAGTAAAATGCAGTTTTTTTAAAACACAAAAATGAGTCGTCGCAGATTGCCATGTCACAAACGGCAGGCGCTGCCGAAACAAACTTTGTAAACAATCTTGATAAGTCTTTTTAACAAAATAAGTCATTTAAAAATAAGAGAAAAACTAATAATCTTCATTCGTTATTCATCAAAAACCTTTTTATTCTAACTTTTTTTTTATAATATTATCACTATTTCAATAAAAAAATACGTATCAAGATGGTTCGCAAAATTAATTTAAAAAAAAAAAACAGTTTACTCCTTGGTACGAAAATTCTGAGTAAGACCCCGTTGCATCTTGCACTTAGTGACATCTAGCGTGAAATAGATATGTAACTACAAAGTAAAATCGACAGTACGAGCGAGTAGTTTCGCTATAGACCGGCAGATGGAAAATAAAGAAGTGGGCGGGATCTAACACCCCCTCACCCCGCAAAATGTCACGCAATGTTTCGTAGGGAAATCGAATTACAACATCTCTTCGTATTTACTCCGTGGTACCAACCAGCCACAAGTAACGTTTCAAGAGTTTCACCGAGTGATATTACTTTGAGGGAAATGCGATGCAATATTACATTACACTTTGACGTAATGTTTTGCGCACAGAACAGATAAAAGAGGTTAGAATGGAAATGTGGGCGTGTCAGGCGCGCCGCAAGTATGATTAGACAATCATACTTCAACCGAAATCACGTGTTCATCCTTTTAGTCGCTTTCGGAGTGCGTCTATTGCCGAAAAATGTTTTAAAATGCCGTGTTGTGCAATTATTATAAAAGTCAGACATCAAGTATAAGGCAAGGAGGAATTACTTTTCACCGGTAAGCCATAAAGTATCTGGTGAAGCGGTTTGCGTTTATATGAAGGATGCGGGGGGAGAAAAACAGAAAAGTAGGAGTACACCGTGTTCACACCAATAATAAATGAATAGCAAGCCAAGCCAACTCGTTCTCCTTCTGACATGCACACAGCAACAAGCCCTGGTTCAGCGATGGAGAATAGGATGGTGCAGCACAAACACGGTCACAAGCGTGGGAACAGCGCGTTACCCAAAGCAGTTCAATTGTCCGAAGTTCACTCCGGAGCGGTTATACTTCAATCACAGAGCAGTTCTGATAATGAAGGAGTGGGATCACTAGCGGCGGGTTATGGAGGGAATCTGACGACAGCGCATCGACCAGACACCAAGCGGGAACGGACGCGACTCAAACACGTCCAAATCACGAAGCGTAGCGTTGATCACTGGGTTAGTTCCTCTGCTAGCGTTGTAAGCGCGAGTGGCGCTGCGATCGATCGCCGCGCGCATTCAAATAGGTAAACTCATTGAGCCGACTAAAAGGTTTGTGCGTCGTACCCATAGATGGCGCTCACATAAATTATGGGTGAACAAAGCGGCGTAAACATCCTCCCCGGCTTGTAAATCCGTAGGATTTTCAAAGAAACAAAGAGAGAAAACGTATAGGAAGGATGCAAAATTGAAGCGGATAAGTTAAATATTTAAATGTATTAGTACGGGAAGGTTGAAACTAATTAGACTAAATATATATATATATATAATAAATGCGGATATAACTGTGCTATAGCGGATAAATTTAGTTATATTATTGTGACGGAAGCGGACACAATTTCACAACTGGACGTTTGAAAGTGCCAGTTGTAGTGCGGACTAAAGCGAAATGAAATGAAATGAAATGAAATGAAATTATTTATTTTGCAATTAGGATTTTTCAATCACTTTTACACGTCTTTTTTAAACTAGATGGCGTCGGCATTTCCTATGACTATCCCTGAGAAGAAACGCCGAAACAAACTCAGGGGTCAAAGTCTATTTTAAAGTCCAGACAGATTGTAATGATGTAAAGGTTTATGTGAGACAAATATAGGGTGGAATAGCCTTTTGAAGAAAGTGCCATAACTATTTCAGCTAACCTGTCGCAACAGAGTGCAAGCATGCATCAGTTATCGTGAGAATTAATGAAATGAAGAGCGCTCAGCCTAGATCTCACTCACATTTACAATGTATAGCGATTATATATAAGAAATCATTTCAATTTAAACGACATTACAATATCAAAATAATGAAGTAAATAATATAATAATTAATGGCAAAAATTGTATATAAAAAAAAAAGGAACTTCTTTAATGTTAAATTACGTATATCATTGGGAAGCTTATTGTAAAAGCGTATACATTGTCCCATGAACGAGTTGCTTATTCTGTGGAGGCGCGTAGCTAACGTAGCGTAGTAAGGTTGTGTTTATTCCTAGTGTTCAAAGAATGAGTATCAGACAGTTTGACAAAGTTCGAAATATTTTTATAAACATATATTAAATTTTCAAAAATATATTGTGACGCTGCAGTTAGAATATTAAATCTTCCTTAAATCTGTGTCTCAGCGACACCCTTGGACCAAGATTATAAATAGCTTGGTCAGCCCTTTTCTGCAAGATGAATATAGTATTGATGTCTGCAGAGTTTCCCCAGAGGAGGATGCCGTAAGTCATAACGCTATGAAAATAACTGAAATAAACTATTCTGGCTGTATCCACATCAGTTAAGTGCCGAATTTTTTTGACAGCAAACGCGGCAGAACTAAGCCTACCCGATAATTTGTTTATTTGCGGGCCCCATTGCAGTTTGGCGTCTATAGTGATGCCTAGAAAAACAGTCGAATCCACAATATCCAGTTCCACTCCATTCAATTTACCATTGATTGGTACTTGTCGGACATTGGGCGTTGAAAATTTAATACATTTGGTTTTTTTCTCATTAAGGAGAAGATTATTAACATTGAACCAATGAACTACATGAGATAGTGCAACGTTAACTTCGCGAAAATCTAGTAATTGTCGTCGAATTTTAAATATTAGAGAAGTATCATCCGCGAACAATACTACCTCGTGATTATCCCGTACGTAATATGGCAAGTCATTAATATAAACTAGAAACAAAAATGGACCTAGAATTGAACCCTGCGGGACGCCCATGGTGACCTCAGATCCCGAAGATCTCTTGCCATTAATATCAATCCTCTGAATTCTATTCCTTAAATACGAAGTCAAGAAGTCGAGAGCCATGTTCCTTATGCCGTAGTGGTATAATTTCCTGATGAGTGTATAATGGTGTACGCAATCGAAAGCCTTTGACAAATCGCAGAATATGCCAAGAGCATCCTGCGAGTCTTCCCAGGCATCGAATATATGTTTCAACAATTCCACGCCCGCATCTGTCGTTGAACGTCCCCTTGTGAAGCCAAACTGCTTTTTATGAAGTAGGTTATGTCTATTAAAATGTCTTAACATCTGATTTTGAATGAATATGTTATTGTATGTGTTTATAGACCACCTTCGGCAAATACCTCCCAATTCTTATTAATAATGGAGGATGCACTTAGAAAAATAAAAATGAACAAAAGAATACTTGTATGTGGGGATTTTAACATTGACATTCTGCTAGATACCGCTGATAAACATAACTTCCTAGCATTATTCAAATCATTTAATTTAAAAAATATGTTCACCGAGCCAACTAGAGTAACGCCTACTTCCGCCACATGCATTGATAATATTATGATTAATTTTAAAATATCGGAAAAGTCGCTCATTAGTGGTATTCGCTCTGACCATAGATGTCAACTAGTTAAGCTAAACGGAAATACTATTAAATGCCAGAAAATAATATATTGTAAATCCCAATGAAATGTATCAAACATTGTTTAAAGCTATATGTACAGAGTTCCACAAAAGCTGCAAAGTCAAAAAAGTAAATTTGTGAAATAAAATACTATTCAGTGCCTGGGCAACCAAAGGTATAAGACGAAGTAGAGATGTCTTATACGAACTATATGATAAAAAGTCTTATACATCAAATAATGATTTTCATAATTATGTTAGGAGATATTCTAAAATGTTTAAAAAAGTTTGTGTTCAAGCTAAAGCCGCTTACATTAGTAATCAGATACAGAAATCGAATAATAAAATCAAAACGACATGGAAAATAATAAATACTGAAACTGGACAACGTAAACTTACGGATAGTACAATTAATCTCAACATAAATGATGAACTAGTTTCAGACAAGACAGTAGTCGCCAATTTTTTCGAAAATTTCTTTACTGACGTTCCATTAGAAACAACTAAATATCTTCTTTCGTCACCCGCCGCGGCTGAGACATTTTTAAAGGAAAATGTTGATATACAAGTACCTACGTTTACTTTCAAACCTGTAACCCATATTGACGTACTGAAAGCATTCAAAACTATAGCTACTAAAAGATCTGAAGACTTATGGGGACTATCAACTAAAGCTATTGATTCAATAATAGCTAACATAGCACCAATTCTGGCAGAAATATTTAATACTTGTATTACAGACGGCATATTTCCCGATCTTATGAAAATTAGTAAAATAGTTCCTATTTTTAAAGCAGGTTGCTCTAATAGCGCTTCTAATTACAGGCCAATATCTGTGCTACCCGCGTTAAGCAAAATCTTCGAAAAATTGATATTAAACCAAATGCTACATCACTTTAACAGAAATGGGATATTACACGACAAGCAATTTGGTTTCACCAAAGGTCAATCTACAGAGGATGCTGGATCCGCTCTAATTAAAACTATATTAGAGGCCTGGGAAGGTGCACGGGACGCCCTCGGAGTATTCTGTGACCTATCTAAGGCATTTGACTGCGTGGATCATCGCACACTTATTCTTAAATTAAAGCATTACGGAATTAGGGGTAAATCTATCAATCTTCTAACTTCATATTTGGCTAATCGAAAACAAAGGGTTGCTATCGATAATGTCACCTCTACCGGTTCTTTAGTCAAAATGGGTGTACCCCAAGGGTCTATTCTGGGCCCATTCTTATTTCTAGTTTATATCAATGATCTTCCCTATATGATCAATGATAATAATATGTCAAACATGGTCCTTTTCGCTGATGACACATCATTGATATTCAAATTAAATAGAAAGGACAGGGATCTTGTAGAACCTAATCATACATTAAAGGTCATATCAAACTGGTTCTCTGCTAATAATCTTCTATTAAATGCAGAGAAAACCAAATGTGTCAAGTTCTCACTACCAAATGTAACTCAAATAAAACCAAATGTAAGCTTAGGCGGTAAAATGCTAAATCTGGTTTCCTCAACTGTCTTCTTGGGTATTACCGTAGACTCTAAATTGCAATGGGGGCCTCATATTGAGGCTCTTGCAGGCAAACTGAGCTCTGCTGCTTTTGCCGTCAGACAAATAAGACAACTCACAGATGTGGCAACAGCTAGGTTAGTATATTTTGCTTACTTTCACAGTATTATGTCTTACGGAATTTTACTGTGGGGCTCGGCTGCAGATGTTGAGACTATTTTTATACTACAAAAGAGAGCAATCCGTGCAATTTATAATCTGGGCTCACGAGAGTCACTCCGTGAGAGATTTAAGGATATAAATATTATTACTTTTCCTTCTCTTTATATTTACCAAAATATTATGTACGTCCGTAAAAACATAGCCACTTTTAGTAAAAACAATGAACACCATAGCATGAATACTCGAAATAAACACAAGCTTGCGATACAGCCACGTGCAAAAGTATTAGGGGGTGCCTAATACTTTTGCACGTGGCTGTAGAACCTAATACTGTTTCCCATAAAAGACTTGTTGGTTTTACTAAGTCTGAAACCAGGTATCGCAAGCTTGTGTTTATTTCGAGTATTCATGCTATGGTGTTCATTGTTTTTACTAAAAGTGGCTATGTTTTTACGGACGTACATAATATTTTGGTAAATATAAAGAGAAGGAAAAGTAATAATATTTATATCCTTAAATCTCTCACGGAGTGACTCTCGTGAGCCCAGATTATAAATTGCACGGATTGCTCTCTTTTGTAGTATAAAAATAGTCTCAACATCTGCAGCCGAGCCCCACAGTAAAATTCCGTAAGACATAATACTGTGAAAGTAAGCAAAATATACTAACCTAGCTGTTGCCACATCTGTGAGTTGTCTTATTTGTCTGACGGCAAAAGCAGCAGAGCTCAGTTTGCCTGCAAGAGCCTCAATATGAGGCCCCCATTGCAATTTAGAGTCTACGGTAATACCCAAGAAGACAGTTGAGGAAACCAGATTTAGCATTTTACCGCCTAAGCTTACATTTGGTTTTATTTGAGTTACATTTGGTAGTGAGAACTTGACACATTTGGTTTTCTCTGCATTTAATAGAAGATTATTAGCAGAGAACCAGTTTGATATGACCTTTAATGTATGATTAGGTTCTACAAGATCCCTGTCCTTTCTATTTAATTTGAATATCAATGATGTGTCATCAGCGAAAAGGACCATGTTTGACATATTATTATCATTGATCATATAGGGAAGATCATTGATATAAACTAGAAATAAGAATGGGCCCAGAATAGACCCTTGGGGTACACCCATTTTGACTAAAGAACCGGTAGAGGTGACATTATCGATAGCAACCCTTTGTTTTCGATTAGCCAAATATGAAGTTAGAAGATTGATAGATTTACCCCTAATTCCGTAATGCTTTAATTTAAGAATAAGTGTGCGATGATCCACGCAGTCAAATGCCTTAGATAGGTCACAGAATACTCCGAGGGCGTCCCGTGCACCTTCCCAGGCCTCTAATATAGTTTTAATTAGAGCGGATCCAGCATCCTCTGTAGATTGACCTTTGGTGAAACCAAATTGCTTGTCGTGTAATATCCCATTTCTGTTAAAGTGATGTAGCATTTGGTTTAATATCAATTTTTCGAAGATTTTGCTTAACGCGGGTAGCACAGATATTGGCCTGTAATTAGAAGCGCTATTAGAGCAACCTGCTTTAAAAATAGGAACTATTTTACTAATTTTCATAAGATCGGGAAATATGCCGTCTGTAATACAAGTATTAAATATTTCTGCCAGAATTGGTGCTATGTTAGCTATTATTGAATCAATAGCTTTAGTTGATAGTCCCCATAAGTCTTCAGATCTTTTAGTAGCTATAGTTTTGAATGCTTTCAGTACGTCAATATGGGTTACAGGTTTGAAAGTAAACGTAGGTACTTGTATATCAACATTTTCCTTTAAAAATGTCTCAGCCGCGGCGGGTGACGAAAGAAGATATTTAGTTGTTTCTAATGGAACGTCAGTAAAGAAATTTTCGAAAAAATTGGCGACTACTGTCTTGTCTGAAACTAGTTCATCATTTATGTTGAGATTAATTGTACTATCCGTAAGTTTACGTTGTCCAGTTTCAGTATTTATTATTTTCCATGTCGTTTTGATTTTATTATTCGATTTCTGTATCTGATTACTAATGTAAGCGGCTTTAGCTTGAACACAAACTTTTTTAAACATTTTAGAATATCTCCTAACATAATTATGAAAATCATTATTTGATGTATAAGACTTTTTATCATATAGTTCGTATAAGACATCTCTACTTCGTCTTATACCTTTGGTTGCCCAGGCACTGAATAGTATTTTATTTCACAAATTTACTTTTTTGACTTTGCAGCTTTTGTGGAACTCTGTACATATAGCTTTAAACAATGTTTGATACATTTCATTGGGATTTACAATATATTATTTTCTGGCATTTAATAGTATTTCCGTTTAGCTTAACTAGTTGACATCTATGGTCAGAGCGAATACCACTAATGAGCGACTTTTCCGATATTTTAAAATTAATCATAATATTATCAATGCATGTGGCGGAAGTAGGCGTTACTCTAGTTGGCTCGGTGAACATATTTTTTAAATTAAATGATTTGAATAATGCTAGGAAGTTATGTTTATCAGCGGTATCTAGCAGAATGTCAATGTTAAAATCCCCACATACAAGTATTCTTTTGTTCATTTTTATTTTTCTAAGTGCATCCTCCATTATTAATAAGAATTGGGAGGTCAACTCACAGATGTGGCAACAGCTAGGTTAGTATATTTTGCTTACTTTCACAGTATTATGTCTTACGGAATTTTACTGTGGGGCTCGGCTGCAGATGTTGAGACTATTTTTATACTACAAAAGAGAGCAATCCGTGCAATTTATAATCTGGGCTCACGAGAGTCACTCCGTGAGAGATTTAAGGATATAAATATTATTACTTTTCCTTCTCTTTATATTTACCAAAATATTATGTACGTCCGTAAAAACATAGCCACTTTTAGTAAAAACAATGAACACCATAGCATGAATACTCGAAATAAACACAAGCTTGCGATACCTGGTTTCAGACTTAGTAAAACCAACAAGTCTTTTATGGGAAACAGTATTAGGTTCTACAGCCACGTGCAAAAGTATTAGGGGGTGCCTAATACTTTTGCACGTGGCTGTAGAACAGTAAAGCAAGTTTTAGGGTGTTTTAGCATAGCAAGTGTAAATAAAACTGCATTTATGATTATAACTATTTATTTAAATATAACAATTAATATTTTGTAGGTCCACCTTTTGATTTTATTACTGCAGCCACCCTTTTCGGCATTGACTCTACCAGCCTAAAACATTCTTTTTGTGAAATCTTTTTCCATTCATGCTGTAACGCCGCCAGTAGAGATTGTTTATTACTTATCGAGTGTCTACGGATATTTTTCTTTAAAATGGACCAAATCTGTTCGATTGGATTGAGGTCTGGTGATTGTGGTGGCCAGTCCAAAAGATCAATTTGATTTTGAGCCAACCACGTCATGGTGTGCGCGGACTTGTGGCAAGTGGCGTTGTCCTGCTGAAATTTTACTTTGTCGACGTTTGTGTCGTCAAAAATTTGTGTTATCGACGGTGCTAGTGCTGTTTCCAGAACTTCAGTATATTTTGTACTGTTCATTCGTCCCTCACACAACACCATTTCACCCACTCCGTCAGCAGCAATGCAACCCCAGATCATGATTGAGCCTCCACCGTGTTTAACAGTGGGAACTACACATTCTGGGTTGTATTCTTCACCAGCCCTTCGCCTGACATAAGTCACACCGGGTGTTCCAAACACCTATGCCAAAAGAGAAAAAATCATTCAATTTCAAATTAAATTATTTTTCTGGCAGAAAGTGATTTTAAAAACTTTGATGTGTTTTAATATTTTACATAAAGGAAATAACAATACCTCAAAGTTAGACTCGTCTGACCACAGTACGTTGGACCAATCTTCCACTGACCAATCTTTATGTTTGAGTGCCCATTCCAACCGATTCTTCTTATTGTGTTCCGACAGCCACGGCTTCTTTCTTGCCTTACACCCTTTTAATCCAGCTTTAAGAAGTCTTCTCCTCACAGTATAAACGCTTACTGTGCTGCCTTTTGCTTCAGATAAAGCTGCAGCGAGGTCTAAAGCTGTTTTTTTTTCGGTCTTGTAAAGACTGCCTAATCAACAATCGATCTTCCCGTTCTGTAGTTATTTTTCTTCTGCCTGTTCTTGGTCTATTTTCATGGGTGCCGGTCTCTTTGAAGCGATTTAAAGCATATTGAACCGCACAACGCGAGCACTTCACTTCTCGGGCTATTTTTACTTGACACATACCTTGTTCATGTAAAATCTTAATTCTTAGGCGCTGTTCAGCACTAAGTTCAGATTTTTTTGGCATGATTAACACGATAAATGATAGTCTTTAGAATTGTGATATCAATAATTGCGTACAAGACGTGTATGTTCACTGCAAGCACTGACAACACACTAAAATTCTAAACGCAAAAAAAGCATTTTCAAAGAAATATCCTCTAAAAGCACACCTGTGTGTTATAAATATTTTCTTTTGTCTTAATTTCGTCAAAAAGCGTCGTCGATACAATAGTAAAACCATAAAGCACTTATCTGACCACTATTTATTGAGATGGTGTCAAACAATAGGGGTGCCTAATACTTTTGCACGTGGCTGTATAATAAAATTCCTAATTCTATTACTGAATTACCTATTATAAAATTCAACTGTCTGTTTTAAAGAATACCTTAATGTCTAAAGCTTATTATAATATCAATCATTACAACGAAGATAAAGATGTCTGGCGTACGATTCCTTCCTGCATACTGCGACCCACTGGCACCTCTTAATTGGCTTAAAAATGTACTTAGTGACTATTATGTGATACTGTAACTAACGACTCATAAATCTTTTTGACATTGTGATATTATTATTATTACATTAGGTAATTATTTATTGATGTTGCTAAATATTGTCTTAGCATTATTTTTTATTTTATTTTTTATTATATATATATTTTTTATTTTTACACTAATTATGTACGTCGCTGTCGGAGGACCCAAAAAAAACCAAAATGATTTTAAACTAACTTTAATTTCAGTAAAATTACAGAAAAGAAACTATAACTAAATTATTACAAAAGTAAGTTCCTATTCCGATCGATATTAGATAAAGAATGCGATATTAATATTTTATTAACAATAGGTAAACACATATCCGGTAGGCATGGGAATCGAGTGACGAGCGTCACGGGCCGGTGTCAGCATTTTAGGTTCCACGTGCAGGCTGTTTCCATGCGCTGTATCGAGGCCATTGCATGCTTGCAGTTTATATAGTAGTGCGTACTATAACACCTCCACCGTCAGATCAGCAATTATTTTTGAAGTTTGGGCCCTCATTATCCGCACAATATGTGGATTCCATGTTATAATACTCCGTGCTTTCCACGTACAGATTATAGTCGGGTTCGTTATAATATTCCGGATAATAATACTGATCACCGTAATCAGCGCAAACATTCATATTCATTTCCTTTGTTTTAAAATAATTAGATGGCGGCGGGTTACCGCTCTTTTGCCAATCGTGCTTCGAATGCTGTCCAAATGACGGCTTTTCTCTTGTAACGTAGTGACTAACGCCACTCATCGGCTTAGGGCCAAAATTTTGAGGTCCTACATGCTTCGGTTGCATTTGGAAATTGTTATTAAATCGATTATAATTGGGTGGCGTAGCGCGAAACATTTGCTGAGTGTTAGTTAACGGTGCGCGGAACGTTTGCTGCGGTCGCGAAGGCATACCGCTGGCATTACCATAAGGAGTAGCCTGATTACCTTGAAAACTCGGTCTCCATATCTGTTGAGGCTGAAAGCTGGCAACAGGCGCAGTTCGAGCAGAAAAATGGAACGGCTTTTGCATAGTATTGGCAACCTGGGCCGAGGATGCGGATGGCAACCATTTTTGCAAATTATTATGAGACTTTTTGTCAGTAATTGGTTCATGACGATTTTGCAGATAAAGCACGTTTAATTCTTCTTGCACAAATTCAAGCGCTTTTTCGACACTATCAGGACGCATGCAACGTATGCGAGAGCCTAGAGGCTCCTTGAGACAGCGAACAAATGCTTGCATTGTTAGCTTTCTGTACAAAGTACGCTTAGCTTCTATAGTTGTTTTAATGCTTTCGTGCAAGGTGACATAGGTCATGATAGTGCTAAATAAATTAAGACAATGATCATAAAATTCTTGAGGTGAACTGTTCCCTTGGGTTGCTAACATAAGATCGTTATAAAGAGTGGTCTCATCTCTTTGATCCGAGAAGTTATTAATTAAGGACGTTTTAATACAACTCCAATTTTCAGGTGTGCCATTTGAATTAATAATACGAGCGGCTGGTCCAGTAATCTTATTCAGTATACCATTTAGGAGACAAAGCCTAATTAAAGCATTAGTAGGATCCGCATCTATATACTCGGCAACAATCTGATCACAAAGGTGTATAAATCGCGGTAAAACGTGCGGATTACCATCAAAATCTGGCACTAAACGTAAGGTTTTATAAATCACGTCAGCAGTATTTGCCATGATGTCAGGGGTCTCTAACCTCACTGAACCTTCTAAAGTATCTCCTGTAGTATCTAAGTCTACACTAATATCCCTATTTATGTCTATATCTAACCTACGTGCTTGCCTAGAGCGCTCCGGCCCTTTAGGGGTAGATTGCCTAGGGTGAAAAATGATTGCAACTAATTAAAACTAGTTATAAAGGAAGGGAACTGAAAGCAACTCACAGAAACGATTGTCACTGTACTTACATTAACTGCATTTCGGTATCTCTGGGATCGATGTCTGGATGTCTCCTCCGTGCAGGACGTCAGGTTCTTGTTTCAGGATACTCGGCGAACGCGATCGCTCGCGACGGCGGTAGCGAATTAGCGGGTCGATCTTCGATGTTAGAATAGCCCTATCTAGCTAACTCGAGACGCCTCGAGTATCCTACCGACTGCGCCAATTATGTACGTCGCTGTCGGAGGACCCAAAAAAAACCAAAATGATTTTAAACTAACTTTAATTTCAGTAAAATTACAGAAAAGAAACTATAACTAAATTATTACAAAAGTAAGTTCCTATTCCGATCGATATTAGATACAGAATGCGATATTAATATTTTATTAACAATAGGTAAACACATATCCGGTAGGCATGGGAATCGAGTGACGAGCGTCGCGGGCTGGTGTCAGCATTTTAGGTTCCACGTGCAGGCTGTTTCCATGCGCTGTATCGAGGCCATTGCATGCTTGCAGTTTATATAGTAGTGCGTACTATAACACACTTTATTGTCAATGTTATTGTCAATATTATTATATTTTTAATCAATTTTGTTGTGTGAATTTGTGCCTGTTATTGTTAAGTGCGGCTACTTTTGATTGTAAATTTGTGTTGACAACAACGTGACTCTCATTGGTACCTACATTTTGTTTTGTATTATTAAAAATTACCATTGTTATATGTGAACACTACGTAGCCGCAAATTTTAAATTTTATATCTAATAGACGTGATAGCTGTCTGGCAGTTTGAGTTTGTCATGCTCACTTAATTGTCCTGATGATGGTGGCGTTGTGCATCGGGTCGTTGGGTTCCCTGCAATATGGTTGAGCTAAGCGACGCTGATGCACGCGTTATACTCGTGAACGGGTGCCGTCTATTGGGACTGGCTCATAGCTGCCATGGCAATTTTATCAAAAGTAAATATATTTTTCATAACTATCAGGCTTGAGTTTCAGACTTACATAAGTTAGACTCTTTTAAGCTACATTGTACTCACATAATTGTTGTTCGAGATCAATGTATAAATTAATATTGTATATTTAATTCCGAGTTTAAAAGAGTAACCATGGAGTTTCTTGCCCGTTCTTCTCCATTGGAAATCAACACTTTGGAACGTGGCAACTAGAGCCTGACTATTCATAAGTGCCTGTAAATGGTTTACATGAATAAAAATATATTTGAATTTGAATTTAAAATCAATTTTTCAAAAAATTTACTTAAAGTGGGTAGAATCGAAATAGGCCGAAAATTTGTGGGATCCGTAGAACTACCAGATTTGAACAGTGGTATTACTTTACTTTGTTTCATCAAGTCAGGAAATACACCAGATGCAATACAAGAATTGAACACGGTTGCCAAGTAAGGTGAAATTACGTCAATTATAGACGAGATAGTTCGTACTGATAGTCCCCAAAGGTCTGCAGTTTTCTTTACATCAAGACTTTTAAAAGATTCTTTAATATCTTTCGCATTAACAACTGAAAATTCAAAAGGTGTGCTACATTCAGATACGCTTTGTTTTAGTATAGTATAAGCGGAAGTGGAAGAAGACAAGAGAGTTTTGGTTGTTAAAATAGGTTTTTTTTTTTTTTTTTTTTTTTAATTTTCTCGACTATCCCTCTAACATCCATCCATCTTCCATTCCAGTTCTCGCATTTATTCCTCTCGCACTTTTATACTTCATACAATCTTTCTTTCATTCATCTTCTATCTTTCCATGGGTGGGAGTCCCATCAAATTATGCTATTCTAATGTGTACTACATTTGTCTTTGTTTCTACTTGTTCCTGGGAAAATGACTTTTCGTGTCTACAGTATTTATTATTTTTACAATTTTCTTCGTCTAATTTTTACAATTTTTACCTTATTCTATTCTTATAATCTATCTGCTTAAATCCTAGTACATTGTGTTTCTCATTTTATATGCTTAACAGAATATATGTAACAATATATTTGTAAACATATTTTTTGTGAATCGTTATGCACGTTGGCGCAGTAGACCAAATTTGTGTTGCGTTGTTTCTTCTTGACTCTAAAGGGTGATTTAGCAAGCCTTTTGTGTTTTGTTTGTGCCAATTTATTTCCGTAGGTATCAACTTTCTGCGGTTTTTTGTCTGAATTCTATCTAATTTTGATTCGTATGTTTCTTTCTGTTTCAGGTACTTTCTTACTACCTTCGATCTCCAGACAGGTGCAGCGCGTCGGACACTCTGCTTATTGACGGTGCCGTCTTTATTCATTCCCGCGGGTTTCTCCTTCCACCACGGCAGTTTGATTTTTGCTTTTAATTGGTTAGACTTACCATTAAGTTTTTGCCAATTTGCTCTTTTGGTGTTTTGTTTATTTGCAGGTATTCTGCCGTTTTGGTTGGAGTACACGGGACCTTTCTTGGCTATCCCATCTTTTATTGTATTCAGCGTCTTTGGCGCGTCTGCTGTAGTGTCGACGTGGCCGCTGCACTTCTGTCCTTCTCTGTTTATGTCGAAGGTCGTGATTTCCCTTCCACCGAGTATGACGAGTCCCAACTGTGTTGAATGAACGCACTCATTTTTACCCCTGCCATCCTGCGAGCCCTTAGCAGTATGCTATCGAAATAGGAATATTAGTAAAGAAATTTTCAAACTCAGTTGCCACCTCCATGTCCCCCCTAATATCTATGTCGTTAATTTTCAAATGGAAGTCAGGGCTACGTACTGTGGATCTTCCCGTTTCAGAATTAATAATATTCCATGTAGTTTTGATTTTGTTACTGGATACTTTTATCTTGTTTTTTAAATGTATTGACTTGGCCAAGGAACAGGCTCGTTTAAATATTTTTGAATATATTTTTACATATTCTTTAAAATCTGCGCTATGATTGTACGTTTTTTCATAATATAATTGAAATAACCTATGTCTACTTTTAAAAATGCCAGCTGTCACCCAGTCACTAAAAGTAAATTGATCACTGACCGATAGTGATTTTGGGGTAAAAACGTTACTAAACTCTCTATTAATCATATTGAACAGCAAAGTATATGCTTGATCAGGATTAATGTCATACGGCAATAGAGGTAATTTATCTATAAGATTATATTTGAATAGTTCCAAACGGCCTTCATTGACAGGAACAACACTTACAAGTTTTCTTTGTACTCTAACTTGATTCCTAGGAAAAGTGACTAACTGACCACAGTGATTAGAGTCTAACTCATTTATAATTAATTTATTACAAGGTTTCAAGTTTGTAAAGATATTGTCAATACAAGTAGCACTAGAAGCAGTTATTCTAGTTGGTTCAAAGAAGACATTGTACAAGTTGTATGACTTAAATAAGGTTAACATTTTGCTAGTATTAGACGATTTTTCCAATATATTTATATTAAAGTCTCCACAGACAACAACTGTTTTATTAGACTTCGAGCTTTTGAATAACACATCCTCCATATATTTCTCAAAAACATCAAAAGATGCGCATGGGGGCCTGTATACGCTCATTACAATGAACCGCTCTAGCTCAATACAAGATATCTCAATTACTCGCTCAACAGAGAGGCTCACAATATCTTTGCGTTCTTTACACTTCAAGTTGTTACGTGTAATTATTAATGAGCCACCATGGATTATATTTACTCTGCTGAACGAGCTGGTGACTTGGTGGTTGTTGAAGTTGAACATTAACTGATGGTGTTTTAGCCAATGTTCAGTCACACATAAAATATCAATAACATTGCAGTTCAAAAACAACTCCAATTCTAAGTCTTTACCCATCAAACCCTGTATATTTTGGTGCACTATGTTAAGACAATTTAATTGATTATTAATTTTATTGCTCAAATTTGATGGGGGTGATATTACATTAATGCTAGCGGGTATCTCTGTTGCCACAGTGCTCAAACTAGGGTACAAATCTAAATTAATAAAAGAAATATTGCCAGAGGTTGACTCTATTGTCTTATGGTGTAATTTAAATTATTTGGAAAAAAATCAACATTTTGCTTATCTAGATTACAATTATTTAACTGCTCAATAGAAATAGAAGTACTATTTTAATATAATAAGATAACAACTCTGCAATCTGTTGTTTATAAAAGCTTGAAATAAAGTAATTATCTTTAGTTGAAAAGTAATTTTTGCTAATGATTACATTAGAGTCAACCAATTCAATACTTTGATTATAAAATGACATAGTGTGAAGTTTCCTATTGCATTTATATCTAAAATCATTCTCCGTTTGTGACAAACCCTTGCCATAAGGAAAGGCAAACAGGATAATTTTGTTAACTTTTAATTTTGAAAGATGATCAAAATAATTTATCAATGTTTCTATGTCTGCCTTTCCCCTTCTCCCAATTGCTATTTGTTAACGCTCACCCTCCGCGGTGCGGGGACCGTCGCCGGTCTCCCTACTCCACGGTGCCGAGGATATATAAGGCACGCGCACCACGCAGCAAGTCGTCTGACCAAAAAGCTCAACTCCGATACAGTAGTATCCATGCCCCCTCTCAATCGTCCCAACCAAAGCCCCGCATTCGAGGACGACGAAAAGTCCGAATGTCTAGCCGACAGCTTGGAAGCCCAATGCTCCCCAAGCACTCTCCCAGTCGACCAGGCTCACCTCTTCAAGGTAGACGCCGAGGTCGAACGTAGATCCTCTCTCCCTCCCTACGAGGACCCTGACGATCCCCTCCCCCCGGTCACACCCGATGAGGTTCTTACTCTCGTTAAGAAACTCAAACCCAAAAAAGCCCCTGGCTCTGACGGGATCACCAACAGAGTGATCAAACTATTCCCCGCCCCGCTCATCGTCTTAATGACTGCCATCTTCAATGCGGCTTTAAGCAACAATCTCTTTCCACAGTCATGGAAAGAAGCTACCGTTATCGGTATTCCGAAACCCGGCAAACCCAAGTCTGAGCCGTCCAGTTACAGACCCATAAGCCTCCTAAACGTCCTTGGGAAGATTTATGAGCGTCTGATCTATGTTCGTTTAATGGATTACGCCGAATCCAACAAACTCATTCCCGACGAGCAGTTTGGTTTTCGAGCCAGACACTGCTGCGTCCGTCAGGTTCACCGCATAGTAGAGCATATCAGTGCTGGTTTCCAAAAAGGCCTCAAGACAGGCGTTCTCTTCTTTGACGGTGCGAAAGCCTTCGACAAGGTCTGGCACAACGGCTTATTATATAAGCTGTATCAGCATAAAGTGCCCGACCGTCTCGTGCTCATCATCCGAGACTTCTTGTCGAACCGCAGTTTTCGCTACCGCATAGAGGGTGCGCTCTCGTCCCCTCATCCGATCCGAGCCGGAGTCCCTCAGGGCTCAGTGCTCTCCCCGCTTTTCTTCACGCTGTACACAAGCGATATCCCGATCAGAGGCAAATGTCGATTAGCCTTATTCGCTGACGACACAGCCATCTTCTACTCCGGCATTAATCCGGACTGCATCTCCCGATCCCTCCAGACCGCAGCCAATGCCCTAGGGAAATGGTTCACGAACTGGAGGTTCGAAGTCAACCCGACTAAGAGCACCGCCGTGCTCTTTTCGAGACGCGGCGTAGATCCTAGTCTCATAAGTCCCATCTCCATGTTTAGCCAACAGATCCCCTGGGAACTGACGGCCAAATATCTCGGTGTGACCCTCGACGACCGACTCAAATTCACCGAGCACATAAAGACGGTTCGCCACCGCGCCGCCTTTGCTCTCGGTCGCCTCCATTTCATCCTCAATGCGCGGAGTAAATTAGCACTCAAGTCCAAGGTGCGAATTTACACCACATGCATCCGCCCTATCATGACGTACGCTAGCGTCGTGTTTTCACACGTAAAGACGTCCAGACTCCATAGGTTGCAAATCCTTCAAAACCGTTTCTTGCGCAAAGCCACAGGCTCGCCCTGGTACGTTCGCAATAAACAGCTCCACGCTGACCTAAACCTCCCGACCATCAGATGTTTCATGAAGAAAGCGTCTAAATGCTTCTTCGACTCTGCTCCCTCGCACACAAACCCCTTAGTGGTATCTGCCGCCAATTACACCCCCTCCCGCATATCCAAAATTCGCCGTCCTAGGCACACTCTCAAGTACCCAGACGACGATATCACCCTCCATCAGGAGGCGCTCCGATTGGTTAGGAAAACTACCAACACTACACACAACCGACCGTCGTACCGTCCTCGCCGGCGAGGCCCGTCGCGAAGACCCGTTCATTCTCCACCCCGACCCTTGCTCGAGCCAGCCCGCGCTGAGCCAGTAGTAATAAATCAAATGTCCCCAAATAATCACAATCAGATCCAGCAAGTCCTCTCTTGTATGCCCCCCAGCAACGCCCTAAGCCGAGGTTCGAGTCCCACTATGGGACACCCTTAGCAGTGTTGCTTAATATTACAACCCGCCTAAGAGCGCCGCCGTGCTCTTTTCGAGACGCGGCGTGGATCCTAGTCTCATAAGTCCCATCTCCATGTTTAGCCAACAGATCCCCTGGGAACTGACGGCCAAATATCTCGGTGTGACCCTCGACCACCGACTCAAATTCACCGAGCACATAAAGACGGTTCGCCTTCGCGCCGCCTTTGCTCTCGGTCGCCTCCATTTCATCCTCAATGCGCGGAGTAAATTAGCACTCAAGTCCAAGGTGCGAATTTACACCACATGCATCCGCCCTATCATGACGTACGCTAGCGTCGTGTTTTCACACGTAAAGACGACCAGACTCCATAGGTTACAAATCCTTCAAAACCGTTTCTTGCGCAAAGCCACAGGCTCGCCCTGGTATGTTCGCAATAAACAGCTCCACGCTGACCTAAACCTCCCGACCATCAGATGTTTCATGAAGAAAGCGTCTAAACGCTTCTTCGACTCTGCTCCCTCGCACACAAACCGGTGGTATCTGCCGCCAATTACACCCCCTCCCGCATATCCAAAATTCGCCGTCCTAGGCACACTCTCACGTACCCAGACGACGATATCACCCTCCATCAGGAGGCGCTCCGATTGGTTAGGAAAACTACCAACACTACACACAACCGACCGTCGTACCGTCCTCGCCGGCGAGGCCCGTCGCGAAGACCCGTTCATTCTCCACCCCGACCTTTGCTCGAGCCAGCCCGCGCTGAGCCAGTAGTAATAAATCAAATGTCCCTAAATAATCACAATCAGATCCAGCAAGTCCTCTCTTGTATGCCCCCCAGCAACGCCCTAAGCCGAGGTTCGAGTCCCACTATGGGACACCCTTAGCAGTGTTGCTTAGTATTATTTAATTTGCTCGGCTGGAGGCCCTTCTGGTCTCGCCATTTGCCCGGTTAAGCAGTAAAAGCTCCCTGAGCTAACTGCGAGAGACAACTCAAAAAAAAAAAAAGCAGCAAGTCGTCATAATTATCATAAAAAGGACGGACACCTCATTACGCATTACTGTAGAAGTGTATATAACTAGCAAAACTATATATGTATATTGAAAAGTCGCAATAAATGTTAGCAGCAAATTATAGTTTAATATTTCAGCTCCTCACACTTACCCGACACCACACAATCAAGGTCTAAGCCTAGACATTTTTGGTGCCGTGACCAGGATACGAAGGAAAAGTATATAAGTTGGAAAAAACTGGAAGCAATAATCTAAGGAAAGCAATACTCAAAGGATACAGGAAAGAGAGAGTACAAAGCGCTGAAGAATTGGGTGAGCCCGTTCCTTTTCCTAACTACCTACTTCTTATTTCCTTGTGCAAACTATTTGGATATTTTTTTCGTGTTCAGTTATAAAATTTCTTCGTATTCAATTATAAATTTAGTAAGAACCTGGGTGATAACTCTGTATTTGTATCTTCACAACGTTAAATTTGTAGTATTATAACAATGAATTTGTCCGCTATAATAAAAAAGAGAAGTTATATTAAGGGTAGATTAACAATTTTCAAAGGCTATTTAGATGAAATTAAATCTATAGAAAAATTAACGGATCAGCAAATTTCTGAGTTAAGATTAAGGTTAGCCAAATTAGAAGCATGTTTCTCCACTTTCGATGATTTACAATCTGAAATTGAGATTGAAGCTAACGATCCGGACGAACAAATGAAGGTTCGTTCCGAGATAGAAGGTCAATTTTATTCTTTAATCTCTCAAGGTCAATGTATTTTAGATAAATTAGAAGAACTCAACGTTCGAAAAAGAAGTACAGCCCATGAAACTTTAAAAAGGTCAGGTAGTTTCGAAGGTGGAAACATATTTACAAGTTCTATAAAATTACCCACAATAAAGTTACCTACATTCGATGGGAAGTACAGTCACTGGTTAGAGTACAGGGATACATATGAGACATTAATCCATAATAATGATTCTATTGAGACAATAAACAAGTTCCATTACTTACGATCGTCATTAGAGGGTACCTCTGCATTGATTATTAATTCATTAACATTCTGTTCCGATAACTATCGTTTGGCGTGGGATTTGTTATGTCAAAGGTACAATAATAAACGTCTCTTGATTAGTAATCACATGAAATCATTGTTTAATATAGAAAGTATAACTAGGGAGTCTGATAAAGCTTTGCGATTTATGATTGACAATATAACTAAAAATTTAAGAGGTCTTAAGACGTTAGGACAACATGTAGATTATTGGGATACTATGATTATACATTTAGCAGTAATCAAGCTCGATAATGGAACAAGTAGAAAATGGGAGGAACACAAAGGTTCATTAGGAGAAGTTCCTACGCTTGAAGAATTTTTTAAATTTTTACGCGATCGACCTGACGTGTTAGATTCGGCAAGGCCTAGTAAATCAAGTATTGTTAGAAGTGAGAAAGCAGGTAGTTTTGTTGCGACTGCGCATTTAAGTAATAATCATAACAGATTCAATTGTATAGTTTGTAAACAGAATCACCGTCTGTTTGAATGTACGAGATTTATTTCTATGAGTTTAGAAGAAAGAAATGAAGTCGTTTCTAAGAATAAATTATGTATTAACTGTTTTAAACCAGGTCATCGTGCGTATAGTTGCAAATCATATGGCTGCAAAATTTGCAAATATAAACATAACGTCGCTCCATTAAAAAGTCTAACAATACCAAAACTTGAGTTATGTGGAGCGCTGCTGTCCGCTGAGTTGGGGGGAAAGGTGACTCATTCTCTGCGATGTACTGTGGCTCGTTGCGTGTACTGGACAGACTCGATGGTCGTGCTCGGTTGGTTACGTGCCGCATTCGCACCAAAACAATTAAAGGTATTTGTAGCGAATCGAGTAAATAAAATTGATAAGTTAACCAAAGGTAGTGAGTGGAGGTACGTACCAACCGACCAAAATCCAGCAGATCTCATTTCTAGAGGAGTAGATCGTATGAATAATAATGTTAGCAGATTGTGGTGGAATGGGCCTTCTTTTCTATCCCTGAGTGATAGAAAAGTGTTTAAGTTGCGCAACGACTACCGCTATTAGCTACTTTAGCGTTAGCATGTTAGCAGGTTAGCAGGTTTTTCAAATAACCTGCTAACCGTTATTATGACGATAGCTCGTTTCAATAACGTTTAAGTTGCGCAACGACCACCGCTACGACAAAGTCAGTTCAAATCGACTTCCACAGCCGCCGCATGTGGCTCCGCGTTCCGCGATAGTAGTCTTGCGTTGTATTAATACTTTAAGTCATAGTGTAAATTGAAGTCTGTAATATTAATGTGTGATATTAATTAGACTTTGTAATTAGACTGTGTAATTATTGACTAAGTATTAATAAATAGTGTACTGGTGTATAGACGAATTTTATTTGCCCGCTACTCCTGCACACAGAACCTGCACGCCGGCTGATCTGAAAAAGCTGGTATAGGGGAGAAGTCCCAGTCGTCAGACTGCCACAAAGTCATTAAGTAGTAAATCTAAGATTTTATCTCTTACCCCCTTTCTAGACTGTCAATCTAAGGTCATACGAGTGGGAGGTCGTATCCAAAATTCAACTCTCTCGTATGATAAAAATCACCCCTTACTCTTAGATTCTAAACACCGATTATCAAGACTAATATTTGAAAGTGTACATAAGCGGCTCCTACATGCAGGGCCTCAGCTGTTGATATCAGCTGTTAGAGAAAAATATTGGATAATTAATACTAGAAAGGTGGCTAGAAGTGTATCAAACAATTGTATAGTGTGTAAGCGATTTAGGTTTAAATCTATAGTTCCTATTATGGGTAATTTACCCAAGCAACGATTGAATCCCGGAACGCCTTTCGAAACGTCTGGGGTTGATCTGGCTGGTCCCTATTTAATCACTGATAGGAAAGGCCGCGGTTGCAAAATAAGTAAATGTTACATGTGTTTATTCGTATGTTTCACAACCAAAGCGATTCACTTAGAAGTCGTGAGTGACTTAAGTACAGAAGCTTTTTTATTGTCACTTAGGAGATTTATTGCACGACGTTCTAAACCTAGTTTATTGTATTGTGATAATGCTACAAATTTTTTAGGGGCTAGTAATGAACTTAACAAATTTTTGTTAGTAAATAAAAATAAAATAGATAAATGTTGTTCGGATGAAGGAATGAAGTTCGCCTTCATACCCCCTTACGCTCCAAACTTTGGGGGGTTATGGGAGGCAGGGGCAAAGTCTGCAAAATTTCACATAAAAAGAGTATTGGGAGATACGACATTTAACATACGAGGAACTTTCAACTTTATTTGTCCAAGTAATAGCCATATTGAATTCCCGGCCTTTGTTTCCCATATCATCTGATCCCAATGATTTCCATCCCCTGACTCCCGGGCATTTCCTCGTTGGTAAACCACTGATAGCTCTTCCCTCTCCAGTATTGACCAATATTAATTGTAATCGACTTCACAGATATGAACAACTGGAACAGATGAGACAGCATCTCTGGTTGCGATGGCAACATGAGTATATTACGGAGCTTCAACATCGCACGAAATGGCGCAAACCTAATACGGAGCTTCGCATTGGAGATATGGTTATCATAAAGGAAAATAATCTACCTTCCTTGAAATGGAAGATCGGACGAATAAAAACCCTACATAAGGGCAATGACGGTGTATCCAGAGTAGCAGATGTGAAGACAGCTAGTGGAACCATTCGTCGAGCGGTAAATCGCCTGTGCCCTCTGTTCGAGCCTGAAGAAGAACAGTTGAAGGATTTCCCTTCAACGGGGGGAGTATGTTAACGCTCACCCTCCGTGGTGCGGGGACCGTCGCCGGTCTCCCTACTCCACGGTGCCGAGGATATATAAGGCACGCGCACCACGCAGCAAGTCTAGCGTGGACGACTTCGTCAAGGGGATGGCGAAGAAGATGTTTCTTCGCGCCGACGCCTCCGCCTGGCCCCACGTCAAGGACCTGGCCCCCTGGCACGCACGCCCGCCAGACGCCAAACGTTTCCCGCGCGACCTAGTTGCGGACGATGCCGCCCCCACCACCGGACTGACCCCGAGTACGCCGCCCCACACTACACGCGGCGCACTCGAACAATAAGACTCCACAACACAAAATAGCACCCGCCGCCACTGCGCCGCGACCTATGTTTACATAGCCGCGGCGCAGGAAACGGCCCACTCACACACACAACAGACTCCTCATACACATATGACTCACGCGAAGGATGTGACTCACGGGCGGGTGAGCACAAGCCAACGCACACATTGGGCGATGACTCACAACAGACAAATCGCCCAATACACACAATAACGTCCCGTGTTTGCAACGTAATTGGCTAGCTCCGAGTGCGTTGTAAACACGGGTCAACCCACCCCTTCTGTAGGGGGCGCCACCTAAAGTCGCCACCATGTGCGTCGGCAGACTCCCGCCGGGCCTCCCCCGGGACCCCCCGGGGGTCTCACCCGGCGGAGTACGGACCGCCTGGGTGGCGTGAAACACTTCGGGTGCCCCTGCAGAAACACCAGCAGCCACACAAACGTAGGTTTTTGTTTATTATCCATTCCATCCGCGGCCAGTGGTCCGACCAAACCCCACGACCGACCCATACTTTTATGGGTCGCGTTCGCCCCCTCGGGCAGTGGGCAACACGCCCAGAACCCGATTCCTCGCCCTCCCCTAGGGGAGCGCGCAGACGATATACCAGTGCAGCAAGTCGTCATAATTATCATAAAAAGGACGGACACCTCATTACGCATTACTGTAGAAGTGTATATAACTAGCAAAACTATACATCACTACATATATATATATATATATACTATATATATATATATATATTATATACATAGTATAAAACAAAGTCGCTTTCTCTGTCCCTATGTCCCTTTGTATGCTTAAATCTTTGAAACTACGCAACGGATTTTGATGCGGTCTTTTTTAATAGATAGAGTGATTCAAGAGGAAGGTTTATATGTATAATAACATCCATTAAATAGTGGAGAAGAACTGTTATTTTTGAGGTTTCTAATGTGATGTCGTAAATAATTACATTTTTTCCGCTTACATTGCAAACGCAGGCTGAACCCTACGAGTTTTATCAAAATAATGTACTAAGTATTGTACACATTAAAAAGGTCTACAGAAAAGTCCGTGATGGTATATGTCTATCTCTTATGGATAACCCACAATAACTTTTTTTTGTCATTTACTTTTTACGACAAATAATGGCTAATTTTGGAAGCGATTTTAACCAATACAGCATTAATCCTTAACCAATTAAATACCTTGAATACATTGTTTATTTAATATAGATCTATATGGCCCTTTACACCGTATGATTTAAGTGAATATTTTCGAAGATATTACAGATTTAAAAATTGCGGGACGTAGCGTTTGCGGCGGTACCGGCCTCACAGGATGTGGTACCGGAGAAGATGTATTGATTCCCCGAATCCCTCTGATACCATCGGATTTACCCTTCCAATTTAAACGTTTACAGTTTCCGGTAAAGACATCTTTTGCAATGACCATTAATAAATCGCAGGGTCAAACCTTCAACGTTGCAGGCTTAGATTTGAGCGTTGACTGTTTTTCACATGGACAACTGTATGTCGCTCTTTCAAGAGTGACCTCCAGAGAAAACATGTTTGTATTGTCGAATGACAAGAAAGCTGTGAACGTTGTTTATAAAGACATTCTGTAATATGTTGTAAAAATAAAATAAATAGTTAAAAATGTAAAAAGTAAATAAGTAAAAATGTAGTGTATGAATTTAGATATTCCAAAGATAGCAGGAAATCTTCATGGTATAGGGAAAGGGGGATTGTTTTACTCCAAATTTAACGCGTGCGGGCCACGGGCAGTAATGAATAAATCAAAACTACTGAATCGATTTTAATCACATAGGCTATATATTTTATACCCGTGCGAAGCCGGAGCGGGCCGCTATGTTTTTATATACAACGTTCACAGTTTTTCTGTAGTGTATTTAGTATCAGCATTGCACCCGTGCGAAGCCGGGGCGGGTCGCTAGTATATGTATATTGAAAAGTCGCAATAAATGTTAGCAGCAAATTATAGTTTAATATTTCAGCTCCTCACACTTACCCGACACCACACAATCAAGGTCTAAGCCTAGACACTATTATTAAAGTAGTATGGGGACAAAAGCTACTATTTATGACCTTGTCTAATATGTTTGTATACAAATATTGGTGACCAGTTCTCTAGAATAATGTTTTAATAACTGACCCATATTTTTACCAATTTCATCGCTATACATTATTATTTTATTATTATTTATTATATTATTTGTATTTTGTGAGCAAGTTTGTGTTTGTGTGGCGAAGGAAGTGCTTGTGCGACCGTCGGACAACTCCACAGAGTGAGTCACTGATTGTAGAGACTCATGGGAGGTAGTTGACTTTGAGCAGCCAGATGGATACTGTTTACAATCAGGTTTTTGGTTTTCATCAGTGAATGATACATTTTCTCATTATCACTACACAAATCCACCAAGCTGTTCATCGCCAGAATGTATTCTCCTATTTCCTTTTGAGAAGTTTCGATACTTAGATGTTATAAGCTGTAAGGAATCTTGTAGGTGAAGAATCTCTGACTGTAGTTGTTGTAAGTCGGCCTCATATTTAATTTTATAATTACAAATTTGTTCTTTTAACTCTATACAAGTGTTAGAAACATAGGTCAATTAACTACTAATTTCTAATGTATTACTGAACTGTTCCACAATTATTCTTACAATTATGTCATGATTTATTGAATATTAATTAATGCATGTATGAAATTAAAGCTTTAAGTATGTAATGGTTGGTTATTATAAATTGTTTAAACTATCAAATATCTGAATAATACAAAATAGACGGTAGATGTTATTTTAATGTGACAGAAAATGGAGGGGTTGATATTATAAAAACACTGTGAATGGGTTAGACAGGAGCATTGTTACTCTGCCTTCGGAACAAGAATAAACGCTAGTACGCCACTATTTGGATTTATTATTTATTACACCTTAATTTCTGTATCAAATCAGAAGTGGGATAAATCTGAACGCGTGTGGTCATAGGTAAGTGATTAGTTCTAATCAATAACATTTTTTTTTTATTTTTTTTATTATTATTTAAATGAGTGTTGCTTCCCGATCCCCCCCTAAGGTCGGATAAATTGCACACCTAGTTGACAAATGTATGGAGTGAAAGTATGGAAATATGATCGGTCAGATTGGGATCGCATCTTCAAAAAAAAAAAAAAAAAAGCTCATGATTTCACATTTCTTTAAACCATTCTGTGTTCTGTATTATATTTCTAGCTTTAATCTAACTTAATCAAGAAGGTATTCTCTGGTGCAGTCATGAATTCTGAACCAAATAGAATCTTAAACTCGCCATCTCCTCGTGTATCTACTGGACACGATCCAACGGGAGTGTGTAGTCCAATTCTGCCACAACATGTGGCGAAATTGTCGTGTATTGGTCACCGCAATCAATACCGAGAACACAGTCCCGAGCGCGGTCACCAGTGCAGCCGTCAGCGCACACAGGAGCGCAGTCGTCAGCACAGCCGAGAACACAGCCATCGTCAGAGCAGCAGCGAATGCGGACTTCGTCAGGGCAGCTCAGAACGCAGCCGTCGTCAGGGCAGCCGGGAACGTTGCTGTCGTCACGGCGGCCCAGAACGCAGCCGTCGTCAGGGCAGCCGAGAACGCAGCCGTCATCAGCACAGCCGTGAGGGCAGCCGTCGGCGCGGTCGTGAACGCGGTTGCCAGCGGAGTCACCAGCATAGCCGCCAGCATAGTCGCGTACCAAGTGACCAGCGCGGCAAAAGCCGTCGACACAACCAGCGCAGCCGCGAGTACAGTCGTGAGCGCAACACAGGCGGCCGCCTACGCAGCCGCAGCCGCAGCCGCCACAGCAGGCGTAGCCCGGGCCACGACCAACAACACGGAGCACTTCCATCCGGTATGATGAACTTATTTAATAATGCAAATGGTAGTTTTAAGGATTTTGTTGATTTCATGACGACTATTGTTAAACCAAGCCAAACCCAAAAGTTGCATTTTGACAAAAGTATAATCCCCGAATTTGATCCAACGGTGAAAAATCATAGGATTGAAAGCTGGATCTCTAAAGTCAATGAGTGCGCTCAGATTTACAATTGGACTGATAGACAAACTTCTCATTTCGCCCTTCCTCGGTTAGTCGGACATGCTAAGAAATGGTACGAAGGTTTACCGTCTATTAATCGTACGTGGATAGAATGGCAGAAATGCCTTAAACGAACCTTTCCCTCTGAAACTAATTATGGTGCCCTTTTGTCCGAAATGTTGGAAAGACGTTACACATCAGGTGAATCTTTAGACGTGTATTATTATGATAAAATGGTATTATTAAATGCTTGTAATATAACTGATAAAAAGGCTGTAGATTGTATAATTTACGGACTTGCAGATCGGACGCTTAAAGCTAGTGCTTCTTCTGCTAGGTTTAATCACCCCGAAGATTTATTAGGATTCTTAAAAGATATGTGTAGGGAACACATTGATAAAACCTCTAAAAATAGGATTAATGTACAAACAGACAAATCTAATATTACATGTTATACTTGTAAGAAAATCGGACATCATTCTAGGCAGTGTAGAGCTACATTTTGTTACAACTGCAAACAATATGGTCATAGACTTCAGCAATGTCCCCAATCTGTTAATAAATGTGAACACTGTCAAAAAGTAGGACATAAAAGTGAGGACTGCTTTTTTAAAAATAAAATTACTAACTGCAATACTATGACAGCTTCAGATAAGAGAGTTATGAATATTGAGTCTAACAAATCGCACAATAAATTTTATAAGGAAGCCCAAATCGACAAAAACCATGATAAAATTATTTGTTTTATTGATTTTGGCAGTGATTGTTCACTAATTAGAGAAAATTTAATGCTCAAATTTGGGCTTAAATTAGAAAAGGGACCAGTCCCTGTTATTAAAGGTGTAGGCGAGTTGTCTATTAAACCTTTGGGAAAAACACGTTTTAGTTTAAAAATCGATTCTGTGGAAGCTTTTATTATAGCATATGTCATTTCATCCGAACAGTTGCATGTCCCTGTTCTTGTTGGACAAAACTTTACAGAACTTCCTAATATTTTAGTTATTAAAACAAATCAATCATTAGTGATAATTGATCGCAATATCCCTACCGAATTGCAAAACTTGGAGCACGATTTAAATGACACTATAAAATTATTTATTTCCGAAGACAGAAAGATTGATAAAACTGACATTATACCATGCTATACCTCGGACATTATAAAGGCTACTATATTCATTCCAAGTTGTTACCGATGTTATTTAGGCAAAGAATATTGGGTACAAGAAGGGGTCTATAAAGTTGAAAATAGTAAAGTATCTGTTATAATCGTTACACCAACATTTCTTGAATTCGTTACGCCAACCGACGACACGGTTGGCGTAGTGGCTAAGCGATTAGCTTTCTGCGCTAAGTGTCGCGGGTTCGATCCCCGCACGGAACAAATATTTGTATGATCTACAGATAATTGTTTCGGGTCTGGGCGTTTGTGTATGTGAATATATGTGTTTGTAAACGCACCCACGATACAGGAATTATTCCTAGTGTGGGGCAACGTTTTTTTAAAAAAAAAAAAAAAAAAAGGACACTATACTAGTCCGTGCTAAGCAGGTAAATGAAACTGTTTCGATGGAGAAAGATCAATTTTGTTTTCGTATTGAAGCTTCATACAAACCGATAGATAAACAAGATATTAATGTTAATGAAGACCTCGCTTCGCACGAATTAGAACAAGTTTATAGTTTAATAGAAAAATACCGCAAAACGTTTGCCCAAGATCTTTCCGAGTTAGGTTGCACAAATTTAACAGAAATGGACATTCAGCTGACTGATAATACACCTGTTGCTTATAGGCCATATAGACTTAGCCTTAAAGAAAGAGATAACGTGCAAACTATGATTAATGAACTCATTCAGAATGACATAATTGAGGAATCAACATCTCCTTATGCTAGTCCTATTTTGCTTGTGTCTAAGAAAACAGGAGGCCAACGGTTGTGTGTTGATTATCGCGCATTAAACAGGCGAACAGTAAAAGATCATTTTCCACTTCCTCTCATTGAGGACCAGATCGATCAACTAAGCGGTAGTAAATATTTCACTAGCTTGGATCTGACAAGCGGCTATTATCAGGTACCTGTAAAATCTGATTGCAAATATTTGACAGCATTTACTACACCCAACGGCTTGTACCAGTTCAAACGTATGCCTTTTGGCTTAGTTAACGCCCCATCCGTATTTCAAAGAACTATAACCAAAGCTTTAGCTTTAAAATCGCCTACTATTGATGACACAGAAGGCACCCTTGACAAGCCCGCTTTAGCGTATATGGATGATCTAATAGTTGTCCTCAAATTTCAAGGAAGGTTTACAAAAACTGGAAAAAACTTTTGCATTAATGAGTGAAGCCAAATTAACTTTAAATGTTAAAAAGTGTCATTTTTTTCAAACTAGTATTGAGTATTTGGGATATGAGATTGATGCTGAAGGTATAAAACCTGGTAAAACAAAAATAGAAGCTGTAGCTAATTTCCCTTGTCCAACTAATGTACACGAAGTCCGGCAGTTCATAGGCTTGACAAGCTATTTTCGGAAGTTCATAAAAAAATTTGCTATCATAGCACGACCGCTCACAAATTTGACACGAAAAGATTATTCATGGAGATGGGATGCCGATGAAGTGAAAGCATTCAAAATTCTAAAAGCTAAGTTGGTTGATCGACCTGTTTTGGCATTGTATAACCCAAAATTTTTGACTGAACTCCACACTGATGCAAGCAAGATGGGACTCGCTGGAATATTGCTACAAAGAGAAAATGAAACCTCTCCTTTGAAAGCAATAGCTTACTTTAGCCGAAAAACTACGATTGATGAACAAAAATTTCATGCGTCTGATTTAGAGACCTTGGCAGTAATAGAATCGTTAAAGAGATTCCGTGTGTATTTATTAGGCGTTCGGTTTACAATAGTTTCAGATTGTAATGCGTTACGTGCAACCTTTACGAAAAAGGACCTTATTACCCAGGATCGCGCGATGGTGGTTAGATTTACAAGAGTATGACTGTGAAATCATTTATAGACCAAATCATAGCATGTCTCATGTTGATGCACTCAGTCGTAATCCTGTCCAGTCTAGATGTAACTCTGAGCGTGATTCAACACGTATTTTAGCTATAAATCAAGAAGACTGGTTACTCAGTCTTCAATTGACAGACCCTAAATTATGCCATATACGAGAAGTGCTAGAAGATACCAAATACAGTGATGTAACTGACATTAAACAAAATTTCATAATAAAAGATAATAAATTGTTTCGTAAAGTAGGAAAAGAGGATTTAAAATGGGTCGTTCCAAAGGGGGCCAGGTGGCAGATATGTCAGCAGAATCATGACGACATTGGTCATTTTTCAATAGAAAAGACTCTTTCTAAAATTAAAAAGGATTTTTGGTTTCCTAAAATGAAAAAATTTGTCACTAAATATGTTAAATCATGCGTAAACTGTGCCTTCGGTAAAAATGAATCGGGAAAAAAAGAAGGTTACTTGCACCCAATCACTAAAGTAGATATCCCTTTTCATACTGTCCATGTCGACCACCTGGGACCTTTTGTGAAGAGCAAACGAGGAAACGTGTACTTATTATTAATTGTTGACGGATTCACAAAATTTTGTGTTATTAAGCCACTCCGAAATTTAAAATCTAACCTTACCATAAATGCGTTAAATGATATCTTTTCTACGTTTGGTTTCCCTTCTAGACTAATTTCTGATCGTGGTTCAAGTTTCACATCTAAAGAATTTGAAAACTTCTGTAAATCATCCCACGTTAGGCACATATTAAATGCAGTCGCTTCGCCTAGATCTAACGGTCAGGTAGAAAGGTATAACCGAACGGTTTTAGGAGCTTTAAGTTCTTATACCAATAAGCTTGGAGAATCTAAGTGGGACCAAGAATTGGGAAAAATTCAATGGGGCTTAAACAACACCGTAAATAAAGGTATCGGTAAAACACCATCAGAGGCGTTGTTCGGTCGACCACTAACTCACAGTACTTTACTTTACTTTTTTTAGATACTCGCACCCCTTCACAAGATATTAATGAAATTAGATCCGATATAAGTGAACATATTAATATTGATCAACAAAAACAGAAAGTCCGATTTGATAAAAAACGAAAAAATCCAAAAGTATATTCTATAGGAGACTTAGTTAAAATAAAGAAACAAATAAATTCAAATGATGGACAAAGTAAAAAATTACAACCTATCTATTCAGGACCATATAAAATTACAAAAATATTAAGTAACGATAGATATGAAGTTTCCAGCATACCTGGAGCAAGCATAGGCAAAAAGAAATATTGTAATGTGTGGGCTGTCGATCAAATACAGCCCTGGATAAGTACATATATAAATTCAATGACAGAAAGTACGGACAGTGAAAAGGAAGATTGATGTGGTTGGCACATTGTGATATTACACATATATTTATGGTTTTTAATAGCTTTTCAGATATTACAAACAGGTACATATTTACATTGTAATATTATTGAGAGATATACGAGAAAATTGTTGTAATGTTGCCTGATGAGATTTCCAGGTAAAGAAAAAAAAAAGAAATAAAAATATATATATACATATACATATACGATAAAATGATGATGATTATAAAAAAAAAAATGATGTTTGCCTCGATGAAATTTCCGGGAAAAACTAGGTTTAATACCTGATGAGATTTCCAGGTAAAGAAAATAAAATAAAATTATTACTGTTGTGATTTCCTGCCAACTTTGTTACAACCTGATGAGATTTCCAGGTGCAATTGGAATTTAATTAAGTTTTTTTTTTGTTACTTAGTTTGAGGACAAACTATATTTGTCAGGATGGCCGAATGTTAGAAACATAGGTCAATTAACTACTAATTTCTAATGTATTACTGAACTGTTCCACAATTATTCTTACAATTATGTCATGATTTATTGAATATTAATTAATGCATGTATGAAATTAAAGCTTTAAGTATGTAATGGTTGGTTATTATAAATTGTTTAAACTATCAAATATCTGAATAATACAAAATAGACGGTAGATGTTATTTTAATGTGACAGAAAATGGAGGGGTTGATATTATAAAAACACTGTGAATGGGTTAGACAGGAGCATTGTTACTCTGCCTTCGGAACAAGAATAAACGCTAGTACGCCACTATTTGGATTTATTATTTATTACACCTTAATTTCTGTATCACAAGTACTTAATGATTTGCGGTTTTTTAATGATAATTTGTTTTTTTAAATTACTTTTTGAGTTTTTTTGATCATTTTATTTACTTTTATGTACTTTTTAAACTTGTTTTTACTGCAGCTAATGAGCCTGTCCTGAGGGTTTGATATAATACTATTGTCACATGTTAAATCAATTTTGGTTATAGTTTTGGCCAAGATTGAGTCAGCAGAATCCATGTTTGGAACGGTACCAACCAGTTTGTCAAACAACCCATGTGTTTGAGCTATCTGGACACTCCGGCTAGTGCTCTCCATCTCATTAAAAGTGTCCTGGGCTTCACTTAGTCTAAACTCCAGCTCAGCATTGCGTTTAAGCGTTGAGTTATACTCATCACGGCACTGGTCGAAATTGTTCACTGTAAGCTGAAGCTTATCCCGTTCCTCACAGATGTCAATTAATTGGCTATGCAATTCTGCCATCTCACTCTTGAGTTTAGTGTTGCTGTTTAATATTGATAGCACTTCCTTCTCATTTTCATCCTGTTCCCTTTGCAATTCCTCACACAAGTCCTTGTACTTTTTTAATTCCTGCAAAGTTAATTGGAGTTTGGTTTTTTTTTTTTTTTTTTTTGATAGGCATGCGTTTGACCACTATCTCACCTGATGGTAGAATAGAATAGAATATTTATTTATTTGCTCAGAATGTAGGTATTTACATAAGGTGTTTACAGTAATATTAGAGAATCCTTGTACATTCTACCATTTTGGCATGCAAATATTGATGCAGTTCATCATAAAATATACAAACGTTACCCAGTACATACACAGCTATACACAGCTAAAATTTATCGGTTAGAAAATCTGATACGGAGTAGTAACATTTGTTTATTAGTAGTACATTTAGTTTCTTTTTGAATGTTGTTACTGGTTCCTCTTTTATGGAGTTAGGAATGTGGTTGAAAATAGCCGGTGCCATACCAAAAACACTTTTCCTCAACAAAGCAGTCCTATATCCACCTGTGCGTAACACGTTTTGGTATTGAGATCGCAAAGTTACATTTCGGTGTCTGCTTTCCGATAAAGTTACAAACAGATGTTGATTACATTTAACAAAAAGTGCAATTTCTAAAATGTAAAGGCTAGGAAATGTCAACAAATTATGACTTTTAAAAAATGGAACACAGCTGTCAGTTACCTTCAAACTAAATATTGCTCGTAGGCAGCGTTTTTGGGCTCTAAAAATACTCTCTCTTTCGGTACAATTGCCCCAAAATATAATACCAAACCTTAAGATAGAAACGACAAGACTATGATATGCTAGTAATACAGTTTTGATATTAACTTTTTTTTTAAGATTATAAAGTGCATAGGCAGATGCGCTAAGTTTTTTAGTGATTTCTTCTGCTTGTGCCTTCCATGTCATTTGACTGTCAATTAGTATTCCTAGGAATTTTGTAACATCTACTCTGTCCACATTTTGATTATTATAATTAATATTAAGATCATTTATACGAATTCTTTGGTAAAAATGCATTATTTTGGTTTTCTGTATGTTTATTTGTAAGTTGTTACCAATTAGCCAATTTGTTATAACTTTAATGGTGTAGTTTATATCGTTTTCGTAATTTGCATTATTGTTGCATTTTATGAGTGCTGTACTATCGTCGGCAAACAGTACCATGGGATGATGGATTTGACGCAGAAGGTCGTTGATGTAAATTAAAAATAACAAAGGCCCCAGGACGCTTCCCTGTGGTACACAGAGTTTAATTTTCCTACTGGAAGACAAGTACTTTTGTTCTAATTTAGACTTGATATTTATTTCGTAGATTTCTGTCATCTGCTTGCGACCGAATAAATATGTTTTTATTAGTTTCAGGATATTACCTCGGATGCCGTAGGCGTTTAGTTTTTCAATCAATATGTTATGGTTGACTAAATCAAAAGCCTTCGACATATCTGTATATATAGCACATATAGGCGTTTTAGTATCAACATTCGACATAATAGTATTCAACAGGTCAAAAATTGCCATGTTTATATTCCTATTTTTCCTAAACCCGTATTGCTCATGGCAAAGTATATTAAATTTAGTCAGGAAAGCTGATATTGCTTCATAAATGACTTTTTCTATTATTTTAGAAAAAACGGGAATTAAAGCTATCGGCCTATAGTTCGACATATCATCTTTACGGTTCTTTTTATGAATTGGTTTTACTATTACAGTTTTTAACTTGTTGGGAAATATTCCTGATGATATGCTAACGTTAATAATATGAGTTATAGGGCTAGCTATGCTATTAGCAACAAATTTTATGACTTCAGTGGAAATCCCGTCGTAACCGAAGCTTTTTTTGTTTTTCAGTGATTTAATTATTCTTATCACGTCTTGAGGTATGACAGGTGGCACAAATATTGAGTTAGGGTTGTAGTCTATTTTCTGAACGTCGTGCATTGGGTTATTTGGTAGGATAGAAATTTGGTCAATGAAAAAATTATTGAAAGACTCTGCTATTTTTTTCGGATCCGTTATTGTCTGGTTGTTATGACTTATCTGTGTAATTGGTTCCCTATTTATTTTGCTGTTATTTATTATTTGCCATGAGATTTTTGACTTATTCTTTGAGTTCTTGATTAAATAATTGTTTTGAGCTTTCTGAGTTAATTTAATTATTTTTTAAAATCTTTTAGAGTAATTAACAAAAGCATTTTTATTTTCTAGCGATGGCCTTAGTCTATGCTTCCAAAGTAAGTTTCGTTGCCTTTTACTGCATATTCTGATTCCACGCGATAGCCACTTAATTGGTTTTTCTGATTTTATTGTCACTAGTCTAAAGGGAAAACATAAGTCATACAAAAGCTTAAATATTTCAAAGAAATTGTCATACGATTTGTTTGAATCCTCTGTGTTATATACACCAGAAAATGATAAATTTCGCAGATGGTTATTAAATTTAATGAGATTCTCTTTGCAAGTATCTCGAATCTTAGTTTTCCAAGTTTTAATCATGCACGATTTATTTACTTTTATCTTAATTATTTGAGCTGTGTGGTCTGATAGCCCGAAGTCAATCACTTGACCATGACATTGTTGTCTGGTATTGTGTGCAAAATTATCTAAACAGGTATTACTAATAAGACGTGTCGCTTCATTAATTTCTAAAATAAGGTTGTACCCCAGGAGAAAGCATTTAAATTCCAAAGTAATTCTATTGTTTTTAAGAACGTCTATATTAAAATCGCCGCATAGAATTACTTTAGTGTGACGATTAGTACATATGTTTTTTAGGATAATGTCTAAGTTTTCATAAAATTTACTCAAGTTACACAGCCTAGGCGTTCTATAGATACATAATATAATTAGATTATGTTGTGTCATTTTTATGGCGCAACATTCTATTATTCCTGGAACCGAGTGTTTCATTATGTCGGGTAAATCTTTATACTCATGACCCTTTTTGATTAAAATACAGGCTCCACCGCGTTTTATATTGTCTCTTGCATAACATGCAGCGAGCTAAGTAAGTGATGATGTGGTCGAAGATGTAGCACGCTTGCCTAGAAGTAACCTATTCACTCTTGACTTAAAGACTCCCAGGTTGTAGCTATCAGGAAACACAGACTCTGGCAGGGAATTCCACTCCTTAGCTGTACGCACAATGAATGTGTTCCCAAAACGTTTTGTGCGTGTGGGTGGGATGTCCACCATGTACCGGTGGCGCATCGCCGTACGTCTCGTGGTCCGATGATGGAACGGGCTTGGCGGAATTAAACTGTGTAATTCCATCGCACACTCCCCAAAATGCAACCGATAGAAAACCGACAGGCCAGCAACTCGGCGTCGATGCTCAAGACTTTGGAGCTTCGATTCGACGAGTCTATCATTGCCGATGATCCTTTTGGCTCTTTTTTCAATCGAATCAAGGGTCTCAAGCTGGTATCTGGCAGATCCGTCCCAAAGGTGAGAAGAGTACTCCATACACGATCGAACTTGCGCTTGATAAAGTTTGAGCAGCTGTTCCGACGTGAAGTACCGTCTCACTCTTGCTAGGATCCCCAACTTTTTAGCAGCCACTTGAGCCCTTGCCTCTATGAAAGGGCCGAAATTGAGGGTCGATGTTAATGTGACACCAAGAAGCTCAAGCCGGTCGGTTATCGGCACGGTTACACCCCGGAAAGATGGAGCTGGGTGGAATTGGCTCCTTTTAGCGGAAAAAAGACACGCCTGGGTCTTAGCAGCATTGAACTTGACCAGATTGGCATCGCCCCATTCAGAGACAGCCTGTAAGGACAAGTTCAAGCGCATAACCATAGCCTCTCGGAGAGACCGGATCTGCGACTCACCAGCACGTGCGTTGGACACGTATCTCTCAGCAACAGTGCTGTCATCTGCATACCCAAAGGTACCGGGTTTTAGCAGATCATTAATATGCAGCAAGAACAATGTTGCCGAGAGTACCGACCCCTGAGGAACCCCGGCATTAATATCCAGTAGTCCGGACGAGCAGCCATCTATGACTACTCGGATAGACCGATCCCTCAGGAAATCTGCAATCCAATCACACAATCCGGCGGGTAGACCAAAGGAAGGAAGCTTACCAATGAGTCTATCGTGCCAGACCCTGTCGAAGGCCTTCGAGATGTCAAGGGAGACCGCAAGTGCCTCCCCGTGTTTCTCGATGGCCTCACTCCAGATGTGAATGGCATACGCTAGAAGATCCCCTGTTGACCGATTTCGGCGGAAGCCGTATTGTCGGTCACTAAGGATATCGTTAGCTTCTAGGTATGCCAGGAGCTTACCATTCAGTATGCGTTCCATACTCTTACAGAGTATGGAAGTTACCGAGATAGGTCTATAATTTGATGGGTCAGCTCGACTACCCTTCTTAGGCACGGGCTGCACGTTAGCTTGCCTCCAAGCCATCGGCACTTTTCCAGTCTCAAACGAGAGGCGAAATAGGCGTGTCAAGATCGGAGACAACTCAGGAGCACAGGTCCTCAGTACAACTGCCGGTATCCCGTCGGGGCCAGTAGCCTTGTTCACGTCTAGGTTACGCAGTACCCTACGGACGTCTCTCTGATGAATGCGAACGTTCGACATACTCGACTCGCATCCGTCAGGAGAAGCAGGGGGTCTCGCGCCACCAGGATCCAGACGCGAAGATTCCGCAAACAGAGAAGCAAACAAGTTTGCTTTCTCCTCAGCGGAGTGGGCCAGCGACCCATCAGGTCTCAGCAGTGGTGGTAGTGAGGGGCGACGGAAGTTCGATTCAACCGACTTAGCCAGGGACCAAAAAGCCTTACTACCTGCTGGGTATGAGGCAAGTTTGTTCCCAATTCGGCCAAACCGAGCCCTCCGCAACACCTTCTTGCAGGATTTGGCAGCCCTA
Organism: Shargacucullia verbasci; assembly: GCA_947562105.1. Taxonomy (NCBI): domain Eukaryota; kingdom Metazoa; phylum Arthropoda; class Insecta; order Lepidoptera; family Noctuidae; genus Shargacucullia; species Shargacucullia verbasci. The sequence continues at coordinate 15,682,887 of OX387281.1, read as the reverse complement.
TTGAAGGCTCTCTTCTTCTGACTCACGTCATTTGCTTTGCGCGTACGAGCGTCGACCCATGCTAGATACGCCGCGTGTTTGAGGGCATCAGCGCGATTGCACTCGGCACCAAACCATGGACGAGCTTCATCAGACATTGCTACGTCAGAGAACGGAATATAGTACTCCATTCCCTGCCGCAACACATCCGTCACGGCGTCCGCGCACAACGAAGCATCAATCGAAGAAAAGCAAGTAGGCCGCCAAGGATAACATGCGAAGAAAGAACGCATGCCATCCCAATCTGCTGACTTGTATCGCCATACCCGCCGGGTGCCTCTAGGGCTAGGGTCGGGCGGGGAGTAGACGGACACAGACTTCACCAGACAGTGATCAGAGCTACCTAATGGTGAAGAAATCGACACCGAGTAGCGGTCTGGATCTGTTGTCAGCAGAAGGTCCAAGCAATTGGCTGTGTGCGAATCAACATCCGGCACCCTCGTTGCTCCCTGGACCAGCTGGGTGAGACTTAACTCTAGCGCTAGCTTACGCATCTCTCGTCCAGCATGGTCAGTGCACTGGTATGGGAAGAGCCACTCCTGATGGTGGGCATTGAAGTCCCCCAGTAACACCAATTGGGCAGAAGGGTACCGCTGCTGAGCCACATCCGCTGCCTCACTGAGGTGTTGTGTGAGCCTAGTTGTCTCCAGATCACCGCTGTGCGAACGGTAGACACAGGCGTAGACAATCTTATCCAGGCCTGTGTCCACTAGGACCCAAAGCGTTGAGAACCTGGAGTCTTCAAGGTTGCGAAGGCACCGATAGCAGATGTCATCCCGGGCGTACATACATACACCCGCGCGTGGTTTGAAATGGTTCTCCAGGGTGAACCCTGGGTAAGTCAGGTACGACACGTCTGACGGACATCCAATCTGCGTCTCCGAAAGGAACAGGAGCGCTGGTTTCTCAGTCTCCAGGTGGTGATGGACTGCGGCGAGATTGGAGTGCAGACCTCGTATGTTACAAAGGTGCACTTTGTGAGAGAGGGAGTGCTGCCGCTGTACAGCTTTTTTAATTTTGTTCCTTTGAGTCATGTGTGTGAGTGAGGGAGGAAGAGAAGAAGGAAGTAAAATGAGGTTCCACGCTGATAACCTTCAGGCACGCTCTGACAGGACGGTATCATTAGGGGACTAGTCTGGAGACTGCGGGGACGCCCGAACCCCCCCGGGAATGTCCATCAGGCCCTCTCGTCTGGTCGCCAACCAGCACGATGGTGCATTCCGGGATTTTTCGACAGTTGGCTGGGCAGCCTTTCATGCGACGCTAGCACACTACGTGGGCCCTCAACTACCTGCGGTCGGCCAGCGGCGCACCGTGCCTCGGATCCCGCTACCCTCCACGACTAGTCTCCCGATACGCCCATAACAGCGCGGGCCAGGTTGGTCCGCCTGCATTGGAACAACTATTTCGACCCAACTCCTCTGAATTTTAACTATGCAAATTGTTATTTACCTATACTGTTTACTATATAGGGTATATGCAGTGTAAAAAAGGAGAATATTCAGATACTTACAAGAGTTTAGGATGACAATGCACAATTTTAAGCGAACGTTACAATTTAACTTCGTTTGACAGTGAAACTTGTTTACAATGTTTGAGCTCGGTTTTATAAATTTTACACTTTTTATTACAAGATATCACCGTCATACGCTAAAATATAAGCATACGCATAGCGTATGTTATTGGTAATTCGGTCACAAAAATCCACAAAATTTAATTAAATTAGAAATAATTAGTCGGGAGAAGTTTTGTTGACGTCTATACGCAAGGGTTGCCACAGCATCAGCAAAATATTTGCTTTGTAATTGACAAAGAATCATAATTTCAGCGGCTTCAATGTCAGAAACTTGAATTGACGACGAGCGAGGTAATTTATGTACGAATCGTAGAAAGTATACGTAAAAAAAAATTCCAGGAGGAGACCCGAAGAGCGAGATCGAGAAGAGGCGAAATATCCATATTGGAAAAAGCGGTAAGCGTAACTGAATTTTTTGTTTCAGGTATAGGACCTTCAACGCGGGACGAATCAAATGGCATTTTTGTGACGCGGTTGGCAACGAAGACTTGCCACCGGTGTGAAGATGAATGAATCCATGACAAATCAATTGTAGAGTCACTGAATGCGAATATATCTTTTATAGGATAGGTAGCGATTATGAAAAGCGATATGTACTTGTTTGACAAGTTTAGCGAGAAGTAGCGAGGCACACAATTCGAGCCTAGCTAGCGAGACAATCTTCAGCGGAGCCACTTTAGACTTAGCGCATACCAAATGTACGGATATGTCACCGTTAGGATGAGTAACATGCAGATAGAGGACGCAGCCGTAAGCTTTCATGCTAGCGTCTCCGAATGCGAGCAGGTTCACACCACAGCCTGACGCGACACCCAAGTGACGAGGTATTTGCAAGTTAGATAACAGCGGTAGTTCGGTCTTAAACTTCTTGAAGCATTCAGTGATATGTGCAGGAGGTTCTTCGTCCCACCCTACTTTAGAAAGCCATAGATCCTGTATTAAAAGCTTTGCGTAGAGAATAACAGGCGCAACAAACCCTAACACATCAAATAAGCGAGCAATAGTCGACAATATAGCACGTTTAGTATTACCGATAGACGTGGTAGAAGTAGTGAAAGAGAAACATCAGAAGTAGGTAGCCACTTCAGGCCTAGAACCTTCAGTGTTTCACTATCGTCAGTAAACTCGATCGACGCACGACACGACTCAGGTAAATGAGCGAGAAGTGCAGGAGAATTATTTGCCCATTTGACGAGATCAAATTCACCAGCCCTGAATAACGCGAGTAACTCATCCGCCAAACGAATCCCATCCTCGACAGAATGTACAGAGGTGGTTAAATCGTCCATGTATAGTTCTTTAGTGGCGACCTCTGCAGCGAGAGGAAAGCGATCGCGATAATCCTCAGCTAACTGGCGGATAGTACGCATTGCTAAGAACGGACTGGAGCGAAGACCGAAAGCTACAGAATTAAATTGAAAGATGCGAATACTTTCGGTTTCACTAAAGCGATATAATATTTTTTGATATTTACGATCATTCTCAGTTAACAGAATTCTAAGGTACATTTGACGTACGTCTGCGGTAATAGCGATTTTAAAGTATCTAAAGTTCAAAAGAAGCGAAAACAGCAGGCTTAGCCAAGTTACAAACGTTTCAAACGTATTCTCTTTCTATAATCGTTAACGTTTTAGCGAAAGCGATTTTATAAAACGATTAATTGGTAGCCAAGCCAACACAACTGTGTCGATCGCTCATTCTACAACGTGGATGGAAAAACAATGTGTAATAGTCTATGGTGAGCGCTCTAAACCGTCAAAGCAACGTCAAAGTCACGACTGCGTACTTTGTGCGCGGGAGAGTTTAAATTTATTATAAACCTTAAATTTTGAAGTTTATTTTATTATTGATTGAAGTTATTTTATATATTATAATTACAGTGCACAATTTAATTTTAGACGACTATTGTGACTTAAACTTATTATATTAGTCTAAATTGCTACCTAGGTTTAAATAAAGGATGGAATCTAGATACCGAGCTAGCCCGGAATAGTTTGCGGCTTTATTAGAGTTCATGGAAAGATACGTAAATTATTAGATATTACTTAAAATGCCCCTTTGCTGTCTAAATCTTTCTCATATTTAAGAATGTATAACATAAACAATGACGTGATACGCACGCAACTTGAACTAGGTACCTAGATAAGAAACAAACGAAACAAATCTGTGTAAACAAAGTATCCGACATAATTCTCCTATTGTATCAATGCACTGAAAATATAAATCTCTTTTACGGCGATTTAGCCACCATTCTTCATAAAGAGCACACCACAACATATTTTATGTATGCAATTTCAATGTTAACAGGCAAATGAAGTCCAAAATCAACTTGAACGAATAATAAACATCCCAGTCTTAGAACAGCTGATTCCAAATGCGCCATCTTTTTAGCGTTATCTCGTGGGTCTCAGCGATCGTTTATGTAGCGAACAGAAACTTAGATTACGAGACGTAAGCGATTGTCAAAAGTGAAACTTGGCTACCATTTGTATGAGATATCGTGATCAACATTGTAGAATCGACAACGTTCTATTCTATTTGTTTGAACGAACGGATATCTTGTAAACTTGGCTACGATTTGAAAATTCGTTTGCTCTGACCACGTGACATAACGATGACGATATGTTAGTCCCATACATTTGCTGAGTTTTCTAAAGCGATAGCGATTATAGATAGTCAACTTGGCTAAGCCCACAGATCTGCCTGTAAATTAGGCTCTATATGTAAAAGGTCGTTGAGCGATGTACTGTGGTAATTTTGTTTTCGTGCGGATCCTACAGGTGGCGCACGTACGTATTCAACTATAAAATAAATTTCAAGCCAGGATTGAAGAAAAAACAAATAAAACAACAAATTCAAGATAAGTAATCATAGTAATTTATTCATCGTTTTCTTTTAATATAATACTCATATGCTTGATTTTTGACATGGTCATTCCTATCGAAAACCGATTTTTTTCCATTTAATAATCTATTTACCCCTAGACACCAACTGTGTACAATAAGTTTAATAGAAAGATTACTAATAAAATCAACCAAATCAACTTTATGTTTTTTACAAGTTATAATACTAAAATCACATGCAGAATCAATGAAAAATTTTATTTGATTTCTTAAACATTTTGACGTTGGATTATCGCGAAGGCATGCAACAATCACGTAATATATGAAATCAGAAATATTTATTTGTGATACATAGGTACAGTGGTTGGTAAAGAAATATTATAATTTTAAGTGCTCTATGATCAGCCAATTAAAGGCATACAAAAATGAATACAATTAATGCATTACAATTACACACGTTATGTCATTATTATGAAACATACTTAACTGTATTCTGAATACATAGTACAATATCAGTTACTTATAAATATATCTGTGTATTTATTTTTTTAATTTAATCAATCACTGACTCAAATTAAATATTTTGTAACATATAATTTAGATTATAATAATGAATTATGATTTAATTAGATTAATAAATAATTATGTATACATTATGTCAACATTTATCTGCTAAAAAATCGGAGACACTATATTAACATTTTTGACACAGCATATTTTTTAATCTTCGCTTAAATAAATCAACATTTAACATTTTTAAATCTTTTGGCAATCTATTATAAATAACTGGTGCCATATGAAATATGCTTTTATGCATTAAGGCAGTGTTAATTTTGCGAAAACAGAGTCGACTTTCATCTCTTTGGCGTCGATTGAAAACTTCGGATGCCGACTCAAAAAGTTTAGGGTTTTGTTTTACGAAAACAGCCACTTCAAGTATATACAGTGAAGGCAGAGGTAAGATATTGTAACTTTTGAAGTAAGATACACAACTCTCTGTAGATTTTAACCCGAACATAGCCCTAATGCACCGTTTCTGTGCCTTAAAAATTAGATATTTTTCAGTTGAATTACCCCAAAAAATTATACCATATCTGAGAACAGACGCCACCAACCCATGGTATGCAGTTATCAGGGTACTAGAATTTATTTTATTTGCAAGTTCATGTAGGGCATAAGCTGATCTACTCACTCGCTTGCATAATTGTTCGATATGTGGTTTCCACGTTATTTTATTATCAATATACAACCCTAGAAATTTTGAAGTGTTAACTTCTTCAATAGGTTGGCTGTTAAAATTGACGGTAAGATTATTTTGTCTTAGATTACGCTGACTAAAGTTCATAACTTTTGTTTTTCCTAAGTTGGCTTTTAAGTTATTTACATTTAACCAATTCATAACAGAGCTCAAGGTTTTGTTTACGTCATCTTCGTAAGTGTTTTTCCCTTTACGTTTGATGGTAACCGTACTATCATCTGCAAAGAAAGCTATAGGATTATCAGTAGCGTTGGGCAGGTCATTAATGTATAATATAAACGGCAGTGGACCCAAGACGCTGCCCTGTGGTACACCGCAATTTATTGTACGCATATTTGACATAAATGTTTCTTCTTTTTTTGTAAGAAAATTCACTCTAGCCACTTCAGTATACTGAGTTCGGCCCTTCAGGTATGATTTTATTCATTCCAGAATATTACCTCTTATGCCATAAGCATTGAGTTTACTAACCAATATATCATGGTCAACGTAATCGAAGGCCTGTGTCATATCCATAAAGATAGAGCAGACAGGGATCCTTGTGTCAACATTAATCGTTACAAATTTTAAAAAGTCATATATGGCCATATTTATTGTTTTGTTATGTCTAAACCCTTTTTGTTCTTTTGCTAAAATATTGTTGTATTCTAAATAATTATTAAGTTCTATATTAAAATGTTTCTCAAATATTTTGGATATAACGGAAACTAGGGCAATTGGTCTATAGTTTTCTAAACATTCCTTATTATCTTTTTTAAAGATCGGTTTTATGACAGAGGTTTTTAATCTGTCGGGGTAGACTCCTGCTACAATGCATAAGTTTATGATGTAGCTAAGATGGGTATTTATATTCGGAGCTATATATTTTATAACTTTTGTTGATATTTCATCATAATCTACACTTTTTGTGTTTCTTAAACTTTTAATAATCTGCAATATATCATGTGACAAGCATGGTTTCAAAAACATTGACTTTTGTTTGGTAGACATATTTAAGTTATATTGCATTTTGTATGAGGCATCCTTGGGTATTATTTTATCAATGAAATAGTTGTTAAAAGGATTCGATATTTCACAGGGATCAGTTATGGTTTTTTCATTCAGTTTAATGCAAGTTATAGTTTCTTTAGGTACATTTTGTTTTACTTCGTTTATAATTTTCCATGCCGTTCTACTTTTATTGTCTGATGAGTTTATTATTAATATTTTTGTGCTCGCTGCGTTAATTTTATTATATTCTTATATCGTTTAGAATATTGTCTCAATTTGGTTTTGTTCACTTCATTAGGTTTTTTTCTGTATTGCCATAATAATTCGCGTTTTTTTATACTGCATAGTTTAATACCACGTGATAACCAGTTAGGCTTTCGATGAGTATTAATGGTGATATATATGGAAAGCAAAGATTATAAAATATCTTAAACAAATCAATAAAACTATTATAAGCTACATTCGGATCACTAGTGATATACATTTCTGAAAAAGTCAATTTCTCTATACAAGTTTTAAACTTCCTAAGATTTTCCTCACTATAGTCTCTACGTTTTATTTTCCAGCTCTTAATCAGGCACACTTTTTTAACATGACACCTCAATATCTGAGCTGTGTGATCAGATAGTGCAAAGTCAATCACTTCTGCTTTACAATTGTTGTGATAGTTGTGAGCAAAGTTGTCGATACATGTATTGCTATTTTTTCTGGTAGGCGCTCTTATCTTTAGCCTTAGATTATAGTTCAGCAGTAAGCATTCGAATTCAGATGTGATGAAGTTATTCATTAAATGTATAAATCCATCGCTTGGGTGAAATAGTGATTTTTTAGTGTAATCAATTTCATAATTAAATGAATCATAATCAACACCAGATCTACATAAATTATTTATACAAATAGAACAATTTCTGAAGATTTTTGATTACGATTTCTTAATAACATAGCCTGTTACATATTTTTTCGATTCAGCATGCAATAGAGAATCATTATTCTTAATTTCTGTCATAACATTTATTAGAGAATCAATGTTACATGCAAAATCAACAGTGTGAGAATCATCACGATTGTTTACGATCAGATATGATAGTGATTGCATAACAGTATTATAATCTTCTTCACAATTAGCACCTGCAGAATGGCGTGAATTATAATTATTGACAATCAACGTTTTGAATGCATTCATAAATTGATTACAATTAGGATTGATATTTCTGACACCATTACTTCTAATACTACTGAAAAAAAATTCCAAAGGGTCCTGATTAAAATTTCTAGCTACTACATTAGTTATTTTATGATTTAATGATAAATATTCCCACATTTCATTAAATGTTTTTATATTACCAATCCAATTTTTAACTGAAGGAATTGACTCATATTTTATTTGATCAACACCATTTATTCTTTTTACTGATTTAAATTTTATTGACTCTAAAATTGGAAGCAAATCATCCTACAGTTGGAAGTGAGGGGCATTCTTTTTGATACAGCTTTTGTATATTTTCGAATCATCATCATAGGAATGACCATTAAATGAATCAAATAACTTATCAAAAATAAGGAGAAAATCTGCTGTTCCCTCACATTCTGCTGGTAATATTCCATGTCCTGAAAAAGATAATGCAGATTAATTATGTTGTACAAATTAACGTGATTTAACTTTAGGGTATACAAAGTAAATGAAAGGCTATATTAACTTCCAATCTATTAGACGATTTGAGTTTGAGTCATTGTCTACTGTTTATCTATCAAATAAAATTATTTATTACTTTGCAAACATGGGTATTTATAAATAGATCATATAAATTTTCTTAGTTCTCTAAGTATTTTCAAAATCAAATCTTAATGTATGTTATACAATGCTTACATAATTAAATTAGAGAAAGCATTAAGTTACATTGAAACCTAATAATAGAGTATACAATTTACAATACGAATGTCTATTGTGTCTATAAAAACAGCTAATGGGTACACAAAGTAAATGCCAGCCTCAACGGTCTAATGGTCGCAAGCGCGACTGCTAAGCGTGGGGCCTGAGATCTATTCCCGTGTTGAGCAGTAGCCTAGAGTCTGTATTTGTACTTAGTTAGTGGCTATAGGCTATCCCCCTATTACATGTGACTTATAACATACACTGGCAAAATGTGGGAATACAATACACCTCTGCCTAACCCTTCGGCGAATACAGGCGTGATTTTATAAAAGGCTATCTATAGCTGACTGTGCAGAAATTTGTAAAAATTTACACTTACTTGCTGAAAATCGAATGGCAGACGATACTCGTTGGCTAAATACAGCAACTAACTTGACTATCATTTTTTTTTTTCTTTATCAACGTGACTTTCCGTTAATTTATTAACGAGACGAATTTCATCATCACCAACATCAATGGCCAGTAACATTTCTAAATGTTCCCATTTTGCCCATTTCTCTTTTCCATTTTTAATAAACTTTGCGTTTTTAGTCAGTAGATTATTTCTAACGCCTTTGAGCAAATGGGGCGTATCAAACCGTTTACCTCAAAGTATGTTGTTGTCTGCATTATTGGTCTTCCCTCAATGGCATATGTTTTTTTTGTTTCTTCCCTCAATTCTTTAATGACTGCAACATTTGTGGGACACTGATCACAAATCGTAGCAACTACTCTTAGCCCTATATTATTTATTTCATTTATTATGTTTATTAGCAGTGCTTTTAAGTCTTCTCTTTTGTCCCACTTTTTGCAAATGTAAAACATATTGGTTGTTTTGTTTTGCTTTTGATGCCCTTGATCATAAAGACAAGGGGCATGATCAGCAATATCATTTGTTTTTTTTATGCCATTGTCTTGGAAACCAATAATTTCATTCAAATATGCATTATATACTAAACCAGGAGCCAATGACACTTCATCAAATAATAAATTTACCAATTTTTTTTCTTCAGTCATATGTAGAACATGTTTTCTTAAATTCTGAATTGTGAATGCACTTAATATTTTTTGCAAACAACGTTTTGATGGTAAAACAACTATTTTCTTCAAAAGTTTATATGCTTTAGGACTTTGTTTTAAAATAGACAAGGCCATTATTTTTTCATCAGTGGTGTATCGTCTCCCTCTCAGTTTGTTTTTACATTTAAACTGTAATTTTATAAAAGTCTGTGCTGCCTCAGGTAACTTTTCAATCGTTGATAAAAAGGATTTTGACATGACACATTTCTTTGCAGCAAGTATTTTTTTTTTGACTGTGTTCTGCATTTTTGCTGCATTTTTTGCAGTTTTTCTGTTAATTTATTTATTACTCTAGATGAGGATCCATGCTTCAAACAGTGTTTCCTAGGGGCTGAAAGAAACAATAATTCTTATATAAGTTTCAAGTAGTTATTCACAAACTTTATATGCATGTTTATGTAATGATATAAAAGGTCAATTGGAAAGGGGGTACTAAGTCAAAAGCATGATTTACTATAGAATCCACAATAGTGGGTAACCTTTTTTCTACAGCTTTCTACAAAAAGCTGAAGTTATTAGAATAATAACTTTATTATTTAAGTTTTTTTAAACACTTCTGTAACTGCTGACCTATTCTATCTTTAGTCTATATTTATTATCCCTATTCTGGCTATTAAGCTTGTAATGTAATGAACAGATCACAAAAATAGGAAGTGAAAACAAATAAATTCTTTTATACATATACTTTACTACCTTTTTATAACTGCATGTTATTTATGAATTATTTATAGCCTGCACCCAAATGATAGTAAAAGATCTTAATCTGATATATTATATATCTTTTTTCAAATAGAAGTTAACTTACCACTTGATAAGGCTATTGATTCTGGCTCTAATAAGAATTGTTGTGATTTAGGCTTTGCTTCAAATAGTTGTGATGTAGATGGCCCTTCCACTGGAAATTGCTCAGTTGATGGCTGTATAATGTGTGCACTTTGTAGTAAGGCTGTAAAATAAATTTTGTAATCATTACATTATCAATTTAACTGTAAAAAAAACAACTTTGAGCCTTTTTGAGCAGATGAACTCTACATAATGTTGGTTTTATATTTATTTATTTTTGGTGTTTTGTGTTATGTTTGCTAACCCTACTGAGCCACTTGCCAAATTATATTCTATTCAACTAAGATCCATGATTTGTTTCTCTGCTTGGATATTTGCAACGCAACCCTCTGGCTATAAGTTTGTGTTTTTTTTTTCGAAACGGAAACATTGTATTGTGTATGTAAAAATTCAAAATTGAAATATAACAAAATTAAAGTTTGTTTGTTCCTTGTGTGTTCCTGTACCACTGCCATGAAACTTTGGTAAGTTGTTGTGTGCATGTTTTGTGTTTACCTACTTAGAGAGAAAAAGAGGCATTGCAACGCACGCCAGGCATAGCTAGAAGAATATCACAAAAAACTTACATAAATTCAATGAAGTGTAATAAAAAAAATTGGGCTGTGTAATGTTTTAATGAAAATAGAAGAAATAATGTGTAATAATGTGTGCTCCACTATAAAAACAGGTAATTATAATTAAATTCGGGCGCCAGGAGCTAACACAAAAATATAACCGGAAACTTAGCGAGTAAAGTTGAACTTTTAATCTTCAGGCGGGAGGAATAAATAAAAGCAAACAAATTAATTTGACATTTTATTCTCCAGTAGGTTCTGTTGTATTATAAAAGGATATTGGTTATAGGCTAAAGAAGCACAAAACAAATATGTTATAAATCTAAACTCAAATATTTTTATTATTTAATAATATTATTATTATTATTGTTGCATCCACAAAGAATTTATAAGAAAATACACCTTTGTGTTTACGTTTAATATGATTGTAATAGGTTACTTGACGAGCCGACACGCGGTGGAACCGACGAGCACTCCATAAAAAAGAATGTTATAAATACCTCATAGATGGGCATCCATCCAACAGGATAAAAGTTAAATCCAAATTATTTGATTTAGAAATAAAATAGGTATAAAAAATATATAAAAAAAACGCCAATGGGCTGGAACAAAAATACAATCCATTAAAACTTGAAATAACGACCACCATATTTAATTGTAAAACGTGGTGCGTGGAGACAAAACTTACCGTTTTTTTCGTATTAATTCAGCATCGCAACAAGAATGGCAATGCGAATGATTTGCAATAGGAAACTAATACTGAAACAAAGCAAAATTTCCAAAAATAAGAACAACATAACGGTTTTGTAATTCAAACTATCACGAGACAGAATAAAAATCTACTCACCAGGAAAAATACGGGAGCCCACTTCAAAACCTGGGTTTATCCCTTGCAATAACAAGATATCACAACATTTTATGCAGAAATACACCGGTATGTAGCCGGATTAAAAATTTATTTAAAAAATATCGGCGGAGACAAAATTACTCCATCGCCGATCGATCGCAGAGTGAGATCCTCAACTGACATCTGTCAAAATGACAATTAGAAAAATACGTTCGGAATCACTCTCGTATCTAATAAAATCGATTACAAACCTTTGTCCTATAAGGCGTGAAGCAAAATGAACCACATAAACACGACCTTTATGAAACAAAATCTTTATTTTTTTTTAAACATGTAACGAATGCAAAAACAGTCGTTACATTACATCCCTCCCCGAAAAAAAGAAAGGAACTTTCTTTTGGAAAAAAAGAAAACAGAACCTATACAAGGATAATAAAGAGAAAACCAAAAGCTCTCTTAAGAAACTAAACATTTCAGAAAACAAAGTTCTGAAACAAACAAAATTGAATAAGACTGCCAAGATATTAAAATCTGCTAAGTCTTATAAAAAAACGAAAAGCTGCAAAGTATAAACTTGAAAAACCAACAATTTCAAAACAAAGTAGATATAAAACTGCTAAGATCCAAATGAAATCTGCCAAGTCTTATATAAAAAATAAACAATACAAAAAACAAGTACAGTAAAGCAACATAGCCACTGACTAAAAAAAAAAAACCCTACAAATCCCTTGTGTGAGTGCAGATAGGCACCATCGCCTCTGACTGACTACAACTAACAATATCAACCCCCCCTTGTGAGTGCAGATAGGCACCATCGCCTCTGACTAACGACAACCATCTATAAACTCCCCCCTTGTGAGTGCAGATAGGCACCATCGCCTCTGACTAACATCAACATTCAACAAACATCCCCTATATGAATTCAGTTAAGCACTAACGCCGCTGATTATATTATTATAAATGTGTAACAGTTCAATCTTGCATAACAAAAACAAGATTAGACTATTCACATTATAACAATGACAAACACAAAACAAAAAAGTAACAGACTACAAACGAGTTTGTTATAAAATGAATAGCATATTGTGATCGGCATAACACCACCAATCTCCCGAGCACAATAGCCAAAAAATATGCATATTGTGATCGGCATAACACCACCGAACTCCCGAGCACAATAGCAAGAAACAACGAAATCAAGGTACAAATTCCGGGATACGTATAAAAAATTATAAGGGATTTCTCAACAAATGTCGAAGAAATATAACCCTAAAGAAAATGAGACGTCTCTCAGTCCAAATCCGAGGTTTGAAAAACGTTTCAATAAAAAAGTCACATCCGAGAAAGCATAAACTATCCAACTCAAAAACAAGAGTGAACTAGCAAAAAATATAACAAAAAATGTTAAGACTTAAGCATAAGACTAAATCTTAAACTAACAAAAAATATTGTTATTATAATATTAACATCATAAGAATAATAAGATGTTAACAAGATAACAAAATATTAAAAGATAATAACATAATATACCTATAATTATGTTACTAACATGAAATAAAAATATAAGATCTTTTGATGTAGACGATACATGGTGTGGAAGAAGTATAAATAAAAATTGATCTAAATGACCTAAGTTAATTTTTTAAATACTTCAGAAACTGAATCTAATAAATTGATATGAAGTAACCTAACATACTATTCCCTTTCAAAACGCTATTACCTTTCATTCATCATCCTATTACAAGCGTGCTTCAAACAAAGTTATCAAAATCAAGACCGAAGCTTAAGAACCAAATAAAGTTAAAATTTAATAATATCTTTAACATGATAACGACCAATAGTGCCTTTAATTAAATCCTTTAAAACATAAACGTTATCAGAAACTTTTTCAATTATTTTACACTTAATAAACTTAGGTGCAAGTTTTGCTGAAAAATAAACAGGTGCACTAGACTGAACAAAACTCCTCCTCCACACAATATCACCTACAACAAGAGAAATGACTCTGCGACCCTTATTATAATAGCGAGCATTACGCTTATAAGCTTTTAATAAATGAGCTTGAACTTTAACAAAAATATCACTAAGTGAATTAAGAGAAATAGCGAAGTGGTTCCTATCTCCAACTTCAACTTGATTTAAATTATCAATAGAATTACTAAAATGATGTAAAGAAGCATCAAAAATGAGTTCCCTACCGAACATCAAGAAGTTTGGTGTAAAATCTGTAGCAAGACTAACACTATTATTCAAAGCTAATTGAACATGGGGTAAAAACTTAGACCAAGTCCTATGATCATCTTTAACAAAACATGATATGCAAGTTTCAACTGTTTTATTATATCTCTCAACAGGATTGTTTTGAGGAGTGTATAAAGTATTATAAAATATTTTAGTGATATTAAAACCTTTCAAAAAATCTACAAAATGTTTTGAAGTAAATTGAGTACCATTATCACAAACTATTATTTTGGGACAACCAAACTTAAGAAATATTTCTTTATCAAAAAGTTTACAAATTACTTTTGTAGTGGCATTAATCATGGGAAATATCCAACAATATTTAGTGAAAACATCTACAATTGAAAGTATATATTTATGACCAGAATAAGATTTAGGTAAAATTCCTATAATATCTACTGAAAGCATCATCATAGGACGATCAACTTTCTTAGGATTAATCATAGTACCAAAAGGAGGAGATGTGGTATGTTTATATGCTTTACAAGTATCACAAGATAAAATATATTTTTGAACATCACTAAACATTCCTTTCCAAAAATAGTGTTGTTTTAATTTATGCAAAGTTTTATGAATACCTAGATGACCTGAATTAATATTATCATGATTAGATCTAATGGTATCTAAAATATGTTCCTTAGGAATTACTATTTTCCAATTAAGATTGTTAGGGACTGTTAGGATCAAATCTACCTTTACAAAATTTATATAAAGTGTTATTTTCGACTCTAAAATTGTTATATTTACATGGTGATTTCTGACAATTAATAAACACTTTTGTATACCAAGGATCATAAATGTCCTCATCCGGTAAAATTAAACTATTCTGAGTAACGTCTATTACAGCAATTTCAATGCGAGATAAAGCATCTGGAACCAAATGTAATGAACCTTTTTTATGAATAATATCAAAAGTAAATTGAGAAATTCTAGCGGCCCAACGTGCTAAACGTCCACTAGGATTACTAAGACCTAATAACCACTTCAAACTAGCATGATCAGTGATAACTGTAAACTTCATTCCTTCAATATAAGGTCTGAAATGTTCAATTGAATCTAATATAGCCAATAATTCACGCTCTGTCGTACTATAATTACGTTCACATTTATTAAGAGATCTAGAATAAAATGCAATAGGATGTTGTTCGCCATTGTCATCTTCTTGACTCAATACGCTACCAATGCCAACAGAACTAGCATCACAATGTAAAAAGAAAGACTTTTCAAAATTAGGACATACTAAAACAGGAGATTCAACTAAAGATTGTTTTAAACTTTGAAACGCGATTTCAGCTTCTTCGTTCCAAACAAGAGACTTTTTAGAATTCTTGCTACCCGCACTCAATTTAGTCAAAGGGGAAGCAATATCAGCAAATTTACAAATGAATCTACGATAATATGAACACATACCTAGAAAACTTCTAAGTTGTTTTACTGTTTCAGGACGAGGAAAATTATTAATAGTTTCTAATTTAGAAGGATCAGTATGCAAACCAATACTGTCTACAATATAACCAAGATAACGAAGTCTATCTTTACAAAATCTACACTTTTTTTAAATTTACCGTTAATCCTGCCTGTTTTAAAATATTATAAATTTTATGTAAATATTCAATATGTTTATTAAAATCTGAATTTACACAAATTAGATCATCTAAATAACAAAATACGGCATTATCAAATTCAGGACCGAAAAGTTTATCTACAAGTCTTTGCAACTCAGCTGGTGCATTAGTAAGACCAAATGGCATACGAACAAATTCGTATAGTCCTTTACCAGGAACTACAAAAGCAGTTTTTTCACGCGACGATTTTTCAAGAGCAATCTGTAAAAATGCTTTAGAAAGGTCAATGGTACTAATAAATTTAGCACCTCTAAGATTATCTAATATTCTAGAAGTATAAGGAAGAGGGTAAGAATCTTTAATAGTGACAGAATTTAAACGCCTAGAATCTAAACACAATCTTGTACTACCATCCTTCTTCTCTACGGCTAATACAGGTGAACACCAAGGAGATTTAGAGGGTTGAATAATACCTTCCTTCAGTAAAACTTCGACTTCATCAAAAAGTTCTTTTTGTTTAGCAGGACTCAAAGGCCAATATCGTTGTTTAAAAGGTTCGCTAGTAACATTAATTTTATGTTCAACAAGATGAGTAAGACCTAAACCTTTCTTTTCGTAAGAAATGTCTTCAAAAAGTGAAATTGTTTCATTTAATTTTAGTTTCTCAGAAGGAGAAAGTTCATTAGAAGAAGTAACTGTGCAAACTTGAATTTTACTGCTATGCACAAAAGTAATGTTCTTCCACAAATCCTTAGCTAGATCAAACTCTAACCAAAAATCAAAACCTAAAATGATTGGAGGTTCAAAGGAAGGAATAACAAAAAACTTAATAATTTTAGTTATATTATCGCAAGTAACTGGTAAATCCATGAAACCAATAACTTTCTGTGGAGAACCATCAGCTCCATAAGCAGAACCAAGAATAGAATTAATCTTGAAACCTAGCTTTAAAAATTGTTCATGACTATTTGAGCCTAAAACGCAAGTATTAGAACCACTGTCTAACAATCCTGAAAACTCATTATTATTTACTGTAAAGTTTAAATAAGGTCTAGTGTCGTTATGCTTGACAAATAAAATAGGTGCTGACCTATAAATTTCAAAAAATGTTTTTAAATAATTTAACCAATTTTTAAATTCTCGATTACGAGTTATATCATCAGGTTTGTGACATTTAACAAGTTTCTAATGCATCGAGTCGTGCACAGTTTTAACAAAAACAGGAGCTCGATGCGGCCTAATTAGTTTTTTGACTCATCAGAGTTTTTGGTGTAAAAATTACAAACGTCACAATTCTTAGAAGCAACTCCAACTTTATGACATTTAAAACATATAACGCCAGGAAAAGATGGGCAATTTTTAAAGTGATGACCAGCTTGTTTACATTTTAAACAAACAAGGTTATTAGAACTACATTAGATTTAATAGGTTTTTCAAATTTCACAAATTCCTTGAAAGGCTTTCTATTAACAAAAACTTCAAGTTCTTTAGCAAGATCAAGGAATTGTTCTACAGAATCTATATGTTTACCAAACACATATGGTGTATAAACAGGCAACATATTATTTTTAATTATATTAACTAAAACTGAATCGAATACTGGATTCAAAAGACGACTAGCCATGTCCATAATGTCAGTAATGAAATCTGGAAAAGATTCAGACTGTTTCTGTTTCTTCGTACGAAGATCATACTCTAGAAAATAATCAAAGTCAGGTTTATCGAAGCGTTTAAGCAAAGCTAGTTTAAGCTCGTGCCACGAAGCAATACGAATACGAATAGTGCGAAACCATTTAATAGCAATACCACTAAGCAAGTCAGAAAAAGATCCTACTAACAAAATCTCATCAAAATTTTTATATAGAAAATATTCCTCAACTTGAGTTATAAATTCTCTAACACACGTCTTTCCATCAAAATTTATCTTACTACGTTTCAAATCTGGTAATTTAGTTGTAGAAGGCAAACTCTTTTTTATGTGATCATTAACAAAAGCATTCAAAGAATTAAAAGAAGGCAAAGCATGCGTAGCAAAAACTGAAGAATGAGCAACCTTGTCATTCTGAACAAAGGGATCACGAACATCTGACATATTTATCATATCATGTACAATAGCAGCATTTGCAACAGCACCAGGACCATCAGAAATCTGATTCTCCGAAATTGAAGGAAATTGAACTTCTTTATCCATGATGACAAGCAAAAGCAAAATGCAATAAAGCAGAAACCAAGCAAAATTAAAGTTTAAAAAAGTTAAATAATATTTGAGGTTAAGTGTATGTTTTCAATGTTAAATTATTCAAGTGATTAATTATCGCGCAATGTAGCAATGAAAAGATGCAATAATAATTTACAAAGTTAAATTTAACTATAATAAGTTTAATTACAAAGTATAAAAGTTTTAATTCAATTATTTTATAAAAGTTACAACTCACTTTGTTAAAAAGTTAACAGTTATGTTCTGTATGAAGATATAACAAACATGGTCTACACTATACAGTTATGTTTGTTTTGCAAAGTAACAAAAATAAATTATGTTGTAACAAATGAGTTAACAACAACAAAATACAATAAAGTACAATGTGAATATTGTTTACAAGAATAATAAGTAGTTTACTATAAAATTATAGTTATAAACTAACAAAAAACAAATTATGTAAACAATATAAAACAAAGTAAAAGTATTGGATGCAACAATAAATCAATACAATATAAGACAACAAGGAAAACCTACTTCATGTCCCTGGACTAAAGCGCCAATTATGTAATAAAAAAAATTGGGCTGTGTAATGTTTTAATGAAAATAGAAGAAATAATGTGTAATAATGTGTGCTCCACTATAAAAACAGGTAATTATAATTAAATTCGGGCGCCAGGAGCTAACACAAAAATATAACCGGAAACTTAGCGAGTAAAGTTGAACTTTTAATCTTCAGGCGGGAGGAATAAATAAAAGCAAACAAATTAATTTGACATTTTATTCTCCAGTAGGTTCTGTTGTATTATAAAAGGATATTGGTTATAGGCTAAAGAAGCACAAAACAAATATGTTATAAATCTAAACTCAAATATTTTTATTATTTAATAATATTATTATTATTATTGTTGCATCCACAAAGAATTTATAAGAAAATACACCTTTGTGTTTACGTTTAATATGATTGTAATAGGTTACTTGACGAGCCGACACGCGGTGGAACCGACGAGCACTCCATAAAAAAGAATGTTATAAATACCTCATAGATGGGCATCCATCCAACAGGATAAAAGTTAAATCCAAATTATTTGATTTAGAAATAAAATAGGTATAAAAAATATATAAAAAAAACGCCAATGGGCTGGAACAAAAATACAATCCATTAAAACTTGAAATAACGACCACCATATTTAATTGTAAAACGTGGTGCGTGGAGACAAAACTTACCGTTTTTTTCGTATTAATTCAGCATCGCAACAAGAATGGCAATGCGAATGATTTGCAATAGGAAACTAATACTGAAACAAAGCAAAATTTCCAAAAATAAGAACAACATAACGGTTTTGTAATACAAACTATCACGAGACAGAATAAAAATCTACTCACCAGGAAAAATACGGGAGCCCACTTCAAAACCTGGGTTTATCCCTTGCAATAACAAGATATCACAACATTTTATGCAGAAATACACCGGTATGTAGCCGGATTAAAAATTTATTTAAAAAATATCGGCGGAGACAAAATTACTCCATCGCCGATCGATCGCAGAGTGAGATCCTCAACTGACATCTGTCAAAATGACAATTAGAAAAATACGTTCGGAATCACTCTCGTATCTAATAAAATCGATTACAAACCTTTGTCCTATAAGGCGTGAAGCAAAATGAACCACATAAACACGACCTTTATGAAACAAAATCTTTATTTTTTTTTAAACATGTAACGAATGCAAAAACAGTCGTTACAGAAGGGATGGCATTTCTTGTCAAATGTTTGCTTGGCAATTTAAAATAACCCTCAAAGTGCCGATGGCAAATACGAACAGAATTATAAATGTAATTATTTCCCCTCTCTTGAGTTGCACTGTCGAGTACAGATTTCAACTGGTTAAACTTCTCTGTATGAGGATATTCCCATTTAGGGAATCTGTGTAGCGGTCCTATAAATTTAAATTACATTTTATTGTAACACAAGTCTTTCAATAGAAAGTGAGGACAAACATAATAAAAATTTATCAGATGCTCTTATGGAATGGAGTTTATTTAAATGTATAGTGTATAATTTAACTTAGTTTTCAGATCGGTGAATAAGAGTAAATTATGTCTAGTAATGAAGACCTTTATTTGGCTGTATGATGAAAACATATTTTAATTAAATAGATATCAGATAATGCTGTTAGTCTTCCAATAAGTAAATAAGTTACCTATTAATGTAATTGATAAACTCACCATCAATATCACATCCAAAAAAGCATTTTCATTCAGTTGCTTTCGGCATTTTCACAATCCAAGTTCGTAAAAACAAAATCAAAGTCCGTGTGACGAAGCGCCAAGATATGTGATGCAATCAGTCCGGGATCCAAGTAACAAGCCAGTGGGCTTAGCCAAGTTGAATATCTATAATCGCTATCGCTTTAGAAAACTCAGCAAATGTATGGGACTTACATATCGTCATCGTTATGTCACGTGGTCAGAGCAAACAAATTTTCAAATCGTAGCCAAGTTTACAAGATATCCGTTCGTTCAAACAAATAGAATAGAACGTTGTCGATTCTACAACGTTGATCACGATAACTCATACAAATGGTAGCCAAGTTTCACTTTTGACAATCGCTATCGTCTCGTAATCTAAGTTTTTGTTCGCTACATTAGCGATTGCCGAGACCCACGAGATAACGCTAAAAAGATGGCGCATTTGGAATCAGCTGTTCTAAGTAGCGGTGGTCGTTGCGCAACTTAAACGTTATTGAAACGAGCTATCGTCATAATAACGGTTAGCAGGTTATTTGAAAAACCTGCTAACCTGCTAACATGCTAACGCTAAAGTAGCTAATAGCGGTAGTCGTTGCGCAACTTAAACACGTTATTGAAACGAGCCATAATAACGGTTAGCAGGTTATTTGAAAAACGTGCTAACGTGCTAACATGCTAACGTTGCGTTTCGTTATCCAATGAAATGGAAGTGCATCAAAGCTAAAAAAAAAAAAAAAGCTCATCAAAACTTCACGGAGTCGTTAATGAATTTTGGATAAATAGGGAAGCTAAAAAAAAAAAAAAAAAAAGGTCATCAAAATCTTACGGAGCCACCAAAAACCATTAATTCTTGCGCTTATGGTGAAGCAACCGACAATTTGAGCATTTTCAGCATCAGTGAAAGCTAAAAAAAAAAAAAAAGGTCATCAAAACCTCACTAGGATATTACGTGTTGCTCATGATATGACAAATAGCGACCAATAGCAGGATAGCGCGTTTTAACAACCGCTATTGATATCCGATAGACAGTTGCGTTTCGTTATCCAAAAAAGATGCTACTGCCCACCGCTAGTTCTAAGACTGGGATGTTTATTATTCGTTCAAGTTGATTTTGGACTTTATTTGCCTGTTAACATTGGAAATGCATATTTAAAATATGTTGTGGTGTGCTCGTCATGAAGAAGTGTGGCTAAATCTGGGCCGGAAAAGAGATTTATATTGTCAGTTCGTGGATACAATAGTAGGATTAATGTCGTATAGGTACTTTGTTTACACAAAGTTGTTTCGTTTGTTTCTTATCTAGGTACCTAGTTCAAGTTGCGTGCGTATCACGTCATTGTTTATGTTATACATTCTTAAATATGAGAAAGATTCAGTCAACAAAGGGCGTTTTTAAGTAATATCTAATCATTAACGTATCCGAGCCGCAAACTATTCCGGGCTAGCTCGGGATCTAGATTCCATCCTTTCTTTAAACCTAGGCAGCAATTTAGAGTAATTTAATAAGTTTAAGTCACAATAGTCGTTTAAAATTAAATTGTGCACTGTAGATATAATATATAAAATAACTTCAATCAATAATAAACTTCAAAATTTTAGGTTTATAATAAATTTAAACTCTCCCGCGCACAAAGTACACAGTCGTGACTTTGACGGTTTGACGGAGCGCTCACCATAGACTATTACACATTGTTTTTCTATCCACGTTGTAGAATGAGCGATCGACACAGTTGTGTTGACTTGGCTAGCAAATAATCGTTTTCTAAAATCGCTCTCGCTAAGACGTTAACAATTATAGAAAGAGATTACGTTTGAAACGTTTGTAACGTTTGTAACTTGGCTAAGCCTGCTGGTATCGTAACGCGTAGACCAGAAAATCCGTAAACAAGCCAAGTCGTAAGAAATAACCAAATAAACACAATAAACGCACAAAAACTCAAAACGAAGAAAAACAAGTAGCAAGTAATTCAAATATGGCAGACATGTAACGAAACGAGATTTCCCAACTATGTATCTTAATAATGTTGCCATGGTGAAAATTATTTCCGATATATTTAATATTTTGATTTGATTATAACTTATTTTTCTTTTCTTTTAATTAACTTATAAAGGGACATATGTGATAAAATATATTTTTTGTTATTAACATTTGTTTCCCTGATGTAGCTGCTGCCATCTATTGTCGTATTTGTCAATTTAGTTATGAATTTTACCATCCTCCATTAATAGATGGCATTAGTTTGTATGAATTATTTTGAAATTCTATTATGTAAGGAAGTTTCACCCGCCTGGGCGTATCTATATCAGTATAAGTGTATAATCTATGGCGATTGTCTAAGCTTAGTGGACATGAAATTGATAATCATTTAGTGCGTCATAATTTTCGTGAAACTCAAAGGTAGTGTTTTATAGATTCTAGTGATTAACACCGAAGCCGGTATTTAGTAAAGTTAGTAAAAGACGCTCCTTTTGTTGTGTTTGATTGTGTTTCTAGTTAGTAAAGAAGTATGGCACGTCTAATTTTGTTGGGAATTGCTGAAGAACAGCGAAATCAAAATGTTTTGCGCATTGAAAGACGCCGTCTGCGCGACACTAGCAATTTATTGGAGTTGCCCGAAAGAGAGTTTATTGCGAATTTTCGTTTGAGTAAAGCTGGATTCCAACAAGGTTTTGGAAGAACTCTGTCCATACCTACCACAAGCTCGACGAAAAACGGCTGTTCGCAATGAACTTAAAGTAAGTAGAATATCTTCTTAATTAAGTCATGTCTTTTTATTGTGAAAATATAACTTGTTTGATTGAGAAACTTAATAATGTTTTTGATTGTCTATTATAGGTCTTGGCTGCCTTAAATTTTTTTGCTAATGGATCATACCAACGCAATGTAGGTAATTCTTTCCTCTGGAACATGTCCCAGCCCACGTTTAATAAATGTCTCCATGAAGTTACTGATGCACTAAATGTCTGGGAAGTACTCCTTAAGCACATCAAGTTCCCCTCATCTCGGCAAGAGAGGGAAATTATTATGAAAGTGTAAGTTTTGTGGGTGTTTTAATTATAATATTATTATGTTAAAATAAAATTATTTTAATCTGACCTATTGTATAACTGTTTTCAGGTTCATGGAAAAATTTAAATTTCCAGGCATTATTCGGTGTATTGGGGTGAATATTTCATTTCGTGCATTTTTGATATTTTGAAGAAAAGTAAAATAAATGTGCCTATTAATGTTCTTTATATATTTTTCTAAAAGTTTTTAATTATTTTAAGCGAAATGTAACAAAGGGACAGTAATCAGACATTTAGTTTTGAAGATATTGATGTTTGTTTTTTTGAAGAAACGGTAATGAGATTTCACATATACTGATATTAGATATAAATTTATGGTATATATAGGGAATATATAGTATATATAGTAAATATATATAGAATATATATGGTATATATAGGGAAACCAAAATGATAATTAGGAATAAAAGATGTCGAAGACGTTTTTTCATTCTCATAATATATTTTTTATAATTTTCAAGTTTTTTCCATTGATTTTATTTTAATTTTGAACTCCTTCGTTTTTTGTAACAATAAATATCTTAATCTTCTCATCTTCTTTTTTAATTCTGCCACTGTAGATATTTCTTTACCTTGAGATGTAGAAGGATGCGGATCTTCTATCACACTTTGATTCTCTGATAGATGAAATCCCTCTTTAGAGTTTACTTCAGTCCTGCATCTGGTGTATTGTATTGCATTGTATTGCATATGTTGTATTTCCTGACTTGATGAAACAATGTAAACTAATACCACTGTTCAAATCTGGTAGTTCTACGGATCCCACAAATTTTCGGCCTATTTCAATTCTACTTTATTTTCTTTTCTAATTTATTTTAAATCAGATGTTAAGACATTTTATTAGACACAACCTACTTCATAAAAAGCAGTTTGGCTTCACAAGGGGACGTTCAACGACAGATGCGGGCGTGGAATTGCTGAAAGATATATTCGATGCCTGGGAAGACTCGCAAGATGCCCTTGAAATATTCTGCGATTTGTCAAAGGCTTTCGATTGCGTACACCATTATACACTCACCAGGAAATTATACCACTACGGCATAAGGAACAAGGCTCTCGACTTCTTGACTTCGTATTTAAGCAATAGAATTCAGAGGGTCGATATTAATGGCAAGAGATCTTCGGGATCTGAGTTCACCATGGGCGTTCCGCAGGGTTCAATTCTAAGTCCATTTTTGTTTCTAGTTTATATTAATGACTTGCCATATTACATACACATATACATTACATTATTATATTGTAATGTCGTTTAAATTGAAATGATTTCTTATATATAACCGCTATATATTGTAAATGTGAGTGAGACCTAGGCTGAACGCTTTTAATTTCATTAATTCTCACGATAACTGATCCATGCTTGCACTCTGTTGTGACAGGTTAGCTCAAATAGTTATGGCACTTTCTTCAAAAGGCTATTCCACCCTATATTTGTCTTACATAAACCCTTACATCATTACAATATGTCTGGACTTTAAAATAGACTTTGACCCCTGAGTTTGTTTCGGCGTTTCTTCTCAGGGATAGTCATAAGAAAAGGCCGACGCCATCTAGTTTAAAAAAGACGCGTAAAAGTGTCTGAAAAATCCTAATTGCAAAATAAATAATTTCATTTCATTTCCTGTCTACTTCAAGTGGATCTTCACTATCACTGGAACTTGGGGAATGCATTCATCATTTCAATACCACGACTGCGTAAAATATTTTTTTGGTAATATTTGTTAAAGTTATCCCTCCATTTTTTTCTTTGCTGTCTCCTGGCTCTTGGGGTTAAATCACCTACTGGCAGAATTTTCTTTTGTTCCTTTCTTTTTAGGCATCTTTGATGTTCCTTTTCTTTTTCTAGAGCATAAAGGACAGGGTCTGATTTAATTTTTTCATATCTTTTTCTACGTGATATTTTTGCCTTTACTAGTATTTCTTCTCTTGTTCGAGGCATTACGGCTTTAAAAAAAATGATTTGTATAAAATTTATGGCGAAATAAAAACAATCTTAATAGAAATAAGTACTCTTTCAATTTATGAAATATAAACAGTTCATTTTTTTTTTTGTATTATTAGACATTATTAATAAGCTAGGAAAATGTTCGAATATAATATAAAATTAATACAATTGATCAATTATATTTGTCAGTTGTAATATAATAATATACAGTGAGTGGTTTCTAATTACAAAAAATAAGGAAAACAAAGAAATATGTACTGTATTCTTATATTATATAATTAACGTTCGTTTATACTCATTATCATTCGAATAAAGAAGCACGGTAATCAATGGTAATTAGAAGATTGGTAATTAGATTCATTATTGTTTTCGATAAATTGCCGGTATTGAGGACAGTACAGCATTGATAAGTTTATCAGCCGAAAGAGAGACGTATACCGGATATATCTGCAAAAAAGTTCTTTGAAAAAAGAAATATAAGTACCTTTAATAACACGAACGGTTTGTAGAATTATTCCGAACCACGTCGCTTTTGGAAAGGAGAACTTCCATTTATGTAGCCACAATCGGTCTTCCACGCGTGTGTTCGGCTCGGTGGGGGAGTGTTGACTCATGCTATGGCAACTTAGAACAAACCCCTTTTTAAATCAAAATAGCGCCATCTAGCCGTCAGATACACAAAAAAAATCGAGAAAATGTTAAGTGTTGCAATACTTAAATATATTATTTCTATGCTGGAAATTTACGCTAAAAGAAATTATAGCAATATTTTTTTAAATTATTGATTCTAATATAGCTACATCAGAAATTAAAAGGATTTATTTATTATAGCTTATGAATATGCTCAGTTGCTTAAAAATAAAGAATTCGTTGAATAATTCCGATGCCTTTTCAAAGTTTGATAAGGTTCTAATTTCATAATAGCAACACTAAATCACTTAATTGCAAATGGCTGCGCGCGAGTGTTTTCTACTCGTGTCGGTTTTGTTTTGCTATTATGTTTTGCCTTAATTGTTTCGCATGTACATCCACGTTGAGTATATTATTTATTTAAGATGTCCTGAATTTTCCTCTAGTTAAAACAAAGAATTTGTTACATTATTTACTGTTTCTTATTAATAGTGATGTGTTATTTTATCTACAAAAACATTCTTAAGTTACATAAATAATTATACTTTGAGATGCATTCATTTACATTATTAATAAGATGTGTAACAAATTTTCTTGCTTTAGCGCCACAAGAACAATAAAATGATATAATCATACATCATATAAAGATAGCAATTCCTACGTAAATATAGTATTCTATAGTCGTATAGCTATAGCTACGTAAATGTAGCATTCTATAGATAGCTGTATACCTACGTATAGCTATATGTCATGGAGAAGTTTACCCTATCTGGCGGCCAGAGAGCGCCACTCCTTTAAGCATTGATAATACTCGAGTTGCCAGTCTATTTCCAGTATACTATTGTAGTCTTTGTGTTGACTGTCGCCGACTATTGTGTGTGAAGCGCGGTGCACAGTTGCACGTAAATATTAAAATATCGTACCGAACATGTCTTCGAACGGTAATTATGGGGAAGTGTAAGGACATTTTTTAAAGTTGTATGGAACTGCTTAAATATGATCTTTCGTAACCAATAAATTGTCTCTGTCTAGCTGAACTATCCTATTATCCGAAAGAGCGATAAAAAAGTCGTTCTTCAAATACAAATTTTAAAAAGAATTGCCTTTGTACTAAAATCTGGTAAAAGGGACACAGATGGTAATTAGATCTAAGGTTCTTTTTTTAAAACTTTGTGCATTTCTATAAAAAAAAAAGATTTTTCAAAGATTGCTCCTTTTAGAAAAACTAGTTAACTATACAAAAATAACGTTAAGTTCAAATTCTTTCAACGTTTTATATATTCTTTATCCTCCGCAATGTGATATGCACGAAATGAAATATTCACCAATGGTACACATGTTGTTGAGATTATGAAAGCACCTCACTATCACTAGTTTAGTTGTCTATGCCCCTACTCTACAAGTTGTCGTAGACGATGCGCTGCGGTGTGGATTCATGTCTCTTAAAAAACGTAAATTGTGCAAATGTAAATTAAACATTAAAAGTGTATTCCAAACTATTATTTTAATTACCTCTCAACCCAAAAATCTCAACATGGTAGCAGAGCGTGGTTGACTGAAGGAATTGTGAAAAAGATTTACTGGGTTGCGATCCACGTAAAAAAAACGACAAAGGAATTTTTTTTTGCACATTGGCGTCCGTGAGTAATGTAGTCTCAATATTACCGAGTTTATTATCCGAAAAGACAAACTTCAGCACATGGAAGTTTCGTCTAAAACTTTTACTTGAGGAAAGACAAGTTGCACATGTACTATTGAGTGAAGAACAAAACGATCAAGCACAATTTAAGAAAGACGATGCCAAAGCGAAGTCGATATTGATTATATTTGGTAAACATCCGCCTTTTGTTTGTATAATTGTTATGATACCCTTTTCTTTGGAACATCCGCCTTTTGTTTGTATAACAATTATACAAACAAAAGGCGGATGTTTACCAAATATAATCAATACCTATCAACTTTGTTACCTGATTGTTGAAAACATTTGTAGCTTTGTCCAAATTTATTATAATAAGCGGAAAGAAGAAGTTCCCTAGTTTTTGTTAATACAAAAAGCATAGCATTATTGTGTACACAATGTTCTAAACCATTTTTTCTTTTTTGAGAACGATCCCGCACATGTGCGCCAAAAAACATCTGACGAACAGTCGTTACTGACAAAAAAAATAAACACAGCCTCGATCTTTTTGTTTCTACCGGTGTGTGCTTTAATACTCTACAAATCTGCCAATTTTGAAAAAAAAAAGACCGAGAATGTCCTCCGTGAAAAATAAAAATGTCCAAAGTGGGTGGCGCGTGTATTTTGTTCGGGCGCTTGGTAACTGTAGTAACCAACGGCCCTCTCGGATTGTGACGTTTTAGCTACGCAGTAACCGTCGTCGATCTGGTGGGTATGCAGCTGGGGCTCGCCTCACCCGCGTCTCACCCCTCACGCCCCACACCATTGCCCTGTCTAGACATCTCCGTCGACTGGCTGAAGAGTTTATAGACTGTAGCTGCGTCATCGAGCGAACGCACTAGGGTTGTTTAGAAATAATTACTTGTTTGATAATCAAATACGTTTGAGTTTTATAAAATGATAAATAGCTTTATTTCCTCCTCTGTTTTTAAACTTAATCGTTGAAAATATTCTGAATCTGGTAAATAAATTTAATATTTAAAATAAATAATAAATATTCATATGGAAAACACGAGCGAAGTAAAGAAAATTCAATGAATTTCAACATTTCATTAATTGTCGGTACTCCCGGTCGATTCATCAAAACACTGTCAAAATTATCTAAGAATGCTTTTTCTAATTCTTCAATATAATTGTTAAACGTCTCTGTTCGGACTTTCAATCCACCATAAATTATATGAATCTTTATTATAATATAAACTTTTTAAAGTGACTGTATAGTTTGGTTTCATCAAAATCAGGTTTCTCCTGTAACAGGACATCAAAGTTTGCGTAGTTATGTTTTTACATCCGTGCGCTGCACAAAAATCGAATCGTAATTTTTCTTTAAATTTGCGTGTGCACCCCACTGATTCT
Organism: Shargacucullia verbasci; assembly: GCA_947562105.1. NCBI lineage: Eukaryota > Metazoa > Arthropoda > Insecta > Lepidoptera > Noctuidae > Shargacucullia > Shargacucullia verbasci. Next base: position 15,654,015 of record OX387281.1, on the reverse strand, counting down.
TACTCGCGGGAGTACTCTAGCCGGTAGGCATATAACGCGCGACCTTGAGCGAGTGACGGAGCTCTGCCTAGATAGCGCAATGGCGACTAGACACGTTCTGTCCAAATTCATGCTATTTTACACTCACTGTGAAGCTACGAGAGATCATATTACAGTGCTTGGATTCGGAAAATGTTACCCTGTTACAACAGTTGAAGGGGTAACCCGTTCGGAACGGGTTACCGTTCAATAGTGTAACCCTTTGAACGGGTTAATCCCATGAACGGGTAACCCAAACGAAAGGGTTTTGAAGAGGTTATCCATTGAAGTGGGTTATCCTTAAAAAACAACACATACGAAGTGGTTTCTCTAACAACCCTTTCCAAAAACTCTATCAAAAACCCTTTCAACGGGTAACCAAAATGGTCCCTGAAGGAAACATGTTCCAACTGATTTAAACCCAGCAGATTTAGCTTTTAGGGGCATTGACCCAGAGCATCTCAAGTCGTCATCTTTGTGGTGGGAGGGTCCTTTGTTCCTCACGGAGGATCAGTCTCAGTGGCCTACTCAACCTCACACCACACTTAAAAACTTACCGGAAGTCAAGGTATTACTCTCTGCTGATGACATGTCCAGTAATAATTCGCTGATCTGATTTGAAAATTATTCCAGTTATATGAAACTTAAGAGAGCTTATGCATATGTTTTACGTTTTATTAACAATTGTAAAAGAGTCAAATCTTTTTTTTGGGCGGGTAGTTGTACAGTACATAACTAAAAAACTTGCTCCAATTAAAAAAATACATTTTAAATAGTTAAAAGCAATTTTTAGTGATTTAAATGCTATATTCTTCAATATAAGTCTTTCTAACTGCCGGACAAGTGTTTCCCTTCTTTTATCTCACTATTTACAATTTTTCACCAACTTTCACCAACTGACTAGACGACAATACACTTCCAATGGAGTCCATCAAGGTTAACATCACTGATATGATGGATATGTTTAACAAGAGGATGATGGAATTTGAAGCTAAACTTCAGAAAGCACCTGCTGCCACTACTTCTGACACCTCCTGTTTGGCCACCGAGTTCTCTACATTCCGGAGTTTTATTGTGGAAGCGCTTGGAGCTCTTCAGCAACAAGTACAGCTGCTGTCCTGTAGTGTAGACGATCTGGAGATGCGTGGTCGCAGAAAAATGTTGTTGCTGCATGGAGTATCGGAGAAAGCCAAGGAGGAGACTGCTCAGGTTGTGACTCAAATCATTAGAGATCACTTCAAGATGGTTGACTTCTCGAACAGTGATATCAAACGCTGCCACAGAATGGGACGAACCACTTCGCTCAAACCAAGGCCTATTGTCATCAAGCTGCATAGTGTTGCTCAACGGGACACAATTTGGTTTGAAAAAACCAAACTTAAGGGCACAGGTATCACGGTTTCCGAGTTTTTGACCAAGGTACGACATGATCTCTTCATGGTTGCACGCGAGAAGTTCGGTGTCACTAACTGCTGGACAAAGGCGGGCTCTGTGTTTGTCCTTGAGGCTAATGGCACGAAGCATCGAATGTGGAGTTAAGCAGCATCGGACAGCAGCAGTCACAGCAGTCACAGTCGCAACAGGACATCGTAACCATTACACAGCCGGCTCCTGCAGTTGCTAAGTTAAAGCTTGCCGCCGCTAGAAAATAACTTGTATTTCTCTTGTTTACGCTCAGCTACGTTTCCGTGAGTAGTACGCTTGGCTTCTTTCCTTTCTGTATTAACTATTTCCCCCCTTATTCTTATTTCTTTAATTTTATATTTATTACAATAATTATGACAAAAGCGGGTGCTTGATCGCCCGACATTCGTTTGCTGTATTGCTGTCAGGTGTCATTAGTTTTAGAACGTGTAGAAACATACGGCGGCGGTGCCACCCTCAACCTTTTCTATTATTTCCCTTTCTTATTCTTACTTGTTTTTCATTTGCCGTGCGCGTTTTATTTTATTTCTTTACTATATTTTCTTCCAAATTATTGTTTTTAATCGTTTTGGCCATACAGTAGTTTAAAAATTGTTATAGTATAATTATTGTGAATAACTTATTGTACACAACCGGCAGGTAGAAGAATACTTACTTGTTGTTTTTGTTTATTCAGTTGAATAAACCTCATTTATTTCATACCTACATATATATTTATATATTTACATCGTCATTTTTATTGCATTATGTCAGATATTAGTTGTGATAGTTTTTACTCTGCCAGTAGTGACGAGGAAAGCTTTGCGAGTATTCCTACTTTAGCTGATTCGCTTGTCTCACAGTTTTCTGATGTCGCAACGAATTTTAATTTTGTCCACATCAATGCCCAAAGTATTCCGGCTCATTTCCCCGATATGCTCGGTTGTTTCGACTGTAAGAATATCCACGCCATTCTAGTCTCGTGAGTCGTGGCTAAAGCCATGCCTCGCCTCACATTCCTATTCTCTTCGTCTCCACAACCACCCCCTTCAAACGCCGGCGAACATCTTTTTATAGAAGTTGAGCTTCATCATACCAAAATCCATCTTGGCGTATATTATTGTCCTACCCTTCGAATAAATTTCTTTTCTTCCTTTGAAAATATTCTTGAAAATTTAATCCCTCTCTATAGTCATACAATTATTATGGGTGACTTTAATACGTGCCTCCATAAAAATGATTTCCGTGCTTCTTCACTCTCTTCCATAGTAGAATCTAATAATATGACAATTCTAGACCTAAGTGCTACTCACCATTTCCCGAACTCAGTCCCTTCACTTCTTGACCTCATATTCGTTTCTTCCAAAACCCATGTCGCTAAACATGGACAGTGTTCAGCAGACTCATTTTCTCACCATGACTTGATTTTTTGTCGTATAAAGTACGCCCCCCAAAACCTCGCCCTAAAATCCTTATGCTTCGCAATTTTAGTGGCATGGACCTGGACTGCCTTCGTGATGATGCTAGCAACATCGATCGGTCTTCTCTTGTTACAGCTACTTCAGTTGATGAACAAGTTGATCTGTTTGTTAAGAACCTCGTCCAACTTTATGATCGCCATGCACCTATTCGAGCAGTAAAAGTGAGGCATGCACCAGCACCCTGGCTTACGGAGGAAATAAAGCATCTGTTGTCCAAGAAAGCTGCTGCAAAATATAAACTTAAGCGTCATCCTAATAACATAAACATTAAAGAGCAATACACCGCCATCAGAAATCGCTGCAATTTAGTGTGTAGGGATGCTCAACGCCAACACATCCATAATTCAGTACAAAATGGTGACCCAGCTAAAGTCTGGTAATTTCTTAGATCACTTGGGGTCGGAAAATCGAAGCACGACAAAATTCCTACGAACTTAGATTTAAATTTACTTAATCAATACTTCTCTGCGTCGGCTAATTTTAATAAGTCAGTTAAAATTAGTACTTTAAATTATCTTTCAAATCTTCCGACACCCGATTTTTCCCCATTTGTCATTGATCAATTCAATAATATCAGCCGTAGTACGGTCCTTCCTATTCCGATGAAATCCTTCCTATCGTTTTTTATATCCTTAACTTCTCAGTTAAAACTGGTGTCTTTCCTCGTGCGTGGAAGGATGCTCAAATCACTCCTCTACCTAAAATATCAAAACCTGTATCTTTTCCTGATTATCGCCCTATTTCCATTTTACCGTTTCTTTCAAAAGTCCTTGAAAGCCTAGTCCACTCTCAACTCTCCTCGTTCCTTTCCAGAAATTGTCTCCTCAACCCACTTCAATCTGGCTTCCGTCGTGGTCACAGTACCACGACAGCGCTAGTTCATATTACGGATGATATCAGGTCGGGCATGGAAGCTGGAAATTTAACTGTACTGGCGTTATTAGATTTTAGCAATGCCTTTAATACGGTTGATTTCGATGTCTTGTTGGGGATACTTCGCTCTCTTAACATATCTCCAACGGTGATTGATTGGTTTCATAGTTACCTGTTTGATCGCCGGCAACGTATCTGCCTTGAAGATTCAAAATCCTCTTGGTGCAATTATACAGCTGGTGTACCACAGGGTGGCGTTCTTTCTCCTTTACTCTGCGCTATATTTATAAATTCCATCTCTCATCGACTCTCTTCTTCCTACCATCTTTATGCAGACGATCTACAAATTTACTCGCAGGCACCAGTTGAAAAGTTGATTGAAGCTGTTGGTGTTATTAATGAGGATTTGGCTCGAATAGGTGACTGGAGCTCTAAGTTTGGGCTAAAAGTGAATCCTACCAAAACACAAGTAATTGTTATTGGTAGTTCTAGGATGATCGCTAGGGTCAACTGGTCGGCACTTCCTCAAGTAACTTTTGATGGAACGATAATTCCTATAAGTGATACGGTAAAAAACCTGGGAGTTTTCATTGACAAAACCTTGTCATGGACCGTCCAACTAAAGGAAGTCAGTCGGAAAATGTTTGCATCGGCATCATCATTGAAAAGGTTGCGAAACTTTTTACCAACTGCTGCTAAAATTGCACTGGCACAATCCCTCCTCCTGCCGATTTTAGACTATGCTGATGCGAGCTATCTCGATCTCACTGCCGTGCAACTGGATAAACTTGAGCGACTTCAAAATTTCTGTATTAGATTTATATTTGGATTACGCAAATATGATCATGTCTCTGAATTTCGTACTAAGCTCAAATGGTTGCCTAACCGTCTTCGCCGGAATACTCATATCCTTTCACTGCTGTATAATGTACTCTTTAATCCATTTACTCCTTTTTACCTAAAAGAACGGTTTGAGTTTCTCTGTGATTCGCATTCTAGATCCTTGAGGTCATCAGAAAACCTGGTGCTTAAAATCCCAGCGCATTCTTCTATGTTTCGTAATAAGTCTTTTTCTGTACAAGCTGCTTGCCTGTGGAATGCGCTGCCACTTACTATGAGACGTGCACAATCTTTGACAACTTTTAAAAAACTTGTCAAGGAACATTACCTGACGCTGTAATAGAGTACTCCAGACTTGCTTCGTCCTAATTTGCAGATATTTGGATATTTAGTGTGTATATATTTGACGGCGTCGGTCAGTGAAGTACGTCGAATTAGAGTGACAAGTGACAGCTGTCACTCTGACGGAGTGTTGTGTCGTTGTCAGCGCGGGGGGAACTTCACTTCACTTGAAAAGCGAGGACCGTCCGCGTGCCACGTCTACGACGAATCGTTTAAATTCGACGCAATCATTTATAGTTTTTGATTTGTTCTTTGTTAAATCAGTTATTAACGGTTGATTAAAGTGTGATCTATTTCTATTTTGGTATTTCAATAAAAGTTAACCTCCTGGGACCACGTGTGCGATGGACGTCACTGAGGTCGGCTGTTCTGCGCCGATATCAGAAGTGGGATCGAACGAAGATCAGGCCGAGAATACGCAACCATCAAAAAGCGACCCCACAACGAAACTATTGTCAAGCATGGAGTCGCTCTTATCCCGGCTGATTGCAATGCCACCGCTCCAGTCAACAGTGAGTACTAATGCACCAAAACTCATTCCATACGATCCCGACGATACAGACGCCGATATTGAGGGTTGGTGTACCCTCACAGAAATAATAGTGGAGAAGAAATTTCTTGAAGGCGTCGATAGTAGTGTAATATTGGGGCTTCTGCAACATGATCTGCGATCCGTCCGATTTCGATCATCGACGCTTCGTCATACTGATACCGGCTTCTGAAGAAGGGGCCGCAATTTTACAATCGGCTAGCAGTTGAACGTCAACTGCATGGAACAAAATCATAAAATCTTCCACTGTTTGTAGATAGGTTTTATCTGTTGGATGATATTAAAGGCAACCGCTGAGCATGTTGTTGCCACGTGCCATCATCGTCTTCCCAATCTTTTAAGCCTCCACCACAATGGAAACACATAGTCCTATCTCCTCGACCGGTGTAAAAGAAACCGGCTTCTGCCAAATCCTCAGGCTTCTGACGCATTTGTCGGGGCCAGTCTGAGAAACTAATCAATCGTTTTGATTTGGAACTGAAGTCTGGATGCTGAGGGTTGAATAATCGATCATCAAGCTCACTTAACGGTAAGGTAGTTATTCTTTTCCTACTCAGTATCGATAATGATCCAAGACCATACGCATCCAATACTCTAATTGGAGCATCATTTTTATTTATACTATCTTATTGTTCTTGTTAATTATTACACTTATGAGACTGTAATAAATTCTCATAGCAGTTACAACCAATTTATAAATATTTTAAAAGGTGAGGGGAATAAGCATAATAAGTAAGTAAACAATTTATCTCATTAAAAATTTTTATTTTCAAGACACCATTTTTTTATACACAAAACATTTTTTAAAGCACATATTGAGTCATGGTAGATACAACTATATACACTTTCAGAATACTTATATCGATCATACAAACTTAATAAATTAGGACAACTATAATCTTCTAAATTAATCACACTATTATTGTTATTATTTAAAATTCTTTTCAACCATAGCACTTTTTCATGTCCTTTAGTATATATACACTTATCTTTCAAAACATCTAAAATTAAATACTGATAACATGAATAAGGTATAAATCCTTCACTCCAGTATATTTTTCGGTTACGCTCAATCCATGCAACTTGTCGTCTTTCTTGTTTTGTTAAGTCGTAAAATGGAAATGGTGGCTTAATTAAAAACACTTGCAGTTTTTTATTACAAAATATAGAAATTTCTTTTAGAATAAATTCATTTGCTTCCGTTTTAAAGCCTTGAACGTCTACAATAGCAGTCATGATAACCTGCGTACTATATTGCTCAGAGGTTTGTATTCCACAAGTCGATCGTTAATAATCAAACAATATGCAGCAGTGTTATCTGGTATTGATGTTGAACATTCAATTTCCAACCGAACGTCTACTGGACCTGTTTTTAGGTTATCGTTCTGTCTTGAACAATCTATGATAAACAGAGGAGCTTTATCTTTAAAGTCCTTTAGACTGAGTAAGGGATCCAACGGACAGTTGTAATACGACTGGCGAAATTTCGCATACATTTCATATAATATACTGTATTTGTTCTCAGAAAATTTCAACCCTAAAGGTTCATATGGATAATATTGCGAATTTAAAAATAGAGTTACGTTCGTTACTTCACAATGATCAAATAGCGAACTATCTTTTAATTTATTACTCTTCCTATTAGTTTGTAAACAGAAAATAACATATCTAGGCTTTTCTAATTGTGATGCAGTTTTAACTGACCACGAATGTTTTGTGGTTTTAGGTAGTAAAGAATATTCATACAAATCCCAATTTCTAAATGCCATTTGAATAGGTTTATCTCTTTCTAAATGTTTCAAAAGTGTCAGTCGTTCTCGATCTGACACTTTTATGTGAGGTACTCTCCATTGTATCTTTTCTATATTGATTTGGAAATGAACAATATCATCAGTTAGTACGACACTGTTTAAGTTAGAGTTACTTCTGTTCAATATAAGTTCATGTTTACAATTTATTACAATTTTATTGTAATCTTCAGCAAATCCTAAAATCTTATTTAACGGTATTACAGCACTAAAATGTCCATTATTTTGAAATCCAGTTAAGTTCCAACCCCATATGGCAGCTACTTTGTTTTCTGCTTCGTTTAATGAAACGTATGACTTTATTGTAGACGTTATTCCCGAATTTTTTATACGATCTATTTCAATACCGTTTAGTTCGTACCTGATGTCTTGAAACAAGAACATAATAGGGTTATTACTGAACGAAACAGTCTTCTCAATCGGTTTTCCATCTTTGCTGAAGAGCTTTGCTTGACCTTCGATATAAATTGAACTGGCCGATGGTAGCACGTATATGTCTTGCTGGTGGATGGGAATTCTGATTTCATCGTTTTCTCTGAAGCAGTTATTGTAGGGATTGTAAGAATGGACTTCATAACTTTCGATGGAAGTATCGTAGTGTGGTAATTCATTAATCTGTAGCATATTCATGTTTTTAAACCTAAAGCTTTAAGAAAATCTATATTTGTTTTAGTCAACTTCTTCAATTTTTTCTTACGTCTATGCACTTTAGTGGTTGTAGAAGAAATAAGGTGTTTTATTTTATTTGTAGGGTTTATATTATATAATATCATATTGTTTTTCTTAAATGAAGACGTATTTGAATATGTTTTATAGAGTTAATACAGTAACCAAACTGATCAACAATTTTAATAGATATAGATGAAATTATATTTTTGTTCACTGGAAAGTAAATAACAGTCTGCGGCGTTTCTATGTACTGATGATCTGCAGTAGTATTAGTTACAAATTCATGAAGAATGTGAGTTGGTAATCCGTTATTGTAGGAACCGTATATTAAATCACATTCAATTCTTAGCACAGGGGGGTAACTCTTATTATTAAAATGTGTATTTGATTCGGAGTTTAAGACTGAACAATAAAGCAAACCACACTCATATTTTCCGGATAAACTCAGAGGTGGTTGAAAATACGATTCTAATTCTGATTTTTTGCCTGAGATCGTCACTGTTATAGACATACTTGCATACTGAACACTTTTGAAAAATCTTGTTTATTTTATTTATGTCTATACCAGAAATTCATTAGAAAATTTAAACAGAGATGCCCACAATTGAAAGGGTGATCGCCTTGTATGTTTTCATAGTTGTAGTGAACTTTAGAGCCTAAGTATTTTATTAATTCTTTTGGAGGTTTAAGATTTCCGTAACTGTCAAAATATTCAATATAATCATTGTATTTTGCATAGGCTACCCAATGAGAACCAGGATTCTTAGAATTGTCTAAGTTAAGCACTCCACATTCTTTTTTGAAGGGAGAATCAGGGAGCTCATCTCTCATAAAAACGCCTCTAAAAAAAGGAATACTGCTTCCATATTTCAGAATGTCAAAGTTAGTCAAGGCACGGTTGGGTAGCCGATATTTTAGTTTTTTGCTTTTGAAAAAAAAATTCCAAGTCCATTTTTATGCGGTTTAAGATGTAGTCCTTTACCGATACAAAGAGCTTCCATTTTTTCATTATGTCTCTTCGATTCCTCATAAAGTTTTTTAGCCATTTTGAACTCATTTATAGTCTTTGCAATAACAGCTGCACCGCCTGCTAAAGCTCCTGCGGCTGATAATCCCGCAAAAATAGGAATCAGAGGTAATACTCCGCCAGTTTTTGGTATAGGAATGACTCGAGGAAGTTTAATGGATGAATTATCAGCTAATTCTCGAGCAGCAGCCATTGCTAATTCTATTGCCACTTTCTTGCATTTTGGTTTTAATTTTTTCATACGTTTTTTCGCAACACTAATTACATTTTTAAATTTCTTTTTAAGACCTTTTCCAGGTGCAATTTTTCTTGAAGAGTTTTGATTACGTGTTATTAGACCAGAACCTGTTTTAATCTTCGCTAACATAGCATTACTTACTAAATGCGCTGCAATTTTTTCTCCCGTATTGGAATCAGGGGCACCTGTACGCTTTTTCGCCATTTTGTACAAAATTAAATCTGCCTTGTGTCGATCCTTTAAATTTGATGACTTCTGGTATGCAATATCGTGTTCTTTTCAATATTCGTCTAATTTATTTACACCTTTATCTCCACGTTTGAGTCGCTTAGTTAATTTTGTACCAGGTCCACAATAATTGTATCCTGGTAAATGTAATTCAAATGGTAAATGATTTATAAGCCAGTTGAGAAGACTACTCTCTCCAATACACATAATAAGACTGATAAATCTAGGATTAAAGACTTAATAAATAGGTATCAAAATACAAAAAAAAATGTTTGACGCTTGGCAGGTAAAGTTTATTAATTCTCATAAAACATTCGACTTATCAATCCAACTATTTTCAGTAGAAGACAAACCTAACCATTTTACAAAAACCCTACTGCCCTTTCTTTTAATAATTTTCTCAACTAAATATATATCAGGATGTTTCGTTTGTTGAAGCTCTTGGACATAAAATGCTCCTAAAATTGGCCGACCTCTGATCGTATCTTCAATTAAGTAAGTGATTGGAGTTGTATTTTGTATTTTGCGAATTTTAAATATTTCTGTTGACCAATTGGGTGTATATCCTTTTTCAAATGTTCCTTTGTACTTACTAATACGCACATAGTCACCCACTTTAAACTTGCTTTTCATACTGACTTTTTTCACCATTTTGTCATATCTTTTTAATATGTGTTTTTTATTTATACCATTGACCTTCGCAGGCATTTCATCAATTGTCCGATGATGGGTGTGATTGTATTTATAAATAACGTTTTTGATGGGTATCCATTTGTAGTTACCTTTTAAACTAAATTCTTTATACAGTTTTGATTTCAATGTTCTGATAAATCTCTCAACTATTGAAGCTTTTTTCGTGGAAAAAGTTGAGTAATGATTAATATTATAAGATTTCATAAGCTTTTGAAATGTATTATTATAAAATTCTGTACCGTTATCAGTTTGTAGGTTTTTAGGCCTGCGACCCTCATCCAACAATCTTTTGAAAGCATCACATACAACATCTTTATTTTTAGTTTTCAAAGGAAATGCCCAAGCGTATTTCGAAAATGTGTCAATAACTGTAAGAATAAATCTAGAGTTTTTATTTACTTTAGATATTGATTGCATATCAATTAGATCAGCCTGCCATAGATCATCGATATCTTTCATAATAACATTTCTTCGCGGAAAGTTCACTCTCGCAATTTTATGAATTTCATTTACTACATCAGCCTTACTCATGTTTTTAAATTTGTATAAAGGGTTTATATTAATTTTTTATAAAATATTTCTTTATATATAATTATTATATAATTTTTATTATTTTGTAAATATCATAACGAATGGTTTAATAATACTAAATTAAATACTGTTTGTTATCAGTATTTATTATTTAATTATGTTAGCTTCTTTTAGTTCTTCAATTATTGATATAATTTCATTATCATGATTTGTGTTGCCTGCATCTCTTGAAGCTACTAATAACTTTAATCTCTCAACTAATTCATTGGGATCATCCCAATATACCAAGTCAGTGTTGGTTTTATATTTTTTAAGCTTTGGCAAGCTACCTCCGAGCTTGGGCAGTTTTTTTTCTACTAAAGTCTCACTAAATAACGGCTTGATTATTTGACAATACTTAGTTCCTTTATCGCCTCTTATTTGACCTTTAGGATTAAAATCTCTCTTATGAGCATTAGTGTGATATAACATATCTTTATAAACAAGTTTATCTTTGTTTGTTATTAACTTTAAATCGGGTTTTCTTCGAAGTAAAAGTTCTTTAAGCCCTGAGGTTAAATTATAAGTCTTGCCACCAATTTTAACCAAAACCGTATTATCATCGTCTAAACTATCAATTTTAGAAAATGAAACCACTTCGTTGCCCATCATTAAAGTTTTGTTTGAGGTCCTTATTCCAAAAGGCACGTTCACTCCATCATAAATACCATAAATGTCTTCACTTTCTAACGAAGTTTCTACATCATTTTCTTTTTCCTTTTTAGGAGTGCTTTCAGAAATTAATACAGCATCGTGAAAATCATCACACTTATTCGAAGAACTTGAACTATTTTCATCTGACACGATTGTCATAGAATTTGGGGATATTAAATTTTCCACGTTTTTATCATTTTCTAAAAATCTATTAGATTTGACAAGGTTATTGAGAGGTTCCGAAACAGGTTTGAACATTTTATCTAGTGCTAAGTTAAGTCCATGTTCCTGGTTTTTCATTTGTTTTATTTTACTTTTTATCGAGTCGACAGACTTCATTAATTCTATTTTAATATTTTTCTCTATCTTCCTTTTATAACAAGTGAATTCAAGTAAGGACAGATTTGCACTAAACTGTATTCCTGCGAAATTCGTTTATAAATATGTTATTTTATTCAAAGTTAAAAAAGGTATCGAAATTCTGTCTGTATCTTCCATTATTTATTGGAGACTCTTTGTTGATAATTAAAAAATTAAAAGGAGTTTTCCAAACCATTTTACAAATATCTTTAAATTGATTCCATTGTAAATCCAAGCTGACATGTTCTTCATAAATATGCTTTAAGTTCACATCATCTTGTTTAAATATTATAAGAAAATTAACATTATCACGTAATAATTGTTTCGGAATTTTAGAATAGGTTTGAGATAAATAAAAACAATCTATTTGTTTATGTCTGCCCATGCAAAAATAATTACGGATATTAACTTGATTTTCGCACGCAATATCATCAAAAATAAATACAGAATTAGTCGAAGCCTCACTCGGAGCTATAACATCTGTAGCGACTACTACTCGCAACATGGCAAAAAGTAAAGCGCCATCTATCGGAGTGAAGATACAACAACAAACCCTGAATCGCACTATGAAAGTTTACAACGATTCCAACACATATACGAATATCCGACATCAACTGTCGGGCTTCGGCCCGCCAGGCTAACCACCTTGCCTGGTCGGAGGATCCTCCCTTTTCAATGGAGGAACACCATACCTCGTTCCTCCATAGTGGTGACCCCTGACAATGAACATCTTCGCAACCTTCGACGGCATCATCGCCTTCACTGCCCTCTCCACCCCTCCAGTACCCTTCGAGCAGCATCAAGCAAGTCTCACCCTGCCAGCCAGCATCCTCGGCCCCAACGGGTAACCACACGCTTGCAGCGACCGCGCAAGCCTGGTTCTTCCCATCGGCCTCTCATCAGCAACCTCGGCACAGCACACTGCACTTCGGCCGGTCATCTAGCAGAGCCCTTCTCTCCTGGTCGACGCAGCAGCCAGCCACTACTCTTCACTGCACTACCTCGACTCACTGAGGACTTCGCAGCATCACCGCACCTAGTTCCGACTCACTGCGAACTATGCGGCACTCGGTTCCGACTCACTGGAACTATCACTGGCCCTGGCAAGCAACCTCAAGACTCAACAGCATCGACCTCCGGTCTGGGGGGGGAGTGATGTAGCGACTACTACTCGCAACATGGCAAAAAGTAAAGCGCCATCTATCGGAGTGAAGATACAACAACAAACCCTGAATCGCACTATGAAAGTTTACAACGATTCCAACACATATACGAATATCCGACATCAACTGTCGGGCTTCGGCCCGCCAGGCTAACCACCTTGCCTGGTCGGAGGATCCTCCCTTTTCAATGGAGGAACACCATACCTCGTTCCTCCATACATCTTTATCCTCTTTGAATTCATAGAAATTAATCTGAGGAACTCTTCTTAATACTTCGCTCAAGAATCGATATTTTGGTTGAAAATAAGTTTTGGAGTAAAGATAAAGATTTTTAAATTTGAGACCATTTTCATGTAACAGTAAACTGATCATAACGTTTGTTTTGCCACAGTTCGATGGACCGCATATTATACAACGAATCGTATTTGGTAATAAAGCGCTATGTCTTATTTGTTGAGAAGGTTCATTAAATTGTATACCGCTAACTTTTAGAGATATTGGTTGCTTAATCAACCTCATCTTGTCAATGATTTTGATGAATGGCTAACATACGTTTTTATGTATAACTTTTATACTAAAACATATAAATTACGTAAGACGTAACATGGCATTTTGTTACTACAGGTACAGGTATGCACAGGTTTAGACATGTTTCATTATTAAACTAATGAGAATATTGTCTTCTCAGATTACTATAATCTAATTTAGATGATTCAAACTAAATAATTGACATCATTAGATATCGTATGTCACGTCGTTTATTTAGGTAGTCACTTCATCTTTGGCCTATCCATAAGTAGGTTCTGTTTGTTCGTGACTTAGTTTCTGAGGTATGTATTTATTATTATATAATATAGTGAATTATTTAGATATACTTAATTATATTGTTTATATTACTTTTTTTACAGAAGCATGTCATACTCGCCGTCTTACAGCCCGGTTATAGATATTGCAGAGAATTTACGTGAGGTAAGTAACAATTCAGGTTCTTTTAAATCGTGTGTATTATAAATATAGTTTTATATAGTTTTAACATTTGTGTTCTTGTTCTTTCAGAATTTGATAGAAGAGTCAGACCCCATAATGAATCCTTTTAACTACGCTCAAGATAGAGAGAGCTGGTATGCTGAAGTAGCGGCAAAATCACATGAGGAGTATCAACAACGGAAAGCTGAAGAACAAACTTTAAAAAAGAAAAAAGTTAAATCTAAATCTTTTACGAATAAATCCTTCATCATGCGTAAGGAGCCAGGACGTGCTCGTCATCTTATAAAAATTATGATACACGATTTGGATAATCGTAATATGGAGGACATTAACACTGAACCTGATAGTGCGAGAGTGAATGTGCAGTATTTAGTAACTAGTGACTATGACGATATAATGGATGAAACTGATCATTTAGTGGGTAAAATAGTGAAAAAACTGAGCAAATCCAATATGTAATCCTTTACTGTTGTATGTGATAATTTTAAATAGGTGACTAAGAAATGGTGAAACTGCTTACATTTTTATCTTAATTGTATAATTTCAATCATATGTATATTATTTATTGTTTCCTTTATTCTTAAACTAATGGGATTGGATTAAAAAATAAACTACTGTTATTATGATTTTTGTATTTTATTCTATATTATTAAATCACCAAATATTATTTATTATAATAAAATAAACACTCAAAACAAAACTTTGTTTCTTTCAAAATACTTATTTTACTATAAAATTATACACAACATTTTATTATACATATATAAAATACATTAAAACAAGGTAGTACAAAACATATTAAGTTGTTTAATTACAAGAAGCTCAGTATATGGAATATACATGAATAAATAACCTCATTAATGAATTTCCATTTTTCTATTTCCTCTTAAAATATTGTTTTAAAATGCCCCCATGGTAAAGTTCTTATTTTATCATTCATTATTTGACGCTTATCATCATTTTTTGACAAAACTATAATCTGGAAGGTATTTATTATTTGCCTTAGCATATCTAAGCGAACATTGAGCAAGTCCTCCTCTTATCCCTTTCTCTATCATTTGATATATTTCTACATTAGAGATTAGATCTAACTCAATTTTAGTATACAGTAACATAGCATCCCAACTGAGTGACGGTGAAGAAACGTAATAACAAGGATCCAAACCATAATGATTTAAACTCATTTTCCTGAATTTTTCAAATATATCACAAAGAAGTAAAACATCGCATTTAAGGTACAAATCTGTATATTCACCTAAATTTTTTATACCAAAAGTATTCCAAACGTTCATAGCATGCTTATAGTTTTCATCGGTTATAGATTCAGATGTGAGTTTGTTAAAGAATTTTGATGGCTCTGGCAATTCAGTCTCATCATATCGTTCCCAAGAGTCTATGTAATCATAACAGTATATCCCTTTTCTACGCGCAATATCAAATAATTTTTCATCAGTAAAAAAAGACTTTAAGTTTTTAAAATCTTCAGCTTTCATCGTTTTAACTAGTTTATCCATACTAGAGGATAGAAAATTGAAAGAGTCTATAAATTTCAATTGCGCAACGATTGTAGCATCTATTGGAATGAATTTCGTGAATGAAATATATTTTTCTTTGGTTCTTGGTATAAGATGGATTCGACCGTTTATATTTGACAGTTCATTTATGAACAAATGACAGTCATATCCGGATAAATTATGAAATACTATTGGTATAAAACTACATTGTTTTGCACTTAAATTACATGTGTTATGTGCAGGTTCTCGGTATTTTCCGGTAAAGTGGTCATGGTCCTTAACAATAATATCATTAGATAAAAACTTATTTTTACAAATATGGCACTCAGTACTGTTGCTAAAATACATTTGTTCTTCTTCAGTAAGTGGAATCATATTTTTATTTTGTAATAATACTTCATACATACGTTTAACATCATTGGTCAAAGATTTTACAAAGTTTTTAGAACAATTAGGTCCTCGGTAAGATACATAATCATTTAAATCAGGATTTGCATTACAGCAAATATAATAAGCAAAACATGTAGCCTCATGAACTTGTATATTTTCAACATATGCAGATTTGTTTTTATCTGAATATTCACGCAATAAACTTTCAAAATCTCCATATATCACTATTGGCACTGTTTGAGTTCTCTCAAAATTTAAAAATTTTATTTTGCTACCCTCCTCCGGTAAAATAGTTTGTATTCCTGCACATTCATGGTGATACAATTTGTCTTGACTATCAAAGTAAATAAAACATTCATCACATAAATATATTTTTGTTTTATGTTTAGTCAATTGCTTGTGTACAAGTTTTTCAAAGCTTTTAATTAAACAAAAATGAGTCTTTTCATTTTTAGTAATGTAAAGTAGATTAGTGTGGTGTAAACGACGAGATGATGTTTTATATAACGGACCTGTAACTGTATCATTGTTATCTAAACCATAAATGTTAACACTGATATTGGGATTATTTATTTCAAAGCGCTTAATATCATTAAAACTAGGAGGAAAACTCATATCAGAAATATTTAACAAGTCAGAATAATGTGGATACGAAGTTGTTCTATTTGGGTTGCTCTGAGTTGGAAACATATCGGCTACAACACACCAAAGAAAACAATGCTGGTCTTCATTTTTTATATTGAGACATGACTTTGTATTTATAATACGTTTAGGTAATGGTAAATAAGATCCCGCTCGCAAAGGATTATATTTAACGATATTAATTTCTAAATGACCAATCGAATCAATTGCCCAGCCTGACTCGGATTGATCAAATTCAGAACATTTGCAAAGAAGTTTACTACAAAACGTTTTATACAAGGATAAAATATTCGTGTTTTTCAAAACTGCATTATATTTTGTGTTAAAAGATTTTAAAGACTTGTCATAATTTTTGGGTAATATAAACCAAATAAATAGTTCAAAATTAACTTTTATAGATACATGTTTCTTCAGTAAATCTTTAATTAGATAATTAACTGATTCTGAAACTTGCTTCAAAAACAAATCTGGTGAAATATTATTTGCTCTAGGATTCACTCTATAACTTATTATTCGATTCCGAAAAGCAGTTGCAATTATACGAACGTTATCAAAATGTGTTTGTAATAAACAATTTGATTTGTGCACATTTGTTTTTTTATGCGCAGAATATTTACGGTACGGTACTGAAACATTACAAACTTTGCAGATAAACATGATTTGATTTTTACGATTTAAAACTAAAGTTTAATATTTTGATAATTTTCAAAGAAAGTACAAATATATTGCAAAATTAATATTGTATTAGTAAGTCAATTTAATATGCAAAAAAATTATTTAATGCAGATAAATTATTAATATATTAGTATCTAAATCAAGTACTATATAATTAACACCGAGTAATTTCAATATTAGTAATGATTAACGAATGGTGTATTTGGATACATTGTCGAGAGTTACAGTTTCAAAATTTTCAACCATTGCTTCTTTTAAAATTTATAGTTTTCGAAGTTTCGGAGTTCGAGGTTTCGAGGTTCGAAGTTTCGAAGTTCGAGGTTTCGAGGTTCGAAGTTTCGGAGTTCGAGGTTTCGAGGTTCGAAGTTTCGGAGTTCGAGGTTTCGAGGTTCGAAGTTTCGGAGTTCGAGGTTTCGAGGTTCGAAGTATTGGAGTTCAAGGTTTCGATTTTACAAATTTCGAGATTTCGAATTTAAGATACTTATTATTCTTATATATTTGAGCTTCTTGTAATAAACCGACGCCATCTAGTTTAAAAAAGACGTGTAAAAGTGATTGAAAAATCCTAATTGCAAAATAAATAATTTCATTTCATTTCATTTCATTTCAAACATGGATAAAAGAATATACATATAACCATCAATTTGGATTGGAATAAATTTATTTACTTCCATCTAATGAATAGGTAGATATATGATTAATAATTATGTCTATAAAAAATATTGATTAACGAATAAAGTGTACAAAAATTATAATATGAATTCTTCAAATTTCATTGTGTGGATAAAGTATAGGCTGAATAGCTTTAAATTCAGCTTTTGCTGAAGATACTAAAGCAGCAACCGCTTTCCAGGTCGCTGAATGTGTATATAAAGACGCCTTATAGTTTACAAGCGCCTGTTTCCATCTGTTGCTGCCGAGCTTTTCGGCATCCCTGCGGTTATATACCTTTAGCTCAACGTAATAATCACCGTCCCGCATCAAGTCCTGTTGGAAGGTATTTCCGGATGCAGTTCTCCGACTCAGCGACGACTTTAACACACTTGCTCGCACAGGTTCAGGCTCTCCCTCATCATCCTGTAAATGAAAATAAAAAACTTTTTAAGTCAACTTGCTAAGAAATTTGTTTTTAATAAACAGTTGTAGGACACCTCCAATAATAAACCACTAGGTATATGTATATTATTATATTACGCTATAATATTAGAACGAAAATGTTTTAGCGCTGATAAAATTAGACATACTATCCCTGATCAGCCTTTCGGGAATACAAGCGTGATGTTATGTTATGAAATAAACACGCCTGATACTTAAATTTGGAAATGTTGATGAGTAAAAAAGTTGATAAATCAATTATAATTACATAAAATATAACAAATCAAATCAAATCATTTATTCAACAAAGCATGTCTGTATTCCTCTGAAGGGATAGGCAGAGGTACCTACTGAGTACTGATACTGAGAATTTCTTCATGGAAAAACCCAATCACACTTTCTCCAGTAAGGGAATCGAACCCACTGCCTCGCATGTAGCGGATTGAATTCTTACACAAGGTAAATATTTGTATGATTTATATGCATATTATGCAAATATTTGTTCTAGCCTTGATGTAGGTATGCACAATATGCGCCTGTGAAATTTTATATAGGTAGTTGTAGCTGCACTCGCGACGTAGGACAAAATAATACTGTGTTTACTTCCAAAAACAAATCACAAAACTTAGATATTCTTATCAAAAGTAAAATAATAGATTTAAACTCACCGAGGATTCCAGAAAACGGCTGCGCTTAAGTTTTTTGGATCTTTTTAAAGATTCCCTCTCAGAATCCGAATCACTTTCTATTACATCCTTTGCTGATGGTGCAGGTTTCTTTGCTTTGTCCCTTTTGATGGTGGCTTTCGGTTTCAAAGACTTCGTCCTTTTTTTGGTCGACGATGTAGAAGGCTCAGCCGACTCTACTTCGGAATCGAACGGATTCACAATTGATGTTGACCTAAAATAAAATAAAAAAAGTTACAAATTAACAATATATCAAAATATAATCAAATTTTACAATCAAAAACTAAACAATTGCATGATCAATTTAACATTAATGAATAAAATAAATCAATAACATAGTTTTCAAATCTGGGATTCGAATCCCAAACATCACATTCAGATATAATATTTCTCATTACAAAACCATTAAGATAAGAGGTAAAATAAAGAAACTATCATGGAATACGTACATACTTGTTACGTGTAGATGGCACTTATCACAATCACCGACACTGTCTGCTCAGGGGCGTATTTACCCTTGGGCCAAAAGGGCCATGGCCCGGGGCGGCAAGCTGCGAGGGGCGGCGCAAGCCGCACCTCGCGCTCAGCTTAGTGCGACTTTCATTTGGACTTTACACGCCTGAAGAAATTAAAAAAAAGCCTACCTAATTAAGAAAAATTAAAACTCATTTGGTTGTAAGTTTGATAGACATCTAAACGTGAGGCTTTCTTATGCCTGAACGGCGGGCGGCTGCGGCGGGATGGCGGCGGCGGCGTGTCCATCGGACTCCATCGCGACTCGGGACTAGTCGGGATGTTTCGACGTTGCTCGTGTCGTTTTCGTTCATATTCATAGGCGAAAGCGGGCGGCAGAGGGAGATTTGTTCAATTTATGGGGCGGCAAATCTAACAGGCCCAGGGCGCTAAATTTTAAAATACGCCACTGTGTCTGCTGCAATAACAGCTTTCACTAATTATGAAATTATGATTGATGGATGAGCAACTTAGATCACATATTTATACCAGCTTATTGTAAGGTAGCGGTCTTATTAATTTTTGCAAACACTAATTATGCTCTTTGGCAATGTTTTTTTTGTATCTTATGTTTAAAGTAGTCTTATTATAAGGTTTATAATTGTTTGCTGTTAATTAGACACTATGAACGCAGCCCGCATCTCCAAATTGGGACGATGGCGACACACAGTCGCGGTTATTTGAGACGAAATTCTAAAATGGAAGTTGTATGTACCTTGACTGCACCTCACCGGTCTATTAGGAGTGTCCTTTCTAATTGGTTGCTAGGACTTTTGTATTGATTGGCCAACATATTCTGAACTCTAACTTTTTCAGATATCTAAAAGTTAATAATTAATTTAAAATAACTAGTTTACACAATTTCTTGCAGTAAAATCATTTCGCTATGTCTAAAGTACTGTTAAAAGAACTTTCTATTTAGTTTGTTAAATTTCTATTTAATAGATAGATATCATGTTTATAGTTTATCATTTTGAGATTGATTGCTCTATCTGAACATAATAATTTTAATGATTAGTTATGTTTACCAATACTTGTACAAACAATTTGTAATTCATAATTAACGAAAATCAATTTTTATTTTTTTTCGTAGAAGAATTATCACCATCGTGAGAATTACAATACTAGCAACCTTGTTAACCCTTCCAACTAAGGTCAAAGGCATGTACCAGGAGGGCTTTACATCGTTAGAGCTATTCGCGGTTCGAACCAACGACCCTTCGATCGCAAGTCCTAGGGACGGGATACAAGTATTATGAAATAATTGACCATAATAAACTATATTTGATGTTGATGATGATGATTATATTATATAGTATATAATATTATTAATATTTTAATTTTAAATGTGTGAAAGTAACAATTATCTAATAATAATTTTAAACATTGCGGTAAATACTTAATGATTCATAATATTGCTACCATTACTTATATGAATCTTAATATTCCGATAAACAGCTAATGAGCTAACAGAAGCGCACTGCATTGTTCTCATCGTCAAGTTCATTATTTCATTCGTTACGATTTATCAACGCGGTTTACAAACACGAGATGTATACATATAAATCAGCATGATAGTTTTTTTGCGCCCGAGCTGCGCCGAGCGCGCCGGTCGAACTTGAAAATGTTGTTTATATTATGTCATCCCAATTAGAAACGATAATTGTACTCCATTGTTACTTTGGTATCAGTATAACGAAGCGTCGATGATCGCAATCGAACGGATCGCAGATCATGTTAGTAGTAGTTAGTAGTTAGATAGCCTATTGAATGAGGAGAAAGCCGAGACGGTGTCAGATGAATTGTCGCAAGGCCAGAATAATCTAGGTGGCGACATAAATACGGATATGTTGCGTGCAGACTCGGATACCGCCTCAGCCGATTCTGAAACCCTTTCTGCCGGGTCAGATACACTTAGCGTTTATTCTAACCCTTATTTTTTTCTCTTTACCCAACATTAGATGTACAACATGAAATCGAAATTCATAATGAGCAAGATCGTCCATAAATAAAAGGTACCTATGTTATACTGTATGTATACATGAGAATGTGTGAATGATTAAAGTAGAACTAGTCGAAGAGACGGTGTAGTCCGGTCCATGCCGCATTTGGGGCCGGTCGAAGGGACACACCCGTCCGGTCCATGTTTGTAGTTTTATGCTATACAACTGGTCGAAGGGACAGTGTAGTCCGGTCCACGCCGCTTTTAGGGCTGGTCGAAGGGACACACCCGTCCGGTCCAGGTTGTTTAATAAAGGCACCTTACTAAGCTTGTAATAAGCCATCAGGTGCATAACCAAATAGTCGTAGGCATACAATGTTGTCATTGTATTGTGATAGACACCATGATATTATGTTCATCAGGACGGACGAGCAGATTATTAGTGAAGTTGTGGTTTTGCTCTTTCCAGGACACCTACAATTTCTACGCCCGAGGACGGTCGAATGTCAGTCCGGCCGTGACGGCGTCGGTCAGTGAAGTACGTCGAATTAGAGTGACAAGTGACGGCTGTCACTCTGGCGGAGCGTTGTGTCGTTGTCAGCGCGGGGGGAACACTTCTAGCGGTGGGCAGTAGCATCTTTTTTGGATAACGAAACGCAACTGTCTATCGGATATCAATAGCGGTTATTAAAACGCGCTATCCTGCTATTGGTCGCTATTTGTCATATCATGAGCAACACGTAATATGATAGTGAGGTTTTGATGAGCTTTTTTTTTTTTTTTAGCTTACCTATTTACTTAAAATTCATTCATTCATAATGAATGAACGGCTCCGTGAAGCAAGAATTAATGGATTTTGGTGGCCCCGTAAGATTTTGATGACCTTTTTTTTTTTTAGCTTCCCTATTTACCCAATTGTTGTTCGTGTCGTCTCTTGGCGAGGATTCATTAACGACTCGTGAAGTTTTGATGAGCTTTTTTTTTTTTTTTTTAGCTTCATTGATGCACTTCCATTTCATTGGATAACGAAACGCAACTGTCTATCGGATTCTTTGGATGTTAACTACTTTTACGTTAGCATGTTAGCACGTTAGCAGGTTAGCACGTTTTTCAAATAACCTGCTAACCGTTATTATGACGATAGCTCGTTTCAATAACGTGTTTAAGTTGCGCAACGACCACCGCTATTAGCTACTTTAGCGTTAGCATGTTAGCAGGTTAGCAGGTTTTTCAAATAACCTGCTAACCGTTATTATGACGATAGCTCGTTTCAATAACGTTTAAGTTGCGCAACGACCACCGCTATTAAGAGGTGCCAGTGGGTCGCAGTATGCAGGAAGGAATCGTACGCCAGACATCTTTATCTTCGATGTAATGATTGATATTATAATAAGCTTTAGACATTAAGGTATTCTTTAAAACAGACTTGAATTTTATAATAGGTAATTCAGTAATAGAATTAGGAATTTTATTATAGAACCTAATACTGTTTCCCATAAAAGACTTGTTGGTTTTACTAAGTCTGAAACCAGGTATCGCAAGCTTGTGTTTATTTCGAGTATTCAAGCTATGATGATCACTGTTTTTACTAAAATTGGCTATGTTTTTACGGACGTACATAATATTTTGGTAAATATAAAGAGAAGGAAAAGTAATAATATTTATATCCTTAAATCTCTCACGGAGTGACTCTCGTGAGCCCAGATTATAAATTGCACGGATTGCTCTCTTTTGTAGTATAAAAATAGTCTCAACATCTGCAGCCGAGCCCCACAGTAAAATTCCGTAAGACATAATACTGTGAAAGTAAGCAAAATATACTAACCTAGCTGTTGCCACATCTGTGAGTTGTCTTATTTGTCTGACGGCAAAAGCAGCAGAGCTCAGTTTGCCTGCAAGAGCCTCAATATGAGGCCCCCATTGCAATTTAGAGTCTACGGTAATACCCAAGAAGACAGTTGAGGAAACCAGATTTAGCATTTTACCGCCTAAGCTTACATTTGGTTTTATTTGAGTTACATTTGGTAGTGAGAACTTGATACATTTGGTTTTCTCTGCATTTAATAGAAGATTACTAGCAGAGAACCAGTTTGATATGACCTTTAATGTATGATTAGGTTCTACAAGATCCCTGCAATGGGGCCCGCAAATAAACAAATTATCGGGTAGGCTTAGTTCTGCCGCGTTTGCTGTCAAAAAAATTCGGCACTTAACTGATGTGGATACAGCCAGAATAGTTTATTTCAGTTATTTTCATAGCGTTATGACTTACGGCATCCTCCTCTGGGGAAACTCTGCAGACATCAATACTATATTCGTCTTGCAGAAAAGGGCTGTCCGAGCTATTTATAATCTTGGTCCAAGGGTGTCGCTGAGACACAGATTTAAGGAAATTAATATTCTAACTGTAGCGTCACAATATATTTTTGAAAATTTAATATATGTTTATAAAAATATTTCGAACTTTGTCAAACTGTCTGATACTCATTCTTTGAACACTAGGAATAAACACAACCTTGCTGTACATGCTACGCGCCTCCACAGAATAAGCAACTCGTTCATGGGACAATGTATACGCTTTTACAATAAGCTTCCCAATGATATACGTAATTTAACATTAAAGAAGTTCAAAATTGTAATTAAATCTAAACTTTGTAAAAAAGGATACTATAAAATTTCGGACTATTTAGATGACAAAAACGCTTGGGATTGAGCCGCTCTTTAGCCTTCCTTTTTTTTTTTTATATACAAATTTTGCCATTAATTATTATATTATTTACTTCATTATTTTGTTATTGTAATGTCGTTTAAATTGAAATTATTTCTTATATATAACCGCTATACATTGTAAATGTGAGTGAGATCTAGGCTGAGCGCTCTTCATTTCATTAATTCTCACGATAACTGATGCATGCTTGCACTCTGTTGCGACAGGTTAGCTCAAATAGTTATGGCACTTTCTTCAAAAGGCTATTCCACCCTATATTTGTCTCACATAAACCTTTACATCAATACAATCTGTCTGGACTTTAAAATAGACTTTGACCCCTGAGTTTGTTTCGGCGTTTCTTCTCAGGGATAGTCATAGGAAATGCCGACGCCATCTAGTTTAAAAAAGACGTGTAAAAGTGATTGAAAAATCCTAATTGCAAAATAAATAATTTCATTTCATTTCATTTCATTTCATTTCATTTCATTTCATTTCCCTGTCCTTTCTATTTACTTTGAATATCAATGATGTGTCATCAGCGAAAAGGACCATGTTTGACATATTATTATCATTGATCATATAGGGAAGATCATTGATATAAACTAGAAATAAGAGTGGGCCCAGAATAGACCCTTGAGGTACACCCATTTTGACTAAATAACCGGTAGAGGTGACATTATCGATAGCAACCCTTTGTTTTCGATTAGCCAAATATGAATTTAGAAGATTGATAGATTTACCCCTAATTCCGTAATGCTTTAATTTAAGAATAAGTGTGCGATGATCCACGCAGTCAAATGCCTTAGATAGGTCACAGAATACTCCGAGGGCGTCCCGTGCACCTTCCCAGGCCTCTAACATTCTTTGTTTTCGATTAGCCAAATATGAATTTAGAAGATTGATAGATTTACCCCTAATTCCGTAATGCTTTAATTTAAGAATAAGTGTGCGATGATCCACGCAGTCAAATGCCTTAGATAGGTCACAGAATACTCCGAGGGCATCCCGTGCACCTTCCCAGGCCTCTAATATAGTTTTAATTAAAGCGGATCCAGCATCCTCTGTAGATTGACCTTTGGTGAAACCAAATTGCTTGTCGTGTAAAATTTCACCATTTCTGTTAAAGTGATGTAGCATTTGGTTTAATATCAATTTTTCGAAGATTTTGCTTAACGCGGGTAGCACAGATATTGGCCTGTAATTAGAAGCGCTATTAGAGCAACCTGCTTTAAAAATAGGAACTATTTTACTAATTTTCATAAGATCGGGAAATATGCCGTCTGTAATACAAGTATTAAATATTTCTGCCAGAATTGGTGCTATGTTAGCTATTATTGAATCAATAGCTTTAGTTGATAGTCCCCATAAGTCTTCAGATCTTTTAGTAGCTATAGTTTTGAATGCTTTCAGTACGTCTATATGGGTTACAGGTTTGAAAGTAAACGTAGGTACTTGTATATCAACATTTTCCTTTAAAAATGTCTCAGCCGCGGCGGGTGACGAAAGAAGAT
This sequence comes from Shargacucullia verbasci, assembly GCA_947562105.1. Classification (NCBI taxonomy): domain Eukaryota; kingdom Metazoa; phylum Arthropoda; class Insecta; order Lepidoptera; family Noctuidae; genus Shargacucullia; species Shargacucullia verbasci. The sequence continues at coordinate 15,628,432 of OX387281.1, read as the reverse complement.
ATTTAGTGGTTTCTAATGGAACGTCAGTAAAGAAATTTTCGAAAAAATTGGCGACGACTGTCTTGTCTGAAACTAGTTCATCATTTATGTTGAAATTAATTGTACTATCCGTAAGTTTACGTTGTCCAGTTTCAGTATTTATTATTTTCCATGTCGTTTTGATTTTATTATTCGATTTCTGTATCTGATTACTAATGTAAGCGGCTTTAGCTTGAACACAAACTTTTTTAAACATTTTAGAATATCTCCTAACATAATTATGAAAATCATTATTCGATGTATAAGACTTTTTATCATATAGTTCGTATAAGACATCTCTACTTCGTCTTATACCTTTGGTTGCCCAGGCACTGAATAGTATTTTATTTGACAAATTTACTTTTTTGACTTTGCAGCTTTTGTGGAACTCTGTACATATAGCTTTAAACAATGTTTGATACATTTCATTGGGATTTACTGACTGAAGCTTTATTGTTTTTAATTGACTGTTAAGATTTTTACTGAATCCATCGAGACATTTCTTGGTCTACAATATATTATTTTCTGGCATTTAATAGTATTTCCGTTTAGCTTAACTAGTTGACATCTATGGTCAGAGCGAATACCACTAATGAGCGACTTTTCGGATATTTTAAAATTAATCATAATATTATCAATGCATGTGGCGGAAGTAGGCGTTACTCTAGTTGGCTCGGTGAACATATTTTTTAAATTAAATGATTTGAATAATGCTAGGAAGTTATGTTTATCAGCGGTATCTAGCAGAATGTCAATGTTAAAATCCCCACATACAAGTATTCTTTTGTTCATTTTTATTTTTCTAAGTGCATCCTCCATTATTAATAAGAATTGGGAGGTATTTGCAGAAGGTGGTCTATAAACACATACAATAACATATTCCTCAGTTTCTACACACGCGATCTCACATACTCGTTCCACAGAGAGGTTGCGAATATCAAATCGCTCTTTAAACTTTAAGTAATTTCTCATTAGTATTAAAGAACCCCCACCCTCTGCCGACTCTCTATTGAACGACCCGGCAACCCTAAAATTGGCTACATTAAATGACATTTTATTTGCCTTCAACCAAGTCTCTGTCAGGCATAAGATATCTACATCATATTTTTCACTAAACAACTCAACGTCTAAGATTTTGCCAGAAAAACGATTAATATTTTGATGAGTAAATATTAAATGATTACTATCGTTCTCTTTTGTCAGACAAGTAGGTTTAAATTACTGTTAATGGCAACCACTGTGTTATTAGTACTGTTACTAACAATGGAAGGAATAGGGTAAAACTTCGTCATACTGCCTATGACTGAGTTCATATTATAGACTAACAGAGTAGCAATATGTCGTTTATATCTCATAGGGAGATACACAGTATCCCTAGATAATTTAAGTTCACCAATAAAACAATTAGTGTCAAAGTATAAAAACTTGTCACTGTAATGACTTACTAAAAATTGGATGTGCATGTTAAGCATATTGTTAAATCCTCAGGATGAAGCCAAATAATACTCACTTCAGCAGCTTCACGTTTACTTTATTAATTAATTAATTAGAAATTAATATAAGACGAGACGGTGCGGCGGCGGACAGATCGTCCTCCTTCGACGGTCGGTGTCGGAATCATAGCGGTGGTCGTTGCGCAACTTAAACGTTATTGAAACGAGCTATCGTCATAATAACGGTTAGCAGGTTATTTGAAAAACCTGCTAACCTGCTAACATGCTAACGCTAAAGTAGCTAATAGCGGTAGTCGTTGCGCAACTTAAACACGTTATTGAAACGAGCCATAATAACGGTTAGCAGGTTATTTGAAAAACGTGCTAACGTGCTAACATGCTAACGTTGCGTTTCGTTATCCAATGAAATGGAAGTGCATCAAAGAAGCTAAAAAAAAAAAAAAAGCTCATCAAAACTTCACGGAGTCGTTAATGAATTTTGGATAAATAGGGAAGCTAAAAAAAAAAAAAAAAAAAAGGTCATCAAAATAAAACCAAAAACCATTAATTCTTGCGCTTATGGTGAAGCAACCGACAATTTGAGCATTTTCAGCATCAGTGAAAGCTAAAAAAAAAAAAAAAAAGGTCATCAAAACCTCACTAGGATATTACGTGTTGCTCATGATATGACAAATAGCGACCAATAGCAGGATAGCGCGTTTTAACAACCGCTATTGATATCCGATAGACAGTTGCGTTTCGTTATCCAAAAAAGATGCTACTGCCCACCGCTACGGAATCATGCTATGGCAACTTAGAACAAACCCATTTTTAAATTAAAATAGCGCCATCTAGCTGTCAGATACACTAAACAAAATCGTGAAAAAGTTAAATGTTGCAATACTAAAATACATTATTTCTATGCTGGAAATTTACGCTAAAAGAAATTAAACCAATATTTTTTTAAATTATTGAATCTAATATAGCTACATCAGAAATTAAAAGGATTTATTTATTATAGCTTATGAATATGCTCAGTTGCATAAAAATAAAGAATTCGTTGATTAATTCCGATGCCTTTTCAAAGTATGATAAGATTCTAATTTCGTAATGGCATCACTTAATTGCAAATGGCTGCGCGCGAGTGTTTTCTGCTCGTGTCGGTTTTGTTTTTGCTATTATGTTGTGCCTTAATTGTTTTGCATGTACATCCACGTTGAGTGTATTATTTATTTAGGATGTCCTGGATTTTCCTCTAGCTAAAACAAAGAATTTGTTACATTATTTACTGTTTCTTAATAATAGTAATGTGTTATTTTATCTGCACAAACATTATTAAGTTACATAAATAATTATACTTTGAAATGCATTAATTTATATTACAAATAAGATGTGTAACAAATTTTCTTGCTTTCTGGCGTTAAGCCACAAGAACAATAAAATAATATAATCATACATCATATAAACATATCAATAGCTATGTAAATATAGTATTCTATAGTCGTATAGCTATAGCTACGTAAATGTAGCATTCTATAGATAGCTGTATACCTACGTATAGCTATATGTCATGGAGAAGTTTACCCTATCTGGCGGCCAGAGAGCGCCATTCGTTTAAGCATTGATAATACTTGAGTTGCCAGTCTATTTACAGTATACTATTGTAGTCTTTGGTCGGAATGACGCCGCCGCCGTTATACTCACAGAGAGGTTTTATGCATTTTGTTTATGAATGCAGCGTTGCCAGAAGGTTACATTTCTTACATTTTTCGTAACTTTTGACCCCCTCGCGTAACATGTAAGTAATTTTTATATTTAAGGCAATTTTCGTAACTTTTGAGAACGACGAGATTTGTAATACTAGATTTTTATTGCAAACAGTTAACGAACGCATCCAAATTAAACGCACCTAAAACGTCTAAAAAGTATTTCACTCCATATCATACTCAGAGATGGCTCCGAATGAAACGCGCCATGACAAAATGAAACATATTCTGCATTAATTAAAACTTGATTTTGCTTGAGCGTGTGCGCGTACGTTTTCAACTCTACGAGTTCGCGCGGTTTCGTAGGTACTTAGTTCGAAAAAGAAAATTTACATGGCTTATTTTGATTTATGTTGTTGAATGTTGCGTAGTGTTAATGTTTGTTGTCATAGAACTGTAAGAGGTGGAAGTTAAAAAACGAAATTTAAAAAAAATGTAACTTTTGCAGCAAAAATGTAACATTTCAGGAAATGAAACGTAACTTTTGACTTAAGGGCCCTGGCAACACTGTATGAATGCTTATATTTTAGCAAATAATGTTTTAAACAAGAAAATAATTACACAGATTCATAGATATAGAAATATTTTTAAAGACAATAATAGCTTTAACGCTAACAATATGAATATGTTTATTTAGATTATTGGTAACGTCTACAAGGTATGGAAAAGCACACAAGATTATCTTATTACAGTCCAGGTTTAACATTAAGGCAAAACTGTCAGTGATATCTTGTTTAGTTACATTTAAACTGTTACCTATCAGTAGGGTTAAATAAGTATTTGGAGTAAATGAGTTATTTATAAGTGATCTTACTATTTGTGTGTATGAAGAATCTGGCATACAATAATTTTGAGAGGAATGATCCAGACTGTTGCTTAATAAATTCCCAAATCCTATACCTATGTTATCTGAGTACATAATTGAGCGATAACAGTCAACATTTTCACTACAATGAGAACTGGAGCCTACAGGTTAACAAGAATTAGGAGAAGTTATATCAAGACTTTCAAGGTTAGGAACAGCCCTGATACATTTAGGACCCGTTTGGGGTAACTGCACCAAAGATTTGGGTGGGGAACTATTACTGTTTGATTGGCTCATACAAGTACATATGGTGTTGCTGTAAGTCAGTGAGCAAATGAGCTTGTGGATATGTGTAATTACAATGCTGACAGAGTAAATCTGTCAGCATTGTAATTACACATATCCACAAGCTGATTTGCAGCCAGAATATGTTCCTCTATCTGTTTTTGTGATGTAATATACTTACTGTAGACTGACTTGAGCGACTCCTCCAGTATCTTAATTTCAGACTGTAAGCGCTGAGTGTCTATTTCATAGATTTTTTTACTATCCTCTATTTTGATTTGATAGTTACTGAGTTTATTTATTAAAGCAATACGTTCTTTCCTTAAATTAATATTTTTACAAAAATGCTTCTGTTTTTTCTTTAAATTATGACACTTCTTAATAATTTTATTTAATTTTACATATTTTTTTATTTTATTGTGACTAGTTTTTTTAATATATTGTTGATTTGCAAATGAATCTTGGTCTGTGAGATCAATGGTTACAATTGATTTACCTAAGATAGGATCAGAAGGTGACTTAATTAGTTCACAAAATAAGCTTTGGGTAGCAACAGCATACATTCCCTTTCAGTTCTAAAATTAGATAGTTCCAAATTTGCACAAACTAATTCATCCTCCAAATCTCTAACTCTACGCAAAGCCTCTTCATATAAGTTACTACACTGGTTGAAGCTGTCAATCACCACTTGAAATTTGTCTCGTTCATCGATGACCTCCAAGTACAGCTGATGTAAGTCCACTAACTCCCTTTTTAAACATGAATTTCTGTCAACAATTTGTTTAACTTCTTCCTCGCTATCATCTCTCTCTTGTAACAGTTGTTGACACTGAGTTTTAGAGGCTTGAAGTTCAGTCAGGGCTGCATTTAGTTTATACTCCATCTCTTTGGCAGTGGCCTTACGGGTCAGCATTGGCATATTATAGTAGTTGGAAACTGAAATAGGAAATAAAGAAATGTGATTAGCTCTGATAGACAATAACAGATAGAAATGAAAGGTTTAGAAAGAGAAAAGATCAATCATTTATTAAATAAAACAATGGCCTTTTTTTTTGTGGGTACAATTTTTAAAGTGGTTAAAATATTTAATTATTCTGTTGTTTATTTAGCTTTTGGGTCAAATATTCAAAGATTTTGAATGGTATAATCTTTGTTGATTACAAGTTTAAACAGTTATTATGTAAACAGAGTTCCTGGCTAGTGTCTGGCAAGTTTTTTTTTTTTTTTTCAAACTTTGCTCTTTTGACTATAACAGACCAAGTTAGTTAACTAAAACAGAGACAAAAGATTGTTTACACTTAACGGTTTCCTGACACAGTAGTCAAAGTCAAGATTTTTAGCAATTATAAGAAAATAAAATCATATACTCCCCGGTAAAATCCAAGAATAGTCGAACATCCGTTGTTGAGAGGTTACCGGCTTCGGTGGGTAACCAAAACTGTGTTCAAGTGTAAATATTTAGTTGAAAACAATCTTCCTGACTATTTATGATCTCTTGATAAGTTTTCCGTTAAAATTACACACTAATAACACATAAATAAATTAAAATATTAATATAAAGTACGGATAAAATTAGCGGTGGTCGTTGCGCAACTTAAACGTTATTGAAACGAGCTATCGTCATAATAACGGTTAGCAGGTTATTTGAAAAACCTGCTAACCTGCTAACATGCTAACGCTAAAGTAGCTAATATCTAGTGGTGGTCGTTGCGCAACTTAAACGTTATTGAAACGAGCTATCGTCATAATAACGGTTAGCAGGTTATTTGAAAAACCTGCTAACCTGCTAACATGCTAACGCTAAAGTAGCTAATAGCGGTGGTCGTTGCGCAACTTAAACACGTTATTGAAACGAGCCATCGTCATAATAACGGTTAGCAGGTTATTTGATAAACGTGCTAACCTGCTAACGTGCTAACCTGCTAACATGCTAACGTAAAAGTAGCTAACATCCAAAGAATCCGATAGACAGTTGCGTTTCGTTATCCAATGAAATGGAAGTGCATCAATGAAGCTAAAAAAAAAAAAAAAAAATGTCATCAAAACTTCACGGAGTCATTCATTAGTCCTCACGAACAACAATTCGGGAATTTTGAGTAAATAGGTAAGCTAAAAAAAAAAAAAAAAGGTCATCAAAACCTCACTATCATATTACGTGTTGCTCATTGATGTGCAACGCGCTATCCCGCTATTAGTCGCTATGACAAGTAGCGACCAATAGCAGGATAGCAGGATAGCGCGTTTTAATAACTGTTATTGATATCCGATAGACAGTTGCGTTTCGTTATCCAAAAAAGATGCTACAGCCCACCGCTACCTCTTAATTGGCTTAAAAATGTACTTAGTGACTATTATGTGATACTGTAACTAACGACTCATAAATCTTTTTGACATTGTGATATTATTATTATTACATTAGGTAATTATTTATTGATGTTGCTAAATATTGTCTTAGCTTTTTTTTTTTTACACTTTATTGTCAATGTTATTGTCAATATTATTATATTTTTAATCAATTTTGTTGTGTGAATTTGCGCCTGTTATTTTTAAGTGCGGCTACTTTTGATTGTAAATTTGTGTTGACAACAACGTGACTCTCATTGGTACCTACATTTTGTTTTGTATTATTAAAAATTACCATTGTTATATGTGAGCACTACGTAGCCGTAAATTTTAAACTTTATATCTAATAGACGTGATAGCTGTCTGGCAGTTTGAGTTTGTCATGCTCACTTAATTGTCCTGATGATGGTGGCGTTGTGCATCGGGTCGTTGGGTTCCCTGAAATATGGTTGAGCAAAGCGACGCTGATGCACGCGTTATACTCGTGAACGGGTGCCGTCTATTGGGACTGGTCGGCTCATAGCTGCCATGGCAATTTTATCAAAAGTAAATATATTTTTCATAACTATCAGGCTTGAGTTTCAGACTTACATAAGTTAGACTCTTTTAAGCTACATTGTACTCACATAATTGTTGTTCGAGATCAATGTATAAATTAATATTGTATATTTAATTCCGAGTTTAAAAGAGTAACCATGGAGTTTCTTGCCCGTTCTTCTCCATTGGAAATCAACACTTTGGAACGTGGCAACTAGAGCCTGACTATTCATGAGTGCCTGTAAATGGTTTACATGAATAAAAATATATTTGAATTTGAATTTGAATGTTATTCAATTATTTTCTTTTCAATTATTGTACATCTGGACTGCCCGTTGTCTTGTTAACCTGTTTCCATCTTTTCCGTTAGGTTACCTGGAAGAGATCGCTTTAAGCGATAAGGCCGCCCCTTGTACATTGCCTATTGTTTAATCCTTTTGTAAGTTATTTTCTATTGATGTACAATAAAGAGTATTATTATTATTATTATTAAAAGTAAATATTTAAAATTAACGGGACCTTTGCAAGCTAACGAACTAGAAAACTCTTTAATACAATTACTTAAGGTTAGTCAATCCGAATCGTTTGCAAATGATATTAAAAATATTCAAGGTGGAATAGAACTGCATCATAAAAGTAAATTATTATCCTTAAATCCAATGTTAGATACCAATGGTTTGATAAGAGTAGGTGGCAGATTAAATCAGGCTGATTGTCAATACGACAAAAGGCACCCAATTTTACTAGATGCTAAACATCACTTAACTAAACTTATAATAAAATATGAACATTTACGTTTACTGCACGCAGGGCCACAGTTACTTCTGTCGTCAGTTCGTGAGAAGTTTTGGCCCCAAGGTGGCAGAAACCTCGCTCGCGCTATCGTAAGACAGTGTGTTGTCTGTACTCGCATGAAAGGTCAGACCACACAACCTATAATGGGCGACTTGCCGAGTGTAAGAGTCAATTCAAACTTTCCCTTTAATTCATGTGGAATCGACTTTGCAGGACCTTTTATGATTTCTTCCAAAAAGGGACGAGGTAATCGTATAACCAAGGCCTACTTATGCGTATTCGTGTGCTTAACTACTAAGGCCCTACATTTAGAAGTTGTCAGTGACCTCACCACTGAGGCTTTTATATTGTGTCTGCGTAGGTTTGTGTCGGGTCGCGGCAAGCCCTATGCTATATACTGCGACAAAGGTAAGAATTTTGTTGGCGCTAACAATGAGTTGGGTAGGGTTATACGGTCCAGTTGTCGAGCGGTTACAAGCTATGCAGCTAACGAGGCTATTAAATTCACTTTTATTCCCGCGTACTCTCCACACTTCGGTGGGATATGGGAAGCGGGCGTTAAATCATCAAAATTCCATTTAAAACGCGTAGCTGGCAATGCCTCCCTCACGTTTGAAGAGCTAGCGACGATTTCCAGCCAAATAGAAGCGATCCTAAACTCCAGACCTCTTTCCACCCTCTCGTCAGACCCTTCTGATCTCCATCCTCTAACCCCTGGGCACTTCCTAATTGGACGGCCGCTAATGTCAGTACCTTCACTACCTGTGAAAACATCTAGACCCTACAGATACCAGCTTATCGAACAGACACGACAGCAGTTTTGGGAGAGGTGGCGTCGAGAGTTCATGGCCGAGCTTCAAAATCGAGCAAAATGGAAGAAAGGATCAAAACCAATCAAAGTCGGAGATCTAATTATTCTCAAGGAGGACTACTTGATGCCGCTACACTGGCGTATGGGTCGTGTAGTAAAATTATACCCTGGAGCCGACGGGATCTGTAGGGTGGCGGATATATTTACTGCTGCCGGCACCATTCAACGGGCTGTCAACAAAATGTGCCCCCTACCTGTGGCTGCTCCTGAAAAAAGGTTAAAAGGACCTTTCAACGCCGCGGAGGATGAACGCGCCTATAACCATAGCGCGTAACCAGAGACAAGTGGAAGGGGCGCGGGGTGCCGTGCGCCCACGCCGCATCGCCGCGCGCCGTAACGACATCGAGAACATTCTGCAAGCGACCGCGGCATAGATGAACTACCTATAGATAAGTAGTCACCGTAACCACCATAGTCTCTCTCGCTCGGACAATAGGTGTTGCCAGGAAAATCAATGTCCCTAATTTTGAACGTAAATTTATTTTTACCCTGATTGTTTTATATAATAATGAGAATGTATTTATTATAATTAACATTATTATTTATATTAAATAAATTTTCTTTTATTGTCGGGTAAATGTGTATAAAGAAGGATGGCCAAATCGTACCAGACGACAATACGATGGCGTCCCAATATGCCATATATATGAAAAATACCCTTATTTTTTAAGGTCTTCAAAAACACAAGAAATATCTCTATAGGTAGCCACAAAAAAAAGTTATCCATTTATTTTAGTTTTTCTAATTTTTTCGAAATTATTTAGAATTATAGTTTCAGAACGCACCTATTGACGATTCATTTCACGTATGAAATGACTCGGTATTCAAAGGCTGTAATTATTTACGTTTTTCTAAATAGTCTTTAACTGTAATTCAATTCAATTTAGAATGTAGGCATCAAATCAACTACTATGCTGATTTATTATGTATTGGATTCTTTTCATAAAAAATAATTATCAAGGTTCATAGTAAGTATAAGCGTTTTGTTCATTTGCTAACAACGGAACGTCATTTGTCATCGACAAGCTACTTAATCTGTGGTCATCGACCCGCGCTATTGATTGACACCCGGCAATCATACGCATCTTACTCGCTTCGCTTGTTGTTGTGAATTGTGATACTGTACTATTTTGGATTTCCTTCTGTTGTTTTGACCTTGGCATTGTTTTACGGACTGATACGGACTACCACTTGTGACGATTATTCTGTGCTTTTGATTTCTGGACACCGATTTTGCTTCTTGGATATTTGTGAGAGACACCATGCAGACGCCACAACTAGCCCTGCGATTGCTATGTGTTAATTGTAAAATACGCATTGATACACTTCGCCGCCATCTCGTTTTTGAGCTTGATACGAGAGTAATTTCTAAGATCTGCGAGTGGAATTCTTCAATAATAGTATGTATTTACATACCTACTTATTTAACATAAACCATCACACACAATCATACATCATAATACAACTCTAATTCTTATTTTAGATCACTGAAGAAGATTACATATGTGATGCCTGTAAACAATTGGCAATGCAGCATGTCAACTCTGGATTAGCTAATGAACCTGGTGCCTCATCTTCCCGTGGTCACTTGCATGTTTGCATACTTTGTGGAAGTTCTCTCCGTAACCGTAAATGTGACCTTATTGTGAGAGATAATCCATCTAGGTTGCAACTAGCAATACATATTGAATTTGAAAATAGAATTGCCCCACGGCAGGTAATTATGATTTGTTTATTATTTATTTTTTCTTTTTTGTTTGTATTGTTAACAATGTTAGTGAATTCATCACTGCATTCCAATATTGTTTTGTAACAAAGCTTTTATTACCTTAGGTTTCATAATAAGGAGCTGAAACATTTATATTAAGACAAGGCTGCATGGTTGTTTCAGGCAACTTCATCAGACCATGTTTGTCATCCCTGTTGGCTGAGACTCAAGAGAGTTGCAATGCACAATATGCAGCAAAATATTGAGCAGCAGGCAGAGCCAGAGCCAGAGCCAGAGCCTCAACCCCAAGAACCTCTAAGCTCTCCAAACACAGACCAGCAAGCTGACGAAGTACCCAGGGTGATTAGTTTATCACAGTATAGACGAGCGGCTAATACTGCAGCACATTGTGTTTTTTTTGGTTGCCAGAACAGCGATTTACATAGGATTTCTGATCCTCTAAGAGCAACAACTCTAAGCAAACACAAATATTACTTGCCAATAAATGCTCGTATTTGTGTAGAACATACATTTAGTACTGATTGGGATATGTTGTTTGATTCTCAAAATAGTTTTAGAACATTTACTGCTGAACAAGTGGAACATGCATTTTCTTTTATAAATGCGTTTAATACGTTTCTGGATTTCTCGAGTGTGGAAAGTGTGGAAAGAATTGATGAACATTTGTTTCATTATTGGCTTGGAATGAATAAACAGCAATTTGAACTTTTACTATATGAAGTACCGCGTCTTATAGAAACAAATAGAGGCATTTTGGGTTTAGGTGCTCTTCTAATGAAGATGAGAACTGGTGACTCAGATGACCGGTTATCCCAGTTATTAATGGTTCCAAGACGAACATTAGAAAGATTGATGTATAAGGTTAGGGAAATATTGGTACAGGATTTTGTGCCTAGAAATCTGGGACTTCAACATATATCCCATGAACAATTGTTGCAACACAATTTAATGATTCCAAATGCAATTTATAATCAAAATAATGAAAATGCGATAATTATATGTGATGGGACTTATATTTATATAAATAAAAGTTCCAATTATATGTTCCAAAAGGATACATATTCCTTACATAAGTATAAAAACTTGTTAAAACCATTTTTGTTGGTGGCACCTGATGGCTATATTGTAGACTGCTTTGGCCCATACAAAGCTACCACATCTGATGCAGATATAATGAAATCTCTTTTCAGTGATGAAAACTCTTCTCTCAGACAATACTTTCAAAATAATGATATTTTTATTCTAGACAGGGGATTTAGAGATTCAATTAGTTTGTTAGAGGCTTGCAGCTACAAAACATATATGCCGGAATCCTTGCTTGAGGGTGAACATCAGCTCACCACCGAGCAAGCTAACAGAAGTCGCTGCGTAACCATATGCCGTTGGGTGGTGGAAGTCGTTAACGGGTACTTCAAACGAGATTTTAAAATATTCCGGCAAGATTTTTTTAATAAAACAGTTCCTCATATGATGCAAATGTTTTCCATAGCTGCAAGTCTTTTAAATAAATTCGGTGTTCGGTTAAAAAATAGGAATGATGCTGAGCAAATCATAAATGTGATAAGGGAACGATTTCCATTAAATAATAATTTATCTGATTTTATAAACACTATGAATATGAATAGACGAACATCTGATTTTACTGGTATTACAGCTTATTCCAATACTAATATTATATTCCCCCGTCTAGAATATAGTGAAGTTATTTTATTTGCCCTAGGAACATATCAGATACGACAGGCAAGGTCCTATTATAGTGAACATGTCAGGTTTCACGGAGGGTATCGAATTGAAATAAGCAGAGAAAACATTAATGTAATAGAGTATCATTTGAGAGGGAGTGGAAATAATTCACTAATAAGAGGCAAAATTAAATCCAGACACATTTCCAGAAAAGTATATTATGTTTATATATTAATTGAAAATAATATGTCTGGAAGGGAAGCTATAATAGAGTATTGCTGTAATTGCCTAGTTGGTAGAAGAACGGTTGGGTGCTGTGCACATGTTATGACAATTGTGTGGTACCTTGGGTGGGCCAGGCATCAGCCGACTATATCAGCGCCAGCAGCATTCCTCGATGCTGTAGTTATAAGAGAGGATGATGAATAAAAGATTTTTTTTCAAGCCTATTTCTTTCATTTAAGTACTCCTAATTCTACATTACACTTCATTTACTCTGTCAGTCTGAAAGACAGTAGGTATCTAGCAACTAACTCTCTTCAGCCAGAATTAAAGTGGTCAAACCACAAACAAGCCTTGAAGTTTTTCAAAAAAGACTTCACATGTGATATTATGCCATCCTTGTTTTCTACACCACACGTGCAAGTTAGAGCAATACAGATGAAGTTTTCATTGAATTATGAATTATCGGTCAAAATCTGTTGTCAAAGCGGACCAGACTCTAAGGCTCTAGGCTTGGCTTTTTTTGACATCGAACTCTAGGAGTCTGATGGACGGACAAGGGGCTTGCACTTTGACAGATGTCCTATTCTTTGGTAATTCTCTGAGAGAAATCGAAATAAATAGAAACGAGATCGCTAATTGCCCTCCTCGCTTATCGCTAGTTACACTTTTAGGCTATGCCGCAGTCGGGTAAAAGGTAGTCGTTGATTCTAACCTCAAAAGTTTTGTTGACGTTATTATGAAAAATCGTGGCTATTTAAATATGATTTTCAAACGGAATGGTGTTTATAACATAAAAACAAACCAATTAAACTATAGTTTATTTTGGGACATGAAAAATAATAGTCAAGTCCAGCCCCTATAGAAATTTGACCATTGTTCTTTAATTAATGTTTAAGATTCATAATATTTAACTGACAGTGATTCATATATTTCGGGTTTTATTTACATAAAGGTAGGCGGCCTAAGGAAACTCAGTGAGCACATTCTGATTTTTTGGTTTTTATTGGTAAACTAAAATAATTTGAGATGTCAGTGTCCCTTAACGGTTCATGAAAATTACGTATTGGTTATTTATAAATAGCAATTTGACCACCCGGTAGCGTGAATTTATTTTTTTGTCATCCCAAGATCTACTGTAAACCAGTACAATTCCTGTAAAATACACATTCCTAAATTTTAATATTCAATTTGTATAAACTACTTGGAATTGATAGTGAGGTAAATAAAAGAATACAGTAGCAACACTTAATATTTCTCGTGTTAGGTTAGGTTACAAACAATAAGCAAAATGACGTATTAATTTCACAGTTTATTCAACAACAAGTAGTCAGTTCCTATCCATGATATCTGTAATGATATCTCCGACGTTATTGAAACTCTAATAAATTGAATTATGTCTACTTACGAGTAAAATGGTACGCACGGCATCTTTTCGAATGCTACAGTTTTTGCAGCCTAAAACAGTGCAATATTCCATAGCGCATACACCACACACACTCTGGAGACACACTTGCTACTTTATATGAACTTATTTAATAAAGAAAACTAAAATTTAAGCGAAATTTATATGTCGTGTTAACTTTACCATATTTGTTTGACCACGCGAGTGTCAAATCTGACAATCTGTGGCTAAAAATACCGGCTACGCAGATAAGGACAAAAAATAAAGATTGCATCTCCTTCTTTCATATGTGTCTCGTAATAAACGTTCCTTGTTTAACTTGCCGTGACGTCAGTTACGCTCATTCTTTAAGTAGTATTTCTATGGACCGCGGTTATGAACACGTATATTTTATTGTCGCGACCACGGGCACTCTTATAAATGTAAAGTGCAATAATTATGTCAGTCAGTTGCGTGCATCACTAGTGAGCAAACGCGTGCGCAGGCGAATGAGGTCATTGACCTCTGCGAACGATAATGACGTCGGGTACAGTAAAGTGTGTGAATTGCAACATTGTTATTGATGAACTATTGGCATTTGTAATGAACAAAGTGGATGTGATGGACCAGGAAAGTCTAATGCGTATATGTGGATCTGCCTTTAGTGTTGATGAAGTGAACTCGAAGAAACTTCTATTTGATACCATTTCTACTGACATAAGAAAAATTAAAAGGAAGAAGAAAAATGATGGTAAAATACAGAGAGATCTAGAGGATATTTTAACAGTTATTAAAAGTACGGATCCAGAGAAGATTCCTATTTTTGTGGCTAAAGAACTGCACAAATTGCCCCCCGTTACCTTCGATCATGTAGACGTGACATGTCTATTGAAGGATATAGTAATACTGAAAGCTCAATTAGATCATGTCAAAAGCAACTATGCTACAACTGAGCAACTAAATGAGTTGAGTGCAAAATTAGATAAAAATAAACATGATTCGTTGACATTCGATACACCTTACCATACACCCTCCTTTGTAAATACAAAAGTGCGCCGGAATAAAATGTTAGACACCGAGTCACCCGCGCCGTCAACAAACTCAGCTGTGACAAGGTCAACGACCGCCGAACAAAGACAGGTGACGGGCGCGTGTTTGTCTCGCTCACACCTACCTGTTGTGAATGCGCAGGAGTCAGAGGTGTCTTTGAGTGATTGCGAACAAAATAACTGCGAAAAGGAAATAAAGCGCTCTGAGATCGTGGCAAAAAAAACAGGTGCAGATTGCAATCAGGAAAGTAAACATAACAAATTAATGAACTTAACTCAGGAAAAACGAACTTTTGCTGGGGTGGCAAGTACTGAAAGATTAAATCAGAGACTGGATGATGGAAATTGGACGGTGGTGCAGAATAAAAAGAACATAAAAAACAAGTTTATGACATCTAAAGGGAAAGCGCGCATTGATGACAGTAGCAAGTTTAAACCAGCTGATACTAAGATACCTCTCTTTATCACCAACGTCCACAAGGATGTATCGGAGGCGGATGTGGCAGAGTATATTTTTTCAAAAACGCAAGAGAAAGTTGTGCCTATTAAGATCAAAATGACTAGAGAAAGAAATTATAGCGCCTTTAAAATTTTTGTGAGCAAAATTAACACGCAGACGTATTTAAATGACAGTATGTGGCCTATGGGTATTTCGTTCAGGCGTTTTGTCCACATGACAGACAGGCACGAAAATCATCTACGAAATGCGGCTGAGAGGCATCTTTCAACAGTTAGTAATGGATAGTCACAGAAATGCAAAGCTTATTTCATTTAACTGCAAATCGCTGAAGCGATCGCTGGATGGAGTTAGACTTCTGTGTGATAAAGCTGATGTTATTGCGCTTCAGGAGACGTGGCTACTGCCTCATGAATTGTCAGCTTTAGAGGAGGTCAGTAGGGAGTTTGGTGGAACAGGAACATCTGCGGTGGACACATCGGCGGGCCTACTGAGGGGCAGGCCATACGGTGGTGTTGCCCTGCTATGGAGGAAAAGTGCTTTTCGGTCGGTCCAGGTTATCAATTGTGATGATACCCGTCTGGCGGCGGTAAAGATGAGAATTAATGGTTCGTTTGTTATGATCTTTAGTGTCTATAACTATAACTGATTGTGTGGATAATCTACCTACTTTTACACATTGCTTAAGTACTATTAGCGCCATTATTGAAGAAAATAGTGATACTTCTGCGGTGTACATACTGGGTGACTTCAATGCGCACCCAAATGAGCTATTTTGTGATCACTTGTTGGAGTTCTGTGAGGATCAGCAGTGGACTTGTGTGGACCTTAATATTATGGATACGTCTGATACGTACACTTTTATCAGCGAGGCCCATGGTTGTGTAAGGTGGTTGGATCATTGTATTGTCACGAATGCAGCGCTATCAGCAGTGACTAATATACAAGTCGAGTATGATGTGCATTGGTCTGACCACTTTCCACTGGTTATTGAATGTGACGGGGTTTAGTGTCGTGTGAACTACTAAACTGTGCACCAGCGCCCAACAACGTTGTTTGGGGAAACCGTAAGGCTGAGCAGGTACAGCAGTATCAAAAGTTATGTTACGCTCAACTACGGGAGTTTGATTTCCCAGTCGCTTTTAGTAAATGTTGTGATGGTATGTGTTCGAATGTGGAACACAAATCATTGTTAAATGATATGTATCTGAAGCTGGTTACTATACTTTCCGAAGCAGCTACAATTACTCGCAAAAAAGTGAAGGCTCGGAGTAGAGGTGGGTATATTGCGGGATGGACCAGGTATGTGGCAGGTTACCATAGGGAGGCCAGGCTGAGATTTTTGGCCTGGGTGGAAGACGGGAAACCGAATAGTGGTCAGACATATGTCAACATGAAGGAAAGTAGGAAATTGTTTAAGCAAAAGTTAAAATGGTGCCAGGACAGGCAGGAACAATTTAAGATAGATGCACTTGCTTCTCATCATTTGGCGAACAATTTCAAACTTTTCTGGAAAGAAACGGGAAATATAAGTCAAAAGCCTGGCCTTCCTGTGAGCGTTAATGGTGTTAGTGATCATCGTATGATTGCTAATATGTTTAGTGAGCACTTCAGGGTGAGACCAAAGTATGCCACTTGTATGTCTGGGTCGCCTGTTGCTGGGACTATCACCCAGGAAAGAGTTGTCAAATTTACAGCCAGTGATGTTAAAAAAGTTATTGATGGAATGCAGAGAGGCAAATCGCCTGGGTATGATGGTCTCAGTATTGAGCATCTCAGGCATGCGGGGGTTCACTTGCCGCGGGTCCTCTCCTTGTTTTATAATCTCTGTCTTTGTCATGGGTACTTGCCGGAGGAACTTACTCGGACTATTGTAGTTCCTATCATTAAAAACAAGACTGGAGATACCTCAGACAGGAATAACTATCGGCCCATCTCACTTGCGACTATAATTGCCAAGGTGCTTGACAGCTTGCTGAATAACATTCTCATGCATTATGTTAAGTTGTATGAAGCCCAGTTCGGCTTCAGGAAAGGGCTTTCTACTGAGAGTGCGATTTTATGTCTTAAGCAAGCTGTCAGGTACTACACTGACAGGAGAACACCGGTATACGCGTGTTTCCTTGATTTGTCGAAAGCTTTTGATACTGTACTTTATGACAAGCTTTGGGGCAAACTGGGAAGCGGTGGAAATCATATTCCTCATAAAGCAGTGGTATTGCTGTCAAAAGAACCAGGTGAGATGGGCGGGGACACTGTCAGACGCTTATGGCATGGATTGCGGGGTTAGGCAGGGTGGACTCACCTCTCCTCTGTTGTTTAACTTGTATATAAATGACTTTATTGGTGAACTCAGCGGCACTCATACTGGTTGTCATATTGATAATATGTGCGTCAATAACATTAGCTACGCGGACGATATGGTGCTGCTGGGGCCATCGGTGGGTGCAGTTCGAAAGCTATTAGCGATTTGCGAGAGATACGCAGTGGAGCATGGGCTGACTTATAACACAGCTAAGAGCAAAGTCCTTCTTTTTAAAGGAAAATTAAGTGTTCCCGCTTGTGTGCCGCCTACTATGTTATGTGGTGAGCAGCTTCAGAGAGTGAGCAATTTCAGATACTTGGGGCATGTCGTTAATGATGACCTGTCTGATGATGCGGATTTAGAACGGGAACGTAGGGCTTTGGCGGTCCGAGGGAATATGATTGCCCGTAGGTTCGCTCGCTGCTCCCCTGAAGTGAAAATCACTCTGTTTAAGGCTTATTGCCAATCGTTTTACGCGAGCAGCCTATGGGTGAGTCATACCCGTCGGGCCGCCAATCAGGCCTTCAAATACCGGTATTTCATCATAACGTTATTGATCTAAATAGTCATTAACGTTATAAAAATTTATAGCGTTTTCCAAATTAACGTTATAATTATCACATCTCATTAACGCTATATCAAATTGCGTTGTAATTAACGATATAAATAACAATATGAATAACGTTACGCTCGCGGCTGCGCGACGTTGCCACTTCGTGACGTGCATCGTCTCGCCAGCCAGCAAAACAAACCCTGACGCGCATTTACCTTTTACTCCATCAATTGGAACTAGCTGTTGCTCGCGGCTTCGCTCGCGTGGATATATGTGTATTAAAATCAGGCACGTTTTTTTTCATTAACTTTATGTAATAAGCTTTAATATAAAATTTCATGCTTCTTTCTTCAAAAGCGACGAACTTCCCATATAAACTTTCAACTTCTGATTCACCCTTAGGTGTAAAATTTTGAAAAACGTTGACATTAATTTCTTACCAGAGGCAGGTATATGAAATTCCGTGCTTCTTACTTTGAAAATGACGAACTTCCATACAACCGTTCCTCCCTTATTTTACGGGGTGAAATTTCCAAAAATCTTTCTTTAGTGGATGCTTACAACATAAAAGGCATCAACTAAAAAATTTAAAGTTTGTAACCCCAGTGGTTTAGGCTCTACGTTGATGAATCAGTCAGTAAGTTGCGGTGGGCTGTAGCGGCTTTCTTGGATAACGAAACGGAACTGTCTGTTGGATATCAGCAGCGGTTGTTAAATCGCGCTATTTTAGTAGCGACCAATAGCGGGATTTATGGCACTCAACTACGAGTGTAACAAATTTCCGAACACTGACTGCATTTTGTTCGAGTGAAACGCGATCGAGTTGAGATGTTAGCGTGTGTTCTGTGGATAGATGTTAGCAGGTTATTTCAGAACGGTGAAACGCTATTGAGACGTTAGCTAGTTTCAATAACCTTTATGTCGCGCAACGACCACCGCTATCAGTCAGTCAGGACAAGTAATTATAGCCGTTGCCCTAGCTGTTGCCCGCGGCTTCGCTCGCGTGGATATATGTATATTAAATCTCTCCTTCTTCCCGCAGCTCTCTAGCCATGTCTTGAGGGTCATATAAAACAAAAGATATTGCTCTAAACAGGCAAGCTTCGTCACCAATTGTAAGAATGATGGTGTGGGGCGTCATAACGCCATGTAAATTCAGACGTCCAACTGCCATACTACCACTTTAATTCTTAAAATAACTTGTAAACTACAGATTACGATTATTTACCAATAATCTTAAAAGAAATAATTCTGTGAAAATAACCACAAAGAATAAAAACTTAACAATCATCTAAGTAACCTGTGAATTAAGGAATATAATTTGAGTGATGTAATTGTGATTAAAGTTTAGTAAATCAACCAAAGCTTGAAAGATGGCGCCAGCATACAATTATCTGTATAACAAAAATTAACTAGTGATATAATTATACACTAATTGTAAGCCGCGTAACGAAACCATAGCACTATTCAGAAAAAGTACACAACACCATCTATCGCCATTATTTATAATATGTTATCGTAAACTTTATATAAAAAGCTTTAATGTTCAATTTCATACTTCTCAGGGACCATTTTGGTTACCCGTTGAAAGGGTTTTCGATAGGATTTTTGGAAAGGGTAGTTAGAGAAACCACTTCGTGTGTAAGCCCTTTTTTTTTAAGGATAACCCACTTCAATAGATAACCTCTTCAAAATCCTTTCGTTTGGGTTACCTTTTCATAAGATTAACCACTCTTAATGGGTTACACTATTGAACGGGAAGCCGTTCCGAACGGGTTACCCCTTCGACTGTTGGAACAGGGTTACACTTTCCGAGTCCAAGCACTGTAATATGATCTCTCGTAGCTTCACATTAAGTGTAAAATAGCATGAATTTGGACAGAACGTGTCGAGTCGCCATTGCACCATCTAGGCAGAGCTCCGTCATTCGCTCAAGGTCGCGCATTATATGCCTACCGGCTAGCGTACTCCCACGAGTAAGAATCAGTGGGGTGCAGGCGCAAATTTAAAGAAAAATGCCGAATTTACGATTTGATTTTTGTGCAGCATACGGATTTAAAAACATAACTACGCAAGCTTTGATGTCCTGTTACAGGAGAAACCTAATTTTGATGAAACCAAACTACACAGTCACTTTAAAAGCTTATATTATAATAGATTATATTAGATATATAAAGATTCATCATTTTATGGTGGATTGTAAGTCCCGAGAGAGACCTTTAACAAGTAAATAAGTATGTAATTATTTCTAAACAACCCTAGTGCGTTCTCTCGATGACGCAGCCACAGTCTATAAACCCTTCAGTCAGTCGACCGAGATGTCTAGACAGGGCAATCGTGCGGGGCGTGAGGGGTGAGACGCGGGTGAGGCGAGCCCCAGCTGCATACTTCACCGCACTAAGTAGCTTGGGATACGACTGTCAGGGCTATCGAGTATTTGATATTTTAGATTATTTTTTTTCAGTTTATTATTAATATGGTACATACGACATGTGCTGTCACTGGACTGTCTATTTTAGAAGGTTTGTAAATTTGCCGTGTACGATTGGGGGGCGGGGGGCATACATCCCCCTGGGACCGCCACTGCGTGTATGTGCGTATGTATTGCACACCCCCAAAACGTTTGATCTTTATAAGATCGAATGTTTTGAAGCTTCTCGGGGTGCTGTCACACGAAATGAAACTTATAAGACATTCATTTTCAAATCCTAGATGGCGGACTTGTATTTTTGTTTTGAAAAATATAGGTTTGGGTATCGTTTTCAAGGTTTCTTGGGGCGCTGATTATGAAAATTGCATCCATTCTGATATCCAAGATGGTGAAAAATCATTTTTTTAAATATTGATTTGGGTATCCTTTTGAAAATCCACTTTTATGGCTTCCGTGCGTTCTTTCTTTTTTCCCGTACGAATTCTTTGAATTGTTGTCAACTCCCCTTCTTGATTGGTTCCAATCGTACTTGAGTGACAGAGAGCATTTTGTAGTAGTCAATGGTTTCCAATCACTAAGCCACAAAATCGCTTGAGGTGGACAAGGCTCGGATCTGGGACCTATTTTATTTAATATCTTCATTAATGATGTCACTACTTGCTTTCATAATACTACATCTTTTCTCTTTGCGGATGACAGAAAAATTTCAAAAACATTTACATGTTAACAAGATTCCTTACTCATGCAGTAAGACATAGACAGACTGTCCCAGTGGTGCTCTCAAAACAGTATCTTTCTAGACAGTACGAAGTGCATTCATATAAAATTTAGTAGAAAGATGCAAAACTTGGAAACATCCTATAACATTAATGGAACTCCCCTTGCAGAATTGAATTGTGCCCGAGATGCGGGTGTCATCCTGGACAGCAAGCTGACTTTTATACCACAAGTTGATGGAATCATTAAAAAAGCTTTCGTACGCTTGGATTCGTAATTCGCAATACCAAAGTATTCCACAAGTCGCGCACCAAAATAATGTTCTATTGTAGTCTTGTTCGCAGTGTTTTAGAATACTGTAATGTCGGTTGGAGACCCCATTATGCTATTCACTCACTTAGAATTAAACAGGTCCAAAAACGGTTTTTAAACCATCTAGACTCTAGATTCTAGAGTATTCGATGGGAAAGAAAACAAAAAAGATCATACAAAGTAAAATTATCATTTTTCAAAATTAACAGCCTCGAGAAGCGAAGGTATATTCTTGATCCAAGTTTGTTCACAAATTATTCGGAAATAAAATTGATTGTGCTCAACTACTTAGTAAATTTAACCTAAAAGTTCCCTGGAAACCACCCCGAAAACCTGTAACCCCTTTAGCTCCACCACTTAGGCGAACAAAATTTGGGCTAAATTCTCCAGTACCCCGACTGTTAGCGACGCGAGACGTATAGTGTGGCGCGGATGTTGTGCAGGGGGCGCGGGGGTTGTGGAGGGGCGTGGCGGGGGAGCGCGGGGTGGCGGCGCCGCGCGCGCGCCTTTTTTGAAAAGCGTTTTTAGTGACAATACGGGCCCCACGTAACCCGCACGTTCCTTCTTGTGATAAATTTTCCGATTGCATCACCTACATTCTGGTCTTCGAGACGGATTTCTATGATCCACACGACTATGGTGAACACACGTAGCACCTCACGAAAGGAAAATAAAGTGAAGGACGAAGTTCCACCGCAATCACAAATGGAAGCCACACACGAAAGTTACGACAGACCGATTGCGATCGAACACGATATGGACATACCTACAACACGTGCGTCTCAAAAATCAACATCGTCAAAAACTCACAAGTCATCTACGTCTACAGTGATGGCGCAGAAGAAAAGACTCGAGTTGGAAGCAGCGAAGGAAAAGGCTCGTATTCAAATGGAACTCATAGACTGAAAGTTAGCAGCAGACTTAGCAGCTGTTGAGGCCGAATACAGTCCACACTCATCGAGGTCCAGCAGCCAATGTGATCGCAAGGATATAGAGAAGTGGGTCGAGCGCAGTCAAGAGGAGCTGGAGAAGCAGAGGGTCACCAACGATGGAACATTCAAAGGCCCACTGTTCCCGCCGCCGGCAGACGACGGCACTAAAGGTCCAGTTCAACAATTGACTAGTGCACTGAGGGACTTAATCGCCACTTCTGCATCCGCTGGTCACAACGCCAGCCTACTCAGCCGCATAAGTACCCCAAGAGAGCTGCCTCCGTTCTCTGGTGACCCTATGGAATGGTTGTCATTCAAAAATGCCTACCAAGAGTCGACAATCGTATGCAAGTTCAGTGAAATGGAGAACCTATGGCGATTAAGAAAATGTCTCCGTGGTCCCGCCAAAGAAGCGGTGTCATCGCTGCTCATAAGTACAACGTCACCGGAAACCGTAATGTCTACGCTTGAGCTGCAATTTGGAAACCCAGATATTATTATATCGAAGATATTTTATGACGTGAAAAAATTGAACCCGCTACCACACGAATATCATAAAGAAATAGTGCCGTTTTCTGTAAAGATTAAAAACTATGTTGCTTGTGTACGACAACTACAACGAGAAGAGTACCTACAAGGTGTCAGTGTAGTCAACATAATACTCTCTAAATTACCTACAGTGTTATTGTCAAAGTGGGCAGACTACAGTTACCCACTCATTACTGAATGCAAGAAATACAGACTTGAAATACTGTCGGACTTCTTAAGTGACGAGGCCGTTAAGATATCCACGTGCAGTGCTAATTTGATGAACATTCGTTGGGACAATAAACGTAAATATAGTGAAAATAACTCCGGTCATAATCAAACTGTTTTATTACAAACTGATAAGGGTGAACATAGTCATAACAAATGCCGTTTCTGTCGTGACTCTAAACATAAATTAACAGACTGTAAAAAGTTCAAAAAGTCATTGCGTAAGGATCGTTGGTCGTATGTGAAGCGCGTAGGCATATGCTACAAGTGTCTGCTATCTCAACATGACCGGCAGACCTGTCCCGCCGCCGTATGTGACATCGACGGATGCGGCGAGTCTCACCACCGCCTGCTACACTACGTCCCGAGTACAAGGCAGAACAACGCCACAGTACAAGCGCAGCCCAGTGAACCAACTCCGACGGATTCGCCTGTTGAAACCATCACTCATATCAAAGTAAACGATTGTAAAGTGTTGTTAAAAACCGTGCCTATAATCATACACGGACCCAGTGGAACGGTGCGCAGTGTTGCACTTTTGGATGATGGCTCAACTGTGACACTTATAAGCGACACCCTAGCATCGCGCGTTGGTTTGCGCGGAAAAACACAATCTATGCGTCTGCGTGGCGCATTCGACAGTACGGATATAGTGTGTGATAGTACAATCATGGACATAAATTTAACAAACAGTCAAGGAAATAAGTTTACTATTAAAGCACGTAGCGTAGTGAATATGAACTTACCTGTTCAAAACCTAACATTAGTGAAGTGTGAGAACTATAGCCACTTACGTGAACTTAAACTCAAATTGTGCTCCGGTTTGCTAAAACCGGAAATACTAATTGGACAAGATAATTATCATTTACTCTTACCTTTGGAGACTGTAGTCGGGAAACCGAATGAGCCATGCGCCACCCGTACACCGCTGGGTTGGTGCCTGCATGGCAGAGTGCCGCGAGCATCCTCACCGATGGGACTGGTACACTCCACACTGTTTGTCACCAATGATACTGTGGAGGAAGATAATGACTGCAGCCTTCGTCACCTTCATGATGATGTACGGCGCTACTTCGCTATTGAATCCATGGGAGTTAGTACTAACAAACCGAGGCAGAACTCGGACGACCTGCGTGCCTGGAAACACCTGGAACAAACTTCCACGCTCGTTGATGGCAGGTGGCAAGTGGGCTTACCCTGGAAGGACAACAATTGCGTAATGCCCAACTCGTTATCTACGGCTATGGCCCGACTAAAGGGTGTGGAATCAAAAATGAAAAGGAATCAAGAATACGCACAGAGGTACCACGAACGTGTACAACATTTAATACAGAACGACTACGCCGAAGAACTAATTAATGATACAACTACAACAAAAACTTGGTATTTACCACATTTTGGCGTTGATAACCCGAACAAAAATAAGTTACGTTTGGTGTTTGACGCTGCAGCCCGAACGTCAGGGTTGTCACTCAATGACTACCTAATTAAAGGACCTGATCTACTTATGTCACTATTTGGAATTATGTTGCGGTTCCGAGAGAATAGAATAGCCGTAACAGCAGACATTAAAGATATGTTTTTGAGAGTAAAAATACGTCCTGAAGATCGAAATGCCTTGCGATTCATCTATAAAGGCAACCCTTCAACAACGTTCAACCCTGAAATGTTACAAGAACCGCAAAAAACATATGTGATGACGTCATTAATATTTGGCGCGAACTGCTCACCATTTATTGCGCAATTCGTAAAAAACAAGAACGCCCAGCGCTTCCAGTCAACTATGCCTACAGCCGCTGCAGCTATAAACACACAACATTACATGGATGACTACATCGACAGCGTACCTGATGAGCAAACAGCGATTCAATTGATAAAAGATATAATGTCTATTCACTCACAAGGAGGCTTCGAATTACGCAACTGGAACAGCAATAGCGAAACAGTGCTTAACAGCGTGCCAAAACAAACTCTCGGGAGCGCGGCTGTAAGGTTCAAAATGGGACAGGAACACGATGGTGAACGAATACTTGGTCTAATATGGCATACGGACGACGACACATTGAGATTTGACGTATCATTTAAAAAGGTCCCAGAGATTATAATTAATGGAAATAAAGTACCCACCAAGAGGGAAATGTTACGTGTCGTAATGTCTATTTTCGATGTTTATGGATTTTTGTCGCCAATCACAATTAATGGAAAGATACTATTACAAGAGACATGGCGTTTAAATATCAGCTGGGACGATCCTATTAGTGATGAAATCTACGCGAAGTGGATCAAATGGATTTGTTTATTAAAATCATTACGTGACGTAAGATTACCGAGGCACTATCCAGCGGCTACCACGAGAGTGAGCGAGATGGAAAATAATATCAGCCTGCTGTCGCCGTCCAGTGCTACGCCCGTAGCGGATCATGCGAGCGCTACGAGCTGTGCTACGCCGCGAGCGCCTAGTAACAACATAGATCGAGCAATACTTACCTCAAATAATTGTTATAGAAACCTACAGATGCATATATTTTGCGATGCATCGACGCAAGCATTCTGCGCGGTAGCATATTGGAGATGGATTGACAACAAGTCTAATACGCGCGTAGCATTTATAGCAAGCAAGTGTCGAGTTGCGGGAAACAAACCTATCACAATTCCACGATTAGAACTACAGGCTGCTGTCTTAGCCGCTAGATTGGCAGACACAATTACTAAAGAGCATAAGATGACCGCTGAGCGTCGAATATTTTGGAGTGATTCAACAACCGTCCTGCATTGGATTCGAAATGATGCTCGAAATTACAAAGTATTTGTGGCAAATCGTTTAGGAGAAATTGACGAGCTCACGCAAATAAATGAATGGCGTTATGTACCTACTAAAATTAACGTCGCGGACATCGCGACACGAGAGAGCTACGACTGTTCTGTTTTCGAAAATGAGTGGCTACATGGACCTACCTTTCTACGTAGTGAAGAAAATGAGTGGCCTCGCAATTTGATGGTCGAACCTGAAAGGGAAGAAACACACTTAGAAGTGGAATATATTAATACCATACGAACAGAAATAGAAGTGAACTTACTGGTAACTGATGTAACCCAATTTTCTTCTTGGCTTCGCTTACTTCGAGTGACTTCTTTAGTACTGAAATTTATAAATAAATGTAAAAAACTTACCTACGAGTTGGACGACACCATGGAGAAAGCTAAAATACTGTTACTGAGACAGTCACAACTTCAGTCATTTAAAACTGAGATAGCTGAAATAAAAAACAATAAATGTGTGTCAAAAACCTGTAAACTACTAACCTTGTCGCCGTACCTTGACGAACACGGTGTCCTGCGCGTCGGTGGCCGCATCAGTGCTGCTGAAGGCGTGCCGTCTGCAATAAAAAACCCTATAATATTAGATGGGAGAAATTACATTACCAGATTAATTGTGAGATATTATCATCACTACTACGCACATGGAAACCAAGAGACAGTAGTGAATGAAATAAAACAAAAATATTGGATAATAAGACTACGACCAACTGTTAAGAGTGTGGTAACAAAATGTATGCTATGTAGGTTGAGAAAATGTAAACCTGAAATACCTAGAATGGGTGACTTACCTTACGCTAGAATGGCCCATCATCAACGGCCATTTACCTACTGTGGAGTTGACTTGTTTGGCCCCATAGACATCACTGTTGGAAGACGTCATGAACGAAGATATGGAGTACTATTTACTTGCCTTACAGTGAGGGCGATTCATATAGAAACTGTTGCCACGCTGAGTACTGACTCATTTATCATGGCTCTTCGCCGTATGGCCGCACGACGCGGATGGCCCTATCATCTATACTCTGACAATGGGACGAACCTTAGAGGAGCTGACGTCGAACTGAAAAAGTCAATAAGACAGCTGGATGAGGAAGCCATGAGGAACGAAGCGGAGAAACACGGCACTAAATGGACATTCATACCGCCCGCAAGCCCACACTGGGGTGGTGCCTGGGAGCGGCTGATACGCAGTGTGAAGACATCGCTTAAGATTGTACTCAAACAGAGAGCTCCACGTGAAGAGGCATTTATCACGTTGCTGGCGGAAATTGAGAACATTGTGAATAGCCGTCCGTTAAGTCATGTCTCTGTGGAGCCTGGCAGCATGGAAACTCTGACACCAAACCATTTTTTAATTGGCACATCATCCAACTCGCCACAGATTGGTAAATTCGAAGATTCGGACCTATTTCTTAGAAAACAATGGCGAATTTCACAGCGCCTGACTGATATGTTTTGGAACAGATGGGTGAAAGAAGTTTTACCTGATCTTCTACCTCGCAAACGATGGAACAAGGAACAAAGACCCCTACAAGTGGGAGATTTGGTATTTGTAGTGGACCCAGACGGCCCTAGAAACATGTGGCCGAAAGGAATTATACAAGAAGTATGCCCTGGAAAAGATGGTCGGGTCAGAATGGTCAAAATCAAAACAAAGACTGGAATACTTACTCGATCCGCCGTACGCGTCGCTCGGATTCCGTTGACTGAGGAGTGCTGCTAGCAGCACGGGTGGGAGTGTTAGCGACGCGAGACGTATAGTGTGGCGCGGATGTTGTGCAGGGGGCGCGGGGGTTGTGGAGGGGCGTGGCGGGGGAGCGCGGGGTGGCGGCGCCGCGCGCGCGCCTTTTTTGAAAAGCGTTTTTAGTGACAATACGGGCCCCACGTAACCCGCACGTTCCTTCTTGTGATAAATTTTCCGATTGCATCACCTACACCGACTATGCAGGCTTATTAACGAACACTGTGATCTAAATGACATCCACGCTGACAGCCTATCAACATTTATCCGTAAGACGTACAAGTAACGTGTAATATTTTTTTTATTATAAATTTCTAAATATGCTCTCAGTATAAAAGTTAAACTCTTTTGTTAATGATAGAATCGCGGCCCGCTATCGTCAAAGGATGCCCACGTCTTTATTGTTTGTTTAACCTATCAAAGTCAAAACCCAAAATTTTCTATTTGCCTTGGTGGCCTGTTGGCAAACTAGAACATAAGAAACTCTTAAGTTTCTTTGTAAAAGTAAACACATTGCATGTTGGGCAGTAAAATAAGATTACCAGTGTACTACTTTACCACGTACCACTGTAACAGCTGTTTGTTAGACACAAAAATTTTTTTTTTAATCATTGCCCCACTCTATGAATAATTCCTGTATTGTGGGTGCGTTTACAAACACAAATATTCACACGGACATACACCCAGACCCGAAACAACTATTTATAGACCATACAAATATTTGTTGCGTGCGGGAATCGAACCCGCGACACGTAGCGCAGCAGTTGAACGCTCAACCACTGCGCCAATCGTGTCGTCTATAAATAAATAAATTGACGAGTTTGGTATTATTGGAAATTCATCAATATTATATCCAAGTGCTTCAATAGTAGCTTCAAGAATGAACACAGAATCTCTCATACTCAATTGACACCTATCAAGCGCTACTACTAATTTTGGCGTAATAAAATCTTTGCGCATAGATGTTTTACTTATTTCGGGTTGTATGTTCTCCATTAAAGTATGCAAACCTTCGTACAAGTGTATGTTTTCATTAGAATCAGATAATGAGTCGTTTTGTAACGGTTTATAAGATGATGACTAAGCTCCTAAGTGACCAGCCCTCTCTATCGCTGCAAAAAGATTCTATCCTCATTTATTTTCATTAACTGAATCGCACTGGTGAATTTGGTGTATGCAATATCAAACAAATTATCTAAGGTTTTGATAAACTCTTGTTGGCGTTGCTTAAATACTTCTTGCGTTTTTTGTGTTTTTTTTTTGTGACCCAATAATACTTTGACCGACCCGGGAATCGAACTCAGAACCTCACGTTAAGCAGTCGCGCTTGCGATCACTAGACAAATGAGGCAGACCAAAAACGCGCCATCCATAAATTGCGAAAGCGACGCGACAACGCGGTTAGGTGATTTTGCTACGCCGTTCGCAATATAGGTACGATGTAGGTATTATTGAAACACAAACGAATTTGTAATCTTTTCTAAATCATTTGAAATTACATACAAGCAGGTAGGTATATAAAGCATATTGTTACATAAGTTGCATTATGAACTTAAAAGCGGTGCAATAAGAGCCACTTCACGAGCAAATGTGTTGAAAAATAATATTTATTATTTTGGCTTCAAGGTTAGCAACAATGACAGATCTTGTGAACCTTATGCAACGCACAATAAGAGTTATGTTTAAATGACGTAATGTGGGCCGCGCGGCCCATAGTTGGCTTACGCAGTACCTATGGGTAGATCGGATAGATGTTGCATTTCATGAACGCGCGTAAATCATTCCAATTTATACCTTATCACAATGACGTAAGTGTCATATGACGCGCGATCTTGAATTGCAAGAATTGTATAAAACTCACGAGTTAAAAAAAAATTGTTAGTATATTAAGCATGTACAAACACATGTATATTTAGCTAGGAGTGTACCTACTTACTGTGAGATTATATCCTAACATGATCTGTAAGTGATTGAAAAATCTTAATTGCAATAATAAATAATTTAATTTCACGAGTCGGGTCAATCACCCAACCAAACCGTAAACAAAACAAAAGTCTTAAGAATGTATTAGGTTATTCAATTATAATCCGTCAAATGTCCGTAGAGTCCGGAATATTACAAACGATTTAGCAAACAAATACCTACGCACGCAAACACTGCACAGTAAAATACATACTAACGTGACCAGTGCTTCCACGCACACATTGACATTTGTCTCGTATACTACGTACAACCAAAGGTGTGCTTTCTAGAGAAAGAAGCCATAATTATTTAATTAGTTAGAACTAGATATGTGCTTAGGCGCGTAAAAGAGGTAAAGCGAATATTGTCGTGAGTTTGGTTGGCGCCACGCTACGTGTATGCGATTTGAATTTTGAAAAATATACTTTAAATGTATGAGCATAAGATGTTATTTAGATTGTCAGAATTTCTATATTTACGTAACAAACAAGTGGTCCTCTCACTCACTCACTCGTCATCGGATCGCAAAACCGCAACATCGGCAACAGCGCGTAACATAACGTTATGATAACGATATATTTTCGCTATTATTTCGATAATGATATTTAATAACGTTAATTGTGTTTTGACGAAAATGATAGTGTTTAAACGAAACGAAATACTCATAACGTTATGTAACACTTTATACCGCTATTTTTCATAACGTTATAAAGCTCTGCCGCCAATGTCTTGCGCGTTCAATATAACAACATCTTTAGGATGCTGATGCGGCTGTCTCCCTATTGCAGCGCATCATTAATATTTGCTGAAGCACATACGGATGGGTATCAAGCGATAATCCGCAAAAAAGTGGCTTCGTTATTAAGACGTTTAAGAGATAGCAGCAACGGCATCCTCAGGATGATTGCTTCACGCTCAGACTGTCCGATCCAATATAAGTGGATGAAGATAATTACCGGACATGACTGACATTTTACTTTTATTTACATTTTATTTGTGTTGTATTTTTTGACCAAATGTTTTGAATATCTGTTTGTTGACTATGGGGCGATTTTTTAATGGAATTTTATGTGTAATGTTATCTTTTTCTTTTGTTTATTGTAATTTCTGATTGTGATGTCTTTTTTTTTGGGCTGACTATCGTATTTTATTTCTATTGTCTGTATTATGGATTTTATCTGAATTAAACTTATTATTATTATTATTATAATCAAATAAATTAAGTTGAAGAAACAACCTAGTTTCAATCCTCAATACAATTATTTGAACAATTCAGGTGGGTATCCTTATTATAAATAAAAGACTATTGTAACATTGGTAACTAATCCAAGTTATTTCTCGAATCAACAATTATTTTTGCTTTTATTTTTGATAAATCAACATTGCTAAGAAAATAATGAAAGTACTCAAAGGAGTCTCGAGCCCGATTTTGATGAAAACTGAAACTGCATCATTGCATTTTTGAAAAAACAATATTCCTAGAATCGAACACGTTGATTTTGGAAAAAAACACACGCTTTATTATTACATCATCCGATAGTGTCGCTAATAAGGAACAAATTTCTTCTTTCTTTGGTTTAGGCATCTCACATCTAAAACGAAAATTAAAGATGTTTGATATTAACAAATAAGAACGGTTATGTAAATTAAAGTAATAATAAGAAACAACTATTTTCCATGCCTAAAAAAGACTTGAGAAGTAAAAAAATGAAGATTGCGAGGGAGTTTTCTTAATTGGCTTATTGTTATTGATATTTTTTTAAGACATTTAAGATCTCTGTCCAACAATCATTAAGTTTCGAATCCGGAATATCATTTAGTAAGTAATGAAATGCGAAGGCAGTAGCCTTCACAATTTTTTCACATGGGCACGTGCACATACCAGTCTTCACGCCACCTAGTAAAACCTCCTTCATATCGGATTTTAATTAACTATTCATTATCATCATCATTAAACCTGCCCTTATCCCATATTATTTGGGGTCGGCGCAATGTGTCTTTTTCTTCCATTCATCTCTATCGGATGTCATCTCAGAGTTCACTTTCTTGTACACCATGTCACTTTTCACACAATACATGCATCTTTTCTTGGGTCTACCTCTTCCCTTGTATCCATCCACATTCGTACTGATAACCCTTCTAGTGACGTGTTTCTCATGCCTCCTCATCACATGTCCATACCACGACGAACGATTACTTCTTACCTTTTTTTCTTACCTCATTTCTAATCCTGTGCATTCTTGTCACACTACAGATACCTCTTAGCATTCGCATCTGCAGCATGTAATTGCCTTTCGTTCGTCCCTTAATGAACTATTATCGTTCAAAAAATAAATAAAAATATAGATAACTATTTTTTTAATTCTTAATTTTAAAAGAAAATCCTTTGTCTACGGGTGGATTAGTATAGGTTATTTTTGTAATAACTTAATATGGACAGTGAATTTGGGAGACTCATATTTCCTAAAATATTTCTTAACTTTTTTAGCACATCATTATCAATATTAATATGTACCTAATTATGTAATGTAAACCAAAATTGTTAATAGATCACCCTATTAAATAAAAAATCTTTTTTATTATTTAATTGAGTTATTTATCATTCCCCTAAAAAAAAATTCATTCTCCTCGTAAGATAAAGTAGAGGAAATGAAATGTAGGGGAATGAGAAATTTCCGTAAAAACACGAAACAAGCGATAAAATTATTTGTATATGAGTGAATAAGTAACGTGTTGATAGTTTCTTATTATTATTTCAATAAAAAAGCAATCATATTATAATCATTAACTATACTTACCGAGATGTGTAGTATTTAGGGAATGAGAAATTTCCGTAAAAACACGAAACAAGCGATAAAATTATTTGTATATGAGTGAATAAGTAACGTGTTGATAGTTTCTTATTATTATTTCAATAAAAAAGCAATCATATTATAATCATTAACTATACTTACCGAGATGTGTAGTATTTAGAGAATGAAAATAATTTTGACAAACTCCGTACAAGGAATACTCACCAGCAATATTTTCTGTACGCAGAGCACGTACTCCCTCTTCGGTGGCTAGAAAAGACTGTTCGAGAAAGCAGTACATTCAATGGGGGTGACCGTTACGGTGCACGGAAGGGTTGCTGAGTTTAAGTCGTGTTACGACATTTGTCGGGGTAATGATTAAAATGGAATTACAATTTTTCTCTTTGAATTCTTAGCCCCTTGGACATTTTATAAAATAACAAAGTTATTAATACATTATTTAGGTCTTATATATATAACAACATAAAAACGAGCTATTTTTGTAGTTATTTCTTAACAAAAGCATTTAAATCGTGTAGACAAATGAATAACTACAAAGAGAAAACCTAGGGGAATGAAAAAAAAATACCCGTTTTTCTTCAAATAAAACCAAATAGCGAAACAAACACGCAAACGTCATAGGTGCCCTTTTAAAACAAAAAATTAGGAGTAATATTGGATTTTTGTTTATTTAATTTATGTTCATTTTAACACACTTAAATGGATGAAACAGTTTTTTATGTGATATGAGAATCACTCCACTGCGTTATTCATCGTCAAGCATTGGCTGCTAAAACGCTCCCGGAATGTTTTGCTTTAACGCTGAAACAACTATAAAAGGAGTTAACTTCATTAACAGGAGTGCGCTTAATACTCGTCTTTTCAAGCAAATGTGTTGTGATATGAACTCTGAACATGAAAGTCTGCTTTTCCACACAGAGTTGCGTTGGCTTTCCAAAGGAAACATGCTGTCGAGGTTATACGAATTAAGAGAGGAGGTAAATACATTCTTAAGTAACAAAAACAACGAGTTATTTTATCAATTCTGTGAATCGAAATTTCAAATACATTTGGCTTATTTAGTCGATTTTTTCACACAGTTAAATAAATTGAACCTTCAACTGCAAGGGTCAGGAAATTTAAAGTTGCAAGGCATGAGCAATATATTTGCTTATAAAGATAAAATCAGGGCGTTTATTGCGAAAATCGAGCTATGGGTCAACAAGGTCGAAAGAAAAAACTTTTCTGCGCTTGATACGCTCAATCAAATTATTGACGGACAGGGAGCTGAGATTAAAGGAGAAATACAGAAGAACATTATAGTCTATTTGAAAAACTTAAAAAGTGAATTTAATCGCTATTTTCCTGACTGTGAGGACAAAAGTATTCAGAAGTTGATCCGTAATCCTTTCATCGTCAACGTTTCTGAAGTGCCTGATGAAATTCAAGAAGAAATTATTGAAATGCAACACGACAATAACTTGAAGGATACATTCGAATCAGGAATTAATTTTGAAGATTTTTGGAGTCAAAAGTCAATTTCTTTACCAAAACTTCGAGATATTGCTATACGTTACCTAACTTTATTTTCATCGACATATTTATGCGAGCAGGGATTCTCGGCACTTTTAATTATTAAGAACAAGCAACGAAATAGGTTGGATGCCACTGCCGACATGCGTTTGGCTTTGAGTAGCACTGAATCGAGGATTCAGAAGTTAGTAAAGAGTATGCAATCACAAAAACCGCATTAAAATATGTAATTGTAATGTTAATTTACCGTAAAAATAATTAAAATATTTTAGGCGTGTTTAATTCATAGATAAACCCTTTATTTATTTACATTTACTATATATTACCTCCAAACCAATAAATCAACTAGGTGGTCCATCCATTTTGCAACCAGTGCCCAACACATAAAGGAACTGTTTTTGAGAATGGAATGTGTCAGCCTTGATTTCGGATTAAAGATTAACCGCAGCAAGACCAAGATGATGATTGTCGACCGTGCAAAGTCAAAGTCAAAGTCAAAGTTTTTTATTTCAAGTAGGCCTTTTCAGGCACTTTTAAAAAGTCGAGACTCTAGGCGCACGGTTCCAAAGGGGGTAGGTCCTATGGAGAAGAGACCGGCAAGAAACTCCATGGATACTCTTTTCAAAAACAAAAAGTTAATTTACAATTAAAATCTTAAATTAACATGCATTATATAAGAAAAAATACAAACTTAATAGAATGCTACTTACACAATGAGGCAATACAACATGAGTTAAACAAATGTTTCGAATATAAACTAAAAACGGGATAAACAGATCAAAGCGGATAAAACAGAAATAAAAAAATACAAAAAAGAATACAAAATATTGAAACATCAAGAATGTCCAGATATGTAAAGTGAATCTAATATAAAATAGAATTAGTAGACACAATGGATAACCAGGGAAGCCACATGTGCAGAAGATATTCAACGCCACACGTCTCTATCGTCAACATAGTCTTTGATCATATGCTTTCTTTGTGAGAACAGATTTAACGTGGATTTTAAATTTCTTACCGGTAAGATCGGTTACAGTTTTCGGTAGCTTGTTATAGAAGCGTACACCGTGTCCTAAAAATGATTTATTTGTTTTAGTCAATCTAAATTTTGGCACCACTATTTTGTGTCTCTAGTGCACAGTAACTCGCCGGAAGTGACTCAGATTGCGAACTGTGACGTAGTCCAATCCTAAATTTATCTTGGAGCTTTAATCTCAAGCAATGGCGGATGCATAGATGAAATAAAGCGACGTATGGCTATCACAAGATCTGCAATGGACAAGATGAAGAAAATATGGACGAACAGAAACATCACCAAGACCACGAAAACTAGACTCGTGCGAACACTCATTTTCCCCATATTTCTGTACGCTGCGGAAACGTGGACGCTGCGAGAAGTGGAAAGAAGGAAAATAGATGCTCTAGAGATGTGGTGCTGGAGAAGAATGCATGGAGTATCGTGGACCGAGTTTCGCACGAATGTCTCGATACTTCAAGAACTCGGCATCAAGCAGCGCTTATTTTCCATAGTACAATCTCGAATACTGGCTTTCTTCGGAAACGTTTCTAGATCCATAGAACGCCTCGTCATCCAGGGGAAAGTAGAAGGCACTAGACCGCGCGGGAGGTCACCAATGCGTTGGACTGACCAGATTAAGTCTGCTGTGGGCGGTCCCTTAAACGAGTGCAGCAGGATGATCTCCAACAGGGAGAAATGGCGGGGCATCGTGAAACGCATTTTACATGCCGCCTCCGATACTACGACATGACGACCACGACCATTCTGTCAAGAGCGAAACGACTAAGAGAGGTCTATGGTAAGATGGAAATTTTGTCAAATGGTCCCTCATGACTAAAAGGTTAAGAACTACTGCCGTAGATAGACGGGCGAATGTATGGGTTCTGTGATTTTACGTCAGTCTATGAGCGAAACGATCGGTGAAAGATGCGCGCCTGCGCGCTGCTTCACAGATGTTTTTTTTTGCACGCACAAAGTGACATAGGCAAGGGTTACACAGTCAATATATATCGCGATCTCATATCGTGATATCGGTCTCAATATTTACCAATTTACATCTAATATTACATTGTCAATAAATATTGACTTCAATATCTTCAGTACAAAAAGGTTCATCGCTCCATACAGACAAGGTTCGTCACAAGTGTGCACACACACACTCGTGACGAACCACAAAACTAAAGCTTGTATAGCCATTATCATGGCTTTAAATGTAGGCAAAACAAAAAAAAACCTTTGGATTGAACCGTGGATTTCCATGCGTGATATACTCATTTAAATTTAAATGATGAAATTAATTTCGGTTATCGTCTCTTAAAGCGTCTGGCGTCCATTGCTTTCGAATTGTTATCGGTCATATGCCTCGTTTCTTCTATATTTGTTTTTGTAGTTCAAATCAGTTGGACACCATAATTTCGGCAGTTTCATAAGTCTCTATATCTAAATGCACATACGTCCAGAACCGAGACAACTATTTGTAGATCATACAAATATTTCCTTAATGCGGGTATCAAACCCGCGACACCTAGCGCAGCAAGCTAATCACTTAGCCACTTTTTTTTTTTTTTTTTTTTACGGGGGGAAATCCTCATGGACTACCCTCGCCTGGGGAAAGGCGGAGGGGCGTGCCGGACTCTTACCGGCTAAAACCACCCCGGTGTCTCCTCGCACGTGCGCGCGGGACTGCGGGAATCCAAATTCTTCCGCAGCCCCACACTATTGCTGGCCCGGTCTGCCCGGGCCTCGTCTCCCGCACGGGGTAGTGAGGTGTTCAACTACCCCGTGCATCGCCTCAGAGGCGCGCGCCGACACCCGCGCGCGCCTCCGCCTCGGGTCCATCGAATAGGGGGCGGGGACTTCCCCAAGTCCCTCGCCCCTGGACCCATTCATGGGGGCCGGAAAAGGGCGTTGTCCGCCCTTCTCCTGCGCCCGGTGCGCCTTCTGCGGCCGGGGAAGGGAGTCGAGATCTCCCTTTCCCGTTCCGCAGTTTCCTTCTGCGACATCACGTCCTCGCAGAAGGACACCACCGCGTCCCACGACTCTGCGCTACCGACCATCCTCCGCACTACGGCCGGCAGCGACAGATCGCCTCCTACTTCATTTGTGAGGACACGACGCTGCTCCTCCCAAGCTACACACTCGGCGAGCGTGTGCTGCGCCGTGTCCCCCCCGCAATGGACGCAGTGGTGGCACCGAGCGTCCGGCTCCCTGTCTATGCGGCACAGGTACTTGCCGAAGCAGCCGTGCCCCGACAGCACCTGCGTCACCCTAAACGACAGGGAGCCGTGCCTTCTCCCGAGCCAGTCGTCGAGTACTGGCCGGATCGCCTCGACGGTAGCGAGGCCGGCGGTAGGGCGCAGAAGCCTTTGCCGCCATTCCGCCACCAAGACCTGACGGAGCTCCTCTCGGCGCAGCGCGATCTGCCGCTGCACCGGCCTCGAGCCCCGTGCCCGCTCTTCCTCACGCCATCGATATAATGACGCGAGTACTTTCGCCTCTAGGTCCCAGGGCGGGGATCCGGCCAGGACGCAAGCCGCCTCGTAGGAAATCGTGCGATACCCGCGGACGACTCTGACGGCCATCGCCCTCTGCGGCTTGCGCAGAATGGCGAGAGTGCCGGCCGTCATGTCCATCGCCCACACAGGGGCCCCATACAGGGCCATGGACCGCACGATTCCCACGTACAACCGCCTACAGGCGGCGCTCGGGCCCCCCAAGTTGGGAAGCAACGTTGAAAGCGCGCCCGCTGCACCCATCAGCTTGGGCGCCAACCGCCGGAGGTGGGGCCCGAATTCCCATCGGCTGTCGAGCACCAATCCCAGATACTTCATGGTGGACTCGACAGCTATCCGGGCCCCGCTGACCACGATGTGTGATCCCGGCGCCGGCGCACGTCGGGGGCCATGAAACACCATGGCCTCCGACTTATTTAGGGCCACCTCCAGGCCCAGGCGCCGGATGCGGTTCACCACCTGTGACACCGCAGCCGTGGCTATCAACGTCGCTTCCCTGTGCGAGCTCCCCCGGGCAGTGACAAGAGTGTCGTCCGCATAACACGTCAAGTCGGCGCCCGACGGGAGCTCGCCTCTCAGCACCCAGTCATAGCCGATGTTCCACAGGAGCGGTCCCAAGACCGATCCCTGTAATCACTTAGCCACTGCGTCAACCGTGCCGTCAAGGTTGTTGCATTCTTCGTTGCCAAAACGCGGTGCGGTCGTCGCTCAGAGTAAGTTTCTTTTGTCAAACTCGATTTAACGCATCGAACGCGTTCGGCGCTTCGATTGGTCCGTTTCATGCTCTCCACCAATCGGAGCGCCGAACGCGTTCGATACGTTAAATCGGGTTTGTCAAAAAAACATACACTAGGGCCACAGTACGTCTAACATGTTTCGTTCTCGGCGGCCGGTTGGGTACTGACTATATCGCGCCCGCGAGCAATTACACTGTCAATAAATATTGACGAGTATTGATGGATCCTAAAAAATCCAGACTTTTTGTAAATATAGTTGCTGAAGCGTTTAGAAATCAATATTTATTGACGGGATCATAAATATCGCGATATTTATTGACTGTCTAACCCTTGCCATAAAGTTTCATAACAACCTTTAAAAAAACCTTCTTTTCATTTGTTTCTTTCCTCTCTTTTGCCGTCGGCAATAATTGTGTTCTGATGCTATAATTCCAGCACAGTGATCTGTAATGTGAGATAATTATTCATGAGAAACATTGATTTTGTTAGTGTATTTTTTTTTATTTAATTTAGTCTTAATGCCATGTATTCTCTGTGGGTACAAGTTTTCAGTTTTTTTATGTCTAACTTTTTATTTGTATCTACAACATGCATGCATGCAATAAATAATTGGAATTATTATAAGGATTATATAAGTACCTGTCACTCAGTTTCAATGAAGGCGAGCCGCTTTCTTCATTCAAAGGTTAAGGTGCAAGCAGGGCCCGATCTAAGGGGGGGCGAGCCGGGCAATTGCCCAGAGCGGCAAAAATCAGGGGCGGCAAAATTAAGGTTACGGTAGTATTAGTCTACTGGGAAGTAGACTAATTTAAGTGAATATTATACAATTCCAACAATATTACATACATACGTGTCGGTCGGTTAGAAATTGCAACATTCTATCTCTGGAATAACATGCTCATGACTTAAAAAGTGTCATTGTAAAGGGCGGCAAATATTGTTTTGCCCGGAGCGGCTAAATTGCTAGATCGGGCCCTGGGTGCAAGTGATACTTTCTCTGAAGTAGCAACTTCATCAAATGTGCCTGAAAAGTAAGAGAATAACATTTTTTTTATGGATGATAAATAAAAAATTATAATGTTAATGATTTTTTTAAAACTAATCATTTCGTCTTATTTTGAAAATCTTACCACGGGGCCTAGACAAAGTGACATTTTCGTTAACGATAGCGAAATTCGATAAATCTGAAATGTATGGAATTGACATAAGCTTTCGAAAAGTCACGTGACTAATCGTTTTCGATCGCTAATTGGTAGACAATGTCAAATCGCGTAACGAAACGATGACGAAATCGAATGACTCGATCGCTATTCTCATACAAATGCGTAGACAAGTGGCGTTCTTGACAATCGACATCGCTCAGTTATCGAATCGTTGGATCGACATCTTAGCGAACGCTTGGACCCTGTAGAAAAGCAAAACAATATGGCTGATTGTTAGTCAGCTGTTGGTGTTATATTAAATGTCATTAAAATATCAATATTTCTGTTTTTCCAATTGACTATTAATAATAAATGACTCATTCTCTAGATAATTGTAGCATGTTTAACTATTTTTATTGGGTGTCATGATTCTACTGCCC
The DNA here is from genome assembly GCA_947562105.1 of Shargacucullia verbasci. Classification (NCBI taxonomy): domain Eukaryota; kingdom Metazoa; phylum Arthropoda; class Insecta; order Lepidoptera; family Noctuidae; genus Shargacucullia; species Shargacucullia verbasci. The sequence continues at coordinate 15,588,351 of OX387281.1, read as the reverse complement.
TTATCACTACTTATTAGAGGTCGGTGGAGTATGTTGCACTTTCCTTCCATACTTTTTCAGCCCTCATCTCTGTATTCACATTCTTCTTTTCATAATTATCATATTTCACAAACTCCGTCCATTCTGGGTGTGTTATTAAAATAAAAATATTCAAAGTCTAACATAAAGCTTATAATTTTCTTATTTAATTAGCTCTCTTATATTATTAATCTAATTTCCTACTTAAATAAATAACTTAAAAATATTTAGGCACATACACTTAAAAATAAACTACTTACTCATTATGTAATTAAAACAGAACTTAATATAATTATAAATACTTAAAAAAGACTTAAAAAAAACTATTAGTACTATAAACATAACAAATATAACAACTTATCTACATTTAAAATTCTGTAAATAGCTGAAAATAAAATATTTTTAATATAAATTTAAATATTATCTTTCTTTCTTTTCTTTTTTTAAAAAACATTGCCCCACACTAGGATTTCTCCTGTATCGTGGGTACAGTTTACAAACATACATGTCACATGCACACACAACCAGACCCGAAACAACTATCTGTAGATCATACAAATATTTGTTCCGTGCGGGGATCGAACCCGCGACACGTAGCGCAGAAAGCTAATCGCTTAGCCACTGCGCCAACCGTGTCGTCAATCTATGCGCTTTGTGTTGTCCTTACTGTGGTAGTGGTCAAACCAATCATATTCAAAGTCAATCGTGTTTTATTGGGGCATGGCAGGTGGTGGAGTAACGGCCGGTGTTGGGGATGAGATGAATTGTGATGAAAAAGTTTCGTTTTAAATGTTTATGTTAAGTAATACCTAGATATAATTAAATAAATCATTTACTTAACTAATCATATCATTTTAAAAACCCCATGCGTCGTAATATTGCTGATCACATTATCATTACTACTCATGTTATACAGGTCCTGTCATACTATTTTCTAATAAGACTTTCAAAGTTTAACAAGCAAGGTAACAACAGGAGGTTCAGACAACACAGGCCTTACTTTATAAAACAATAAAATAGGTAGGTATAAGCATATTCGTACCATCCACAATGTAAACGTCGATTTATTTCCTCCACCACCAATAGAATTTAACATTGTCGCCAACTGACACCACAGACGCTCAGATTTCAGTCGTCCTTGAGGTCCACCTCGGGGTTTGGAAAGATCGCCGTGACTGTAAATGAAGAAAGAATAGGGCAATAAGCAACGTATTGTTAGAATCATTAGGATCACGTCATTGTTTACATTAAGCATTCTCAAGTGATACGAATTTAATCAAGTTCATGGTCTCCGGGAATACTTCCTTACCTTTCTATGAATTCCAAAAGGGTCGAAAACTGTTCACTACTGGCTCGTACTTTTGTTTCCATTGTTATTATCCTTAAAAATGAAAAAAGAAACAGTCAGTTCCCGCTTGTATATAATATCATAAAATTTGTGTAATTTTGGAACTTAACATTATTTAACGAAGTTAAGGAACTTACCTATGAATATTTTAGTTAATTAGTTAATGTTATCACAATATTGTTCGTCAATTACACTTTCACCGAACAAACTTTATTTTAATAACAAACTAAATGTAGTTTGTTTATATTTGGCGCGGCCCGATTGACAGAATTGACGTCTTGAATTTGACGTTTCATTACGAAACCATAGCCAAAAAGCTGATTTTTATCGAAAGAACGCTTCGACTTATCGTTCTGTTTGCTGATGTTACTTTGTCTACCACTTGGCGATCGACATCGCTTAAGCGATATCGATTTTCGAAATGGAATCGACACGGAACGATTGCCACTTGTCTAGGCCCCCAGGAAGATGAAGTGATGGCACTGCTAGAAAATTCAACCAGTTATTACGATTCTTATCCTTGTCTGTAAAATGAATATCACAGACAACCTATACAGTTCATAGTCATCTTCACTATCCAATTTCCCACTAGCTATATGAACCCAAGCCTTGAAACGGTCAGAATTCCTATATGGATGGTAGGACTTTGCTGAAAAAAAAAGAACAAATCTAATTTTGACCTGAAAAAGTTTAATCTAAAACCAATTGCCTGAGTAATGACACATGCCTAACAATATTGTGATGTCTTAGCCAATGATCCCACTAATATAAAATCGGCTAATGCTTCGTTATCTTTTAAGGATCCTAAGTTTGAGTTAGAAAGTAAAAAAAACCATCACATATAGATTTCAAGTTACAGCAAATTTAAGTTTGTTAAAAATGTATGAAAAATTCCCTATTGGCTAATATAACAGTATAGTTTAGATATAAAAAAATGGATTTTTTAATTTAAGATGTTTATTTTTTATGTACTGATATGTACATGTAACTATTGTAACTGTTTTATAGATTTCTTTTTTGCAAATATGAGAAGCCCAGTTGAGATCTTGAGTCACTATAGGAAAACCAAAATACTTGAGATATGCTAATCCAGTCACTTTAATTATTATTCTGGCCTGTGATTTGGGTGTATACTAGGGCATGCATTTCGAAATTTCATACATTCGAAATTTCGGATCATATTTGCCAGTTACTTAATTTCGAAATTGAAACCCCTAGTTTCGAAATTTCGAAATAATAAATTTTAAATTTGATTATTTTTGTTTGAAAGAGTATCAAACATACATCCTCACAAACTTTCGCATTTATAATATTACAAAATAGTAGGATAGTATAAAATGATGATTTTATAATAAAAGATATAATTTAAATTATAAACTACTGTTCAGTAGTTTCTAGTTTACAAAAAATAAAATGTGTATCTAACTAATTGACTAAGAGTAAGGTTCGCTCATTTGACAACTGTTTAGACATACATATGTACATAGGTATAGCCTCGCGGACTTTTTTGTAGGGTATGATGAGTAGTATAAACATGTAGTACATTATTTTACTTGTAGCATTAGATTTCGCAGCGTACTCCATATAATGACTTATAAGCTAATTCTTGATACCTTGGGCACAGATAATATAATATTACCCTTGGGTTAAATAATTGCAATTTACGGAGATTTCTTTTATTTTTTTGAATATCTGTCACTGATAATGTACGTTTCTATAGGCGAAAGAATTTTTAAACTCATTTTATTAGTTTTTCAGTTTATCCATTACAAACAAACATACAAAAAATCTAATCTTTTCTTTTTATAATAATAGTTTAGACAGAAATCAAAAAGATCCTTATAAGATAGAAGAAGATTATATAACTACACCTTTTTTTTCTAAACTATAGAAGTTAGAGATTTAAAATAAAAAGAAACGTATTATAGCAAATTTTATCAGCTTTCTTTGAAACTAGTAGACTATACATTAGTAACATTTTTAACTTCAAGAAAAAAGATAAATCTAAAAAAATTGCCAATTTAGCTTAGTGTCAAAAAACTCAATAACACATTTATAAGTATGTTTTACATGTTATTTAATTTTTAATAACTGGTATTGCCGCCTCGGGCTCTGACTATAGCTTCGTCCCGGTTTGGCATACTGAACACGAGGTATCGGAGCCGATGTTGGGGAATATTCTCCCATTCTTCAATCAGGGCCTGTTTTAATGCCCTGAGGGTGTTAGGTGCTGGTCTGCGGCTTCTGACTACCCTCCCTAGCTCATCCCAGGCGTGCTCAATCGGGTTGAGATCAGGACTTCATGATGGCCAAGCCTGTGAACCCATCACGCTGATACCAACCTCCTGAATATACTCTTGCACGACCTGAGCCGTATGTGGCCGGGCATTATCATGCATCAGCATCGATCCATAGCCCATATTTACTAAATACGGCCCTGCATACTCGTTGAGAATCTCTTGGGCATATCTTTTCCCAGTCAGAGTGCCATTTTCTATGGCCACTAACTCTGTGCGACCTTCTGAAGATATGCCAACCCATACATGTACACTGCCTCCACCATACTGGAATCTTTCTGAGAAGCAGACTTGTAGGTATCGCTCACCGGGCCGCCTGTAGACACTTCGCCTTCCATCAGAAGTGTAAAGTGAGAATCGAGACTCATCTGTGAACAAAATTCTTGACGACTCTTCTTCATCCCACTGTATGTGTTCACGGGCGTATCGCAGTTTCGCTACTCGATGCTCTCCCTCGAGTTTGGGGCTACTCGCTGGTCTTCAGAGTTTCAGATTTGCTTCAGCAAGTCTTCTTCTCACTGTACTGTCACTAATGTAGTCCCTTCGGGTCTGAAGAAGCTGTTGCTGGACTTCACCTGCATTAAGCTGGCGATTTTTCAACACAGTGGAAAAATATTACGGTCTTGTCAGGCACTAGTACACCTGGGTCTGCCATTACAAGGTCTCCTCAGATGGTTTCCAGTTTTTTCGTACCTTCGCTTCACCTTCTGGACCGTTCGTAACGTCACACCCACCATTCTTGCAGTACGACGCATACTGATGCCTAGTTCCAGAAAAGTCATGATTCTAGCACATTCTTCAGGTGAAAGAGATAGAGTGTATGTAACAAAAATATAAAAAATGCATGAAATAAGGTTTATTAAAGGAAATAAATTTGGCATGATCAAAAACAAAATATTCAGGATTATTTTCTTTATTTAAAAAATACATATTCAGGGAATACCAATGAATATGGAAATCCACAAAATAATTTCGAGTTTCATATCTGCCAGGCGCCCTGCGACCGTTCACTTTTTTCGTTTAATTCACAATACAACGTATACAAGTATTCGTCTAGCAGAACGGAAAAACGAGCTATTCGCTATTGTGATGTTGGCTAGTTTCAATAACCTGTATTTCGCGCAACGACCACCACAACAGTCTATTTATAATTCACTTTAGTTGCCGTAAATCCCGCTATTGGTCGCTACTACAATAGCGCTTTTTAAAAATCGCTATTGATATCCGATAGACAGTTGCGTTTCGTTATCCAAGAAAGCCGCTACAGCCCACCGCTACTACAAATATGCACATAAAATGGCGACTGCTCTTTGCGTAGGGCAAAGAGCAGTCGCCATTTTGTGATATGACAATTTGACAAATCAATTATCAAATTAACAAATAAATTTTACTCGCTGTGTTGCTAGCAATCGTAATAATTACGCAATTTTTATAATCTAAACAAATATTTGCAAATATTATTAAGTAAAATCTTTAAGAAATATAAAATAATGTTAAATTCATTTATATTTTTAATCACAAATTAGATTTAATCGATAGTTTCGCCATCTATGGTGACATACAGTAACTAATTTGTTTTCAGGTGGCTTAAACAGATGTCGCATTTCTAAAAAAAGCCACTGAAATCTGTCACTGTATGGGAGTGGTCTTGTCCAACCCCTAGACGTGTTCACAACAGCCAGATAATATAAACGCGTTATAACGAAATGCTATTAATAAAGCGCAGAATATTTTTTATGCTATAATATAACAGTTCAGCATTACAACTGTATTTGATAAATATTACTCGCATTCCGCAGCGCCGATCGCGGTACGCGTTCCGTGTGCGGCGTTGGAATAAAACGCTGTGTGATATATCATTATAGTAATAAATATGCGATCTCGTTGTTTCGTTGTATGTTGTGTCTAACACATTGATACTAATATATTAGGTATACGTACAATAATTTTAATTTTACAAATTAATATTATATTATAGCATAAAAAATATTCTGCGCTTTATTTATAGCATTTCGTTATAACGCGTTTATATTTTATATCCGTTGTGAACACGCCTATTAATGACTAGCGGTGGGCAGTAGCATCTTTTTTGGATAACGAAACGCAACTGTCTATCGGATATCAATAGCGGTTATTAAAACGCGCTATCCTGCTATTGGTCGCTATTTGTCATATCATGAGCAACACGTAATATGATAGTGAGGTTTTGATGAGCTTTTTTTTTTTTTTTTAGCTTACCTATTTACTTAAAATTCATTCATTCATAATGAATGAACGGCTCCGTGAAGCAAGAATTAATGGATTTTGGTGGCCCCGTAAGATTTTGATGACTTTTTTTTTTTTAGCTTCCCTATTTACCCAATTGTTGTTCGTGTCGTCTCTTGGCGAGGATTCATTAACGACTCGTGAAGTTTTGATTAGCTTTTTTTTTTTTTTTTTTAGCTTCATTGATGCACTTCCATTTCATTGGATAACGAAACGCAACGGTCTATATGTCTATCGGATTCTTTGGATGTTAACTACTTTTACGTTAGCATGTTAGCAGGTTAGCACGTTAGCAGGTTAGCACGTTTTTCAAATAACCTGCTAACCGTTATTATGACGATAGCTCGTTTCAATAACGTGTTTAAGTTGCGCAACGACCACCGCTATTAGCTACTTTAGCGTTACCATGTTAGCAGGTTAGCAGGTTTTTCAAATAACCTGCTAACTGTTATTATGACGATAGCTCGTTTCAATAACGTTTAAGTTGCGCAACGACCACCGCTATTAATGACCGAATAGTCTAGAAGAGCGTTGTGCGTTGAGAAAAGATATTGCTCAAAACTTTTAGTGTGCTAAAAAGTATGCTAAAGTGGATGGCGTGTCACAGGATGACATATTTAACATATGAAACATATTAAACATATTAAACATATTTAACAATTTCTTTGCCTCCATTGGTGGAAAAACTACAACACCTACCGGCAGAAAACCTAAAGGGCTACCGACAGCCTTAACTACACAAAATACACTGTATCTTAACCCATTTGATCCTTATGAAGTAAATATAACTATTAAAAACTTAAAAAACAAGAACAGCCACGGAATCGACGAACTTCCACCCAGTCTAATAAAACAGTGCGCTGATGAATTAACCTTGCCATTCTATATACTCCTTAACCAATCCTTCGAAGAAGGTGTTTTTCCTGACTTACTCAAAAAGGCCATCATTAAACCTATTTTCAAAAAAAACGATAAAACTGACCCGAATAATTACCGTCCAATTGCCCTACTACCAACAGCCTCAAAAATATTTGAAAAAGTCATGTGTAACCGCGTTTATGCGTTCTGTGAAAAATATAGTATATTCAATGACAGTCAAAATGGATTTCGCAAGAACCGATCCACCGTTTTGGCTGTCTACAAGTATATCCAAGAAGCACTCAAAATTATTGATAATAAAAAATACGCTATTGGATTGTTATTAGACATGTCCAAAGCTTACGATAAAGTACAATTTGATATATTATTAAATAAACTTTACAACATAGGTATCCGAGGGAAAAGTTATGACTGGTTTACATCATATTTAAAAAACAGAGAACAAGTCGTAGAAATAGAACACTACAATACATTAACACAACACATTGAACTAATTAGATCCCAAAATATACCCGTTAACGCCTCCATACCACAGGGAAGTGTCATAGGATGCCTACTGTTCTTAGTCTACATAAACGATCTCCCTAACCACATAAACGAAACGTGCGTATTGTTTGCCGATGACGTCTCTATTTTAACATCATGTAACAATAACCAAAACTTAAACCAAACACTAACATCTATACTTGACACCACAACATATTGGATGAACGAACACAACCTCGAAATTAACTTTAATAAGACAAAAATAATTACTTTTCACCCGCGACAAAAAACCCCCATAAATATAAATTTTGAATACAAAGGATCCAAATTAGAAATAGTTAATAAATTCACCCTTTTAGGCTTAGACATAGATACACACATAGACTGGAAACCACACATATATAAATTAAAAACTAAGTTATCTAAAGGAGATCGGCGATTCCTGGCCCCGATGGACAAAGTATTAGACCATTCGAAAAAATATTTCAATAGTTATAAACCCTAATTTAATTTATAATTTCCTAAAAAAACCTAGGAAAAAGAAATAAGAAAAATAAAAAAGTCAATTGATGTATTCCTCGCGTTGCAGTTGTCTGATGTTGCCATTTTATGCTATTTTTAAATAAAAATGTTTTTCCCATTTAAAGATTATAATACAATAATGTTCAATTTATATTTCTTTTCACTTAAAAAAGTATTTTATGAGTTAATTGCGAAACAATGATTAAAGATAGAGTATTTTTGTTGTTGTTATGTTATATTAATGATTTTATAGAAAAATCGATTTGCATTTTTATGAACTGCAACACTCGATACGGCTGTCACTTGTCAATCAATCGGTTGTCAACAACATATGGCCGCGACATAACGTTTCTTGCTCGCGTTTGTGCTCGTGTTGCGAACTTCCGTACTGCTGTGCACATATTTTATCTATAATATGGTACTTAGGGTGGGCTAGGTACCAAGACAATGTTGTACCTCCCGCCCAGCATCTCGATAATATATTAATTACCTATGATGATGTGGAAAGCAATGAATAAAATATTTTCAGTTGACTTGAATTCCTATTTTTTCTTTAAAATCCCTGATCATGTATAACTAAGGAATATAAATTCAACATTCTGTAAGTAAGTTTCACCTCATATTAAAATCACTAACACAGAACCTAATAAAAGAGCGGGAACAAATGATAATAGGATTTATTGACTACGGTCTGAAATAAAGTTTTTTTTTTTAGTTTTGATATCCCATGTTATATCGAAAAACTAATTACACAGGGCTATAGACTAATATCACCCCTTGAAAACCCAAATTATTTCATTTTGGTTTATTGAGGCCTAATTTATTAGGACTGTTTGCGGATCTCCTTTACATATGCCCTCAGAGAAATAAAGAAAACAACAGACCTCAAAACAGCAATAGTAACATACTATGCGTATGCGTTCGCTTGGCTTAGATATGGAATTATATTATGGGGTAACAGTACAGACGCGCCTTCGCTATTTACAATACAGAAGAAACTAATAAGAATATTGATTAACATCGAAGACACCGACTCATGTAAACCACACTTCAAAGAACTAAACATCTTAACGCTACCCTGCCTCTATATATTTGAAATTTGCAAATTTGTAAGGAAGTACCCACAATTCTACAGCAAAAGAGAAGACATTCAAACAAAAATCAAACTTAGACATGGAAACAGACTCAATTTACCAACTTCACGATTAAAAATGCACTCCTCTAGTGCGTTTGTTACATCCATTAAAATCTACAATAAATTACCTGAATACATAAAAAACACAGAAACAAATAATATATTTACCAATAAATTAAAACGATTTCTCTTAGATAAAAGTTATTACACAATTGACGAATACCTCAAAGATAAATTCCAACTAGGGTAATAGGGATAAACGAGGATAAACAAGCAGTACTTAAATATATTTATTTACCTTACTTACCGTGCAATATCTTTAACTACTTACAATTTAGTTGATTAAAATTACAGCTAATATATAAATAAATATATAAAATAAATAATAAAAATTAATACATAATCTAGAATAAAATTATAAACAATAAATAAATATATGAATATTAATAAATAAAATGAATATAAATCTACACAATAATAATACCTACTTACTTAAATATATAAATATCAGATTTTCTGCCTTTTTCAATATATTATGTTTTAAAAAGCGCTCTTCATCCTCTCCTCTAAAAAAACTAACTTGCTGTGCCCGACAGGGTCCATAATTGTTTCTCTTTAATTTTTTACCCACCAGCCTTTGTATACATTATGGGATGCAATAAAGTTATTGAGTATTGAGTATTGAGTAGGATGGGGTGTAGCACAATTCACAAACCCAGACCAATCCTCTTCAAACTTCACGATGTGGTTCTCGGTGACAAAATCTGGTTCGACAAAGTCAAGCTGAAGGGGTCTAGCATCACTGTCTCAGAGTTCCTGACGAAAGCCAGGCACAATGTATTCATGGCGGCGAGAGACAAGTTTGGTGTGTCTCAATGCTGGACTAGGGAGGGCACAGTGTTCGTCTTCGATTCTGAGGGGTCAGTTTGAGTCACTTCCTTGGTCGACCTAAATAATATCCGGCAGCAGCAGGACCGCATCATCGTCTAGCAAGAGCAGGTCAATGTACAGCCGGAACAGACCACAGGACAGACAGAGCAAGGCGTCGCACAGTGTGACGGCCAGAAGAAAAATTTTGACATTGACCAAAATACATAATTTTAGCTTTAATAATCTTTAATTATATCTATTAATAATTCAGGCCTTGGGGTATATTGTGCTATTATTATTTATTTTCTATGTATATTCTAACATGTTTTTTTAAGGCTTCAAAGTGATATCCTAACGCGTACGTATTTCACACTTAAAAATTTGCACAAGTTTTGAATGCTTACTGTAATAAACGCTAATAATTTATTAATACTGTGTTTATTTTATACAAATGTGCATTTATTAAATCCTCAAAAAATAAAAGTTTCATAGTTGTAACTCATCACAGTTTTCTTTAGAACTGTTTTAATACACAATAGTCCGATTAAAGGCAAATTAACAATTTGATCATTCATAAAGTAAAAAGTTTAACTTGGATCAATATGAGACATAGTACAATAAATAAAGTAATTATTCGTCTTTTAAACAAGGTATGTCACATTGTCGGATATTGTCGGATGTGATAGTTATGATTTTTTTCCTGAAGGAAGTCGTTCACGCGTTTAACGAATAATGATGACTTTAAATCACAGAACTCGAAATATATACTGGGTGATTTTTTTTACCGTCTTGAAAAAAATAGGGCGTGATAGGTAAATGGAGTAGAAGCCTATGGCATGGTTATTTTATATATTTTACTTGTTTTACTAACATAGTCTGAAATTAATCTACCAATATACACTACTAATTTACAATCAATTTTTCATATTAAAACATTTAACAGAAGAATTTGAAAAAATAATTAAAATAATTCAAAATCGTAAACATGGTCACCCTACTAAACGCGCGACAAAGTAGGAAAGATTTCGTAATAGGTAGCTAAACTATCTTCAAGGACACTCGCACCCGCCGGGCGCCCCTTCCCGCCGAGCCGCCGGCGCAGAACCCGCGCTCCCGCCATCCCCCGCCCGGCCGCCCGCCGTCCTTTTATTTTGATTTTTTCAGTCGCATGCGATTAGGCACTTTGTGACGTCGCGAGATCTATTCGCATTGTTTACATTACCGCGTACGACACCGTCGATCGCTCATAAACAAAAAAATGTACGAATACAACAGTGTAGAGTATTTAGCAATGGTGGAGTGAATTTAAACAGTGCATAATAGAAGCTTTTGATATTTTAAAAAGTGATAGTGACGCCGTCCTTAGTTTAACAAACAATTTACAAGACGTGCTAGTTTGTGTTTAGAGAGAAACGGTGAACACTGAACAGTTACTGTGATATCGCTAAAAGGTACATTTTATTCTGTAATTAATCAGTGTAATTTGTAAATAAGTTGATTTCAATCTTTTAAATGCGCCTAGTATGTTGTAGTTTACGCATAATACTCGTACCTACTATTTTATTTATTCCGATAAATTATGATAAACTTTAACATGTAACACAACTACAGCATGTTAGAAGGTCCTAAGCCCTTAAAAGTATGAAGGGAAGATCGAAATCTCTCGAATGGTAGCAATGGGTAGGTATTTACGCTATCTCGCTCGCACTTTTCATTCATGCGCGATCGCGGCATAGGCAGTGTAGGTACCTATTTTAATATTACGCACGCGCCGTGTAGGGTGCCTCCTTTTTATGTATTTTATTGGATTTTCTGAACTGTAATAATCGACGGGCTAGCACACAAATACTCTCATCCATAGATTCTACTCCACAAACATAACACACCATATAATTTTCAAGACGGTAAAAAAAATCACCCAGTATATATTTCGATAAAAACAAGTATATATTATATAAATATAATATATATTTGTAGTTTTCATTATAATTTAGTGAATGATAGGACAAATAATAAATAATCAATATAGGTAACAACAGATCATTATGTTGAATATAGGTCAAATAAACAGAATAGTCGATAATAATAATAATTTCTTTGGGAGAATCTGAAACCTTCTTCAACTTGGTATTGTAGACCAATAATGTTTAACTTCACAAAAGAAACTGAACAAAATCTTTGCAATGAAATCACTGAAATTAAAAATCAAGCGGAATCTTTGTCACTTTCCAATATCGATGGCAAAAATGTGACACACGAGCTCTTTTTTACTATGATCAACGGGAAAGTCTGTAACGCTTTATCAGATAATAGATCCACTTCTACCTGTTACATATGTGGAGCAACCCCAAAACAGATGAATGATCTGACTCGAGTCATCAATAGAGCCGTACAGCATTTGTGCATTTGGGTTGTCTTTACTACATTGTTGTATTAAATGTTTCGAGTGTTTATTACATATAGGTTATAAAGTACCAATACAAAAGTGGTCTACTCGTAACACGGATGAAAAACATTTAGTCGAAGAAAGAAAGAAAGTAATTCAAGACTAGTTCAAAAATAAAATGGGCCTTCTGGTGGATATCGTCAAACAAGGAGCAGGAAACACCAATGACGGTAATACGGTAAGACGTTTTTTTTTTAATTGGTCATTATCTGCTACAATCACAGGGGTAGATGAAAATTTGATTAAAAGATTTTATATTTTTACAGGCTTTATCTTCGGGTATGGAAATAAATATTGACAAATTAGGTGAATTTAATAGAACAACAGCAGAATTGTACGTACAAAATTATGCATGGTATTACATGCCTGTAACTGTGCACAAATTATTAATTCATGCAACAGAAATTATTAAACATCATGCAATAATACCAATCGGAAAACTTTCCGAAGAAGCTCAAGAAGCCAGGAATAAAGAATTTAGGAATGTCAGAGAATGCCACACTAGAAAATGCTCTAGAATCAAAAACAATGAAGATATTACTCATAATTTATTAATACGTTCCGATCCTGATATTTCCAGTCTAAGAATTGAGAATCAACGGAAAAGAGCTGCTTCCAGAAGCAGTGGATATATTAATTTTGGGTGATGCTGATTCAGAAGACGTAGAAAGCAGTGAATGTTCATAATTTACTGATCTACTTATCGTAAATAGTACTGTTTTATTATGTATAAAGAAAATTAAATAAATATATTTTATGAATAGTATTAGTACTAAAATGGTTGATCATATCTATAAATTACATGTTTAAAATAATAATTTAACATACAATTTACTAATTAAATGAAATAATGTAGGATTTAATGTATTTTCTTGAAATTAAAATTAATAAATGAATCTGTTTACTTAATAAATATCAAAATTACCAACAAACTTTTTTTTTTCTATAATACAAGTCACGATAATATAATTAAATATGGTACAATAGTAGTGTAATATTGGGGCTTCTGCATCACTCACCTCGCTTCGCTCGGTTCGCAATGCAGAGCGCCCCAATATTACACTACTAACATGATCTGCGATCCGTTCGATTGCGATCATCGACGCTTCGTTATACTGATACCAAAGTAACAATGGAGTACAATTATCGTTTCTAATTGGGATGACATAATATAAACAACATTCTCAAGTTCGACCGGCGCGCTCGGCGCAGCTCGGGCGCAACTATCATGCTGATTTATATGTATACATCTCGTGTTTGTAAACCGCGTTGATAAATAGTTTAATAATATTTCATTCATCAATACATCGTTATACTGATACGTCTAACCGATGAGGCACACTCAGCGTCAAACCGATGCGGTGCACTGTTAGTACTGATAGCGCCTCAATATTACCCGACTACTATGATCAGCGATGCACTTTGCAAAGCAGATTGGGACAACATAACAAGATGGTAAATCCTGGTGACTCAACGTCTAACCGACGCGAGGCACTGTTAGCCCTGATGACTGATATTTTTCGCAAAAGAAACACCCACTGTTTACTTATTATTCTTAATTATTATTCTAATTATCATTGTTACGAGCGATTGATTCCCTTCGTACGAGAGCCCGATGCATGACTTATATAAATGTGTAGCGCTTCAGTTGATGTGATCGGTCGCGTGAGGACCGCTCACATAATTATGATGCTATGGATAATAATGGCTAAATGGCATCTTATATGGATTTTTGAGATTTCTCTCGTATCGCAGGGATCGTTGATAAACATAAATTTTACAGACAACAGACCAGAACTAGTTGTAGGTAGATCATACAAATATTTGTTGAGTGGGAATTGAACCCACGACACGGAAGTCAAAAGGCAATTTAACCACTGCACAGATCGTACCGCCTTACCATTAGTAGGTAGATAGCTGCTATATGATGTTTTGACGGCTCATAGGTACTTGGTTATTTTTCAGAGTATTTGGATGTGTTTCGTAGTAGTTATTATATAGCAAGAAAGATGTCGTTACTTTATTATTTATATTAAATTAAATAATGACATAATAAAACATGATAACAAAATCCAGACCGGAACAAATACTTTTTTATTCCGTGCGGGAATCAAACCCGCGACACGTGGCGCATTTAGTAGCAGCGCGTTTATAACCTAATATTTACATTGTGATGCAGCGAGACGAGCTCTTAAATCAATGCGCTAAACGTGTCGTCGAAAATGTGAAAAAATATTGGATCACTTTGGGTGTTTTGAATTTGAATGAATGGGAACTCCTCACCAAATAACAACAATAAAGAATGGCCGATGCCTTTAGTATCTTTTCACCAAATATCAATTTATATTTGCCATTCTCAAAGTTAACATGAATAACCAAATACAATTGATCTCTAGGATTGTTCACGATGGATAGCCCAATTGGTATGCAATTTTTATAAGTAAGGCATGTGTATGTAAAAATCTGAGGTTTCTGTCTATCCCCCTTTGGGAAACAGGTATGAGTATATGCATATATGCATTTTTGTAAATGTACTCTTGGATGTCTATTGTAATTATACAGTATATACACATAATTTAAGATGTTGCATCAATTTTGGAATTTAAAATAATTATATGATAATTTATTGGATTAAATCAGTTAAATATTGTATTAATGAGGCAACTTTTTATAGCATAAAATTTTGATAGGTATCTGCGCCAAAATATTTATATCCTAACGTGCAAATTATAAAGGCTATTTCATATTTATAAAGGCTTTATTATGTTTAATACATATATTTGAATTATAATAATTAAAAAATGTAAGAGGTTAAATTATTTTGGTAAGGTATATAAAATCGTTAACTACCAGTCTAAAGAGACATTCTGAATACATTGGTGATGTGCAGCCAAAGTACATACCATTTCCTTTTTAGAATTTCGTCTCGTATGTCCGCGACGGAGTGTCGCCATGTCCAAATAAAGGAATCGCAGGGTGCATACATAGTAACTAATGAAGATCATATAATTGTAGACCTTATTATAGAAGGCTTAAAATCTAAATATAAAAAATATATATTAGTAAAGATTTCGACAACGTTAGCAAAAAATAATATAATCACTACCTTAGATTTATGAGTATAAAAATCAGGCGACTGCTCTTCTATCAATCATTTCATTCAGATTTTGTGCATTATCGCACCTGTTGTTATTAATCTTTACGAACACAGTGTCATTTTTATTACTCGTAGTGAGCCCGATCATCGATTGCAGTAAGTATGTATGTATTTTTTTGTGTTTAATTTTATAACTTTCTATGCTGTGTTTGGATGGCTTAGTCGGTTTAAATATTATGTTAGCAACCACACGGATGGCGCGAAGGTTTAAGTGGTCACCAGTGTTGTGGGTTCGATTCCCATGTGCAAGTTTGATTGATTATAATTTTTTACTTCTGGTCATAAATATTTCGGTTCGACTCCGATATTTTAATTTTATTATGTTATTTGCTACTTAAAATCATACTGGGTGCGCAGAAGAATTACAATTGGAATACCAGATCTATTTTATGTAAGCTTGCTTCCAATAGTTAACTAATAATAATCTACTCATCGGTATTTTATCGAAATATTTATTGTAAAGTAACTAATTCAGATTTTGAAGTTTTAATTATTTAGAGAAAACTATAATAGGTGTGTATAACTTATATAATATAGGAAATTAAAATGAATGATTCAAATTTATAACTGCTTTTTCTTTTTTAGGGCAAGTTTCGTAAATCCATTTGAGTCCGATCTAGAGTCGCATCCCAACGATCCCACTACAGCTCAAAAACCGAAGAGTAAGAAGACAAAGTTGAAAAGCAAGACCGAGCCTAAAAAGCTGAAGAAAACTGAGGCTGTCTCAACTGCCTCCAAAGACATATTCGCAAGCGAATCGGACTCAGAAATAGATATTCCGTCGAAGCGGTCGAAAACTACCAAACGTAACCGCGTCATTGAATCTTCGGTAAGTTTAAAACTTTGATTTTGTTTTTTACTAACTGTGCTCGCGGTTGCACTCGCGTTATTAGTATTTGCTTACTGCTCCTCTCCCGCAGGTTATATAGCATGATGTTATATAGCCTTCCTCAATAAGCGAGCTAAAAAGGTCAAAAAGAATTTCTGAAATCGGACTGTTAGATTCTGAGATTAGCTTATTCTAACAAACAAAGTGTCTAGCTTTATTGTATGAGTATAGATACAATTAGATTAATTATGGAATACATACTTCGATTGCTCGCAATTAAAATTATCATTTAGAAATCTAGTTAAATATGTGTTCACATAAAGTATCTAAGTGTGTTAGTTCATTGTCTTTTATGTCATAAGCAATTAATAAATGTGGTAATATGGTATTATTCAATAGTATTTCTTAACAATGTTACAGGACGACGAGGGAGAACTTCGACCGTTGAAGGCATCTATTCTGCGCTCGTCTCTGTCCAGAAGAACCGCGAGCGGAATCTCATACCAACAGGACCTAACGCGCAGCGGCGATTATTATATTGAGCTTCGTATTTATAACCAAAGAGAGGCTGAACGGCTTGGGAAGGATCGATGGAAGCAAACGCTTCTCTCTTATAGAGGCTCTGTTTACACGGACTCATCGGCTTGGAGGGCCGTTGGTAATCTCGTATCTGCAGCCAAAGCAGAATTTAGAGGTGTACAGCCTATTTTATATCCAAATAATAATCATGTTTAATACAGTCATATAATATTATTGGAATTTATATTCTTACCTAGGTATTTTATATTGTATATTTAACTGTTTTTACATTTAAGTAAATCTTTTAAACTTATTAACATTTCATTTTTATTTTGTGATTTATTTACAGGAAGCTCAACTAGGATTTTATCCTAAATACTCGAAACAAAGATACCTCGATACAAAGATAAACTCGATACAAAGATAAACTCGATACAAAGATAAACTCGATACCAAGATAAACTCGATTCAAAGATAAACTCGATACCAAGTTAACCTCGTTACTGATATAAACGCGATTTAAAATACAATATTAAGAATATTCGATTTAAATACCTGTTTTACATATAACTTTAGTTTACTATATAATACAAGTCCTGTAATTATTTATACGTTACATTAAAAAATAATTCTTTCATTTAATAATATATATATATCTATTATCTAATCATGTTTCTTTGTGAAGTTTGTAATATGACAGTACAAAAATATTCTGCACACAAGAAAACTAATATACACAAATCGAATTGCCTATTGCAGACAAGTTTTGATAACGTTCGTATAATAGCCACAGCTTTTCGAAATCGAATAATCAGTTATAGAGTAAATCCATACGAGGTTAACAATGTGCCTGAAATATTTCTGACGCAAATTTCAGAAAACGTTTGTTATTTGATCAAAGAATTATTGAAAAAACATAAATCCTTGAAAGTAAATTTCGAATTGTTTGTTTGGTACATTTTGCCAAAAAATGATGAACAGTCTTTAAAATCATTTAACACGAAATATAGTATAGTATTGCAAAACACAAATATCTTAGACCTATATAAATTATTTTGTGATAAACTTATTTGTAAATGTACTGAATTTCAACTTTCAGAGTCAGGCTGGACAATTGATTCGCTCAGTCATTTGGAAATTAATGTCGTAAAATATAATCCTTTGCGAGGTGGTTCTTACTTACAATTACCCAAACGTATTGCCAATACTAAATCATGTTTAAATGTAAAAAATGATGATCAACATTGTTTACTTTGGTGCATCATAGCTGATATATTTCCGTCAAAGATTAATCCAAATAGAACTTCTTCATATCCACATTATTCTGACATACTAGATATTTCTGACATGAGTTTTCCTCCCAGTTTCAAGGATATTAAGCGCTTTGAAATAAATAATCCTGATATCAGTATTAATATATATGGTTTGGATACTAATGATACAGTTACAGGTCCCTTGTATAAAACAACATCACGTCGTTTATACCACATTAATTTGCTTTATATTACTAAAAACGGAAAAAGTCATTTTTGTTTAATAAAAAGTTTTGAAAAACTTGTGCATAAACAATTAACCAAACATAAAAGTAGAATATTTTTATGTGATGAATGTTTCATTTATTTTGACACTGAAGAGAAGTTACACAGTCATGAATGCTCAGGAATACAAACCATTTTACCTGAGACAGGAAGTAAATTAAGTTTTAAGAATTATGAGAGAACACAAAGAGTTCCTATAGTGATATATGGAGATTTTGAAAGTTTATTACGCGAATATTCTGACAAAAATAAATCCAGATATGTTGAAAATATACAAGTTCATGAGGCTACATGTTTTGCTTATTATATTTGTTGTAATGCAAATCCGAAATTAAATGATTTTATATCTTACAGAGGGCCTAATTGTTCTAAGAAATTTATTAAAACTCTAACTAATGATGTAAAACGATTATATAAAATATTATTAGATAACAAACATATGTTGCCATTAACTAAAGATGAGCAATTAAGTTTCATCAGCAGCATACAATGTCATATTTGTAAAAATAAGTTTTCATGTAATGATAGTATTGTTAAGAATCATGATCATTTTACTGGCAAATATAGAGGAGCTGCTCATAATACATGCAATTTAAATGCAAAAAAATGTACTTTTATACCAATAGTGTTTCACAACTTATCCGGCTATGATTGTCATTTATTCATAGAAGAACTTTCAAATATAAGTGGTCGAATTCATCTTATACCGAGAAACAAAGAGAAATATATTTCTTTCACAAAATATATAACAGTCAATGCAACAAATGCTGTACAATTGAAATTTATTGATTCATTTAATTTTTTAAGCTCTAGTATGGACAAATTAGTTACAACTATGAACCCTGAGGATTTTAAAAACTTAAAATATTTTTTTACTGATACTAAATCATTTAATATTGCTCGAAGAAAAGGAATATATTGTTATGATTATATAAACTCTTGGGAAAGATATGATGAGACCGAATTACCATCGCCATCAAAATTCTTTAACAAACTTACTTCCGAGTCTATATCTGATAAAGACTATGAACATGCTTTAAACGTTTGGAAAACTTTTGATATAAAAAATTTGGGTGAATATACAGATTTGTACCTAAAATGTGACGTGTTACTTCTATGTGATGTTTTTGAAAAATTCAGAAATATGAGTTTGAATAACTATGGTTTAGATCCTTGCTATTATGTTTCATCACCTTCATTAAGTTGGGACGCAATGTTGTTATATACCAAAATCAGTTTAGATCTTATCTCTGACGTAGAAATGTATCAAATGATAGAAAAAGGAATAAGAGGTGGACTTGCTCAGTGTTCACTCAGATACGCGAAGGCAAATAATGAATATCTTCCTGATTACAATAACAAAATGCCTGATTGTTTTCTTATTTATCTTGATTGTGTTAATTTATATGGATATGCTATGATGCAAAAACTTCCAGTAGGTGGTTTTAGATTTCTGATTGAGGACGAAATATTAAATTTTGATGTATTAAACGTGCCAACTGATTCTGATACAGGATTTATACTAGAAGTAGATCTTAATTACTCTTACCATTCGCACCTGAAAAATTTGTTCCATTCTGTAGCCGGAATGATAAACTTATTGCTAACCTTTTTGATAAATATAAATATATTATTCATTACATTCATTTGAAGGAATGTTTGAAAAATGGTCTTCAGTTGTTAAAAATACATAGAATTTTAGCATTTCAACAAAGTAATTTCCTAAAATCTTATATTTCCTTAAATACTACACTGAGACAAAATGCAGCATCTGATTTTGAAAGGGACTTTTTTAAGAAACAAAATAATTCTATATTTGGCAAAACCATAGAGAATAAAAGAAAACAAGTGGATGTTAAACTTGTAAATGTATGGAGAGATGATTCAAATCAAACTAAAAAATTTTGCGGTGCTGAAAAATATATCAGTGCGCCTAATTTTAAGAATTTTTCTGTTATATCAGAGTCCTTAGTGACAATTCAAATGAATCAAACTAAAATAATTTTAGATCGTCCTATTTACATAGGCTTTAGTATTTTAGAAATAGCAAAATCCCATTTGTATAGATTCCACTACTCGATCATGAAAAAAATTATGAAAGTAAGTTAAAACTTTGCTACACCGACACCGATAGTCTTTTATATTTAATACGTACTAAAGATTTTTACGAAGACATGAAATTAAATTTAAAATATTTCGATACTAGCAACTTTGAAACAAATAACGAATATTGTATGCCGATGGTGAACGCTAAGATACCCGGTTACTTCAAAGATGAAATGGGTGGTGACATTATATCGGAATTTGTAGGCTTAGGGGCTAAATCGTACTGTATAAGTACAAAAAAATCATCATTAAAAAAAGCTAAAGGTGCTAAAAAATGTATTACAAAAAAACTCAACATACAAAAATATAAAAAAGTTTTATTGCAAAACGAAACCCTGAGAGATTATATGTGTATTATTAAATCTAAAAATCATAGAATTTTTACTCAAAAGATAAATAAAATAGTTTTGTCAAAAAATGATGATAAGCGTCAAATAATGAATGATAAAATAAGAACTTTACCATGGGGGCATTTTAAAACAATATTTTAAGAGGAAATAGAAAAATGGAAATTCATTAATGAGGTTATTTATTCATGTATATTCCATATACTGAGCTTCTTGTAATTAAACAACTTAATATGTTTTGTACTACCTTGTTTTAATGTATTTTATATATGTATAATAAAATGTAGTGTATAATTTTATAGTAAAATAAGTATTTTGAAAGAAACAAAGTTTTGTTTTGAGTGTTTATTTTATTATAATAAATAATTGTAATGTAGGGTATTCTTAGAATAAGTTCACCAGTTCATATTTATACGGCGTACGCCGACCGCGCAGTTTAGTTAATAAATATATTGTTGTGAACCACACCGTGTCTTATTTTACAATGGCGACGAGGAGTGGAAAATTTTGTGAATTCGATATGAAGTCCGGGAGCTGGCAGTCTTACTGTGATAGATTGGATATGTACTTTGTCGTGAATTCAGTGAAGGATGAACTAAAATTACCGACGTTAATTGCTTTTATGGGTGACGCGGCCTATGAATTGTTGGTGAACTTGTGCAGTCCTCGGAAACCGGCGGACATGACCTTTGACGGGGCGGTGAAGGTCATGCGAGAACATTTGCAACCAAGTCCATCTATTCTAGCAGAACGTTATAAATTTCGACAAAGAAGACAAAAATCTGGTGAATGCATGTCGGACTATGTCGCGGAATTGAAGAAAATAACGCGGTATTGTGAATTCGGTACAAGTTTGGACGATAATTTAAGAGACCAATTCGTTTGCGGTATCATGAGTGATCTTATCCGACAAAGATTATTCGCGGAAGGAAATATTAAATTCACTAAGGCGGTCTCAGTGGCGAGCGCATTGGAAGCGGCGGAGCGCGATGCAGCCGCGGTAGATGGGCGCGGTGACGTCAGCTGGCCGGCCGCAGCTGGCGGCGCAACCGGTTTCACGCAGGGAATCGACGGTTCAAGAACTAGCGCAGTGTCGCGGCGGAGTTCGGCAGTGTTTGAACAAACGGGAGATGTAAATCGCATGCAGATCGGAGGATGCGAAGCATGCGGGGATTACAGACACAGCAAAATGCACTGTAGATTTTTAAAGTATCAGTGCAGTAGGTGTAAAAAAGTGGGGCATTTGCGTCGGATGTGTCAGGAGAATGGGAGTAAAATCAACACCCGGGGTCGGGCACAATTACGACATGGCGGGGACAACTGCGAAATGATACCGAACGGCGCGAATGCCGACGGTATGCGCGCTGCTAGCCGGGGCAACGGGCGGCCGGGACTCCAGGCGGGCCGGCCTTTTGCTAAGGCTGCAGCTCCAGCAATGCACACGTTCGAGGCGCATTGGAATGAAGAGGAGGAGAAGACGGAAGACTTTATGGATCTGGAGGAACCAATGTATCAAATGTCGTTGAGCCAATATAGGCCGGTGAGCATGAATATTTTAGTGAATAATGTAATATTATCTATGGAAATTGACACAGGGTCTCCGTTGTCTTGTATCTCAAGAAAGACATATCAGGAATATTTTTCAGATATACCCTTACTACCATGTAATTTATCAATAAAATTTTATAATGGTAGCAAAGTTCAACCAGTAGGCTACATAGAAGTGATAGTAACACATGAGACTTTGAAAAGAAAATTAGACTTGTATGTTTTCAACACTGGGACTACTACACTTTTAGGGAGGCAATGGCTTTCGGAATTACATATCAGGGGTATACTGATATGTAATTCCGAAAGCCATTGCCTCCCTAAAAGTGTTTTGACAATAATTAATAATGTTAGTTTAGTGGAAGAGATAAGTAGTCAGCAAAGAAATAAAATTATATTTAATATTTATTCAAGGTACAATGAATTATTTGATGGCGGATTGGGATGTTTCACCGGCGGTCGGGCTACTCTGCATTTACGGGATGGAGCTGTACCGGTGTTCTGCCGCGCGCGACCGCTACCCTACGCCTTGCGCGCGCGCGTTGACGCCGAGCTCGAGACGATGCTGCGCGCCGGCGTCATCGAGCCTGTTCACACCTCCGACTGGGCCACACCACTGGTAATTGTACACAAGCCGGATGGCGCGTTACGTTTATGTGCTGACTATAAGGTTACATTGAATCGTATGTTAAGAGTTGATAAGTATCCTGTGCCTAAAATAGATGATTTATTTACTAAGTTAAATGGTAGTAGGTATTTTACAAAGCTAGATTTATCTCAAGCGTATAATCAGATATTATTAGACGAGTCTAAAGTTTTAACAGTTATAAATACGCATAAAGGTCTTTTTAGATACAACAGATTAGTATATGGTCTAGCTTCCAGTCCGGGAATTTTTCAAAGAATAATGACAAAGCTATTTGACAAAATACCTAATGTTACAATATTTTTGGATGATATTTTAATAACCGGAAATTCGATTGAGGTACATTTAGAAACAATAAACATTGTTCTTAGAACATTACAAGAAAATGGTTTAAAAATAAAAAAAGAAAAGTGTGAGTTTTTGAGTAAAGAGGCAAAATACTTAGGATTTATAATCAGCAGAGAAGGTGTTAGGGTAGACCCCGATAAAATTAAGCCGATTATAAAACTTTCTCCTCCCACTAACGTTTCGGAATTGAAATCATTTTTAGGTATGGTTAATTTCTATGGTAAATTTATTAAAAATCTGAGTTTCTATTTGTCACCACTTTACGAATTATTAAAGAAGGGGAAACACTGGAGATGGAGTCACTTGCAAACTCAGGCATTTAATAGAATAAAGAAATTCTTGATTAGTTCAGAAATATTATCACACTATGATGAGTCACGGCCCGTTGTGGTGACGTGTGATGCGAGCTCGCGGGGCGTCGGCGCAGTGCTGGCGCAACGAGCACCTGACGGTCGGGAGTGTCCTATAGCATACGCGTCAAGGACGCTTACCTCCGCGGAATATCACTATAGTCAGATACACAAAGAAGCTTTAGCCATAGTATTTGCAGTAAAGAAATTTCATCAATATCTGTATGGTAGGCCGTTTGTTTTGAAAACGGATCATAAACCTCTGGTGAGTATATTCGGATCTGAGCTAGGAATTCCAAGTATGACAGCCAGTAGGTTACAGAGATGGGCTTTAATCTTGTCAGCTTATGATTTTACTATTGAATATGTAAATACAAACTCAAACACAGCTGACGCTTTATCTAGATTAGTTGAAAGTTATAAAGCAATTAACGAATCAGAGATGGAGGAGGTTCCGGAACAAACGTACCTTCACTTTGCTTCGGATGCCCTGTTGCTTAACAATGAAACTATTAGAGCGGAGACAAATAGAGATCCAATTTTAACTCGTATTTTAAGTTATGTGAGGGATGGTTGGCCAAAGGATGTAGACGTACGAGAACTTAAACCTTATTTTAATAGACGGAGTGAACTATATAGCGAATTAGGTTGTCTTATGTGGGGTCATAGGTTAATAGTTCCAAGGTCTTGTCAGGATAAGGTATTAAAGGAGCTACATGACAGTCATATGGGGATAATCAAGACAAAATGTATAGCTAGAAGTTATGTGTGGTGGCCAGGGATCGACGAAATGTTGGAAAACCTATGTCGAAACTGCACAGTCTGCGCAGAGATGGCCGAGGCGCCAGTGCACCACTCACCGCAGACGTGGACCTGGCCGTCTCGACCGTGGACTAGATTACACGTAGATTTCTTAGGGCCTATATATGGACACAAGTATTTAATAATGGTTGACGCTACTTCGAAATGGATAGAAGCATGTCCAGTCACTTCGACTACCGCAAAAGTGATCGTAGGTAAGATTAGGGAAATTTGGTCGCGTTTTGGAATACCGAAACAATTAGTCTCGGATAATGGACCTCCTTTTAGTAGCGAAGAATTTAATTCATTTTTAGAATATAATGGTGTAGAACACGTATTATCCGCACCTTATCACCCAGCGTCTAATGGGTTGGCAGAGAATGCGGTTAAACAGTGCAAGAGAGTAATAAAAAAAGCTATTATTCAAAATATGGATGCAGAACTGGCACTCCAACGATTTTTATTAATCTATAGAACTACTGAACATAGTACCACAAAAGAAACGCCTTCGCAAATTTTACAAGGTAGGACATTAAGAACTCGTATAGACCGGTTAAAACCATCGCGTGAGAAGCAAGTAGCGGACGCGCAACAACGGCAAAAGCGCGGGGCAGGCGGCTCGCACCGCGCGCTGCAGGCGGGGGACGAAGTTTGGTGCCGGGTGTTCCAAGGATTAAGAAGGTGGGTGAGTGGTACGGTAATCGAGTGTTTAGGTACTACAGACTATCGAATAAGATTGGTAGATGGCACAGAGGTACATAGGCATATTGATCAGTTAAAACTAAAATATAGGATAAATCGATCACAACCTACAGACGATAGAATAGTCAGCACAAAAGCGGCGTCTCAAAACTCTAACCGGCAGTTAGGTAATGTGCTGGTTTTTCCTACCGTAACGGGTACGGAGATACCGGCAGGTGTGGACTCAGGTGTGAGTGGGGAAGTTTCGGGAAAGTGTAGTGATGCGGCGGGCTCAGAGCAGAAATTGCCAGGTCCGGGGTCGTCTGACCGGGTTAGTCGACCGGGCGAAGTAGCCCCGATCGCTGGTGAAAATCGTCAGGTTAGGAATAGGAAACCACCGCAAAGGTACGGGCAGTCATGAGTACTACTACGTACGTTTATTTGTAATTATTGTGGATTGTATTTTGTGTTTGGAAAAAAATTTATTGTTTGTAATTTAAGTTAGTAAATAAGGGTGGAGGTGTAATGTAGGGTATTCTTAGAATAAGTTCACCAGTTCATATTTATACGGCGTACGCCGACCGCGCAGTTTAGTTAATAAATATATTGTTGTGAACCACACCGTGTCTTATTTTACAATAATATTTGGTGATTTAATAATATAGAATAAAATACAAAAATCATAATAACAGTAGTTTATTTTTTAATCCAATCCCATTAGTTTAAGAATAAAGGAAACAATAAATAATATACATATGATTGAAATTATACAATTAAGATAAAAATGTAAGCAGTTTCACCATTTCTTAGTCACCTATTTAAAATTATCACATACAACAGTAAAGGATTACATATTGGATTTGCTCAGTTTTTTCACTATTTTACCCACTAAATGATCAGTTTCATCCATTATATCGTCATAGTCACTAGTTACTAAATACTGCACATTCACTCTCGCACTATCAGGTTCAATGTTAATGTCCTCCATATTACGATTATCCAAATCGTGTATCATAATTTTTATAAGATGACGAGCACGTCCTGGCTCCTTACGCATGATGAAGGATTTATTCGTAAAAGATTTAGATTTAACTTTTTTCTTTTTTCTTTTTAAGATTTAAAGTTTGTTCT
Source organism: Shargacucullia verbasci (assembly GCA_947562105.1). NCBI lineage: Eukaryota > Metazoa > Arthropoda > Insecta > Lepidoptera > Noctuidae > Shargacucullia > Shargacucullia verbasci. The sequence continues at coordinate 15,562,084 of OX387281.1, read as the reverse complement.
TCAGCTTTCCGTTGTTGATACTCCTCATGTGATTTTGCCGCTACTTCAGCATACCAGCTCTCTCTATCTTGAGCGTAGTTAAAAGGATTCATTATGGGGTCTGACTCTTCTATCAAATTCTGAAAGAACAAGAACACAAATGTTAAAACTATATAAAACTATATTTATAATACACACGATTTAAAAGAACCTGAATTGTTACTTACCTCACGTAAATTCTCTGCAATATCTATAACCGGGCTGTAAGACGGCGAGTATGACATGCTTCTGTAAAAAAAGTAATATAAACAATATAATTAAGTATATCTAAATAATTCACTATATTATATAATAATAAATACATACCTCAGAAACTAAGTCACGAACAAACAGAACCTACTTATGGATAGGCCAAAGATGAAGTGACTACCTAAATAAACGACGTGACATACGATATCTAATGATGTCAATTATTTAGTTTGAATCATCTAAATTAGATAGTAATCTGAGAAGACAATATTCTCATTAGTTTAATAATGAAACATGTCTAAACCTGTGCATACCTGTACCTGTAGTAACAAAATGCCATGTTACGTCTTACGTAATTTATATGTTTTAGTATAAAAGTTATACATAAAAACGTATGTTAGCCATTCATCAAAATCATTGACAAGATGAGGTTGATTAAGCAACCAATATCTCTAAAAGTTAGCGGTATACAATTTAATGAACCTTCTCAACAAATAAGACATAGCGCTTTATTACCAAATACGATTCGTTGTATAATATGCGGTCCATCGAACTGTGGCAAAACAAACGTTATGATCAGTTTACTGTTACATGAAAATGGTCTCAAATTTAAAAATCTTTATCTTTACTCCAAAACTTATTTTCAACCAAAATATCGATTCTTGAGCGAAGTATTAAGAAGAGTTCCTCAGATTAATTTCTATGAATTCAAAGAGGATAAAGATGTTATAGCTCCGAGTGAGGCTTCGACTAATTCTGTATTTATTTTTGATGATATTGCGTGCGAAAATCAAGTTAATATCCGTAATTATTTTTGCATGGGCAGACATAAACAAATAGATTGTTTTTATTTATCTCAAACCTATTCTAAAATTCCGAAACAATTATTACGTGATAATGTTAATTTTCTTATAATATTTAAACAAGATGATGTGAACTTAAAGCATATTTATGAAGAACATGTCAGCTTGGATTTACAATGGAATCAATTTAAAGATATTTGTAAAATGGTTTGGAAAACTCCTTTTAATTTTTTAATTATCAACAAAGAGTCTCCAATAAATAATGGAAGATACAGACAGAATTTCGATACCTTTTTTAACTTTGAATAAAATAACATATTTATAAACGAATTTCGCAGGAATACAGTTTAGTGCAAATCTGTCCTTACTTGAATTCACTTGTTATAAAAGGAAGATGGAGAAAAATATTAAAATAGAATTAATGAAGTCTGTCGACTCGATAAAAAGTAAAATAAAACAAATGAAAAACCAGGAACATGGACTTAACTTAGCACTAGATAAAATGTTCAAACCTGTTTCGGAACCTCTCAATAACCTTGTCAAATCTAATAGATTTTTAGAAAATGATAAAAACGTGGAAAATTTAATATCCTCAAATTCTATGACAATCGTGTCAGATGAAAATAGTTCAAGTTCTTCGAATAAGTGTGATGATTTTCACGATGCTGTATTAATTTCTGAAAGCACTCCTAAAAAGGAAAAAGAAAATGATGTAGAAACTTCGTTAGAAAGTGAAGACATTTATGGTATTTATGATGGAGTGAACGTGCCTTTTGGAATAAGGACCTCAAACAAAACTTTAATGATGGGCAACGAAGTGGTTTCATTTTCTAAAATTGATAGTTTAGACGATGATAATACGGTTTTGGTTAAAATTGGTGGCAAGACTTATAATTTAACCTCAGGGCTTAAAGAACTTTTACTTCGAAGAAAACCCGATTTAAAGTTAATAACAAACAAAGATAAACTTGTTTATAAAGATATGTTATATCACACTAATGCTCATAAGAGAGATTTTAATCCTAAAGGTCAAATAAGAGGCGATAAAGGAACTAAGTATTGTCAAATAATCAAGCCGTTATTTAGTGAGACTTTAGTAGAAAAAAAACTGCCCAAGCTCGGAGGTAGCTTGCCAAAGCTTAAAAAATATAAAACCAACACTGACTTGGTATATTGGGATGATCCCAATGAATTAGTTGAGAGATTAAAGTTATTAGTAGCTTCAAGAGATGCAGGCAACACAAATCATGATAATGAAATTATATCAATAATTGAAGAACTAAAAGAAGCTAACATAATTAAATAATAATACTAACAAACAGTATTTAATTTAGTATTATTAAACCATTCGTTATGATATTTACAAAATAATAAAAATTATATAATAATTATATATAAAGAAATATTTTATAAAAAATTAATATAAACCCTTTATACAAATTTAAAACATGAGTAAGGCTGATGTAGTAAATGAAATTCATAAAATTGCGAGAGTGAACTTTCCGCGAAGAAATGTTATTATGAAAGATATCGATGATCTATGGCAGGCTGATCTAATTGATATGCAATCAATATCTAAAGTAAATAAAAACTCTAGATTTATTCTTACAGTTATTGACACATTTTCGAAATACGCTTGGGCATTTCCTTTGAAAACTAAAAATAAAGATGTTGTATGTGATGCTTTCAAAAGATTGTTGGATGAGGGTCGCAGGCCTAAAAACCTACAAACTGATAACGGTACAGAATTTTATAATAATACATTTCAAAAGCTTATGAAATCTTATAATATTAATCATTACTCAACTTTTTCCACGAAAAAAGCTTCAATAGTTGAGAGATTTATCAGAACATTGAAATCAAAACTGTATAAAGAATTTAGTTTAAAAGGTAACTACAAATGGATACATACCCTCAAAAACGTTATTTATAAATATAATCACACCCATCATCGGACAATTGATGAAATGCCTGCGAAGTACAATGGTATAAATAAAAAACACATTAAAAAGATATGACAAAATGGTGAAAAAAGTCAGTATGAAAAGCAAGTTTAAAGTGGGTGACTATGTGCGTATTAGTAAGTACAAAGGAACATTTGAAAAAGGATATACACCCAATTGGTCAACAGAAATATTTAAAATTCGCAAAATACAAAATACAACTCCAATCACTTACTTAATTGAAGATACGATCAGAGGTCGGCCAATTTTAGGAGCATTTTATGTCCAAGAGCTTCAACAAACGAAACATCCTGATATATATTTAGTTGAGAAAATTATTAAAAGAAAGGGCAGTAGGGTTTTTGTAAAATGGTTAGGCTTGTCTTCTACTGAAAATAGTTGGATTGATAAGTCGAATGTTTTATGAGAATTAATAAACTTTACCTGCCAAGCGTCAAACATTTTTTTTTTGTATTTTGATACCTATTTATTAAGTCTTTAATCCTAGATTTATCAGTCTTATTATGTGTATTGGAGAGAGTAGTCTTCTCAACTGGCTTATAAATCATTTACCATTTGAATTACATTTACCAGGATACAATTATTGTGGACCTGGTACAAAATTAACTAAGCGACTCAAACGTGGAGATAAAGGTGTAAATAAATTAGACGAATATTGTAAAGAACACGATATTGCATACCAGAAGTCATCAAATTTAAAGGATCGACACAAGGCAGATTTAATTTTGTACAAAATGGCGAAAAAGCGTACAGGTGCCCCTGATTCCAATACGGGAGAAAAAATTGCAGCGCATTTAGTAAGTAATGCTATGTTAGCGAAGATTAAAACAGGTTCTGGTCTAATAACACGTAATCAAAACTCTTCAAGAAAAATTGCACCTGGAAAAGGTCTTAAAAAGAAATTTAAAAATGTAATTAGTGTTGCGAAAAAACGTATGAAAAAATTAAAACCAAAATGCAAAAAAGTGGCAATAGAATTAGCAATGGCTGCTGCTCGAGAATTAGCTGATAATTCATCCATTAAACTTCCACGAGTCATTCCTATACCAAAAACTGGCGGAGTATTACCTCTGATTCCTATTTTTGCGGGATTATCAGCCGCAGGAGCTTTAGCAGGCGGTGCAGCTGGTATTGCAAAGACTATAAATGAGTTCAAAATGGCTAAAAAACTTTATGAGGAATCGAAGAGACATAATGAAAAAATGGAAGCTCTTTGTATCGGTAAAGGACTACATCTTAAACCGCATAAAAATGGACTTGGAATTTTTGTATCAAAAGCAAAAAACTAAAATATCGGCTACCCAACCGTGCCTTGACTAACTTTGACATTCTGAAATATGGAAGCAGTATTCCTTTTTTTAGAGGCGTTTTTATGAGAGATGAGCTCCCTGATTCTCCCTTCAAAAAAGAATGTGGAGTGCTTAACTTAGACAATTCTAAGAATCCTGGTTCTCATTGGGTAGCCTATGCAAAATACAATGATTATATTGAATATTTTGACAGTTACGGAAATCTTAAACCTCCAAAAGAATTAATAAAATACTTAGGCTCTAAAGTTCACTACAACTATGAAAACATACAAGGCGATCACCCTTTCAATTGTGGGCATCTCTGTTTAAATTTTCTAATGAATTTCTGGTATAGACATAAATAAAATAAACAAGATTTTTCAAAAGTGTTCAGTATAGCGGTGGGCAGTAGCATCTTTTTTGGATAACGAAACGCAACTGTCTATCGGATATCAATAGCGGTTGTTAAAACGCGCTATCCTGCTATTGGTCGCTATTTGTCATATCATGAGCAACACGTAATATCCTAGTGAGGTTTTGATGACCTTTTTTTTTTTTTTTTTAGCTTACCTATTTACTTAAAATGAATGAACGGCTCCCTGAGGTTTTGATGACCTTTTTTTTTTTTTAGCTTTCACTGATGCTGAAAATGCTCAAATTGTCGGTTGCTTCACCATAAGCGCAAGAATTAATGGTTTTTGGTGGCTCCGTAAGATTTTGATGACCTTTTTTTTTTTTTTTTTTAGCTTCCCTATTTATCCAAAATTCATTAACGACTCCGTGAAGTTTTGATGAGCTTTTTTTTTTTTTTTTAGCTTCTTTGATGCACTTCCATTTCATTGGATAACGAAACGCAACGTTAGCATGTTAGCACGTTAGCACGTTTTTCAAATAACCTGCTAACCGTTATTATGGCTCGTTTCAATAACGTGTTTAAGTTGCGCAACGACTACCGCTATTAGCTACTTTAGCGTTAGCATGTTAGCAGGTTAGCAGGTTTTTCAAATAACCTGCTAACCGTTATTATGACGATAGCTCGTTTCAATAACGTTTAAGTTGCGCAACGACCACCGCTAGTTCAGTATGCAAGTATGTCTATAACAGTGACGATCTCAGGCAAAAAATCAGAATTAGAATCGTATTTTCAACCACCTCTGAGTTTATCCGGAAAATATGAGTGTGGTTTGCTTTATTGTTCAGTCTTAAACTCCGAATCAAATACGCATTTTAATAATAAGAGTTACCCCCCTGTGCTAAGAATTGAATGTGATTTAATATACGGTTCCTACAATAACGGATTACCAACTCACATTCTTCATGAATTTGTAACTAATACTACTGCAGATCATCAGTACATAGAAACGCCGCAGACTGTTATTTACTTTCCAGTGAACAAAAATATAATTTCATCTATATCTATTAAAATTGTTGATCAGTTTGGTTACTGTATTAACTCTATAAAACATATTCAAATACGTCTTCATTTAAGAAAAACAATATGATATTATATAATATAAACCCTACAAATAAAATAAAACACCTTATTTCTTCTACAACCACTAAAGTGCATAGACGTAAGAAAAAATTGAAGAAGTTGACTAAAACAAATATAGATTTTCTTAAAGCTTTAGGTTTAAAAACATGAATATGCTACAGATTAATGAATTACCACACTACGATACTTCCATCGAAAGTTATGAAGTCCATTCTTACAATCCCTACAATAACTGCTTCAGAGAAAACGATGAAATCAGAATTCCCATCCACCAGCAAGACATATACGTGCTACCATGGGCCAGTTCAATTTATATCGAAGGTCAAGCAAAGCTCTTCAGCAAAGATGGAAAACCGATTGAGAAGACTGTTTCGTTCAGTAATAACCCTATTATGTTCTTGTTTCAAGACATCAGGTACGAACTAAACGGTATTGAAATAGATCGTATAAAAAATTCGGGAATAACGTCTACAATAAAGTCATACGTTTCATTAAACGAAGCAGAAAACAAAGTAGCTGCCATATGGGGTTGGAACTTAACTGGATTTCAAAATAATGGACATTTTAGTGCTGTAATACCGTTAAATAAGATTTTAGGATTTGCTGAAGATTACAATAAAATTGTAATAAATTGTAAACATGAACTTATATTGAACAGAAGTAACTCTAACTTAAACAGTGTCGTACTAACTGATGATATTGTTCATTTCCAAATCAATATAGAAAAGATACAATGGAGAGTACCTCACATAAAAGTGTCAGATCAAGAACGACTGACACTTTTGAAACATTTAGAAAGAGATAAACCTATTCAAATGGCATTTAGAAATTGGGATTTGTATGAATATCCTTTACTACCTAAAACCACAAAACATTCGTGGTCAGTTAAAACTGCATCACAATTAGAAAAGCCTAGATATGTTATTTTCTGTTTACAAACTAATAGGAAGAGTAATAAATTAAAAGATAGTTCGCTATTTGATCATTGTGAAGTAACGAACGTAACGCTATTTTTAAATTCGCAATATTATCCATATGAACCTTTAGGGTTGAAATTTTCTGAGAACAAATACAGTATATTATATGAAATGTATGCGAAATTTCGCCAGTCGTATTACAACTGTCCGTTGGATCCCTTACTCAGTCTAAAGGACTTTAAAGATAAAGCTCCTCTGTTTATCATAGATTGTTCAAGACAGAACGATAACCTAAAAACAGGTCCAGTAGACGTTCGGTTGGAAATTGAATGTTCAACATCAATACCAGATAACACTGCTGCATATTGTTTGATTATTAACGATCGACTTGTGGAATACAAACCTCTGAGCAATATAGTACGCAGGTTATCATGACTGCTATTGTAGACGTTCAAGGCTTTAAAACGGAAGCAAATGAATTTATTCTAAAAGAAATTTCTATATTTTGTAATAAAAAACTGCAAGTGTTTTTAATTAAGCCACCATTTCCATTTTACGACTTAACAAAACAAGAAAGACGACAAGTTGCATGGATTGAGCGTAACCGAAAAATATACTGGAGTGAAGGATTTATACCTTATTCATGTTATCAGTATTTAATTTTAGATGTTTTGAAAGATAAGTGTATATATACTAAAGGACATGAAAAAGTGCTATGGTTGAAAAGAATTTTAAATAATAACAATAATAGTGTGATTAATTTAGAAGATTATAGTTGTCCTAATTTATTAAGTTTGTATGATCGATATAAGTATTCTGAAAGTGTATATAGTTGTATCTACCATGACTCAATATGTGCTTTAAAAAATGTTTTGTGTTTAAAAAAATGGTGTCTTGAAAATAAAAATTTTTAATGAGATAAATTGTTTACTTACTTATTATGCTTATTCCCCTCACCTTTTAAAATATTTATAAATTGGTTGTAACTGCTATGAGAATTTATTACAGTCTCATAAGTGTAATAATTAACAAGAACAATAAGATAGTATAAATAAAAATGATGCTCCAATTAGAGTATTGGATGCGTATGGTCTTGGATCATTATCGATACTGAGTAGGAAAAGAATAACTACCTTACCGTTAAGTGAGCTTGATGATCGATTATTCAACCCTCAGCATCCAGACTTCAGTTCCAAATCAAAACGATTGATTAGTTTCTCAGACTGGCCCCGACAAATGCGTCAGAATCCTGAGGATTTGGCAGAAGCCGGTTTCTTTTACACCGGTTGAGGAGATAGGACTATGTGTTTCCATTGTGGTGGAGGCTTAAAAGATTGGGAAGACGATGATGGCACGTGGCAACAACATGCTCAGCGGTTGCCTTTAATATCATCCAACAGATAAAACCTATCTACAAACAGTAGAAGATTTTATGATTTTGTTCCATGCAGTTGACGTTCAACTGCTAGCCGATTGTAAAATTGCGGCCCCTTCTTCAGAAGCCGGTATCAGTATGACGAAGCGTCGATGATCGAAATCGGACGGATCGCAGATCATGTTATTGGGGCGCTCTGCATCGCGAACCGAGCGAAGCGAGGCGAGTGATGCAGAAGCCCCAATATTACACTACTTACAATTATATAGCTTAACTCATTAACAAGCTGCAAAAATAAAACCGTATTAATATCTCTACTACTTTCGGAGATATCGGACAATGTCCAGAAAAACACCATTTTCGTCACACTGTGCGTCGTTCAACCGGTCACGGTAAAGGTTGCCTAAGCTAAAACCAAGCGTGCTGCGGCCAGAAAGTGAAATGTTTTCATAGTTTTTCTTGTTTGTAGCCTAGGTTGGTAGTTCCTTTTTACAAGTTATAGGATTAGGTGTATTTAATCCTTTTCACCCTCTCTTAACTTTTACATTTTTTCTTTCGTTTGTGTATGTCGGTACTTATGTCATTGCAATTTATTTTTGTTTTTGTTAGCTGTCATTTTATACTGCGTTCCATAGCAATGACATTGACTGTTCTTAAGCATTAATTATTTTCACCCTGTTACACGGTCCTATTTTCGTAACCTATCCTATAACACTTTAATATTATAACTTAAACAGCTATTTTCATATATAGAGAAGAAATAGCTGTAATTTAATTTTGATAACCACATATTTATATACGGGTGTCCCAAAACTCGACGTCAAGCCGACACCGGGTGAAAAGGCAAGTCATACTGGCTATCAGAAAAATATAAAAAAATCCAAGTTGCATGTTTTCAAAATTATAGGCATTTAAAAAAAACGAAAAATTCTACACCCTGTGACAGTCTTTTCACTCGTGTTGCCACTAGCGGTGGTCGTTGCGCAACTTAAACGTTATTGAAACGAGCTATCGTCATAATAACGGTTAGCAGGTTATTTGAAAAACCTGCTAACCTGCTAACATGGTAACGCTAAAGTAGCTAATAGCGGTGGTCGTTGCGCAACTTAAACACGTTATTGAAACGAGCTATCGTCATAATAACGGTTAGCAGGTTATTTGAAAAACGTGCTAACCTGCTAACGTGCTAACCTGCTAACATGCTAACGTAAAAGTAGTTAACATCCAAAGAATCCGATAGACATATAGACCGTTGCGTTTCGTTATCCAATGAAATGGAAGTGCATCAATGAAGCTAAAAAAAAAAAAAAAAAAGCTAATCAAAACTTCACGAGTCGTTAATGAATCCTCGCCAAGAGATGACACGAACAACAATTGGGTAAATAGGGAAGCTAAAAAAAAAAAAAGGTCATCAAAATCTTACGGGGCCACCAAAATCCATTAATTCTTGCTTCACGGAGCCGTTCATTCATTATGAATGAATGAATTTTAAGTAAATAGGTAAGCTAAAAAAAAAAAAAAAAGCTCATCAAAACCTCACTATCATATTACGTGTTGCTCATGATATGACAAATAGCGACCAATAGCAGGATAGCGCGTTTTAATAACCGCTATTGATATCCGATAGACAGTTGCGTTTCGTTATCCAAAAAAGATGCTACTGCCCACCGCTACCGATAACACAACACCATCTTCATTCAGTTTTGGACGTCCAATTTCAGCATAAAAGTCCTCCGACATCAAGTTCACGTCGCTTCCGGAGTCGACCAGAGCTTTTCCTCCTATATTTTCAATGTAAATATTCAAAATTGGCTTGCTCGGCTTCTTGTTTTTATAAATTACGGTCTGCATAACTTCTTTATTTACATCACAATGACAGGCGTGACAGCTGTCAGTGTCGTCATTGATGCCAACCGGAAAAAAGTATTGAAATGAAATGAAATTATTTATTTTGCAATTAGGATTTTTCAATCACTTTTACACGTCTTTTTTAAACTAGATGGCGTCGGCATTTCCTATGACTATCCCTGAGAAGAAACGCCGAAACAAACTCAGGGGTCAAAGTCTATTTTAAAGTCCAGACAGATTGTAATGATGTAAAGGTTTATGTGAGACAAATATAGGGTGGAATAGCCTTTTGAAGAAAGTGCCATAACTATTTGAGCTAACCTGTCGCAACAGAGTGCAAGCATGCATCAGTTATCGTGAGAATTAATGAAATGAAGAGCGCTCAGCCTAGATCTCACTCACATTTACAATGTATAGCGGCTATATATAAGAAATCATTTCAATTTAAACGACATTACAATATCAAAATAATGAAGTAAATAATATAATAATTAATGGCAAAAATTGTATATAAAAAAAAAGGAAAGGCTAAAGAGCGGTTCAATCCCAAGCGTTTTTGTCATCTAAATAGTCCGAAATTTTATAGTATCCTTTTTTACAAAGTTTAGATTTAATTACAATTTTGAACTTCTTTAATGTTAAATTACGTATATCATTGGGAAGTTTATTGTAAAAGCGTATACATTGTCCCATGAACGAGTTGCTTATTCTGTGGAGGCGCGTAGCATGTACAGCAAGGTTGTGTTTATTCCTAGTGTTCAAAGAATGAGTATCAGACAGTTTGACAAAGTTCGAAATATTTTTATAAACATATATTAAATTTTCAAATATATATTGTGACGCTACAGTTAGAATATTAATTTCCTTAAATCTGTGTCTCAGCGACACCCTTGGACCAAGATTATAAATGGCTCGGACAGCCCTTTGCCAACCGGAGTGAAATCTTTGTCCTTGAATTCAGTACTAAACATTGCGCGTTTCGATGTTGCATTCGATAGACTGTCGCTGCCCGTACGCCGTCCGTTATGTTGGCAGCGCCGTCGGTTGTCGCTGCTGCCGATTGGCCGACTCGTTCGGCTCTCGAATGTTTCCGAATGCTTCCGATCGTCTTCGGACTTGATTGTTGCCGTCGTACATTTTGTCGAAATATGGCCGAATCCATTGCACTTGAAACATTTCAGACCCTTGTCCCTATGAAGACAATTATACGATGAATGATTTAGTTCTCCACAGTTATAACACCGTATTTCACTGCTGGTATGCCTTCTTTGATGATTGATGGCCTGACCACGTTGCGACTGTGTATATTGAGAATCCCGCCGCGCCTTCATCTTTTCCTTCACAGCTTCGTAAATTTTAAACTTTTCTTTCAATTCACTGTAACTTGTAAGCTCTTTCATAGTTAGTAGGTAATCTAGGCAGCTTTCGTCCGGCTTTTTCTTGCGCGCACTCAACATTTCATGCACCGTTTTCTGATCAAGTGTATCTGGAAACTCTTTGACAATAGCTTGCTTTAGTTCTGCCCACGTCTTGAATGGCCTTTCGCTTCGGAGCCATAACGCCGCAGTCCCAGTCAGCGAACTTCTTGCGATAACCAGAGCGTAAAACTGCTCTCATTGCCAGGGAGCTGGGTCGGTATAATATCGACATTGCGGCAATTAGTGAAACCCATCTCAGCGAGAGTGGTGACCTCTATGAACGATTGGGTGGGTACACTTACTTTTGGAGCGGAAAACCTGCCAATGAAAAGGCATCAAGTGGATTTGGCTTTGCTGTACGTAACGATTTAGCGAAGTCGCTGCACGAGAAGCCTGTTGGAATTAATGACCGAATAATAACACTTCGTCTTCATGTAACACCAAAGAAGTTTATCCATCTTGTTAGTGTATATGCACCCACTCTCACTTCTCCAGATGAGGACAAGATGAGGTTCTACCAAGAGCTCCGCCATGTCCTCGGAAATATTCCTCGGAGTGATAAATTGGTCTTGCTTGGTGATTTTAATGCTAGAGTGGGTGCGGAGTGTCTGGTCTGGGATGGTGTCCTCGGTCGCCATGGTGTGGGGAAGTGCAATGCCAATTGCCTGGACCTCTTAACCCTTTGTTCGGAGTTTGATTTGTGCATCACGAACACTTACTTTCGTCTGTCTGAAAAATATAAGACCTCATGGATGCATCCAAGATCCAAGCATTGGCATCTCTTAGACTATATAATTGTCAAGATATTTTAATCACTAGAGCAATGAGAGGTGCACAGGGTTGGTCGGATCATCGCCTTATAAGGTCCAAGATGCGGATTTATTTCAAGGCACCACGTAGAGCAGCCCATAAGACACCAGCTAATCTGGATGCTGAAAAGCTCATCCACAATAAGAACCTTATGAAAGACCTTGACGCGGCCTTTAGTGCAACAACAACCGCCCCCGTAGAAGTGTTAGATGAAAGCTGGAAACTCTATGCAACAAAACTTCACGAGTGTTCTCTCAAGATCATTGGCAAGCCGTGCAAGAAAAACCAAGATTGGTTTGATGATTCCGATGCAGAAATAATGAATCTTGTAGAGAATTACCGGCGCTCTTTAAGGAACTCTAATAGTTCTCGAGACATAAAGACTGCACAACAGGATTTAAAAAGAAAAGTGCGCGAACAAAAAGATAGATGGTGGGTGGAAAAGGCCAAAGAAATTCAACATTTAGCTGACACAAACCAGTTAGGCAAATTTTTCGAGGCTATTCAGGCAGTGTTTGGGCCGAAGTCCAGGAAGACAGCACCAATATACACGCGCGATAAGGAAAGACGTCTAAGGGATCTGAAGGATATACTTGCCCGTTGGACAGAACACTTCATTGACGTCTTGAAGCCTGGTACGCAATGTGCTGACTTGATTTACGTAAACAGTCTAGGGGGCGTGACCGTTTCTGACGACCTAGATACTCCACCAGATTATGTAGAGTATATCAAGGCAGTAAGAAAACTTAAAAATGGTAAAACACCCGGCTCGGATAGTCTTCCCGCAGAAATCAACAAATATAGCGGACCAAGCATTAATAACAGACTATTCGAACTGATATTACTAATTTGGGAGTCAGAAACTGTGCCACAAGATTGGAAAAATGCCTCTATTTGCAAACTCTATAAAGGCAAGGGTGAAATATCTGACTGCAGCTCCTACCGAGGCATCTCTCTCCTTTCCACAGGAGGTAAAATCCTAGGTCATATAATTAACTCCCGGTTGAACCGCCTCGCAGAACAGATACTTCCAGACAGCCAGTGTGGTTTTCGTCATTATAGAGGTACGGTTGATGCTATATTTGTTGTAAAACAAATACAAGAGAAGTGCCTAGAGAAAAATCGACCCCTATATATGTGCTTCGTTGATCTTGAAAAGGCTTTCGACCGTGTACCACGCGAAGCTCTCTGGCTGGTCCTGCGGAAGTCTGGATGTCCTGAGAAATTCATACGCTTAGTAAGGCAGTTTCATGACAATATGATGGCCAAAGTTCAACATGAAAATGAATTCTCAGACTCTTTTCCAGTTACAAGCGGCGTAAAACAAGGATGTGTCATGGCCCCAACGCTGTTTGCCTTATACTTTGCTGCCCTAATGATTGACGCTTTGGTAAAGTGTGAAAGACGAATCGAACTAAACGTTCGGACCAATAAGGGTGTATTTGGTTTAACTCGTTTCAGAGCGAAGTCGAATATCCAGAAGCTCTCTCTATTGGAAGTGCTCTACGCCGATGACGTCTGCCTAATGGCGGAAAACATGGATTCTCTTCAATGCTATGTGGACTCCTTGCAGGAGTCGTGTTCCAATTTTGGCCTAGTCATAAGCATCTCTAAGACCCAAATCCTCAAATAACCACCTCGAGGATGTGACGTAGACACACGTAACATTATTATAGCAGGAAAACCTCCTTCAAGAGGTTCCTGGATTCAAATATATTGGTAGCCAAATTAGAAACGACAATACTCTTGCTTCAGAGATCCCTTCCAGGATAGCAAAAGCTGCCGCTACTTTTGGTCGACTAAATAGCCGTGTATGGAAATCGCATGACCTAAGGTTAGATACGAAACTTTCGGTGTACAAAGCCATTATTCTTCCCATACTACTGTATGCTTCAGAGACCTGGTGTTTGTACAAAGGTGACATTCGAAAATTGAATACCTTCCATATGCGGTGTCTGCGCTCCATTCTGCGTATTAAATGGCAGAACCGTATCCCTAACACGGAAGTGCTTCGTCGTTCTAAATTACCTGGCATGGAAGCACTACTTATGAAAACCCAACTGAGGTGGTGTATGGACAACTGCAGGCTGCCTAAATCTGTGTTTTCACAAATCTCGTCTTTTAACTCTTTGAAAATCTTCTCACATTCTTTGGACCATATAAATTCTGTATCTTTGTGTAATAGGTTGTAAAGTGGATTTAACTTTGATGCTAGATTTGGAATAAACTTGATAATAATTGATCATTCCCAAAAAGGTACAAAGAGATGATACATCAGTAGGCCGATGACTGTTCTTGATATCATTAATTTTATCTTGAGTAGGATGTAATCCATTTTCATTAATATTATGTCCCAGGTAGGTTACTGACTTTTGGAGAAATTGACATTTCTTTTTATTCAGATGTAATCCACATTTCTGTAATTTCTCATATACTGTTCTAATTCATTGTAATAATTGACCGTATGTACTTCCTTGTATGGCTATGTCATCAAAAAAACAGGCTATGCCATCTATTCCTTGTAGCGTTTGGTTCATGTACCGTTGCCAAATATTTGGTGCTACCTTAACACCAAACATTAACCTTTTTACTTTATAGGTACTTTTGCATGTACTGATGGCCTGCATCTCTGCTGTCTTGTCACTAGTTAACATGTGTAGGTATGCTTGATTAATATCAAGTGTGCAGAAGTACTTTCCACCACTCAATTTGGAAAAAATCTCTTCAATTCTTGGAATAGGATAGTTGTCATTTTTGAGATTTTTATTTAAAGTTGCTCTATAATCCCCACATAAACGTACTTTGCCATTTTGTTTAATGACGGGGACGACAGGTGTACCCCATTGTGAGTATGTAACTTTTTCAAGAATACCTGGTTTTTCCAGTCTATCAATTTCACTTTCTACTTGATTTTTCAAAGCAAATGAACATGGTTTCAAAAATATTGGTACTGCTCCTTCCTTTAGTTTAAATGCTGCTTGAAAATTGTTAATTTTGCCAATATCTTCTGTAAATATTTCCTTAAATTCTTCTTATAAATTTTGTAACTTTACTCTGAATTCTTGTTCTGTTATGTCACTTTCTTCTTTATTAATAGAGTTGAGGTTAAATTGTAAATTAAGTTCTTTAAGCCATTTTCTTCCAACTACTGGATCTACCTTTCTGTCTATGATGAATATTCTTCCCAGAATTTCTCTATTGTTGTATGAAATTTGTATTGTTGAGGTCCCCAGAGGTTTTATAATTTCTCCAGTGTATGTTCTTAACTTTACTGTAGTGTTATTTTGAATTTGGAAAATGCTTGTAGAAATATTCAACATGAGAACATGTGGTAACGGCTGCGCCCGTATCGATTTCTAATTTATGTAATTTCCCATTCAATATTAAAGATATGTAGAATTTATCACTTTGTACACGTATGTTCTGTAATTTATGTATTTCATAGACTTCCTCCTCAGAGTTACTCTCTAGTTCTATTTGAATCTGTTTTTGATCCTTGAAACAAACTGACTGTGTATGCCCTTTTATTTTGCATATTTTGCAATATAGTTTGTCTTTAATAATTACGCAATTAAAACAGCATCAAATAAATTAAAAGCCACTTGGGCTTATTAATTTTATTAATCATAATACAAAAAATGAAATGAAAAATGATATAAGTCATATAAATGTCGATGGCAATAGCATAGACGATCCTACAGAAATTGCAGAAACATTTAATAATTTCTTCATAACAGGTAATCAATCAATTCATTCCAAACCTACAGCAGTAAATCAATCTATAACAGGCTATAAGAAATATCATTCCATGTTCATGAATCCTACGACACCTTTGGACATTCATAACATCATAAGAATGTTAAAGAATACAAATAGCACCGGATATGATGAAGTATGTACAAAAATTGTTAAATTAGTATCTATTATTAAGGTAAATATTGTTGATCTGTTATTTAGAATAGTTAATAGTTAGTAAAGGTAATGGATTAAGATTTTTTATGTTACGTAAGCGATTTTGTTATTTTGTCTACTTTGCAAAATAATCAACTTACCTGTATCCGTATTATAGACTAATTTATACTATGTATCTAACAATTATATTGTAATAAAAAAGTTTCTGTTTATTTTAGATTTAGCTAGCACTGAACGCCTGAAACACAGGATTACCTAGTTCAGGCACACATGTAACGTAGGCTGTATGTATTAAGATTTTATGTACCTTAGTATTAATTGTAACATTTTAATTTTAATTTGAATAAAGTTTTTTATTTTTTATTTTATTTATTATTATTTCCCCAGTTTTAAGTTATATTGTTAATTTATCTATAAGTACCGGTGTATTTCCAAATAAGTTAAAAGTTACGATTATAAAACCTTTGCATAAGAAGAATGACAAATATAATATGTCTAATTATAGGCCTATAGCGCTAATACCAGTGTTTTCTAAAATATTTGAAAAGGTAATAAGTAAGAACATTAATCAATATTTTGAAAAAAACAAAATTTTTACAGAAAAGCAAGTAGGTTTCAGAAAAAATAAAAGTATAAATCTAGCTGTGTACCAATTTTTACAAACAATAATGACAGGCTTAAATAATAAACATTTAGTCTCAGCCCTATACATGGACTTAACAAAAGCCTTTGACTACGTGGACCACAGCATTCTATTGCGTAAATTAGAAGCATACAGCATTAGAGGAAACGTTTGGAGATTGCTTAAATCGTACCTAAGTAACCGACAACAATGTACTCAAATTACTCGAATTTGCAGAAAAACATTTAAAGAAACTGTTTACTCCTCAAAGTATCATCAAATAAATCAAGGTGTTCCTCAAGGTAGTGTCCTTGGTCCTTTGCTATTTATTATATATATGAATGATCTGCCCAGCATTATGGAACATAATATGGTTCTATTTGCAGACGACAGTACAGTCATGTTTACCAATAAATATAAGAATAATTTAGAAGCTGACATAAACAATACATTCGATATTATAATTAAATGGCTGACCAAAAATAATTTATTAATTAATCTTTAAATTAAATTAGATGCGTCACCGGCTGTTGATATAGCAGGCGATGCATTGCAACGCCCCGCCGAATGTGCCTCGACTCCGGTAGAGGATATGACACGCGTTAGTACATCGACCCCTAAACGTGCTTACGCTGCTATTGCTGCCGCAAACAAACCTGCTACAATGCAAGTTAAGCAGCAAAAAGGGGGAAAGCAGGACCGCCGTGAATTCATTCACCGGGATCTGCCATCGCAGGGTATAGAAAAAGGCCAGTGTGACAAGGAGGGCTTTATCAAGGTAGAGAAGAAGAGAAAGCCCACTTGTCGGAACCAGTGCGGTACCGCACCGACCGGACCGAATCACCTGCTGCGTCCTGCTGTGCCAGCGACGCTGTTATACGTGTCCCGGCTGCATTACTCTACAAAGGCCGAAGAGATTGTAGAGTACATCCGCATCAAAGCCAAATTCACCTTGAGGGTCGAACGGTTGGAGTCTCGTCGCAATGCGAATTTTAATTCCTTTGTGGTGAGAGCGCCGACCGAACATCTGTCGATACTCATGAAGGAAGAATTTTGGCCGAAAGGTGTCAAGTTCCGGCGATTCCGAGGCCGGCTACCGGACACCGCGCAACACACGACGCCAGCTACTCGTGTAAATTAGTGTTTATATTATTATTGTTTATGTATAGTATTTTTATATTAGGCATATAATGTATTGTTTTATTGGATTTATATGGGCCTTGATGCCTGAATTAAATAAATAAATAAAAAAATTAATCTAAATAAAACAAATTTTATGACATTTAGAAATCGGAAAAATAATTTGCCAGATCTTGACATTAAATACAATGGACATAACATTTGCGAAGTGGATAATGCCAAGTTTTTGGGTCTCAACGTCGACTCGAATTTAAACTGGAAATTCCAGGTTGATAGTATATGCTCCAAACTAAGCCAATTTTCATATGCTCTACGTATGCTTGGGAAAGTTGTGAACCGATCTGCAGTTATCACCGCATATCACGGATATGTTGAGTCAACGTTAAGGTACGGAATCATCTTTTGGGGTAACTCTGTTAATAAAGAAATGGTATTCAAAACCCAAAAAAGATGTATAAGGGCAATATGTAAGCTTAAATCTACTGAAAGTTGCAAACCCCACTTTACTGAATTAAAACTATTAACTTTTCCATGTATTTACTTATACGAGGTAGCAGTTTTTGTAAAATCACATATACACATGTTCCAACAATTAAAGAGCAAAAGACATAATCTAAAAATATGTTTTCCAACGAATAACACAGCTCAATTTAGTGGTAGTATTTTTTGTATGGCACCTCGCATATATAATCATGTACCATTAAGTATCTTGAAGTGCCCTAGTCTGGATATGTTTAAGTGTCAGTTGAAGCAGTTCCTTATTGAAAAAGCTTATTACATGGTCAATCAGTACTTTGACGATAAGTATTAAATTTATCACGTCGACACCAAATACTGACATTTACCAACTTTGACATTTATGTTTCCTTTCCTTTATTATATTCACCTAATTATATTAATTTGCGATTGTTATTTATACTATCTATTAATTGATCAGTTTGACATTCATTGAGTTGTATTAATTTGACATGTGAAATGTAATGGTTAATAATAATAATTATAATGTATCAAGTTCCGAATTATGTAATTCTTACATTGCATGCTGTAATGGCTGAGTATAGTTGAGCAACAAATGTAACATCAATGTAAGACCAATGTATACCTATATTCGCAATAAATGATTATGATTATGATTATTTTATTCTACACTGGTTCCCAGTATGGTTATTTTTTCCACATCTAAAACATTTCATGTCTGTCTTTGTAACTACTTGTTTATTTGTAGCAAATGTATTCTTTTTGTATTTATTTACTGTGTAATACTTTATACCCCACAAGACGCCTGATATTTTGTGAAGGTGCATTTAATTCAAAACTCCAATATTGGATTTTGTGTAGTTACCTTTGTATGGCACTAGATGGCGTGAGTATGAGTAGTCTCAAAAATTCGTAACTATAGTACATTCGCGTTAAGAATGCAGTGAGTCATCATTGTCCGTCGGCCTAGCCCCGCCCCCTAACCAATCAAATCTTTTCAAATTACAAAGTCAAGTTCACAGTGACAGTTGAGTGGACTGTCAAACTATTGTCTGAAGCACATACGCTCTCCAATTAATTTCGTGATTTGTGATAAATACTGTGAAGTTGTGCCCCGAAACATGTTAAAAGTGTTGTGGAAGTGTCTCGGAATCCGTGCAAAAAACTTTTTTTTAAAATTTTTTTTTATTAAATGGCAACTGAGCCGATAACGACTATTCTGCCAGTGTCGAGTGGAGACGGGATGGAAAATCCGTCGAAGGTTAGTATCTGGAAAAACAAATCACAATATTAGGGTTAGAACATTTAAGAAAAATTAACTATTTACAATATTAATTTACTAACTACTTTAAACTAAATCAGACAACACAGACAAATAAATATATAAATAGAGACCCTTTACAGCTTGATTTCGTTACCCTTAATAAATTTGGCCAAAGTTTCAATAATCTTTGGGGAAAAGTTAGTAAGAAGAGAATGGAAGTTAATGGGAAGAGGAATTTTTAGACGAGGCAATAAATTATAAATGTCAATAGAATTTGAGTTATTGGGGCAAGCAAAGAAAATACCCTCATCAAACGCGCACTCGCACAAAGAGTTATCACGTATGCGTATCTTACAAAGGAAAACCGGGGAACAACAGTGGCCAATTCTAAGTCTACACAAAGTAGAAATAGATCGTTTGCATAGTTTCTTATACTTGAAAAACCATGGTTTCAACTGGACTTCTGGTTGGATGGAGGCATAAAAGGCACCTTTGTGTCTCGAGCTATGTTGCCAAGCTGTGGACCATAGAGAGACAAGTTTTGATTTGGTATCATTTAAAATGTCATAGTTCTGAATACTGAAGTGACTCCGATCAACTGGGTGTGAAACTGCATATTTGGCTAAAACATCAGCACACTCATTGCCCGCAATTCCCGAATGGCTGGGAATCCAGGTTATAACTACGTCTAAACTATTTTGGGCACAATTTAATAACCTAGCTTTTATTTCTAAAATTATACTGCTTCTAATTTTACTTTTTAGTGGGTTTTGGGATAATGCCTGGATACTACTTAGTGAGTCAGAGAAGATAACTGATTTGGAGATATTATGAGACTCAATAAAACGAACAGCCTCCAAGATGCCAATACATTCCCCTGTAAACACCGATGCTTCTGAAGGGCACTGAAATAGTAATGCTATTTTAGAATTTTGAAAGTACACTGCAACTCCAGTGTATCCTGTAACAGTTAATTTTGACGCATCAGTGAAGAAAAAATTCCTTCCCTCCCAGTTTCTCTTGGCAAAGGACTCAAACTCTAATTTAGCCATAGGAGAACCTTTACTAATGCCTAAATCTAAGACTGTCGTGGGTCTGAAATGTAAGGACTCATGGGTAGAAGTATAAATTGGAAGAGCTGAAAAACTACAAATAGGAGCGGGAAGGCGTTTAATCTCTCTATATCTATTTAGCAAAGGAGGAATAGATTTGTGTTTCCAATAGCTGTTATTATTAAAAGAAACATTAATTTGTTCCAGGATAGGCAACAAGGGGTGAGATGACAAAGAGCATACCTTAGACAGGAATCGGTCAGCCAGAAATTGTCTTCTGAGGTGTAAAGGAGGGTCAGCACATTCTACCTGGAGAGCATTAATAGGGGATGACTTCATGGCTCCAATAACTATCCGGAGGCACTTCGCTTGCATGTTATTCAATTTCTTAAGTGCTTCTTTACTACATGGTTCTAGGATGAAACAACAATAGTCCATAACACTTCTCACCAATGCATTGTAAACTAATTTTAAAGAATACGGATGAGCCCCCCACCATACCCCAGCAAGGGCCTTTAGAACCGAGACAGATCGTTCACACTTTTTGATAACATTTGCAATGTGGTCAACCCCAGATAGCTTTGTGTCCAAAGTGACACCCAAGAATTTTGCTTTGGATGTAACTGGAATAGGATCGCAATCAATTTTGATGTCAATAGGAGGGATTACCCTCTTTCGTGAGAACACAACAGCCGAACTCTTTGATGGACTCAAGGAAAGACAGTGATCGTGAAGCCATTGATTTAGAGAGCTAAGTGATATATTAAGAGCCTGAGCGGAATCACCAATGGAGAAACCATGTGTGTATAGAGCAATGTCATCAGCGTATTGTAAGATTTTGCAATTGTAATTAAGACTAGAGGAGAGGTCAGCAGTATATAAATTGAATAGCATAGGGCTAAGGACTGATCCCTGGGGGACACCTTTCCTAACTATTCTCTGGTTGCAGTGCTTGTTTGGGACCCTTAGCTGTAGACACCGAGAGGAAAACATGCAAAAAATTATTTGTACTATCTTTGCTGGAATTCTCAGCTCTTGCAACTTACGCCTGAGAACTGAAAGCAGTACGTTATCATAGGCAGAAGAGATGTCAAGGAAGACCGCCACAACTGACTCGTTTTTGCTAAAAGCCAATCTAATGTCTGATGTTAAGACGCAACTTATTTAAACAATAACAATTCCTAACCGTGAAAATTTTTCTACCCACATGTGTTTTATATTTTTTCCGCCAGTTGTCAAAATTTGTAACCTGTCATTAATGTGACTGTAACTGGAGGGTTGCCAGCTTCTAATCAGTGTTACCACATAAAAGTCTAAATTACCCCGGAAATTACGGATTACGCTACTGAAAACCGCCCAGGAGTAGTTGACCAGGCTCCTGTGTTGGTGAATATTACTGGCAACAACAGTAACAAAAAATTTGTCCAGCAAGCTTTTCATCCAAGTTTGTTTATATCCCGCCCAAGATCCTCGTCAGTAGGAACTACTTTAGCCCAGACAGCTCTACTTAGAGATGAGTCTGATAACACCAAGGGCCAATCTACAGGGCGATCCTAATTTACCCTGCCCACCAATATGGCAACGGGTGCCAATAAATGGCAATTCTAAAAAGCGGAAGTTATCCTCCACTCCTCTCCCGGATGCTGTTAAAACATCTAACAGGTTCAGCCAATTACCAATAGACCTAACTGAAAATGAACCTGACCACATCCAGAGGAAACCCAGTAAGCCCCCACCAATCATATTATACGGAATAGAGGACCTGAACAAGCTAACCGAACTGTTAGAAACAGCTGCTGAAAGAGACCAATTTACATATAAATGCGTAAACCGAAATCAACTTCGGGTAAGCAGCACAGATCTCGTGGTCTACAAGAAGCTCTTATCACTTGTTCGAGAGCACGGACTAATAGGACATACAACACAATTTCAACACAAAGGACATGAGACCCTACAGAGTGGTTATACGAAACCTTCATCCCTCCACACCCACTAGTATAATTGAGGAAGAAATAGAGGCAACGGGGAACACAGTTGTTGGAGAAATAATCAATGCCAAATATGGTCCTGAGAAGAAACCCACTTCAACATTCTTTATTAACCTCTCTGCAGGGGCAAACAACAAAGCGATAAAAGGTCTCAGGTATATCTATCATCAGTCTATTGAAAAAAACAATTGTACAATGCCAACGCTGTCAGCAGTACGGACACTCCAAGAACTATTGCATGCGTCCATACCGTTGTGTAAAATGTGGATTATCTCACAAGACCTCGGAGTGCCAAAAGCATGATCGTCTAACCCCCGCACTGTGCGCTCTTTGCAACGGCCCTCACCCAGCTAACTACAAAGGATGCCAAGTTTATAAAGAAATACTGGCCCGAAGAACAAAAATGCCCTCAGACAAAATAAACATGACCCAGAAAGTACCTAGCAGTGATGGTAGACCTACTACCATTGTTAAGGATAGATGCGTCATCCTGTTGTGATGGTAGCCTCACACCTGCATACTCCAAAAACAATGTGTCATTGATTGTCAATAACAAATGAATCATCGTGTTGTTGCGGTGACCGCGCAGCTGCACATTCCAAACTATTAATCAGAACTAAAGTTTAAGTAGGAAACAAGGTCGCAATGGTGCAAATCATTGGCGGCCGCAGCCAGGTGTCCACTACGTGTACCCCTCAAAACGTATATGTAAGGGGCACCTTTTTGGTGAATAATCGTAGTCATTCCTGCGGTAGAACAAGAACAACAACAAGAACTCCTGAACCTCTGATGAACTGAAGATCGAAGTCAATGAAGCAAGAACGTATTAGCTAGAACAGTGTAAATAAGTCTGAAAGTGAATGTTTATATTTTAATAAATACGGCGAAGTGCCTTTCAACAATAAGCTAGGTTTCATTGACCTCCCAACTGTAGGGATCCCCTACAGTTCTGTGGTCCTTCGAGAGCCGGATATCAAGAACGGCTGAACATAGGCGTGCAAGTCAGGTGCTCAAGACAGGCGCGCAAGTACGGTGCTCAAGAAAGGCGCGCAAGTCAGGTGCTCAAGACAGGCGCGCAAGTACGGTGCTCAAGAAAGGCGCGCAAGTCAGGTGCTCAAGACAGGCGCGCAAGTACGGTGCTCAAGAAAGGCGCGCAAGTCAGGTGCTCAAGACAGGCGCGCAAGTACGGTGCTCAAGAAAGGCGCGCAAGTCAGGTGCTCAAGACAGGCGCGCAAGTACGGTGCTCAAGATAGTTGTGCAGTCTGGTGAGCAAATATCAAGCGGGTGGACCGCGGCTCTGTGTCTCTGCCACCGAACGGTGTCAAACGGTAGAGGCCAGAGTTAACGCCGATCAAGGCGGTGTGGTATCCTTGTGCAATACCACCGGTTCGTCAAGAGTGCCTTTTTTAAGGCGCGAACCGAAGCTGCACTTTTACGCCGGTAAGGTCGCGTGTGGTGCGGGGGCCGGACTGTAGGCACTGCTGAAGGAGCCGGACATTCCCACCGGTTCCCGAGCACCCCGTAGTACGCACGATCCTCTGCTGGGTAGATCCACCACCTATCCGATCCTGCACGCATCCATCCCTGGCGGAGCGTATCCCGGTCACCTACCGGGCCCTCCAAAAGGATTGCTAGGGTGTTAGGGCTGTTAGGGGCGTCAAGAGCCGAACATGACGCTGACCAGGAGCCAAGCAGCCACCGAAGCGAGGACATCAAAGGTCTTCGAGGAACCCCCCGCGTCACCGTCCGCACAACCGTCTACGTCCGCGTCCGCGTCCGCGTCCGTACCCGTTGGAACTACGTCGCGCGTGCACCCCGAACCGAACCCCCGCGCGCCCGCGTTACCCACACAGACGACGATAGACGCTGACAGATCAAGGATGACGTCACGTGACACCGCCGCCGCCGCAACTAATGTTGAAATAAATAGGGAAGAAAGAAGATCAAGAGCAGCATCAGCACGATCACAGAGATCGAGCGCCACCGTTATTGCCCGAATTAAACAGGCAGAACTCGATGCCCAGGAACGTCTAGCCGACATTCAAAGGAGGGAACTGCAGCTTGAAGCTACACTCATAAAGAAGCGGCTAGCTTTGGAAATAGCCACTATCCGGGAGGAGACTGATCGCCAAAGCGTCAGTGCTCACGAAGCCGCAGAAGTGGAACATCGAGTTTCTGACTGGCTGAAGAACGTTCAGCACAGAGGGGGCGAACTACCCCTCATGACGTCTGATCAAGAGATGTCATCGGCAGTCCGCGCATCGGCCCCGTTCGAACGACGGGGGGAGCGTACCGAGCGCGAACCGCCGCGGGAAATAATCAGGCAACAATCGCAACACTCTTTCCTCCAATACCCACCGCAGGAACTACCAAAGGGAGTTACTATAGAAACTCCACAACGTCCTAGGTCGCCGACACCAGTACGATCTAGAGAAAGAGGAATAGACAAACTCGCCGAAGCCATAGAACGCATGGCACGGCGACGTCCGCCGCCGAGACAAGCGCAAGAACTGCCCAACTTCAGCGGCGCTCCGAACGAATGGCTGCTATTCAGATCGGCAATGCGAGACTCGACCAAAATGTACGGATTCACGCAAGCTGAGAACCTAGCGCGACTTAGGATAAGTCTGAAAGGCGAGGCACGAGAAACAGTGGCCGCCTTATTGTATACGGCCACGGACCCCGCAATCATTATGCAGACACTTGAACAGTGTTATGGCCGCCCGGAGATTATTATCGACAGAGCGTTGAACGACATACAAAAGTTCAGCGCCCCGGAGGATCAGCCAGCGAACTGAACGCGTTCGCAATAAAACTACAGAACATTGTCAGTGTATTCTCAAGCATAGATGAGAGAGGGTACCTGCAGAACCCCATGTTGGCTCGTCAAGTGACAGAGAAGCTGAGTCGACACATAAGAACGAGATGGTGCGACTACGCAGACGAATACGGATGTCGCAGTGAACCTGAGATCGTGACTCTGTCCCGCTTCCTCATGCGCGAGGCCGATCGCGCCATCAGATTCACCTACTCTGTTACTACGAACGTGACAAAGGAGCCAACAAGGAGTACGACAGCAGCCAAGGGCAATAATATGCCGATGCGCCAACAGAACGAGCGAAGACGCAACGCCGCTGCGTACACAGCAACGGAGAACAAGACGTGTCTCTGTTGCGGGGCCGAACACGATACGGTCAAATGCAAGAAACTGGAAGCGATGACAATACCCAAGAGATGGGAATGGGCAAAGGAGGCACGCGTATGTTTTCGCTGCCTGAGTAGCCGTCATCACCGAGCCAGTTGCACCGCGAAGAAATGCGGTGTGGATGAGTGCTTTTACACGGCACAGAACGAGCTGTTGTGGGAGGCGCACAGAAGGAACAAACGATCGCCGCGTCGGCTCACACTGTGATGTCGACGGGCGCGGTACTGTTGAAAGTATGTCCGGTCACGATCCAAGGGCCGGACGGACTGGAAGTTGAGACTTACGCTCTACTCGATGAAGGTTCTACGATAACTCTGATCGACGAGGAAATCGCTAGAACCGTGAACGCGCACGGAACGAAGTGCGCGCTGCGGTTGCACGGACTAACGGCAACGCAGCAAGAACCTGACAGTGAGAGCGTAGATTTGGTGATCCGGGGAGCACGAACGAACTCCCATCCAATGAAGGCGCGAACCGTCAAAAGTCTCAACATCAACAGTCAAACGATCGCAGCAAGTTGTTTGAACTATAAACACTTGGAACAGCTGCCACCGAACGAGGTCTGCTATGCAAACGCAAGACCGCGCGTGCTAATAGGTGCTGATAATTCTTTTTTTTTTTTTTTTCTTTTTTTTTTTTTTTTTTTTTAAAAAAACATTGCCCCACACTAGGATTTCTCCTGTATCGTGGGTACAGTTTACAAACATACATGTCACATGCACAAACAACCAGACCCGAAACAACTATCTGTAGATCATACAAATATTTGTTCCGTGCGGGGATCGAACCCGCGACACTTAGCGCAGAAAGCTAATCGCTTAGCCACTGCGCCAACTGTGTCGTCAAAATTAATTGGCACCTAATAGTATCGCGAAAGCTCCTGATCGGAGAGAAGAACGAACCGGCCGCGTCACTAACCCAGTTAGGATGGGTAGTGCACGGTACGGTGCCGCGGACAATAGTGGCGAAAGAAGATCCTAAAGATGGCGCCACAGTGCTACACGTACGTGCGCCTGAGCATCGCGACCGAACTCGTCGCGATGACGAACTGAACGAGCTTGTCAAAGCGCATTTCGCGATTGACGCACTGGGAATAGCGAGCAACTACAAACCAGTAAAGGAAGACGAGCGTGCGAAGGAAATATTCCAGAGAACAGCGCGTCTCGTCAACGGGCGCTATGAAGTAGGTTTACCTTGGCGAACAGAAAACATTCGCCTACCGCCTAGCTACGATATGGCGGTACGGAGGCTACGAGCAATAGAACGAAAGATGGATCGAGATACTGAATTTAGGCAAGCGTATACGTCACAGATGGACAACCTGTTTAACAAAGGATACGCCGCTCCCGTCGAAGATGACGATCACTACCCGATTGACTGGTACCTGCCGCATTTCGCGGTTACCAATCCGAACAAGCCAGGGAAATTACGCCTTGTATTCGACGCTGCAGCGATCACAGGCGGGCGCTGTCTTAATGATGAACTACTTACCGGACCTGATATGCTTAGAACGTTGTACGGCATACTGTTCAGATTCAGAGAGAAGCCAATTGCAATAACAGCCGATATACGTGAAATGTTTCTACGAATCAATATTCAAGCCAAGGACCGAGCAGCGCAACGTTTTCTATGGCGTGGCGAGGAACGTAAACGCCCGCCTCAGAAGTACGTGATGAATTCGATGATATTCGGCGCCCGAAGCTCTCCATTTCTAGCGCACAGCGTTAGGAACAAAAACGCGGAGGAATGCAAAGATACGCATCCCCGCGCCTTCGGCGCAATCACGATGAACCATTACATGGATGACTGGGTGGACAGTTTTGACACTGAGGAGATTGCTGCACTGACGATCGAAGAAGTGCAGCGTGTACACGAGCGAGCCGGCTTCGAACGGCTCGGTGCGAATGCACACCCATACGGCAACACGCTGGGAATGATGTGGTTGCCGGAGACCGATGAGTTTGCATTCAACACTGCTATGCCTCGCGTACCGAACGACGTACGCAGCGGGCAGAGAACACCTACGAAGCGTGAGATGCTAGGAGCAGTAATGTCAATCTTTGACCCATTAGGTTTACTAAGCCCGTATACGATTACAGCAAAGATAAACGTCGGCTGGGACGAGCAACTACCCGCCGATGAGGCTATCGCGTTTCTCGAGTGGATAAACGGTCTGACGAGCGTGGCGGGCTTGCGAGTCCCCCGATTATACGCAAATCATCAGACAGTAGAGAGATCATTGCACGTGTTCACATACGCGAGTGAACAGGCTTACGCTGCCGCTGCGTACTGGCGTTTCAAAACAAGCGACGGAAGAATCGAAGTAGTGTTAGTCGCGGGAAAAGCGAAAGTCGCACCAATGAAGGCGCAGAGCATACCGCGCATGGAACTACAGGCATATCTAATAGGCGCTCGACTCGCTACAGACATAGTGAAAGAACATAGATGGACTGTCAAAGTGACATATTGGAGCGACTCTAAAACGGCGCTGCATTGGATAAAAAACGATTCTGAATTGCCATACGTCGCGCATCGGCTGAGCGAGATAGCCGAACTCACCCTTCGCTGAATGATGGCGCTGGGTGCCGACCGCTCAGAACGTAGCCGATGACGCAACCAGAGGCAGCAGAACGCGTCTCACACAGAACGATCGATGGTTTAGCGGGCCAGCTTTCCTGAGAGAACCTGAGGAGAACTGGCCGATAGAAACCAACCAGAGCGACGAAGAACAAGAAATGACAGCTCACATAAGAACCAATGAGGGCGTGATCGACATGACGCGCTTTTCATCATATAATATAAGGATGTTGCGCGCTGTAAATAAATAAATAATAATAAATAAATAGTTTATTTCAGTAACTTAAGATTAATGTACAGTCATGCATTTTGGGATGCCCTTTTAAGCAAAAAGAATGCTTGTGATAGGGCAATCCGCTCTTCCACTAGTTGGTTACAATTTTAAGCCGTTGATAAGAAACATTTATCTGATGAACAAAAGATAGGAGAAAAGAAAAGATGAGCATGCGCTAGCACACGTGTGTGTGTGTGTGTGTGTGTGTGTGTGTGTGTGTGTGTGTGTGTGTGTGTGTGTGTGTGTGTGTGTGTGTGTGTGTGTGTGTGTGTGTGTGTGTGTGTGTGTGTGTGTGTGTGTGTGTGTGTGTGTGTGTGTGTGTGTGTGTGTGTGTGTGTGTGTGTGTGTGTGTGTGTGTGTGTGTGTGTGTGTGTGTGTGTGTGTGTGTGTGTGTGTGTGTGTGTGTGTGTGTGTGTGTGTGTGTGTGTGTGTGTGTGTGTGTGTGTGTGTGTGTGTGTGTGTGTGTGTGTGTGTGTGTGTGTGTGTGTGTGTGTGTGTGTGTGTGTGTGTGTGTGTGTGTGTGTGTGTGTGTGTGTGTGTGTGTGTGTGTGTGTGTGTGTGTGTGTGTGTGTGTGTGTGTGTGTGTGTGTGTGTGTGTGTGTGTGTGTGTGTGTGTGTGTGTGTGTGTGTGTGTGTGTGTGTGTGTGTGTGTGTGTGTGTGTGTGTGTG
This sequence comes from Shargacucullia verbasci, assembly GCA_947562105.1. NCBI lineage: Eukaryota > Metazoa > Arthropoda > Insecta > Lepidoptera > Noctuidae > Shargacucullia > Shargacucullia verbasci. The sequence continues at coordinate 15,532,757 of OX387281.1, read as the reverse complement.
TGTGTGTGTGTGTGTGTGTGTGTGTGTGTGTGTGTGTGTGTGTGTGTGTGTGTGTGTGTGTGTGTGTGTGTGTGTGTGTGTGTGTGTGTGTGTGTGTGTGTGTGTGTGTGTGTGTGTGTGTGTGTGTGTGTGTGTGTGTGTGTGTGTGTGTGTGTGTGTGTGTGTGTGTGTGTGTGTGTGTGTGTGTGTGTGTGTGTGTGTGTGTGTGTGTGTGTGTGTGTGTGTGTGTGTGTGTGTGTGTGTGTGTGTGTGTGTGTGTGTGTGTGTGTGTGTGTGTGTGTGTGTGTGTGTGTGTGTGTGTGTGTGTGTGTGTGTGTGTGTGTGTGTGTGTGTGTGTGTGTGTGTGTGTGTGTGTGTGTGTGTGTGTGTGTGTGTGTGTGTGTGTGTGTGTGTGTGTGTGTGTGTGAGTGTGTGAGTGTGTGAGTGTGTGAGTGTGTGAGTGTGTGTGAGTGTGTGTGTGTGTGAGTGTGTGTGAGTGTGTGTGTGTGTGAGTGTGTGAGTGTGTGAGTGTGTGAGTGTGTGAGTGTGTGAGTGAGTGAGTGTGTGAGTGAGTGAGTGAGTGAGTGAGTGAGTGAGTGAGTGAGTGAGTGAGTGAGTGAGTGAGTGAGTGTCACACTTTCATTAATAGTGTTTGTTCATTAATAGTGCGGGAGTAAATAGCTAATTCTTTATTTAGCAGGTTATATAAGTGAGCTGATTGTCTAGCGTATTGTCTCATAGCGAAGGTTGATTTAACTGTGACAGTAGGAGCAACTGTATCCTTTCTTCTTCCTTTTAGCTTGGCAGGATCGAAAACGAGAGATTTATGTAATTTTAGGATTATATGAAGTACGTACAGTTTTCTAATTGTTAGGAGGTCAGAAGTTTGATATAAGCTTTCTGTTGAAAATCTAAAGGGCTTGAAGAGCATGACTTTTAGCAATGCCCTCTGGGCCCTTTCTAACTCAAGGAATTTAATTTTTGTTGTTCCTCCCCATACTGGCAAACAGTACGAAAGAACTGATTGTGCTAGTGCGGTGTATATTTGTAGCAGAAGGCCCTTGGGAGTGACGTGACGTAACGTCTTAAAAGTCCAGATCAGTTTCCGAACCCTTTTCATGATTAATTCTGTGTGAACGTGCCAGGACAGTCGTTGGTCAATCATTATGCCTAGGTATTTAGTGTATTTGACTTTTTTAATTTTCTCGCATGAGCAATCAGGTTTTAAAGACTGGCATTGGTGAATTTTAATGTTGAAATCTGCTGGGGGTTGTGAACGGTCATACATAGAGAAACAGATAAAGTTTGTCTTAGACGTGTTTAGCGTCAGAAGATTATGATTAAGCCATTTTGCAATATTCCTCAGCTGTAGCTTATGTGCACTTGTTTATAGACAAGTACGCAGGCGCCGCGACTGCCCTGGAACTGAAACACATAGATAATGCTGAACGAACGCTTATCCGTGAAGCGCAACGCGCGAGCTTCCCGCAAGACATTAAACGTCTAGCATCAGAAAGTAATGTGGAACGATCAAGCCGATTACTCAAGCCTGACCCGGTATATGATTCCGATCGAATCATTCGATTGAACGGGCGAATCGATGCCGCAAACGTGCCTGAGAACAGAAAAAGGCCGCCCATATTAGACGGCAGACACCCGCTAGTAAGCCTGCTGATACGTCACGAACACGTGAAGAACGGACACGCAGGTCGTGAACATATTGTAAACAATATACATACGTCAAAGATATTGGGTGCTGCGTTGTAACGGTTAGGGCCGCACAGGTAGGTGTGCGGACCGTTAGCGGGAGAGGTAGACTAGTAGTGGTAGTAAATTAAGCACAGGTAGTTTATAGAAGTGTTTATTTAGAACTTCCGGCTAGGTCGTGGGTTGGCGTAGGCACTAGTATTGGGTTTTCGCTCCAGGGTAGAAGTAATAGGGGAGAGAGGTACCGTCCCTTAGGGTCCACCACGTAGGGCGACGCTCCGCTACTCTTCCCTGGCTGCCGGTAGCTGGCAGCCACTACAGGGTCCGCTTGGGTATCAGCCAGCCGTAGTTCCGATGCCGTAGCCGTAGGTTGGAGGCGCAGTAGGAAGGCGTGGCTTGAACCCGTAGATTGGCAGCGCAGATTAGAAGCGTAGATTGAACCGTAGACTGAAAGCGCTGACTTGAACCGTAGACTGAAGGCGCTGACTTGAACCGTAGACTGAAGGCGCTGACTTGAACCGTAAACTGAAGGCGCTGACTTGAACCCTGGAAGCGTGCAGAAGGGTGCGCAGGTTAGCGGTGCAGATCATGCAGTCCGCATGCGATGTGGAAGCTCCCCTAGTGGACCCCGAGCGGTGCAGAGGCAGGGAAAAGGAAAGCTCACACATCGCAGCGGTTTACAAGGCAGGGAGGGTGCAATTATAGTGTAGCACAATGACAGATGAGGTTATGGTGCTAAGCCTAAATCTAGCTGAGTGCAGATCGCAATCACATCACAATGATATTGCCGGAGGGCAGTAAATAGCTGAAGGCACATAGTACATTAGGTTTAAAGCCTATTGAGAGCACATGAAGTAGCCCTTGTGCGTGGAATAACCTAAGACCGCGTGGTCGGTCGAGGTCAACTATACATAATCTCACAATCACGGAGTATTTCGACTAAATCAGTTATCCAGCACACAGCACACACTTAGTTTAACAATTAAATGCAGAACTCACCCAAGATCGGGGTATATTTCCTCTAAACAGAATTAATTACTAGCGGTGGTCGTTGCGCAACTTAAACGTTATTGAAACGAGCTATCGTCATAATAACGGTTAGCAGGTTATTTGAAAAACCTGCTAACCTGATAACATGCTAACGCTAAAGTAGCTAATATCCAAAGAATCCGATAGACAGTTGCGTTTCGTTATCCAATGAAATGGAAGTGCATCAATGAAGCTAAAAAAAAAAAAATGTCATCAAAACTTCACGGAGTCATTCATTAGTCCTCACGAACAACAATTCGGGAATTTTGAGTAAATAGGTAAGCTAAAAAAAAAAAAAAGTTCATCAAAACCTCACTATCATATTACGTGTTGCTCATTGATGTGCAACGCGCTATCCCGCTATTAGTCGCTATGACAAGTAGCGACCAATAGCAGGATAGCAGGATAGCGCGTTTTAATAACTGTTATTGATATCCGATAGACAGTTGCGTTTCGTTATCCAAAAAAGATGCTACAGCCCACCGCTAGCTAGTAATGACCACAGAGTAGAGAGAGATGTTAAAACATAGACTATATATACTAAGGCTGAACACAGATTATAGAAGGCACAAATTTTTATTTCAACAGTATTATTTTCCTTTTTTTCACTAAGAATACTATAAACTGTTCTCTTGGACACACCGCATGTGTGAGAGGAGCCTTATGGTAATTGTAGCAACACTAAGTAGTGGTGATCTGTGGTCCGGTTCCCGCGCATTCGTCTCTACTAGCAGTGGGCAGTAGCATCTTTTTTGGATCAAAGTCAAAGTCAAAGTCAAAGTTTTTTATTTCAAGTAGGCCTTTTCAGGCACTTTTAAAAAGTCGAGACTCTAGGCGCACGGTTCCAAAGGGGGTAGGTCCTATGGAGAAGAGACCGGCAAGAAACTCCATGGATACTCTTTTCAAAAACAAAAAGTTAATTTACAATTAAAATCTTAAATTAACATGCATTATATAAGAAAAAATACAAACTTACTAGAATGCTTCTTACACAATGAGGCAATACAACATGAGTTAAACAATTATTTCGAATATAAACTAAAAACGGGATAAACAGATCAAAGCGAATAAAACAGAAATAAAAAAATACAAAAAAGAATACAAAATATTGAAACATCAAGAATGTCCAGATATGTAAAGTGAATCTAATATAAAATAGAATTAGCAGACACAATGGATAACCAGGGAAGCCACATGTGCAGAAGATATTCAACGCCACACGTCTCTATCGTCAACATAGTCTTTGATCCTATAATATGCTTTCTTTGTGAGAACAGATTTAACGTGGATTTTAAATTTCTTACCGGTAAGATCGGTTACAGTTTTCGGTAGCTTGTTATAGAAGCGTACACCGTGTCCTAAAAATGATTTATTTGTTTTAGTCAATCTAAATTTTGGCACCACTATTTTGTGTTTATTTCTAGTATTAATGTTGTGAACGTCGCTATTGATACTAAACATGTGAAGGTTCTTCCGAACGAACATTATATTTTCTAGAATGTAGAGGGACGGTAGTGTTAAAATATCGATTTCTTTAAAAAAATCCCGTAAAGACTCGCGTGGGCCCATGTTATAGATCGCACGGATCGCCCTCTTCTGTAATACAAAAATTGATTCTACATCCGCCGCTGATCCCCACAACAGAATGCCATAAGACATAATGCTATGAAAGTATGCGTAATATACCATTCGGGCAGTAGCTATATCTGTTAATTGTCTAATTTTTCTGACTGCAAAAGCCGCGGAACTTAGTCTCTTCGATAGAGCTGTGATGTGCGGACCCCACTGCAGCTTCGAATCTATTGTAATACCTAAGAACACTGTTTCGTTTATTAAATCAAGTTTATTGCCATCAAGCATTATGTTTAAGCTTACTTGGGGTACATTTGGCAAGGAGAACTTGAGACATTTTGTTTTAGTAAAGAAAGAAAGAAAGAAAGAAAAAGCATTTATTCCGTACAGCGTAACCGACAGCACAAACATTATTAAAAATAAACAAAAATAAAATATAATAATAATAAAAATTTTACCTACACACTTAGTGAAATAAAATGCGCTGTCGGGCATACCCATACCGAATAGGTTACCAACTCAGCATGTGCTAGGCTTGACACCCAGCGCTGATTTTCAGTTGGCACCCCCGCAGTGACACACGGACGAAGGCAATATATAAATTTTAATAAATAATATAATTAATAATATATGGTAAATATTTAGATAAATAATAAAGGGGAATATTAAGATAAATCAATGTTATAAAATAAGTGTAGCAATCACCCTCCAGCATATTTTTATTTTATTTGCCCAAAAAAAAAAAAAAAGCACTTCCTGTGGACATGACAGGATTACAAAACATCAGACCAACCCACCAAAACTTCACTTTTTAGTTGGCCGCCAGCCTGCGTTCCCTAAACTACTTTCAATAACGAAATTTGGAATGCTTGCCAACAAATTGATAATATTAATTGTGAATATTGATATCACTACTTAACAAACAGTAAAATATCCTCGAAACTGGTGTTTATGCGAGAACACTCACAACTATGCCGCCATACTGCGACCATGTGGGTAAGTTGTTGTACTTTATATTTTTATAAAATTGTGTACCAAAGTATATTACAAAATTAACAAATTAATTAGAAATTGAAATAAAGTATTAAATAACTGATCATAATAATTAAAAAATTGATTATAATAAAGAAAATTCAGAAAATTAATTAGATAAATGATTTGTCAATATTAATAGTATTATATTCAATTTGAGAGGTAAGAATAAATAACTTAAGTTTATTTCTGAATGTTTCTATATTCCTCAGGTCCCTAATCGGAGGAGGTATGTTGTTCCAACACTTGGACGCCGCATATCGAAAGCTTCGCCGAAAGGCTGCGGTACCGTGTTGCGGTATGGCCAGTTGCTGAGCACAACGTCTACCCTCGCGCTGCCGGTGACTATTTACCCACGATATCTTAGAGTGCAGGTATGACGGGCACTTATTCTTAACTACGCCGAAAAGGAGACAAGCCAGGTGCAATTTTCGACGTGATTTCATTTTCAATATGTTGTGTTTGTTAAGGAAAGGTGTAACGTGGCTCCTTGGTGGTACAGTGAAACAAAAACGTGCACAGGCATTCTGAACTCTTTGAAGTAGTCTTTCGGTTCGCGCCAAGAGTCTGGGTCCTATAACAGTATCTGCGTAATTTAATTTTGATAACACCAAACTTTCTACTAGCTGCACACGCAATTCCTCACTTATATATGGACGCATTTTATATAAAACCTTTAAACGGTAGAAACAATTTTTGACACAGTTTAAAACGTATGTCTCAAAATGAAGGCCTTGGTCCATAATCAAACCCAGGTTTCGCGCTTCAGTCACATATTCAATGTGTTGCCCTCTAATAGTGACGTCCTCGTGTACCGGCATTAATTTTTCTAACTGAAGTTTAGTTCCGAACAACATACACTTTGTTTTGGCTGGGTTAAGGAGTAGCGAATTTTGTTCAGACCAATTTACAATCCTTTCCAGGTCTTCGTTAATAGCTTTTACCGCTGTGTGATAATGTTCAGGTTTAAAAGAAAGGTATATTTGTAAGTCGTCTGCGTAGATATGGTATTTACAATTTTCTATGCTACGGATAATATCAGCGCTATATAAAATAAATAACGTAGGTCCCAATATCGATCCTTGCGGAACGCCTTTAACCACGGGGGCCACGTCTGATGAAGTAGTTGAGCCTTTTATATCACGAATTTCAACAAGTTGAGTACGGTTGCTGAGATAACTATTAAACCATTTTATTGTGGATGTATCAAATCCATAGAAGGCCATTTTTGAGAGCAAAAGAGACAAATTTATTGCGTCAAATGCCCTAGAGAAGTCCAGCAGGACTAACAAAGTACACAACCCTTCATCTTGAGCTGACAATATATTATCCGTTACATCCAATAGAGCCGTCGCTGTGCTACGGCCCCTCCTGAAACCTGACTGGGCCTCTGGAAGAATGTCACTATCCTCAAGGTATTTAGATAATTGAGCATTAACTACCTTTTCTAGTACTTTCGATAAAAACGGTAAAATACTTATAGGTCTTAAATCATTTATTTCAGTTGGGTTGGCTTTTTTAGGAATTGGACGCACTATAGCTATTTTCCAGAGGTCGGGAAAAGTTGATGTTAAAATAGAATTATTTATAATAGAAGTAAGGATATCTAAAGTTTGAGGAAGAGTAAGGATAAACATATTCAAAGAAATATGATCGTATCCTTCTGCATTTGATTTAATTTGAGATAAAATTTTGAGAATATCGGATTGGTCAACCGTCTTAATAGAAAATATGCCATCACCATGTCTATTGAACTCGTAGTAGGTTAAATAGGACAATGGCAAGACTGTATTACCCGGAACATCTAAGAACTTCGCGTTTATTTTATTCGGATCACTAAAATGCGAGGGCAGTTCCGACTCGTTCTTAGGAGGTAGTAAAGTATTCTTTAGGTTTTTCCATAGAATGTTAGGACTTTTAATTTTATTATTTATATTGTACTTAAAATAGGCAACTTTTTCATAATATAGAGATTTATTGACCAGGCCCCTTAACTCCAAAAAATATATTCTCTTACTTTCGGATTTGGTACGCTTAAATTGAACATGGGCTTGATTACGTAAATTCATCATCAATTTGATGTTATCAGTAACCCAAGGATATGACTGATCTTTTATTATACGAGTCTTACGAGGATAGTACATATCAAACAGTGTGGTTATATTGTTGTTGAGATTGGCTATCATAACATTGACATCACATGACGAGCTCGCAGCGGTCCAGTCTATTGAAACCATATGCTGTTGAAACTTCTCATTTGGTATTTTTGTGAGGTTTCTGCTCGTTATGACCCTCGGCAAAAATTTTTCTCTTTTAAAATAAAAAGTAGTTGAGATAAATGCATGTGCTCCAAGTGCATCTATCGGGTCCACCAAAAGATCTCTCACTCTCGCGTCTGTACATATCAGGTCTATGAGGGTCTCCGTATTTGTTAAAAAATGGGTAGCTGAAGGCACTTGTTGACTTAAGTTAAAGCAATTAAGAAACGTGGTTAATTTAATGGTTTTCGGATCGGTCTGCTTAAGAAAGTTGATGTTAAAGTCTCCCAGAAGAATGGTGTGTTTACTTGATGGTATTGAATTTATTGAGTTTGTTAACGCGTCCAAAAATACGTCTACGTTCAACCAGGGCGGTCTATACGCTGTGCCGATAGCGATTTTCGAACCATTTATGGTCAAAATCAGCCACATTTGTTCCACAGATTTATGTAAAGGATCGACAGGGTACAAATGAGAACGAACATTCGTTCCGCGCTTAATGTAGAAGCCAACACCGCCGCCGCGGCCGCCGCGCACGCCCACCGGTCGCGGCACGTGTCGCAGTCGGTACCCGGGCACGGCAGGCGCGCGCCCCTCTTCGCCCGTCCTTAGCCAAGTCTCGTTTATCGCCATAACGTCAACATCATAACGTTGCATTGCAGCGACAAACTCATCATGGTTAGTGCCTAGTGAGCCCGCGTTAAATAATCCAACTTTTAGGTAATTCGTCGTCATTAAAATGCTGAGGTATAATATACTGTAATTAATAATTTGTAAATTATATCATAAATGCAATGCATACGGGGAAATAGTATTAGGTATAAATGTTTAAGCAGGCAAAATATTTCTATCACTTTATATAGGCAGCAGGTACACTGATTATAGATAGATAAAAAAATTGTTTGTAAATAATAAATAATCTGATATGGATGAGTATGGGGAATAAACTTGTTGTAAAAATAAATAGGAATTGTACGGCTAGTGTCACTGCAAAGATCGCCCTCTGAAGTAATGTACCTAGTAGGCAGGGCATACCGCGACAAGGCTAAAATATCAATAATAAGTAGTAGATAAACAGGCATAACAGTAATAACAACAACAAAACAATCTTGTAAATTGCGAATCGTTAAGTATACAATCAAACTGGTCCTACACCAAAAATTCGCGCCAAGTCTGCATCAGTTCGAATGCGTTGCGAAGAGAAGCCATCGTCTTTCTTAACATAAATACGCCCATCCCTTGTCCACACGTATTTATATTTGCGCCGCTGCCCAGCCTCGCGAGCGTTAAAGAATAGCTTCCCATTGATAGGGGTTAGCCGTTCGTTCACGTAAAATCTTTGTGACGGCCCATGCAAGTCGAGATCCGCAGTGGTAAGGCCGCGTCGCACGCGCGCCGCTCGCATCAGTTGGTCTCGCGCAGCGCGGCGCGCCAGTCGTACGGCGAGGACGCGAGGGCGCGACGGTTCCGCCGCATCCACACTACCAGTAACTGTAAAGTTACGGCGTACCATACCGACACGCTCCGCGTACACAACATCCCGCTCGTCAAACGTAACCCCAAGCTTTACGGATACTAGGCTGAGGAGATGAACCGGGTTTTCCTCTTTGGTCTCCGGTATGCCCGTTATGATGACGTCATTAAGAAGCAACTCCTGGTCACGTTCATTCAGCTGCATTTTTAATTCAGCGATGGCGTCCTCTATACGATCGCAAGACTCTGGTTCTCTCTCCTCAAAACGTTTCTCGAGGTTAGACACTTTAATTTCAACCGTGTCTAAACGTTCCTTGCACGAGCTCACATCGGCTTTTAAGTCCGTCATTACTTGGCGGAACTGTCTTAGCTCCGCTTTCATCTCGCTCAATTCCTCTCGAAAACAGCGTATTTCGTGCGCAACGTCGAGAGCGGCTGATGTCGTTGTTTTAGACAGCTCACCGTTAGGCGATCTATTAACTGCTGTGTTTGGAGCAGCACCTGCCCCCACATCTGTGCTGTCATCAGATAAACTCTTAACAGGTGTTGCAGAGTTATCTACCCTGGGTATCTTGGCTTTACAGCCCGGGCACAGCCAGTTTGAGGATACTTTAGCTGCCGCAGCAATGCCGACACAGATGCTGTGATACGATCCTGGACACTTGGTACAGCGAATGGAATCGGCTGTTGCCGACATGAATTTGCCACAGCCACCACACTTAGCCATGTTTAACGTTATGCAGGTGAATACAGATGCTAAGTAGTAAGTGCGATAATGTTGTTATCAGTACCCCTCTCGATCCACACTACAGTCGATACACACAAGTACCACCAAAGAGCAACAGATGGCGCTGTTCACAAATGCACAAAAGAACTGTTTTTATATGCTTTCCTATAATATTATAGTTTCAGCAGGTTCAATTTCACTGCCAATGAGGCTCGCACTGTACTCGAACGTAGGTACTGACTACGTTAATAATGTTTTGATGTATTTTATTAAAGTATTTGCACTTGTTTGTCAAGTTTAGGGTAGATTTAAGTACTGTTCACTATTAGTTGTATAACTTTTAAGTTTATTTAGTTATTTTAAAACACTGTCACTGTTCCACAATAAATGTCACGTATTGAACAAAGATTATCAAATTAGCCAATAAAGTTTTGAGAAAAACACCGTTGTTATATTTTTATTTGCTTGTAAACACTAAGCTAAACTGTTGTTACCGGCGTCCGTGACGTCACAGTAGCGTTTAGTAATAAATTATTTGCTGCGAACCATTTAGAAAGGATATTTAAGCTATTGTTAACATGTATTACTTCGCTATCTTTTCTACTTATTTTAAAAATGAGGGAAGTATCATCCGCAAACAAAACAATATCAGCTATTCCGCTCATCATATATGGAAGATCATTAATATAAGCCAAGAACAGGAAAGGGCCAAGAATTGAGCCTTGTGGTACGCCCATTTTCACCAGAGACCCTTTAGATAAGACACCATTTACACATATTTTTTGCTGTCTTTGTGATAGGTAGGATAGAACAAGATCGGCAGCTCGTTCACGAATTCCGTAATAGTTTAATTTGCGGATTAGTATAAAGTGGTCGACGCAGTCAAAAGCCTTAGAGAGATCACAAAAGACGCCAATTGCATCCTGTGAGCTCTCCCAGGATTCCAAAATATGAGTGATTAATTTCACTCCTGCGTCAGTAGTAGACCTACCCTTGGTGAAGCCGAACTGATAACGAAACGCAACTGTCTATCGGATATCAATAGCGGTTATTAAAACGCGCTATCCTGCTATTGGTCGCTATTTGTCATATCATGAGCAACACGTAATATGATAGTGAGGTTTTGATGAGTTTTTTTGTTTTTTTTTAGCTTACCTATTTACTTAAAATTCATTCATTCATAATGAATGAACGGCTCCGTGAAGCAAGAATTAATGGATTTTGGTGGCCCCCTAAGATTTTGATGACCTTTTTTTTTTTTTAGCTTCCCTATTTACCCAATTGTTGTTCGTGTCGTCTCTTGGCGAGGATTCATTAACGACTCGTGAAGTTTTGATGAGCTTTTTTTTTTTTTTTTTTTTAGCTTCATTGATGCACTTCCATTTCATTGGATAACGAAACGCAACTGTCTATCGGATTCTTTGGATGTTAACTACTTTTACGTTAGCATGTTAGCAGGTTAGCACGTTTTTCAAATAACCTGCTAACCGTTATTATGACGATAGCTCGTTTCAATAACGTGTTTAAGTTGCGCAACGACCACCGCTATTAGCTACTTTAGCGTTAGCATGTTAGCAGGTTAGCAGGTTTTTCAAATAACCTGCTAACCGTTATTATGACGATAGCTCGTTTCAATAACGTTTAAGTTGCGCAACGACCACCGCTAGTCTCTACTCTCTTTGGCCACGCTAAGAAGAAGAAACTAGAGCTTTGTAATAATTACAGTAACGTTTTATAAGAAAGAATAAATATCATACAGAGAACCTAAAGATTGTATTATTTAAAAAACATTTTACATGGCGCTGAGGACAACTAGTGAATCGACGATGAAAACAAAATAAAAAGGGGTAAGAAATGGAACAATTACAACCGCCACCGCCATTATCTTTTGTTGGATCCAAATCGAAGAAAAGAAGTTTCGAGAACTGGAAGCAGAGGTTCGACTTGTATTTTCTGGCAAGCGGAGCAGACACACGCCTGAATGATGACCAGAAAAAAGCACTGTTACTTCACTGCATCGGTGAAGAGGGCCTGCTAATATATAACAGTTTTGAGGACAAGGCGAGTATAACATATAGTGAGGTACTCAAACGTCTTGAAAAGCATTGTAGTCCGCCTACGAATGAAACTTACAACAGGTATTTAATTTTCTCAAGGAAACAAAAACCTGATGAACCATATGAAGAATATCATACAGCTTTAAAACATCTAAGTTTGGAACCTTAAAAGATAGTCTCATAAAGGACCAAATAGTATTAGGTATAACTGACAATAATATCAGAGAGAAACTCCTGAGAATATCAGACTTGACACTTGACAAGTGTATGAGCATATGTAAAGCGGCACAAGTAGCTCAGAGTCAGATCAAAACCTTAAATAATAATACCTCAAATGAAGTAGGTGCAGTAAGCAAGGGAGCATTCAGTCGCCCATCGGCAAGTAACAAAGAGCGAGTAAGCAGGGGTCGTAGTAGAACTCCAGGTCGAGCAAATTTTGGTGCGAGAAGGTCCAGTAGCAGACAGTCAAATTTTCAAGACAGGTCAGGTGAGCGCTTCAAAAAAGATACCAGTACATCAAGACCATGTAGAAAATGCAATAAATTTCATGGTTATGTTCAATGCCCAGCATATGGTAAAAAATGCGTAAAATGTAATAAATTTAACCATTTTGGTTCATGTTGTACATATAAATGTTCAGTGGTAAATGATGCAAATATAGAACAGTATAGAATAGATACAGTTTATAATACAGTAAACTCTGTAAACAAGGAATGGTTTAAAAATATACAAGTAAACAACAAATATATTAAAAAATTAAATTTAAAATAGATACGGGTTCTCATGTGGATATAATAAATAGAAATACAATGAATCAATTAAAATTACAATTATATACATGCAGGAATATAAGATTAACAAATTTTGATGGATCTGACATCAAAATACTTGGAACTTGTGATGCAAAATTAAGATACAACAATATTGATTGTATATGTAAGTTCTTTGTGGTGAATTTTGACACACCCAGTATATTAAGTTACTCAACTGCAGTAAAGCTTGGTGTTATGGTATTAAGGTTCAAATTTGATTGTAGGACTTCTTAAAAATTAAAGTACACGTCTTTACGGAATGATGGATTTATTCGAACTAAACGTCATCCGTTGAACATGCCGCCCACCAAAAGGGCTTATAAAGAACTTTTACAATTAATCAAGCATTTATATAAATCAACAAGAGAATGCAACTCATAAACCACAAAAAAAATAACAAAAGAAACATTCAATTCGTTCTACCTATTAGTTTAACATTTTACAACATACAGGTTTAAATGGACTACAACATTAGTTTGTTTAGAAACAGATTGAGAGTCTTATTAACATCTGTTATTATAAAGTTTGTAACGAATAAAGGGCCCAGATTATATCTCATTATCATTAAAATTATCAATTGGTAAAAGACAGAGTTTGGAGATGGATCTTTTGACAATATTAGGGCCACTTTTTACACTGTAAACTCTAGTTATTCCATCAGGTCCAGGATGTTTTTCCACAATGCGTCCTAAAGGCCACTTGCCTGGTGGTAAGCTTTCAGTTCTGATTAGAACAATCTGGCCTACATCAAACTCTTCCTGTCTCTTTAGCCACTTTGGTCTTTGCTGAAGCCTGGAGAGATACTCACATTGCCAACGATGCCAAAAATTGGAGAGTATTTTTTGACAGTGTTGCCAACGCGATAAGTTTGACTGGAGAGTATCTTTCAAGCTTGGTGATGGAATGGTAACTGGCGACTCTCCGATAAGAAAATGACCAGGCGTCAGTACGTCCAAATTGTTTAAGTCTGAATCATCCACTGGGCAAAGAGGGCGTGAATTCAGGCATGCTTCCACTTGACATAATATTGTGGTCATTTCTTCAAATGTCAAGTGCGTATTCAAGATCCGTTTAAGATGATATTTCATGGACTTCACGCCAGCCTCCCAGAGGCCTCCAAAGTTAGGGCTATATGCAGGGATGAAATGCCACTGGGTGCCGTCGGCTGCCAGTAGAGTGGACATGTGATTTCCAAATTCAAAGTTTGCTTCCTTAAATGCCTCCGCAAGTGCTTTGTTGGCTCCGACGAAAGTTCGTCCCTGGTCACTCCATAAATGAATACATCTTCCACGACGTGCTATAAAACGTCGGAAGGCTCCTATAAAGGCTTCTGATGTCAGGTCTCCCACGAGTTCTAGATGAATAGCCTTGGTTGCCATGCAAATAAAAATAGCGATGTAGGATTTATTAGTTTTTGCCCCTCTGCCTTTAGACATCAGAACATCATAGGGGCCTGCAAAATCTACACCGCTGTGGAGAAATGGCCGTGCTGGCGTTACTCGTACCTTTGGTAATTCCCCCATTAATTGTGTGCGAGTTCTGGCATTTAACCTTGCACAAACTAAGCATTTGTGTATATAAGCCTTTACAGCACCTTTAGCTTTCAGAATCCAATATCTGGATCTCAGGTAATTTAGCATCAACTGTACTCCTCCATGCAACGTCTGTTTATGAGCTTCAGCAATAAGTAGAGAGGTAAGTGGATTCTTATTGTCTAAAACAACAGGATGAATTCGATCATGTTCTAAGTTTGCATTTCTTAACCTTCCGCCCACCCTGAGTATCCTTTTAGCATCTAAATATGGATTAAGGGTCTTCAAATTACTTTTATTTTTTACTTTCTTCATTTCTAGTAAATCTTTAATTTCCTCTGGAAATATCATATTCTGTGTGATTTTTATACAGGTTTGTAGCGAACCTTCTAATTCTTCAGTAGTGATCGCCGAATCTATAGCTTGACTACAATTTCTCTTAAATCCGAGAAATCTCTTGGCATAAGTGATACTCCTTAGCAAGTCTATCAAGTTCTCAAAAATTTCAAATTTTCTATATATCAATACTTCTTCCTCCCGTTCGATTGTCAGGTAAGTTTTTATTGTATTTTTTCTTTCTAGGTCTGTATTTTCATTAACTAATATTTCCATTTGTATTTCACTCTGTTGCAGGTGTTCCGGACCGTGCCACCAGAGTAAGTAATTTCTTAATTCGGGGGCCAACATTCCTCTCGACGCTACGTCTGCTGGATTGTGTTGTGACTTTATGTGATACCATTTGTTCCCGGTATTGTCGAGTATGGTAATCACTCGGTTTCTAACGAATGTGTGCCATCTATTAGGATCTCCATGAAGCCATGACAACACTATAGTGGAATCTGTCCAACAGAATATTTGACTATTCGGAATTCCTGTCGCCTCACTGATTTGTCTTAATAATTTTGACAGGAGAACTGCGCCGCACAGTTCCAGTCTGGGAAGGGATAATGGTTTCACAGGTGCGACCTTCGTCTTGGCAGCAATAATACTTGTCTGATAGTCTCCATTTGCTCCTCGGACTCTCAGGTAAGCTACAGCTCCGTAAGCCTTCGTCGATGCGTCACAATAACCATGTACAGTGATGTCTTTGAGGGTTTCCTGGGTAGTATACAGCCATCTATTTAACTTTATAAGTTTAATATCTTCAAAACTGTTTCTTATATATAGCCATTCATTTTTAGTTTCAGATGAAATTTCTTCATCCCAGTGGACCCCTTGAAGCCATAATTTCTGAATCATTATCTTCGCCGGTATCAGTGCTGGAGCTAACCAACCAAGCGGATCAAAAAGTCGTTGAACTTCAGCTAGTATTTTCCTCTTAGTGATGATTTCAGAAGAAGGTGGTAGTGTAAGGTTGTATTTTAGCATATCTTCTCCCATATTCCAGGATAAGCCCAATGGTCTTTATCAAGCCATCCAACTTGATATCAATGTTTACGTGAGAGCTAAGTTCGGCTGGATTAAATTCTTTAAGAAAGTCTACATTGTTTGATGCCCATTTCTGTAAAATAAAACCTCCACTTTTTAGAATTGCCTTCACGTTCTTAGCTACACTAACTGCTTCCTCAACAGTGTCTTGGCCCGACATTAAGTCATCCATGTAGAAATCTTGTGTAATAGTATTTGCAGCTACGTGATGACTCTCGCTTTCATCAATTGCCACTTGCTGTAGTGTTTTGACTGCAAGATATGGGGCGCATGCCGTGCCGAAAGTGACGCGTAACAGACGGTATTCTTTGACAGGTTCGTTAGGGTTGTTGCGCCAGAAAATTCGTTGGTAATCTGTGTCTTCCTTTGTGACAAGTATTTGTCTATACATCTTTTCTATGTCGGCTATGAATGCTACCCTTTTCAGGCGCCATCGCATAACGAGTGACCTCATATCATCCTGAAGTTGTGGTCCGACCAAAAGCTCATCGTTGAGCGATATGTTGTTCGTTCCTTTATAAGACGCATCAAATACAGGTCTAATTTTAGTAGTCTCACTATCTTCCTTCACCACTGCATGGTGTGGTAGATATACCGCTGGTTTATTCGTACATGTTTTGGGAACCTCTTCCATATGTTTCATTTCGCAGTATTCCTTCATTGCCTTTGTATACTCGATTCTTAACTTCTCATTCTTCATGAAACGTCTTTCTAAGTGAAGAAATCTTTTCAAGGCTCCTTCTTTTGTATTGCCGTGAGGTGACTGTGGGTTTTCAATTTTAAATGGTAGTTTAACTATATAACGTCCTTCTTCATTTCGTGTATATGTATCTTTGTATAATTTTTCACAATTTTCTTCTTCTTTGGTGAAGTTCCGTTTCGTATCTGTTTCGACTTCCCACATCGTTTTCAACATATTATCAACATCAAACTTATGATGCATTACTAGTATTTGTTCTTCAGAAGTCTGTGCTTGTATCTTTCCAAATAAGATCCAACCCAAACTTGTATTTTGGGCACATGGGGAGCCAGGTGGACCTTGGAGCATCTCCGCTTTTAAAATTTGAGCACAAACTTCTACACCCAACAGCATGTCTATTCGCCCTGGTGAATGGAAACTCGGGTCTGCCAGAGTGAGTCCTTGTAAGTGCGGCCAGATGTGCATAGTACCAGCCAGTGTCTTGGCTGGCAAGTGTGATGTTAATCGCGTTGGCATTACATATGCATTAATAGTAAGCTTGAAATGCTCATCATATCTTGAGTAAAGCTCGACTTGTACTACGTGATTAACTGTAGTCTGTGTTGTCCCTACCCCAGTAATTGTTCCCCTTACGGAGGACCTCTTGACCTTCAACAGTTGTGCAGCTCGCTCAGTCATAAAGTTTGCTTGTGAACCTTGATCAACCAAGGCGCGTAATATTGTACCATGACCATTTTCATCTCTCACTCGGACCAGTGCTGTGGCGAGCAAAGCGGTTGACCTTTCTGACACAAAATGCGTAGATAGTGGGATCTCGGGCTCATTGCCGTGTTCTGAGTTCGGTTGTTCTTCTTCATCTTGACTGTGATGTGTTTGAATATTGTCTGATTGACCGTCCCAGGATTGGTGTAGCAATGTGTGATGGCGACGGTTGCATCTTCGGCAGGACATTCGATTACGACATCTCATGGCGGAATGTCCTTTGGTCAGACAATTGTAGCATAAGTTGGTTTTCTTAATAAATTCACATCTTTCATTAGGTGGTAACTTGCAAAATTCCTTGCAGTGACACAAGGCGTGATCAGCGTTACACATACTGCACGGTTTCGTCGGTGATGTCTTATCTTCTAATGATGAGGTATGAAAAGATTTCGCCCTCACTGACGCCTGCTCCCGTTTAGCTATAGGATTAACCATCTCAAGCGTACGGTACTTTGTTTCCAGGAACATCTTTAATTCATCCCAAGTCGGTAAATTATCAGGATTTTCTTTGTAAGAGTCCTCTTCCCAGGCTGTGTGTGTATCCACATCTAGCTTTTGTACCACTAGATATATAATCAACTGATCCCAGGATTCAGTAGGTATTTTTTGATTTTTCAGATTATTTATACACTGAGACGTTGTGTCCAACAAATTCTTTATTTGGCCAGCAGATGGCGTGGTTATTTTCTTTTGATTAAATAGTTTCTGCAGTAGGGAGTTAATTATCAGTCGTTTATTTCCATAACGTTGAACAAGTATGTTCCATGCCTGTTCATAATTAATATCAGTGACATTAACATGCTTCAGCAGTTCTTTAGGTTCACCGACAAGGCTCAACTTAAGGTAGTGTAACTTCTGAACATTACATAAAGACGTGTCATTATGTACCAGCGACGTAAACATATCTCGGAACATGGGCCAGTCATCATAACTCCCGGTGAAGGTAGGCAATTCAATACGAGGTAATTTAACACGTGACGGCAGTTCATGTGCTACTATCTGATCGTTTGTAGTTTTTGCAGATATCGACTCCAACATGTCCTTCAAATCTCCTTGCAAACATGAGTATAAATCTTCTACAAGAAAGTAATCTTCGTTTAAAAAATAAGGAACTTCACTTCGCTTACATTTTGGCGTACACTTCACTAATTCTTGATGTGTCGTATTGAAAGTTCGCCAATATCCTTCAAGGCACTGCAACTTAGTTTCCATGTAACCTCTTGTCATTCTTTGCTTCGGACATTTCTTTAAATTACTTTGTGTTTTTTGTAGTAATAAATAAGTATCTTCTAATGAGTTAACTAACTGTTGTTGTTCACTGGTTAACGGAGTAGTCATTGTTCTTGACAAAACAGTTTAAAAACACTAGATGCACTTCCAAAACTGATGGGTAACTTTGTTTACAAGTTATAACGAAGTAATTAATGACTTGCAAAAAATATCCACATAAAAACTGCAACTCGTTCGCTCAGGAATGCGGCCTATTGTTCTCGACTCGCCGGCTCGTTCTCCTATTGATTGTTTCAATGCGGCTCGTTTGGACCATATGTTATGGTATTAAGGTTCAAATTTGATTGTAGGACTTCTTAAAAATTAAAGTACACGTCTTTGCGGAATGATGGATTTATTCGAACTAAACGTCATCCGTTGAACACTTGGTATTATAAATAATGTGAGCATGGTAAATAAAAGTGACATTGTATCAGAATATACTGAATTATTTACTGGATTAGGTGAGTTAAAATATGAATATGATATTAAACTAAAGGAAAATTGTGTACCTATTGTAGAGAGACCTAGAAAAATTCCATTTAAATTACAAGATCAAATTAAAAGTGAATTAGATAAATTAGAGAGGTTAAATGTCATTAGAAAAGTGAATGAGCCTACTGAATGGGTAAATTCTATGGTAGTGGCAAAAAAGAGTGATGGTTCTATTAGAATCTGTTTAGACCCACAAAACTTGAACAAGTATATAGTTAGAGAGATATTTAAAATGAGTACTTTTGAAGAATTAGTCGCTAGGATGCCAAATGCTAAGTATTTTTCTGTGCTTGATGCCTCTAAAGGATTTTACATGATAAAATTATCAAAAAAGAGTCAATTGTATACAACATTCAATGCTGGTGAATTTGGTAGGTATTGTTATAAAAGACTACCCTTTGGCTTAAATTCAGCACCTGAAGTTTTTAGTAAATGCTTTCATGACATATTTTATGACATTGAGGGGGTAGAACAATATGTTGATGAATTGTTAATATGGGGAGACTCTAAAGAATCCCATGATATGAGACTAAGACAAGTTTTGAACAGGGCTAGACAAGCAGGAGTAAAATTCAACAAAGACAAGTGTTATTTTGGGGTCACTGAAGTAAAATATGTAGGTCATATATTGAGTAGCAAAGGTATTAGACCTGATACAGAGAAAATTAGAGCTATTGTTAATATGAAAGAGCCCACAAGTAAAAAAGAGTTACAAACATTTCTAGGAATCATAACTTATGTATCCAAATTTATACCTAACTTATCTGATATTACAAATTCATTGAGAGAATTAGTGAAAAAAGATTCTTTATTTGTTTGGGGTGAAAAACAAAAGGTAGATTTCAATAAATTAAAACAAATTTTAACTACAGAACCGGTTTTGAAATTTTTTGAGATCAATAGTCCTATAACATTGTCGGTTGATAGTAGTAGTACAGGATTAGGAGCAGTTTTATTGCAACATAATGCACCAGTAGCTTATGCTTCTGAAGCACTAACTGATTCACAGAAATCATGGGCACAAATTGAAAAAGAATTATTAGCAATTGTATATGCATGTGAAAAGTTCCATCAATACATATATGGCAAACAAATTACAGTAGAAACTGATCATAAACCGCTTGAACAGATATTTAAAAAATCTATGAATGAAACTCCTTTAAGATTGCAAAAATTAAGAATGCGAATACAAGGTTATGACTTAAATATTAAATATAAGCCTGGTAAAGAACTCTTAGTAGCTGATGCATTATCTAGAGCATATGTTCAGGATAACATATGTAATCAGGATATTGATGAAAAGATAGAAATGCATGTCTGTATGATTATAGAAAATTTAAATATTAGTGAACAAAAATTAAAAATATTTCAAGCAGAAACAGCTAAAGATGAAAACTTGGTATTGCTTATTGATTATATTCAAAATGAATGGCCTAAATATTCAGATATTCCATTTCAACTAAAGTTTTATCATTCTATTAAAGACAGTTTATATGTAACTAATGGTTTAATATTTAAAGATTCAGCTCTGTTAGTACCAAAATCATTACGTTCTGATATGTTAAAGCAAATTCATTACAATCATATGGGTTATGAAAAGTGTAAAAATAGAATAAAAGGATTGTAATATTGGCCGCATATGTATAAAGAAATAGAAGACATGATTATAAATTGTGACATCTGTTTACAGTATCAAAAAAGTCATAGTTATGAACCATTAAAATTAAGAGAAGTTCCGGATAAACCATGGAGTACAATAGGGGCCGATATGTTTTTCTTTAATAATAAAATCTTTTTATTAATAGTAGATTATCTTACTAAATATATAGAGTTATGTGAATTGAAAAATCAGTCAGCTGAGGAGCATATAAAAGCTTTACAAACCTCATTCTCCAGATGGGGAATCCCTGAATTATTATACACAGATGATGGAGCTCAATATAGAAGTTCTGTATTTGTAGATTTTTGTCAACAATTTGGTTTTAAACATAAATCATCAACACCTTATTATGCTAGGTCCAATGGCATGGTTGAGCGTTACATTCAAACAGTTAAAAAGATGTTAAAAAAATGTTTATTGGAAAATAAAAATATAAATTTAGCAATGTTAGAATACAGGAACATGCCTATTGATAATGAGTTAAAGTCGCCAAATGAGATGATGATTGGTAGACAAGTCTCTTCCTTCTTACCTGTGAACAGAAATAATTATGAAACAAAGTATAAGAAAATAAAAAGTTATGTACAAAATAAAAATGAAAGTTATAAAATGTATCATGATAGGAAGTATAAGGGTAAAGGAATGACATTCTATAATGAACAAAATGTGTATATTAAAGACAGAAATAAGAATAAATTAATTCCAGGTAAAATTGTAAAGAAAGGGGACAAAGATAGATCCTATGAAGTGTTATTAGAAAATGGAAATAAAGTTCTGAGAAACAGATACAATATATTTAAAGGGTCCAAATATAGAAAATTTAATGTAAAAAATACATATGATTATGATGATGAGGATCTAGAATGTATAATACAAAATAATAAATCAGATGAAAGATGTTATGATAATTTAACAAATGATAATGTAACTAATGATAATGTAAATGTCGATATTCTTACTGATGATAACTGTGTTGACAATTTAGCCTTTAGAGATATAGACTACAATAATTGTAGTAATGATTATATAAATGACATTGCGGAAACTAATGATAATTTAAACTTTGAATATGTAAATTGTGATGATGTTGATAACTTTGTAGATTGTTTAGATATAGAACAGACTGATGTAAGAGCTAGTGATGACGTAGTAGAAGCCAAATTATTTGAATGAATATTGTAATGATTAGTTATTATTAAGAAAAGAAAAGGGATGTGAGAGGAGCCTTATGGTAATTGTAGCAACACTAAGTAGTGGTGATCTGTGGTCCGGTTCCCGCGCATTCGTCTCTACTCTCTTTGGCCACGCTAAGAAGAAGAAACTAGAGCTTTGTAATAATTACAGTAACGTTTTATAAGAAAGAATAAATATCATACAGAGAACCTAAAGATTGTATTATTTAAAAAACATTTTACAGCATGCAGCTGCCGTTTTTTGTACTATGCTGTCCACAGTCACATTTAAATCACACTGTTTAATATTTATTATTTTACTTAAATATATATATATTATACTTAAAAACATCGTAAATTACTTTTCTTTCCCCACTATGAATTATCGAACCACTTTTATTTTTACGAATTGGAATGTATTCATTTTTTTTTTTAATTTAAATCAGTTAACACAAATGACAGGACACAACCGTTGCGTTCGAAGCAATGCCTTCAACTGTCACTGTTTTTTTTTTTTTCCAATTTTATCTGCAATCAGTTTCTACTATAAGCAGATGTCTTGAAGGATTAGGTTAATTCGAGTGCGTCCTCCAGAGAGAACAACTACTCATATTTCATTTTACTTGATGCTCATGATAGTGCAGACAAGATGTCTTTTCTCTTGAGTCGTTTTTGATAGGAACGAGTTATAAGCACTGTGGCCAAGTCATTAGGATGTACTTCTAGTCTCCTTTGGTAAGCTTTAGATTTTAAAGCGTATGTTCAGTTCCTCTCTTTTGGTCTTTAAGTGGTGGTTCCAGGTGAGCCGTCGATCTAGATGTAGGCCCAAGTATCTCACAGTATCCTTGTGGGATAGAATGGAGTTGTCGAGCTTGACAGGAGGACAGTTGCCTCTACGTAGGGTGAATGTGACCTGGACAGATTTAGAAGCACTGACCTTGATTCTTCAAGTTTGCAACCACTTTGAGATTTTGTCAAGACCTCTTTGGAGAATTAGTGAGGCCTCAGTGGGGTCACAGCTGATGGCCAATATTGCCGTGTCATCAGCGAATGTAGCGGTAGTCACGCCATCCTCTTCTGGAAGATCTGCAGTGAAGATAGTGTACAGTAGGGGCCCCATAACTGATCGTTGGGGTACGCCAGCTGTGAAATCTAATAGTTTGGATGATGCTTCCGACTCTTTGACCTGGAAGATCCGTTCTGTTAGGTAGGACTCAAGCAGTGCAAAATAGCTATGGGGGAGAAATTTCTTGATCTTAAACAGCAGACCTTTGTGCCAGACACGATCAAATGCCTGTTGGATGTCCAGGAAAACTGAGCAGAAGAAATGTTTTTCTTCCAGAGATTTTCTAATTCTGTCGCACACCCTATGGACCTCGACGGTGGAGTACTGGGACCGAAATCCAAATTGATGAGAAGGTATGATACCATTGTCATTGAGTATAGGCGTTATCCTGCGAACTAGAATCTTTTCGAATACTTTGGAGAGAATCGGGAGTAGGCTGATCGGTCTATAGGATGAGACGTCTGTTGGTGGTTTTCCCGCTTTTTGTACCATCAGAATTTGGGATACTTTCCATAGCTGTGGGTAGTATTGAACTCTTAGTACTCCATTATACAGTGTTGTCAAAAATACGACTGCCTTTCTTGGTAACTGGATTAGTACTTCTTTAGTTATTAAGTCGAAACCAGGAGCTTTTTTGTCGGCTAAGTTTCTAATTACAGCCCACACTTCCCTGACTGTCGCTGGACGTGGAGGGAGAGACATTTGAAGGTCTTGTTTTAGAAGCGTATCGATATGATCTTCAGATGTGCCGGTAGCTGGGTCATTTGGGCGGAAGACATTTGCTAAGTGTTCAGCAAAAGCGTCCGCTTTTTGTTGGGGTGTTCTCGCCCAACCTTGGCGCCATCTTAGGGGGGGAATGGAATTGGTGGGCATGGTGTAGTTTTTTGTGAACTTCCAGAGTGAGTAGTTGGACGATGGCGTTGCAGTTATTGACTGCAGCTGCACTTCCAATGTGTCATCTTGCCATTTTTTAAGTAGGTCCTTCAAGTCTCTAGCTGCCCTGTTGAATTCTGACTTATCTTCCTCAAGTCTACTTTGTTGCCATATTCGACGAAGCCTTCTTTTCTCAAGCACTGCTTTTTTAACCTCCAAGGGATAATTGGTCGACCCTTTGATTTGGGTGATTTCAGGAGTATAAATCCAGCATGCTGTTTGTATCAAGGAAGTAATATATTCAGTGGCATTATCTATGTCCCCCGGGGTTTTCAGGGCAACTTTTAATTGAATATTGTCGTTAATGAGGTCTCTAAACAACTGCCAGTCTGTGTGCTTATTAAATAATTTAGGAGGGCAAGGTTTCTCAATGACTTTTGTACTAACAGTTAACAGGACTGGTGTAATCAGATGAGGTGTCATAACAAGATTCCGGTTTCAAATAATTCCTAGACAATCCCTTCGTTATGAAGAAGTCAATTAGGTCTGGGATTTTAGAAGGATCACTGGGCCAGTATGTAGGTTCAGCAGAAGTTATAGCACTAAGGATGTTATTGTCCACACTGAGTTTTAGTTGCCTGCCACGAGTTGTAGTTAATCTGGAGCCCCAAGCCATGTGTTTTGCATTCCAATCACCTCCTGCGATGAAGCGGTTTCCGAGCGTTTCAAAAAAGTCAGAGAACATTACCTCGTTGATTTTGTGTCTTGGGGGGCAGTATACAGCTGAGACACTCAGAAGTGCAGTCTGATCTTCCAAAGCGATTGTTGTGGCCTGGATATAGTCCGTTCTATAACCTGGTAGTAGGTGGTGTTTTATGGATTTTTTTATTATGATTGCTGTACCGCCATGAGCTTTGTTAACGGGGTGGCTTGTTAGATAACAGTGGTAATCTGTGAATTGCACATCAGAAGTTGCGGTACAATGGGCCTCCGATATAAGAAGAATATCTAGATTATGTTGCTTCATTAAGAGTTGGACTTCATTTTTGCTAGAGGTTAACCCATTTATGTTGTAAGTTGCTAATCTTAGAAAGGTCATTTTGCGAGTTTGTCAACGAGTTTGGTGATGAGACTTATGAGAGTACTCATTTGTTGGAAGATGCACTCAAACTTTTCGGTTTGTTTAAGGAGTAGCTGTTCTAAGCTGAAGCCGAGTCCGGTCTTTATCTCAGCTGTGTTATCCGTTTTCTTCCGTAGAGCATCAGCATAGGTATTTTTGACGCTTTGGGTTGTCTCCTCAGTGTTATTGCCAATAATTATGGTTGTAGGGGATCCCTACAGGGGTTCAGGAGTTCTTGTTGTTGTTCTTGTTCTACCGCAGGAATGACTACGATTATTCACCAAAAAGGTGCCCCTTACATATACGTTTTGAGGGGTACACGTAGTGGACACCTGGCTGCAGCCGCCAATGATTTGCACCATTGCGACCTTGTTTCCTACTTAAACTTTAGTTCTGATTAATAGTTTGGAATGTGCAGCTGCGCGGTCACCGCAACAACACGATGATTCATTTGTTATTGACAATCAATGACACATTGTTTTTGGAGTATGCAGGTGTGAGGCTACCATCACAACAGGATGACGCATCTATCCTTAACAGCCTCCCCCCGGCATAGCATCGCGAGCCTCTTCTCCTCGGTCCAGGATGATGAGTCTCCTTACTGGTCGCCTGTAGATACCCCCGCGAGTTCGCACGTCCACGCTCCGCACTACGCCGTCCGGTCCCGGAACCACGCGCTCGACCTGGCCCCGCGGCCACACGTTAGGCGGTAGCAAGCCGTCGGCTATGATAACGACGTCGCCCGTTTTTATTTGATCAACGTTATTTTTCCTGACGTCACCGCGCGGTGCTAATGTTGGTAGGTATTCGTTCACCCATCTCGCCCAGAAACGATCGGCTAGCGCTTGTGCAGTTCTCCACGCGCGCTTGTCGGCTACGTCACAATTTCCAGTGACCGGTACTCCCCACTGCTGATCCTATCAAAAAATGATTCGGAGTCAACGCTTCTGTGTCCTCTGGGCTCATTGAGACGTGAGTTAGCGGTCGCGAGTTTATCGTATATTCTACTTCAGACATTATTGTTGTCAATACTTCTTCTCGCGGTGCGCGCTCTTTCAGCACGACCGCGAGTGCGGACTTGACGCTTCTGATCAGCCTTTCCCAGGCTCCTCCCTGATTAGGCGCCCCGGGATCGATGAATCGCCATTCCACTCCTTTGGTAAGCGTGTAGTCCTTCAGTTCATGCGACCACTCTTCATACGCTTTCCTTATTTCGACGTCCGCGCCGCGGAAGTTCGTGCCGTTATCAGACATTATCGTCTTAGGCCATCCGCGACGCGCGGCCATCCTTCTGATAGCCATTATAGCCGAATCTGTACTGAGTCCTGCCAGTAGTTCAATGTGGACTGCTCTGGTGACGAGGCACGTAAATAGTAATCCCCATCGTTTTTCTCTACGTCTTCCTATAGTAACTACCATGGGTCCGAAGCAGTCTACACCGCAACGCGTAAACGGTCGAGAGTACGCGTCGAAGCGTTCGTTCGGCAGGTTTCCTTTAAAAGGTATCGGCGGTGTTGTTCTTCTAATTTTACACACGATGCATTCGTTCAACGTCGTGCGTACGACTGCTCGCAAACGCTGTAACGTTGCGTTCCGTCTATGGTCAATCTACTAAGTGATCATAGACGAAATAGTAAGTTTTGTACATCACTCAAAAGTTCACATCCCTAGTTTGACGTTTGGACTCCGCCTTTTTCTCCTGACCGCTGCTACCGAGTGACGGCTGCTCCGTAATTAATAGCGGTGGGCAGTAGCATCTTTTTTGGATAACGAAACGCAACTGTCTATCGGATATCAACAGCGGTTATTAAAACGCGCTATCCTGCTATTGGTCGCTATTTGTCATATCATGAGCAACACGTAATATGATAGTGAGGTTTTGATGAGCTTTTTTTTTTTTTTTTAGCTTACCTATTTACTTAAAATTCATTCATTCATAATGAATGAACGGCTCCGTGAAGCAAGAATTAATGGATTTTGGTGGCCCCGTAAGATTTTGATGACCTTTTTTTTTTTTTTTTTAGCTTCCCTATTTACCCAATTGTTGTTCGTGTCGTCTCTTGGCGAGGATTCATTAACGACTCGTGAAATTTTGATTAGCTTTTTTTTTTTTTTTTAGATTCATTGATGCACTTCCATTTCATTGGATAACGAAACGCAACTGTCTATCGGATTCTTTGGATGTTAACTACTTTTACGTTAGCATGTTAGCAGGTTAGCACGTTAGCAGGTTAGCACGTTTTTCAAATAACCTGCTAACCGTTATTATGACGATAGCTCGTTTCAATTACGTGTTTAAGTTGCGCAACGACCACCGCTATTAGCTACTTTAGCGTTACCATGTTAGCAGGTTAGCAGGTTTCTCAAATAACCTGCTAACCGTTATTATGACGATAGCTCGTTTCAATAACGTTTAAGTTGCGCAACGACCACCGCTAGTTTTAGTTCAGTTCTTTGCTGTTGTTTTGATTGTGGTTTGTGACTGCATCTGAGCAATTTAGCGAATTATCTGACCGTTTTTACGTTGAGTTGAGCACCTGCTCCTTCGTACTCTACTCTTGATAGTAGTTTCGCGAAAGGACGCTTTATTAACGGTGCTGTGTGTGTACGAAAATGACGAGTTTACAATGTGTTAATTGCAACGTTCGCTTGTTTCGAATAAGAAGGCACACTTTATCCGATGAGAGTGAAGATCTCGTCAATACTATTCGACTGTGGACATAGCCTAGAGATGTAAGTAGTTTACGAATAACATTCTGCATATGAGTAGGCCAGTGGCGAACTCTGTGATAAGTTTTACGTGTTGAAAAGTAGTCCTTACTATTTAAACCACACCATACCACACTAAAACTTGTATGTCTGCTAAAACTAATCTAAGAGTGTTAGAATATGTATTAATCTGATAGTATGACCGCTGAAAGGGAGAGGAAAGTATACAAAATAATGTTGAACAGTACTCCAAATCATTTAATTATTTCCAGATAACACTTGCTGACCATGTTTTGCCATGCATGCTGGCAGCTAGCTTCTCATTCACATTCATCTGATAATATGCCGAGACGACGAGTTGGCCATCAAAGTGTGTGTGTTGTATGTAAATGATCCATATTAAGAATTAGTTGATGCAGGATTTTGATTAAAGGGGATAATGAAGCACAACAAAGAGTGGCTAATACAGTTTCTACTTGGATCCAACCACAAGAGTTATAGAAAACATGTAGCTACTACAACTATTATTAATTATCTTTATTTGATATAAACTAAGAATATGAATATTTTAACCGTGGTTGTCGCAATCTAATGACAGATTTTAAAATAGCAGCTGCTCTGCTGAATGCATTTACTCTGCCATTCTCAGACAATATACAGAGTGCCTGTTTTTAACCAATAGTATATCAGAGTTAGTTATAGAACATAGTTTAAACAGGCGCGGTTCTTGGTTTGTACCCCATAGATGCGACAACCCTATCTTTTCCACGGCTATCCATGGAGGAATTGATTTCATTTGCATGTGGTGTATACCAAATTCGCCAGGCCGGTTCATATGTGGGTGAACATATCCGCTTTTATGGAATATATACATTAGAGGTATCCCGAGAGAGAATAAATGGTTTAGAGGGAATAAACCCAATGTTGCTTCGTGCTAAAATAAAGTCCCGCCATTCTTCTGCTAAAACTTATTTTGTATTTATAGTTGCAGAAACAAACATGAATGGCCAGGACGCAATCAGAACTTATTTCTGTAATTGCATTGTAGGTTTAAGAACAGTGGGATGCTGCTCACACGTGATGAGTATTATTTGGTACCTAAGCTATGCTCACCATGAGGATATTATCCGACCTGCCCCTTCTTAGATGAAGTAATATTGCGAATAAATTAATTATAACTACAATAAAATAAATATACTTACAAAAACAAAGTATTGTTTTATTTACCTACACTGGAAACCCCATCAGAACTTCATCATTATCAAACTATTGCAGTACGTTGCTGGACATAGGTATCTCCTAGTGCACCCCACTGAGTAGGTACGATCCTCATCTCAATCTACCTACTTAATGGTAAGTAAAAGATAGTCGACAAGCAATCTAGAACATTTTTTTTATCATCAAAAAAATGTTTATGTACCTATATGTAACAATCTACATTGGTTCACTAGTACATAACCTTAAAAAAGAATACTGGTTATAACTTTTACGTACCAAGTTCTAAAAATCTAAGAATTTAAAAAGGGCTTGTCTATCATATTAACTACCTCAGTAACACTCCGAAGAGTGACTGCAACAGATCTGGTCCCGGCAATAATACGTCGTTCAGGCTTTTCCCTTTTGACTTAGCTGCGGCGTCAAAGACGATACGAACCTTCTTCTTCAGCTGGTGTACCACTGGAAAGTGCGGTAAGTACCATTTTTTCTTCGATGCACTTTCCTTTGGTGCCTCTTCTGCGTATTGGCTGTCGAGCGGATGCTGGATTTGGTCACTGTACTCCTTCCTCAGCTGCGGATCCTTATCTATCTTCTTTTCTATGCCTCTCAGGCGGTTCTCGGCGGACATGTAGCTTTCAGGCAGTTGGTCGTCTTCTTTCTTCCACAATAAGCCCACTTCAAATCGCCCCTTGTCCAGCCTTTTGCAGGTCTTCTCTAAAATGGTGAGTGCTCTACCTTCAGAGTCTGTAGTCGGTCGCTTTGGCTGCACGCCCAAGGCTTCTATCGCGAAGTGATCCTTGATCGCTCGATGCATGTTTTCTTCTATAGTACTGGTGTGCAGGCAGCTGTTCAGGTAGTGCAGGGTCCTAGTGCCGTTCGCATCAGACCCGTGAAGCACCCAGCCCAGTTCGGTCCTGGAAGCTACTGGTTGGCCTGGCTTACCTCTCCTCACTTCTCGAGAGACGATAAGCTGCCAATTATCTTGCCCGATGAGCAACTGAGGCGATTCCGCTTCGTAGTACAGGATATCCACCATTTTCTTCAGATGAGGACATTCTTCTATTCTTTTTCTGCTCAGGAACTGTGGGGTAAGCTTCAGGTTATCCATTGTTCTGACTCGTTCTAATTTCTTTTTCACATTATGGTGAACCCCTTTTATGGTCAGGTTCAGCCTCCTCGAGTCCTTTTTTCTTATCAGCTTTCCTCCTACCGTTTCTATCACCAGTTCCTCTTCATCAACAGTCGCCCCGATTTGTTCTGCAATGGCTGTGTCCAATAGAGACACTGTAGAACCTTCGTCCAGGAGCGCCATTATTCTCTGTGATCCTTTCGGACCATACACTTCCACGGGGACCATCTTCAAATACGCTTTCGCGGTCTTCACTGCATTCACTGGATCCGCGATGTTGGTTGCTATCCCGTGTTCTGTTCTTGAATTGCCTTCCCCTGGCGCTCTCTGATCTTCACTAGCTTCCACATGAAGCAGGTGATGATGCCACCTTCTGCAAGTTTTGCACGGTGGTTTTCTGCAACCCTCTTTCCTGTGTCTTCCTAAGAGACACTTGAAGCAGACATGAGTCTTCTTCACCAAAGCCCACCGCTCTTGAACTGGCATCTTCTGGAACGCTTGGCATTCCACCAAGAAGTGCTCTCCTTGGCATTGAGGGCAGATCTTCTTATGCTTCCCTCCATCTTCCTTTGCGGTGTGTGTGGCGTATCGGGGAGTCCGCTTGATTCCACTCTTCTCTTCTGGAGCAGTGAAGGCTCCACACTTGTCTGCTTCTTGATTCAAGAATTCTGAAATCAACGTGAGGTTGGAGAAATCACCATCTTCCACCTTTGTTGTGAAGTCGTACCACCTGAACTTGAGGATCGAAGGCATCTTCTCCACTATCTGCTTTACCATCTCAGGGGAGTGCAGATATTGAGGCTTCTTTAAGCCTTTAATTGCCGACACGCTGTTATTTACTTGACTAGCGAAGACACATATCCCTTGGGTTTTCCGTGATTCTGGATAATGCCTTCACTTTATCCAATTCTGCCAACACTAACGCGTCCGGCCTTCCGTACCTTCTTCGAAGGGCTTGCATCACTTCTGCAGGAGAGGCTTCTGAAAATAGTAAACTCTTGAAAGCTTCCCTTGCGTTACCCTTGAGCGCTCTTCTTAATCGCGCCATATTCTGTGGCTCGGAGAACATCGCCGCCGTATCTTCGTAAACTACCTTGAAGGCCATCCATTCACTGCTGTTACCGTCGAAGTAAGGTAACTCGTGGATGTACTTGGGTTGCGGCACTGCTCCTCCTTTCGTGGCGAAGGCTTCTTTCAGGGCGCTCGCCAAAACTTGAACCTCCACGCCCTTAGATTCCGTTCTTTGCTCTGGCTTCACCGTTGGAGGGTCCTCAGGGGGGGGTTGACTTCGATCTTCTCGCTTGTCAACATTCCTTTCTTCATACACAGAATTCTGGATCCAGCTTTCCACCTGGGCCGTTCTCTCTTCCTGGTCTTCATCCACAGAGTCCATATCACTACACTGCGCCATCTCCAACCTGACACGGGCTAGCTCCTCTGCTGCCTGGGCTCGCTCCAGCTCCAGACGTGCCAGTTCCTCCCTGGCTTCTAACTCGCGTCTTCTGGCTGCAGAACTCGTGGTCCTTGTCGACCCGGCCCGACGACTCAACCCCACCGGCACTAGGGTCATATTCGACCCAACCATCCTCTGCGCCGATGCTTCTTCTGGGTTTTCCCGATCTGTCGTCTTTCTCTGGTCCACCTTCTTATTCCCGGGCTCCCCCTGAACTGGCTCAGTAGCCTCTGATACACCCGTATTGACAGTGGCTTCCATCGCAGACGCTTTCGTAGCGGTCGACATCGTAGCACTCGACTCCGTAGCAGTCGACCTCGTAGCACTCACTCCTGCTGCAGCGGTTTCAGAGGACGTGGACGCCGACGTGTTCTCTTCAGGCTGTTCGCCCGGACGTTGTTCTGTCACTGGAGCTTGAAGTGCAGGTACTGGCGGCGAACGTAGTGCGGCGCTCTTCTGTGATCTAGTCACTCGCATCCTCCGTTCCCCTCACAGCATCCGGCTCGAAGGACCAGCTGTTTCGGTCGCGGCGGCAAAACCGACACGCGCCTGGGACAGTCTCCCACGTGGGCGACGAGCGTGCCCGGATAAGGGAGGTTGACGACAGGTAGGTGCGCACTAGGGTACGTTCCCACCGCCGCCTCCCCACCCTGCGCCGGTGACGCTCGCCTCGTGAAGAGACAGGAGGACCGAGGGCTTTCTCAATAAAAAACTCCTTGTTGTTTCAGAGTTCCTCTGGGATCGGCTTCGACTGCTTGCAACTGTGAGCGACTGTGTCTGCGACTGTGCGACTGTGTCGGCGCTTGGTAGATCGTCTACGCGCTCCCCTAGGGGAGGGCGAGGAATCGGGTTCTGGGCGTGTTGCCCACTGCCCGAGGGGGCGAACGCGACCCATAGAAGTATGGGTCGGTCGTGGGGTTTGGTCGGACCACTGGCCGCGGATGGATTGGATAATAAACAAAATCCTACGTTTGTGTGGCTGCTGGTGTTTCTGTAGGGGCACCCGAAGTGTTTCACGCCACCCAGGCGGTCCGTACACCGCCGGGTGAGACCCCCGGGGGGTCCCGGGGGAGGCCCGGCGGGAGTCTGCCGACGCACATGGTGGCGACTTTAGGTGGCGCCCCCTACAGAAGGGGTGGGTTGACCCGTGTTTACAACGCGCTCGGAGCTAGCCAATTACGTTGCAAACACGGGACGTTATTGTGTGTATTGGGCGATTTGTCTGTTGTGAGTCATCGCCCAATGTGTGCGTTGGCTTGTGCTCACCCGCCCGTGAGACACATCCTTCGCGTGAGTCATACGTGTATGAGGAGTCTGTTGTATGTGTGCGTGGGCCGTTTCCTTTGCCGCGGCTATGTAAACATAGGTCGCGGCGCAGTGGCGGCGGGTGCTATTTTTGTGTTGTGGAGTCTTATTGTTCGAGTGTGCCGCGTGTAGTGTGGGGCGGCATACTCGGGGTCAGTCCGGTGGTGGGGGCGGCATCGTCCGCAACTAGGTCGCGCGGGAAGCGTTTGGCGTCTGGCGGGCGTGCGTGCCAGGGGGCCAGGTCCTTGACGTGGGGCCAGGCGGAAGCGTCGGCGCGAAGAAACATCTTCTTCGCCATCCCCTTGACGAAGTCGTCCACGCTCTCGACTCGCAGATCGCGGCTGATTACCGCGTTCCTCACGTAGCGAGGGGCGTCGGCGATGTTGCTCAGCGAGATGTTCTGCTGCGCACGGAGCTTCTTGCGGTGGGTCTCGCACGTGAGGGCGAGCCAAGCTGGGGCAGCGTATGTCAGCTGCGGGCGGATGTAGGCCTTGTACACCCCCAGCTTGACGCGTAGCGGGAGGCGCGAGGAGAGCACGGGACGGAGGAGATGGCGGGTCGCTCGTACCCGCGCGACAGTGTTGCGGACGTGCGGGCCCATGGTGAGCCGACGATCGAGCGTCACGCCAAGGTACTTGGCGGTCCGCGTCCACTCGATGTCAGCCCCAGTTTTGGAGGGAAGAGTCGCAGTTTTGGAGGGAAGTGGCGTGCGCGCGTGGTGACGATCATCGCCTGTGTTTTTCCCACGTTGACCGACAACCTCCACTTGCTGAGCCAGTCGGGAAGGTCGTCCAGGGCGCGCTGCATTTTGACGGCCGCGTGTTCGGCCGTGAGCGAGGTGGTGATGTACGCGGCGTCGTCAGCGTACAGCGCGAGCGTCGATGAGTTCGTGGCGGGAATGTCGTCGGTGTACAGTGAGTACAACACAGGCGAGAGGCAGCTGCCTTGCGGGACTCCAGCGGTGATGGGGTGCGCGGCAGACACTTGGTCCTCAACTGCGACCCTGAATGTCCTGTCCGAGAGGAAGGAGGAGACCACGTGTATCAAGCGACGGGGCGCTGTGGTCCCGGTGAGCTTGTGTACGAGACCGGGGTGCCATACCCGGTCGAATGCCTTCTCCATGTCGAGGAATACTGCAGCGGCGTACTCCCGCTTGTTGACGGCCGCGGTGAGCAGGTGCAGTACCCTCGACAACTGGAGCGTCGTGCTGTGTTCGGCGCGGAAACCGAACTGTTCGCATCGGGGGGTGAGGTGTGGTGTCAGGTGGCGCAGCAGGAGCGCTTCGAACACCTTGGAGGTGGTGGGCAGCACCCTGCTGCCCACCACCTCGGCCGATCGGCCGATAGCTCTCCGGCTTCTGTGGGTTCTTCCCGGGCTTCGGGATTAGTATGACGCGCCCCTCTTTCCACGCGGAGGGGAACGTCCCGGTGCGGAGAATGCCCGTGTATAGCCGAGCTAGGGCCGCTGTGGTGCGCGGTGGCAGGTGGCGCAGCGCAATATTTGTAATATTGTCCTCACCGGGGGCCTTTCTGGGCTTCGTGCGTCTGATGGCCTCTCTCACCTGGCCCGGGGAGACGAACAGCGGGTCCTCCTCGGGAGCTATCGGCGTGGAGAAGTACTCTCCAAGGTGTTGCTCGACTGCTGCGGTGTGTGTGGCATCATCCGACGGGTTGGGCGTGAACTGACGCTCCAGGTGTTCGGCGAAGATCTCCGCCCGGTCTGTGGCGGTGTATCTGAGCGCCCCGTCGCTGTTTAACAGAGGACGCACCGGAGTTGGGGTGCTTCGGAGGCGGCGGGACAGTCTGTGGATAGACGGCCAATCGCCGTCGGCCGCCTCTATGCAACTCTCCCAGCTCTCGGTGGTGTGGGCCTGGAGCTCGGCCTTCACCTTCTCGGCGAGCCGGTTTAGCTGCGTCTTCAGGGACGGACATCTCGTGTGTTGCCACTGCCTGCGCAGGCGCCTTTTGTCGGCGATCATCTGCGTGATGTGTGTGGGGAGCGCTGAGTAGCGTCCCCGGGCCCCGCTAGTCGCCGTGGTCGCCGACTCTAGGGCGCTCTGTATGCAGGCAGTGAGGTCGTCCGTCAGTTAGTCCACCTCAGCGGCCGAGGTGACCGGCCGAGTAGGCGTTGTGGCCTCCATCCTTTTAGTGAACATAGCCCAGTCTATGTTCGGACGTGGCGCTTGACGAGCGAGTCGGGTGGTGGTGGCTTCCAGGACGACGAGCACGGGCTGGTGGTCCGACTGTAGCTCGTCGTCCAGTACGTGCTGCGCGATCTGGCAGTGTAGGCCCCTGTGCACGACGATGTCCAGCACGTCGGGTTGGTGGGCGGCTCGATCCGGGTAGTGGGTGGGGTTCTCGGGGCCGGACACGTCGTATCCGTGGGCCTCGGCGTCGGCGAAGAGTCGGTTCCCCGCTGCATTGGCAACGCTAGAGTTCCACGCTGGGTGCTTGCTGTTTAGGTCGCCGGCGATGATGGTGGGGTGCGGCGAGTCCAGCAGTGTGCGTATATCGGCGGGCTCCAGGCGGTCGCCGGGGGCCTTGTATGCCGAATATACGCACAGGTGGTCGCCTGCGACATGCAGCTGTACACCCAGCGCGTAGGTGGTCTTGAGGGTGATGATGGGCAGCTCCTGGTGGATGACTCTCCGCTTGACTAAGACCGCCAGACCGCGGTAGTTTATGTGAAGTGCCGACTGCTCGTCTTTCCTATAAACGAGGAAACCCGGGAATTTAATTTTGTCTGCAGGTCCCAGGTGCGTCTCGCTTATGAGCGCCATGTCTATGTCCTGTTCCTGCAGGAGGGGTCGAAGGAGGGCGGCCTTGCTTTTGAGGCCGCGGGCGTTCCAGTGTATGATTCTCAACGGCCTAGCCATTTGCATTATAATTAAAATGCATAAGTGCCGCTAGGCCGTTGAGTACCACGCGTATCGGGTCCTCTCTCCTGCGTAGGGCGATAAGGACGTCCTGTAGGACCCGAATCGCGACCTCTATTAGCACGTCTTGTGAATTTTCGTTTGTTGCGCCCGTCGGTAGGGGCGCGTAGGTCGCCGATGAGTGTGCGTGCGGCGCCAAAAATTGTCACGCCTTTTATACTAGCTTGCATTACCTTAACGAGAGCCGCGCTTTGTGATCCTATTTTTGTGTTTATTTTTCTATAGCCGACCCCTTCAGAAGTCTTTATTTCCATCATTTGTATACAGAAACCTTATGTGTCATACATCATTTTGTTCGTCTTAAAATTATCTATCGAACAGCATAACATACATGTATCTTAACTTATACACAAAAAAGTTTCTAGAACATAAACATCAAAAAATAGTCGCTTTGCACATAGTCCTACATAGGAGTGTAACATTGACATCAGTGTTTTACATAACTAATGCTAAACACATCAAGCTTAATCATTCCTATAAGATTCTAACAGTAAATAACATAAATCCTGCAAGTACATAACACATTATTACTTATTTACATTTCTAGCAAGATTCTAACTATTTCTGTTGCAAATTTATTGACTTCCACACGTATTCTTTATTATACTAACTGTAACTTACAATATATAACTCGAATCACATTATATACAGTCAGGATTAAGTCAATAAACATAAATTTACATAAAACCATAAACCATATAGGTACGTAATCTATATACGACGAAAAAACCCGAGCATACATTTCGTATCACTTAGCTACCCTTTTTCACTAGCAGTAGTAGTGGCGGACTTAAGTCGTATATATTCCCCTTTCACTAATTGCTTTGTATGAAATCTTGCTGTGTTCGTGTGACATCCTATGTATTTACCTAATATATAGCCTTAACATCATACAATCTAATAAATGCTTTTATACCTAATCGACTGGCTATGATTAGTCGCCGACAGTCAGGTACCTTCATATCTGAAAAGTGAATCTTGTTTCAATTAACATGTATATGAGCAAGTCTGATCAAGCTGCGGTATTAATATGATGGATTAAACACTGATGGGAGCGAGTGTGGGTTATGAAGCGACTTCACATCTCTATTTCACATCGCGACATCCTCTATTATTTAACTTGTCGGCATTGTATTTGGTAAAGTAAGGTTATATCTTATTAAATATGAGCATTAGCATTATAAGAATAAGTTTTTAGTGTTCCCTGCTGATACTGTACATGTATCAGTGTGTGTTACTTTAGAAATAATTTATTTTCAGGTACCCACTGTTAGTTTTCTAACATAGTTGAGAGTTCAATTCTCTCACCTCCTTAAAGGCGAACGGCAGGCTTGTATGGGAATTTCGTACAACTAATAAAATATCTTGTTTTGGGATATTTCTTGTTCTAATTGGTAGTTAATATGATAGACAAGCCCTTTTTAAATTCTTAGATTTTTAGAACTTGGTACGTAAAAGTTATAACCAGTATTCTTTTTTAAGGTTATGTACTAGTGAACCAATGTAGATTGTTACATATAGGTACATAAACATTTTTTTGATGATAAAAAAAATGTTCTAGATTGCTTGTCGACTATCTTTTACTTACCATTAAGTAGGTAGATTGAGATGAGGATCGTACCTACTCAGTGGGGTGCACTAGGAGATACCTATGTCCAGCAACGTACTGCAATAGTTTGATAATGATGAAGTTCT
Organism: Shargacucullia verbasci; assembly: GCA_947562105.1. Lineage (NCBI taxonomy): Eukaryota > Metazoa > Arthropoda > Insecta > Lepidoptera > Noctuidae > Shargacucullia > Shargacucullia verbasci. Next base: position 15,495,590 of record OX387281.1, on the reverse strand, counting down.
GATGGGGTTTCCAGTGTAGGTAAATAAAACAATACTTTGTTTTTGTAAGTATATTTATTTTATTGTAGTTATAATTAATTTATTCGCAATATTACTTCATCTAAGAAGGGGCAGGTCGGATAATATCCTCATGGTGAGCATAGCTTAGGTACCAAATAATACTCATCACGTGTGAGCAGCATCCCACTGTTCTTAAACCTACAATGCAATTACAGAAATAAGTTCTGATTGCGTCCTGGCCATTCATGTTTGTTTCTGCAACTATAAATACAAAATAAGTTTTAGCAGAAGAATGGCGGGACTTTATTTTAGCACGAAGCAACATTGGGTTTATTCCCTCTAAACCATTTATTCTCTCTCGGGATACCTCTAATGTATATATTCCATAAAAGCGGATATGTTCACCCACATATGAACCGGCCTGGCGAATTTGGTATACACCACATGCAAATGAAATCAATTCCTCCATGGATAGCCGTGGAAAAGATAGGGTTGTCGCATCTATGGGGTACAAACCAAGAACCGCGCCTGTTTAAACTATGTTCTATAACTAACTCTGATATACTATTGGTTAAAAACAGGCACTCTGTATATTGTCTGAGAATGGCAGAGTAAATGCATTCAGCAGAGCAGCTGCTATTTTAAAATCTGTCATTAGATTGCGACAACCACGGTTAAAATATTCATATTCTTAGTTTATATCAAATAAAGATAATTAATAATAGTTGTAGTAGCTACATGTTTTCTATAACTCTTGTGGTTGGATCCAAGTAGAAACTGTATTAGCCACTCTTTGTTGTGCTTCATTATCCCCTTTAATCAAAATCCTGCATCAACTAATTCTTAATATGGATCATTTACATACAACACACACACTTTGATGGCCAACTCGTCGTCTCGGCATATTATCAGATGAATGTGAATGAGAAGCTAGCTGCCAGCATGCATGGCAAAACATGGTCAGCAAGTGTTATCTGGAAATAATTAAATGATTTGGAGTACTGTTCAACATTATTTTGTATACTTTCCTCTCCCTTTCAGCGGTCATACTATCAGATTAATACATATTCTAACACTCTTAGATTAGTTTTAGCAGACATACAAGTTTTAGTGTGGTATGGTGTGGTTTAAATAGTAAGGACTACTTTTCAACACGTAAAACTTATCACAGAGTTCGCCACTGGCCTACTCATATGCAGAATGTTATTCGTAAACTACTTACATCTCTAGGCTATGTCCACAGTCGAATAGTATTGACGAGATCTTCACTCTCATCGGATAAAGTGTGCCTTCTTATTCGAAACAAGCGAACGTTGCAATTAACACATTGCAAACACGTCACTGCTCAACTCAACGTAAAAACGGTCAGATAATTCGCTAAATTGCTCAGATGCAGTCACAAACCACAATCAAAACAACAGCAAAGAACTGAACTAAAACACACTTGACAGTGAGAGATTTTCTTTACTTGTCAATAAATAATTGCCATATGTACAAAAAAAATATATTGATGACGAATATCATTCCTATCGTTAAATCGTTTAGTATTATGATTTTATGCAACAATTATGCATTCTTAGGTATAATATATAAGTGTATAATTATAATTAAATGTTATTTATATTTCTAAATAATTAATTATCATTTCCATATTTGTGTTATTTTACATATGGCAACTCCTAAAAACATAACTGCGTTTAGTTTACGATTTTATTACGTTTAGTTATTAAAATCTCTTTAGTGATATTATTAATTAATCCGGAGTTATAAAAATAATACACTTACATAAAAATAAATGGCTTAGTTGCTTTAATAAGTGGTACAAATTCTATAACTGAACAACAAAAAAACGGTGTTGTACAAATTTTGCAGTTCACCTTTAATGTAAGATTTGCATTTTCTAACAGCTTTAGAATTTGTTCGAGTCTATCAAGACATTCAGCAGCGTTTTTACCAAAAACAAGCACATCATCCATGTACGCTGTAGCATGGGTGAATCGAGCTGACCCTAAGACCTTATTGATCATTCTCTGAAAAATTGCTGGTGCGTTTGCCAAACCAAATGGCATACAGTTGAATTCGTACAATCCATCTGGAGTGACAAACGCAGTTAGATGTTTGCATGGTTCCGAAATTGGCACCTGATAATATCCAGATGCCAAATCAAGCGTAATGAAACAGGCCTGCCCAGACAACCTTGCTATCTCATCATCTATAATCGGCATCGGGTATCTTTCCTTTATTGTTACAGAGTTCAACATCCTATAATCAATACACATTCGGAAACTGCCATCTTTTTACGAACTAATATAACGGGACTTGCATACTCCGATACCGATTCTCTGACGATCCCTGCCTCCAACATTTCACCTAACATAGACTGGACTTTCTCACGTTCATGATATGACAACCTGTAAGGGCGATAGACAATAGGTCGTTGACTATTCAACTCAATTGACATCTGCGTAACGTCCGTACAGCCAAAATTTTTCAAATTTGAGGCAAAACAATGTTTATATTGTTTAAGTATGGACATAAGCTTTTGTCTATCGTCCTTTGATACACAATCACCTATGCGTACGTCTTTTTCTTGAATGACATGTTTATAGTTATTATCTTGAGTACCTGCAGACTCTGCAATTCCTGGAGACTGTATTACTATCCTGTGTACAAAATCTACTTTTTCTCCCCTACTAGCAACAAATTCTTTTCGTAGTCTACATGGAATAGAAAATGGATAGATAAGAATGTCTAAATTCCCGCTCTGGGCCTGATAAACACCTCCATTAACAAGAACCTCTTCATTTGGACCACCTACGATGTTGTTGCTCAGCATTAATACCCACTAAACTCGGAACCTACGCGAGCCTTAATGGATGCAGGTCCATAAAGCTCAACATCAGCAGCGACCCTAACTTCAGCAAGTTGAATGTGATTAGCATCGCGATAAACCATTGGGATTTCAGTGTGCAACTTACGAAATTGCAAAATGTGGGAGTTTTTGAACACAAGAATATGTGGTTGCTCTGTGTATGACTGGCCTATTAATATAGGTTTGTCTAACAGATTATCTTCGACAACTTTACAGACTACCCTCGCATCAACTCCATCTACCACTATATCGAGCATCACATTACCTAACGATCGGACCACCTCATTCCCGAATCCCTTCATAACCGACGGGACCTGATCATGCACTAGATTAAGGCTTGAAATTATTGACTCCCTAACCAACGTCACTTCGCCACTCAGGTTAAAACAAGAAAATTTAATAAAACCTCAAGTAAAAAGGATCGGGTCTATAGCAAACATTGCTTTTTTTAAATAAGGCAAAAATACAATGAAAGTTTCGTAAACGTTTTTTATGGCTACTTTTTGTATGTATAAGCGTCGATTTGATAACCGATGCTGTGTCAAAAATGGATTCAGTAGGCATTTACAGTGAAGATGATCAACGTGGCAGGAAAATGCCTCGAAATGAAACTAATACAGGTGATGTTCAATCTGTCAAGGACTACATAGAGTCTTTTCCAGTAATAGAGTCCCAATACCGTCGAAAAGATACGAAAAAAAAAGTATCTGGGCCCAGACATAAAGTCAATAAAACATATGTACAGAGAAACCAAAAAAACCAGTCGTATCAGAATTTGTTTACCGAAAAAATTTAAATGATAATAACAATTTCAGTTTCTTTAGCCCAAAAAAAAACGACAATTGCAGCCTTTGCGAAAAATATAGTAAAGCCGAATGTAAAATATCTCTGGAACATGAATACCAGGATACCATATACAGCGGAAGATTGTTTGCCAAGCAGCAAAATATTCTAAAGTTCGTGCTAGGTCGATGAGACATCTATGTCCATTACAATAGATCTGCAAGCGGTATTACAAATCCTAAATGGAGGTGTCAGTATTTTATATTATTTACGTAAACTAGTACTGAATAATTGCACAATGTACGAGGCCCGTCTACCGAATAACGCTTGAATTGAATGAGGGTTTACAACGATTCTAACACATATTCGAATGTCCGTCATCAACTGTCGGGCTTTGGCCCGCCAGGCTTATTACCTCGCCTGGTCGGGGGATCCTTCCTTTTCATTGGAGGGACACGATACCTCGTTCCCCTATACTGTCTTTGCCGGAGTGAAATTAATAATAAAAAGGGTAAAGAGACATGTGCCTATCTTCCAACTCTGTGAGATATGCACAGTCAAGTCACTTTTTTTTTCTTTTTTTTTTTAAACCTTGCCCCTCACTAGTATTTCTCCTGTATCGTGGGTACAGTTTACAAACATACATGTCACCTGCACACACAACCAGACCCGAAACAACTATCTGTAGATCATACAAATATTTGTTCCGTGCGGGGATCGAACCCGCGACACGTAGCGCAGCAGTCGATCTCTCAACCACTGCGCCAACCGTGCCGTCTTCTATTACCTTTCAGAACAAATACAAAAGACGGTAAGATAAATAAGCATTTTATCGGATACATGCAATGGCTAAAACAGGAATCAACACGTTTCACCTCTGTTACTCTGGGCAGTATAGAAATTAGACCAATAGAGCAGAAGTTTCTTGACTCCGGTCATACACATATGGAGGTGGACTCTATGCATGCGGCGATAGAACATGCTACCAGAAACCAATCTATTAACAGTGTCCATGAGTGGAAGAGAATCCTTCTACTGTATGGAAACTGTTAACAAACTAAAGATAAAAAGAATTCGGTACGATATACCTATATAAGATTGTATTTTAATTATGATATGTAATTTCGGACATATTGACGTTTTAAATATATATAAACACACCAAAAACTAGGGCTACACGGTCATCAAACCCTCCATCAGTTAATATGCAACTGGTAGACGAATTAAAATTAGTCTTTATGATAGATGCCAGTTGCCTATAAGTGTACCAAAAAAATTGTATTGCTTAATTTATGCAAAACAACTAATTATTCCAGAAGAATTACATGGCTGGAGTGAAAATATGAAAATTTCTAACCATAAAAATACGGTCCAATCTGATAAAGAATGATATTTTTTGTGTACTTTTTTGAATTTGCCTCAATAAAATATCTTTTATTTTAATTACATTGTTATTTAATTGGTAGTCAAACCCGATAAGTCAACACCTCGTGTCATTTAATTGGATTTTATAGAAAATCTAATTACATTATGTACTTAAAAAGCATGACAACAATTTTTTAAATATATTTACGAGACAAAAAAGTATAATTTGCATCTAAATAACTTTATATTAACTTTTATAAACGCAATGAAACTTTCAACATTGAATATCTCAAAAGTAGCTTTTTGTTACTTGTTGGGTTTTAGAACTCAACCCTCGATAAATGCTTCTACAGTCCTGCCATTCACTGTAACTGGCTTCATGAATTTTGAGTTTGGACTGGAGCTTGAAATACACATCGTTTTAGATGGTGCTCCAGTTTTACCTACAATATTATCATATTTAGGATCTTGCGAGCAATTATCGACCTTGTGACCGATTTTGTTGCATTTATTGCATTTGATTAGTGGCTTTGGACATTGTAAGTAAGGGTGACCTCGCTCCTTACAATTAAAGAAGAACAAAGGACCCTGATACTGATTAGATTTGTTCTGAATTGATTTAGAATTGGATTGGTTAGAATTATTTTTACCAAAACTACGATCTGAAATTTGGGTTTCTTTGTTACTCATTAGAAATTGGAGAAGCTGATCAGGCAGAGAACAGCAAAGCGCTAACGCAATAGATTTCGTCGTCCTATCAGAAATACCGTGGATTATACAATCCACTGCGCGTTTACCCTTAATGTCACACTAAGTTAACAATGCAAGTTTTTCATAATAATATACTTCAATTGGTTCGCCAAACTTACTTTTTCTCTTAAGCATATCTTCCAGGATTTGGCCATAGTTTTGCTCACAAGGAAAAGCACTCGTTAACTTCTTTTGCCATTCTTCCCAAGTATATAAAAATGTGTTCAGGCCTTCATGCCAAACTTTGGCCAAACCCTGAAGTTTTTGCATTGCAAAATGTATCGTTGTTTTATCATCCTAGCCGTATACAGTAGCGCATTCGTTTACTTTACGCAGCCAAATGTCAATACGTTGGTTTCTTGCTGAAGGGTCAAAATTAGGGAGAATATTTTTAGTATCGATATTCTTCGAAATTGATGCACTTGTAGACGGTTGGGATGTCAAGCCATGTTTAATAGAATGCACTAAGTTCATAACATCTTTAACAGTTGTAGCTGCACCGCACCTACGAGAAGCATACACATCCGCACGCTGCGACGTCAGGCGCTCCACTGTCCGTTCGGCTCGGACGCCGACATGTTTATACTCGGCCGGCATCGCAGCCCGACGGCTCGCGCGCCCTCTGCTGTGACACGCGCGTACTAATTTAGTTATTAGAATCTCAGTAATATACGACATCTAAACCTGGCAACTGGAGTTTACTTGAAGAGTCCTACAGTGGTGACCCCGAACAAAAAGTTAAATCCAAGTTAACATCATGCCTGATCTCGAGGTGAAGACAGATGACAAGGAAGTGTCCGGCGTGTCGACCACCCTCCGTATTCCACCCATATGGCGCGACCGGCTGCGGTTATGGTTCGCGCAGTTTGAAGCGATCGTTTCTCCACATAAAAAGGGCGACAAAGCGATGTACGAGCTTGTCATCGGCCAGCTGGAACGCCAAGATATCGACGAGATAGCCGACATTATCCTTCGACCGCCGGAAACAGACAAATACGGAACATTGAAGACCCGGTTACTACAAGTTTATGAAGAATCTGAACAAAGACAAGTGCAACGATTGCTATCAGAAATGGAGCTAGGTGATATGAAGCCATCACAGTTACTGCGTCGTATGAAGAATCTCGCCGGCGACAACATCTCCGAGTCAGCACTACGTATAATGTGGACTAACCACTTGCCTCAGCCAGTCCGCGCTGTACTCGCCGTGAGTGACAACATCGCTAAGAAGTCTGACATCGAAGAACTTGCATTAATGGCCGATAAGATCCTCGAGAATTCGCAACCACAAGCAATCGCTTCAGTGTCCACCACCACAAGCCACTCATCTGTTCACGAACCGTCCATTGCCGAGAAGATCGATATGCTGACACGGGAGATCGCCGAACTGAAGGCTAACCAGCGGTCATACCAACGAAGACGCCCATTCCGCCAGTACCGCTCAAGATCGCGTACACCAAGTCAATCCCGTTCTCCCCGGAATGATGCATCTCAGCGCCTGGACCAGCCAGGAATATGCTATTACCATCGAAAGTTCGGCAAGCAGGCACACCGCTGTACGCGTCCCTGCAGTTATGAAGATGCAAATACGACATCGGAAATCTAAGACCTGCGTTGGCTGAGGCGGAAACCGGCTGCAGGACCCTATCACACCGCCTATTCTTAACCGATAGAAATTCCCGTCTGTCGTTTCTCATCGATACCGGCGCAAACATCTCCGTCATTCCGAGAAGGAAAGGCATGAAAGCTTCGCCAACGAGCTTTTGCCTTTACGCTGCCAACAACACTACTATACCCACCTACGGCGAGAAGACGCTCGTATTGGACCTCAAGCTGCGAAGACCATACCGCTGGAAGTTTGTCATAGCCGCAGTCAGCAAGCCAATCATCGGCGCCGACTTTTTGAAGCATCACCAGTTGCTAGTGGACATAGCTGGCGAACGCCTCATTGATAAAATCACGAATTTATCTGTCAAGGCGCCAATTTCAAATTCCAACGAGCCAACTGTAAGAAGCATCGACGTGGAACAACCTTATCACCAGCTCATCAGCAAGTTCCCTGATATCCTGAGGCCGTCATGCATGAAAGATACTCCAAAGCACCGTGTGGAACACCACATCGAAACCCACGGTCCACCAGTACATAGTAGGACTAGACCACTGCCGCCACATCGCTACCTGCTAGTGAAGAAAGAGTTCGAGACGATGATGCAGCAAGGAATATGCCGTCCAAGCAAAAGCCCCTGGTCCAGCCCACTGCACGTCGTACCTAAGAAAAATGGAGACATTCGAGTATGTGGTGATTACCGAAGATTGAACGATGTCACCAAACCCGATCGATATCCAGTACCACGCCTGAAAGATTTCACATACCTGCTACATGGCAAGAAAATCTTCACCACACTCGACCTCAACCGTGCTTATCAACAATTGCCTGTATATGAACCGGACATCGAGAAAACGGCCATCACTACTCCATTCGGCCTATTTGAATTCCCACGAATGTGTCCTGGCCTTAAAAACGCTGGACAGACATTCCAACGCTTCATACATCAAGTACTCAACGGGTTGGACTACGCGTTCCCATTTATCGACGATCTCATCATCGCATCACCAGATGAAACCCAGCACATCGAACATCTACAAGAAGTCCTGAGCAGATTAGACCAGTATGGCATCACCATCAACCCATCAAAATGCGTCTTTGGAAAAGAAAACGTTAAGTTCCTGGGATACGACGTGTCAAGCACGGGAATTAAACCCCCACTCGACAAGGTCAACGCAATCGCCTCTTACCCCAAGCCAGAGACAATTCAAGATTTGCGAAGATTTATCGGCATGGTAAACTTTTACCGCGACAATATACCCAACGCAGCACAGATACAAGCCTCTCTCAACGCTTATCTGCATAACTCCAAGAAGCGCGATAAGACGAAAATCGACTGGAATACCGAAACATTGCAAGCATTCGAGTCATGTAAAGCCAGCGTACAAAATGCAGCTTTACTCGCTCATCCCTCTCCATCTCCATACGACGCAATCTCCCTCATGTGCGACGCATCGAACACTTGCGCCGGAGCGGTACTACAACAATATGTAAACAAGAAATGGATACCGCTCGGCTATTTCTCGAAGAAATTCTCCGATACGCAACAACGATATAGCACATTCGACAGAGAATTATTATCAATATACATGGCTATTAAACATTTCCGCAAGATGTTCGAGGGAAGAGAACTTATCATTTACACGGATCACAAGCCGCTCACCTACGCCATACGCAAGCCACCGTCGGACAGCGACACACAACGGCGTACTCGCCAGCTGTTATTTATCAGCGAGTTCACAACGGACATACGTCACGTGAGCGGAGTCAGCAACGTCGTCGCCGATGCACTCTCCCGCGTCGAAACCATCGAGGTACCTTCTCCAATCGACTACGATAAGTTATCTGAAGCGCAAGAAAGAGATAGCAATATACCCGCCTTATCAAAACAAACCAACATTCAACTGAAGAAAATCGTCATTCCCGGAACAAACAAACAAATATTCTGCGAGACATCAACGTCACAAGTTCGCCCATATCTACCAGAAGACTTTCGTCGCATCGCATTCAGCGCCGTGCACAACATAAGTCACCCTGGCATACGGGCAACGCGCAAACTCATCAAACAGCGTTACTTCTGGCCCGCAATGAACGCAGATATCGGCAAATGGGCGAAAACATGCACTGCGTGTCAACAATCAAAAGTACAACGACATAACCATAGTGACGTCACTGCCTTCCCGCCAAGTGAACGATTTCAACACATACACACCGATATTGTTGGCCCACTACCTACATCGTCGTGTGGATACCGGTACTTACTGACCATCATCGACCGCTGCACACGTTGGCCAGAGGCAATACCCATTCATGAAATATCAGCAGAAGTCGTCGCGAGAAAATTATATGAAAATTGGATATCGCGTTTCGGTTGTCCTACAAGAATAACAACCGACCAAGGAAGACAGTTCGAAAGTCGATTATTTCAAGATCTCGCACAACTACTTGGAGCAGAGAAAACCCGTACTACTGCCTACCACCCGCAGAGTAACGGCATCGTCGAACGCTGGCACCGGTCACTGAAGGCAGCGCTCATGGCGCGACTAGCGAATAGTAATAATTGGATCGCTGAACTACCGACCGTGTTGTTAGGACTTCGCTCCGCTACGCGTACTGACACCAATACAAGCGCTGCGCAGCTCACCTATGGACAAGCACTACGGTTACCCGGCGATTTCTTATCACCAACGCCGACCGCAACAAAGATGGAACACGACTACGTCAATCAGCTACATCAAGTAATCACGAAGCTCACGCCGACATACAAACCGCACTCAAACAAACAATGTATGTTCGTGCACAAGGATTTACAAACATGCAACTATGTGTTTGTACGTGATGATACCGTGCGTAAGCCGCTGCAACGTCCCTACCAAGGTCCGTACCTAGTTATTGAAAAGAAGGACAAGTATTTCACGATACAACTACCCAGAAGGACAGCCAACGTATCTATCGACCGATTGAAACCAGCGTATACAACCAACATCGAAGATCAACATGTAAACAACAATGAAACTCATACGTCAGCGCTCCCTTCCTCTGAAGATCAGCCGAAGCAACTACCTACAACAAGTCATCATGAAGCTGCGCAACGTACAAGATCTGGAAGAATCGTCAAGATGCCAGTACGCTTCGCTCGGGGGGGAGTACTGTGACACGCGCGTACTAATTTAGTTATTAGAATCTCAGTAATATACGACATCTAAACCTGGCAACTGGAGTTTACTTGAAGAGTCCTACACAGTAAAAGAAGGGGTACGTGACCTTTTATCTCGTGATGCGCCGTCGCCCCGTAGACTGTCGTTGCTCTGCTCACGTGAACTACGTCTCCGCTTGGCTCATGTAGCTTGATGCTCACGTTGACGCGACCGGCTCTGACTGCAACTGCGCTCCCGGTTCTTGGAGTGACGAGGGGTCGTACTCTTGATGCTTCTACCAGATCGATTGCCATGCGCCTCTGTTATTCTCTCACGTTTCCGGCGTAGTTCCCGGTCGAGTACACGTAGCCGCTCTCGTTCTTGCTCAACCTCAAGCTCTTTCTCACGAAAACGCTGCCTCCGTGACCTGCTGCGACTTCGAGTGCCACCGCAGCGTGCGCCGGAAGTATCACATCGATGATGCGACGGGCACCTTGCTGGAGTTAGTAGGCGCCGCCGACTCTCGTTATGACCACAAGGAGAAACATTCAACGACCGGGCGTCACCGTTATCTCTTTGCATTGTGAAACTTTCGAATCCCACTTCTGAAGTGTAATAAAACTCACTAAATGTAGGTAGGCACTGATACTTTATTCGTCTCTTCACTTCTTCACAATTACAGTCACCACCGTTGCTACACCAAGAATGAGCCCTCTCGCGTGGTAGATCGTCTACGCGCTCCCCTAGGGGAGGGCGAGGAATCGGGTTCTGGGCGTGTTGCCCACTGCCCGAGGGGGCAAACGCGACCCATAAAAGTATGGGTCGGTCGTGGGGTTTGGTCGGACCACTGGGCGCGGAGGAGGATAATAAACAAAATCCTACTTATTTGTGTGGCTGCTACAGAAACACTAGGTTTCTGTAGGGGCACCCGAAGTGTTTCACGCCACCCAGGCGGTCCGTACTCCGTCGGGTGAGACCCCCGGGGGGTCCCGGGGGAGGCCCGGCGGGAGTCTGCCGACGCACATGGTGGCGACTTTAGGTGGCGCCCCCTACAGAAGGAGTGGGTTGACCCGTGTTTACAACGCACTCGGAACTAGCCAATTACGTTGCAAACACGGGACGTTATTGTGTGTATTGGGCGATTCGTCTATTGTGAGTCATCGCCCAATGTGTGCGTTGGCTTGCGCTCACCCGCCCGTGAGACACAGCCTTCGCGTGAGTCATACGTGTATGAGGAGTCTGTTGTATGTGTGCGTGGGCCGTTTCCTTTGCCGCGGCTATGTAAACATAGGTCGCGGCGCAGTAGCGGCGGGTGCTATTTTGTGTTGTGGAGTCTTATTGTTCGAGTATGCCGCGTGTAGTGTGGGGCGGCATACTCGGGGTCAGTCCGGTGGTGGGGGCGGCATCGTCCGCAACTAGGTCGCGCGGGAAGCGTTTGGCGTCTGGCGGGCGTGCGTGCCAGGGGGCCAGGTCCTTGACGTGGGGCCAGGCGGAAGCGTCGGCGCGGAGGAACATCTTCTTCGCCATCCCCTTGACGAAGTCGTCCACGCTCTCGACTCGCAGATCGCGGCTAATTACCGCGTTCCTCACGTAGCGAGGGGCGTCGGCGATGTTGCGCAGCGAGATGTTCTGCTGCGCACGGAGCTTCTTGCGGTGGGTCTCGCACGTGAGGGCGAGCCAAGCTGGGGCAGCGTATGTCAGCTGCGGGCGGATGTAGGTCTTGTACACTCACAGCTTGACGCGTAGCGGGAGGCGCGAGGAGAGCACGGGACGGAGGAGATGGCGGGTCGCTCGTACCCGCGCGACAGTGTTGCGGACGTGCGGGCCCATGGTGAGCCGACGATCGAGCATCACGCCAAGGTACTTGGCGGTCCGCGTCCACTCGATGTCAGCCCCCAAGAGTCGCAGTTTTGGAGGAAAGTGGCGTGCGCGCGTGGTGACGATCATCGCCTGTGTTTTCCCCACGTTGACCGACAACCTCCACTTGCTGAGCCAGTCGGGAAGGTCGTCCAGGGCGCGCTGCATTTTGACGGCCGCGTGTTCGGCCGTGAGCGAGGTGGTAATGTACGCGGCGTCGTCAGCGTACAGCGCGAGCGTCGATGAGTTCGTGGCGGGAATGTCGTCGATGTACAGTGAATACAACACAGGCGAGAGGAACTGTTCGCATCGGGGGGTGAGGTGTGGTGTCAGGTGGCGCAGCAGGAGCGCCTCGAACACCTTGGAGGTGGTGGGCAGCAGGGTGATCGGCCGATAGCTCTCCGGCTTCTGTGGGTTCTTCCCGGGCTTCGGGATTAGTATGACGCGCCCCTCTTTCCACGCGGAGGGGAACGTCCCGGTGCGGAGAATGCCCGTATATAGCCGGGCTAGGGCCGCTGTGGTGCGCGGTGGCAGGTGGCGCAGCGCGATATTTGTAATATTGTCCGCACCGGGGGCCTTTCTGGGCTTCGTGCGTCTGATGGCCTCTCTCACCTGGCCCGGGGAGACGAACAACGGGTCCTCCTCGGGAGCTATCGGCGTGGAGAAGTACTCTCCAAGGTGTTGCTCGACTGCTACGGTGTGTGTGGCATCATCCGACGGGTTGGGCGTGAACTGACGCTCCAGGTGCTCGGCGAAGATCTCCGCCCGGTCTGCGGCGGTGTATCTGAGCGCCCCGTCGCTGTTTAATAGAGGACGCACCGGAGTTGGGGTGCTTCGGAGGCGGCGGCACAGTCTGTGGATAGACGGCCAATCGCCGTCGGCCGCCTCTATGCAACTCTCTCAGCTCTCGGTGGTGTGGGCCTGGGAGCTCGGCCTTCACCTTCTCGGCGAGCCGGTTGAGCTGCGTCTTTAGGGACGGACATCTTGTGTGTTGCCACTGCCTGCGCAGGCGCCTTTTGTCGGCGATCATCTGCGTGATGTGTGTGGGGAGCGCTGAGTAGCGTCCCCGGGGCCCGCTAGTCGCCGTGGTCGCCGACTCTAGGGCGCTCTGTATGCAGGCAGTGAGGTCGTCCGTCAGCTCGTCCACCTCAGCGGCCGAGGCGACCGGCCGAGTAGGCGTTGTGGCCTCCATCCTTTTGGTGAACACAGCCCAGTCTGTGTTCGGACGTGGCGCTTGACGAGCGAGTCGGGTGGTGGTGGCTTCCAGGACGACGAGCACGGGCTGGTGGTCCGACAGTAGCTCGTCGTCCAGTACGTGCTGCGCGATCTGGCAGTGTAGGCCCCTGTGAACGACGATGTCCAGCACGTCGGGTTGGTGGGCGGCTCGATCCGGATAGTGGGTGGGGTTCTCGGGGCCGGACACGTCGTATCCGTGGGCCTCGGCGTCGGCGAAGAGTCGGTTCCCCGCTGCGTTGGCGACGCTTGTGTTCCACGCTGGGTACTTACTGTTTAGGTCGCCGGCGATGATGGTGGGGTGTGGCGAGTCCAGTAGTGTGCGTATATCGGCGGGCTCCAGGCGGTCGCCGGGGGCCTTGTATGCCGAATATACGCACAGGTGGTCGCCCGCGACATGCAGCTGGACACCCAGCGCGTAGGTGGTCTTCAGGGTGATGGTGGGCAGCTCCTGGTGGATGACTCTCCGCTTGATAATGACCGCCAGACCGCGGTAATTGATGTGGAGTGCCGACTGCTTGTCTTTCCTATAAACGAGGAAACCCGGGAATTTGATTTTATCTGCAGGTCCCAGGTGCGTCTCGTTTATTAGCGCCACGTCTATGTCCTGTTCCTGCAGTAGGGGTCGGAGGAGGGCGGCCTTGGCTTTGAGGCCGCGGGCGTTCCAGTGTAGGATTCTCAACGTTCTAGCCATTGGTGGTGTAACCAAAGTGCATCAGTGCTGCCAGACCGTTGAGAACCACGCGTATCGGGTCCTCCCTCCTGCGCAATGCGATAAGTACGTCTTGGAGGACCCTTATCGCGACCTCTATGAGCACCTCCTGTGCGTCATTATTATTGTTGTTATTGTTTGCGCCCGCCGCTATAGGCGCGGAGGTCGTTGTTTTATTAGCCGCCGTCCGTATCTGCCGCTGGGCTCCTTGTTTGCCGGGCGCGAATGTGCATTCTGCCCGGTCCCCCAGCGGTAGTGCGGCGTGATGTTTGTTATCTTGCGTGATAACGGACGGGGGCGGCGCTTCGGCTGCGGAGCGACCTGTTGCACCACTCGCCGGCGGGCGCGCAAGGCCGCCGGTTGGCTGTCTTTTCCCCCCCCTCTGCGGTGGACGGGGGTGGGCGTGGCTTCGCCGATACGTCGCCGTTTGCCTGTTGTTTATTAACAGCGGCGCTCGCGGCGGCGACGTTTGTTGTTGTGGCTTCTTTTTTATTCCTGTTTCCACGCCTTCTTTTCCTCCGACCCTGGGTGGCGGAGGAGGTGGCCGCTCCGTGCGCTGAGGGCCCGTTTGCGGCCGCCATCAGCGTCGTCGACTCGGCCTCTCCTAGTGGCGTGGGGTTTAGCTGCTGTTGGTTGTGTGTCTGCGGGAGGCTGCGGTGGTTCTTGTTCACGCGCTTTTCCCCGCTGATGGCGACCGTTCCCGCTCGCGTGTTGCGCACCTCCTTGCGCAACACGGGGCAATTGACGTAGTTCGCCGGGTGTGCACCCCCGCAGTTTCTGCAGGTGGCGGGCTCTTCCCGTAGGCGTGTGCAGTCTGCGGCGCGGTGTTCGCCGCCGCATTTCACGCAGGCGAGCGGGCGGTGGCAGAGCTGCGACGAATGTCGAAAGCCCTGACACTTATGGCAATGGGAGGGGCCCTTTCTGCCGCGCCAGGCCTCTATTTTAATCCCGGGCATGCACAGAAGCTCTGTGATCTGGTAAATGCCCGGGGTCAGGTTCGGTGTCTTCTTCAGCACCGCATGGAAGATACACCCCGGTCGTCTTTGTCTGGCCTTAATGTGGCGGACGTACTCGGGGTCGTATCCTAGCGCACGGAGCTCCTCGCAGATGTCGTCGGGCTCGGTGTCGATGGGCAGCCCCCTGATGGCCACCTTTAAACTCTTCTCCGCTGGCAGGGAGTAGGAGAACCACACCACGTTCTCCTCATTCTCCAGCTCTGTGAGGTACCGCTGCGTGATGCGGTACTCGTCCTCTGATTGGGGGGTGAAGCGAACTCCACTCCCGTATGGTCGGGCGTTGGGCGCGCGCCGAGCTTAGCCTTCAGGGCTTTGAAATGGTGCGCCCAGGGCCCTTATAAGGGCCGTTTGGGTCGGGGCCCGGGTCCCCGGGGGGGCCACGGGCCGACATCCCGTTGGGGCGTGGCCTGCCGCGACCGCGACGACGTGTAAAAACACGAGCGGCGACGGTGGCGGCGGTCCCACTGTGCTTACGCCGGCGTTCGCAAGCGAGCTACGGCGTAAACACGAGTGGTGCGCGTTTGCGGTCCGGGCGGTGGTTCTTCGTTTCTTGCGGTGCGGTGACTTGGAGAAACTTCTGGTCCACGTAGCAGTCCGAGCCCTCTCGGCCAAGTGCTCTCGTTTATAAACGACCCCTTCCCTACCAAAATGACGGCTGGACAGTGTTGCCATTTCTCAAAATAAGAACAAATTATTTAAATCTTTAAAAACCCTACAACATGTCACACTAACTTTGATCACTTTCGTAATAATTAGGTTCAGTTAGAGAAATAGCAATAACAAATAATTTTTATTGCATTTGTAAAATATGTAGTATGTACCTGTATTTTTGAAGTAAAAAATGACAATAGTTCAAGGTTTTCTATTTGCGCCGAACCTATACCACTTTAATGCACAAAAGTGTGTTTCACATGGCTCCCGTAATTTTCAATAAATTACCTAAAGCAATAAAGGCAATGAATACTGCTTTATTTAAGAAACATTTAAAGAGCCTTCTAGTTAGTAAATGTTACTATAACTTAAATGACTATTTAAACGATAATTTTTCCAAACTTTAGAACTCTCAGTGACATCAAGTAATAGAACAATTATACGTGTATCTTTTAAATAATAATGACTCTGTTAATGTATAGTAATAATTCTAGGAATGACATTGAAATAATTAAATTATTATTATTATTGAATAAATAATTTGTCTGTATTATTATAAATCTAAGAATGACATTGCATTAATTTAATATATTTATTTGATTTTATATATCTCAATGTCCATCTTGATTTTGATAAACCAAAATTGTATAAATTTTTGCATGCCTTTCGGTAGAAACATGTACATTATTATTAACACCATTTTAACAGTGTCTTCTGAAAAAATAAAAAAAATTGATTTGATTTGATTGCTATTCAGTAAATAAATACGCTGACATGTTTTTCTTTTCAGTATAAGGTACGTAAGGTAAGTATGTGCAAAAAACAATTATTTTTAATATTAAAAGTCAAAAATGACAATGTTTCGAAGGAGATCGAAATTCAGGCTTCAGTGATAATATAGCTTATATGATGTATTTTATGATTCAGAAAGCAATTTCTTAAGAAAGCATAAGAATAAAGAATTTAAAAAAAAAAAAAACTGTTCAGCTCCATACAAAAAAAAAGAATTTGCTAATAACTCATTAAATAATAGCTTTATCAAAAAATGTTACATTACATATAATATTGCTAGTCAGTAAAGGAATACGATGGCATATTTTTTTTTTTTTTTTTTTTTTTAAATAAGGTACTTGATTTTGGTGCGGCGCTAAGTCTATGAAGCTTCATTTTCAGCCCACTGTGCGGCGGTCCCGGCATCTCGATTATGTATTCTTGCCCGCCCATTGGCGTTTTCGGCATGAAGCTGCAGATTCCGACATGAATCGTCTGATATGTTCAGTTTACATGTACTGTAGCGTGCATGTGCAGTTTTCTGCGATATTTGTGGCAAATGTGTGACAGTTTTATTTGTTATTAGCTGAAATAGTAATGGAGCCTTAAGGTAAGTCATAACTTTCAGTTAATTGTTTAAGATGAAACGAAATCATGTAAACTTGTGTAATTTAGCTAATTTTTATACCTTTATGTTTGACCGTGCAGGCGATGCGGGGCGTATAGTGACCGGCCGTCATGGCAGCATAAACATCTGGGGACGTCCCCTGGTACTCCAATTGGTGATAAGTACTTCTCGTGAAATTGGTATTCATTTGTTGATTGTTTGCTGGATCAGGTTGCAGGGCATATCAACTGAGAAATTGAAAGATATAGGTTTTGGTATCGAAATACAATATATTATTGTTTTTTGTAAATTTCTTCTGTATACGTAATAATAATAGGTACTCACGCTTGAACTCATCTATTTTTGTCAAAAGCACTCTTTACATAATCACAGTGACACCTCAATAGTTTTACTTCCATTATTTATTTATTTAATCTATTGTTGCACCTATTATCTAGGTCCTAGATGTTCTAGGATGTTGTGATGTTGAATTGTAATCTTTGTTTTGTTTCGATCACGCGACTGTGCCTACTCACGCGCCGCGCGCCACCGGTTACATAATCATCGAGCGGCGGTGTGCGAGCGGGACGGAAACAATGACTAACTCGGCGAATGAAGGTCGATTCAATGTCAACACTGCTTAATAAGCCGTATTGCAGCATACAGCTGAACAAGGGGTCCCATTGCTGGCACCAAACACATATATAATATATGTTATAATATAATAATATTATAACTCTGTGTGTATTATGTTTATTTTCTTGTACTGTATTTTTATTTTTTGTTTTTTATTGTTATGCGTGCCTGCAATAAATACTTTTTCTTTCTTTCTTTCTTTCTATATAAAGAAATCCAAAATGTATTTAAAACTGTACATTTATGGGCTTTAATAAAAAGTCAGGTGTCGTCAACTTTTTTGTATACCTACTGCATTAAATTAGTAAAAAATTGGTACATTTAAAATATATTTTTTTTTATCTTATAAGGGTTTCATTTTAGGTAATAATGAAATATTTCTTTCTTTTTTCAGACAGTAAAACTGAATTTAATACTGACAATAATATGGAAGAAATCAAACGACTAATAAAAGCGAAGATGAAGAAGATTAGCAGCGGACAAACAGAAGATGCAAGTACAGCATTTATTCACCATAATTTAACTGTGCTTACATCGGATTATCGGAGGCCAAGACTCACTTTGGCTTGTTGCGCCAATCTAGTCAGTTTCTTTCAGAGAAACCATCCATGACAACAACCAACTTAGATTTATTGTATTTTAAATAACATATTGACGTCTATTATGATTAATTACATTAAACCAATACCGCTTTCTATTTTCGGTGCAATAATAAAAATATGTCTTGCATATTCTGTTACCTGCATCATTTGAAAGTATATTTAAACAATTTTTACATACATAAGATCAGGAAAGGTGCCAGAGTCAATACACTGATTAAAAATATCAGTTAAATAAGGAGCAACAACATCTATGATGCTTTTTAGGACTTTGACAGAAATACCCCATAAGTCATTAGTTCTTTTCGGGTCTAGCGATTTAAAAATGCTTACAATTTCATTAGATGTGACGTGACTAAATTCGAAAGGACATTTACATTCAGGCACGTTACTAAGTAAGATTTTTTCAGCGTAAGATGGAGAAGAATCCAAGGATCTGGTGGTAGTTACAGGTATGTTAGCAAAAAAGTTATTAAATTCTTGCGCTACATCTAAATCTCTATTTACTACTCTATTATTGTTAACTAATACGAATTGGTTGTTACGTTGAACAATCTTGCCAGTTTCATCATTGATGACATTCCATGTGGCTTTTATTTTATAAGCGGACTGTTTATTTATTATTACTTAAAAATCTAGACTTTGCCAAATTACAGACCCTTTTAAACAATTTTGAATATTTTTTTACATATTCAATAAATGAAGCATCGAAATTATATTTTTTCATACCATATAATTCATATAATCTAACTCTAATCTTGTAAATACCTGGCGTAGCCCACTCATTAAATTTTGTAGTACCCTTAAACTCTAGCGTCTTAGTCTTAAAAGTACCATGAAACTCTTCCATTACAACTCCAAACAAGGCTCTATACATAAGATCCGGATTATCTTGCTTTAATATAGAAGGACTAATCTTCGAATCTATCTTGTTTCTAAAGATAAGACAACGTCTATTCGTCAGTGGCCGACAAGTTATTTTACGCGATCTGTTATCAAGTTGATTTTTGAAACTAGCTATTTGTTCACAGTGATCAGACGTCAAATCATTTAATACCATGGCATTTGTTGCATCACAATTACAAAAAATATTATCTAAACAGGTAGAGGAGGAAGCCGTGATTCGGGTGGGTTCAAAAAAATAGATAGTTTAAATTAAATGATTTGAATAAATGTATTAACCTGGAACCAAGGGTGGACAACTCTAATATGTTGACATTAAAATCACCACATACGATTATCCCTTTCTTACTAGAACTCAACTTTCCCAGTGACTCCTCCATTATTGTTTCAAAAGAATTAAAGTTACCTGTCGGAGGCCGGTATACACACATTATAACATAACGCTCGAGTTCAACACAGGACAATTCAGCTGTACGCTCAACAGAGAGGTTCACAATGTCTTTTCGTTCTTTACACCTAAAATAATTAGAAACAAATATTAATGACCCACCATGAATGGCCTCCTTTCTTGTGAACGCACTTTGGACTGAGTAATTTCCATTGTTCAAAAAAATTAATTCATGACTTTTTTGCCAGTGTTCTGTTTTTTTTTTTTTTTTTTTTTTTTTTTTTTTATGTATTCTGTAACTTGGCGATCTGTGTTAAACACAATAAGCCATTCAGTTGAGGGGTCACGTTCTGTATTTTATTATCAGAAGGGATTCTTGGTAGTCCCTTTCATATGATGTGATCTAGTCTCGCGGTAAGTGGACACTATGCCGTTTCAATCGGGTATGTGTGACACTTCCTGTGCCTACAAGTTTTGATGCCAGTTCATTGACGTGAGTTGATAGTCTCGTCTGATAACTTTTACTATGTCTAGCAATCTCTTGTCTGACGGTATTGATCTTTAGATCCTCGTGTATATATTTGTTGCTCACGTAGTAGGGTATATCTAGCATGGCTCTCAATGTCTTGCTCTGAAATCTTTCGAGAATCTCTATGTTGCTATTGCTAGCAGTACCCCACAGCTGGATTCCGTAAGTCCAAATAGGTTTGAGGATGATCTTGTAAACAGCTATCTTGCTTTCATGTGACAGACTTGATTTACGACCTATCAACCAGTATATTGATCTGAATTTCGTATCCAGCTGTTTGCGCTTGGTCCAGATGTGTTTTCTCCAGGTGAGTCTTCGATCCAGATGCATCCCTAAGTATTTGGCATCTTCAGCCCGGGGGATTTCCTCATTATAGAGCTTTATTGAGGGACAGGTTTGCCTTCTCAAGGTAAAGGTCACATGGACCGATTTTCCCTGATTAACCTTTATACGCCATTTATCTAGCCACTTCTCCACTTCATGGACGTGGGTTTGTAGTTTGGCAGATGCTATAGCGGAATCCTCGTGTACTGCCAGGAGAGCTGTGTCATCTGCATATGTGGCAGTTATAGTGTCCGCGTGCGTTGGCAGGTCTGCAGTAAATAGCAAGTACAGTATGGGTCCTAATATACTTCCTTGTGGTACTCCTGAGAGGATTTCGATTAAAGGAGCGATTTCGTTGTTAAATTTCACTTCCAAGCATCTTCTGTGTAGGTATGATCGTAAAATCGGAAAGAAGGAGTGGGGCAGTAGCTTTTTAAGTTTGAAGAGAAGTCCTTCATGCCACACTCTGTCAAACGCCTGGCTAATATCTAGAAAGACAGCAGAGCAGAACTGTTTGCATTCTAGTGCACGACTTATAGTATCCGTAATACGGTGTATCTGTTCAATAGTTCCATGTTGCTCTCGGAAGCCAAACTGGTGGAGAGGAGTAACTTCCGGTAGATAGGAGCGCATCCTGCTAAGCAATATTTTTTCCAGGAGTTTACCCAACACTGGAAGTAGACTTATCGGTCTGTAGGAGCTTACTTCATGGAGCGGTTTGCCTGGTTTGGGTATCATTATAACCTGCGCAATTTTCCACTGAGCGGGATAGATGGCTAGTCTTAGGCAGGCATTGTAGATAGCCGTGATATGAATAACGCACTTTCTAGGCAGCTGCTTGAGTAGTTGTGCATCGATAAGATCATAGCCTGGAGTTTTGCCCTTCTGTAGTTTTAAGATTTCTCTCCATAATTCTTTGGGGCTAGCACTTTTTAGTGGTAGGCTCATTTGCATTGGTGCGTCTAGATATTCGTAGACTTCCTTGTCGTGTTCAGGATGTTTGCTAGGTAAAGGTCTGAATATAGAGTTTAGGTGTTTCGCGTATACCTGGGCCTTCTCAAGTTCGGTTCTTGCCCACTTGCCTACTTGCTAACAAGTGTTCTGTAACACACATAATATGAACATTGTGCTTCTCAATAAATAAACTTAATTCTAAATCCTTGCCAGACAGGCCCTGCATGTTTTGATGTACAATATTCAATTCATGGAGCCTGTCTGTTGTCCCACCTTGTAGTTTAAACTATGTGTCAATACATATGTTAGTAACATTACTAACATTACAAACTATCTTAGTTACACTACTGGTAGCTGTGTCAGTCTGTAAATTGAATGCTAACAGATTAGCAATTTGTCGCTTATACCTATGGGGCAGATACATTGTATCTTCTGTCAACATAAATTTATTAATAAATATGTTTGTGTCGAAATAAACAATCGAGTCACTATAACAACGAGACATAATTAAATTTAAATTGTATATGTGCCTATTTTGTTCTTCAGTCAAAGTGTAAGAATAAAGTAAGGCACATATAGTAAATTTACAATTTGTCTTCTGATTAATGCTTAACATCAGTCTCAAACAATAAATCGTGTCTTTCTTAGTTACTGCTAAACCATCACCATATAAAAGAATAGCAGAAGATGTGGAGTTTAGCCCTGTTAATTTAATTTTGCTAATCAAATAATTAAAGCTAGCACCGGGTGAACAATGGTTTATAACATTATTTACTGAGTGTTCATACATTAGGCTACCAAAACATTTTCCCAAACTATCAGAAAATACGTGGGTTTCACTTAAGTGGTTTTTATTAGCATGTAGAGTATTAGTTGCCATGATAGGTTTATGAAAAATACTATCTTGATGGCCATTAGACCACTCTGGTTCTAAGTGAACAGATTCAGACATTGGACAGGCTGTTGTAGTTGGGGTCTTTGAACATATACAGTTATTAAACTTACTAGTCAGTGAGTCAAGGCGATCCATGTTCTCACTGCCCAACTTAAGCAGTTCATCTGCAGCAAGAATATGCTCCTTTATTTGTTTTTGAGCATCCTGATACCTACTGGCAGTTTTGGTTAATTCACTATGTAATTCTAACATTTCCTGCTGTAAGAGCTGTGTGTCCTGATCATACATTAGCCTACTATGTATTAACTGCTCATTACAATTGTTTAATTGATTTGTTAATTCAATACGGCTCTTAATTAAACTATTTATTTTGTAAGACTGTTTCTGTTTCCTACATGCATTTCTAGTTTTTATGATTAATTTATTAAGTTTAATATACTTTTTTAATTTCCTGTGACTCATGATTATATTGTTACTGTGGGTAGAGGGGATTACTTTATGTGGGAAGTCAGTATTGGAATATATATAATATAAATAAGCTACCAAGACACTCTTTAAATTTCTGGATATTTTCAGAACAGAAGTCACGAATTCGTTTTCGCCACAGTTTAATAACAGGTATCTTAATAGGAATTTTAAACAGCTGTGCTGTATGATCCGACAAGGCTAATTCTAATACTTCCGTCTCATATGGTTTTGCGAAGTTGTGGGCAAAATTATCGATACAAGATTTACTCACTAATCTAGTAGGTTCTTTCAAAGGTAGGGTCATATTATAGTTCAACAATAAACTTTCAAAATCTAACGTCACACTATTTTGTTTTAGTAAATCAATGTTAAAATCTCCTGCAATTATTATGTGTCTGTAACGTTTTTTATTCAATAATTGTAAAATGGTTTCCAGCTTACTAAAAAAGGTATTCAAATTTTCTACCTTAAGCACTCTATATATACAAACAATTACAATTTCATAACTAACAAGCTCTATTGCACAACATTCACATAGACACGAAACTGAGAGCGTTTTTATCTCTGTTAATTCTTTCCATTGAAGACTGTTTTTCACAAGAATGCATGCTCCTCCACGTCTGCTATGGCTTCTACTATAAACCGCAGCTAGCGAATAGTTTTGCATCACTAGATGACTTTCATAGCCAGCCAACATGAAGTGCTCCGTGATACATAATACATCTACATGTATGTTTCTATCATTGAGTTCCTCCAGACATATTGACAAAGGATTTAATTTATTTATTTAGCCAGCAATGTTTTGATGGAGGATATAGATACTATTATTGACGAAAAAAGTTGGTGGTTTCCTTGTGGTTTGCGCAAGAGTCAGAAGCACTTTGTTGATGTTGTGTCATACTTCTACTATGAAATGTGTTTATCTGGCCAAATAAGCTTAAATCAACCAATATATTATCCTTAATTCGTTCATACACCTTTTTCATTCCGTATTTATTGATTTTGCCAGTTGTGTAAGAGAACATTTCGTGTGATAAGTCCCGATTGCTGTCAAAGAAGTATGCGCAATGACTATTCTGTAAGTCTAGATAAAGAAGTTTGTTAAACATTTCAACTCTGAAGTTATGTATTGGAGCTCCTGTTATGTATGTAGCAGCACAAATGACTATGTTGGTATGTGTAATTCTTGACAGAGATTCTTTTATTGTTCTTATCAAGTCTAAGTAGTCAGTTTCCTCTTATTCATATTCATATTTATTTGCATTCCACAATGTAAAGAGGATGTTACAGAATGGCTTAGAGCTAAGTACAATCGTGGACCCTGTAGGGCACAGCAAATTAAAATTAATTTTACATCTAAAATTACAAGTATTAAAACGATCAGAAAATATATAAAATTAATTAACGTTACCATCTAAAATTACTAAAACAATTACAACAACAACTAGGTCTAAAAATTAAACATCTTTATTCGAACTAACTAAGGAACTATAGAGTAATATATAAGTAATAAAATAAGAGGCATTTGGTACATATGGACTAACATAGCAGGACTTAATATTGGAAAGTGTGGAGTGTTTTGTGTATTATAGTGTATTATGTTGTGTATAGGCAATATTGTTATCATTCATGTATTCATGTATTGAGTAGTAAGCTTTGTTGATGAGGATGTTCTTGAGTTTCGCTTATTTCATTTTTTAAAGAATCTGGTAATTTGTTATAAATTTTAATTGACATTACATTATTATGAATTAAGGGCTATTGCTGTGAAGTGTCATGTGTGAAGAGGGAAGCATTAACATGTTCTTGTGTCTAACTGGCCGATCGTTATGTTTATTTCCGCGGGTTACGGAAAAGTTTGTATGTTTTCTTACAAATTTACATATTTCTAAGATATAAACTGATGGTAATGTTAATATTCGATATTGTATGTAAATTGGTTTGCAGCTGTCGGTTTGCTCTATATTAACTATTATACGGATTCATTTCTTTTGGAGAATGAATAGTGTATGAGCGTCGGTACTGTTTCCCCACATAATAATGCCGTAGTTGAGCCATGAGTATGCGTAGGCGTAGTATGTGGTGAGGGCAGTCTGTATGTCGGTAGTTTTTTTAACTTCTCGTAGTGCGTAACAGAATTTGGAGATTTTTGAGTGTATATGTTTGATATGTGGTTTCCAGGTGATGTGTGTATCTATGATGAGACCTAATAATGAAAAATTGTTAACGACCTCTATTTTTGTGCCGTTAACTGTCAGGTTAACAGTAATCGGAGCTTTTTGTCTTGGATGAAAGGTCATTACTTTTGTTTTTTTATAATTTATTTCGAGGTTGTGCTCAGTTAACCATTTTGTTGTTTTATTTAGTATTAAGTTTAAGTGTTCATTAATATCATTGACGTTCTGGCTAGTAGTGAGTAAGGATATGTCGTCTGCGAATAGTACACATGGTTCATCCATGATTTTTGATAGGTCGTTGATGTAGATAATGAATAGGAGGCATCCGATGACACTACCTTGTGGAATTGATGCATTTATTATCTTTTTGTCGGATCTAACATGTGTTATTTGTTTAAGGTCGTGGTCAAAGTAATCTATTTCGACATATTGCTCTCTGTCTTTCAAGTATGATGCAAACCAATTATGTGTTGTTCCGCGAATCCCTATACCATGCAATTTTTCTAGAAGTATTTTAAATTGCACTTTGTCATATGCTTTGGTCATGTCTAAAAGGATTCCTGCTGCGTACTTCTTGTTATTAAGGGCATTTATTATTTCCTGCATGTATTTATAGACTGCTAGGGATGTGGATCGCTGTCTTCGAAATCCGTGTTGGCCTTCGTCAAACACTTTGAATTTTTCGCAGAAATTGTAAACACGGTTACACATAGCTTTTTCATATATTTTGGATGACGTGGGAAGAAGAGCTATTGGTCTGTAGTTACTAGGGTCGGTTTTAGTATTTTTCTTGTGTATTGGTTTGATAATGGCTTTTTTTAATTGGTTTGGAAAATTACCTTCGTCAAAGGACTGGTTTATACAGACACAGTAAGGTACCGCGAGTTCTTCAGCACATTGTCTAATTAATGAGGGGGGTATCTTATCTACGCCGTGACTTTTTTTTATTCTTTAGGGATTTTATGATTCTCTCTGTTTCTCGGATATCTAAAGGTCGAAGGAAGAGGATATTTTCTATAGGGTTCTCACTGCCAGTCGGACGTGAGGATGCATCGCCTATTGTCGCAAAGAAGTTATTAAATTGGTTAA
Organism: Shargacucullia verbasci; assembly: GCA_947562105.1. Taxonomy (NCBI): domain Eukaryota; kingdom Metazoa; phylum Arthropoda; class Insecta; order Lepidoptera; family Noctuidae; genus Shargacucullia; species Shargacucullia verbasci. Next base: position 15,469,268 of record OX387281.1, on the reverse strand, counting down.
CTATTTCCTTAGGGTCTTCAATTATCATATTATTTATTTCTAATTTAATGTTATTTTTAGCCGAACACGTTTTTTTATTTGTACGTTCGTTTACGATGCTCCACATGGCCTTAACTTTATTTTGTGAGGTTTTAATTTTATTGATATACTGTAATTTTTTAGATACAGTCACTACTTGCTTCAATACTTTTTCGTACTTTTTATAGTATTTTTTTATTACGTCACTATTTGTCTTTATACTTAATATTTTTAGAAGTCTTTTATTTGTACATGAATGTTTAATGCCTTTTGTTAGCCAGTATTTTTTATAATATGTTCTTAATTTTATTTTTGTTTTGGGTATGTGTTGGTTAAGAGTGTCGGTCAATATTTTTGCAAAAGCATTATAGTTCTGGTTTGCGTCCTGTGCCTCTATTAAAACCTCTCTCCAATTAATCGATTTTAGAGCAGATTTAAAAGAGTCGATATTTGTTTTAGTGTATAGGCGATTTTCTGTATACCATAGTGTTTTTTGTGGTCGTTGTGGGATATTGAGATCTATAATTGTGCAGCAATGATCTGAAAACCCTAGGTCCTCCACAGATGTGTTTGAATCTTTAATAGTAAAATTCGTAAATATAAGGTCGAGGCATGTTGATGTAGTTTGTGTTATATGCGTAGGATGTTTGATGTGTTGCGTGTATTTATATTCAGACATGAGATCTAAAAACGTATTGCATTTAGTATCACTTTTCAAAATATCTATATTGAAATCCCCGCCGAGAATTACGTTATGCTTGGAATATTTATTATTAATATAGTTGAGTATAAGGTTGAGTTGACTATGGAATGTAATTTCTTCTCTTCTGTTCCAATACATTACCACAAGCATAAGGTTTTCGCCGGGTATCTCAATTGCACGTACCTCAAGAATATATTCAAGAGACATATTTGATATATCACGTCTATCAACATAGTTAATATGCTCTTGAAGCAATATACACACGCCGCCGCCTCCACGGTTCTCTCGGCAGAAAGATGTTGCAACTTTATAACCACTAAAATTGATCATGCTTAGTTTATCTCGTGATAGCCATGTTTCTGATATGCATATAGCTTGGTATGTTGGATTTTAATTGATGAAAGCTTCTAGTATATGTTGCTTGTTAAATAGGCTTTGAAAGTTTTGAAATATAATCTTATAGCAGTGGTTATTGCTATCAATTTCTGTAGGTTTCGTTTGTGTTTCGAAATGTATGGTTGTTGTATGGTTCGTTTGTGTCTCGAAATGTATGGTTGTTGTATGGTTGTTGTATGGTTCACTCTTCCTACTGATATTGTTATCGTTCCTTTGTGTGTTTTGGATATTAGTTTTGGGTGTACTTTGTGACGAAGTTTCATTCGAAGTTGAAGAGTTCTCCTTCTATGTATAGCCGATTATTTCGAATTACTGCATGTTGTCCTTTATTTCGCGCTACAAGCATTTTATCTCTCAGTATTTTCCTTTCGTTTCGAGCTTCTTCGCTTAAGAATTCTGATACATTTAATCGAGTTCCATAAAAATACTGGTTATTTTCTATTATATATTTAGTCATTCTTTTACTCATTAGTTCAACGACCAGAGGACGATTTCGATGTTTGATGTATCGCCCAATCCGGTGTGTATCCTCCAAGTATCCTTGTAAGTCAATGCCCAGGATATCCCAGAAAATTGTTATAATTCTATCGTGCAGCTCTTCGTCAGTTTCCTTATACATTTCCATCAGGCCATATAAAACTATCTTCTTTTTATTTTCTGGTTCATGCTGTATTGTAGGATTATAATTGGATGATAGTAATTTTATTTCATTTTTCAATGTTTCAGTATCGGTTTTTAGTTTTTCTGTCTGGATATTAAGTTTTTCTATTTCTGTCTTACGCTGTTCATTTTGTGAAGATAATACACACATTTCCTGTTTTATGTCATCTCTTAGTTTTGATATAGTCTTGTTCTATCTATCTCTTCAATATCGCGTTCTCCAATGACAAGTAAACAATAGTCGTTTATTAAGGTGAAGTCTTTTAATTTTTCTTCGATACTCGTTAGTAAATCTCTTGCGGTATTGTTGGGCATTATAAAGTGACAATAATCAAAGCAATCTGAGAAAGTTTCTTTAATTGTAGACAGGGAACCTCTGGTTTTCTTATTAATGAGAATACACAACTTATTCTTTTGTTCCGTTTTCATTACGATGTTTGTTAGATCTTTTCTATTTAGATTTGGTGTCTTATAATAAGATGTGGAAATAGGTCGTTTGTCTAAATTATTTAATGTTTGAGTGCAGTATTAACAGTTTGCGTTGCTTTATCGCTCACAATAGCTGCGTTTTCAGAGTAATCACGTGATTGACATGAGAAGTCATTATTTATTTGGCAACTTGATTTATTTTTTTGGTGCAAAGTTTTACTTTTGCGTAATGGTGTTAAACTCTTTTTTGTAGGCGTTGAGCATATTTTTCTGTAAGTGTCAACCTTCTTTAACATTTCTTGTAGGTCAGACTTTAGACGAAAGTTCTCGCTATTTAAATTTTCTATTTCTTGATGTGCACTCATTAATTGCATCGTAAGTGTTTTATTTTGTTCAGTTAAGTCACCTATAATGGCACTGTTATCGTGTAAACTATCCAGTATACTCATCATAGTGGTGTCAAATAAAGAGGTCGGTTAAAGAGCTTGTTCTACGTGGTTTTTCTCGAACGTTCAACAACCGCAGCGCCCTCTTTCGGAATTTGCTAGTAATGGTGTAGTTTGGCAGACAGAAATGAAAGATTTTGTTTCTTTTGTTTTAAAACATTAACAAAAAGAGAGAGCTCGACGACGGGCGGGGTATGAACTTGCACCCACGTTTACTGCAGTCGCCTTATTGCGCATCTGAGCTATAGAAACTTAATGTGTAATGATGAAATTAAGCATCATATAGTCCATGCAATATTCAAATGAAACAAAAACGGTTGAGAATGACTCAACTAATTGGAATTTTTTCTATAGTCGAACACTTTGTCATTCTGTTTTTTTGTTTAAAACTTATCACTTTTACCCTATTTGGAGTTATTTATTTTGTTTATCACTACGTTTGTTTATATGCACTTAAGTAACACAATGTTTCTATCTAGTTTTGTTTATTTAAATATAAGTTTTAATTTGTCCATAGTTCAATATTTTCAACAAATAATAGTTCATTTTATAATAGATTTGATTGGTATTTCTTTTAGATAACACTGTCACTTAAATATTGCAAGTCACTAAACTATTTAAACACCAAAAAGTAAACAAAAACAAAAAAATACTATTTTTAACAATTTTTAACACAGATCTTTTTATAGCCAAAGTACGAGCCCTATTAGCCAAGTTGCCTCAAGAGGATTTATGCGAACGCGTCGAGTTAGATATGACCTTCGGTTTGTTAGATCGCCGCATCAGAAAACGTCTCGACAGGACTACGGATACGACGTTCGACGACTTGTTAAAGAAAGCGCGCGCTAACGAGGACTCACTGAACGAGTAGAAGCGCGATTAGTCGTCTCAACGGTCTTAACAAAAGTCGTCCAGTGGTCGCGAACGCGACGGAACCGCGCCGCTGCCACCGAGCCTGCGCGAGCCACCTCGTCGAGTACTGCTTCCCGCTCCAGCACCGTCGATAGTCGCACATTCGACTCTAAAGGTACGGGCGGAAAGATGAAGACGTTTTGCGTATATTGTAAATGTAGCGGTCACACAAAGGATAAGTGCGAAAAGTTAGAAGAAGTTGTTAACAGTAGCGAGAAAAGTAAGGCCTGAAACTACGTTAAGCGGGCGCCCGCGACGGGCAACCGTCGCGTGTCTACGCGCGTGGACACGCAGGTGGGCTCCGTGGGAACGCTACTTTACTACCTTACGGATATAGAAGGGCTATAGAAATAAGTAGAATGACAAAGAAAAACGGACATTTAATATTTTATAATACGGACTCAGTCGGTAAGGGTTTAAACAGGTAGGTTCTGCCTATACAGCTCTAATTTGTCCTCACTGGCCCAGTACTCCCCTGACACCACAGCCAGCCGATGAAGGTGGGTAACTGGATGAAGGCACCAGGTTCAGGGTCGATGGATGAGCCCGCTACTGTCCTCCGTACGGAAGCGGGTGCTTTTAGATGGTGAACTTGAAACCCTGTAATGTGCAACAAGCGAAAGCATTACACACTGGTCGCCGATGGTGAGCACCCACGGCAACGGTGAACAAGAAAGCACCAAGAATGTAGCTGTGTTGCCGTGGATATTCACTATCAGACTCGGAGATCACAATATTGCGATAAGCTAATGAAATTATTAGACATACAATTAAAATCAATAATTGAAAACTTTAGGAAAGTATGAAGGTAGATTTTTTTTATAGGTGAAGTAGCTGTTAAAAATAATGGCATAGAATGCAATAATGAGTGATAAAACACTACTCATAACCATTAATAATTGTTATCAATAACAACAGTAAAGCGATAGATGAGAAAACTATAAAAAACAAGCTAAAGAGAAAATCCGTTACAGAACTACTAAGCTACTTGCTATTTAAAAATTTGTGTACCTTACTTAACACTTACCCAAATCTGGGGTTAAATTCACTCACACAATCTACAATTAATCGTCGAGGGAACGATAGGGACGTCGTGTAATCTTTTTATAATATTTATCTTAGAATAACGATTACGCCAATAGAGTATAATTATCGCGTATGTGCGTAGCAGGGATCGTTCTACAGACTGACGTGCGCTCGCCTCGACCGTATAAATCGCTTTGTCGTCCGCGGCGCGCTGGTGCGGGGGTGGTGCATTAGTAATCCGCGTGCTTGCGCCGGGAACAATAGAACTCGATTTTTAGGTGCCTAAGATGTTGCTGATTTAATACGAGCGTGTTGACAAGTGCAGCTATAAGGAATTCTGGTTCGCTTTCTTGTTGTTTCAAGTAACATTTAAATAATTTAATAATGTAAATATCTTATGTAAATAGGATTGTATAAAAAGGTAAATATTTAGTGTATGTAGGTAAGTATAATAATTTGTGAATATTGTATAAATTAGGTTTATTTTTAAAAAATGTTAATTAATAAGACATGTAACATATTATAATGTTACACGCAACGGTCCCCGTCGCGGAGACCGGATTATTTTATTTACGCAGTGTCGCTAGTTCAATTTTAACGGTGTGCATGTATAGTCGTGTCGATGGAGAACTTAATATGTAGAACGTATCACCTAGCGTTATTGACTGAACAAGCCCGTGCGTGTTACCGCTGGCGGGCACCGCGCGTGCCCCCGCGACGTTTCCGTCGCACGGAGGCGGGCCCCGTTGCGTGGGTGCGGGGCGCGCCTCCCCGTGACGGACGCCCGCGCAGGTCCCCGCGACGGAGCACTTTTGTATGACACCGCGCGGGTGCCCGCTTAACGCAGTTTTAGGCCTAAGAGTATTAAGTGTTATGGTTGTGGTGCCGCGAATGTCTTAAGTCGAAGTGTCCAAAGTGTAGTCCTAAAAACGGTTCTTATGGCGAACACACTACGTTTTATGCACTAACTTCCACTCGTGAATGTCGTACGCCCACCGGTTGCATTGAGAGCATTGAGTCGTCTTGTACGCATACCGATAGCGACGATCGCTGCGTAATCTACGCTTCGCCGCCGCCGCCGCCCTCCCTGCCCGTGCCGCTGACGCCGCGAGGTAGCGTGATGCCGGCCGGCACAGCGACCGCGCGTTCGATTTTACTCACCAAGTTCGAGGTAACCCTGCGAATGCTGCAGGTAGTTCTGTTCTGTTTTTGGGTCAAATGTTTTCACTATGGACAATGATTGTCGTTCTTATAGTAAGCGTTTTACCAATGATAATGTTTCTTGTCAAAGTATTATAAATCTAAAGTGTAATGATAGTTCTTTATATGATCATTTTAGTTCACCAAACATGTTGTAAATGTTTACGATGTTTCTGTGACTTCAAATGATAATTTGGTTAATCATTTTAATGTGCATGAGTCTTTAAATGATGTCAATTGTTTTTGTGTTGATAATTGTTTTTATGTTGATAATAGTCGTTATTGTATTCAAAACGGGAAAAAAGTATTTTTGTTGTACTAAACCTAATGTCTGTGTTTATACTACTTGCGTTCAGGGGGAGTTCGTGTCGCCGTTACAGGTTAATAATAGTAATTTACGGTCAGAAATGTTAAATGGTTGTCAATCTTATTCTGGTTATTCTGACGGAACAAAATTTTTTGATTTCCAGTGATTATCAACCATTTCCGGACATTTCCAGCGACTCTCAACATTTTTTCGGAAACGCAAGTAACGTAATTTTTTCTCTCGGTAATACTAATGATTCTCAACATCTGTGCGGAATAACCAGTGGTTCTCAACCCGGTTCCGGTGTTAGTAATACTGGTAAATATTATCTGCGGCCCGTGCTAAAGATTAGTATTTTAGGTGAAAATGGTACCGCGATGGTAGATTCAGCAGCTAAGAGCTGTGTCGCAGGCCATTCGCTATACACTCTCCTAAAGGCCAAAGATCATCCTATGGCGTCTCGTATGGAAAATGTAAAACTAGCAGATGGTGTCAGTAGATTAATGAGTGTACTCACCACGGAGGTAGAGGTTACTCTGGAAGGCAAAACCAGGCTCGCAAGTTTTTTAATTTTTCCAGACTCAGACAGTAATAATACTCTTTTAGGTATAGATTATTTGGTAAATTTTATTATCAGTGTTGATTTCGGTAACGCTAAATGGCACTTTGCTAACAGTGATGAGCAGTTCGATCTTCTCTTTGAAAAGGATACTTATCGTGCATATGTTGAAGTTGATAGTATACTTAGGGACGAGGAGGCGTCACAGCTTAGCGTCAACCAACGCGAGGTTCTTGCCCGATTTCTCTCGGAAAATGAAGACATTTTTTCTTTAAGGGGCGAACCAACTAGTTTCGCAGAACACGTTATAGATACCGGTGACCACACTCCTATCGCGGTCCCCCCTTATAGGCTAACTACTGTTAAAAAGGCTATTATGCAGACGGAAATAGAAAAAATGTTAGCTGATGATATTACAGAAGAATGCGAATCGGTATGGGGCTCTCCAGCTTTGTTAGTACCTACCGAAGAAAAACGGTCAGGTGCGTTTTTGCGTCGATTACCGAAAACTGAACGCGATAACTAAAACAGATGTGTACCCGACGCCACTTATAGACGAGCTCGTGCAGTCTACAAGGCGCAATTGCATCATGAGTACTTTAAATAAATAAATAAACAATAAATAAAAACTTTATTCAAATTAAAATGTTACAATTAATACTAAGGTACATAAAATCTTAATATATACAGCCTACGTTACATGTGTGCCTGAACTAGGTAATCCTATGTTTCAGGCGTTCAGTGCTAGCTAAATCTAAAATAAACAGAAACTTTTTTATAACAATATAATTGTTAAATACATAGTATAAATGAATATATTATAGAGATACAGGTAAGTTGATTATTTTGCAAAGTAGACAAAATAACAAAATCGCTTACATAACATAAAAAATCTTAATCCATTACCTTTACTAACTATTAACTATTCTAAATAACAGATTAACAATATTTACCTTAACACAATTAATAGCTTCTCTGTATCTTCGTAGGATATGCTTTGGAGGGTATCCTTGAGGGTTAACTTACAATTACGATAATTGAGGGAAAATATGCTTTTTATCGCATTTAGTCTATTATATAGAAGCGGTCCTAGGAACATATAAAATTTAGTCGTAAAAGCATGCTGTGTTCTTATTTTTTGGGGGCAAACTATATCTTTCCGTCTTTTATTAGTAAATTCAGTGCTGAAAGGAAGGGCTGCATGCTGTTTTAATACTATGCTCATTATGAACAACTGTCGGACTGTTAAGATCTTACACGATTCATAGAGGAGGTTAGTGGGAAAAAGGAAAGGGCGGAAAGTACATACTTTGAGAATGGCTCTCTGGGCACGCTCGATGGTTAGTAGTAGTGTTTTGCCCGCTCCACCCCATGCGGTAATACAATAAGTTAATATATAGATATATAGATTGACATAAGGCAAAGTAAACTTGTTTAATTATTTTTTCATTTGCAATGCATCGTAACTTTTTGAAGGTAAATATCAATTTACGTATTATTATTAAAAGCTCCTATATGATGTTGAAAAGAAAGAGTTTCATCTATTATACAACCCAGGTATTTCGTGTTATTAGTCCTTTTAAGCTTGGGGCAGACACATTGGTTAATGGTGGAGACCCTACAGTAATGAGCATGTAATGTTGGGTTATGCATTGACGCTAGTTTACGCATACCAAACCTTATATAATTTGTTTTATCCGCATTTAATGTTAGTAAATTCTGCTGAAGCCATTTATTTACAATAATGAATCTGTGTTGCGCGTGCATGTAGACGTTTTTTCTGAATCAGCCGAAAATAGTAGAGCAGTATCGTCAGCGTATGATATCGCTAAGTGAGTACGCGCAGAGTCCCCACTCTGCGCGCTCGTGACCCCTAAGCCCCCCCGCCAAGGTGTGTAAGGCGGGGGGTTGCGGCATGTTGCGCGCCGGGGCGGTTGCACCCCGGCGCCTCCTCCTACGTCGAGCGGGATCGGCCCTCTCCCGATCCCGCTCAGCGGCCTCTTTCTGGAGCATGACTGCTTCACAGAAGGAGACCACTGCCCTCCAGCTTTCCGATTCTGCCAGCATAACCGATACTATGGCTGGCAGAGAGAGATCTTGCCCGATCTGGTCGACCAGAATCTGCCGCTCCGCGGCCCACGCAGGGCACGCGTCGAGCGTGTGCTGTGCAATATCCTGGTCGCCTCCTCCACAATGGTGGCAATCTGTCGTGGCCTCGCGGCCGATCCTATTCAGGTATTCACCGAAGCAACCGTGCCCGGTGAACACCTGCGTCAGTCGGTACGTGACGCGCTCGCTCCTCTTGAGCCAGGCTCCGAAGTGCGGCAGTATCGCTTCGACAACGCGCTTGTGCGCGAACTGTGGCCGTAAAAGCCGTTTGCGCCACAAGTCGAGCGCGTGCCTACGTGCGCGCCACCTTAGCCTTTCGAACGCCGAAGCTAGCGCGGTCTCGCCGTCCTGGCGGATAGCGCGGATCCGGTGATACACCCTCGCGTCCGTATCCGCCTGGATGTCGAACGGCACAAACGGCGCCAGTAAAGTTGCCGCCTCGAAGGATACTGTCCTGTATCCTCGCGCGATCCGTATTGCAACTTTGCGCTGCAGGCCGTTGGTTTTCGTCCTGCAGCGCCGGACGCCTGATACCCGAGCCGACCATACAGGCGCCCCGTACAGCACCACGGATCGCACGACCCCCCCGTAGAGGCGGCGAACTTCCTCCCGAGGCCCCCCGAGGTTGGGCAGCAGTTTGTGCATCGCACCCACTACCCTCTCGACCCGGGGGACCAGGCGTTCGAAGTGCTCTTCGAAGCCCCATCGAGTGTCCAAGGTGAGCCCCAAGTACTTCATGTACCGGCCCACCTCGACCCGCGCGTCACCAACGCGTATCCGCGAGCTGGGAGGTTCCCTGGTGCGAGGCAGTTTGTGGAACCGTAGCGCCTCGGTTTTGTGAGGCGCTATATCCAGACCCAGCGCGCGGATCGCAGCCACGACTGTTGCCACCACTGACTGACTGAACCATCCGGCTTGCCGAGCAAGGCTCGGCAAGCCGGATGGTTCCTTCCCAGGTGTCACCGCCGGCCAACACCAATGTGTCGTCGGCATAGCAGACAATGCCGACGCCGGCGGGGAGATCGACACGCAGGACCGCGTCATAGGCGAGATTCCACAACAGGGGGCCCAGAACCGACCCCTGTGGAACCCCGCACGTGATCCGCCTCCGCTGGACGCTACCGTCCCTGCCCACGTAGCGAATGTGCCTGTCGCGCAGATACGCCCCACAGTGTGACGAAAATGGTGTTTTTCTGGACATTGTCCGATATCTCCGAAAGTAGTAGAGTTATTAATACGGTTTTTTTTTCGCAGCTTGTTAATGAGTTAAGCTATATAATTGTGCCATATTTAATTATATTATCGTGACTTGTATTATAGAAAAAAAAAGTTTGTTGTTAATTGTGATATTTATTAAGTAAACAGATTCATTTATTAATTTTAATTTCAAGAAAATACATTAAATCCTACATTATTTCATTTAATTAGTAAATTGTATGGTAAATTATTATTTTAAACATGTAATTTATAGATATGATTAACCATTTTAGTACTAATACTATTCATAAAATATATTTATTTAATTTTCTTTATACATAATAAAACAGTACTATTTACGATAAGTAGATAAGTAAATTATGAACATTCACTGCTTTCTACGTCTTCTGAATCAGCATCAGCCAAAATTAATATATCCACTGCTTCTGGAAGCAGCTCTTTTCCGTTGATGCTCAATTCTTAGACTGGAAATATCAGGATCGGAACGTATTAATAAATTATGAATAATATCTTCATTGTTTTTGATTCTAGAGCATTTTCTAGTGTGGCATTCTCTGACATTCCTAAATTCTTTATTCCTGGCTTCTTGAGCTTCTTCGGAAAGTTTTCCGATTGGTATTATTGCATGATGTTTAATAATTTCTGTTGCATGAATTAATAATTTGTGCACAGTTACAGGCATGTAATACCATGCATAATTTTGTACGTACAATTCTGCTGTTCTTCTATTAAATTCACCTAATTTGTCAACATTTATTTCGATACCCGAAGATAAAGCCTGTAAAATGATATAAAATCTTTTAATCAAATTTTCATCGACCCCTGTGATTGTAGCAGATAATGACCAATTTTTAAAAAATCGTCTTACCGTGTTACCGTCATTGGTGTTTCCTGCTCCTTATTTGACAATATCCACCAGAAGGCCCATTTTATTTTTGAACTAGTCTTGAATTACTTTCTTTCTTTCTTCGACTAAATGTTTTTCATCCGTGTTACTAGTAGACCACTTTTGTATTGGTACTTTATAACCTATATGTAATAAACACTCGAAACATTTAATACAACAATGTACTAAAGACAACCCAAATGCACAAATGCTGTACGGCTCTATTGATAACTCGAGTCAGATCATTCATCTGTTTTGGGGTTGCTCCACATATGTAACAGGTAGAAGTGGATCTATTATCTGATAAAGCGTTACAGACTTTCCCGTTGATCATAGTAAAATAGAGGTCGTGTGTCACATTTTTGCCATCGATATTGGAACGTGACAAAGATTCCGCTTGATTTTTAATTTCATTGCAAAGATTTTTTTCAGTTTCTTTTGTGAAATTAAACATTATTGGTCTACAATACCAAGTTGAAAAAGGTCTCAGATTCTCCCAAAGAAATTATTATTATTATCGACTATTCAAAGTCAAAGTCAAAGTCAAAGTCAAAGTTTTTTATTTCAAGTAGGCCTTTTCAGGCACTTTTAAAAAGTCGAGACTCTAGGCGCACGGTTCCAAAGGGGGTAGGTCCTATGGAGAAGAGACCGGCAAGAAACTGTTTCTGTTTATTTGACCTATATTCAACATAATGATCTGTGGTTACCTATATTGATTATTTATTATTTGTCCTATCATTCACTACATTATCATGAAAACTACAAATATATATTTCGAGTTCTGTGATTTAAAGTCATCATTATTCGTTTGACGCGTGAACGACTTCCTTCAGGAAAAAAATCATAACTCTCACATCCGACAATATCCGACAATGTAACATACCTTGTTTAAAAGACGAATAATTACTTTATTTATTGTACTATGTCTCATATTGATCCAAGTTAATCTTTTTACTTTATGAATGATCAAATTGTTAATTTGCCTTTAATCGGACTATTGTGTATTAAAGCAGTTCTAAAGAAAACTGTGATGAGTTACAACTATGAAACTTTTATTTTTTGAGGATTTAATAAATGCACATTTGTATAAAATAAACACAGTATTAATAAATTATTAGCGTTTATTACAGTAAGCGTTCAAAGCTTGTGCAAATTTTTAAGTGTAAAACACGTACGCTTTAGGATATCACTTTGAAGCCTTAAAAAAACATGTTAGAATATAGATAGAAAATAAATAATGATAGCACAATATACCCCAAGGCCTGAATTATTAATAGATATAATTAAAGATTATTAAAGCTAAAAGTATGTATTAGGGTGCTCCTTATTCGGCCCAAAATGTTGTCCCCTGTGCCCTGTGTCACCCTTTTATTCTGTTCTATAACATAAAAAACTGACACACAATTTTTTTCGCATTTTTAAACTGATATTTAGAGGTCGCTACCATGAAATCAAAAAACAGTATTTATACTTTTTTAAACATTTTTATTGTATTAGTTTAAAAATGATAATATTAGAAAATCATGCAAATAACACCTCCTTATAATAATATAAGTACTTTAATTTATGCTACTAGTGTAGATTTTTTTGTATCAGGGTAATTTTTTTATTAAATTTTTCACTACCAGAAGGAGGAATTGCTTTTGTTCTTCGTCTGTTTTAATTAATTTATTATACTCTTCAATCAGTACCACGCCTCGCACCGCATATCATCCACCAATCTAATTGAACGTACAATGTTCCTCGCAGCTATATACTCCTCGTCCCTTCCCAAAGACGAGCTTCTTTTCTTTTTCTCTTCTTTTTTCAGAAAAGTGGAAGAAATTCCAAGTATCTGAAAAAACCTCAACGTGTTGCTGGTAACGAAGTCCTTAATATTTTTTTCGGCAATGTGGTTTATGTCTAAGCTAATTCGCTTGGGGCTGTAATCCTAACCTTCTTCGTTCAACGCGGTCACCATTTTTTGTTTGGTTTCAGAAGAAATTTTGTCATCGAAAAATGCAAGCGTCAAGTTCTTCCGAAGAGAAGTTCTTCCGAAAGGTACCTCAAATGGCCTAACAACTTCGTTAGGGCTTTCTTGGAAATAGCAGCATTTATATTTTCATAGCTTTTAAGCTTTTTTAAAAGCCACAGGTCGTTTCTTGGTGCCGAACCTGCAGAAGGAGCTTGAAACCAGCATTTGACGTAGACTACAACAACGAAGATACAAATTTCAGTGATGGCTTTGAGTTCCCGTTTAGTCAATTCAAACTGGTCTCTAAACATGAGAAGTTTAAGGCAATAAATCGCCTTTGCCATCCATCTCGCACGATGAAGACCTGCTGGGGCCCTGAATGATATGTCTTTATTAGGCACGCCTCCAAAAAATATTATTGTTAATTTCAACAACTCTTTGTAGTCGTCCTGAGGTTGGTAATCATTTAACTGTTCCTCAGCAAATAAAATCAAGCAGTTCTAAAACGTTTGAAAAGTAATATTTCTGGCCCACTTGAGGGACCTAATGCTTGAAGCACGACAACTTCTAGCATTATTTCCATAATATGGTGGCGACAGGCTAACCAAAGAACATCTTTCTCCAAATCCAACTGTTCTAATAGTATGCAAGCACCACTTCGTAAACCAGTGTTGACCGCAGTGGTATCTAAACACAAGCATTTAACTTTGTCGATCAAGTTCTAGGAAACAGTAGTATCGTACACCGCTGAAGCGTGGAATATAGTAGTTGAAGAATATTGAAGTCGGTGCCAAGTAAAACATGCAATGATAAACCGACACGATTGGCGAAGTGCATTTGTCGTGTCCGACGCATAATTCGCTCCGCACTACGTGAACTCGTTGTTTCAATGTCGCTATTATAGCAGCAAGGTATATTACTTTTATGTTTTACTTGGCACCGATTTCAATATTCTTCAACTACTATATTGTATAATAAAAGATTTATTTTTTGCTTTTTAGTTATTAGTTTTGTTTTACAGTTTTTTGGAGTCGGTTTTTATTTTTATATATTTTTTCAAACTTTGACATGCGGTAGCGACCACTAAAACTCAATGAAAAAAAAATAAAAAAAATCACTGGTTAGTTTTTCAGGTGATAGAATCGAATGACGGGGTGACGCGGCTATTTTTCAAAACTCGAAAAATAAGAAGCACCCTAGTATGTATTTTGGTCAATGTCAAAATTTTTCTTCTGGCCGTCACACTGTGCGCCGCGCCCCTTCAGGGCAAAGCAATCAATTGGAAGGAGCTAGAACCACCGGCCTTGGGGGGTCTCCTAGTCAACACTAGCTCACTACTTCCCACCTTCCTTACCCTTTTTCCTATTCTCTTGTGTTGTTTGGGTGCTGCAAGCTTCGGCCCATATCACCCTCTGCACTCGAGCTGTTAGGGACCCGTTTGCACATTAAGATCGGCAACGGGATACCAGCTTAGGGCACACCCTACGTACACACACCTCCCTGCCTATACCCGGCAGGGAGGGTAAACAACACCCACACACCCCCGGGCCCATCCAACCCGGGGTTGAAGTAAAAAATAGTAGGTGCAGGCCGTCATTTTGCATAGCAAAATGACGGACGCGATTCTTTTATCGTTCGTTAAGGAGGTTCTCCTTAACGACCCCGATTTCCAAGCCAAATATGGCTCAAAATTATCCGCTGTTTTAAAAGCGACGACACGGTTGGCGCAGTGGCTAAGCGATTAGCTTTCTGCGCTAAGTGTCGCGGGTTCGATCCCCGCACGGAACAAATATTTGTATGATCTTACAGATAATTGTTTCGGGTCTGGTTGTTTGTGCATGTGACATGTATGTTTGTAAACTGTACCCACGATACAGGAGAAATCCTAGTGTGGGGCAATGTTTAAAAATAACAAAAAAAAAAAAAAAAAAAACAGAAATCCCCTCGCCCAGCGTCGTCCTCTATACATGCGGTTGTTAACAAACAACCTGCCCCCATTGTTTTCGCCGAGAGCCCTGCAAGCCCAGCACCCATTGTCCCATTGTTGTCCGATGACAACAATGGCCCCATTGTGCGCACACCTGCGCATGTCCCGCATTCCTCGCATTCCAATGCGAGCTCCCGCCCCCCGACCCCCGCTGACGCAGAGATGGCTGAGGCCACCTCTGAATTATCAGCCTACGAGTCTGAAGGTCCCTCCTCAGATTCTAACTCTTCCTCTCACTCCGACGAGTACATTACCGTCGAAGGCAAGGGGAAGAAACGCGCCCGCAAAGGGAAGAAACAAGCCCCGATTCCCTCTAAGAAGGCGGCCGTTCCCTCCGCAATCTCGGCCGTGGCCAGCCCCTCGCAGGGCAGCCGCCCTCTCTCACCCTCAGCTGCTAAAGCGGCCATCCCACCTCAGGGCAACCGCCCTTCTCCCCCTAATCCCGCGGGCTCCGACCCGCCTAAACCTCCCACCCCGCCCCCAGTGTTTATTCACGACAAGGGCAGTTGGACCGACATGTCCAAGTTGTGTGTTCAAAAGCACATCAACTTCACCCACGCCCAATCCCTCGCAATAGGGATTAAAGTGACAGTCCAAACCCCGAAAGATTATCGGGAACTAACCTCCCTGCTTTCCTCGCGTAAAGTGCCCTTCCAGACTTACGCTCTCAAAGAGCACCGACCCTTCAGGGTTGTCATTAAAAATATGCCCAAGGAGATCGACGTCAAAGACATTGTCTGCGACCTCAAAACCCAAGACATCCCAGTGCTCAGCGTCCATCGCATGCACCGCGCTCGCGGCCGTATCCCATATAATATGGTGATCGTCGCTTGTGAGAACTCTCCCGCCGGTAAGGCGATTGTCAATATCCGCTCTTTGTGCCACTTATCTGGCATCAAGGTCGAAAGTCCCCGTAAAACCGGGCTGCTAACCCAATGCCATAGATGCCAACTCTATGGCCACGCTCAATCCAACTGTTACGCCAAAGCCAGGTGCGTAAAGTGCCTAGGCGACCACGCGACAGGCGATTGTCCCCGCCCCAAAGACTTGACCCTCTGCACTGAGCCTCCGAGCTGCGTTTTGTGCGGCGAGTCGGGGCACCCCGCGAACTATCGTGGCTGCCCAAAGGCTCCGCGCTCGAATCACAAGGTGGTCAAGCGTGAAGAGACACGGCAGCAATTCAGACTGCCCTCGTCCACCATGCCCGACACCCTCAGACCCCAAAGAACTTCACCCTGGAACGCGCTGAACCATCAGCAAGCGTTCCCGGCTCTTAGACCCAAACAACCCTCCCCTACCGCAGCTATCCCACAGTTGATGGCTTCTCCCATCCCCGCTCCCTCGCCAGCACTCCCTCCACGGACTCTCCCCGTCTCGGCTCCCCAGCCGTCCGGGCCCGAGGATGTGTTCGGACCGTTGGGCCGCCTCTTTAACCCTACGATCATGCCTCGCGGCCGTGAATTACTTGGCAAGCTCAAGATTGCCGAGGGTAACTCCTCCGCCGTCTTCAACCTAATGTCGGAATACGCCGACTTAGCCGAGTTCTGCGAAAACTACCGTATTCATTATTAAATGGATCCAGTAAGCCGCAGATTAAAACCCCGATCCCTCAAAATAGGCTTCTTCAATGCCAACGGCATTGCAGGTCAACCCGATGAGATTGCGTCGTTCCTCCGCGATCATCAAATCGACATCCTCCTCGTACAGGAAACCTTCCTTAAGCCTTCCCACCGCGATCCTCGAATTGCAAACTATCGCCTAGTTCGCAATGACAGGACCCGCGCCGCTAAAGGAGGTCCTTTATTTATTATTATTTTACCCTCATTTATTACAAAAGCTAACCGCGCCCGCATGCGTCGCTTGCAGCGTGCTGTAAAGTCTCGCATAGCGGAGATGCGGAAGGATCGTTGGGACAAGTTATTGAGCACTCTCGAACCCTCCCATCAAGCGTTCTGGCAACTGACCAAAAAGCTCAAATCCGATACAGTAGTATCCATGCTCATATATCATCTCAATCGTCCCAACCAAAGCCCCGCATTCGAGGACGACGAAAAGTCCGAATGTCTAGCCGACCGCTTGGAAGCCCAATGCTCCCCAAGCACTCTCCCAGTCGACCAGGCTCACCTCTTCAAGGTAGACGCCGAGGTCGAACGTAGATCCTCTCTCCCTCCCTACGAGGACCCTGACGATCCCCTCCCCCCGGTCACACCCGATGAGGTTCTTACTCTCGTTAAGAAACTCAAACCCAAAAAAGCCCCTGGCTCTGACGGGATCACCAACAGAGTGATCAAACTATTCCCCGCCCCACTCATCGTCTTAATGACTGCCATCTTCAATGCGGCTTTAAGCAACAATCTCTTTCCACAGTCATGGAAAGAAGCTACCGTTATCAGTATTCCGAAACCCGGCAAACCCAAGTCTGAGCCGTCCAGTTACAGACCCATAAGCCTCCTAAACGTCCTTGGGAAGATTTATGAGCGCCTGATCTATGTTCGTTTAATGGATTACGCCGAATCCAACAAACTCATTCCCGACGAGCAATTTGGTTTTCGAGCCAGACACTGCTGCGTCCGTCAGGTTTACCGCATAGTAGAGCATATCAGTGCTGGTTTCCAAAAAGGCCTCAAGACAGGCGTTCTCTTCTTTGATGTGGCGAAAGCCTTCGACAAGGTCTGGCATAACGGCTTATTATATAAGCTGTATCAGCATAAAGTGCCCGACCGTCTCGTGCTCATCATCCGAGACTTCTTGTCGAACCGCAGTTTTCGCTACCGCATAGAGGGTGCGCTCTCGTCCCCTCATCCGATCCGAGCCGGAGTCCCTCAGGGCTCAGTGCTCTCCCCGCTTCTCTTCACGCTGTACACAAGCGATATCCCGATCAGAGGCAAATGTCGATTAGCCTTATTCGCTGACGACACAGCCATCTTCTACTGTGGCATTAATCCGGACTGCATCTCCCGATCCCTCCAGACCGCAGCCAACGCCCTAGAGAAATGGTTCACGAACTGGAGGTTCGAAGTCAACCCGACTAAGAGCGCCGCCGTGCTCTTTTCGAGACGCGGCGTGGATCCTAGTCTTATAAGTCCCATCTCCATGTTCAGCCAACAGATCCCCTGGGAACTGACGGCCAAATATCTGGGTGTGACCCTCGACGGCGCGGAGTAAATTAGCACTCAAGTCCAAGGTGCGAATTTACACCACATGCATCCGCCCTATCATGTCGTACGCTAGCGTCGTGTTTTCACACGTAAAGACGTCCAGACTCCATAGGTTGCAAATCCTTCAAAACCGTTTCTTGCGCAAAGCCACAGGCTCGCCCTGGTACGTTCGCAATAAACAGCTCCACGCTGACCTTAACCTCCCGACCATCAGATGTTTTATGAAGAAAGCGTCTAAACGCTTCTTCGACTCTGCTCCCTCGCACACAAACCCCTTAGTGGTATCTGTCGCACCCCCTCCCGCATATCCAAAATTCGCCGTCCTAGGCACACTCTCACGTACCCAGACGACGATATCACCCTCCATCAGGAGGCGTTCCGATTGGCTAGGAGAACTACCAACACTACACACAACCGACCGTCGTACCGTCCTCGCCGGCGAGGCCCGTCGCGAAGACCCGTTCATTCTCCACCCCGACCCTTGCTCGAGCCAGCCCGCGCTGAGCCAGTAGTAATAAATCAAATGTCCCTAAATAATCACAATCAGATCCAGCAAGTCCTCTCTTGTCTGCCCCCCAGCAACGCCCTAAGCCGAGGTTCGAGTCCCACTATGGGACACACCACACATCATCATCAGCCAGAAGACGTTCACTGCTGAACGAAGGCCTCCCCCAAGGGGGGGGGTTTGCCATAATCCCCACGCTTGGCAGGCGGCTTGGGGATCGCAGTGACTCACCGATTAGTGAGAGGACGCTGCTGCCCGTCCTCCGGTGTCTGGCCGCAGTTTTAAGACGTACCCGGGTCCATTGTTGCTTAGTATTATATAATTTGCTCGGCTGGAGGCCCTTCTGGTCTCGCCATTTGCCCGGTTAAGCAGTAAAAGCTCCCTGAGCTAACTGCGAGAGACAACTCAAAAAAAAAAAAAATGTGCACAGGAGTGTTCACTGCGCTCTCGGTCTGCTTCAACCTTCCTGGTTGGACAGCTCTGAGAACCAGTTTTACGCTGGCACACG
The DNA here is from genome assembly GCA_947562105.1 of Shargacucullia verbasci. NCBI lineage: Eukaryota > Metazoa > Arthropoda > Insecta > Lepidoptera > Noctuidae > Shargacucullia > Shargacucullia verbasci. The sequence continues at coordinate 15,450,287 of OX387281.1, read as the reverse complement.
CACGGGGTCCCGCTCCCTGTACTGTACTAGACTATAGTTTGTGTTATCAATAAACAACTTTCCTTTTAACTTGTGTTTGTTAGTACAAACCTGCTACACTTATGATTTATATTAATCAATGTTCGAATAACTTGAGATTAATCATTGCTCAACGAGGATGATACCTCTCCGACGGAATTCTAAAAATATTGCTAAGGTAGCAATAATACACAATGAATATACGACTAGTTTCACGTGGTTTTGCTTTGCATTTAATTTATGAAAAAAGTCGTTCATTACAATACATTACTATGGGTGTACATTTAGACGGCACATATTAATTTATTAGTAGATAAATTTGGAAACACAGGCAGGCTCAGATTGCGCTAGTAAGTATATACAAAGTCCAAAAAAGGAGTGAGTCTATTTTCAAATCCTAAATCAATGCACGCACAACGACACATCAAGCTACACATTCCAGTATAAACTGAACCATTATTACACGGGAAGCATATACAATGCGAGACCATCCTTTATTGGAATGTGTAACTTGATGTGTCGGTGTACTGTACAAAGGTGAGTAACAAAGACAAAAATGTTCCAAAATGAAGCTTAAAACTACAGAGTATGTTATTCTTCAGTTGTTATTCTTTAATAATATTTGGTACGTGTAAGCTGTGTGTGACAGAAATTGTTAAATTATGATTTCGGTAAGTGTGGCAGTCTGACGACTGGGACTTCTCCCCTATACCAGCTTTTTCAGATCAGCCGGCGTGCAGGTTCTGTGTGCAGGAGTAGCGGGCAAATAAAATTTGTCTATACACCAGTACACTATTTATTAATACCCAGTCAATAATTACACAGTCTAATTTCAAAGTCTAATTAATATCACACATTAATATTACACACTTCAATTTACAGTATGACTTAAAGTATTAATACAACGCAAGACTACTATCGCGTATAGCCACGTGCGGCGGCTGTGGAAGACGATTTGAACTGACTTTGTCGGCAAAATGTGCGCTATTTATATCCTTATTTTTCAACATCGGTCGTCCGGCTACCCACCGCTTTGTCGGCGCCGTCAAAGGATTTCGACATGGCATCGTCGTGCTACCCACCGCCTTGTCGGCAACATCAAAGGATTGGACATCGCATCGTCGTGCTACTACACCGAGTTTACGATGCCGACAAAGGATTCAACATCACATCGTCATGCTACTACACTTTTTTTACTTTTTTTGTTAACCCTGATTCGCCGCGGTATATTTTTTTATTAACCCTTTGTCGCCGACATTCTCCCCCTCGTGCGCAGCACCGTCCTCTGGTATCGGCGACACGAATGGAATGATCACGACGACTCTGGTACTTGGACGTCGTAGCACGCCTCCTGCTGTTGTGATGTCTACCACTCGAACGTGCCCATCTGGTCCGGGGTACGTCTTTTTGATCACCCCTCGAGGCCAGCTGCCGCGGGGTAGTGTGTGATCTCCGATGACGACCACGTCACCCACCTGAAGCTCTCGGTTGATTCTTTTGCCGTTAAGCCGTCGCGGTGTCAAGATGGGCAAGTACTCCCGCATCCATCTGCTCCAGAAGTGGTCGGCGAGCCGCTGCGCTGTCTTCCAGGTGCTTTTCCCGATGAGGTCTCTGTCAGAGAAGATACCGATACTCGTCGTGCCGCAGGAACGCCCAATCAGGAAATGGTTCGGTGTTAAAGCTTCTTCTTCTTCGGTAAGGTCCACATCTGTGAGCGGTCTAGAATTGACGACATGTTCTGCCTCTAATATCAGTGTGTGCAGGACCTCTTCTTTCGGGTGGCGTTCGTGGAGGGTCACCTCTAGCGCGGTTTTCACTGACCGTACTAGGCGCTCCCAGGCGCCGCCCATATTTGGCGCACCCGGGGGAATGAACTTCCAGGTGATCCCCAAGTGTTCCGTCGCTGTTGCTAACTCTGAAGCTCGGAGGGCTTCTAATGCTGCTTTTAGCTCGCGGTTGGCCCCAACAAAGTTCGTACCGTTGTCGCTGAAGATTGTCTTAGGCATCCCTCTTCTCGCAGCGAATCGACGAAGTGCTAATATCATTGAGTCAGTTGATAGTGATGCTGCTAACTCAATATGGACCGCTCGCACAGTCAGACAAGTAAATAAAACTCCCCACCTTTTTTCATGTCGTCTTCCGATGGTTACTGTCATTGGGCCGAAGTAGTCAACAGCTGTGCATTGGAATGGTGGCGCCCCATGTCTCAATCTTTCTATTGGCAGGTCTCCTGGAGGCAGGTCCTGTGGCTTCGCTCGGTAGACTCTACACCATTGACAGCTACTTGCGATGGAACGTATAACTGTGCGCAAGCCTATGATGCAGTATTTTTGTCTGAGTTCATTCATCACGGTTTGGTGTTTTCCGTGATTAAATTTCTGATGATAATGGGCTATCAGGAGTCTACCTATTTGGTGCCGTCCGTCGACTATAGCAGGTCTTTTGAACTCCCTGCTTACACCTTGCGTTGCGTCGATTCTTCCACGAAGTCGAAGTAAACCATCTTCAATGTCGACGTCCAATTTTCTCAGCCTACTGTTCTTTTGCAGTGGTTCGTTCTGACTTATTCTTCGGAGCTCTTCTTTAAAGCTTTCTTGCTGGTTTCGTTGAATAAGTAATTTTTCAGCCTTTTCTACGAAATGTTCTTCTAATGGGATGTAGTTTACATGTTTTGACGAACGGGTTTTCTGACTTGTGATCTGATTTTCTTTTTTCTTTCTCATGGCATTAACCTTTTCTCTGGGCTTACATAGCTCGATAAATTGTAAGACCCTGGCCGTTGCTCGTAGAAGTCGAAGCCATCTAGAGTGATGTGAAGGGTCAGGAGTTACTGTTCCTTGGATATCAACTACAGTTGCTGACGCTACGGTGACTTGCTTTTCTTCCCCGGTTTTCTCTGTTTTCAAATTCTTTGGTTTAGGCCAGTCTTCTTCTGGCAAGTACAAAAATGTAGGACCGGTGAACCATCTATGCGAACTATCGAAACCATTTGGAATCTTCCTTGTCGCGTCGTCTGCCGGGTTCATAGCAGTTGGGACCCAGCGCCACTGTTGAGGTTTCGTCGTTTCCTCAATTTCGGCCAACCTATGTGCTACAAAAGTCTTGAATATTCTCGGGTCTGTTTGTATCCACGAGAGGACAGTGGTGGAGTCTGTCCAATAAATTGTCCTTATTGTGTTCAACTCTAGCTCCTGTCTGATAGTATGCGCTAATCTAGTGGATAAGAGCGCTGCTTGTAATTCCAAGCGAGGAACAGAAATAGGCTTAAGTGGTGTAACTCTTGCTTTCCCGGCGATTAAGGTAACGCTGATCTTATCTTCGCACGTGGTCTTCCAGTAAGCTGCAGCTGAATATGCAGACTCGCTTGCATCGCAAAACACATGAAGCTCCCCCTCGGTGTTGTAAGGAGCTATGCATCTTTGAATTCTGAGATCTTCAATAATCTTCAGCGAAGTAAGATATCTTCGCCAGGTTTCTTCCTCCTGCGGTTTGACTTTCTCGTCCCAGCCAATTCCACTTCTCCATATGTCTTGTAGCAGCTTCTTACCTTGAATGAGGACAGGGGCAATCAATCCCAGCGGATCGAACGTTGACATCACAGCGCTTGTTACCTGTCTCTTTGTTGGTGCTGTCTCGCCGCTGATGACATTCTCAGGGGTGTTTCTCAAGTTCGTGTTGAACCCCAGTGCGTCTTCTTTCGTCAACCACTTCATGCCTAAAGTCTTCTCTTCTTTGCTGATGATGGCGACTTCATTCTTTTCTTCTGTGGCCTCAGGATTGGTTGTTCCTAGGGATAACGGCCTGTTCGATGACCAGCCTCTCAATTCAAAGCCGGCCTTTCTATGTATCTGGTCGACTTCTGTGGCGATCTTCTTGGCTTGTTCTTCGCACCGAAAGCTGTGCAAATAGTCATCCATATAATGATTCTTTACTATTGCTCTAGTGGCTTCTGGGTGTCGATCTTGCTCTTCCTCGGCGTTCTTGTTCTTGATGAATATAGCTGTACACGGTGAAGATGTTGCTCCGAATATTAACGATGTCATTCTGTACTCTTTACATGGTTCGTTTCTGTTTTCTCTCCATAAAAATCGCAGGCAGTCTCGGTCTTCGGGGAGTATTCTGATCTGAAGGAACATTTCTTTTATATCTGCCGCTAATGCAACTGGTCCTTCTCTGAATCGAAGTAGAACACCAAACAAGGATTGTAATAAGTCTGGACCTGATAGTAACATGTCATTCAAACACTTGCCTCCAGTCTTTGCTGCTGCGTCGAAAACCACTCTTATTTTCTTCTTTTGTGGATGTATAACTGCGAAGTGAGGCAGTTACCATTTTCTTCTGGCGTCTACTGTTGAAACTTCTTCTGCGTACCCTTTTTCTAGTAAGTTCGATATTTGAGCTGAGTATTCCGCCTTCAGTTCCTTATTCTTCTCTAGCTTCTTTTCTAGAATGACGAGACGTCTTTCGGCCATATCGCGACTTTCTGGTATCTTTCCTTCTTTGTTCTTCCATAGTAGACCAACCTCAAATCTTCCACTATCTAAGCGCTTACTTGTTGCGTTGAGTATTTGCAATGCTTTTTCATCGGCGTCTGTACTGGGACGCTTTGGCGCTACTCCAAGGGATTCGATTGAAAAATGATCCTTCATCAGTCGATCGAGATCATCTTCTGCTTCATTCAGGTGTAAGCATTGATCAATGAAGTTGACCTGTCTGACGTCGCAGCCATGCAGCACCCATCCGAGGGAAGTCATCGACGCCACCGGTTGTCCCGATTTTCCTTTCTTCATTGATCTCGTAACAATCAGTTCCCAATTGTCTTGACCTATTAGTAGCTTCGGGGCTTGTTCTTCATAGCAGATTTGATGGGTTATTTCTTTCAAATGTGAATATTTGCTGATATTTACTTCTTCTATTCGTTGAGGCGTCAGATTCAGGTTGTCTATAGTTCTAACTCCGTTGAGTCGCATCATCTTGTGGCTGTGAGCACCTTTAATTCTTAATTGTAATTTTCTGGAATTTGCGTTCATTATACATTTCCCTCCCACTGTTTGGAGTGCAAATGCTTCTGTAGGGCCATCTGCCCCTATCGCTTCTGCCACCTTGGAATCAAGAAGAGAAATTGTAGACCCTTCGTCGAGAAGCGCGAGTACCATTATAGAGCTCTTCCGACCATATAAAATCACTGGCAACATCTTAAGATAAGCCTTCTTTGTTCTTATTGTTGCTACTAGGTTGGTACTCATCTCATTCGTTTGTTCATGTGGTTGTTGCTGCTCATCAGTCGTTTGTTGTTGCGGATCAGCGTGCAGTAAACGATGATGCCACCTCTTGCATATACTGCAGCCACTTCTTCTACATGCATCTTTGCGGTGCCTATTGCGTAAACATTTGAAGCATAATCGAAACTTTTTCACTATTTCCCATCTATCGTCTACAGAAGTATTCAGAAATTTTCTACATTCATTCAAATAGTGATCTTCTTCACAATGTGGACACACAGCCTTCTTCTTTGTTCCTTCGCTTGTCACATACTTCCTTGTCTCACTACTTGCTGCATGAGTTGCATGCTTATTCATGACTCGCCTGCCCTTCTCCATGTTCTCGGGTGTTGCGAAAGCACCACATCTATCAGCCTCTCTATTCAAGAAACTTGAAATATTTACCAGTTCAGGAATGTGACTATCCATTTCAGCTGCGAAGTCGTACCATCGATATTTTAACACTGTCGGTAACTTGTCCACTATTAGCTTCACTATCTCTGGCGAGTGTAAATACTGTGGTTTATCAAGTCCTTTAATCGCTGCCACACTATTGTTCACCTGACTTGCAAATATGCATATGTCACGAGCACTGTCTGTAGGTTTAACTAATGTTTTAATCTTCTCAAGTTCGCATAGCACTAATGACTCTGGGCGACCGAAGCGGCGTCGCAGCGCATCTAACACTTCACTCGGCGAACACTCGGAGTATAGTAGACTCTTGATCGCTTCACGTGCTGAAGCTTTCACAGCTTTTCTTATTCTCGCTATGTTCTGAACATCATTGAACATGGAGGCCGTATCTTCATACACTGTCTTAAAGGCGATCCACTCGGAGCTGTTTCCGTCAAAGTATGGCAACTCGTGCATATATTTCGGCGGCTGCTGACGCGTATTCAATGCTTTCACTATCTCGGTCGCGAATACTTGAATGTCACTTTTCCTTGTTGACGATGTTTCACGGGGTTCCGCGCTGTTTCTTTTGTCCATAATAATTTCTTCGCGGACTGTCGTCTGATCCCAATCTTGTACATGTGCCGTGCGATCTTCTGGCTCCAGTTCGTTTTCTGAGTTCGAATCTTCTTCCATCTGGAGGCGCTCCAACTTAACTCGGGCGAACGCGGCCGCCGCCTTTGCTTGTTCTAATTCCAGTCGAGCGAGTTCTTCCTTGGCTTCGAGTTCCTTTTTCCTTGACCGTGTTGACCTGATAGACGGCGTGCGCGGCGGGCCCAGGGGTACCATCGTCAAGTTGGAGCCCCACTCAGCTCTGGGTCCTTGTCCGGGCTTGCCATCGTTCCTTACTTCAACTCGTGTCGACGTGCCTGATGACATGTTATCAGTAGCCTGCGTATCAGCTGTGGTACTGGTGGTGCGCAAATCATACCTTGAAACCGTTGCTTCCATTCCCGTAGCTGTAGTCGACTCGGTAGTACCCTGCGCCGCTTCTTCTGCCGATTTGTCGGCTCGCTGAGGTGCACCCGTGTTCGACCTTGTATTAACCATAATTCTCACTATGACGCGCAATACGGCACTATATCTTCAATATTTACCCACTATCCTGCACAATATCCGTATTCGAAGGACCAATTGTGGCAGTCTGACGACTGGGACTTCTCCCCTATACCAGCTTTTTCAGATCAGCCGGCGTGCAGGTTCTGTGTGCAGGAGTAGCGGGCAAATAAAATTTGTCTATACACCAGTACACTATTTATTAATACCCAGTCAATAATTACACAGTCTAATTTCAAAGTCTAATTAATATTCATCAACACATTAATATTACACACTTCAATTTACACTATGACTTAAAGTATTAATACAACGCAAGACTACTATCGCGTATAGCCACGTGCGGCGGCTGTGGAAGACGATTTGAACTGACTTTGTCGGCAAAATGTGCGCTATTTATATCCATATTTTTCAACATCGGTCGTCCGGCTACCCACCGCTTTGTCGGCGCCGTCAAAGGATTTCGACATGGCATCGTCGTGCTACCCACCGCCTTGTCGGCAACATCAAAGGATTGGACATCGCATCGTCGTGCTACTACACCGAGTTTACGATGCCGACAAAGGATTCAACATCACATCGTCATGCTACTACACTTTTTTTACTTTTTTTGTTAACCCTGATTCGCCGCGGTATATTTTTTTATTAAGCCTTTGTCGCCGACAGTAAGTATTTAGCAATCAAAAAATATATACCTTCACATTTATTGTATTTTTTGCATTTTGTGTATAAAGCAAATTTAATAGTTCATGTGATTGGATAATATATATTTACTCATTAGTTCGGATCAGACATAATTTTATACATTACATAATATAAACTCACGCCTATTTCGCCGAAGGGGACAGCAGAGGTGTATAAAATACACCTACATTTCACGAAATGTTTTAAGTCCCGTGTAATACACAATTTTATCTATGTACTTATAAATATTGAGTACACTTTTTCTAATGTATATAAGTCCCTTCGTACTGTGATAGCTATATTTATTTCACAATATTTATTATAAAATTACGAACACTGTTTTCTTCTCTCTCGATTCAACTTTGTAGCTGTCGCGATGCATATCTCATTGTTAAAATTTTAATTTTCAGGATTCAGAAGAACCATTATTCAACTTTGTTCCCATGGAAGCAGTACATCCAGAAAGAAACAAGGGGAATCAATTGCACCTAAAAAGACCAAATGGCGAAGATAACAATGTGACTCCGTATACATTTATAAAAAAACGTGCCCTGGGATTCAAGGTTGTACGCATTGAAATATATGATGCCAAATATTTCGTGGACCGAGAAGACACCCTCTGCAAATGTAAAGCGGAGTTGTGTACGCAACATGTCGTAAAACATGTTTTATTCGATGATATTTACAAATCCGCCAATGAATTAATTCAAAAAATTCAAAATAATTTAGAGAATTAAAGAAATAAATGCTCAGATATCAATTTTGTTTTATTTGTTAAAAGATTCACTACAATATCTTAATATGTAAGAATATATTATTATATTACCCATAAATAAATATATTTCAATTCTCGATATGATAAGTTCTTATCATACATACTTTATAGAGTTGCTGCGTGCAAGCTGAGCGAGAGCAACTGATTCAGTATACCGTATGTTAAAATTAGTATCAATCAGAAACAGACATCAGTTTTCGAGAAGTAAACTTTTTTTTAGCATTGTTAAGTTATTTTTTTCAAATCAAATCAAATCAAATCAATTTATTTGTGAAACATAGGTTAACATATAAATGGATCTTAAAAACTAGGTAGTGCGCTATGTCTTGTCAATTTTGACGTACAAATATTTATTTAGATAACATGCATGCATGCGTAATTATGTTATTTTTACTTTTGTATTAAATTATCATTCAAAAAGTCTTCAATTTTATAATAACATTTTTCAATTAATAATGATGTAAGAGCTTTTTTACATTTTACTAAAGGCATATTTTTGATATTGTCAGGTATTTTATTAAATATTTTCGGTGCAATGCCAAAAAAGCTCTTTTTCATTAAAGACGTCTTACATTTTATATTACATAACTGTGACATATATTGAGCACGTATTGGCATTGTTTTTTTAGCAGATATTTTTTCAAATAGGTGGGGGTTGCTTTTTATGAATACTGCAGTTTCTAAAATATATAACGCTGGTAGTGTGAGTATTTTCAGTGACTTGAAATATGGTACACAGCTATCAGTAGTCTTTAACCCACACATAGACCTCACACAACGTTTTTGCATCTTAAATATTAGATCTCTATCAGTTGATTGTCCCCAAAAGATAATTCCGTACCGTAACACTGAGGCCACTAGTCCATGGTAGGCTGTCAATAAAGTACTAATACTTACTTTTTTGGATAATTGGAAAAGTGCGTATGCACATTTACTTAGTCTGTTACATAGGTGTTCTATTTGTGGTTTCCATGTCAATTTACTGTCTACCATTATACCTAAGAACTTTGCATTAGTAACTGTTTCTATTTTGTAATTTTTATATGTCAAATTTATATTAGGATTTGTACGACGTTGATGGAACTGCATGATTTTAGTTTTATCTAAATTTATTATTAAGTTGTTACAATTAAGCCAATCTATTATTTTTGTTAGTGAGTTATTAATATCGTTTTCATAATTATTGGGATTAGTGCATTCTATTATAGCTGTACTATCATCGGCAAAGAGAACCATTTTTTGTTGTGTCGTTTTTGGGAGGTCATTAATATATATTAAGAAAAGCAACGGTCCAAGCACGCTACCCTGGGGTACTCCATACCTTAAGAGCCTTGGTTTCGATATGAAAGTGGTTTCTATTTTAGTTTTAGGGCATAATCTAATTATTTCAGTACACTGGTATCTGTTGCTCAGGTATGATTCTAGGAGGTCGAGGATGTTGCCTCTTATACCATAAACATGTAATTTCTGTATCAGTATTTTATGATCCACGTAATCAAACGCTTTACTCATATCAGTGAAGACTGTACAGACAGGATTTTTCTTATCAACACATGACATGACAGTGGAAACTAAATCATATAGAGCCATGTTTATTCCACTTTTTTTTCGAAATCCCTTTTGTTCCACGCAAAATAAATTATATTTCTCAAAATATGTGTAGATCGAATTATAAATAACTTTTTCAATAATTTTAGAAAATACAGGGATTTTAGCAATAGGTCTATAGTTTTTTGCGTCAGATTTGTCATTTCGTTTAAATAATGGCTTAATAATTACTTTTTTTAGGCTATTTGGAAAAATACCGTCATTAATGCAGATATTAATAATATGTGCCAATGGAGGCGATATGATTTCTTTCACATATTTAATTACTTTGAAAGAAAGAAAGAAAAGAAAGAAAATGTGTTTATTGGCACAGAATAACAATTGAAAAAATAATTAAAATAAAATAAAAAGTTGCCGTAGTGCCAAAGGGGCCACAGCTCAGCATAAGTTAGGTAGCAGCAATACTTGCCACCTAACGCTGGTTTTCAGCTGCAACCCACGAGTGCTATACGCTCGAAACTTATAACTAATAAGTATAATAAAGTTCCGTTCTATTTCAATTATAATGAACATCAGGTATGATAATATGTATAAATAAGAATAAAAGAAATAATAATAATAAAAAAAATGAATATAGGAAATAATAATAATGCTATAAGTCATGCCAAAAATGCGCAATCGCAGGGAATTGATACATCTACGTGCACCTATATAGCGGATGAGCTAGCTCGAACATTCTCGTACTGTCTCTGATGTTGGAGTAAAAATGCTTTTAATTTAATTTTAAATGTCGAGCCACTGTTGGATTTTTTTATAGGTGGTGGTATATTGTTCCAACATTTCGTAGCTGCGTACCGAAAGCTACCTCTAAACGCCACAGACTTATGACGCGGGATAGAAAGTTGCTGAACACAATTCCTTCGTTCACGGCTGTTGTGCCTGCTTGTCCATGTCAGCTTGTTGTAAAGATACGAAGGTGCTCGTGACTCAATTACACCAAACAGAAGGCTTGCTAAATGAAGTTTACGTCTTGCGTTCATTTTTAGAATGCTGTGCTTATTGAAAAAAGGTGTAACGTGGCTTCTTAACGGTATATTAAAACAAAATCGTGCACAGGCGTTCTGGAGTCTCTGTGTCATGCGTTCATTTTTAGATAGCAACCGTGGGCCATAAACTGAGTCAGCATAATTCAACTTTGACAGAACCAATGACTCCACAAGCAAAATTCGCAGTTCCTCAGACAGGTATGGGCGCGCTCTGTATATAATTTTAAGCCTATAAAAACTATTCCTAATTGACTCTATGACATGTTTGTCAAAACGCAGTTCCGCATCAACAATAAGACCTAAATTACGTGCCTCGTAAACACGTTCAATGGGCTCTCCCATAACAGATAAACAAGCAATGGTGGGTTTAATTGCACTTAACTGGGACTTAGTGCCAAAAAGCATATACTTGGTTTTCTTTGGGTTCAGTACTAGTGAATTGAGTTTGGACCATCCTACAATATTTTCTAGGTCTTCGTTTAGATCTTTTAAAGCTCTTTCATAATCCTGTGGTTTGAAGGATATGTAAATCTGTGTATCGTCGGCGTATATATGATATTTACATTTTTTTATTCTATTAGTTATGTCAGCACAATACATAATAAATAATATAGGTCCTAATATTGAGCCCTGCGGTACGCCTCTGCAAACTGAACGATAGGCAGAAACAACAGCAGAGCCTTCCGTGCGTCGTATCTCTACGAACTGTGTTCGCCTGCTCAAGTAGCTATCGAACCATTTCACTGTATCTACGTCAAATCCATAAAAAGTCATTTTAGAGAGTAGAAGGGGAATATTAATACAATCAAATGCTCGCGAAAAATCAATTAACACTAATAGGGTACACATACCAGAGTCTTGAGCAGATAAGATGTTGTCCGTTACGTCTAAGAGAGCTGTGGTAGTGCTACGAGCTCTTCTAAACCCGGACTGCACATCGGGAAGGATATCATTTTTTTCTAAAAATTCAACAACTTGCGAAGACACTACCTTCTCTAAAACTTTGGATAGTACTGGCAAGATGCTTATGGGTCTTAGATCTTTAATATCGATTGCATTGGGTACTTTAGGTAATGGGCGGATTTTAGCGACTTTCCACAACTCAGGATAAGATGAAGTTTCAATTGACCTATTTACGATTGTAGTTATGGCTTCTAATGTTACTGGTAAAGTCAGTAGTACCATATTTATATTAATATTATCACAACCTTCAGCGTTTGACTTTATGCTACTTAATATCTTTGCTATCTCTGACTGTGTTGTAGGTTTCAAAATAAAAGTTGAGCAGTTATATCGCGAAAACTCAAAGTAGGTTAAATCTGAAAGACTGACTTCGTCACTACCGGGTACATTCAAGAAATGATCGCATATTTTATCTGCATCGGCAAAATGCGAGGGCAATTCTGTGTCATTTTTTGGCGGAAGCAGAGTAGTTTTCAAGTTTCTCCATAGTGCCTTAGAGTCCCTCCTCTGATTATTAATATTATGTTTTAAATACGCGGACTTTTCATAAAATAATGATTTGGTGACTAGTGACTTCAATTCTTTATAATAGGATCGTTTACTTTCTGTCAAAGTCAAGTCAAAGTTTTTTATTTCAAGTAGGCCTTTTCAGGCACTTTTAAAAAGTCGAGACTCTAGGCGCACGGTTCCAAAGGGGGTAGGTCCTATGGAGAAGAGACCGGCAAGAAACTCCATGGATACTCTTTTCAAAAACAAAAAGTTAATTTACAATTAAAATCTTAAATTAACATGCATTATATAAGAAAAAATACAAACTTAATAGAATGCTACTTACACAATGAGGCAATACAACATGAGTTAAACAATTGTTTCGAATATAAACTAAAAACGGGATAAACAGATCAAAGCGGATAAAACAGAAATAAAAAAATACAAAAAAGAATAGAAAATATTGAAACATCAAGAATGTCCAGATATGTAAAGTGAATCTAATATAAAATAGAATTAGTAGACACAATGGATAACCAGGGAAGCCACATGTGCAGAAGATATTCAACGCCACACGTCTCTATCGTCAACATAGTCTTTGATCCTATAATATGCTTTCTTTGTGAGAACAGATTTAACGTGGATTTTAAATTTCTTACCGGTAAGATCGGTTACAGTTTTCGGTAGCTTGTTATAGAAGCGTACACCGTGTCCTAAAAATGATTTATTTGATTTAGTCAATCTAAATTTTGGCACCACTATTTTGTGTTTATTTCTAGTATTAATGTTGTGAACGTCGCTATTGATACTAAACATGTGAAGGTTCTTCCGAACGAACATTATATTTTCTAGAATGTAGAGGGACGGTAGTGTTAAAATATCGATTTCTTTAAAAAAATCCCGTAAAGACTCGCGTGGGCCCATGTTATAGATCGCACGGATCGCCCTCTTCTGTAATACAAAAATTGATTCTACATCCGCCGCTGATCCCCACAACAGAATGCCATAAGACATAATGCTATGAAAGTATGCGTAATATACCATTCGGGCAGTAGCTATATCTGTTAATTGTCTAATTTTTCTGACTGCAAAAGCCGCGGAACTTAGTCTCTTCGATAGAGCTGTGATGTGCGGACCCCACTGCAGCTTCGAATCTATTGTAATACCTAAGAACACTGTTTCGTTTATTAAATCAAGTTTATTGCCATCAAGCATTATGTTTAAGCTTACTTGGGGTACATTTGGCAAGGAGAACTTGAGACATTTTGTTTTAGTAGCGTTTAGTAATAAATTATTTGCTGCGAACCATTTAGAAAGGATATTTAAGCTATTGTTAACATGTATTACTTCGCTATCTTTTCTACTTATTTTAAAAATGAGGGAAGTATCATCCGCAAACAAAACAATATCAGCTATTCCGCTCATCATATATGGAAGATCATTAATATAAGCCAAGAACAGGAAAGGGCCAAGAATTGAGCCTTGTGGTACGCCCATTTTCACCAGAGACCCTTTAGATAAGACACCATTTACACATATTTTTTGCTGTCTTTGTGATAGGTAGGATAGAACAAGATCGGCAGCTCGTTCACGAATTCCGTAATAGTTTAATTTGCGGATTAGTATAAAGTGGTCGACGCAGTCAAAAGCCTTAGAGAGATCACAAAAGACGCCAATTGCATCCTGTGAGCTCTCCCAGGATTCCAAAATATGAGTGATTAATTTCACTCCTGCGTCAGTAGTAGACCTACCCTTGGTGAAGCCGAACTGACGAGTATGTAATAATCCATTGGAATTAAAATGTGAAAGCATTTGATCAAGCAAAATTTTTTCAAATATTTTACTTAATGCGGGGAGAACGGAGATTGGTCTATAATTGGAGGGATTATTCTTACAGCCTGATTTGAATATTGGTATGACCTTACTATGTTTCATCAAATCAGGAAACGTACCCTTATCTATGCATTGGTTGAATATGCCTGTAAGTATGGGGGCAATAGTATCAATAATATCTACAATAACTCTAACAGAGATGCCCCACAAGTCTTCAGTGTTTTTGATATTTAGGCTTTTAAATGCTGTTTTAATTGTACTTATACAGATAGGCTTGAATTTAAAGTTAGGCACGTCTTTGCAGAAATTCTCTTTAAGTAGAGATTCAGCTAAAGTATAGGATGAGGCAAGAGTTTTTGTTAACTCTATAGGGATATTTGTAAAATAGTTTCCTAGTATGTTTGCGACTTCTAACTTATTAGTTTTAAAACCATCATGTGTTTTTAGAGACAAGTCGGTATCCCGCTGCTTGACATTCCCAGTTTCTGTATTTATTACCTGCCATACAGCCTTAATTTTATTACTAGAAGCACCTATTTTATTAGTTATCAACTTAGATTTAGCAATAGTACAAACTACCTTGAATAATTTGGAATAATTCCTAACATATTTATGGAATGCTTGATCAGAGGTGAATGATTTTTGATAGTATAAATCGTATAAATGATCCCTACTTTTCCTAATGCCTTTAGTAGCCCATTCATTAAATTTTGATTTATTAGTAATCTTGATCTTCTTAATTGGACATGTCTTATTAAATTCTTGGCATATTGTTGAGAATAGAGTGGAGTAATTTCTGTTGGGGTCTCTTGAATTATATGAAGAAGTAAAAACTTTGATTTCAACATTTTTGTTTAACGTCTGCAACTTATGTTTAGTTATAGGTCTAAATTCAATGATATTATTTATATTTTTCTTATCATTCCTTGATTCGAACTTAATTAGTTGACCCAAATGATCCGATCTGATACCGCTAATCAATGAGGACCCTTTTATCATGCAATTTGTGAAAACATTGTCTATGCATGAAGCTGAAGAGGCAGTGATTCTAGTGGCTTCATTAAATACATGATCTAGATTAAAAGATTTAAATAATGACAAGACTTTACATTTTTCTGGCGAATTGGCTAAAAGGTCAATATTCAAGTCACCACAAACAAAAATAAATTTATTATTTTTAAAAAGTTTACTAAGTATTTCTTCCATTATAATTAAAAACGAGGAAAAATTTGATGCGGGGGGTCTATACACACACAGAACAGTATGGTTTTCAATCTCCGCACATGCTACCTCACACAAACGATCAACAGAGCAAGAGGTGATGTCCCTTCTTTCCTTATGTTTAAAACGACTGTTACACAAAATCAAAGTACCACCACCTTCCGCTGATAATCTGTTGAACGCACTGGCAACTGAAAAGTTATCTACATGAAACTTCATTTTATCAGGTTTTAACCATGTCTCACAGAAACATAATATATCCATATGATACCTATCAACTAACAATTCAATATCCAAAGTTTTGCTAGAGAAGCGATTAATATTTTGATGATAAAGAAGAATGTCATCATAATGCTTCTCTATTGTCGGCTCTAAAAGTTTAAACAATCTATCATAGAATTCTTAGTGGTACAACTTAGCAATACTGACTCATTACCTATCCTAGTCTGCGATATATGATCTATAATAGAGTTAATATTATACGCTATTAGAGTAGAAATCAGATGTTTGGATTTCTTAGGAAGAAATAAGGCATCTTGAGTAAGTATAAAACCATTAACAAACTTATTAGTATCAAAAAACAATAGTTTGTCATTATGACGACATGTCAACATATACATTAAACTATTTAAGTTATGGATATTGTTATTCTCTTCATCTGATAACATGTTTGAATAGGGTAGAGCACATAACATTAGTCTGTGTTATGTTTGCGGTACTGGTTATGAGCCTGGTTCCTCAGATGCATCATTAGCTTGATAGTATCAGTTATCCAGGGATAAGAACGCTCTCTGATAACACAGGTTCTCCTCGGTGCATGTACATCAATTAACGAAATTATGTGTGAGTTGAGTTTATTGACAATATCATTAACGTCTTGTAATTTCGTTATGTCGCTCCAGTTAAATAATTTTAGATCTCTTTTAAAGTATTCTTTTGAAACGTCCTTTATGGGTCGATAAGAGATGGTCCTTGGCAGAATTTTAGCTCACTTAAAGTGAACTTCACAAGTTATCAGCGCGTGCGCCCCCAACTCCGGAATTGTTTCTACGGATACAGATCGGACCCTAATATTTGTACATATAATATCTATCAGTGTGTCTCCGTGCACCGTAGAGTGTGTAGGTGTACGCACTAATTGCTTTAAGCTCATACAATCCAGAAAGGTCCGTAACTTATCCGTTTTTGGGTCAGATGCATTCAGCATGTTAATGTTAAAATCGCCCAACAGAATAGTATGATCACATTGCGTTAGTGTATTTAATGAGCAGGAGACGGCATCCAAGAAAACATCAACATCCTGCCAAGGAGGGCGATATGCGGTACCTATTGCTAGCTTCGACCCACATACGCTAAGTGTGAACCACATTTGTTCCACCGAAGCATGTAATGGATCAACAGGATGTGAGTGAATACGGACGTTTACCCCGCGTTTAATATAGAAACCGACACCGCCCCCCCGACCACCCTTGACAGACAAAGGACGCGGTATGT
This sequence comes from Shargacucullia verbasci, assembly GCA_947562105.1. NCBI lineage: Eukaryota > Metazoa > Arthropoda > Insecta > Lepidoptera > Noctuidae > Shargacucullia > Shargacucullia verbasci. Next base: position 15,433,446 of record OX387281.1, on the reverse strand, counting down.
GTCGCAGCCGATATCCAGGAACAACGGGCGCACGCCCTTCTTCGCCGTTCCGCAACCACGTCTCGTTAATTGCCATAATGTCAACGTCATGCTGTTGAATAATCACCGTAAACTCGTCATGTTTAGTTCCTAAGGAACCGGCATTCAAGAAACCAACTTTAAGAAATCTTGACGTCATTGTATTGTTTGTTGTATCTCATCTATAGGTGTGTATATTAAAATTATAAACGTAAATGAGGTAAATAATGTAAGGGTAATACAATCGTACATAAAACGGGAATATGGTGAGCGTATAACACTGCGGGCTACATAGATTATTACAAATAAGCAATGAAAGATTAAAACTTCACAGACAAAGAAATAAGGAATGCTTTCATAGTTATAAATATGAAAACAATCAAATTTTATGTGAGTAAACACTAAAACAACTATATAAAATATTTTTTTTTGTACAATAGCATACAAGTATAAATTATTATAACCCTAAATAAAACACAAAGCGATACAAATATTATACAAAAAAATTCAAACCTATCATTACAATTTACAACAGATACAAATAGTGCCAAACAGTCTTTAATCGTGGTGCCAGTGGAAGTAATCAGCAACAAACTTATTATTTCACGAAAAACCGCTCTATATCGGCTTCTAGTCGGACATGCACCGCCGACTTACCCTCCTCCTTACGCGCAAGTATCCGCCCATCTTTGGTCCACGTATACTTCCACTCGAAACGACTTGCAGCCTGGCGCGTCATGTAGAACAAATGCCTGTTTGTTTTCGTCAGGCGCTCATTAATATAAATACGACGAGTTGCTCCCGGCACTTGGATGTCCGCAGTGGTTAGGTTGCGGCGCACACGCACGGCGCTCAATATGCTGTCACGAGTAGCACGCCTGGCCAACCGGGCAACAATGATACGGGGACGGGAGGCGTCATCTCCTTCGATGCGGTCTCGCAGCACGTTCCCTACGCGCTTCACAAAGACCACATCCCGCTCATCAAGCTGCACCCCCAATTTTACAGCAAGGATGTTTAGTAGCTGGGTTGGGTTTTCCCCCTTGGTCTCCGTAACACCGGATAGCTGGATGTCATTAAGCAAGGAGTCTTGCTCCCGCTCATTAAGCTGCAGTTTGAGCTCCCCGACTGTCGTCTCTAGCTCTGCAAGGCGAGGGAAATCCATTTGCTCGAATTTCTCCTCAATCATGTTAACGCGAACTTCTACAGCGTCGACTCTGCCCGTCATCTCCTCACGAAATTCACGAACTTCGGCTCTCAAAGCATTTACCTCGTCGCGGAGGCAACGGATCTCCATTGCAAGGTTGACCTCTTGTATATTAATGCAACTATCGCTTGAAGACGGGTTAGCATTTACCACAACTTGTGGTGTGGGTTGCTCGACGACATGTAAGACAGCTTCTGCCGACGATGAGCTGAGGTCCTCTGTTCCCTTCACCGGAGTTTGGGAGTTGTCTGTCCGAGGTTGTTTTGCTTTACAACCTGGGCATATCCAGGTTGGTGGGATGTTTGCAGAAACAGAAAGGTTTACACAAATGCGATGATATGTTGCCGGGCATTTAGTACACTTAACTGTGTCACGCAATGCGAGGAATTTACCACAACCTCCACAGTTAGGCATTATTGGCAGTAAAAATATATTGTAAACGACAAAAACAAAAGATACCAAAAACTCCACTGTGTGCGACCAGGACTCGAACTCGCTACCGTTCAATCAATTGTATCCTTGGTAGTGACCTCAACAACTCCGCCACTTAGACGGCAATTAGTAGAGTTGAATTATGTGTCCCGTCTCAGTAGAGACTATAATAATTTATATAAAGATGTGGGTGAAGTAAAAATTTTAAAGCTAACCCAACACTCGCACTATCACTTTTATCAAAGTCATGCAACTTGTTTTTGTTTATTTACACCACTTATTCTTGTCTTATTGTTATGAAATTTTCCACAATTAAAGTATTAGCCACAAAGATGATTTATATGTTTAATACTGGAAGGAACACCACTGTTTACTAATTTAAAAAAATATTTTCAACGGAGCAAAAAGAAACACGTATGTTGCTGTTTCGAGCCGACAGCACTCCACTTTGGTAGACACACCATCATAACCAACAGTATTTGTATTTTTTAAGTCATCAATAATTCTATTTATATCAAATATTGAAACGGGAGTCATAAATAATGATTGTGATATCAAATTTTTAAAATTAGAATCAGGCGTAGATTTGTCAGTTTGAAGATTATTTTCAATAATGTCAATAAAATAATTATTTAATTCATTTGCAATGTCAATAGGGCTAGAAAAAGATAAATTGTCTCTATTTATACACATTATTTGTTCTTGCGGTAAACATATTTTTGAATTATTAATAATTTTCCAAGCAGCTTTGGATTTATTTTGAGAGGTATTAATATAATGGCTATTTTGGGCTTTCTGGGTTAGTTTTATGATTTTTCTATAGAGTGTAGAGTATTTTTTAAGAATTACTTTATTATACGATGTGGGGTTGTGTCTATACTTCCAAAGTAATTTTCTTTGCTTTTGACTACATAATTTTAACCCACGGGATATCCATTTAGTTTTCTTATTACTTTTTAGGGTTATAACTTTTTGTGGAAAACATAGTTTATATAGCAACAGAAAATCTTCAATAAACCTATCGTAACATTCATTTGCATCATTGACATTATATACTTGTGTAAAAGATAAGCATTTTAAGTGGGACTTAAATTTATATAAATTGTCCGTACAAATTTCCTGCTTATAAATTTTATTTTTATTATAAAATTGGTAAATTATGTATCATTGGGTATTACGGAAGATTTATGAACATGTCCGTTCCACAGTTCTCAAACAGATGATTAAGAGGATATTTTTAGTAAGTATTTGAATGATCGAGACAAAAATGTTTGAATGATTCAGTTCTAGAGAAAACGAAATCAGTTCTGTAGATGTTGCTAAGAAAAACGGTTTGAATAGATCAAGTTATTGAAAGAACGAAAATCAGTTCTCAAAAACTCAAAATCACTTCTCGAGAAGTTAAATTGGGGCTATCTGGATCTCCTGTGATCCAGATAGCCCAATTTAACACTACTGCCCGTTACAAACAAGGAAGGATATAAAAATAGGTAATACCCATAAGTTCTTTTATATATGTGTGGCGTAGCCGCCTTACAATGTTATAATTATATAGATTCAATAATATTTATGCGGACGGACAAGCAAACCTTATGTTATTATTAGTGATCTAACCGGTCGGCCGCCTGAGCGTGCGAGGTGAGGGGCGCGCATTCCACAGCTGCGCCCGCGCATCAGTGCGCGCCGGCGGCCCGCCAGTTAGCTCACCGCCTTGTAGCCGACCACTGTGTCGATCGTGCCGCTATCCGTCTGCGCTTAATCTTACGTACTAGCTGTTTGCTTAAATTATCAAGTATTGTCTGCTCTCTTTCCGTCTACTCCTTCTTTCTATTTCGCACTTTTTACTCTTACCTTGTTGTGAACTTATGTATGTGTAACTGTCTACTTTCTTCCTCAATAAACTTTCGCTTCTTCTTGTGAGTGTACGAACTATTATTTTAACTTTGACTCTAACCACCACGAACAAACTGTGCTAAATTGGTGACCCCGTTCAAGAGCACGAGGATGACCGGAAACAGCGAACTCAACGTGGCCGCAGCAGGACAAGATGGCGGCGAAAAATTTCAAGAAACATTTCGTGTGGGCGTACGTGTTCCGCCATTCTATCCAGAGAAGCCTTCACTTTGGTTTTCACAAATGGAAGCACAGTTCGCGCTGTCACATATAAAGGCAGATGAGACGAAATTCTATTACGTCACGGGTCACTTGGACCCGCAGTACGCTTCTGAGGTTCAAGAAATCATCGAAAACCCCCCGGCTGACAACAAATATGAAAAGTTAAAGGCTGAATTGATAAAGAGAATGTCAGCTTCTCGCGAAAGAAAAATAAAGCAACTGCTTATGCACGAGGAGCTCGGGGACCGGAAACCAAAGCAGTTCTACCGCCACCTTTTGAACCTGGCCGGACCGGGCGTTCCTGAGGAATTTCTCCGTACCATTTGGACGAGCCGTCTACCGACCGGGACGCAGGCCATCATTGCCTCGCAGTCCAGGCCCAACATGGAGGAATTGGCGGAGCTAGCAGACCGGATCAACGACGTCGTCAGTCCCCAGGTAGCATCAACATCTGCCATCACTAACGCGGCATCTACGAGTAGCGCGAATCCAGAAATAGCCGCATTATCCAAGCAAGTAGAAAGGTTGACCGCAAAAATCGAGCGAATGTCCCGACCGCGAGATCGCTCAATCAGCCGTTCACGTCACCGTTCGAGTTCGACAAGATCGCAGTCAAGTTACAGAAAATTCCCGCAATGCTGGTACCACCAAAGGTTTGGGGAACGTGCGAAGAAATGCATTAAACCTTGTGATTACAACGCGGCGGGAAATGCGAAGGGCAATCAATAATGGCGACTGATGATTGTCCGAGCACTGGTCGCTTATTTGTCACCGATCGACGATCAAGGAAACAATTTTTGGTCGATACTGGCAGTGACCTCTGTGTGTTCCCACGATCAGTATTGCCAAGTCGACGTGAGACCTCCGATTACCAGTTATGCGCAGCTAAGGGTACACCCATCAAAACATACGGTTATATTAGTTTAAGCTTAAACTTGGGGTTGCGTCGTGACTTTGTTTGGAAATTTATTGTAGCTGACGTTACGAAGGCGATAATAGGTGTGGATTTCCTATCATTCTACAATTTAATTGTTGATTGTAGGAACCAACGGTTAATTGACAATTATACAACATTGACGACCCCGGCTTCACCTACCCATTCGTCAGATATTATTTCCTCGGTTAAGGTAATTATTGGTGACACAACATACCATAACATACTACGGAAATTCCCCGACATTACCCGACCACCTGGCATACGCCGTACACCGACACATAACACAGTCCATCACATACAAACTACACCTGGACCACCAGTTTCCTGTACACCAAGACGCTTGGCCCCTGATAAATTAAAAATCGCAAAAGTCGAGTTCGAAGCGATGCTAAAAGACGGCACCGCGAGACCTTCAAGTTCACCATGGTCATCACCATTACACCTAGCTCCTAAGAAGAATAGCGGATGGCGACCCTGTGGCGACTACCGAATGCTAAATTCTAGGACAATAACCCAATTCGTCATATTCACGATTTTTCACATAACCTGTCAGGGTGTTAAGTCTTTAGTGCAATCGACCTAGTTAAAGCGTATAACCATATTCCTGTAAGTCCAGAGGCCATTCCCAAGACCGCTATAACCACGCCGTTCGGACTATATGAATTCCCATTCATGACCTTCGGGCTTCGTAATGCTGGGCAAACTTTCCAGCGATTCGTCGACGAAATGCTGCTAGGACTGGATTTCTGCTACGCTTATCTCGACGATTTTTTGGTTTTCTCAAAAGACCAAAAGACCCATGAAGATCATTTATGTCAGCTTTTCACTAGGTTACAGGAATATGGTATGGTGATCAATACTGGTAAGTGCGTGTTTGGTGAAAGGGAGGTGGCCTTTTTAGGATACAAGATCTCAGCCGACGGCACCAGACCACTACCGGAGAAGGTGGAAGCCATCACAAAGTACCCTGCACCCAAAACCGTCCGGGAACTTCGCAGATTTTTGGGTATGTTAAATTTCTACAGGCGATTCATACCCGATGCAGCTCAACACCAGGCCCCTTTGAATGCTTCTATTGGTAGGCTCTGTAAAGGGTTCCTGCCCGATGCAGTTCACAGCTAAGGAATTGGAAGCTTTTACCACCTGCAAGGAAGGCCTTTGCAAGGCTGCAATGCTTGCCCATCCCGACTGCGAATCCAAACTAGCAGTAGTGACGGATGCCTCAGATACGGCTGTGGGTGCGGTATTGCAGCAGTGCAAGGACGGAGAATCATGGCAACCACTAGCTTTCTACTCCCGAAAACTAAGTCCGGCACAAAAAAAATACTCACCTTACGACAGGGAACTGCTCGCCATCTACGAAGCTATAAAGTACTTCAGGCATATGGTCGAAGCACGGAACTTCGTTATTTATACAGATCATAAACCCATCTGTTTCGCGTTCCACTCGCGAAAGGAAAATTGCTCACCAAGACAGTTCAGACACCTGGATTACATTTCACAGTTTACGACAGATATAAGGCATATATCAGGTAAGGACAACGTCGTTGCTGAGAGAGTGTACATTCGTGGAGCCACCCCGGTGCAAACGCAACAACCAAAATGGTTACTGAGAGGTACGGTTGGCCATCAGTAAAAAAAGACTGCAGGGAATGGAGCCGCTCTTGCTTAGTGTGTCAGCGATCTAAGATTACCCGTCATGTCACTTCACCGTTGGGAACCTTCAAGCTACCGAGGGCTAGATTCAACCACATCCACATTGATCTCATAGGCCCATTGCCGCTTTCACAAGGGCATCGTTATTGCCTCACCGCCATCGACCGGTTCACACGTTGGCCTGAGGTGATACCTACGCCTGATATAACAGCCGAGACAGTGGCAAAGGCTCTTGTGACTGGCTGGATTTCTAGATTCGGCTGTCCCGTTGATATTGTAACGGATCGCGGTCGTCAGTTCGAGTCAGCACTCTTCAAACATTTATCCGAGCTGGTCGGATTTCACCACAAGCGTACCACGGCTTATCACCCCGCCTGTAATGGCCTTATAGAGAGGTTTCACAGGCAACTAAAAGCCGCTATTACCTGCTACTCCAACGAAAACTGGGTCGAGTCGTTGCCTCTTGTACTACTGGGTATTAGGAACGCGTACAAAGAAGACTTAGGAGCTACACCAGCTGAACTGCTGTATGGCGAAACACTCAGGCTTCCAGGGGAATTATTTCAGCCACAGGTCGATGACACAATTCATATGTCGGACTACGTGGCGCGGTTAAAGGCATTCGCAAGAAGACTGCAACCGTCACCAGCATCCCGACATGGTAGCAGAACAATATTCGTCTTCAAAAATTTGGGCTCAGCTAGTCATGTATTCGTCAGAGATGAGACATCTGGTTCCTTAAAACCGGCATACACGGGACCACACCAAGTCCTGCAACATGGGGACAAGGTTTTCAAGCTTCTCGTCAATGGCAAAACTGTCACAGTTTCTATTGACAGGCTTAAACCTTCTTACATATTACACGATCCAAACACCGACTCAAATAAGAACATAAAAACACACATAAACACACGCACATCACATAAAATAACACCCACCACCGAATTACCTGAAAACACTGAAAATTATGTTAAGACGACAAGATCAGGTCGTAAAGTTCATTACCCAGACTATTATCGCCCGTAGTGACGGTCTCTGGAGGGGGGTGATGTGGCGTAGCCGCCTTACAATGTTATAATTATATAGATTCAATAATATTTATGCGGACGGACAAGCAAACCTTATGTTATTATTAGTGATCTAACCGGTCGGCCGCCTGAGCGTGCGAGGTGAGGGGCGCGCATTCCACAGCTGCGCCCGCGCATCAGTGCGCGCCGGCGGCCCGCCAGTTAGCTCACCGCCTTGTAGCCGACCACTGTGTCGATCGTGCCGCTATCCGTCTGCGCTTAATCTTACGTACTAGCTGTTTGCTTAAATTATCAAGTATTGTCTGCTCTCTTTCCGTCTACTCCTTCTTTCTATTTCGCACTTTTTACTCTTACCGTGTTGTGAACTTATGTATGTGTAACTGTCTACTTTCTTCCTCAATAAACTTTCGCTTCTTCTTGTGAGTGTACGAACTATTATTTTAACTTTGACTCTAACCACCACGAACAAACTGTGCTAAATATGTATATGTCGGGTGAACTTTTTCTGGATCTTTTCCACCATAAGAGCGTACATCTTTTCTTGCGGATCCCACACAATTGCATTATACTCTAACCTACTACGGACATATGCGTTGTACAAAAGTTTTAAAACCCTGACATTACGAAATTTTGTCGATGTTCTAATAATAAAGCCAAGCGATTTATTTGCGTCTTTACAAGTTTTAGCAATATGTTCACGGAAATTTAATCTGCTGTCAAGAGTAAATCCTAGATCACGTATTGTAGTGACACGCTCCAGTGCCACCCCCGCTAACTCGTATGTCGTCATTATTGGTGCACGAGCCCGTGAGAAAGTAATCGTTTTACATTTGCTTGAATAAAAAAAAAGTTTATTTCTCATAATCCAAACAACAACTGCATCAATGTCACTCTGCAATGCCTCACAATCTGCTGCCCTAGAGACAGATAAGAACAATTTCAAGTCGTCGGCAAACATTAAACACTCCGCCTTTTTGAGAACTTTTGGCAAATCATTTATCATTATCAGGAATTGTGTAGGTCCCAAGGTACTTCCTTGACTTACGCCCGATCTTGTGTAATATTCTTGAGACTGATAGTTAGCAACCCTGACAAACTGTTTCCCGTCCCTAAGATAATTGGCCATAAATCTAACAAGCTGTGGAGTGAACCCAAGAGACGAAAATTTCATCAAAAGTACGTCATTATCGACAAGATCAAACGCCTTCTTAAAATCAAAATAGGCTGCATCCACCTGATAGCCTGCGGTCACTTTCGTTCTTACATAATCAACAAAGTTTATATGGTTGGTTAGGGAAGAGCGCGCCTGACGAAACCCATGTTGTGAATTATTCAAACAACCGCTGATCTGTCGAGAGATGCAACCGTTGACAATTGATTCGAAAACCTTGCCAAAAATTGATAATACCGCGATCAGTCTGTGATGTCAATTGATGATCCGCTTTTAGGCACCGGTGTAACCCGGGAAATTTTCCATTCATCAGGATATATATTATGCCGAAGCGACAGATTATCACTATCACTACATAGTATAAAACAAAGTCGCTTTCTCTGTCCCTATGTCCCTTTGTATGCTTAAATCTTTGAAACTACGCAACGGATTTTGATGCGGTTTTTTTTAATAGATAGAGTTATTCAATAGGAAGGTTTATATGTATAATAACATCCATTAAATAGTGGAGAAGTACTGTTATTTTTGAGGTTTCTAATGTGATGTCGTAAATAATTACATTTTTTCCGCTTACATTGCAAACGCAGGCTGAACCCTACGAGTTTTATCAAAATAATGTACTAAGTATTGTACACATTGAAAAGGTCTACAGAAAAGTCCGTGATGGTATATGTCTATCTCTTATGGATAACCCACAATAACTTTTTTTTGTCATTTACTTTTTACGACAAATAATGGCTAATTTTCGAAGCGATTTTAACCAATACAGCATTAATCCTTAACCAATTAAATACCTTGAATACATTGTTCATTTAATATAGATCTATATGGCCCTTTACACCGTATGATGTAAGTGAATATTTTCGAAGATATTACAGATTTAAAAATTGCGGGACGTAGCGTTTGCGGCGGTACCGGCCGGCCGCCCGGTCCGGCAAGAGCGTGCCTATAAATAGCGCGTCTGAGGCCGCGGTTTTCCTCGGCTGGAGGCCCTTCTGGTCTCGCCATTTGCCCGGTTAAGCAGTAAAAGCTCCCTGAGCTAACTGCGAGAGACAACTCAAAAAAAAAAAAAAAAAACGCGGTTTTCCCTATAGCACTTTGAATTTAGCAGCGATCGGACGCGTTTATTATAAAAACGTGCTTTTCAGCGCGACAACGTATCAGTAATTATAAGTAAGTTACGATAAATAATTGTATGATAGTAGTTTTAAAATATAAATTATATTCTATTCTAAGGTTAATTTTTAAATCGCACTTATAGTAATTATAAGTACCTACATAAGGTGAGATAAGATTAGATTAAATAAAACCATAATTTATGGATTGCAATTTTATATTAAGATCTTGATTAAAATTTACAGTTAGATCAATTTAATATTAGGGAAATTATTTTCAAAAATCGTGATTTAAGGTGAGATATGTAAGTTCAGAAAACTGTATGTCGCTCTTTCAAGAGTGACCTCCAGAGAAAACATGTTTGTATTGTCTAATGACAAGAAAGCTGTGAACGTTGTTTATAAAGACACTAGCTTCCGCCCGCGGCTTCGCCCGCGTGTATTACGAACCCGTGCATATTTTCTGTCGTAGTGTCGTATCATCCTGTTACGTCGTGCATTTACGCGGCGCACCCCTGTAAAGCTCCCAGTCGGCAAGATTTTTTCCGACATCTTCAACTATCATCGTCATATTTCAGCCAATTTACACAAAATCTTAACAAATTATACACCTAAACCGTCCTCATGAATCACTCTATCTATTTTTGAAAACTACATGAAAATCCATTTAGTAGTTTTTGAGTTTATCGCGAACAGACAGACAGACGCGGCGGGGGACTTTGTTTTATAATATGCGCCGGCCCCCCGGCCGGTACCGCCGCAACCGCTATGTCCCTGCATTTTAAATCTCTATCTTCGAAAATATTCATTTAAATTACATGCTATAAAGGGCCATATTGATCTATATTAAATGCACAGTGTATTTAAGGTACTTAATTGGATAATGATTAATGCTGTATTGCTTAAAATCGCTTCGTAAATAAGCCATTATTTCTCGTAAAAGTAAAGGATAAAAAATGGTTATTGTGGGTTATCCCTAAGAGATAGATATATACCATCGCGTACTTTTTTGTAGACCTTTTTAAGGTGTATAATACTGTAGTACATTATTTTGATCTATCTCGTAGGGTTCAGCCAGCGTTTGCAATGTAAGCGCAAAAAAATGATTATATTTACGACTTCACATTAGAAACCTCTAAAATTATTAGTGTTTCTCTACTATATTATGCATGTTTTATACATATAAACCTTCCTCTTGAATCACTCTATCTATTAAAAAAAACCGCATCAAAATCCGTTGCGTAGTTTCAAAGATTTAAGCATACAAAGGGACATAGGGACAGAGAAAGCGACTTTGTTTTATACTATGTAGTGATTCTGTAATATGTTGTAAAAATAAAATAAATAGTTAAAAATGTAAAAAGTAAATAAGTAAAAATGTAGTGTATGAATTTAGATATTCCAAAGATAGCAGGAAATCTTCATGGTATAGGGAAAGGGGGATTGTTTTACTCCAAATTTAACGCGTGCGGGCCACGGGCAGTAATGAATAAATCAAAACTACTGAATCGATTTTAATCACATAGGCTATATATTTTATACCCGTGCGAAGCCGGAGCGGGCCGCTATGTTTTTATATACAACGTTCACAGTTTTTCTGTAGTGTATTTAGTATCAGCATTGCAACCGTGCGAAGCCGGGGCGGGTCGCTAGTATAAGTATAAAAGTGGTTCCTCTAGTACGGACAAACAATCCTTTGTGGCGAACCACTATATTTAAATGTCACCAGTGGTCGCCAGATTATAAACTGACAACACTGATTTTAATCTCTAGACCGGGGACTCTATGGTTTTTTGATTCTTTGTTAAGAAGAGATATATTAAGTAGTTTTCTATCAATAGTGAAAAACTGCAACTATTTGCCTATGTGATCATCTTATGTTAAATGTGCCAAGTGTAGATATATATTACACTTATCATTCTGGAACCGTCGTTTCATTTTAACAAGTAACCAACTTTGGGCGCCGACTATGCGCCTTACCTTCAATATAAATGCAGGTACGGCATCAGGTCCATATGCAGCTGATGTTTTAAGCCGGCGGTGCGCTCGACGCAATCCGTACATGTTTACAAAATCAATACTAACCATCGTCATATTTCCATTATCAGTGGCGTGCCGTTCAGCTACCTCAGGATCTAATGGGGAGGATTACTATGTAAAACGGAGCTAAAATATTCTGCGAATGCATCAGCAGCCGCCTGCCCTTCCAAAGTCTTGTCTTTATAGACAAATTGGTTATTTTATTGTCTATTTTTCCTCTTATCCTTAATGTACTTCCAAAACGTTTTTGGATCACGAGTAATATTTTGTTCGACAGATCTGATATGATTTTTAGAAGCAACACTAATAAGTTCCTTTGCTTTTGTTCTATAATACCTAAACAATTCTCTGTTAAATTCTAACCCATGTAATTTAAATTTCAGACCTCTTACATTTTGGTATACTATAGAAAGTCTCTTATTTCGGTTTCGATTCCTTGACATTTTAGTTCCGAAAGTTCCGAAAGTTATGACGCCAAGGTTTGATGCAAATATCTTCTGCCCAATATTTTGGGCCCAAAACGTTGTCTGCCAATCTCGAAGGCACTCCCAATTTGAAGGAAGCATAGTTACCTCGTGCTTTAAGGCTATCCACCGTACAAACGTCACTGTTACAAATAGAATTAAGGTGAGTACGTACTTGTTCGTCAGTTGTACCCACCCTGACATAGAAGAGATGAAGGTATCGCCAACGTTCAGATGCCTCAAGTTGGGTGGCGCCAGGAGAGGCGGCACCTTTGACAATGTCGTTGTACAATTTGGTTGGCCTCTTTTTGACTGTTCCAATCCATCCACTATTACGCAGTGAGTCATCTATGTTAGCTTTTTTAGAATTAGAATGTTCAGGTATGTCTATTACTGAAAAGGATGATGCCTCAGAATTTAGTTCTTGTGCTGATTTTGGTTGTTCGCGGACTGTTACAACCGGTTGTTGTTCTAGATTCAAACTCTGTATAGTATCCGCGAGTAAGTTAGCGCTAGTATTTGTAACGTCCTCTTGATTATGTGAGATTGAGTAACTACATCCCGTTCCAGGTAATGTCTGAACAAATTTCGATTCTTCAGACTGCTTAAGTTTGTTCTCCAGTTCCAATACTCGGTCGCTTAATTTAGTAATTTTATTGTTGATAATCAATATATGGAGGATGTGTTATTTAAAAGCTCGAAGTCTAATAAAACACTTGTTGTCTGTGGAGACTTTAATATAAATATATTGGAAAATTCGTCTAATACTAGCAAAATTTTAACCTTATTTAAGTCATACAACTTGTACAATATCTTCTTTGAACCAACTAGAATAACTGCTTCTAGTGCTACTTGTATTGACAATATCTTTACAAACTTGAAACCTTGTAATAAATTAATTATAAATGAGTTAGACTCTGATCACTGTGGTCAGTTAGTCACTTTTCCTAGGAATCAAGTTAGAGTACAAAGAAAACTTGTAAGTGTTGTTCCTGTCAATGAAGGCCGTTTGGAACTATTCAAAAATAATCTTACAGATAAATTACCTCTATTGCCGTATGACATCAATCCTGATCAAGCTTATACTTTGCTGTTCAATATGATTAATAGAGAGTTTAGTAACGTTTTTACCCCAAAATCACTATTAGCATTTTTAAAAGTAGACATAGGTTATTTCAATTATATTATGAAAAAACGTACAATCATAGCGCAGATTTTAAAGAATATGTAAAAAGATATTCAAAAATATTTAAACGAGCCTGTTCCTTGGCCAAGTCAATACATTTAAAAAACAAGATAAAAGTATCTAGTAACAAAATCAAAACTACATGGAATATTATTAATTCCGAAACGGGAAGATCCACAGTACGTAGCCGCGATTTCCATTTGAAAATTAACGACATAGATATTAGGGGGGACATGGAGGTGGCAACTGAGTTTGAAAATTTCTTTACTAATATTCCGATTTTAACAACCAAAACTCTCTTGTCTTCTTCCACTTCCGCTTATACTATACTAAAACAAAGCGTATCTGAATGTAGCACACCTTTTGAATTTTCAGTTGTTAATGCGAAAGATACTAAAGAATCATTTAAAAGTCTTGATGTAAAGAAAACTGCAGACCTTTGGGGACTGTCAGTACGAACTATCTCGTCCATAATTGACGTAATTTCACCTTACTTGGCAACCGTGTTAAATTCTTGTATTGCATCTGGTGTATTTCCTGACTTGATGAAACAAAGTAAAGTAATACCACTGTTCAAATCTGGTAGTTCTACGGATCCCACAAATTTTCGGCCTATTTCAATTCTACCCACTTTGAGTAAAATTTTTGAAAAATTGATTTTAAATCAAATGTTAAGACATTTTAATAGACACAACCTACTTCATAAAAAGCAGTTTGGCTTCACAAGGGGACGTTCAACGACAGATGCGGGCGTGGAATTGCTGAAACATATATTCGATGCCTGGGAAGACTCGCAAGATGCTCTTGGCATATTCTGCGATTTGTCAAAGGCTTTCGATTGCGTACACCATTATACACTCATCAGGAAATTATACCACTACGGCATAAGGAACAAGGCTCTCGACTTCTTGACTTCATATTTAAGCAATAGAATTCAGAGGGTCGATATTAATGGCAAGAGATCTTCGGGATCTGAGGTCACCATGGGCGTCCCGCAGGGTTCAATTCTAGGTCCATTTTTGTTTCTAGTTTATATTAATGACTTGCCATATTACGTACGGGATAATCACGAGGTAGTATTGTTCGCGGATGATACTTCTCTAATATTTAAAATTCGACGACAATTACTAGATTTTCGCGAAGTTAACGTTGCACTATCTCATGTAGTTCATTGGTTCAATGTCAATAATCTTCTCCTTAATGAGAAAAAAACCAAATGTCTTAAATTTTCAACGCCCAATGTCCGACAAGTACCAATAAATGTTAAATTGAATGGAGTGGAACTGGACATTGTGGATTCAACTGCTTTTCTAGGCATCACTATAGACGCCAAACTGCAATGGGGCCCGCAAATAAACAAATTATCGGGTAGGCTTAGTTTGGCCGCGTTTGCTGTCAAAAAAATTCGGCACTTAACTGATGTGGATACAGCCAGAATAGTTTATTTCAGTTATTTTCATAGCGTGATGACTTACGGCATCCTCCTCTGGGGAAACTCTGCAGACATCAATACTATATTCGTCTTGCAGAAAAGGGCTGTCCGAGCTATTTATAATCTTGGGCCAAGGGTGTCGCTGAGACACACATTTAAGGAAATTAATATTCTAACTGTAGCGTCACAATATATATTTGAAAATTTAATATATGTTTATAAAAATATTTCGAACTTTGTCAAACTGTCTGATACTCATTCTTTGAACACTAGGAATAAACACAACCTTGCTGTACATGCTACGCGCCTCCACAGAATAAGCAACTCGTTCATGGGACAATGTATACGCTTTTACAATAAACTTCCCAATGATATACGTAATTTAACATTAAAGAAGTTCAAAATTGTAATTAAATCTAAACTTTGTAAAAAAGGATACTATAAAATTTCGGACTATTTAGATGACAAAAACGCTTGGGATTGAACCGCTCTTTAGCCTTTCCTTTTTTTTTATATACAATTTTTGCCATTAATTATTATATTATTTACTTCATTATTTTGATATTGTAATGTCGTTTAAATTGAAATGATTTCTTATATATAACCGCTATACATTGTAAATGTGAGTGAGATCTAGGCTGAGCGCTCTTCATTTCATTAATTCTCACGATAACTGATGCATGCTTGCACTCTGTTGCGACAGGTTAGCTCAAATAGTTATGGCACTTTCTTCAAAAGGCTATTCCACCCTATATTTGTCTCACATAAACCTTTACGTCATTACAATCTGTCTGGACTTTAAAATAGACTTTGACCCCTGAGTTTGTTTCGGCGTTTCTTCTCAGCGATAGTCATAGGAAATGCCGACGCCATCTAGTTTAAAAAAGACGTGTAAAAGTGATTGAAAAATCCTAATTGCAAAATAAATAATTTCATTTCATTTCATTTCATTTCATTTCATTTCATTTCATTTCATTTCAAGGCAACTTGTTCTGCTACTACATTGCTAATTAAATTTGTTAGGCGTTACACGTAACACGTAACACGTAAGTTTTCTATATGTGTTTCATCTGGTAGCATGCAATAGTCTCTGCTGTTCCGATCTTGACTGGACCTTACTTTACGAATCGTGAAATTCATATTCTGATCATCATGACTTTGCCTTCGGTTGTTGACGTGATTAATATAGTTGTCACTCGTCGAGTAATCGTGGCCTGTCTCTATCCTTGTAGAACGAACCGGAGTATTTGAATTGTCTATTTTAGGCTGCTTACATCTGCACTCTAAGCAGGTCCACTTAGTTTTGGTGTCCAAGTCCATATTGTTGCTATAATGACTTTTTGTGATGTTGGCACGTAGGAGGTCATACTCCTTAAGACACAGACAACATTGAAGGCTTTGACTATTCTCTATAGTATGTAAACAACCAGCGCATACGCCTAAATATGTCATTTCGAGAGGACTATTAAATACAAGTCGACCAGAAATGGAGCATGTATAAGATAAGAATGTGCAAAAAGAGTCGCCGATTCTTCCGACCTTGATATTTTCGGTGATAAATTTGGTTCATTTAAGAAAAATATCTATAATAAAATGTTACCGCATGAGTGATAGTAAATTTGTAGTTTTCCGATATTACTTACTATTGTTAATTGTTAAGATTGTTAAGATTGAATAATTGTTTCTAAATTTTAATTCTGCTATTTAAAACTTTTAGTGCTATGTTTTGAGCCACTTTTAAAACTATTATTTTTGTAACTAAATAATTTATAACGACGAGCTTTCCTATAATTTAGATACATGCGAGTGTAGACGACGTTCAGGCGCAAGGGTTGAAGCACCGAATGCGTAGGGATCTGCTGCAGTGAAATGAAAGTGGAAGTCCGGAATCACACTATTTATTTGCACTATTTTACACACACACGGGCAAACTATAACAAGTAGATACTAAACAAAAGAGAGTTTTAACAATAACTAAGTATAACAATAAAACTACTAAAACAATGGAGACTTCGAGAACAATGGGGCGCAGAGATACGTCTTACTCGTACTAGGTATGGAAGCGAACTACATTTAATGCGTCATTTGCACGCATATTTATACTATTGGGTGGGAGGCACAGGTAGTGCTTACAATATTTCGCCCACACAATTACATTTGACCAGTTATGGTTAACAAAAAATCTGTGCTGGCACGTATGGTGGCACAAGTAGTGCCCAATTCAAATCACCACGCGACGTAGCACGTGTTATTTAACATCCTAGACTTATTAATATACAATATTCTTAACTTATAGTCAAAACGGGGTAAACCTCATCGTACTTCCTTTACATTCCACCCCCTGTAAAAGGGTTCAGCCGATTACAACACCGTCGGTAGGAAGTACAATGATTTTTACTACAGGTCGGCGCAGGACCCCGTTTTTCGTCTTAACATCTACGACTCTTACTATGGCATCTTTGCCGTGATACACCGATTTCACGGTTCCTTTCAACCACTCATTACGCGATTTGGCATCGTCCGTAATAACAACTACATCACCCACTTTCACGTTAGGCACATTATTGTTCCACTTGCTTCGTCGCTGGAGAGTGGGGAGGTACTCCCTTAGCCAACGCTTCCAAAAAACGTCGGCTAGGGCGTTTACTCTCCTCCACTGTTGCTTGGAGTCGATGTCTCCGCTGAGCTGAGGCGCGAACGTAGAGCACCCTGATGCCGTACCCAGCAGCAAATGGTTGGGCGTGAGGACCACAGGCTGGTCAGTATTGCAAGCGACGTACGAGAGGGGCCGGCTGTTGATAATCAGTTCGGCCTCGGTGAGGAGGGTGTAGAGGACCTCCTCACGTGGTGCGTTCTCCTTTAGGGTGACCCTCAGCGCGTTTTTTACTGATCGCACTAATCTCTCCCAGCAGCCTCCCATATGTGGTGATGCGGGAGGGTTGAAGTGCCAGTCGATGCCTTTTCTCGTGGCCTCATCGCGCACCAGCCCGTGATCGAGCTCCTTCAATGCGGCTCGCAGCTCGTTGTCCGCCCCGACGAAGTTGGTGCCTCTGTCACTGTAAATGTGGGATGGTTGCCCGCGGCGCGCTATCATGCGCCGCAGAGCTAGAATTGCGGAGTCGGCACTCAATGAGGCTGCCAACTCGAGGTGAATGGCGCGTGTCGTGAGGCAGGTAAATAAAACGCCCCACCTCTTCTCGCGACGCCTTCCGATCGCCACCATCATGGGCCCGAAATAGTCTACTCCGCAGTGGACAAACGCCCTCTTGGAAGGCTCTAATCTCGCCGGTGGCAGATCGCCCATCTTCGGCGATGTCGGCTTGGCCTTCCTGATTCGACATGTTTGGCATTTCCCTATCACCGATTTTACGGTGGCTCTCAAATTCGTTACCCAGTATTTTTCGCGGATATTATTGAGTACCGTTTCTTGATTCGCGTGAAGGGCAGCTTCATGATATTTTAATATCAACCTTCTGGTGAGCGAGTGTCGGCCATCTAAAATTATTGGGTGTTTTTCATCAAACGTTAGCGTTTCGCTTGCGCTAAGTCTTCCACGGACTCGTAGGAGGCCGTCCTCATACAGCATCGGGTCTAACGACTTTATTCTGCTGTTTTTCGGCACTGTCAGCCCTTGACGTAATGCTCTGATCTCTGTGGGATAGCTTCCCTGTTGTATCTGAGAAATCAGGAACAATTCGGCCGCCATCAGGTCGCTTGCTTGCAGCTCGGGCGTAGGGCGGCGTTTGCGACACATGTCGACGAAGATTCGTACGCGTGCCGTGACACGTACAGCGCGTGTCCATGTTGGCATCTCCCCTAGGTCGAGCAGCGTAGAGTCGGTTGCGGTCGTCACGTGTACCCTCTGAACCCTCTCGAGGTCCGCGTCCACCGCGACTACTTCGTCGAGCACCGGCCACCGCTCCTGTGGACTGAGAAGAAAAGAGGGGCCCGAGAGCCACTCTTCGCAGTTATTGGGCCAATCCAACCTGGTAGCCTTGTCGGCAGGATTGTCCGCCGAAGGAACCCAGCGCCAGTCATTTCTTTTTGACCTTCTATCTATCTCCGCGAGTCTATGCGAAACGAACCTCTGGAATTCGTACGCTTCTGACGAAATCCATTTTAATACTGTGCGACTATCGGTCCATAGAAACCTAGACTGTATATCTAGACCTAGCTCTGTTTCTACCGTGCATGCTAGTCGGGCAGCGAGAACGGCGGCTTGTAGCTCAAGCCGTGGAATTGAAATCACTTTCTGCGGGGAAACTCTAGCCTTGCCTACCACCATAGCGGCCTGTCTATCTCCGTTGGAGTTCCTGCCTACTATGTATGCCACGGCGGCATAAGCAAGCTCACTCGCGTCCCCGAAAACGTGTAGCTCTAAACCTTCTGGCTGAAGGCCGTACCACCTGGGTACTTTAAAGTCACGCAACACGTGCAGGTTGTCTAACCACGATTGCCAGACTCGTGCGTCCGGCTCTTGCAGCTTTTCGTCCCATTGGATTCCCGACCGCCAAATCCTCTGCATCAGGACTCTAGACTGTATAATACATGGGTACAGAAAACCCAGAGGGTCAAAAATTGACATAATTACTCGTAGAAATTCTCTCTTCGTCGGTACTACCTTCCCGGTTATAATGTCTACGGGCAATTTCTTAAATGAAAGGTCAAACGCCAAGTTGTCTAACTCTGGTGACCAGAATATCCCTAGCGTACGCTCCGGCGTATGTTCTGCTTTCTCTAACACTACTCTATCTGGCATGTCAGATTTTAGCTTTACCCTAAGCTCAGGCGAATTGGTGACCCACCCCCGTATATTAAAACCACCGGTGGCATGAATCTGGGTCACTTCTTCTACTAATTTACCGGCTTGCTCTACAGTCCAAACACTATCCAAATAATCATCCATGTAGTGATTTGATTTAATTGCTTTTACGGCCTCGGGGTATAAGGATTCAAATTTATCGGCATTCTTGTTTAGTATATAAATTGCCGTAGTAGGGGAAGAGACAGCGCCAAATATCATTGACTTCATGACGTGAACGGAAGGTTCTTTATCTTGGGGTGCACTTCTCCATAGGAATAACTGTGCCCCCTGATCTTCCTCTCTGATCCGAACCCTCAAAAACATGTCGGCTATATCGGCCGAGAAAGCTATGGGTCCTAGTCTAAATTTAAATAGAACACTCAACAACGAATTTAACAAGTCTGGGCCTGTGAGTAGGTTGTCATTTAGACATGTACCTTGATAGGTAGCGGCGGCATCAAACACGAGTCGGAGCTTTCCCGGTTTATTGGGATTCACTACCCCAAAATGAGGCAGATACCAAACCGGGCTAGCCTTAAACCTACCGTCTACTTTCTCAGCGTATCCTTCGCTCACTAATCGCTCCACCTGTCTAGTGTAAGCCTCTGCATAGAGCGGATCTCTTTTCATCCGTCTTTCTATGCCTTCTAGACGGCGGCGTGCCTGACTATAATTGTTCGGTAACTCTGTGTTATCTTTCTTCCATAGTAACCCTACCTCCCATTGTGTTTCATTTGTTGTGCGACGACTAGTGCTATCTAATAAGGCCTTTGCCCTTTCGATGTCATGATGTTTGCGCGTGCTCTCTACTATGCCTATCGATTCTAGCTCAAACTGAGTTTTTACGATATCGTGCAAGTCGGGCAACGAAATACTGACATAGTTGACTGATTCCTCGTTACAATATCTACCCCCGCTACCAAACGGACCGTGAATGACCCACCCTAATCTGGTCAAAGAAGCAACTGGCTTACCGGATTTTCCTCGGCGGATGTCCTGGTTGACGAGGAGCTCCCAGTTATCTTGACCCAGCAACAGCAGCGGTCTGGCTCCCCTCATCTCCTCGCAGCCCAAGTCGCGGAGGTGAGCGCTCTCCTCGATAGTCACGGCAGGGATCGTTTGCGGCGGCAAGTTGAGGTTCGTAATAGTACGACATCGTACGCTGTAACACTTTCCATTCGGGCCTTGAACGTCCACTACCACTTTTCTCGAAGTTGAGTCTGTCACTTCGTGTCCACGCGCACTTATTATCGTTAACGGCACAATGGGTCCCTCTAAATCGTTCGCGAGGGAATTATCTAGTAGCGACACTGTGGCACCATCGTCCAACAATGCGTAACACTCCGTTTTGTTGTCACCAATCTTCACCGGTATGATCTTGAGTAACGCCTTCGCTCGGCCTTCACCCACGTTGGTGACGCTTTCAGGAGCGTTAGAGCTGTCACTTTTGTCTAAGTGTAGTAATATATGATGTGCATAGCCGCATTTTTCACACCGCTTCGCTCTGCAGTGTCTTTTCGAGTGCCGCTTTCCTAGGCATTTGAAACAGAGCTTCTTTTCTTTCACAAATTCCCAACGATTGTCGACACTCATATCTGCAAACGTGCCGCAGTCTTGTAAGGCGTGGCTCTTCTGACAAGACACACATTTCGTGTCTTGTTGACCTGTCTTTTCCTCGTCAGGGGAAGCCTTTCCTTCGCACTGTACGTTCACACGTTGCGCGTGTCGTGGGAATTGCGTTCTAGCGAGCGTCTGTGCCTTGTTTCTGACACCTGAAGTAGCGGGTGCGGCAGTGGGCATATACATTTGCGTATAAAAGGAGCTGGCGCGGGATAGATGCGCTAGGAAATTGGCCAATATCTCCAGGCTAGGAGACACTCTGAGATCTACACCCTGCGTGTTCTCTAATCCCATGGCAAAATCTCCATATTGAGCTCGCTGCACTGGAGTGAGTTTGGATAGCAATTCACTTACCAGCTGTGGGTTGTTTAGATATCCCTCGGCACGAATATTCCTCAGGAGCGAGACACAATTACGCACTGTAGTGGCGAACTTTCTGAGTTCACGTCCGCTCTCTGTCACTCGAGGTAAACTCCGCACCTTTTGTAATGCACACTCTAACACGAGATTGGGATGTCCGAACTCTTCTTCCAGGGCCTTCATAATGTCCGTGGGATTCGTGGAACTGCGCATCAAGTCCTCTACTGCGATCTTCGCGTCGCCCTGTAGAGACGTCTTCAGTCGAGCCAAGTTTTCATGCGGCTTGAACTCGTACATATGCGTCGTATCCCAATACATATTCTTATAAGAAATCCAATCAGATGGATTACCGTTGAAGTGCGGCAACTCATATGCCTGTCGCGGCACTGGTCTTGGTCGGGCGAGATTTGTGATAGCCTCTGCCAGCTGATCAATCTTTCGATCTCTTCGGTCATACGAAGTGTCTCTTCGTCTGTCTTCATACCTGCGGTGTTCATTTTCTGCATACTGCGGTCGTGGTGTACGCTCCCATTCCAAAATATCGCGGGTCGGATCTGACAGCGCTGATATCTGCGGAGCACTGTGCACAATATTCACGGCCGGAGTCGCTAACAACGTAGGTACGGGATGCCGATGACTGGCGGGCGCGGGT
Organism: Shargacucullia verbasci; assembly: GCA_947562105.1. Classification (NCBI taxonomy): domain Eukaryota; kingdom Metazoa; phylum Arthropoda; class Insecta; order Lepidoptera; family Noctuidae; genus Shargacucullia; species Shargacucullia verbasci. Next base: position 15,411,209 of record OX387281.1, on the reverse strand, counting down.
GGCTCCCGGGTCGCGACTATCTCGGGCGCTCGACTCACTGGCGGCGCACGCGACGCGGATAACTCGCGATACGCAGACTGTGCGTGTATTGCGGGCGATTCACGGGTCGCGGCACGCTCGGGTAGTTCACGGGGCGCAGCCGACGCGGAGGGCGCGCAATGTTCGGACGATTCGCGGGGCGCTGCCATAGCGGGTGGCGCGCGCGACGTACACGGTAACACTTCCACTTGTTGAGGCGTCGTATTGATCCACTCTTCAACTCGTCGTGTCGTTTCTTCGTCTGAACTAGATTCCTCCGCGGCTGCATCGATCTCTGCTAGATCGGCTTCGAGTTTCTTCTTCACTAGGTTCTCTCGGAGGCGCACTAACTCACACTCAGCTTCGTATTCGATGCGCTTGCGAAGATATTCCGCACTTTTTCTGCTGCTTTTCGAAGATACGCGGCTTGAACGTGAACGGTGACTTCTCACACTGACTTGCTCCGCTACCGGCTCCAATGGTGGCTTTTCACTGTGGTCAATTAGTCGACCACCCACCACGGGGATAACTGGGGCAGGCACTGGCGTAGTCGTTAACGCGACCGACGGCGAGCCCGGTGCTATTTCTGAAGGCACACCCGAATCCGTCACTCTGTCTTCCATCGCTGTACGGCGAGCACTTTTTTCAGCGGCTAACTTGCGCAGCTTGCTCCTTGTGGTAACTGCACTCTTGTCGCTCATGGTTTCCACTTATCTACGCAGATCCGGCTCGAAGGACCAGAATTGTAGACGACGTTCAGGCGCAAGGGTTGAAGCACCGAATGCGTAGGGATCTGCTGCAGTGAAATGAAAGTGGAAGTCCGGAATCACACTATTTATTTGCACTATTTTACACACACACGGGCAAACTATAACAAGTAGATACTAAACAAAAGAGAGCTTTAACAATAACTAAGTATAACAATAAAACTACTAAAACAATGGAGACTTCGAGAACAATGGGGCGCAGAGATACGTCTTACTCGTACTAGGTACGGAAGCGAACTACATTTAATGCGTCATTTGCACGCATATTTATACTATTGGGTGGGAGGCACAGGTAGTGCTTACAATATTTCGCCCACACAATTACATTTGACCAGTTATGGTTAACAAAAAATCTGTGCTGGCACGTATGGTGGCACAAGTAGTGCCCAATTCAAATCACCACGCGACGTAGCACGTGTTATTTAACATCCTAGACTTATTAATATACAATATTCTTAACTTATAGTCAAAACGGGGTAAACCTCATCGTACTTCCTTTACATGCGAGATTCAAAATTGTAAGACTGATAGTGGGTTAATGCTATGTATGTATTTAGTTGGTAAGCCATTATACATAAATAAATAAATAAATAAATTCTCAAGATCGAACGTAGGCCTGGCAATTCACGTATCTCAAGAGTGCTTCAACTAGCAATACCAGCAATATCGTCTTGTTGTTTATAAGTGAAATTAGATATCTGTTTCTCACCAGTGGTGTTAAAAAGCGAAGATTGGAGGTGGGGATATGTGACCAATTGACCATATAAGGTAGCGTTTGTGTCCGTGCCGAGCACTGAATCACCGGCAAGCAGCGAATAGGAGCGTAACGCACTGTGTGACTCACCGCTGTTGACTTGCTCTTCGTTAGTGTTGTTGATACTGGTACCGTTCGTGTTTCTTTGTTTTGTTTTGTAGGAACTTAATTTTATTAGTTAATAGTTTTAGTTTTATGTCACACTATTGTCTCGTCGTACACTAAATTTCTGATATAAACAGGGTTCAAATACAGCAAAAAATTTTTTTTTTTACGTAGCGACTTGTAACACGTCCATCGCTCAGCGCGCGAACAAAAACAAACAGGGGGTTGCGGCGTGTTGCGCGTCCTCCTCCTACGTCGAGCGGGATCGGCCCTCTCCCGATCCCGCTCAGCGGTCTCCTTCTGGAGCATGACTGCTTCACAGAAGGAGATCACTGCCCCCAGTTTTCCGATTTTGCCAGCATATTTTTTTTTTTTAAATTTATTTATCCATTTATTTCAGGCATCTAGGCCCATATAAACATATACAATACCATATAAAACTTAAAAATACTATAAATATATATTACATAATAACTAAAACTAGTGCACACGAAGTGTCGGCGTCGTGTTTCGCTGACTGGTGTCATGTAGGCGGCCACGAAACCGACGATACACAACACCTTTCGGCCATAACTCTTCCTTGAGGAACTTTTCGAGATGGTGTGTCGGAACTCGCACCACGAACGACTTGAAGTTCGTGTTGTGACGCGGCTCCAACCTCTCGACCCTCAAGGTCCAGTTGGTCTTGACGCGCACGTATTCCACGATCTCCTCAACCTTCATAGAGTGTTGCAATCTGGACACGTAGAGCAGCGTTGTCGGTACTGCTGGTCGTAGCAGCATGTTGGGTCCTACCAGCGCAGTACCGCACTGGTTCCGACAAGGAGGCTTCTTCTTCTTCCTCTTCTCGACCTTGATGAAACCATCCTTGTCGCTCATGTCCTTCTCTGGACCCTGCCTATTCAGAACCTGTTTTGGTTTTGACAGGCTCCGTTTACCCCCCTTTGCTTTGTCCGCTATTTTAACCTGCGAGTTTTGTAGCTCAACAGGCTTTTTAGCGGCGGCTGCAATTGCTGCGTAGGCTCGTTTGGGGGTCGCTGAACCTACACAAGTCGTCGTCTCCACCGGTGTCGATGCAGGGACGGCCACGGCACACGTTGCAACGCGTGCATTCTCGGCAGCTGGTGACGCATTCGAGCCCGCCGACTCGAAACTGCAGATGGAGGCGTTTTGTGCCCCGCGACGCGTGTTCACATTCGCGTTGCTAGGTGACCTACTTGCAGAAATTGCATTGCGCAATAACGCTACTTCTGCCCGTAGATCACTGATGGTGTTATTGGACACCTCCAGCTGATGCTGCATCTCGACCTGGCTTTGCTTCAGGAGTGTAATGTCCTTCAGCAGCCTGGTGACATCTACGTGGTCGAAAGTGACGGGAGGCAGCTTGTGCAGATCCTTCGCCACAAATTCAGGCACGTCGTCCGGGTCGGTCTCCTTCAACAGCGTTATGATGTCCTGGAGATTCTTTTCTGTGCCATCCCTTTGCCGAGACGGCATTTGGCTGAGTTTGCCGAGCGTCGTGAACAGCAGCAACTTGGCACTGCTGATGTCCTCCTCCTTAAAAGATGACTTAAAGATCTGCAAGATGCTGACCTCGTCCATGTAGTCGATGGCATGCTTGATGAATGCCAGAACTTCATTGGCTATGAGCGTTTGAGTACTCAAGGTAAATCCGGGCAGCGGCTAAAGCCGCGCAATTCGCGAATGTAATAATATTCACTCGGAGCAGCGAAAACGCGACCGTACTCGACCGCGCATCGCAACCGACTTCCCAGCATAGCCGATACTATGGCTGGCAGAGAGAGATCTTGCCCGATCTGGTCGACCAGAATCTGCCACTCCGCAGCCCACGCAGGGCACGCCTCGAGCGTGTGCTGTGCAGTATCCTGGCCGCCTCCTCCACAATGGTGGCAAGCTGCCGTAGCCTCGCGGCCGATTCTATTCAGGTATTCACCGAAGCAACCGTCCCCGGTGAACACTTGCGTCAATCGGTATGTGACGCGCTCGCTCCTCTTGAGCCAGGCTCCGAAGTGAGGCAGTATCGATTCGACAACGCGCTTGGGCAGCAGTCTGTGCATGGCACCTACTACCCTCTCGACTCGGGGGACCAGGCGTTCGAAGTGCTCTTCGAAGCCCCACCGACTGTCCAAGGTGAGCCCCAGGTACTTCATGTACCGGCCCACCTCGACCTGCGCGTCACCAACGCGTACCCGCGAGCTGGGAGGTTCCCTGCCGCGAGGCAGTTTGTGGAAACATAGCGCCTCGGTTTTGTGCGGCGCTATCTCCAGACCCAGCGCGCGGATCTCAGCCACGACTGTTGCCACCGCTTGCTCGGCAAGCCGGATGGTTTCTTCCCAGGTGTCATCGCCGGCCAACACCAATGTGTCGTCGGCATAACAGACAATGCCGACGCCGGCGAGGAGATCGACACGCAGGACCGCGTCATGGGCGAGATTCCACAACAGGGGGCCCAGAACCGACCCCTGTGGAACCCCACACGTGATCCGCCTCCGCTGGACGCTACCGTCCCTGCCCACGTAGCGAATGCGCCTGTCGCGCAGATACGCCCCAACGATGCCTCGCAGGTAGGGGGGGACCTCATGGTGTTCCAGGGCCCCCCGAATCGCGCCTCACGGGAGAGAGTTGAAAGCGTTGACAATGTCAAGACTGTCAGTCAACGCCACTCCCCCCCGCCGGGACACTACCTGTTCCGACAGCAAGCGGACGCGGAGAATCGCGTCCACGGTGGATCGCCGCTGCCGGAAGCCAAACTGGCTATCGGCGAGGTCGGGATCCACTCGCGACAGGTGCTCGACTAATCTCCGGGCAACTATTCTTTCGAATAGCTCCAAGTCTCGTCGAGCAGGCAGATGGGACGATATGCAGAGGCAGAATCTGCGGCCCTGCCTTCCTTCTGGATCAGAACCAATCCGGCTTCCTTCCAGCCGGAAGGGAACACGCTCTTACGCAGGCAGCTTGTGAACAGCCTCAAGCGGTCCCCCACGACAGCCATCGCAAGCACCCACACCCGTCCCGGAATGCCGTCAGGTCCGGGTGCGGTGTTGCGAGCCTTCAGGCGGCCAACGACTCGGTCAAGCTCCCCTTCCGAAATCTCCAGCTCTTCGGACCACTCCGAAGGAGCTGTAGGTGGAGAGGGACCCCGAGGGAGTTTCTGGTCTCCTACCGGGCACGTCCCCAGGTGGCGGATAGGGGAACGCCGCACAGATATGTGCGGTACCGGGTTTATCCCGGCGCGGACCAAAACCAGAAGACGGGAGTTGGGACAGGGGACCTCACCCCTCAAAAAAGGAAAAAACATGAATGGCGACTAGCAAAAAGAATTTACCCCAGGAGGGTACCGACTGCACTGCAGTCGGAGAATCCCTCACCGGGGCCTCGGCCCCGGTCTGCCCCTCGTATTCTGGGGGGGGCAACTACCGCCTTCAAAAGGATACCACTGCTCTCGGTGTGGAGTCGGTTACCGGCTCTAACTCGAGTGTAGAGGCAAAGGAGGAAAGCGCCACGCCTCTGGACGCTGCGGCAGCAGTGTCGCAAATGGTGCTGACCCGGTCAAGGAAACGACCGGGTAATTCCGGCCGTTGACGGGGCGAGTGAATCGGAAGAGTCGGACACATCTCAGATGTCGCTCGCCTCGTCCGTAACCTCGCTAGCGTCCCGTACGCGTAAGCGGGCGCTGCCGAAAGGAGCGCAGCTGCCGGCAGCTAAAAAGCCGGTGGGAACAAATGCCGCGGCAGGCGAAACGGAGGTGGAGCTACTCGGGCTCCCATCCACCACCCGGGCGAAGGCTAAATTGCCTAGCCCTGAGGACTTGGCGAGGGGTATGCAGGCGCAGCCAACGTTCGAGTTGAACGCCTGCATTGAAGCCAGTCTCCTCGCGGTAGAGCAGGTTGCGGACAAATCCCGCAATCTTAAAGGGGAATATGCCCACCAGCTCCGCATGGCTGTGCGGCGGGCGAAGGCGGCGGCCTTGGTGAAGGAGCAGAGGTGCCTTTCACCTGGAGCAGGCGTCGAGAGGTTGGAGAGGGAGAACGTGGATCTGCGCTCCCAGATTGCCAGCCTTTCGGCGCAAATTACCAGGATGTCGGCGGAGATCAGCCTTCTCCGCGAACAAGGAGATCCTCAGGCGGGCTCCAGTAAGGCTGCCACAACGGCAGTGACCTGGGCCGTGGCTCCGACAGGTATATCTGCCGATGCCGAAGCCAACCTTCGGCGCTCCATTGCCCTCGAAATCGGGAGCATGATGGACGCCAAGTTGGCCTCCTTAGAGTCCCGGCTCCTGCCGGAAAAGCGAATTCGCCCACCCCTCGCGGCCGACACCAGGAGGGCAGGCTCTGCGCCAATTATACCGACGCCCGATTTACAGGCGCCGGTTGTACAGGCGCCACCTGCCGAGGTGTCTTCCCCTGACTCCCAAGATGGGACGAATGGGAAAAAGAAGAGGCGCCGCAATGCGGCCAAAGTGGCTTCAGTTGCGGAGCTACCAGCTGTGCCAGCCGCGGGTGCGGCATCCGCTGCACTGGAGCAGCTTGCTCCACATGCGGTGGCATCAAACTCACAGGCGACCCAAGCTGGGAGCGCATTGGCCGCTGGGGTTCTGTGGTCGACGGTGGCCAAGAAGGCAAAGGCGAAGAAGTCGCCTGCCCCGCCACCTGCGGCCACATCCGCACCGCCGGCGAAATCTCCCCCTAAGGGGAAGGCCACGAATAAAAAAATAAAATAAAATAAGCCTTTATTGCTGTTGGAGTTTTAACTTAATTAACTAGACATTACTTTCTAAAAGAAAAAGATAACAATAGAGGTAAGAACAATAATTTTTTTTTTAACTTAAACTAAAACTTATTCTCGGCATTCGGCTTATCTCTCCTCTTAACAGCTTGTCTTTCGACAAAGGCCTCCTCTAAGGATTTCCATTTGTTTCTATCCTTTGCTGAACGTAACCATTCTGGTCCAGCTACTTGCTTCAAATCGTCTTCCCATCGCTTTGGCTGTCTTCCTCTACTTCTTCTGCTTTCTCGTGGGTACCACTCCGTTATTATTCTGGTCCATTTCTCTTTCTTTTCTCTCAGCATATGTCCTATCCAACGCCATTTTAATTTTCTGCATACTGATTGAACTTTTCCAAACTTAGTCTTTCCTTTGATCTTTTTTAATTGTATTTTATCCCTTCTTCTTACTCCCAATACGCTCCTCTCTATCCCATTCTGACATATATTTAATTTATTTTGCAGTTGTTCAGTTAAGGCCCAAGTTTGGCATCCGTATGTAAGACATGGCAGTATGCAAGCATTGAAAACTTTTCGTTTCTCTGCCATAGGCATTTCTTTATTTTTCATTACTTCGCTCAACGACCAGAATCTCTTCCAAGTGTGTGCTATTCTTCTTTCTATTTCTTTCTGCATGCTCTGTATCGGTGATACTAATTGTTCCAAATAAATATATTCGCTTACATATTCTAACTGCTGATTGTTAACTGTAATAGCATTTTTTTGAGAGGAATTGCTCATTACTTTTGTCTTTTTTATATTCATCGTGAGCCCTGCATTTGCACTTTCATCTGATAATTGCTGTAGCATTTTTTCCAAAGTCATCGGGCATTCGGAGAAAAGTATTAAATCATCAGCGAATCTCAAATGACTCAGGTTGTCTCCGTTCACGTTAAATCCGAAATTATCCCAACCCAGTCTCCTAAAGATCAACTCCAATACAGCTGAAAATATCTTCGGCGAAATAGGGTCACCTTGACGGACGCCTCTTTCTATCGGGAACTCTTCACCTGTCCTTTCCAGTTTTATTTGTGCTGTGCTTTTCCCATAAATGATTTTTAGTATGCGTATGTACTTTTTATGGACCCCTTGTTGTTCTAATGATTCCCATATGTAGTGGTGTTCCAGTGAATCAAACGCCTTGTTAAAGTCAACGAAACCCAAATAATATATTTTGTTGTATTCTTTGTATTTCTGAAGTATCTGGCGTAGGACGTGTATGTGGTCAATGGTCGAGAAGTTGCTCCTAAATCCAGCTTGCTCCATCGGCTGGTTTTCATCAAGGGTGTTAGTTAGTCTAAAGAGTAATATTTTAGAAAATACCTTGTATATATTAGACATTAAGCTTATTGGCCTATAATTGCTAATATCCCCTTTGTCTCCTTTTTTGTGCAACAAAACTATCATTGATTTCGTCCAATCTTCTGGGATAACTTCTGCTGTTATTATTTCGTTAAACAGATTGGTTAATTTAGGGACAATTACCGGCATGGATATTTTAAGAAGTTCATTGGTGATTTGATCGGGACCGGGTGCTTTGCCTAACTTCTGCGTAGTAATAGCTCTTTCTGTTTCTTCTTTTAGAATAGGTGGTATAGGTTCAGTATCTTGCGTGTCGTCTGTCGTAGTCGTAGCAAGTTTGTTATTTTTGCTTTTGTATAGCTCCTTATAATATTCCGTAGCAATATTTAATATATCCGATCTTTTTGTAGTATTTTTTCCTTGTTTGTCCTTCATGTTTGGCATCCAATTCTTCTTGGATTCTAATTCTTTGAACGCTTTCTTTACTCCGCTTGTTTTCTTGATATGATATTGGAAAGTATTTGCCCTTTTTTGCTTTCTGTCTTTCCTTATATGTTTGTTGATATTTTTACTTATTTCTGCGATCTCTTTTCGTGTTTCTTTATTTTTCTTGCCTTGTAACAGCAATTTTCTTTCTTTAAGTAATTGAATTGTTTCGGTGGATAGTGTGGCTTTATTATTTGTAGACACTTTTCGAGCTACAGATTTGAGAGTATTTACAAAGTCGCAGTATGTCGCATCAATTGGTTTATTGTATTCTTTCTCTTCTCTTCTCTCTAGGATTTCTTTTAAGCTGTTCGTTATCTCTGCGTTATTTTTAATGTCCACATAGGGAACCGATTCAATGTGCAGCCTTCGACTTTTCTTTGTATGTGTCCCTCGTAACGTAGCACGAATCATTTTATGGTCCGAGTTAAAATTTAAATTATGTAAGATTGACAGATCTTTAAAAACTTTTGGTTTATTGGTCATAATGTAATCGATTTCATTTTTAAAGAGTCCATTTGGGGAAGTCCATGTCCATTTCTTATTCTTTTTCTTTTTGAAGAAACTATTCAGGATACTTAGTTTATTTTCTAAACCGAAGTTAACCAGTCTTTGTCCGTTTTTGCTCCTGTTGCCATTACCGTGTCTTCCTACAGTGTACTCTTCGCCACTTTGACATTCCCCAATTTGTCCATTGAAATCACCCATTATTATTATATTTTTGTGAGCAGTATCAACAGTACTTTGTAATTTTTGGTAGAATTCTTCTATTTTGTTTATATCTTGTTTTTTATCTGCTTCGGTTGGCGAGTAAACCTGGATAATTGACCATAATTCATCTCTGCTATTTTGTGCGGGAAGTTTTATGTTGAGTAATGCTATTCTTTCGGATATGCCTTTCAATTCCTCGATTCGGTCGGTGTATTTCCTTTTTATCAAGAAACCAACACCGTATAGCCCTGGTGTTTCTCCTTTGTAGTGCAGTATATACTTCCCGTGGTCTTCTATCCCTTCTCCTAGTCTTCTCACTTCGCTTATTCCAATAATATCCCAATTAATTTCGTCGATTGCTGTTTCTAGTTCCATGAGTTTCTCTGGGGATCTTAGTGATCGTGTATTAAGCGTCGCTATGTGTATGTCGCAGTTATTATTCTTTTTTTGTTTATCTATCCTTAGAGGGTGTTGGTCGTTTTCCCCCACGATGACCAGTCGGCTTGGGGGAGGGTTTATTTTTGTTTCTTTGTTTTGTTGTATTTTCCGATTGCCGAGCATTAGTTGCTACTGTTGCTTGTTTGTAGGGACGTTAGTAAGAGAGTTAGATCTCATTCTCATCACGTCAAATGCGTTGGTTCTATTGGCCTTAAAGGGTACGATGACTTGTTGTTTTTTAGGTTGAAAGTCGGAAGAGTCTGAAGAATGCGGTGAAGAGGAAGTTTCCCTTTTTCTTTTTTCGTTAGTTGTTTCATTTTCCTTCACTACAAGCTTGTCATATTTCAAAAACGCTATTTTCCCCTTATTCCTTTCTTCTATCAATTCCGCCTGTAACGCCTTCCTTTTAGCCAGAACTTCCTTTGGATAGTCTTCCGTGACATATATCTCCTTGAGATCTTTTTTATTTTTCATTATCTCGTTTTTTTTTCCACCCGTTTACGAAAGAACAGAAGACTGGCCTCGGTTTGTTACCTTCTATTCTTCTTTTCCCTAATCGGTATAAATTGTTTATTGCAAACAAAAAAACTACTTGTTGGGACTGCATACCGGCCACCATGGTTAGACATAGACATTTTTCTTGACGCAATCACAGACAGTACATGCGCTTTGGCTCCATATGACAATCTCATTCTATTAGGAGACTTTAATGTGAATATGCTTGATACTAATAGCTCAAAGACTAAGAAACTTATACATTTTTTGAATTACAGCAATATTGAACAGATAGTTTCCACGCCCACGCATTTTGTAGGTGATAGTGCTACGTTGATCGATGTAATATGTACAGATGCTAAGCACCGATGCGTATCAGTGGATCACATTAGTGAACTGGGACATCATGCGTTCGTAACATGCAATATTCTTTTTAAAAAACAAAAAGCTGTTAAGAAAGTCCTCACATATCGTCCAATCAACGATATCTTATTTGAACATTTTCAAAAGGATTTGGATGCGATTCCATGGGGTGAAATATGTGGTTTACAAGACTTGAATCACATGGTACACGCTTTTAATTCATACGTGACTTGGCTTTTTGACGTCCATGCTCCGATTAAAACTAAAATATTCCAAAGTCAACCAACGCCCTGGATAACTGACAGCATAAAGTTAATGTTTAAACTGCGAGATGCTGCACGCTGTCGAGCTCGAGAAACAAATAATGAAGCGCACATCAAATATTATTTAGATTTGAAACATCAAGCCATTTCTGCTTTATATAATGAGAAAAAGGCATTCTTTACAAAATATATCAATGAAAAAGCAAATGACTCAAGAGTGTTGTGGTACAATCTAAAAAAACATGTGCTTCCAGTGACTCGAGACGACAGTATGCTTTTGGGACAGTTTGACGACCCAGATGCTATAAATGCTGCATTCCTCGACATTCCAGGTAATCCAAATGTTAGCATATCCCACTTAACATATTTCGAATTTAATCGACATGGCCCAGCAGAATTTTCTATGAAACCCACTGATCCCGAAACTATTTTTAAAATTATTAAAAATATATCTACAAATGCCCAAGGTATTGACGGTATATCGAAAGAAATGTTATCACTTACTCTCCCGCAGTCACTTCCAGTAATAACAGAGATTATTAATAGATCAATCAAATCAAATAAATTTCCTGATTTGTGGCGAGTTGCAATAGTACGGCCATTGCCGAAAAATAACAATTGCCGTGTGTATCCAAGGTGTTAGAGAGGGTAGTGTACATTCAGGTCACTAAATATCTGGAAACAAACTCAATTCTTCCGGAACTACAGTCGGGCTTTAGGAAGGGACGCGGGACTACTACAGCCTTAGCAGATGTCGTGGACAATATCCTCGAAGCCAGAGATACTGGGGAGGGATCGATAATGACACTACTCGATTTTTCCCGCGCATTTGACTGTATCAATAATTCAGTATTACTTTCAAAACTCGCATATTACGGTTTTAATTGCGAGACCATACAATGGTTTGACAGTTATCTGTCAAACAGGTCTCAGCAGGTCGAGATATGTATGAAGGACGGTTCGACGCTATTATCCTCCCCCCGACTCGTACCCAGGGGAATTCCACAAGGATCCCTATTAGGTCCTCTTCTTTACATATTGTATAGTGCTGATATTACTTCATGCTTTCGTAACTGTAAATATCATATGTATGCAGATGATACCCAATTATATTTTTCTTTTAATGCAAAAAATACAGCGTCCGCTGTACAAACAATAAACGCGGAACTCGAGGCGGTCGCTTCTTGGTCTAGTAGAAATTCACTGATACTTAACGCTCAAAAATCTAAATTCATGGTTATGGGCAGCAAAAATTAAATACAATCAATCTTGTCTGCTAAACCCGAGGTTAAAATCCTAGGGGTTAACATAGAAAGGGTAGAAACTGGGAATAACCTTGGTCTACTAATTGATCCGCAACTTCGTTTTGAGGGTCACGTTAATAATCTGGTCAAGAACTGCTTCTACCGGTTAAAGGTTTTGTACAGGATAAGGAAGTTTCTCAGTGACACAGTTCGTAAAAGACTCGTCGAGAGCCTGATTTTATCAAAAATGAATTACTGTGACGCTGTGTATGGCCCATGTCTACTGTCCCGCACAGATCGCTTAATTCAGCGGGTACAGAATGCGTGTGCACGATACTGCTTCAGTATACCCCGGAGGAGTCATGTTACACCGTACTTGAATAAACATGATATGTTAAAAATGGCAGCGAGACGAAAACTACATTTAGCTAACTTATTATTTGGAGTTATTACAACAAAAAAACCAGAGTACCTATTTAAAAAACTCAATTGGAGGCAGGACCATTCAACTCGTTCCACGTCAAATCCGCTCTCGATGCCGAAATTTAGAACGACAGCCTTCAAGGGATGTTTTAAGCATGCCGCCAGTCGCTGTTGGAATACGATACCCCCTCCCATTAGATCCCTGAAAACAAATACAAGTTTTAAATACCATCTTAAAAAACATCTCCTGGTTGATCAAAAAAAAAAAGAACCTATTTACGTTTAAAATACAACAAACTTACCTAACAGTTATGATCCATCGGCGAGTACGTCGTATCCAAAGCGGCCGGAAGTGGCGTGTTTTAACACTCAATTTGAAATTCTGGGAAGCGCATCCAAACTAAACAGTTGCGTCATTACATTTGTATTCACCTTTAAGAAGAAAAACAACTAGATGATTCGATAGGTTATACATTAATTACGTCATGTTCTGAATGTGTCGTCTAGCTAGACGTCTCGTGCGCTCCGTCGGCATCGCGTCGTCGATGTGTATGTGATGCTTGGTCGGCTGTAAGCTGTAAGACGTGTGCGCCGGTGACTGCGGCGACATCTCGCCCCACCCGGCTGCGAGCGGCCGTACCTTGCACGAGTGAGCGGCAGAACCGAATGTGAGAACGAGAAAAAAAAAAAATATATATATATATATAAAAAAGTAGGTCACGGGCCAGCCGGCTGAGCGTAGAACAGTATTATATCTATGAGTATGTTTATTTACTATTACGTAATGTGTGACATATCGTATTATTTATAATAGTAACTCACCGGATTGCTTTATTTGTTTATTTCTTATATTGTAGAACAATTTTTATCAATTATTTATTCATTCTGCTAGTTTCACCTTTGTCCGTCACTTAGGGTTATCACTGAAAACCAGCGTTGTGTTGAGGCTCACGTCACAACACAACATCATGCTGAGTGTTAGCCTTGTTGTCGCAGCCACGGCGTGCAATGAATTCTTTTTTGTTTATTTTATTACTCACCTAATTATTGTTTTGTACGCTAGTTCTGTTGCAATAAAATATTTTTTCTTTCTTTCTTTCTTCTTTCATTTTCTTCGATATCAATATTTATGTCGCTTTTGAAGGTTTTCTTTATCATATTCATTAATTCTAATGTTGTTTTCTCTGTTTCATCCACGCCAAATATAATAATATTGTTAATTTACTTTTCGCTGATGACACATCATTGATATTCAAAGTAAATAGAAAGGACAGGGATCTTGTAGAACCTAATCATACATTAAAGGTCATATCAAACTGGTTCTCTGCTAATAATCTTCTATTAAATGCAGAGAAAACCAAATGTATCAAGTTCTCACTACCAAATGTAACTCAAATAAAACCAAATGTAAGCTTAGGCGGTAAAATGCTAAATCTGGTTTCCTCAACTGTCTTCTTGGGTATTACCGTAGACTCTAAATTGCAATGGGGGCCTCATATTGAGGCTCTTGCAGGCAAACTGAGCTCTGCTGCTTTTGCCGTCAGACAAATAAGACAACTCACAGATGTGGCAACAGCTAGGTTAGTATATTTTGCTTACTTTCACAGTATTATGTCTTACGGAATTTTACTGTGGGGCTCGGCTGCAGATGTTGAGACTATTTTTATACTACAAAAGAGAGCAATCCGTGCAATTTATAATCTGGGCTCACGAGAGTCACTCCGTGAGAGATTTAAGGATATAAATATTATTACTTTTCCTTCTTTTTATATTTACCAAAATATTATGTACGTCCGTAAAAACATAGCCACTTTTAGTAAAAACAGTGATCATCATAGCTTGAATACTCGAAATAAACACAAGCTTGCGATACCTGGTTTCAGACTTAGTAAAACCAACAAGTCTTTTATGGGAAACAGTATTAGGTTCTATAATAAAATTCCTAATTCTATTACTGAATTACCTATTATAAAATTCAAGTCTGTTATAAAGAATACCTTAATGTCTAAAGCTTATTATAATATCAATCATTACATCGAAGATAAAGATGTCTGGCGTACGATTCCTTCCTGCATACTGCGACCCACTGGCACCTCTTAATTGGCTTAAAAATGTACTTAGTGACTATTATGTGATACTGTAACTAACGACTCATAAATCTTTTTGACATTGTGATATTATTATTATTACATTAGGTAATTATTTATTGATGTTGCTAAATATTGTCTTAGCATTATTTTTAATTTTATTTTTTATTATATATATATTTTTTTTTTTTTTTTTTTTACACTTTATTGTCAATGTTATTGTCAATATTATTATATTTTTAATCAATTTTGTTGTGTGAATTTGTGCCTGTTATTGTTAAGTGCGGCTACTTTTGATTGTAAATTTGTGTTGACAACAACGTGACTCTCATTGGTACCTATATTTTGTTTTGTATTATTAAAAATTACCAATGTTATATGTGAGCACTACGTAGCCGTAAATTTTAAATTTTATATCTAATAGACGTGATAGCTGTCTGGCAGTTTGAGTTTGTCATGCTCACTTAATTGTCCTGATGATGGTGGCGTTGTGCATCGGGTCGTTGGGTTCCCTGCAATATGGTTGAGCAAAGCGACGCTGATGCACGCGTTATACTCGTGAACGGGTGCCGTCTATTGGGACTGGTCGGCTCATAGCTGCTGGTGAAGCGGTTTGCGTTTATATGAAGGATGCGGGGGGAGAAAAACAGAGAAGTAGGAGTACACCGTGTTCACACCAATAATAAATGAATAGCAAGCCAAGGGCACATGCACTTACCAAAAGCCAGCCAACTCGTTCTCCTTCTGACATGCACACAGCAACAAGCCCTGGTTCAGCGATGGAGAATAGGATGGTGCAGCACAAACACGGTCACAAACGTGGGAACAGCGCGTTACCCAAAGCAGTTCAATTGTCCGAAGTTCACTCCGGAGCGGTTATACTTCAATCACAGAGCAGTTCTGATGATGAAGGAGTGGGATCACTAGCGGCGGGTTATGGAGGGAATCTGACGACAGCGCATCGACCAGACACCGAGCGGGAACGGACGCGATTCGAAAAACATCCAAATCACGAAGCGTAGCGTTGATCACTGGATTAGTTCCTTCAGCTAGCGTTGCAAGCGCGGGTGGCGCTGCGATCGATCACCGCGCGCATTCAGATAGGTAAACTCATTGAGCCGACTAAAAGGTTCGTGCGTCGTACCCATAGATGGCGCTCACATAAATTATGGGTGAACAAAGCGGCGTAAACATCCTCCCCGGCTTGGAAATCCGTAGGATTTTCAAAGAAACAAAGAGAGAAAATATATAGGAAGGATGCAAAATTGAAGCGGATAAGTTAAATATTTAAATATAATAGTACGGGAAGGTTGAAATTAATTAGACTAAATATATATATAATAAATGCGGATATAACTGTGCTATAGCGGATAAATTTAGTTATATTATTGTGACGGAAGCGGACACAATTTCACAACTGGACGTTTGAAAGTGCCAGTTGTAGTGCGGACTAAAGCGACACGCGCGACTCCATCTCTTCCCGGATATACTTGTTCAATAATGCCTGTAGGCCAGCGAAGCGGAGGTGAATCATCCTGATGAATGAGAACAAGTGTACCTGGTTGAATGGGTACGTCAGGAGTATTCCATTTTTGCCTAAGTTGAAGGGTATGTAGATAGTCTACATGCCACCTTTTCCAATAGCTCTGAACTAAACTATCTAACAGTTTCTTCCTATTACAGAGACTTATAGAATCATTAATCTCAAATGCAGGCAACGATTGCAAAGGTGTTGTGTTGAGAAAATGCGCAGGTGTTAGAATAGCGTGAGGCTGATCGGATAGTAGACATAATGGACGCGAATTCAACAAACATTCAATTTGAACTAGTACCGTCAGCAATTCTTCATAGCACAGTAATTGTTGCCCAATGCAACGATATAAATGGGTTTTTATACATTTTATGTTGCTTTCCCAGATTCCACCCCAGTGGGGCGCGCGCGCAGGAATATTTCGCCATGTAATTTTACGATTATTACATTCTGTTTGAAAAGCGGTAGAAGTGTCTTTAGCCGACAGAAAGGAATATAATTCGTCCAATTGTCGTTTAGCACCAATGAAATTTGTTCCATTGTCGGAATAGATAAAAGATACTGGCCCTCGCCTAGACAAAAATCGCTTGAGTGCGTCTAGGAATGTTTCGGAACTCAAATCCGATGCGATTTCAATGTGTATGGCTTTCGTAGTCAAACACACGAAGAGACAGATGTAAGCCTTTTGACTTTTAACGCCCCGTTTGCGCGTGAGAGTAATATTTATAGGCCCAGCATAATCGACGCCGGTGTGGGTAAAAGCCTTAGCTTCTTGCACACGAGCAGGGGGTAGGCTTGCCATCATAGGTGAAGGATGAGAGGGCGCAACCTTAAAACAAAAATTACACTGACGAATGCGTTGTCGAATAACATTTCGAGCAGAGATGATCCAATAGCGTTGTCTCAATAACGACATGAGGAGAAGCGAGCCAGTATGACAATTGGAGCGGTGACAGTCGTCAATAATCAGATCGACTATATGATGACGACGAGGAAGTAATATTGGATGACGGTTGTCATATGGTATATTAGCGTTCATCAATCGACCACCGACGCGGAGCAATCCGTTATCATCAACAAACGGATCGAGTTTTCTCAAAGGAGGTGAAGGTAAATTTCCTTTATTAATATTTTTTATTTCATCAGCAAAATATTTGCTTTGTAATTGACAAAGAATCATAATTTCAGCGGCTTCAATGTCAGAAACTTGAATTGAAGACGAGCGAGGTAATTTATGTACGAATCGTAGAAAGTATACAATTATACGTAACAATTTTTTCCAGGAGGAGACCCGGAGAGCGAGATCGAGAAGAGGCGAAATATCCATATTGGAAAAAGCGGTAAGCGTAACTGAATTTTTTGTTTCAGGTATAGGACCTTCAACGCGGGACGAATCAAATGGCACGATGGGCCATTCAGCGATTGGACGACGAATCCAGGTTGGACCGTGCCACCAAAGCGGATGATTTATAATTTGCGAGGGTAGTAAACCTCTCGACAAACAATCACTGGGATTTTCTATCCCATTAATGTGAAAGAAGCGGTCAGGAGATACATTTTCATGTATTTTAGTGATGCGGTTGGCAACGAAGACTTGCCACCGGTGTGGAGATGAATGAATCCATGACAAAGCAATTGTAGAGTCACTGAATGCGAATATATCTTTTATAGGATAGCGATTATGAAAAGCGATATGTACTTGTTTGACAAGTTTAGCGAGAAGTAGCGAGGCACACAATTCGAGCCTAGCTAGCGAGACAGTCTTCAGCGGAGCCACTTTAGACTTAGCGCAGAGCAAATGCACGGAGATGTCACCGTTAGGATGAGTAACATGCAGATAGAGGACGCAGCCGTAAGCTTTCATGCTAGCGTCTCCGAATGCGAGCAGGTTCACAACACAGCCTGACGCGACACCCAAGTGACGAGGTATTTGCAAGTTAGATAACAGCGGTAGTTCGGTCTTAAACTTCTTGAAGCATTCAGTGATATTTGCAGGAGGTTCTTCGTCCCACCCTACTTTAGAAAGCCATAGATCCTGTATTAAAAGCTTTGCGTAGAGAATAACAGGCGCAACAAACCCTAACACATCAAATAAGCGAGCAATAGTCGACAGTATAGCACGTTTAGTATTACCGATAGACGTGGTAGAGGTAGTGAAAGAGAATACATCAGAAGTAGGTAGCCACTTCAGGCCTAGAACCTTCAGTGTTTCACTATCGTCAGTAAACTCGATCGACGCACGACACGACTCAGGTAAATGAGCGAGAAGTGCAGGAGAATTACTTGCCCATTTGACGAGATCAAATCCACCAGCCTTGAATAACGCGAGTAACTCATCCGCCAAACGAATCCCATCCTCGACAGAATGTACAGAGGTGGTTAAATCGTCCATGTATAGTTCTTTAGTGGCGACCTCTGCAGCGAAAGGAAAGCGATCGCGATAATCCTCAGCTAACTGGCGGATAGTACGCATTGCTAAGAACGGACTGGAGCGAAGACCGAAAGCTACAGAATTAAATTGAAAGATGCGAATACTTTCGGTTTCACTAAAGCGATATAATATTTTTTTGATATTTACGATCATTCTCAGTTAACAGAATTCTAAGGTACATTTGACGTACGTCTGCGGTAATAGCGATTTTAAAATATCTAAAGTTCAAAAGAAGCGAAAACAGATCTGCCTGTAAATTAGGCCCTATATGTAAAAGATCGTTGAGCGATGTACTGGTATCAGTTTTAGCGCTTGCATCTAAAACGATACGTGTTTTTGTTGTTGCCTTGTCAGGACGAACAACAGCGTGGTGCGGTATGAAGTAGCCTTCATTTAAACCGGAGGAAGAATAAGGTATTTCTGACAAATAACCCTTATTAATATAATCAATGATAACGTCATTGTAAGCTTGACGTAATGCAGGAAGCGCAATAAACTTGCGTTCTAGCGCTGTTAGTCGACGCTGAGCGTGAGTGAAGGAGTTACCTAAAGACTTAGGATCACCCTTGAATGGCAAGGAAACAATATATCGCCCACATGAGCTTCGTCTAACTGACGACTTGTATAATTGCTCACAATCCCGATTTTCCGGACTAATAATTTCTAAAGAAGGGACCTCCTCGATTTCCCAAAATTTTAAAATGGTTTTATTTAGTGTGTCCACTAAAGGGCCGAAGGACCAGACTATACCTTCAGGGTTGACAGCAGGTATCTCACCCATGATTATATAGCCAAGCGTGGTCTCGAGAGCGTGAGGTACCGAGCGAGCGGTATCCGAAAAATCAGATGATTGAGCGCAAGGCGGCGGCGGTATCACTTTACCTCCGAGTAAAATAAATGCGAACATCTGAGTCCCGAGAATCGCGTCGATATCCCCGGGTGAGTTCCAACATTCATCAGCGAGCGGTAAGTCCTTGAACTGATCCATCACAGAAGCATGGACTACGCGCGTAGGCAACTGATCAGTAATATGATCAATCACTAGCAACGACAAATTATATTGGGCGTCAGAAACGCGAGATTGTATCGTAAGTGATACGTAGCCTTTAATAGGTGCCGAAATCGATCCTACTGATTTTAAAGATGAATTTACAAGCGGTTGAATATTTAAATTTAATTTTTTACAACAAGCAAGCGTAATAAGGTTATTTTGAGAAGCACTATCTACCAAACATCTTATAAGAATGCGGTTTCCATTATTAGGAACATATACTTGAGCAGTAGGTAACACAATTTTCCTATCTATCTGACTACAAGATACAATATTATTATTGCACGAGTGCAAAGCGAGCGAGCTAGTAGTAGGTACATTCAACGCGTCGACGACGCTGTTAAAAGCGCGCGAAACACTCGCGACCGGTGTGGCTGTGTGCGTATGCATACACACAGACGGCGAACACGTCGGGCGCGAGCGCTCGGCTTCGGCCGCGCTCGTACTTGAAGCGGGCGCAGGGCGACTATTATCAACACCTACGTTATGTTGCGGTTGTTGTGGAACTCGCTCCTGAGTATCGAAATGTAATAACGAATGATGTTTTTTATGACAATGTCTACATGTATGTTGAGAACCACAACTGACGGTGTTATGCCTACTACTAAAACAATTTATACACAATTTATTATTTTTAATGAAATTAAAGCGATCTTTCACGGGTAATCTTTTGAACTCCGTGCATTCATATAAATGAATATGATTCGGTTTATTACAGAATGAACAAGAGGATTTATTATCATTATTATTTTCTGTAACAGCAAAGGTATGCGAAACTTTCGGTGCGGAAGAACGCGACCGATTTTGAGAATTGGAACCCTGGGTATTATGGTGCGATGTATTAGGAGAATGACGAACAGTAGTTGTTCGTTCGAGAACTTTTATGTGATGTCGCACAAAATCAACTAAGTCGGTACTAGTAGGAATATCTTTGTCGCGGACAGATAGTTCGAAACTTTTTACTAATTGCGAGTCTAATTTCTTAAGAGCAAGATGCGTGAATATGAAATCAGATAGATCGCTAATATCTAACTGTTTCAATGCGGCCCAAGATGAATGAACACGTTCGATAAAGTTATTCAATTGAACGGGTGAATCGGAAGAAGGTTTTACGTCGAGTATGTTATTTAGGTACATAGACCCAAGTAACCGCTTATCTTGGTATTTAGTTACTAAAGAATTCCATATAGTAGTATAGTTAGACTCGTTAGGTATAATTCCCGCGAAAACATTAAGCGCACTTCCACTTAACTTTCCTACTAAATACTGTACGCGTTGACCATCAGTTAACTTCTTGTTATCATGAACATTAGTTTTAAAGCATTGATAGAAAAGCGGCCACGATTCTGGTTGACCAGAAAACCCTACTAACTCAAGCGGCGCCAGACGGCAAGTATAGGTATCTTTAGCGGGTTTATCTGTCGTCACGCGACGCGATTCTAACAAAACCGTGCGGGTGTATTGGATGAAAGAAAATAACGTTTCGAATGCAGACCAATTATTAAAACTAATTTCGTACTTAGGGTCCTCTTCTAATAATAAGGCGTTATGTTGATCACATAAATCATTAAATTTTGAATATAATTTATCGATATTCGATGAAGCGGCTAGAAAGTCTTGTTTACTTCTAGTATCAATATCAGTAGGAACTATTTTCTTTGCAGTATTGTACAAAGCATTAATATGCGAGAATATATTTTCTTTGTTCGCAATAACCATTTTTAATTTAGCTTCGGACGCCATTTTGTTGACGCTTTCGAAGTAGCTACTTACTGCAAGAAAATTCGAATAATGCGAAATAAATACGTATTATTGAACAAGTATATTCAATAAGAATAGGAGATATTAGCTAATAACAGTAGTCGTATTAACTAAAACTTTAAAATAAGCGAAATAAATCAATACACGTAGGTACGCAAATACGCGAAACAACGCGCGGTATGTAGGTACCTATCTATGCACGCGGCGAGTTTTTCAACTTGAACAAAGACAGTTATAAACGCAAATACAATATAAATATATAAGGATTACTGGTTTTATCCGGCTCGTAATGGACCAAAATTTATGGTGAAGCGGTTTGCGTTTATATGAAGGATGCGGGGGGAGAAAAACAGAGAAGTAGGAGTACA
The DNA here is from genome assembly GCA_947562105.1 of Shargacucullia verbasci. Lineage (NCBI taxonomy): Eukaryota > Metazoa > Arthropoda > Insecta > Lepidoptera > Noctuidae > Shargacucullia > Shargacucullia verbasci. Next base: position 15,389,827 of record OX387281.1, on the reverse strand, counting down.
CCGTGTTCACACCAATAATAAATGAATAGCAAGCCAAGGGCACATGCACTTACCAAAAGCCAGCCAACTCGTTCTCCTTCTGACATGCACACAGCAACAAGCCCTGGTTCAGCGATGGAGAATAGGATGGTGCAGCACAAACACGGTCACAAACGTGGGAACAGCGCGTTACCCAAAGCAGTTCAATTGTCCGAAGTTCACTCCGGAGCGGTTATACTTCAATCACAGAGCAGTTCTGATGATGAAGGAGTGGGATCACTAGCGGCGGGTTATGGAGGGAATCTGACGACAGCGCATCGACCAGACACCGAGCGGGAACGGACGCGATTCGAAAAACATCCAAATCACGAAGCGTAGCGTTGATCACTGGATTAGTTCCTTCAGCTAGCGTTGCAAGCGCGGGTGGCGCTGCGATCGATCACCGCGCGCATTCAGATAGGTAAACTCATTGAGCCGACTAAAAGGTTCGTGCGTCGTACCCATAGATGGCGCTCACATAAATTATGGGTGAACAAAGCGGCGTAAACAGCTGCCATGGCAATTTTATCAAAAGTAAATATATTTTTCACAACTATCAGGCTTGAGTTTCAGACTTACATAAGTTAGACTCTTTTAAGCTACATTGTACCCACATAATTGTTGTTCGAGATCAATGTATAAATTAATATTGTATATTTAATTCCGAGTTTAAAAGAGTAACCATGGAGTTTCTTGCCCGTTCTTCTCCATTGGAAATCAACACTTTGGAACGTGGCAACTAGAGCCTGACTATTCATAAGTGCCTGTAAATGGTTTACATGAATAAAAATATATTTGAATTGAATTGAATTGAATTTCTTTTTTCTCTTTTCAAATATTCTATCTCTTTCTCCTGAGTTTCTATTTTTAACTTTAAGCTTTTATTTTCTTCTATAATCGGGGTTAATTTTTCGTCCATTTTAGACATTATGTTATTTGTAATGGATTCAGTAATTTCCGTCGATTGTTTTTGCATTTCTAATTTCATTTTATCGAACAGAAGTTGGAATTGTGTATCCATTGTGTTAAGTTTACGTGAAACGAAATGTAGTAGTAATACGATATAATGATTTATCAACACTAGCAACACTGATGTATATGATAGTTATCCGCCAGTTACTATTTTTCTTGTATCTGTGGCAAGTTATTATTGACTTCACTAGAACTGTCAAAGCCGAAGAGATATCACTTGCGGAATAGTCTATGGTCTAACCTCAAAACGTTGTTTATTTACTTTCTTCTTTGCTGTGGTGTAATGTGCAAATTACGCCTTCGTTGATATCTCCAACCTTTCAGTCCTCCTTTTTGTTGTTGCACGGTATTATTTTGGAGTGTATGGTGATTATAAGTATTTTATTTTTAGTTTTTAGCGCGACTTTAATGACGTTGATGTTTACACTTCGAAGACCGGAACCGGATAGGGGGCCACGAATAGGGGGAAGAAAAAGGTCACCCTTCCCAGGGTTCCTGCATCGGCCGTGATCACGGTCACGGTGTCGAAGGGTTCACCCGACACGATGTTGGGTGAAGCGATGGCTGAGGCTAGGCGGAGCATCAAGCTCGCCGACTTCGGCATCGACACCGTGGCCCTCAAAAAGGCGGCCGGCGGCGGCATGGTGCTTGCCGTCGCCGGCGCTGACTGCGCCGCCAAAGCGGACAGTCTGGCGAGCCGGTTGCGGGAAGTGCTCCTCAACCCACCTTTGCCGTGCAAATTGCGCGGCCGACAAAGGTGGCGGAGCTGAGAGTCCGTGACCTGGACGACTCCGTCACGTCGCAGGAGGTAGTAACCGCTATCGCTGCGGCTGGCGGCTGTGTCCCCGCTGAGGTCACCGTGGGCGAAATTTATCGCTCATGCGTGGCGCTGGGGACCGTCTGGGTCCGATGCCCACTGGGGGCGGCAAAGAAGCGGCAAAGAAGCGGCTGGCGTCTACGCAGCGCGTTCGCGTAGGCTGGACGTCAGCCAGAGTCCAGGTACTGGCGGCACGGCCTCTTCAGTGCTTCCGGTGCCTCGAATTTGGACATGTCCGCCTCCGGTGCCCTGGGGGAGTCGACCGAAGCGCCCGGTGTTTTAAGTGTGGCGACGCGGGCCACATGATAAACGCCTGCACGGCGCAGTCGCCCAAATGTCCGCTATGTGCGGACCTGGGTCTGCCTGCCGACCATCGGCTGGGCCGCAAGGCGTGCGTGGCCCAAAAAAGCAAGAGAGGAAAACGAGCCTCTCTTGCCGCCGCCGACAGGCAGCGGGCGAATGCGCCGGCACCACCGGGTGCTGGCCCACCGGATGCGATGGACACGACATCGCCTTCCCAGCCCTAAAAGTCCTTCAGAGTCAGGGTCCTTCCTTCTTTGGCGGTGGTCGCGGAGCCCTACGGTGTCCAAGAACATCCTCGTTGGTTCAGGGATACCGCGGACTCCGTCGCCGTGTATTGGGCTGGATTAGACGGTGGGCCGCCCTGCTCCCTATTGGATAGGGGGCAGGGTTTTGTCGTCGTGGAGTTTGGACCTCTGGCCGTAGTGGGCTGCTACGTCTCTCCCAATGTGTCTCTCGCCGAATACGAGGGATACTTGGACGGGGTGGCGAACAGCATCCGCTGTAAGTGCTTACCCCGTCCCGTGCTCGTCCTTGGTGACTTCAACGCTCACTCCAGAGCTTGGGGCAACACCCGGGACGGGCCCCGGGGAGACGTACTTCAGGACTGGGCGGCGTCGCTCGACCTCCGACTACTCAATCGGGGGTCCGTTGCCACTTGTGTTCGGTGGCAGGGGGAGTCGGTCGTGGATTTATCATGGGCGACTCCTTCTGTCTCCCGCCTTGTGTCGGGTTGGAGGGTGGCGGAAGAGATGGTCACGCTTTGGGACCATCGCCACATTAATAATAATAATAATAATAATTTATTCAAAAATCATTACAAGATAAAATTATACAGAGGTGCTTAAATGTTAATTATATTCCTAATTCTTACGTGCCTGAACTAGGTAAATCCTGTGTTTCAGGCAAGAAGAGCTAAAACAGTCTAAAGTAATTAATAAACAATCAAAGAGTTATTACATAATGTTCAAAAAGAAAATAATCCTAAATTATACAGATTATAATTTTAAATAGGCTAATTTTTAGTTCCTAAATTAACTAAATGCTTAGTGTAGGTGAAAATTTGTATACTTAAATATATTTACTTCGGCACAACTAGTAGATTCTCTGTATCTTCGTAGGACATACTTTGAAGAGAATCCTTGAGAATTCTCTTACAATTAGTGTGATTCAGGGAATAAATATTCGCTATAGAGTTTAATCTATTATAGAGGAGAGGACCCAGGAACATGTAAAATTTTGATGTAAAAGCATGTTTTGTTTGATTTTGAGGACAGACTAGATCTTTACGTCTTTTATTAGTATGTTCAGTGCTGTATGGTAGAGCTGCGTGTTGTTTTAATACAATGCCCATTATAAATAGCTGTCTAACTGTTAATACTTCACAATATTTGTATAGGAGGTTAGTGGGAAAAAGGAAGGGTCGGAAAGTAGACACTTTGAGAATCGCCCTCTGAGCTCTCTCAATGGTTAGTAATAGTGTTTTACCCGCTCCTCCCCATGTGGTAATACAGTAAGTTAGTAAAGATTGGCATAGAGCAAAGTAGACTTGTCTAATTATTTTTGGGTCTGCAATATTGCGTAACTTTTTAAAAACAAATATCAACTTCCGAATTTTGTTATTTAAGGCTTCTATATGTTGTTTGAATGAAAGTGTTTGATCAATTATACCAAGATATTTTATCGTATTTGACATTTTAATGTTGGGACAAACACATTGGTTATTTGTGGGACCTGTGCAGTGATGAGCAGACAATTTTGACTTAGTGCCACTTGATTTTTGCTTGTGCATCGAAAACTTAATGTAATTTGTTTTGTCACTATTTAGGGTTAGTGAATTTTGATGAAGCTGTAGCGACAACTACTCGCAACATGGCAAAAAGTGAAGCGCCATCTATCGCAGTGAAGCTACAACAACAAACCCTGAATCGCACTATGAAAGTTTGCAACGATTCTAACACATATACGAATATCCGACATCAACTGTCGGGCTTCGGCCCGCCAGGCTAACCACCTTGCCTGGTCGGAGGATCCTCCCTTTTCAATGGAGGAACACCATACCTCGTTCCTCCATAAAGCCATTCATTAACAACATTGAATCCGTGTTGTGCAAGCCTGTAGACATTATTTTCTGAGTCAGCCGAAAATAAAAGAGCAGTGTCCTTTATCAGTTTGGTTACCCAGTGGTTACCTTTATCAATTTCTTGTGCTATATAGTCAGTCAGATGGTGTACGGCGTCTTCTGTTGACATTTTAGGCCTAAATCCAAACTGCCGTTTAGATAAAATAGATTTATCCTCCAAATATTCATAAAGTCTTTTATTTATAAGTTTTTCTAATATTTTAGACATAGAAGGCAATAAGGAAATAGGTCTATAATTAGTCACTTGATCTTTACTGCCTGATTTATAAACAGGGACAACAACAGCTTTTTTCAGGCACTCGGGAAAAACACCTGTAGATAAACATTTTTGGAAAATATAAGTCAGTGGCGGAACCAAAATATGCCTGAACTGTTTGATAATTTTATTTGATATATTATCCCAGCCAACTGCGCAGTCATCTTTCAAGCTTATAATTATCCGTTCAACCTCAGTCTCGTCAGTATCGAGCAGTGCAAAGGATGATAAGCTAGTGCTACACACAAACGGAGAACTTGTTAGATACCGTGATCGGCCCCGAACTTTTTCAGCCAGACACTTTCCTACATTAATAAAGAAATTATTTGCAATGTTAGCAGATGTTAACTGTGATGAATGTGCTTGTAATAAACCTGAAGATGACTGATTTTGTTTCGAGTTGTATGTTACCTTTTTAATAAAAGTCCAGATGTTTTTACTATTTGTACCAGCCTTTTCTAGAGCAATTTTATCGTAGTTGTTTTTTATTTTTTTAAGAAGACCATTACAAAAGTTACGATATCTCTTATACGATAGTTGCATTATTAAATTATCTGGATAAGATTTAGCTTTCATGTGCAGTTTATCTCTATTTTTCATACAGCGAATGAGGCCAGGCGTAATCCATGGTTTTATGTTGTACTTTTTGTTACTTAGCTGAGATATGACCGAGTTCTTCTGAATTGCATGTTGTATATTTTTTATTAAATGTAGCATACAAAACTGCGGGTCAGCGGATTTGTAGACTGGGTCAACGTCGATATTGCGTAAGTCATCTTCAAGTTTATGTACATTGTATTCGATGTGGCCCTCCGCCCTCCAGGCAACTCGAGCCGTCCGGGCGCTTGCCCACCAACGCGACGTTGGGCCCTCAAACAGCTCGATCGAGATATGCTCGTCGCAGCTGCCAACGTCGCGGCTTGGTCAGAGGGGGAATGTGTTTCCGATGGGATCTTGCCCGATCCAGAGGAGGAAGCGACCTGGTTCCGGGACGTCGGTTTGTGACGCATCGATGCCCCGGGCCAGGCGTGGTCGGCGCACGGCTGTGCATTGGTGGTCGGACGAGATCGCGCAGCTCCGCGCGGTCTGTCTCGCGTCCCGTCGCCGATTAACCCGATGCCGTCGCCGACGCTCTGCTACAGCCGAACAGACAGCCGAGGCGTATCGCCTGTACCGGGCGGCCACGATGGCGTTTTAACATGCCATCAGCGACGCCAAGGCTCGGTCTTGGAGAGAGCTCCTGGAGGGACTGGACCGGGATCCGTGGGGGAGACCGTATAGGATGGTCGTAGGGAAGCTGCGCCCCTACGTCCCCCCGGTGACCGAAACCATGGCCCCGGATCTGCTGGAGAGGGTGATCACCACGCTCTTCCCGGCGGTCCGGGACCGTCCCTCTCCACCTCCAGCTCTGCCGGAGTGGTCCGCCGAGCTGGAGGTTACGGAAGGGGAGCTAGACCGAGCCATGGACCGCCTGAAGGCTCGCAGCACCGCACCCGGACCCGACGGTATTCCCGGTCGGGTGTGGGTGCTTGTGATGGCTGTTGTGGGGGACCGTTTGAGGCGGCTATTCACAAGCTGCCTCCGTAATAGCGTGTTCCCTTCCGGCTGGAAGGAAGCCGGATTGGTTCTGATCCAGAAGGAAGGCAGGGCCGCAGATTCTGCCTCTGCATATCGTCCCATCTGCCTGCTCGACGAAGCTTCGAAGCTCTTCGAAAGAATAGTCGCCCGAAGACTAGTCGAACATCTGTCGCGAGTGGGTCCCGACCTCGCCGATAGTCAGTTTGGCTTCCGGCAGCGGCGATCTACCGTGGACGCGATTCTCCGCGTCCGCTCGCTGTCGGAACAGGTAGTGACCCGGCGGGGGGGAAAGGCGTTGCCTATCAGCCTTGACATCGTCAACGCCTTCAACTCTCTCCCGTGGGGCGCGATTCGGCGGGGCCTGGAACACCATCAGGTCCCCCCCTACCTGCGAGGCATTGTCGGGGCATATCTGCGCGACAGGCACATTCGCTACGTGGGCAGGGACGGTAGCGTCCAGCGGAGGCGAATCACGAGTCGAGGCGAGTCGGTTCTGGGCCCCCTGCTGTGGAATCTCGCCTATGATGCGGTCCTGCGTGTCGATCTCCCCGCCGGCGTCCGCATAGTCTGTTATGCCGACGACACCTTGGTGTTAGCCGGCGGTGACAACTGGGAAGGAACCATCCGGCTTGCCAAACAAGCGGTGGCAACAGTCGTGGCTGAGATCCGCGCGCTGGGTCTGGAGATAGCGACTCACAAAACCGAGGCGCTATGGTTCCACAAACTGCCTCGCGGCAGGGAACCTCCCAGCTCGCGGATACGCGTTGGTGACGCGCAGGTCGAGGTGGGCCGGTACATGAAGTACCTGGGGCTCACCTTGGACAGTCGGTGGGGCTTCGAAGAGCACTTCGAACGCCTGGTCCCCCGAGTTGAGAGGGTAGTGGGTGCCATGCACAGACTGCTGCCCAATCTCGGGGGGCCTCGGGAGGAAGTTCGCCGCCTCTACGGGGGGGTCGTGCGATCCGTGGTGCTGTACGGGGCGCCTGTATGGTCGGCTCGGCTATCAGACGTCCGGCGCTGCAGGTCGAAGATCAACGGCCTGCAGCGCAAAGTTGCGATACGGATCGCACGAGGATACAGGACGGTATCCTTCGAGGCGGCAACTCTACTGGCGCGTTATGTGCCGTTCGACATCCAGGCGGATACGGACGCGAGGGTGTATCACCGGATCCGCGCTATCCACCAGGACGGTGAGACCGCGCCAGCTTCGGCGTTCGACAGGCTAAGGCGGCACGCACGTAGACACGCGCTCGACTTGTGGCGCGAACGGCTTTTACGGCCACAGTTCGCGCACAAGCGCGTTGTCGAAGCGATACTGCCGCACTTCGGAGCCTGGCTCAAGAGGAGCAAAAGCGTCACGTACCGATTGACGCAGGTGTTCACCGGGCACGGTTGCTTCGGTGAATACCTGAATAAGATCGGCCGCGAGGCCACGGCAAATTGCCACCATTGTGGAGGAGGTGACCAGGATACTGCACAGCACACGCTCGAGGCGTGCCCTGCGTGGGCCGCGGAGCGGCAGATTCTGGTCGACCAGATCGGGCAAGATCTCTCTCTGCCAGCCATAGTATCGGCTATGCTGGCAGAATCGGAAAACTGGAGGGCAGTGGTCTCCTTCTGTGAAGCAGTCATGCTCCAGAAGGAGGCCGCTGAGCGGGATCGGGAGAGGGCCGATCCCGCTCGACGTAGGAGGAGGCGCCGGGGAGCAACCGCCCCGGCGCGCAACATGCCGCAACCCCCTGCCTAACACACCTTAGGGGGGGGCCTTAGGGGCCGCGAGCGCGCAGAGTGGGGACTCTGCTAGCGCTCTCGTCTAGCGCCCCCGAGAAGACGGCGATACGGTGTGGTCCCGTGTCGCCGTGCATACAGCACCCAGCGAGGGTAACTGGGGGACCTCTCTATAGTCTCCCCCGGGACGTGCACGAGGGGGTGGCCTTTTTACAGTCACCCCCTCCGGGAAGTGCCTCACGGCAGGACACCGTGGTGGGCTTCGGTGCGGTCTTCTAAGAGTTCCCGAGGCCCACCATATGGTGTCGAGGCGGATCACCGTGGTGAGTTTAGCCGGTAGGAGTCCAGCACACCCCTTCGCCCCCCCCAGGCGGAGGATAGCCCATGATGGGTTCTCATCACGCTAATCAAAAAAAAAAAAGGTGGAGAGGGACGGTCCCGGACCGCCGGGAAGAGCGTGGTGATCACCCTCTCCAGCAGATCCGGGGCCATGGTTTCGGTCACCGGGGGGACATAGGGGCGCAGCTTCCCTACGACCATCCTGTACGGTCTCCTCCACGGATCCCTGTCCAGTCCCTCCAGGAGCTCTCTAGGACCGAGTCTTGGCGTCGCTGATGGCATGTTGGAGCGCCATCGTGGCCGCCCGGTAGAGGCGATACGCCTCGGCTGTCTCTTCGGCTGTAGCAGAGCGTCGGCGACGGCATCAGGTAAACCGGCGGCGGGACGCAAGACAGACCGCGCGGAGCTGCGCGATCTCGTCCGACCACCAATGCACAGCCGTGCGCCGACCGCGCCTGGCCCGGGGCATCGATGCGTCACAGACCGACGTCATCGCCTCCCGGAACCAGGTGGCCTCCTCCTCTGGATCGGGCAAGATCCCATCGGAATCACCTTCTCCCTCTGACCAAGTCGCGACGTTGGCTGCTGCAACGAGCATATCTCGATCGAGCTGTTTGAGGGCCCAACGTCGCGGCGGTGGGCAAGCGCCCGGACGGCTCGAGTTGCCTGGAGGGCGGAGGGCCACATCGAATACGATGTGGCGATGGTCCGGAAGCGTGACCATCTCTTCCGCCACCCTCCAACCCAACACAAGGCGGGAGACAGAAGGAGTCGCCCATGATAGGTCCACGACCGACTCCCCCGCCACCGAACACAAGTGGCAACGGACCCCCGATTAAGTAGTCGGAGATCGAGTGAAGCCCAGTCCTGAAGTACGTCTCCCCGGGGCCCGTCCCGGGCATTGCCCCAAGCTCTGGAGTGAGCGTTGAAGTCACCAAGGATGCACGCAACGAAGCACTTACAGCGGATGCTGTTCACCACCCCATCCAGGCGAGAGACACATTGGGAGAGACGTAGCAGCCCACTACGGCCAGAGGTCCAAACTCCACAACTACAAAACCCTGCCCCCTATCTAATAGGGAGCAGAGCGGCCCACCGTCTAATCCAGCCCAATACACGGCGGTGTCCCTGAACCAACGAGGATGTTCTCGGACACCATAGGGCTCCGCGACCACGGGCGGTGAGGTCCTTTTTTTTTTTTTTTTTTTTGATTTGCGTGGTGAGAACCCATCATGGGCTATCCTCCGCCTGGGGTGGGTGCGGAGGGGTGTGCCGGACTCCTACCGGCTAAACTCACCACGGTGGTCCGCCTCGACACCATATGGTGGGCCTCGGGAACTCTTAGAAGACCGCACCGAGGCCCACCACGGTGCCATGCCAAACGGCACTTCCCGGAGGGGCTGACTGTAAAGAGGCCACCCCCTCGTGCACGTCCCGGGGGAGACTGTAAAGAGGTCCCCCCGTTACCCTCGCTGGTGCTGTGTGTACGGCGACACGGACCACAGCGTGTCGCCGTCTTCTCGGGGGTCGCTGAGTGAGAGCGCGCAGAGTTCCCACTCTGCGCGCTCGCGACCCCTAAGGCCCCCCGCTAAGGTGTGTTAGGCGGGGGGTTGCGGCGTGTTGCGCGCCGGGGCGGTTGCTCCCCGGCGCCTCCTTCTCCGTCGAGCGGGATCGGCCCTCTCCCGTTCCCGCTCATCGGCCTCCTTCTGGAGCATGACTGCTTCACAGAAGGAGACCATTGCCCTCCAGGTTTCCGATTCTGCCAGCATAGCCGATACTATGGCTGGCAGAGAGAGATCTTGCCCGATCTGGTCGACCAGAATCTGCCGCTCCGCCGCCCACGCAGGGCACGCCTCGAGCGTGTGCTGTGCAGTATCCTGGCCGCCTCCTCCACAATGGTCGCAATCTGCCGTAGCCTCGCGGCCGATCCTATTCAGGTATTCACCGAAGCAACCGTGCCCGGTGAACACCTGCGTCAGTCGGTACGTGACGCGCTCGCTCCTCTTGAGCCAGGCTCCGAAGTGCGGCAGTATCGCTTCGACAACGCGCTTGTGCGCGAACTGTGGCCGTAAAATCCGTTCGCGCCACAAGTCGAGCGCGTGCCTACGTGCGCGCCGCCTTAGCCTTTCGAACGCCGAAGCTGGCGTGATCTCGCCGTCCTGGCGGATAGCGCGGATCCGGTGATACACCCTCGCGTCCGTATCCGCCTGGATGTCGAACGGCACATACCGCGCCAGTAGAGTTGCCGCCTCGAAGGATACTGTTCTGTATTCTCGTGCGATCCGTATTGCAACTTTGCGCTGCAGGCCGTTGATTTTCATCCTGCAGCGCCGGACGCCTGATAGCCGAGCCGACCATACAGGCGCCCCGTACAGCACCACGGATCGCACGACCCCCCCGTAGAGGCGGCGAACTTCCTCCCGAGGCCCCCCGAGATTGGGCAGCAGTCTGTGCAACGCACCCACTACCCTCTCGACTCGGGGGACCAGGCGTTCGAAGTGCTCTTCGAAGCCCCACCGACTGTCCAAGGTGAGCCCCAGGTACTTCATGTACCGGCCCACCTCGACCCGCGCGTCACCAACGCGTATCCGCGAGCTGGGAGGTTCCCTGCCGCGAGGCAGTTTGTGGAACCATAGCGCCTCGGTTTTGTGAGGCGCTATATCCAGACCCAGCGCGCGGATCTCAGCCACGACTGTTGCCACCGCTAGCTCGGCAAGCCGGATGGTTCCTTCCCAGGTGTCACCGCCGGCCAGCACCAATGTGTCGTCGGCATAGCAGACAATGCCGACGCCGGCGGGGAGATCGACACGCAGGACCGCGTCATAGGCGAGATTCCACAACAGGGGGTCCAGAACCGACCCCTGTGGAACCCCGCACGTGATCCGCCTCCGCTGGACGCTACCGTCCCTGCCCACGTAGCGAATGTGCCTGTCGCGCAGATACGCCCCGACGATGCCTCGCAGGTAGGGGGGGACCTGATGGTGTTCCAGGGCCCCCCGAATCGCGCCCCACGGGAGAGAGTTGAAGGCGTTGACAATGTCAAGACTGACAGCCAACGCCACTCCCCCCCGCCGGGACACTACCTGTTCCGACAGCGAGCGGACGCGGAGAATCGCGTCCACGGTAGATCGCCGCTGCCGGAAGCCAAACTGGCTATCGGCGAGGTCGGGACCCACTCGCGACAGGTGCTCGACTAATCTTCGGGCAACTATTCTTTCGAATAGCTTCGAAGCCTCGTCGAGCAGGCAGATGGGACGATATGCAGAGGCAGAATCTGCGGCCCTGCCTTCCTTCTGGATCAGAACCAATCCGGCTTCCTTCCAGCCGGAGGGGAACACGCCGTTGCGGAGGCAGCTCGTGAACAGCCGCCTCAAGCGGTCCCCCATGACAGCCATCGCAAGCATCCACACCCGACCCGGAATACCGTCAGGTCCGGGTGCAGTGCTACGAGCCTTCAGGCGGCCAACGGCTCGGTCTAGCTCCCCTTCCGAAACCTCCAGCTCCTCGGACCACTCCGAAGGAGCCGGAGGTGGAGAGGGACGGTCCCGGACCGCTGGGAAGAGCGTGGTGATCACCCTCTCCAGCAGATCCGGGGCCATGGTTTCGGTCACCGGGGGGACATAGGGGTGCAGCTTCCCTACGACCATCCTATACGGCCTTCCCCACGGGTCCCTGTCCAGTCCCTCCAGGAGCTCTCTCCAGGACCGAGCCTTGGCGTCGCTGATGGCGTGTTGGAGCGCCATCGTGGCCGCCCGGTAGAGGCAATACGCCTCGGCTGTCTCTTCGGCTGTAGCAGAGCGTCGGCGACGGCATCGGGTGTACCGGCGGCGGGACGCGAGACAGACCGCGCGGAGCTGCGCGATCTCGTCCGACCACCAATGCACAGCCGTGCGCCGAACGCGCCTGGCCCGGGGCATCGATGCGTCGCAGACCGACGTCATCACCTCCCGGAACCAGGTGGCTTCCTCCTCTGGATCGGGCAAGATCCCATCGGAAACACCTTCCGCCTCTGACCAAGCCGCGACGTTGGCAGCTGCGACGAGCATATCTCGATCGAGCTGTTTGAGGGCCCAACGTCGCGGCGTTGGGCAAGCGCCCGGACGACTCGAGTTGCCTGGAGGGCGGAGGACCACATCGAATACGATGTGGCGATGGTCCGAAAGCGTGACCATCTCTTCTGCCACCCTCCAACCCGACACAAGGCGGGAGACAGAAGGAGTCGCCCATGATAGGACCGACTCCCCCTGCCACCGCACACAAGTGGCAACGGACCCCCGATTGAGTAGTCGGAGGTCGAGCGACGCCGCCCAGTCCTGAAGTACGTCTCCCCGGGGCCCGTCCCGGGTGTTGCCCCAAGCTCTGGAGTGAGCGTTGAAGTCACCAAGGACGAGCACGGGACGGGGTAAGCACTTACAGCGGATGCTGTTCGCCACCCCGTCCAAGTATCCCTCGTATTCAGCGAGAGACACATTGGGAGAGACGTAGCAGCCCACTACGGCCAGAGGTCCAAACTCCACGACGACAAAACCCTGCCCCCTATCCAATAGGGAGCAGGGCGGCCCACCGTCTAATCCAGCCCAATACACGGCGACAGAGTCCGCGGTGTCCCTGAACCAACGAGGATGTTCTTGGACACCGTAGGGCTCCGCGACCACCGCCAAAGCAATCGACCACTCCGCAACGGTCTGCAGGAAAAGATTCTGCGCATTGCGGCAGTGGTTCAGATTGCTCTGAAGGACTTTTAGGGCTGAGAAGGCGATGTCGTTTCCATCGCCTCCGGTGGGCCAGCACCCGGTGGTGCCGGCGCATTCGCCCGCTGCCTGTCGGCGGCGGCAAGAGAGGCTCGTTGCCCTCTCTTGCTTTTTTGGGCCACGCACGCCTTGCGGCCCAGCCGATGGTCGGCAGGCAGGCCCAGGTCCGCACATAGCGGACACTTGGGCGACTGCGCCGTGCAGGCGTTAATAAGGTGGCCAGCGTCGCCACACTTAAAACACCGGGCGCTTCGATCGACTCCCCCAGGGCACCGGAGGCGGACATGTCCGAATTCTAGGCACCGGAAGCACTGAAGAGGCCGTGCTGCCAGTACCTGAACTCTGGCGCCCCCAGTGGGTACCGGACCCAGACGGTCCCCAACGCCACGCGTGAGCGATAAATTAGGGCGGTGAGGTCCTGTCTCAAGGTACCGCGGTTTCGAATGCACCGGACAGTGAACTCGATTGCGTTCGCGCTACGATCAACAAACCGGTTATAACGCCCCGCGTGAATTCGAAAACAGCTGTTACTACTGTGTTGCCTTCTTTGTTAATAAATATGTCACAAAGATTGATAAGAACTGCTTACAGGTAACTATAGAGAATTCTGAATGGCAAGTTGTTCAGTCAAAAACTGCCAGGAGATATAAACTCATCGATCAAAAGGGCCGGGCTTGTATCAATCAAGTTTAAAGCTGCCGACATAAAAGTGCCTTTGTTTATTTGTAAGGTCTCTAAAGATAGTTAATAATAATAAATAATATAATAATAATAATAATAAAAATAATAAAATCTTTATTTGCTGAACATAGGTTATTAACATGATGATGGGATTAATACTAATTAATGTTCTCTATGTTCTACCTGGTAGGCGTGCAAAATATTGGTGACGTGAAATTTTTACGTGACAGGACATGTCTGAGAAATTAAAAATAATAACAAACAATCATTAAAAAAAAAGAAAAATACCATAACAAAAATTACATAGTTACAATTAATACAATTTTAAATTTACATTCAACTCGTCCAGGAAATCGGAGATATTGTAGTAACATTTTTGCACTAAAAATTCCTTCAAATGTTTTTTAAATAGATTTAGTTTTAATTCTCTCATTCTTTTTGGTAATTTATTATATATTAGAATAGCCATACAGAAAATATTCTTGTGCATAAGTTCAGTGTTCACTCTACGTATCATTAGTCTGGATTTATCCCTACGATTTCGTTTAATTGCTCCTACAGTATCAAAGAGTTCTGGGTTTGTTTTTACAAAAATAGCTGTTTCATATATATACAATGAAGGTAAAGTAAGAATCTTGTGTTTTTTTAAAATAGGGCTCACAACTATCTGTAGTTTTTAATTTGTACATAGCCCTTATGCATTGCTTCTGTGTTTTGAAAGCCATATCTCTGTTTGTTGAATTTCCCCAGTATATGATACCGTATCTTAGATTTGACTCTGCTATACCGTGATATGCCGTAAGTAAGGCATCATTGTTTATTATGGGTGTAAGTTTATAAAGAGCATATGCCGATCTACTAACCTTTTTACAGAGACTATCTATGTGAGCTTTCCAATTTATGTTTTTATCAATAACTAATCCTAAAAATTTTGTATTATCGGATTCAAATATTTTCTTATTTTCATAGTTAATGTTTAACGTTAGAGGACTTAATCTTTGGTTAAATTGTATTATTGTAGTTTTATTTAGGTTAATTTTTAAATTATTGTTTGTCATCCATTGAATTATTATTTTTATAGTATTATTTATGTCATCATTATATTTAGTAATATCATTACATTCAATTATAGCAGTGCTGTCGTCAGCAAATAATGTCATTGGTCGATTTACAGCTTTAGTTAAGTCATTAATGTAAATTATAAATAATAAAGGGCCCAAGACACTGCCCTGAGGCACCCCATACTTTACTATTCGCTCTTTAGATAGGTGTTTCTCTTCAAGCTTTTTTGAGTAATTTATCCTCTTGATCTCAGTACACTGGGTTCGATTTTTTAAATATGACTGAATTAACTCTAGTACATTACCTCGCAAACCATATGCACTCAGTTTTTCTAATAGAATTGAGTGATCCACGTAATCAAATGCCTGTGTCATATCGCAAAATAATCCACAAACGGGTATTTTAATATCAACTTTTGAAATAACAACATTTAAGAAATCGTAAATAGCTCTATTTATTGTCTTTCCTAGCCTAAACCCTTTTTGAGCACATGAGAATAAATCAAATCTTTCAAAGTATGAATAAATTCGCTTGTATATATATTTTTCGAAAATTTTGGAGAATATGGGCAAAAGAGCAATGGGCCTGTAATATTCCATAAGTTCGCGATTTTCTTTTTTAAATAACGGTTTAATGATGGCCTTTTTTAATCTATCTGGGTAGGTACCTGTGCTTATACTTAAGTTAATAATATGACTGAGTGGCCTGGCAATGCTTTCTTTTACAAATTTAATTACTTTTGTTGATATATCATCATATCCTACACTACTCTTATTTGCTAGTTCAGTGATAATAGTCGCAATATCAGAGGTAACACTGGGTGTCATGAACATAGATTCACTACGGTTAACGATATGTAAAAATGTTTTATTTCATCTCCACAAATTACATTTTAAGTGACCTTAAATACAGTTGACAGAATAATTGGTGAAAGGGGAATGCCCAATTTTGGCCATGAAACGCCCAACAATTTGCTTTCGTTAAAAAAATATATCTTGTTTTACTTTTATTAATCGCTGTATTCATTTATCCTAATAAGATTGCAGCATTTTTGCACAAAAATAAAAGTATCGAAAAGATAAAATGAAATTAGGTAAATCCGTAATTCATTGGTTTGTGGATAAAATAAAAAGTGTTGCCAATTACTAATTCTGTTCAAAATATAATCCAGGAGACGTGGTTACTCAATCACGACCTTCCGCTGTTAGGTAGTGTATCTCCTGATTTTGAGTACATAGGTAAGAGTTCAGTAGACAGCGGCGAATTACTGGTCGGTAGACCATATGGTGGCGTGGCCATCCTATGGCGAAAGGGCATTTTTGATAATGTGTCTGTTATAAATTGCAACAGTAACAGACTGTTAGCTATCAAGGCTACTATAGGTGGTCGCTCCATACTAGTCTTTTGTGTGTACATGCCAGTAAAAACGAGAGAAAACTTACCTATTTTCACAGATATTCTTAGTGAAATCAGCTCAATTGAAGAAGGTAGTAATGTTAATGTTTATTATTATTTTAGGTGACTTAAATGCGCAACCTGGACAATTATTCTTTACCGAACTTGATAGCTTTTGCACGAACAGATCTTGGGTGTGCGCAGACGTAAAATTTTTGGGGATCGATTCTAACATTTTTACTTATTTTGACACGCTTCATCGTAAGGGTAGTTGGTTGGACCATTGTATTGTCTCACAAGCGGCCTGGCAAACTACAGTTAACGTCGGAATAATTGAGGATGTTTTTGTTTTTGATCATCTGCCAATATTTATCGAGTGCAATTTGGGTTCAATTAGTCCTATCGCCGCGATCCAAAATACATCGCGCAGTGCTGTAATCTGGGGGGAAAGAGATGAGGCTCAAATGAGTAAATTTCGAGATTTATGTAGTAAAGGTTTGCGAGACATCGACTTCCCCACAGAATTTGAAACATGTAGTTTTGGCCCCTGTACTTTATCTGATCATAAGTTAGTCTTAGACAAAATGTATAAGACATTTGTTGATGTATTAAGAGATGCGTCTGTTCAAACTAAAACGGCATAATAAACGTGTGTGCGGCTGGAATGAACATGTGAGGGAAGCGTATTGGGAGGCTAGGCTAAAATACCAAAACTGGATAATAATTTTTATAATTATTTATTTATTGTTTACAAGGACCAGATTATACATAGAGTGAATACAAGTATAGTGAATACAAGTAGAGTGAATACAGTGATGGTTCTGGGTAGACCAAGTACTGGTCCCGCTTACGACCAGATGTGCGAGTTCCGTAAAATTTTTATAGGCCGGCTAAAATCGTGTCATAAACACCGTCAAATGAGTTGGTTCTGTATCGCGACCGATTATAGGATACGTACATTTAAACATCGAGTCTCGCGTATACCCGCATCAAAAATATACTATAGACGCGTTAATAGTTGAATTCATTACGGACCAGCTACCATCGCACCATGTTAAGTGGGATAGTCATGTAGACTTCCACTCGCTTCCGCTCGCTGATTTAAGCTGGAATATTCCAGAAGATATTGACATAGTGTTGGGCGCTCAATTGTTTCCGTACATTTACTTAGGGAATAGGGTTGACCTTGGTTCACGCGCCCCGCCTGCATTGTTGACCACATTCGGATATGTCTTCATGGGTGATTTTCCACATAATAGTGATAATTTAAATTTATCTAACACTTCTTTCGCGGCATTGGCTCTTAATGATTTATTACAAAAATTTTGGGAATTGGAAGAAGTTCACAATAAACGATTTTTCTCTCCTGAGGAAACCGAATGTGAGAATATTTTTTCCTCGTCCGTGTCACGTGACGATGCGGGACGTTATACCGTCGCATTACCTTTTAGTAAGGATCCCGCGGAGTTGGGTAACTCCCGCACCGCCGCGTACCGTCGGCTGATTGCGCTTGAGAAAAAAACTCCGCCAATCGCCGATGTTGCGAGAAAACTATAACGCAGTGATCAAAGAGTACCTTGACAGTGGTTACCTCAGTCAAGTCGACGAATCTGCCGTTTTGGATGATGGGTACTACATCCCTCATCATGCTGTCGTTCGGCCGGACAAACCGATGCCGCGCATTGTATTGGATGCTAGTGCTAGGACTCATACAGGTTTGTCTTTAAATGATGTACTCCATATTGGTCCCAATTTACAAACAGATTTGTTCCTTTTATTAATCAATTTTAGATTATTCCCATCGCTATAAACGCGGATATTAAACAAATGTATTTACGCATTGGTGTACCCGTTGACCAGCGTAAATATCTACGCATTTTGTTTCGATTCAATGAGAACGAACCTGTGTTAACCTTCGCTTTTAATCGCTTACCTTTCGGACTTAAGTCGAGTCCTTACATAGCTATACGCACTGTGCGACAGCTGGCCTCTGAAAGTCCGCATTATCCCGAAGCTGCAAAAGTAGCAGAGACCAGTCTCTACACGGATGATCTGATGTATTCTGTGAATAACGAAGATACCGCCAAGCAGCTATCGCATGATCTTATAAAGATGTTTAAATCGGGTGACTTTGACCTTGTAAAATGGTGTAGCAATTCACCCACTCTTTTAAACAGTCTTCCCGACTCGCATCGTAAGTGCCTCGATTTTCACGCTGGGAATGATGTGTCCAAGGTTCTAGGCCTTTCGTGGGAACCTTCTCAGGATAACTTCTTCTTCACGTCCGCTCAAGTAGCCGAGAAATGTACTAAGAGAAATATACTCTCGATAGTCGCACGCTTATTTGATGTTCTCGGTCTAGTCTCCCCCGTGATCTTTTATGCCAAGTTGCTCATTAAAGAGTTATGGCTGAGCAATATCGGTTGGGATGATCCTGCTCCTGACGACATATTTAAACGTTTCTCCGTTCTTATGCAGGAGTTTCCTTTGCTGGATACATTACGGATGCCCCGCCACGTGGGTGTTACAGAAGATTGCTCCGTTCGTATAGTCGCGTTTGCCGATGCCAGTATGGGTGGGTACGGGTGTGTTATTTATGTGCACTCTACTGGTCCGTCCGGTGTCGTAGTCCGCCTACTTTGTGCGAAATCAAAGGTTTCACCTACCAAATCACAACTCTTGCACGTCTGGAGCTATGTGCCGCCGTGCTCATGTCAAAATTGGTAAAAACTGTTCTCGATACTCAAACTCAAACTCAAAGTCTTTATTTGCATGTTAAGGTAATATAACAGGTCTTAAGTGAAATAACAGGCACAGCTTAACGGCCTTTTTCAGGCGTTGCAAATTTGAGGGCTATCAGTGCTATCACTAACTTATCATAAATTACATTTGCTTAACATTTATTTTTTAACATATTTATTGATTTGTTCGGAATATAGGTAAGTAAGTATATAATATATTATGTGGGTTAGTGTAAAATGTAAGTAGGTATTCTTAAAATGTAGTATTTAGTTGATAGGTGCTTGTGGGTGTGAGGGGTTATGTATGGGGTAGGTTTTAACATTTAATTTTGGTGTTCTATTTATCTTCGAAGAATTCTTTTATCGAGTAAAAGCATTTTTGTATTAGGAACTTTTTTAATTTTCTCTCAAATATTATTTCTTTGGTTTCGTTTTGTAGGTCTTTAGGTAATCTATTGAATATTTTGACTGCCATGTAGTAAGGACTTTGGTTAAGCATTTTAATTCTAGATGGTGGTAGGTACAGTCTGTTTTTATGTCGGGTATTTACATTGTGGGTGTCTTTTACTTTCGTAAAATTATCTTTATTTTTGAATACAAACTTGCATATGTCATAGATGTATATGGATGGTAGTGTTAAAAGATTGAATTTAATAAAATAGGGCCTGCAGCTATCTTGATTATCTATTTGGGCTATGATTCGTACGCATTTTTTTTGTAATATGAATAAGTCGTGAATATTTACACTATCTCCCATAGCATAATGCCGTATCTCAACCAGGAGTACGCATATGCGAAGTAAGCTGATAGTGCCGTCTCGATATTAGTACTGCATTTAATTTGGAAAAGAGCGTATGTGAATTTTGATAATTTTGATTTTATGTGTTCTATGTGGGCTTTCCAGTTTATATTGGTGTCTGTTTATGCCGAGTAGGTTAAATGTGTCTACATTTTGTAATGTTGTGTTTCTAAAAGAAGTGTCTACTGTTAGGGGGGGAGTTTTATAAGATCTGAATTGTATTGTTTTTGTTTTAGTGTAGTTTATCTCTAAGTTGTGATCGTCAAGCCATCGTGTTACTGATTCTAAGGTTTCTTGTAAAATAGGTGTAGGTAACTCTGATTTGTCATATTTTATTAAAATAGATATATCATCTGCAAATAATACTGGTAGGGTTAGGTCTTTATTTAGAATTTTTGGTAGATCATTGATGTATATTAAAAATAATACACATCCAAGGACACAACCTTGTGGTATTGAACATGTTATTTTTATTTCTTGTGATCGAGTTGTTTTTATTTCATTTGTTTTTGTTTCATAGTTTTCTATTTGGACAATTTGGGATCTTTTTTGTAGGTAAGATTTAAACCAAGAGTGAGCCGGACCACGAATGCCTGAGCCGTGTAGTTTGTCAAGAAGTATGTTATACAGTACTTTGTCATAAGCCTTCGTCATGTCAAGTAAGACGCCAATCACATACTTCTTGTCATTAATATGCTGAAGGGCAATTTGCACATATTTATAAACAGCTAGTGTGGTGGATCTTGAACGTCTAAATCCGTTTTGGGAATCATCTAGGATTTTAAATTTTTCTAAAAAGTTGTATAGGCGGTTACACATTGCTTTTTCGAATATTTTGGAAAATGTAGGTAATAGGGCTATGGGTCTGTAATTACTAGGGGTGTCTGTGTCGCCTTTCTTGTGAATGGGTTTGACTAGAGAAATTTTTAAAGCGTCGGGGAATTGGCCATCTTGAAAACTTTGATTAACTAAATATGTTAGGGGGATAGACAATTGATCTGTGCATTGTTTTAATAGGATTGGAGGAACATCATCTACTCCGCAGCTGTGTTTATTTTTAATTGAGCGAATTATGTTTATAATTTCCTTCCGGTCTACAGGACGTAGGTACATCGAACACTCGGGCGAGTCGACTACTGGTCTACCTTTTTTGATGTGGTTTTGGTTTGTATCACTGAGGTTTGTTCCAATTGTTGTGAAATATTCGTTAAATAGGTTTGAGATTGTTTCTGGGCAATTTATCGTTTGGTTATTGTATGTTAGTGATATATTTTTACCGATATTTTTAGGGGCTTTTTTGTTTTTTGTTTAATTATATTCCACATTGTTTTTGTTTTGTTGTCTGATTTTTCCATTTGTTTGATGTAATCGAGTTTTCTTGATATTTTTATGCTTCGCTTAAGTGTTTGGCTGTATTTTTTATAGTATTTTTGTATAACTTCATTTTTTGTGTCATTTAATATTATTTTTAGCATTCTTTTATGGACGCATGATTTTTTGAGAGCTGGTGTAAGCCAATGTTTTTTCGGTTTCATTATTATTTTTATTCTTTGGATTGGTATGTGATCATTTAACAATTGTGTAATAATATTTATGAATGAATTATAATTTGTATTGAGATCTGCATTTTGATCCAAAAGTTCGTGCCACTTTATATCATTTAGCGAATTTTTAAAATTTGTTATTTTATTTTTTGTGAATATTCTTTTTCTGGCTAACCAAGTTTTATCATTGTTGTGTATATTTTTTGTATTTATTTTCATATTTATAGCTTTGTGGTCTGAAAGGCCATAGTCTTGTACATAGGGTTTGGTTGTGAGAGGTGTGTAGTTAGTGAACAGTAAGTCTATACATGTAGATGACGTTTTTGTTACTCTTGTAGGTTCTCTAATGAACTGTTTAAGATTGTGTGAATTCATTAAGTTTATTAGTTCTTTAGATTCTTTTTTTTGTGTTTAAAATGTTTATGTTACTTACGCTTTACGTGTTCCTATTGCAGGAATTTATGCATTTTCAGATTCCACGATAGCTTTATCTTGGATACACTCTTCTCCGCATCGCTGGTCAGTTTTTGTCAGCAGTAGAGTCGCTCAATGTCAGGAGAACTTGGGTTCTCAACATTTTTACCATGTGGCAGGTGTTGAGAATCCAAGCGATTGTCTTTCCCGTGGCATCCTCCCTTCCCAATTAGTGTCCCATGAACTTTGGTGGAACGGCCCCTCTTGTCTTCGTTTGGATCCTGATTATTGGCCTGGCAAACCGTTCAGTCCTACTAATTGTGGGGAACTTCCCGAGCACAAAGCAAATGTCTTAACAGTGACCTCGCAAGTAGAACAATCCCTTTTATGTCAACTGGCACAACGTACCTCATCATGGGATAAATTGTTGCGCATCGTTTCCTACATACTGAAATTCGCTAGACCGAAGGCTTATTGTGAACCTCGTTCTATTCAGGGCTTGTTAGCTGCGGAACGAGCTATCATCTATTTATCAACTTTATTGTTTCTTATTAAATTCAAGTTTCAATTCATCTCTTTTACATGAGTTATCAACCCGTCGCATAAAGTGGAAAATGATCCCACCTCGCTCCCCACATTTCGGCTCCATGTGGGAAGCGAATATAAAAACATTGAAAACGCACCTTTATCGCGTGATCGGAGGTCAGCTTCTCACTTATGAGGAATTACAAACTGTACTCATTCAAATAGAGTGCATTATGAACTCGCACCCTCTGAGCGTCTTATCTTCCGATCCCCATCCCGAAGTTATTACTCCCGCTCATTTTTTGATGTCGACTCCATTGCAGTACTTGCCGGCAGCCGATTTGTCTGGTCAGCGCATTAATCTGTCACAGCGTAAACAGTTATTAGATAGTATGGTCCAATCCTTCTGAAAGAAATGGCACCTAGAGTCCTACTTGCATACGCTGCAAGTTAGGCAAAAATGGGCAACTCCGGACAAACCTGTAGAAGATGGAACTGTCATACTCGTGGGACAGGATAATTCAGCTCCTCTAAGTTGGCCATTAGGAGTTATAACTGAGGTTTATAAGGTTTGCAAGGTCAACGACCCGAGCGAGATGGAAAATAATATCGTGAAGTGCAGTAATTGCAATATTGTTATAAGTGAGGTGTTATCTTTTGTGCAAAATAAAATAGATGTCATGGACAATGAAAGCCTTGCTCAGATATGTAAAAGTGCTTTCTCTGAAGAAGATATCACACGAGCAAAAAATTTGCTATTCCAAGCCATCCCGAAAAGCAAGCGTATGATTACGAGAAAAAATAAAGGCAAATCAACAAGAGACCTTGAAGATATAATAGTACTTTTCAAGGAGACGGACCCAGAAGTTATACCTGTCTTCGTTGCACGTGATTTACATAAATTACCACCTATAAGTTTCGATCATGTCGACGTCACAAATCTATTAAAAACCATCTTGTTACTACAGTCTGATATGAAATATATAAAAGAAAATTATGCCACTTTGAAACAGGTAGAGAGTCTGTGTAACAGAAATATTGATCTGCATAGTCTTGACCAGTCACCTATTGAGAACTCAGAATGCAACATAAATAGACAAAGGGGTGCGTACTTATTAGAAGACAGCTCGTACATGAACGTGTGTGATGTTAAAGCAGACGATGACAAGGAGCATACGCAGAAAAAAGTGAAATCAACTCCTGAGTCCATGCGTGCAGGGAGCAGAGTGCACGGAGGAGTAGCATTACTATGGCGAAAGAGTGTGTTTCCTAAAGTCTCAATAGTGAAGTGTTTAAGTGACCGCATTGTAGCAATTAAAACAAAGTCAGACGAAGGACGTGAAATGCTCATTATATGTGTATACATGCCTACAGATCAGGTAGATAACTTACCTGTATTCTCACAATGTTTAGGTGAGATGAACGCTTTAATACAGGACAATAACATAGAAGTGGTGTTTATGTTGGGGGATTTTAATGCTCACCCTACTGCTCCATTTGGTGTAGAGCTTTTAGAGTTCTGTAGTGAAAATGATTGGGTCTGTGCTGACTTGGAATTGACAGGTGAGTCATCTGATACATATACTTTTCAGAGCGAGGCACACGGTTGCAAACGATGGCTCGATCATTGTGTTGTTTCCAAGTCGGCATGGGAAACGGTTAGTAGTTTTAGAGTTTTACAAGATACTTATTGGTCGGACCATATGCCTATTGAAATAGTATGTAATTTAAAATTAATAAAATCTAAAATTATAGTTAAGTCTAATGTATGTAATAAGATAATATGGGGCGTGAGGGAAGTAGAGGAAATAAATAAATATCGGGAGATTTGCAACAATAAATTGAGGAATATTGATTTTCCACCGGTTTTTCAGGAATGCGCGGACAAAATGTGTCAAAATTATAGGCATAGAGATAAAATTGATTGTATGTACAATGATATTATCAGTTCATTACGTCAGGCATCCATATTAAGTTATAAAAGTATTAAAAAACCAGTTAATGTCAAATGTGTATATGGTTGGAACAAACATGTAAAAGAAGTGCACAAGCAGGCTAGATTAGATTATCAAAGCTATTTGTTTGCAGGGAAACCTGAAAGTGGACCTATATTTGAGCAAATGTGTATGAGTCGCAGAATTTTCAAATCGCGACTCAAATATTGTCAAAATAATCAGGAGCAAATAAGAATGGATATCCTTGCCACACAGCACTCTGATAAGAGTTTTCATAAGTTTTGGAAGGGTACCAAACAACTAAATGGTAATGTGAAGCTACCTGTCAGCATTGAGGGAATTGATGACCCCAAAGAAATTGCTAACTCATTTAAGCAGCATTTTCAGGTGAGTTCCTTATTGCCGCGGGTGCTGAAATCTGAACCCCGGGCGGTCACTGACCCCATAGGTTTCTCAAGTAAAGAGGTTTCCAGCGTTATAGAAAGTATGAAACGGGGGAAATCGCCCGGGCATGATGGACTCAGTGTTGAGCACCTGCGGCATGCGGGCGTTCACTTATGCAGAGTACTGTCTATCTTTTTTACGTTCTGTATCCGGCACTCGTACCTACCTCCTGACCTGATGAGAACTGTTGTGGTCCCTATAGCGAAAAATAATACTGCCGACACCTCAAGTAGAAGCAACTATAGACCAATATCTTTGGCAACCATAATAGCAAAGGTACTAGATGGATTGATGGATAAACAACTTGCCAAATATATTTCACTTGGGGACACTCAGTTTGGTTTCAGGGAAGGATTATCTACAGAAAGTGCGATACTATGTCTAAAAGAAACGGTTAACTATTATGTAAAGCGCAAGACACCTGTTTATGCCTGTTTCTTGGATTTGTCCAAAGCTTTTGATCGCGTGTCTTATAGTAAGCTTTGGACAAAGCTGAGAAACTTAGGTGTTCCAGGTGATCTAGTCGACATGTTTAATTTCTGGTACAATAGCCAATTAAATGCTGTAAAGTGGGGTAATGTCTATTCTGATGAATACTCTCTAGAGTGCGGTGTTAGGCAGGGGGGTCTGACTTCTCCTCGATTATTTAATATATACATAAACCAGTTAATTGAGGAGCTCAGCAGTACCCATGTCGGCTGCCATATTGATAATATTTGTGTGAATAATCTTAGTTATGCTGACGATATGGTGCTGCTGAGCCCCTCAATTGGTGGTCTCAGAAAGTTGTTAAAAATATGTGAAACCTATGCATCTGAACACGGCTTGGAGTACAATGTGAGTAAGAGTGAGTACATGGTATTTAAATGCAGAAGTAGTATCTTTAACGTCGAACAATCCTCTTTCACACCACTTTTGCTCAATGGAGTGCCTCTAAGTCGTGTTACAAGGTTTAAATATTTAGGTCACATGATGACAGAAAATGTTAGTGACGAGGAGGATATTGAGAGGGAGCGCAGGGCGTTGTCGGTTCGTGGTAATATGCTGGCACATAGGTTCGCTAGGTGTACGGCGCCTGTCAAAATTACGTTGTTCAAAGCGTATTGTCAGGCGTTTTACACCTGTGGCTTGTGGGCCAGTTTTACACAAAGGACCTATAACGCCTTGCGTGTCCTTTATAACAACATTTTCAGGTCGCTTTTCCGCCTCCCTCGATATTGTAGTGCATCCGGCATGTTTGCCGACGCGAGCGTTGAAGGCTTTCATGCGTTGATGAGAAAGAAAGTGGCGTCTGTTGTAAGGCGGGTTCGAGGGAGTCGAAATAGTGCCCTTAAGTGGATAGGAGAGAGAACTGACACTGTTCTTCTTAGAAGATTCACTGAACTTCATGTGCGGGGGGGGAGTTAGATAAGCACACTGTGTAATAATATGATATTGTTCACATTTAATTAATTAATTTTTGTTATGGACTTCTTTGTCTGAAAATAAACGATTTTATTTATTATTTATTTATTTATAAAGCCACAGATAACATCGCGCGCGTTGCAATGGTAAAGACAAAGTTCGGTAACTTTAAACGGGCTGTCACTAAATTATATCCTATTCCAACGCAATAAAAGTTAACTCTTAGATGATACTCATAGTTTTAAGGTTTATAAATCAGTCTTAAATAACTTGTGTCTTTTGTTTCTCGCACTCAGTCTTATGACTGAGTGCGAGAAACAAAAGACACAAGTTTAAGCGTTATCGCTTAAACTTTTCTGATCATGATCTAGGTCAGTAAATTATTATAATATGCATTTTCCTTTTGAAAGTACTTGCGTCCTTCCAAGGCGGGGAGCATAGTGAAGCGTCAATGCCTTTTTCAATATTAAAATAAATTAATAAAAAATAATTTAGGAATTTTCCACATAATACAATATGTTAGTTTATAAAATTAAATAATTTAACTTCTGATTTGATGAATCCTTTCGCCAATATTTGTAGCCGCAACGACCAAATGTATCGAAGCGTCTTGAGTTTTCTCGCAAAGCCAATAGATGGCATTAGCAGGCGAAGAGTCTTCCTTTTCCGCCGCCGCTCGCAATACTGTGTTTGCGCATCGCTCCGCCTTTTGATAATTCCGTGATGGTGAAACCTTGAAGATTCTCATGAAATAAATGGACCTGCATCTGTGCTTGATAGTGTACTTATAGTGCAGTGTTGATTTTTGGAGTTTATACCAGTCCACCGGTGGATTTAAGAAAATTTTGCTCGCCGGCCGGCAGCCCCTACAAACCAGCACGCGCGCATGAGCGAAGTATCTTCCCATCTCCCTGTGTCTGAGTGGGATCTCTGGATTGCTAAGGTACGTGGGCATTGTTGCTGCTATAAATTCGGTGTTATTGGTTTACTCGAGGATTCATCATTAGGGATTTTAATTTCGTTCTTGAAGTCCACCATTTTCAGAACAGTAGGTTCTTATTTCAAATCTTTTTTAGAA
The DNA here is from genome assembly GCA_947562105.1 of Shargacucullia verbasci. NCBI lineage: Eukaryota > Metazoa > Arthropoda > Insecta > Lepidoptera > Noctuidae > Shargacucullia > Shargacucullia verbasci. The sequence goes on along the minus strand of OX387281.1, from coordinate 15,362,883 downwards.
TGGACTTTGTGAAATTTACTTGCAACCCAAGCATTGTTAGGACTTCCACAGTCTCCGAAACATGGGAGTCTAAAATTGACTTGTCCTGGTGTGCCAGTAAAAAATCGTCCAAATAAACGAGAATGCGGATACCACTGGCTCGCAATTTTTGTGCTACGCAGTTGGTAACCGCTGCAAATGTCCGGGGAGCTGAAGAAAGGCCAAAAGGCAGTGCTGTCAATTGCAATATTTCCTGGTTGTAAATGACTCTCAGGACTCGACGGTGTGATCTTGAGATGGGCAGATGAAAGTATGCTTGGTGTAAATCTATTTTCACAAGCCAGTCCTTTTGTTGTAGGAACTGGACAACATCCATCTGAGATATGAGTTGAAAATGCTTCACTGCTACATGTTGGTTTAATCCCCTCAGGTCGAATATGGGTCTTGATCTGCCGTCTGATTTCTTTACTAGAAACATCTTGGAATAAAATCCGGCATTTACTGCTTTGGGTGTCTCTAACACATTTTGCTCTTTTAATTTCTCTACAATATTTGACATTGCTGGGTTTTGTCTGGTTGAGAACTTCTTTAAAATATGTTTTGTGAGATATTGCATTGGGGGCTTGGTATTGAACGGTATTCGACTTCCCGTTATGATCTTTAGGATGAACTGGTTTGCATTCATTAGTTGCCAAGCTTTTAAATAGTTCTTTAGGCAGTCCCCCTGAAAAGTCTGAATCCCGGTATAGTCATTTTTGCTCTGATCCTCGTTCAGCACTGGACTTGGAATCTCGGATGCTTTTGTAACGAAAGGAATTATTGTTCCTTTTGTAACCAGTTTTAAACTTTTTGTCGGTTTTAAATTGTTTAGTGGCTGTGCTTGGTCCCTTCTTATAATTATTTGGGCGATGATCGGGGCGGTATTGGTCACGTGATTACCCTTTTGTTTTAAATAATCTGGTAAATTAAGCCATGTTTGGGACCCTCCTAGGGATTGCACAAGGGGTTGCAAAGCTTCTCGGCTAAAGAGATATTCAGAACTTGGTGGTATATTCATTAAAGAGGTTCTTAAATTTTTCTATTTATCTCTTTTAGGATTCTATTTCTCCTTATTTCGATGCATTCACTTCTCCCGCCACATATTATCTGCATATTGTTGTCAAAGCACTTCTGAATGGTAGAGTTCGGACCGAAAAGAGTAGTGACTTTCTCAAACAGGGAATTAGGAGACAATTCTTGAGGGGAAGCTGCTGCCCAATTAATAAGTTCTTGCAGGCCCTGCTTGAGTAGTTCCTTCTGCTCTAGACCTAGGTTAGAGAGCCCAGCCAAAACTCCCTCCGCAGGGGCTAAAAAGCCCTTTGTTTTATTGAAGTGACATAACTCTTCATTTACCTTCAATTGTATAAAACCTGGTGTGGCTGAACATGACCGTAAGGTTTTCTTGTAGCGTATTCCCTTCCATGCTGGAGTATCAAACTGCTGTAGTCATTTTAACTCATCAAGACGTTCAGCATTAGCTTTAGGAATAACTACCTTATCGTTATATTCTACAATTAAATCCCCAAGTTGTAATATTTCTGTCTTGAGACACAACTGGGTTGTTTAGAAAACTGCGAAGTGCATTAGAAGTACTAGCAACACTAGGATCAGAACAGTTCCCGAGGGAGTTTCTGGTCTCCTACCGGGCGCGTCCCCAGGTGGCGGATAGGGGAACGCCGCACAGATATGTGCGGTACCGAGTTTGTCCCGGCGCGGACCAAAACCAGAAGATGGGAGTTGGGACAGGGGACCTCACCCCTCAAAAAAGGAAAACAATGAATGGCGACTAGTAAACAGAATTTACCCCAGGAGGGTACCGACTGCTCCGCAGTCGGAGAATCCCTCACCGGGGCCTCGGCCCCGGTCTGCCCCTCGTATTCTGGGGGGGGCAACTACCGCCTTCAAAACGATACCACTGCTCTCGGTGTGGGGTCGGTTACCGGCTCTAACCCGAGTGCAGGGGCAAAGGAGGAAAGCGCCACGCCTCTGGACGCTGCGGCAGCAGTGTCGCAAACGGTGCTAACCCGGTTGAGGAAACGACCGGGTAATTCCGCTGCCGTTGACGGGGTGAGTGAATCTGAAGAGTCAGACACATCTCAGATGTCGCTCGCCTCGTCCGTAACCTCGCTAGCGTCCCGTACGCGTAAGCGGGCGCTGCCAAAAGGAGCGCAGCTGCCGGCAGCTAAAAAGCCGGTGGGAGCAAATGCCGCGGCAGGCGATACGGATGTGGAGCTACTCGGGCTCCCATCCACCACCCGGGCGAAGGCTAAATTGCCTAGCCCTGAGGACTTGGCGAGGGGTATGCAGGCGCAGCCAACGTTCGAGTTGAACGCTTGCATTGAAGCCAGTCTCCTAGCCGTAGAGCAGGTTGCGGACAAATCCCGCAACCTCAAGGGGGAATATGCCCACCAGCTCCGCATGGCTGTGCGGCGGGCGAAGGCGGCGGCCTTGGTGAAGGAGCAGCGGTGCCCTTCACCTGGAGCAGGCTTCGAGAGGCTGGAGAGGGAGAACGTGGATCTGCGCTCCCAGATTGCCAGCCTTTCGGCGCAAATTACCGGCATGTCGGCAGAGATCAGCCTTCTCCGCGGACAAGGAGATGCTCAGGCGGGCTCCAGTAAGGCCGCCACAACGGCAGCGACCTGGGCCGTTGCTCCGGCAGGTATATCAGCCGATGCCGAGGCCAACCTTCGGCGCTCCATTGCCCTCGAAATCGGGAGCATGATGGACGCCAAGTTGGCCTCCTTAGAGTCCCGGCTTCTGCCGGAAAAGCGACTTCGCCCACCCCTCGCAGCCGACATCAGGAGGGCAGGCTCTGCGCCAATTATACCGACGCCCGCTTTACAGGCGCCGGTTGCACAGGCGCCACCTGCCGAGGTGTCTTCCCCTGACTCCCAAGCTGGGACGAAGGGGAAAAAGAAGAGGCGTCGCAATGCAGCCAAAGTGGCTCCGGTTGCGGACCTGCCGGCTGTGCCCGCCGCGGGTGCGGCGTCCGCTGCACTGGAGCAGTTTGCTCCACATGCGGCGGCGTCGACCTCACAGGTGACCCAAGCTGGGAGTGCATTGGCCGCTGGGGCTCTGTGGTCGACGGTGGCCAAGAAGGCAAAGGCGAAGAAGTCGCCTGCCCCGCCACCTGCGGCCACATCCGCACCGCCGGGGAAATCTCCCTCTAAGGGAAAGGCCTCGAATAGGGGGAAGAAAAAGGTCACCCTTCCCAGGGTTCCTGCATCAGCCGTCATCACGGTCACGGTGTCGAAGGGTTCACCCGACACGATGTTGGGTGAAGCGATGGCTGAGGCCAGGCGAAGCATCAAGCTCGCCGACTTCGGCATCGACACCGTGGCCCTCAAAAAGGCGGCCGGCGGCGGCATGGTGCTTGCCGTCGCTGGCGCTGACTGCGCTGCCAAAGCAGACAGTCTGGCGAGCCGGATGCGGGAAGTCCTCCTCCCCACCTTTGCCGTGCAAATTGCGCGGCCGACAAAGGTGGCAGAGTTGAGAGTCCGTGACTTGGACGACTCCGTCACGTCGCAGGAGGTAGCGGCTGCTATCGCTACGGCTGGCGGCTGTGTCCCCGCTGAGGTCACCGTGGGCGAAATTTATCGCTCACGCGTGGCGCTGGGGACCGTCTGGGTCCGGTGCCCACTGGGGGCGGCAAAGAAGCTGGCGTCCACGCAGCGCGTTCGCGTAGGCTGGACGTCAGCCAGAGTCCAGGTACTGGCGGCACGGCCTCTTCAGTGCTTCCAGTGCCTCGAATTCGGACATGTCCGCCTCCGGTGCCCTGGGGGAGTGGACCGAAGCACCCGGTGCTTTAAGTGCGGCGACGAAGGCCACATGGTGAAAACCTGCATGGCGCAGTCGCCCAAGTGTCCGCTGTGTGCGGACCTGGGCCTGCCTGCCGACCATCGGCTGGGCCGCAAAGCATGCGCGGCCCAAAAAAGCAGGAGAGGGAAGCGAGCCTCTCTTGCCGCCGCCGACAGGCAGCGGGCGAATGCGCCGGCACAACCGGGTGCTGGCTCACCGGAGGCGATGGACACGACATCGCCTTCCCAGCCCTAAGGATCCTTCAGAGCAATCTGAACCACTGCCGCAATGCGCAGAATCTTCTCCTGCAGACCATTGCGGAGTGGTCGATTGCTTTGGCGGTGGTCGCGGAGCCCTACGGTGTCCAAGAACATCCTCGTTGGTTCAGGGACACCGCGGACTCCGTTGCCGTGTATTGGGCTGGAAAAGATGGTGGGCCGTCTTGTTCCCTATTGGATAGGGGACAGGGCTATGTTGTCGTGGAATTTGGACCTCTGGCCGTGGTGGGTTGCTACGTCTCTCCCAATATATCTCTCGCCGAATACGAGAGATACTTGGACGGGGTGGCGAACAGTATCCGCTGTAAGTGCTTGCCCCGTCCCGTGCTCGTCCTTGGGGACTTCAACGCTCACTCCAGAGCTTGGGGAAACACTCGGGACGGGCCCCGGGGAGACGTACTTCAGGACTGGGCGGCGTCGCTCGACCTCCGACTACTCAATCGGGGGTCCGTTGCCACTTGTGTTCGGTGGCAGGGGGAGTCGGTCGTGGATCTATCATGGGCGACTCCTTCTGTCTCCCGCCTTGTGTCGGGTTGGAGGGTGGCGGAAGAGATGGTCACGCTTTCGGACCATCGCCACATCGTATTCGATGTGGCCCTCCGCCCTCCAGGCAACTCGAGCCGTCCGGGCGCTTGCCCACCGCCGCGACGTTGGGCCCTCAAACAGCTCGATCGAGATATGCTCGTTGCAGCTGCCAACGTCGCGGCTTGGTCAGGGGGGGAAGGTTTTTCTGATGGGATCTTGCCCGATCCAGAGGAGGAAGCGACCTGGTTCCGGGAGGCGATGACGTCGGTCTGTGACGCATCGATGCCCCGGGCCAGGCGTGGTCGGCGCACGGCTGTGCATTGGTGGTCGGACGAGATCGCGCAGCTCCGCGCAGTCTGTCTCGCGTCCCGCCGCCGGTTCACCCGATGCCGTCGCCGACGCTCTGCTACAGCCGAACAGACAGCCGAGGCGTATCGCCTGTACCGGGCGGCCACGATGGCGTTTCAACACGCCATTAGCGACGCCAAGGCTCGGTCTTGGAGAGAGCTCCTGGAGGGACTGGACAGGGAACCGTGGGGGAGACCGTATAGGATGATCGTGGGGAAGCTGCGCCCCTACGTCCCCCCGGTGACCGAAACCATGGACCCGGATCTGCTGGAGAGGGTGATCACCACGCTCTTCCCGGCGGTCCGGGACCGTCCCTCTCCACCTCCAGCTCTGTCGGAGTGGTCCGCCGAGCTGGAGGTTTCGGAAGGGGAGCTAGACCGAGCCGTGGGCCGCCTGAAGGCTCGCAGCACCGCACCCGGACCCGATGGTATTCCCGGTCGGGTGTGGGTGCTTGCGATGGCTGTCGTGGGGGACCGTTTGAGGCGGCTGTTCACAAGCTGCCTCCGTCATAGCGTGTTCCCCTCCGGCTGGAAGGAGGCCGGATTGGTTCTGATCCAGAAGGAAGGCAGGGCCGCAGATTCTGCCTCTGCATATCGTCCCATCTGCCTGCTCGACGAAGCTTCGAAGCTCTTCGAAAGAATAGTCGCCCGAAGACTAGTCGAGCACCTGTCGCGAGTGGGTCCCGACCTCGCCGATAGCCAGTTTGGCTTCCGGCAGCGGCGATCTACCGTGGACGCGATTCTCCGCGTCCGCTCGCTGTCGGAACAGGTAGTGACCCGGCGGGGGGGAAAGGCGTTGGCTGTCAGCCTTGACATTGTCAACGCCTTCAACTCTCTCCCGTGGGGCGCGATTCGGGGGGCCCTGGAACACCATCAGGTCCCCCCCTACCTGCGAGGCATCGTCGGGGCGTATCTGCGCGACAGGCACATTCGCTACGTGGGCAGGGACGGTAGCGTCCAGCGGAGGCGGATCACGTGCGGGGTTCCACAGGGGTCGGTTCTGGGCCCCCTGTTGTGGAATCTCGCCTATGACGCGGTCCTGCGTGTCGATCTTCCCGCCGGCGTCGGCATTGTCTGCTATGCCGACGACACATTGGTGTTGGCCGGCGGTGACACCTGGGAAGGAACCATCCGGCTTGCCGAGCAAGCGGTGGCAACAGTCGTGGCTGAGATCCGCGCGCTGGGTCTGGATATAGCGCCTCACAAAACCGAGGCGCTATGGTTCCACAAACTGCCTCGCGGCAGGGAACCTCCCAGCTCGCGGATACGCGTTGGTGACGCGCGGGTCGAGGTGGGCCGGTACATGAAGTACCTGGGGCTCACCTTGGACAGTCGGTGGGGCTTCGAAGAGCACTTCGAACGCCTGGTCCCCCGAGTCGAGAGGGTAGTGGGTGCGATGCACAGACTGCTGCCCAATCTCGGGGGGCCTCGGGAGGAAGTTCGCCGCCTCTACGGGGGGGTCGTGCGATCCGTGGTGCTGTACGGGGCGCCTGTATGGTCGGCTCGGCTATCAGGCGTCCGGCGCTGCAGGACGAAAATCAACGGCCTGCAGCGCAAAGTTGCAATACGGATCGCACGAGGATACAGAACAGTATCCTTCGAGGCGGCAACTCTACTGGCGCGGTATGTGCCGTTCGACATCCAGGCGGATATGGACGCGAGGGTGTATCACCGGATCCGCGCTATCCGCCAGGACGGCGAGACCGCGCCAGCTTCGGCGTTCGAAAGGCTAAGGCGGCGCGCACGTAGGCACGCGCTCGACTTGTGGCGCGAACGGCTTTTACGGCCACAGTTCGCGCACAAGCGCGTTGTCGAAGCGATAGTGCCGCACTTCGGAGCCTGGCTCAAGAGGAGCGAGCGCGTCACGTACCGACTGACGCAGGTGTTCACCGGGCACGGTTGCTTCGGTGAATACCTGAATAGGATCGGCCGCGAGGCCACGGCTGATTGCCAACATTGTGGAGGAGGCGGCCAGGATACTGCACAGCACACGCTCGAGACGTGCCCTGCGTGGGCCGCAGAGCGGCAGATTCTGGTCGACCAGATCGGGCAAGATCTCTCTCTGCCAGCCATAGTATCGGCTATGCTGGCAGAATCGGAAAACTGGAGGGCAGTGGTCTCCTTCTGTGAAGCAGTTATGCTCCAGAAGGAGGCCGATGAGCGGGAACGGGAGAGGGCCGATCCCGCTCGACGGAGGAGGAGGCGCCGGGGAGCAACCGCCCCGGTGCGCAACACGCCGCAACCCCCCGCCTAACACACCTTAGCGGGGGGCCTTAGGGGTCGCGAGCGCGCAGAGTGGGGACTCTGCGCGCTCACTTAGCGACCCCCGAGAAGACGGCGACACGCTGTGGTCCGTGTCGCCGTGCACACAGCACCAGCGAGGGTAACGGGGGGACCTCTTTACAGTCTCCCCCGGGACGTGCACGAGGGGGTGGCCTCTTTACAGTCACCCCCTCCGGGAAGTGCCGTTTGGCATGGCACCGTGGTGGGCCTCGGTGCGGTCTTCTAAGAGTTCCCGAGGCCCACCATATGGTGTCGAGGCGGACCACCGTGGTGAGTTTAGCCGGTAGGAGTCCGGCACACCCCTCCGCCCCCCCCAGGCGGAGGATAGCCCATGATGGGTTCTCACCACGCAAATCAAAAAAAAAAAAAAAAAAAAAAAAAAAAAAAAGGATCAGAACAGTTAAAATTAGAGGTATAATGTGGTAATTGTGTCATGTAACCAGATATGAAACTTACTTTTTGATGGTGTTTCTGAGTGAGATTATTGATATAATGTGGTAATTGTGTCATGTAACCAGATATGAAACTTACTTGGTTCATTAGATTATCGATACGTGGGTCCGTTGTAACGTTGCGTTCCGTCTATGGTCAATCTACTAAGTGATCATAGACGAAATAGTGAGTTTTGTACATCACTCAAAAGTCACCTAGTTTGACGTTTGGACTCGGCCATTTTCCCCTGACCGCTGCTACCGAGTGACGGCTGCTCCGTAATTAATTCTGTTTAGAGGAAATATACCCCGATCTTGGGTGAGTTCTGCATTTAATTGTTAAACTAAGTGTGTGCTGTGTGCTGGATTTAGTCGAAATACTCCGTGATTGTGAGATTATGTATAGTTGACCTCGACCGACCACGCGGTCTTAGGTTATTCCACGCACAAGGGCTACTTCATGTGCTCTCAATAGGCTTTAAACCTAATGTACCATGTGCCTTCAGCTATTTACTGCCCTCCGGCAATATCATTCTGATGTGATTGTGACCTGCACTCAGCTAGATTTAGGCTTAGCACCATAACCGCATCTGTCATTGTGCTACACTGTAATTGCACCCTCTCTGCCTTGTAAACCGCTGCGATGTGTGAGCTTTCCTTTTCCCTGCCTCTGCACCGCTCGGGGTCCACTAGGGGAGCTTCCACATCGCGTGCGGGCTGCATGATCTGCACCGCTAACCTGCGCACCCTTCTGCACGCTTCCAGGGTTCCAGTGAACGCTTCCACGCTTCTAATCTACGCTACCAATCTACGGTTCCAGTCCACGCTTCTAACATACGGTTCCAGTCTTTCTTCTTTTTTTTTTTTAACGTTGCCCCACACTAGGATTTCTCCTGTGTCGTGGGTACAGTTTACAAACATACATGTCACATGCACACTCAACCAGACCCGAAACAACTATCTGTAGATCATACAAATAACCCGCGACACATAGCGCAGAAAGCTAATCGCGTAACCACTGCGCCAACCGTGCCGTCAAATCTACGCCTCTCATCTACGCTACCATTCTACGGGTTCAAGCTACGGCTTCAGACTACGCTTTCAACCTACGGCTACGGCATCAGAACCACGGCTGGCGGATACCCAAGCGGACCCTGTAGTGGCTGCCAGCTACCGGCAGCCAGTGAAGAGTAGCGGAGCGTCGCCCTACGAGGTGGACCCTAAGGGACGGTACCTCTCTACTCTATTACTCCTACCACAGAGCGAAAACCCAACACTAGTGCCTACACAAACCCACGACCTAGCCGGGAATTATAATAAACACTTCTATAAACTACCTGAGCTTATTTACTTCTACCCCTACTAGCCTACCTCTCATGCTAACGGCCCTAAACCGTACAGTAGGAATCCAAACCGTTACAGTGGCGCCGTTAACGTGGGGCCTACAGCGATGCAAAAACGTCACAGTGGCGCCCAGGCTAGTAGAAGGTACACTTTAAGTGGGTTTTCGCTCTGCTCAACATCCTAGCGGTGATCTTTGGTTTTGTGTGTACTATTTTGTTGTTCTAGTTTCCCTAATAATTCTCCATAAAATCTTATTTTCTTATTCTAATTATACAATTATCATTGTGTAACGGTCAGGGCCGCACAGGCCGCACAGGCCGGAGAGGTAGACCAGTAGTGGTAGTAAATTAAGCACAGGTAGTTTATAGAAGTGTTTATTAAGAATTTCCGGCTAGGTCGTGGGTTGGTGTAGGCACTAGTATTGGGTTTTCGCTCCAGGGTAGAAGTAATAGGGTAGAGAAGTACCGTCCCTTAGGGTCCACCTCGTAGGGCGACGCTCCGCTACTCTTCACTGGCTGCCGGTAGCTGGCAGCCACTACAGGGTCCGCTTGGGTATCAGCCAGCCGTAGTTCCGATGCCGTAGCTGTAGGTTGGAAGCGCAGTATGAAGGCGTGGCTTGAACCCGTAGATTGGCAGCGCAGATTAGAAGCGTAGACTGGAACCGTATGTTAGTAGCGTGGACTGGAACCGTAGATTAGAACCGTAGACTGAAAGCGCTGCCTAGAACCGTAGACTGAAAGCGTTCACTGGAACCCTGGAAGCGTGCAGAAGGGTGCGCAGGTTAGCGGTGCAGATCATGCAGCCCGCACGCGATGTGGAAGCTCCCCTAGTGGACCCCGAGCGGTGCAGAGGCAGGGAAAAGGAAAGCTCACACATCGCAGCGGTTTACAAGGCAGAGAGGGTGCAATTACAGTGTAGCACAATGACAGATGCGGTTATGGTGCTAAGCCTAAATCTAGCTGAGTGCAGGTCACAATCACATCAGAATGATATTGCCGGAGGGCAGTAAATAGCTGAAGGCACATAGTACATTGGGTTTAAAGCCTATTGAGAGCACATGAAGTAGCCCTTGTGCGTGGAATAACCTAAGACCGCGTGGTCGGTCGAGGTCAACTATACATAATCTCACAATCACGGAGTATTTCGACTAAATCAGTTATCCAGCACACAGCACAAACTTAGTTTAACAATTAAATGCAGAACTCACCCAAGATCGGGGTATATTTCCTCTAAACAGAATTAATTACGGAGCAGCCGTCACTCGGTAGCAGCGGTCAGGGGAAAATGGCCGAGTCCAAACGTCAAACTAGGTGACTTTTGAGTGATGTACAAAACTCACTATTTCGTCTATGATCACTTAGTAGATTGACCATAGATTTGATTTGACTGCAACGACGATGACGACGACTAAAAGTCTAATATTGTATTTGAGATGCGTGTATTAATTATATAATCGTTTCCTTTCACAGCATTCAAATAAAAACACTTAGGATATTGTATAGCATGTTGCATCCAAGGATCGTCATAAATCTCCCAGTCTTCAATAATACCTCCACATGAGAAACATGCTGCCTTATCATTCACACTATTTCCATAATAAAAGAATCCAGCGTCAGCCATTTCCATCACTAATCTTTTCTTTGTATCAGCTGTTGCCCAATAATAACTAAATGAAAATTCACGCCTTTTATACGAGTTATACATGTCGTATCGGGGTTTGTATTCAATAGGAGACATGTTCTATATTTATTTACTTCCTAATTCTCGACACTGATAATTATAAACGTATAATGAGTTACCCCCCGAAATTGTCAGCAACTAACATGATTGAGCAGGATTAGGAGGGGATAGAAAATTCTAAGATACATTAAATTTTACCTTACAGAAATGAAACAAGAAAATGTTTATATTAAAATTTTATTTTCCAAGCACCACTTATTTAAACACAATACATTTTTTAAAGCACATACAGCGTCATGATAAATACAATTATATACGACGAAGAGGGTCGGGCAGTGTTATTTTTAAAAATAGTGACGTCATCAGTGCTGACGTCACCTATTTCCTCAAACTGATTATCCATTTGGGGTTGCTTGTCCATGGTCACAGTGAAACTCAAAGTAAGGTTTTTACTGATTTATTTGACAACACTCAGGTGTCCGAACAGTACAACGGCTCGAGTAATAATGAATCTTTATCGTGACGACATGAAGCGCGCACGTGCAACCACGCAGCTGTTGTTTATAAAGTTTTGCAAAACAAGAAATAACTCCTTATTTTATTACTTAAATCAAACTGAACGTTAAAAATAACAATAATTACGTAATTTTAGCCGTTCTTTATAATTAGTTAGACGAATAATAAGTATTTGCGCCGATACGGCCATTCTGACAAGTGGTGCGCGCTCTGCACCATCCTGCTTTCTAAGGCTCTTTCCTGCACACTGCCCCGTTAATCCGTAGACCGATGTTTGAGGAACTTCTAGTTTAGTTACAATCTCCATTAATCAGCTTTCACAGTAGTCTATAGAGCACCGACATCCGTGTCCAAAATCTCAATAATTCGTGGTTTCTTGCGGCGAGGGAATCCAGTATTTATGACGGATCTTACGTTGTATCTCCTCGTTGATCCTCGTCGCGACATCTGTAAGAATAGGAAGAACTTTCTCTGAGTTTGATATCTGTGAGCAACTTGCGTTGCTTTATATTTAGTTTTTATGCAAAAACAGACCACTGTTATGTAAATCTGGGAATATTAAAGCTATAAGGTTTGTAGGTTGTTAGAGGTTCTCGAGGAGTTCTCGAAGGTTCTCGTAGGGTTCTCGTAGTGTCTCGTTGTGTCTCGTAGGTTCTCGTAGTGTAAGGTATGATGCTGTGCTAGGCACAGGGGCTCTAAAATGGTAATGAAGTCTGTTTAAACATATTTCTCGACGACTCGATGACTCGTTGATAACCAAATTTATCAACGCCAATGGTGTGATACACACACGGCTTTAAATGGTAATAGTTTGTGAAATGTTTTATACTCATCTGTTTATAGCCGGCTAGTTGTCTTTCCTCGTTTTGATCTTGTGCCTGTTGCTGACATGGTTCAGCGCGTGATGTACTTGGTATAGGTTCTCTGACCGCCTCAGGTGGTGGAGATTGCTCGATTTTCGCCGATACGGTTATCCTGACCGCCAGCTTGTGGTGCAGCAGATGTTGATGAGGTAGTACCATGGATCCCTTCGTATCCCACTTCTGATGACGAAGAGGGTCGAGCAGTGTTATTTTTAAAAATAGTGACGTCATCAGTGCTGACGTCACCTATTTCCTCAAATTGATTATCCATTTGGGGTTGCTTGTCCATGGTCACAGTGAAACTCAAAGTAAGGTTTTTACTGATTTATTTGACAACACTCAGGTGTCCGAACAGTACGACGGCTCGAGTAATAATGAATCTTAATTCTTTTTTTTTTTTTTTTATTGAGTTGTCTCTCGCAGTTAGCTCAGGGAGCTTTTACTGCTTAACCGGGCAAATGGCGAGACCAGAAGGGCCTCCAGCCGAGCAAATTAAATAATACTAAGCAACACTGCTAAGGGTGTCCCATAGTGGGACTCGAACCTCGGCTTAGGGCGTTGCTGGGGGGCAGACAAGAGAGGACTTGCTGGATCTGATTGTGATTATTTAGTGACATTTGATTTATTACTACTGGCTCAGCGCGGGCTGGCTCGAGCAAGGGTCGGGGTGGAGAATCTTAATTCGTTCGGTCGCCTCTATTTATAACAATCATGACTCATTATCGTGACGACATCAAGCGCGCACGTGCAACCACGCAGCTGTTGTTTACAAAGTTTTGCGAAACAAGAAATAACTCCTTATTTTATTACTTAAATCAAATTGAACGTTAAAAATAACAATAATTACGTAATTTTAGCCGTTCTTTATAATTAGTTAGACGAATAATAAGTATGTATTTGCGCCGATATATACATCTTGAGAATATTTATACTGATTGTACAAACTTATCAAACTAGAACAACCTTTATCTTCTAAATTGAATATATTACTATTACTATTTTCTAAAATATGCTTTAACCACATTACTTTTTCTCAACCTTTGACGTAGATAAACTTATCTCTTAAAATATCTATAATCAAAGTCTGATAATTGGAATAGGGCACAAATCCTTCATTCCAATGTAGCTTTCTGTTACGTTGAAGCCAACTAACTTGCTTTTTTTCTGATTTCGTTAAATTTTTAATTGGAAACGGCGGCTTAATTAAAAACCCTTGTATTGTTTTATTATGCAATATAGCGATTTCTTTTACTATAAATTCATTTGCTTCTGTTTTAAAGCCTTGAATATCTACAATAGCAATCATGATAACCTGCGCACAATGTTACTGAGCGGTTTATAGTCCACAAGTCGATCGTTTATAATCAAACAATATGCAGCCGTCTTATCTGGTATTGTTGTAGAACATTCAATTTCCAACCTCACATCCACTGGACCTGTTTTAAGGCTGTCGTTTTGTCTTGAGCAGTCTAAAATAAAGAGGGGGGCTTTTTCTTTGAACCCCTTTAAGTCAAGCAACGGGTCTATTGGACAGTTGTAATATGACTGACGAAATTTTACAAACATTTCATAAATAATATATTGTATTTGTTCTCAGAAAATTTTAAATTCAAAGGTTCGTATGGATAATATTGTGAATTCAAAAAGAGTGTTACGTTTGCTACTTCACAATGATCGAATAGTGAACTGTCTTTAGATTTATTATTTTTCCTATTAGTTTGTAAGCAAAAAATTACATATCTAGGCTTTTCCAATTGTGAAGCAGTTTTAACTGACCAAGAATGCTTCATGGTCTTAGGTAGTAATGGATACTCATATAAATCCCAATTTCTAAAAGCCATCTGAATAGGTTTATCTCTTTCTAAATGTTTTAAAAGTGTTAGTCGTTCTCGGTCCGATACTTTTATTTGCGGCACTCTCCATTGAATTCTGTGTATATCTATTTGAAAATGTACAATATCATCGGTAAGAATAACGCTATTTAAGTTAGTGTTACTTCTGTTCAATATAAGTTCATGTTTGCAATTTATCACAATTTTATTGTAATCCTCTGCAAACCCTAAAACCTTATTTAGTTGTATCTCAGCACTAAAATTACCATCACTTTGAAATCCTTCTAAATTCCAACCCCATAAGGCGGCAACTTTATTTTCTGCTTCATTTAATGAGATGTATGATTTTATTGTTGACGTTATTCCCGAGTTTTTTATGCGGTCTATTTCAATACCATTTATTTCGTACCTGATGTCTTGAAACAAAGACAAAACAGAGTTATTAGTGAATGTAACAGTTTTGTTGATCGGATTCCCATCTTTACCGAAGAGCTTTGCTTGTCCTTCGACATAAATTGAACTGGCTGATGGTAATACGTATATGTCTTGCTGGTGGATGGGAATTCTGATTTCATCGTTTTCTCTAAAGCTGTTATTGTAGGGATTGTACGAATGGACTTCATAACTTTCGATCGAAGTGTCGAAGTGCGGTGATTCCGTAATCTGCAGTATATTCATATCATGCTTTAGTCTATTTCTTAACTTTTTTCTTACGTGTTTGCACCTTAGGAATCGTAGAAGAACTAAGAGGTTTTTCATTGACTTGGGTGTTTTTATAATGAACAATCATTTTGTTTTTCTTAAATGAAGACGTAGCTGAATATGTTCTTTTCCAAAGTTAATACAGTGACCAAATTGATCAACAATCCTAACAGATATCGATGAAATTATATTTTTGTTTACTGGATAGTAAATAACGTTTTGCGGTTTTTCTATGTAGTGATGACCTGGAGCAGTATCAGATACAAATTCATGAATGAAATGAGTTGGTAATCCGTTGCAGTATGAACCGTGCACAAGATCACATTCGATTCTGATTGCAGACAGACTGCTGTTGTTAATATGTGGTCTTGAATTTAATACTGAAAAGTATAGCAAACCACACTCGTATTGGCCAGATAAATGTAGAGGTGGTTGAAAGTATGTAACCAATTCCGATTTATTTCCAGAGATGGTAACCGTAGTAGACATGCTTGTATACTGAACTCTTTTACAAGATTCTGCTTATTTTATTCTTTCACTATACCAAAAATTCTTCAAAAAATTTTAAACAAAGATGTTCACAATTGAAAGGATGATCACGTTGAATATTATCATAATTATAGTGAAGTTTGGAACCTACATATTTTATAAATTCTTTTGGTGGCTTAAGATTTCCATAACTGTCAAAATACTCAATATAATCATTGTATTTTACATAGGCTACCCAATGAGAACCTGGATTTTTAGAGCTATCTAAATTAATAACTCCACATTTTTTTTTAAATGGGTGTTTAGGGAGCTCATCTCTCATAAAGACGCCTCTAAAATAGGGAATATTATTTCCATACTTCAAAATGTCCAAATTACTCAGGGCTCGTTTAGGTAGCCGATATTTTAGTTGTTTTCTTTCGATACGAAAATTCCGAGCCCATCTTTATGCGGTTGAATTCATTTATGGTCTTAGCAATACCAGCTGCACCGCCTGCTAGGGCACCTGCCGCAGATAAACCCGCAAAAATAGGAATCAAGGGTAATACTCCCCCAGTTTTTGGTATAGGAATAATACGAGGAAGTTTAATGGACGAATCATTAACTAGCTCTCTGGCAGCGGCCATAGCTAATTCTATTGCCACTTTTTTGCATTTTGGTTTCAATTTTTTCATATGTCTTTTTGTTTTGTTGATAACATTTTTTAATTGATTCTTTAACCCTTTTCCAGATGCAGTTTTTCGCGAACACTTTTTACTACTTTTTTTAAGACCAGAACCAGTTTTAACTTTTGTTGACATAGTGCTGCTTATTAAACGTGCTGCCAGTTTTTCTCCTACACTCGCATCCGAGGCAACTGCTCGTTTTTTTGCCATATTTAACAAAACTAAATCTGCCTTGTGGCGATCCTTTAAGCTTGAAGACTTGTGATAGGCAATGTCGTGTTCTTTGCAATATTCGTCTAATTTATTAATACCTTTATCTCCACGTGTAGGCCTTTTAATTAATTTTGTGCCAGGTCCGCAATAATTGTATCCTGGTAAATGTAATTCAAATGGTAAATTATTTATAAGCCAATTAAGAAGACTGCTCTCACCAATACCCATCATAAGACTGCCGCATCATGGGTTGACCACTTAATAAATATTCGATTTGTCAATCCAACTGTTTTCAGAAGAAGACAAACCTAACCATTTTACTAAAACACTATTTCCTTTACTTCTCAGAACTTTTTCGATAAGATATAAATTAGGATGTTTTGTCTTTTGCAGCTCTTGTACATAAAATGCACCTAAAATGGGCTGGCGTCTGATCGCATCTTCAATTAAGTAGGTGATGGGAATTGTATATTGTATTTTTCGAATTTTAAATATTTCTGTTGACCAGTTGGGAGTATATCCTTTTTCAAATGTTCCTTTGTACTTACTGATACGTACACATAATCACCAACTTTAAATTTGTTTTTTATATTATTGGTTTTTACCAACCTGAGATATCTCCATAATATACGTTCTTTATTAGTATTATCTACGCGTGCTGGGATTTCAGCAATAGTCCGATGATAGGTGTGATTGTATTTGTAAATAACATTATTAAGGGTATCTATCCAGTTATAGCAACCTTTTAAACTGAATTCCTTATACAGTTTAGATTTCAATGTTCTGATAAATCGCTCAACTATTGATGCCTTTTTTGTTGAGAATGTTGAATAATGGTTTATATTATGAGATTTCATAAGTTTTGGAAATTTATTATTATAAAATTCGGTCCCATTATCCGTTTGCAGATTTTTGGGGACACGCCCTTTATCCAACAAAATCTTGAAAGAGTTGCATACAACATCTTTGGTTTTACTTTTCAAAGGAAAGGTCCAAGCGTATTTCGAAAATGTATCAATAACAGTAAGAATAAATCTATAATTTTTATTTTCTTTAAAAATTGATTGCATATCAATTAAGTCTGCTTGCCAAAGATCATCTATATCTTTCATAATAACAAGTCTTCGGGGAAAGTTTACCCTTGCATTTTTGTGAATTTCGTTTACCACATCAGCTTTACTCATCTTCAAAACTCAGTATAATATAACATTTGTGGTGAACCCAGCAATGATACTGAATGAACATCATTTTATTGGTACTATTTATTGTTTAATTATGTTAGCTTCTTTTAGTTCTTCAATTATCGATAAAATTTCATTATCATGGTTTGTATTGCCAGCATCTTTTGAAGCAACTAATAATTTCAATCTCTCAACTAATTCGTTGGGATCATCCCAATATACCAGGTCAGTATTTCTTTTATATTTCTTTAACGTTGGCAAGTATCCCCCAAGTTTAGTGGGAATATTATCATTTGACGTTTCGGAAAACAATGGTTTGATTATTTCACGATATTTTATTCCTTTATCACCCTTTATTTGACCTCTAGGATTGAAGTCTCTCTTATGAGCATTTGTATAATGCAATATATCTTTGTAGACAAGTTTATCTTTGCTAGATATAAGTTTTAAATCAGGTTTTTTTCGAAGTAAAAGTTCTTTCAAGCCTGGGGTTAAATTGTAGGATTTATCGTCGATTTTAATCAAAATTACACTATCGTTATTCAAACTGTCAATTTTAGAAAATGATACTACTGAATTTCCCATCAATAAAGTTTTGTTTTTACTTTTTATTCCAAACGGTAAAGGGGAATGCCCAATTTTGGCCATGAAACGCCCAACAATTTGCTTTCGTTAAAAAAATATATCTTGTTTTACTTTTATTAATCACTGTATTCATTTATCCTAATAAGATTGCAACATTTTTGTACAAAAAAAAAGTATCGAAAAGATTAAATGAAATTAGGAAAATCCGTAATTCATTGGTTTGTGGATAAAATAAAAAGTGTTGCCAATTACTAATTCTGTTCAAAATATAATCGATTCCCTTTTTTTTCATCGATTTTTATAATGTATTATGATGCTTTTAATGCCAATATTAGTAGTTTTTTAGATAATTATTATGGTGTTATGATAATTAAACGCGCGAATTGCTAGTTGATTTACTATGAATTCTTTAAATCATAACAAAAATGCTACTGTACAATTGAACTGTCAGACTTAACTGTTTCTAAAAATACATAAAAATAGAATTTTAAAAGAGAGAGAACTAAAAGAAGAATGAACTAAAAGGACTAAAACAATAATCTTTGAGGCGCTTTAATTAATTCTGCTGACATTTTTACCTAACTAGATTACTTCATACTCAATAATTATTCAGTTAGAATCTGGAACCAGTGCACAACGGTACTCGCACTCGGAACTATAAATCGGGAAGTCAGTGATATCAAACTTGTAGTTTTTATATAATAAATTAGTGTTTGTGAATTGAAGTTTATTTTTTAAAAAGACTAACGGGGTCGGTCTCCTAACAATTGGTGTCAGAAGTGGGATACCAGAGAAGTCTAACGAAGTAGACACTGGTATCCAAAACCCGAGACACCCGTGATTGTCTTGTGACCGACAATAAGCCTTAGCCAAGTGCTAAGCCTGCGTCAGCTACACCTCAGGACGACGGTCAGCCTCCGCTGTATAGCGTGAGCCCGCTCCGCAAGCACAGGACGACGATCAGCCTCCGCTGTATAGCGTGAGCCCGCTCCTAAAGCATCACTGATCTACCATCTTCCCAGTTGGTCGACGATAAGTCTCAGCGTCAATACGAGCCCGCACCAGCAGCAGATCTAACTCAAACATCGAAGAGTACCAGACACGTGGAGGTTTATACACGGACAGCGGTCAGATTTCACAAGAGCATTTGCCACGTCACACCGCCTGACCGTGAAACCGAGTTCCAGTAATGCAAGCACATCAAGTGATTCTCGTGTTACTGTGAGTGTTTTGTGATTTTTATTTTACTTCTTTTATGAACTTTTGTATTTTATGAACCTTACTATTTCTTTCTAAATCCGTACTATCTTTGACTAGATATATTTTACACTGTTTTCATATTTCATTAGTCCAACACTTATAGCAATCTAATGCCGCCTAAATTTGAGTCTTTAAAAAACGAGCAAGAAAAATCAGAAATGTCTGAAAAAATTACCTTGTCAGTTTTAACTAAATTTATTAAACCCTATGATGGGGATAGGGAATCACTTCCTGCATTTTTAACAGATTGCGATAATGCAATGTCCCTAGCTACCCCAGATCAACAGATTGTACTTAGCAAATACGTCACGTCACAGCTTCAGGGAAAAGCCCGAGTAGCTTGTAGCCTTTTTTTTTTTTTTTTTTTTTTTTGGGTGGGAAATCATCCAATGACCCCCCTCCGCCCTGGGCAAGAGCGAAGGGATGTGTCAGACTCTTACTGACTAAAACCCACCCGTGTCCCCATGATCGCCCTTGGTGTACCGGGGCCGCGATATCTGTTATATTGGCTCGCAGCCCCGGCAGGCGTTGGCCCGCCCTTAGCCCAGGCGGGCCCCACGACTGTTGCTGACTTCACTTTGTTAACGGGGGGGCGCGTGGAACACTACGCTGCCCCCCCCCGTCTCGGGCCTTTCTCTGGTCGGGCGACGGACGGCCCAAGTCCGCCGCCCGCAGGCCCTCCTCTATGGTGGCTGGAGATCGTCGCGCGCCTCGCGGCGTCGACGAGCCGGGCGTCCCCTTCGGCGGCCTCCTGGGCGTCGCCAGTCTACCTCCTCCTTGGCGGCCATGACCGCCTCACAGAAGGAGGCGACGGCCGCCCATGCGCTCTCGCTCCGAACCATGGATCTCACCAAGGTCGGGAGCGAGAGGTCGCCGCCGATCTCCTCTACGAGGACACGGCGCATCGGCTCCCATGCCGGGCACACCTCCACCGTGTGCTGCACCGTGTCCTCCGGGGCGTCCTCGCAGTGTAGACACCCCGGTGTGTCGATCCGCCTGATTCTGTGCAGGTACCTCCCGAAGCAGCCGTGCCTGGTGAGGACCTGCGTCAGGCGGAAGGTGAGGACGCCATGGCGCCTCTCCAGCCACTCTCTAAAGACGGGTCTTACCGCCTCGATCGAGGCGTGCCCTGCGCGCGGTTGCCACAGCCGCCGCTCCCATGCCGCCATGAGATCGCGCCGGAGCTCCGTCCTCATCGCAACAACTTGTCGCGGCATTGGACTCGAGCCCCGGCTCAATTCCTCGCGGCGCCAGACATACAGCACCGCGAGGACCTCCGCCTCAAGATCCCACGGCGGCGTTCCGGCAAGGAGGCTCGCCGCCTCAAAGGAGACCGTGCGGTACCCGCGGATGATCCTGACGGCCATCACGCGCTGCGCTTTACGCAGACACGTAGCGTTGACGGCCGCCAGGCCCCGCTCGCCGCACCACACCGGCGCCCCATACAGCGCCATGGACCGCACTATCCCCGCGTAGAGCCTCCGGCAGGAGGCGTCTGGCCCCCCAATGTTGGGCAGCAGCCGCTTGAGCGCGGCCGCGGCCGTCACCAGCTTGGGAGCCAGACGTCGGAAGTGCTCCCGAAAGTTCCACCGGCTGTCGAGGACGAGTCCCAGGTACTTCATCGTCGACTCGACGCCGATGCGAACCCCTCCCACCATTATCGCGGATCCCGGAGGTGGCGCGTTCCGAGGGCCGTGGAACACCATGGCCTCGGTTTTGTGCAGCGCCACCTCGAGGCCCAGCTGCCGGATCCTCTCCACGACTGTGGCAACCACGTCTGCCGCTAATTCGGCCGCCGCCTGGTGCGTGCGTCCCCGCGCCAGGACCAGCGTGTCGTCAGCGTAACACATCACGCTGGCCCCGCCGGGGAGGGCACCTCGCAGCACCCAGTCGTAACCGATGTTCCACAGGAGCGGCCCCAGTACCGACCCCTGCGGAACACCGCACGACATCTCTCGTCGGCTCCAGAACTCCTGACCCGGGAATATGACGGCCCTGTCCGTCAAATAGGCCCCGATTACTCGACGGAGGTAGGTCGGCACTCGGTGGTCTAATTTGGCGATCAGTCAGATGTACTCAGCCCGAAAGGGCGGTAAATTGCTAATCCGATACTGTTTCTATACTGAGTAGCTTGTAGCCTAAAATCTTTCTCTGGGTGGACTGAATTAAAAACTTTCCTTAGGGCCACTTTTGGCGAGAAAAAACATGCGACGCATTTATTATCGGATCTACAAAACTGTAAGCAGGCCACTTCTGAAGACGTTACTAAATATTCTATCAGGGTAGAATCTCTACTTACAAGAATACAGTCAGACATACATCATAGCTGTAGGGACGAAAAGGAACTTCCCGGTAGGATTGCAGCCATGGAAGATTTGGCACTTAATACTTTTATTTTAGGGATCCATTCATCTATTTCTACCATTGTAAGGTGTAAGAACCCGTCTACTCTTAATGAAGCAGTACAGTATGCTATTGATGAGGAGAAGTTATATAATTTAAGTAACAGATCTAAAAAGCATTGTTCTATTTGTAACCGAAGCGGTCATATTGCATCTGAATGTTTTAAGAATAAAACCTCAAATAATTCGCAATCTCGAAACGTATATCACGCTAATTCGAATCCTAATTATCAAGCTAATCCTAATTCTAATGTAATAACTTGTAATTATTGTAAACGTGTAGGTCACACGATTCAACAGTGTCGTAAGCGACAATATAATATGCAACGACGCGAAAATGCGAATCAAACACAACGTGACTCTAACTCGCCACGTGAGAATCCTAACACTGCAGTGCATATGTGTGATGTTAATGAGTTAGACTGTCCCGATCCTAATAATGATAATTTAAACTAAATAACATTTCGGTCTCGTGTCTGCCGAAATGCTATAATACTAACGACACGCAATGTTTTACTATTTCTCATAAATTCTCTAAATCTCAACCTAATCAGTTGAGTCTTACTAACTCTAAATCTCAACCTGATCAGTTGAGTCTTACTAAATCTAAATCTCAACCTAATCAGTTGAGTCTTACTAAATCTAAATCTCAACCTAATCAGTTGAGTCTTACTAAATCTAAATCTCAACCTAATCAGTTGAGTCCTACTAACTCTCAATCTCAACCTGATCAGTTGAGTCCTACTAACTCTAAATCTCAACCTAATCAGTTGAGTCTTACTAAATCTAAATCTCAACCTAATCAGTTGAGTCCTACTAAATCTAAACCTCAACCTAATCAGTTGAGTCCTACTAACTCTAAATCTCAACCTGATCAGTTGAGTCCTTCTAAATCCAAACCTCAACCTCTGTTGAGTCATACTAACTCTAAACCTCAACCTCTGTTGAGTCCTACTAATTCTAAACCTCAACCTCTGTTGAGTTCTACTAACTCTAAACCTCAACCTCTGTTGAGTCCTACTAGCAATACTAATTCCTCCTATGATTCTACTATTTCTCGTAACAAAATCGATCATCAAGTATCATCAAATAATCTACCAATTCCTTATTCTAAATCATTAAACACTAGTGTTTACGAAACTTCTAAATCTATACCTATATTCGAAATAAATAATTACAATAAAAAGGTGTCCTTACCGCATACTTACTTAACCACACCCTATGCTCTGGAACCATTGTGTTTCCTTATTGACACAGGATCAAGTATCAGTCTTATAAAAAAATCTAGCTTATTGCAAATTCCAAGCCTCTCTTCCGAGATAGTAAAATTAAAGGGCATTAATAACTCAGAACATCCAGTTGAAACACTAGGTACATTCCAAATGGAATTTAATTTACCAAATCAAACACTTAGTTATAAATTTCACGTTACGAATGATGACGTTAACTTACAAAATTATGACGGCATTATAGGTAGTAATTTCTTAAATCATTTTAAATCAAGTATCAATTATTCGTCTAAATCTATGTCTATAAATAATTGTTCAATTCCAATTATCTATACGGAACCAATTTACATTATTCCTGCTCGTTCTGAAGCAGTTATCGAATGCACGGTATCTAATTACTCGCCCGACTTTTATCACAACAATGAAGCTCTCGTACTAGATCATACCTTAGGTGATGGTATTTATGTCGCAAATTGTATTGTTTCAATAAAACCTAATAGGAGAATTAATGTCACTGTTTTAAATACTACCGACTCTAACATAGAAGTTAAAGATTATCATGTCGAATTGACACCTTTTGAACATAACCATCCAAGCTCTGATTTTTGTCAAATTAATTCTATTTCTACTACTAAATCTGATCGAATCAATGAAGTTCTTAATCTAATTCGCTGTTCTCATCTAAATGACGAAGAGAGAAAATCTCTCATTGAATGTTGCTCTCAATATACGGATATTTTTCATATCGAAGGTGAACCTCTTTCCTTTACAAGTGCAATTGAACATTCCATTAATACGGGTGATGCCCCGGCAATCCATGTAAAATCGTATCGCTTCCCTGAGTGTCACAAGGAAGAAGTTGATTCTCAAATTAGCAAAATGTTAGAACAAAATATTATTCGTCCTTCTAATTCGCCCTGGAGCGCCCCAGTATGGGTAGTCCCGAAAAAATTGGATGCTTCTGGCAAAAGAAAGTGGAGATTAGTTATCGATTATCGCCGTCTCAATGATGTCACTGTTTCCGAAAGCTATCCACTGCCTCTTATCAATGATATTCTTGACCAGTTAGGTCACTCCAAATACTTCAGTACTCTTGACCTTGCTAGTGGTTTTCACCAATTAAAAATGAACGCCATGGACGCGTCGAAAACAGGATTCACAATTAGTACTAATTCAAAAATGTCTGGGCACTATGAGTTCAATGGAATGCCTTTCGGGTTGAAAAACGCCCCTTCTACCTTCCAACGACTTATCAACACCGCATTATCAGGTTTACATTGTTATATATATTTAGATGATTGCATAATATACAGCCAAAATTTACAAGATCATATGCAAAAATTACGATTAGTCTTTGATAAATTTCGTCAGTTCAATCTAAAGTTACAACCCGACAAATGCGAATTCCTAAGACGTGAAGTTACTTATTTAGGTCATATCATCACCGATAAAGGTGTTTCTCCAAATCCTGATAAAGTCAAGGCCGTGTCCGAGTTTCCAATTCCCAAAAATCCGAAGGATATAAAATCTTTTCTAGGTCTCACAGGTTATTATCGCCGATTTATCGAAAACTTTTCAAAGATTACGAAACCACTCACTGCTTTATTAAAAAAAGATGCTATATTCGTTTGGAGTTCTGAACAGCAGATCGCATTCGATATCCTTAAGAATAAATTAATAACCGCACCGCTTCTTCAGTACCCTGATTTTTCGCAACCATTCATAGTAACTACAGATGCTAGTAACTACGCTGTAGGCGCAGTCCTATCCCAAGGGATTGTTGGAAAAGATAAACCGATTGCATTTGCATCTCGAACGCTTAATAAGGCCGAAGGAAATTATTCTACCACCGAGAAGGAATTATTAGCCATTATATTTGCCGTAAAAACCTTTCGACCTTACCTGTACGGTACTAAATTCAGAATAGTTACAGACCACCGGCCACTTGTTTGGCTTTTTAATTCAAAGGACCCAGGTGGCAGACTCATTCGCTGGCGTCTCAAACTTGAGGAGTATGACTATGAAATTATTCACAAACAGGGTCGTCTCAATTCTAACGCTGATGCACTATCGCGTTGTCCAGTTAACGCTATTGACGTTAATAACTTAAATAATTCTACCTATGAAAATTACTTTAAAGATCAATTTACCAAACAACTTTCTACTTCAAATACTTTGATTGAAGAATTTACTGAAGCTTTACATTTATCCAAATCCAATTCAATTGCAATTCCAGTCTCTTTAGACTTTGATTATTCTATGCCTCACTGTGAGGAAATATTATCACGCCTCGATAATTCCGCTGACTTACTAAATTCCGAACGCGAGCCTTTAACTATTCAATGTATAAACGACAAAAATAAATCTTACTATTTCTTATATACTAAAGTTCATCATTACGAGGAGACTAAATTTAGAGATGTTTATAACTTATTAATTAAACTTAGAGATATGCTTTTAACTAATGACTCAAATGTTACAGATCTCGCGTTACCCGATTTCTCTGATTCATTCTCGAAACTAACTTACATTAAGATTTATAATATGATTTCCTACATTTTCCATAATACTAATATAAAAATTCTTATATATAGAAATCAATTAATTTATCCAACTCCTGTCGAAGTTCCTAAAATATTAAAAGAAAACCATGATTCCGCTATCGCAGGACATCTAGGATCCAGACGAATGTATAAACGAATTAAAGATGCCTATTATTGGAAAGGAATGCGCTCTGACATAGAAGAGTATGTGAAAAAATGCAAATTATGTCAAATTAATAAGCCATTAAGAAAATCGAATAAAGCTCCAATGGAGATAACTTCTACTTCTACTAAACCATTTGAACGGCTAGCTCTCGATATCGTAGGCCCATTACCCGAAGCCGGTTTTCAAAATTTCAAATTTATACTAACTTTACAAGATGACTTAACTAAATTTACTAGTGCTTATCCTATGGTCTCGGCTACAAGTGAGGAAATAGCCAGAAATCTCGTCCATTTTATGTCTCTTTTCGGTTTCCCAAGATCTATCTTAACTGATTTAGGTACTTGTTTTACATCGGATCTATTTAAACAGCTAACAGAAATTCTAAAGATTAAAGCTCTTTTCACTACTCCTTATCATCCCCAAACTAATGGAGCACTTGAACGCTCACATGCTACATTAAAGGAATATTTAAAATCCTTTGTTAATGAAAACCAAAATGATTGGCATTGTTATCTATTTACTGCAATATTAACCTACAATACTACTCCTCATTGTACTACTGATTATACACCTTATGAATTATTATATGGATACAAACCAAATATTCCAAATTCCTTATACGAAACCACTGGTAATACCACTTATAATGAATATATTCGAGCTCTACAATATAGGATGCGATTTAGTCGAGAAAAAGCTTTACAAAATATAATCAACAGTAAGGAGAGGTCTAAGCAATATTATGATTCTAATTCCCGCGAAATAACGTATAAAACTGGCGATATGGTGTATTTAAAACACCATCATAGACTCCGCAAAGCCTTATCACCCATATGGAAAGGTCCTTACAAAATAGTTAAAGTACACAATAAACATAACGTAACCCTACAAGTAGGTCGTAAACATATTAAGTATCACATCAATGAAATCAAACCTGCTACATCTTAACCTTTGCCATATGTTTATTTTCAGAACGTTAAGTTATGGCTGCCGCGCTGAATCCAGTATCATTCCTATTTTACATAGTCCTGGAATTTATTTTGAACCGACAACTAATATTAATTTTTATAACGATTACTGGAAGGTTATTACCCACGTAGATTTAATATCTTTAGAACCATATCTCGATAAAGTTGAGAAACTGCTGCACGAAACCTTATCTCTCTGTACTAAACTTCAATCACAGGACTTAATCCAATGTAAAGACATTTCTAGTCCAATAGAAGTGCTCATACAATCTAGCTATATCAAATTGCAATCTCTTTCTCATATTATAACTAACCAGCCTATAGATAGAGACAAACGGTCTCTTGAATAATAATAATAATAATAATAATAATACTCTTTATTGTACATCAATAGAAAATAAGTTACAAAAGGGTTAAACAATACGCAATGTACAAGGGGCGGCCTTATCGCTTAGAGCGATCTCTTCCAGGCAACCAAATGGAAATGATAGAAACAGGTTAACAAGACAACGGGCAGTCCAGATGTACAATAATTGAAAAGAAAATAATTAATAACATTTATAAATATATACACACTAAATATCCAAAAATCTGCAAATTAGGACGAAGCAAGTCTGGAGTACTCTATTTCAGCGTCAGGTAATGTTCCTTGACAAGTTTTTTAAAAGTTGTCAGAGATTGTGCACGTCTCACAGCAAGTGGCAGCGCATTCCATAGGCAAGCAGCTTGTACAGAAAAAGACTTATTACGAAACATGGAAGAATGCGCTGGGATTTTAAGCACCAGGTTTTCTGATGACCTCAAGGATCTAGAATGCGAATCACAGAGAAACTCAAACCGTTCTTTTAGGTAAAAAGGAGTAAATGGATTAAACAGTACATTATACAGCAGTGAAAGGATATGAGTATACTTGAATTTGGTGGCGAAATCCTAAAGTTTTTCTTTGGCACATTAGATGCAGATGATGCAAGGCAATATGATGCCGCAATTGAATCTTGTCGTAAAAGTGAAACAGAAATGTTCCACTTAATGAAAGATAATATACACGTTATCAAATCAACTATAAATAATTTCAACTCAACTATTTACAAATTAAATCAAAATGAAATTAAATTAAACACTCAAATCAATAATATGAATGAAATCTTAACTCAAATTACGAAAACCGATAATTTACTTCTTTATTCTGCCAAGATAAATAATTTATTAAACATAATCGAAGGTTCTTTACTTGCCATTTCTAACCTACTAGATACTACTCTTAATGCTATCTTATTTTCTAAAGTAAATGTCCTACATCCTAGTGTGATAAGTCCTTCAAATCTTTATAGTGAATTATCTAAGCATAGTACTCAAGTAAACAGAAGGCTGGATTTCCCAGTACCTTTAAATATAAATAATATTAATTCTTTAATTGACGTATCCCGACTTAACTCTTATTATTATAATAATAAAATTATATTCGTGCTGCAAATCCCGCTAATAACGCCCAGTAAATTCATTGTTTACAAAAGTATACCATTACCGACTCCTCACGATGAGTCACATTTTAAGACATTCGCCTTAATTCAACCTTCAAGTACTTACATTGCTATAAGTGATGACAGGATGCATTATTCTATGTTAAATAATTTAGATAACTGTAAGGTAATTAATTATAACTATTCTATTTGTGAATTAATATCAATATTTTCTAGCTTAGGTAACCCAAATTGTGAATCAAAATTGTTAACAGAAGTAACCTTGTCTCTGCCTCCTGAATGTAATGCTAAATTGTTATATGGTCAAATTGATATTTGGCAAAAATTGCAAAATAATAAGTGGATTTATGTTCAATCTGCCACAACTAAACTAACTATTAAATGCGATGAAGATATGAAAGATTACTCTGTTGCTGGCACAGGAATTGTTAAGTTAACAAAAAATTGTATCGGTTTCTCTAAGACTATTCATTTATTGCCTACTACTACTAACTCCTTTTTAATTAAGTCTCCTTTAGAAATAAGTTTTGATATAACTAATGACGATTGTTGTAAGAAGGACTTATTTAATAATAAAACTTTGCCACATTTGTCGCCAATTAATTTAAGTAACATTAACCTGGACTCTCTAAAATACGCAACACATAAGATGGATAATTTAGAAAATGAATTAAATAATTTTCAACAAGAATCTCATTTTATTAAATATGCTCCTTACTATTCCACATTTACTTGTTTTTTAATTACATGTTTATTTTTATACATAGCTTATAGGTTATACAGATGTTTTAAAAATCAGAGATCTAATCATTCTGGATGTTGTGTACAAATTTTCAATCAGTGTAATAATCAAAGAACAGTCAGATACCAATCTAAAGTGTCAGACTCTGTAGAAATGACTAACTCTATTCCAGTATCTGAAGATGATAAGAAATCTATAAAATCTTTGCCCGCATTGTGCTCTTCTAACATAAATCTAAACTATTGATTTACATAATCTTGTTCTTTTACTAATTTAGAATTTAAGACTTTTGTCAACTAACTATAAATTCTATATCTAATTTTAAGTTATATTTTACTAATTCTAGATCTTATATTCTATATTTTAATAATGTACTTAATTTCTATTTTATTATTGTGAATGACTTCCTGATTTTTCAATTTAACTTCGCTTTCTAATTCGGGTAAGCTTCGTTTTAAAGGGGGAGCTGTTATAACCCTTATTTCTTAGCTAACATTAATGCAATCAGCACTTCACTCTCACGTGTTTTCCATTGTACTTAAAAGTGCAAGCTGACATTTTTACCTAACTTGATTACTTCATACTCAATAATTATTCAGTTAGAATCTGGAACCAGTGCACAACGGTACTCGCACTCGGAACTATAAATCGGGAAGTCAGTGATATCAAACTTGTAGTTTTTATATAATAAATTAGTGTTTGTGAATTGAAGTTTATTTTTTAAAAAGACTAACGGGGTTGGTCTCCTAACAGTTCGTTAGTAAATTCATGTTGAATTATAATTCGAACAAAAATCGATTTCGATTTATGGATTGTTTAAAAAATCGATATCGATTTATCGATTTTATGTCTGTTAAGTGGCAACATCGAGTTTGACATTATGACAGCGGATTCTGGCGGGAACTTTTGAAAAGTGAAGGCGGATTTTTCAAATATTTTCTCTAAAAATATTTCTATCTTGAAAAACAAGCAAATTTACTTATCAACTTAGTGGTTTTGCAATAATGGATGGAGATGAGAACCCAGGTGCTAGCGGGGCCGGGCCGCCCCCTGGTAAGAGGAAATCCACTACATATAATTTTGTCAGTGGTAGCATCGACGGAGGAGACTCTGAGGACTCATATAAGCCTTTTTTTAAATCCGGCTATAAACGTTTGTATCCTGACAATTCAGCCTATACTCGCACGTTCCAAGTTTTTGTTGAGAGCACTAATTCAAAGGAAAAGATAGGCAATAAGAGCCCTATCTATCTCAACCACATTTTTTCGATAGATATTAAAGGCATACAAAGTATGCATAGAGTTAATGCAAATAAGATTTCTATACTTTTCAACCAACACAACAATGCCAATAATTTTTTATTGAATACAAGCTTCTTGGATAAGTACAATTTGAAAGCCTACATGCCAGCAAAGGAAATCGAAAAAACAGGCATAATTCGATATGTGCCGACTAATATTTCTAATAAGGAATTATATAGCAAATTATCCTCAAAATTCGACATCATTTCTATCCGACGCTTTACAAAAAAGGTAGGCACTGAGAGGGTACCCTTGCAAACTGTCAGCATAACTTTTCTATCAAATGTTTTACCAGACTCTGTTCAATATGATCTATTTTCATACAGAGTTTTTGAATATGTCCCACCACTCTTACAATGCTTTAAATGTTTTAAATTTAATCATTCAGCCAAAATTTGTAGTAACAAGCAGAAATGTTCGATCTGTGCCGGTGAACATCTTTTTAAAGATTGTGACAATCCTAATTCATTAAATTGTATTAACTGTGGCGGGCCACATCTTGCTATTTCTCGCGCATGCCCCATTAAAATTAAAAAGATTTCGGAAAAGAAAAACAAAATTACCTATGCTGAAGTTAGTAAGTCTGTGACCTATGACAAAGAATTTCCGGCTTTAAGTAGTAAGAAAGATATTATCTCACAGAAAAATGTATCTAATGTGAGTAATAATGTAAATGTTGTAAATAAACCTAATATTAAGTCACATAATGTATCTCCTGCACAGGATACAAAAAATGAGCTAGAAAAGATTGCAAATAATGATATCATATTAAATGCTATAGTAAAATCTTTAGTCCATTTAGCTAATTCTAACAATGAAGCTATAACTATGAATAAAATAAGAGATGTTTTTCTTTCCAATCTAATTTAATATGGATTTTAATGATTATAATGTTTATCAGACTAAGAATTATATTTCAATAGCACAATTTAACATCCAGAGTGTTAACAACAAAAAACCTCTGTTAATTAATTTTCTTTCGGAAAATGATATAGACATTTGTTTATTAAATGAAACCTGGTTAAAAAATAATAGTAACATCAATGTCCCAGGTTATGATATTACAAGACAGGATGGCCCCAACGGCTTTGGTGGAGTTGCAATCTTGATTAAAAATACATTTAAATATCGGATAATTAATACCCCTTATCACGATTTTTTACAAACAACAGCAATGATTATTAAAACAAGTGTAGATTGATGCAGTAAAGAAGAAATTAATTAGTGAAAAAAAGAAATTAGGATGGACGAAATTATGTGAATCTTTTAATCGTTACACACCTGTGAGCATGATTTGGAACTATATCCGTAGATTTAAACGTGCAACACACAGAAAAACCCCAAAAAATGATGAATGGATTCCTTCATTTCTTGATAAATATGCACCAATCTCTCCACCTGAAAAACACGTGGATACAGCTAAATTAAATTGTTTATTTCAATCACCGGGTAACAATAACAGTTTCTTTCTTTCTGAACCATTTACGATGACTGAATTTAAAGTAGCTCTCAAATCTAGGAAAAATACTACACCAGGTCTGGATGACATTACTTATAAATTAATTTCCAGTCTTCATTCTAAAGCACAAAATGTTTTATTGAAAGTATATAATCTTTTATGGTTATCAGATGCCATCCCTGAAAGTTGGAAAACACAATGTGTTATTCCAATAATTAAACCAGATAAACCCGAAGGCGACTGTAACTCTTACAGACCTATATCACTGTCATCTTGTGTAGGTAAATTATTTGAATGCATGTTAAAACTGAGATTGGATTATTATAGTGAAAAAAATAATATCTTACCTGAACAGCAGTTTGGTTTCCGACGAGGCAGAAATGCCGCAGAAAGCTTTACATCTCTTATTTCAGACATCAAACAATCATTTCGTAGTCATTCTTATACAATCTGTGCCTTTCTGGATGTCACTGGAGCATTTGATAATGTAAATCCTTCCATCTTAATAGAAATTCTTAATGATATTGGTGTGCCAGGAAAAGTCTGTAAATGGATATTCAAATTTTTATATGAGCGACAAATGTACATAAAATTTAACAATATATTACATGGACCTAGACCTGTTTATAAAGGAACAATGCAAGGCGCAACAATTTTCCCTCTATTATATAATTTGTATACTTCCCAAATCAACAAATATTTAACTGATCCTTCAGTTAAATGTTTGTTATTTGCTGATGATATTGTTGTATATACTGTAAATAAAAACGTAAGTAATGCGGTAAATAATCTTAACAATGGCTTAAGCCAAATTTATGATTTTTATAACAAACTAAAATTGGAAATTAATGTTAATAAAAGTGGAGCTATGATCTTTGGAAAAAAAGAAACTAACTCAGAAGAGTTAATTCCCCTATTGTATAATAATAAGCCATTGATATGGTTAACCAATAAGAAATTCCTGGGAATATGTTTAGATACAAAGTTGACTTTCGAGAATCACATCAATTATATAATTAAAAATGCTTCAAAGGGGCTTAATATTTTACGTTCTTTAGCAGGTGTTCACTGGGGATCCGATCCAAAAACTCTGTCAATGTTGTACAAGAGTATTGTTAGAAGTCATTTTGACTACAGTTCATTAGCATACATGAATGCTAATGTAAGTCACCTTAGGAAGCTAGACATCATTCAAAATAAAGCACTGAGAATTATAACAGGAGCAATGTGCTCAACTCCAATAAATGCAATGGAAGCTGAAAGTGGTATAATACCTCTAAAATTACGGCGATTGCAAATTGCTAATAACTTTAGTCTGAAATTGTTGGCTACTGACAATACATTTGTACTGAATAGGATTTTACCTCATGAAGAACTCCCTCAGAGTTTGCTAAGTAAAGTTAATAATATTGATGCTGCACAATTTGTATGTGAACATAACTTCCCAGAATTGTTGTATATAATATTAAATCTAAAAACTATTTGCAAAAATATACATACCTCTAGCATTTTACCGATTTATAGCATAGATTACAAATGTTTAACCCATGATTTAAATGCCATAATCAGTACAGATAGAATTAGTAATAAATATGAATTTTTGGATTCTGTAAATAATCAACTAATAAATAATGTTTATAAATTGTATACTGATGGGTCAAAGGATACAAATAATGTAGCTTCAGCTTATTATGATCCTCAATTAAATCAAACCAAATGCTTTAAACTACATCCATCATGTAGTATTTATACAGCTGAATGTTATGCAATTTATAAAGCATTATTACATGTGCAGAATGTAAATAGTTTAGAATTTTTAATTGTTTCTGATAGTCTAAGTTGTTTATCAGCTTTAGAGAATATTTTTGTTAAATATAGCACAAATTATATTTTATTTGATATTAAGAAAATATTATTAGACCTTAAAAGTAAAGGCAAAATTGTTAAATTTAAATGGGTACCTTCTCATTGCGGTATTTTAGGAAATGAGGTCGCAGATGGAGCTGCTCGAGGAACATATGATGAGGATCATACAGAACTAAAAATTCCTTTTACGGACTTCCGAGAAAAGTTAAAAAGCGACCTAAGAATATTATGGCACAATTATTGGAAGCTTAACAGCAGAGAAAAAGGAAAGTGGTACACTAAAATTCAAGACTCCCCGCCGCTCTCACCGTGGTATTGTAAACATCCATATGCAGAAAATAGAAACTTTATAACCACAATCAATAGATTAAGATTTGGACATTGTCGTACTCCGGCGCATTTATTTAGACTCAAACTTAAACCAAATCCATCATGTGAATATTGTAATTATGGACTTGGCGACTTAGATCACATTTTCTTTAAATGTCATAATTTTAAATTTCAACGCTTATTAGCGGCTGAAGTGATGTATGTCTGTGGCCATAATAATATTAAACTGCCGAACGATTTGAGTACAATGTTAAGGATTCCTATGTTATTCAAACCACTGTTCAAATTTATTTCTAGAACTATTAAGAATATTTAGTGTTTAGTTAGTTATATTTTATGTTATTTTTTATTTCGATGTTCACATTATTTTGTATTATCAAGACAGGCTAAAGGACACCGATATCCAAAGCCTTAATAAATTAAAAAAAAAAAAAAAAAAAACATTATGACAGCTAGGAGGCTGTCTGCTATACCTAAATAATCACAAGTCGACTTTGTTTGCATTTGTATTATTTTTTTTGTTTTCTTTCGATTTGTTATCTAAGTAACGAATAAGCTTTCTAAATGGACTCCGACAGTTATTTTTACCCTACTGACAACGACGTGAACAAGGATCCCGCTCCCGCTTCTCACAATAACCCTTGCACGAACTTGGACTCGATATCCACTGATAATGATGACCCCAGCTTTCAAACCGGCCAGAGTTCTTCGCGGCCCTCAGTAACTCATTCAAGAGGACATTTACGCTGTGTCAATTGTGGTTTGAATACAATTTTGAATACGAAAATACGAAGACATTTGCTGGAAATTGCAGAAGTGCGAAATCTTATACAAAAATGGGTACGGCCACAGCAGGTAAATAGTTGATTCATGTCACCATGTGACACTGTCATGTCTTCCTCTGAGACATGCTTTTTTACTGAGTTAAATTAATAAATTCCATACAAAAATAAGGAACAGGAATGATGCGGCTCAAATACTAGAAATAGTTCATCAAAATATGGAAACAAATAATGATTTATCTGAGTATAACAGGGAACGCAATCTAAATAGAGCTAGGGCAGACTTTAGAAATATAAATGGTGACTTAATATTAACAGTGACTTAATATTATTAGCCTGTGGCACATACCAATTAAAGCAAGCTCACTCTTATTATGGTGAGCACATGAGATTTAAAGGTTGCTACCAGATAGAATTATGTGAAGACCACAGGAGCAGCATTATGGAAGGAATTAAGTCCTAACTATTATCAGTCGTAAAGTATATTTCATATATATTTTAATTAATGGCAATGATTCAGGTAGAAGTGCAATTAAAATGTATTGTTGCAATTGTATTGTCGGCCGGCGAACAGTAGGATGCTGTGCCCATGTTATGACAGTAATATGGTATTTGGGTTGGGCACGGCATCAAACTAATATTTTCCATCCTGCTCAATTCCTGGATGATGTGCTGATTGTATATGATACAAATGATGTATAAGATCATGAAATACATAGATCTAATAAAAACTTGAAAACTTAATACAGTAAAATTATTGTTATAAAACTGTATTTGTGAAAATAAAAACCATTTTATATCTTAAAAACCCAGACTTTTTTTTAAAACAATTCCTTTACCATTTCATTCTTTGAATTGCATATTATCATTTCCATATGCTTTTATATGTGTGACCCAGGGCCGAAGTCTCTATGGCCGGTGGGCATTCCCCTTTACATCATTATAAATATCATAGATATCATGGCCCTCTAATGAAATTTCTAAATCATCTGGTAATTCCATTTTAGGAGACTTTTTAACCAATTGTGCAGAATTAAGTTTTGGTTCGTAACAGTCCTCAAACTTTGTAGATGAGGTAGTATTAATGTCATCCATTTCAATATCTCCAGAATTAGTGAGTGTTGTAGTTTCTAATTTTTTTATTTTTTCCATATTTATATTTGAACCAACTAAAGTTTTAAGGGGATCTGTGACAGGTTTTAGCATTTTATCGAGTGATAAGTTCATTGAGTGTTCCTGGCCCTTCATTTGTTTTATTTTATTCTTTATGGAGTCTACAGACTTCATTAATTCTAATTTAATATTTTTCTCCATGTTATACCTACAACTGCGTTCGGCTAAGGAACTAATTGTACTGAATTTGATTTTGTATGTTAATTACTTATATGTGCACATATACGGTCATTCAAAGTTAAAAAAAATATCAAAATTCTGTCTATACCTTCCCTTATTTAATGACGACTCTTTGTTAATAAGAACAAAATTATAAGGATTATTCCAAACAGTTTTACAAATATCTTTGAACTGATTCCATGGTAAATCGGAGTTGACATATTCGTCATAGATGTGCTTTAAGTTCACAACATCTTGTTTAAATATTTTAAGAAAGTTAGCATTGTCGCGTAATAATTGTTTTGGTATTTTTGAGTAAGTTTGTGATAAGTAAAAACAATCAATTTGTCTACCCATATAGAAATAATTACGTATGTTTATTTGATTTTCACATACAACATCATCAAATATAAATACAGTGGACCCCCGGTAATCCGGCAAACATTATGCAGGGCAGTGTCGGACTATCGAATTTGTCGGATTATAGAGCACTGCCTAAGACCCCTATAGTCCGGATTTTTTTACGAAAGACTACCTTGTAATCCGACAAATTACATATCTAATGACGAGAGTCTATATATTATACGTACATATGTATGTACTTTGAAGTACAAATCAGACTTAATTTATGTAAGTCGAATTTAGTAAATTAAATAACAATTGAGAGCTTACGTTTTATTATAAAATTAAGCATAAATGCACATACATATCTACCAAAATAATCAAGAATTATTAATCAAAATCATGTAGTGAATACTAAATCAAATTATGAAGCTTTGAAATATTCATCAATTTTTTTTTTGTTTAAGGTTGTTATAACGCGAGATCAGAGCTTTGTCCCTCAGTCTTCTCAAAAGTAAAAGTTCGTTGAAGGATGTACCATTCTCTTCAGCCCATTGTAAACCTAGCTAAAAAGCGTTAACTGCGTCTTGATCTGTGACTTGTGGAGCAGTTGCAATCACGTCGTCGTTATCTTCCTGATCGTTTGTTGTATTATTAGAAACCTCTTTTATAATATCTTCGTCAGACATTTCAAGAAAAACATTTTCTTCTTTATCCATTCCACGGCACCAGACTTCCAAATCTTCCGGACTTATCTGTGTTTCAGTAGAGACTTGTTCTATAACTTCCGAAGTTACACTGATTTGTGGATCGTTGCTAGGAGTGGTGATTATATCTGGCCATAACTTTTTCCAAGACGATTTGATAGTTGATGACGGTAACGCACTCCACGACTGACTAAGAGCAAAAACCAAGTCTTTCATATTAAATTCTTTTAAAGTTTTTTCTATTGGTTGGTCTTTTGATACGGCTCTCAAAAGTAGGTTTTTTTTATAGTCTTGCTTAACAAACTGAATGATGTTCTGGTCCATTGGTTGAATCAGTGCAGTGCAATTTGGCGGAAGAAACATCGCAGTGATGCATTTATCCTCAGTTGTCAGTTCTTCTTCAGACGGATGACCGGGAGCGTTATCAAGAAGCAACAACGCTTTTTGAGGAAAATTATGATCTTTTAACCATTTTCTAACTTCAGGTACGAAGCATTCATCAAACCACTTTTTGAAAAGGTCTTTTGTCATCCATGCACTTTTTTGTCCGTAATAGTGTACAGGTAAATCAATGTTTTTGAATGCCCTTGGTTTATTAGATTTCCCAATGACCACCATCTTAAGCGCGTGTGTACCTGCAGCATTAGCACATGGTAGTATGGTTACACGCTCTTTACTCACTTTTCGTCCAGGTACGTCTTTTTCGTTACAAGAAACGAAAGTTTTGTTAGGCATCACACGCCAAAAAAGCCCTGATTCGTCTGCATTATACACCTGTGACGGGTCAAGATTTAAATCGTTCACCTTTTGCAAAAATCTTAATTTAAAGGGCTCTATGCAGGTGGCATCGTTAGAAAGTTTCTCTCCTGTAATAGTCATTAAACGTATGCCATGACGACTTTTAAAACGTTCTAGCCATCCTTTGCTGGCCACAAAATCATCTTTTTTTGTTATTTCCTTATAAAAAAACTTAGCTTTCATCGCCAACATGGGTCCCGAAATTGGTGCATGCCTGTTTCTTTCCTGAAGAAACCACATGTACAAAGCTTCTTCCACTTCTGGATGTTCAGCTTTCTTGAGTGTCTGTCTCTTGCCTGGCCCGCAGTCAGTAGTTGACACGAACTTCTTAATCTTCTCGTGGTTTTTTTTAATGTCATAAATTGTAGATCGGCCTACGCCGTATTCACTTGCTAAACTACTGAAAGTTTCATTGCGATTTAAGCGATCTAAAATATCACATTTTTCTTTAATTGTCAACGTTTTGTGCTTTCGCTTCTGAGTTTGTGACGACATTACCTAATACACAATGAATAAATAGTAAACAATGAACGTACGCTAGGCCGTACCGCTATCACTAGGAGTCAAATTCAAACTAAGTAAAACAATGCATACGCGTCGAGCACAATAGCGGTGGCGCGTACGAGTTGTGACCTGTTCAAACTTGCGTGATCTATATTAGCAAAGATTGTCAAACATAATTCTGTCATGTCGGATTACAGGGGGCGCCGGATTAGACAGGGGCCGGATTATCGGGGGTCCACTGTACAGAATTTGGTAAAGCTTCAGTTGGAGATATGACATTTTTATCGTCATTGAACTCATTGAATTTTATGCGAGGCACTCTTCTTAATACTTCTCGTAAAAAACAATATTTTGGCTGAAAATTAGTCTTTGAGTAAAGGTAAAGGTTTTGAAATTTGAGACCATTTTCATGCAATAGCAAACTAATCACAACGTTTGTTTTACCACAATTCGAGGGACCGCAAATTATACAACGAATCGTATTCGGCAACAAAGCGCTATGTCTAATCTCTTGAGGAGACTCGCCAAGATTTATATTTTTGACGTTTAGTGATATGGGTTGTTTAATCAACTTCATTATGTCAACTAATTTTATACTTGTCTAACATAGACATATATACTTTATTTTTTGAGTAGACTCGTCAAGATTTATATTTTTAACGTGTAGTGATATAGGTTGTTTGATCAACTTCATCTTGTCAATTAATTTAATTATCACGTAACATAGACATTATATACTTTATTTTGAATTATCTTTAGAATTGTCACTACTTGATCGGTTCTATTCTCATCTTACAAGATAGGTACAAATATGAGCTAGGACTCGTCTTACATATTGTGCATCAAATAATTTTTGTATGTATTATGAAATCAGCGATCACTTCGCAGGTGGTCTTTGCACGGACAGGTTATCCCGATTTTACGTTTTTCAAGGTTGAGTCTTATGTATAAGCTTTACATTTTGCCTGGAAGAGTAACATAAAATAAGCAATCACTTCGCACGAGTTCTTTGCGTTAGCAGGTCATCGTTTACGGTTACGTTTATTTTATTTTTCAAGGTAAGGATATCTTTCAATTTATTCATTGTTTACTTATTTATTTATTATTCAGAATTACATATTGCATTTTTTTTTTAACGGAACCATGTCGCGCTCTCCATCCTACAGCCCCGTTTTAGACATGATCGACTACCGAAATTCAGTGGTATGTAACTATTATAATTAACTTAAATCAAACATTGAGTCCGTAATTCTTGCTGTTATAATATTTTTGATATTCTTTTTTCAGAATGTGATAGAAGACTCTGACCCTGTCACCAATCCATTCTACTATGCTCAAGACAGAGATAGCTGGGACATGGAAGTAGCGGCTAAAGCAAGTGAGGAGAGTCGACGAGAAAAAGCAGAGGAGCGAAAATTAAAGAAGAAAAAAAGTCTTTTAAAAACTCGTCTTTTGTCATGCGTAAGGAGCAAGGACAAGTTCTGCATCTAATCAAAGTTATGATCTATGATTCGGATGGCTGTAATATGGAAGAAATAGACACTGAAACTAATAATGCGAGTGTAAATGTGCAGTATTTAGTGACAAGTGATTACGATGACATTATGAGTGAGACTGAACATTTAGTTGCAAAAATAGTGAAAAAATTAAGCAGACCTGATATATAATATTTTCGTAATACAATACAATACACTTTATTGCACACCAAAAACAGAAAAAAATATACAAAATGGAAACCAATAGAGATGTACAAGGGGCGGTCTTATCGCACTTGGCGATTTCTGCCAGACAACCTTAGGATGGACAGAGTAGCAGGTAAAAAGAGAAAGGGTAGTTCAGTTGTAATTTACTATAGTTAAATGTGTAAGTTTCATTGTAAGTTCTTAAGATTGGAATTGTATAAGTTATAATAGAGTAAGAAATTAAACAACTTTTATACAATTACATAATATTTTATTATACATATTAACGAAACACAGAGTAGTACAATTCACTAAACTAATTAGTTACAGTTTTTTTTACTTTTAAATAATTGTTATTTGAATGTACCTATTATACTTACTTAAAGGCAAACCTTATTACAAGAAGCTCATATACTATAAATAGGTATTTTTATAATAAATATTATTCATGCGACCAAACATTTGTTTCACTTAAAATGCTGTTTTATAATGACCCCAGGCTAAAGTTGTTATGTTATCATCCATTATTTGTCTTTTATCATCGTTTTTTGACAAAATTACTTTATTAATCTTTTGGGTAAACATTTTATGACTTTTTGATCTAACGATATACATATCGTCTCTAAGTATTTCATTTCCAAGTAAAACATTTTTATATTTTTCTATATTCAATTTTTTAGTCACACATTTTTAACACCTTTAGCTTTCTTTATCGATGTAGCTTTAGTATCTATACAATACAATTTTGCTCCTAAACCAACAAATTCAGAAATTATTTTTCCACCCATTTCATCTTTAAAGTAGCCAGGTATCTTACCATTAACCTCTGGTATATTAAAAGTATTGTTATTTTCAAAATAACTAGTATCAAAATATTTTAAATGCACCTTCATATCCTTGTAAAAATCTTTTGTACATATTAAATATAAAAGACTATCTGTGTCTGTATAGCAAAGTTGTAAATTATTTTTATAAATCCGTT
The DNA here is from genome assembly GCA_947562105.1 of Shargacucullia verbasci. Classification (NCBI taxonomy): domain Eukaryota; kingdom Metazoa; phylum Arthropoda; class Insecta; order Lepidoptera; family Noctuidae; genus Shargacucullia; species Shargacucullia verbasci. Next base: position 15,322,257 of record OX387281.1, on the reverse strand, counting down.
TCATTATTGAATAATGAAATCTATATAAATGACTTTTCGCAATATCCAAAATACTAAAACCAACGTAAATAGGACGATCCAAGACAATTTTAGTTTGATGCCTTTGTATTGATACTAGGAATTCTGAAATAACTAAAAAGTTTTTAAAATTAGGAGCACTAACATATTTTTCTGCCCCGCAAAACTTATTAGTTCGATTAGATTTGTCTCTCCGAATATTCACAAGTTTAACATCAACTTGTTTTCTTTTATTTTCTATTGTTTTACCAAATATAGAATTATTTTGTTTTTTAAAAAAGTCTCTTTCAAAATCGGATGTTGCTTTTTGCCTCAGCAAAGTATTTAAAGAAATATATGGTTCTAAGAAATTACTTTGTCGGAATTCTAGTATTCTGTATATTTTCAAGAGTTGTAAACCATTTTTCAAACATTCCTTCAAATTAATGTAATGAATAACATATCTATGTTTATCAAAAAGGTTTGCAATAAGTTTTGCATTTTCGCTACCAAATGGTATAAACTTTTCAGGTGCAAATGGTAAATCAGAATGACTATCATGTAAGTAGTCAGAGTAGTGTAGGTCCACTTCTAATATAAATCCTATTTCAGAATCAGACGAGATGCTCATAACATCAAAAGTTAATGTCCACCTACAGGCAATTTTTGCATCATTGCATATCCATATAAATTTACGCAATCAAGGTAAACAAGAAAATCATCTGGCTTTTTACTATTATAATCTGGAAGGTATTTATTATTTGCCTTAGCATATCTAAGCGAACATTGAGCAAGTCCTCCTCTTATCCCTATCTCTATCATTTGATATATTTCTACATTAGAGATTAGATCTAACTCAATTTTAGTATACAGTAACATAGCATCCCAACTGAGTGACGGTGAAGAAACGTAATAACAAGGATCCAAACCATAATGATTTAAACTCATTTTCCTGAATTTTTCAAATATATCACAAAGAAGTAAAACATCGCATTTAAGGTACAAATCTGTATATTCACCTAATTTTTTTATACCAAAAGTATTCCAAACGTTCATAGCATGCTTATAGTTTTCATCGGTTATAGATTCAGATGTGAGTTTGTTAAAGAATTTTGATGGCTCTGGCAATTCAGTCTCATCATATCGTTCCCAAGAGTCTATGTAATCATAACAGTATATTCCTTTCCTACGCGCAATATTAAATAATTTTTCATCAGTAAAAAAAGACTTTAAGTTTTTAAAATCTTCAGCTTTCATCGTTTTAACTAGTTTATCCATACTAGAGGATAGAAAATTGAAAGAGTCTATAAATTTCAATTGCGCAACGATTGTAGCATCTATTGGAATGAATTTCGTGAATGAAATATATTTTTCTTTGGTTCTTGGTATAAGATGGATTCGACCGTTTATATTTGACAGTTCATTCATGAACAAATGACAGTCATATCCGGAAAAATTATGGAATACTATTGGTATAAAACTACATTGTTTTGCACTTAAATTACATGTGTTATGTGCATGTCCTCGGTATTTTCCGGTAAAGTGGTCATGGTCCTTAACAATAATATCATTAGATAAAAACTTATTTTTACAAATATGGCACTCAGTACTGTTGCTAAAATACATTTGTTCTTCTTCAGTAAGTGGAATCATATTAATTTATTTTGTAATAATACTTCATACATACGTTTAACATCATTTGTCAAAGATTTTACAACGTTTTTAGAACAATTAGGTCCTCGGTAAGATACATAATCATTTAAATCAGGATTTGCATTACAGCAAATATAATAAGCAAAACATGTAGCCTCATGAACTTGTATATTTTCAACATATGCAGATTTGTTTTTATCTGAATATTCACGCAATAAACTTTCAAAATCTCCATATATCACTATTGGCACTGTTTGAGTTCTCTCAAAATTTAAAAATTTTATTTTGTTACCCTCCTCCGGTAAAATAGTTTGTATTCCTGCACATTCATGGTGATACAATTTGTCTTGACTATCAAAGTAAATAAAACATTCATCACATAAATATATTTTTGTTTTATGTTTAGTCAATTGCTTGTGTACAAGTTTTTCAAAGCTTTTAATTAAACAAAAATGAGTCTTTTCATTTTTAGTAATGTAAAGTAGATTAGTGTGGTTTAAACGACGAGATGATGTTTTATATAACGGACCTGTAACTGTATCATTGTTATCTAAACCATAAATGTTAACACTGATATTAGGATTATTTATTTCAAAGCGCTTAATATCATTAAAACTAGGAGGAAAACTCATATCAGAAATATTTAACAAGTCAGAATAATGTGGATACGAAGTTGTTCTATTTGGGTTGCTCTGAGTTGGAAACATATCGGCTACAACACACCAAAGAAAACAATGCTGGTCTTCATTTTTTATATTGAGACATGACTTTGTATTTATAATACGTTTAGGTAATGGTAAATAAGATCCCGCTCGCAAAGGATTATATTTAACGATATTAATTTCTAAATGACCAATCGAATCAATTGCCCAGCCTGACTCGGATTGGTCAAATTCAGAACATTTGCAAAGAAGTTTACTACAAAACGTTTTATACAAGGATAAAATATTCGTGTTTTTCAAAACTGCATTATATTTTGTGTTAAAAGATTTTAAAGACTTGTCATAATTTTTGGGTAATATAAACCAAATAAATAGTTCAAAATTAACTTTTATAGATACATGTTTCTTCAGTAAATATTTAATTAGATAATATATAATTAACTGTGTTGCGACTCCGCATAATAGTTTTTAATACATTTAATTATTATCGAAATTATATGCGTAAATCAAGAAATCTTTAGAAACAAATAGAATGTTCTGGAATAATATTTATGTATGGAACACTATTTGGAAAATTCCAGAACATTAGTCAGGAACATTCTGGAACTAGGGCAGCGCTCTGATTGGTCGAGCACTAGCCAATCACATTTCGCCGTTTGTCCTATATAAGCGGCGCACTTTAGAGATAAGCATGCATTCCTATTCAGTATTCGGCATTGAAACGTTCTTATTCGTATTGTGATCATTAGAAAATAATTTGTAGTCGATCGTCGTGGAACCGAAATAAAAGGAGAACGAAAAAGGCGAGTTTAATTCCAACCCAGTCCCGCCAGTGCAACTGTTAAGGTTACCCGAAGCGGCCTCACCGACACCCCTCACAGTAACAATTTCTGGTCCTTCGAGCCGGATTGGGAAGATTGAAGATAAAAGGATGCCGACCATGCACTCGCCGCCCCGTTCTAGATCTGAACACGAAGAAACGACAGAGACGTCGACTACCGATTGGTCAACGAACACGCCGACTGAATCAAGGACAACCGCATCGACTTCCACATGCACCGCACCCCTTGTGCGCCCTGCCGCTGCCGCCCCTCCTGCGCGCTCCGTTGCCGCTGCCGGCAGGTCCACCGCAATGGTTAGAAGAACAACCCGCGCCGCCGCCGCCGCCGCCGCCGCCGCCGCCGCTACTGCAACCGCCGCATCGCATGCAGACGACGTACATCCCGCTCGCCCTGATGTCAGTACAGCGTCGTCGCAGAGGAAGTTGATGACTGTGACACCGAAGAACATTGGAGGACCACTAGAAGTACCACCGTGTGTTTCTTCGGAAACTTTGGTTCCACCGTCTGCCCCGAGGTCAACAACGAAGTCCACGAAGAGGATGGAGTTGGAAGCACACAGAGAACTGCTGAAGAGGCAGGCAGAAGCCGCACAAGCCGCAGTCGCTCTAGCCCAAGCAGAAGTTGAACTCGTCCAGTACCTATCTGAAGAAGAATTAGAAGACGAGTACGACGTAGAGAAATCGACGCAGGTGGAACGATGGGTAGAGCAGACTACCACCTATGTAGAAGAGCCAAAGCAAATAGATGGAACAATCCAGAAAAGTGAAATTAGAGAATTGGCCGACGCCATAGCTAACGCCGTCAGAACCGTACAGCCAGCTACGACACTTGCACCGCCGAAGTACGCCTGGGTATTACCGGACTTCAATGGAGCATATGAAGAATGGCTTCCCTTCAAGAGGGCATACACGGACAGCTCAGCATTGTACAACCAAGTGCATAACATGGCACGGCTTAGAAAAGCAATCAAAGGAACAGCAAAAGAAGCTGTCAGAAGTTTATTGTTCGTGGCCTCCGACCCCGAAGAAGTAATGACCGCACTCGAGCGAAGATTTGGAAGGCCAGAACAACTTGTGCTCGCGGAAATGGAGAAACTAAAGGAATTGCCACGTGTTAGTGACACACCGCGTGACATATGTATTCTCGCAAGCAAAGTTGATAACGCAGTGACAACAATAAGTATACTGAACAAGCCGCATTACTTATTCTCGCCTGAAATGAGTAAATGCATCATTGAGAAGTTACCACTCATACTGCGATACAGATGGTACGACTACAGCGCACGTAATAGTGAAGATCCTGAACTGATCAGAATTCAGAAATTCCTGAACATAGAAGCCGACTTATGTGGAACATTTGCGCCGCCGGAAACTTCTAGAAAGAGAACTGTGAATCAACGATATCCGGTGCACGCAGCTCGTGACAGTAAAGAAGATGCCACAAAGCCGACGGAAACGCGCAAAAAGTCTTGTGGTAACTGTGGAAAGGAACATTGGATCACCGAGTGCGAGAAGTTCAGAGAAGCAACCACGAACGAAAGGTGGGAAATAGCAAAAGAAAATCACCTGTGCTTCGGGTGCTTACGACGACGACAAATGAGGATGAACTGCAGAGGACAAGCCTGCAAGAAATGCAATCGACCGCATCACACAATGCTGCATTCAGATCTCTCTCCACATACAACAGCCTCAGCTCAACAAGAGGAGTCTTCAAGTAACCATTCTGCAGACTCAGAGGACTCGAATACCATCACAAAGCCAGTGTATGTCACAGCGGATGAAACTAGGGTCTACTTGAAAATGATACCGGTAGACATCTACGGCCCGAATGGCTCCGCTCGCGTCATCGCTCTACTAGACGAAGGGTCCACAGTGACTTTGTTGGACTCTGACCTCGCTGCGTATCTGGGAGCCATCGGTAAGCAAGAGACACTCGCCATATCAACTATCGGTGGAAGATTAATTGAAAAAAGAGATTCGCAACGCATGGGCCTGAAAATCAAAGGGGCTCATTGGAGTGATAAGAGGACTCTAAAAGGCGTTCGAACAGTAGGAAACTTACAGCTGGCACCTCAGTACGTGAACAAGTCGATCGTCGAGAACTGCAAGCATCTGAAAGAAATGGTAAATGAACTTCTATACGAGTGTGAGAAACCAGCCTTGCTCATCGGTCAAGATAAGTGGGACCTGATAGTATCAAGGAAAATCTTGAAAGGTAAACCGAACGAACCTGTCGCATCACTGACGAGCCTTGGCTGGGTATTGCATGGACGCTGCAGTGACAATATTGCTCCAGTAAACTTTGTCGAACTATTGGTAACGAAGAAAACATAGAAGAAATGATCAAGCGTCATTTCGATCTCGACTCAATCGGAATACAACAGCGACGTCCTAGCAACGACGCCGACGGAAGAGCCCTAGCGCTGCTGAACGAGACAACGAGGCAGCTGCCCGAAGGAAGGTATGAATCTGGGCTCCTGTGGAAGACCGACACCGAGACGCTACCGAACAACTACGCTCAAGCGTACAACAGACTGCTTGGCGTAGAGAAGAAACTAGATAAAAACCCAGCACTCAAAGAAGAATATGGAAGACAGCTAGAACATTTGCTAGCCAGTGGATACGCTGAGGAAGCTCCAGTCAACTCCACCCTGGGCCGCATCTTTTATCTGCCTCACTTTGCAGTAGTACATCCTACAAAGAAAAAGATGCGCATTGTATTTGATGCTGCAGCCAGATTCGACGGAAAGTGCCTGAACGACGCGCTACTCCCGGGACCCGACCTACTCCAATCATTGTTCGGTGTGCTCTTGAGGTTCAGACAAGGGCCTGTGGCAGTAGTGGCAGATATCAAAGAAATGTTTCTGCAGATACGCATAAGGGCAGAAGATCGTGACAGCATACGATATCTATGGCGCGGTGAAGACAAGAACAAGAAGCCAAAAGAATACAGGATGACCTCCGTGATCTTCGGAGCAGCTTCATCGCCAGCCACAGCTATCTTTGTAAAGAACGTAAATGCACAGAAGCATGAAGAACAATATCCTGATGCAGCAAAAGCAATCGTCCGCAATCATTATATCTCCAAAGCTTCGCGACTGTAGAAGAGGCATCGAAAATAGCAGAAGACGTAAGCACTATACATAAGGCAGCTGGTTTCGAACTGCGACAATGGGCCAGTAATAGAAAGGAGATACTACAACGAGTTGTCGGAGAAGAAAAATCGCCAAATGTAGTAAGTATCACCAGCAATGAAGAAAAGACGCTCGGATTGAGGTGGCTTGCGAACGAAGATATGATAGCTTTCAACATCGGACTGAGGAATACCCCGAATGAAGTTTCCAACGGAAACAGAATTCCGACAAAACGAGAAGTCACTAGTGCAGTTATGTCCACGTTTGATCCGATGGGTCTCGTCGCTCCGGTTCTGATTCAAGGAAAAAGGTTGATTCAAGATACGTGGCGAACCGGTACGAAATGGGATGAGACCATAAATGAAGAACAGCATCAAGTCTGGTTACATTATTTAGAACAGGTCAAAATACTGCAGAATTTGAAGATTCCTCGGTGTCTCGCGCCTGCGACGAAAGAAGGACAATTTCACACTTTCGTCGATGCTAGCGAAACTGCATACGCCGCTGCATCATACTGGAGGACAGTCACAGCGACCGGTGAAATCTACGTCACACTAATAGCTGGAAAGGCACGAGTAACGCCAGTCAAGCGTACATCGATCCCTCGCTTAGAACTGCAAGCAGCGCTATTAGGAGCAAGACTGGCCGCTACCATCACGACAGAAACCGACCTAGAAATAACAGAAAGAGTATTCTGGTCCGATTCCAGCACAGTGCTTCAGTGGATGAAGTCCGACCCTCGACGTTTTAAACCATTTGTCGCTCACCGCCTCGCCGAATTAGAAGAATTGTCGAAACCGTGTGAATGGAGATGGGGCCCTACAAGAGATAATCCTGCGGACGACGCAACGCGAGATACACCTAAAGGTTTCTGCAGCGAATCAAGGTGGTTTATTGGTCCTACATTTCTTCAACGTCCCGAGTCGGAATGGCCTGTCAAGAGCATTGAAGAAATAGAACTCACTGGAGAATTGAAGAAGCCGCAAGATATAGTTGCTACAGTCAGGACGGAACGAAGATGTGGACTTTCAGAACCTAAGAAGTTCTCCAAATGGACGCGCTTACATCGAGCAACAGCAAGAGTATTTTTGTTCTTGAGCCTGTGCAGAAGAAACACAGCTCTCACCAGTACTGCTCGTCATCAGGACGGAGATCGGAAGCCGTATCAGAAGAAAGAAAAGAAAACGACTATGCATCAGGGACCGAAAACGAAAAAAGAGTATCTGCCAACTCTTATGCCACGAAAGTTGGATGGGCGGAAAACAACTGACCCACAACGAGGGGATATAATGATCATCGCAGATACATCGCTCCCCCGCAATACTTGGCCACGAGGAGAAGTCATCAACGTCTACGTCGGGCCCGATGGAAGAACGAGGATCGTCGACGTACGAACGACGGGAGGCGTGCTGCGGCGGCCTAGTTCACGTCTCATTATCGTGGTGCCAGCAGCGTCGTCGCAGTCAAATGTGTGCCCGATGGAACGCGCACTGGGGGGGAAACTGTTGCGACTCCGCATAATAGTTTTTAATACATTTAATTATTATCGAAATTATATGCGTAAATCAAGAATTCTTTAGAAACAAATAGAATGTTCTGGAATAATATTTATGTATGGAACACTATTTGGAAAATTCCAGAACATTAGTCAAGAACATTCTGGAACTAGGGCAGCGCTCTGATTGGTCGAGCACTAGCCAATCACATTTCGCCGTTTGTCCTATATAAGCGGCGCACTTTAGAGATAAGCATGCATTCCTATTCAGTATTCGGCATTGAAACGTTCTTATTCGTATTGTGATCATTAGAAAATAATTTGTAGTCGATCGTCGTGGAACCGAAATAAAAGGAGAACGAAAAAGGCGAGTTTAATTCCAACCCAGTCCCGCCAGTGCAACTGTTAAGGTTACCCGAGGCGGCCTCACCGACACCCCTCACAGTAACAAACTGTTTCTGAAACTTGCTTCAAAAACAAATCTGGTGAAATATTATTTGCTCTAGGATTCACTCTATAACTTATTATTCGATTCCGAAAAGCAGTTGCAATTATACGAACGTTATCAAAATGTGTTTGTAATAAACAATTTGATATGTGCACATTTGTTTTTTTATGCGCAGAATATTTACGGTATGGTACTGAAACATTACAAACTTTGCAGATAAACATGATTTGATTTTTACGATTTAAAACTAAAGTTTAATATTTTGATAATTTTCAAAGAAAGTACAAATATATTGCAAAATTAATATTGTATTAGTAAGTCAATTTAATATGCAAAAAATTTATTTAATACAGATAAATTATTAATATATTAGTATCTAAATCAAGTACTATAATTAACACCGAGTAATTTCAATATTAGTAATGATTAACGAATGGTGTATTTGGATACATTGTCGAGAGTTACAGTTTCAAAATTTTCAACCATTGCTTCTTTTAAAATTTATAGTTTTCGAAGTTTCGAGGTTCGAAGTTTCGGAGTTCGAGGTTTCGAGGTTCGAAGTTTCGGAGTTCGAGGTTTCGAGGTTCGAAGTTTCGGAGTTCGAGGTTCGAAGTTTCGGAGTTCGAGGTTTCGAGGTTCGAAGTTTCGGAGTTCGAGGTTTCGAGGTTCGAAGTTTTGGAGTTCAAGGTTTCGATGTTACAAATTTCGAGATTTCGAATTTAAGATACTTATTATTCTTATATATTTGAGCTTCTTGTAATAAACATGGATAAAAGAATATACATATAACCATTGATTTGGATTGGAATAAATTTATTTACTTCCATCTAATGAATAGGTAGATATATGATTAATAATTATGTCTATAAAAAATATTGATTAACGAATAAAGTGTACAAAAATTATAATATGAATTCTTCAAATTTCATTGTGTGGATAAAGTATAGGCTGAATAGCTTTAAATTCAGCTTTTGCTGAAGATACTAAAGCAGCAACCGCTTTCCAGGTCACTGAATGTGTATATAAAGACGCCTTATAGTTTACAAGCGCCTGTTTCCATCTGTTGCTGCCGAGCTTTTCGGCATCCCTGCGGTTATATACCTTTAGCTCAACGTAATAATCACCGTCCCGCATCAAGTCCTGTTGGAAGGTATTTCCGGATGCAGTTCTCCGGCTCAGCGACGACTTTAACACACTTGCTCGCACAGGTTCAGGCTCTCCCTCATCATCCTGTAAATGAAAATAAAAAACTTTTTAAGTCAACTTGCTAAGAAATTTATTTTTAATAAACAGTTGTAGGACACCTCCAATAATAAACCACTAGGTATATGTATATTATTATATTACGCTATAATATTAGAACGAAAATGTTTTAGCGCTGAGAAAATTAGACATACTATCCCTGATCAGCCTTTCGGGAATACAAGCGTGATGTTATGTTATGAAATAAACACGCCTGATACTTAAATTTGGAAATGTTGATGTGTAAAAAAGTTGATAAATCAATTATAATTACATAAAATATAACAAATCAAATCAAATCATCTATTCAACAAAGCATGTCTGTATTCCTCTGAAGGGATAGGCAGAGGTACCTACTGAGTACTGATACTGAGAATTTCTTCATGGAAAAACCCAATCACACTTTCTCCAGTAAGGGAATCGAACCCACTGCCTCGCATGTAGCGGATTGAATTCTTACACAAGGTTAATATTTGTATGATTTATATGCATATTATGCAGATATTTGTTCTAGCCTTGATGTAGGTATGCACAATATGCGCCTGTGAAATTTTATATAGGTAGTTGTAGCTGCACTCGCGACGTAGGACAAAATAATAGTGTGTTTACTTCCAAAAACAAATCACAAAACTTAGATATTCTTATCAAAAGTAAAATAATAGATTTAAACTCACCGAGGATTCCAGAAAACGGCTGCGCTTAAGTTTTTTGGATCTTTTTAAAGATTCCCTCTCAGAATCCGAATCACTTTCTATTACATCCTTTGCTGATGGTGCAGGTTTCTTTGCTTTGTCCCTTTTGATGGTGGCTTTCGGCTTCAAAGACTTCGTCCTTTTTTTGGACGACGATGTCAGCCGACTCTACTTCGGAATCGAACGGATTCACAATTGATGTTGACCTAAAATAAAATAAAAAAAAGTTACAAATTAACAAGCGTTGCAAGAACTGCCAGCTATGGCAAATAAAATATAAAACAGGACATTAAGTTGCATTGGTAATCAAATTTTACAATCAAAAACTAAACAATTGCATGATCAATTTAACATTAATGAATAAAATAAATCAATAACATAGTTTTCAAATCTGGGGTTCGAATCCCAAACATCACATTCAGATATAATATTTCTCATTACAAAACCATTAAGATAAGAGGTAAAATAAAGAAACTATCATGGAATACGTACAATGGGCGACATTGCCGGTGAACCACCTATAAGGCTAAAATCGCTTGCACTCAACTTGTGACCGCAGCGAAAACCACGCCCTCTTAAAACCAGTTTTGTGCAACATATTTCCCGCCAGTTGCATGAAACAGATAGTCGATGTGCGAGCGAGAAAGTATTATCCATACGTATTAAATCCACTTCGCCTATTTATCATCACTTCACTATCACTACATAGTATAAAACAAAGTCGCTTTCTCTGTCCCTATGTCCCTTTGTATGCTTAAATCTTTGAAACTACGCAACGGATTTTGATGCGGTTTTTTTTAATAGATAGAGTTATTCAATAGGAAGGTTTATATGTATAATAACATCCATTAAATAGTGGAGAAGTACTGTTATTTTTGAGGTTTCTAATGTGATGTCGTAAATAATTACATTTTTTCCGCTTACATTGCAAACGCAGGCTGAACCCTACGAGTTTTATCAAAATAATGTACTAAGTATTGTACACATTGAAAAGGTCTACAGAAAAGTCCGTGATGGTATATGTCTATCTCTTATGGATAACCCACAATAACTTTTTTTTGTCATTTACTTTTTACGACAAATAATGGCTAATTTTCGAAGCGATTTTAACCAATACAGCATTAATCCTTAACCAATTAAATACCTTGAATACATTGTTCATTTAATATAGATCTATATGGCCCTTTACACCGTATGATGTAAGTGAATATTTTCGAAGATATTACAGATTTAAAAATTGCGGGACGTAGCGTTTGCGGCGGTACCGGCCGGCCGCCCGGTCCGGCAAGAGCGTGCCTATAAATAGCGCGTCTGAGGCCGCGGTTTTCCTCGGCTGGAGGCCCTTCTGGTCTCGCCATTTGCCCGGTTAAGCAGTAAAAGCTCCCTGAGCTAACTGCGAGAGACAACTCAAAAAAAAAAAAAAAAAAACGCGGTTTTCCCTATAGCACTTTGAATTTAGCAGCGATCGGACGCGTTTATTATAAAAACGTGCTTTTCAGCGCGACAACGTATCAGTAATTATAAGTAAGTTACGATAAATAATTGTATGATAGTAGTTTTAAAATATAAATTATATTCTATTCTAAGGTTAATTTTTAAATCGCACTTATAGTAATTATAAGTACCTACATAAGGTGAGATAAGATTAGATTAAATAAAACCATAATTTATGGATTGCAATTTTATATTAAGATCTTGATTAAAATTTACAGTTAGATCAATTTAATATTAGGGAAATTATTTTCAAAAATCGTGATTTAAGGTGAGATATGTAAGTTCAGAAAACTGTATGTCGCTCTTTCAAGAGTGACCTCCAGAGAAAACATGTTTGTATTGTCTAATGACAAGAAAGCTGTGAACGTTGTTTATAAAGACACTAGCTTCCGCCCGCGGCTTCGCCCGCGTGTATTACGAACCCGTGCATATTTTCTGTCGTAGTGTCGTATCATCCTGTTACGTCGTGCATTTACGCGGCGCACCCCTGTAAAGCTCCCAGTCGGCAAGATTTTTTCCGACATCTTCAACTATCATCGTCATATTTCAGCCAATTTACACAAAATCTTAACAAATTATACACCTAAACCGTCCTCATGAATCACTCTATCTATTTTTGAAAACTACATGAAAATCCATTTAGTAGTTTTTGAGTTTATCGCGAACAGACAGACAGACGCGGCGGGGGACTTTGTTTTATAATATGCGCCGGCCCCCCGGCCGGTACCGCCGCAACCGCTATGTCCCTGCATTTTAAATCTCTATCTTCGAAAATATTCATTTAAATTACATGCTATAAAGGGCCATATTGATCTATATTAAATGCACAGTGTATTTAAGGTACTTAATTGGATAATGATTAATGCTGTATTGCTTAAAATCGCTTCGTAAATAAGCCATTATTTCTCGTAAAAGTAAAGGATAAAAAATGGTTATTGTGGGTTATCCCTAAGAGATAGATATATACCATCGCGTACTTTTTTGTAGACCTTTTTAAGGTGTATAATACTGTAGTACATTATTTTGATCTATCTCGTAGGGTTCAGCCAGCGTTTGCAATGTAAGCGCAAAAAAATGATTATATTTACGACTTCACATTAGAAACCTCTAAAATTATTAGTGTTTCTCTACTATATTATGCATGTTTTATACATATAAACCTTCCTCTTGAATCACTCTATCTATTAAAAAAAACCGCATCAAAATCCGTTGCGTAGTTTCAAAGATTTAAGCATACAAAGGGACATAGGGACAGAGAAAGCGACTTTGTTTTATACTATGTAGTGATTCTGTAATATGTTGTAAAAATAAAATAAATAGTTAAAAATGTAAAAAGTAAATAAGTAAAAATGTAGTGTATGAATTTAGATATTCCAAAGATAGCAGGAAATCTTCATGGTATAGGGAAAGGGGGATTGTTTTACTCCAAATTTAACGCGTGCGGGCCACGGGCAGTAATGAATAAATCAAAACTACTGAATCGATTTTAATCACATAGGCTATATATTTTATACCCGTGCGAAGCCGGAGCGGGCCGCTATGTTTTTATATACAACGTTCACAGTTTTTCTGTAGTGTATTTAGTATCAGCATTGCAACCGTGCGAAGCCGGGGCGGGTCGCTAGTTCGTAATAAATTGGGAGAAGACAGAGTGATCGGTTATGTTTGCTAGTTTTATTTATATTCATAGCTAATCGCTGTATCCACTGAATAATAAATTACACTTTATGAAAGAACACTTTATAGAAAAACATAACATAGTATCACGCCTGTATCCCCGAAAGGTTAGACAAAGCCGAAAAGGCGTATCTACTATTGTGCACCCACATTTCGCCGATGCTATTATTAAGTCCCATGTAACAGGGGGCGAGCCTGTTGCCATCAATCGGGCATAGTCCCAAACTCCGTGCTGCTACTGAGGTAATCTATACAGGATTTCTATAAAACCCAATACAAATTTCCCCGACCCGGGAATCGAATCCAGAACCTCACGCTCAGCAGTCGCGCTTGCAACCACTACACCATTGAGTCAGTTGGAAAAAATAAAATTATGTATGATCCATACATTTGAGAAATCTAGAGCAGAACTCTAGATTCAAGAAAAAAAAAACAGCTACTAAATTACTACACTACAAAAAACGCAAGTTTTCAATAATGTATTTTAGAAACAAAACAATAAAAATCGACTTAGTACTTGTGTTGATAAAGCTGTATAAATTATAAATTACAAAAAAATCAATAGCATGTTTTACTTATATAAATCGACATCGACTGATTTGGCTTCAAAACTTCTAAAATGCATTATACCATTCCATAAACATATTATAATGTAACAATAAATATTACTGTTCGATTAATTTGTCTTGATGAATCGACTCAGCTGATATACTCGTAAGTATAATATTTCAAACAAATATTTTACTTACAGCGGTAAAAAAATAAATATACTGCGACGGTTTTTTTTTTGCGATGATTTTCAAATAATTTGGATTATAATAATACTAGCTAAACCTGGCCAAACTTCGCTGTGGCTCAGTCTAATATTAATATAAAAAATTGTGTTATTTATTTATATTTATTTTTGTTGTTAAAATCTTAAGTAACTGACATGCCTATTTTAAAATAGTAATATGTGTAAGGGAAAACAGTGATAAATATAGTCATTTGTCAGATATACTTTATGCTTGAGCCATAAAAGTCAAAGCGTGTCATCAGAATTAGATACGAAAATAAATAATGCATGCGGAAGTTATTACTTCATATTACGTACTCTTACGCAAATGGAAGATTAAGTATGTGCGAAAGAAACAAATCTAAGTTTGTTTATTTCTATTTCACTTTCTTTTCGAATCCCTGCGCCTGCCCCCATTAAGCCTACGTATGTAGGTCAGTGTGTCGCCGCGGTCCTGTGACGTCGCAAGCGTCATTACTTTACAATTTCGGAAGCGCAGGAGTTTTACCGCCTTTACTGTGATTTTGCGAAATTGGACGCTTTATTTTTATAGGGGCAGGACACGTAATGTAGAATAGGTAGTTTTAGTGAACAGTTAAGTGAATTATGCGAAATTGAACGTTTACATTGGACGTTAGAATACATTAAATAGAGTGATTGTGATTAATAATTTGATAAATAATTATGCGAGGGCGACTATGACTGTGTGTGGTGTGGTCGTTTTTATTCAGCATTAATTGCGCCAAAAGATCTCGTCGAATATGACACCGCGCTGTTGCCGCTCTTATCACAGGTATACTTATATCTGCTCTCATTGGCGCAAGCAAAATATAGGCGTGGTTAGTTCATCGCGAACCGTGCAAAGATTTTTTTTAGCAAAGTGTACTACCGCCAGTGTCGCCCATTGTACATACTTGTTACGTGTAGATGGCACTTATCACAATCACCGACACTGTCTGTTGCAATAACAGCTTTCACTAATTATGAAATTATGATTGATGGATGAGCAACTTAGATCACATATTTATACCAGCTTATTGTAAGGTAGCGGTCTTATTAATTTTTGCAAACACTAATTATGCTCTTTGGCAATGTTTTTTTGTATCTTATATTTAAAGTAGTCTTATTATAAGGTTTATAATTGTTTATACAAATCAGGCAGTAAGAATTAAGTAAAATTTTTGAAAAAATCTTGCTTGATATTTGATCAAGCAAGATTTTTTGCTAAATACTAATAAAACAAAATGTTTAAAATTCTCCTTGCCAAATGTTCCCCATGTAGGCCTACAACTAATGCTAGATGGTAATGAACTTAATATAATTAAAGAAACCGTGTTCTTGGGTATTACAATAGACTCAAAATTGCAATGGGGTCCTCACATCACAGCACTATCAAAGAGACTAAGCTCTGCGGCATTTGCAATTAGGAAAATTAGACAGATAACTGATATAGCTACAGCCAGATTAGTATACTACGCATATTTTCACAGCATTATGTCCTATGGCATTCTGTTGTGGGGATCAGCTGCTGATGTTGATTCAATTTTCATATTACAGAAAAGAGCGGTCCGTGCTATCTATAACATGGGCCCTCGCGAGTCTCTACGAGGCTTTTTTAAAGATATTGATATACTAACACTGCCGTCATTATACATTTTGGAATGCATTATGTACATCAGAAAGAAATTGCAAATGTTTAATATTAACAGTGACTTTCACGACATTAATACTAGGAATAAACATAAAATAGTGGTTCCTAAATTTAGATTTACTAAAACAAATAAATCATTCCTAGGGAACGGTGTACGCTTTTATAATAAATTGCCGAAATCTGTCACCGACCTTACTGGTAAAGGATTTAAAACACATATTAAATCTATTCTCATAAGGAAAGCATATTATAAAGTTAAAGACTATGTTGACGATAGGGACGTGTGGCACTAACTGTCTTGATGTCTTCTGCACATGCGGCTTCCCTGGCAATCCGTTGTTTTCAATTCTCACAAGTTAGTTTTTAGTTTTTAATGACGATTGTCTTGATAATATTTTTACTATCTTTTTTTTTTCTCTATATCTTTTAATTTTAGTTATTTTATATAAAATTTTCTATTTTGTAACAATTAGTTATTATTTGTTTAAGATTTCTAATTATATTATTCATGTAATTTGTTTGTTAGACGCTAACAACTTCAAATTGTAAATGTGCGAGTACAGTGTAGCCAGTAACTTTACATTTACTTGTCGGACAGTGTGGATTGTTGCACTCACTTGGGCCAGCATATCCTTCTAATGAAAGTGGCGTTGAGTACTGGATCGCTGGGTCTCCAACTATTGTGGCTGAGCCTAGCTACACCAATTATTCCGTTATATTAATACTGTTCTTCGTGTGTCGTTTTGCGCACATTGGCTTGCATTGTACTCGCATAGTCTTTACCGTTAAAGATTGTAACCAGTTTAAAACTATTATTTTAAAAGAGTATCCATGGAGTTTCTTGCCGGTCTCTTCTCCATAGGACCTACCCCCACTTTGGAACCGTGCACCTAGAATCACAACGTTTTGAAAGAGCCTGTAAAGGCCTACTCGAAATAAAAATATTTGACTTGACTTGACTTGACTTTGCTGTTAATTAGACACTATGAACGCAGCCCGCATCTCCAAATTGGGACGATGGCGACACACAGTCGCGGTTATTTGAGACGAAATTCTAAAATGGAAGTTGTATGTACCTTGACTGCACTTCACCGGTCTATTAGGAGTGTCCTTTCTAATTGGTTGCTAGGACTTTTGTATTGATTGGCCAACATATTCTGAACTCTAACTTTTTCAGATATCTAAAAGTTAATAATGAATGTAAAATAACTAGTTTACACAATTTCTTGCAGTAAAATCATTTCGCTATGTCTAAAGTACTGTTAAAAGAACTTTCTATTTAGTTTGTTAAATTTCTATTTAATAGATAGATATCTCATGTTTATAGTTTGTCATTTTGAGATTGATTGCTCTATCTGAACATAATAATTTTAATGATTAGTTATGTTTACCAATACTTGTACAAACAATTTGTAATTCATAATTAACGAAAATCAATTTTTATTTTTTTTCGTAGAAGAATTATCACCATCGTGAGAATTACAATACTAGCAACCTTGTTAACCCTTCCAACTAAGGTCAAAGGCATGTACCACGAGGGCTTTACGTCGTTAGAGCTATTCGCGGTTCGAACCAACGACCCTTCGATCGCAAGTCCTAGGGACGGGATACAAGTATTATGAAATAATTGACCATAATAAACTATATTTGATGTTGATGATGATGAATTTAATTACATAAAATTAAATATAGTTTATTATGTTCAATTATTTCATAATACATAATTTAATTACATAAAATTAAATATAGTTTATTATGGTCAATTATTTCATAATACTTGTATCCCATCCCTACTTGTTGAGTACCCATGGCAACAAGTTTGAAACTAGATAAATATTACATTATTATTAACTACTATATTATATAGTATATAATATTATTAATATTTTAATTTTAAATGTGTGAAAGTAACAATTATCTAATAATAATTTTAAACATTGCGGTAAATACTTAATGATTCATAATATTGCTACCATTACGTATATGAATCTCAATATTCCGATAAACAGCTAATGAGCTAACAGAAGCGCGCTGCATTGTTCTCATCGTCAAGTTCATTATTTCATTCGTTACGATTTATCAACGCGGTTTACAAACACGAGATGTATACATATAAATCAGCATGATAGTTGCGCCCGAGCTGCGCCGAGCGCGCCGGTCGAACTTGAGAATGTTGTTTATATTATGTCATCCCAATTAGAAACGACAATCGTACTCCATTGTTACTATGGTATCAGTATAACGAAGCGTCGATGATCGCAATCGAACGGATCGCAGATCATGTTAGTAGTGTAATGGGGCAGAAGCCCCAATATTACACTACTAGTGTCTACCCACTGTTCAATCTGACACCTACATAGGTAGTCTATAATATTTTGTGGGCGTTGCCATGGGGAATACTGTGGGCCCCGAGGGGTGTCTATTTTTATTGCTGAGTAGGTCCCTATGGTGACTACCCTTAGAACCTTGTTACGTTTAAGTGTTGTTTCTTTTACTAAAAAGAAACATTTAAAAGACGGTCTCTATAAATTAGGCGCCGCACCAAACTGACTAGGTAACAACTATGTAGGTCTTGCTACTGGCGTTGTCTTAGGGAATGCTGTTGATCCTAAGGGATGACTTTTTATTGCAGAGCAGGTCACTAGGACAACTACCCTTAACCCTTTATAAGGCCGAGAAAACTAGATGTAGTACAGAAATGAAGTTTTGGTATGTTAATAAGGGTATTTTTATTTGATTTTTAAGATTTTTTTTAAATCGGAAAACTGTTGGGAAATGTGTAGAAAATTTGGTGGCAGTATATGTGCCACTGCCCATACTATGAGGGTAATATTTCTATAAATTAAGTAAATTCCATTTTTTTTCCATCTTTACATTTTATGAAATTAGAAATAAAACCATGTAATTGTCAACACAATAAGATTTATTTTTAGATGCTTTTTTTTATAAAAATATGCTTAGGTCTAACTATAGTAAACATTTGAGATCTTTTGAAACTTTGGTTCTTTACATTTAGTATTTATGCTCATCAGTCAATATTTCTTATAAAATAACATATGTACATAAGAGCTAATTCAATCTTCAATTCTTTTGGTGAAATTGAGTAAAACAAGTGAAAGCACAAAGAAATACTTTACAAGTCGTACATGAAAACTTGGTTCTTACGTTATTTGTCTTTGTACTACACAAACAGCATCTGCGCGGTGTGTCAGACTTGTCTATCAAATTTTTTAATTATCAAATAAATAAATTAGCTTTCTGCGCTACGTGTCGCGGGTTCGATCCCCGCACGGAACAAATATTTGTATGATCTACAGATAGTTGTTTCGGGTCTGGTTGTGTGTGCATGTGACATGTATGTTTGTAAACTGTACCTGTACTGTTTTTTAAATAAAAACAAAAAAAATATATATTAAGAACCCCAAACTATTGTGGAAAAATCTAAAAGCCAAAGTAATTCCATCTAAAACTTTGGAAATTCCGATACATCTTAATTACCCTAATCGTATTAATCAACACTTTTTGAATGTTCCCGGTAATATCAATATTTCTATGTCACAATTAACTTTTTTTGAATTTCATAGATATAGTAGTGCTACGTTTAGTCTGAAACGTGTGGACTCATTAACTATAATTAAAACTATGAAAGAACTAAAGTCTAATGCTTCTGGTACTGATGGCATAACTTTGGATATGATCTCCATGTTAGTTCCAAAAACCCTTGACATAATTTTGACTATGGTAAATAAATCAATTCTAAAATCAGATTTTCCCCAGAATTGGAAAACAGCGATAGTCAGGCCCATTGCGAAAGACCCCAATGTCTCAGATATAAAAGAACTAAGACCAATAAGCATATTGCCTTGCCTCTCTAAAATTTTAGAAAAAGTGGTGGCCTCCCAACTTAGACATTACATTGAAACGAACAATATTTTACCAGACAAGCAATCAGGTTTCAGAAAAGGGCGTAGTACTGCAACAGCAATTCTGGATGTTATGGACAATATATTAGCTGCTCAGAATGCGGGAATGGGTACAATATTAGTCCTATTGGACTTTTCTAGGGCTTTCGACTCCATAAATGTTGCTTTGCTGTTATCAAAATTAACATACTACGGTTTTGAACCCGACACTGTCAAATGGTTTCATTCCTATCTGCACAACCGTTCCCAGTTTGTTGAAATTCGGAATGGTGACGGGTGTGTTTCACGGTCTTCTTTATCAGTAGTAAACAGAGGTGTACCACAGGGTTCAGTACTTGGCCCTTTGTTATTTATATTATTCAGCGCAGACATAGTTAACGAAATAAAGCACTGCGAATTTCATATCTATGCTGATGATGTTCAAATCTATTTATCTTTTGACCCCAAGAATCTTCAAAATGCGTCGAATAAAATGAATGATGACCTAAACAACATTTTTAACTGGGCCTGCCGAAACTCTCTTGTCCTTAACGCTAGCAAGACGAAATATATGATTTTTGGTTCTAAACATCAAATTTCACATATAGGTAATTGCAAACCACAGATCGGCATTAGAGGTGCACAGACTGAACGCGTTCATGAGGCGCGTAACCTTGGTTTGTTAATGGATGAAGAGTTACGGTTTGTACCCCATGTAACAGAAGTCGTAAGAAACTGCTTCTACCGGCTGAAAGTCTTGTACAAGATACGTAATCATCTCAGTGTTGATGTTCGCATCAAATTAGTAAATTCACTTGTTTTGTCAAAATTTAATTACATGGATACAGCCTATGGGCCACGACTGCTAGCAAAAACGGCTAATCTAATACAGAGAGTACAAAATGCGTGCGCAAGGTTTTGTTTTAACATCCCTCCTAGAAGTCATGTGACCCCCTTTCTTAATAACGCTAGCTTTCTGAAAATGAACTATAGGAGAGATTTACACTTGGCAACCTTATTATTCGGTGTTATAAAAACAGAGAAACCGGCTTATCTACACTCAAAGTTGGAATGGCTGTCCGAATACAGTAAATACCCAACGCGTGCAGCTGCCTATGCCTTGCGTATTCCACAACACAAGACTGCTGCCTTTCGAGGAAGTTTCAGATATGCTGCCACTAAGTGCTGAAATAATTTACCGCCACCATTGCGTGTTCTCAATAATGTACACAATTTTAGACTAAAATTAAAGAAAATAATTCTAGAAAAACAAAAATCTAGCACTGATTCTTAAATTTACGTAGGTACAGATAGTTTGGTTGGGTACACACACTGACTGTTTACAAAGCACATTGCGCCGAGCCACCGACCCCGACAGCCGGTCGACACCGTGTTGCTTTGCGTATGTAGTGATTCATGTTGCCAGATTGGAGCGAAACGGCACATAAATACATACTCGTATACATATGTCTATTTATATACTAATTCACTCAGTTTGGAGAGGTTAACATTAAATTTGAAAAATTTGAATGCAATTATAAATTATTATTATTATGATTATTATTTGATTATTACATGATGAATTGAATATTGTGTAGGCAGGTTTATGAATTATGCTATTTTAATGGTTATTGTTACTTTTCTTTGCTAGCCACCTGAGGTTTCGGCTGAAAATCAGCGCTGCACTCACATGCAGCATTATGCTGATTATTACCTTTTGGAGACACAAAACCACACCGAGACTGCTATTTTGTTCACACGAGAACTAAAATCTAAATGTAATAACTAGGATAAAGGGCACGTTATCTGTTATTTCCAGTCCAGTTGTGTCATCACGCGTCGCAGGATCATCCACGTAGCCTAGGAACAAGAACAAAAATTATATTAAACGAAAAAGAAACACATAAACCTATAATCTAGTTGATGACTCGATAATAGTATTTTGTTCCTACGTAATTGGTATTCCTTACCCCTATGGTCATGGCTAACGGGCACATGTAATCGTTTCCAGCGACGTGTGGTGCCACAATGGCGTCAATGTTGACCTTGGCGTCAATATTGACATTGGTGATGGATGATTACTCCACGCATCATGCCACATCCTCCACGCGTCCCTACCTGGCAGCGCAATTTTGGGAAGCCTGGAACATAAGGGAATATGTATATATAATGGTACTACATATATGTATGCATATTTACTTTTTATACGTATGGGTATCAGTATTGTTGCAATTTAAATATTCACCAGGCACTTACCTTATGGTATGGCTCTCGGGCGTCTCGCTATGGTATTCCGGGGGCGTGTGTCGGTGTGGGCTTCATTGTTGTTATTATTAGTTTACATGTATGTTACGTGCCCTGCCTACACCAAATCAGCTGAATAGCGACATGATAGCTATTTACGTCAATCGGATGTTTTTCCATATAAAATTGCACCATCGCACTCTGCTGACTCGACGCCTCGTGTCGCCGATCACCTACTTACAACGCGCTGACGCCGCATCCTGTTTTAGTTAATTTTGCTATCGATTATTAAATTGTAATTATAGAATCAATAATTAATTTCGACACTTCGGTACTAGCATCGTCCAAGTCTAGACATAAGTTTTAGCTTAAGTTAATATTGTAATTTTGAATAATTAAATCTTTATTCAAGTAATCTCGGTTTTTTTTAAGTCCTTCGGCTGCCACCTTCATAATTGGCGCAGTCGGTAGGATCTTCGAGGCAGTGCGCGGCGCGGTATAGATTTCCAAATATCGTTAATCTGCTGACTCCGATAGTCGCTGTCGGTATTTCCAAGTACCTCATCGAATATCCGAACTTAAGAAGACGCAGCTGAAGACGTATCCAGGAATCGATACAACGAAGAAAACCATGTATATGTAAGTCCTTGAAACTTTCTTTAAGTGTTGCTTCCTTGTCCTTCCTTTTACCTATATTATATTTACTAAGTCAAGATTTTTCATCCACGAGAAACTAGGAAGAAATCTGTCTCTTCCAGACAGATAAATAGGACTAGGGAAGTAGATTCAAATAGGTTTATAGATTTAGATAATTTAGGATTAGATTTATTATTTAATAGTGACAAAATGGCATTGAACCCCGATACTATCTACAAGGCATTACGCGCAGTTCCCGATTTTGACGGCAATCCAAATGTTCTAACACGATTTATTAAAATATGCGATCAGCTCGTATTACAATACGTCAGGAACGACCCGAGTTACGAGTTAACAAATCTATGTCTCATAAATGGTATTTTAAATAAAAGAACAGGTTCAGCAGCTTCAACAATTAATTCCAACGGCATACCAGATAATTGGCAAGGTATTCGCGATGCTTTAATTAATAATTTTTCCGACCAAAGGGACGAGACCGCCCTTTACAATGACATGTCCTTGCTAACACAAGGAAGTAGTACGCCGCAAGAATATTACGACAAATGCCAGACCCTTTTTAGCACTATAATGACTTATGTGTCATTACATGAGCGTATAACAACTACTATAGAAGCAAAACGCGATCTTTATAAAAAGCTAACTTTACAATCGTATGTCAGAGGTCTTAAAGAACCTTTAGGGTCCCGTATCCGATGTATGAGACCGGAAACGATTGAAAAGGCTCTGGAATTTGTACAACAGGAATTACCTTTCTTTTCTTCTCATGTACCTTTTTTTTTTTTTTTTTTTTTTTTTTTGATTTGCGTGGTGAGAACCCATCATGGGCTATCCTCCGCCTGGGGGGGGCGGAGGGGTGTGCCGGACTCCTACCGGCTAAACTCACCACGGTGGTCCGCCTCGACACCATATGGTGGGCCCCGGGAACTCTCAGAAGACCGCACCGAGGCCCACCACGGTGCCATGCCAAACGGCACTTCCCGGAGGGGGTGACTGTAAAGAGGCCACCCCCTCGTGCACGTCCCGGGGGAGACTGTAAAGAGGTCCCCCGTTACCCTCGCTGGTGCTGTGTGCACGGCGACACGGACCACAGCGTGTCGCCGTCTTCTCGGGGGTCGCTAAGTGAGCGCGCAGAGTCCCCACTCTGCGCGCTCGCGACCCCTAAGGCCCCCCGCTAAGGTGTGTTAGGCGGGGGGTTGCGGCGTGTTGCGCGTCGGGGCGGTTGCTCCCCGGCGCCTCCTCCTCCGTCGAGCGGGATCGGCCCTCTCCCGTTCCCGCTCATCGGCCTCCTTCTGGAGCATGACTGCTTCACAGAAGGAGACCACTGCCCTCCAGTTTTCCGATTCTGCCAGCATAGCCGATACTATGGCTGGCAGAGAGCCCGCTTGCCCGATCTGGTCGACCAGAATCTGCCGCTCTGCGGCCCACGCAGGGCACGCCTCGAGCGTGTGCTGTGCAGTATCCTGGCCGCCTCCTCCACAATGGTGGCAATCAGCCGTGGCCTCGCGGCCGATCCTATTCAGGTATTCACCGAAGCAACCGTGCCCGGTGAACACCTGCGTCAGTCGGTACGTGACGCGCTCGCTCCTCTTGAGCCAGGCTCCGAAGTGCGGCACTATCGCTTCGACAACGCGCTTGTGCGCGAACTGTGGCCGTAAAAGCCGTTCGCGCCACAAGTCGAGCGCGTGCCTACGTGCGCGCCGCCTTAGCCTTTCGAACGCCGAAGCTGGCGCGGTCTCGCCGTCCTGGCGGATAGCGCGGATCCGGTGATACACCCTCGCGTCCATATCCGCCTGGATGTCGAACGGCACATACCGCGCCAGTAGAGTTGCCGCCTCGAAGGATACTGTTCTGTATCCTCGTGCGATCCGTATTGCAACTTTGCGCTGCAGGCCGTTGATTTTCGTCCTGCAGCGCCGGACGCCTGATAGCCGAGCCGACCATACAGGCGCCCCGTACAGCACCACGGATCGCACGACCCCCCCGTAGAGGCGGCGAACTTCCTCCCGAGGCCCCCCGAGATTGGGCAGCAGTCTGTGCATCGCACCCACTACCCTCTCGACTCGGGGGACCAGGCGTTCGAAGTGCTCTTCGAAGCCCCACCGACTGTCCAAGGTGAGCCCCAGGTACTTCATGTACCGGCCCACCTCGACCCGCGCGTCACCAACGCGTATCCGCGAGCTGGGAGGTTCCCTGCCGCGAGGCAGTTTGTGGAACCATAGCGCCTCGGTTTTGTGAGGCGCTATATCCAGACCCAGCGCGCGGATCTCAGCCACGACTGTTGCCACCGCTTGCTCGGCAAGCCGGATGGTTCCTTCCCAGGTGTCACCGCCGGCCAACACCAATGTGTCGTCGGCATAACAGACAATGCCGACGCCGGCGGGGAGATCGACACGCAGGACCGCGTCATACGCGAGATTCCACAACAGGAAATGTCATGTACCTACAGCAACGTAACGAGAGTATTCCTGAGCGACGTAATCCGCCACAGCAAACGCATTCAACCTTTAGAATGCCACCCGCGATCGCTATGACCACACCGAAAGCTTTTAGTTTCCCTAGCGCAGGTCCCAGCTGGCGTAAGCCTATGCCTATCCCGCAGCAGCAGCAGCAGTGGAGGCCGCCGTTGCAACATAACCAGGTACCTCATCGTGCCCCTAATCAATTTACACGTACTCAACAAATGTTTTGCACACCCCCGCCAAATTATAACCCGCGAAGTAACGTGTTTAAACTGCCAAATAGAAACCCTTCAACACAGTATGCCGGTCCGAAACCGATGAGCGGTGTTAGTCATTATGTACCGAGACCTTTAGGGTTACCAGGACATGATTGGAATAAGTCAGGCAACCCACCACCTAGTAATTACTTCAAGACACGTGAAATGAATTATAATGAAATGATCGACTACGACGATACTTATAATTACGCTGACTATTACTATGAGCAACCCGACTATTACTATGACTATGACCCTTACGACTATTCTGACTTTTATAACTATGATCAAAACGACCCCGATTATCAATATGTACAGGATAGTTCTCAATCGACCGACGTTAAATGCTTAGATGCCCCACAGCCATCCGCTTCTTCTAAATCCGATCAGGATTTTCGCAAGGAGATGGATCACAACGGATTAAGATAGAATTAAATATTCAATCTAAAAGAGAATTACGCTACATACAGATATCAAACCCGCCACTTAAGCTATTAGTTGACACCGGAGCTAATCAGTCATTTATTAGCCCCGAGGCAGTTAAACAATACTTTTCAGATATACCTTTGAACTTTGATCCTTTTGAAGTAAGTAACGCCCGTGTTACTAGTAGACACGAACATTCTATAACTATCCCGAACTTTAGTGAATTTAATAACCCTAATAATGTTAAGTTTTTCATTTATAGATTTCATAATTATTTCGATGGTCTATTAGGTCTAGATTTGCTTAACGGAGCACAGATTGACCTTAAAAATAATTATTTGATTACCGATTATACTACCATACCCATGCGTTTTTATCAATGTAGGAAACCTAGTTATCAGGAAACCATTCCGGCTAACTCATCAAAATTAATTAATATTCCTATTTATAGTCCAGACGGTGACGTTTCGATTGCTAAGCAAATATATTGTAACTGCATTATTCACGAGTGCATTACTCGCGTTACCGATTGTATGGGCATTGTAGAAGTTGAAAACCCGACGGAATACGATATAAATATAACATTTGACCGTCCTTTACAAGCCGAGATATTTAATACTGAGTGCATTAGCACTAGGGATGTTACGGAGGTAGATTTATCGGAGGCGGAATCGGAGTCGGAGGTTCTCGTAGTGACCTCCGCGGAGTCGGAGGTGAATCGGAGTCGGAGTCGGAGCAAAGCTACGAATGTAAAATGTAAATAAATAAGAAAGAAGAAACTTGTCGCAACTCGTTCACTCTTCGTTCATCAGTTGCAAAGAACACATGTACTCCGTCAGTTGTCAGTGTCACGTAGAAAGCGCTCAGTAGCGTTGCAGCGATAGCAAGTCATAACTTGTAACTCCGATATATACCTCCGTTTTGATATATCGGAACCGGAGCCGGATTCGGAGGTGTAATTTTAATCGGAGGTTCCGACATATCGGAATCGGAGTCGAAGCTCCGTAACATCCCTAATTAGCACCGAACAAGATCCTAAGCGCGTTAAAGAGGTTCTGTCTCGTTTGCGTACAGATCATTTAAATATCGAGGAAAAAACTAACTTAGAGACCCTGTGTGCACGATATGCTGACGTATTTTATGTCGAGGGAGAGCCCTTAACTTTTACAAACAAAATTAAACACCGTATTAGAACGACTGACGAACTTCCCGTCTACACTAAGAGCTACCGCTACCCTTTTATTCATCGACAAGAAGTTAGGGATCAGATTACTAAGATGTTAAAACAAGGTATAATACAACCTTCAGAATCAGCTTGGAGCTCACCTATCTGGGTAGTTCCTAAGAAAGCCGACGCATCAGGCAAACAAAAATGGCGCATCGTAGTAGACTTTCGTAAATTAAACGACAAGACTATAGACGACAAATACCCTATTCCTAACATCAATGACATACTTGACAAGCTTGGTAACTGCCAGTATTTCAGCACCCTGGACCTGGCCTCAGGATTTTATCAATGCGAAATGCACCCCGACGACATTCCTAAGACAGCTTTCAATGTAGAGCATGGGCATTTTGAATTTTTACGTATGCCCATGGGTTTAAAGAACTCTCCGTCCACTTTCCAACGCGTTATGGACAATGTACTCAGAGGCTTACAGAACGAAATTTGCCTAGTTTATCTTGATGACGTCATTATTTTCAGCACGTCACTGCAAGAACATATGATTAATTTAGAAAAAGTGTTTAAGAGGCTGCAAGAATCGAACTTCAAGATTCAAATGGACAAGTCCGAGTTTCTAAAATGGGAAACCGCATTTTTAGGACATATTATCAGTGGCGAAGGTGTTAAGCCTAACCCTGAAAAGATAGCAGCTATAGAAAAGTACCCTTTACCAAAAACCACTAAAGAAATAAAACAGTTCCTAGGATTACTAGGATATTACAGGAAATTTATCCCCGACTTTGCTCGTATCACAAAGCCTATGACAAAATGCCTGAAAAGGACTAGTAAAATAACCTTTGACTCTGACTATATTGATTGCTTTAACAAATGTAAGACTTTACTGACAAATGACCCTATTTTACAGTATCCCGATTTTTCCAAAGAGTTTATTTTAACCACGGACGCCTCAAACGTAGCCATAGGCGCTGTACTCTCACAAGGTACTATCGGCTCAGATAAACCTATCTGTTACGCCTCAAGAACTCTGAATGATAGTGAAAGTAAATATAGCACCATAGAAAAGGAACTTTTAGCCATAGTATGGGTTACCAAATATTTTGGCCGTACTTGTTTGGTCGTAAATTTAAAATATACACCGACCACAAGCCATTACAGTGGATTATGAACCTTAAAGAACCTAATCAAAGACTAACTAGATGGCGACTTAAACTTAGTGAATATGACTACACTATTATCTATAAGAAAGGGAAGTATAACACCAACGCAGACGCTTTATCCCGAGTAGAGATTAATAATGAGGAGACTGAGTCCATGTTAGCCAACCCTTCAGAGCGACCACTTTCTCGTAATGGGTCCACAACAGCCACTGCACACACCAGCACTGAAAACCCTATACTAGAAGTCCCTATCACCGACGAACATTTAAATAAATTTCATCGACAGTTATGCATTACTATAGTAGGCGACATTAAACGAAAGACGACAGCCACTAAACCTTTTGACACGCACACTCGCACACATATCCAAGTTTCAGAATCGAACTTAGAACAGGACGTCGTAAACGCTATAAAAGAATATGTCAATCCCAAAGTTAAAACTGCTTTAAAAATTACTCCACCTTTAGGTATGTACTCGATTATCCCCATCATCCAGAATAACTTTAAAAGCTCAGCTATCATTCTAGTGTTAGTTAAAACTGAATTAGAAGACGTTAAAGATTACTTACGGCAACAAGAAATTATAAAACACTATCACGAAGGCAAGACAAATCATAGAGGAATAAACGAGTGTTATCTTGCTCTTTCCCGGAAATACTATTGGCCTAAGATGAGGGATGAAATAGCAAAATACATAAATGAATGTATCATTTGCGGACAGTGTAAGTACGATAGGAATCCAGTTAGACCACAGTTCAATTTAGTGCCCCCAGCTACCAAACCTTTCGAATTAGTACATATGGACCTCTTTACAGCCCAAAATGAAAAGTACCTTACAGTAGTAGACGTATTCTCAAAATATGGACAGGCATACCATTTGAGAGATGGCACAGCAATTAGTATACTTCAGGCCGTTTTAAACTATTGTACACACCATGGTCTTCCACTAACGATAGTGACCGACAATGGTACTGAATTTACAAATCAATTATTTTCTGAATTCGTTAGATTACACAAGATTAACCACCATAGAACTCTAGCTCACTCACCTAATGACAACGGAATTGTAGAGCGATTTCACTCTACGTTATTAGAACATCTACGTATCTTACGACTACGTCAGAAAGATGAACCCGTAGTAAATCTCATGCCCTATGCCATACTAGCCTATAATAGTTCAGTTCACAGCTTCATTAAGTGCAGACCACATGACATAATTAGAGGACATTTTGACCCAAGAGACCCTCTTGACATTAACATGACCGAACATCTCATGCAACAATACATCTTGACACATAGAGACCAGATGAAAACTGTATACGACCTTATTAACAGCTTTACACTTACTGACCGTATGAACATTATACAGAATAGGAATAAGGACAGAGAGCCCGAAGTAGAATATCAACCGGAACAACAAGTGTTCATAAGTAACCCGGTAGCTAGTCGACAAAAGTTAGCATCGCGTTACACTCATGACACCGTTTTAGCTGACCTTCCAATTCATATATACACGTTTAAAAAGAAAGGTCCCGTTGCCAAATCGCGACTCAAACGTATCCCTAGGAACTCAAAATTGTTACAGGATACTATTGGCGATGATCGTTCACCCAACTCTGGCGCTCGAGATAAGACTTGAAAGCTTAGAAGAAGGACCCGGACTCTTACCTTTCAACCTTGGACAAGCGAGACTCATTACACATTACCATACTTTCCTACAATACATAGAATTAACTGACATTGACAATAGACTAGAATCTGTAACGACTCAACTTGACTATTTTCAGACTAAACTAGATAATCGAACCTTTGTCTTATATGAACTTCAAATTAACCATTTATCTTATAAGCTAGATAAAATTAGGTCTCAGTTAAAAACACTAGAACCCAATCGTAGTAAACGAGGTCTCGTAGATGGTTTAGGTTCCATCATAAAAAGCATTACCGGTAACTTAGATCATATGGATGCCCAAACTTATAATAATGCCATTAGACTTCTAGAAACGAATAATGATAAGATATTATCGGAGTTAAATGAGCATATCAGTCTTAATAAAGTCTGGATGTCTCGATATAGCGACATACTCTCAAAATTAGAGTCAAATCAAGAGCGAATTAATAGTACTTTAGGATTACTTTTAGATGAAAAAGCTTCTGCCGCATCTGATCTTATAAGATACGCGAAGTTCGCTCAACTATTAAGTATAATTAGTGATAATACAGATGATTTATTTCTAGAAATAACTAGGATAGAAGATACCTTAGCTTTTATACGTGCATCGAGCACTCATCATAGTATGTTAAGCATAGATAATTTAATTAATATGACTAATCGATTAAAATCTATATACGGCTCAGATCAGTTATTAGATGCAGACTTAAGAGAATATAATACAATTATTAAACCTGGCTATTATTATACAGATAAACGGATAGTTATTATATTTAAATTTCCAATAATTTCCTCTGATAAGTTTGAATTATATAGATTAGCGATAGTTCCCAATAAATATATGTATACCTTTATTCCTCCTTATCCTTACACTGCAACCAATGGGAAAGTCTTCAAGTACATAGAGGCTGAATGCCCGAAGTTCAACCAGTATCATCTCTGCGAGGAAGGAGTCAACCATCAACCAACGAGAGGACATCTTGACTGCATCCAAGGACTAATATTCAACCTATCTCTGGAGAAATCATGCCTGCCCACGAAACTCACGCTGACTAAAGAAGCCATGGAACAACTAGATGACAGACGCTATACGCTAACCTTTCCACAACCAACCAGAACCGAGTTACAATGTGAACGTCGAGAGTTCATCTCCCTGCATGGAAGTTATCTCGCCACCATCCCGCAAAAATGCCTACTACGCACTGACCAATTCACTATCATCAATACAAATGACCGCATCAGAGGACAACCGCTGAAAATCACTGAAATACCTATGAATCTGAACATCATCGAACAACATATACCACATCTGCAGCTAAACTCATTACACCTGAAAAGCCTACATGAAATTGAAGATAAAATCTTAATCCAGCATCCGGTACAAATAGATCATGCACAATTGGAACAATCAATCTACCATACGACTATCCCACTATATGTCGTACTATTCGGTGCAACTGTACTGATCGTTACACTCACTATACGACGGTATAACGTTTGCACAAAGCTCAGAAAGCCACAGACAATGAATTTGAACCCTGAAAACCATCAATATGAAGATGCAGAATCTGCTACAACTAAGAAACCTGTACCAGCAACATTCTCGCTGAAAGTGCTCAAATAGTTGCTGTTCTGAGGGGGGAGGTGTTACGTGCCCTGCCTACACCAAATCAGCTGAATAGCGACATGATAGCTATTTACGTCAATCGGATGTTTTTCCATATAAAATTGCACCATCGCACTCTGCTGACTCGACGCCTCGTGTCGCCGATCACCTACTTACAACGCGCTGACGCCGCATCCTGTTTTAGTTAATTTTGCTATCGATTATTAAATTGTAATTATAGAATCAATAATTAATTTCGACACTTCGGTACTAGCATCGTCCAAGTCTAGACATAAGTTTTAGCTTAAGTTAATATTGTAATTTTGAATAATTAAATCTTTATTCAAGTAATCTCGGTTTTTTTAAGTCCTTCGGCTGCCACCTTCATAATTTGTAATACATAGATCTTTGGTTATTTATGTATGTGAAAGCAGACTGCTCGCCGCAAGTTCAACCGCACGTTTTGCACGGGGCCCAATCGACAACCGACGTTGACGGCCGCCCGAATCGGTATGAGCATGATCACTGATGCGCGTGTGCAAGCGAGCAGGTCGGGCGATGCCTGACCACTATTGTAGGTAATTGGGCTCGCCGCCGCTGCCTATTCTATTGTTGTTATTTTTTATTTAGTTTTTGTAGTGTCTTTGTTTGTTATTTTTACGTTACATGTTTAATTGATAATTTGTCCTTGTAAACTGTGAGCGTTGTTATGAAGTTATGAAGTGTCGTTTGTGTCGTCCAATAAATAATTTTTCTTTCTTTCTCTTTCTTTCTCCACCTCTGAGAGAGTTGAATGCCAATATAAATCCTGTAGCTTTCGCAGAATCAGCTTCCTCCATTGTTGATAAAAAATCAATGACAATATCTCCCTTTCAATTCAGAAACCCAATAAAAGCAGGACCTAGAAAATCTAAACGAAAAGCAAGAAAATTAGGCAGAAGTTTAATCGCAACTGATACCCCAGAAAAACTAGAAATCGAAATGGATAAAAATTTATCTAAAAAGCGAAAAGAAGCTAAAGAAAGAAAAACAACAAAGAAAATTCTTCACAGTGATTCTGAAAATGAAGAGCTTCTGGAAATTCAGTATCGAGAGTCCGATGAGGTTAATGATTGGCTTGATGAAGAAATAGAAAATGATCCTGTCCCTATCACTGCAAATTATTTGAAAATACCACTAGCTCATACACCACAGGAAGGAACATGGATATGTTTTGGTTGAGTTTACTACAAAGAAAACAGAAATATATTACGTTGGTAAAGTGTTAGAAAGTCGTAATAGAAAATTAGAATATTACATTGTAACGTTGCGTTCCGTCTATGGTCAATCTACTAAGTGATCATAGACGAAATAGTAAGTTTTGTACATCACTCAAAAGTTCACATCCCTAGTTTGACGTTTGGACTCCGCCTTTTTCTCCTGACCGCTGCTACCGAGTGACGGCTGCTCCGTAATTAATTCTGTTTAGAGGAAATATACCCCGATCTTGGGTGAGTTCTGCATTTAATTGTTAAACTAAGTGTGTGCTGTGTTCTGGAACTGATTTAGTCGAAATACTCCGTGATTGTGAGATTATGTATAGTTGACCTCGACCGACCACGCGGTCTTAGGTTTTTCCACGCACAAGGACTACTTCATGTGCTCTCAATAGGCTTTAAACCTAATGTACTATGTGCCTTCAGCTATTTACTGCCCTCCGGCAATATCATTGGGATGTGATTGCGATCTGCACTCAGCTAGATTTAGGCTTAGCACCATAACCTCATCTGTCATTGTGCTACACTATAATTGCACCCTCTCTGCCTTGTAAACTGCTGCGATGTGTGAGCTTTCCTTTTCCCTGCCTCTGCACCGCTCGGGGTCCACTAGGGGAGCTTCCACATCGCATGCGGGCTGCATGATCTGCACCGCTAACCTGCGCACCCTTCTGCACGCTTCCAGGGTTCAAGTCAGCGCTTTCAGTCTACGGTTCAAGTGAACGTTTCAGTCTACGGTTCTAATCTACGGTTCCCGTCCACGCTACTAACATACGGTTCCAGTCTACGCTTCGAATCTGCGCTGCCAATCTACGGGTTCAAGCCACGCCTTCCTACTGCGCCTCCAACCTACGGCTACGGCATCGGAACTACGGCTGGCTGATACCCAAGCGGACCCTGTAGTGGCTGCCAGCTACCGGCAGCCAGGGAAGAGTAGCGGAGCGTCGCCCTACGTGGTGGACCCTAAGGGACGGTACCTCTCTACCCTATTACTTCTACCCTGGAGCGAAAACCCAATACTAGTGCCTACACCAACCCACGACCTAGCCGGAAGTTCTAAATAAACACTTCTATAAACTACCTGTGCTTAATTTACTACCACTACTAGTCTACCTCTCCCGCTAACGGTCCGCACACCTACCTGTGCGGCCCTAACCGTTACAACATTAGTTTTCTATGCCAGAAATCTTAAAATAAATTTCACATGCCAAACGAGCCAGACATTTCATATGTTAAAGAACATGACATCAAACTGATATTACCAAAGCCCAATGTTACTGGAAGCACATCTAGACAGCAATCATTTTTATCTTCTGTTATAGATTTATCGTTTCTCAATATTCGCTGAATATTGTTTTTTTTTTTTGTGTTTTTTTACTTTAATACCTACTCATTAATTTTATTTCATTAAAATGGTTAGGTAGGTTAGGTTTTTTTTTTTTTACCTAAAAAGTCACTTAAAGAAAAAACGGAGAAAAAGGACTTATGTTGTTAAGTTGCAGGATACTGAATAAGTGTTAGCTACCTACTTAGTTTATGTTGTGGTTGATTATTTAATAATAAAAAAAAAATCAAAAACTTTAGTATACAATATAGTAGTTGAAGAATATTGAATCGGTGCCGAGTAAAACATAAAAGTAATATACCTTGCTGCTATAATAGCGACATTGAAACAACGAGTTCACGTAAAAATTATCGAGTGCGAGGCGAATTATGCGTCGGACACGACAAATGCACTTCGCCAATGGTGTCAGTTTACCATTGCATGTTTTACTTGGCACCGACTTCCATATTTTTCAACTACTATATTGTATAATGAAACATAAATTTTTTGCTTTTTAGTTTTTTGAAGTCGGTTTTTATTTTTTGTTAAAAAATTTAATTATTTTACAATTTTGAGTGATAGATAGACCTAGTAAGGACGCTTCTTTTTAAAAAAATTACAAAGGTCAAATACATGTTGCCCCAAGTTGAGTTTAAAAACAAACAGATCAAAATCGTTTGACATTTATATTCTTGAGACTGAAGTAGTCAAGTTAAAGTTACCAGATTATTAGTCATTATGTTCAATGTATTATTTATTGTTTTGTTAAATTAATAAATAAAGACTGATCAAAAGCAAAAAAAGTGCATTTTTATTTGGGTTATATTATTAACGCTTCACTGTGAACCTACCTGATTCACTGTAAACTGAGGGCCTATTCACTGTATCCGACCCCCAGTACACAGTGGCTCAAATGAGTTTTTTTTTTAAATACTTTTTATCTCCCAGTATATTGCTTTGTTTAACTAAATCGATTCAAATAATGAAAGTATATTAGTTACACTATGTATTAGTCCTTTTACATCTTTCCAAGACTCTTCTAAATCTAGTGTAGGGCACTGGAAAAAAAAGTGACCCACTGTTGCCGCCTCGACCCTACGCGTTATATTACTTACTACTAGACCTGCAATTACACATTTAACAATAATACACATCAATTATAGCAGCAAGGTATATTACTTTCATGTTTTACTTGGCACCGACTTCAATATTCTTCAACTACTATATTGTATAATAAAACATTAATTTTTTGCTTTTTAGTTATTCTTACTACATATTTTAACACCACGTGAGATCCATTTAGTCTTTATGCTTTTGTTAACAGTTATAAGTTTGCATGATGAAAGCAAAGTTTATAAAACAATGTAAATTCCAAAAATGAATTATATGCAATGTTAGGGTATCTGTATTATAAATATCAGCAAATGTCCGACTTTCCAAACAAGATCTGAACTTTAATATATTTTCTTTTGCATAATCTATCTGTGTTTTTTTCCAGTATTTACTATTCTTTAGTAGGTTCTTTAATAGCTAACTTCAGGTTGTAATTTAATAACAAACAAGTAAAATCAAGGCATACACTATTTTTTTTCATAATGTCAATATTGAAATCACCAGCTAATATAATGTTTCTTATTACTTAATTTGTTAATAATTGTTCTAATTCTTCAAAAAATACACTTAAATTTGTAACTTTTGGTACACGATAAATACACACAATTAAAATGTTATACTTTGTCAGTTCTATTCCACAACATTCAAATGTATTAGCTGTTGACAATTTCGTAGTCTCAGGTATTTCTTTCCAAAAATGTCCAGTTCTGACTAAAATACACGAACCACCTCTTTTACTATTAGTTCTGCTAAAACATGAAGTTAAACTGTATTTTGGGGATCAGTAGATGTGTCTCATCACCCTCCGACATAAAATGTTCCGTTATGCACAATATATCAACTTTTAATATGCCTGTCTGAAACATTTATAAAAAAGGGTACCGAAAATAATGTAAAGATTCACGGCTACGTCCTGGCGGCTAGCTTCTGCAGAGAACAACAAAGAGGTGGAACCTGTATCTTGGTAAAAACTAATCATGTACATAAAGAACTAAGTTTTAAAAAACCTATGCTACACTAAATACATTTGAAGCATGTGGAATAGAATTTGCCTCTAATAAACTAATAGTCGTTTGTGTTTATAGAACCTCACAATCTGACCCTACTCAATTCTTAAGTAAACTAAATAGTCTTTTACATACTTTATTAAAAAAATATAAATCAAAAAAACATATAGTCTTTGCTGGAGACTTCAACATAAATACATTAAAAAAAAGCAATGTTACCAATGAGCTAAAAGATATATCTTGCAATTATAATATGAAAATCCACATTAATGAACCTACTCGTAAATCATCTTGCATCGATCTTAAAATAAGTAACATACCACATGCAAATGCAAACATTTTACCACTTCTTCTCTCAGACCATGAAACAGCCCAGATGCTTACTTTTCCTATGAGACTTAAAGCACAAAAACCCACATATAGTATATCTACAAAAGAGATTATAATACAGATAATATTAGTAAGTTTAAAGAATGCTTACTAAATCTGTCCTGGTCAGAGATTTACTCTGAAATAGATGCCAATCTTGCGTTCAATACTTTTCATGAACTATTGAACATGTGTTTTTTATAACTAATATGCCTTTTTTATAACCTCTGCTTTGCCAAATTGAAAATAAAAATGTACACAAAAAAAAAGAGGAAAACAAAACTGGATAAGCAAGGGTCTAAAAAAGAGCTGTATGTTTAAAAGACAATTGCGTTTTTTTTATTATTAAGAGCGAAGAATTTGGTTTTCAAAAACACAAATCTACGACACTATTCACTATGCTATTCAAGATCATGAAACTGATATTGACAACAACACAATAGGTTAGACATAAATAAATCTTGACAAATCTGTATATATCCAATTTAATAAATCCACAAATAATAAATACAATATTAATCTGAATATACCAAAAATAAAGCCAGTGACAAACACTAAATTTCTAGGTATCATTGTAGACGAAGATATGAGTTGGAAGAAACATGTAGATAACATATCAAATAAAATAAACAAATTTGTATATGCAGACAATTGAAAAATGTGTCAAATTTAAAAACAGCTCTTATGTCCAAGCGTGCATACGTCGAATCATTACTAAGATATGGTCTCATAATGTGGGGCAATGGTACTGAACAAAATAGAGCATTTATCGCGCAAAAAAGATGCATCAGAGCTATATGCGGCATGAAACCAGATGACTCGTGCCAACCAATTTTTAAAAATCTTGGTTTGTTACCGCTTCCGTCTTTATATTGTAGGGACGCTGCTGACGCATTAGTTTTGTATACACAGGCGCACTATTGTGTTAGCGCGGCGCAGCAGTCGTCTCCCCGCAACCGTACAGTTAGGTCGATAGTTTAATCCCATGTATTTATAACTTGGTACAGTAAAGTGTAATATATATACAAGGCTAACTTTATTTAACATCCTGAACGAACATACCCCCAACAGTGGTGACCCCGTGACTCAGTGGTTTGTATGGACATACTCGTAGTTAAGTGAAAAGGGGTGCATCTATTCGAGTCACGATGACTCCACCACTACCGGCGTCGCCGGAGCAGTCAAGTGATTTAGCAGCAATTGGATTGTCAGCGCGCATTCCATCATTTTGGACAGACATGCCAAAGATGTGGTTCCTGCAGTTTGAGGCCGTGATGGGACCGCAACATCAAGGTTAGCAGGCCAAATACGACATGGTTTTGAGCAAGCTGGGCAAAGAAGAGCTTAGCCAAGTCAGCGATATGATCAGGAACCCACCGGAGCAACAGCGCTACACGGCACTGAAAAATAGGCTGATAAAGACGTTTCAGGCCAGTGCGGAAGCTCAATTCAACAAGCTAGTCTCGGAAATGAACTTAGGACAACAGCGGCCATCGCAGCTGCTGGCTAAAATGAGTGAGCTTGCTAAGAACTCCGGAGCAGCAGGCGACACATTAAAGAACTTATGGCTAACACGTCTACCGGCATGGGTGCGCGCGATTCTGGCCACAAATAAAGTGGACACCAAGTTAGATGACCTCGCTGATATGGCCGACAAAATAATGGATAACCTGCGCTGAGAGTTGGCAGCCGTAGATACAACGTCTGTTTCTAGACCAGCGTCAGGGGTGGCAGAGGTGAACGTCGAGCTACTAACACAAATGAAAGTCATGTAACTTGAACTCAAAACTCTGCGTGACGAGGTAAGCAGCATTCGTGGGCAAAGGCAACGGTATGAAGATAGACGCTGGGCATGGAATACATCATGTTCCAGTTCCAGGTCGCGAGCGACGCAGCGGACACCGCGCAGCCCAGATCGGTTGTGCCGGTATCACTTCCGGTTCCGCGAGGCTGCAAGGCGATGCGAGTCTCCGTGTAACTGGGAGAAGCAGCGCAAGCAGGAAAACTAAAGAGGGTGCAGCCAAACGCGGTGGTAGCATGCATCAAGCTCGCTGAAAATCATCGCCTATGTGTGACAGACGCCAAAAACGGTATAAGTTTTCTTATTGACACTGGGGCCAATGTTTCGGTGATACCGGTCGCTAAAGTTAGTTCGAAGGTGCATAAGAATAAGGAGAGCGGGTATAAATTATTCGCTGCAAACGGCACCGAAATTAAGACATTTGGCGTCATAACATTAGAACTTAATTTAGGTTTAAGACGTAGTTTTAGATGGCCTTTTATAATATGTGACGTAAGTACACCAATTATCGGGGCAGATTTTTTTAAGACTCACCGATTATTAGTGGACTTACATGATAGGAAACTAGTAGATTTTGTTACTAATTTGTGCGCTGTAGGTACCATTGTAAGTTATAATAAGCCAACAATCAAAAGCATACAAGAATCGCATCCGTTTCGTGAGTTGCTAGAGGAATTTTCTGATATCACTAAACCCGTTTCCTTTAAAGTAGCGCCACCCAAGCACGCGGTAAAACATCATATAGACACGACGGGACCGCCTGTTTACGCGAAGCCTAGACCGCTTACGCAAGGGAAGTATCAAACAGTCAAAGACGAATTTCGGTACATGCAGGAACTAGGGATTTGTAGACCATCTAGAAGCCAGTGGGCCAGTCCTCTACACGTGGTTCAAAAAAAGGACGGGCAGATACGTCCTTGCGGAGATTATCGGAGATTAAATGCCGTGACGAAATCGGACCGGTACCCGGTACCGAAACTACAAATTTCAAATTCAAATTCAAATTCAAAATTCATTTATTCAAAATAGACTACTACTAGTGCTTTTTGAACGTCAAACATATTATGGACAGAACTAATACGCCCGCTCTTGACCGCTTCCTATGTGTTTTAGCTTGGGGAGAAGAAACGGCCCAACAGACTCCCCAGCAACACTCCCATGTCTGTCATTATACAATAATAAAAGAAATATAATTAAAGAATGCTATTACAATAATTAAAGCTTAGCAAAAACGTTTCCACATGTGAGCTAGCGCACACCATTTCACCAAAAGGTATAAGGCAATATAGCCTCCGTTGTCTTAAAGATGTCATACACCTAAGTGTGAAGAGCGCGCCCGCCCACACCTGCAATCGCTTTGGAATAGTAGTCATAAGGGCTTTACGGCTCACGCATGCAGAACTATGATCCATTAAATGCAAGGCAAATGCATGTATGTAAATGAATAAATTATAAATTCATTAATCTCAGCCAGCAAGTCGACCAGTCACCACAAGCAGCACCCGTTCACGAGTATGACGCAAAGATCAGCCATGACCTGCCTCGCCATTTTAGAGGGAAGCAGGTGACCCGACCCATGACGCCACCGCATGCAATGACATCAAAGGGAGCATGACGAATTTGCTACCTGAGAATTGCATATAAATAAAATAATATAGAAATTGCAATGATCACCAGTTAACTGCATTAGACCTCCAAGCCTCTGAATCAAGATAATGACAGGGGAACAAAAAAATAAATAATAAAACATAAAATAAAAAAAAAAACAAAACATACAAAATGTACAATTGATATGATTGTCATTAATTAATAAAATATCTATGTCAGTAAATCAAATAAAGGATTAAAAATTAATAAATAAAGCACAAAACAAAAAAACAAAAGAGAACAATAAACGTCATGTCATGCTCATTATATAATTTGGAATTGTCCTGCGTTTAACACGATGACCAACCGTTTTTATCATTTATATAATCATTTATACAGTAATAAGCCTTCTTAATAAGATAATGTTTAATAGTAACTTTAAAGGAATTTTCAGACAATTCTAGCAAATGCATTGGTATTTTGTTATAAATACGTATACCCAGCCCTACAAACTAATTATGTACTTTGTGTAAACGGCAGATGGAGGCGCATAATTTGTGTTTATTACGTGTATTGATGTTATGGACATCACTATTTTTTGTATACAAATGTATATTTTGCCTTACAAACATTATATTGGCATAAATATATTGAGATGCAACAGTCAAAATACCAATTTCTTTAAAACGTTCTCTAAGCGAAACTCTAGCTCCTAACTGGTATATGGCACGAACAGCTCTTTTCTGCAAAATAAAAATGCTTTCAATATCAGCAGCTCTGCCCCACAAAAGAATTCCGTAGGACATGATGCTGTGGAAATAGCTATAATAGACTAGTCGAGCTGTGTCTACGTCGGTAAGTTGCCTTACTTTTCTGACAGCATAAACAGCAGAGCTGAGTTTTCCCGCAAGACAAGATATGTGTGCACCCCATTGCATTTTCGAATCTAATGTTATACCTAGGAATACTGTGGTATCTACAGTATCATGAACTTCTTTGTTAAGTATTAATTTCGGTCCAAGATTTTTAACATTAGGTAAAGTAAATTTAATACATTTAGTTTTTTTTGGAATTTAATACCAAGTTATTAACGGTAAACCAGTGCGTAACCTGTGCAAGTGCACTATTCACATCATCAAAATGATCCCTATTTCTATCCACTTTGAAAAAAAGTGAAGTGTCATCTGCAAAAAGTACGACCTCACATATGTTTTTTAGGGAGTACGGTAAATCATTTATATATATCAGAAATAAAAAAGGACCCAAAATTGAACCTTGTGGTACGCCCAGATGAACAGGTAATCCAGAAGATTGAGCCCCGTTTATATCCACATATTGTACTCTACCACCTAAATAAGAAGTTATTACGCTAAGTGCCATATTCTTAATACCATAATGGCTGAGTTTGCGGGTAAGCGTGTCATGGTGAACGCAGTCGAACGCTTTAGAGAGATCACAGAAAACGCCGATGGCATTCTGCGATTTCTCCCATGCGCTGTAGATGTGTTTAAGTAAGGCAACTCCCGCGTCCGTTGTTGAGCGTCCTTTAGTAAAACCATACTGTTCAGTGTGAAGGAGTCTATTCAGATTAAAGTGTCTTAGTAACTGTTTAAGTATGATCTTTTTCAAAAATTTTACTGAACGCTGGTAGTATAGAAATAGGTCTAAAATTACCTAGATCATTTTTGCTGCCAGATTTAAAAAGAGGAATGATTTTACTATACTTCATAAGATCAGGAAAGGTGCCAGAGTCAATACACTGATTAAAAATATCAGTTAAATAAGGAGCAACAACATCTATGATGCTTTTTAGGACTTTGACAGAAATACCCCATAAGTCATTAGTTCTTTTCGGGTCTAGCGATTTAAAAATGCTTACAATTTCATTAGATGTGACGTGACTAAATTCGAAAGGACATTTACATTCAGGCACGTTACTAAGTAAGATTTTTTCAGCGTAAGATGGAGAAGAATCCAAGGATCTGGTGGTAGTTACAGGTATGTTAGCAAAAAAGTTATTAAATTCTTGCGCTACATCTAAATCTCTATTTACTACTCTATTATTGTTAACTAATACGAATTGGTTGTTACGTTGAACAATCTTGCCAGTTTCATCATTGATGACATTCCATGTGGCTTTTATTTTATTAGCGGACTGTTTTATTTTATTACTTAAAAATCTAGACTTTGCCAAATTACAGACTCTTTTAAACAATTTTGAATATTTTTTTACATATTCAATAAATGAAGCATCGAAATTATATTTTTTCATACCATATAATTCATATAATCTAACTCTACTCTTGTAAATACCTGGCGTAGCCCACTCATTAAATTTTGTAGTACCCTTAAACTCTAGCGTCTTAGTCTTAAAAGTACCATGAAACTCTTCCATCACAACTCCAAACAAGGCTCTATACATAAGATCCGGATTATCTTGCTTTAATATAGAAGGACTAATCTTCGAGTCTATCTTGTTTCTAAAGATAAGACAACGTCTATTCGTCAGTGGCCGACAAGTTATTTTACGCGATCTGTTATCAAGTTGATTTTTGAAACTAGCTATTTGTCCACAGTGATCAGACGTCAAATCATTTAATACAATGGCATTTGTTGCATCACAATTACAAAAAATATTATCTAAACAGGTAGAGGAGGAAGCCGTGATTCGGGTGGGTTCAAAAAATAAATAGTTTAAATTAAATGATTTGAATAAATGTATTAACCTGGTACCAAGGGTGGACAACTCTAATATGTTGACATTAAAATCACCACACACGATTATCCCTTTCTTACTAGAACTCAACTTTCCCAGTGACTCCTCCATTATTGTTTCAAAAGAATTAAAGTTACCTGTCGGAGGCCGGTATACACACATTATAACATAACGCTCGAGTTCAACACAGGACAATTCAGCTGTACGCTCAACAGAGAGGTTCACAATGTCTTTTCGTTCTTTACACCTAAAATAATTAGAAACAAATATTAATGACCCACCATGAATGGCCTCCTTTCTTGTGAACGCACTTTGGACTGAGTGATTTCCATTGTTCAAAAAAATTAATTCATGACTTTTTTGCCAGTGTTCTGTAACACACATAATATGAACATTGTGCTTCTCAATAAATAAACTTAATTCTAAATCCTTGCCAGACAGGCCCTGCATGTTTTGATGTACAATATTCAATTCATGGAGCCTGTCTGTTGTCCCACCTTGTAGTTTAAACTATAAGATGTGTCAATACATGTGTTAGTAACATTACTAACATTACAAACTATCTTAGTTACACTACTGGTACCTGTGTCAGTCTGTAAA
The DNA here is from genome assembly GCA_947562105.1 of Shargacucullia verbasci. Classification (NCBI taxonomy): domain Eukaryota; kingdom Metazoa; phylum Arthropoda; class Insecta; order Lepidoptera; family Noctuidae; genus Shargacucullia; species Shargacucullia verbasci. The sequence continues at coordinate 15,279,157 of OX387281.1, read as the reverse complement.
TTGAATGCTAACAGATTAGCAATTTGTCGCTTATACCTATGGGGCAGATACATTGTATCTTCTGTCAACTTAAATTTATTAATAAATGTGTTTGTGTCGAAATAAAGAATCGAGTCACTATAACAATGAGACATGTTATACATAATTAAATTTAAATTGTATATGTGCCTATTTTGTTCTTCAGTCAAAGTGTAAGAATAAGGTAAGGCACAGATAGTAAATTTACAATTTGTCTTCTGATTAATGCTTAACATCAGTCTCAAACAATAAATCATGTCTTTCGAGTCTACACACCAAACCCGCCGACCCGCCGACACAGCCCGGCGGCTTGGTGTCGGCGACTTTGCTTCAAGAAGGCTTTGCCCCATGACACATGTTGGCGGGTTGGCGGGTTTGGGTCGCCGACACCAAGCCGCCGGGCTGTGTCGGCGGGTCGGCGGGTTTGGTGTGTAGACTCCTTTAGTTACTGCTAAACCATCACCATATAAAAGAATAGCAGAAGATGTGGAGTTAAGCCCTGTTAATTTAATTTTGTTAATCAAATAATTAAAGCTGGCACCGGGTGAACAATTTATTTATTTATTTATTTATTTATTTAGAAATGGCACGTCAACAACATAAACACAATCATGAAAACAATAATATGACACTAAAATAAGGTTAGTGTTTACATCAATAACAGACGTGCACAACATTTGCTTTTCACAGACTTCTATTAAAACATGGATTAAATCTTGGATTATAAAACAATAGGATTTTATTTATTCTAATTGAGTGAACGAATTTACCATCTTACATGTGTGAATAATAATAATTAATAATATTTAAGTCTGAATATAGGTACACAATTTTGGTCAAAATGTAATTGTTAAAATAATGAATTGTACATTAAAATATTATATTATGATGGATCTATATGATGCATACAAGAAGCTGGTTATAATAGAGAAAAGATACAAAATACGGAAGGGAACAATAACAAATATGTATGGCCAGGCTATCAAGTAAGTTGTACACTACTTTTGTTTGCATTTACTTTTTGTTTTTCTCAGAATCTTCTTTTTGAACTGAGAGGGATGGTCGTAGAAGATGTCTAGGTCCAACAACTTCCACCAGGCATTGTATGTTGAGGGTAATCTGATGATTGGGGAGTTCATGCCAAGATTGCTTCTGTGTCTGGGGATGTGAAACACATTGCTACTTTTTCTTCGGGCATTTAGTTTAGGAACATGTATTCCGATATGCTCGAGGAGTCCGTCACACGAAATGGTACTTCGCACGATGTTCTGCAAGAACAGCAAGTCCAACATCCGTCTGCGATGCTGGAGGGTCACGAGACCGAAATGTGACAGTCTTTCGTCGTACGAACATCTCGCACTGATGCCGGGTGTAACAAATGCAAGGTGCCTAGTGAACGATCTTTGGAGGGACTCGATACGATCAGAGTGTACGGCGTAATGCGGGTTCCACACGACACCACCGAACTCAAGCACACTACGCACCAGAGCATTGAATAAGGTTATTTTGGCGGCAGTGCGCTTGAATTCCCTGGTGTTTCGCTTGATAAATCCCAACATTTTGGCTCCTTTCCTTATCATGGTGTTGTAGTGCTGAACGAAGCTTAATTTAGAATCCAAAATTATGCCAAGGTCTCTAACCTCGGTCACAACCGTGATGTCCTCACTATTTATATAAAAACGTGTTATAAAAGCCTTTCTTTTTCGTGTGAAACGAATATGCTGACATTTTGAGGCATTCAGCTTCATATTATTGATGCGACACCATGTTAGAACTCGGTCTAGGTCAGCTTGTATCAATTGCGCGTCCGCTGGCGAATTTATCTGTCGCGACAGCTTCATGTCGTCTGCAAACAGAGAACATTGACAGTGATGAATCTGACCAACGATGTCATTAATAAAAAGGAGGAATAGTATGGGCCCCAAATGAGAACCTTGTGGTACCCCAGAGGTGGCAAGAAATTTGTTTGACTCGTACCCACCAACAACTACCGATTGCTCACGGCTAACTAGGTAAGATTCAAACCAGCTCAGCATGGAATCACAAATACCATACTGACAATGTAACTTACAAATAAGCATTTTGTGATCCACGCTGTCAAAGGCACTGGCAAAATCCGTGTAGACCGAGTCAATCTGCTGGTTTTTGTCTATACCGTCCATAATTGGCGTTATGTATGAGACGAGGTTAGTCAGGACTGACCTATTGACCTGAAAGCCATGCTGTTCCACTCGTATTTGGGATTTGGTGTGCCTAGTCAATGCTGGACAGACCACACATTCAAATACCTTTGAAAAGCATGACAACATAGATATAGGTCTATAGTTCCTTACATTATCATTGCCTCCTTTCTTTAGGATGGGAACTATACGTGCACGTTTCCACTCGCTGGGAAAGATCCCGCTAGTCAGCGATCTATTAAAAATCTCTTTAAGTGGGTATGAGAGGCAGGAAGCACATCTACTGATAAAGAGAGGAGGAAATCCGTCAGGTCCTGCTCCTTTGTTGGGGTCCAACTTCCTCAGTAGTTTAAGGACGTCATTCTCATTAACGCTGAGACATGACAGTCTGCAACTAAACCCACTGTTGACTTCATTGGCGCAATAGGATGGTGGTGCCGTGTTAGGATTGGTGTAAACAGAACCGAAGTGGGACGCAAACAAGTTGGCAATATCGGGACCATTGGCGGAATGGTGTTCATTGTTATTATGCATGACAGACGGTAGTGAGTTTGACGACGATCTTTTTTGTTTTATAAAGTTCCAGAACGCCTTTGGATTCTTAGTGAGATTGTGTTCGACTGTACTCAGATAATTGGCATAGCATTCACGAAGTAATTTGTCGCACTGAAGTCTAATCATTTCGTATTCGAGCTTATCCCTAGGGTTATTATACTTACGAAATTTTAGACGCAATTTGTCCTTTTCTTTTAAGAGATGAATCAAACCACGTGTGAACCAAGTAGGACGCCGCGTTGGACGAGGCTTACGTTTAGGTACATGTTCCTTAATAATAGAATTTAATTTGCTGTAAAATACAGACACCATTTGATCTACATCCACGCAGTCTTTGAAGCACCCAAACCAATCAACACCCTTCAAATTAGTTGTAATTGCATTGTAATTTGCCTTGTAAAAGTTGTAGTCCGTACGTGGGACACATTTAAGCACAGACTGAGGTTCGACGTCCAACATGATCTCGAGCGGAGGATGATATGGATCAACTTTACATAAGGACTCTGCCAATGACGCTGTACAGTTAACGTTAGTCAAAACTAGATCCAAGATTTTGTTCGTGTGATTGGTTATAGAGTTTTTTTGCTGTAAACCCGTGAGAGAAATGAAATCAGTGAGCGCAAATCCCAATCTGCAACTATGATTATTGGCATTAGTGCCTGTATGTATGTTAGGTGTCATGTGTGATAATTTACAGTTCTTGCTCCAGTTAATGAAGCTCAAATTAAAATCTCCGACGACAACAACATCGTCCACGCAATCAGCCACTGCGCTCACGCTTTCCAAGAATTTATTCAGAACGTCAAGTGCAATTTGAGGAGTCAGATAGACGACACACAAAGCAATTCTTTTATGTTTTTTGTTTATGACGACATCCAGTGTGACCCAGATGTCTTCACAATCGCTTTCCCATGAATAAATTCGTCGCGAAGGAATATGTTTAGAAACGGCGATTAATACGCCTCCACCATCGGTTTTGGAGGTCTTTAACAGATCGCGATCCCTACGGTAGATTGTGTATCGGTTATCAATAATCTCACTGTCGTAAATATTAGAATTAAGCCAAGTCTCAGTAAACATCAAGACAGAGTAACCACATTGTAAGATATTGCTGTATAAGTTGTTAGTCTTTGTACGTATACCTCGCAGGTTTTGGTAGTAGATGTCGAGGGAATTGAATTTTTGTTATTATATCAATAATAATCATTTAGTTGGGGTCATTATATAACATACTAGCTTCCGCCCGCGGCTTCGCCCGCGTGTATTACGAACCCGTGCATATTTTCTGTCGTAGTGTCGTATCATCCTGTTACGTCGTGCATTTACGCGGCGCACCCCTGTAAAGCTCCCAGTCGGCAAGATTTTTTCCGACATCTTCAACTATCATCGTCATATTTCAGCCAATTTACACAAAATCTTAACAAATTATACACCTAAACCGTCCTCATGAATCACTCTATCTATTTTTGAAAACTACATGAAAATCCATTTAGTAGTTTTTGAGTTTATCGCGAACAGACAGACAGACGCGGCGGGGGACTTTGTTTTATAATATGCGCCGGCCCCCCGGCCGGTACCGCCGCAACCGCTATGTCCCTGCATTTTAAATCTCTATCTTCGAAAATATTCATTTAAATTACATGCTATAAAGGGCCATATTGATCTATATTAAATGCACAGTGTATTTAAGGTACTTAATTGGATAATGATTAATGCTGTATTGCTTAAAATCGCTTCGTAAATAAGCCATTATTTCTCGTAAAAGTAAAGGATAAAAAATGGTTATTGTGGGTTATCCCTAAGAGATAGATATATACCATCGCGTACTTTTTTGTAGACCTTTTTAAGGTGTATAATACTGTAGTACATTATTTTGATCTATCTCGTAGGGTTCAGCCAGCGTTTGCAATGTAAGCGCAAAAAAATGATTATATTTACGACTTCACATTAGAAACCTCTAAAATTATTAGTGTTTCTCTACTATATTATGCATGTTTTATACATATAAACCTTCCTCTTGAATCACTCTATCTATTAAAAAAAAACCGCATCAAAATCCGTTGCGTAGTTTCAAAGATTTAAGCATACAAAGGGACATAGGGACAGAGAAAGCGACTTTGTTTTATACTATGTAGTGATTACTACTTAATTAAGGCTAAACTATCAAAACTACGGATTAGTATGGTTTGGGTTGCTTCTTTCTTCCTAGCATATATCCTTCCGTCTCGAATCCAAACAAATTTGTACTGGTTTTCCTTGGCCTTCAGCCTTGTCGCAGCGTGAAGGTGTTTGTTGTAAGGACTCAGGTGCTCAGATACGAAAACTGGTTCACGCTTACCGCCCAGGCCGAGGTGCTGTGTAGAAAGTTTGTCGGCTGCGTGTTTTTTGTTGAATTGACTAACGGCAGCCAGAAGATTATCGCGAGTTGCTCGTCTGCACAGCTTCACAACCACTGTTCTTGGGCGATCACTGTCCTTATTAAGTTTAGCGACTCTGGTGGCGTATTGTATGTCTTTATTGGTGATTGAGCAATTTACTATGTTTCCGAGTTGTTGGATAACATTAACAAGGTTTTCAGTACGATGTTCGGGTATTCCATTTATCTCGACATTGCATTCCCGCATATTTTGTTCGACTGAATTTAATCTTTCTGTTAAACTGGTGACCGTTGTCCGCAAGTCGGAATTTTCTTTCTCTAATTTTTCTATAATTGAGACTTTTTCATTTAGCTTACTTCTCATTTCCTCCAAAAGGGTGTTGTTAAAGGATAGCGAGTCATCAAATCCCGCAATTTTTGCATTTATGTTTTTAAGTTGATCTGTAACTAGTTCAGTGATAGCAATATTTATAATAATAATAATAATAATAATAAGCCCTTTATTCCGAAAACAAGGTTTACATTTTGATTTTTTACAACTAGATTTACAAGATGTCCCTGATCTCGGCGTGCCGATTGGCAAAGGCCTCCTCTAGCGTTTTCCATTGCTTCCTGTCGCGCGCGACCCTTCTCCAGTTTGGGCCTGCTGTTAGTTTTATTTCGTCCTCCCATCTGGTTAATTGTCTTCCGCGATTTCGCTTTCCGTCTTTTGGATACCACTCCGACACTGCTTGGCTCCATTTTCCCCTTGTGTCACGCATCATGTGCCCTGTCCATCTCCATTTCTGTTGGTCAATTCTTACCAAAATGTCAGTCAGTTTTGTTTTGGTACGGAGATCGGTGTTCCTGATTCTATCCTTCCTTTTTGAGCCTGACATGCTCCTCTCCATTGCCCTTTGACATTTGGCAAGTCTTTCTCTTTGACATTTGGTCAGTGCCCATGTTTCGCACCCATAGGTCAGGCATGGGAGTATACATGACTCGAAAGTTTTCTTTTTCAGTGCCATGCTTAGGTCTTTTGACTTCATGATTTCCTTAAAGGACCAGTATTTTTTCCATCCCGTTGCAATCCTCGTATTTATTTCCTGTACGATTTGGTCTTTGAATGAGATAATTTGACCGAGATATATGTAACTGTCCACGTACATCAGAGTTTTGTCTTTTATTCTTATCTCAACCTTCTTTGAGTTGGTCATTAATTTGGTTTTGTCAGTGTTCATTTTTAGTCCGATTTTCTGACTTTCTTTACTTAAGCTTTGGATCATGGCTTGGAGGTTATCTGCATTTTCTTCAAAGAGTACTAAGTCGTCGGCAAATCGGAGGTGGTTCAGTCTCGACCCATTTATGTTTAAGCCGAATTTTTCCCAGTTTAATTCACGAAATATGTTTTCGAGAACTGCTGAAAACAATTTTGGGGATAGTGGGTCTCCCTTTTTTTTTTTTTTTTTTTTTTTTTTTGAGTTGTCCTCTCGCAGTTAGCTCAGGGAGCTTTTACTGCTTAACCGGGCAAATGGCGAGACCAGAAGGGCCTCCAGCCGAGCAAATTATATAATATTAAGCAACACTGCTAAGGGTGTCCCATAGTGGGACTCGAACCTCGGCTTAGGGCGTTGCTGGGGGGCATACAAGAGAGGACTTGCTGGATCTGATTGTGATTATTTGGGGACATTTGATTTATTACTACTGGCACAGCGCGGGCTGGCTCGAGCAAGGGTCGGGGTAGTGGGTCTCCCTGTCTCACGCCCCTTTTTATATCGAACTCTTTGCCCAGTGATTCTAATTGGATTCTAGCTTTACTATTGGCGTAGATGGTCTTAACGATATTTACGTATGTTACTGGTATTCCTTGTTGTATGAGAGTATCCCCTATGTATTGATGGCTCAAGCTGTCGAATGCCTTTGCGTAATCAATAAACGCTATGTACAAAGTTTTATTGTATTCTTTATACTTTTCAATGACCTGTTTGACAGTGTGGATGTGATCTATGGTTGAAAACCCTTTCCTGAATCCTGCTTGCTCGTTTGGTTGTTGATCGTCCAATTTTATGCTGATTCTATCTAGTAGTACCTTTGCAAATAGTTTATACACATTTGACATCAGACTGATAGGTCTATAGTTTTCCATATCTTCTTTGTCGCCTTTTTTGTGGATCAGAATGATGTGCGACGTCGACCATTGCTCTGGAATAGTACATGATCTAAGTATCTCGTTAAAGATGTGTGTAAGAGCAGGTATTAGTTCTTCCATTGTTCCTTTCAGCAGTTCATTCGTAATGTTGTCTGGTCCGGGAGATTTTCCCATTTTTTGGCTTGTGATAGCCTTTTCTACTTCGCGAGGTAAGATTGTGGGGATAGGGTCTAGGTTGACTGTGGATGTTATCCGTATATGCGATAGATCGGTGTTCAGGTTTTGTTTTCCGTACAGATGTCGATAGAAGTCAGTTGCTAGATTTTTTATTCGCTTTCTTTGTGTGACAGTCTTTGACTTTCTTTTTAGTTTTGGTATCCATTCTTTACCTTCCTCTCGTAGTTCCTTTAGTGCTTTTTTCACGCCTCCAGTTCTCTGTATATGATATTCTAGGGTCTGCAGTCTTTTGGTTTTCCGATCTTTTCTCATGCTTGTTTTTATATTCTTACTTATTTCTGCTATGAGTTTTAGGTTTTCCTTATTCCGTTCCTTCTTAAATAGCTCTTTCCTTTCGTTAATTAGTTGCAAGGTTTGTTTGCTTGATTGGTATTTGTTGATATTTCTATCCCTATTCTTAGTCATGTGGCTCTGCACGAGCTTTTCCAATCTATTGTATTTTTGTGTGGCTTCTATATTTGTATCCGTAGTTATATTCTTTATTTCTTCTATAAATTCAGTGTTGCTTATGTTTTGTGGGTTTCTTGGTTTGCATGATCTTTTGTGGTTTATGAAAGTTCGGGAGGTTTTGGGTGGATGTTTTCTTAAAGAGCTGCGAACCATACGGTGGTCTGTGCTGAAGTTTAGTCTGGATATTACAGTAGTATCTGTAAATGTTTTCGGACAGTTACTTATAATGTAGTCGATTTCATTTCTGTATACACCACCAGGAGAGAGCCAGGTCCATTTACTGTTACATCTTTTCTGGAATATCGAATTTAATATAGTTAAATTGTGCTCCATAAGAAAATCAACTAGTTTTTGGCCATTACGGCTTCTCGTGCCATAGCCGAATTCTCCTAGAATGTACTCAGCATTGTTCGTCTTGGCACCCACTTGTGCATTGAAGTCTCCCATTAGGATGATGTGGTTCTCAGCATTGCTTGTTAATGTATGTGACATAGTTTCATAGAAAAATTTTAACTCTGCAGTTTCAGCTTGTTCAGTTGGGGCATATACTTGAATAATTGACCACAGCTTTTTGTAGCCCGGCAGCTTAATATTAAGTGCTGCTATCCTATCTGAAATTCCAATGAATTCTTCGATGTTATTTTTTAAGTATTTTTTAATCAAAAATCCGACACCTCTTCGGTCGCATATACCTCCTTTATGGTATAAAATGAAATCGTCGTGTTCCTTAATATTTTCGCCCTGTCTTCTCATTTCGCTAACGCCTAGTATATCCCATTTTACATCATCCAGGGCTTTTCTTAACTCTAACAAGCTTTCAGGTGTCCTGAGGGTTCTTGTGTTGAGTGTGGCTATATTAAGAACTTCACATCTTTTGGTTAGAGGGTATTGGTCTAGTTCTCCCGCGGGGACCAGCCGTAGTGGGAGACATTTGTTTGCTAGTTGTTTTTTATTTTCTAGCCCTTGTCCGGTTTTTGGTGCTCGTTTTCTAATTTTTGGTTGTAGTTTTCTCCGACAAAGAGAGTGATCTTGCTCGAAGGTATTGAAAAGCATCGAGTTTCTGCATTTTGGGCTCGTTCTTAGCATTACTATTTGGGTTTTGAGGGCTGGGAGTATCTGACCTTTTTCTTTTCTCGTTGTCTTTCTTTTCGTTGTTCTTCTTCTTTTGCTTGTTTTTTATATGAACATCCTTTGGCAAATCTTGAGTGATGTATGATCCAGGTTTCATTTTCTTTTTGTTTTTCAGTATTTGAATTTTTTTCTGTAAGGTTGCAGTAGCGAGAACGATGGGCCTTATTTTGCCAGCTTCATGTTCTTTTTTACCCAGTCGTTGAATTCTATTGATATCTCCCTGGTTGAGTTGTACATCAATTTCCGATAGCGTAGATATTACCAATTTACTCAAGTCTTCTGGATTTTCGTCTATTGTTTCTGCAACCCCGTGGATTAATACATTGTTTCTTTTCTCGTTCATCTCGATGGTTTCAATCTTCTTTTTTAAGATTTCTACTTCGCTTTTCAATTTTTTATTTTCCTCAATAATAGGATTAATTTTTTCTTCAACTTTTAGCAGCACACTTGCTGTAATAGTTTCTGATATAGTCTTTGTTTGGATGTTTAGTTGTTCAGTCACTTTTGCTAAAAGCAGTGACATCTCTGGTGACAGTTCTGAAGTCATCTTGCATGAACTAATCGTAGAGTCGTGTGACTTCTTGTTTCTTACAAATGAATTTCTGAACGCAGCGTTTTATTGTTATGTTGGTCACAATGACACTTCGTTGACATTGACTTTTGTTGACGTACGACTTTTCACTTTTATTATGACAGCTAACCTCAATCTTCCGCACCATGCAAAATGTCAAGCGAATCTTGCGTAAATTTAAGCTCGGCTGGTTTATTTTGATGGTTTTCAACTATGATTCGGTACACTTTCACATATTGAGCCCGATAAAAACACTCAGGTGAGTAATTTTACGATATTGACACAATTTTTCTATTAAAAACTGAGGAGCGTTCTGACAAGCGTCTGACGTTTGTGAGCACCGGAACCGGAAACCATAGCAATATTTAATGCGGTTTTAATTTCATTCCTGATAGTATCCCGTAGGGTTTCCAGGGATAAACTGGCTTCGTCCGTACTCTCGTCAGAGGGCCTACGCTTGGACCTCTTACCATTGCGAAATGTAATACTGCCAATATTTTTTTGATCCATAGTTGGGGAGAGATTTGACAATGCACCATCATCAATAGAATGCTCAGTATCCATGCGCGTAGGACTAGCGCCTTTTTTAAAGCTAGACGACATTGACGCTTTTAGTTTGTAAACAAATGTATGTTAGAAATCTTAATGGAGTTTGCAACCGGAACGCAAACGCAGGTGATCTTATCTGAGTGTTGGTAGCACTGGCGCCGTCACCGCGAGCGAGTCGAACACAGCGCACGCGGCTAGCGCCCTTGCGTCCCGCACACAACCGCGACAATCCGTTGCACTTGCAAATGAGTCATTATGATTATGCACTTTCAATGTTTTATCACTTTGTGTATTTTTGTTTATTAATAACGCTTTTACAGGACTAAAACGTACTTTTGACTGAATCACTAGGACTGATTGCACTTTGAAGAAAGTCTTGAGGGAAAACACGGCTTAAGGACAGTAGAAAATAAATTAAAACGGCAGAAGAACTGTGATTGCTGTTTAACGGTTGGAGCGCGTTCCACTATATCTAGATATTGATATTACATATCTTTAATCGCGTGAGATTTAGTTTAGCACCCAGCCTAGTGTATGGTCATAGACATACTGGTTTATAACATCATTCATTATCTGGTAACAATGGTTTATAACATCATTTACTGAGTGTTCATACATTAGGCTACCAAAACCTTTTCCTAAACTATCAGAAAATATGTGGGTTTTACTTAAGTGGTTTTTATTAGCATGTAGAGTATTAGTTGCCATGATAGATTTATGAAAAATACTATCTTGATGGCCATTAGACCACTCTGGTTCTGGACAGGCTGTTGTAGTTGGGGTCTTTGAACATATACAGTTATTAAACTTACTAGTCAGTGAGTCAAGGCGATCCATGTTCTCACTGCCCAACTTAAGCAGTTCATCTGCAGCAAGAATATGCTCCTTTATTTGTTTTTGAGCATCCTGATACCTACTGGCAGTTTTGGTTAATTCACTATGTAATTCTAACATTTCCTGCTGCAAGAGCTGTGTGTCCTGATCATACATTAGCCTACTATGTATTAACTGCTCATTACAATTGTTTAATTGATTTGTTAATTCAATACGGCTCTTAATTAAACTATTTATTTTGTAAGACTGTTTCTGTTTCCTACATGCATTTCTAGTTTTTATAATTAATTTATTAAGTTTAATATACTTTTTTAATTTCCTGTGACTCATGATTGTATTGTTACTGTGGGTAGAGGGGATTACTTTATGTGGGAAGTCAGTATTGGAATGTACCAGTTGAGTAAATAAGTTCTGAGTTGCACTACTTTCATGCTGTTCCTTTAGTTGCTCCAAGCACAAAATAGATTTGTGAGCTTCACTTAAGCTAATTTCGAGCTCAGTAATGCGACTCAAAGCCACCTCATGTGTATTACTACAATCACTAAAAGAAGTTATAAATTCCTGCAGCCTATCTCGTTGATCCAATACATCCATATATTGAATATGTAAGTCGGCAAGCTCACATTTTAAATCAGAGTTTTTGTTTATAATATTCTTGATTTCCTCCTCACTCTCATCTCTTTCTTTGAGTAACTGATCGCAGAGCTCCTTTGAGGTTTTAAGCTCCTGCAGTGTCAACTTCAGCTTCAACTCCGCATCCTTGGCAACAGCCCTACGGGTCATCATAGACATTGCGTGTGGAGTTACTGGAAAATAAATAAGTGGAAAACGAGTGAGAAACTGGAAAATCTAAGACAGTATTTAGATTTAGGGAGAAATTATGAGAAAGATTTAGACAATCAAATAATAATAAATGTAAATAGTTGTAGCGACTACTACTCGCAACATGGCAAAAAGTAAAGCGCCATCTATCGGAGTGAAGATACAACAACAAACCCTGAATCGCACTATGAAAGTTTACAACGATTCTAACACATATACGAATATCCGACATCAACTGTCGGGCTTCGGCCCGCCAGGCTAACCACCTTGCCTGGTCGGAGGATCCTCCCTTTTCAATGGAGGAACACCATACCACGTTTCTCCATATAGTTATTACTAAAATTTAATGGAAGTTGGTTAGTCGACACTTAATTTAGTTTATTTATAGTGTTAAGATGGGGGAAACCGAATATTTTATTGCTTAGCATAGAAGGATTTTAATTTTATTGAAATTCTAGTAATATATTTGTTACAAGTGGGTAGTGACAGATGGTAAAATTTAAGGCTCACACAGTTCTTAAATTATGATTACTTCAACTAATAATAGCATAAAAACTAATGAAAAATGAGGAGTAGTGTTCATACGAGTTATAAAAACAAGATTATTAGAAAAATACTTCCCGTTTTAGGCGACGAGTTTCAAAATGATGAGCCGTTGACAGCTGACCACTTTTGTATTTGTTACTTAGCGCAAAATCCTTTTGATAATTCTTCACAAACGTTTGTACACGATATTTATTAGTTTTACTACAGTTGACAATGGTTTTTAGGATAAAATAACACCTATTAAATAGAAAAAATATATTTTAAAACACACAGCTGATTTATGACATGTCTTTTTTTTTTTTTTTAATTTATTAAGGCTTTGGATATCGGTGTCCTTTAGCCTGTTATGACATGTCACCCGGCCAGTGTTGCCAGCAGTATCGTAATAGTATACAAGACTTCACATATGGATTATCAGGTAAAATGTTATATACTTGTCTTGATAATAATAATAATAATAATAATAATACTCTTTATTGTACATCAATAGAAAATAACTTACAATAGGATTAAACAATACGCAATGTACAAGGGGCGGCCTTATCGCTTAGAGCGATCTCTTCCAGGCAACCAAATGGAAATGATGGAAACAGGTTAACAAGACAACGGGCAGTCCAGATGTACAATAATTGAAAAGAAAATAATTAATAACATTTATAAATATATACACACTAAATATCCAAATATCTGCAAATTAGGACGAAGCAAGTCTGGAGTACTCTATTACAGCGTCAGGTAATGTTCCTTGACAAGTTTTTTAAAAGTTGTCAGAGATTGTGCACGTCTCACAGCAAGTGGCAGCGCATTCCATAGGCAAGCAGCTTGTACAGAAAAAGACTTATTACGAAACATTGAAGAATGCGCTGGGATTTTAAGCACCAGGTTTTCTGATGACCTCAAGGATCTAGAATGCGAATCACAGAGAAACTCAAACCGTTCTTTTAGGTAAAAAGGAGTAAATGGATTAAACAGTACATTATACAGCAGTGAAAGGATATGAGTATTCCGGCGAAGACGGATAGGCAACCATTTGAGCTTAGTACGAAATTCAGAGACATGATCATATTTGCGTAATCCAAATATAAATCTAATACAGAAATTTTGAAGTCGCTCAAGTTTATCCAGTTGCACGGCAGTGAGATCGAGATAGCTCGCATCAGCATAGTCTAAAATCGGCAGGAGGAGGGATTGTGCCAGTGCAATTTTAGTAGCAGTTGGTAAAAAGTTTCGCAACCTTTTCAATGATGATGCCGATGCAAACATTTTCCGACTGACTTCCTTTAGTTGGACGGTCCATGACAAGGTTTTGTCAATGAAAACTCCCAGGTTTTTTACCGTATCACTTATAGGAATTATCGTTCCATTAAAAGTTACTTGAGGAAGTGCCGACCAGTTGACCCTAGCGATCATCCTAGAACTACCAATAACAATTACTTGTGTTTTGATAGGATTCACTTTTAGCCCAAACTTGGAGCTCCAGTCACCTATTCGAGCCAAATCCTCATTAATAACACCAAAAGCTTCAGTCAACTTTTCAGCTGGTGCCTGCGAGTAAATTTGTAAATCGTCTGCATAAAGATGGTAGGAAGAAGAGAGTCGATGAGAGATGGAATTTATAAATATAGCGAAGAGTAAAGGAGAAAGAACGCCACCCTGTGGTACACCAGCTGTATAATTGCACCAAGAGGATTTTGAATCTTCAAGGCAGATACGTTGCCGGCGACCAAACAGGTAACTATGAAACCAATCAATCACCGTTGGAGATATGTTAAGAGAGCGGAGTATCCCCAACAAGACATCGAAATCAACCGTATTAAAGGCATTGCTAAAATCTAATAACGCCAATACAGTTAAATTTCCAGCTTCCATGCCCGACCTGATATCATCCGTAATATGAACTAGCGCTGTCGTGGTACTGTGACCACGACGGAAGCCAGATTGAAGTGGGTTGAGGAGACAATTTCTGGAAAGGAACGAGGAGAGTTGAGAGTGGACTAGGCTTTCAAGGACTTTTGAAAGAAACGGTAAAATGGAAATAGGGCGATAATCAGAAAAAGATACAGGTTTTGATATTTTAGGTAGAGGAGTGATTTGGGCATCCTTCCACGCACGAGGAAAGACACCAGTTTTTACTGAGGAGTTAAGGATACAAGAAACGATAGAAAGGATTTCATCGAGGATAGGAAGGACCATACTACGGCTGACACAGTCGCAACCAACTGCATTGGAAGTAATGGATACAATGCTCTTCCTGACATCACAATCAGAGAATTGATCAATGACAAATGGGGAAAAATCGGGTGTCGGAAGATTTGAAAGATAATTTAAAGTACTAACTTTAACTGACTTATTAAAGTTAGACGACGCAGAGAAGTACTGATTAAGTAAATTTAAATCTAAGTTATTAGGAATTTTGTCGTGCTTCGATTTTCCGACCCCAAGTGATCTAAGAAATTGCCAGACTTTAGCTGGGTCACCATTTTGTACTGAATTATGGATGTGTTGGCGTTGAGCATCCCTACACACTAAATTGCAGCGATTTCTGATGGCGGTGTATTGCTTTTTAATTTTTATGTTATTAGGATGACGCTTAAGTTTATATTTTGCAGCAGCTTTCTTGGACAACAGATGCTTTATTTCCTCCGTAAGCCAGGGTGCTGGTGCATGCCTCACTTTTACTGCTCGAATAGGTGCATGGCGATCATAAAGTTGGACGAGGTTCTTAACAAACAGATCAACTTGTTCATCAACTGAAGTAGCTGTAACAAGAGAAGACCAATCGATGTTGCTAGCATCATCACGAAGGCAGTCCAGGTCTATGCCACTAAAATTGCAAAGCATAAGGATTTTAGGGCGAGCTTTTGGGGGGCGTACTTTATACGACAAAAAAATCAAGTCATGGTGAGAAAATGAGTCTGCTGAACACTGTCCATGTTTAGCGACATGGGTTTTGGAAGAAACGAATATGAGGTCAAGAAGTGAAGGGACTGAGTTCGGGAAATGGTGAGTAGCACTTAGATCTAGAATTGTCATATTATTAGATTCTACTGTGGAAGAGAGTGAAGAAGCACGGAAATCATTTTTATGGAGGCACGTATTAAAGTCACCCATAATAATTGTATGACTATAGAGAGGGATTAAATTTTCAAGAATATTTTCAAAGGAAGAAAAGAAATTTATTCGAAGGGAAGGACAATAGTATACGCCAAGAAGGATTTTGGTATGATGAAGCTCAACTTCTATAAAAAGATGTTCGCCGGCGTTTGAAGGGGGTGGTTGTGAAGACATATTAACAATATTATAGGATATATGGCTACACCGCCACCACCACCAACCGAGCGGTCATTTCTTATGAGCTGGAATCCGGGAAGAGAATAGGAACGTGAGGCGAGGCATGGCTTTAGCCACGACTCAGAGACTAGAATGGCGTGGATATTCTTACAATCGAAACAAGCGAGCATATCGGGGAAATGAGCCGGAATACTTTGGGCATTGATGTGGACAACATTAAAATTCCTTGCGACATCAGAAAACTGTGAGACAAGAGAATCAGCTAAAGTAGGAATACTCGCAAAGCTTTCCTCGTCACTACTGGCAGAGTAAAAACTATCACAACTAATATCTGACATAATGCAATAAAAATGACGATGTAAATATATAAATATAATATATAAATATATATGTAGGTATGATATAAATGAGGTTTATTCAACTGAATAAACAAAAACAACAAGTAAGTATTCTTCTACCTGCCGGTTGTGTACAATAAGTTATTCACAATAATTATACTATAACAATTTTTAAACTACTGTATGGCCAAAACGATTAAAAACAATAATTTGGAAGAAAAAGTAAAGTAATCACTACATAGTATAAAACAAAGTCGCTTTCTCTGTCCCTATGTCCCTTTGTATGCTTAAATCTTTGAAACTACGCAACGGATTTTGATGCGGTTTTTTTTAATAGATAGAGTTATTCAATAGGAAGGTTTATATGTATAATAACATCCATTAAATAGTGGAGAAGTACTGTTATTTTTGAGGTTTCTAATGTGATGTCGTAAATAATTACATTTTTTCCGCTTACATTGCAAACGCAGGCTGAACCCTACGAGTTTTATCAAAATAATGTACTAAGTATTGTACACATTGAAAAGGTCTACAGAAAAGTCCGTGATGGTATATGTCTATCTCTTATGGATAACCCACAATAACTTTTTTTTGTCATTTACTTTTTACGACAAATAATGGCTAATTTTCGAAGCGATTTTAACCAATACAGCATTAATCCTTAACCAATTAAATACCTTGAATACATTGTTCATTTAATATAGATCTATATGGCCCTTTACACCGTATGATGTAAGTGAATATTTTCGAAGATATTACAGATTTAAAAATTGCGGGACGTAGCGTTTGCGGCGGTACCGGCCGGCCGCCCGGTCCGGCAAGAGCGTGCCTATAAATAGCGCGTCTGAGGCCGCGGTTTTCCTCGGCTGGAGGCCCTTCTGGTCTCGCCATTTGCCCGGTTAAGCAGTAAAAGCTCCCTGAGCTAACTGCGAGAGACAACTCAAAAAAAAAAAAAAAAAACGCGGTTTTCCCTATAGCACTTTGAATTTAGCAGCGATCGGACGCGTTTATTATAAAAACGTGCTTTTCAGCGCGACAACGTATCAGTAATTATAAGTAAGTTACGATAAATAATTGTATGATAGTAGTTTTAAAATATAAATTATATTCTACTAGCGACCCGCCCCGGCTTCGCACGGTTGCAATGCTGATACTAAATACACTACAGAAAAACTGTGAACGTTGTATATAAAAACATAGCGGCCCGCTCCGGCTTCGCACGGGTATAAAATATATAGCCTATGTGATTAAAATCGATTCAGTAGTTTTGATTTATTCATTACTGCCCGTGGCCCGCACGCGTTAAATTTGGAGTAAAACAATCCCCCTTTCCCTATACCATGAAGATTTCCTGCTATCTTTGGAATATCTAAATTCATACACTACATTTTTACTTATTTACTTTTTACATTTTTAACTATTTATTTTATTTTTACAACATATTACAGAATCACTATCACTACATAGTATAAAACAAAGTCGCTTTCTCTGTCCCTATGTCCCTTTGTATGCTTAAATCTTTGAAACTACGCAACGGATTTTGATGCGGTTTTTTTTAATAGATAGAGTGATTCAAGAGGAAGGTTTATATGTATAAAACATGCATAATATAGTAGAGAAACACTAATAATTTTAGAGGTTTCTAATGTGAAGTCGTAAATATAATCATTTTTTTGCGCTTACATTGCAAACGCTGGCTGAACCCTACGAGATAGATCAAAATAATGTACTACAGTATTATACACCTTAAAAAGGTCTACAAAAAAGTACGCGATGGTATATATCTATCTCTTAGGGATAACCCACAATAACCATTTTTTATCCTTTACTTTTACGAGAAATAATGGCTTATTTACGAAGCGATTTTAAGCAATACAGCATTAATCATTATCCAATTAAGTACCTTAAATACACTGTGCATTTAATATAGATCAATATGGCCCTTTATAGCATGTAATTTAAATGAATATTTTCGAAGATAGAGATTTAAAATGCAGGGACATAGCGGTTGCGGCGGTACCGGCCGGGGGGCCGGCGCATATTATAAAACAAAGTCCCCCGCCGCGTCTGTCTGTCTGTTCGCGATAAACTCAAAAACTACTAAATGGATTTTCATGTAGTTTTCAAAAATAGATAGAGTGATTCATGAGGACGGTTTAGGTGTATAATTTGTTAAGATTTTGTGTAAATTGGCTGAAATATGACGATGATAGTTGAAGATGTCGGAAAAAATCTTGCCGACTGGGAGCTTTACAGGGGTGCGCCGCGTAAATGCACGACGTAACAGGATGATACGACACTACGACAGAAAATATGCACGGGTTCGTAATACACGCGGGCGAAGCCGCGGGCGGAAGCTAGTGTCTTTATAAACAACGTTCACAGCTTTCTTGTCATTAGACAATACAAACATGTTTTCTCTGGAGGTCACTCTTGAAAGAGCGACATACAGTTTTCTGAACTTACATATCTCACCTTAAATCACGATTTTTGAAAATAATTTCCCTAATATTAAATTGATCTAACTGTAAATTTTAATCAAGATCTTAATATAAAATTGCAATCCATAAATTATGGTTTTATTTAATCTAATCTTATCTCACCTTATGTAGGTACTTATAATTACTATAAGTGCGATTTAAAAATTAACCTTAGAATAGAATATAATTTATATTTTAAAACTACTATCATACAATTATTTATCGTAACTTACTTATAATTACTGATACGTTGTCGCGCTGAAAAGCACGTTTTTATAATAAACGCGTCCGATCGCTGCTAAATTCAAAGTGCTATAGGGAAAACCGCGTTTTTTTTTTTTTTTTTTGAGTTGTCTCTCGCAGTTAGCTCAGGGAGCTTTTACTGCTTAACCGGGCAAATGGCGAGACCAGAAGGGCCTCCAGCCGAGGAAAACCGCGGCCTCAGACGCGCTATTTATAGGCACGCTCTTGCCGGACCGGGCGGCCGGCCGGTACCGCCGCAAACGCTACGTCCCGCAATTTTTAAATCTGTAATATCTTCGAAAATATTCACTTACATCATACGGTGTAAAGGGCCATATAGATCTATATTAAATGAACAATGTATTCAAGGTATTTAATTGGTTAAGGATTAATGCTGTATTGGTTAAAATCGCTTCGAAAATTAGCCATTATTTGTCGTAAAAAGTAAATGACAAAAAAAAGTTATTGTGGGTTATCCATAAGAGATAGACATATACCATCACGGACTTTTCTGTAGACCTTTTCAATGTGTACAATACTTAGTACATTATTTTGATAAAACTCGTAGGGTTCAGCCTGCGTTTGCAATGTAAGCGGAAAAAATGTAATTATTTACGACATCACATTAGAAACCTCAAAAATAACAGTACTTCTCCACTATTTAATGGATGTTATTATACATATAAACCTTCCTATTGAATAACTCTATCTATTAAAAAAAACCGCATCAAAATCCGTTGCGTAGTTTCAAAGATTTAAGCATACAAAGGGACATAGGGACAGAGAAAGCGACTTTGTTTTATACTATGTAGTGATGATGCTGTGAGTCTAACCCTGAATTAAATAATTTAATATCATATCGTGGTCCAAATTGTTCAAAAAAATTCGTTGAGTCAATTATCAACGACTCGCAAAGATTATATCAGATTTTGTCAATGCACAGACAAATGTTACCATTGACGAGTGAAGAATACCATTCCTTTAAAACTGCCGTGAAATGTCATATGTGTAAAAAAAAATTTGCGTCTGATGATCATGTTGTTCGTGATCATGATCATTTCACTGGTAAATATCGAGGGCCAGCTCATAATAAATGTAATCTAAATTCTAA
The DNA here is from genome assembly GCA_947562105.1 of Shargacucullia verbasci. Classification (NCBI taxonomy): domain Eukaryota; kingdom Metazoa; phylum Arthropoda; class Insecta; order Lepidoptera; family Noctuidae; genus Shargacucullia; species Shargacucullia verbasci. The sequence goes on along the minus strand of OX387281.1, from coordinate 15,259,296 downwards.
AACATGTAATTTTATTCCAGTTATATTTCATAATCTTTCTGGATATGACAGCCATTTATTTATCAATGAAATTTCTTCAGTATGTGGTTACATAAATTTAATTCCAAAAAACAAAGAAAAATATATTTCTTTCAGTAAATTTGTGCCTCTGGATTCTAAAAACACAGTCCAACTAAAATTTATTGACTCTTTTAATTTTCTAAGTTCTAGTTTGGATAATTTAGCGAAAACTAAATCATTTTTCATTGATGAAGATTTACTGAGATTGTGTCTAAAAAAGGGTGTATATTGCTATGAATATGTAAACTCTTGGAAAAAATATGAAGAAACACAATAACCTGATCGAAATAAATTCTATAGTATACTCACATCCGAAACTGTATCAGAAGAAGATTATAATCATGCAGTAACTGTATGTGTGACCCGGGTACGTCCTAAAACTGCGGCCAGACACCGGAGGATGGGCAGCAGCGTCCTCTCACTAATCGGTGAGCCACTGCGATCCCCAATCCGCCTGCCAAGCGTGGGGATTACGGCAAATCCCTCCCTTGGAGGAGGCCTTCGTTCAGCAGTGGACGTCTTCTGGCTGATGATGATGATGATGATGATGATGATTAACTGTATGGAATAAATTTCGCATAAATAATATAGGAGAATACACTGATTTATATCTAAAATGTGATGTGCTATTATTATGTGATATTTTTGAAAAATTTAGATCTATGAGTTTAAAGCACTATGGGCTAGATCCCTGTCATTATGTTTCATCACCATCATTAAGTTGGGCTGCTATGTTATTAATTACTCAAGTTGAATTGGACTTATTATTTGATATAGAAATGTATGAAATGCTAGAAAAAGGCGTCAGAGGAGTGTTAGCCCAGTGCTCGTTAAGGTATGCAAAAGCTAATAACAAATACCTGCCAAATTATAATGAACAAGAACCTGATACTTTCCTAGCTTACTTAGATTGTGTAAATTTATATGGTTATGCTATGATGCAAAGTTTACCGGTCGGAAATTTTAGATTCCTTACGGATAGTGAAATTATCAATTTCAATATTAACTCTATTTCATCAGACAGTGATGAAGGTTATATACTTGAAGTAGATATTCATTATGCTTTTGCAATACACGATGAACATTCTGATCTACCATTTGCAGCAGAAAAAATAATTCCTCCTATGCTCCAGTAAAACTAGTAAATTAATAGCTAATCTTTATGATAAATATAAATATGTTATACATCATATTCATTTGCAAAAGTGCGTAAAAAATGGTATCGTAGTGTTAAAAATTCATAGAATACTTTCATTTACACAAAAAAAAATCTTAGAACTATATATAAATTTAAATACTCGACTCAGACAGAAAGCCACTTCAGATTTTGAAAGGGATTTTTTTTAAAAGCAAAATAATTCAATATTTGGGAAAACTATTCAAAATAAAAGAAAACAAGTTGATGTTAAGTTAGTTAATTTATGGAAAGATGACTTCAATAAAACTAACAAAATTAATGGTGCTGAAAAGTATATAGGCGCTCCCAATTTCAAAAACCTTGCTATAATTTCTGAAAATATTTTTGCTATTCAATTACAGCCGGCAAAAGTAGTTTTAGACCAATTAGACCAATATATATGGGCTTTACGATACTGGAACTAGCAAAGAGTCACCTATATAATTTTCATTATTCCATAATGAAAAAAATATACCAAAATAACATTCAATTATGTTATACCGATACCGATAGTCTCTTATATTTAATACGTACCAAAGATTTCTATGAAGACATGAAAAATAATATTCAATACTTTGATACAAGTAATTTTAAGATTAACAATATTTATGGGATACCACATTGCAATAAACAGATACCTGGTTTCTTTAAGGATGAATTGGGCGGAGATGTCATATCAGAGTTTATTGGTTTAAGAGCTACTAGCGACCCGCCCCGGCTTCGCACGGTTGCAATGCTGATACTAAATACACTACAGAAAAACTGTGAACGTTGTATATAAAAACATAGCGGCCCGCTCCGGCTTCGCACGGGTATAAAATATATAGCCTATGTGATTAAAATCGATTCAGTAGTTTTGATTTATTCATTACTGCCCGTGGCCCGCACGCGTTAAATTTGGAGTAAAACAATCCCCCTTTCCCTATACCATGAAGATTTCCTGCTATCTTTGGAATATCTAAATTCATACACTACATTTTTACTTATTTACTTTTTACATTTTTAACTATTTATTTTATTTTTACAACATATTACAGAATGTCTTTATAAACAACGTTCACAGCTTTCTTGTCATTAGACAATACAAACATGTTTTCTCTGGAGGTCACTCTTGAAAGAGCGACATACAGTTTTCTGAACTTACATATCTCACCTTAAATCACGATTTTTGAAAATAATTTCCCTAATATTAAATTGATCTAACTGTAAATTTTAATCAAGATCTTAATATAAAATTGCAATCCATAAATTATGGTTTTATTTAATCTAATCTTATCTCACCTTATGTAGGTACTTATAATTACTATAAGTGCGATTTAAAAATTAACCTTAGAATAGAATATAATTTATATTTTAAAACTACTATCATACAATTATTTATCGTAACTTACTTATAATTACTGATACGTTGTCGCGCTGAAAAGCACGTTTTTATAATAAACGCGTCCGATCGCTGCTAAATTCAAAGTGCTATAGGGAAAACCGCGTTTTTTTTTTTTTTTTGAGTTGTCTCTCGCAGTTAGCTCAGGGAGCTTTTACTGCTTAACCGGGCAAATGGCGAGACCAGAAGGGCCTCCAGCCGAGGAAAACCGCGGCCTCAGACGCGCTATTTATAGGCACGCTCTTGCCGGACCGGGCGGCCGGCCGGTACCGCCGCAAACGCTACGTCCCGCAATTTTTAAATCTGTAATATCTTCGAAAATATTCACTTACATCATACGGTGTAAAGGGCCATATAGATCTATATTAAATGAACAATGTATTCAAGGTATTTAATTGGTTAAGGATTAATGCTGTATTGGTTAAAATCGCTTCGAAAATTAGCCATTATTTGTCGTAAAAAGTAAATGACAAAAAAAAGTTATTGTGGGTTATCCATAAGAGATAGACATATACCATCACGGACTTTTCTGTAGACCTTTTCAATGTGTACAATACTTAGTACATTATTTTGATAAAACTCGTAGGGTTCAGCCTGCGTTTGCAATGTAAGCGGAAAAAATGTAATTATTTACGACATCACATTAGAAACCTCAAAAATAACAGTACTTCTCCACTATTTAATGGATGTTATTATACATATAAACCTTCCTATTGAATAACTCTATCTATTAAAAAAAACCGCATCAAAATCCGTTGCGTAGTTTCAAAGATTTAAGCATACAAAGGGACATAGGGACAGAGAAAGCGACTTTGTTTTATACTATGTAGTGATAGTGATGTAGGTTCTAACATTCAATATAATTATGAAAACATACAACGTGATCACCCATTCAACTGCGGACATCTATGTTTAAATTTCTTAAAGAATTTTTGGTATAATCAAGAAATAAAATAAACAGGATCATTGTAAAGAGTTCAGTATGGAAGCATGTCTACTACGGTTACCATCTCTGGAAATAAATCAGAATTGGTCTCGTATTTTCAACCACCTCTTCATTTATCTGATCAATACGAGTGCGGTTTACTATACTTTTCAGTATTAAAAACAAGACCGAATGTGCCCGTTAATAACACCAGTTTAACAGCTGTAATCAGAATCGAATGTGATCTTGTGCACGGTTCATATTACAACGGATTACCGACTCATTTTATTCATGAATTCGTATCTGATACTGCTTCAAGTCACAGTTACACAGAAATACCCCAGAACGTTATTTACTTCCCAGTGAACAAAAATATAATTTCATCTATATCTGTTAAGATTGTTGATCAACTTGGTAACTGTATTAACTTTGGTGAAGAACATATTCAATTACGTCTTCATTTAAGAAAAACAAAATGATAGTATATTATAAAAACACTCCTGTGAAAATCAAACGTCTTATTCCATCTACGACCATTAAGGTGCATAGACGTAAGAAAAAAGTGAAGAAATTGAGTGAAGCAAATAAAGCTTTTCTTAAAGCTCTAGGTTTTAAAGTATGAATATACTACAAATTACTGAATTACCTCACTTCGATAGTTCGATTGAAAGCTATGAAGTCCACACATACAATCCCTACACTAACAGCTTTAGAGAAAACGATGAAATCAGAATTCCCATACACCAACAAGACATATACGTGTTACCATCAGCCAGTTCAATTTACGTCGAGGGTCAAGCAAAGTTCTTTGACAAAGATGGAAAACGGATTAAGAAAAATATTACGTTCAGTAACAACCCTGTTATGTTTTTGTTTCAAGATATCAGATACGAAATAAATGGCATTGAAATAGATCGCATTAAAAATTCTGGAATAACGTCGACAATAAAGTCATACGTTTCAATGAATGATGGAGAAAATAAAGTTGCTGCTTTGTGGGGTTGGAATCTAGATGGATTCAAAAGTGATGGTCATTTTAGTGCTATTGTACCTTTTAATAAAATTTTAGGATTTGCTGAGGATTACAATAACATTGTGATAAATTGTAAACATGAACTTATTTTGAATAGAAATAACTCTAACTTAAACAGTATCATAGCAACTGATGATATTGCGCATTTTCAAATAGACATACAAAGATTGCAATGGCGTGTACCACATATAAAAGTGTCAGACCGGGAACGACTGACACTACTAAAACACTTGGAAAGAGATAAACCTATTCAAATAGCGTTTCGAAATTGGGATTTATATGAGTATCCTTTGCTCCCTAAAACTACAAAACATTCTTGGTCAGTTAAGACTGCATCGCAATTAGAGAAACCTCGATATGTAATTTTTTGCTTGCGAACCAACAGAAAAAATAATAAAACCAAAGACAGTTCTCTGTTTGATCACTGCGGGGTTACTAACGTAACACTATTTCTGAATTCACAGTATTATCCTTACGAGCCTCTAAGCTTAAATTTTTCTGAGAACAAATACAATATATTATATGAAATGTATGTGAAATTTCGTCAGTCGTATTACAATTGTCCTGCTAACCCCTTGCTTAATTTGATCGATTTTAAGGAGAAGGCTCCTCTCTTTATTATAGACTGTTCAAGACAAAACGATAGTTTGAAAACAGGCCCCGTAGATGTACGGTTGGAGATTGAATGTTCAGCGCCAATACCAGATAACACAACTGGATATTGTTTAATTATTAACGATGGACTTGTGGAATATAAACCTTTAAGTAACATAGTGCGCAGATTATCATGACAGCCATTGTAGATGTTCAAGGTTTTAAAACAGAAACAAATGAATTTATCATTAAAGAATTTGCTGTATTATTGAATAAAAAAATTCAGGTGTTTTTAATTAAGCCACCATTTCCATTTTACGATTTGACGAAACCAGAAAAACGACAAGTCAGTTGGATTGAACGTAAAAGAAGAATATACTGGAGAGACGGATTTGTGCCCTACTCAAATCATCAGAATTTGATTGTAAATATTTTAAAAGTGTTTACACCAAAGGTTTAGAAAAAGTGTTGTGGTTAAAAAATATTTTGAATAATAATAATAATATAAATAATTTAGAAGATGAAGATTGTCCTAATTTATTGTGCTTGTACAATAAATATGAACATTCTCATGATGTGTATAGTTACATTTATCATGATAAAATATGTGCTTTAAAAAATGTAATATGTTTAAATATATGGTGTATAGATAATACATTTTTAAAATAAATATTTGCTTGTTTGATTTTCAAATCCTCTATCCCTACCAATCCCATCAAATGTTAATCATTATAAATTGCTGGCTACCGCAGTACGATATCATTTCACCTTTATAATTATCTGTATGAAGAACTATATAGCGAGTGAACAGAACATGTCTCAAAATAAATGTAGCCCTCGTTATGACACGTATAATACGTATAAAATGCGTGAAATTTCGTTTAGACATTATTGGGCAACGGCTAATTCAAGGAGAAAGGTTGGTGATGGAAATGGCTGAAGCCGGATTTTTTTAATATAGAAATAGTGTAAATGATAAAGCAGCGTGTTTCTCATGTGGAGGTGTTATAGAAGATTGGGAGATTTACGACGATCCTTGGATGCAGCATGCTACACATTTTCCTCAATGTTTTTATTTGATTGCTGTGAAAGGAATATATTATATTAATAACTGTCTGAAACAATTACTATATTAGAATATGCGCTATTGCATTGTGCTCCGAGTCGGATCATATCTACCCTATTAGAATATTTATGTATACGATGCCACATTGCACTTAAAATGGATCAATCTGGATCAATAATACCTATGTTATAAATCATATCTTCGGTAGTCTCATTAGTTATCGCTCGATAAAAACAATTGGGGATTCTGGGATCATGCAGTTCGAGCGAAGCGAGAACAAATGATTCCAGAATCCCCAATTATACCCTACTATCCTGTTGTGATGGTAGCCTCACACCTGCACATTCCAAAACAATGTGTCAGGATTGTTAATAACAGATGAATCATCGTGTTGTTGCGGTGACCGCGCACCTGCACATTCCAAACTAATGAATCAGAACTGAAGTTTAAGTAGTAAACAAGGTCGCAATGGTGCAAATCATTGGCGGCCGCAGCAAGGTGCCCACTACGTGCGTCCCTCAAAACGTGTATTTAAGGGGCACCTTTTTAGTGAGTAGTCGTAGTCATTCCTGTGGTAGAACAAGAACAACAACAAGAACTCCTGAACCTCTGTTGAACCTCTGTTGAACTGAAGACCGAAGTCAATGAAGCTAGAAGAACGTATTAGCTAGATCAGTGTAAATAAGTCTTTGAAAGTGAATGTTTATATTTAAATAAATACGGCGAAGTGCCTTTCAACAATAATCTAGGTTTCATGGACCCCACAAAACTGTAGGGATCTCTTACAGTTTTCTGGTCCTTCGAGAGCCGGATATCAAGAACGGCTGAACATAGGCGCGCAAGTCAGGTGCTCAAGACAGGCGCACAAGTACAGTGCTCAAGAAAGGCGCGCAAGTCAGGTGCTCAAGACAGGCGCGCAAGTACGGTGCTCAAGAAAGGCGCGCAAGTCAGGTGCTCAAGACAGGCGCGCAAGTCAGGTGCTCAAGACAGGCGCACAAGTACGGTGCTCAAGAAAGGCGCGCAAGTCAGGTGCTCAAGACAGGCGTGCAAGTACGGTGCTCAAGACAGGCGCGCAAGTACGGTGCTCAAGAAAGGCGCGCAAGTCAGGTGCTCAAGACAGGCGCGCAAGTCAGGTGCTCAATATAGGCGCCCAAGGCAGGTTCTCAATATAGGCGCGCAAGTCAGGTGCTCAAGATAGGCGTGCAGTCTGGTGAGCAAATATTAAGCGGGTGGACCGCGGCTCTGTGTCTGTGCCACCGAACGGTGTCAAACGGTAGAGGCCAGAGTTAACGCCGATCAAGGCGGTGTGGTATCCTTGTGCAATACCACCGGTTCATCAAGAGTGCCTTTTTTTAAGGCGCGAACCGAAGCTGCACTTCCACGCCGGTAAGGTCGCGTGTGGTGCGTGGCCGGACTGGCCGAACGAATGGCTGCTATTCAGATCGGCAATGCGAGACTCGACCAAAATGTACGGATTCACGCAAGCTGAGAACGAGGCACGAGAAACAGTGGCCGCCTTACTGTATACGGCCACAGACCCCGCAATCATGATGCAGACACTTGAACAATGTTATGGCCGCCCGGAGATTATTATCGACAGAGCGTTGAACGACATACAAAGGTTACAGCGCCCCGGGGGATCAGCCAGCGAACTGAACGCGTTCGCAATAAAACTACAAAACATTGTTAGTGTACTCTCAAGCATAGATGAGAGAGGGTACCTGCAGAACCCCATGTTGGCTCGTGAAGTGACAGAGAAGCTGAGTCCACATATCAGAACAAGATGGTGCGACTACGCAGACGAATACGGATGTCGCAGCGAACCTGAGATCGTGACTCTGTCCCGCTTCCTCATGCGCGAGGCGGATCGCGCCATCAGATTCACCTACTCTGTTACTACGAACGTGACAAAGGAGCCAACACGGAGTACGACAGCAGCCAAGGGCAACAATACGCCGATGCGCCAACAGAACGAGCGGAGGCGCAACGCCGCTGCGTACACAGCCACGGAGAACAAGACGTGTCTCTGTTGCGGGGCCGAACACGATACGGCCAAATGCAAGAAGCTGAAAACGATGACAATACCCAAGAGATGGGAATGGGCAAAGGAGGCACGCGTATGTTTTCGCTGCCTGAGTAGCCGTCATCACTGAGCCAGTTGCACCGCGAAGAAATGCGGTGTCGATGAGTGTCGCCACCCACATTACGTGCTTTTACACGGCACAGAACGAGCTGTTGTGGGAGGCGCACAGAAGGAACAAACGATCGCCGCGTCGACTCACACTGTGATGTCGACGAGCGCGGTACTGTTGAAAGTATTTCCGGTCACGATCCAAGGGCCGATCCAAGGGCCGAAGGCCGGACTGGAAGTTGAGACTTACGCTCTACTTGATGAAGGTTCTACAATAACTCTAATCGACGAGGAAATCGCTAGAACCGTGAAAGCGCACGGAACGATGTGCGCGCTGCGATTGCATGGACTATGGGCAAGGCAGCAAGAACCTGACAGTAAGAGCATTAATTTGGTGATCCGGGGAGCACAAACGAACTCCCATCCAATGAAGGCGCGAACCGTCAAAAGTCCCAACATCAACAGTCAAAAGACCGCAGCAAGTTGTTTGAACTATGAACACTTGGAACAGCTGCCCCCGAACGAGGTCTGCTATGCAAACGCAAGACCGCGCGTACTAATAGGTGCTGATAATTGGCACCTAATAGTATCGCGAAAGCTCCTGATCGGAGAGAACGAACCGGCCGCGTCACTAACCCAGTTAGGATGGGAAGTGCACGGTACGGTGCCACGGACAATAGTGGCGAAGGAAGATCATAAAGATGGCGCTACAGTACTATACGTACGTGCACCTGTGCATCGTGGCCGAACTCGTCGCGATGACGAACTGAACGAGCTTGTCAAATCGCATTTCGCGATCGACGCACTGGGAATAGCGAGCAGCTACAAACCTGTGAAGGAAGTCGAGCGTGGGAAGGTAACCTGTAAAACGGCGCTGCATTGGATCAAGAACGATTCTGCAAGATATACGCCATCGCGCATCGGCTGAGCGAGATAGCCAAACTCACCCCCGCTGAACGATGGCGCTGGGTGCCGACCGCTCAGAACGTAGCCGATGACGCAACCAGAGGCAGCAGAACGCGTCTCACACAGAACGATCGATGGTTTAGCGGACCAGCCTTCCTGAGAGAACCTGAGGAGAACTGGCCGATAGAAACCAACCAGAGTGACGAAGAACAAGAAATGACAGCTCACATAAGAACCGATGAGGGCGTGATCGACATGACGCGCTTTTCATCATATGAAAGGATGTTGCGCGCTGTAGCTTATGTGCACTTCTTCATAGACAAGTGCCGCAGGCGCGCGACTGCCCTAGAACTGAAACACATAGATAAAGCTGAACAAACGTTTAACCGTGAAGCGCAACGCGCGAGCTTCCCGCAAGAAATTAAATGTCTCGCATCAGGAAGTAATGTGGAACGATCAAGCCGATTACTCAAGCTTGACCCGGTATATGATTCCGATCGAATCATTCGATTGAACGGGCGAATCGATGCCGCAAACATGCCTGAGAACAGAAAAAGGCCGCCCATACTAGACGGCAGACACCCGCTAGTAAGCCTGCTCATACGTCACGAACACGTGAAGAACGGACACGCAGGTCGTTAACATATCGTGAACAATATACGACAAAAATATTGGGTGTTGCGTTTGCGAGCAGTTGTACCCACGACGCTGAACGAATGCATCATGTGTAAAATTAGAAGAACAACGCCGACGATACCGGTCAAAGGAAACCTGCCGAACGAACGACTCGACGCGTACTCTCGACCGTTTACGCGTTGCGGTGTGGACTGCTTCGGACCCATGGTGGTAACCATAGGAAGACGTAGAGAAAAACGATGGGGACTACTATTTACGTGCCTCGTCACCAGAGCAGTCTACATTGAACTACTGGCAGGACTCAGCACAGATTCGGCTATAATGGCTATCAGAAGGATGGCCGCGCGCCGCGGATGGCCTAAAACTATAATGTCTGAGAACGGCACGAACTTCCGCGGTGCCGACGTAGAGATAAGGAAAGCGTATGAAGAGTGGTCGCATGAACTGAAGGACTACACGCTTACCAAAGGAGTGGAATGGCGATTCATCGATCCCGGGGCGCCTAATCAGGGAGGAGCCTGGGAAAGGTTGATCAGAAGCGTCAAGCCGCACTCGCAGTCGTGCTGAAAGAGCGCGCACCGCGAGAAGAAATATTGACTACAATGATGTCTGAAGTGGAATATACGTTAAACTCGCGACCGCTGACTCACGTCTCAATGAGCCCAGAAGACGCAGAAGCGTTGACTCCGAACCATTTTTTGATAGAATCAGCAGTGGGGCTACCGGTCACTGGAACTTGTGACGTAGCCGACAAGCGCGCGTGGAGAACTGCACAAGCGCTAGCAGATCGTTTCTGGGCAAGATGGATGAACGAATACCTACCAACATTAGCTCCGCGCGGTGACGTCAGGAAAAATAACGTAGATCAAATAAAAACGGGCGACGTCGTTATCATAGCCGACGGCTTGCTACCGCGTAATGTGTGGCCGCGGGGCCAGGTAGAGCGCGTGGTTCCGGGACCGGACGGTGTAGTGCGGAGCGTGGACGTGCGAACTCGCGGGGGTATCTACAGGCGACCAGTAAGGAGACTTATCATACTGGAACGAGGAGAAGAGGCTCGCGATGCTATGCCGGGGGAAGACTGTAAAGGATAGATGCGTCATCCTGTTGTGATGGTAGCCTCACACCTGCACATTCCAAAACAATGTGTCAGGATTGTTAATAACAGATGAATCATCGTGTTTATGCGGTGACCGCGCACCTGCACATTCCAAAATAATGAATCAGAACTGAAGTTTAAGTAGTAAACAAGGTCGCAATGGTACAAATCATTGGCGGCCGCAGCAAGGTGCCCGCTACGTGCGCCCCTCAAAGCGTGTATTTAAGGGGCACCTTTTTATTGAGTAGTCGTAACTGAAGACCACCTACGCGCTGGGCGTGCAGCTACACGTCGCAGGCGACCATCTGTGCGTATATTCGGCCTACAAGGCTCCCAGCGATCGCTTGGAGCCCGCCGATATACGCACACTCCTGGAATCGCCACACCCCACCATCATCGCCGGCGACCTAAATAGCAAACACCCAGCGTGGAACTCCAACGTCGCGAACGCAGCGGGGGATCGACTCTTTACCGACGCGGAGGCCCGAGGATACGACGTGTCCGGCCCCGAAGCTCCCAAACACTACCCGGACCAAGCCGCCCACCTACCCGACGTGCTGGACATCGTCGTACACAGCGGCCTACACTGCCAGATCGCGCAGTACGTACTGGACGACGAGCTGCAGTCGGATCACCAGCCCGTGCTCGTCGTCCTGGAAGCTAACACCACCCGACTCGCTCGTCAAGCGCCACGTCCCAACATGGACTGGGACCTTTTCACAAGAAGGATGGAGGCCACAACGCCTACTCGGCCGGTCACCACGGCTGCCGAGGTGGACGAGCTGACGGACGACTTCACTGCCTGCATTCAGAGCGCCCTAGAGTCGGCGACCAGCGGGGCACGGGGACGCTACTCGTCGCTCCCCACACACATCTCGCGTATGATCGCCGACAAAAGGCGCCTGCCCAGACAGTGGCAACAAAACAGATGTCCGTCCCTTAAGACGCAGCTCAACCGGCTCACCGAGAGAGTGAAGGCCGAGCTCCAGGCACACACCACCGGGACCTGGGAGAGGTACATTGAGGAGGCCGACAGCGACTGGCCGTCGGTACACAAACTGTGCCGCCTCCTTACGAATACCCCAGCCCCGGTGCGTCCGCTAATGAACAGCGACGGGGCGCTAAGATATACCGCCACAGACCGGGCGGATATCTTCGCCGCCCACCTGGAGCGTCAATTCACGCCCAACGCCAACGCTGACACCACGCATACCGCAGCAGTCGAGCAACGCCTTGGAGAGTACTTCTCCACGCCGATTGCTCCCGAGGAGGACCCGGTGTTTATCTCCCCGGACCAAGTCAAAGAGGCCATCCGCCGAACTAAGCCAAGAACCCCGGTGCGGATAAAATTACAAACCTGGCGGTTTTCCGCACCGGGACGTTCCCCTCAGCGTGGAAAGAGGGGCGCGTCATCACCATCCTGAAGCCCGGGAAGAACTCGCTGAAACCGGAGAGCTATCGGCCGATCACGCTGCTGCCTACCACCTCCAAGGTGTTCGAAGCGCTCCTGCTGCGCCACCTACTGCCCCACATCACACCTCGGCACGAGCAGTTCGGCTTCCGTGCCGAACACAGCACGACGCTCCAGCTGTCGAGGGTACTGCACCTGCTCACCGCGGCCGTGAACAAACGGGAGTACGACGCTGCAGTATTCCTCGACATGGAGAAGGCGTTCGACCGGGTATGGCACCCCGGTTATATACAAGCTCACTAAGACCACGGCGCACAGTGGGGGGCTTTGTATGGGCGTGCGGAAAATATTGTTTATTTATTTGATACGTAACCTAATGTCTATTTTTTCTTAATATTTTTTTATGTTAATGAATATTCTTGCAGTATAATGTTAATATGTATGTACTAAACCTATTTTTAGATATTTACACCAAGGTTTCAAAGTAATAAAATTCGTACAATGGTTTTTCTTACGATATATTTTAAATTAACTATATTTACATAACATAACATAACATAACATAGCATCACGCCTGTATTCCCCGAAGGATTAGGCAGAGGTGTACTATTGTACCACTACTAACTGTACTACTAACTTTGACGACACGGTTGGCGCAGTGGTTGAGAGATCGACTGCTGTGCTACGTGTCGCGGGTTCGATTCCCGCACGGGACAAATATTTGTATGATCTACAGATATTTGTTTCGGGTCTGGGTCTTCGTGTATGTGAATACACACCGTGCCTCGGAAAGCACGTAAAGCCGTTGGTCCTGCCCCTGATCTTACTCCGGTCGTGTCGGATTGCCGTCCCATCGGACTATGAGAGTGAAGGAATAGAGAGAGCACCTGTGTTTGTGCACACACTTGTGCTCTATAATAATATCTCCTGCGTAGTTGCCTAATCTCCGCTGAGATTGGCCGCCGTGACCGAAATCGGTCAGGAGGACATTATTATTATTATACTACTAACTATATTTTTCTTCTCTTATACCTTTAGCTAACACAAGAATAGCTCTCAGACACATCTATGTCTTGTGGATAGCACTCATTTTTGTTCGCTCGAACTTTGTCGTAGGTAGGGAAAATGTCACAACCCGTCTCTTTCACAACCTTCCTTATAAGTTCGTATTGGTGTTTCGATAATGCGGCATCTAGCATTAATGCTTTTTCTGGTTTTAACGGAACGATTTCTTAAATTTTTCTGCAACTGTGATTATTAAGTCCTCTGGATTGTCTTCACACAATTTCTTCACTTTATAGCGTCTTATGCGAGAAAAACATTCCTCAAATGGCTTCTCTGGTCGTCCACTTAGTAGTCATGACCTTTTGGAAGGTCCCGTTGAATCATTGTCGTCGTTATCACTAACAGAAGCAGCACTTGCAGGAATTGTAAGGCTTAGAGCCAACCATTCCTGATTATTGGTAAGAAAACATTTATTTAAATCAGCAAATGATGTAAATCCCAGAAACAGACGAGATCCTCATAAACTGGTATTAAGTGATTTGCCAAGACTTGCGAAATACCTACAACAAAAACTGCCTTGCAATGTGCGTACGTATTTATAACAAAATACCAAGTCGCTTTAAAATATTGAACTCGAGAAAATTTAAGACAGAATTACACAAGTGGCTTATTGAATGTAATTTTACAGCTTAAAAGATTTTATGGATGTGAGATGTTGATTCCTTTTGTCAAAATATAAATTTTTGCATGCTATGTTATATCTTAGCGAAACATGTTGAGCTACTGTAATAATATTAACATCAATGTATACCATGTTTTACGCAAATAAATGATTTACTTACTTACTTTACTTACTTACTTACTTACTTTGCCACTTTTGAGTAAACCTTGAATTTTTTTTTAGTTCTGTTTTGAGGTTCTCAAGAGCACTTCCGGTTACGTTAGGATATTTACATTTTCAAGCTTCAATGCACTTCTCCGGGTCTCTATTGTAAGACAACGCGATTTCGGCTATTTCCGAATATAAAAATGTTAAAGTTGACATGGTTTGTTGTTACTTTCTCAGGTTGACGAAGGTAAATGACAAAATATATAATTTCAATCCAATTTATAGGTCCTAGGTCTAACATAAGATAATTGTTAATTGAGGGTAGTAATTAGCTAATTGTCTTAACATAGTGCACCAAAATATACAGGGTTTGATGGGTAAAGACTTAGAATTGGAGTTATTTTTGAACTGCAATGTTATTGATATTTTATGTATGACTGAACATTGGCTAAAACACCATCAGTTAATGTTCAACTTTAACAACCACCAAGTCACCAGCTCGTTCAGCAGAGTAAATATAATCCATGGTGGCTCATTAATAATTACACGTAACAACTTGAAGTGTAAAGAACGCAAAGATATTGTGAGCCTCTCTGTTGAGCGAGTAATTGAGATATCTTGTATTGAGCTAGAGCGGTTCATTGTAATGAGCGTGTACAGGCCCCCATGCGCATCTTTTGATGTTTTTGAGAAACATATGGAGGATGTGTTATTCCAAAGCTCAAAGTCTAATAAAACAGTTGTTGTCTGTGGAGACTTTAATATAAATATATTGGAAAATTCGTCTAATACTAGCAAAATGTTAACCTTATTTAAGTCATACAACTTGTACAATATCTTCTTTGAACCGACTAGAATAACTGCTTCTACGTGCTACTTGTATTGACAATATCTTTACAAACTTGAAACCTTGTAATAAATTAATTATAAATGAGTTAGACTCTAATCACTGTGGTCAGTTAGTCACTTTTCCTAGGAATCAAGTTAGAGTACAAAGAAAACTTGTAAGTGTTGTTCCTGTCAATGAAGGCCGTTTGGAACTATTCAAATATAATCTTATAGATAAATTACCTTTATTGCCGTATGACATCAATCCTGATCAAGCTTATACTTTGCTGTTCAATATGATTAATAGAGAATTTAGTAACGTTTTTACCCCAAAATCACTATCGGTCAGTGATCAATTTACTTTTAGTGACTGGGCGACAGCTGGCATTTTTAAAAGTAGACATACGTTATTTCAATTATATTATGAAAAAACGTACAATCATAGCGCAGATTTTAAAGAATATGTAAAAAGATATTCAAAAATATTTAAACGAGCCTGTTCCTTGGCCAAGTCAATTCATTTAAAAAACAAGATAAAAGTATCCAGTAACAAAATCAAAACTACATGGAATATTATTAATTCTGAAACGGGAAGATCCACAGTACGTAGCCGCAATTTCCATTTGAAAATTAACGACATAGATAGACACTTCCGCTTATACTATACTAAAACAAAGCGTATCTGAATGTAGCACACCTTTTGAATTTTCAGTTGTTAATGCGAAAGATATTAAAGAATCATTTAAAAGTCTTGATGTAAAGAAAACTGCAGACCTTTGGGGACTGTCAGTACGAACTATCTCGTCCATAATTGACGTAATTTCACCTTACTTGGCAACCGTGTTCAATTCTTGTATTGCATCTGGTGTATTTCCTGACTTGATGAAACAAAGTAAAGTAATAACACTGTTCAAATCTGGTAGTTCTACGGATCCCACAAATTTTCGGCCTATTTCAATTCTACCCACTTTGAGTAAATTTTTTGAAAAATTGATTTTAAATCAGATGTTAAGACATTTTAATAGACACAACCTACTTCATAAAAAGCAGTTTGGCTTCACAAGGGGACGTTCAACGACAGATGCGGGCGTGGAATTGCTGAAACATATATTCGATGCCTGGGAAGACTCGCAAGATGCTCTTGGCATATTCTGCGATTTATCAAAGGCTTTCGATTGCGTACACCATTATACACTCATCAGGAAATTATACCACTACGGCATAAGGAACAAGGCTCTCGACTTCTTGACTTCGTATTTAAGCAATAGAATTCAGAGGGTCGATATTAATGGCAAGAGATCTTCGGGATCTGAGGTCACCATGGGCGTCCCGCAGGGTTCAATTCTAGGTCCATTTTTGTTTCTAGTTTATATTAATGACTTGCCATATTACGTACGGGATAATCACGAGGTAGTATTGTTCGCGGATGATACTTCCCTAATATTTAAAATTCGACGACAATTACTAGATTTTCGCGAAGTTAACGTTGCACTATCTCATGTAGTTCATTGGTTCAATGTTAATAATCTTCTCCTTAATGAGAAAAAAACCAAATGTCTTAAATTTTCAACGCCCAATGTCCGACAAGTACCAATCAATGTTAAATTGAATGGAGTGGAACTGGACATTGTGGATTCGACTGTTTTTCTAGGCATCACTATAGACGCCAAACTGCAATGGGGCCCGCAAATAAACAAATTATCGGGTAGGCTTAGTTCTGCCGCGTTTGCTGTCAAAAAAATTCGACACTTAACTGATGTGGATACAGCCAGAATAGTTTATTTCAGTTATTTTCATAGCGTTATGACTTACGGCATCCTCCTCTGGGGAAACTCTGCAGACATCAATACTATATTCGTCTTGCAGAAAAGGGCTGTCCGAGCTATTTATAATCTTGGTCCAAGGGTGTCGCTGAGACACAGATTTAAGGAAATTAATATTCTAACTGTAGCGTCACAATATATATTTGAAAATTTAATTTACGTTTATAAAAATATCTCTAACTTTGTCAAACTCTCTGATACTCATTCTTTGAATACTAGGAATAAACACAACCTTGCTGTGCATGCTACGCGCCTCCACAGAATTAGCAACTCGTTCATGGGACAATGTAAACGCTTTTACAATAAACTTCCCAATGATATACGTAATTTAACATTAAAGAAGTTCAAAATTGTAATTAAATCTAAACTTTGTAAAAAAGGATACTATAAAATTTCGGACTATTTAGATGACAAAAACGCTTGGGATTGAACCGCTCTTTAGCCTTTCCTCTTTTTTTTATATACATTTTTTGCCATTAATTATTATATTATTTACTTCATTATTTTGATATTGTAATGTCGTTTAAATTGAAATTATTTCTTATATATAACCGCTATACATTGTAAATGTGAGTGAGATCTAGGCTGAACGCTCTTAATTTCATTAATTCTCACGATAACTGATGCATGCTTGCACTCTGTTGCGACAGGTTAGCTCAAATAGTTATGGCACTTTCTTCAAAAGGCTATTCCATCCTATATTTGTCTCACATAAACCCTTACATCATTACAATCTGTCAGGACTTTAAAATAGACTTTGACCCCTGAGTTTGTTTCGGCGTTTCTTCTCAGGGATAGTCATAGGAAATGCCGACCCCATCTAGTGTTAAAAAGACGTGTAAAAGTGATTGAAAAATCCTAATTGCAAAATAAATAATTTCATTTCATTTCATTTCTTTTTTAATTAAGTAATTACCTAAAATATAGATTTCTTAGTATTGAAATAATATGGAATGATTAAATAAATGACTTCTAATGAATTTAGATAGCAATCGTCACATTAATGATTTCATAGCTCATTTTCAATACCACTAATTTTTGTCAGTCTTACTCTAGGCTAGTTAATGTTAGCTTTATCATCAAGGGGCAGATGGTGGCAGTTGAATTTGGTGTTTACTTGTTTGTGAGGGTTTTCCCCATAATACTATGTATAATTCAGCCGGTAGCAGCCGGTAGATCGATACTTATGGGCTTAGAATGACAGAAAAAGAGAAAAAAAATAGCTTAGGGATATAATAAATAGAATTAAATATAAAATCAGAATATAATCGTGTAACAATACTGGTTTTATATTAACAAAGGTATGACATTTTATAATAAACATCGAAATCAATTCAAAAATACACGAGTGTTGAGTATATCATGTTCAAAATAGTACTAAAACTTGCTTAAAAAGAACTCGTTCGGTTTAGTGTTACTTTGTGTACAATTTATTCAGTACCAAAAACAGTTATATGTTTTATCCTTGTTGTAATACGTTTCCACAGGTGTCTTTTTTTTTAAATAAAATATAAACTTCCTTATAGAGAACTACTAAAAAATTAACTTTTTTCCGCCCGCAACCCACCGTGCGGCGCCCCGTCGCTTGATACAAGAGGTCTCCTCCTTTCTCTCGGACAGATCTTTCAGAGTCGCAGTGGAGGACTAAGTGTCCCCCGCGCACCCCATCACCGCCGGAGTCCCGCAAGGCAGCTGCCTCTCGCCTGTGTTATACTCACTATACACCGACGACATTCCCGCCACGCACACATCGACGCTTGCGCTGTACGCTGACGACGCCGCGTATATCACCACCTCGCTTACGGCCGAGCACGCGGCCGTCAAAATGCAGCGCGCCCTGGACGACCTTTCCGACTGGCTCAGCAAGTGGAGGTTGTCGGTGAACGTGGGGAAGACACAGGCGATGATAGTCACCACGCGAGCACGCCACTCCCCTCCGAAACTGCGACTCTTGGGGGCCGACATCGAGTGGACGCGGACCGCCAAGTACCTTGGCGTAACGCTCGACCGTCGGCTCACCATGGGCCCGCACGTCCGCAACACTGTCGCGCGGGTACGAACGACCCGCCATCTCCTTCATCCCGCGCTCTCCTCGCACCTCCCGCTCCGCGTCAAGCTGGGGATGTACAAAATGTACATCCGCCCGCAGCTGACATACGCTGCCCCAGCCTGGCTCGCCCTCACGTGCGAGACCCTCCGGAAGAAGCTACGTGTGCAGCAAAACATCTCGCTGCGCTTAATCGTCGGCGCTCCTCGCTACGTGAGGAAAGCGGTGATCCACCGCGACCTGCGAGTAGAGAGCGTAGACGACTTCGTCAAGGGGATGGCGAAGAAGATGATCCCGCGCCGACGCCTCCGCTTGGCCCCACGTCAGGGACCTGGCCCCCTGGCACGCACGCCCACCGGACGCCAAACGTTTCCCGCGCGACCTAGTTGCGGACGATGCCGCCCCCACCACCGGATTGACCCCGAGTATGCCGCCCCACACTACACGCGGCATACCCGAACAATAAGACTCCACAACACAAAATAGCACCCGCCGCCACTGCGCTGCGACCTATGTTTACATAGCCGCAGCAAAGGAAACGGCCCACGCACACACCCAACAGACTCCTCATACACATATGACTCACGCGAAAGCTATGTCTCACGGGCGGGTGAGCATAAGCCAACGCATACATTGGGCGATGACTCACAATCGACAAATCGCCCAATACACACAATAACGTCCCGTGTTTGCAACGTAATTGGCTAGCCTCGAGTGCGTTGTAAACAAAAACTCTTGCCTCATCCTATACTTTAGCTGAATCTCTACTTAAAGAGAATTTCTGCAAAGACGTGTCTAACTTTAAATTCAAGCCTATCTATATAAGTACAATTAAAACAGCATTTAAAAGCCTAAATATCAAAAACACTGAAGACTTGTGGGGCATCTCTGTTAGAGTTATTGTAGATATTATTGATACTACTGCCCCCATACTTACAGGCATATTAAACCAATGCATAGATAAGGGTACGTTTCCTGATTTGATGAAACATAGTAAGGTCATACCAATATTCAAATCAGGCTGTAAGAATAATCCCTCCAATTATAGACCAATCTCCGTTCTCCCCGCATTAAGTAAAATATTTGAAAAAAAAATTCTGTTGTGGGGATCAGCGGCGGATGTAGAATCAATTTTTATATTACAGAAGAGGGCGATCCGTGCGATCTATAACATGGGCCCACGCGAGTCTTTACGAGATTTTTTTAAAGAAATCGATATTTTAACACTACCGTCTCTCTACATTCTAGAAAATATAATGTTCGTTCGGAAGAACCTTCACATGTTTAGTATCAATAGCGACGTTCACAACATTAATACTAGAAATAAACACAAAATAGTGGTGCGAAAATTTAGATTGACTAAAACAAATAAATAATTTTTAGGACACGGTGTACGCTTCTATAACAAGCTACCGAAAACTGTAACCGATCTTACCGGTAAGAAATTTAAAATTCACGTTAAATCTGTTCTCACAAAGAAAGCATATTATAGGATCAAAGACTATGTTGACGATAGAGACGTGTGGCGTTGAATATCTTCTGCACATGTGGCTTCCCTGGTTATCCATTGTGTCTACTAATTCTATTTTACATTAGATTCGCTTTACATATCTGGACATTCTTGATGTTTCAATATTTTGTATTCCTTTTTGTATTTTTTTTTTCTGTGTTCACGTTGATGATTAAAAAGCGCCCATCAGGTCAAATACAATCATAATGTACAAAGTTGCAAAAAACATAACTAGATGGCGTTGACGTCGAAATAAAAGTCGCTATGGTTTCGTTACATCGATTTAGTTAGGTGATTGTGAATTTTATTAAATGTGTGCTTTTACCAGCTTAGAACAGTATACAGTTTAGTTGTTTTATTTCAACACCCAACCTTGCTAGTATAAACAAAAAGGTCAAAGTACTGGGTATCAACCTCGCTGTTCGGTGCTTAACATTGGTCCATCGACCCGGATTACTTTTCGGTTTTTTTGAGTGTAGCGGCCCCAGCATTGGGACGCTTTGCCCGTGGTACTCGCAGTGGATCGCTGCAGCAAGAGTACACGGTCCCCGCATCGGCAGCGACAGCTTCGTCCAGTTTGTGGACGAAGTCAGCAGCAGAGGCAAAAGTGACGATATAGAGGGCGCCACTTGCATCGAGTTCAAACGTGAGGTGACCGCATACGTCACCCTCGTCCAGTTCAACGTGTCGTCAGAAGAAGGACGTCATACTTCAGATCAACGTGACATCAGAAGACTGACGTCGCATCCACCTAGTTCAATGTGTCGCCACCAGGGGGCGCCACATACACCAAGATCAAATCATCGTGTTGTGTGAGTGAAGTGCAACTGTGAGTACATTTTACTTTATAAACAAAAGCAACTTTTTGACAAGCAATTTTGAACTTTATTTATTCCAAGATATTAACTTAACAGTTCTGAGGAAGAATTTGGGACTTGTAAAATTTTAATATATTTTAGTCTTAGAGAATTTTACGTTTATCTATTAGAAACTTGTTTATTTGTGCATGTTAGTTTAGAACTTAGAATAGTTTCCTAAAAAACGACGGAACGGGGAACCTATGCCCGATTTCCGCCAGATTTAAGTTGTTTGGAAACACTTGTAAAATTTTAAGCAACTGATTATAACTTAGAATATTTTCTTTATTACTGAACTTGTATTTTATTTTATATAGACTTGGTTGGCTTTCGTTTATGAACTTTGAATATATTTCGCCTATTTACATTGAGTTGAGTCAGATTTTAAATTTACGGATACACGTTTGATAAGAGTTTTATATTATCTTGTACTACCGTTTATTATATCATAAATTAATTCAAACATGGACGGACTAATTAACGTGTTAAAAGGTTTTCAAAATGTTATTAGTAAAGGATTAGTAAATTTTAAAAAGAGTCCTAAGGAAAGATTGACTATAGAATATATTGAAACTAGACAAGAACTGTTAGAAAAAGATTGGGCTTCGTTTAAAGAGACAAATACTAAACTTTATGAGAATTTTAAATTAGATGAAATAGATCAAAGGATTGTTGATATATATGATACAACGGAAGACACCTACATAAGTTATAAAAGTTTGATGAAAACAATGCTCAATAAAATTAGAGTTGTAAAGGAACCAGTACACCATGGTGGCGGTTCGTCTAATAGTGCATCTAAGTCCACAAGTTCGTTAGTTAAATTACCTAAGATCGCCATTCCAATGTTTTCTGGCAAATATGCAGAATGGACGACATTTCATGATCTTTTTGTATCATTAGTCCATAAAAATGATTCATTAGATAACGTGCAAAAGCTGCACTATTTAAAAAGTCATCTTACCGGTGAAGCTGAGCAACTGATACGGAATACACCAATAACTGAAGCCAACTACAGTCAGTGCTGGGACATGTTAGAAAAGCGTTACAGTAATAAAAGGTATCTCGCTAACTGTATTTTAAAAAGGTTATTTGGTGTAAAACGTATGCAAGTTGAGTCGGCGACATCATTAAAGGAGCTTATCGATACTACTAATGACTGTTTAAATGCGCTAGCAAACTTAGGTATAAAGGTGAGTACATGGGATGTTATTATCATTCATATAGCGACGTTCAAGTTAGATCCTGAAACACGTAAGCAATGGGAATTAAGTGTTAGTAGTAGCGATTCTAGTAACGAATTTCCTACTTTCGATCAATTTAAAGTGTTTATAGAGAATCGTTTCCGCGCGTTAGAGTGCATAGAACCAAAAAAGGGTTCAGTTTACCAGGTTAGTAACAGTTCAAACAGTTATATGCCGAAAGCTATGCTAGCCACAAGCTCATCACACATGAAATGTGAATTCTGCTCAGAAGGTCATAAACTTTGTTTTTGCAAGAAGTTTGCTAAACAGTCCATCGAATTTAGGCGCGACTTTGTATATAAGAATAAAATGTGTTTCAACTGTTTAGGTAGTAACCATACCGTTTACAATTGTAAAAACAATACCAATTGTAGGGTTTGCCAAAGACGCCACCATTCGTTGTTACATATTAGCGGCGAGTCAGAAAATAAAGACCAAGACATCCAAACAAAGCCTACTACTGATAGTGTTAGTCCTTCAACTAGTGCTACTCAGATAGTATCGTGCTTGTCTACAGGTAAGGTATCCAAGCCCAGACAGGTTTTATTAGCCACTGCGCTTATAAATGCCGAGTCAAAGACGGGTGAATACCAAACAGTCCGAGCCTTACTAGATCAAGGGTCGCAGGCTTGTTTCATTACAGAAGCAACGGT
This sequence comes from Shargacucullia verbasci, assembly GCA_947562105.1. Lineage (NCBI taxonomy): Eukaryota > Metazoa > Arthropoda > Insecta > Lepidoptera > Noctuidae > Shargacucullia > Shargacucullia verbasci. Next base: position 15,236,081 of record OX387281.1, on the reverse strand, counting down.
ACAATATCTTAGCCTGAAAAAGATTCCTATTCAAGGATTTGTTTCAGGATTAGGAGACAATGGGTCAACCATGACAAAATACATGGTACAGTTAACAATTAAATCTCGTGTCGACCCTAGTTTTAAGTTTTCATTAAGTGCTTACGTTTTAAATAAGATTACATCTTACTTACCGGAACGAAGCCTTAACTCAGCTTCCTTTGACTGGTTAGAAATAAATAATTTGTGTTTGGCAGATCCAGAGTTTAACACACCCAACAGAATAGACGTTCTATTGGGTGCTGACGTTTATAGCCATATTATCAAGGAAGGTATAGTAAAGAGCCCTTCAGGGACTCTGATTGCACAAAGCACTACATTAGGGTGGATCCTTTCGGGTGCAGTTGGCTCTGTAAACAATAATGGTTCAAGTAATGAATTAAATAACATAAACGTAATGCATTGTCATGTTAAGGAAGATGAGATTTTAAGAAAATTCTGGGAAATCGAGGAACACGTTAATACGCAAAGATTGTTCACACCAGAGGAGAAGAAATGCGAAGAATTTTACAGTAAGACTACTACGAGAGATAGTGATGGCAGGTACATAGTCAGGTTACCGTTCCGAGACGAAGATCCTCTTTGCAAGTCTGGAAATTCACGGGGCATTGCTAAATTAAGATTTCAAGCATTAGAAAGAAGATTAGAAAGGAACGAAGATTTAAAGAGAAAATATACAGAAGTTATAAATGAATATTTACAGTTGGGTCATATGAGGCACGTGAAGAATGATGATGGTAAAAAGGAAGAAGCAGTATATTTACCACATCACGCAGTCATTAGGAACGACAAAACCACAACTAAAGTTCGGGTGGTTTTCAACGCCTCTGAAAAGAATAGCAAAGGTGTATCACTAAATGATACGCTCATGGTTGGTCCAACTCTTCAGGCCGATTTACGTCATACGGTTTTAAGATGGAGAGTGCATTCAATAGGACTTGTTGCGGATATTATTAAAATGTACCGCCAAGTTAAGATAGCAGAAGAAGATGCTATGTTTCAGAGAATACTCTGGCGTGAAAGACCAGGTAAAGAACTCAAAGATTACGAGCTTGTGACCGTGACCTTTGGAACAGCTTCTGCGCCGTACCAAGCAGTCAAAACCTTACGTCAGATTGCAGTTGATGAAGGTAAAAATTATCCACTAGCTGCCGATAAGGTTTTAAATAGTTTTTATATGGATGATTTAATGACAGGATGTAATAGTGTAGAAGAGGGCATAGAAATATATAAGCAAATGAAAGGATTATTAGGAAGAGGTGGATTTACATTACAAAAGTGGAATAGTAACAGTCAGGAAATATTGCAGAAAATATGTGTAATTGAAAGAAATGAAGTTAAAAAACAAGCAGATCAAACTAAAACAACTGAACAAAAGGACAAAAGAATAGGGCAAAGGGATATTATACAGATCATTCAATTAGATAACAAAGAGTACAAAGAAGAGAAAGCGTTAGAAATTAAATTAGACGATACTATAAAAATATTGGGTCTTACCTGGAACCGCAACGAAGATACCTTTCAATACTCAGTGAATCTTCCACCGCTGACAACTGCACCTGTAACTAAAAGATTAATTATTTCTGACATAGCTAGATTGTTTGACCCACTAGGCTGGTTAGCTCCTAGTGTGGTTTTAGCAAAATCCTTCATCCAAAAATTATGGCTGGCAGGTGTTAGTTGGGATGAAGAACTAAGCACTGAATTAGCGAAAGAGTGGGGTACTTACCGCGAAGAGTTGTCACTACTTAGTAAAGTTCGGATACCTCGTTGGCTCGGCACTAAATCAACGGACGATCTTGAGCTACATGGTTTCAGTGACGCCTCTAACAAAGCATACTCAGCCGTTATTTACTTACGAATAGTAGATGTTGTAGGAAACATTCATATTTCGTTGTTAGTTGCAAAAACCAGAGTAGCTCCAGTCAAGCAAATTAGTATACCTCGTTTAGAGTTGTGTGGAGCAGTACTGCTGTCAAATCTTCTCATAGAAACAGCAGATGTCTTAAATATTTCTAGGGACAAAATCAAGGCTTGGACAGATTCCACTGTGGTGTTAGCTTGGCTTAATAGTCATCCAAGCAGATGGAAGACGTTTGTGGCCAATCGTACCTCTGAAATATTGACGACCATGCGGGCATCTCAATGATTTCATGTCAAAACAAAGGACAACCCAGCAGATTGCGCCTCAAGAGGAATATTACCTAGTGCACTGATAGATAATATTTTATGGTTTTCTGGACCACCGTTTCTCACAGTAAAAAATATAGTTTATAAAAGGCCAAATGATTTGAGTATTGACTTAGAGGAATCAACAAAAACACATATCGCAGTAGTTCCAGAGCGTTCAATGTTCGAGCGATATTCTTCGCTACAAAAATTAATCAGAGTTATTGCATATTGTAGAAGATTTTTAAAAAATAACACATTTAAGCAAAGTTATTTACAAAAGTTAGAAATCGATGCAGCTTTAGAATGTTGTATACGACAAACACAAAAACAAACATTTACAATAGAATATTTACAGTTACAGGACAAAGGCTATTTACAATTAAAATCTAGTAAGTTAAACTCACTGTGTCCATACCTTGATGATAAGAACGTAATCCGAGTTCGAGGTAGACTTGAAAAAGCTCAATTAAGTGAACAGACAAAACATCCAATAGTGCTACCAAACTCTTGTCACCTGACAACTCTCATAGTGGCAGATGCTCACTTAAAAACTCTGCACGGAGGTCCTCAGCTCATGTTAAATTATTTGAGGACAGCCTACTGGGTCATAGGAGTCAGAAATCTAGTCAAACATCATGTATACAAATGTGTAACCTGTGCTAAACATCGCGCTAGCGTCAAGAACCAAATGATGGGGTCTCTTCCAAAGGTTAGGTGTTCTCCAGCGCGACCGTTTCTGCATAGCGGGGTTGACTACGCTGGCCCTATAAATATTAGGACAACGAAGGGTCGCGGGCACCGTTCGTACAAGGGTTATATATGTCTGTTCGTGTGTATGGCTACCCGTGCTCTTCATCTCGAAGTAGTTAGTGACATGAGCACGCAGGCTTTTTTAGCTGCCTTCAGACGTTTTGTTTCTAGGCGAGGTCATTGTGCCAAAATGTGGAGCGACAATGGTACCACGTTTGTAGGTGCCTCCAGAGAGTTACAACATTTGTCATCTATTCAATCAGCCATAGCAGAACAACTCGAAGCCAACGGTACTGAGTGGCACTTCATTCCCCCTCATAGTCCTAATTTTGGTGGGCTTTGGGAAGCAGGGGTGAAGTCCACAAAGTTTCACCTCAAACGAGTCATCGGTAATGCTACGTTGACGTATGAGGAAATGAGCACACTCCTCAATCAAGTCGAGGCTTGTTTGAACTCACGTCCAATGAGTGTCATTAACGTTACTGATCCTGGTGAACTGTTGCCTTTAACTCCTGGACATTTTCTAATCGGAGAGCCGATAGTAAATGTACCAGATGATAGCTATGGGAGTACAAACGTCAGTTATTTAACAAGATGGCAATTTATTCAAAGGATGCTACAGTCATTCTGGAAACGTTGGTCTCAAGAATATTTGTCCAATCTTATGAACCGGTACAAATGGTCCTCACAAATTCCTGAACCTAAAATTGGAGACGTTGTTTTAATTAAAGAAGATGACTTGCCGCCAAGTCGTTGGTTGTTAGGTCGCGTAGTAGAGAAACATCCCGGTGCTGATAATATCACTCGTGTAGTCACCTTGCGCACTAAGGTCTCTACTATTAAAAGGCCAACATCCAAACTTTGTATTTTACCTGTTACAGCTCAATGATTTTTTATATTTTTGTTAAAAATTATTTTTTTCTCAAACTACATATTGTTATACAACCGTTTCTATATATTTAAAGGTTTTTATTTACAATGTTTATATTTTATGTATACAGCATGTAAAATGTTAATTTGTTAAAATGTTTTAGAATTTAGAACAAAACCTAGCTCAAATACTGCTTTACAAGTTCCGACCCAAAATGTAGTTCAAGAAGGACATTCCGTCAGTAATGTCCTTGGTGGGCGGTATGTTCACGTTGATGATTAAAAAGCGCCCATCAGGTCAAATACAATCATAATGTACAAAGTTGCAAAAAACATAACTAGATGGCGTTGACGTCGAAATAAAAGTCGCTATGGTTTCGTTACATCGATTTAGTTAGGTGATTGTGAATTTTATTAAATGTGTGCTTTTACCAGCTTAGAACAGTATACAGTTTAGTTGTTTTATTTCAACACCCAACCTTGCTAGTATAAACAAAAAGGTCAAAGTACTGGGTATCAACCTCGCTGTTCGGTGCTTAACATTCTGTTTTATCCGCTTTGATCTGTTTATCCCGTTTTTAGTTTATTTTGTATTGCCTCATTGTGTAAGTAGCATTCTATTAAGTTTGTATTTTTTCTTATATAGTGCATGTTAATTTAAGATTTTAATTGTAAATTAACTTTTTGTTTTTGAAAAGAGTATCCATGGAGTTTCTTGCCGGTCTCTTCCCCATAGGACCTACCCCTTTTGGAACCGTGCGCCTAGAGTCTCGACTTTTTAAAAGTGCCTGAAAAGGCCTACTTGAAATAAAAAACTTTGACTTTGACTTTGACGGGTCATCCCACCCCTTCTGTAGGGGGCGCCACCTAAAGTCGCCACCATGTGCGCCGGCAGATTCCCGCCGGGCCTCCCCCGGGACCCCCCGGGGGTCTCACCCGGCGGAGTACATGAAATTATGAAATGAAATGAAATTATTTATTTTGCAATTAGGATTTTTCAATCACTTTTACACGTCTTTTTAAAACTAGATGGGGTCGGCATTTCCTATGACTATCCCTGAGAAGAAACGCCGAAACAAACTCAGGGGTCAAATTCTATTTTAAAGTCCAGACAGATTGTAATGATGTAAGGGTTTATGTGAGACAAATATAGGATGGAATAGCCTTTTGAAGAAAGTGCCATAACTATTTGACTATTTGAGCTAACCTGTCGCAACAGAGTGCAAGCATGCATCAGTTATCGTGAGAATTAATGAAATTAAGAGCGTTCAGCCTAGATCTCACTCACATTTACAATGTATAGCGGTTATATATAAGAAATAATTTCAATTTAAACGACATTACAATATCAAAATAATGAAGTAAATAATATAATAATTAATGGCAAAAAATGTATATAAAAAAAAGAGGAAAGGCTAAAGAGCGGTTCAATCCCAAGCGTTTTTGTCATCTAAATAGTCCGAAATTTTATAGTATCCTTTTTTACAAAGTTAAGATTTAATTACAATTTTGAACTTCTTTAATGTTAAATTACGTATATCATTGGGAAGTTTATTGTAAAAGCGTATACATTGTCCCATGAACGAGTTGCTAATTCTGTGGAGGCGCGTAGCATGCACAGCAAGGTTGTGTTTATTCCTAGTATTCAAAGAATGAGTATCAGAGAGTTTGACAAAGTTAGAGATATTTTTATAAACATAAATTAAATTTTCAAATATATATTGTGACGCTACAGTTAGAATATTAATTTCCTTTCCTTATTACAGACCGGCGGAGTAGACGATCCACCGCGTGAGTAGTCGTAGTCATTCCTGCGGTAGAACAAGAACAACAACAAGAACTCCTGAACCTCTGTTGAACTGAAGATCGAAGTCAATGAAGCTAGAAGAACGTATTAGCTAGATCAGTGTAAATAAATCTTTGAAAGTGAATGTTTATATCACTACATAGTATAAAACAAAGTCGCTTTCTCTGTCCCTATGTCCCTTTGTATGCTTAAATCTTTGAAACTACGCAACGGATTTTGATGCGGTTTTTTTTAATAGATAGAGTTATTCAATAGGAAGGTTTATATGTATAATAACATCCATTAAATAGTGGAGAAGTACTGTTATTTTTGAGGTTTCTAATGTGATGTCGTAAATAATTACATTTTTTCCGCTTACATTGCAAACGCAGGCTGAACCCTACGAGTTTTATCAAAATAATGTACTAAGTATTGTACACATTGAAAAGGTCTACAGAAAAGTCCGTGATGGTATATGTCTATCTCTTATGGATAACCCACAATAACTTTTTTTTGTCATTTACTTTTTACGACAAATAATGGCTAATTTTCGAAGCGATTTTAACCAATACAGCATTAATCCTTAACCAATTAAATACCTTGAATACATTGTTCATTTAATATAGATCTATATGGCCCTTTACACCGTATGATGTAAGTGAATATTTTCGAAGATATTACAGATTTAAAAATTGCGGGACGTAGCGTTTGCGGCGGTACCGGCCGGCCGCCCGGTCCGGCAAGAGCGTGCCTATAAATAGCGCGTCTGAGGCCGCGGTTTTCCTCGGCTGGAGGCCCTTCTGGTCTCGCCATTTGCCCGGTTAAGCAGTAAAAGCTCCCTGAGCTAACTGCGAGAGACAACTCAAAAAAAAAAAAAAAAAACGCGGTTTTCCCTATAGCACTTTGAATTTAGCAGCGATCGGACGCGTTTATTATAAAAACGTGCTTTTCAGCGCGACAACGTATCAGTAATTATAAGTAAGTTACGATAAATAATTGTATGATAGTAGTTTTAAAATATAAATTATATTCTATTCTAAGGTTAATTTTTAAATCGCACTTATAGTAATTATAAGTACCTACATAAGGTGAGATAAGATTAGATTAAATAAAACCATAATTTATGGATTGCAATTTTATATTAAGATCTTGATTAAAATTTACAGTTAGATCAATTTAATATTAGGGAAATTATTTTCAAAAATCGTGATTTAAGGTGAGATATGTAAGTTCAGAAAACTGTATGTCGCTCTTTCAAGAGTGACCTCCAGAGAAAACATGTTTGTATTGTCTAATGACAAGAAAGCTGTGAACGTTGTTTATAAAGACACTAGCTTCCGCCCGCGGCTTCGCCCGCGTGTATTACGAACCCGTGCATATTTTCTGTCGTAGTGTCGTATCATCCTGTTACGTCGTGCATTTACGCGGCGCACCCCTGTAAAGCTCCCAGTCGGCAAGATTTTTTCCGACATCTTCAACTATCATCGTCATATTTCAGCCAATTTACACAAAATCTTAACAAATTATACACCTAAACCGTCCTCATGAATCACTCTATCTATTTTTGAAAACTACATGAAAATCCATTTAGTAGTTTTTGAGTTTATCGCGAACAGACAGACAGACGCGGCGGGGGACTTTGTTTTATAATATGCGCCGGCCCCCCGGCCGGTACCGCCGCAACCGCTATGTCCCTGCATTTTAAATCTCTATCTTCGAAAATATTCATTTAAATTACATGCTATAAAGGGCCATATTGATCTATATTAAATGCACAGTGTATTTAAGGTACTTAATTGGATAATGATTAATGCTGTATTGCTTAAAATCGCTTCGTAAATAAGCCATTATTTCTCGTAAAAGTAAAGGATAAAAAATGGTTATTGTGGGTTATCCCTAAGAGATAGATATATACCATCGCGTACTTTTTTGTAGACCTTTTTAAGGTGTATAATACTGTAGTACATTATTTTGATCTATCTCGTAGGGTTCAGCCAGCGTTTGCAATGTAAGCGCAAAAAAATGATTATATTTACGACTTCACATTAGAAACCTCTAAAATTATTAGTGTTTCTCTACTATATTATGCATGTTTTATACATATAAACCTTCCTCTTGAATCACTCTATCTATTAAAAAAAACCGCATCAAAATCCGTTGCGTAGTTTCAAAGATTTAAGCATACAAAGGGACATAGGGACAGAGAAAGCGACTTTGTTTTATACTATGTAGTGATTCTGTAATATGTTGTAAAAATAAAATAAATAGTTAAAAATGTAAAAAGTAAATAAGTAAAAATGTAGTGTATGAATTTAGATATTCAAAGATAGCAGGAAATCTTCATGGTATAGGGAAAGGGGGATTGTTTTACTCCAAATTTAACGCGTGCGGGCCACGGGCAGTAATGAATAAATCAAAACTACTGAATCGATTTTAATCACATAGGCTATATATTTTATACCCGTGCGAAGCCGGAGCGGGCCGCTATGTTTTTATATACAACGTTCACAGTTTTTCTGTAGTGTATTTAGTATCAGCATTGCAACCGTGCGAAGCCGGGGCGGGTCGCTAGTTTAAATAAATACGGCGAAGTGCCTTTCAACAATAATCTAGGTTTCATTGACCTCCTAACTGTAAGCCGCTTGAAATTTATATCTTGCCTTTACTTTAGCATATTTGTTTGACCACGCAAGTGTTAAATTTGACAATTTGTGGCTAAAAATACCGGCCACGCAGATAAGAACAAAAAATAAAGGTTGCATCTCCTTCTTTCATATGTGTTTCGTAATAAAGAGACCATCTACAGAGACCGAAACGACTATATTCAGGATTTACAAGAATACAACAACAACGAATTACAGACCAACTTAGAAGAAGCAAGTTTTTTAATAATAATAATAATATGTAATAACATTTATTTGCCAAAAAACATGGTATAAAAGGTCTTACAGTGAAAAGTGAGCAACATGTTTTGCTATTATATACACAGCCTGAAAATTTTACAAGTAGGTATTATTTACAATATTGATCAGAGATTGTATAGTTTAACTATTTAAAACTTTTATCCATGAACTCTTTTACGGAATAGAAATTATGTGTATTACCCATTCATACAATTTTTTTTATGTTGCTTCCAGTTTAAAGTTTTCCAATTGCTAGGTAATTAATTATATATACGTATACACACTGCTACGCAATTTTTATTATATTTTGTGGACCTAGGAATATTATTTAAAACAAGTCTATGTGGATCTCTTCTGTTTCTGGGATTAATATCATTAGCGGTTTTGAAAAGCTTTTTGTTTTTTGCTACAAACATACAAATCTCGTAAACATATTGTTGGGGGTATGTTCGTTCAGGATGTTAAATAAAGGTAGCCTTGAATATATATTACACTTTACTGTACCAAGTTATAAATACATGGGATTAAACTATCGACCTAACTGTACGGTTGCGGGGAGACGACTGCTGCGCCGCGCTAACACAATAGTGCGCCTGTGTATACAAAACTAATGCGTCAGCAGCGTCCCTACAATACTCCCCCCTTTTTTTTAAACAGAAAGAAAAAAATATAATCTCACGTTAAAGTTTCATTAGTTTCGATACATCATTCACATATAATTTAAAAGGTACTTGCTACATTGAGAGTAGAGTTACTCGAGTCACGAACAAACAAGGTTTCAGCACATTGTTTGCTCGTCACTTGATCGCTCTACCTGTTCAAGTTACATACAATGACATCACCTCATACAATAACAATTTGTAATGTAACAATAAAATAATTGTGTTTCACCGATTTTGTTATTTTATCACTTACTGTACTTTTAATTAAACCAAGTTGACTTACAGCAAACAATATGCCTCTCTTACGGGGCTTGATGTCTTGAAAGACGACAGATATTATGTGTGCTAAATCTTAAAACACTAATATAGTATCAATGCTTATGTTATACACTTAATATTATACCTAAATACATTACACTGAAATATGTCGTACCATTGGACTTAATAAAAAGTACGCGTACCTGAACGACACTTAACTCGCTGGGATGCCTATCACTGAATATATTATTCATAACGTGCTGACACGGGGTTCTGCCCAGTTGCTGTATGAGCTACCTGGGTCCCACGTCCCTGCTCTATACTGGAGATGACTTGTTCGACTACTTTACCCTTCACTTTTTTTCCGCATTTCCGGCCGACAATGAATAAACATGTTGCAATGATTAAACCGAGCACAATCACTGTTACCACACTATAATACTCTAGTTTTTTCTATTTCCGCTTGCGCGTGGTTATCCGCTCCATTTTGAGCAATTATAACTTCGGCGTTTTTAGACTGTTGTTTGCCCATGCTGCCAAAAATAGACATAAAATACAGGATCAACCGTCGTCCAAGGGAGGCAATCTTATAAAATGATGATATTTTATCTAATTCAGTGTATAATAATGTAACTATGCGTAATATGCTAATTATACATTACTTCAAATGTTCTTATTGTTTTATTCTACAAAACGCACCGGTGGCTTTACTGACCTGCCACTTCGTGTGGTGAGTGATGGATAAGTGATAAGCTTACTGTCTATTTTATTCTTATTACTACAATTGTATTCTTCCAAATTTTTATTTGATGCGAACGACTCTTCCCTTTCCCATTCTCTTAACGTATACGCTGGTTTCAATCTGTCTATTGATGTGTTAACTTGCCTGTGGGGAAGCTGTATTTTAAAAACTTTACTATTCCTACTTATGACTCTGTAAGAACCATCGTAAGTAGGTGTTAATGGTTTCTTAACTGCGTCGTTTCTTATGAATACATGACTACAACTACTTAAGTCTTTGTGAACAAATAGCTTCCGAGAATCGCTTGCGCTTCGTGACTTGGGACGGAGATTGTTTATAGTTTCTCTTAATCTTTCAACATACGTATAATCTGCAATAACGTACCTTGGGCTCGATTCGTTGTAAAATTCGCCTGGTAAGCGCAATGATTGGCCTAAAACTAACTCGGCTGCGCTTAGGCCTGTGTCACACCGGCTGGCAGCTCTCAGGCCCTAGCAAAACAGTGGGTAACTCGTCGTCCCACGATGTGTTTTCTAACAACCTGCTGGTCAAAACTACCTTTAACGAACGATGCCACCTCTCGATCATTCCGTTACTTTATGGATGGTATGGTGTAGTCCGAATCCTCTCGATTCCTAGCAACTTCAATAGTTTAGCAAAGAGTTCGCTTTCAAATTGTCTGCCCTGATCACTGGTTAGCCTACTCGGACTTCCGAACCTACAAATCCAGTTATCATACATGACTTTTGCTATTGTCTCGGCGGTAATGTCTTCCGTAGGTATAGCTTCCGGCCAGTGCGTAAAACGATCTATAATCGTGACGCAATACCTATTATTACGCCGCGTTATAGGCAGTGGGCCTACTGTATCCACGTGAATGTGATCGAAGCGTTCGCTTGGTTTAAATGTGCCTGTCTCTGTTATGACGTGACGACTTACCTTGCTCTTTTGACATTGTATACACGCTTGCGTCCATGTACCTACCTCTTTGTTCATGCCTGGCCAGAAAAATCGATTAACAATCATTTTACGAGTTGTTCTTACACCTGGGTGACTGATGTTGTGTATTGCTCTGAAAACTACCTTTCTGAATGAAAGTGGTACGTATGGCCTTATGTTACCGTTGGAGATATCGCAGTACACTCTTTTTTTAACGTCGGGAATGTGTATATGTTTCAACTGTACCTTGTTCGCACCGTCTGTGTTCCGTAGTAGTTGCGTAATTTGATCGTCCTTTTCCTGAGCCTTGGCGAGTTCTTCGTAATCTATTGCCGTTGGGCAAACAATAGTTTCTACACGCGATAACGCGTCAGCTACTGGGTTCTCACTTCCGTTGATATGTTGTATTTTGTTGGTATACTCGCTAATATACAATAACTGTCTAATTCGCCTAGGAGTCTCTTTACTTGAACTTACCTTTGCGAGTGCGTATGTTAATGGTTTGTGATCCGTATACACGATTAACTCTCGACCCTCTATCATACCCCTAAAATGCATGATGGACATGTATATGGCAAACAATTCCCTGTCATATGTACTATATCTCTTTTGTGCATCCGATAGCCTTTTGGAGAAATAACCCAGCGGTTTCCAAACGTTATCAACTCTCTGTTGCAATACTGCGCCTACGCAGGTATTGGAAGCGTCAGTTATTAACGACAACGTCACGTCTGATACCGGATGAGATAATGTTACAGCGCTTTGTAGGCTTACCTTACATTTCTCGTACGTGTTGACGGCTTCGGCATCCCATTCTATTTTAGTTTTGTCGGTTTTTTGAGTTATGCAAAAATTTATTGAGATACATATGAGATTCTGCCGCTTTCGGTAAATGCAATCTATAGAAATTTACCATTCCTAAGAAACGTCTCAATTCGTCAATTGTCTCTGGTTTGGGATAATCCCGGATGACCTTGATCTTGTCTGGCAGAGGGCTAATTCCGGCTGGCGTAACCTTGTATTCCAGGAAATCGACTTCCGCCAGTTCAAAAGAACTTTTACTGAGGTTTATGGTTAACCCAATACTGTGGAATCGCTCGAATACTTTTCTAACGTGTTCTCTGTGTATGACGTCATTTTTTGAAGCTATGATGACATCATCAATATAGCAGAATAGTGATGATTCAAACTCACCTCCTATGTTCTTGCCGATATTCTCGATTCCTCGCAAAACCGTGTTGTCCATAAATCTCTGGAACGTCTGCGCTGCATTCCTAAGGCCAAATGTCATGCGTAAAAATTCGAATAAACCGAACGGGGTTGTGATAGCAGTCTTCTCAATATCTTCTGGAGCTACCTCAATAAAATGATATGCTTTGTTAATATCAAGTTTTTTTTTTGGCGGGTAGTTGTACAGTACATAACTAAAAAACTTGCTCCAATTAAAAAAAATACATTTTAAATAGTTAAAGGCAATTTTTAGTGATTTAAATGCTATATTCTTCAATCTAAGTCTTTCTACCTACCGGGCAAGTGTTTCCCTTCTTTTATCTCACTATTTACAATTTTTCACCAACTTTCACCAACTGACTAGTCCACAAAACACTTCCAATGGAGTCCATCAAGGTTAACATCACTGATATGATGGATATGTTTAACAAGAGGATGATGGAATTTGAAGCTAAACTTCAGAAAGCACCTGCTGCCACTACTTCTGACACCTCCTGTTTGGCCACCGAGTTCTCTACATTCCGGAGTTTAATTGTGGAAGCGCTTGGAGCTCTTCAGCAACAGGTACAGCTGCTGTCCCGTAGTGTAGACGATCTGGAGATGCGTGGTCGCAGAAAAATGTTGTTGCTGCATGGAGTATCGGAGAAAGCCAAGGCGGAGACTGCTCAGGTTGTCACGCAAATCATTAGAGATCACTTCAAGATGGTTAACTTCTCGAGCAGTGATATCAAACGCTGCCACAGAATGGGACGAACCACTTCGCTCAAACCAAGGCCTATCGTCATCAAGCTGCATAATGTTGCTCAACGGGACACAATTTGGTTTGAAAAAACCAAACTTAAGGACACGGGTATCACGGTTCACCAAGGTACGACATGATCTCTTCATGGTTGCACGCGAGAAGTTCGGTGTCACTAACTGCTGGACAAAGGCGGGCTCTATGTTTGTCCTTGAGGCTAATGGCACGAAGCATCGAATAACTACCAATGTGGAGTTAAGCAGCATCGGACAGCAGCAGCCACAGCAGTCGCAGTCGCAACAGGACATCGTAACCATCACGCAGCCGGCTCCTGCAGTTGCTAAATTAAAGCGTGCCGCCGCTAGAAAATAACTTGTATTTTTCTTGTTTACGCTCAGCTACGTTTCCGTGAGTAGTACGCTCGGCTTCTTTCCTTTCTGTATTAACTATGTCCACCCTCATTCTTATTTCTTTCATTTTATATTTATAACAATAATTATGACAAACGCGGGTGCTTAATCGCCCGACATTCGTTTGTTGTATTGCTGTCAGCTGTCAGCCGTCATTAGTGTCATCTCTTTTAGTTACGTTTCGTTCCACGAATCTTTTTTTTTTTTCTTTTCTTTAGTTTGCTCTTTGACATTTGTTATCTTTGGCTAGAGCGAGTAGAAACATACGGCGCGGCGGCGGCGCCGCCCTCAACCTTTTCTATTATTTCCCTTTCTTATTCTTACTTGTTTTTCATTTGCCGTGCACGTTTTATTTTATTTCTTTACTAGCGACCCGCCCCGGCTTCGCACGGTTGCAATGCTGATACTAAATACACTACAGAAAAACTGTGAACGTTGTATATAAAAACATAGCGGCCCGCTCCGGCTTCGCACGGGTATAAAATATATAGCCTATGTGATTAAAATCGATTCAGTAGTTTTGATTTATTCATTACTGCCCGTGGCCCGCACGCGTTAAATTTGGAGTAAAACAATCCCCCTTTCCCTATACCATGAAGATTTCCTGCTATCTTTGGAATATCTAAATTCATACACTACATTTTTACTTATTTACTTTTTACATTTTTAACTATTTATTTTATTTTTACAACATATTACAGAATCACTACATAGTATAAAACAAAGTCGCTTTCTCTGTCCCTATGTCCCTTTGTATGCTTAAATCTTTGAAACTACGCAACGGATTTTGATGCGGTTTTTTTTAATAGATAGAGTGATTCAAGAGGAAGGTTTATATGTATAAAACATGCATAATATAGTAGAGAAACACTAATAATTTTAGAGGTTTCTAATGTGAAGTCGTAAATATAATCATTTTTTTGCGCTTACATTGCAAACGCTGGCTGAACCCTACGAGATAGATCAAAATAATGTACTACAGTATTATACACCTTAAAAAGGTCTACAAAAAAGTACGCGATGGTATATATCTATCTCTTAGGGATAACCCACAATAACCATTTTTTATCCTTTACTTTTACGAGAAATAATGGCTTATTTACGAAGCGATTTTAAGCAATACAGCATTAATCATTATCCAATTAAGTACCTTAAATACACTGTGCATTTAATATAGATCAATATGGCCCTTTATAGCATGTAATTTAAATGAATATTTTCGAAGATAGAGATTTAAAATGCAGGGACATAGCGGTTGCGGCGGTACCGGCCGGGGGGCCGGCGCATATTATAAAACAAAGTCCCCCGCCGCGTCTGTCTGTCTGTTCGCGATAAACTCAAAAACTACTAAATGGATTTTCATGTAGTTTTCAAAAATAGATAGAGTGATTCATGAGGACGGTTTAGGTGTATAATTTGTTAAGATTTTGTGTAAATTGGCTGAAATATGACGATGATAGTTGAAGATGTCGGAAAAAATCTTGCCGACTGGGAGCTTTACAGGGGTGCGCCGCGTAAATGCACGACGTAACAGGATGATACGACACTACGACAGAAAATATGCACGGGTTCGTAATACACGCGGGCGAAGCCGCGGGCGGAAGCTAGTGTCTTTATAAACAACGTTCACAGCTTTCTTGTCATTAGACAATACAAACATGTTTTCTCTGGAGGTCACTCTTGAAAGAGCGACATACAGTTTTCTGAACTTACATATCTCACCTTAAATCACGATTTTTGAAAATAATTTCCCTAATATTAAATTGATCTAACTGTAAATTTTAATCAAGATCTTAATATAAAATTGCAATCCATAAATTATGGTTTTATTTAATCTAATCTTATCTCACCTTATGTAGGTACTTATAATTACTATAAGTGCGATTTAAAAATTAACCTTAGAATCACTACATAGTATAAAACAAAGTCGCTTTCTCTGTCCCTATGTCCCTTTGTATGCTTAAATCTTTGAAACTACGCAACGGATTTTGATGCGGTTTTTTTTAATAGATAGAGTTATTCAATAGGAAGGTTTATATGTATAATAACATCCATTAAATAGTGGAGAAGTACTGTTATTTTTGAGGTTTCTAATGTGATGTCGTAAATAATTACATTTTTTCCGCTTACATTGCAAACGCAGGCTGAACCCTACGAGTTTTATCAAAATAATGTACTAAGTATTGTACACATTGAAAAGGTCTACAGAAAAGTCCGTGATGGTATATGTCTATCTCTTATGGATAACCCACAATAACTTTTTTTTGTCATTTACTTTTTACGACAAATAATGGCTAATTTTCGAAGCGATTTTAACCAATACAGCATTAATCCTTAACCAATTAAATACCTTGAATACATTGTTCATTTAATATAGATCTATATGGCCCTTTACACCGTATGATGTAAGTGAATATTTTCGAAGATATTACAGATTTAAAAATTGCGGGACGTAGCGTTTGCGGCGGTACCGGCCGGCCGCCCGGTCCGGCAAGAGCGTGCCTATAAATAGCGCGTCTGAGGCCGCGGTTTTCCTCGGCTGGAGGCCCTTCTGGTCTCGCCATTTGCCCGGTTAAGCAGTAAAAGCTCCCTGAGCTAACTGCGAGAGACAACTCAAAAAAAAAAAAAAAACGCGGTTTTCCCTATAGCACTTTGAATTTAGCAGCGATCGGACGCGTTTATTATAAAAACGTGCTTTTCAGCGCGACAACGTATCAGTAATTATAAGTAAGTTACGATAAATAATTGTATGATAGTAGTTTTAAAATATAAATTATATTCTATTCTAAGGTTAATTTTTAAATCGCACTTATAGTAATTATAAGTACCTACATAAGGTGAGATAAGATTAGATTAAATAAAACCATAATTTATGGATTGCAATTTTATATTAAGATCTTGATTAAAATTTACAGTTAGATCAATTTAATATTAGGGAAATTATTTTCAAAAATCGTGATTTAAGGTGAGATATGTAAGTTCAGAAAACTGTATGTCGCTCTTTCAAGAGTGACCTCCAGAGAAAACATGTTTGTATTGTCTAATGACAAGAAAGCTGTGAACGTTGTTTATAAAGACATTCTGTAATATGTTGTAAAAATAAAATAAATAGTTAAAAATGTAAAAAGTAAATAAGTAAAAATGTAGTGTATGAATTTAGATATTCCAAAGATAGCAGGAAATCTTCATGGTATAGGGAAAGGGGGATTGTTTTACTCCAAATTTAACGCGTGCGGGCCACGGGCAGTAATGAATAAATCAAAACTACTGAATCGATTTTAATCACATAGGCTATATATTTTATACCCGTGCGAAGCCGGAGCGGGCCGCTATGTTTTTATATACAACGTTCACAGTTTTTCTGTAGTGTATTTAGTATCAGCATTGCAACCGTGCGAAGCCGGGGCGGGTCGCTAGTAGCTCTTAAACCAATAAACTCTGATATGACATCTCCGCCCAATTCATCCTTAAAGAAACCAGGTATCTGTTTATTGCAATGTGGTATCCCATAAATATTGTTAATCTTAAAATTACTTGTATCAAAGTATTGAATATTATTTTTCATGTCTTCATAGAAATCTTTGGTACGTATTAAATATAAGAGACTATCGGTATCGGTATAACATAATTGAATGTTATTTTGGTATATTTTTTTCATTATGGAATAATGAAAATTATATAGGTGACTCTTTGCTAGTTCCAGTATCGTAAAGCCCATATATATTGGTCTAATTGGTCTAAAACTACTTTTGCCGGCTGTAATTGAATAGCAAAAATATTTTCAGAAATTATAGCAAGGTTTTTGAAATTGGGAGCGCCTATATACTTTTCAGCACCATTAATTTTGTTAGTTTTATTGAAGTCATCTTTCCATAAATTAACTAACTTAACATCAACTTGTTTTCTTTTATTTTGAATAGTTTTCCCAAATATTGAATTATTTTGCTTTTAAAAAAAATCCCTTTCAAAATCTGAAGTGGCTTTCTGTCTGAGTCGAGTATTTAAATTTATATATAGTTCTAAGATTTTTTTTTGTGTAAATGAAAGTATTCTATGAATTTTTAACACTACGATACCATTTTTTACGCACTTTTGCAAATGAATATGATGTATAACATATTTATATTTATCATAAAGATTAGCTATTAATTTACTAGTTTTACTGGAGCATAGGAGGAATTATTTTTTCTGCTGCAAATGGTAGATCAGAATGTTCATCGTGTATTGCAAAAGCATAATGAATATCTACTTCAAGTATATAACCTTCATCACTGTCTGATGAAATAGAGTTAATATTGAAATTGATAATTTCACTATCCGTAAGGAATCTAAAATTTCCGACCGGTAAACTTTGCATCATAGCATAACCATATAAATTTACACAATCTAAGTAAGCTAGGAAAGTATCAGGTTCTTGTTCATTATAATTTGGCAGGTATTTGTTATTAGCTTTTGCATACCTTAACGAGCACTGGGCTAACACTCCTCTGACGCCTTTTTCTAGCATTTCATACATTTCTATATCAAATAATAAGTCCAATTCAACTTGAGTAATTAATAACATAGCAGCCCAACTTAATGATGGTGATGAAACATAATGACAGGGATCTAGCCCATAGTGCTTTAAACTCATAGATCTAAATTTTTCAAAAATATCACATAATAATAGCACATCACATTTTAGATATAAATCAGTGTATTCTCCTATATTATTTATGCGAAATTTATTCCATACAGTTAATCATCATCATCATCATCATCATCATCAGCCAGAAGACGTCCACTGCTGAACGAAGGCCTCCTCCAAGGGAGGGATTTGCCGTAATCCCCACGCTTGGCAGGCGGATTGGGGATCGCAGTGGCTCACCGATTAGTGAGAGGACGCTGCTGCCCATCCTCCGGTGTCTGGCCGCAGTTTTAGGACGTACCCGGGTCACACATACAGTTACTGCATGATTATAATCTTCTTCTGATACAGTTTCGGATGTGAGTATACTATAGAATTTATTTCGATCAGGTTATTGTGTTTCTTCATATTTTTTCCAAGAGTTTACATATTCATAGCAATATACACCCTTTTTTAGACACAATCTCAGTAAATCTTCATCAATGAAAAATGATTTAGTTTTCGCTAAATTATCCAAACTAGAACTTAGAAAATTAAAAGAGTCAATAAATTTTAGTTGGACTGTGTTTTTAGAATCCAGAGGCACAAATTTACTGAAAGAAATATATTTTTCTTTGTTTTTTGGAATTAAATTTATGTAACCACATACTGAAGAAATTTCATTGATAAATAAATGGCTGTCATATCCAGAAAGATTATGAAATATAACTGGAATAAAATTACATGTTTTAGAATTTAGATTACATTTATTATGAGCTGGCCCTCGATATTTACCAGTGAAATGATCATGATCACGAACAACATGATCATCAGACGCAAATTTTTTTTTACACATATGACATTTCACGGCAGTTTTAAAGGAATGGTATTCTTCACTCGTCAATGGTAACATTTGTCTGTGCATTGACAAAATCTGATATAATCTTTGCGAGTCGTTGATAATTGACTCAACGAATTTTTTTGAACAATTTGGACCACGATATGATATTAAATTATTTAATTCAGGGTTAGACTCACAGCATCACTACATAGTATAAAACAAAGTCGCTTTCTCTGTCCCTATGTCCCTTTGTATGCTTAAATCTTTGAAACTACGCAACGGATTTTGATGCGGTTTTTTTTAATAGATAGAGTTATTCAATAGGAAGGTTTATATGTATAATAACATCCATTAAATAGTGGAGAAGTACTGTTATTTTTGAGGTTTCTAATGTGATGTCGTAAATAATTACATTTTTTCCGCTTACATTGCAAACGCAGGCTGAACCCTACGAGTTTTATCAAAATAATGTACTAAGTATTGTACACATTGAAAAGGTCTACAGAAAAGTCCGTGATGGTATATGTCTATCTCTTATGGATAACCCACAATAACTTTTTTTTGTCATTTACTTTTTACGACAAATAATGGCTAATTTTCGAAGCGATTTTAACCAATACAGCATTAATCCTTAACCAATTAAATACCTTGAATACATTGTTCATTTAATATAGATCTATATGGCCCTTTACACCGTATGATGTAAGTGAATATTTTCGAAGATATTACAGATTTAAAAATTGCGGGACGTAGCGTTTGCGGCGGTACCGGCCGGCCGCCCGGTCCGGCAAGAGCGTGCCTATAAATAGCGCGTCTGAGGCCGCGGTTTTCCTCGGCTGGAGGCCCTTCTGGTCTCGCCATTTGCCCGGTTAAGCAGTAAAAGCTCCCTGAGCTAACTGCGAGAGACAACTCAAAAAAAAAAAAAAAAAAACGCGGTTTTCCCTATAGCACTTTGAATTTAGCAGCGATCGGACGCGTTTATTATAAAAACGTGCTTTTCAGCGCGACAACGTATCAGTAATTATAAGTAAGTTACGATAAATAATTGTATGATAGTAGTTTTAAAATATAAATTATATTCTATTCTAAGGTTAATTTTTAAATCGCACTTATAGTAATTATAAGTACCTACATAAGGTGAGATAAGATTAGATTAAATAAAACCATAATTTATGGATTGCAATTTTATATTAAGATCTTGATTAAAATTTACAGTTAGATCAATTTAATATTAGGGAAATTATTTTCAAAAATCGTGATTTAAGGTGAGATATGTAAGTTCAGAAAACTGTATGTCGCTCTTTCAAGAGTGACCTCCAGAGAAAACATGTTTGTATTGTCTAATGACAAGAAAGCTGTGAACGTTGTTTATAAAGACACTAGCTTCCGCCCGCGGCTTCGCCCGCGTGTATTACGAACCCGTGCATATTTTCTGTCGTAGTGTCGTATCATCCTGTTACGTCGTGCATTTACGCGGCGCACCCCTGTAAAGCTCCCAGTCGGCAAGATTTTTTCCGACATCTTCAACTATCATCGTCATATTTCAGCCAATTTACACAAAATCTTAACAAATTATACACCTAAACCGTCCTCATGAATCACTCTATCTATTTTTGAAAACTACATGAAAATCCATTTAGTAGTTTTTGAGTTTATCGCGAACAGACAGACAGACGCGGCGGGGGACTTTGTTTTATAATATGCGCCGGCCCCCCGGCCGGTACCGCCGCAACCGCTATGTCCCTGCATTTTAAATCTCTATCTTCGAAAATATTCATTTAAATTACATGCTATAAAGGGCCATATTGATCTATATTAAATGCACAGTGTATTTAAGGTACTTAATTGGATAATGATTAATGCTGTATTGCTTAAAATCGCTTCGTAAATAAGCCATTATTTCTCGTAAAAGTAAAGGATAAAAAATGGTTATTGTGGGTTATCCCTAAGAGATAGATATATACCATCGCGTACTTTTTTGTAGACCTTTTTAAGGTGTATAATACTGTAGTACATTATTTTGATCTATCTCGTAGGGTTCAGCCAGCGTTTGCAATGTAAGCGCAAAAAAATGATTATATTTACGACTTCACATTAGAAACCTCTAAAATTATTAGTGTTTCTCTACTATATTATGCATGTTTTATACATATAAACCTTCCTCTTGAATCACTCTATCTATTAAAAAAAACCGCATCAAAATCCGTTGCGTAGTTTCAAAGATTTAAGCATACAAAGGGACATAGGGACAGAGAAAGCGACTTTGTTTTATACTATGTAGTGATTCTGTAATATGTTGTAAAAATAAAATAAATAGTTAAAAATGTAAAAAGTAAATAAGTAAAAATGTAGTGTATGAATTTAGATATTCCAAAGATAGCAGGAAATCTTCATGGTATAGGGAAAGGGGGATTGTTTTACTCCAAATTTAACGCGTGCGGGCCACGGGCAGTAATGAATAAATCAAAACTACTGAATCGATTTTAATCACATAGGCTATATATTTTATACCCGTGCGAAGCCGGAGCGGGCCGCTATGTTTTTATATACAACGTTCACAGTTTTTCTGTAGTGTATTTAGTATCAGCATTGCAACCGTGCGAAGCCGGGGCGGGTCGCTAGTATGTAATAAGCAAAACAAGTGGCTTCATGAATTTGAATGTTTTCAATATACTGACTTTTACTTTTATCTGAATATTCACGTAATAAGCTTTCAAAATCTCCGTAAATGACGATTGGAACTCTTTGAGTTTTTTGATAATTTGAAAATCTAAGTTTACTATTTTCTTCAGGAAGAACGGTTTGCAATCTACCACAATTATGATTATTTAGTTTTTCCTGTGTTTTAAAATAGAAAAATACTCTTCACATAGATGAATCTTAGATTTGTGTTTTGTAAGTTGACTGCGAACAATTTTTTCAAGGTTTTTAATTAAGCAGAAATGATTCTTACCATTCTTGCTAATAAATAATAAGTTTACATGATTTAACTTTCGCAGTTTAGTTTTGTATAATGGACCCGTTATAGTATTGTTTTTTTCCAAACCATAAATGTTCACACTTATATTAAAATTATGTTGTTCAAACCATTTTATATCTTCAAATGTTGGGGGAAAAGACATTCCGTTAGTATTTAAGATCTTAGAATAATGCGGATAAGATGAAACTCTATTAGGATTATTTTTAGCTGGATACATATGAGCAATGATACACCAAAGAAAACAATGGTTATCTGTATTCTGAATATTAAGACATGCCTTCATATTGTTAATTCTCAAAGGTAAAGCAATGTAACTTCCTGCTTTCAAAGGATTGTATTTTGCAATATTCATTTCTAAATGGCTTATTTTCTCTATAGTCCAACCAGATTCTGATAATTCAAGCTCTAAGCATTTACATATTAATCGTTGTGTGCAATCTTTGTATAAAGATATAATATCTGTACTCTGATTCATTATAGAATATTTAGTATTAAAAGACTTTAGAGATAGTTCTTCATTCTTAGGAAGT
Source organism: Shargacucullia verbasci (assembly GCA_947562105.1). NCBI lineage: Eukaryota > Metazoa > Arthropoda > Insecta > Lepidoptera > Noctuidae > Shargacucullia > Shargacucullia verbasci. Next base: position 15,213,624 of record OX387281.1, on the reverse strand, counting down.
AAATATAGCACAAAAATTTCAAAGTTTATCTTTAATGATTTATGTTTTTGTAATAATGGTTGTAATAAATTATAAATGGTGTTGAATACATTAGATAAAAATAATTCAGGTGTTATTATTTCATTAGTTTGAGGATTTATTTTGTAGCTAGCTATTTTGTCTTCGAAAGCACTGGCTATCAGCTGAACATTTTGGTATTCAGTACGAAGTAAACAATTTGTTTTATTTTTGTCACTTTTCTTATGTGATGAATACTTTGACTTTGAGACATGTAACTGACAACTATGACAGAATTTCATTTTTGTAAAGAATAGAGCACGATATTAATACTTGTCAATCTCGATAACTAGAATGTTATATTACTTTGAGCTTTTACTTTTAAATTTCATTGTATAAATAATATATAGATATTTGAATTTCAGAGTTTCATGATTTCTGAGCAATATTGAAATATCAGAGTTTTTGTAAATTTTTGGTTTAGATCTGTAAGAAAGGTAAACAGCGTAAAAGTAAATTATTATGATGAATATTTAATATGCTTGATTTCTAGATATTTGAATTTCATAATTTCAATTGTAAAGAATAGAACACGATATTAATACTTGTCAATCTCGATAACTAGAATGTTATATTACTTTTAAATTTTACATAACACATAACATAGCATCACGCCTGTATTCCCCGAAGGGTTAGGCAGAGGTATACTATTGTACACCCACGTTTCGCCGATGCTGTTTTTGAGTCCCATGTAATAGGGGGCGAGCCTATTGCCATCTTCCGGGCACAGTTCCAGGCTCCGTGCTGCTACTGAGAATTTCAATACAGAAAAACCCAATAACACTTTGCCCGACCCGGGAATCGAACCCAGGACCTCACGCTCAGCAGTCGCGCTTACGACCACTAGACCAATGAGGCAGTCGTATTTTATTGTATAAATAATGTATAGATATTTGAAATTTTAGTTTCATGATTTCTGAGCAATATTGAAATATCAGAGTTTTTGTAAATTTTTGGTTTAGATCTGTAAGAAAGGTAAACAGCGTAAAAGTAAATTATTATGACGAATATTTAATATGCTTGATTTCTAGATATTTGAATTTCATAATTTCAAAATTTTCAAAATATTGAAATAGCAGAGATACAGAGTTTAATAAATGTTTGGCTAGACCTGTGAAGTAACACAATGCATTATATTGTAATATCATACAGAAAAAAGGGTCTATAGGTTCTAAATTCAAATCTGAAGAAGATAAGTGCTACAAACGTACACGTATAATAAAAAATAAAATAATCGCTGCTACAAAATATAGAATAACAAGTTACTGTTATTAGAAAACGTTTGATGGTTACAATATACCGAGACTTTATATTTGGATATAGGATTAACTAATCCGGTAATACCTTCTCAATTCCTATTTTTTTTTTTTTTTTTTTATGTCATAGGCGGCAAACGAACAGACGGATCGCCTGATGGTAAGCGATTAACGTCGCCCATGGACACCCGCAACACCGGAGAAGTCACAAGTGCGTTGCCGGCCTTTTAAGAAGGAGTACGCTCTTTTCTTGAAGGTTTGAAGGTCGTATTGGTCCGGAAATACCTCAGGCGACAGTTCATTCCACAGTTTTGTTGTGCGAGGCAGAAAGTTTCTAGAGAAACGCACAGTTGTGGACTGCCAACCATCTAAATGATGGTGATGGAACTGCTGTCGCGTAGAACGATGGCGGAAAGAGGCGGCAGGGATCAGTCCGAACAATTCCTCGGAGCACTCCCCATAGTATAGACGATAAAAGATGCATAGAGAGGCCACATCTCTACGCAGCGCCAAGGGGTCAAGCCTGTTTGAAATATCTTGGCTGTCGACGATTCAAATCGCTCTCCGTTGGATGCGGTCCAGAGGGAGAAGCTGATACTGGGATGCCCCTGCCGAGAGATGAGAACAGTATTCCATATGGGGTCGGACCTGCGCCTTTTAAAGTTGTAGGCGGTGGGTCGGAGTGAAATACCGTCTCGATCTATTGAGCACGCCAAGCTTCTTCGAGGCTAACTTAGCCTTACCCTCTTAATGGCCGCGGAACTGGACTTCGCTCGATATGTCGACACCAAGTATTCCAATATTGGCTGACGTGGTTAAGGGGGTGCTTTCAAAACGAGGAGATACGACCAACGGTAGTTTTTTTGCGGTGAGTACGCAAACTTGTGTCTTTGTGGGGTTAAATTGGACCAAGTTAAGTCTACCCCAATCTGAGACTTTCTCCAAAGAGGTCTCAATTTCAGACACAAGTTTATTTCGGCTCTCGATGACGTTTTCCCGAGAAATGTTAGCGCGGCCGGTATAGAAAGCATCGCCTGTGCTGTCATCCGCATAACAATGAGTGCCGCTGATTTGCAACATGTCATTGATATGGAGGAGGAACAGAGTAGGCGATAGCACACAGCCTTGAGGGACACCAGCATTTACAAACATAGAGTCAGAGCATTCACCGTCGACTACGACCTTTATGCTTCTGTCTGCAAGAAAGCTGGTGACCCATTCGCATAGTTTCTCGGGAAGCCCATAAGAGGGGAGTTTTGAAAGAAGCGCTTTGTGCCAGACCCGATCGAAGGCCTTCGCTATGTCCAAACTGACCGCCAAGGCTTCTCCCTTAGTCTCGATCGCCTGTGCCCAACGATGTGTCAGGTATACCAGAAGATCACCAGCTGACCGACCCTTACGAAAGCCGTACTGCTGGTCACTAAGCAGCTGATGATCCTCTAAGAACCGAAGGAGCTGGCAGTTGATAATGGACTCCATTATCTTCGAGAAAAGGGAGGTTATGGCTATTGGTCTGTAGTTGGACGGATTTGAGCGGTCGCCTTTTTTAGGGATCGGGTGGACCAATGCTGTCTTCCATGATGTCGGGACTATGCCAGAAGAGTAAGAGAGCCGAAAAAGACGTGTTAAAACTGGTGCCAACTCTGGAGCGCACATCTTCAACACAATAGGAGGGATTCCATCAGGCCCACTCGACTTATGGATATCAAGGGATAGAAGTGCTAAACGCACTGCGCGTTGGTGGAACCGGATATCCGGCATACAGCCCTCAACTGCGGTATGGTAGGCGGCTCTTTTCCCCCGTCATCCAAGGTCGAGTTGGACGCAAAGAGTTTGCCCAGAAGATCGGCTTTCTCCTTTGCATCGTGGTCCAACGAATCATTTCCCATGTGTAGAGGTGGAAATGAAGCAAGAGTAAACAAAAATAACATATAGTGCAATTCAGAAAAGATTTGAAGGATATAATATAGGTTTTATGTTTGCATACTCTTGCTTAGCAGCGCTAACTAAGCCAGTAAGAGCTTTCCATACCGGACCGTTGTCGTCATGTGATGAGCGAAGTATGAAAAGCGCTCGCTTCCAACGATTAGCGGCAAGTGTCTCTGCTTCCTTGCTGTTGTAGACACGCAGCTCTACATAAAACTGACCGCTGCGAGTAGGATCACGCTGCAGGGTGTACCCGTAACCCACGCGTCGTGCTAGATAACTTCTTAGAGCAGCAGCTCTAACAGGCCCCGCTCCGTCGTCCTGAAAATATAATAAAATTATTAATTTAATTAAACAGCGTAGCAAAATTCCATTAAAAGTTTACTGTTAGGTTACTAAACTCACTCTATAAAATACTAATCTCATCATCACTATCATCACTATCACTACATAGTATAAAACAAAGTCGCTTTCTCTGTCCCTATGTCCCTTTGTATGCTTAAATCTTTGAAACTACGCAACGGATTTTGATGCGGTTTTTTTTAATAGATAGAGTTATTCAATAGGAAGGTTTATATGTATAATAACATCCATTAAATAGTGGAGAAGTACTGTTATTTTTGAGGTTTCTAATGTGATGTCGTAAATAATTACATTTTTTCCGCTTACATTGCAAACGCAGGCTGAACCCTACGAGTTTTATCAAAATAATGTACTAAGTATTGTACACATTGAAAAGGTCTACAGAAAAGTCCGTGATGGTATATGTCTATCTCTTATGGATAACCCACAATAACTTTTTTTTGTCATTTACTTTTTACGACAAATAATGGCTAATTTTCGAAGCGATTTTAACCAATACAGCATTAATCCTTAACCAATTAAATACCTTGAATACATTGTTCATTTAATATAGATCTATATGGCCCTTTACACCGTATGATGTAAGTGAATATTTTCGAAGATATTACAGATTTAAAAATTGCGGGACGTAGCGTTTGCGGCGGTACCGGCCGGCCGCCCGGTCCGGCAAGAGCGTGCCTATAAATAGCGCGTCTGAGGCCGCGGTTTTCCTCGGCTGGAGGCCCTTCTGGTCTCGCCATTTGCCCGGTTAAGCAGTAAAAGCTCCCTGAGCTAACTGCGAGAGACAACTCAAAAAAAAAAAAAAAAAACGCGGTTTTCCCTATAGCACTTTGAATTTAGCAGCGATCGGACGCGTTTATTATAAAAACGTGCTTTTCAGCGCGACAACGTATCAGTAATTATAAGTAAGTTACGATAAATAATTGTATGATAGTAGTTTTAAAATATAAATTATATTCTATTCTAAGGTTAATTTTTAAATCGCACTTATAGTAATTATAAGTACCTACATAAGGTGAGATAAGATTAGATTAAATAAAACCATAATTTATGGATTGCAATTTTATATTAAGATCTTGATTAAAATTTACAGTTAGATCAATTTAATATTAGGGAAATTATTTTCAAAAATCGTGATTTAAGGTGAGATATGTAAGTTCAGAAAACTGTATGTCGCTCTTTCAAGAGTGACCTCCAGAGAAAACATGTTTGTATTGTCTAATGACAAGAAAGCTGTGAACGTTGTTTATAAAGACACTAGCTTCCGCCCGCGGCTTCGCCCGCGTGTATTACGAACCCGTGCATATTTTCTGTCGTAGTGTCGTATCATCCTGTTACGTCGTGCATTTACGCGGCGCACCCCTGTAAAGCTCCCAGTCGGCAAGATTTTTTCCGACATCTTCAACTATCATCGTCATATTTCAGCCAATTTACACAAAATCTTAACAAATTATACACCTAAACCGTCCTCATGAATCACTCTATCTATTTTTGAAAACTACATGAAAATCCATTTAGTAGTTTTTGAGTTTATCGCGAACAGACAGACAGACGCGGCGGGGGACTTTGTTTTATAATATGCGCCGGCCCCCCGGCCGGTACCGCCGCAACCGCTATGTCCCTGCATTTTAAATCTCTATCTTCGAAAATATTCATTTAAATTACATGCTATAAAGGGCCATATTGATCTATATTAAATGCACAGTGTATTTAAGGTACTTAATTGGATAATGATTAATGCTGTATTGCTTAAAATCGCTTCGTAAATAAGCCATTATTTCTCGTAAAAGTAAAGGATAAAAAATGGTTATTGTGGGTTATCCCTAAGAGATAGATATATACCATCGCGTACTTTTTTGTAGACCTTTTTAAGGTGTATAATACTGTAGTACATTATTTTGATCTATCTCGTAGGGTTCAGCCAGCGTTTGCAATGTAAGCGCAAAAAAATGATTATATTTACGACTTCACATTAGAAACCTCTAAAATTATTAGTGTTTCTCTACTATATTATGCATGTTTTATACATATAAACCTTCCTCTTGAATCACTCTATCTATTAAAAAAAACCGCATCAAAATCCGTTGCGTAGTTTCAAAGATTTAAGCATACAAAGGGACATAGGGACAGAGAAAGCGACTTTGTTTTATACTATGTAGTGATTCTGTAATATGTTGTAAAAATAAAATAAATAGTTAAAAATGTAAAAAGTAAATAAGTAAAAATGTAGTGTATGAATTTAGATATTCCAAAGATAGCAGGAAATCTTCATGGTATAGGGAAAGGGGGATTGTTTTACTCCAAATTTAACGCGTGCGGGCCACGGGCAGTAATGAATAAATCAAAACTACTGAATCGATTTTAATCACATAGGCTATATATTTTATACCCGTGCGAAGCCGGAGCGGGCCGCTATGTTTTTATATACAACGTTCACAGTTTTTCTGTAGTGTATTTAGTATCAGCATTGCAACCGTGCGAAGCCGGGGCGGGTCGCTAGTAATAATAATAAATCAGGACACCTTTTTACACACAAGCTAATTAATTAAATTAATTAGCTTGTGTTATGGGTGCTAACACAACTGATAAACTACATATAATTTACATAATATATATTTATAAATACATATTATAACACCCAGACCACAGCTAACAAGCATGCTCATCGCACAAATGTCAACCGACCGTACCGGGAATCGAACCCAGGACCCTCAGTTCGGCAGTCCGGCATGGTGACCATTGCGCCGAGGGGGTCGTCAAATAAAAACCTCAATTTATAAACCTTCACTACATAGTATAAAACAAAGTCGCTTTCTCTGTCCCTATGTCCCTTTGTATGCTTAAATCTTTGAAACTACGCAACGGATTTTGATGCGGTTTTTTTTAATAGATAGAGTTATTCAATAGGAAGGTTTATATGTATAATAACATCCATTAAATAGTGGAGAAGTACTGTTATTTTTGAGGTTTCTAATGTGATGTCGTAAATAATTACATTTTTTCCGCTTACATTGCAAACGCAGGCTGAACCCTACGAGTTTTATCAAAATAATGTACTAAGTATTGTACACATTGAAAAGGTCTACAGAAAAGTCCGTGATGGTATATGTCTATCTCTTATGGATAACCCACAATAACTTTTTTTTGTCATTTACTTTTTACGACAAATAATGGCTAATTTTCGAAGCGATTTTAACCAATACAGCATTAATCCTTAACCAATTAAATACCTTGAATACATTGTTCATTTAATATAGATCTATATGGCCCTTTACACCGTATGATGTAAGTGAATATTTTCGAAGATATTACAGATTTAAAAATTGCGGGACGTAGCGTTTGCGGCGGTACCGGCCGGCCGCCCGGTCCGGCAAGAGCGTGCCTATAAATAGCGCGTCTGAGGCCGCGGTTTTCCTCGGCTGGAGGCCCTTCTGGTCTCGCCATTTGCCCGGTTAAGCAGTAAAAGCTCCCTGAGCTAACTGCGAGAGACAACTCAAAAAAAAAAAAAAAAAACGCGGTTTTCCCTATAGCACTTTGAATTTAGCAGCGATCGGACGCGTTTATTATAAAAACGTGCTTTTCAGCGCGACAACGTATCAGTAATTATAAGTAAGTTACGATAAATAATTGTATGATAGTAGTTTTAAAATATAAATTATATTCTATTCTAAGGTTAATTTTTAAATCGCACTTATAGTAATTATAAGTACCTACATAAGGTGAGATAAGATTAGATTAAATAAAACCATAATTTATGGATTGCAATTTTATATTAAGATCTTGATTAAAATTTACAGTTAGATCAATTTAATATTAGGGAAATTATTTTCAAAAATCGTGATTTAAGGTGAGATATGTAAGTTCAGAAAACTGTATGTCGCTCTTTCAAGAGTGACCTCCAGAGAAAACATGTTTGTATTGTCTAATGACAAGAAAGCTGTGAACGTTGTTTATAAAGACACTAGCTTCCGCCCGCGGCTTCGCCCGCGTGTATTACGAACCCGTGCATATTTTCTGTCGTAGTGTCGTATCATCCTGTTACGTCGTGCATTTACGCGGCGCACCCCTGTAAAGCTCCCAGTCGGCAAGATTTTTTCCGACATCTTCAACTATCATCGTCATATTTCAGCCAATTTACACAAAATCTTAACAAATTATACACCTAAACCGTCCTCATGAATCACTCTATCTATTTTTGAAAACTACATGAAAATCCATTTAGTAGTTTTTGAGTTTATCGCGAACAGACAGACAGACGCGGCGGGGGACTTTGTTTTATAATATGCGCCGGCCCCCCGGCCGGTACCGCCGCAACCGCTATGTCCCTGCATTTTAAATCTCTATCTTCGAAAATATTCATTTAAATTACATGCTATAAAGGGCCATATTGATCTATATTAAATGCACAGTGTATTTAAGGTACTTAATTGGATAATGATTAATGCTGTATTGCTTAAAATCGCTTCGTAAATAAGCCATTATTTCTCGTAAAAGTAAAGGATAAAAAATGGTTATTGTGGGTTATCCCTAAGAGATAGATATATACCATCGCGTACTTTTTTGTAGACCTTTTTAAGGTGTATAATACTGTAGTACATTATTTTGATCTATCTCGTAGGGTTCAGCCAGCGTTTGCAATGTAAGCGCAAAAAAATGATTATATTTACGACTTCACATTAGAAACCTCTAAAATTATTAGTGTTTCTCTACTATATTATGCATGTTTTATACATATAAACCTTCCTCTTGAATCACTCTATCTATTAAAAAAAACCGCATCAAAATCCGTTGCGTAGTTTCAAAGATTTAAGCATACAAAGGGACATAGGGACAGAGAAAGCGACTTTGTTTTATACTATGTAGTGATTCTGTAATATGTTGTAAAAATAAAATAAATAGTTAAAAATGTAAAAAGTAAATAAGTAAAAATGTAGTGTATGAATTTAGATATTCCAAAGATAGCAGGAAATCTTCATGGTATAGGGAAAGGGGGATTGTTTTACTCCAAATTTAACGCGTGCGGGCCACGGGCAGTAATGAATAAATCAAAACTACTGAATCGATTTTAATCACATAGGCTATATATTTTATACCCGTGCGAAGCCGGAGCGGGCCGCTATGTTTTTATATACAACGTTCACAGTTTTTCTGTAGTGTATTTAGTATCAGCATTGCAACCGTGCGAAGCCGGGGCGGGTCGCTAGTTAAATGATAAATTATATTTATTTTTGCAAATAGGTTGAAATCAACACTTTTACACGTCAATACATTTTTTTTCCAAAACGAGATGAGGTCGGCATTTCCTAACTGACTACCTTGAGAAGAAACGTCGAAACAAACTCAAGGGTCATAGTCTCTTTTAAGGTCCAGACATAAAAATAAATTATATACTAATGTATGAGCAATTAAGGTTTGTGTCTGAAAGTGTCATACAAGTTTGAATGGACCTGTCCAATCAGGTATACTTTAGGTAAAATATCAGTTTATTAAATTTAATGATGATGCTTAATTAAGTATGTTTTGTTAGTCAATCATACAGAAACAGCTTGGATGACAAATTGCATTCAAATGTATCTGGATTGACTAAGCATACTTTGTAGCAATGACCGATGCGATATTCATGAGGTCAAAGCCATGATCTAAAATCAATATGATAAGCTTAAGATTCTCTCACTCCTTACCTCTCTCGCTCCTCACACTTTCGCACTTAAGTTATAAAATGACTGTGATCAAATAATAAGTATAAATAAACTCGTAGTGAGAAAGAAATGACTAATGTAAATGCTGTATGTTATATCATTTTTAGTTTACAACGACATACAAAGATGAGTTATAAACTGATAGCGCAATTGAGTTGGTTCTTTAACTTAATATTCTTGTTTATATTGCTCGCTGTATCAGTTCAGCGTGTAATGATACACAATACCTATGTTATAAATCATATCGTTGGTAGTCTCATTAGTCATCGCTCGATAAAAACAATTGGGGATTCTGATTCCAGAATCCCCAATTATACCCTACTCAGGATGACGCATTTATCCTTAACAACCATTATTTGTTTTGGAATGTGCAGGTGTGAGGCTACCATCACAACAGGATGACGCATCTATCCTAACAACCATTATTCACTTTTTTTTTTTTTTTATGAGTTGTCTCTCGCAGTTAGCTCAGGGAGCTTTTACTGCTTAACCGGGCAAATGGCGAGACCAGAAGGGCCTCCAGCCGAGCAAATTATATAATACTAAGCTAACCTCGGCTTAGGGCGTTGCTGGGGGGCAGACAAGAGAGGACTTGCTGGATCTGATTGTGATTATTTAGGGACATTTGATTTATCACTACTGGCACGTAACGTACAATCATAGCGCAGATTTTAAAGAATATGTAAAAAGATATTCAAAAATATTTAAACGAGCCTGTTCCTTAGCCAAGTCAATACATTTAAAAAACAAGATAAAAGTATCCAGTAACAAAATCAGAACTACATGGAATATTATTAATTCTGAAACGGGAAGATCCACAGTACGTAGCCGCGATTTCCATTTGAAAATTAACGACATAGATATTAGGGGGGACATGGAGGTGGCAACTGAGTTTGAAAATTTCTTTACTAATATTCCGATTTTAACAACCAAAACTCTCTTGTCTTCTTCCACTTCCGCTTATACTATACTAAAACAAAGCGTATCTGAATGTAGCACACCTTTTGAATTTTCAGTTGTTAATGCGAAAGATATTAAAGAATCATTTAAAAGTCTTGATGTAAAGAAAACTGCAGACCTTTGGGGACTGTCAGTACGAACTATCTCGTCCATAATTGACGTAATTTCACCTTATTTGGCAACCGTGTTCAATTCTTGTATTGCATCTGGTGTATTTCCTGACTTGATGAAACAAAGTAAAGTAATACCACTGTTCAAATCTGGTAGTTCTACGGATCCCACAAATTTTCGGCCTATTTCAATTCTATGAAATTGAAATGAAATTATTTATTTTTTGCAATTAGGATTTTTCAATCACTTTTACACGTCTTTTTTAAACTAGATGGCGTCGGCATTTCCTATGACTATCCCTGAGAAGAAACGCCGAAACAAACTCAGGGGTCAAAGTCTATTTTAAAGTCCAGACAGATTGTAATGATGTAAAGGTTTATGTGAGACAAATATAGGGTGGAATAGCCTTTTGAAGAAGGTGCCATAACTATTTGAGCTAACCTGTCGCAACAGAGTGCAAGCATGCATCAGTTATCGTGACAATTAATGAAATGAAGAGCGCTCAGCCTAGATCTCACTCACATTTACAATGTATAGCGGTTATATATAAGAAATAATTTCAATTTAAACGACATTACAATATCAATATAATGAAGTAAATAATATAATAATTAATGGCAAAAATTGTATATAAAAAAAAAGGAAAGGCTAAAGAGCGGCTCAATCCCAAGCGTTTTTGTCATCTAAATAGTCCGAAATTTTATAGTATCCTTTTTTACAAAGTTTAGATTTAATTACAATTTTGAACTTCTTTAATGTTAAATTACGTATATCATTGGGAAGCTTATTGTAAAAGCGTATACATTGTCCCATGAACGAGTTGCTTATTCTGTGGAGGCGCGTAGCATGTACAGCAAGGTTGTGTTTATTCCTAGTGTTCAAAGAATGAGTATCAGACAGTTTGACAAAGTTCGAAATATTTTTATAAACATATATTAAATTTTCAAAAATATATTGTGATGCTACAGTTAGAATATTAATTTCCTTAAATCTGTGTCTCAGCGACACCCTTGGACCAAGATTATAAATAGCTCGGACAGCCCTTTTCTGCAAGACGAATATAGTATTGATATCTGCAGAGTTTCCCCAGAGGAGGATGCCGTAAGTCATAACGCTATGAAAATAACTGAAATAAACTATTCTGGCTGTATCCACATCAGTTAAGTGCCGAATTTTTTTGACAGCAAACGCGGCAGAACTAAGCCTACCCGATAATTTGTTTATTTGCGGGCCCCATTGCAGTTTGGCGTCTATAGTGATGCCTAGAAAAACAGTCGAATCCACAATGTCCAGTTCCACTCCATTCAATTTAACATTGATTGGTACTTGTCGGACATTGGGCGTTGAAAATTTAAGACATTTGGTTTTTTTCTCATTAAGGAGAAGATTATTAACATTGAACCAATGAACTACATGAGATAGTGCAACGTTAACTTCGCGAAAATCTAGTAATTGTCGTCGAATTTTAAATATTAGGGAAGTATCATCCGCGAACAATACTACCTCGTGATTATCCCGTACGTAATATGGCAAGTCATTAATATAAACTAGAAACAAAAATGGACCTAGAATTGAACCCTGCGGGACGCCCATGGTGACCTCAGATCCCGAAGATCTCTTGCCATTAATATCGACCCTCTGAATTCTATTGCTTAAATACGAAGTCAAGAAGTCGAGAGCCTTGTTCCTTATGCCGTAGTGGTATAATTTCCTGATGAGTGTATAATGGTGTACGCAATCGAAAGCCTTTGATAAATCGCAGAATATGCCAAGAGCATCTTGCGAGTCTTCCCAGGCATCGAATATATGTTTCAGCAATTCCACGCCCGCATCTGTCGTTGAACGTCCCCTTGTGAAGCCAAACTGCTTTTTATGAAGTAGGTTGTGTCTATTAAAATGTCTTAACATCTGATTTAAAATCAATTTTTCGAAAATTTTACTCAAAGTGGGTAAAAATTTTAAATCAGATGTTAAGACATTTTAATAGACACAACCTACTTCATAAAAATCTGTTTGGCTTCACAAGGGGACGTTCAACGACAGATGCGGGCGTGGAATTGCTGAAACATATATTCGAGGTCCATTTTTGTTTCTAGTTTATATTAATGACTTGCCATATTACGTACGGGATAATCACGAGGTAGTATTGTTCGCGGATGATACTTCCCTAATATTTAAAATTCGACGACAATTACTAGATTTTCGCGAAGTTAACGTTGCACTATCTCATGTAGTTCATTGGTTCAATGTTAATAATCTTCTCCTTAATGAGAAAAAAATCAAATGTCTTAAATTTTCAACGCCCAATGTCCGACAAGTACCAATCAATGTTAAATTGAATGGAGTGGAACTGGACATTGTGGATTCGACTGTTTTTCTAGGCATCACTATAGACGCCAAACTGCAATGGGGCCCGCAAATAAACAAATTATCGGGTAGGCTTAGTTCTGCCGCGTTTGCTGTCAAAAAAATTCGACACTTAACTGATGTGGATACAGCCAGAATAGTTTATTTCAGTTATTTTCATAGCGTTATGACTTACGGCATCCTCCTCTGGGGAAACTCTGCAGACATCAATACTATATTCGTCTTGCAGAAAAGGGCTGTCCGAGCTATTTATAATCTTGGTCCAAGGGTGTCGCTGAGACACAGATTTAAGGAAATTAATATTCTAACTGTAGCGTCACAATATATATTTGAAAATTTAATTTACGTTTATAAAAATATCTCTAACTTTGTCAAACTCTCTGATACTCATTCTTTGAATACTAGGAATAAACACAACCTTGCTGTGCATGCTACGCGCCTCCACAGAATTAGCAACTCGTTCATGGGACAATGTAAACGCTTTTACAATAAACTTCCCAATGATATACGTAATTTAACATTAAAGAAGTTCAAAATTGTAATTAAATCTAAACTTTGTAAAAAAGGATACTATAAAATTTCGGACTATTTAGATGACAAAAACGCTTGGGATTGAACCGCTCTTTAGCCTTTCCTCTTTTTTTTATATACATTTTTTGCCATTAATTATTATATTATTTACTTCATTATTTTGATATTGTAATGTCGTTTAAATTGAAATTATTTCTTATATATAACCGCTATACATTGTAAATGTGAGTGAGATCTAGGCTGAACGCTCTTAATTTCATTAATTCTCACGATAACTGATGCATGCTTGCACTCTGTTGCGACAGGTTAGCTCAAATAGTTATGGCACTTTCTTCAAAAGGCTATTCCATCCTATATTTGTCTCACATAAACCCTTACATCATTACAATCTGTCAGGACTTTAAAATAGACTTTGACCCCTGAGTTTGTTTCGGCGTTTCTTCTCAGGGATAGTCATAGGAAATGCCGACCCCATCTAGTGTTAAAAAGACGTGTAAAAGTGATTGAAAAATCCTAATTGCAAAATAAATAATTTCATTTCATTTCATTTGGCTCAGCGCGGGCTGGCTCGAGCAAGGGTCGGGGTGGAGAACGAACGGGTCTTCGCGACGGGCCTCGCCGGCGAGGACGGTACGACGGTCGGTTGTGTGTAGTGTTGGTAGTTTTCCTAAACAATCGGAGCGCCTCCTGATGGAGGATGATATCGTCGTCTGGGTACGTGAGAGTGTGCCTAGGACGGCGAATTTTGGATATACGGGAGGGGGTGTAATTGGCGGCAGATACCACTAAGGGGTTTGTGTGCGAGGGAGCAGAGTTGAAGAAGCGTTTAGACGCATTCTTCATGAAACATCTGATGGTCGGGAGATTTAGATCAACGTGGAGCTGTTTATTGCGAACGTACCAGGGCAAGCCTGTGGCTTTGCGCAAGAAACGGTTTTGGAGGATTTGCAACCTATGGAGTCTGGACGTCTTTACGTGTGAAAACACGACGCTAGCGTACGTCATGATAGGGCGGATGCATGTGGTGTAAATTCGCACCTTGGACTTGAGTGCTAATTTACTCCGCGCATTGAGGATGAAATGGAGGCGACCGAGAGCAAAGGCGGCGCGGTGGCGAACCGTCTTTATGTGCTCGGTGAATTTAAGTCGGTGGTCGAGGGTCACACCCAGATATTTGGCCGTCAGTTCCCAGAGGATCTGTTGGCTAAACATGGAGATGGGACTTATAAGACTAGGATCAACGCCGCGTCTCGAAAAGAGTACGGCGGCGCTCTTAGTCGGGTTGACTTCGAACCTCCAGTTCGTGAACCATTTCCCTAGGGCGTTGGCTGCCGTCTGGAGGGATCGGGAGATGCAGTCCGGATTAATGCCGGAGTAGAAGATGGCTGTGTTGTCAGCGAATAAGGCTAATCGACATTTGCCTCTGATCGGGATATCGCTTGTGTACAGCGTGAAGAGAAGCGGGGAGAGCACTGAGCCCTGAGGGACTCCGGCTCGGATCGGATGAGGTGACGAGAGCGCACCCTCTATGCGGTAGCGAAAACTGCGGTTCGACAAGAAGTCTCGGATGATGAGAACGAGACGGTCGGGCACTTTATGCTGATACAGCTTATATAATAAGCCGTTGTGCCAGACCTTGTCGAAGGCTTTCGCCACATCAAAGAAGAGAACGCCTGTCTTGAGGCCTTTTTGGAAACCAGCACTGATATGCTCTACTATGCGGTGAACCTGACGGACGCAGCAGTGTCTAGCTCGAAAACCAAACTGCTCGTCGGGAATGAGTTTGTTGTATTCGGCGTAATCCATTAATCGAACATAGATCAGGCGCTCATAAATCTTCCCAAGGACGTTTAGGAGGCTTATGGGTCTGTAACTGTACGGCTCAGACTTGGGTTTGCCGGGTTTCGGAATACCAATAACGGTAGCTTCTTTCCATGACTGTGGAAACAGATTGTTGCTTAAAGCCGCATTGAAGATGGCAGTCATTAAGACGATGAGCGGGGCGAGGAATAGTTTGATCACTCTGTTGGTGATCCCGTCGGAGCCAGGGGCTTTTTTGGGTTTGAGTTTCTTAACGAGAGTAAGAACCTCATCGGGTGTGACCGGGGGGAGGGGATCGTCAGGATCCTCGTAGGGAGGGAGAGAGGATCTACGTTCGACCTCGGCGTCTATCTTGAAGAGGTGAGCCTGGTCGACTGGGAGAGTGCTTGGGGAGCATTGGGCTTCCAAACTGTCGGCTAGACATTCGGACTTTTCGTCGTCCTCGAATGCGGGGCTTTGGTTGGGACGATTGAGAGGGGGCATGGATACTACTGTATCGGACTTGAGCTTTTTGGTCAATTGCCAGAACGCTTGATGGGAGGGTTCGAGAGTGCTCAATAACTTGTCCCAACGATCCTTCCACATCTCCGCTATGCGAGACTTTACAGCACGCTGCAAGCGACGCATGCGGGCGCGGTTAGCTTCGTCGGGAAAAGCGTCATAGGCACGGATAGCTGCGTTCTTCTCCGTCAGCAGTCCTCGCACGTCATCCGGCAATTTCCAGCGATGGTCATCCATCGCAGGGACCTGCCGTGAACATTCGTTCACTACGGATTGTACGTGACTGGTGAGGGAGTCGATCGCACCTATCGTATCGGCAACCGACACAATGCTATCGGGGATAACGTCACGCGCTATGCCGAGGACGTCGGGCCGATGGCTAACAATAGCCGGGTAGTGGGTGGGATTAATCGGGGCGATAACATCGAAGTTATATTTGGTGCATAAGGCTTCTAGGTTTTTACCTCTAGGGTTTGAACTGTGACAGTTCCAGGATGGACTTTTGGCGTTTAGGTCGCCCGCCAGGAGGACGGAACCACCTAGGTTCATGAGGGAACAGATGTCCGGCTCGATATTAGTATGATAATTGCAGGGAGGGATATAAGCCGATATGATAGTGATCGGCTGGTGACCAGTCATGCCTAGTCGGCATATTGAAACCTCTATTTGGGATAGGGGTCCATAGGTATACAATACAGGGAGTTTTTGTAATAAATGAGGGTACCTCCTTTAGCGGCGCGGGTCCTGTCATTGCGAACTAGGCGATAGTTTGCAATTCGAGTATCGCGGTGGTAAGGTTTAAGGAAGGTTTCCTGTACGAGGAGGATGTCGATTTGATGATCGCGGAGGAACGACGCAATCTCATCGCGTTGACCTGCAGTGCCGTTGGCATTGAAGAAGCCTATTTTGAGGGATCGGGGTTTTAATCTGCGGCTTACTAGATCCATTTAATAATGAATACGGTAGTTTTCGCAGAACTCGGCTAAGTCGGCGTTTCCGACATTAGGTTGAAGACGGCGGAGGAGTTACCCTCGGCAATCTTGAGCTTGCCAAGTAATTCACGGCCGCGAGCCATGATCGTAGGGTTAAAGAGGCGGCCCAACGGTCCGAACACATCCTCGGGCCCGGACGGCTGGGGAGCCGAGACGGGGAGAGTCCGTGGAGGGAGTGCTGGCGAGGGAGCGGGGATGGGAGAAGCCATCAACTGTGGGATAGCTGCGGTAGGGGAGGGTTGTTTGGGTCTAAGAGCCGGGAACGCTTGCTGATGGTTCAGCGCGTTCCAGGGTGAAGTTCTTTGGGGTCTGAGGGTGTCGGGCATGGTGGACGAGGGCAGCCTGAATTGCTGCCGTGTCTCTTCACGCTTGACCACCATGCGATTCGAGCGCGGAGCCTTTGGGCAGCCACGATAGTTCGCGGGGTGCCCCGACTCGCCACACAAAACGCAGCTCGGAGGCTCAGTGCAGAGGGTCAAGTCTTTGGGGCCGGGACAATCGCCTGTCGCGTGGTCGCCTAGGCACTTTACGCACCTGGCTTTGGCGTAACAGTTGGATTGAGCGTGGCCATAGAGTTGGCATCTATGGCATTGGGTTAGCAGCCCGGTTTTACGGGGACTTTCGACCTTGATGCCAGATAAGTGGCACAAAGAGCGGATATTGACAATCGCCTTACCGGCGGGAGAGTTCTCACAAGCAACGATCACCATATTATATGGGATACGGCCGCGAGCGCGGTGCATGCGATGGACGCTGAGCACTGGGATGTCTTGGGTTTTGAGGTCGCAAACGATGTCTTTGACGTCGATCTCCTTGGGCATATTTTTAATGACAACCCTGAAGGGTCGGTCCTCTTTGAGAGCGTAAGTGTGGAAGGGCACTTTACGCGAGGAAAGCAGGGAGGTTAGTTCCCGATAATCTTTCGGGGTTTGGACTGTCACTTTAATCCCTATTGCGAGGGATTGGGCGTGGGTGAAGTTGATGTGCTTTTGAACACACAACTTGGACATGTCGGTCCAACTGCCCTTGTTGTGAATAAACACTGGGGGCGGGGTGGGAGGTTTAGGCGGGTCGGAGCCCGCGGGATTAGGGGGAGAAGGGCGGTTGCCCTGAGGTGGGATGGCCGCTTTAGCGGCTGAGGGTGAGAGAGGGCGGCTGCCCTGCGAGGGGCTGGCCACGGCCGGGGTTGCGGAGGGAACGGCCGCCTTCTTAGAGGGAATCGGGGCTTGCTTCTTCCCTTTGCGGGCGCGTTTCTTCCCCTTGCCTTCGACGGTAATGTACTCGTCGGAGTGAGAGGAAGACTTAGAATCTGAGGAGGGACCTTCAGACTCGCAGGCTGATAATTCAGAGGTGGCCTCAGCCATTTCTGCGTCAGCGGGGGTCGGGGGGCGGGAGCTCGCATTGGAATGCGAGGAATGCGGGACATGCGCAGGTATGCGCACAATGGGGCCATTGTTGTCATCGGACAACAATGGGACAATGGGTGCCGGGCTTGCAGGGCTCTCGGCGAAAACAATGGGGGCGAGTTGTTTGATAACAGCCGCAGGTATAGAGGACGTCGCTGGGCGAAGGGATTGCTGTTTTAAAACAGCGGATAATTTTGAGCCATATTTGGCTCGAAAATCGGGGTCGTTAAGGAGAACCTCCTTAACGAACGATAAAAGAATCGCGTCCGTCATTTTGCATAACAAAATGACGGCCTACACCTACTATTTTATACTTCAACCCCGGGCTGGATGGGCCCGGGGGTGTGTGGGTGTTGTATACCCTCCCTGCCGGGTATAGGCAGGGAGGTGTGTGTACGTAGGGTGTGCCCTAAGCTGGTATCCTGTTGCCGATCTTAATGTGCAAACGGGTCCCTAACAGCTCAAGTGCAGAGGGTGATATGGGCCGAAGCTTGCAGCACCCAAACAACACAAGAGAATAGGAAAAAGGGTAAGGAAGGTGGGAAGTAGTGAGCTAGTGTCGACTAGGAGACCCCCCAAGGCCGGTGGTTCTAGCTCCTTCCAATTGATTGCTTTGCCCTGAAGGGGCGCGGCGGGTGTATTGGGTCAACACCCCACTCGGTTTCGTTGGCACCGTATGGTTTCCACCGAGGACCACAAAACAGTGGTTTTTACCCTGAAGGGGTAACACACGCGAGTTTTATCTATCAAGGAAACAGGGATAATCAAGCGTCGCCTTGAAAAAGGCAAGTTTTGATTCACGAGTCTTGATGGTGAAAGTCGCAGGCGACTTCGGACAGCGCTGTGGCAGGCACGGCGCAGAGGACGCACGGGGCGGGAGCGTGACAGCGGCGAGCGCGACACGTCTGCACGCGGCGAGCGTCAGAGTCGGAATCGGATGAACCATTATTCACTAAAAAGGTGCCCCTTACATACACGTTTTGAGGGGCGCACGTAGTGGGCACCTTGCTGCGGTCGCCAATGATTTGCACCATTGCGACCTTGTTTACTTCTTACAAGTTCAGTTCTGATTCATTACTTTGGAATGTGCAGGTGTGCGGCTACCGCAATAACACGATGATTCATCTGTTATTAACAATCCTGACACATTGTTTTGGAATGTGCAGGTGTGAGGCTACCATCACAACAGGATGACGCATCTATCCTTAACAAAGGGATATTGCAGTGTTTTAGGCTGCAAAAACCGTAGCACATGAAAAAATCGTATATCGTGTATCGCATATTATTTCACTTACGGCATCCTCCTCTGGGGAAACTCTGCAGACATCAATACTATATTCGTCTTGCAGAAAAGGGCTGTCCGAGCTATTTATAATCTTGGTCCAAGGGTGTCGCTGAGACACAGATTTAAGGATATTAATATTCTAACTATAGCGTCACAATATATATTTGAAATTTAATATATGTTTATAAAAATATTTCGAACTTTGTCAAACTGTCTGATACTCATTCTTTGAACACTAGAAATAAACACAACCTTGCTGTACATGCTACGCGCCTCCACAGAATAAGCAACTCGTTCATGAGACAATGTATACGCTTTTACAATAAACTTCCCAATGATATACGATATTTAACATTAAAGAAGTTCAAAATTGTAATTAAATCTAAACTTTGTAAAAAAGGATACTATAAAATTTCGGATCATTTAGACGACAAAAACGCTTGGGATTGAACCGTTCTTTAGCCTTTCCTTTTTTTTATATACAATTTTTGCCATTAATTATTATATTATTTACTTCATTATTTTGATATTGTAATGTCGTTTAAATTGAAATTATTTCTTATATATAACCGCTATACATTGTAAATGTGAGTGAGATCTAGGCTGAACGCTCTTAATTTCATTAATTCTCACGATAACTGATGCATGCTTGCACTCTGTTGCGACAGGTTAGCTCAAATAGTTATGGCACTTTCTTCAAAAGGCTATTCCACCCTATATTTGTCTCACATAAACCCTTACATCATTACAATGTCTGGACTTTAAAATAGACTTTGACCCCTGAGTTTGTTTCGGCGTTTCTTCTCAGGGATAGTCATAGGAAATGCCGACGCCATCTAGTTTAAAAAAGACGTGTAAAAGTGATTGAAAAATCCTAATTGCAAAATAAATAATTTCATTTCATCTCGTAAGTAGACTTATTTCAATTTAATAGAGTTTCAATAACGTCGGAGATATCATGGGTAGGAACTGACACTACTCGTCGTTGAATATGCTGTCAAATTAATGTGTTATTTTGCAAATTGTTTGTAACTCATATAAAGAAAAATACTAGATAGATCTTATTTAGCAAGAGCCGGAGACATATCGCTATTTTCTTCGCAACACAGAAAAACGACATATCACAGAAAGAGACAATGATAGTGACTCGGGTTACTCGAAACAAACGCAATGTCTCCATTTTGACGATACAGTCCTAACTATTTTATACTGATCAATAGCGCTGTTTTTTTTAAATCAATCAATACTTTTATTATTCGCTCGGTGCCCATGGAGTCCTCGAGACCTCCATCGCGTCGCCCGTCATCCGCGCGACCGTCCGCGCCCGCGCCTGCCTCCTGCGCCGCCACCCGTGTGGAGCTCCGTCGATACGTACGCCGACGTCGAGCGTGCCGCCAAGTGCCGCCGCGAAAGACAGTGCACCCGTGACGCGTACACCAAGCCGATCTGTCGTGCCCAGGCAGATCGCGCTTACATAGCCGCCACCCCCTCGCGGTTCGGCCCCCGCATCGCCGGCATCACTGTAGGCATACTCATCGCTGGCAGGGTCGAACTCGTCGATCGCGTCCGCTACATCAAGCACCGGCAGTGCGCCAAGGACCGCGCTGCCTCGCACGAGACCGTCGCCGGGGCTGGTCAACACCGGCTCCCTGCCTAACCTGCAACTGTCACCGACACCGATGCAGGTAAGTGAAGTGCCAATAACTTTCGACACAATCCTGGTGCTCGACGACCCCCTGCGTGCCGCCCAAAGGCGCCAACGCAGCCCCGGCGACGAGGCCGAGGAAGAGGCCAAACGGCCCTGCGTGGACGCGCCGCCGCCCCGCGCGTCGTTTGCGCAGGCGGCCCGCACCCCACCCAGGACGCCCACCGGCTCTGCAGCCCCAGTAGTGTATAATTGGAGGTTCTGGATCACCTGCTCTCGCTTCGCTCGATCGCGTGATCCAGAACTCCCCAATCATACACTACTGTTGTGATCTGCAAGTAAAGAACACTGAGCAGTTATTTTACTCTCCTACTATGATCCGTGATACAGTTCACAATGCAGATTGAGTAAGTGTATTAATAACGTCTAACCGATGCGGTGCGGTGCTCTGTTAACACTGATGAATGAACTGACTAATAACATTTTATTATCATTGTTACGAGTGATTGAGTACTATACTCGGTTTGTTTAGGTACTTAACTAAAGGTAAACAATCTTGATGTGTCTTTTTAATATTTTTTGTTTAAAAACTCAGTTTAAAAATAAAACGCGACTAAAAACCAATGTAAAACAATAATAACAATTACCAAATCAATTGAACCAATAGTTTAAGCAGTAGTTTATTTGTTTAATATGTGTTTCTGTAAAAAGTCACATCAAGATTGTTTACCTTTATTTAAGTATGTTATATCCGAGCATGTACTCAGATTAACCTTCAACCACAGCGCACCATCATTCGACTTCCAATAATTAGTATTGGGCAACACCGCTTCATCGATTCTTAAAAACCGATTGCCGGCTTCACACGGGGCCTTTTGGCACCTAACATCGGGACGTTAGGACATCCCTTTAATTCTAAGATTAATAATTTAAGTTGTTAATATTGTTAATGTTAATATTGTAACTTTGAAATATATCTTTCTCGAAATAAATTGGTTTTTTTGGACTCCATCGCTGCCCATCTCGTAATTGGCGCAGTCAGTAGAATTGTCGAGTCAGTGCGTGTAATCGATTCCACGATCCTGTTGGAAAACCGCGCGTGCTGTCCACGTCTCAACGTGCATCGTCGACAATCCACGAAGAACCGAGAGCAGCTGCTGGAGATCCTGAGTATCCAGACATTGATACTACGAGGAGCCATCGACATGTATATGTGAATTGCACAACTCTGTACGGTCGGTCGCTACTTCCTTCAACATTTTTCACCCACGATCATCGCGATCAACAAGGGGTATCGAACCCCAAAGTCTACGGTTGTCTTCTCACCACGAGCAGAGAGACGCTTTTCGTAACTTAGATAACGTAGGTAACTTAGATTTAATAATGGACGAGGCAGGCGTCGTCAATCAGGATGAAATGATTAATAAAATCGTCAAAGCATTAAGGTTGGTACCTGAGTTTGACGGTAACTGTAATACTTTAATTAGATTTTTAGCACTTTTTGATAGATTGGTTGTTAGTTATGTCAATCCAGCGCCCGGGTATGAGTTATCCAATCTAGCCTTATTAAATGGCATATTGAATAAAATTACGGGAGCCGCCGCTAGAACTCTAGTGACAAACGGCATTCCGCGAGATTGGAATGGCATAAGAAACACATTAATTCATAACTTTTCGGATCATAGAGACGAATCTGCATTATATAGTGACTTGTCATTATTATCCCAAGGATCAGATACACCTCCAGTTTTCTATGAGCGCGTGCAAAATATGTACTATAATGACTTATGTCGAATTACATGATGCCGTTGAAACTACTGTGGAGGCTAAGCGTTCGCTATATAGAAAATTAGCGCTTCAAACATATTTAAAAGGTTTGGAGGAACCATTAGGGTCTAGGATTAGGTGTATGCGACCACCCTCGTTAGAAAAAGCCCTAGAATATGCGCAGGAGGAAATGAATATCGTTTACCTACAACAAAAGATTCCACCTCAGAATCCCAGAAAATCATTTTCACACGCAAGTGCATCTACTTCGCAGCAAATTCATAGGAACGTACCTCAAATGCATCCATTTCAATTTAGGAGTCCTTTTATGCAACAACCTTATATGCAGCAGCCTAGACCGTTCCAGGGACCGTCTAGAACACAGCAGATGCTTAGGGCACTGCCGCGATCTAATATGACTACCGGTTTTAGGGTTACGCCACATCAACCGGCTTTTCCGCAATCTTATAATAACCAACCCAGACCAATGAGTGGTATTAGCCACCCTGTCGCACGTCCTTTACCCCCGACTAGACATGACTGCGGTACACGGACACGAGGTAATCCACCACCTAATAACTATTTTAAGACCCGCGAAATAAATAGTCATGAATCCTACGAGAACTACTGCAATGACTATGATTACGACCAAAATAACTATTACTACAGTGACTGTGACTATGAACCAGCGCAGAACATCTGTGAAACTCAACCTATAGAAGGTAGCGGATCTTATGAGGAAGACGGTAGCAATCCTCAAAAATTTTCCAGCGTCAGCCTGAAAAGTGCCCCGAATAGAAATAAATATTCACAATAAAAGGCAATTGCCTTACATAAAATTTTGTGGGAGGCCTGGTCTCCGGCCTTTACACTTTTTAATAGATACCGGGGCAAATCAATCGTTTATAAGCCCAAAAATCGCGAAAGAATACTTTCCAAATGTTTGTTTTGACCCTGACCCATTTGTGGTCATGAACTTTAATACCGCTTCCAGGAATGAATACTCGATTACTATACCGTGTTTTAAAGAAATAAAGGATAAAATTCCGTAATACGTTCCATGATTACTTCGATGGACTAATAGGATGCGATCTTCTTACACGTTGGTTAGCAAAGGTCGACTTAGGTTCGTATGTACTGGAGGACCCCCCACAGTGCTTGCGTCCACGTCGCGTCCCCTGGAAACGACCCAGTTCTGACCACCGTAACGGAGTGGCAGACTGGGTTGGCCAAAGTGCACTGTGCATCGCAGCGAATTTATTGATTGCCTTGAGGCTGCGAACCTGCGGAGGCTATGCCTAAACCTGCGCGGGACGCCTGCGGGCGTTTTTCGAAACCAAAAGGCCCTTCTCAGGGCCAACCCAAAGGCCCTTCTCAGGGCCAACCCAAAGGCCCTTCTCAGGGCCAACCCAGAGGCCCTTCTCAGGGCCACTCCGACGCTACGGCGTCAGAGACTACCCGCGCGCCGTCTGCGGCTAGTTTCTTCGGCGGAGCAGATGAGTCGTCCGACAACGACTCACTGATTAGTGTGTCGGATGACTCTCGGTCGCGGAAGCGCAAAAAGGTCCGAGGTGGGTCCGAGGGCTCCTCGGCTTCGGGGTCGACGGGGCTGTCGAAGGCCAAAAAGCCGACGGCGGCCGCGGATGCCCATGTCTTTGGGCTTGAGGACGCCCAACGCCGGTGGGACTTGGCTCGGCGGGCGCAGCTCCAACAAGAGCTGGAGGAGCGGGTGGCTGCCAAGGAGCAACGGGCGCTCGTCGCCCGGGCCAAATCCGGGTACGGTGCGTCCCGCGTTGTATACGCGGACCATTCTCTGGCGGAGCTGGAGAAAATGGCGGAGGAGGACGAAAAGGAGATTGTCGAGGTCGCCTCTAAGTCCTCCAACCTGAAGGGGACCTTCTAGAAGGCCCTCAAATGCAGGGCCGCGAGCATGCGCGGTGTCGTCGCGGAGCTGGTCCAGCGAACGGCCACCGACGAGACGCGGCAACTGCAGACAAAGATCGATCGCCTGTAGTCGGAGGTCAGTCAGCTCCATCAGAAGCTGGCTGAAGCCACGGCCCGGCCACAACAAGCCGAGCCGAGCCCTGCGGCAGAGGGCCCCGCCTCCAACCTCGAGAATATCATCCGCAAGGTTGTAATGGAGGAGAGGGCCTTCACAAGAGCCTGCTTAGCAGGCATCGAGGACCGGCTCTTGCCGGAGAAACGCCTCCGACCGCCGCTTGCGGCGGATAAGGGGCAATGCGAGCCGGGGCCGTCCTCCTCCCAGGCGGAGGACGCCCTTCTCCCTTCGACCACCCCGTCCAACGAGTGGAAGGTGGCGGGCCGTAAGGGGAAGGGTAAAGGCAAAAAGTCGGCGACGGCCGTCCCTGCCGTCCCCGCCACCGCCGCTCCCAGCCAGTCGCAGACGACCGGCAAGGGAAAGGGGAAGGGGAAAGGGGGGGGGGGAAGAGGCAGCTAGTTCCCCCTAAAACTGCGGCCGTCATTGTGACGCTCACCGCGGAGGCTGCGGAACGAGGGGAGACGTACGCGTCTATTTTGGTGCGGGCGCGTGCGAATGCCGATCCCACCCAACTGGGGATCAGCAAGGTGTCTTGCCGTCGGACCCAAGCCGGGGCTCGAATCTTTGAGTTCCCGGGGGCAGAGGGGAGTGCCCATGCGGACCTCTTTGCAGCCAAGCTGCAGGAGGTCATCGCGGACTCGGCCAAGGTGGCCCGACCGGTAAAGTCGGCGGCCATAGAGGTGACGGACCTTGATGACTCCGTCACCAAGGAGGAGGTGGTGGCAGCAGTCGCAGCGATAGGGGACTGTGGCGTTGCGGCGGTCCAATGCCGGGACATAAGGCCCGGGCGCGGCGGCATGGGCACCGTTCGCCTCGAGTGCCCAATCGCCGCTGCCAAAGCCGTCCTTGCCAAGGGACGGCTTACAGTCGGGTTCAGCTCGGGTGCAGTCCGGGCACTCGAGGAACAGCCTCTGCGGTGTTTCCGGTGCTTCGGCATCGGACACACCCGGCCCCTGTGTCTGCCTTCAACTCCATGCCCCACTCGACGATTCTGGAGGCGCTCCGGTATCATGAAGTGCCCCAATACCTGCGAAGCCTCCTGGCCAGCTACTTGGAGGACAGGGAGGTCCTCCTCGTGGACAAGACGGCCACGGTGAGGCGGTTCGGCGCAGAGTCTGGTGTTCCGCAGGGGTCGGTGCTAGGCCCTGTGAAACATCGGATTCAACTGGCTCCTGAGGGGAGCCCTCCTCCAGGGCACGAGTGTCATGTGCTACGCGGATGACACTCTCCTCACCGCCCGGGGGAGGAACTTTGGGAACGCGGCCTGTCTGGCCTCGGCTGGCGGAACCTTGGTTGCGGAGAGGATCCGCCGCCTGGGATTGAAGGTGGCGCTGCAAAAGACCGAGGCCGTATTCTTTCACGGGCCTCGGCGGCGCATCCCTCCCGACGCTCACATTGTCGTGGAGGGCATCAGGATAGGGGTCCAGCCCCAGATGAAGTATCTGGGCTTGGTGCTGGACGAGAGATGGCGCTTCGACCCGCATTTCAGCGGGCTGTCGACGCGCCTGTTGAAAGCCGCGGACGCCCGTGGACTCTCGTGGCTCCTCCCGAATCTGGGGGGGCCCAAGGCGGGATGCCGGCGCCTATATCCTGAGGAACATGGCCCTATACGGGGCCCCCATCTGGGCGGACTCCCTCCACAGAAGGGAGAATGCGACCGCCATCCGCAGGCCCCAAAGGGCCATCGCACTGCGGGTGGCGAGGGCCTACCGTTCGGTGGGCTTCTCGGCGGCGTGCGCTCTGGCCGGCACCCCTCCTTGGGAGTTGGAGGCTTGGGTGCTCGCCAGGGTGTACGAGTGGACGGCGCGTCAGAGGGCGCTCGGGGTGCGCCCCGTCGCCGAAGAGCGGGAGGCTGTGCGGCGGGAGGCGAAGGACGCCATCGTCCTCCACTGGACGGAGGACCTCGCCGCCGCCGCCTTTGGCCGCCGGACATTGGACGCGCTTGGTCCGGTCCTGCGGAGTTGGCTCGAGCGGTCCCACGGTTTCCTCTCGTTCCGTCTGGTGCAAGTGTTGTCCGGCCATGGCTGTTTCGGATCGCACCTGCACCGGATCGGGAGGGAGGAGACACCGGCGTGCCACGAATGCGGTGCGGCGGAGGACACGGCGCAACACACACTCGAGGTGTGCCCGGCTTGGTCCGAGCAGCGCCGCGGTCTGACTGCGGTGGTTGGGCGGGACCTCTCCCTTCCCGGCGTGATCAGTGCCATGCTGGGGGGCGAGGAGGCCTGGGCAGCGGTAGCCTCGCGAGATTACGTCCTCGCAAAAGGAGGAGGCGGAGCGCGCGCGGGAGGACGACCCTCTCGCTGCGCCGCTCCGCAGACGAAGAAGGGGTCGGAGAGTGCGTGGCGACGGGCGGGCGACGGGCGCGGGGGCGCCTTTGCCTGCATTGCACCCGTCTCAAAGGGCAATCGTCGGCGGAGGACTGGACGTAGAGGCTATGCCGGTTTCCCAGCCGGTTGTTTTTAGTGGGTATACCGGTAACCAGACCGGGGAGTCCCACATAGCCCCCCATCCCCCGATGGGAGGGTATGCGTAACGCATTTTTTTTCCCAGCGAAAAAAAAAAAAAAAAAAAAAAACAAAAGGTTCGTATGTACTGAATACTGAGTTCGCGAGTAATCCCATATACATGTATGCGTCGCCATATCTCAATTTACATGAAAGTATTATTCCAGCACAATCTTCAAAACTAATATGCGTACCGACTGATATAAGTCAAGGTGATATTCTTATCAACCAGCAAACTATATGCAATTGTCATATAAGTGATTGCCTAACGGTTGCAGAAAACAATCGGGCGCCTTTAGAAGTAATTAATCCCACTGATAATGACGTCATATTTTCCTTGTCTGAACCAATTCATGCTAACATATTTAGCAAGCTGACTGTACCTGCAACGAAATTCAACACTTTTAATAATAACGCCCGAACTCGAGAGGTCTTATCGCGTTTGCGCATACATCATTTAAATACAGAGGAGACAGTGAATCTAACTAACTTATGTTCTGAATACTCAGACGTATTCTATTTAGAAGATGAACCGTTAACGTTTACTAATCGAATTAAACACACTATTAAGACGACAGATGAGTTACCAGTCCATAGTAAAACTTATAGGTATCCTTATGTACATAGAGAGGAAGTCCAAACTCAAATAAGCAAAATGCTCGATCAGGGAATAATTAGAGCTTCCATATCCGCGTGGAGCGCACCCGTATGGGTCGTGCCGAAGAAAAGTGACACGTCTGGGAAAGTTAAGTGGCGCTTAGTCGTTGACTTCCGTAAGCTTAATGACAAAACAATTGACGATAAATATCCCATCCCGAACGTCACCGACATATTAGACAAGCTAGGAAAGTGTCAATACTTTGCTACAATAGACTTGACTAGTGGATTTTACCAAGTTGAAATAGAACCTAAGGACATTCATAAAACAGCATTCACTGTAGAGCATGGACATTACGAATTCCTGAGAATGCCAATGGGTCTCAAAAACTCTCCGTCAACCTTCCAAAGGATAATGTACTGAGAGGACTACTAAATAGGATCTGTGTAGTTTATTTGGATGATATCCTCGTATTCGGAACGTCACTCCAGGAAATAATTTGCAATCTACGTAACGTATTTCAACGCCTAAGAGAGTCACATTTCAAAATTCAAATGGATAAGTCTGAATTCTTGAAACGCGAAACACCG
Organism: Shargacucullia verbasci; assembly: GCA_947562105.1. Taxonomy (NCBI): domain Eukaryota; kingdom Metazoa; phylum Arthropoda; class Insecta; order Lepidoptera; family Noctuidae; genus Shargacucullia; species Shargacucullia verbasci. The sequence goes on along the minus strand of OX387281.1, from coordinate 15,185,183 downwards.
TATTTAGGCCATGTTATTACTCCCGAGGGTGTAAAACCAAACCCCGACAAAATATCTGCAATTCTAAATTATCCAATACCTAAAACGACAAAACAAATCAAATCAGTTTGATTGATCGGCAGCTGGATAAGCACATAAAACTACATGACACACAATTTGGGTTTAAGCCACATTTATCTACGGAAACAGCTATCCTCTGTCTCAAGCACACTGTCCAGTACTATGCAAATAGGAAAACACCGGTGTATGCATGTTTTCTGGATCTCTCCAAGGCCTTCGACCTGGTGTCGTACGATCGTCTGTGGAGGAAACTATCGCATGACACCAGTCTTCCAAGGGATCTCATTGATGTATTGAAGTACTGGTATAAAAACCAATACAATTATGTTAAGTGGGCAGGTGTCCTGTCGGATGCATACAGGTTGGAATGCGGGGTGAGGCAGGGGGGACTTAGCTCACCCAAGCTTTTCAACCTGTATGTAAACCAACTGATATGTGAGCTCAGCAACACCAACATCGGATGCTCTATTGATGATGATGTTATTGACACACTGCCCAGTGTGTCAATAACATCAGCTACGCGGACGATATGGTGTTGCTGAGCCCATCGATCAGTCCACTTAGAAGGCTTCTCCGTATTTGTGAGGACTATGCGGTGGCCCATGGTCTTAGGTACAACGCAACTAAGAGTGAGCTCTTGGTGTTTAAGGCGGGTAACAAATGTTATGACACAGTCCCACCAGTCACCTTAGGGGGCGCCTTGCTTACCAGAGTCTCGCGTTTTAAGTACCTGGGACACTGGGTGACCGATGATTTGTCCGATGACATGGACTTAGAGAGGGAACGCAGAGCATTGGCAGTTAGATGTAACATGCTGGCCCGTAGGTTTGCACGTTGTACAGAAGAGGTAAAAATTACACTCTTTAGGGCGTATTGCCAGTCCCTGTACACGTGCGCCCTATGGGTCAGTTATACAAAAAACTCGTACAATGCTCTGCGAGTCCAATACAATAACGCCTTTAGGGTAATGTTGGGGCTTCCGCGCTTTTGCAGTGCGTCAGGTATGTTCGCGGAGACAGGTGTGCCCGATTTTTACGCACTTTTTCGGTCACGAATAGCGTCCCTGATGCGGCGAGTGCGCGATAGCTCCAGCAGCCTGGTAGCCATTGTAGCCGATAAAATGGACAGCCCAATAATGTGGCACTGGATGACGACACACCGATCGTCATTCAATTACATTAAATAAAATTTATGTTGTGTCTCATAATGTAACTTTTAATTTTAAAATTTTTCGTTGTGTTTATTTTTATATATTTTTTCACTTGTTTGTTTGTACTATGGACTTAATGGTCTGAAAATAAATTATTATTATTATTATTATTAGGTCTAATAGGTTATTATCGGAGGTTTATACCTGATTTTGCTCGAACTACGAAATTTCTGACTGCAAATCTGAAAAAAGGAGCCAAAATTAATTTAACACCTGACTACATAAGTAGTTTTGAACACTGTAAGACCCTACTAACCAACGACCCTATTTTACAATATCCTGACTTTTTGAAAGAATTTATTTTGACCACTGATGCATCGAAGTTCGCACTTGGAGCCGTGCAGATAGCACGGCTCCAAGTGCTCTATAGGATATGACAAACCGATAGCTTACGCGTCTATAACGTTGAATAGCAGTGAGATAAATTACTCTATTATTGATAAAGAACTCCTAGCTATTGTGTGGGCCACCAAATATTTTAGGCCGTACCTCTTTGGGCACAAATTCATGGTGGTCACGGATCATAAGCCATTACAGTGGCTCATGAATTTAAGAGAACCAAACTCGCGTCTTACTAGATGGAAGTTAAAATTGGATGAATTCAACCTTACTGTAGTATATAAAAAGGGCAGTTGTAATACTAATGCTGACGCGCTGTCGCGTATTGAAATTCACAACGAAGAAACAACTTCTTCGATAGTCAGTACATCTGAAACACCGAGACGTCGCCGTAGCTCGTCGTCAACCATAACAGCACCCGAAGCTATGTCGAGAGGAAATTCCTCAGAACGTCTCGAACGCCATAGCTTCAACATTAACTGCACCAGAGATATCAGCTATGGAAACTGCGCATACTAGTGTAGAAAATCCAATACTCGATATTCCTATAAGCGAAAACCCTCTCAATAAATGGACGTAGTTAAGCGAAAAGGATCCAATCCACACCCAGTTACTTTTGAGATATTGACGTTTGAAGTTCAAGAGTATTTTTTCATAAGTATTTGTTTTAAAATTAACAAAAAGTATAATTTTTTCTGTGGGATATTAACACTTTTTTTATTAGTAATGGTATATTTATGCATAGAGTCATATTTTCGGAGTTAAATGTAAATATGTAGGTCTGGATCCTTTTTGTGAAATTACTATCTCCATAGAGCACGCTCTAGTTTCAATTTCGGCAAAACGATCCACATAATAAATAATTACATAAAACTTATATTTTAATAAAAATATATACAAGTTACTTAAAAAACTTTACACTTTGCCTAGTTAAGTCAATAAATACTGCTGATAGGTGTTAAGTAGTAGTGATTTATCAAAATGAATAGCACTAAGTCATTGTTGAGTTTTTGAGGTTAGAAGTTTAACATGCATTTCTTCACTAGTATTAATTTAACAATGAATTGAACATACGATTTTATTGTGAAATATTAACATTTCTTTGTTAACAATAATATTTTCAGGTGTAGTGTTATATTTTTAGATTTTTTTGTAAATATGTAGATCTGGATCCTTTTCGTTAAATTTTAGTTTCTATGGTATATTCTCTAGTCGTAATTTCATTAAACGATCCACATAATAAAGTGTTTAAAAACTTATTAAAATTTCATAAAATAATATTTAATGAAACAAAACAATACTCATACAACTTTATTTAAAGTTTCAACATAATTTTGTAAAACAAAATCTTAAAAACCTCTCTAAACTTTTATTTATCCTTACATATTAATAAATCTTTTTACAATAATCAACAATCAGTTATCAAAACATAAAAAAGGATATTTCTTCTTATTATAATAATCTCAATACTTAATCAGTCTTTTAATCATCTGTCTCAAGGACAAAATCAAGCTCTCCATCGTAACCATCTACATCTTCTGAAATGTTATTATTCCCCTTTAGTGACGTATAAAACTCCTGACAGTCCTTTGGGATAAGTTCCAACATTGACATTAGATCGTTGAGCTTGGCTTGCGGTATTTCCTTGCCGTCAGGCCATAGTAAACTAAGATCATCCTCAGATATGTCCATTTGATTGCCTCTATTTTTTTTTCTATATTAAGGTTGTGATATTCTTCATCTATATCAGTTTTCATGAAAATGTCGAACTTCTTGTCTTTATCTATTAATATTTCTTTAGTTTTTAACCAATTTACTTTCTCTTTCGTAACAAATTGTTTACGGTTAACTATTCTTTTTTCTAGTTTTTGGGTGCTAAAAAAGTCATATTTTTTCATCCGGTATACTTGTAAGGGGGTTTGTCTTTTACATACTTTAATATAATCTTCTACAATTCTAATGTTTATATAATCTTCTACAGTGTAGACTCTCTCATGATATTTCAGCATTGTTTCTATTTTCGAGAAATCTGTATCATTGGGTAAGAACGTGTGTCCTGATTCTAAAAATTTAAAAGTGATAGTTTTTAAAGTGAGATGGGAGGCCAAAAGAACTTTTAACATCAATACAATTTTAATATTTCGGTTTTGGCCTCCACAACAATCACTCCAGAGCACAAGGTGCTGCACTTTTGAATCCAGTTTATGTTTTATGTAATTAGTAATGCATGATCCTACTTCCTGCGATCCTCGGCCCGCTTCACCCTCAACCCAGACATAACAATGGCCAATATTATCAGATGCTGTGTGTATTGAACAGTTGTAGAACCAAAGTTGTCTTTTATAAAAAACTACACTAGTTGGGATACGGGGCAGAGGCAATGTTTTCTCCATATCAAATGTAAGGCATTCAAAATTTTGTTCAGACTTTGCTCGCTTCATATCTTGGTTCATAGCTTTCCTTAAATCTTCAGCTCTCTTCAAATGTGCATTTTTTTCTTCGTCAAATTTTCTGCGTTCATCATCTGACTCGGCGTTTTTTATCTTAATGGTTAAAGTTTCGCATCTATTGCAGGTATCCTTTTTTAAGCTCTTACATCTTAGATTAAAACTATTGCAGAATATTCGCTTAAGCGTAGAAAACGAAACCGGTTTTTTGGGTGCTTCGGAGTCGGTATTAACTTTATTTAATTCTTCTAAATATAAATCATAAATAACTTGCATCGTCATTCCCAGTTTGAGGTATTTGCAACCATTATTCTGATCCCGCCTGTAGTGTGACAGCGTATTTTGGCAGCTGATTTATAATATTCTTTATGAACTCTACGTCCTCGCTTTTAGTCTTGTTCCAACCGCCACTTCTTTGTCTTCTTTGGTCTTGCACGGTATTATTATTGCGATTCTTTTTCAAGCTTATGTCAACCTTTTTAGTTGAGATTTGAAAGTTATTAATATACATGTTTCGACAAACTTCCACACCACATATTGAGTAAATCCGTACATGCTCTCTCGGTCTTTTTTTTGCCACTCTTGTTGCCTTTTAAAATAGTATAAGACCTGCTTTTTGCACTTTCTTTCACAGTTTTACTAATATATAATACTTGAGCCTCATAAGATCCTAAAGTTACAAATTTTTGAAACTCTTGCTGCCTTTTCTCAGTGGAAAGCAGTTGGTAGCACTTTTTTGAACACGAGCAAGAGTAGTCTTTAAACACCTTTGGCTTTACAAGCTTTTTCTTAGTAAGGTAACATTTACTGGCGTATTTTCTTACCTAGCCTCAGATAAACGAACTTACTTTTTCGACCCTTTTTGGGACGTCCTTGTGAAGTTTCAATCTGATATGCATTAGAATCATCAATAGAAATTTCTAAACTTTCTATACTTTCATTTGAAAAACTTCGTCCAGTTGAACTTTCAATGTTATCTTTTTGATTTGGAGCTAAATCACCTCTTATTTCTGTATGATTACTGTGGACCATAGCTGTAACTTTAGTTGGATCAGATCTCACTACCAAATCATCAGATGAGTCTGAGTTACTATCTGGTACATAATCTGTATCAGTATCAGCACTGAAGTCACTAAAATTATCTTCATTATTCCTTGAGCAAGATTGTACTGCAAGGTGCTCATTATTTGAAATTAGTTCTTCTAAATTTATTTCATCCAAGTTACCAGTAACTTGTTGCAAGGGACTCTGTGCCCCACTTAAAGTTTGAAACAGGTCTAATGTGCTTGGAGACATACATGGTACAGGAGAGGAGTTTTGTTCTCTACCTGTAAAATCGATGTAAGTTTTAATAAAATGTTTTCCCTACAGAAAGTAAAAATAAGGAAAAAAAACTGTAAGTACTTACTCTCATCTAAAATTTCAGCCTTCTTTTTAGTTGTTATCAGTGGTGTCAAAGGAGAAAATATTGGAGCTGCAGGAGACTCTGTATCATCTACAAAATTTGCCGAGTTTTCAGCTGCAAAATAAAACACGATAGTGTTAATTTGTAACAAAAATAAATACTTAATAATTTTATAAACAAAATACTCTCACCATTTTTATCTATTTTACTTGACATATTTACTACTAGCTGTGCCCGCGACTTCGTTCGCGTGGATGTCGGAACTTATCAATGTATTTTTTAGTGAGACCAAATGCACTTAACCCTATTTTTTTCTAAAATAAAATAATTTTTCTAAAATAAAAGTAGCCTAAGTTACTCCTTATTACATCAGCTACCTGCCAATAAAAGTCCCGTCAAAATCGGTCCAGCCATCTCAGAGATTAGCCTATACAAACAGACAGACAGACAAACAGACAAAAAATGTAAAAAATGTTATTTTGGTGTATGTACCGTATATATATTCATATGCATGTAGTAAAAAACGTTTATTTCAATATTACAAACAGACACTCCAATTTTATTTATATGTATAGATAGCATTCTCTTTTAGCTGATTATCATCACCTATAAAAAAATAACACGGTCTTATTTGTTAGTAACGAGTGTAACGTTGCGTTCCGTCTATGGTCAATCTACCAAGTGATCATAGACGAAATAGTAAGTTTTGTACATCACTCAAAAGTTCACATCCCTAGTTTGACGTTTGGACTCCGCCTTTTTCTCCTGACCGCTGCTACCGAGTGACGGCTGCTCCGTAATTAATTCTGTTTAGAGGAAATATACCCCGATCTTGGGTGAGTTCTGCATTTAATTGTTAAACTAAGTGTGTGCTGTGTGCTGGATAACTGATTTAGTCGAAATACGCCGTGATTGTGAGATTATGTATAGTTGACCTCGACCGACCACGCGGTCTTAGGTTATTCCACGCACAAGGGCTACTTCATGTGCTCTCAATAAGCTTTAAACCTAATGTACTATGTGCCTTCAGCTATTTACTGCCCTCCGGCAATATCATTGTGATGTGATTGCGATCTGCACTCAGCTAGATTTAGGCTTAGCACCATAACAGCATCTGTCATTGTGCTACACTATAATTGCACCCTCTCTGCCTTGTAAACCGCTGCGATGTGTGAGCTTTCCTTTTCCCTGCCTCTGCACCGCTCGGGGTCCACTAGGGGAGCTTCCACATCGCATGCGGGCTGCATGATCTGCACCGCTAACCTGCGCACCCTTCTGCACGCTTCCAGGGTTCAAGTCAGCGCCTTCAGTCTACGGTTCAAGTCAGCGCTTTCAGTCTACGGTTCAAGTGAACGTTTCAGTCTACGGTTCTAATCTACGGTTCCCGTCCACGCTACTAACATACGGTTCCAGTCTACGCTTCTAATCTGCGCTGCCAATCTACGGGTTCAAGCCACGCCTTCCTACTGCGCTTCCAACCTACGGCTACGGTATCGGAACTACGGCTGGTTGATACCCAAGCGGACCCTGTAGTGGCTGCCAGCTACCGGCAGCCAGGGAAGAGTAGCGGAGCGTCGCCCTACGTGGTGGACCCTAAGGGACGGTACCTCTCTCCCCTATTACTTCTACCCTGGAGCGAAAACCCAATACTAGTGCCTACGCCAAACCACGACCTAGCCGGAAGTTCTAAATAAACTCTTCTATAAACTACCTGTGCTTAATTTACTACCACTACTAGCCTACCTCTCCCGCTAACGGTCCGCACACCTACCTGTGCGGCCCTAACCGTTACACGAGAAATTAAAGTACCTAGCTTGAGAGGTAAGTGACTGCATGTGACAGGAAATTCGATAAAAATAAACTATATTTGAATCTCCCGCCAAGTGCCATGCCACAAGTAGGCACTTGTACATTTTCATTGATATTATGGATTATATATGTTTTTTACAGAAATCCAGTAAATAAGAAAACAATGTAGAAGCCTCGATATAAATAAAAAACCAGTTACCTATATTTACCTAACATGCGTACGTGCTACGATTATAAGGACTTTGAGAAAGCATACATAAAACCTCAATATTTAGTTAAATACACTTAGCAAAACTGTGCCCAGTAAGTAGTCTTTTCATGTAAAAGCTACAGAAGACGTTAAGTTCTTCACCAGCCAATCAAAATTGGTGTGTTTGTATTATATTAATGATAAATCAGTAATCATTTTAGGTTATAAATAAGTAAAATAAAGAAATTACTTACCTTGCTTCAGATCTCCTGTTACACTTTTTAAATCATCTAACGCATTTGACATAATTCTATCAATCCTCTTCATCTTAGGTACAACAACGTAATAACTAAGTCACTTAACAAATGCTCTCACGACTAAGTGTAAACGGCTAATGCAGCTCTAGATCAACTTAAACGGTGTTGCCAGTTAATAATATTGGCGTGGCCACTTATTTTAATAAATAACTACAATTAATCATCTGGTATATAAGTAAAAGTCAATAGCAACATTAGCCCAAAAGGACGATTTTTCCAAGTTTACATCTACAACAAAAAATATGAAAATCAAGCAGGATTGTTTTCGCGAAATAAGTTTCGTAGATTTTGGATGAAAATCGAATCAACAAAAAGTCACCAAACACTGTGGGTCGTTTTTGTTGACTGATTTATGGGAATAATAAATGAAAATGAATTTCTCGAAAAAGATCCAAGAGTTCTGAATTGTTTTAACTATATTATTTAGTTGAAAGTGTATTCATCAAAAAGGTACCAAGTACAATGGATCATTTTTGTAGTTTTGATCAGTGAAGATAATGAATAAATTGCAATTACGCAAAAACAACCCAGAATTGTTGAATCGTTTTACCTAATCTATTAGAAATACTAGTTCAGAACCAGGAAGTTTGAATTGTTTATGCTGAAAAAAAAATAAGAAGCGCTATACATGTGGACTGGTTCTGAAGTTTAAGTATACGAAAAATAGAGCTATTTTTAGCTGGGTTGTTTTTACTGACCCGTAGTATCTATGTTTTGGATCAGTTTGGTGCACTTAACTCATTTTTGACCCAGTTGTGGATTGGATCCTTTTTGCTTAACTACGTCCAAATATCGCAGACAAATAATTATAAATATAGTTAACTACCCCGCTAAATTTAAACCAAAGGTGACGAAACCTTTCGACACTTTCCTTCAAGTCATAACTGATGTATGTGTAAGTCCCAACTTTGACCAAGACATCGTAGATATAATGAAAAAGCACGTCGACCCAAAGATTTGCACAGCCATCGTAGTACAGCCTATTGACAAAATGTATGAAATCGTTCCTGCAGGCTTAGCCAAGTTACAAACGTTTCAAACGTAATCTCTTTCTATAATTGTTAACGTCTTAGCGAGAGCGATTTTAGAAAACGATTATTTGCTAGCCAAGTCAACACAACTATGTTGATCGCTCATTCTACAACGTGGATAGAAAAACAATGTGTAATAGTCTATGGTGAGCGCTCTAAACCGTCAAAGCAACGTCAAAGTCACGACTGTGTACTTTGTGCGCGGGAGTTTAAATTTATTATAAACCTAAAATTTTGAAGTTTATTATTGATTGAAGTTATTTTATATATTATATCTACAGTGCACAATTTAATTTTAAACGACTATTGTTACTTAAACTTATTAAATTAGTCTAAATTGCTGCCTAGGTTTAAAGAAAGGATGGAACCTAGATCCCGAGCTAGCCCGGAATAGTTTGCGGCTCGGATACGTTAATGATTAGATATTACTTAAAAACGCCCTTTGTTGACTGAATCTTTCTCATATTTAAGAATGTATAACATAAACAATGACGTGATACGCACGCAACTTGAACTAGGTACCTAGATAAGAAACAAACGAAACAACTTTGTGTAAACAACGTACCTATACGACATTAATTCTCCTATTGTATCCACGAACTGACAATATAAATCTCTTTTCCGGCGATTTAGCCACACTTCTTCATGACGAGCACACCACAACATATTTTAAATATGCATTTTCAATGTTAACAGGCAAATAAAGTCCAAAATCAACTTGAACGAATAATAAACATCCCAGTCTTAGAACAGCTGATTCCAAATGCGCCATCTTTGTAGCGTTATCTCGTGGGTCTCGGCGATCGCTAATGTAGCGAACAGAAACTTAGATTACGAGACGATAGCGATTGTCAAAAGTGAAACTTGGCTACCATTTGTATGAGTTATCGTGATCAACGTTGTAGAATCGACAACGTTCTATTCTATTTGTTTGAACGAACGGATATGTTGTAAACTTGGCTACGATTTGAAAATTCGTTTGCTCTGACCACGTGACATAACGATGACGATATGTAAGTCCCATACATTTGCTGAGTTTTCTAAAGCGATAGCGATTATAGATAGTCAACTTGGCTAAGCCCACTGTAATCCAAAGAGCATTTAGAAGTTCTTCTATGAAATTATTTCTTGTCAAAAAACTAATTGTTAACGTTTCAGAATTCCTAAATCAACAAGATATAATACGCAAATACCACGAAGGGAAGACCAATCACCGTGGCATAAATGAAACTTATTTGGCCTTATCCCAACAATACTTTTGGTCTAATATGAAGGCTGATATGACGAAGTATATGCGGTTATATATGCGGTTGTGCTAAATATGATCGTAATCCGGTTCGCCAGCAATTTAGAATAGTTCCACCACCGACGAAACCGTTCGAGATTATCCACGCTGATGTCTTAACGTTAGAACAGCAAAAATATCTGACATTTATAGATTCATTTTCTAAGTACTCTCAGGCTTATCGTATGTTGGACTGTACTGCCCCGAATATTGTAACATTTCTCCTCAAATTCAGTACTCATCATGGCTACCCTATGACACTAGTAACGGATCAGGGGGCGGAATTCACAAACCAAGTCGTTAGTGAATTCTTACGGTTAAATAAAATATCATAAAATTCAACATCGCACTACTGCTGCTCATGCCCCAAACGAAAACGGTATGATAGAGCGTTTTCACAACACACTTATCGAACACTTACGGATACTGAAATTACAGCATAAAAATGAGTCGGTAGTTAACTTAGTGCCTTATGCACTTCTGGCCTATAATAGCTCCATTCATAGTCTGACTAAATGTAGGCACTCTGACCTTATCACTGGACATTTCGACCCACGGGACCCGATGGACACAAATATGACGGAACGATTATTGCAACAGTACGTTCAAGACCACCGGAGTAAAATGGAAATAGTATACGGGCTTGTAAGTACATGAATCATCACTCGCTGAGCGTGAATCTTTAATGACGCAACGTAATAGTACTAGGGAACCTGAGATAGAATATTCGCAAGATCAAGAAATTTATATACGGAATCCCGCAGCATGTCGACAAAAACTTGCCAGTCGTTTTACACATGACAAAGTTACAGCTAACTTACCTATTCATATTTATACTTCTAAAAAACGCGGACCCGTAGCTAAGACCAGACTGAAACGACCTAGTAAGAATAAAGGCCCAACATTGTTACAGGTACCTACTGATGTTACTAACGAGCCTGGCCCAAGCTCAAGAGATCCGACTTGACAGTCTTGATAACAGACTTAGGAGCTACAAAAATCGTATCGCATCATCATACATTTCTACAAGACATTAATTTAATGTTGATAGAAAGACAGATCTATGACTTTCGGACTCAGTTGGCTGAAACTACAAATATCTTATCTAATAATAGCTTTCCTTCGTTTAATATTCAAATTAAATACTTGCGTGATAAGTTAAGTAGAATCCTATTGCAATTGGAAATGATGCAACCCAGTAGATTCAAAAGAGGTATATTTAATCCATTGGGTACTTTAATAAAATCCATTTCCGGTAATCTAGATCATGATGATGCTCTTAGATTCGAAAATGTTATGAAAACATTAAAGAAAAATGAAGAAATCATTTCTAGTAAATTAAATGAGCATATTTCATTATTTAAAGAATTTACTTTACAGCAAAATCAGTTACTGAAGTCTAAATCAGCATAAATTAGATAACGCTCTTAAGTATGTCATTAACTTGACCACCTCAGATAATGAGCGAGCGTTAAGATACGCCCACCTTGCGCAACTCTTTGTTATTCTTAGCGATAACATACAGGAGTTAGCCGTTGAAATTAATAGGTTAGAGGACATATTAGCTTTTAGTCGATCAAGATCATTGCACCATTCTATTTTATCTGTTAGGGATTTAAAAACTATGATAAGAAAATTACAGCACCTTTATAGCGTAGACCAGATTATAGATTTAGATATCAGATATTATTACGATATAATTAGTTTAGGTTCTTATTATGTTGGTAAGAAGATCGTGGTTGTACTAAAATTCCCTATTACACTCCCCACTACCTTTAAATTATATAGGCTCTGTCCTGTACCTAATAAAAACAATAGAGTTATCCTTCCACCCTATCCTTATGTAGCAACCAACCTACAGGAGTTCGTGTACACAGAGGCAGAATGCACGAAGGTAGATAAATGGCATATATGCGAGCAGAAAATAAGTCATCAAATTCGTTCCAGATCAGATTGCATAGATAAACTAATCCAATTACAGGAGATAGATGAAACGTGTCAAGTCACGCCTATCTCTCTGACTAAGGAAGCTCTGTTAGAGCTAGATAGCAGGCACTACATTATTTCGTTCCCGAAACCTACTAAGGTTCAACTATCCTGCAGAAAAGAAAAGCATCAAATGTTACAAGGCAGCTTCCTTGCAACTATCCCTAAATCTTGCAGAATGAAATCACCGGAATTTACATTGGCTAACATCGATGACAGAGTCAACGGAATTATCGTCAAAATTACAGCGTTCCCACGGATGACTAATTATACTCAGAAGAATGAGTTAAACTACCACCTGTCTTCAATTGACTTAGGCACATTGAACAATATACAGAGTCAAATCACAATGGAGACTTCTGTTGAAACCGATCCTGTGAATTCATCGAGTATCTACCACACAACGATACCTTGTACGCGATAGTGATTGCATTGTTAAGTGCAGGTGCACTGCTTAGCATGCATTTTATACGACGAGTGAAGACAATGACAATGAAAATTAAAAGTGATAAGGAAGTTATGGAATTAACGGAACCAGATAAGAGAGCCGCAACTTTTGCATTAGATATTAGCAAATAGTTGCTCATCTTACGGGGGAGGTGTTATATCCGAGCATGTATTCAGATTAACCTTCAACCACAGCGCACCATCATTCGACTTAAACCGATCGCCGGCTTCACACGGGGCCTTTTGTCACCTAACATCGGGACGTTAGGACATCCCTTTAATTCTAAGATTAATAATTTAAGTTTATATTGTAACTTTGAAATATATCTTTCTCGAAATAAATTGATTTTTTTTGGACTCTATCGCTGCCCATCTCGTAATTAGTACCTAAACAAACCGAGTATAGATGCATTTTTTGTCAATTATTCCCCTCGTACGAGACCCGGTGCACGACTTGTGAAAATGTGTAGCGGGCTCAGTTGATATGATCGGTCTCGCGAGGACCGCTCACATAATCATGTGTATTATGTCGGATATAATAAAGGCTAAATGTCATCTTATATGGATTGTTAAGATTTCTCTCGTATCGCGGAGTGCTGCTTTACATACATTTTGCAGATAGCCAGAACCAGAACTAGTTGTAGGTAGATCATACATATGCTGGAATTGAACCTAGGACACGTAGGCTAGAAGTCATAATAATAATAATAATAATAGTTTATTTGCCTTAAGTGTTGTACAGAAAGAGATCTTAAAAATAGTCCATGTTTCAAACACTTAGTCAAAAAATTAGACATGCAAATATCTGGTGATGTCATCTGACCATAAAGATTACTAGTGCATACAACAGAATTAAATTACAATACAAATTGCATTAAAATTGTACAATAATAACTGTAGGGGACTGTATGTTTTTTCAATAAGGCGACTGGTAGATTTTAAACATGCGCCGTGCCGCCGCAGTCACCGCCCACCTTCCAGAAGGTTCCGAACATCCTGCCCGGGTTGAAGCATTGTCTTCAATAGGTAGAGGACAAATGTTATTGAAGGCCCTCGTAATGATTCCCTTCTTTGTTTTCACTTCTGCTATCCTCGTGACTCCATCTGGTCCGGGAAATACCTTTTCGATACGCCCCATTGACCACAGTAGTGGTGGTTGCGCCTTCTCTCGGATAAGAACTAACTGGTTCAATTGTAGTTCTCCTGTGGACGCATGCCATCTATTTTTCTGCTGTAACATGACAACGTATTCATGACTGAATCGATTCCAAAAGTGTTGTCGGAGATGCTCAATCCTCTTGTAGCGGTCCAACCGGTTGATGTTGACAGAGTGTACCTGCGGCTGAGGAATCGATACTAGTGGTCGTCCAATCAAAAAGTGAGCAGGGGTGAGAGCAGTTAAGTCGGAAGGTGACGTAGAAAGTGGAACTAGGGGACGAGAATTTAATATAGCTTCTATTTGAACTAAATATGTAGCCATTTCTTCATATGTAAAGTGAGAAGAATGAAGTATGGTTTTTAAATGTGTTGACGTCTTGAGGTTGATTTTGAATTGAAGATGATTTTTTATATTTAATTAATAAAACGACACGACTGTTTCACAGCTCTGTATTGAGGCAACTAAAAAACGTATAATGATCAGACATACCGCCCACCAAAAGGACCCTAAGTCCTTTTACAAACACAATTAATTGGGCTAAATAACTAACTAATTATTTCTTAATTTTGCAACTTATCAAAGAAACTATAACTAACATTTTGAGTGGACTGTATGTAAAGATGATAAGTAACAGGTTTTCGAATAGTAAACAGGTAAGTACATGTTTGTTTATTCCTCATTCATTTAGGTAAGTACATATTTGTTTGATGTTATTCTTAGTTATTAGTTGTATACATAGGTTTAAGCAATGGTAAGCAGGTGGGAAGGTACACATTATATTCTAGTAACACGTATTAATCTAGCTTAAGTAACTTACTTTAATAAACTTAATTTCATTAAATTAACGAACAGTAGTGTTTAATATCATACAGACTTAGTTTCATTAGGTAGGTACATATTAAAAATGGGTAAGTATATATGTATAAGTAAACAAGTTAAATTCAAATAGCTTTCAATTAATTTAAACATCTTTAGGTAGGAATATTAACTTGGATAAAGGTCTTTTTAATTGACTTTGTTCTTTACACTGTACTTCTTCTATATGACCTAAGTTTTGTAGTCTTCTATAACCTTTTCATATTCTTCTTTTAACTTAGGTTGTTTTTTAAACCTTCTCTCTAATTGTATAAATCTTTTTGTAGCTATGTCTCTAGTATTACCTTCAGTTGATTGTATACAATTTGTTTTAAATGGTAGTTTTACAATAAATCTCCCTTGTTCATTTCTTGTGTATGTTTTTTCATAAATTTCTTCACTTCTTCCTTTGTATTCTTTCGTCTTGTGTCTGTGTCTATTTCCCATAGCATTTTTAGTATGTTATTAACGTCTACTTGGTGATGCA
The DNA here is from genome assembly GCA_947562105.1 of Shargacucullia verbasci. Taxonomy (NCBI): domain Eukaryota; kingdom Metazoa; phylum Arthropoda; class Insecta; order Lepidoptera; family Noctuidae; genus Shargacucullia; species Shargacucullia verbasci. The sequence continues at coordinate 15,170,156 of OX387281.1, read as the reverse complement.
TGACAAGAAATGAATGTTCCCTTTGTGTTGTATTTATTTCTCCAAATAAGAACCATCCTAGGGTTGTTTTCTGTGCACATGGAGACCCTGGCGGACCCTTGATTAATTGTTGTTCGACTATTCGTGCATATTCCTTAACACCAAGCAGCAGATCTATCGGGCCTGGCTTGAAATACTCTGAATGAGACCCTTCAAGTGCTGCCAGTTGTGAACAGTCATTGTATGATGTGGTATTCTCGTGTTTAGTTGCTTGGTCATGACGTATGCTTCGACGTGCATGTTGAATTCTGTTTTCCATCTCGATAATATGTTTAGCTGAACCACGTGTTTAATTGGTGCCTTCATAGAACCCACACCTAACACATTGCCTTCAATAGATTTTCTTTGAAGCTTCAATAATTGAGTTGCCTTTTCACTTATGAAGCTCGCTTGTGAGCCTTGATCTACAAGAACTCTTAGTAGTGTCGCATATCCATCTTCTCCTTTTGCTTTGACTATTGCAGTGGCTAATAATGCTCTTCCAGATACTCCAACATTAACATGAAGACTTGTTATGCCCTCTTTGTTGTCTTCTTGTTTAGATGTCGATGGTTGTGTTGATTCTGTAGGATCCATCGAACTCGCTGTTTTATGGAGCAAGGAATGGTGACGTCTTCTACATACGCGACAGGTGACTGGTACCTTGCCTTTGTAAACTGAATGACCCGGAAGCAGACAATGGAAACAAAGCTGTTTTTCTTTTACATAGTTGTTACGCTGAGTAAGGTCCATTTTAATAAATTCTTTGCAATGACATAAGGTGTGTTTTTCACTACAAAGTATACAGCTTTTACCTTAAGCAACACTCGCAGCATGGTAGGATCGCTCTTTAATTGTGGTATTTTTATTTATTACGGGTTGTATCATTTCCAAAGATCTAAATTTTGATTCTAAAAACCTTTTTAAATCTTCCCAAGATGGCAGCTCTTCTGTCTTTTCTTTATAAGCATGAGTTTCCCACTCTTTATGTGATTCTTGGTCCAACTTCTGAATTACCAGAAATATAATAACTGGATCCCAAGAATCGGTGTTAATCTTCAAGTTTTTTAGGTTATTGATGCACTCAGTCGTAGTATCTAATAAAGTCTTCACATTGTTAGATGTTTGTGTTGTGATTTTCTTTTGATAAAAAAGTCTTTTCAAAACAGAGAACACAATAACACGTTTGTTGCCATATCTGTTATTTAACAATTGCCATGCTTGGTTGTAATTACTGTCCGTAACTTGAATGTGCCGTAATATAATTTCTGCTTCACCGGTAACACTAGACTTGAGGTAATGTAGTTTTTGAACGTCACTGATTGAAGTATTATTGTGCACAAGTGATATAAACATATCCTGGTACGTAGGCCACTCTTCATATTTTCCCGAAAAGCTTGGTAATTGAATCCGAGGTAGTTTTACGATCGAACACTGGCCTTGACCGCCAAATACTGATGAGTTTGATGTTTCCATTGATGTTTGTTGCATTTTGTTTAACGTGTCGGTCAAATCTGCTTGTAAACAAAGGTACAGGTCTTCAACGGCGTAAAAGTCTTCATTGAGAAAGTAAGAGATTTCTCCACGCTTGTCTCTCGGTGTACGCTGTGTCAACATCTCATGAGCTTGCTTGAAGGAACACCAATACTCTTCAATACACTTCAGTCTAGCCGTTATGTAACCGGCTGTAAATCTCACTTTAGGACATTTTTTTAAGTTCACTTGTGTTTTTTGAATTAATTTCGCCACATCTTCTAATGTATTTAAATACCTTTGTTGTTCCTCAGATAACGTAGTCATTGTAATGTTTTGTGATGTTATTAAACTATTAATATCACGCTATGAATTGCAAAACCACACTTTTATAAAAATCTAAGTTTTTATAACTTTTGCGTAAACAAGTCGTCCTGTTATCTCTGGAATGCGGCTGCCTTTTGTTCTCAGCTCGCTCGGGTACCGATTCACTAATGACCCAGGTGCGGTTCGATTTGCGGAGTATGCGGCTCGATTTGCGACCATATGTTGACGTCTTGAGGTTGATTTTGAATTGAAGATGATTTTTTATATTTAATTAATAAAACGACACGACTGTTTCACAGCTCTGTATTGAGGCAACTAAAAAACGTATAATGATCAGACAAAATGTTTTTTAGTAGAACGGACAGCGGCCTCTGTGATACCATTAAAATGGGGACTATATGGTGGCGTAAATCTAAATTTTATCCCATCCTGTGCGAGGTCTGCTTCTAAATTAGATTTGGATAAGAAATGTGTGAGCTCATTAAAAACTCCTACAAACGCCGTGCCATTATCAGAGAGTATGCTGTGTGGTTTACCCCGACGAGCGATAAATCTCTTCAACGAGGCCAGGTAAGCGTCTTTGGTAAGATCCGTTACAAGCTCCAGATGAATAGCCTTTACAGCCGAACAAACAAATACACATATATATGACTTTATGAGTCTACTGCCTCTACCTTTACGATCAGCTATGAGCATTGGCCCGGCATAGTCGACACTACAATTATAAAATGGAAATTCAAGCTGTGTCCTCGTAGATGGTAACTGGCCCATGACAGGTTGCACTGCTTGCGCTCTGAATCTAAAACATTTGACACATTCTCTAAATACACTTTTAGAAAGATTTCTGCCTCCTAAAGGCCAATAAGTTTGACGAATATGCGACAAAAGCAATTGTGGCCCTGCATGCATGAGTTTAATATGTTCATAACGAAAAATTATTTTAGTAATGTGATGTTTACTGTCCAATAATATAGGATGTTTTACATCATAACTGTAATGAGTAGCATTGTGCAACCTGCCACCCACACGGATTACACCTTGACTATCTAAAAATGGAGATAATGAAATTAATTTACTTTTTTTACACAATGACTTCTTTGAACTAAGTACCGTGTACTCATCAGCAAACTTTAAACTATTTGACTAATGCGTAATATAACCATAAGCGCTTCTTGTAACTCATCGCATGACAAATGACCTACTCTGTAATTATGATTTTTTAAATTAAAAATAAATCTAAGAATATATGCAACGATACGTTTTAATTTATTTATATTTGATTTTTTACTTATCAAACTACCTATTATAGACTGAGTTGATTGGTTCGTGTGTTCAAAATGAACGTTAACTTCCAGTACATTAGAATTTGTATTTATGTTCGGCATTTTTGGCCAACAATCCTCACTACATTTTAAAAACTCTGGGCCTGACCACCACAATGAACAAATGCCGATCTGATCGGCCCTCAGCCCTCGAGAAACAAGATCCGCCGGGTTCTCTTTCGACGGTACGTACCTCCACGAATTCTCCCCGGTACTTTCTTGTATCTCAGACACACGATTACGAATAAACGGTTTCAATTTATTGGGTGATGTGGATAACCAACACAGAACTATAGTAGAATCACACCAGTACTGAAATTTATTTATTGTATTAGTCAGTGAGGCTGCTACCTTTGCGCACAGTCTTGCTCCCACCAAAGCCCCACAAAGTTCAAGACGAGGTATCGTCGTATTTTTAATGGGAGCAACCTTGTTTTTAGATGTCAAAAGATGAACCGATATTGTACCATCGTTATTTAAACAACGAACGTAGACACATGCTCCGTACGCGGATTCGGATGCATCTGTGAAAATATGCAACTCAATCAGTTTATAATTAAAGTGAAATGCATACCGTGGTATACGTAAACTATTAAGACACGGCAATGTTACAACAAACGATGACCAACGTTCATATATGTTACGAGAAACCGGTTCATCCCACGAACATTTTTCTAACCATAATTGCTGCATTATTACTTTAGCCTGTACGACACACGGCCCTACAAGACCCAATGGATCAAAAATTTGGCTAATAACAGATAAAACATGACGTTTAGTAATTTTATTACTCAAAGTGATATTTATTGAAAATTTTAATATGTCTAAGTCGCAAGTCCAATTTAAGCCTAAAGTTTTATTTGTTGTATTTAGAGACTGGTTGCGATTTAGATCAATAATGTTATTGTTATTATTTAAATCAAAACAAGAAATACCTTTTAAAATATGTGAGCTATTAGATTGCCATTTTCTTAGTTTAAATTGTGCCGAAGCGAGAATCGAACTCACTTCTTTACACAACTGTATGGTAGCGAACTCAGAATCGCAGCCACCAAGGTAATCATCAACATACATATCTCTTTGAATGGCACGCTTCACATCGTCGTTGGAGGCTTGTGAAGCAAGACTCACAAGTGACTTCGTTGCTAGGTAAGGAGCCGAGGCTGTGCCATACGTTACTGTATTGAGTACATATCTTTTTAAAGATTCAGATTGATCGAATCTGAATAATATTTTTTGTAAAGAACGTTGAGATTTATTTATTTCTATTGCCCTATACATTTTTTCGATGTCAGCCGATACTACAAACCTATGCTGACGAAAACGGAGTAAAATTGAATAAAGATCGTCGTCGTGGAGTTGACATTTGACATCTGTATCGGTGTGAACTTGTCCAGCTTTTAAACCGAAAAATAATTTAAAACACAAGTTATAGCGAAAACAAATTATTTAAAAGTGAAGTTAGTGCAAAGTTGCGTTACGTTTATTAAAGTGAACAATAAATCTTAAGCATAAGGGACGTAAAACAACAAAACAATAACACAGTGATTGGTGCAATTAGTTAATTACCCTCCACTTAAATCAAGCTCTAGTGACAATCATTTGTAAACAGTGCCATCTGTCTTGGTCTTGTCTAGCAGGCTACCGATCCGTATTGAATCTCCTCACTGGTTCCATCTAGCGGGCGATCCTAATACTACTTGACCAACTAGTTGTCTCAGTAACCATCATGGTAGCTGTCAAGTGTGGAGGTTGTGGGCGTTTCACTTCGACAATAGATGGCGCTAAGTGCACCAAGTGTCAAGCGCAATACCACAAAGCGTGTGTAGGCATCCCAACGAAGGCAAATATAGCTGCTAACTGGAGGTGCCCTGAATGCAAAAAGGATCTTGCCCGGGACAACAGGGCTGAGACCCCAGTCAGAATCCCTATAGATGGTTCCCAAACTAGAAATGTAGCAGACCAGGCCCTATTTGCAACCAGCACACCTGATGTTTCTGCTACCAGTCCCAAACCTGCACCCACGCAGACTGTGAGCCCAACTAAAGAAACCATTCCTCTGCCGTCCGATAATAATACTAATAATTCCACAGTCGACGTCACAGCCCGGGAACTATCGCAGGTCTCAAGCTCTGATTTCCACTTAATCATGGCTGAACTGAGAGAGGTGCGTGCAGAGATCCAAGCCTTCAGGAAGGAAATGGATAAGGAGATGCATGAGCTTAAAATTTCTATGAGTACCTGCAACACTCGCATCGACAGCTTGGAGGCTAGGGTGGACACCTTGGAGCAGCGGGCCTCCTCTGGCCCGCCGAATACTGGGGCAGTAGAGAAGATCGTTGAGGACCTCAGGCGTGAGCTCAACGACAGGGACCAGGATCTCTTGGCAAATGACATAGAGGTGTCAAATATTCCAGAGGACAAGGCTGACAACCCGATCCATATCGTCAAGGTCATAAGCCTGAAGCTGGGAGTCACCCTTGAGGAGCGCGATATTGTCAGCGCAGAACGAGTCGGCGGTAGGCAGCTCAACGCGACCAGCTCAGCAGGAGCGACAGAATCCCGCCCGCGCGCCATAGTCGTGCGCCTGGCGCGACGCGATCTACGCGACGACCTGCTGGCGAGAGCGCGAGTACGGCGTGGAGCGACCACAGTGGACCTGGAAATACCTGGCCCGGCCCAGCGGTTTTTCCTTAACGAACGCCTAACTAAAACAAACCGCCAGTTGTTTCGTCGGGCGCGGGACGCTGCTGGGCTCTTCGACTGGAGATTTGTGTGGACCAAACGCGGCCGTATTCTCGCAAGGAGGAAGCCAGGAGACGCCACTCAAAGAATCCGGACCGACGAAGACATATCTCGTGTATTTGGACCTGTCAATGATACAGCCTAATAACTGTGTGGTTTTGTCTTTCAATATGTTTATATTTCCTGCTGGGGAAGATATGCGTCGCCTCTGCTATCAACAGTTGCTCAACAACAGTTCAGTAGGTGAGCATGGGGAGCTATCATTAATATATTTTTACTTACTTATTTTACATATTTCACTACATATAAATACACTAATAACATTCATTATAATATATCTTATTAATTTACAGAAAACAATTAAAATCTATTTATTTACAATTATTATTTACATATACGTTAATCACAGGGTTAGTATAGTATCGCCCAATCTTTTAAGCTTTTTGCTGCTCACTGTTGAACATAGCACTCACCTTAGTTTCCACATATATTTACCCACACACTACATATATATACTCATACATGTATGCAACACAGATGACAAATGTAAATGACTCCTAGTAAATGTATCAAGTTTGGTCTACTTAATGCAGGTTCTCTAGGTACTAACCAGGATGAATTCCTGATGGCCATGAGCAACCACGTTGTGGACATCATGGCTATCAACGAAACATGGTTACGTAGGGGGGAGGAGGACCGAGCACCTAGTGTACCTGGGTACAAACTAAAACATATACCTCGACCTGTGTCTATACGAGGTGGGCGCGGCGGTGGGGTTGCCTTCTACATTAGAAGCGGGGTTTCTGCGCGAGTAAAAGCTCATCCTGACCATCACGATGTTGAACAGTTCTGGTTAAGTCTAAATGTAAATAAAAAAAAAATACTTATTGGCACTGCCTACCGCCCCCCATGGTTAGACCTGGAAATTTTTCTTGAGGGCTTAACTGCCAGTATTGGTGGTTTAGCACCATACGACAACATAATTTTATTAGGAGACTTCAATGTTGATTTGCTAGACGTCCACAGTTCTAAATCAAAACAACTTTTAGAATTTGTTAACTATTTTAACCTTAAACAATTAGTCCAAACACCAACACACTTTATAGGTGAGAGCAGCACGCTTATTGATATAATCTGCTCTGATGCCATAATTCGTAACGTCGTGGTGAATCATATTAGTGAACTTAGTCACCACTCGTTTATCACATGTGAAACGATTTTTAAGAAGCATAAGCCTAAACCGATATCAGTTGTATTTCGCCCGCTCAAGGACATAATACCAGACCAATTTAACACCGATTTAAGTATGATACCATGGCTGAGTATTAGAACCATGACTGATGTCAACTCTATGGTTCAAACTTTTAGTTCGTATATGATCCACTTGTTTGATCTCCATGCTCCTCTTAAGAGAAAGACATTTAAAACTCACGCTACTCCATGGATAACTGACAACATACGTCTAATGTTCAAATTGAGAGATGAAGCGAGAGACAGATTTCGTGCATCAAAGCTAGACACACATAAGGAGTATTACCTGGATCTCAAACACCTGGCCGCCGCGGCACTAACTAACGAGAAAAAGGCATATTTTACCAAAAGCATAAATGATCATATCAAAAACCCTAAATTATTGTGGCGTAATCTAAAATCAGATGTGCTTCCGGACCATACACAAAGGTCGCTGCCAGGGCACTATAGTGACCCAGCTGTCATCAATGCGGCGTTTCTGGATGTCCCGGGTAACAGTACCCATAGGATCTCACAAATGTCCTACTTTAACTCCCACAGATACAGTCCAGCCAAATTTACACTTACTACATCCAATCCGGAGTCAATCTTGAGGATAATCAGGAGTCTAGGGTCAAATGCTCAGGGCGTGGATGGTATAAGTCTGGACATGGTATCACTCACATTGCCAGCCACCTTGCAAGCTATTACAGACATTATCAACCAGTCCATAGTCACGCGTACGTTCCCTGACCTCTGGCGATGCGCCGTTGTACGTCCTATCCCCAAAAACAACAATCCAACTAGCATGACAGATCTTCGTCCAATTAGCATTCTGCCTTGCCTGTCAAAGATCCTGGAACGTGTAGTGTACTCGCAGGTTATTGAATACTGGAAAGCAATGATATTCTCCCTGACTTTCAGTCTGGTTTCAGGAGGGGAAGAGGTACAGCAACGGCTCTGGCCGATGTCGTGGGAAATATCCTTGAAGCACGTGACCAGGGAGAAGGAACGATTCTTGTCCTATTGGACTTTTCCCGGGCTTTTGATGCAATCGACACTGCTTTACTGCTGTCTAAGCTGGTTTATTATGGATTTGACAGTGATGCCGTGGAGTGGTTTAATACCTACTTGACAAATAGGTCTCAATATGTGGAGATTCATGGAGAGGATGGCTCTACCATGTCATCTCCCCCCCTTCACGTAACAAGGGGAGTCCCACAGGGATCTATATTGGGACCTTTGTTGTACATTCTGTACAGCGCTGACATCACAAAATCATTTGTTAACTGCAAATACCATATGTATGCAGATGATATTCAGTTGTACATATCTTTCAAAGGGGAGGATACATCATTGGCAGTACATTAAATTAATGAGGATTTGCACAAAGTAACAACATGGTCTGAGAGGAACTCACTGGTTCTGAACCCGCTTAAATCCAAATTTATAGTCCTAGGCACTAAGAAGCAAGTTTGTGCAATACTGTCAGCCAAACCTGAGATAGTCATCATGGGCGAGAAGATTAACAGAGTAGAGCAGGTGTGTAATCTGGGGCTAATTATGGATCCAGAACTACGCTTTGATGCCCACATAACGAACGTCTTGAGAAATTGTTTTTATAGATTGAAGGTTCTATATGGGATACGGAACTTCCTGAGCATACCAGTACGGAAACAACTTATTGACAGTCTCATTTTATCAAAGCTAAATTACTGCGACACTGTCTATGGTCCATGCTTACTTGTTAGAACAGAGCGTGTAATCCAACGTATACAAAATGCTTGCATACGCTTTTGTGTTAATATTCCACGAAGGGGTCATGTGACTCCATACATAAATGAGCTAAAACTATTAAAGATGGCTGCCAGGAGGAAGCTTCATTTGGCCAGCTTATTGTTTGGTATTGTCATGACCCACAAACCTCACTATCTCTATGAAAGGTTATCTTGGAAACAAAACCATTTTAAAAATAATCTTCGCTCCATGGTAAGCCCACTGTCAGTGCCAATGCACAGAACAACGGCTTTCAGGGGGTGTTTCAAGTATGCAGCCACGCATTGTTGGAATGATCTCCCACCACCAATGAGATGCCTGGAAACATTACAATGTTTTAAATCTCAATACAAAAAGTTACTTATGCTAAAACAAATATCACTACAATTGTAATGTATAGGTGGTTTACTTACCTCAAGGGTCATGGCATGCAGGCTTTGTGTTGGGATCTCCAATTGATGCGGGCTGCCTGTATCTCGTTGTCTGCCTCGTTTGTCTTTCTCCTTGGATAGTTGCGCCATCTTGTTTCTGTAATTTATCGCATGAACTTGCTAAGTGAACTGGACTGAAATACTTTATTTATTGATCGAATTTTACCCTAATGTACATATAATTATAATTATTTCAATGTAATTCTAATTTCAAATATATAATAGTAATAATAATTAATTAACTCACGATATTGTAAATATATTCCATTCTCGTATTTATAACAATTACAGTGTATCGCCTGTGGATGGACTCCCACAAGTGTCCGCCCTTTGAGTTTGTCATCTGGACCTGCTATTAACATCTCGCACGAAACTCACTCACTAACACTTACTACAATAACAAAAAAATAAACATCCCGAAACATACCTACATAATATTACACAATGTTGAAATAACATCACATAATCAATTGCATAATTTGATGAAATGACATTACTGATTACGTAATGGCAATTTGTCTCTGACACAGTCGTACTAACTGACAGCTGTGCGCACAGATAACTTTCCTGCGCGAGCGTCGATGGCGTCCGATGTTACCACTCTAATTGATTGTTTTTTTTTTTTATATCTTTGTTTTTATTTTTATTTTTATACTGAAAACTATATTATGTATTATTTAAAATCGTATATATTTAAATGTATGCCCCACCGATTAGCGTCAATGTCAACGCCGGCTATCACTGAAAATCAGCGCTGTGGCACCCTGTCACAGCAATATGCTGAGTGACGGCCGTTTTTGCGCGGATGTGGCGCATATTCTCCTCAGCTGTTTTTCTTGTTATTTTTTTTTTGTTGCTTTTATTTTATGCGTCACGTCATGGCGGAAATAAACAGATTTTCTTTCTTTCTTTCTTTCTGCACAGTGGGACCGATCATCTGTAAGTTATTCAAAGAAATACCTGACGTTGTCACGGCCGAAGCGTCAAACACAACTCGCAACTTTGTTGTGGTGCTTTGTTCGCGTAAGACACCGTGATGAGGTAAAAAATAACTGATTTTATCATCTGAATTATTGTCTTCAGACATATGCCCAAGTTCTACATACTCACGCATAAAACTCATATACCTATTTTTAAATAACGAATCACGTTTAAACCTACGTTCTAATGAAAGAAATCGTACCTTTGCGATCGTGTGTGAGTCACCTAATGCTTCGGGTGACTGTTTAAGTGGCATTTCTACTATGAAACGACCATCTTTACCACGAGTGGTTGTTCGTTTAAAATGTTCCTCGCATGCCCGCTCTTCGGATGACAAGGAATGTTTATCTGAGATAGAATCGTACTCCCAGAAGCGCGTCAATTCAGTTTTTATGTCACAAAATGACACACTTGTTTACTGGATGAACTAGGTTGTGCAATGTACCCGGAAATAAGCCATCCTAATTTAGATTCATATAATCTCGGTTGATATTTACCCAAGTTAATTGTATTAGTACCCAATAAATTCCAAAACTGTTCAGCACCTAGTAATATGTCTACCTTTGACGGCTTATAATAAGAAGGATCAGCTAGACAAATGCCTGATGGTAAAGGAATAGTACTAATATCTATCAAAATTGAAGGCAATGATTTTGCAATTTCTGGTAATATTAAACAATTAATGTTTATTTTATAGTCACCATAACAAGACTCTAAAGTTAGGGAACAAGACTGTGTGCTTTTACTAGTTTGCTGGTTAATGCCCATTATTTTGGAATGTACGTCCCGTCTAATCGAACCCAGCTTACCGCATAGCTTGTCCGTAACAAAATTGGCAGTGCTGCCGTTGTCCAGCAGCACCCTTGCAATGTAGTAGTTGCCCCTACTGTCTTGTACCTTGACACGCGCTGTGGAAAGCAAAACAGTGGACGAAGTAGTTTTCTGTATTGTATCGGCAGATAAAGCGATACTATCTGTCATAGGAATACAGTCGGGCTCAATATTTTTTTCTATGTGTAAAAGTGTATTGTGTTTAGCCTTGCAGTACTTGCACCGAGCCCAAAATTTACACTTATTCTCAGCATGGCCCGGTCGCAAACAATTTACACAAACATTATATTCCTTTGCCTTCTGGTGACGTAACTCTGTAGAAAGTTTTCTAAAACTGTCACATTTAAACAAAACATGATTTTGTTTACACATTGGACAATTGGAATAAGAATCTTTACTGAAGCCAATACTGTTATTATCATTTGATGTTATTGCAAAACTTTTTTGTTTATTTATTTTATTGTGGGAATTTTTCGTTTTATTATTCTCAGAATCCTCAACAGACTCTAATAAATCGGCCCTATTGTTTAAAAATGATAAAAACTGTGACCATGTAGGTGCCTGAGATAATGTATTTCTAAACTCCTCCCAGTGAAAATAAGTTTTAGAATCCAACTTTTGAGCCATTGTATAAATAATCAAAGTGTCCCAGTGCTGTGTAGGCTGCTCTAAAATAGTCAGAGCCCTAAGGTTCTTTGTAGTTACATCAACTAAATAACGTATCGATCTACTGGACTCCTTCGAAATCTGTTCTATATTAAATAACATTTGAACATGATTATTCACCAACAAACGATTATTATTATAACGCTTTGACAATTTATCCCAAGCAGTGCTATAATTATCTGTATTAAAATCTAAGCTACGAATAATTAATGCAGCAGCACCCTTCAACGAGGATCTAAGGTAGTGAAATTTGCTTATATCATCTAACAGTTTATTTTTGTGTATTAATGAATCGAAGGTGTCTCTAAACTCTATCCAATGCTGATAGCTTCCATCGAAATGTGGTAAACTAATTTGAGGTAATTTGACAACACTGTGTTTAGACTGTAAGACATCGTTATTATCTGTAGCTTGATGGGAACTCACCAAAACGCTGGCTCTTCGCTCGGTTTGACGTCGTAACAAATCGCGCGCTGTGGATACCAAAGCGAAGTACTGATTTTGAAAAACTTCACGATCTCCTATTGCTTCAGTGGGGTCCTCCAACAGCATTTCGATCTCCTCCTGTATTTGATCATAGTTATTATATAACAAATCAATTTTGTCAAGCCGAGCTTCTAGTTCAGCTAACTGCAGATCGCTTAATTTGGCACAAGAAGTAGCTACGTTTAAATAATTGCTAAAAAAAGTAAGCTTTGCTTTACAACTCGCACGTTTCTTATTCAACTCCTTATATTTAGCAGTCTCCATTGCAAATAAAAGTTTATAAGTTGATCGGGATAAAGAAACTAAGCAAAGTTTATAAGTTGATCGGGATAAAGAAACTAAGCAAATTATTAAGCGATGAGTAATGCACTGCGAACAAAGTGAATGTGATAATGACCTTGACTCAAGCGGCCGAGCGCATGTATAGAACGGGTTTTTAGAATCCCGTGTTATGATTTAGTAGCATTTCATTAGCAATTAGCAATAACTGATTTTTAAGAAAATCTATAAGCAATGAATCTTTATAATTTAAGAAATGGGACAGATTAAATGGCCAAATAAGAAAGTTGGGGAAAATTAAAACTGAGAACTGACAAACTAATTAAATGGAACGATACACCAATTACCGATATGCAGCCGCCGCAGGTACCGTAATCCAGTTCTTTGTTCTCGTGGATGAATCTCTTCACGTGCAATATGCGCAACGTGTTCTTGCACACACCGTTCGTCTTCAATTCTTGTTTTCTTGCGAAGGACCAATTTGTAGGGGACTGTATGTTTTTTCAATAAGGCGACTGGTAGATTTTACACATTTATTGAGTACGTTACAAAGGGATTACAATATATTAAGTCGGCGCGCGCACATACAAAATTATGGGTCGCGTGTCGTTCGCCGTGTCGTCGTCAGCGGTCTGGGTTCCACGCGGCCGGCGCAGGCGCCTCGTTCCCCGCGTCCCGCCGTGCCGCTGCAGTCACCGCCCACCTTCCAGAAGGTTCCGAACAATAACAGTTACTCATAAATTAAATATCAATTAAATTAAATAAGATTTAAATATGTCAATTATTTATAAATTACAATAAATTATTTGCCAGTGATATTCATATATTCACTAACAGAGTAAAAGGATTGTTCACTAAGCCATTTTCTTAATTGACTGATAAATAACCGATTTGGTAATCTTTTTATATCATTTGGTACTTTGTTATAAATTTGACCACACATGTAATAACAATTTTTTTTTTTAGATTTCTAGCTGGCACTATTCTATCTGGATCTCTAGTATTACGTGGAAAAATATCCCTAGCTTTTTGAAATAGGCTAGGATTCTGACGAACAAAGAACAATGCCCACTTCCCATACATTTGAAAATCTGAGAATGAAAGTGTATGTATAGACACAAAGTATAGCAGAAAGACTACGTGCAATATTAAGAAATATTGTCCTGTTTTCATTTTTAATAGTTAAACGCCACAAAGTTCAAAACAATATAAACACTACTTTATAGGTTAGGATTTTTCGCGCTCATATATTAAAACAAATATCTGTGCAAAAAATATGCAGAAAACAGTATCTTAAACTTCCATGTAGATAGGTACTTGGCTGTTACCAAACTAAATGACTGAATGAAACTAAAATTTTACTAAAAAAGCCCGGGCCTCAACAATTTAATGAAAAATGCAACGCAACAACGAAGGACTGCCCAGCGCCCGTGAGTTGAACTGTCAAATGTCAAAAAAATCCATTTCACTCTATGATTATAAACGCAACATAATATTGTCATATAAATTATGTACAATTTAATAAAGATACATAAATACTAAAAATAAAATAGAAAACGATAAAAATACTTTTAACAGATTTGTATTATAACGCACTTACCGAGCAGCAATGTGTAAAATGGAACATAGCAACAATGCAGGTGCGTTCATAAACCAAGCTTTCATATAGTGAAAGGTTGGTTGGAGTTTAGAAAAATGATAAATATCTTTTTCCCAGCGTTTCTTTGTACTAAATGATTAGCGTAATCACTATACAATAAAATTAGCTTAATTTTAAGACTTTTCCTATTTCTATACATAGTCAGGTGAAAAATGGGCATTGTTCTTTGGCACATTCAAAAATATACATACTAGGCAAAGTTAAAAGCTTTAATTTTTTGAATTTAACTACTGCATCAATCGTATGTTTTAAATAGGCTCATACGTTATAATTTTTCACAGTATTTATGTCTGTCTCGTAGTAGTTATTATGTAGCAGGAAAGATATCGCTACATTATTATTTGTTTAATTAAATAATGGCAAAATAAAACATGAAAACAAAATCCAAACCGGAACAAATACTCATTTGTTCCGTGCGGAAATTGAACCCACAAATACTTGGCGCATTAGTTGCAGCATCGATTAAACCTAATATTTACATTTTGATGTAGCGAGTCGAGCTCTTACCCAATGCGCCAGACGTGTTGTCAAAGATGTGATAAAATATTGGATCACTTTATGCTATTTTCAACGCCCAATGTCCGACAAGTACCAATCAATGTTAAATTGAATGGAGTGGAACTGGACATTGTGGATTCGACTGTTTTTCTAGGCATCACTATAGACGCCAAACTGCAATGGGGCCCGCAAATAAACAAATTATCGGGTAGGCTTAGTTCTGCCGCGTTTGCTGTCAAAAAAATTCGGCACTTAACTGATGTGGATACAGCCAGAATAGTTTATTTCAGTTATTTTCATAGCGTTATGACTTACGGAATCCTCCTCTGGGGAAACTCTGCAGACATCAATACTATATTCGTCTTGCAGAAAAGGGCTGTCCGAGCTATTTATAATCTTGGTCCAAGGGTGTCGCTGAGACACAGATTTAAGGAAATTAATATTCTAACTGTAGCATCACAATATATTTTTGAAAATTTGATATATGTTTATAAAAATATTTCGAACTTTGTCAAACTGTCTGATACTCATTCTTTGAACACTAGGAATAAACACAACCTTGCTGTACATGCTACGCGCCTCCACAGAATAAGCAACTCGTTCATGGGATAATGTATACGCTTTTACAATAAGCTTCCCAATGATATACGTAATTTAACATTAAAGAAGTTCAAAATTGTAATTAAATCTAAACTTTGTAAAAAAGGATACTATAAAATTTCGGACTATTTAGATGACAAAAACGCTTGGGATTGAGCCGCTCTTTAGCCTTTCCTTTTTTTTTTTATATACAATTTTTGCCATTAATTATTATATTATTTACTTCATTATATTGATATTGTAATGTCGTTTAAATTGAAATTATTTGTTATATATAACCGCTATACATTGTAAATGTGAGTGAGATCTAGGCTGAGCGCTCTTCATTTCATTAATTCTCACGATAACTGATGCATGCTTGCACTCTGTTGCGACAGGTTAGCTCAAATAGTTATGGCACTTTCTTCAAAAGGCTATTCCACCCTATATTTGTCTCACATAAACCTTTACATCATTACAATCTGTCTGGACTTTAAAATAGACTTTGACCCCTGAGTTTGTTTCGGCGTTTCTTCTCAGGGATAGTCATAGGAAATGCCGACGCCATCTAGTTTAAAAAAGACGTGTAAAAGTGATTGAAAAATCCTAATTGCAAAATAAATAATTTCATTTCATAGGGTCACTAAACTTAATATATAATTTATTAAGTTTTTGGAACTATAAACATAATGTTGCACATAACAAATTTATAATTCCAGTGCAACCAAAAGATATAATTAAGACCTTTTCTTTACACTTCAATGTTTCCAGTTGTTGTTGTTTCAGTTGTTGTTACATCATTAAAATTGATATTTCTTTCAGTAGAAATAACACGATTTGTCAATATAATTCATATATTTAAATAACAGTTACATTAGGTAAGGAATATGTTATTTCTTAGAAGATCAGTTACTCATTTAATTTATATAATTACTAGCTTCCGCCCGCGGCTTCGCCCGCGTGTATTACGAACCCGTGCATATTTTCTGTCGTAGTGTCGTATCATCCTGTTACGTCGTGCATTTACGCGGCGCACCCCTGTAAAGCTCCCAGTCGGCAAGATTTTTTCCGACATCTTCAACTATCATCGTCATATTTCAGCCAATTTACACAAAATCTTAACAAATTATACACCTAAACCGTCCTCATGAATCACTCTATCTATTTTTGAAAACTACATGAAAATCCATTTAGTAGTTTTTGAGTTTATCGCGAACAGACAGACAGACGCGGCGGGGGACTTTGTTTTATAATATGCGCCGGCCCCCCGGCCGGTACCGCCGCAACCGCTATGTCCCTGCATTTTAAATCTCTATCTTCGAAAATATTCATTTAAATTACATGCTATAAAGGGCCATATTGATCTATATTAAATGCACAGTGTATTTAAGGTACTTAATTGGATAATGATTAATGCTGTATTGCTTAAAATCGCTTCGTAAATAAGCCATTATTTCTCGTAAAAGTAAAGGATAAAAAATGGTTATTGTGGGTTATCCCTAAGAGATAGATATATACCATCGCGTACTTTTTTGTAGACCTTTTTAAGGTGTATAATACTGTAGTACATTATTTTGATCTATCTCGTAGGGTTCAGCCAGCGTTTGCAATGTAAGCGCAAAAAAATGATTATATTTACGACTTCACATTAGAAACCTCTAAAATTATTAGTGTTTCTCTACTATATTATGCATGTTTTATACATATAAACCTTCCTCTTGAATCACTCTATCTATTAAAAAAAACCGCATCAAAATCCGTTGCGTAGTTTCAAAGATTTAAGCATACAAAGGGACATAGGGACAGAGAAAGCGACTTTGTTTTATACTATGTAGTGATAGTGAAACATTAAATCAATGTTTGTTTAATATTCACCCAGTCTGTAATATCCTATTACGAGTTCTATAACAAAAATCACTTTGTAATCCATTGCCACCTCTTTCTATTAACATTAAAATGAGCAGGACAGCTATATCTAACACAGCCTTTACGACTTGAGAGTTTAAAGAATAAGGCAACATTTCTCTATACATGACAAATAACTACCAGAGATCTCATTTTATTGGTTTCTTATATGTTTGTATGTACTCCGCCAGGGTTAATTGACACCTCATTCCTTTTACGATTTTTGTCTCCAGTTGCCTCCATAATTCTAATAAGGATAAAGTGTTGACAGTGACACTTTCCATAATTAGAGTATTGGGAAGCATTCACATTGCGCATTCAACACGACAAATGAATAAAATAAAATCTACTTTAAGCGCTTTAGTGATAGAGATTAAATTTTAATAACAAATATTGTATTAATTAAATTGTTTGAAGAAATTATTGTTGGATACTAACATATGACCAAGGCTTTAGAATTTAGGTCTATAAAAAAAGACATCTGAGATATCATTCCTTACATTTTGTCATTATTGTGCTGAAGCGCATTTTACAGAACAGTGAGTTTAAATTTGTTTGTGATTGTTCTCAAGTGTTGCAGAAACAAAGTATGTGAGTATTATATTTTACTTAAACAATTTTTTCCTTCGACTGTAATAGTTAATTGTTTAAAGACTGAAATTATTCAAGTAAGTTTAGATAATACATGTATTCGTTTATTATTTCAAAACTAGTGTGCTAATAATATTTTAACAAACGTTTAATATTGTTGATTCGTTACTCTATCATGCGATGAACATAAGGCCCGGGTTCGATTCCTATACATTTAAATTATCTCTTCTTCTAATGCTGTAAACCTATCTATTATTCCCTGCCGTGCCTCTACCTAGCCCTTTGATGAACGAAGGTGTTGTTGTTTCATTGTGCTAGGAATGTAGGTAATAAAAAGATTTATTTCATTTAAATAATGTTTTCAGGGCTGAGTCGATGATTAATCCTTTTTGGGCTGAAGAAGAGGACTCTACGCCTTCAACGTCTCGAGCAACAAAAGAAAAAAACAGTGACAGCTCAAAAAAAAAAGTTGTGAAGAGATATAAAAAAGTGTCTCGGAAGAAGAAGGCTTTGCTTTCTAAAACCCCTTTCGCATCAGAATCAGAGTCTGATAGCGACGGGCTGCCAGTTGTTACAACACCAGCTCCAAAAAGAAAACGGGATACCGCCGTTACAGACTCTGAGGTAACTTAAATACTACTAACTTTTTCAAACAATTTACATTTCCATTTCATTTATAATAATAATAATAATAAATTCATTTATTTCAGACAAAAAATATCCATAAAATCCATTCACAATTATTACACATTAAATAAATAATATTAACATAAAATAACGTAATAAATACATGAAATATAAAAAAAAAAACTTTATTTGCCCCACGCCTTATATACGGGGCATGCCTTACATGCGCTGTCCCGCACTCTACGCGCTATCGAGGTCGCTCTCTTGCGCATGCTGGTATCAAAACAGTCAACGTAAACCCCCGCAAACATTCCCGAAGCGCTGCAGAAGCGAGGCAGCCGCAACAGTGCCCTTAACGTGTTATTGTACTGAACGCGGATAGCGCTGTAGGATTTTTGCGAGTATGACACCCACAGGCTGCTCGTATAAAAAGATGTGCAGTAGGCTCGAAACAAGGTGATTTTAACCTCCTTGGAGGTACGAGCAAACCTGCGGGCTATCATGTTCGCCCTCACCGACAACGCCTTCCTCTCTCGTTCAATATCAGCGTCGTCCTTCAAGTCGGGCGTCACAATATGGCCTAAGTATTTAAAACTAGATACCCGCTCCAAGGGCACCCCGCACAACTTCACCGGTGGAACCTCCGTCGGACACTTGGTCCCAGCTTTGAAGACCATAAGCTCGCTCTTCTTCACGTTATATTTAAGGCCATGTGTATGGACGTACGTTTCGCAGATACTTATGAGCTCCCTGAGTCCACATATCGACGCGCTCAGCAGCACCATGTCATCTGCATAGCTGATATTGTTAAAACAAACATCATCAATATGGCATCCAACATGGCGGCTGCCGAGCTCGACAATAAGCTCATTGATGTACAGATTGAAAAGCGTTGGTGAGCTCAATCCCCCCTGCCTCACCCCGCACTCCAACTTGTACGAGTCCGACAGAGCTCCCGACCATTTTACATTATTAGATTGCAGATGATTAAGAGATTGCAGAGGGTTAGGCTCGGGCAATACGTCAGTGATGAAGCAGAGGTATTGTACGGGGTGCCTCAGGGTAGTGTCCTGGGCCCCACACTTTTCCTAACATATATAAATGATCTCTGTAACATAAAAATTAATAATGCCAAAGTCTTTTCTTATGCCGATGATACAGCAGTAGTTTTTTCTGGAAAATCATGGAGTGATGTTGAGAAAAGTGCTTCATCTGGCATGGCCCAAATTGCTAAATGGCTAAATAATAATCTACTCACATTGAACACCTCAAAAACCAATTATATATGTTTTTGTATCTGCAATAACCGAACAATAATTTCACTATCAGGGTTCATGTTTGTGGCGACGTTAAAAGCGAAACCTGTTTGTGTCCTACCATTAATAAGGTCACACATACAAAATATTTAGGTGTCGTTCTTGATCAGAGATTATCCTGGTATCCCCATCTTGAGCAAGTTACAAACAGAGTTAGGAAACTGAGCTGGATTTTTAAAACATTGAGACATATTGTTCCAAAAAATGTAACTAGCACTGGAGTCCCTTCTAGAAACGTATTAAAGGAGATATATGTTGCTTTAGTACAAGCTATCATAATGTACTGCATTCCTATTTGGGGAGGTGCATCCAAAACTAAATTTTTACAGGTGGAACGAGCAACGCGCTCTGATAAAAATTATGCATTTTAAAAAGATTAGGTACCCGACCGAGAGACTTTATCAGATAAGTGATTTACTTTCAGTGAGAAAACTATATGTAGTTCAAACAATTCTGAAAAAACATAAACAGCTGCGTTATGACGCTCGTATCCTATCAAAAAGAAGAAAAGATATTATAGTTCAGATTCCACAAAGAAATACCAAGTTTTGTAGTAGGCAATTCGATAAACGATCATCCCAACTTTACAACAAAATAAATAAAAAGATATATTTATATAATAAACAATATTATGAATGTAAAAAACTGGTAAGGAATTGGATAAAAACACTTACGTATGAGGACACGGAGGCCCTCCTTCAGCAACCATCATGATACATTATATAAGTAATATTTCAGACATGCAAACACAACACACACACACACACACACACACACACACACACACACACACACACACACACACACACACACACACACACACACACACACACACACACACACACACACACACACACACACACACACACACACACACACACACACACACACACACACACACACACACACACACACACACACACACACACACACACACACACACACACACACACACACACACACACACACACACACACACACACACACACACACACACACACACACACACACACACACACACACACACACACACACACACACACACACACACACACACACACACACACACACACACACACACACACACACACACACACACACACACACACACACACACACACACACACACACACACACACACACACACACACACACACACACACACACACACACACACACACACACACACACACACACACACACACACACACACACACACACACACACACACACACACACACACACACACACACACACACACACACACACACACACACACACACACACACACACACACACACACACACACACACACACACACACACACACACACACACACACACACACACACACACACACACACACACACACACACACACACACACACACACACACACACACACACACACACACACACACACACACACACACACACACACACACACACACACACACACACACACACACACACACACACACACACACACACACACACACACACACACACACACACACACACACACACACACACACACACACACACACACACACACACACACACACACACACACACACACACACACACACACACACACACACACACACACACACACACACACACACACACACACACACACACACACACACACACACACACACACACACACACACACACACACACACACACACACACACACACACACACACACACACACACACACACACACACACACACACACACACACACACACACACACACACACACACACACACACACACACACACACACACACACACACACACACACACACACACACACACACACACACACACACACACACACACACACACACACACACACACACACACACACACACACACACACACACACACACACACACACACACACACACACACACACACACACACACACACACACACACACACACACACACACACACACACACACACACACACACACACACACACACACACACACACACACACACACACACACACACACACACACACACACACACACACACACACACACACACACACACACACACACACACACACACACACACACACACACACACACACACACACACACACACACACACACACACACACACACACACACACACACACACACACACACACACACACACACACACACACACACACACACACACACACACACACACACACACACACACACACACACACACACACACACACACACACACACACACACACACACACACACACACACACACACACACACACACACACACACACACACACACACACACACACACACACACACACACACACACACACACACACACACACACACACACACACACACACACACACACACACACACACACACACACACACACACACACACACACACACACACACACACACACACACACACACACACACACACGCGCGCACACAAAACATAGTTATACTTATTCAGCATTATCATTATCACCTATCCTATTTAAAGTTTTCAATTCAAATACTTCTTTTTGCATGAATCAACCTTTTTAGTTTTTATTTTGGATTGTATAAATAATTAATGTAATAGTTTTGCTTTTATATGTACAGCACTTATATATAAGTCACGGAAGAGGGAAGTATCCTAATACAAGCATATTGTTGCTTAAAAGGACGCTTCAGTCACTAGCTACGTAGTACATACCTTTTTGAAGAAAATAAAGAATTTTGTATTTTGTAATTTTTGAATTTGTATTATTGAACTGGTTTCCGTACCAGTGCTGAAAGATTTTAACTATTTCAGGTGCGACTTTGCTGTCGAGTAGCTTTTTCCACAAAACTTTGTAAGAAACCAGGTCAAATGCTTTGGACAAATCGAGAAAGCAGGCGTATTCAGCTGTGTTTCGTTCCGTATAATACTTGACAGCATGCTTTAAGCTCGTGTGCTTTAAGTATCGCACTGTCAGTGGATAGATTGGGCCTGAACCCAAACTGGTTATCATGCAGAGATATGGTACAATTTAAGCAAGAATTAAGCATGCTATCAAATACCTTTGCGATGACTGTAGCTAATGAGATAGGCCTGTAGTTATTTTTATCAGATATATCACCTGGTTTATTCTTGACTATCGGTACTACAACCGTTCTCATCAGCCCGTCCGGCAAATAAGAGTGCCTAAGGCAAAATGTAAACAGCATAGACAGAGGCATGCTGAAGGTGTTCGATGCTGAGCCTGTCATGTCCTGGAGACTTGCCCCTAGTCATACGTAGCGTTTGCTGTTTCAGTAGCTGTGAACTTAATTCTAGGTTCCAGGAGTGTACACTGCGATTCAGCATCGACCACCTTCGTGGGCGGAATATTTAATCGGCTCTACACAAAAATGAGACTTAAAAACATGGGTAATATCTCTTTCAAAGGTCACGCCATCGACGCTCACTGGCAGGGCAGGCCTAAGGTTGTGCTTCTGTGTCGACTTCCAGAAACCCCGAAAGTCTTTTTTGGTGTGTTTCTCGGCTAGTATATCCATTTGAATTTGGTCCTGATGATTTTGACACCACCTTAATTTAGACTTGAATATTCTTCTGCCACTACACATTTTTTCATATATCTCGCCGGATGTAGGTCTACCATACAAAAGCCATTCTTTAAATTTAAGCCTAGCGTACAAATGAGCCCCGCTGACGTGTTTATTCCAACCCACTACGCGTTCCGGTTTCTTACTAACGCCACGCTTTCTCCTGCTCATAATGGCAGCCTCCCTTAGAGCGAATACAACATCATGATTCAGGCAATCTATGACTTTTTTGTGGTCCGGTTCACCACACATGCGATCACAAAAATTGGACAACACTGCCGGGAAATCAATAACGTAACTTTATTGTCATAAGACACACGCTCCTTTAATTTAGGCCTAATTATGTTAAGATCACATTCGATCAACAATGGGTAATGATCCGACCACATGACGTCATACATAACACTAACACTGCAAACAGTTCTTAGAGACGATTCTGTGCAGAGACAATGATCTAGCCATCGCCTTGCCCCGTTACCTTCACTTACATACGTGTACGTGTTTGAGCTTAATCCCAGTCTATCTACATCAACACATGAAAAATGGTTTTCGTTACATTATTCCATTAGGTCATTAAAAAATAGCTCATGGGGATGCGCATTAAAGTCATCTAAACAATATACTGACTCCACATCACTACTGTCAATGATAACACTTACCAAACCTAAGCAATGTGAGGATTCCGGCAGGTTACTCACTGAATCCGTCGGCATGTATACACTCGTCACAATGAAAAGCCTATCACTCGTATTGATACGTATCGCACAAACTCGCGGGTTATTACACGGTATGACCGATACATCATCGAATACACTCTTTCTCCATAAAAGGGCGACCCCACCGTAGGGTCGCCCAAGCAGCATGCCAGTCGACGTGTCAACGGCCGAGGTCCCCGTGCTGCTGAAGTCGCTATGGATATATGCTCAGAAACGGCAGCTCGTCTGGCAAAAGCCAGCACTCCTGAAGTGCAATTAAATCACAATTGGCGCATATATCTCGAACGCCCTCAATAGATCGCTTAATACTCCTACTATTAAAGCTGGCTAAACGGAATAATTTATTAATCATAGTTGTTGTATACAGGGCCGGATTTAAGCGATTTCTCTTTTGCATGTCTTTGACTATAGTGCGTCTGAAAATTATATTCTGTGGCCAAACGTTTTCATCTAAAAATATAGGTACTTTATTTTCAGCCACAAAAAACTTGTACGCATCATAGTCAGCCTACTTACGAAGAGACAGTTTTTCTAGCTTCACTACCTCGTAGGTTTTCAATTTAATATGCTTTATGATGTCAACTGTAACTGAATCTTGGTGCACATTCGTGATAAACATAGGTACTTTCCTTTCGGCTGCTTTAAAGCACCCTACCACATCTTTAGCAACCCCAGTTTTCCCAGAGTAACGGTACCGTTGTTTCGGTTTACGATACATCGCAACCGTCCATCCATTATTCTCATTTTTAGGCACATCATTACGTGCTATTGATAAGACATGTTGTTTACTCGTTACATTCATTTGCTGCGACTGTGACGTCACGCCCACAGCTGTTTGAGCCGGCACAGGCGCCGGCGATGGCGAGCTAGGTCGCGCTGCGAAACCGGTTACCTACGACGACGTCGTAGCATGTTTCTTCGATACTCCTACCTTATTATGACTAAGCGGCGTTTGTTTATCATTAAAGTCAGCTGAACGTTTTACGGTACTCACTATTCCTTGACTGCTCGTTAATTCTTTTGGTAAAGGACTTTGCAATGTATGTTTAGAAGCCTCCAGACTACTGTATGACAAGTTACACAGGGAGATACCACCGTTGCCGCCACCTCGTTTCGAATTCACACACTGCTCTTTTTGCGCATGCTCAATGAAAGATTCAAATTTCAAGTCATACTGTTGAAAAACAACATAATCGAAGAACTTCACTCTAAATATAATGGTTGGTTAAAATTATATACGGATGGATCTAAAATTGGGAATGTCCTCGGTGCTGCCTTCTATGATCCGAGGCATAATACTAAACGAATGTTTAAAATTTGTAACAGAAATATATGTATAATGACGGCAGAACTTGTTGCAGTATCAAAAGCTCTTGCGTATTTACAAAATGAGGAAGTCGATAACGATAGTATAGTCATTTTTATAGATAGCAGAAGTGCTCTGCAGCATATAGCTCGATGCGCCTCTGGTTACAGAGGTGTCTCGACAGCTTATGCTATACTAAGACAATTATCTTACTTCACATTTAATAACGTAAATTTGATATTGCAATGGATTCCAGCACATGTGGGCTTACTGGGGAACGAGGAGGTCAACCTTTTGGCCAAGATGGCCATATCTGATGGTATTGAGTTGAATATCACCCCAAGCTACTCTGAACTCCTACCTAAGTACAAAATAGAATGTAGCAAGGATTGGAAAGAATATTTTGATAGAATATCATTAGAAAAGGGAATATGGTATAAGACAATACAGAGTGAGCCTCCTCGTATTCCTTGGTTTGCCGGTACCAAGCTTAAACGAAAGTTTATAATAGTAGCCCATAGACATCGGTCAGGACACGTTCCACTCGGCAAGTTTCGGCACCTAATGGGCAAATGTCACAGCCCCAATTGTGCCGAATGTGGAACCATAGAGGATGTCCATCACTTGCTGGTGGAGTGTGTCAGAACCCGAGCTGTTAGAGAGGCACTGATGAATATTTTCAAAATTAATTTGATAGATGTTGGCTTTATTCAAAGTATTTTATCAGAACCTCTCTCTAATGCAGCTATCTTAGTTTACAAAATAGTGTATAAGGTGTTAAAGTTTAGTTAAAGGAATAAGATAACAATAAGAATTACTTGTATTAGGTTATGATGGGGCTGGCATGGTTGTATTGTGATCAAAAGCCCCTAAATGTAATAAAGATAATAATAAAAAAAAGTCATACTGTAGATCTTACTTGACTTTCTCCAATTGATCCACTGTCACACAGGTCGATTTGAGTTCAAGCACTTCATCCTTGAGTATGGTAAGGTCTTTGAGCAATTTAGTTACATCCAAATGATCAAATGTGACTGGGGGTAGTTTCTCAAGGTGCCGCGCCACGAATATCGGAATCTCATCAGAAAGAAGAAAGAAAACAAAGAAAGAAAATCTGTTTATTTCCGCCATGATGTGACGCATACAATAAATACACACAAAAAAAATATAAGAAGAACAAATGAGGAAAATATGCGCCACATCCGCGCAAAAACGGCCGTCACTCAGCATATTGCTGTGACAGGGTGCCACAGCGCTGATTTTCAGCGATAGCCGGCGTTGACATATTGACGCCAATCGGTAGCGGTGGTCGTTGCGCAACTTAAACGTTATTGAAACGAGCTATCGTCATAATAACGGTTAGCAGGTTATTTGAAAAACCTGCTAACATGCTAACGCTAAAGTAGCTAATAGCGGTAGTCGTTGCGCAACTTAAACACGTTATTGAAACGAGCCATAATAACGGTTAGCAGGTTATTTGAAAAACGTGCTAACGTGCTAACATGCTAACGTTAAAGTAGCTAACATCCAAAGAATCCGATAGACAGTTGCGTTTCGTTATCCAATGAAATGGAAGTGCATCAATGAAGCTAAAAAAAAAAAAAGCTCATCAAAACTTCACGGAGTCGTTAATGAATTTTGGATAAATAGGGAAGCTAAAAAAAAAAAAAAAAAAAAAAGGTCATCAAAATCTTACGGAGCCACCAAAAACCATTAATTCTTGCGCTTATGGTGAAGCAACCGACAATTTGAGCATTTTCAGCATCAGTGAAAGCTAAAAAAAAAAAAAAATGGTCATCAAAACCTCAGGGAGCCGTTCATTCATCATGGATGAATGAATTTTAAGTAAATAGGTAAGCTAAAAAAAAAAAAAAAAAAAGGTCATCAAAACCTCACTAGGATATTACGTGTTGCTCATGATATGACAAATAGCGACCAATAGCAGGATAGCGCGTTTTGACAACCGCTATTGATATCCGATAGACAGTTGCGTTTCGTTATCCAAAAAAGATGCTACTGATAATACATATAATAGTTTAAATAAAAACAAAGATTAAAAATTAATTAGAGTGGTAACATCGGTCGCCATCGACGCTCGCGCAGGAAAGTTGTCTATGCGCACAGCTGTCAGCTCAGATAGAGGATAGTAGGTAGATGTAGCATAATAAGTTGAACAATTTATTCATACTCAACACTCTTCGTTCTAATATCAGTTTATGTGTGAAAGAAAGAGAAAGCAAGAGCCGTTTATGCACGTCTTGAATCAGTGCGCGCCACCAGCCGTGGGCAGCCATATTTTTTGGTAACCAGCTGGTTACCAATGTGTCGTTACGATAATCGGACTTTTTAGTGGTTTTCTTCTCGATTTTGAAGTTTTCCTTACTGTGGATATATTATAAATTAGTTATGGCGTGTAATGTTCCCGGTTGTTCTAGCCGAGCGGGTATATTGACTGAAAATAATGCAAAATTATCTTTTCATAGGCAAGTCGAATTCATGTTTATTGAACTTTACGAAGCAAACTTGTAAACCTTGCTTTTTATTCTCACTTAAAATAAAAGTAATACATGTGTTTAGTGCGTACACAGTTTCATTATGATTCTAGCAGTTAGTATTTAACAAAAAACATTAAAAAGTTTGACTCAGTATGTATGTATGACATTTCACCTACTTTATGGTGTTGTGAACCAGAATCAGAATATTTATCGATAATTTTAATATTTTGTTAGAGTGGATGTTTTCTTGATTATATAAAATAAAATTAATTTTGGTCATTTTTAAACTGGTGACAGTCAGAATAAGAGTTGTTAATTCAAATTTAAAAATGGTAGCTCTTTTCCATTTTTCATTTGTATTTCAGTTGTGAAATTTTCCACAAAGTGCGTCGAGTTGAGCTTTAAGTTAAAATAAAAAGTGATTAACATATTTGACTTGTTTTATTTCACATTTCTATGAAAGACTAGCCTACATGTATAAGTCAACCTCATATCAATGGTAACAAAACTAGTAAAAGCAGATCCTTTCCTCTGTAACACAGGTTAATGAATAGTTGTTGGTATATAGACGTTGTTATTGTTGCTCCTCAGTGTTTAAATAAGAAAAGTGGTAAAAAGTGAATATTGTTGTAATAATATACTTTTGACAGAAAACCAGTGAAGTGACCTATCGAATAGTGTAATTTTATTAGAAATCGACCCAAGCAACCCAAAGTTATTTGAAATTTAAAATTGTGGAAAAAACTCAAAATTCAAAAAGTGTCATAACGAACTCTATCCGTGACCTACGACAACCCGCAGTGCGCTCGATACCTCCCGCGCTAACCACCACTACCCCCGTCGTCGCCTGCGCATTACTCATCACTCGACACATACTGACCACCAATTTTGTCGATTTGAGTAATGTATCGATAGCGGAGCGGTATACGAAGCACCTCAACTTTGTAGCGCGCAGTGGTCATCGGATCGAATCTCGCAAGTAGCAAACTTTTTTAACTCATTTGAACTGTTCACGTTTACCTAAGGTGAACACACAGTGGAAATAAAGTCTACTAAAAGAACCCACATTAATTATTGTTGACTACCAACACAATAATGGACAACTTAGATACCGATAACATTACCGTCCGTAAACCGTCAAGAACAAAATCTATGGACCGTATTCTAAATGCCAACTTCAACAGCAGCACAATACTAGACACCACAATGATGAGTTTACCAAACAGTACACTGAATGATAGTGATGATATAATATGTTACAAGGATACAATCAAAAAGCTAAAATTGGAATTAGAGAGCGCCCATTTGGAAATTGAAAACCTAAACAGGGAAAATTTTAGACTTAAAATGGATATAGGTCAATGTCAAAAAGTTATCGAAACGTATAAGGAAAATAACATATTAGAAACTAAGTGCCTTTCACCGAAGTCAGCACAAAAACATAACAAACTAAGAACAAGCTGTTGTTCAACTCCGACGAAGCTGTGTCTTCCTCCTTTATCAACCCATCAACCAGGCAACAATAGTGCTGAGGACTGTACTTCTGTTAACATTCTCGGATCTACTTCTTGTATGGACGTAATACAGCTCACTCAACCTCAATCTCAATCTTGTCAAAGGAGCACGAAAGATGAAGCCACTCAAACATGTACCGATTTAACAACAAATCTAATAAAAAAAAAAAAACTTTGTATTCTTACTAACAGTAGCTCTTATGGTACACTACAATCTATTGAAGATACGTTCAGCGGCCAGTTTGAATATATTCGCTATATCACACCTAATTGTAACATCAAACACTTGCTTGAGAATATTGATAAGAAATTAATTGACTACAATATGATGGACTATTGTATTATAATGATAGGAGACCAAGATTTCCAAACTAATTGTGACTTAACGGCAGTGGTCAAAACAATAACGAAAGCCCTCGAACATATTACCAACACAAATAT
Organism: Shargacucullia verbasci; assembly: GCA_947562105.1. NCBI lineage: Eukaryota > Metazoa > Arthropoda > Insecta > Lepidoptera > Noctuidae > Shargacucullia > Shargacucullia verbasci. The sequence continues at coordinate 15,140,358 of OX387281.1, read as the reverse complement.
AGTCATATGTACACCTACATACATATGCGGCGCCCCTATTTATAATTATAAAGTCGAACTATTTAATAATCTTTTGTATTCAGAACTTCAAAATAGCAATTGCGCATACTTTTATGACACAAATCGCGCTGTTTCTCTGGACATGTTCTCATATAACACCGGAAAAGTAAATAAACATGGAATTAAAACTATATACAGCAACATATTAATAAATATAAATATTGACAATATAGACACTAGAAATTCTAAGTTTTTTCTCACGCAATAATAATAAAATAACTACTAAAACTATTCTTACTAAAAATAAACATAAAAACAAGTCCAAGAGTAATAGGCAAACTCAAGTTACTAAGGAAATACCAATATACTATCAAAATGTCAGGGGCCTTCGTTCAAAAACTACTATGTTTCACAACAACGTCACCGCATTCGCGTCAACCTGCGATCTTATTATTCTTACAGAAACTTTCCTTAATAGTTCTGTTTATGACGCTGAATTATTTCCTTCGGACTATGTTGTATTAAGAAAAGATCGTGCTGGAGATGTCGGATGGGGTGGTGTTCTTTTGGCGGTCAAGAATTGTTATACAGTCAAGAGAATCACAAACGTGGATGACCTTACTGACGACAAGGAATTGATATTTGCTGTTATTACTTGGAGAAATGTTAAATTTTTTGTATGTGCGGTATACTTACCTCCTAGTTATAGTGAAAAACAATATCTTGATGTCTTGACCTGTATTGAAAATGCGATTAATCAGTATTCTGAGTACCATTTTGTTATACTTGGCGATTTTAATTTAAAATCTTGTAATAAATCCGTTACTACCCAATTTAATAACTTTCTAGAATATTGTAAGTTGCAACAATGTAATAATATTCATAACGAATATGGATACATCTTGGATTTAATATTAACTAATATTTCTGAAAGTATTCATGTGTCATCTGATGTTGAACCGCTTGTCCCAATCGATGCGTATCACCCTCCCCTCGAGATACTGCTCACATTACCAAGAAGTGCAACCACGAGCGGGCCATCAGCAAAAAGGCGAGGTCCGTGTTCGAACTCTGAGTGGAATTTTCGTAGGGCAGATTTTCAGGGCCTGTATTCAGATATTGCCGAAATAAATTGGATAGACGTGTTAAATAAGCACGATGTTAACGAAGCCGTAGAGTCATTTTATTCCAAATTGTATAATGTTATAAGTAACCATGTACCTCGTAAACTAAGTGCATTCAATAATAAATATGTCTATCCAAAATGGTATACAAAAGAGATTATACGTTATATAAAGCTGAAGTACTTCAATTTGAAAAAGTTTAAAATATACAGACTACAGTTTAACAAAGAATTATATAGATACTACAGAGCCAAAGTAAAGGAACTTATTGATGCGGCGTTCAACAACTATATTAACACAGTTGAAAACAATATCAATTGTGATCCCTCAGCTTTTTGGAAATATGTAAAGGACAAACGTAAGAATAGGGAGCATTGTAAGGAATTTATTTACAGAAATGAAGTAGTAGAAGGACAGGAAGCTGCTAATGCGTTTGCACAATACTTTGGTTCTGTATTTCATAATAATACTCCGATGCTAGATGCAGAGGCGTCAGAGCGAGATGCAAAACATACGGATAATGTTTCAGATATATCCATAGAACATATACAAGTGGCAGAATTGAGATGGGCAGTACGTCGTCTTAAAGCATCTTCTGCTTGTGGCCTTGATAATATACCAGCATTTCTAGTCAAGGATTGCCTTTCAGTCTTAGAAGAACCTCTTTTATATATTTATAATGCTTCCCTTCAACAAGGTATCTATCCTATTAAATGGAAAATATCCAGGGTAACTCCAGTGCCTAAATCTGGGTCCTCAACCGATGTCACCAATTACCGACCTATCGCAGTGTTATCAGTCCTTGGCAAAATCTTTGAATCCATTCTCAATCATTCTATCTTTGGCCAGATTGGTAGGCGTCTCGATAATTGTCAACACGGTTTTCGGCCTATGCGCTCTGCCTTGACCAACCACATTGAGTTTGTTGACTACGTTAGTACCTCGGTAAAGTCAGGCTGCCAAATTGACGCAGCCTACTTTGATTTCAAGAAAGCCTTTGATCTTGTTGATAATGATATTTTGTTAATGAAACTCTCTTCTATTGGATTCAGCACTCAACTCCTGAAATTCATGGCAAATTATCTGAGAGATCGTAAACAGTATGTTAAGGTTGGAGGCTACCAATCTCAAGAGTATTATACTCGTTCTGGAGTGAGTCAGGGCAGTACTCTAGGGCCCACCCTCTTTCTAATTATGGTAAATGATCTACCGAATGTCATCGCCAAGGCTAAATGCCTTATGTTCGCCGACGACCTAAAGCTATTTCTTTCAGTTTGCCAAACTGACGATTGCGCGGCACTGCAACATGATATTGATGAAGTAGTCGAATGGAGTAAAAAAAATAAACTGTCACTTAACATTTCTAAATGTAAAATAATTTCTTTCTCTCGGTCCAGATCCCCAATCTCTTACACGTATGAACTTGAGGGTACACCAGTCGAACGTGTCTCTACAATGCGAGATCTAGGATTAACTCTGGATAGCAAACTGAATTTTCACGAACACATATCTAAAATATGTAAAGACGCCAATAAATCTTTAGGGTTCATAATTAGAACTTCCTCTCAATTTAAAAACCTTCATGTTATAAAACTGCTTTACAATTCTTATGTTCGTAGTAAATTAGAATATAATGTAGTGGTATGGAGTCCCCAAGAAAAAATATATGCACTTATGATCGAAAAAATACAGCGAAAATTTGCCCGGTACCTATACAAACGTCAATTCGGATATTATCCATTTCTATACCCTTCCATGTTTGTGTCTGGGATGGTAGGTCTTGATACTCTCGAACTCAGGCGGGAATATGTACACCTAATGCATTATTATTTATTACTGATCGGTAAGGTGGACAATCCTTCGGTACTGGAGTGTATTTGTTTCTATGTACCCGACCAATATATGCGAGGCAGTGGACGACGGCAACACAGATTACTCACTTATCCACCTACATGGCGTTCTCCTCAAGCCGCACGTAGTCCTACTGCTAAAGCTATCAAGCTAATCAATGATTTTTTGCAGAAGCATCCAGATGTTGATATATTCTTTGATACACCTAATGTTATCGCAAAAAGTGTCATACTTTACTTAGACGAGACTAAAAGATAAATAAAAATTTAACATTAGGTATAATTATTGAATTCAACTGTTTAATTAAAATGTCAATTGCTAATTCCATAATTTCCATTCTAGTTAATAATTTCAATATAATTTTATTTGTTTAATTTCTAGTCAATGATTTAATATAATGTAATTTCATTTGTATAATTTCCAAACTATAAGTACCTAAGTATAATTTGAATGATTAGTATCACATTATAAGCGCTTTGGTTTTTACTGTAAGCTTATAATTGTTGTTATGAATAAATAAATAAATAAATAAATAAATAAAAAATAAAACACTGTCCGCTGAAAATGGTTTTGTTACCTTTGATATGCGGTTGCACCAATGAATGTCCCATCCAGTACCTAAAATATACCACCAATACCACTATCTATAACTAGATATAGGCCGATTAGTTCGGAAACAAATTATAGACGGCGCCACTGCGCTTGTTTACATAAAAATACCGCAAGAGGGCTCTCTTTACCCAGTATCTTATACTTTTTGGGTAAAAAATTATAATTTATGGTATCTTTTCAAAAAAGAATTTCACTGAATACATAAATTGCATAAATAGATGCAGGTTGATAGCTTGAACTCTAATTTCATTTAGATGACATTAACTAAAGTGCTAACAAAACCGCAGGCCGAAGTTATTATTGAAATTATACGTCATTTCTGAACATTTAATCTTTTGGTATTGGCTTTACGAATTTTATCGATACCGACAAAAATCCTTTAAAAATGAACATCGCTATTGATCAATATAAATATAGTTAGGATTGTATAGTCAAAATGGAGACATTGCGTTTGTTTCGCATATCCTGAGCCACTATCACTATCTCTTTCTGTGATATGTCATTTTTTTGTGTTGCAAAGGAAATAGTGATATGTCTCCGGCTCTTGCTTAATATAATCTATCTACCTATTTTCCTCTATCTGAGGCTGTCAGTATCTAGTGCGACTGTGGCAGAGACAAAGTGCTATATGTAGCATTATGTAATCAGTAAATGTCAATGTCATTGCATCCAATTACGCAACTGGTTAGGTGATGTTATCTCATCGTTGTGTAATATTGTGTTTCGAAATAGTTTGTTTTTGATTTTGTAGTAAGTGTTAGTGAGTGAGTTTCGTGCTAGGTGTTAATAGCAGGTCCAGATGACAGACGACAGACTCACAGGACGGAAACTTGTGGGAGTCCAATCCACAGGCGATACACTGTGATTATTACAAATATGAGCTGGAATATATTTATGTCGTGAGTTAATTAATTATTATTACTATTAAATATTTGAAAATTAGAATTAGACTGAAATAATTATAATTATATGCACATTAGGATAAAATTCGATCAATTAATAAAGTACTACAGGCCAGTTCACTTAGCAAGTTCATGCGATACAAATTACAGAAACAAGATGGCGCAACTAACCAGGGAAAAAAATAAAGAGGCAGACTACGAGGTTCAGGCAGCCCGCGCCAATTGGAGATTCCAACACCAAGCCTGCATGCCATGACCCTCGAGGTAAGTAAACCAGCTATACATTACAATTGCAGTGAAATTTGTTCTTGCATTAGTAACTTTTTGTGTTGAGATTTGAAACATTGTAATGATTTCAGGCATCTCATTGGTGGTGGGAGATCATTTCAAAAATGTGTGGCTGCAAACCTGAAACTGCCCCTAAATGCCGTTGTTCTGTGCATTGGCACCGACAACGGGTTTACTATGGAGTGAAGATTGTTCCTATAATGGTTTTGTTTCCAAGATAGCCTTTCATAGAGATAGTGAGGTTTGTGGGTCATGACAATACCAAACAATAAGCTGGCCAAATGAAGCTTCCTCCTGGCAGCCATCTTTAATAATTTTAGCTGATTTATGGATGGAGTCACATGACCCCTTCGTGGGATATTAACACAAAAGCGTATGCAAGCATTTTGTATACGTTGGATTACACGCTCCGTTCTAACAAGCAAGCATGGTCCATAGACAGTGTCGCAGTAATTCAGCTTTGATAAAATAAGACTGTCAATAAGTTGTTTCCGTACTGGTATGCTCAGGAAGTTCCGTATCCCATATAAAACCTTTAATCTATAAAAACAATTTCTCAAAACATTGGTTATGTGGGCATCAAAGCGTAGTTCCGGATCCATAATTAGCCCCAGATTACACACCTGCTCTACTCTGTCAATTTTCTCGCCCATGATGACTATCTCAGGTTTGGCTGTCAGTATTGCACAAACTTGCTTCTTAGAGCCTAGGACCATAAATTTGGATTTGAGTGGGTTCAGAACCAGTGAGTTCCTTTCAGACCATGTAGTCACTTTGTGCAAATCCTCATTTATTTTCTGTACTGCCAATGATGTATTCTCCCCTTTGAAAGATATGTACAATTGAATATCATCTGCATACATGTGGTATTTGCAGTTTACAAATGATTTAGTGATGTCCGCACTGTACAAAATGTACAACAAAGGTCCCAATATAGATCCCTGTGGGACTCCCCTTGTCACATGAAGGGGGGGAGATGACATAGTAGAGCCTTCTTCTTCATGAATTTTCACATATTGAGACCTGTTTGTCAAGTAGGTATTAAACCACTCCACGGCATCACTGTCAAAACCATAATAAACCAACTTAGACAGCAGTAAAGCGGTATCAATTGCATCAAAGGCCCGGGAAAAGTCCAATAGGACAAGAATCGTTCCTTCACCCTGGTCACGTGCTTCAAGGATATTTCCTACAACATCGGCCAGAGCCGTCGCTGTGCCTCTTCCCCTTCTGAAACCAGACTGAAAGTCAGGGAGAATGTCATTGCTTTCAAGGTATTCAATAACCTGCGAGTACACTACACGTTCTAGGATCTTTGACAGGCAAGGTAGAATGCTAATTGGTCAAAGATCTGTCATGCTAGTTGGATTGTTGTTCTTGGGGATAGGACGTACAACGGCGCATCGCCACAGTTCAGGGAACGGACGCGTGACTATGGACTGGTTGATAATGTCTATAATTGCTTGCAAGGTGGTTGGCAAAGTGAGTGATATCATATCGAGACTTATACCATCCACGCCCTGTGCATTTGACCCTAGACTCCTTATTATCCTCAAGATTGACTCCGGATTGGATGTTGTAAGTGTAAATTTGGCTGGACTGTATCTGTGGGAGTTAAAGTAGGACATTTGTGGGATCCTATGGGTACTGTTACCCGGGACATCCAGAAACGCCGCATTGATGTCAGCAGGGTCATTATAGTGACTTGGCAGCGACCTTTGTGTATGGTCCGGAAGCACATCAGATTTTAGATTACGCCACAATAATTTAGGGTTTTTGATGTGATCATTTATACTTTTGGTGAAATATGCCCACTTCTCATTAGTTAGTGCCGCGGCAGCCAGGTGTTTGAGATCAAGGTAATACTCTTTATGTGTGTCTAGCTTTGATGCACGAAATCTGTCTCTCGCTTCATCTCTCAACTTGAACATCAGGCGTATGTTGTCAGTTATCCATGGAGTAGCGTGAGTTTTAAAAGTCTTTCTCTTAAGAGGAGCGTGGAGATCAAACAAGTGGATCATATACGATGTAAAAGTTTGAACCATAGAGTTGACATCACTCATAGTTCCAATACTCAGCCATGGTATCATACTCAAATCGGTGTTGAATTGGTCTGCTATTATGTCCTTGAGCGGGCGAAATACAACTGATATCGGTTTAGGCTTATGCTTCTTAAAAATCGTTTCACATGTGATAAACGAGTGGTGACTAAGTTCACTAATATGATTCACCACGACGTTACGGATTGTGGCATCTGTGCAGATTATGTCAATAAGCGTGCTGCTCTCACCTATAAAGTGTGTTGGTGTTTGGACTAATTGATTAAGGTTTAGATAGTTCAGGAATTCTAAAAGTTGTCTTGATTTAGAGCTGTGGACGTCCAGCAAATCAACATTGAAGTCTCCTAATAAAATTATGTTGTCGTAGGGTGCTAGACCACCAATACTGACAGTTAAGCCCTCAAGAAAAATTTCCAGGTCCAACCATGGTGGGCGGTAAGTAACTTTTTTTTATTTAAATTGAGACTTAACCAGAGCTGTTCAACATCGGGATGGTTAGGATGAACTCTTACCCGACCAGAAACTCTGTTTTTAATATAGAAAGCTACCCCACCGCCGCGCCCACCTCGTATAGACATAGGTCGCGGTATATGTTTTAGCTTGTACCCAGGTACACTAGACGCTCGGTCCTCCTCCCCCTTACGTAACCATGTTTCGTTGATAGCCATTATGTCTACAGCGTGGTTGCTCATGGCCATCAGAAATTCGTCCTGGTTAGTACCCAGAGAACCTGCATTCAGTAGACCAAACTTAACACATTTACTGGGAGTCATTTGCATTTGTCATCTTTGTTGCATACATGTTTGAGTATATATATGTACTGTGTGTGTGTTTGTGTGTGTGTGTGTGTGTAAAACTAAGGTGGCTGCTATGTTCAGCGGTGGACTGCAGAAAGCTTGATATATTGGGCGACTGTTATCCCAACACTGATTAGCATATATGTAAATAATAATTGTAAATAAATAGGTTTTATGTATTTTATGGATATTAATAAGGTATATTATATTGTATGTTATTAGTGTATTAATATGTAGTGTAGTAATATGTATAATTAGTAAGTAAGAATATGTTAATGATGGCTCCCCATGCACACCTACTGAACTGTTGTTGAGCAGCCGTTGATAACGGAAGCGACGCACATCTTCCCCAGTAGCGGCAACAAATACAAACACATAGAAAGACAAAATCACACAATAATCAGGCTGTATCATTGACAGGTCCAAATACACGAGATATGTCCTCGTCGGTCCGGATTCTTTGAGTGGCATCTCCTGGCTTCCTCCTGGCGAGAATACGGCCGCGCTTGGTCCATACAAATCTCCATTCGAAGAGACCAGCAGCGTCCCGCGCCCGCCGAAACAACTGGCGATTTATTTTAGTAAGACGCTCATTGAGGAAGAACCGCTGGGCCGGGCCAGGCATTTCAAGGTCGACTGTGGTCGCTCCGCGCCGAACTCGAGCTCTCGCCAGCAGGTCGTCGCGCAGATCACGACGCGCCAGGCGCACGACTATGGTGCGCGGGCGAGATTCTGTCGCTCCTGCAGAGCTTGTCGCGTTGAGCTGCCTACCACCAACTCGTTCTGCGCTAACAATGTCGCGCTCCTCAAGGTTGACTCCTAGCTTCAGGCTTATGACCTTGATTATATGGATTGGGTTGTCAGCCTTGTCCTCAGGAATATTCGACACCTCGATATCGTTTGCTAAGAGATCCTGGTCCCTGTCGTTGAGCTCACGCCTTAGGTCTTCGACGATCCTCTATACTGCCCCACTTGGATCTCTGCACGCACTTCTCTCAGTTCCGCCATGATTAGGTTGAAGTCGGAGCCGGTGACCTGCGATAGTTCGCGGGATGGGACGTCGGCTGTGGAATTATTTGGCGGCAGAGAAATGGTTTCCTTTGTAGGGCTCGCACTCGGCATGGGCGCAGATTTGGTACTGATAGCAGAGACATCAGGTGTACTGGTTACAAATAAAGTCTGTTCCGCTACATTTTTAGTTTGGGAACCATCTGTAGGACTTCTGACTGGGGTCTCAGCCCTATTGTCCCGAGCAAGATCCTTTTTGCATTCAGGGCAACGCCAGTTTGCAGCTACATTTGCCTTCGTTGGTATACCTATACACGCTTTGTGGTATTGCGCTTGACATTTAGTACACTTAGCGCCATCTACTGTCGAGGTGAAACAACCACAACCTCCACACTTGACACCTACCATGACAGTATTTGAGACAACTAGTTGGGTAAGTGGTCTTAGGATCGCACGCTAGATGGCGCCAGTGGGGAAGCTCGATAGGGATCGGTGGCCTGCTAGACAAGAGCTAGACAGATGGCACTGTTTACAAATTATTGTCACTAGGGCTTGATTTAAGTGGAGGGTAATTAGCTAATTGCACCGATCACTGTGTTATTGGTTTTTTGTTTTGCGTTCCTTATGCTTAATATTTATTTTTCACTTTAATACATGTAACGCAATTTTGCACTAAGTTCACTATTAAATATTTTGTTTACACTATAACTTGTGTTTTGAATTATTGTTTGATATATGAACTGGACAGGATCACACCGATACGGACGTCAAACGTCAAGTGTACATCAGGATCAGTAGACTTAATCAAGCCAATTATATCGGCTAGATCGCGATTCTTTACCCTTTTGCTTCCGCAGGATATTTCTTTTGTTTGTCGGAACAGATTCAAATAGTAACGCTTTTGACTTTTTGATGTCATCATTACTAAAGGCCGAGAAACAGATTCGGATTAAGCTATCGTCATCAATCACCGACAACTTATTTTGCACAAATGATAACAGATCGTCAATCACTATATTACATTGCGGACACTTAACTGTGGCGGACATTTCGCTAAATGTAAACACACCATTCGTAGCAAAATGCAAGCGACGCGTACGGATGCGCGTGCACGACTGAAAAGCAATCATAAATTATATCAGTGTTTTTACAGTGTGTGATTTACTCCATAAAAATTATACTTATTTGAGGACATAAGAGTTTAAATACTGTTTTACTTTTAATTTATCTTTTTTTTTTATTACTTAGCCTTATTACAAAGCCTTACGATTGGTTCCAGAATTCGATGGTAACTCGAACGTACTAACTCGATTCATAAAACTATGCGATCAGTTAGTACAACAGTATATGAGAAATGGCCCAGAATTTCAATTAACAAATTTAGCATTATTGAACGGAATATTAAATAAAGTAGTAGGGTCAGCAGCGCGCACGATTAACTCGAATGGTATCCCGGAAACATGGGAAGGTATTAGGAGTGCCCTAGTTAATAACTTTGCCGATCAACGCGATGAGACATCCTTGTATAACGACTTAGCGCTTTTAACACAAGGTTCGGCAACCCCGCAAGAGTTCTAAGAACAGTGTCAAAATCTTTTTAGTACTATTATGACTTATATCAGCCTACATGAAACGATAGCGAGTACCATTGAATCGAAACGCACCTTGTATAAGAAACTCACGTTACAGTCATACTTACGTGGTCTACGTGACCCGTTGGGTTCTCGCATTCGGTGCATGCGGCCTAATACTATGGAAAAAGCCCTGGAGTTTGTGCATGAAGAGATGAATACATTATACTTACAGCAACGCAACGAACATGCTCCTGACAGGAAGTCGCAGCTTCAGTACCAGGTCAGCCCTAAATATTCTTACGGCCTTAAGCCAACTGTTCAAGTGGTACCGCCCACATTGCGTCCGTTTAATTTAACGCTTTCTAAACCTTTTAACATGCCAGGACCCTCGCGACCGTTTACGCCTCAAATGCAACAACCTGTATCATTTTGGAAAAATCACTCCCCTCAATATCGTGGTCCAACGCGAACTCAGCAAATGTTTAATTCACCACCGCCTAATTATAGACCTCACAGTCAAGTTTTTAAAATGCAAGGTCCTAGACCAACTTCTAATAACGCTCCGCAACCTATGAGTGGCGTAAGCCATTACGTGGCAAAGCCGTTCACACCCCGTGCACCCCATGATTGGTCTAAATCTGGGAATCCGCTACCCTCAAATTATTTTAAATAAAGAGAATTACATTTTAATGATTTTAATGATCCGTCGCAGTATGAGTATTACAGCGATTATTATGATGACTTTTGCCCCCAGGAATATTTTGAGCAACCCGATTTTGCGTATACAAGTGACTATATGCTTATGAACAACCGCAATGTACAGATTTTTATATCGTAGAGGAAGTAAAGGACACTCCGTCCACCGAAAATGAGGATTTTCAGAAAGCCCACAAATCAGACAAGTTAAAATAGAGATTAATTTGCAAACTCAGAGGCAACTACCATATATTAAAATTTCAAACCCTCCTCTTAAATTACTGATTGACACCGGCGCAAATATGTCCTTCGTTAGTCCTGAAGTTGTTCAAAAATATTTATCTCACATACCACGTAACTATGATCCTTTCGAGGTGACAAATATTCACGCTACTACTAGGAGTGACTACTCTATTACATTACCGTGCTTTCAGGAATTTAATGAACCAAGTGACATAACTCTTTACATTTACGCATTCCATGACTATTTTGATGGTTTGATTGGCTATGACTTATTAGAGAAATTAGAATCTAATATCGATTTAAAAAATAGATTGTTGATAACCCGTAATTCTAGTAACCCATTATTAATGTACGATTCACGCAACTGTAACTTATACGAGGATATTATCCCCGCTAACTCGTCTAAATTAGTTAAAATTCCTATAAACTCTAAGGACGGTGACGTTTTAATTCAATGTATTTCAAATTGTATTATAGTTACTACTTGCGTTACTATTGCGTTACTACTGTTAAAAATAATAAAGGTATAATAGAAGTGTCAAATTTATCGCGTCATGATGTAGTATTTTCTGTAGACCGCCCCGTTCATGCAGATATGTTTAATGTTCAGTGCACACGTACCGAACAACGTTCCGATCGCGCAAAGGAAGTTTTATCACGCTTGCGTACAGACCATTTAAATCCCGAAGAGAGAGCCAATTTAGAATCACTTTGCTCTCAGTATGCAGATGTATTTTATATTGAAGGTGAACCGCTGTCTTTTACTAATAAAGTAAAGCATTCTATCCGGACAACAGATGATGTACCAATTTACACGAAAAGTTACAGATATCCATTTATTCATAAACAGGAAGTTCAGGATCAAATCTCTAAAATGTTATAACAGAATATTATACGTCCTTCAAACTCTGCATGGAGTTCCCCCATCTGGGTAGTTCCCAAAAAACCCGACGCCAGTGGAAAAACCAAATGGCGCTTAGTGATAGACTTTAGGCAGTTAAATGAAAAAACAATAGATGATCGCTATCCTATACCCAACATTTCGGACATCCTTGACAAGTTAGGTAACTGTCATTACTTTACTACCCTAGACCTCGCAAGTGGATTTTATCAGGTCGAAATGAACCCGGATGATATTCAGAAAACTGCATTTTTAGTCGAGCACGGACATTTCGAATTTCTTCGCATGCCGATGGGTTTAAAGAATTCTCCTTCTACCTTTCAGCGGGTGATGGACAATGTCCTTAGGGACCTCCAAAATGTTGTGTGCCTAGTATATCTTGATGATATAATAGTATTTTCAGTTTCCCTTCAGGAACATATGGTAAACCTGGAAACCTTTACCGTTTCAAAGACTTAGACAATCCAACTTCAAAATCCGAATTTTTAAAGTTAGAGACTGCATATCTAGGACACATTATTAGTAAAGACGGAATTAAACCTAACCCGGATAAAATTATGGATATTAAAAAATTCTCACTGCCCAAAACGGCAACTGAAATTAAACGCTTTTTAGGTTTGATAGGCTACTACAAGAAGTTTATTCCAGACTTTGCTCGTATAACAAAGCCAATGACACAATGCCTTAAAAAAGGTTCAAAAATTGTTTTAACCGATCCCAATTATATTAGTTGTTTTGAGAAGTGCAAAACCCTTTTGACAAACGACCCAATCTTGCAATACCCGGATTTCAATAAAGACTTTATACTGACGACTGACGCATCTAATCTTGCCATTGGTGCCGTTCTTTCCTAGGGACAAATAGGTAGTGATAAACCTATAGCATACGCATCTCGCACATTAAACACTAGTGAAATTAACTACAGCACAATTGAAAAAGAACTTTTGGCAATCGTGTGGGCAACAAAATACTTCCGGCCTTATTTATTCGGCAGAAAATTCAAAATCATAACCGATCACAAACCTTCGCAATGGGTTATGAATTTAAAAGAACCCAGCTCATGCTTAACACGCTGGAGATTGAAATTGAGCGAGTATAATTTCACTACTGTCTATAAGCAAGGTAAGCTAAATACTAACGCAGACGCCTTATCTCGCATTGAAATCAATAACGAAGATGCAAATTCCATCGCAGTTAATACATCGGAGAAACCCCCTTCAGTGACCGGATCTACTACGGTAACAGCTCATACTAGTGCTGAGAATCCCATATTGGAAGTCCCAATATCTGATGAACCCCTTAATAAGTTCCATCGCCAAATATCATTTATAGTCGTAGGAGATATAAAGAAACGTCCCACTGTATCTAGGCCCTTTGAAACTCACACTAAAACTACAATACAGTTATCAGAATCGAATCTCGAAGATGACGTCATTAATGCTGTTAAAGAGTATGTGAACCCCAAAGTAAAAACCGGAATTATAATTCACCCACCTCTAGCCATGTACGATATTATTCCGATCATTCAGGATAAGTTTAAAAGTTCTGCCTTGAAGATGGTCATAACTAAAAAAGAAGTAGAGAACGTTAAAGATTATTTAAGAAAACAGGAACTCATTCGTAATTATCACGAGGGAAAAACAAATCACCGTGGCATTACAGAATGTTTCCTTGCTTTATCTCATCGTTATTACTGGCCTAAAATAAAAGAAAGTATATCAAAATATATCAATGAATGTAGTATCTGTGGACAAGCAAAGTATGACCGGAATCCATAAAACGAAACGAAATCCAAAAATTCTCCATAGTTCCCCTTCCATCCAAACCCTTTGAAATTATACATCTCGATCTTTTTACAGCTCAGAATGAGAAATTCCTTACTTTGGTTGATGCTTTCTCGAAATATGCGCAAGCATATCATCTCAGGGATGGTACAGCTTTAAGCGTCGTTCAAGCTCTCTTAACGTTTTGCACCCATCATGGCGTTCCATACACTATTATTACAGACCAAGGACCTGAATTTACTAATGCACTCTTCTCCGAATTCGTAGAGCGGTTTCACTCTACTATTCTCGAACATCTCAGAATTCTGAAATTAGAAAAACGCAATGAACCTGTCATCAATCTACCCTATGCAATTTTAGGTTATAATAGTTCCATACACAGCTTCACTAAATGTAGACCTATAGACTTAATCACAGGACATTTTGATCCCCGCGATTCCCTAGACATTAATTTATCCGAGCACTTGCTGCAACAATATTTACAAGATCACAAAAAACGATTAACTCAAGTTTATGAAATAATTAATGAAACTTCTCTTCACCATCGGACTGAACTAACTGAAAATAGAAATAAAGATCGCGAAGCTGAAAAGGAATATAGCCCTGATCAACAAATATTTGTTCGTAATCCTCTAGCTAGTAGGCAAAAGTTAGCCCCGCGTTTTACTCAGGATACAGTCTTAGCCGATCTTCCCATTCACATCTACACCAGGAAGAAACGTGACCCAGTTGCAAAGTCTCGCCTAAATAGGAGCCCTAAAGATTCTGTATTGTTACAGGATGCTACTATTGCTACTACTCCAAGTGACTCGAGGACAAGAAGTAACGATTGATCCCCTAGGCAACGGCCCTGGTTTACTTCCGTTTAATTTAGGAACGACGCGAATCGTTTCTCACTATCATTCTGTTCTTAATTATGTTAATCTTAACAGTATCCAATCTCAAGTTGATCTAGTTAACTCGCAGTTGTCTGAGGCTAGGCCTAAATTAAATAATAAGACGTCCTTTTTATTTGAACCACATATTAATGATCTAACATCTAAGTTATCTAAAATATCTATACAACTAGAGTCATTTGAACATCGCCGTAATAAAAGAGGACTTATTGATGGACTCGGTTCGGTTATTAAAAGCATATCTGGTAATTTGGACCAAACTGATGCAGTTAAATACAAAAATGCTATAAAAATCCTTCAAGAAAATGAACATAGATTAGAGTTCCAAATAAATCAACATGTTAGCATATCAAATATTAGGGACTCACACAATGCCCAATTATTAACTAATATAACTAAAAATCAGGAACGAATAGGTCATGTCTTAAACCAGATAATTAATAGTAAAGACTCTGACCTCCTTTACTATGCCCATATGGCTCAATACTTAATTATCCTAGGTGATAATATAGACAGCTTATTCGAAGACCTTCATAAATTAGATTATACTTTAGCTTTTATACATCTAGCACTAGCACTCCGCATACAGTAGTAAGTTTAGTTGAGATTAGAAATATGTTACATAATCTAACAAAATTATATTCAGATAATGAAATCCTTGATTTAGAATTAAGGGACTACATTGACGTAATTAAGCTAGGCTACTTTTATATAGATAATCAGATAATTATAGTTTTTAAAGTGCCGATTGCCTTTCCTCCCATTTATAACCTGTACAAACTATCCGTTATACCTAACAAGTATATGAAAATCCTTTTACCTCCCCTACCTTTTATTGTGATTTCTGGAAAAGATTCTATGTACATGGAGGCTGAATGCCCGAAGGTAAATTCTCTGTACCTCTGCGAAGCAAAAGCGAAGTACAGAACTCAAAATGAACTAGATTGTATCCAGTACCTGATCACCAAACAGGAGCTACACTCATCTTGCAAGCTATCACCAGTCATCTTGAAGAAAGTAGCAGTAGAACAACTCGACGAAAAACATTATACTATGACTTTTCCGTACCCAACCAAAGTGATGATATCATGCAGACAAGAAACATACAAAACCTTAGAAGGAAGTTATTTGGTCATTATCCCGCATAACTGTCATATCAAAACGCCTGAATTCACTATAGCAAATTCCAACAATCACATTAAGGGATTTGCTCTGGAGATTATGCAGCTGCCTAAATTCGAAGACTTAGAGACGTCAAGCGAAGTACCAATTGTATTGAACTCTGTTGACTTGGAAACCCTACACTCTATTAACACGAAGATATCGCTACAAACTCCAGTTAAACTGAATGAAGCTATTGATGCAAGTCTCTACCATACCACAATTCCAATCTACCTAATACTATCCGGTGCAAGTGCACTGATTATCGCACTAATGTACCGACGACATCGAGCAAGACGTCTTCATGGAATACAACCGATAGAAATTGATGATCCAACATCTTCAGGAAACTACGCTGAAATTCAAGACTCAAGAAAAACCAGTCCCTGCAAGATAAGAATTTACCACAGCAATATTTCATCATCTCTCCCACATAAGATTTCGAAATAGTTGCTGATCTTCGGGGGGAGGTGTTACGTACACGCATAGCACCAGGAACGCTGACAAGCGTTTACCTCATTTACTGCGCATAACGACAGCTACAGTCACGAGGCGCCGACGCAGTACAACGTGATGCATTTCGACACCGGACATCGCGGCCCCTTGGGAACCGGTCACTCTTGGTACAACATCGATCAATAGTCGACATTAGTTATAGAATTATAATTGTAATTTTTATTAATAAAGTTAGTTTTTTGCATCCTCCGGCTACAGCCTTAGTAATTAGCATCGTACAATATTAACTTATAACAATAACAATATAGCATGGTAGACTGTGCCTCCTGAGGTATGTGTACACAGCATGGCATGCAAGTAAAGAATTAAGAAACTTATGATTTACAGGTTAAAATTAGGGGCAAGCAGTGAATAATACAATACTATAAGATTAAACTTAAATTTAAGGTTCCATTGTACGCTATTTCTATTTGAATAATTTAGCGAGATGGTTTTTAAATTGCATGAGCGAATTATTATAGATGTCAGGGGCATCACTGTTTTCTGCGAGTATTTCGTTAAATTGTCGACACATCCTTATAATGGGGTTGTGAAAGGAAACATTGTTATTACAATTAGGCAATGAGAACGGGATATCACATCTTGCTGATCTTTGAGGAATCCTAAACGATATTTGAGAAAGCAAATTTGTGATTAAGAGTCCGGTAATGATTTTAAATAGATATACAATGTCTTGGAAGCGACGTCTCCTTTCCAAATTTAGAAGTTTGAAGTGATTCAATCGTTGTTCATATGTCCTGAGTTCTCTTTTTAGGCCAAACCTGCGGGTGATAGATAATACGGAGGAAGCGTCGTTGGTTCGATTCAATGATATTTATGTGGTTTTTATACTGAGGGCTTCATACTACCGATGCATACTCAAGTCTGCTTAGGATAAGCGATCAGTATAAAAGGATAACACTACCAACACTTAAATTCTTTAAACATGCGGCAGATAAATCCAAGGAGTTGCTTGCATTTACTGGAAATTGCAGCGTAATGGTGGTTAAAAGAAAGTTTAGTGTTATACATCACACCCAAATCGCGAACCACTGTTAGTCGCTGCAAGGACGTGCCACCAGCAGCATATTCGAATTTGATAGGATTTTTGCCACGGGTAAATGATATAACGGAGCATTTGTCAGTGCTAAGGTTCATATGGTTCGCAGCGCACCAATCAATTAAGGTGTTGATATCAGACTGTAATTGAATACAATCGATGATATTAGTTATGCGAGTAAATATTTTGAGATCATCGGCGTACAGAAGACAAAGATTTTTAAGCTTAGGAATGAGATCGTTAATGTAAATTATGAAGAATAAGGGCCCTAAATGGGAACCCTGGGGAACTCCCGATGGGATGGGAACTTGAGCGGACTTATAACCTTTAAGCGCTACGATTTGACTCCTGTTCGTGATATAAGATTCGACCCATCGTAGAAGACTGCCGTGAATGCCCAAAAAAGCATCCAACTTGTAAATTAAAATGGAGTGACTAATGCGGTCAAATGCCTTTTGGAAATCTGTGTAGATACTATCCACCTGTACCCGGCCATTACATGCTCTACAGATGTAATCAGTATATTCTAACAGATTGCCAACGGTCGACTTACCCTTAACAAATCCATGCTGCTGAGGACAAAGATATGGATTGATATGAGAATACAACCG
The DNA here is from genome assembly GCA_947562105.1 of Shargacucullia verbasci. NCBI lineage: Eukaryota > Metazoa > Arthropoda > Insecta > Lepidoptera > Noctuidae > Shargacucullia > Shargacucullia verbasci. Next base: position 15,122,295 of record OX387281.1, on the reverse strand, counting down.
ATCATACACTAATGATTCGAAAACCTTTGCAAACGTTGATAATATACTAATGGGCCTGTAGTTCTTGCAGTCACCAGCGTCTCTGGACTTATGGATCGGAACGATATGTGCTGTCTTCCATTTAGTGGGAAAGATACCTGATGATAATGACTTGTTGAATATAATGTGGAGTGGCACAACCAGAGTAGGGTATAATTGGGGGTTCTGGATCAATTCTTCCTCGCCCCGCTCGGAATGTGATCCAGAACCCCCAATTCTCCACACGTAGAAGCCCCAATAATACATTACTAACATGATCTGCGATATATTTAGTTCATGACATAGATTGAGTATTGTGTTTCTTTCGCAGTGGAGCGCTTGTTATAGGATCTCAATTGTTTTACCGGTCCGAGCGATTGTTGTGTGTATTATAAACTGGTATGGTGTCGCACTGGTATAGCGAAAGCAACATTGACGCGTGTAGGCACCTACTTAAAAATAATAAACAATAATATCATGTTCGATCGCTGCGCAGCTGTGCATCAAAACGATGCGGTCACATCTGGTACTGATGAATGCAAAGGCTTTCCGTATAATAACGTGTGTTCGTATGTAAAAGTAACTGTATTATGGAGATAGAGTAATTGATTATAAATATAAAAATTCAACATCTGTGTCAAACATCATCAACTGTGTGAGCATCGAACCCCACAACACCTGGCGCAGTAGTAGCGGCGAGGCAATCACTTAAACCATCACACCATCTGTGCAGTCGAATCTTGAGCAATCCGTTAGCATACTTGAAAATAATTTTACGAATGCCTTCTAAACCGGATTTAGCCAAAATATTCATAGTAGGTATATCAATTTATTTTGATTTTTGATAAAGGAAAAATATTATTATTACAGTAGAATTGGACCTTCACACTTAAATTATGAGATTTGATTGATATGACTGCAGCTGGTCCAGTGGTGTAAGCAACGACCTCGCATACACGACTACGCTAAGTGTCGTAGTTCGATTCCCACGCGGGGCAATACTTATGAGTGATTCACAAATCGTAGCTTACGGCCTGGATGTTACATGTTTTTAACACGCTTTTATTAGTGTTTATTCACCTGTAACTAACTAACTATGTAAGAAAATCTTGGAAGTTAAATTTGATTTGATTCCCGGTTTCCGATTAAGCTGAAATTTTGCATACACGTTTAAATTGGATGACAATGCATGGTCAGCTAATATTGTTTTTGAGGTACGAGGTAAAAGCGTGTTTTTTAGTTCTTTAAAACTATAATTATTTAATAAGTTAACTTGTTCTGAGAGAGTACATACCACTTCCTTTTTAGAAAATCATCTCAGGTATAAACGACGGAGTGGCGCCGTCGTCAAATAAGGAAAGTAAGGATGCGGTAATACTGAGTAAGTAACTATCAATTAATATTAGACTCTATTTACCTATAACATGGAACTATTTTTTTAGCACACATATCAAAATCGCTTTCTCACTTTGCTAGCGATTTGTCACTATAACCAACGCTTACAAATGGAATCTATAAATATAACTGCATTTAATAATTTCATTTTAATTAGCACACGTTCCCGAGTACCTCAAATCAAATCAAAAATCTTTATTAGCTAAATACAGGTTAGTGATGATGGTACATAAAGCAAAATAGTCCTCTGTAATTTACCATAATTGGCATGCAAATGTTACACTTAATTATTCAAAATATCAATAAATAAAACACTGTTCACGACATGTAACAAAACAACCCTTCAAAATACTTTTAAATGAATTTAGTGGATTTGTCAATAATAAATATAGTGTAGGGTTCTGTAACTGTGGTGTTTGTGTACCGGGAATCTTTATGTGTAATGTGAAAGAAAACACCGATGTCTGTATACCCCGAACAGCTTTATTGTACATTTTCCGGCACAGGATCGTCCCAGCTGATGTTTGTAGTCCATAGTTGTTGAAAAATTAGTTTGGCCTTTATTGTTGCAGGTGAAAGCCATCCTAGTGGATCGTATAACTTTGATAGTTCTGATAGCAACAATCTTTTTGTAATAACATCACTGGTTGTCTTTGTTTGAACTGCATGATGAAACGTAAATTGATCTTTACGGGGATTCCACATAATACCTAAGGTTTTATTTGTGTTAGCGTTCTTAAAGTCGACCATGTTTTGACTTATTTGATCGTTTGACAGTTCTTCTAATAATTGCAAGTCATTGCTCGCCCACTTGCGGAGATTAAAACCACCTCGTTCCAGTAGGTTGAGTAATTGCCTTTGAGTGATTTTAGCTTCATGAATGTCATTGCTTCCACCCAAAAGATCATCAACGTAGAGCTGACTGTCTAATATATCAGCGGCAAGTGGGTAATGATCACCTTCGTCTTTAATTAATTGTTTTATTGTGCGCATCGCTAAAAATGAAGCAGCTTTGGTACCGTATGTAACTGTACAAAGCTGATACTCTTTGATCTGCTCGTCTGTCGAATCTCTCCACAGAATCTTTTGCAGATGTTGATCTTGTTCCTGTATTCCGACTTGTCTGTAGAATTTTTCTATATCTGCAGTATATACATATTGGAACCCTCTCCACCGTAAAATCAATGCCTGCAAATCCTGTATGAGGTTTGGCCCACATTCCATCAATTCATTTAAACTGCGGCCGGTAGTCGTTTTGTTTGAGGCATTAAATACCACTCTGAGCTTAGTGGTAGTGGAATCCAATTTGATGACACCATGATGTGGTAGGTAGTAACTTGTTTCTAGAAGAATTGAACTCTGTTTCATATGATTTAGACGTAAATAGTCGGCCATGAAAGCTCTGTAACTTTCCGCAACAGTCTCGTCTCTGACCAATCTTTTCTCCAATTGTCTGAACTGTGCTATTGCCTGTGACTTTGAAGACCCTAACTGATTTTCAAAACCTTGTTTCATGGGTATTCTAACTTCGTATCTGCCGTCAGCCTTCCTCTTGGTTGTCGTTGCATACAAGGTTTCGCAGTATAGTTGATCTGACGTCATCGTGGTACTTTGTTCTGTTATTTCCTCTGTTTCCCAGAAATTCGAAATTTCTTCAAGGTTATTAAGCGCGGCATGGCAATTAAATGTTTTGGTGTTGCCTAACAGAACCCATCCGATTTTCGTTTGTTGGGCTATAGGCGCATGTATGGGACCTCGTAGAATACCTCCCCTATTTCGGCGTAAACTCCTGCGTCCAGCAAGACATCTACCGGCCTTGACACATTGTAGTTGGGATCAGCGAGGTTGATATATTCTAAATGGGGCCAATGTTGTTTTTCAAATGTACGATTTGGTAAGTTGTTTAGCAATTTTGTCATGACGAGCGCCTCTATAGTAAAATTATAGCTTCCATATATCGACTCGCAATTCAGTTTTACTATTCCATGGCTTTTGTTATTTGAGATGCCAACTCCTGAGACAATTGCATCTTGTTTGCATCTGTGAAGTCCCAATCGTTGTGCAGCCGATTCCGTAATCAAGTTGATTTGGGAACCCTGGTCAAGTAATGCTCTAAGTTTTATAGACATTCCATCCATTGCCATAATACTGAGTTCCACCGTAGCAAGTAGCACTTCATTATAGTCCCCAGTCACGTGATTTGCCTTATGTTGCGAAATTGTCGGTGCGCTTTTAGGTGTCATGTTAGCAATCGGTTTCATATGTGCCCTTTGTTGTACAGCGTCGTGCAGTGTCGTATGATGCTTATTGCTGCACACCTTACATGTTTTCGTGGAACTGCATTGTTTGTCGTTATGGCAGTATAAACAATTCTCACACACTTTTAATTGCGCAATTGTATTTATTTTCGCTTCCGACGTCATATTTTGGAATGATTTACAATGAATCAAAATGTGATCCGATTTGCATAAAGGACATTTTCTTTCAGAACTGGCGTGATATGTTTTTGGTGAGAATTTTCTGTAGTTGGACTTGTTTGGTAGGTATTTTGATGAAAATTCTTTCACATCATTGTTGTCCTTGACCTCAGGTTTCGTGTAGGGAATGTTTGTCTTTCTGTTGACTGGTTCCAGAGCTGTAAATTTACTCTCCAGGAATGTAATGATTTCATCAAATGAAGGGAGATCTCTTGGAGCTTTTCTAGATTCCATGTATGAACTGTAGGTTTCTGGATCCATTTTTTCGGTAAGTATATGCACCAAGATCGGATCCCATGTAGTGGTATCTATTCCGAGATTATGTATGGCGTAAATTGTTTCCAAGGTCGTGTCATGGAGGCGTTTCAGTTCTTGAGAAGATTGTTTGTGTATAGTCGGCTGGTTTACAAATATCTGGATTTGTTTTGTAAATAGGAGTTGGGTATTGTTGTACCTGCGAGTGAGTATCTCCCAGCAGGCGTCGCAGTTGTCGGCTCAGATATTAAGATGTTGCACAAGTCGCTCTGCCTCACCCTTGAGTTTTCCTTTAAGATGTTGCATTTTTTGTGGCTTACTTATCAATGGATTGTTGTGGATGGCTTCAGAGTACAGGTCCATGAAGGTCGGCCACTGAGCGTAATTTCCACTAAATACTGGAATCTCCAATTTCGGCATAGCTTGATGTTGGTGAGATGTATGACTAAGTTTTTGGTTAAGTTGTCTTTTCGTGGTGCTGAGTGTACTCTTGTTCATAATCTACTTCAGATCCAATCAGTAGATTGTCTATTTGCCAATGCAGCTCATCAATTGTTTTCCAGCGCGTCTGTATCATCTGCACCTTGTCTTGCAATTCCCACTTTTCCGAAATACTTGTAATGTCGATACCTCTAACGATTCTTGCAAAAGCTCGGAAATTTGTTCTTTGCTGGCTAATCAGCTCGTCAGTCTTAGACAACATACCTTTCTCCTTCGTGTTAGTGTTATCTTGTTCCTCACCTTGGCTACTTGTTCCTGGTTGAGCCATGGTTTCGGTCTGCGTTATGTCTATCAGCAGAGCACACGTAGCCGAGTATAGTTCTTTCACAGAAAGGTAAGCACCGGACTGGATGTACTCATGTTTTTTGTCACATAATAATGTCAGCTTCGAATGATTGTTTTCAAATTCATCCCACAACTCTTCAAGGGACACAAACGTTTTCGCACATATTCAGTGGTTTTCCGAGTTGCGGAATCCTTCTTGATGTTCGTAGATATCTTCTGTACAGCTTCAGCGATTATTTGTTGACGTTGTAGTAGCCCTTCCATTGTCTTTATGTTCAGAAGAAGAAGCTAAACTGTCTGTTGCATTCACTGCTGCTGGCCAGATGTGTATGTAGTGGACTGTAAGTCCAATGGTTCCGCGTTAGTAGGGATCCTTCACAATATATGCGACTTCTCAACTAGACCGGTGAGACCCGCTTGTGGGAGGCCAGTCCAGCCTATTCGCTATCGATGAAGGCGGCCCCACTCACACTTAACTCAGTTAACTCGAAGGACCAAAAAGATGTAGGGTTCTGTAACTGTGGTGTTTGTGTACCGGGAATCTTTATGTGTAATGTGAAAGAAAACACCGATGTCTGTATACCCCGAACAGCTTTATTGTACTTAACTAAAATTACAAGTAATGTGCAATTATAATAATGTGTGTGATCGTGAGCGTCAGCATAAAATTGTCGAGCGTGCTCGTACATATAGAATGTAATTAATTGTCAATGAAATTGGTCTGTATCACAAAATCGTATATTATTATTTAATATCAATGTTATTATCATTTAGAAAATCATTTATAGTGTAATAGGCCTTATTAATCAAAAAATTTCGTAGTATGATTTTAAATGTGGCAGTATTTTCCGTTTCTTTTACTACCGTGGGTAACTTGTTGTATATCTTCACAGCCATACAAAAGACACTGTTATATAAGAGAGCAGTCCTAGAAGGTACTATGTATAGACGTGTTTTATTGCGGTTTCTTGTTGTTTTTATGAAGAGATCAGTGTTAGTCCTAACAATCATGGCGACTTCATATATGTAAATCGAGGGAACTATGAGTAGTTTTAAGTTAATAAAATGAAATTTGCAAGAGTCAGTTTTTTGTAGATGGCATATTGCCCTAATGCATCTCTTTTGCGCCAGAAACACCTGTTCCTTGCCTGTAGAATTTCCCCAGAAAATAACTCCATATTTTAATATTGATACAACATATCCATGATAAGCAGTTATAACCGCTTTTTGATTTACTTTTTTACTCAGCATGTAAAGGGCATATGAAAATCTTAGTACTTTTTTAGTAATGTCATAGATTTGTGTGTTAAATGTAAGATTATTGTCTATATTAGTTCCGAGAAATTTTGTAGTGTGTGTTTCGTCAATTTGCTGTCCATCATAATTTATATTAATATTATTATTATTAGATTTTCTATTTCTACTGTGCTTAAAATGCATAATTTTAGTTTTCGTAATGTTAAGTTTTAAGTTATTGTTTTTTAACCAGGTTACTACGTCATGTATAGTGTTATTAATTTCGGTTTCGTAGTAATTTATTTTATATCCGTCAAATATAATTGTACTATCATCCGCAAAAAGGATTGTTTGTTGATTAATAGCTCTTGGCATGTCATTTATGTAAACCAGGAATAAGAGTGGCCCCATAACTGAACCTTGTGGCACTCCATATAGAATTCTCTTGGGACTTGACAAGACTTGACTTGACTTTGGAGGTTGACAAGTTTTAACATTACGCTCCGTGTTATTATTACCTAAAAAATAGATAAACGTGTTAAATATATCTCATTCTGTGAAATATGTGAAGTACTCTAAACGAACAACCCGTGACATCGTTTACCAGTTATTAAAGTGACAATAAACAGAGTATTTTTGGTTATTAAGTGTATGTGACTACCAAGAATAAAAGTGATAGTAAACAGTGCACCAGTCCTCAAAACAAATAAATCTTTAAAGTATATTGCTCAATAGAAACGTCCACACAAACAATCATTTACTTAATCGACAAAATAAAATTATAAGATAGTGAACAAAGTGACACAAGTTCAATGTACATTTTTGCAGCATGAATCATCATAACGAACTTTTTAAAGTTTTGTATGAAGCCGATCAACTTTTTTGACTACATTGATAATAGCTGCTTTGGCGTGTATACGTCAGGGAGCGACTGCAGCGCAACCGCTACCCAGTTCGGTCCTCACGTACAGCGAGTTCTTTTTGGATGATTTACAAATTAAATTCATTACAAGACTGGACTTACGACTGCCTACAAATAGTAATAACAAAACAAAGAATAACAATTCAAGTTGTTCAAAAAAAGTTGGACAAGGAGGGCGCCACTAACCATGGATGAAAATATTACATTTAGAAATAAACGTAGATCTGTATCATTAAATGAATTGAATTCTTCACTGTTTGATTGTACAATGACGAGTCTTCCTAAAACATCGTTGCAAGACAGTGAAGCGCTGAATGGATTGCGGGATAAAATCAACAAACTAACTTCCGATTTAGACATTGCTAACAATGAAATTGACAATTTATCGTGTGAAAACGAACAGTTGAAGTGTGACCTGGAAAAGGCAAACAAAATAATTGATTTATATAAAAACATTTGCATATATGACTCAAACTCCAAATGTCAAACCCCCCGTTCAGCACGCAAAAGTAATAAAAGCAAAAAGCAAAGTAAAGGGTCGCATCAAATTGACGCGATTAAATCTCTTGATGTCACCAGCAATACACAGAATCATGCAACTGTTAACAGTTGCATGATTCTGTGTTAAAGAATCAGAAGCCTGATTTAAATCAGGCTTCATTGGAACTACGTGTACAAGTCTACAACATCCAGTCACACCCACGTCTACAAGTACACCTGCGATTACAACTACAGCCGGATCTAAAACAAATGATCTATGTACAAAAGCTATATTCTCCCATAATAGAGAACATGAAAATCCAACACCGACCCAAAGCAGGCAGGTGTTAATACTGGCAGACCAACAAGGGCAAGGCGTATGCAAACTGCTACAAAATTTACTAGGACTGAAGTATCGAGTAAGATGTATTTGGAAGTCTGATGCAAAAATATCTAATATAATTCACCAAACAAATAATGACATTTCAAAGTTGACTAAGAATGACTATTTGATTTTATTATGCGGCATGAATGACAACAACCCATTTGAGTTTCAGTCAAGCCTGAATCACTGGCTAAAAACTACGCGCAACACCAATTTAATTGTCAGCGAAATACCTCAAAATCCCTATTTAAACGAGTACAAATTGAATTATGAACTGAAATTCCTATGTGCAAAATACAATAATGTCACTTTTCTAGATATGAACTATAGCACTAATGGTATATTAAAAAAATATTACTTTACACTAAATATGTGTCGTAGTCTATTAAAAGAAATCTTACGCATTGATTATAAGATAGTACGGGAAACCTATAGTCGCTCCCTTAAACAATGTAATCTAGAAAGTATGTCAGCAATGGTACCCAAACATGTAATACACCTGTAAATGTCTTAAAGAGCTGTCAGACTACTTATAATGGTTCCACTCCTGTTAATAATGATTTATTTCGTCCATAAACATATTAATGTACTACACCAAAACATAAATGGGCTGATAAATAAGCTTGACCTATTGTCTGTGTGTATAGAGGAGCTAGAGAACAACGGACACTATATTGATGTCCTATGTATTACCGAACATCACATGTCTCGAAACGATATCAACACTTTATCTTTCTGTAATTATAAACTAGGCTCGATTTTTACCAGAACTAATCGGCGAGGAGGCTCGTGTATATTTGTTAATAATCATCATAACTACAAATCGCTTCCAGAAATTGAAAATTTTTCGATAACTAATATTATAGAATGTTCTGCCATTGAACTTCCTTTCCATAATATATGCATTGTCAATGTCTATAGAGTTCCTGATACCAAAGCATCCAATCTAGAAATATTTTTTAATCAATTAAAAGCTATTTTTACTAAATTACAAAATAAGAAAGCTTTAATCACGGGAGACTTTAATATAAATATTTTTAAAAAATCCAACCTAACCTCTGAATTTTTAAATACTGCTCTCAGTTTTAACTTCAAGCCGGCGATCAATGAGCCTACTCGTTTATGCAGTGGAACATGTATATACAACATATTGTATAACGTGAGAGGCTGTAAAGGCATGGTTATCGAGCTGGCCCTCTCTGACCACTCTGCTCAAGTGGTAAAGTGCCCAGTGAAAGCCAGTGGTTTGTACATAAACGGGATTATTCGAAGCGGAACGTGCAAAGATTTAAGCACACTCTTAGTCAACTAAGTTTTTCAAATGTTTATGAAATATCCGCTGCTAATGCAGCATTTAATGAGTTTCACGAGACTTTTTCTTTAATTTATAATTTATGTTTTCCAGTAAAAAGAATCAGGATAAATACAAAGAGACGTCAGACATGGATCTCTAATGGTATAAAAAAGTGTTGCATGCGGAAAAGAGATCTCCTCTGGAATTATAGGAAAGATCCTAGTTCAAAAAATAAAGAATGTATAAAACGTATTCCAACAGACTAGCAAAAATAATAAAATTTACACAACGAGCACAAAACAACTACGCAATTAAGTCGGCGGAAAATAAATCTAAAGCTACATGGAAGATTATAAATACTGTTAAAGAAAACTATCCTAAAGAAGACATTTCGAAGATCAAAGTACAAGATAGAGGCTGATTCTCTGATTTCGATCCAATTTGGAAAAATGGAGAGAAATTTTAGATTTTGAAAATTTTGATTTAGAATGAAAATATGATTGTATACAAATATAATATAAAAATATTTTTAAATTGCACCGATAAATATCGGAGATATAGGTCTTTGAAACTTTTATTTGTTACGGTAATGATTTTTCATTTAATGGTTATGACTACTTTGTAAAGGAAATGATTATGTATAATAAATTATTTTCCACACAGTTTGTACTTTGTAAAACACGAGTTATTCTCATTTTAATGGAAATGAACTCCACCATGTTACATAATCAAATAATAGTACCAGAAGAAATTTTAAAAAAATCTTCTAAACATTAAAAAAAAATTAATTTTTTCAAAATATGTCTATATCAAACGCATATTTCATTTTCTTAAAAATGCTACCAGGCTTACTAATGTTCTATTAAAAAAGGAATAGCAAACTCAGTAATTACACTTTGGTCATTCATGAGGCTCTTAGGTAATTAAATTATTAAAATATTCTAAAATCGTCATAATCATCGTCATCCTCTTCATTTTCTTTATCCTTTTTATTATCCTTCTCTTTTCTTTCTATTGGATCCTTATTCTCTTTTTCATTTTTTTTATCCAATTTAATTCTTTCAACCTATATTGGTCTCTGTCTTCGAAGGGACGTTAGTAAATTTTCCAAAAAGCTATTGGTAGCCAACTCGAGACGTCGATAACCATAAAAAGGAGTACTTGTCTAGTAAAAAGGAAAATCTGTGAGTACTGTATTGTACCTTAGGTAAATTCGTAAGTGTTCTTTTGGCTGATTGGTCATTACTTCTCCAATTTTTTTCTTTACCTCTTCTTTTTTGCTCCCTTCTATATTATCAACCAAATTCTGTAATTTTTTATTTGTCGTAGGATTATTTGCCTGAGGCTGTCTTTCATTTTATTATCAATTTAAAGTTTTTTGCTATGCAGTTTTCTTTTTCTGTAGATTTCCGATGTCTCTTTTCAATTTTCCTATTTTATTGTACATGTATCGTAGTTGTCTTATTAGCCGGTTTTTTAAATACAATTATCAGAAACATTTGATGTTGCGTTGTCATTATTAGTTTGAGATTGCTCATTTGCTTTAAAGATTGATGCCAGCGGTCCCTCTAAAAGATCGTCGGATATTTGCTCAACATCACTGCTTGAGGGAGAATTGTCGAGAAGCATCTGTGCTACTTCTTTCTTTATTCTTTTTAATTAAGTAGCGTTTATGGCTCTTTCTAAATTTTTACTTTGTTGGCACTGTCATTTTTCTTTTTCTTTTTCAACCACATATTTTTCTGATTCTTTTTTTTATCTTTCGCCATCTATGTAGCCCTGCCTGAGCGATTTTTTCTTCACGGGTTTTCTTTTTGACCTTTTGCATAATTGTACCTAAAAGTATAAAATGAAAGCGTGTACCTCATAATCATATACTATTTTAATGCTCAATAAAACATGATATTTGATGGCCAACTATCATGATTTATCGAGCACTGTTTATTAATAACAGTTTTTAGATAGAGTTAGGCAGTATTAGAAACATTCGCCTCTGAGTATTTAAAACAAGAAAAATAAAAAACATTTCAGGGTCACCACCATCAGTTTAGCATCATTACCGTTACTTTAAAAACTGATGGTAAATCATGGTAATGACCATCATGGTAATGACGTTTTGGGTTAATTTGATTTTTAATTCAGTTATTTTAAAAGCTATACAAATAAATATTATTTCCATAAAAATAGTCCTATAGACAATCGTTATATAGATGAAAATAAAACGTAAATCTATGTACTTACCTAAAATTTTGCGATTACGGTAAAGATCACTAAATCGTGACAAACGTGATTTTCTATGATAATTTCGTAAATATTTTTTAAAATTCAAACGCGAGGCTTTCTCGCTCAAGACGTCTGGATCGACTGATCGCTACGAAAGCATGCGGGGTGAGTGGTACCATGGTAGGGTGACACAAATGAGGAAATATTTGCATTTCCTTCTCTGCTTACGGTGATGACCTTTTTTCGGTGACAAAGACAATAATATTATTAAAAATGTAACTATACGATTCGTATGTATGAAAACGCAGGTAATAAGTCCTAACTATAAGTGTAATAAAATGAATAAATTACAGATGTATTGAACAGTAACATCTTGGAAATTTTAAACGGTTTTCTTTAAAACTCGTGCTAAGGACACCGATGGTAGTGACATATCGCAATAAAATTTATTTAAAAAAAAAAATTCTTACACCTACGCTTTCCTAATTTATAGACAACCTAGCTAAATGTATTCAGATCAACCAGCCGTTATTGAAACTTTCAAAATGCAGGTAATATATTTTTTGTGCTATCCGACGTGTGATTGTCGCGAAATCAGAGAATCAGCCTAGAACTATAAGTGATCCTAAAGATATAGCCTCCGAATTCAATAAGTTCTTCATCAATCAAACTATTTCAATAAATACTTCGGTAAAAAACACACACATCAAAAGTAATTGCAAATCCATGTTCATGAAACCTGTCAGTGCTGAAGACGTAATGAAAATTATAATATCGCTTAAAAATAAGAATAGTGTAGGGTATGATAATATATCTACCAAAATAGTAAAAGAAGTACCACATATTATAGCTCCGGTTGTATCCTATTTATTAAATCAATGCATTGAACAAAGTATATTCCCTGAAAATTTAAAAAAATCCATTATTAAACCCCTGTTTAAAAAGGAAGATAAAGAGGACATGCGGTATTACAGACCAATAGCGCTACTCTCGGTGTTTTCTAAAATTTTCGAAAGCTATATTCATCAAAACTTATACAGTTATTTTGAGTCACGTGAATTTTTTGCCAAACAACAAATGGGATTTAGAAAAGGCAGAACTATTGACATGGCAATTTATGACTTTTTAAGCAAAGTTATGACATCTATGGATAAAAGGACACCAGTAATAGCGACATTTATGGATATTTCTAAAGCTTTTGACAGTGTTGATCACTCTATGCTATTAGACAAATTGTATGCTTATGGGGTGAGAGGTAAAGTTAATAGTTTAATAGAATCATATTTAAAAAACCGACAACAAGTCACGCAAATTAACAGGATTTGTCGATTATCAAAAATAGAATCTACATATACATCTGAGCCTGGAACACCTCGTTGTGGTGTACCACAAGGCAGTGTGCTAGGTCCACTACTTTTTTTGGTTTACATAAATGACCTTGCCCAAGTATGTAATCACCACATGACACTGTTTGCAGATGACAGTACAGTCCTATTTACCGGAGTAAATAAAGAAATTTTTGAAAAAGACATTAATTTAACATTTAAGAGTATAACAGAATGGATGACATGCAATAATTTAAAAATCAACATTGACAAAACTAAATATATAAATTTCAGTCAAAGACAAATTAATGACCTCAATTTAAACATTAATTATATTGGATAATCAATATCTCAAACTGAAATAACAAAGTTTCTAGGATTAATATTAGATAATAAGTTGACATGGAAATCTCATATAGAACAAGTATGTAGTAAATTAAGTCAAAGTTGTTATGCATTATTTAAACTCGGTACTGTTGCAGATCTTTAGTCCGTCATCACTGCATATCATGGACATGTAGCATCAACGATACGGTACGATATTATCTTCTGGGGTACCTCATCACACAAGGAATTAGCATTTAAGGCCCAGAAAAAATGCATTAGAGCTATATGCCATATAAAATCCACCGACAGTTGCCAATCTTTTTTCCGGTCCCTAAAAATACTGACACTTCCATCTCTTTATATATATGAGACTGTATTATTCGTAAAAAGTAACCAATATCTCTTCACAAAAACAAATAGAGCAAGACATCGTGACATGTTATGTCTGGTACCTTCACGAACAACCATGCTAAATAAAAGTATTTTCTGTATGGGACCTAAACTGTATAATAAATTGCCTCAAAGTTTGAGAAGTGAGGACAATATTAAAATATTTAAGAAAAAAGTTAATCTTTTGTTAATAAATAAAGCATACTATAGAATTGTTGACTACCTTAATGATAATGATTTAAAATAATAATAATAATTTAATGAATTTAACACTGTATTAATTAATTTTGTATTGCGATTTTGTATTTATTAATATTGTACACCATCTAGTATGGTATATCACAAAAATCTGTACTCTAGTAGAATTTGAAGACCTGACCTTTCTATAATATTTTGTGTACCTGTGATAACAATAAATGATTTCTGATTTCTGATTTCTGACTAGATGTATATGTAATTTCTGATTTAGATGCTATATCAATTTTAGTAATTTGTGTTACTTGTTGTCTGTCATAAAGATATGACTTCATTAATTGATAGGCGTTACCCCTAATACCAAGTGTATATAATTTTTTCATTAATATACTATGATCCACGAAATCAAAGGCTTTACTTAGATCCATGTAAATGGCTGATACAGGTACTTTTTTGTCAATATTAGTTATAACTTTATGTAGCATATTATAAATTGCAATGTTTATATTTTTATTTTTCCTGAACCCATATTGTTCATTTGCCAATATGTTATGTTTCTGAAAGTATTCATATAGAGACTTATGAATTACCTTTTCGAATATTTTTGCAAATACAGATATTATGGCTAATAGTCTGTAATTTTCCATTAAATCTTTGTCTCCTTTTTTAAATATTGGTTTTATTATTGATGACTTTAGTTGTGAAGGAAAGACTCCATATGCTATTGACAAGTTGATACTAAAGCTTAAGACTGGGGCTATAATGTGCGAGGTCTGTTTAATTAATTTTATCGTTATTCCATCGACACCGACACTTATTTTTAAGGCTCATGATTATTTTTACTATGTCAGACTCATTAATAGGAGATAAAAATATGGGATTGGGATTATTTGATGTCACAGAATGCTTATAAGTATTTAAATGATTATTCTTAACTAAACTTACAAAGTAATCATTAAATGTTTCAGCCATGATTCTAGGATCCCTAATTAACTTGTCACTGTGCCTGACTTTTTAATTTGTGTTATTTCGTTTAATTATTTGCCAAGTAGCTTTAGATTTATTATAAGATGTGTTTATGTAATGGTTATTTTGAACCTTTTGCGTTAAGTTTATAATTTTTTTATATTGTTTCGTGTAGTTGGTGTATTGCATTTTATGTTTTGAATCCTTTGTTAACCTTGCCTGCCATAACAACTGTCTCTTAAGTTTACTACACAACTTGATACCATGTGAAATCCATTTCGACTTTTTATGTAGAGTCCTTTTTATTTTTGGAAAGCATAAATTATAAAATAGCTTGTAATTTTCTAAGAATAATTTGAAAGCTAAGTCGGGATCCTTACTGCTATAAACATCACTGAAATGTAAACTTGCAAGGCAATTCTGAAACTTTGTAACATTTTCAATTGAGTAATCACGTCTTGTTATGTACCAGAATGGGATACTACTAATTTTTTTAACACAGAAGTTGTTTGAACTGCGACAGTGAGCAAAATTATGGAATATATTGTCAATGCAGGTACAGCTGCTGAGTCTTGTTGGTGTCTTTATAGCATATTTTAAATTATAGCAGTGAAGCAATTGTAAAAGTTCCCTAGTCAGTTTGTTATCTTTTAATAAGTCTATATTATAGTCTCCACATAAAATTACCTTTTTATTGCCTCTTAGACAAATTTTGGCCAAAATTTTATCAAACACATCAAAAAAATTAGTCACAAATTTGTGATCAGTTTTAGGTGGCCTATATATGCTTACGATAATGCTATTGTGGTTGCTCAATTCTATTGCGGAACATTCTATAGTATTAATTACAGACAAGGACGAAATTTCATCAAGTGGAACATACTTATGGCCATAACGTATTAAAATACAAGATCCTCCATACCTGTTGAGTCTGGCAGTGTACGATGCTAGCTGAAAGTTGGATACGTTCAAATAGCTGATATCCTCCTCGACCATATTATGTTCGCTTACACATACCACATCAACCTTTATGTTTTTATTGTAAAGTTCATCTAGGTTAACACTAAGCATATCCGATTTTGTGATAAGGCCATTAATATTTTGGTGCAATATAGTTATGTTATTAGTTACGAAAAAATGTTGGAATATGATCACTTTGCGTACCGGTAGTATTATTATTGTCACTTTCCAATTCAGTTTGAGTAGATTTGTTTATTGTAGCGCGTGAGTAGTGTAAAGGGTTACAGAGATTATAATAATTATTACAATAATTGTTAAATTTTAATTTGTAGTCAATTCGCAAAATTTCTTTTAGTAAGAGTTGGGATTTATGCAAAGCAGAGAATCTACGTTTTGGTATAAATGTACAAAAATTCATGTCAGCAAATGTCACATATTTAAATTTAGAGCATATAAATTTTAATTCATAATTAAATTTATATTCATTCAATGTTTTATTATACGGTATTTCAGATATAATTACATTACAACAACTATGTAGTCTAGTCAAAAAGTGTCGAATTGAATAAAGTGAATCATTCGGCTGCTGATCATGCACACCGCCAATAATAACAATAAAGTCCTCTTTAGTTAACCCGCTGATTTCTTGCTTCAACAGCGTCAATATTTCATGTAACGGTGCTCTAGATTTCCAATAGCACCTAACCAGAAACTGTTCACCAACTAGGTTCTGGAGAGTGTGTTGCATTTTGTAGCCTTGATCGTCAGCTAGGATCAGTATTTTCCGCTTTCCTTCTACATATATTTCCTGCTTCGTTTCAGCAGCAGGGGGGGCAGCATGTTCTTCATTTATTTGTGTCGTAGTTTGCGGTATTGTGTCGATTTCTTCTTTATTTGGGCTATCTTCTCTCTCAAACTCAATGGTATTCTTTATTATTTTATTTTCTATCATAGGTGATTTTCTGTTTTTAGCGTGTACGACTCGAGAACGAAGAGTATTTTCATTTTGTAAAGACTTTTTTTTTACGGATTGGTAGTGGTGTCTTGGCCGTCTTGTCCGGAGTTAAAGTTATTCTTTTAAGAGCCTCAGTAGTTTGTATGGACTTTTGCAGATCTACCTTGAGTCGTAAATTCTCAATGTTCAAATTCTCTATTTCGTTATGAGCGCTATTCAGGGCATCATTTAGTGTTTTAATCTTATTGTTGACTTCACTTATTATTTCAACGTAATTCATTGGATCATCAGGTAAGCTCATCATAGTCGAATCCAAGAATGAAGTATTGTCATCGTTAATAGACGAAACATCGTTGTATGATGTAGTTCTGGTCAATTTGCGGTATGTTACATTGTCAGTATCCATTTCTTTTCTTATAATACTCGGAAATCGCAAAATATCGAAATACTATATGTGCTCGAACTGTGAAATATCTTGAAAATGTCAGGTAAACGTTCTTAATTGTATTACTGATTTATTTTTGTATTTATTATTTATAGGTACATTGAAAATTGTTTTCGTACCAATTCGGAGAATGTTTAATTACTGTGGTATCACCAATTTCCGTTGGAAGAGTTTTTAGTAGTAGCAACCCAGTTACTAGTGTCAAATGAGTGTCATTTTTCACTTATCTACTCGACAACAGATGGCGCTGTCAGCCTTTTGACAATTGATTTTATTGTTGGTAACCCTAATTTTAGTGTCAGTTAATGTCAAATTCAGTTCCGCTATTCGCTACTAGTGGCGCAAATAGTATAATTTATGTCACTTTTAAATCAGACATATTATACACAACGGTCCTTTTATGTGTTATTTGTATGTTCTTCGTGAAATGAAATGAAATGAAATGAAATGAAATGAAATGAAATGAAATGAAATGAAATGAAATGAAATGAAATGAAATGAAATGAAATGAAATGAAATGAAATGAAATGAAATGAAATGAAATGAAATGAAATGAAATGAAATGAAATGAAATGAAATGAAATGAAATGAAATGAAATGAAATGAAATGAAATGAAATGAAATGAAATGAAATGAAATGAAATGAAATGAAATGAAATGAAATGAAATGAAATGAAATGAAATTATTTATTTTGCAATTAGGATTTTTCAATCACTTTTACACGTCTTTTTTAAACTAGATGGCGTCGGCATTTCCTATGACTATCCCTGAGAAGAAACGCCGAAACAAACTCAGGGGTCAAAGTCTATTTTAAAGTCCAGACAGATTGTATTGATGTAAAGGTTTATGTGAGACAAATATAGGGTGGAATAGCCTTTTGAAGAAAGTGCCTTAACTATTTGAGCTAACCTGTCGCAACAGAGTGCAAGCATGCATCAGTTATCGTGAGAATTAATGAAATGAAGAGCGCTCAGCCTAGATCTCACTCACATTTACAATGTATAGCGGTTATATATAAGAAATAATTTCAATTTAAACGACATTACAATAACAAAATAATGAAGTAAATAATATAATAATTAATGGCAAAATTTGTATATAAAAAAAAGGAAGGCTAAAGAGCGGCTCAATCCCAAGCGTTTTGGTCATCTAAATAGTCCGAAATTTTATAGTATCCTTTTTTACAAAGTTTAGATTTAATTACAATTTTGAACTTCTTTAATGTTAAATTACGTATATCATTGGGAAGCTTATTGTAAAAGCGTATACATTGTCCCATGAACGAGTTGCTTATTCTGTGGAGGCGCGTAGCATGTACAGCAAGGTTGTGTTTATTCCTAGTGTTCAAAGAATGAGTATCAGACAGTTTGACAAAGTTCGAAATATTTTTATAAACATATATTAAATTTTCAAAAATATATTGTGACGCTACAGTTAGAATATTAATTTCCTTAAATCTGTGTCTCAGCGACACCCTTGGACCAAGATTATAAATAGCTCGGACAGCCCTTTTCTGCAAGACGAATATAGTATTGATGTCTGCAGAGTTTCCCCAGAGGAGGATGCCGTAAGTCATAACGCTATGAAAATAACTGAAATAAACTATTCTGGCTGTATCCACATCAGTTAAGTGCCGAATTTTTTTGACAGCAAACGCGGCAGAACTAAGCCTACCCGATAATTTGTTTATTTGCGGGCCCCATTGCAGTTTGGCGTCTATAGTGATGCCTAGAAAAACAGTCGAATCCACAATGTCCAGTTCCACTCCATTCAATTTAACATTGATTGGTACTTGTCGGACATTGGGCGTTGAAAATTTAAGACATTTGGTTTTTTTCTCATTAAGGAGAAGATTATTAACATTGAACCAATGAACTACATGAGATAGTGCAACGTTAACTTCGCGAAAATCTAGTAATTGTCGTCGAATTTTAAATATTAGAGAAGTATCATCCGCGAACAATACTACCTCGTGATTATCCCGTACGTAATATGGCAAGTCATTAATATAAACTAGAAACAAAAATGGACCTAGAATTGAACCCTGCGGGACGCCCATGGTGACCTCAGATCCCGAAGATCTCTTGCCATTAATATCGACTCTCTGAATTCTATTGCTTAAATAAGAAGATAAGAAGTCGAGAGCCTTGTTCCTTATGCCGTAGTGGTATAATTTCCTGATGAGTGTATAATGGTGTACGCAATCGAAAGCCTTTGACAAATCGCAGAATATGCCAAGAGCATCTTGCGAGTCTTCCCAGGCATCGAATATATGTTTCAGCAATTCCACGCCCGCATCTGTCGTTGAACTTCAACTTAATATTTCACTACACTGATAATGTATGACCGGAAATTGAATGTTTATTATTCGTTTATGTCACTCAATGTATGTTTTAACTGTTTGTTTACATATTTGGAGAACATAGTCACTGGTCTTTAGTTATTGCACTGAAGTCTAGATCACTTTGATAACACCGTCACATATGTATAATATCTTATTGTTAGACTGGTTTAAACACTTAAATACACACTAGACTATTTTTAATCATTTTTATATACGGAGCCAATGTTGATCGTGTCTAGGGTTGCCAGACTTCCTGTCCTCAACTTTTTCTTTACCGATATTATTGTGAACAACAGAATAACAAGTATGTACGTATAACTACACGATTATTATTTATATCGAACTAGCGACCCGCCCCGGCTTCGCACGGTTGCAATGCTGATACTAAATACACTACAGAAAAACTGTGAACGTTGTATATAAAAACATAGCGGCCCGCTCCGGCTTCGCACGGGTATAAAATACATAGCCTATGTGATTAAAATCGATTCAGTAGTTTTGATTTATTCATTACTGCCCGTGGCCCGCACGCGTTAAATTTGGAGTAAAACAATCCCCCTTTCCCTATACCATGAAGATTTCCTGCTATCTTTGGAATATCTAAATTCATACACTACATTTTTACTTATTTACTTTTTACATTTTTAACTATTTATTTTATTTTTACAACATATTACAGAATGTCTTTATAAACAACGTTCACAGCTTTCTTGTCATTAGACAATACAAACATGTTTTCTCTGGAGGTCACTCTTGACAGAGCGACATACAGTTTTCTGAACTTACATATCTCACCTTAAATCACGATTTTTGAAAATAATTTCCCTAATATTAAATTGATCTAACTGTAAATTTTAATCAAGATCTTAATATAAAATTGCAATCCATAAATTATGGTTTTATTTAATCTAATCTTATCTCACCTTATGTAGGTACTTATAATTACTATAAGTGCGATTTAAAAATTAACCTTAGAATAGAATATAATTTATATTTTAAAACTACTATCATACAATTATTTATCGTAACTTACTTATAATTACTGATACGTTGTCGCGCTGAAAAGCACGTTTTTATAATAAACGCGTCCGATCGCTGCTAAATTCAAAGTGCTATAGGGAAAACCGCGTTTTTTTTTTTTTTTTTTGAGTTGTCTCTCGCAGTTAGCTCAGGGAGCTTTTACTGCTTAACCGGGCAAATGGCGAGACCAGAAGGGCCTCCAGCCGAGGAAAACCGCGGCCTCAGACGCGCTATTTATAGGCACGCTCTTGCCGGACCGGGCGGCCGGCCGGTACCGCCGCAAACGCTACGTCCCGCAATTTTTAAATCTGTAATATCTTCGAAAATATTCACTTACATCATACGGTGTAAAGGGCCATATAGATCTATATTAAATGAACAATGTATTCAAGGTATTTAATTGGTTAAGGATTAATGCTGTATTGGTTAAAATCGCTTCGAAAATTAGCCATTATTTGTCGTAAAAAGTAAATGACAAAAAAAAGTTATTGTGGGTTATCCATAAGAGATAGACATATACCATCACGGACTTTTCTGTAGACCTTTTCAATGTGTACAATACTTAGTACATTATTTTGATAAAACTCGTAGGGTTCAGCCTGCGTTTGCAATGTAAGCGGAAAAAATGTAATTATTTACGACATCACATTAGAAACCTCAAAAATAACAGTACTTCTCCACTATTTAATGGATGTTATTATACATATAAACCTTCCTATTGAATAACTCTATCTATTTAAAAAAAACCGCATCAAAATCCGTTGCGTAGTTTCAAAGATTTAAGCATACAAAGGGACATAGGGACAGAGAAAGCGACTTTGTTTTATACTATGTAGTGATAATGATATATAATATCTAATATTAAATTTTTTGACGACACGTTTGGCGCAGTGGTTGAGAGATCGACTGCTGAGCTACGTGTCGCGGGTTCGATTCCCGCATGGAACAAATATTTGTATGATCTACAGATATTTGTTTCGGGTCTGGGTCTTCGTGTATGTGAACGGAACGTGCCTCGGAAAGCACGTAAAGCCGTTGGTCCTGCGCCTGATCTCTCTCCGGTCGTGTCGGATTGCCGTCCCATCGGACTATGAGAGTGAAGGAATAGAGAGAACACTTGTGTTTGCGCACACACTTGTGTTCTATAATATCTCCTGCGTAGTTGGTTAATCTCCGGTGAGATTGGCCGCCGTGACCGAAATCGGTCAGGAGGACATTATTATTATTAATATTAAATTTAACTTATGAGTGAAATTTATTTATGGTGTTCTTAATTTTAGGTCGATCAATCCATTTGATTCTGACTGTGAAATACCAGCATCTCAGTTAGCACCGTCGGTTGAGAAAAAAAAGCCGAGGAAAAAGGTTGGTGGCAAAACAAATAAACCTGCGATAAAGAAAATTACCAGCGCTCCAGCAGTAAAACCTAGATTTTTCGAGTCCGACACGGAGTTAGATGGTGATTTACCGACGCCATCGACGTCGATCAAGAAAGGAAGCTGTCGGATTCAGAGGTATGCTATAGTCTTTTTATTTGTAAATATCCCCCCCCCCCCCCCCCTTTGATTTTTTCCATTATATTTTTTACATATTAGTTCACATACCTACTGATAGATATTCTGAATACGATTCCCGGTTCAGTTAAAAATTTATAGGTCACTATATTTTTAAGGGTTTTTCGTGCATTTTCTTTTCTAATTTTCTAATGATAATCATTTTAATTTCAGAACGAGCAAGAAGTTGGTGGTGAACCCATCCGAGCGGCTGCGTTGCGGAGCTTCTTGTCAAGACGTAGCGGTTCCGGTTATACACTCCAGCGGGATCCCATACAACACTCGGGAAGCGGAGGCGCTCAGCACTGACCGCTGGAAACGTGCACTAGTCACCTTCAAATCGGCTGTTGATGATAACAGTCCGGTATGGAAAGCAGTCACAAAACTTGTGACCGCTGCTAAACTATCAGTCAAACTTTTTTAAAATCAGGTAAGTGTCTTGGCCCAATTTAAAGGACGCATAATTATACCTAATACATAAATTAGTATAAAACATTTTTCTTATAAAAATCATTTAAAGGATAATGTATTTTATTAATGTTTTCTATTTTTGCTCTTTTGTTTAATTTAAAAATGATATTAAATTTGTTTGAAAAACATTTTTTTATAGACATAAGTTTGTACGATCATTTTATCAGTCTTATCTTTATTCTATATTGTTTGAATTTAAGTAAGTACCTATGCATAAAGTATTTTATTGATCTTTCTTCTTAATGTTTCTTAGATAATTGTAATGAAATATAATCTTGCATAAGTACTTATATATATTTTTTATAATCGTTATTTTTTATAATTTCTTTCAGTATACCAAAAACCAAAAACCAAAAAACCAAAAGCCAATAAACTCGAATTAATGAATCTCATAGATTAAAATTCTAGACCAGAAATTATGACCTTGAATCTTTAAGTACTCAATGAAGCCAGATCAGTAATAATGACCTTGAACTTGAAACTTGAACCTTGAAATAATCCAGATCAGTAATAATGACCTTGAACTTGAAATAATATTGAAGTAGTTAAACGTAAATAAATATATGAAAGATTTATTTTTGGTGAATATAGTTAAGGTTAAATTTATATATAAACATGAAATTTTGTCCAGATTGTAAAGTTTATGTCCAAAAATATTCATCACATAAGAAAAGTAATATACATAAATCAAACTGTTTGTTGAGTACTCAATTTGATAATGTGCAAATAATAGCTACTGCTTTCAAAAATAGAATTGCTAGTTACAGATTAAATCCAATGAGTTTAGATAACATATCACCAGAGATATTTTTATAAGAAATTTCTAGCATGGTTTACAAGATTATTGAGATGCTACGATTAAAACATCAAGCGATTAAGATACAATTTGAACTTTTTGTATTGTACAAGTTACCTAAAAATGAAGAGCTGTCTTTGAAATCATTCAATACAAGGTATTATGTGGTAATTCAGAATATTAATATAAAATTAATTTTTGATGAATGTGTGCAAAAGTTGCTATATAAGTGTACAGAATTTGAATTATCAGAATCCGGTTGGGCTATAGAGTCGATAAGTCATTTAGAAATGAATATAGTCAAGTATAATCCCTTAAAGTCTGGCAGTTACATACCTTTACCAATAAAAATTCCTAAAACGAAGTCATGTCTTAACATTTACAATAAAGATAGACATTGCTTTCTCTGGTGTATTGTAGCACACATGTATCCAGCACGGTATAACGGTAACAGAATTTCATCATATCCACATTACTCTAAATTATTAAATATAAATGGTATATCTTTCCCACCGACATTTGATGACATAAAACAATTCGAAAAAAAGAATCCGCACATAAGTGTAAATGTTTATGGATTAGAAAAAAACAACACTATTACTGGACCATTATACAAAACTTTGCAACGGAAACTGACCCATGTAAATTTATTATTAATTGAAAGAGGGCACAAAAGTCATTTCTGTTTAATAAAAAATTTTGAACGACTAGTTCATGATCAATTAACAAAACACAAATCGAAAATTTACTTATGTGATGAATATTTTATATATTTTGATTCGGAGGCAAAATTAGATAATCATAATTGTGCGCGAATGCAAACAGTACTCCCAGAAAAGAACAGCAAGCTTCGGTTTTCTAATTATATAAGGACTCAAAGAATTCCTATTGTTATTTATGGAGATTTTGAAAGTTTACTTCGAGAATATTCAGATAAAAATAAAAGTCAGTATGTTGAAAACATACAAATTCATGAAGCTACTTGTTTCGCCTATTATATATGCTGTGAAACTAATCCAGAGCTTAATAATTTAGTATCTTATCGAGGTCCAAATTGTTCAAAAAAGTTTGTAGATTCTATTGCTAAGGATTTAGAAAGATTATAAATGACATTTTATCTTTGCCTAGAGACATGACCCCGTTGAATGATGAAGAGCTTCTTTCATTTAAGACTGCTACAGTGTGTCATATTTGCAAAGATTTTTTTTCAAATAATGATCGTATCGTTTGTGACCATGATCATTTTACAGGTAAATATCGCGGTCCAGCTCATAATTCATGCAACTTAAATAATATCTCTGTAAAATTTATTCCCATAATATTTCATAATCTTTCTGGATATGACTGTCATTTATTTATAAAAGAACTTTCAAGTGTTTCCGGTCGTATCAATTTAATTCCAAGAACCAAGGAAAAATATATTTCTTTTACTAAATTTTTCCCATTTAATTCTCATAAAGTAGTCCTATTAAAATTTATAGATTCTTTTAATTTCTTAAGTTCGAGTTTAGACAACTTAGTAAAGACACTGGACTCTAATGATTTAAAGCATTTGCAATCATTTTTCACTGATGAAAATTTATTTCGACTATGCCTTAGAAAAGGTGTGTATTGCTATGATTATATAGACTCCTGGGAACGATATGCGGAGACTCGGTTACCAGATCGCTCAATTTTTTTTAATAAACTCACGTCCGAAACAGTGTCTACTGACGATTACAATCACGCTTTAAATGTGTGGACTAAATTTGGTATTAAGAATTTAGGTGAATATACTGATTTATATTTGAAATGTGATGTCATACTATTGTGCGACATATTTGAGAAATTCTGATCTATGAGTTTATGTCATTATGAGCTTGACACCTGTCATTATGTTTCATCACCGTCATTAAGCTGGGACGCCATGCTCTTGTTAACTAAAGTAGAATTAGATTTAATATCTGATATAGAAATATATCAAATGCTTGAAAAAGGTATTAGAGGTGGACTTGCTCAATGCTCGCTGCGACATGCAAAGGTTAATAATAAATATTTGCCAGACTATAATGAAAAAGAACCTAGTACATTTTTAGTTTACTTAGATTGTGTCAATTTATATGGTCATGCTATGACGCAAAGGCTTCCTACCGGAAATTTTAGATTTTTGACAAAATCTGAAATAGCTTTATTTGAAATTGCATCCGTTTCTGCTGATAGTGACGAAGGGTATACTTGAAGTTGATATTCATTATCCTCCTGATATACATGACGAGCATTCCGATTTGCCATTTGCGCCAGAAAAATTATCTGTTCCTATTCCATGTGATAGCAAAAACACAAAACTAATTGCTAATCTGTATGATAAATACAGATACGTGATCCACTATGTTCACTTACAAGAATGTTTAAAGAATGGTCTTATATTATTACATATTCACAAAATTCTATCATTCGCACAAACAAAATTCTTAGAACCATACATAAATCTCAATACAGTACTCAGACAAAAAGCTAAATCAGATTTCGAAAGAGATTTTTTCAAGAAACAAAATAATTCAGTATTTGGTAAAACGATTGAAAACAAAAGGAAACAAGTGAAATTAGTTAATGTTTGGAGGGATACCTTTAACAAGACCAATAAAATAAAAGGAGCAGAAAAATATGTGAGCGCCCCTAATTTTAAAAATATGGCTATTATTTCAGAGGACCTTGTTGCTATTCAATTAGAGCTTGCTAAAGTTGTTTTAGATCGACCAATATATATTGGTTTTACAATATTGGAATTATCAAAGTGTCATTTATATAAATTTCACTATTCTGTTATGAAAAAAATATATGTCGGCGCAAATACTTATTATTTGTCTAATTAATTATAAAGAACGGCTAAAATTACGTAATTATTGTTATTTTTAACGTTCAGTTTGATTTAAGTAATAAAATAAGGAGTTATTTCTTGTTTTGCAAAACTTTGTAAACAACAGCTGCGTGGTTGCACGTGCGCGCTTGATGTCGTCACGATAATGAGTCATGATTGTTATAAATAGAGGCGACCGAACGAATTAAGATTCCTCGGCTGGAGGCCCTTCTGGTCTCGCCATTTGCCCGGTTAAGCAGTAAAAGCTCCCTGAGCTAACTGCGAGAGACAACTCAATCAAAAAAAAAAAAAAAAAGAATTAAGATTCATTATTACTCGAGCCGTCGTACTGTTCGGACACCTGAGTGTTGTCAAATAAATCAGTAAAAACGTTACTTTGAGTTTCACTGTGACCATGGACAAGCAACCCCAAATTGATAATCAGTTTGAGGAAATAGGTGACGTAAGCACTGATGACGTCACTACTTTTAAAAATAACACTGCTCGGGCCTTCTTCGTCATATATAAATATGCCATAAACCTTTGTTATACTGATACTGATATTCTCTTGTATTTAATACATACTGATGATTTTTATAAAGACATGAAACAAAATATAAAATATTTTGATACTAGTAACTTTGAAGAAAATAATATTTATGGTATTCCGAAAACGAATAAACAAATACCTGGCTATTTTAAGGATGAGATGGGTGGGGATGTCATTAACGAGTTTATTGGCTTGAGGGCTAAATTATACTATATAAATAGCAGGAGTTAAAAAACCTGTTTCTAATAAACTAACAATTGAAAACTATATAAAAAAACCTTGAATAATGATATCAATCTTAGAGATACTATGTATGTCATTCGATCTAAAAATCATAAGTTGTATACACAGAAAATTAATAAATTAGTCCTTAATGGAAATGATGACAAACGTCAAATAAAAAAAAAAATGTATGCTGTACCTTGGGGTCATCATCGTACTATGTTTTAAGCGATTATTTTGTGACTATCACTATAAAACCATAATTTATGGATTGCAATTTTATATTAAGATCTTGATTAAAATTTACAGTTAGATCAATTTAATATTAGGGAAATTATTTTCAAAAATCGTGATTTAAGGTGAGATATGTAAGTTCAGAAAACTGTATGTCGCTCTTTCAAGAGTGACCTCCAGAGAAAACATGTTTGTATTGTCTAATGACAAGAAAGCTGTGAACGTTGTTTATAAAGACATTCTGTAATATGTTGTAAAAATAAAATAAATAGTTAAAAATGTAAAAAGTAAATAAGTAAAAATGTAGTGTATGAATTTAGATATTCCAAAGATAGCAGGAAATCTTCATGGTATAGGGAAAGGGGGATTGTTTTACTCCAAATTTAACGCGTGCGGGCCACGGGCAGTAATGAATAAATCAAAACTACTGAATCGATTTTAATCACATAGGCTATATATTTTATACCCGTGCGAAGCCGGGGCGGGTCGCTAGTGTATTATAAATTGACTCTGTACCTACCTAATTTTATTACTATTTACTACTGTCTACTATTTACTTTCTTTTATGTTTATAATGTTATAATGTTACAATAATGTATTATTCCATGAACAATAAAATCAAAATATGAATTTTAATATTTCTTGTTTTATTTTTTCATCGTGTGTAATAAATATACTAATAGAAAAAATAGTATATTCATTAATAAAGAAGTACTTATAACCTGAATCTGAGTTCAAGTCTCAGCTCAAATAAATGAGCAAATTTTTTCTCTAAAATCCTTAGTAAATTTATTATTTTATTAGAAGTAATGACAATAGGCTAACCTGTGATAATCTTTTATTGTAAAGAGCTCCATCTAGTTACTAAGTATTGAACTTGATAGTCAAGTCCAACTTAATTTTATCTTTCAATTATAGAAAGCATGCATTATTAGGTTCGTTCTCATGAATTGGATCGCTATAAATAGTTAGTTTTATTTTTCAATTCGCGTCCAAAATTTCAAAGTAGACCTAGAGTAAATGAGATTAATAACATTTACAACGAATGAATGTATAAATGAACTTTAGGAATGAATAAGTGGTCACATATGCTTCATAGATGGCGTGCGTGGGAAAACAGTATTCTCTAGTAGGTAGTGTTTTAAATATGCTGCCATAGAAATTTATTATTACTATAATAATGATCTAGCCGCGCTGAATTTAACCGATTTGCTATAATTGAGGAACTAAGTAGTAAACTTGTCTAAAATAGATAACATGCCTAGTAGGGCCTAGGCTTTTTTTAATTTACAAATGAGACAAGACGTCAACTTTTTTATTTAAAATTAACTGGGAATAGAAACAAAAATACAAATATTTCACATACAGTATTTATTAATAATAGTTATATAATAACGCTCTTTCAATAAATAAACAGGATTATAGGAGTTTTATTTAAGTATTTTATTAAAAGTGTTTTATTAAAATACAAATAACCTTAAAGTTAACAAGTACAGGCACCTTTATGACAACTAAGGCAAAATTATTTATATACATAATTTGT
Source organism: Shargacucullia verbasci (assembly GCA_947562105.1). Classification (NCBI taxonomy): domain Eukaryota; kingdom Metazoa; phylum Arthropoda; class Insecta; order Lepidoptera; family Noctuidae; genus Shargacucullia; species Shargacucullia verbasci. The sequence continues at coordinate 15,093,691 of OX387281.1, read as the reverse complement.
ATAACAATCTACTCATTAATCGTATAATACTATTCATAAACATGACAGTACATTCACAATATCTCAGATAAGATATTATATTAAATTAAAAAAGGAAACACTCCATAAGGCTTACAAAGAATTATTTACACTTAATTTTTTAACTATCTTACCAACTAAATATTCATAATATCATCATAGTCACTTGTCACTAAATATTGCACATTTACACTTGCACTATCGGAATCACTGCAATTTATTTCACTGTTATCATTAGCATCCAAATCATGTATTATAATTTTGACAATTCGACGAACACGTTCGTATCTCTCTTTATAATATAGGATGTATTTTCAAGAGATTTTGGCTTGTTTTTTTTTCTTTAAAGTTTATTCCTTTCGTTTATTTGCCCGACTCTCTTCACAGACCCTTGCTGCTACTTCAGCGTACCAGCTCTCCCTGTCTTGTCCATAATAGAAAGGATTTGTGATCGGGTTATTGTCATCTATCAAGTTCTGAAAAAATATGAAAATTAAGACAGATATGAATAATGAAGTAAATAAAACATTTATGAGTAGGTATCAATTGAAAAATCAGTTACTAACTTCACGTAAATTAGCTAGTTCTCGGTATTCATCAGCAGTTGGAACTCTGCTTATGTCCACCGCATCCACAACAGGGCATTGTTGGAAAGACATGATTCTGCAATAAAACAGATAATACATCAAATGAAACAGATAATACATTAAATAAATAAATATTAATAAGGATAAAGAGAATACTTACATTTAAAATATTATACTTAAGGGTCGTCTTACTTATAAGAACGACTGAAGTAAACTGATTTAATAAACTATAGCGTGCACCAATGCGCATCCCAATATTATGCAATCATAATATTGGGATTCATGTTACTATAATATGATAAATTTCGAGTCAATGATCTAGCTAATATTTATATATACCTATATTGTAAGATGAGAATGAACCATTCCTGTAGTGACAAGTCTAAAAATAGCTCAAAATAAAGTGTATATATGTCTATGTTAGGTAATAATAAAATTAATTGACAAGATGAAGTTGATCAAAGAACCTATATCACTAAATGTTAAAAATATAAATGTTAGTGTCTCTCCTCAAGAAGTAAGACATAGCGCTTTGTTTCCAAACACAATTCGTTGTATAATTTGCGGTCCCTCAAATTGTGGTAAAACAAACGTTGTGATCAGTTTGTTATTGCATGAAAACGGGCTCAAATTTCAAAACCTTTACCTTTACTCAAAGACTAATTTTCAGCCAAAATATTTTTTTTTACGAGAAGTATTAAGAAGAGTGCCTCAGATAAAATTTAATGAGTTCAATGACGATAAAGATGTCATATCTCCGAGTGAAGCTTTACCAAATTCTGTTTTATATTTGATGATGTTGTATGTGAAAATCAAATAAACATCCGAAATTATTTCTGTATGGGTAGACATAAGCAAATTGATTGCTTTTACTTATCGCGAACCTACTCTAAAATCCCAAAACAGTTGTTACGCGATAATGCTAACTTTCTTATAATATTTAAACAAGATGATGTGAACTTAAAGCACATCTATGAAGAACATGTTAACTCCGATCTCACGTGGAATCAGTTCAAAAATATTTGTAAAACTGTTTGGAATAATCCTTATAACTTTCTTCTTATTAATAAAGAGACATCATTAAATAATGAAAGGTATAGACAGAATTTTGATATATTTTTTAAATTTTAATGAAATAATATAATAAGTATGTGATACATATAAATGAATTCTATACAGAAACATTGCTAGTGTTATTTCTCTCTTAGTTGAACACAGTTGTGATTACATAAGATGGAAAAAAATATTAAAATGGTAACTCCATTTTAATATTTGAAGTCTGTCGACTCCATAAAAAAGAAAATAAAAGAAATAAAAAATCAAGAACATGAAGTTAACTTATCCTTAGATAAAATGTTCAAACCAGTTTCAGACCCTCTAAAAACTTTTATAAATTCTCAAAGATTAATCGAAAATATTAAGCATAATAAAAACATATCCGATAGTTCTGTACCTATTGAATCAGATGCAAATTGTGAAAGCACTCCTACTGAATGTGAAGATTTTCATGATGCTGATATAAATTTTTCAAGCTCTCCTAATAAATAAGTAAAAAAGATATCTATGGTATTTATGATGGTGTAAATGTGCCATTTGGAATAAGAACCGACAATAAAACTTTAATGATGGGTAACTCCGTAGTATCATTTTCTAAAATTCAAAATATTGGCGGAGATAACTTAGTTTTGGTTAAAATTGGAGATAAAAGTTACAATTTAACCCCTGGACTAAAAGAACTTTTACTTCGAAAGAAACCTGATTTAAAGATTGTAACTGACGCCGATAGACTTGTCTACAAAGATATACCACATTATACCAACGCCCATAAGAGGGATTTTAATCCTAGACGTCAAATAAGAGGTGACAAAGGCCTCAAATATCGAGATATAATCAGACCATTATTTTCTGAGACCTTGTTGGAAAACAATCAGAAAAAAATTGGAGGCAGTTTGCCGACGCTTAAAACATATCAAAAGAATACTGACTTAGTATATTGGGACGATCCGAATGAATTGGTTGAAAGATTAAAATTATTAGTAGCTTCAAGAGATGCAGGTAATACAAACCATGACAAATTCAAATTCAAATTATTTATTGCTAACTAAGTGTACAGGATTTTGAAGATGTTAACAATAGGTAGGTTCTTAAAACTTAGTTGCCTGTTCAGGCATTGCAATTTAAATGGTTTTAATAGAGTTACCCAGTTTTACAGTTACATTATATTCTATTAATTGTCATTATTCATACATCTTATATTATAACACTAGCGACCCGCCCCGGCTTCGCACGGTTGCAATGCTGATACTAAATACACTACAGAAAAACTGTGAACGTTGTATATAAAAACATAGCGGCCCGCTCCGGCTTCGCACGGGTATAAAATATATAGCCTATGTGATTAAAATCGATTCAGTAGTTTTGATTTATTCATTACTGCCCGTGGCCCGCACGCGTTAAATTTGGAGTAAAACAATCCCCCTTTCCCTATACCATGAAGATTTCCTGCTATCTTTGGAATATCTAAATTCATACACTACATTTTTACTTATTTACTTTTTACATTTTTAACTATTTATTTTATTTTTACAACATATTACAGAATGTCTTTATAAACAACGTTCACAGCTTTCTTGTCATTAGACAATACAAACATGTTTTCTCTGGAGGTCACTCTTGAAAGAGCGACATACAGTTTTCTGAACTTACATATCTCACCTTAAATCAAGATTTTTGAAAATAATTTCCCTAATATTAAATTGATCTAACTGTAAATTTTAATCAAGATCTTAATATAAAATTGCAATCCATAAATTATGGTTTTATTTAATCTAATCTTATCTCACCTTATGTAGGTACTTATAATTACTATAAGTGCGATTTAAAAATTAACCTTAGAATAGAATATAATTTATATTTTAAAACTACTATCATACAATTATTTATCGTAACTTACTTATAATTACTGATACGTTGTCGCGCTGAAAAGCACGTTTTTATAATAAACGCGTCCGATCGCTGCTAAATTCAAAGTGCTATAGGGAAAACCGCGTTTTTTTTTTTTTTTTTTTTGAGTTGTCTCTCGCAGTTAGCTCAGGGAGCTTTTACTGCTTAACCGGGCAAATGGCGAGACCAGAAGGGCCTCCAGCCGAGGAAAACCGCGGCCTCAGACGCGCTATTTATAGGCACGCTCTTGCCGGACCGGGCGGCCGGCCGGTACCGCCGCAAACGCTACGTCCCGCAATTTTTAAATCTGTAATATCTTCGAAAATATTCACTTACATCATACGGTGTAAAGGGCCATATAGATCTATATTAAATGAACAATGTATTCAAGGTATTTAATTGGTTAAGGATTAATGCTGTATTGGTTAAAATCGCTTCGAAAATTAGCCATTATTTGTCGTAAAAAGTAAATGACAAAAAAAAGTTATTGTGGGTTATCCATAAGAGATAGACATATACCATCACGGACTTTTCTGTAGACCTTTTCAATGTGTACAATACTTAGTACATTATTTTGATAAAACTCGTAGGGTTCAGCCTGCGTTTGCAATGTAAGCGGAAAAAATGTAATTATTTACGACATCACATTAGAAACCTCAAAAATAACAGTACTTCTCCACTATTTAATGGATGTTATTATACATATAAACCTTCCTATTGAATAACTCTATCTATTAAAAAAAACCGCATCAAAATCCGTTGCGTAGTTTCAAAGATTTAAGCATACAAAGGGACATAGGGACAGAGAAAGCGACTTTGTTTTATACTATGTAGTGAAGTGATGATAGTGATACATATTATTCTTATAATTCATATCACATTATATTATCACATTCATTTTAATATATTAATAATTATTTTTCTTCCAGGAATTCTTTTACAGAGTAATATGCCTTTTTAATTAGGAAGTCTTTCAGCTTCATTTTAAAAATCCTCATGGAATGTAGGTTCTTAATGTCTATGGGTAACTTATTATATATTTTTATGCCCATACAAAAAATACTGTTGCTATGTACTGCAGTGTGGGATGTTTTATTGCGTAAAGTATTTTTAAGTCTACTGCTTGTTAATGTGTCATAGCTACTGATGTTTGATTTAACTAAAATTGAGGCCTCGTATATATATAAAGAAGGGAGGGTTAATATCTTTAGTTTTACGAAATGAGGTTTACATGAATCTGTTTGGTGTATCTCACATATTGATCTAATACACTTTTTTTGTGCCTTGAATGCAATTTCTTTATCGGTTGAGTATCCCCAATATAGTATCCCATAAGATAGAGTGGATCCCACATAGGCATGGTAAGCACTTAGTAGTGTGGTTTGTTTAGATACTTTTTTAAGCATGTAGATGGCATAAGAGAATTGATTTAATTTGGTACATACACTATTTAGATGTGTTTTCCATGACATATTAGAATCTATATATATACCCAGAAATTTTGTACTTGGAACCTCTGATACAGTTGCATTATTGTATTCAATAGATAATGGAATAGATTTTGCGTTTTTATTTTTGAAATTCATGTAATGGGTTTTTGTAAGATTTATTTTAAGATTATTTATTGTAAGCCAGTTTATTAATTTAGATAGGGAATCATTTATTTCTAGTTCATGATTTTTATTTTTGTTATTTGTGAAAAGAGCCGTACTGTCATCTGCAAATAAAACCATAGGGTGCCGAATAGCTTTTGGCAAATCATTTATATAAATGAGAAATAGTAGTGGTCCTAGTATGGACCCTTGAGGTACACCATATTTTATAGATCTTGGGCTCGATGTATATTTAATTTCTGTTTTTGTGAGTGGACATAATTGTGTTATTTCAGTGAACTGTATTGTGTTACTAAGATAGGATTTGATTATTTCTAGTGCTTTACCCCGAACTCCGTATATTTCTAGTTTATGTAGTAGTAGTCCATGGTCAACATAATCAAAAGCCTTTGTCATGTCCATGTATAGGGCTGTGACCTGATTTTTATTATCTAGTTCCGTTATAATTTTTTGTAAAAACTGATGCATTGCTGTATTAACCGATTTCCCTTTTCTGAATCCAACTTGGTTATCTATTAGTATTTTATTTTTTTCGATATATTCATTAAGATTATTATATAGTACTCTTTCAAATATTTTAGCCATTATTGGAATGAGAGCGATAGGTCTATAACATCGTACATCTTCCGTGTTTTCTTTTTTAAATATTGGTGTAACTACTGTAGTTTTCAAATATGTCGGAAAAATTCCTTCTTCAAGACACTGATTTATTATGTAGGTTATGATTGGAGCAATTTCGTAGACTACACGTTTTATTATTTTTGTGGAAATTCCATCACAACCTGTACTGTTAGTGTTTTTTAATGTCATAATTATTTTGACTACATCGTAAGGGGCAACTGGTGCTAAGAAACAGGAGTTTGGTTTGTTATAGGTTAAGATATTTGCGTAGTTTATTGTATTATTCGTTAGTTTTGAAATATCATCTATAAAAAAGTTGTTGAATGTTTGTGCTATAGTATCAGGAGCAGTTATAAGTTGGTTATTATATTTTATTCTATTAATTTTTTCAGGGGGGTTATTGTTTTTTTCAATGAAATTTTATCAATAATTGAAGAATTAAAAGAAGCTAATATAATTAAAGAATAAATACTGATCATCGGGAAGCTTTTCATTCAGTATTACGACATCATTCATTATGAACATTGAAAATGTTGATGCATTCTATATTATACATATATAAATATACAGTGTACCCAAAATATGTATAGGTATATACATATGAATATCTAAATAAAATATATTTAAGAATTTTTTTTTTTAAATGAGCAAAGCGGATGTGGTAAATGAAATTCATGAAAGTGCGAGGGTAAACTTTCCGCGAAGGCATGTTATTATGAAGGATATAGATGATCTATGGCAAGCAGATTTAATAGATATGCAAACAGTGTCGAGGGAAAATAATAATTATAAATATATTCTCACCATAATTGACACATTTTCAAAATATGCTTGGGCAGTTCCTTTGAAAAGTAAGAACAAAGATGAGGTGTATAAGGCTTTTGTAATTCTACTGAAAGATAATCGCATACCTAAAAATTTACAAACAGATAATGGTACAGAATTTTACAATAACAAATTTAAATATCTTATGCAGTCGTATAATATTAATCATTATTCAACATTTTCATCTAAAAAAGCTTCAATTGTGGAGAGATTTATAAGAACATTAAAATCTAAACTGTATAAAAAGTTTAGTTTACAAGGTAATTATAACTGGATAAAAGATACGCTGGACGATGTTGTTCATAAATACAATCATACCTATCATCGAACGATTAATTGGGTGATTACGTTCGTATCAGTAAGTACAAAGGAACATTCGAAAAAGGTTATGCTCCCAATTGGTCAACAGAAATTTTTAAAATTAGATACAAGCAGAATACTACTCCTATCACTTACTTAATTGAAGATACGATCAGAGGACAGCCTATCCTAGGAGTATTTTATGAACAAGAACTTCAGAAGACAAAACACCCCAATGTATATTTAGTTGAGAAAGTTCTTAAAAGGAAAGGGAATAAAGTTTTCGTAAAATGGCTTGGTTTGCCTTCTGATGAAAATAGCTGGATAGATAAGACAAAGTGCTTTGAGGTATAAACAAACCTAGTTGACTTATCAAACTCCTTAATATATTATAAAGTGTTAAGTCCTTGATTGGTCAGTCTTATGATGTGTATTGGAGAGAGTAGTCTTCTTAATTGGCTAATAAACCACCTACCTTTTGAATTACATTTGCAGAGCCACAATAATTATATCCTGATATAATTATTGTGGCTCTGGTACAAAATTAATTGAGCGACTTACGCGTGGAGACAAAGGCATTAATAAATTGGATGAATATTGTAAAGACCACGATATTGCATACTACAAAGTCGTCAAACTTAGAGGATCGTCACAACGCTGATCTAGTTCTATTAAAAATGGCAAAAAAACGATCAGTTGCTCCTGATGCGAGTACAGGAGAAAAATTCGCAGCACGTCTAGTAAAGAATGCTATGTTAGCGAAAATTAAAACCGGTACTGGCTTAAAAAAAACTCGTTGCCAAAACTCTTCACCAAAAATTACTAGTGGAAAAGGTCTTAAAAAGAAATTGAAAACTGTAATATCTGTTACGAAAAAACATATGAAAAAATTAAAACCAAAATGCAAAAAAACTGCGATAGCATTAGCTATGACCGCTGCCAGAGAATTAGCTAATGATTCATCCATTAAACTTCCTCGGGTTATTCCGATACCAAAAACTGGTGGACTATTACCTTTGATTCCTATTTTTGCTGGATTATCAGCTGCGGGAGCTATAGCAGGTGGAGCAGCTGGTATTGCTAAAACTATAAATGAATTCAAGATGGCTAAAAAACTGTACGATGAATCGAAGAGACATAATGAAAAAATGGAGGCTCTTTGCATCGGAAAAGGACTACATCTTAAACCACACAAAGATGGACTTGGAATTTTTGTATCAAAAGAAAAAAACTAATACATCGGCTACCCAAACGAGCTCTAACTAACTTGGACATTTTAAAATATGGAAATAGTATTCCCTACTTTAGCGGTGTCTTTATGAGAAATGAACTCCCTAAATATCCTTATAAAAATGAATGTGGAGTTGTTAACTTAGATAGTTCTAACAATCCTGGTTCTCATTGGGTAGCCTATGCAAAATGCAGTGATTATATTGAATATTTTGACAGTTATGGAAATCTAAAGCCCCCCAAGGAATTTATAAAATACTTAGGCTCGAAAATCCACTATAACTATGAAAATATACAGGGTGATCACCCTTACAATTGTGGACATCTTTGCTTACATTTTTTAACAAACTTTTGGAGTAGACATAGAATATAATAAACAAAATTATTGAAAAGTGTTCAGTATGCAACTATGTCTATAACTGTGACTATCTCTGGGAATAAACCAAAATTAGAATCGTATTTTCAACCACCTCTTAGTTTATCTGAAAAATATGAGTGTGGCTTGTTGTACTATTCAGTATTAAACTCTGTATCAAATGTGCTTTCTAATAATACTCCGTCTGTAATCAGAATTGAATGTGATTTAATATATGGTTCTTACAGTGACGGTATACCAACCCATATTATTCATGAATTTGTAGGTAATAATACTATTGCAGGACATCATTACCTAGAAACGCCTCGGAACGTTATTTACTTCCCAGTGAATAAAAATATAATTACATCTATATCTATTAAGGTTGTTGATGAGTTCAGCTACAGCATCCCTTTTATAGAACATATTCAACTACGTCTTCATTTAAGAAAAGTAAAATGATAGTATACAATATAAAGCCGGCCCTCAAAATAAAACACCTTACTTACATAGACGTAAGAAAAAAGTGAAAACATGGACTAAAACAAATAAAGACTTTCTAAAAGCATTGGGTTTTAAAGTATGAATATACTACAAATTAATGATTTACCGAGCTTCGATACTTCTATCGAAGGTTTCGAGATTCATTCTTACAATCCTTACAACAACTGCTTTAGAGAAAACGATGAAATCAGAATACCCATCCACCAGCAAGACATATACGTGTTACCATCAGCCAGTTCAGTTTACATCGAAGGTCACACAAAGTTGTACGCATAAGATGGAAAACCGATTGAAAAAGCTGTTAAATTTACAATAACCCTGTTCTGTTCCTGTTTCAAGACATCAGATACGAAATAAACGGTATTGAAATCGATCGCATCAAAAATTCGAGTATAACGTGTAACGTTGCGTTCCGTCTATGGTCAATCTACTAAGTGATCATAGACGAAATAGTAAGTTTTGTACATCACTCAAAAGTTCACATCCCTAGTTTGACGTTTGGACTCGGCCTTTTTCCTAGCGGTGGGCAGTAGCATCTTTTTTGGATAACGAAACGCAACTGTCTATCGGATATCAATAGCGGTTGTTAAAACGCGCTATCCTGCTATTGGTCGCTATTTGTCATATCATGAGCAACACGTAATATCCTAGTGAGGTTTTGATGACCTTTTTTTTTTTTTTTTTTTAGCTTACCTATTTACTTAAAATTCATTCATTCATGATGAATGAACGGCTCCCTGAGGTTTTGATGACCTTTTTTTTTTAGCTTTCACTGATGCTGAAAATGCTCAAATTGTCGGTTGCTTCACCATAAGCGCAAGAATTAATGGTTTTTGGTGGCTCCGTAAGATTTTGATGAGCTTTTTTTTTTTTTTTTTTAGCTTCTTTGATGCACTTCCATTTCATTACACGTTAGCACGTTTTTCAAATAACCTGCTAACCGTTATTATGGCTCGTTTCAATAACGTGTTTAAGTTGCGCAACGACTACCGCTATTAGCTACTTTAGCGTTAGCATGTTAGCAGGTTAGCAGGTTTTTCAAATAACCTGCTAACCGTTATTATGACGATAGCTCGTTTCAATAACGTTTAAGTTGCGCAACGACCACCGCTACTTTTTCCCACAGAGTACCGTAAAGTGGGGCTAATTGGAACATTTTTTTTTCATGAAACGTATGTTTACGAAAAATGCAGCTATTCAATCAGTATAAGACATTTTTTTTTTGTAGATTTTTCAATTTCTTTTAAATAACTACTATAACTGTGCGTCTCTTGTTATTAGATCTAGAGATATATTTTTTTACAATTGCCGTTCCAAATATCGCAACAATGGGGTTATTTGGTATCTAATTTTATTGCTTCGGCTATTTTTTATTTTTTAAGCTGTGTCTAAAAGAAACCGCTGTGAGATATTTGGAAAAGTTAGAGGGTAAAAAGCTATCTTGAGTTCATCTCAATTTCACTACTTTTCTTCATTAAAAAGGCGAAAAATTGCAATCGAACATTTATTCATAGTGACAACTATTTCATTTTTTGGGGCTATTTGGAATATAAGGTTAATATATTAAATGTGTTCATAATAGAGATGAAGCAATATTTGGAATATTTAAGGCCAAGTTATTTACATAAAATAAAAAGTAGGTGGGTGGTCTAAGCAACACTATCCAAAAATTAAAATTAAGAGTTGCGTTACGAATTTTATTATGGCCATTCCGATTCATTTATCAGGTTTAATTTTATTTATTTGAAAAATAAACTACATGTATTTATAATAATTGTATTTAATCACAACAGTTTCTCAATGTTATTTATTAATGTATGTTTAAAATAGGTAAGTACTAAACAAGTAATAATTACTCTCAGAGAACTTATAATAATTATCAGTCTTAATATCACATTATTTGACTTTGACTTATATTTAATTCGAAACTACCTACTTATAAGGGCACCCAGAGACCAGTTGATCTTTGAAGTGATATAAGTATTTTAAATCAATACTAATAACTAAATACAATAAATTTCTTCTTCTGGTCCATAGCAAAAATATAAAAATCTCCAAAATATAAATAATCAAAATTAAAATGCTTCAGTCGCTATTAATAAGCGCCTTTAAAATTTCTTGGCTATGGTTATAGTAAATATTTTTTTCTTAATAATAATAGGCTTTGGATTTACTTTCTTTGGCGGATTAATATAGTTGTTTAAAAATATAGGTTTGAGATCCTTTAGTGCTACTTTTTTATTTGAAAACACATTTGTGATATTTTCTTCCTTAATTATAGTTAGTCTTTTCTCGATCTTATTTTCTTTATTGTTAGCAACATCTTCATTTGTAATAACATCTTTGTCATTAAAATTATCAATAACAACTTCTTCACCTGTGTTCTCATCGTCGAAGAAGAAAAGTTTGTCACTGGGTTCTTCCGTTTTCTTCTCATTTTTCTTGTCATCATCACTTACATGAGTCGTAGGGCTTTTTAGTATATTTTCATCTTTTATTATATTTGATTCACAACTTTCTGTTTTATTATGTTGTTTGTTTGTTGTTTGTTTTTTCCTTTTACGCAGTCCCGTATGACCTGCAATGGGCTGCTTAATCAGTTGTGTTTGTTCTAGTCGCAAGTCTTCCGCTGTAATACTCTTTCCAGGTGGAACGCTGCATTTTTTTTTAAGTTTAGGCTGTTCAAGGGTCTCATTGGGATTTCTGATATTTTGCAAAATTTCTACAATAGCTGAAGATGCAGTGTTCTGTATCTGTTCTTTCGAGATAGAATTTGTTTGTGGTAACCGTGACTTCGGTCGATCTGAATTAATGGGATATAAGCCGCATTTGTTAAACCCAGCAATGATATTGCTGGACTCCGACCCGATTTCTCTCAACTTATTTAGCAATTTGCTTAGCAACTTTGGAAACGAACTTTTAATTAGAGTTTTATGTTTAAAACCTTCAGTTTTTTTCCATTGTGTTAACACATCGCGCCAATATTTTTTTAAAGGTGCGTAATATGCAACATCCAACGGCTGGAGCAAATGGGTGGTTTTGGGAGGTAAGCAAACAAACGTAATATTAAGCTCCTGACAAGTGCGTAACACGGATTGGGAAAAATGTGAAGATAAATTGTCTCCTATTATCACTTTTCGACCAGGTTTTGTTTTTATATACGGTACTATGATGGTATTAAACCAGTCCTCAAAACATGTGGTATCGAACCAGCCACTTTTTGACCGGTTGTACCTGGTCCTTTCAGGTCCTCCCTCCAGCCATTGATCCCATAAATGATCAGCTTTATACACGACGTAAACGGGCAATAACTGCCCGTCCGCAGTGCCGGTAAACATCAAAGAAACAGGTGTCTTTGAATTGTTGATTACTCTTTCAGGGTATTTACAACCTCTTTTAAACAGATATTTTTTGTTGCCCGGATCATCGGTCAGGTTTGTCTCATCATAATTGATGAGACAATCGGGAGAGACTCCTTCAATAGATTTCTCATAATAAGAAAAAAAGTCGTCTATTACAGCTGGTGAAATTTTGGCGCGCTCGCTAGATATATTTGACGCTTGACGATTAGAAATTTCTGATCCGTACCTATTTATGAAATTTCGCGCCCAATCTACTCCAGGCATATTATTTTTTAAGCCATAGACGTTTTTTCCTAATTTGTCCAAATATTTTTGTGCAAATACTCGTAGGTCAGTGAAATCAACAGGGAACCCCCAAGTACTCAATAATTGTATATATTCTACAAATACCATCTCTTCGTCTTTTGAAAATAGAGTTGGATGTCCGGCCTTTTCTTGTGTGCAGTTTATATTTCGGCTTTTTCGGCTTAATGTACTCATTGGAATATTGTAATTTTTAGCCGCCTCTTTTAACTGCAGTGTCCCATTTTGTATTGCTACTATTGCTTTTTGTAAATCTTCAACAGAATAACTCTGGTAAGGCGAATAATTCTTGCCATTCCGTAAGTTAATGAACTTTCTCTGGTAGGTTCGCACCATGGTTTCATGTCTGTAGTATAAAATAAAATATATAATTATATGCGCTACATTAATTAAAACAGATTTCAAATGTTAATACTTTGTTGACTACATATTATGGTTTAGTTGCTTCAATTCTGAGGTATGGTGTAATTTTTTGGGGAAATTCGACTGACATTGACTTCATTTTTAAAGCACAAAAGCTATGTTTGTGCTTCAAATAATCGAAACCTGTAAACCGTATTTTCAGGAGTATAAAATTCTAACTCTCCCAAGTCTATATATTTATGAGGTCTCAATATCTGTTAAGGTCAATTAAAACTTATTTACATTAGCCTCAGAGGTCAATAGGCGAAATGCGTACCTTTATGCACTAAAGTGTGTTTCACATGGCTCCCGTAATTTTCAATAAATTACCTAAAGAAATAAGGGCAATGAATACTGCTTTATTTAAAAAAAAATCTAACGTGCCTTCTAGTTAATAAATATTACTATAACATGAACGACTATTTAAACGATAATTTTTCCAAACTTAAGACCTCGCAGTGACATCAAGTAATAATACAATTATACATGTTTATTTTAAATACCTAATTAATCTGTCTAGGAGTGACATTGAAATAATTTAATTATAATTATTAAATAAATAAATAATCTGTATTATTATATCTTTAAGAAGGACATTGCATTAATTTAATATCTTAAAATATTTTTATTCAATTTTATATATTTCAATGTTAATGTTGATTTTGATAAACCATGATTGTATACATTTTGCATGCCTTACAGTAGAATCACTTGAAACATGTACATTTAATAACACCATTGTAACAGTGTTTTCCGCAAATATTTTTAATTTGAATTTATAAGACTTTATCCCATAAATGCGCATGTACCTATTAATACATAAACTAGTAATTTTTCTAATCGTCAGAGTATATTAATCTATTTAACTGTTAAACTTTTACGTGCAATCATGAGGAAAACTAAAAAAAATGTTTTTATATATCTATATAGTATTTTTTTTATTACAATATTTCTAAACAATATTAGTACTAAGGCCTAAGAAAATTATTTTGAATATGCAAGAGTGCCAAGAAAGATCTTGCCCTTAATTGAGGTAAAATGCACCATTGGGGCTATTTGAAAAGATGAAAAAATCCCATAACAAAGAATGACAAGCTTCAAAGGGGCTATTTAAAACTCAGTTCCAATTAACCCCAAAACAGAAACCAAAAAGCCCCATTTTAGAAACACCGAAAAATATGGAAGTTCGTAAGAGATAGAAAAGAGCAAATATAAACATTGAAAAGCGCAGGAAATACACTATTTCGTAGACTGTTTTACTTTATACATACTTGTCTAGATTTTGAGTACCAGGCAAAAGTTTCACAACCTCGAAGCACACCAAAATTTTATGATTTTTTTAAATAAAAATTACTCAACGTTTAACGCCAATAACCTTCAAAATTCCAATGTGCCATTGACATTAAATTGAAGCTATTTCGTCAGGTGGTATAATATAATTTCTACTACCAACGGATAACAAAAAATACTTGACCAAAACTTTTATTTCTCAAATTCCAAATAGCCTCGTGATTTCCAAATAACCCCCTTTTACGGTACAGTAATACTACGGGAATAGAGAGTCATCTTGAGCGTTATCTGGGCATATCGAATTGAAGCGCCCTCTGAATTTCTTAACAGGAACTAATGGCAATATATACATACATATAGCTAGGTACGTGTAAGCATGTATAGTAAATATTGCTGGCTATACGTAGATATTGCACTTTTCCCATTTGGTTCTAGTAATATTTATTACTCTCGATTGTGAGAATAAATTATTAGAACATAAAAGCACAATAAAACAGTCAAAACGAGATACTAACAAAGAAAAATAAAATCACACCATATACATGATCAATTTATTACACATACAAAACTTATTTTCTATTCTTATAATTTTTGTGTTTATTATAATAAATTTGAGCAGCGATTTTAATTTCATCCTCACCATCGTAACTGATTTGGCCATTTAAAATTCGATTTACTGATCGACACCAACTGTATATTAATACATTTAATGTGACATCCAAAAACATTTTTTTTAAATTATTGCAATGTGTCGGACATTTAAAAGGACAGTCTATTAAAATATCGATAAAAGATAAAATTGTTTGTTTTAATTGTTTTTTGGGTACATTTTTCTTTAATATTGAAGACACTAGATTTTGAGAATCTCTGAAAAAATGTTCAGTTTCTGTGTTAGGATAAACAAGCCATTTTTTATTTTGGTATTCTTTGGCTTTTATAAATACATTATTTTTATTGACTGATGCGTTGTCCAAAAGATCTGCCTTACAATTTTGACAGCCTCTTACAATGCTTTTGAGGCATTTATGTAAAACCCAACCGCAGACATAGTTACTCTGACCAGCATCATTTTTTTCTCTAGTCGTATCAAAGAAAATTTCATTATTAAAATTAATTATTTCATTTTCACTTTCTTTGATAACATCAGGAGTTCCCATATTATCTTTTAAAAAAAAATCTAGTGTTTGAAGGCACTCATTGTTGTCTGCTTCGCAGTTTGCTCCCCTGGAGTGTGGAGAACTATAATTGTTTAGCATTAAATATTTAAAAGCCCCTACAAATGAAGCAGTATTTGGAGCAATATTTCTTGCTCCGTAACTCCTAATGTTACCAAAGAAATTTTCTATAGGGTCTTGGTTGAAATTTCTCGTCATCATTGTATCTAGACCATATTTTTCGGACAACAATTTCCACAGAGATTCTATACCCTCTATCGTCTTAATTAAATTCGTCACAGATGGAACAATCGTTTCAGAAAATCGAACCTTATTGCCAACTTTTTTTTTTTTATGTATTTAACCGTTTTTAATACTTCTTTGGCTTTTAGCCATAATTGATGGTGAGGCGAATTGCGCTTTACAGGTCCTTTAAAAATTTTACCATTGGGAATGGAAAAACTATTAGCATTTAAGGAATCAAAAATATTATCCAATAATAAAGTTATATCAATTAACTGTCGACATTCTTCGGGAAGATCTCCTCTTGCAGTTAAATGTTCAGTTACAACTGCAACACTGTGGCTAAATAATTGTGTTGCCGACTTTACACGCATTTTATTGATTTTATCGGGGTTTACGTGTTCGTCTGTGATTTTATCTAGCAGGCGTAGTTCACCATAAGATTTATCTGCAGCATAAACCATTTGGAAATATTCCCATTTCACAATTTTTTTTTCATTTCCAATGTAATACATTAAATCTTTTGTAAGTAAATTATTTCTTAGGCCTTTTATTAAGTGAGGAGTGTCAAATAGTGGGATTATTGTTTGTCCTTTTATTTTGAACATATCATAACGCCACTCCTTTTCACGCCGTAAATAGGTAGCTTTGGTCTCTGAAACCAACTCTGATATAGCACCTACATTAACTTGGCTCTGATCACAAACAGTGTTAACTATGATGAGACCAGAGTCCAAAGCATGTTGTACCACACATTTAATAGTCGTTTTCAACTCCGATTTATTTAAACCATTGGTAAAATAGTAGGCTATAGGCTGTTTAAAACTACGTTTTATCCCCTTTACCATAAAAACAAGTGCGTGATCGGCAAATTTACCTACTTGGTTTGTCGCAAATCCTTCTAACTCGTCCTTTGATGAGTTGTAAGTTATTTGAGGCGTAATCGACATTTCATCAAATATGAGACTACACAATCTATCACATGTATCTTTCTCATATAAATTGCTTTTTATTTTTCTAAATATAATGGGATTTATTCCGGGAAACAATTTTATTTGGCTCAGTAACTGCTTCATTGCTTTAGTTGATGGAAGAGTGAAATATTTGCTAAGGAGTCTATAACATTTGGGACTCTTTTTAAACAATGACACATATAACACTTTCTCTTCGATTGAGAACCGTCTTCCTTTAGCTTTCTTTTTTGTTTGTAGCTGCATGTGAACAAACAGCTGTGCTGGTTTGGTCATGTGTTTCGTGATTTTTTGAAATGCAGTATTATTTGTTAGTTTCTCAGCATGAGCTAATCGTTGTTTAAATGTCCGTCCTTTCTTACGTAAACGACATATTTCGGATTGTAAATACTGCATTTGCTTCCGCAAAGGTTTATACTGGTTGTAACTGTAGATAGCATTTCTTTCCGAGATTCTCTCCGGAGCACCTGAAATATTATAGAAAAATATATATTTATTTAAATAATTTATTTTCGTTCGTTCAATATGGACATACGGGATCCAATTTTGGGGCATAGTCAGTAAATTCAATATACTCTGCTCATAAAGAATAAAAAATAGGATTCTTAGAGCAATAGTGAATGCTTTGTGGTCTATAAACAATGTAATGCATGACTATCTGAGCGTGACAGCAGTAAACTTTGAAATTAAAAAGCACAAGACAACAAGGAACGCCTGACATTGCACCAGAACTCAACATCAGTTGCTGAACTGTTAAACCTGATAACAGTGGTTAAGAGACTGAGGAGGAACCTACCTGAAGAGAAGCCTTTAATAAATGTTAAGATAAAAATAAATTAGGGAAACATTAAATGCATATTTCTTTTATATCAACTAGGTATATAGGTCTAGGTGTATCTGAACTAGCCGAGCCGCTTTCCGCAAAATATCCACGAAACTACTTAAGGTGCGTAAAATATATACCTAAACCTTTTGAAACACTCAGTTTATTAATCGAAACCCGAAAAAAAATCCATCCCAGATTTATATGTATATTCATATTTGTGATGATACACACAATAAGTAATGATTTCAGGTTACTAACACAAACTGCTTTAATATCAGTAACAGCATCAAATTGACAACAATACAACTAAAATAGAAATGTATTAGATTATTTCTTAGAATTAACTATTGGCTTCTAAATAGCTTCCACAAAGTTTAAGAAAGAGAGAATGTAAATTACCTGCCAGAAATGTTTTTCGTTTGCTAATACAACTGTAGTTATGCTCCTGCATTACAGTAGCTGTAGTCATGACGCCTTGACTCACACCTGAAATATAAAGAACTATATATTAAAAAGAAGATTTAAAAGATATTAAATTACATATATAATATAAATAGATATTAACATTAGTTGAGTTTTTAAGGTGTGTTAAAATTTGAACATTGGATGTCCTAATGTTGTATTGATGAACTAAAGGTATAGAATGACACCTTAGGTGGCAGTACCACTAGAAGAGGCATTCACACAGGCAGAACTTTGATGTCAGGCAGGCAGTTTTAAGAGTTAGCCCAACCTTAAATATGGAAAAAACAGACATGGTACGCCAAACCCATATGAATTGGGGTAAGGGCAGTAGAATAATGATATAAAGTGAATGTCCTGGCAGACTACAACAACATAAAAACTAAACCACTGAAACTAGTTAATTCAGCAAGATAACTAAAACATATATAAGTGTTTAATTTGTCAGAACTCCATCTGCATGGATATCGTAAAACAACAATGTGTCGCTTAGAGAAGGTCACTCATCCATTGAATAGGGAGGATCACCCAACTAGTCTAAGTGATTACGCCTGGCACATCTTCTCCTTCATAGATAAAAATAAAACAAAGACGAGAATAGTCCTACATACCAAGTAAACAAATTAAAAATCATGTAGCAAAAATACCTGAAGTGACAATAGCAGATGTTGCAGTTGCAGTTGAAGTGCTAGGTTGACTATCATTGATTATCTCAGATTGCTGGGAAATGCATAGTCCTGGAATAGAATAAGAAATTTATTATTAGAATATTCAGTCATTCTAGAGGTGTTTAAATGAATCACAAATGTGAAGAAACAGCTAGACCCCAAGCTACTATAATCATTATAGTAGCTTGGGGTCTAGCTGTTTCTTCTTTGTTGGGCTAACTCTTAAAACTGCCTGCCTGACATCAAAGTTCTGCCTGTGTGAATGCCTCTTCTAGTGGTACTGCCACCTAAGGTGTCATTCTATACCTTTAGTTCATCAATACAACATTAGGACATCCAATGTTCAAATTTTAACACACCTTAAAAACTCAACTAATGTTAATATCTATTTATATTATATATGTAATTTAATATCTTTTAAATCTTCTTTTTAATATATAGTTCTTTATATTTCAGGTGTGAGTCAAGGCGTCATGACTACAGCTACTGTAATGCAGGAGCATAACTACAGTTGTATTAGCAAACGAAAAACATTTCTGGCAGGTAATTTACATTCTCTCTTTCTTAAACTTTGTGGAAGCTATTTAGAAGCCAATAGTTAATTCTAAGAAATAATCTAATACATTTCTATTTTAGTTGTATTGTTGTCAATTTGATGCTGTTACTGATATTAAAGCAGTTTGTGTTAGTAACCTGAAATCATTACTTATTGTGTGTATTATCACAAATATGAATATACATATAAATCTGGGATGGATTTTTTTTCGGGTTTCGATTAATAAACTGAGTGTTTCAAAAGGTTTAGGTATATATTTTACGCACCTTAAGTAGTTTCGTGGATATTTTGCGGAAAGCGGCTCGGCTAGTTCAGATACACCTAGACCTATATACCTAGTTGATATAAAAGAAATATGCATTTAATGTTTCCCTAATTTATTTTTATCTTAACATTTATTAAAGGCTTCTCTTCAGGTAGGTTCCTCCTCAGTCTCTTAACCACTGTTATCAGGTTTAACAGTTCAGCAACTGATGTTGAGTTCTGGTGCAATGTCAGGCGTTCCTTGTTGTCTTGTGCTTTTTAATTTCAAAGTTTACTGCTGTCACGCTCAGATAGTCATGCATTACATTGTTTATAGACCACAAAGCATTCACTATTGCTCTAAGAATCCTATTTTTTATTCTTTATGAGCAGAGTATATTGAATTTACTGACTATGCCCCAAAATTGGATCCCGTATGTCCATATTGAACGAACGAAAATAAATTATTTAAATAAATATATATTTTTCTATAATATTTCAGGTGCTCCGGAGAGAATCTCGGAAAGAAATGCTATCTACAGTTACAACCAGTATAAACCTTTGCGGAAGCAAATGCAGTATTTACAATCCGAAATATGTCGTTTACGTAAGAAAGGACGGACATTTAAACAACGATTAGCTCATGCTGAGAAACTAACAAATAATACTGCATTTCAAAAAATCACGAAACACATGACCAAACCAGCACAGCTGTTTGTTCACATGCAGCTACAAACAAAAAAGAAAGCTAAAGGAAGACGGTTCTCAATCGAAGAGAAAGTGTTATATGTGTCATTGTTTAAAAAGAGTCCCAAATGTTATAGACTCCTTAGCAAATATTTCACTCTTCCATCAACTAAAGCAATGAAGCAGTTACTGAGCCAAATAAAATTGTTTCCCGGAATAAATCCCATTATATTTAGAAAAATAAAAAGCAATTTATATGAGAAAGATACATGTGATAGATTGTGTAGTCTCATATTTGATGAAATGTCGATTACGCCTCAAATAACTTACAACTCATCAAAGGACGAGTTAGAAGGATTTGCGACAAACCAAGTAGGTAAATTTGCCGATCACGCACTTGTTTTTATGGTAAAGGGGATAAAACGTAGTTTTAAACAGCCTATAGCCTACTATTTTACCAATGGTTTAAATAAATCGGAGTTGAAAACGACTATTAAATGTGTGGTACAACATGCTTTGGACTCTGGTCTCATCATAGTTAACACTGTTTGTGATCAGAGCCAAGTTAATGTAGGTGCTATATCAGAGTTGGTTTCAGAGACCAAAGCTACCTATTTACGGCGTGAAAAGGAGTGGCGTTATGATATGTTCAAAATAAAAGGACAAACAATAATCCCACTATTTGACACTCCTCACTTAATAAAAGGCCTAAGAAATAATTTACTTACAAAAGATTTAATGTATTACATTGGAAATGAAAAAAAAATTGTGAAATGGGAATATTTCCAAATGGTTTATGCTGCAGATAAATCTTATGGTGAACTACGCCTGCTAGATAAAATCACAGACGAACACGTAAACCCCGATAAAATCAATAAAATGCGTGTAAAGTCGGCAACACAATTATTTAGCCACAGTGTTGCAGTTGTAACTGAACATTTAACTGCAAGAGGGGATCTTCCCGAAGAATGTCGACAGTTAATTGATATAACTTTATTATTGGATAATATTTTTGATTCCTTAAATGCTAATAGTTTTTCCATTCCCAATGGTAAAATTTTTAAAGGACCTGTAAAGCGCAATTCGCCTCACCATCAATTATGGCTAAAAGCCAAAGAAGTATTAAAAACGGTTAAATACATAAAAAAAAAAAAGTTGGCAATAAGGTTCGATTTTCTGAAACGATTGTTCCATCTGTGACGAATTTAATTAAGACGATAGAGGGTATAGAATCTCTGTGGAAATTGTTGTCCGAAAAATATGGTCTAGATACAATGATGACGAGAAATTTCAACCAAGACCCTATAGAAAATTTCTTTGGTAACATTAGGAGTTACGGAGCAAGAAATATTGCTCCAAATACTGCTTCATTTGTAGGGGCTTTTAAATCTTTAATGCTAAACAATTATAGTTCTCCACACTCCAGGGGAGCAAACTGCGAAGCAGACAACAATGAGTGCCTTCAAACACTAGATTTTTTTTTAAAAGATAATATGGGAACTCCTGATGTTATCAAAGAAAGTGAAAATGAAATACTTAATTTTAATAATGAAATTTTCTTTGATACGACTAGAGAAAAAAATGATGCTGGTCAGAGTAACTATGTCTGCGGTTGGGTTTTACATAAATGCCTCAAAAGCATTGTAAGAGGCTGTCAAAATTGTAAGGCAGATCTTTTGGACAACGCATCAGTCAATAAAAATAATGTATTTATAAAAGCCAAAGAATACCAAAATAAAAAATGGCTTGTTTATCCTAACACAGAAACTGAACATTTTTTCAGAGATTCTCAAAATCTAGTGTCTTCAATATTAAAGAAAAATGTACCCAAAAAACAATTAAAACAAACAATTTTATCTTTTATCGATATTTTAATAGACTGTCCTTTTAAATGTCCGACACATTGCAATAATTTAAAAAAAAATGTTTTTGGATGTCACATTAACACTAGAAGCGCCGAAAATTAATACCCCCCTTGAACTGCCGCCGTGACAAATTTGTCCCACTCTTTTAATTAAAATAATCATTGGTATAAGCCATGAAAATTATGTTTAAAACTATTTGTAAAATATGTGAAACATGTTTATTAATTCATTTAACTCAAATTTTTATTGCTTGAAAAACAAAAACGTAACAAATTATGAATTAAAAGTATACCATTTTTTGGTTTAATAACAAAATTATCACAAGTCACATAGTAATTCTAACTTACTAAATTTTTAACTTGTTATTGGTATTTTAAGAGCAAGTAACGCAAAATTCTTTATTTGTTAATAATATTGTTTTTTTCCAGTTCATTTATTGCAGACAGTTTTTTTGTATAGGTGGCACTTTACGCATTACTTATTATTTGAGCACCTTGTACGTTTTTCTCGTCTCTCTGGTATGTGTTCCGGAATTGCTACAGAGATGGTTGTCTTTTTTCTATTTATTTACTTTGTTCTCAATTGGTTCTGTCTTCCCAATGAGTATCTGCGTTTAATTTTGCTGTTTTTGATAATTTTGTGCATCATTTACGATGCTCATCAAACTCGTTGTTTCTTAATTACAAACAAAATTAGGCATAGCTATTGGAATGAGTAAAAAAAAACGCAATGTCGTTCTGTAACAACAGGGATGTAAATAATAAAGTAAGTTACCTTGTGGTATTCTATGTGAACAGTCCTAGTTTTTCATTTGACGAATCTGAACATGTACTCTCTTCAGATTCGTCAAATTAAGAACTGGAACTGTTATCCAATACGTAAACATCATCAGAGTATTCCAAAGGTTCACCATTCGATTTTTACTCAAAAATATTGGTCAGAGAGTCGTCTTTGGGCAATTCATTCAAAACAAGACATAAAATATCGTGCGGTTTCATTATTTTATGAAGTTGATAAGACATATCTATAACACGTGAGGTGCGCTTTTAGAAAACCAATAACCTACACTCCTTACACACAACGACGGGCAACTGACTGCTAGAAATGATGGTTAATTGTTTGTTAGGGCATATATCACCCCTCCACCCCCGCAACTCTCCCCGGAGCACAGATCTTACGTCGAATTATTCTTTAAAACAATGACGGGACAAAAATGACCCAGCGGCAGTTCTAGGTAAATCGTTATTTTTTTCATAAACTATTATTGTTATACAATTGAAAACATTTTAAATCACATAAATACACAAAATGATTAAAAGTCAAAAAGTTTCACCGGCCTAAATAAAAAAATAAAAAAGTTAGAGACGATCAAACTTGCAGGTGGGACAAAAATGGGACGGCGGCGCTTCTAGTGTTAAATGTATTAATATACAGTTGGTGTCGATCAGTAAATCGAATTTTAAATGGCCAAATCAGTTACGATGGTGAGGATGAAATTAAAATCGCTGCTCAAATTTATTATAATAAACACAAAAATTATAAGAATAGAAAATAAGTTTTGTATGTGTAATAAATTGATCATGTATATGGTGTGATTTTATTTTTCTTTGTTAGTACCTCGTTTTGACTGTTTTATTGTGCTTTTATGTTCTAATAATTTATTCTCACAATCGAGAGTAATAAATATTACTAGAACCAAATGGGAAAAGTGCAATATCTACGTATAGCCAGCAATATTTACTATACATGCTTACACGTACCTAGCTATATGTATGTATATATTGCCATTAGTTCCTGTTAAGAAATTCAGAGGGCGCTTCAATTCGATATGCACAGATAACGCTCAAGATGACTCTCTATTCCCGTAGTATTACTGTACTCTGTGGAGACACCTATCGGAAGTAGAGGAAATACAGCTTATAGTTAAGATTTATAGATGTCGCTATAGACAAAGCCGCTTAATGTCAATGTTCTAACTGTGCCCCCCCTGGTTCTAACTGTGCCCCCCCTGCTTTTTCCCCTGACCGCTGCTACCGAGTGATGGCTGCTCCGTAATTAATTCTGTTTAGAGGAAATATACCCCGATCTTGGGTGAGTTCTGCATTTAATTGTTAAACTAAGTGTGTGCTGTGTGCTGGATAACCGATTTAGTCGAAATACTCCGTGATTGTGAGATTATGTATAGTTGACCTCGACCGACCACGCGGCCTTAGGTTATTCCACGCACAAGGGCTACTTCATGTGCTCTAAATAAGCTTTAAACCTAATGTACTATGTGTCTTCAGCTATTTACTGCCCTCCGGCAATATCATTGTGATGTGATTGCGACCTGCACTCAGCTAGATTTAGGCTTAGCACCATAACCGCATCTGTCATTGTGCTACACTGTAATTGCACCCTCTCTGCCTTGTAAACCGCTGCGATGTGTGAGCTTTCCTTTTCCCTGCCTCTGCACCGCTCGGGGTCCACTAGGGGAGCTTCCACATCGCATGCGGGCTGCATGATCTGCACCGCTAACCTGCGCACCCTTCTGCACGCTTCCAGGGTTCCAGTGAACGCTTTCAGTCTACGGTTCCAGTGAACGCTTTCAGTCTACGGTTCAAGGCAGCGCTTTCAGTCTATGGTTCTAATCTACGGTTCCAGCCTACGCTTCTAATCTGCGCTGCCAATCTACGGGTTCAAGCCACGCCTTCATACTGCGCTTCCAACCTACGGCTACGGCATCGGAACTACGGCTGGCTGATACCCAAGCGGACCCTGTAGTGGCTGCCAGCTACCGGCAGCCAGTGCCGGCAGAAGAGTAGCGGAGCGTCGCCCTACGAGGTGGACCCTAAGGGACGGTACCTCTCTACCCTATTACTTCTACCCTGGAGCGAAAACCCAATACTAGTGCCTACACCAACCCACGACCTAGCCGGAAATTCTTAATAAACACTTCTATAAACTACCTGTGCTTAATTTACTACCACTACTAGTCTATCCCTCCCGCTAACGGTCCGCACACCTCGGCCCTAACCGTTACAAACGTCAACAATAAAGTCATACGTTTCATTAAATGAAGCCGAAAATAAAGTTGCTGCCTTATGGGGTTGGAACTTAAACGGATTTCAAAATGATGGTCATTTTAGTTCTGTTATACTGTTAAATAAGATATTGGGCTTTGCAGAGGATTATAATAAAATAGTGATAAATTGTAAACATGAACTTATATTGAACAGAAGTAACTCTAATTTAAACAGCGTTATACTGACAGATGATATTTCCCACTTCCAAATAAATCTTGATAGAGTACAGTGGAGAGTTCCACACATAAAAGTATCAGATCGAGAACGACTAACACTTTTAAAACATTTAGAAAAAGATAGGCCTATTCAAATGGCATTTAGAAATTGGGATTTGTATGAATACCCTTTATTACCTAAAACAACAAAGCATTCGTGGTCAGTTAAAACTGCATCACATTTGGAAAAACCTAGATATGTTATTTTCTGTTTACAAACTAATAAAAAAAGTAATAAAGTAAAAGATAGTTCTCTCTTCGATCATTGTGAAGTAACAAATATTACGCTCTTTTTGAACTCTCAATATTATCCGTATGAACCATTAGGCTTAAAGTTTTCTTAGAACAAGTACAGTATATTATATGAAATGTATGTGAAATTTCGTCAGTGGTATTACAACAGTTCAGTCGATTCCTTGCTCGATCTGAAAGATTTTAAAGAAAAAGCTCCGCTTTTCATCATAGATTGTTCAAGACAAAACGATAGTTTAAAAACGGGTCCAGTAGACGTAAGATTGGAATTTGAATGTTCAACATTAATACCAGATAACACAACTGCGTATTGTTTGATCATAAACGATCGACTTGTGGAATACAAACCTTTAAGTAACATTGTGCGCAGGTTATCACGAGTGCTATTGTAGATGTACAAGGTTTCAAAACAGAAGCAAACGAATTCATAATAAAAGAAATTGCTATACTATGTGATAAAAAAAATCAGGTTTTTCTTATAAAAGCCCCATTCCCATTTTACGATTTGACTAAAGAAGAACGACGACAAGTAAGTTGGATTGAACGCAATAGAAAAATATACTGGAATGAAGGCGTTGTGTCTTACTCGAATTATCAGAATTTGATTATAAGTACCTATTTTAAGAGATAAATGTGTTTATACTAAAGGTTCCGTGAATCCTAAAAGTGTCGTGGTTAAAAAATATTGTAATTAATAATAATATTAATAACTTAGAAGATAAGGAATGTCCTAGTTTAATAAACTCTATTTTGGTTTCAATCAGATCAGCAGGGCTATTGGCTAACTTTTTCATTGACAGTGACTAACTGGCTTCAGTTGTACACCGAACTTTGATGACAACTGAGAATTTCATAACATTGGTATTGCGTATCACATTAAGTGGATATGAAGTTACGGTGACTAACGGACGGGGAACGGTGCTCTTCATCACAGCACTTGACGCCTCTATTTTTTATCGACTATTACATGACTAAGTTGAGTAACACCTTTTGAGTGTTAAAATACTACATTTTAGAGACCATTTTATTTTATGCGGTTAATATACACTTGAAACGTGAAACTGGCGGTAAATTCGTTCTTGTGTAGTTTTTTACTTATCTACTCGAGAGTCGAGCGGAGTTAATTCAATAGTGTGTTTACTTGTTTTAATAAAGTATAACTTTGTGAAATTAAAGGTAAGTAAATCACACGAGAAACTAAGTTCTCAATAAAACTATGTATTAAGTATTTTTTAAAATAATTGTTAGCAAAGTTTGTCGTAGAGCTTCACCGTAAGTTATATGTAATGCGTAATTTTTAATAGGAATATTTGAATGTTGTAGAAAATATATGTAGAATATTATCTACTTTTAAGATGCCTGCACGAAGAAGAGTTTCCGTAAGGCAAATGGAGTTACTTGTAGAGTTTGCGGAGTCCCATCGCGATATCGCATCGGGTCGCTTTCTGGGTGGACCACAGGCTGTTCGAGTCACCCGAGAAGTGTGGGACTCCGTAGCGGTCCAACTAAATTCGGTGGCAGAAGGAACCATTAAAACACTAGACCAATGGCGAAGAGTAAGTTTACATCATTTAATAAATATTCTCTAGAAATACACCAACAACTTCTTAACATATAATCATAACTCAGTAAGTTTAATCATGTTGCATTCTCATGCATTTTTTGTCACATTACCCTTGGTTCCTTTTGGACCATAAAATATCCCACTTAAGAACCCACACTCAAGTACGTAAGTACTTGAGTGTTTTGTGTGTAACTTATCAAAAATTCACTCTAAAAATAGCTTGTATTATATTATGTTCATTATAGTTTTGCTTGATTTAGATATTTTGTTAGTATTTAGGTAATATGTGATGAAGGTATATTTTTTGGACATAGATTTAAAATGCTTATTTATTTTTTATCAAGTAGGATAGAGTTTAAGGCAAAAACAAAAGCCAAAACCAAATTAAAAATTTTATTTTATTTTTAGGGCACGCTAAGCACTGCACTCCCCCAGTCCGAAGGTAGAGGTCACAAAGGCAACGTTAGTATACCTATTAAATATTATAAAAACGATTCCATAGGTTTTTTCAAAAAAATGATGCCCATGTAAAATTATTTAAATTACAGTTCGGAGAGATGAGAGGGTACCACGCTGGGCCTACGTTATAGAAATCCGACGTGTTGCTACTGAAGAGCGACTTGCAACCGCAATTCAAGCAATGGTCGAATTACGGAGATGATATACATAGTTATTTACATAAATAAATTAAGTGTTAAGTTATTACAGTAAATATAAAAATATTTTTTATTTATTGCTTTTTTTTACATGTTTCACAAACCAAATGATAGTTGTTAGTATTATTTCATGATAATTACATGAAATAAACAACGAAAAAAAAAACTTATTAATAATACAAGAAAATAATTAACAATTTTCAACATCAAGGCTCAGTTGAAAACCAGCGCCAGGCACTAGCTGCCTGGCATTAATGCTGAACTGGGGCCTATTTGGTTCAGCCGCAGGGTACATTGTCCTTACATTATAGCTGTTTAACTTTAGAATACCTTAATTTTAAGTTTAATCTTAAGGCGACTAATTTCTGGGCCCTGGCTGTGCCAAATAAATTCATTTTCTTTCTTTCTTTCTTTCAAATTTTAGAATGAGTTAGAGTTTAGAGTAACAGTCAAAGACAAATTATTTATTTCCATTAGACCATTAAAATATATTTTTGGATGTCTCAATTTACTAGAAAAACAAAGAATTGAATATAATTTTGACAAACTATGAATCAGTGCGTATGTTAATCACAGAACGAAATTATGGTCTTAAATTTATTAAAATTAATTTAGCAACTAAGGTTTTTTACAATACACTATTTACTTAATTACAATATTACAAAATTTTAATTAACTACATATCTCTAGCGTCCCATAATCTTTGGACTAGTATATCCCTAGCATTATCTGCAATTGGCTCAATACTTGTCACCTCTGTAGACACTTAGCTCTGTTGGTCATTGTCAAAGTCATCACTGTGAGGCTCGGGCGTTGGAACATTCCGTGCATTGGCTATGTTGTGTAGAACAACACATGCATTCACTATCTTAGCTGCTGTAACTGGGTCATAGTGAAGTACCCTGTGTGCTGCATCCACATGCAGTATATTTAGATTGGCATCACAAATCTGAAACAAGAGTTTTATTTTAGGTACCTCCTCAATAATAATAATATACCTTATGTGTAACAACTGAGTACCTATCTTCTGCATAATATGATACATGATGATATTATATGAATAATAGAGGATTATTCACATATTGTTAAATTTTCTATTGTTATTCTTTATTATACAAATAATATAGACTTTGTTATTTATTTTTTGGTTTTATACTTACACAATAGGTACTTACTATTATAATAATATTTATTACTTACTATTAAAACATTCAGAGAATGATAATTTTTCCTATTAAAATATGTCTCCTCATGATCTACTGGTCGGATTAAAGCTACATGTGTACCATCAATGCACCCAATAATGCCTGGAAATTTAAATTTTTCCATGAACCTGAAAACAGTTATACAATAGGTCAGATTAAAATAATTTTATTTTAAAATACTAATATTATAATTAAAACACCCACAAAACTTACACTTTCATAATAATTTCCCTCTCTTGCCAAGATGAGGGGAACTTGATGTGCTTAAGGAGTACTTCCCGGAC
This sequence comes from Shargacucullia verbasci, assembly GCA_947562105.1. Classification (NCBI taxonomy): domain Eukaryota; kingdom Metazoa; phylum Arthropoda; class Insecta; order Lepidoptera; family Noctuidae; genus Shargacucullia; species Shargacucullia verbasci. Next base: position 15,064,422 of record OX387281.1, on the reverse strand, counting down.
ATTTAGTGCATCAGTAACTTCATGGAGGCATTTACTAAACGTGGGCTGGGACATGTTGCAGAGGAAAGAATTACCTACATTGCGTTGGTATGATCCATTAGCAAAAAAGTTTAAGGCAGCCAAGACCTATAATAGACAATCAAAAACATTATTAAATTTCTCAATCAAACAAGTTATATTTTCACAATAAAAAGACATGACTTAATTAAGAAGATATTCTACTTACTTTAAGTTCATTGCGAACAGCCGTTTTTCGTCGAGCTTGTGGTAGGTATGGACAGAGTTCTTCCAAAACCTGTTGGAATCCAGCTTTACTCAAACGAAAATTCGCAATAAACTCTCTTTCGGGCAACTCCAATAAATTGCTAGTGTCGCGCAGACGGCGTCTTTCAATGCGCAAAACATTTTGTTTTCGCTGTTCTTCAGCAATTCCCAACAAAATTAGACGTGCCATACTTCTTTACTAACTAGAAACACAATCAAACACAACAAAAGGAGCGTCTTTTACTAAGTTTACTAAATACCGGCTTCGGTGTTAATCACTAGAATCTATAAAACACTACCTTTGAGTAGTGTCTTTCACGAAAATTATGACGCACTAAATGATTATCAATTTCATGTCCACTAAGCTTAGACAATCGCAATCTTACAAGTATCGATAGCCAGACGGATCGCAGATCATGTTAGTAGTGTATAATTGGGGCGCTCTGCATTGCGAACCTCGCATCGCTCGAATGCGAAGTGAGTGATGCAGAAGCCCGCGTGGAGAATTGGGGGTTCTGGATCACATTCCGAGCGGAGCGAGGAAGAAGTGATCCAGAACCCCCAATTATACCCTACTGACCAGTGCCCCTGCACAGTCCTTAATAAAACATGGAGAAACGCCATCGGGGCCAGCCCCTTTATTGCGGTCTAGATTAACCAACTTTTTAAAAATGCTGTCTTTGGAGACCGACAACTTTGAGAATGCGTAGTTGCAATGTGGCCGGCCGCGACCCGCTCCAACTGCGCAGCCGCTATCTTTCACGAAAACTGATGAGAAATATTCGGAAAAAAGATTGGATATGCCTGAGCCGCCGCTAGCGATCCTTCGGCCATATTTCATTGTTTCTGATATAATGTGGCTACGCTTCTTGTTTTTAATAAATGAGAAAAATACTTTAGTTGTTTTAGAAAGAGACGCCTCAATACTAGCGATGTAGGTATTGTAACAGATCTTTATAAGTTTTTTAGATTGAAAGGGCAGCAGGCGAAACTCATCATAATCTCTAGGGTTATTAAATTTCTTCAATCTTTTGTGTACAGCCAGCTTTTTAGCAAGACAAGATTTTAATGGTTCCGAGAACCATATTGGGTATTTGGCGCAACCCGTACGTTTGGAAGGTACATTAATTATCAATGATAATTTTATCTAGAGTCCCGTAGAAGCGCTCCGTAACCACGTTTATATCCTCGTGGTCCCAGAAGATCGTGCCAGTTAAGAGATTTTAATTGACTTCTGTTGGGATTTGAGAACGCAACCATATTATTTTTGTGTTGGCTTACAGCCAATTTAGTATATTAAGTTGGTAACATTTATTATAACGTCCTTCCTGTTTTGATCTGTCAATGTTAAAGACTGCCATTAAATACGTTTGTGCATTTTTCCGAGTTCTAAACGTTTGTTTTAATGATATCAACCCGAATTATCAACATGGTAGCAGAGCGTGGTTGATAAACGTCGTTAAAAGTGAAAATCAGAAAGAACTAACAAAAACCGGCCGGCGTATTTGTTGCGTCATATATATTGAAGTTACCGCATAACCTCACTGGAGCGGCGTGCTTAGTCATATATCACCGAAAAATTGATATTATACGAAGAAGATGTCCAATACTAGCCACAATCCATTTCACATAGACAGACTCGTCGGAAGAGACAATTATGCGAGTTGGAAATTCGCTGTAGAAGCTTATTTCAAGCTTGAAGAATTATGGGGCTGTGTTGAAGGAACTAACAAAGACGAAAAGAAGGAAACTAAGGCAAAATCTAAGCTTATTCTACTGCTAGACCCTATCAACTATGTACATGTACAGAGCGCAACTACATGTAAAGATGTCTGGGACAGATTGCAACAGGCTTTTGATGACAGCGGGTTATACAGGAGAGTAGCTTTGTTGAGAGACCTCATCACAACTACATTGGACAGCTCACGAAACGCAGATGACTATGTGAACAAGATTATGTCAACCGCTCACAAACTTAGGAACATTAAATTTGACATTGACGATGAATGGCTTGGGACACTGATGTTGGCTGGCCTACCGGAAACGTATAAACCAATGATAATGGGTTTGGAGAGCTCAGGGATCAAGATCAGTGCAGATTCAATAAAAACAAAACTCCTGCAGGAAGTTCAATGCTCAGAAAGTACAGCATTCTTCACTAGGAAAGCAGCCATTCACGGGAATCAAAATACAGCTAAGGTCCAAAGTCACAAAGGGCCCCGATGCTACAACTGCAATAAACATGGACACTTTGCCAAGAATTGTCATGTTCTGAAGAAGAAGAATACCGAAAAAGTAGATGCAAATAAAAGCTTTGTTGCAGCATTCTCAGCATCTTCTCCGACAATGAATCCGGACCTTTGGTATGTGGACTCAGGTGCCTCAATACACATGACCAATAGATGTGACTGGATGTATGATGTAATAAGTCCACCGATACCCACCATAACTGTTGCCAGTAAGACACCGCTACCTGTGAAAAGTATGGGAAAGGTTAATTTATTGATAAATGGTAATGAACAAAATAAAATTCAGGTAAGAGAAGTTTTATACATACCTAAACTTGTTGCCAACCTCTTATCAATTAGTGCTATGGTGAAAAATGGCTGTAAAGTAAATTTTAGAGACAAATGTTGTGATATTTATGATCAAGATAACAAATTCTTGTGTTCAGCCACACTAGTAAACAATTTGTACCAGTTAAGCACTCATAGAGAAGTCTTTACAAACCTAACATGCTCAAATAACTTAAATGATGTTGTCTTATGGCATAGGCGCTTGGGACACTTGAATTTTTCAGATGTTAATAAGTTACCAGAGTGTGTAGAGGGAGTCAATCCATTTCCTGAGCAAAGTAAAGATCTTATCACATGCACCATTTGCCTCCAAGGTAAACAGAGCAGACTGCCCTTTAATAATATTGGTTCAAGAGCTTTACAACCACTGGAGCTTATCCACACTGACCTATGTGGACCGATGGAACAAGCATCACTGGGAGGTATGAAATATTTTATAACCTTTATCGATGATTTCACTAGAAAAGTTCATGTTTATTTTTTGAAAGACAAATTAAGTGTACTTGAAGTATTCAAAGATTTTAAAAGCAAAGTTGAGAATGAACTTGGTAGAAAGATAAAAATTATTCGGTCAGACAATGGAAAAGAGTACTGCAACAAAGAATTTGACAGTTTCTTAAGTAGGCATGGAATTGAACACCAAACTAGTACCCCGTACTCACCCCAGCAGAACGGCCTTGCAGAGAGGATGAACAGGACACTGGTGGAAAGAGCTAAGTGTATGATGTTTGATGCTCATTTTTCAAAAGAACTTTGGGGAGAGGCAATTGCAACAGCGGCCTATATAATTAATAGATCACCTACAAGATCAATTGATGGCAAAAGTCCCATGGAGATTTGGTCTGGTAAGAAGCCCAATTTATCAAATATAAAAATTTTTGGCTCAGAAGTTATGGTTCAGGTACCTAAAGAAAAACGCCAAAAATGGGACTCTAAATCTAGAAAATTAATATTTGTTGGTTATTGTGAATCAAGCAAGGGGTATAGACTACTTGATCCAGACACTAATAAGATCATTAAGAGTAGAGATGTAGTATTTTTAGAAAATTTACAAAAATTTGATCAAGCTGTGTACAAGGTAAGTACTTACCTTGTACACAGCTTGATCAAATTTTTGTAAATTGTTCACCTAACAGTGATCCTGAAGTGCAGTTACCCGAAGAAACCTGCAAGGAAGAACTTAAAAACAAATCAGATCAAGCTTCAAGCGATGACTGTCAGTCTGATGACAATGATGATTCATCCTACATACCAGAGAAACCAGTTGAGTTTTCGACTCCAGCACGTAATATAAATTTACGTCCACGCAGAGCTGTCCGGTATGCAGAGAAGGATGACCAAGATGTAAGTTATTTTTGTCCAATATTTAATTTAAATGATCCTCAGACTCTTGATGAAGCTCTTTTATCTTCAAATGCTGAACAGTGGAAGAAGGCCATGCAGGAGGAATATGACTCCTTGATAAAGAATAAAACTTGGTCACTGGTAGACCTGCCGTCAGGTAAAAGAGCCTTACCATGTAAATGGGTATTTAAAAGTAAGACTAATGAGGAAGGAAAAATTGTTCGTTTTAAAGCAAGATTAGTAATTAAGGGGTGTGCTCAAAGAAAAGGAAATGATTATGATGAGTTTTATGCACCTGTGGTAAGATATACCTCAGTTCAATTCTTGTTTGCTCTAGCTGCGAAATATGACCTGGAAACTATTCAGATGGATGCCATAAGTGCATTTCTTCAGGGTGATATAGACACGGAAATTTACATGTCACAACCAGAATGTTATGAAGAAAATGCTCAGGTATGTCACCTACATAAATCAATCTATGGGCTCAAGCAAGCTAGCCGTCAGTGGAACCTGAAATTGAACAAAATTCTACATAAAATAGGATTAGAAAGATCAAAAATTGACCCATGTATCTATTTTTCAGTAAATGAATCAAAAATGATATTTATTGCAGTATGGGTGGACGATTTCCTGTTTTTTACAAATGATAAGAAAACAGCAACAGATATCAAAGAAAAATTAAAGATCGAGTTTTGCATGAAAGATTTAGGTGAGATACAGCAGTGTATTGGCATCAATATAAAAAGGAATCGTGATGCAGGTGTGATTATGATAGACCAAGAGAAATATATTAACCTAGTGTTGGAACGCTTTGGCATGTCTGAGTGCAAACCAGTACGCACTCCAATAGAGGTAAATACAAAATTTGATAAGAAATCTGAGAATGAAGATAGCACTTTTCCATACAGGGAAGCGGTAGGCTGTCTTATATATCTGGCACAAGTCACACGACCTGATATCACCTATGCAGTCAATAAATTGAGTCAGTACTGTAATGATCCAGGAATTCAACACTGGCTTGGAGTGAAAAGAGTCATGAGATATCTTCAAGGAACCAAGAACCTAAAGTTATATTATGTCAAAGAAGACTCGAGAGAAATAACTGGGTATTGTGATGCGGATTGGGCTAGTGACCCATTGGATCGGAGATCATGCACTGGTTACACTTTTATTTTTCAAAATGCTACTATATGTTGGAATTCTTGTAAACAACAGACCGTGGCTCTCTCGACAGCAGAGGCTGAATATATGGCGATGGCGTCGGCGACCCAGGAGGCCTTGTGGCTTCGACAACTGCAAGAAGAACTTGGTCAAGGTCTGGACAGTACATTAGTCATCTATAGTGATAACCAAAGTGCAATTAGACTGGCATCAACAGACTGTTATAAACCTAAGACTAAACATATAGATATTAGATTACATTTTCTCAGAGAAAACATTGTTAAATCTAAAGTTAAATTTTTATTTGTAAACGGTTGTAACATGGTAGCTGACAATTTGACCAAGGGTGTAACACATGAAAAACATTTGTACCTATTGTATTACTAAAATGGGTTTGCGTTCAGGAGGGAGTGTTGGGATTTGAGAACGCAACCATATTATTTTTGTGTTGGCTTACAGCCAATTTAGTATATTAAGTTGGTAACATTTATTATAACTTCCTTTCTGTTTTGATCTGTCAATGTTAAAGACTGCCATTAAATACGTTTGTGCATTTTTCCGAGTTCTAAACGTTTGTTTTAATGATATCAACCCGAATTATCAACAACTTCTACAGTTTTCAGTTTTACATTTGCGGAAGTTAGGAATACTTTTTACGTTTTGTTGCATGAAATTTTCTCTTTTGATTAGGATTTCAATTTCAATAGCTGGATGATGTCGGTCTAGCGTAGATAATGGTTGGCAGTTAGTCAAGACCATATCATGTATATCAGTGATACAAAGATCAAGAATCCTGTGATTGGCGTTGCGTACATAGTTATATTGACACAGACCTGTTATTTCTAGGAATTCGACAAGTAGTTGTGATTTAGTATCAGATGAATTTCCCGGTAGCTGACGGCGAGGGAAGGAGGCATCATTGCTCCAGGTTATACTGGGGGTATTGAAATCACCCAAAATAATAGTTTTTGCGTTCAGGTTAGAGTATTTCATTAAGGTATCTTGGGATTGTTCAAAGAATATACGATAATTATCCATATTAAGGTTAGGCGGTAAATAAACTAAGTAGATGAAAAATATGGAGCCTCCATTATTCCGTACGGAGATACATAGATCCTCAAATGAGCTCTCACGATCCGTATGACGCGTGACGATTAGACATCTCTTAAATGCCATTAAAACGCCACCTCCAGATTGTTTACGGGAATTACTAGTTTCGCGATCTCGACGAAACGCAATGTACCTGTCATCTACAAACTCGCTATTAGAGAATGAACAATCAAGGTTTGTTTCACATAAACAGATAATATCATAATTTACGTTTAGAATATTTATATATAATTCTTTGAGCTTACTCCGAATACGATTGACATTTTGATAAAATATTTTCATAAAATATTGACAATTATTTAGGTATAAATAACAAGACGTGTTAATACAAATAGGTGAAGCCCAGTGCAAACAAGTAAATTTTTAAATTAATTTGTTTAAACATTGTTTGTCTTTAATATGTATAGCTGGACAGTCAATGTCTTTTTTACGTAGACGCGACCGAATTTTACCTATACAAATCTATAACATTTAGCTTTAGCCGTTTGTCTGGTAGCCGCGTGAAGGTCCTTACATTCAGGAGACAGGTGTTCGCTTACGTAGACTGTGCTGTTTTCGCCCGAGACTCCGAGATCTGCTGAGTTAAGTGGCATGTTAGGGTGATCCTTGTTATATTTTCTAACACCCGAAATTATGACGTCCCGCTGACGTTCCGAACTTAGAGTAACGAGTATGTTACATGGTCTATTCGAGGAAGGATTCAGCTTCGCAACTCTTCGGCAAGATCTTAAATCATTGTCCATGATCGGTGTATTGATTTTATCACAGATCAGACAGACAGATCTACATTTTCATTACGGTGCTCAGGTACAGATTGTATTTCAAGATTACGGCTTCTTGATGCTTTTTCGATGGTAGAAATCCGACGTTCTAATTTCGTAATATCACTTTGTAACTTCGTATTTTCCGACTCAAGATTGAAGATGGTTTTATTGGCTGTTTCCAGGTCATTTTTTAAGTCACGCTGCTCTGCAGACAGGAAATCTGTAGTTAGTGTGAAATCTTCTTTTAGCTTATCTGTGAGCACTTGCAAATCGTTTTCTTCAAGGGATTTAATTCTTTCGTCGTAGCTGTCAAGGCGGGCGTTGCATTTATTAAGCCCGTCAAATAAGGATTTTAATGTTATTTTAACTTCATTTGTGTCCGTTCGCATAAGTCTTATTTCGGAGACAAGATCGGCAAACGACACCGAGCTCTCAGCAGCGGTTCTGGCATTGGACCCAACAGGCCCGCGCTTGTTACCGCGAGCTTGTGTGTTTACATTTGAGACGTCAAGCTCGGTGCTCACTGACATAGGGCGAACCGGTGTGTTACTGTTGTCACTACGAGGAGTCTTTGCGCGACAGGAAGGACATAGCCAATTATCAGGTTGTTTGATACTATCGACTAAGGTCGCATTCACGCATATTTTGTGGTAGTTTGCTTCGCAGACGGAACACGTAATTAATCTGTTAGTGGTGATTTCTTGTTTGCAAGCTTCGCATAGCGAATTCATACTGTATTTATATTATGCGTCCGTCTAATAAGGAGACTCACACCTTTAGCTGAAGCAGTATTATGCATGCGAGGGCCGCGTGACATGCGTGCGAGTAGTGCAGCAGCAGCACGTAGTGCAGAGGAGTGACAGCGACAGACATATGTTTTGTCCAAGCGCCTACCTGAGCGTTCAGTGAATCACCCGTACCGGACCGCTGTCTAAAACTTATGTTTTGCAATTATTTGGTAACCGCTATATCTTCTGTAAATCCGTGTATAATATGGTTTCACTAACACTGTTATGTAGCACTAGGCTTACGCTATACACTGATATAAGCTTTAGATATACTTATGCACTGTTTACCACAATTAGGGAATTAAAACCGAGAGCGTAGAATACACGTGCACTGGCACAACACGGTGAAGTTCGATGATGAGGTATGAGGCAAGTTTGTTCCCAATTCGGCAAATGTGGTCAAACCGAGCCCTCCGCAACACCTTCTTGCAGGACTTGGCAGCCCTATTGAAGGCTCTCTTCTTCTGACTCACGTCATTTGCTTTGCGCGTACGAGCGTCGACCCATGCTAGATACGCCGCGTGTTTGAGGGCATCAGCGCGATTGCACTCGGCACCAAACCATGGACGAGCTTCATCAGACATTGCTACGTCAGAGAACGGAATATAGTACTCCATTCCCTGCTGCAACACATCCATCACGGCGTCCGCGCACGACGAAGCATCAATCGAAGAAAAGCAAGTAGACCGCCAAGGATAACATGCGAAGAAAGATCGCATGCCATCCCAATCTGCTGACCTGTATCGCCATACCCGCCGGGTGCCTCTAGGGCTAGGGTCAGGCGGGGAGTAGACGGACACAGACTGACAGAATGGTGAAGAAATCGACACCAATTAGCGGTCTGGATCTGTTGTCAGCAGAAGGTTCAAGCAATTGGCTGTGTGCGAATCAACATCCGGCACCCTCGTTGCTCCCTGGACCAGCTGGGTGAGACTTAACGCTAGCGCTAGCTTACGCATCTCTCGTCCAGCATGGTCAGTGCACTGGTATGGGAAGAGTCACTCCTGATGGTGGGCATTGAAGTCCCCCAGTAACACCAATTGGGCAGAAGGGTATCGCTGCTGAGCCACATCCGCTGCCTCACTGAGGTGTTGTGTGAGCCTAGTTGTCTCCAGATCACCGCTGTGCGAACGGTAGACACAGGCGTAGACAATCTTATCCAGGTCTGTGTCCACTAGGACCCAAAGCGTTGAGAACCTGGAGTCCTCAAGGTTGCGAAGGCGCCGATAGCAGATATCATCCCGGGCGTACATACATACACCCGCGCGTGGTTTGAAATGATTCTCCAGGGTGAACCCTGGGTAAGTCAGGTACGACACGTCTGACGGACATCCGATCTGCGTCTCCGAAAGGAACAGGAGCGCTGGTTTCTCAGTCTCCAGGTGGTGATGGACTGCGGCGAGTTTGGAGTGCAGACCTCGTATGTTACAAAGGTGCACTTTGGGAGAGAGGAAGTGCTGCCGCTGTACAGCTTTTTTAATTTTGTTCCTTTGAGTCATGTGTGTGAGTGAAGGAGGAAGAGGAGAAGGAAGTAAAATGAGGTTCCACGCTGATAACCTTCCGGCACGCTCTGACAGGACGGCATCATTAGGGGACTAGTCTGGAGACTGCGGGGACGCCCGAGCCCCCCCGGGAATGTCCATCGGGCCCTCTCGTCTGGTCGCCAACCAGCACTATGGTGCATTCCGGGATTTTTCGCCACTTGGTGGGGCAGCCTTTCATGCGAGGTTAGCACACTACTTGGGCCCCCAACTACCTGCGGTCGGTCAGCGGCGCACCGTGCCTCGGATCCCGCTACCCTCCACGACTAGTCTCCCGATACGCCCATAACAGCGCGGGCCAGGTTGGTCCGCCTGCATTGGAACAACTATTTCGACCCAACTTCTCTGAATTGGCTACACTGAGCATCATACCGGAACACGGCTAGGCCGTTTGGCGGTACGCCCAGTGGGTGGTTACAAGCCGTCGGCCGAAACCTACCACCAGGGTTGCCATAATCCCCACGCTTGGCAGGCGGCTTGGGGATCGCAGTGGCTCACCGATTAGTGAGAGGACGCTGCTGCCCGTCCTCCGGTGTCTGGCCGCAGTTTTAGGACGTACCCGGGTCCACCTTGTGAGTACTGGAAATGCTGAATTTAAAGAAATTCAGCCCGTTCTATACAGTAAACGTTCTTAAATTAAATTAAAATACATTTTATTCAGTTTTTATAGCTTATCTATATTATGTACCGCTTATGCGCAAGTTTTCATAATTTGTGAGTAACTTTTTTTTTTTTTTTTTTTTTTTTTTTTTTTTTTTTTTTTAAAACGTTGCCCCACACTAGGATTTCTCCTGTGTCGTGGGTACAGTTTACAAACATACATGTCACATACACACACAACCAGACCCGAAACAACTATCTGTAGATCATACAAATATTTGTTCCGTGCGGGGATCGAACCCGCGACACATAGCGCAGAAAGCTAATCGCTTAACCACTGCGCCAATCGTGTCGTCAAATATGAAACTGTTTTTTTTTTTTTATATATAGATCTATTCAATCAAATTAATTTAAACCGAAATATAAAAATAGATACAGTCTTTATAAAGAAACGTGAGAATAATTTTTTCAGACGTTCAATATAAAAAAAAATGAAAATTGAGAAATTTAATAACCCGAAATAAGAAATTCTAAATTAAAAACTGAGAAATTTTAATTATATTATACATGTCATTTTTTTTAGACGTTCAATATAAAATAGAAATTGATAATTGAGAAATTTAAAAACCTGAAATAAGTAATTCTAAATTAAAAACTGAGTAATTTTAATTATATTATACATGTCATTTTTTTTCAGACGTTCAATATAAAATAGAAATTGATAATTGAGATATTTAAAAACTCGAAATAAGAACTTCTAAATTAAAAAACTGAGAAATTTTAAATGACAATTAACAACTTCTAAATAAAATTGAATAACTGTGATAGAAAATACCAAATACATTTAGTAAAAATAGTTTTTATAAAATTTAAGATCAGTTTAATAAACATGTTTTTTTGTAAAGACTGTAATATTTATGTTTCAAAATTATCAGCACACAGTAAAACAAATATTCATAAATCTAATCGATTGCTCTGCTCCGAATTCGAAAATATTCAAATTATTGCTACTGCATTTAAAAATAGAATAATAAGTTACAAAGTGAATCCAGTTAAATCTAATGAAGCAACAATAACTCCAGAAACGTTTTTAAATCAAATTTCAAAGTCTGTATGTGATATTATCACTCTTATGATTCAAAAAACATAAATCAATTAAAGTCAATTTTGAATTATTTGTGTCATACATTTTACCAAAAAATAATGAAAGCTCTATAAAATCTTTTAATACAAAGTATATGATAGCAGTTCCGAACACAGATGTTTATAATATATATTTTAAATGCTCCGAAAAATTTATATCTAAATGTTTAGAGTTTGAACTTGTTGAATCTGGGTGGACTATCGATTGTATAAACCATTTGGAAGTAAACATAAACAAGTACAATCCTTTAAGAGCTGGAACATACTTAAAATTACCTAAGGTTATAAAAAACACAAAGTCATGTTTGAATATACGCAACAATGACAATAATTGTTTTTTGTGGTGTATTGTTGCCCACATGTTTCCAAAAAGACTGAATGCTAATAGAATGCAATCGTACCCACACTATACGTTGCTTTTAAACATAAATGATATGTCTTTTCCACCAAGTTTCGATGATATTAAAATCTTTGAGAAAAATAACCCTTCGATAAGTGTGAATGTTTATGGTCTTGAAGCTAATAATCATGTAACGGATCCTCTATATTTGACGCGTGAACGAAAGCTTACACATGTCAATTTGTTGTACATAACTAAAGACAATAAAGCCCATTTTTGTTTAATAAAAAACTTCAGTCGCCTTGTGCACCGACAATTAACCAAACATAATTCTAAAGTATTTTTATGTGATGAGTGTTTTTTGTATTATGACAATGAAGATAAATGATTAAATCACAATTGTGGTAGAATAAAAACAGTCTTGCCTGATGAACATCGCAAATTACAATTTTCAAACTTTGAGAGAACCCAAAGAATTCCAATTGTAATATACGGAGATTTTGAAAGTTTGCTTTGTAAATACTCCGACAATAATAAATCGCTATTTACTGAAGCTGTACAGTCACATCAAGCATCATCGTATGCTTGTTATATTTGTTGCAAATCTAAATAGGAACTAATTGATTTTGTTAATTATAGAGGTCCAAACTGTGCACAAAAAATTGTTGTACAAATGATATAAGAAGGCTGTATAAAATTTTACAAAATGAACAGCCAATGCTATCTCTCACTTTTGATGAGTTAAAATCATTCAAAACTGCTCAATTATGTCATATATGTTAAACCAAGCTGATAAATGCCCAAAATGATAAAAAAATTAAGAATCATGATCATTTTACAGGTAAATACAGAGGTCCTGCACACAATGCTTGCAATTTAAATTTGAAGCAATGTCAGTACATACCTATAATTTTTCACAATCTATCTGGATATGATTGTCATTTATTTATAAAAGAGCTGTCGGATATAATTGGCAAAGTAACTTTTTTTTTTTTTTTTTTTTTTCTAAAAAAAACATTGCCCCACACTAGGATTTCTCCTGTATCGTGGGTACAGTTTACAAACATACATGTCACATGCACAAACAACCAGACCCGAAACAACTATCTGAAGATCATACAAATATTTGTTCCGTGCGGGGATCGAACCCGCGACACGTAGCACAGAAAGCTAATCGCTTAGCCACTGCGCCAACCGTGTCGTCAAACTTTGATTCCTAAATCAAAAGAAAAGTACATATGGTTTACAAAATTCATGCCTATTGATGATAAAAATATAGTTCAGTTGAAATTTATTGATTCGTTTAACTTTTTAAGTGCTAGCTGAGATAAATTGGTAAGAACGTTACACTCAGATGATTTTCAACACATGCGCGTATTTTTCAATAATAATCGTTTATTTAATTTAGCTTGTAGAAAAGGTGTATATTGTTATGACTATGTAGACAAATGGGAAAAATATAATGAAACCTAACTGCCAGAACAGTCAAAATTTTTCAATAAACTAACGGGCGAAAATATTTCAACTGAAGATTATCAGCATGATTTAAACGTATGGCAAAATTTTAAAATAAAAAATTTAGGAGAATATACAGACCTTTATTTAAAATGTGATGTAGTGTTATTATGTGTGTATACATTTTTACTGATATGTAGAATTTGTGAAGTTAGGGTCGGTAGCGTTAGGCCGTGTAGATTCAGAAGCTTGGCTCTACATGAGATCTGATATCTTTTTCACAGGGCAAACCTTATGTGGTCGTCTTGGCAACATTTTACATGAAATGTTTTTGGTGGGTTTTCTAATCTTGAAATTTCTAAAACACATCTATATAAGTTTCATTATTCTGTTATTAAAAAAATGTATAGAAATAATGTAATTTTATGTTATACTGATACTGACAGTTTACTTTATTTTGTAAAAACTGATAATATTTATGAGGATATGGAAAACAAGATTCCATATTTTGACACAAGCAATTTTGAGGTTAACAATATATATGGGCTACCTAAAGCCAACATGAAAATGCCAGGCTATTTCAAACATGAATTAGGCGGGGAGATTATTTCAGAATTTGTAGGTGTAAGAGCTAAGTTATATTGTGTGCGCACTGAAAATATTATACTTTATTGTTTATAAAGAAAGCAAAAGGAGTAGCAAAGCCGATTACGAAAAAACTGGATATTATAACGGGGTCTCGATAATTAATTAAACCACTCATAAACCAGTTTAACAGTACAAAGTCACTAAATAGTCCTATAGTTATAGACCGCTCGTATTCGGATCCGAGATGGATGCCGACCGTGCTAGCTGGGGTGCGCTCAACTGCCCGAGACTGTTCCAAAGGAAGCGTGTCCGTGCGAGCCGAACTGGCGAACTGTTTTTTTTTTTTTTTTGAGTTGTCTCTCGCAGTTAGCTCAGGGAGCTTTTACTGCTTAACCGGGCAAATGGCGAGACCAGAAGAGCCTCCAGCCGAGCAAATTAAATAATACTAAGCAACACTGCTAAGGGTGTCCCATAGTGGGACTCGAACCTCGGCTTAGGGCGTTGCTGGGGGGCAGACAAGAGAGGACTTGCTGGATCTGATTGTGATGCTGGCGAACTGAGCGCGCGCAGGGCCTTATATAGTCGTCGCGGGGGACGGCGGCGCGCGCGGGCGGCGGGCGTACGCTTGAGTGAGGCTCGGTGTGAGGCGCGCTCAATGGTCGCGGCGTTGTCGTGTTACAGTCTCCCCCTCTGTCTCCGAAGGCGTCCCGGTGAGGAAGACAGGACTTAGGTAGTCTGCTGTTTCTTTGGGGGTCTACCACGGGGAAGAGACTTGGCCGTGGTTGCCGGGGCCGACGCCGGGGTTGGTTGCTTCTTCCGCGGGCGGCCTCGCCGTCGTAGGGGCAAGACCGGCTCGGGCAGGGCAGTTGCTGGTTCCCCACGATATGGGCGTAGGGCTCAGGCATGGTACAGTCCTAATGTCTGGTTTGGTGTGGTGGGATCAGCAATCTGAAAAGAAGACGGACCATGAATACTTTTGATAATGTATGGGCCATCTCGTCGAGGTGCTAGTTTAGCACTAAAACCTTGTGTTGATTTGCTTAAGGCATGAACATCAACCATAACTTGGTCGCCTGGCTGATAATTGGGACATGGCTGACGTTTTTTGTCAGCGTAGTCTTTGCGTTTTTCTTCTTTCATCTCCTGAATTTCATGGGCTTTCTTTAATGTAGCGGCCATCATCAATAACTTCGGGGTTATCTCAGGAATGAAGTTTTCATTCTGTATTATCTGTCGCAGATCATGCTTTGTGTCGTCGACAGTGCGAAGTTCTCGACCGAAAGTTAAGTAGGCTGGCGTGTATCCAGTAGACGAGCAAACGGCTGTATTCATTGCAAAGCGTATGCTTGGCAAATGTTCCGACCACTTAGTATGATGATCTCCTACCAGTATTTGTTTTGTTTTTTTTTTTTTTTTTGTTTTTTTTTTTTTTTTACGTTGCCCCACACTAGGAATAATTCCTGTATCGTGGGTGCGTTTACAAACACATATATTCACATACACAAACACCCAGACCCGAAACAATTATCTGTAGATCATACAAATATTTGTTCCGTGCGGGGATCGAACCCGCGACACGTAGCGCAGAAAGCTAATCGCTTAGCCACTGCGCCAATCGTGTGTATTGCCAACTGTGTCTTCAGATCCCTGTTGCGTCTTTCGACAGGGTTGGTCTCGGGGTGATAAACAGGGGTAAACCCGTGATCAATATCCAAACAGTATGTCAGTTGCTGCATCACACTACTTACGAATTGAGACCCGTTATCACTAATGAACCGTCTTGGTGTACCATATCGTAAAATGATCTCATCCAAAAGTACTCTGGCGCATTCTTTGGCGGTTGCTTCCTTCAACGCAAATAATTCAACCCATCTAGTAGCCAGGTCTTTAATGATGAAGATCCATGTCTCTTCCTTAGCGGTTTTTGGCAAAGGCCCGAACAAATCGAAGGAAACGACTTCGAATCTTTGGTTAAGAGCCGTGGTTTGGAGCAGTCCGGCTGGTTTAAGGTTGCTAGGTTTGTACCGTTGACAATGGATACAATTCCGAACATAATTTTGTATTTGGGTCCTCATTCCCTTCCAATAGTATCGTTTAGCGATTCGTTCAACAGTCTTTTCCCCGCCATAATGACCAACGGAGGCTTCATCATGATACACCGCGATAACTTTTGCTTGCTGCTCCTGGGGAACAACCAGTTGAGCATTTTCAGTATTATTATCTGTTTTGTACCAGTAGAGCACCCCTTGATTCATAAGGTATCCTTTTGTACTCCAATATTTTCCATTTTCATTTTGCGTTCCTTCTAAATCATGTATTATTTTCTTTAAGTCTTCATCTTTAAGTTGTTCTTCCCTTATTTCTTTTGTTTTCTTCCTTGGCATATCAATTACTATGCTACAAACCCCACAGTCTTGTTTTATTGCAGGGTCACAATTTGGACGTGATAAGGTATCAGCGACAACATTGGTTCTTCCTTTGATGTACTTAATCGTTATATTATATGGTTGCAGTTGCAGAGCCCATCGTGCTAGCCGGCCCGTCGGGGACTTTAATGACATTAGCCACTTCAAGGCTTGATGGTCGGTTAATACTGTGACATCTGTACCTTCGATAAAACCACTGGAATTTGTTCACGGTCCAAACTACCGCCAATGCTTCTCGCTCTGTTGTAGAGTAGTTTCTTTCGGCTGGAGTAAGGAGGCGGCTAGCATATTCAACCGGATGCTCATTTTGCCCCTCCCCCTGTACCAGAACAGCACCGATTGCGTAATTGCTTGCATCGGATTTAATCGTAAAAAGTTTGGTGTGATCTGCTTGAATTAATACCGGAGCTGTAACTAAAAGTTTCCGAAGCTCTTCAAACGCTTTCCTTTGCTCATCTTTCCAGGTCCAGATAGCTTTCTTCTTCATCAAGCGGGAAAGTGGTTCGGTTATCTTAGCGAAGTTAGGGATAAATCGTCTATACCACGAACACATCTGCAGGAATGTCGTCAAATGCTTTATGTTTGCCGGCGGGGCCATATTTACTATGGAAGCAACTTTACCGGGATCAACTTGAAGCCCGTCGGGTGTTATATAATGTCCCAAATATTTGACCTTAGAACAAAAGAAAAAACATTTGTCTTTGTTGACGGTGAGATTGAATTCCTTTAGGCGGTCAAAAACATCTTGCAGGTTTCTAAAGTGTTCGTCTAGACTTGCAGACATTATTATTAGGTCATCTAGATAAATAAGTAGCTTAATGTGGCTAAGGGATATCCTAAATCTATCCATAAGACGTTGAAAAGTCGCCGGCGCATTTCACAGACCGAATGGCATTCTTAGAAATTTAAACATACCGAAAGGGGTGATGAAGGCTGTCCTCACCTGATCTTCTTCCCTGACTTTTATCTGCCAGTA
This sequence comes from Shargacucullia verbasci, assembly GCA_947562105.1. Lineage (NCBI taxonomy): Eukaryota > Metazoa > Arthropoda > Insecta > Lepidoptera > Noctuidae > Shargacucullia > Shargacucullia verbasci. The sequence continues at coordinate 15,047,346 of OX387281.1, read as the reverse complement.
CCCGGAGCGGAGGTCTATGGTGCTCATGTAACGAGTAGGTTTAGCACTGTGGAGGAGATCGTCGATACGTGGAAGGGGGTACCTATCTGCCGTGGTGATAGCATTTAGTTGACGGTAATCGACACATACTCGTGTGCTACCGTCTTTCTTCGGAACGAGTACGACCGGTGCTGACCAAGGTGAAGAACATGGTACAATAATTCCCTGCTCACGCATTTTCTCTATTTCTACCTTTAGAGTTTGCATCTTTAATGGCGACAGTCTATATGGGGGGGCAGATATAGGCTTGTGAGAACCCGTATCAATGACGTGTACAGTCTATGTTGTCGGCTTACCATTGGGAACGAAGACCGCTTCGTTTGCTTCGAGGAAATGCTTCAGATGGTTTTTCTCCTCTTCGGTCAGCGAGCACTCTTGACCGCATATGTCCACAGAGGAGATCTCAGTCCCCGAGAATAAGTTAGCAGAGCCCGGTGACAACTCGACGCTAGCATTATCTATACTCCTACGTGCGTCATCGTACAGGGCATCGATAACCGGTGAGTATCCATCGAATAGGAATGTTGGAGGCCTCTTTGGCGGAGTCGAGAACTCGATGGGTATCAATGGTCCATAAGGTCGTTCCAGGGCCTGTTCTGTTGCGCCAGGCACCATCAAGTCACTCCTGTGAGGGGAATGAGGAGGCGTCATCATTTGAGGAGGTGGTTCCTGGAGCTGTTTCGGGTCGACTCCCGCCATATCGACAGGCGACTGTACACAACTTGGTGTGCTCATCAACGGGGACTCCATGTCCGGTAAGCACACGCTGGACAGTACACCCGCTATGTCCATCGATTCATCAATGCTCTCTGGATTCAGGTCATAGTCCTTATGTGGTTCATCGACGAAGCTACAAGTACGCTGGGGTAGGTTTAGGGCCAACATAGCATCTTCAACAAATCCTACTCCAAGCAGCGTCCTATTTGTTCTGGCGTCTGGAAATATCACGAAAGATGTAACTATGACTCGGCCGTAAAGAGTGACAGCCGTCTTCAGTGTGAGTACGTTCTGTTTTTTTGGCACACCATCGGCAAGCATTACGTACATTACTTCCTTCTCAAAGCTTACGCCGCTCTGCTCAAGTCGCTTGTATAACTGGTAGGAGGCGATACTTGATTTGGCGCATGTGTCTATGTACGCTATGCCATTCATACCTCCTATACTGACGGGTACTGTGGGGCGTGGACGAACGTCAGCAGTCATGTTGACTGTACAGAAGCAAAAATCTACTGCTGTTAGAGATTGCTTGCTTTGACATTTAGGGCAACGGCTACGGATTACCCCTGGCTCCCCACAACCATAACAGGCAAGCTTCGGCTTGTCATCAATTTGTATGTTTGAAGCCGTTTCAGTCTTTATAGCAACATTCTGCTGTGCGGTGTCCTCCCTTGCCTTCTTTCGGCAGATTTCGGCCGTGTGACCAAAAAGTCGACAGTAACCGCAGCGTACCTTACTTTGTTTTTTTGTGCTTTTATCCGTTTTTATTGTATTATTTACTTCTCTCTTCTCTGTTAGCCTAGCTGTTAGCTTAGTGTTATTTTTCTCTGTTAGCGTACTCTCAATGTCCCTTGCCTTTTTCAATAATTCGTCAAACGTCTTTATGGAGTCTCGAGTGATTTTTTCCCTTATTGCGAATCGTAACTGCCCGAATATCAGGCTGATTTCTTGTGCCATGATATGTTTCTCCGACATCTCTGAAAGAAGCGCCCGCTTCTTAGCAATAAAAAATTCCGTTGGGGTCTGTTCATCCTGTTTGCTATATACTATTTCCTGATATAATACATAGTCCGGCTTCTTTGGCGAAAAAGTGTGTCGCAAGCGTTCTTTGAAGGTGTCCCAGGTCTTCACTTCACCTTTGACGCCTTGCCACCAAATTGCTGCATCATGGTAGACCTTCAAGTGCGTCGGTATCCGATATCTTTTCTACCTGTTTAAAAACTGTTACCGCTGCTAGGAAGACTTCCACTTCCGCCTTAAGACCTCCAAATCTGGCTGGACATTGAGCAAAACTGCCTCGTTCCCGCGTACCGTTGGTGATTGCCAGTATCAACTCCTTAAATTGACTGTCTGACATGTTAACGGCCATTTTTCCAGGAACACTTGTCGAGCTTTCGTACCGATCTGGTTTACAAGTGGGCCGTGGCCTTAAGTTTTTCTCTTCTTTAGGCTCCACGTTGCGCGCCACTTATAACGGGGTCTCGATTATTAATTAAACCACTCATAAACCAGTTTAACAGTATAATATTTATTTGTCCTTTCAAAGTCAGCACACAAGTTAACAACACTTAACACTATTGTCTTACACTACAAAGTCACTAAATAGTTCTATAGTTATAGACCGCTCGTATTCGGATCCGAGATGGATGCCGACCGTGCTAGCCGGGGTGCGCTCAACTGCCCGAGACTGTTCCGAAGGAAGCGTGTCCGTGCGAGTCGAACTGGCGAACTGTTCAGGGAGCTTTTACTGCTTAACCGGGCAAATGGCGAGACCAGAAGGGCCTCCAGCCGAGCAAATTATATGGCGAACTGTTTTTTTTTTTTTTTTTTTTTGAGTTGTCTCTCGCAGTTAGCTCAGGGAGCTTTTACTGTTTAACCGGGCAAATGGCGAGACCAGAAGGGCCTCAAGCCGCAAGCAACACTGCTAAGGGTGTCCCATAGTGGGACTCGAACCTCGGCTTAGGGCGTTGCTGGGGGGCAGACAAGAGAGGACTTGCTGGATCTGATTGTGATTATTTAGGGACATTTGATTTATTACTACTGGCTCAGCGCGGGCTGGCTCGAGCAAGGGTCGGGGTGGAGAATGAACGGGTCTTCGCGACGGGCCTCGCCGGCGAGGACGGTACGACGGTCGGTTGTGTGTAGTGTTGGTAGTTTTCCTAGCCAATCGGAACGCCTCCTGATGGAGGGTGATATCGTCGTCTGGGTACGTGAGAGTGTGCCTAGGACGGCGAATTTTGGATATGCGGGAGGGGGTGTAATTAGCGGCAGATACCACTAAGGGGTTTGTGTGCGAGGGAGCAGAGTCGAAGAAGCGTTTAGACGCATTCTTCATGAAACATCTGATGGTCGGGAGGTTTAGGTCAACGTGGAGCTGTTTATTGCGAACGTACTATCGACCAAACTTCCGCATGCTCACCTCTAAGGCGATAATTGCATAGCACGGCTCTCGACTCAATCATCGTATGGATGCGTTTGCCCAATAGGAAGCGTATTTTAGTTGTGTTCGTCTAAATATAATGATGTATAGAAGTGGACACACACTAGTGTGCAGGTGCGCACACTAGTGAGCTGTGCTAACTCGTTTGTGAGATGTTTTTTCAATGGTCACCAACTTCCTAATTGTCGTATCGGTTTCAAACTGTAACACGGCCTGCCTCTTTATGAATGATTGTTGACAAGAAGTAATTTCGTACTCATATATTCTGTTTGGTTTAGAAAATGTGTTATTGGTATTGCTTTATTTAATTAATATCAACTTTCCACAAAAATGTAATAGTTTGTACTAAGAAGAAGAAGTGAAATATACATTTTTTAGTTTGTGTTCACTCAATAATAAGCTGTTTAGAATTAATTTTTTAACATGCTTTTATTAGCTTCACGTGTAACTAACTATATTAGAAAATATTGGAAATCGAATTTAACTAACTTCTAATCGTCGTGCCGTATATAATACATTTAATACAATAATATGGTACTATCGACTGTTCAGATGATGAAGCCGGAAGGTAGGCACTCGGTTACTAGGTAGGTTTTATAATAATTTCCCACGAACTTTCGGCTTTGTGTTCTTGCAGGAGCACTCCTAAGTAGTAAAATAATTAGTTTTATTGTTCTATAGATAATACGATTCTTATTTTATTATCTGCTTTGGAGTGCACCTGCATGAACACATTAGGTACTTAAACATAAAATATTACTAGGAATCGGTAGGTGACAATAATCGGCATTTTTGAGTGGATAAATCAATAGTTATTGACTTGTTTATTTATATACTTCTATAGATAACGCCGATGAAGCAAACAAAAGAGAATATTTGTTTGTTAAAAAAATTGCTGTTTCCTTATCTTTTGAAATCTTATGGCCGCTGTTTTCTCCAAATATGAGAACCTGGATTAGCCGAATATACCATAGGTTATAGTTAAATAAAATAAAAAAACTTTAAATCATAACACCCGTGGTTATCCGCACTGGCGTAGCGCAGCTACATAAGTTATGTGATTTAGTACTAAAGGGTGTTTTTTTTTTTCGTTTTATAAAATTATTATTTTTAGGTAGTTATTTAATTAATATCTTATCTGTATAGTAAGAGATTTTTGTTTAAAAGGTAAAACCACCGGCTTTAATCTTAGTGTCATATAAGCACTGGTTGCTTGTGGGCTGTTTAAGAATAATTTTATGGATTTGTATTTATAGAAAACAACTTAAATTATTTTTTTAATTATTTTTTATAGGTCTATTCAACATTTCATAAGAAAACATTACAGATTCATTGAAAAATTTAACATTAAACAAAAATTTTCATATACTTTAACATAAAATTGTGTTTTATTAGGTAATAATAAAATACACAACAATAATAATACCTAATTAATAACATAAAAGTTTGAAATGTATTTTTATATAATCATACATATTTTCGTTTATTATTAAACACGCACATTATATATTTTTTTGCGTGCCGTCTGTGATGGACTCCAGCTCGATGCAACTCGTTTCGAATAGTTTACATCGAAACGTCATATTCTTGTGCGAAATATTCAATCCTTGCCTATGCATGACAATAATTTCATTTCTTTCTTCTTGATTGAGGTTTCGGGTTGTCATGGTTAATGATAAAATTAGTCACAGCCCACAATAGCCACAAAACATAATCCAGTATACAAAGCAGAGGTCACAGTTGGGTAGGAAATCAGTCCGATAGAAATAAACAGGTCATAAAATGAAATTGCGATGAGAACAGGAAGCGTGAACAATTAGCGAGATCAAATTGGCACTGGCTAATGTTTGTTGTTTTTTTTGGCACACGCACACACTGCACTCACACAATTACATATTGTCTCTAATTGGATGGAGTAAGGAAGGGGCGTGGTCTGTCACTAGCTGCGCTTCCGCAGGAATATTTTTTTAAGTGAGCATGCGTAAATTTTGCCGATAGTACCAGGGCGAGCCTGTGGCTTTGCGCAAGAAACGGTTTTGGAGGATTTGCAACCTATGGAGTCTGGACGTCTTAACGTGTGAAAACACGACGCTAGCGTACGTCATGATAGGGCGGATGCATGTGGTGTAAATTCGCACCTTGGACTTGAGTGCTAATTTACTCCGCGCATTGAGGATGAAATGGAGGCGACCGAGAGCAAAGGCGGCGCGGTGGCGAACCGTCTTTATGTGTTCGGTGAATTTAAGTTGGTGGTCGAGGGTCACACCCAGGTATTTGGCCGTCAGTTCCCAGGAGATCTGTTGGCTAAACATGGAGATGGGACTTATGAGACTAGGATCCACGCCGCGTCTCGAAAAGAGCACGGCGGCGCTCTTAGTCGGGTTGACTTCGAACCTCCAGTTCATGAACCGTTTCCCTAGGGCGTTGGCTGCGGTCTGGAGGGATCGGGAGATGCAGTCCGGATTAATGCCGGAGTAGAAGATGGCTGTGTCGTCAGCGAATAAGGCTAATCGACATTTGCCTCTGATCGGGATATCGCTTGTGTACAGCGTGAAGAGAAGCGGGGAGAGCACTGAGCCCTGAGGGACTCCGGCTCGGATCGGATGAGGGGACGAGAGCGCACCCTCTATGCGGTAGCGAAAGTTGCGGTTCGACAAGAAGTCTCGGATGATGAGCACGAGACGGTCGGGCACTTTACGCTGATACAGCTTATATAATAAGCCGTTGTGCCAGACCTTGTCGAAGGCTTTCGCCACATCAAAGAACAGAACGCCTATCTTGAGGCCTTTTTGGAAACCAGCACTGATATGCTCTACTATGCGGTGGACCTAACGGACGCAGCAGTGTCTAGCTCGAAAACCAAACTGCTCGTCGGGAATGAGTTTGTTGGATTCGGCGTAATCCATTAAACGAACATAGATCAGGCGCTCATAAATCTTCCCGAGGACGTTTAGGAGGCTTATGGGTCTGTAACTGGACGGCTCAGACTTGGGTTTGCCGGGTTTCGGAATACCGATAACGGTAGCTTCTTTCCATGACTGTGGAAAGAGATTGTTGCTTAAAGCCGCATTGAAGATGGCAGTCATTAAGACGATGAGCGGGGCGAGGAATAGTTTGATCACTCTGTTGGTGATCCCGTCAGAGCCAGGGGCTTTTTTGGGTTTGAGTTTCTTAACGAGAGAAAGAACCTCATCGGGTGTGACCGGGGGGAGGGGATCGTCAGGGTCCTCGTAGGGAGGGAGAGAGGATCTACGTTCGACCTCGGCGTCTACCTTGAAGAGGTGGGCCTGGTCGACTGGGAGAGTGCTTGGGGAGCATTGGGCTTCCAAACTGTCGGCTAGACATTCGGACTTTTCGTCGTCCTCGAATGCGGGGCTTTGGTTGGGACGGTTGAGAGGGGGCATGGATACTACTGTATCGGACTTGAGCTTTTTGGTCAGTTGCCAGAACGCTTGATGGGAGGGTTCGAGAGTGCTCAATAACTTGTCCCAACGATCCCCCCGCATCTCCGCTATGCGAGACTTTACAGCACGCTGCAAGCGACGCATGCGGGCGCGGATAGCTTCGTCGGGAAAAGCGTCATAGGCACGGATAGCTGCATTCTTCTCCGTCAGCAGTCCTCGCACGTCATCCGGCAATTTCCAGCGATGGTCATCCATCGCGGGAATCCATCATCCATCACCATGACTGGTGAGGGAGTCGATCGCACCTATCGTATCGGCAACCGACACAATGCTATCGGGGATAACGTCAAGATGGGCGGATGAGGTAGACTTGAGGCGTTGCTCGAGTTTATTCCAATCCGTTACCGTCTTGGTTGGAGGGGGCTGACCGGGAACGGGGGAACCTACACGGGGACCTAGCTCTAGGATCACCGGTCTATGGTCTGAATCTAGCTCTTGCAGCGTTTCTATAGAGCGTATACCGAGGTTTACGTTCTTCAGCAGCGCTACGTCGAGGACGTCGGGTCGATGGCTAACAATAGCCGGGTAGTGGGTGGGATTCATCGGAGCGATGACATCGAAGTTATATTTGATGCATAAGGCTTCAAGGTTTTTACCTCTAGGGTTTGAACTGTGACAGTTCCAGGATGGACTTTTGGCGTTAAGGTCGCCCGCCAGAAGGACGGAACCACCTAGGTTCATGAGGGAACGGATGTCCGGCTCGACATTAGTATGATAATTGCTGGGAGGGATATAAGCCGATACGATAGTGATCGGCTGGTGACCAGTCATGCCTAGTCGGCATATTGAAACCTCTATTTGGGATAGGGGTGGGGGGTCCATAGGTATGCAATACAGGGAGTTTTTATAATAAATGAGGGTACCTCCTTTAGCGGCGCGGGTCCTGTCGTTGCGAACTAGGCGATAGTAAGTAGTAGGTAACTATAGATATATCGCCACATCACATGATGCGGTCTAAAAGGGTGCACTTATGTGCAAGTGCAAGTGCAAGATAAGCATCTTGCCCCCCCAATAACCTTAGATCGAATATCATATTTCACTAGTAATGTTAACAACAAAATTGATAATTCAGATTCTGTTATTTTGATAGGTGATTTGAATTTGAGTTTTATTGAGTGGACCAACAATTTAACACATATGGAACCCATTTCTTGCGTTAACAATATAGCTAGAACCTTTATCGATTTTATGTCATCTAATGATTTAAAACAATATAACAGTGTCACAAATAAACAGAGAAGAATCCTTGATCTCGTGATTTCAAACATGGCCCAACCCATTGAGGTCTCTGCGTCTACTGAAGTGATATCAAGAATTGATGAATTTCATCCACCTCTAGATATCACCGTCCATCTGAATCTTCCACCAACACTAAAGATTAAAGCTAGGTCTAATTTTTTTATTTATTTATTTATTTATTTATTGAAACTTACACCTATCATTACAGGTACACCCAATTCGATAAGTGCTTAATCTATACAATACACTAAATACAGCAAACATAAAAAAATAAAACTAACACATATACATGAATTCTAAATTTCTACTAATACTAACTAATTACTTATTCCAATAAGTTACAACGTATAAAATAATCTTTGACAGTTCACTCAAACTAGCCATAAATATATCGCATCTGCTATGAACTTCGTTTAATACACGAATAGATCTGGTGATAGGAGTCTTAGCCAGTAGGTTTGTTCTGGCGTGTGGTACCGCTAACAGTGACGGGCATCGTCGTCTCCCAACGTAGCCGTCCGGCACACATAAACTCATTCGCCCCAACACTCCCGGGTTATGTTGTGTACCACGCAGAAGTCTTATTAAATACGCCGCCAAATAGAACTCCCGGCGTACTCTTAACTCACTGTACCCAACCATACCCAGCACAAATAACGTCGGATACATGAGTGGGTAAAATGGATATACGCCGTAATACCTCTGATACAGGTGCCTTGTGAACTTGTTTTGGACCCGCTCCAACATCACACAATATTTCTGCTCATGTGGCGACCACACAGCAGCATTATATTCGAGGTGGCTCCGGACCAGCGCGTCGTACATAGCCTTGATAGCAGAAATATTTGTGAATGTCCGGCATTGTCGCAGAACAAACCCTAAGTTCCTGTAGGCCTTCTTACAAATTTGTACTACATGATCTCGAAATGTCAGGTCCGGTGTGAAGTTAACACCTGAGAAAGAAAGAAAGAAAGAAAAATTATTTATTGGACGACACAAACGACACTTCATAACAACGCTCACAGTTTCACGCTCACAGGTTCACCTAAGTCGCGCACTTGAGTTACTCTCTGTATCGGTGAGGTGCCTATTTCATAGTGGTAGTGCAGAGGTACTCGTACACGAGTGAAACTCATCACCGAACATTTGGACTCATTGAAGAATAGTTTGTTTACCTGTCCCCACTGTAATACACTATTTATATCCTTCTGCAATCGTTCGCAGTCCTCACTATGTCTAACCTCTAGCAGCAACTTGAGGTCATCAGTAAATAATACACATTCGGCATGTTTAACCACATCTGGTAAGTCATTTATTAAGATAATAAATTCTAAAGGACCCAAATTGCTGCCTTGGCTTACACCAGACCTAGTGAAATATGGCTTTGATTCAAAGCCCCTGTAGTCTACATACTGCTGACGGTTGCCTAAATAGCTACTAAAAAAATGAAGTACCTTTGGTGTGAATCCAATTTCAGCCAACTTCATCAAAAGTACATCGTTATTAACTGCGTCGAACGCTTTTCGGAAATCTAGATAGGCCACATCCACCTGTCCACCTGCATCAATTACGGGCACTACTTTAGCCATAAAGTTAAGCAGGTTGGTAGTTGTGCTGCGGGCCGATCGAAAACCGTGCTGCGCGTCCGACAACTGTGCCCTTACCTGTGCCAGCACATTACGCTGTATAGCAGATTCGAATACTTTTGCCGGTGTGGACAGCACAGCCACTGGCCTATAATTGCAAACATCTGGCCCTGCCTTACCTTTAGGGACCGGTATAACTCTGGTAAGCTTCCATCTAGTCGGGTAAGTTGTTAATGTTAAGCAGGTATTAAATATATACTGAAGTGGTTCCGCAAGCACCCGGCTACAGTCTTTAAATAGAAAGGCTGGTATACCATCAGGCCCAGCTGAATGCTTTGGTTTGAGAGACGCCAACGCTTTGCTTACATCTTCCAAAGAAAGAGAGTCTATGTGCACCCGAGCGCTACTCTCCCCGCGCGCCGCAGCCTCTCGCGTATTTAGCTGTGGCGTTTCTCTGCTGTAAACAGACTCGAAATATTTTGCAAATTCTTTAGCCGATTCCTCATCGGTCAGGCACCGATTTCCTACCATGATAATAGAATTACTTGCTGCACCTCTTTTTGATCGTATATATTGCCAGAACGACTTTGGATCTTTTGCAAACTGGCTTTGTATTTTACATGTATGTTCCGTGCGCGCCTCTTCAATCGCTTTTTTAATGCGCGATCTCAAGCGAGCGAATTCTTTGTAATCACACTCCCGTTTTGTTTGTTTATACCTTTTATGAATTCGTATTAGGAGTGATGATGGGCCCACTGCTTGTTATGGGTGGGCCTTGATGGCGTTAATGGGGTTTTAAGTCGGCATCTGTTCTTGAAATGTATTTTTGAATGGATAATGGATATCCTAGTATATATGATTTGATAGTTCTTGTGGCTTTCTGACGCAAACTACTTACTATCGTGTTTTCGTTTCATGTGTGCCGCGATGATTCATTCGCTATATTCATGTTTTATAAGTTAGTTATCTTCTGTTTCTGTATTTTTTATTTTGTGACTATGGTAAGACATAAATACATTGTATTAAAATCTACAAAATCTACAAATTAAATTAAATTAAATTAATTAAAAAAATTAAAAAATTAAATTAAATTAATTAATTAAATTGAATTATGGCTTTATTTTTTATGTCCCTAATTAAATCACTTGTATACCAATTTGGATACTCATATCTACTAACATACTTAATTCGCTTTTTCCTAGGCACACATGCATCTAAAATTCGCGTAATATTATCATAAAAGTATTCTACTATATCATCTAATTCAACCATTTCGTACATGTCGCTCCAATCCATGCTAACTATCATATGATATAACAACTGAAAATCCGCCTTTTGAAAATTCCATTTAGGTCTACAATAATTTTCACTATCAGTATCGGAGGGCCGTGCGGCGCGCGGAACGGGCTGTGTTGCGCGAACGGCGGCGCCGTGGTGCACGGTCACCGCCAGTGGGGGATGGTAGGGGTCCACGGGTACAAGGGTCTCGTCCGCACGCTCCACTCTTGTCTCCGCTTTGAAACCCACACTCAATACCAAATCTAATCTTGCTTGTCTTTTTAATCGCCATGAGTGAACAACTTGTGGCGAATGAACTGCTGGCGTTCCTGCAGCAGAAACTGGACGTGATGGACGAGGTGTCCGCTGTCCAGATCTGCGCAACAAACTTCAGCGAGGATGACGTCGCAGCTTCCAAGCAGCTGCTGTACCGGTTGCTCAACAAGTGCGACCAGATGGTGTCCCGCCGGCGTGACGGGACAAAGAAGAGCATCCAAGACATCATCACGCTACTAAAGGAGACCGATCCGGACGACGTACCAACGTTTGTGGCGAAGAATCTGAATAAGCTTCCGCCCGTCACCTTCGACCACGTCGACGTTACAAGCCTGTTGAAAGACATCGTCTTTCTAAAGGCAAGTCTTGCGGATGTGCAGAGGAAGTTAGATGCATCCCAAATTACTGTCGCCGATTTGCGCAGCGAACTCAATGAGTTGCGTAAATCGGCAACGGTAACTGGGTCACCGGCGGGTGCATTGAACGTAAACATGCGGCGCGGAGCGTGCCTCGATGTATCGAGTGCAAGTTTCGCGTCAGCAGTTTTGTCATCATCGCCGCTGTCACCGCCGAATGCTGAGCCGGCACAGTGCGCGCCTCACGCGCCCCGCTGCCCCGCTCCCGTCCCTGCGGGACCTCCCGTCACAGCCGCTCGACCGCTAGACAAGCTGCTTGATTCTGCAGCCTCGACGAAACATCAAGGTGTTCATCGAGATTACGCCGGCGTCGCCAGGAGCACAATCAGTGCTACTAAGAAGCCCGTGCCCGTAAAGGAACCGAATCGGGCTGACGATGATGGGTTCGTGACGGTGCAAAGGAGGAAGCGCCGTCAGCGAACAAACAAGAATCGCTGCGGCACGGCTCCGGCGGAGCCCAACATAAAAATACGTGCTGCAAAGCCGAACACCCCGGTGTACATCTCCCGCCTACACTACACCACTAAGGCGGAGGACATTGTGGAGTACGTGCGTCAGAAGTTGAAGTACGCCCCGAGAGTGCAGCTGCTGGAGTCGCGCCATAACGCCAACTTCAAGGCGTTCGTGGTGCGAGTGCCAACGTGTGTTCTGCACCTCGTGTTGGATGAGAACTTCTGGCCACAGGACGTGGTGTTCCGTCGCTTCCGCGGGCAAGTGCCACCCGAGCGCACAGTGACATAGTGCATAGGAAGTGATACTAACATAGATTTAAGGTTCTATATACTAACAAGTTTTGTATATAATAATATATATGTTAGTCTGTAAGGTATATATCTATGGGCCAATGTAGCCTGAAAATAAAGGTATTTTGATTTGATTTGATTTGAAATCTAACTGTCTACCTAAAATATTAGAAATATTATTATTTTGAGTGAACTGACAATAGGACATAAAATATTCAAAATAGTTTCTAACATTGACAGGACAGGAGTATAAATTAAAATCTCCAATTACAATGACTTCGTTATATCTAGTACATAATTCTTCCACTACTTTAAATAAAAGAAAGTAATCACTTTCCAAACTATTTGGCGGTATATAGCATACACAACACAAAAATAAAAATTTATTATTTAAATGCACGGTAGCACAAACAATCTCAAACACGCAGTTGTCAATTATTACGTTCGGCACAGAAACCTGTCTTATCTCGAAACGGTGTGTGGCCACGAGAAGCGCGCCGCCGTGCTTCCGCCCGTCCGCTCGATCACAACGTAGAAGGTGGTATCCATAAGGTATTATTTCCAAATCTTGTATGGATTCGCTGCATCCTGTTTCTGCGATTGCATATAGATCATACTGCATGCTCTCAATATTTTTTCTAACCTCCTCCAGTTTAGTACGTAGGCCTCTAACATTTTGGTAGTATAATTCTACAGTATTATACATAACATGTGAGTCAGTTGATTGATTTCCTTGGTTTCCGAAACCAAATCCATTCGCTGAATTCAGCATTAATAGGCCATACGTCAGCTTGGTTCAACTCATCAAAATTGCGCTTTGGAACTCCCACAATAAACGAAGCATAGTCCCTTTTAGTCTTATGTTTGATCTTATCAACCTTTGCTAGAATATCATGCCCACAAACTTGTTTAATATGGGTCATCATATCCTCTACTGTGGTATCTATGTGCAAACGCCATACATGTAAATGCTTCATACGCTCCGTACCTTTTATAGCCGTTATTCCCGTATTGTTGCCTCTTCCGACCTCACTAGTCAACCGTCTGTTCGCCTTTTTGTTCTGTACTGTTATCCAGCCAGAATCCTCTGTGTTCAGCTCATCCATACACTGATTATTGGTCCTTGTTGAGATGTTTGCTTCCGACACATTTGCGGATTTCGTGGCCTCATCTTTGTTTACATCCACTTTTTTGTTGCGCTGAGTATACGCAGCATTCTGTCCTTCTAGGTGTGCCAAATCTGCAGGATACGAATCAGTGGTATTATCAGACGGTTTAAGGGTGTTGGTCTGAATTAGGTTGTCCAGTTTTTCATTGACTTTTTGTTCCAATACATTCATAACCTGAACCATGTTGTCTAGCGTACTTTTTGTCTGCAAAAATTCTTTATGTAGATGTGTTATTGCGTTCGCCTGGCTGTCTAGACGTGTAATCATTTCCGAACGAAGGTTTTTTAATTCTTCCAACAATAACAAATCATCATCAACATTCACAGGTGTCATTTGTACGCGACTACCCCGTTCATAGTTTACATTATTATTGGGAGTTACAAGGGTGTTAAGACTCTGCATATTTAGTCTCACTGGAGTGTCAGTATTACAATGTTTCGGGATTGTACACTTGCATTCAGGGCATAGCCACTTTTGTTTATCTTCCATAGTAAATGCATCAAAATCGGCTTTCTTAATATTAATGCACTTGAGATCGTACATTTTGTTGCATTTACTGCTTGAACATTGCATATATAAAATATCCGGTATTGTAGCCCGGCATCCATTGCATTTTTTAGTCATTTTAGTTAAGAAACTTGAATATAATTATTTACTTGTTGTGGGTACAAATCCTATGCAAATTATCGTAAACAGATGACAGTGTCCGTGCGCCTCGACGTGTGACAAAGACGATTTATTTTGCACTTCGCAGCCTGTCTCGCTCCCCCGAGGTGAAGAGGAGCCTACCTCAGCTGACCGTCGCTCGGCTTCACGTCTCGATCGAAGTTTTTTGCACTGATATGCTCACTCCACTATAGTCCTTTTTACATTTAACGTCCGAACACAATGAGGTCAATTTTGAATAAAGTAATACTTCGTAAATTTAATAATATAACAATTAGCAAAAAAAGCACGTCCGCTCGTAGCTACAACTGACGACGGTTTAATGTGTAATTATAAATACTATAAAGCTGATTACCACGAGGTGAGAAAACGTTTAGCCGAAATAGACTGGAAGAATGCCTTACACAGAAGTCCAACAGTGGATGCCGCTGTAAATATATTTTATACGTTGATTAAAAAGATAATATCTGAAGTAATTCCGTTCCAGAACACAAATAAAAGTTCATACCCCAAGTGGTTTAGTAAAACTTTAATAAAACTATTAAAAGAAAAAGAAAAATGTCGTCGAAATAAGAGAATATATAATAATAAACGCGATGAATATGAATATAATATATTAAAAGAAAGAACAAGCAAAATTATAAAGTCCTCATATAAAAGCTATCTTATAAATATACAGGAAAACATCGCTAAAAACCCAAAACAATTCTGGTCCTACATAAAAAGCAAACGTAACTCAAGTAGTACAATTCCGAAATATATGAAACTAAACGACGTAAGCGCGAGTGATGGAAAGGGTATCGCAAATTTATTCGCAGCAAATTTCGCATCGGTTTACAATCCTGCATCGCAATGTAATTCACATAACTTCGCTTCCAGTGTCGTCAGTAATTGTAACAATATTAATAATATTTATATCTCCCAAAGCAATATAGAGAAAAAACTAAAACAATTGGATATCTCAAAGGGAGCGGGCCAAGACGGTATACCTCCCATATTTCTGAAGGAATGCGCCAGTCACTTATCTGAGCCACTTGAAATACTTTATAATAGATCTCTGTCTGAAGGCCAATTTCCAGAGATCTGGAAGGAAGCGATTGTTATCCCTGTTCCAAAGACTGGAAATAGGTCAGACGTCTGTAATTATAGACCTATAAATATACTGAGCATCGTTGCTAAAGTGTTTGAATCACTGTTATGTCCTTTCATAAACTGGCACATTAAACAAATCATCACAAGTCATCAACACGGCTTCGTTAAAAATAAATCCACCGCCACAAATCTCGCCACCTTCGTCGACAGAACTATTACTGATATGAGCAGAGGCAATGAGATTGATGCCGTGTACAGTGACTTTAGCAAAGCATTTGATAAAGTAGATCATAACATTCTTGTGCAGAAGCTAACTGCTGTGTACGGCGTCCAAGAACCTCTGTTGGCTTGGTTTAAATCATATTTGACCCAACGAAAGGTTAAGGTAGTAGTTAATGGATATTCTTCTGATGTTTTTAGCCCTACCTCCGGAGTGCCTCAGGGATCGCATATGGGTCCAGTGCTGTTCATAATGTTCATCGATGATATAAAAAATTCGATACATAACTCTCATTTCGAAATTTATGCAGATGACTTGAAAGTATCTAGGATAGTAAATTCAGAAAGGGATCAACAGCTTCTGCAAGATGATGTGGATAATTTATGTAATTGGTGTAAAACTAATGTCATGCAACTAAATATTAGCAAGTGTTATCACATCAAGTTCTCCCGTAAAAAATTCAAATTCCCGACAGCCTACACGATGAATGGACAGACGCTGAATACCGTGACAGAAATCAGGGACCTGGGTGTTTTAATCGACTCTGAAATGCGTTTCAATAAACACGTTGACAAAACTATAAACAAATCTTTAAGAATGTTATCATTTATTAATCGCAACACAAAGAAGTTTAGGTCTCTTCTCGCATTAAAATCCCTTTACTTTGCCTTAGTGCGCAGCCAAATTGAATACTGCTCAGTCATTTGGTATCCTACCTATCAAAACAATATTCAACGCCTAGAAAACATACAAAAGAGGTTTGTAAGAAGGCTCTCGGCAATGGCTGGTGTCCAACGCACAATCGAGCATTATGACGATAGACTGAGTCACTTCAAAATGAAATCATTGCAATGGCGTAGAGACTTCTTAGGCTTAACTTTCTTATTTAAAGTTGTAAATCAAGGCGTGGATTGTCCAGAATTGGTGAGTCAGCTGAGCATGAATGTTCCTAGGTCGTCCGCAAGAGTTCATAATTATAGACCTTTTTCAATCAAATTCAGTCAAAACAATTACGGATACAATGCGCCTCTTTCCTATATCCTCAGAACATGCAATGAATTATTTCACAGTTGCGACCTTGATATTTTCGGTAATAAATTGGGTTCATTTAAGAAAAATATCTATAATAAAATGTTACCGCATGAGTGATAGTAAATTTGTGGTTTTCCGATATTACTTAATATTGTTAATTGTTAAGATTGATTAATTGTTCTAAATTTTAATTCTGCACTTTAAAACTTTTAGTGCTATGTTTTGAGCCACTTTTAAAAATATTATTTTTGTAACTAAATAATTAATAACGACGAGCTTTCCTATAATTTAGATACATGCGAGATTCAAAATTGTAAGACTGATAGTGGGTTAATGCTATGTATGTATTTAGTTGGTAAGCCATTATACATAAATAAATAAATAAATAAATAGTTAGCGATTCGAGGATCGCGGTGGGAAGGCTTAAGGAAGGTTTCCTGTACGAGGAAGATGTCGATTTGATGGTCGCGGAGGAACGACGCAATCTCATCGCGTTGACCTGCAATGCCGTTGGCATTGAAGAAGCCTATTTTGAGGGATCGGGGTTTTAATCTGCGGCTTACTGGATCCATTTAAAAATGAATACGGTAGTTTTCGCAGAACTCGGCTAAGTCGGCATATTCCGACATTAGGTTGAAGACGGCGGTGGAGTTACCCTCGGCAATCTTGAGCTTGCTAAGTTATTCACGGCCACGTGCCATGATCGTGGGGTTAAAAAGACGGCCCAAGGGTCCGAACACATCCAAGGGCCCGGACGGCTGGGGAGCCGAGACGGGGACGGGGCCGGGCTTTTGAGTCCGTGGAGGGAGTGCTGGCGAGGGAGCGAGCACTGGAGCGGGGGCGGGGATGGGAGAGGCCATCAGCGGAGGAATAGCCGTGGTCGTGGAGGGTTGTTTAGGCCTGAGGGCCGGGAACGATTGCTGATAGTTCAGCGCGTTCCAGGGTGAAGTCCTCTGGGGTCTTAGATTGTCGGGCATGGTAGAGGAGGGCAGCTTGAATTGCTGCCGTGTCTCTTCGCGCTTGGTCACCTTGCGATTCGAGCGCGGAGCCTTAGGGCAGCCACGATAGTTCGCGGGGTGCCCCTGCTCACGGTACAGAACGTAGCTCGGAGGCTCGGTGCATAAGGACAAGTCCTTGGGACGGGAACAATCACCTGTCGCGTGGTCACCTAGGCACTTTACGCACCTAGGTTTAGCAAAACAGTTTGATTGGGCATGGCCGTAAAGTTGGCATTTATGACACTGGCTTATAATGCCAGTTTTATGAGGACTTTCGACCTTAATGCCCGACAAATGGCACAGAGATCGGATGTTGACGATTGCTTTACCAGCGGGAGAGTTTTCGCAGGCGACCATAACCATGTTGTATGGGATGCGGCCGCGAGCGCGGTGCATGCGGTGGACACTGAGCACTGGGATGTTTTGTGCCTTTAGGTCGCAGACGATGTCCTGGACGTCGATCTCCTTCGTCATGTTTTTAATGACGCACCTGAAGGGACGGTCCTCTTTGAGAGCGTAAGTGTGGAAGGGCACTTTACGCGAGGTAAGCAGGGAGGTTAGTTCCCGATAATATATATATTCCCGGCGTGGGTAAAGTTGATGTGCTTTTGAACACACAACTTGGACATGTCGGTCCAACTGCCCTTGTCGTGAATGAACACTGGGGGCGGGGTGGGGGGTTTAGGTGGGTCGGAGCCCGCGGGATTAGGGGGAGAAGGGCGGTTGCCCTGGGCTGAGATGGCCGCTTTAGCGGCTGAGGGTGAGGGAGGGCGGCTGCCCTGCGAGGGGCTGGCCACGGTCGGAGTTGCGGAGGGAACTGCCGCCTTCTTGGAGGGAATCGGGGCTTGCTTTTTCCCTTTGCGGGCGCGTTTCTTCCCCTTGCCTTCGACGGTAATGTACTCGTCGGAGTGTGAGGAAGAGTTAGAATCTGAGGAGGAGGGAACTTCAGATTCGCAGGCTGATAATTCAGAGGTGGCCTCAGCCATCTCTGCGTCAGCGGGGGTCGGGGGGCGGGAGCTCGCATTGGAATGCGAGGAATGCGGGACATGCGCAGGTGTGCGCACAATGGGACCATTGTTGTCATCGGACAACAATGGGACAATGGGTGCCGGGCTTGCAGGGCTCTCGGCGAAAACAATGGGGGCGGGTTGTTTGTTAACAACCGCAGGTAATGAGGACGTCGCTGGACGAGGGGGTTGCTGTTTTAAAACAGCGGATAGTTTTGAGCCATATTTGGCTCGAAAATCGGGGTCGTTAAGGAGAACCTCCTTAACGAACGATAAAAGAATCGCGTCCGTCATTTTGTATAACAAAATGACGGCCTACACCTACTATTTTATACTTCAACCCCGGGTTGGACGGGCCCGGGGGTGTGTGGGTGTTGTATACCCTCCCTGCCGGGTATAGGCAGGGAGGTGTGTGTCCGTAGGGTGTGCCCTAAGCTAGTATCCCGTTGCCGATCTTAATGTGCAAACGGGTCCCTAACGGCTCAAGTGAAGAGGGTGATATGGGCCTAAGCTTGCAGCACCCAAACAACACAAGAGAATAGGAAAAAGGGTAGGGAAGGTGGGAAGTAGTGAGCTAGTGTCGACTAGGAGACCCCCCAAGGCCGGTGGTTCTAGCTCCTTACAATTGATTGCTTTGCCCTGAAGGGGCGCAGCGGGTGTATTGGGTCAACACCCCACTCGGTTTCGTTGGCACCGTATGGTTTCCACCGAGGACCACAAAAACAGTGGCTTTTACCCTGAAGGGGCAACACACGCGAGTTTTATCTATCAAGGAAACAAGATAATCAAGCGTCGCCTTGAAAAAGGCAAGTTTTGATTCACGAGTCTTGATGTGGTGAAAGTTGACGAGCGACTTCGGACAGCGCTGTGACAGGCACGGCGCAGAGGACGCACGGGGCGGGAGCGTGACAGCGGCGAGCGCGACACGTCTGCACGTGGCGAGCGTCGGAGCGGGAATGATGGCGAACTCGTGGTAGAACGTCTACGCGCTCCCCTAGGGGAGGGTCCCCATAAAAGTATGGGTCGGTCGTGGGGTTTGGTCGGGCCACTGGGCGCGAAGGAGGATAATAAACGTTTATCCTAACTTGTTTGTGTGGCTGCTAGTGTTTCTGTAGGGGCACCCGAAGTGTTTCACGCCACCCAGGCGGCCGTACTCCGCCGGGTGAGACCCCCGGGGGGTCCCAGGGGAGGCCCGGCGGGAGTCTGCCGACGCACATGGTGGCGACTTTAGGTGGCGCCCCCTACAGAAGGGGTGGGTTGACCCGTGTTTACAACGCACTCGGAGCTAGCCAATTACGTTGCAAACACGGGACGTTATTGTGTGTATTGGGCGATTTGTCGATTGTGAGTCATCGCCCAATGTATGCGTTGGCTTGTGCTCACCCGCCCGTGAGACACATCCTTCGCGTGAGTCATACGTGTATGAGGAGTCTGTTGTGTGTGTGCGTGGGCCGTGTACGGTTCGTACACTTGCAGAGTTGTTGATGTTGATGTTGGAGTGTGAAGAGAAAAGACACAAGTTTGATGTCAGGATAGTGACGTTTAATGTACCTAAGTTTCGTACAATACAACCACAATTGGTGATTCCTTTCTCTTATGTTGTTTACGTAGTAATTAGTAAATTCACACTAACTATTAATTAAGTGAAATATGAATATATACCTAAGTAAAATGACGCGCGTTCGTGCCGACCGCAGCGTCAGCAAAATATGTACAGTTAAAGACTGTACATCTTGCAAACCCCAAAAGATAACAGTTGTCTAAGAAAGAAGGAAATACCATCACAAAATAATGCAATAATTTAAACAATTAATCAAAGTTAAACGCAATGTTCCTAGTTCCGGTGTTGAAGCTTCGGCGAGATGTCTTGGTTCGAAGCTCTTCGCTGATGTCCTTACTCGTTGATGATGTTTCGTTTGTTTCCTTCTGCTTGATGACTTGAAGCTCAATATCCTGTAGTCCAGTAGATGAGTTTTTCGTGCTGTTCTTGAAATAGTGGCGGCAATGCTTCCTCCCAACCACCACCAGTACCGCAATGATGGCCGTTGTCAACAGGAAATAACTGATGACATATTGATGAATGTCGTGTACTATAACTGATGTTTGTAGAGCTTCATTTTCCTTTTGGGTTTTGATTTTGTTCTCAATCTTAGCAATGTTTAGATCTGTAGATGAAGATTGATGCGTGTTTGGAGCGTAGCGGTATGTTAAGTTGACTATCTTGTTTATGGACGTATCCAAAGAAGGAATTGTCCATTCGTAGTCCATCTTCATGTGACTGTTGTACTGACGATGAGCATATATCGTTAAGTCTTTAGACTGCAGTACACATCCTTGTGATAACGTCACCAGGCCTGATGATGTCATGGTGGACGATGTGATGTCATTACTACATATTGTACGTAATGCACACTTGTCGCAGCATATCGCCAGCCAGCTGTTCGGTGAGTGTAATTCGATCCATGCGTCCTTGCATTGCGTTGGCGCTAGATCACAAGGCGCAATGTTCTGATGTATAGATGATAGCAGTTTTGCTTCACATGGCGCATTGTTGCTATGCAAATCAAAAGACGGCAAGTTATTTTTGCAAAGAAAGTTTGTTGGCCTTTGTTGTACACATTGTTTGAAGTTTTCTTCAGTCAACAAAATGTAAGTACTCTTCTTAAGATTGACAGCTATGTACTTGGACGATATCTGAACATACGCAGGTTCTTTGGCCATTGTAATCGGTAATGGTATGGCTTGATAAATAATGTAATCTTCATTAGATACCAGTGGTATATGAACTTCGAAAAGAAAATACGTTTCAATGACTCGTGCCTTCACGGTAATCAGTTTGTAGACCTCCTTAATGTTTTCCTTATAGTTTTCAACCGGGAATGACACAGTTTTCGGGAGATTTCCAGATATTTCACCTAGTTGCTGAATCAAATGTACTGGAGTGATCAGATGTACATCTATGTGTCCTTGATACACGTTGGTGAGACTGTTAAACAGCATTTCTTGGAACATCCTTAAGCTGTTGATCAGTAAATATGCAGTCAGGGAGGCTGAGTTAATGTAAGTTGTTGCTGAAATTATTTCCATTTCCGATTCGATAGATGCTAAGTTCATGTTGGTTTGGTTGACGAAGGTGTCTATGATGTCAAATTGATGCTGAATGTTTGCCTCGCTTCTCTTTAAAACTTGATTTTCGAGTTCCACGATAGTTGTTTGATTTTTTATCAAACTCAGGAGGTAATTTTCGTTGGTTTGAAGTGATTTAATGTCGTTTTGATATTTATCAGCAAAGTTTTGATCCAGTATACCGAACAGACTGTTAGCTACGTTACCGACTCCGTCCACTAAACCGCGTTTCTTTCTGTTGCTAAGTTGTTTATGTGGATTGATCAGTACAGAATTGTAATAGCTAAGCAGATCCATTTCATGGCTAAGTTGCTCCATTGTAGTTCGGCAGTGTTCTAGCTTGGTTTGTAAGCATATGTTTTTCAAATTCTCAAAGAAAGTTTCAGTTCGATGAATTCCGTCCCAATAGTTAGTTAAGTTGTAGTACATGATTCATATCCATTCATCATGTACTACCTGCATTCTGCCGACTGTGTCATAATAAACAGGCCGCTCAGGTTTCAAGTTTGTAATCTGAACGCCTGGTGCGATGCGCGCAGTGTCAATGGCACTATAGGCTCCCGATATAAATGTCAGCAGTGTTAATGTTGTTATGAGTAATGTGGAAATAAGTTTGTTTCCTTTCATCCCCTGTTTTGTTCTCTTGATTGTTTCCTTATCTGTTTCAGTTTGAATTTCAGTGTCCAAAGGCAGTGGTGAAAGTTTGACGACAGGGCGCTTGATAATTCCCGCTTGAGTTTTGATAGTGGTGACCCGAACGTAGCCATCGGATCCAGGATGTGTCTTGATGACACGTCCCAAAGCCCATTTTCCTGACTTGACGTCCACGTGTCCGGAGAAGTCAACTCCTGTGTGCGTGAAGGGTCGGCAAGGAGTAATCCTTTGCAACGGCAAATCTCCCATCAGTTGGTGGCTGTCTGTTCTGCTGAAACGATGGCAGCGGACACATTTCCGAAGTGAAGTTTTGACTGCTCTATTCCCACCGACAATCCAGTATCTCTGTCTTAAATACGTCAAAGTCAACCGGGCTCCTCCGTGTAGCGTGCGTGAATGTGCTTGTTCAATCAAAAGTTGGGTGTATCGTCCCGTATGTGGTATTATGACCGGATTTTTCATTTCAGGCGGTAAGCTAGAGTTTTTAAGACGCCCACCGACGCGAATAACTCCCTCGTCATCCAAATAGGGATTCAGTTTGAAAATTGAGCTCTTTTTTGATACATATTCATTACTGTAAAGTTGCTTATTAGAATTGAACTCTGAACGTTGCACATAAATGACGATACTTGTATTCGCTGCACTCAGTTCGCTTGTTGTTAGATAGTTGGTTTCGGATTTCGTTTTGTTGCGCATGTTTGCAATGAAGCGTTTTATCCATGCGATTACTCGAGTTATTTGTGTCATTGAACTATAATTATTCAACAAATCACTTATTAAATAATGCTGATTATCTTGAGTTGTTTGTTTCGCTTCGACATGATTCACGCCACCCATGTCTGTTTGAAATGAGCATGAAATCCAGTCAGAATTGTCTTGTTTCGTTAAAAATTCTGGACCTTGCCACCATAAGTCGTGGCTCATAAATTTGCTTGGCAGTAGTCCTCTCGAAGCACAATCGGCGGGATTTTCTTCGGACTTCACGTAATTCCAATGACTTGCCGGAATAACGAGTTTGATTTTCGCAACTCTGTTAGCTACGTATGTTTCCCATCTTGAAGAGTCACCTTGAATCCACGCTAATGCAACTTGAGAATCACACCAAACCTTCACAGAAATACTGAACTCAGATAGCGCTGCTTTCGTTTTTTCCATAAGGTCAGCCAATAGTACGGCGCCGCACAGTTCGAGTCTGGGTAGCGTAGTTTTCTGTGTCAACGGTGCAACCCTTGTCTTTGCGACAAGTAACTTTATTATGGGTCGGCCTTGTTCATTCTTGACTCGACTATATATCACACAAGCGTAAGCTTTTTCGCTTGCATCACAGAAACCTAGTAATTCTATGCCTTGTTTCGTATCACCTATCCATCGATCTAACTTCATGTTTTTAATGTAGGTCAGTTCTGTATTCAGCTTCATCCATTCTGTTTCTATGTCACTGGGCACCTTGTCATCCCAGCCGAGTTTACTAATCCAGAGTTTCTGAAATAGTAGTTTAGCTTTGACAGTTACCGGAGAAAGCCAGCCCAGTGGGTCGTAGAATTTAGAAATCTCTGAGAGTAACGATCTTTTTGTTTGACGCTTTGTCTGTTTCACAGGCCAGTTGAAGAAGAAGGTATCGCTTGTATGGTTCCAACCAAGTCCCAATGTCTTGGAAGTTTCCTCAGATTTGAAGTCAAAGTTATTCTGGTTTGAAATTTGATCTTCGTTTAAGTTCTCACAGTTGTGGCCACTTATGATGTCATCAACATAACATTCCGTCTGAAGTATTTTTGCAGCTTCTGGATGCTTGTGCCCGTCGTCAATGGCAAGCTGTTTCAAAGTGCGTATAGCGAGCCAAGGTGCACTTTTTGTTCCGTATGTGACTGTGCAAAGTCTAAAGTCTTGTAAGGGTTCATCGGGTGATTCACGCCAGATAATTCTTTGAAGGTCTTGTTGTTCTTCCGACATCCATATGCAGCGATACATCTTCTCGATGTCTGCAGTGAAAACGTATTTATACGTGCGCCACTTCAGGATGAGCGCCTGTATATCTTGTTGCAGATTGGCGCCTTTTTCCATGAGGTTGTTCAGGCTGTAGCCACTTGAAGTTTTTTGCGATGCATTGAATACAACTCTCAATTTCGTAGTTGTAGAATTTTCCCGCAGAACGCCGTGATGTGGTAAATAACAACTGTTAGGTGTAATATGAGACGACAGTTTCATATGACCGAGTTCAATGTATTCTGAGATGAATTTCTTATACATGGTCGAAAGCTTGTGATTCTTATTCAAGCGCTTCTCTAATTGGAGAAATTGTGAGACGGCCACTGCTCTAGACTTTCCCAGCCTTTCCTCAAAATTCGGACAAAGTGGCATTTTCACGATGTATGTTCCATCTTGCGAGCGTTTTACGGTTTCTCTGTAGAACCTTTCACATTGATTGTCCTTGGAAATGTCCTTAGAGAGTTGAATGTCTTCCGTTTCCCAAAATTTCGTTAGTTCTTCCAAGTTGACTAAAGTTACGTTGCAGTTAAATGTGTTCTTCATTTTACCGCATAAAATCCACCCTATTTGCGTTTGTTGTGCAACGGGAGATTGGTTATTTCCTTTCAGGACTCCATCCATAATTATCTCTGAATATACGTCGGCCCCTAATAGGATATCAATTTCGCTAGAAACGTTGTAGTCAGGGTCCGCAAGTTTCAGGTTCTTCAAATGCGGCCATTCATTTTTTCCAAAGGTTTTAGTAGGTAGGTTGTTCGTTAGCTTCTTCATAATAAGCGCTTCCGTTGTAAAACAGTAATCGGAGTGTATCGATGTACAGGTGAGGTGCAGTTGTCCTCTGCAATCTCCAGACGCAGTCCCAATTCCGGTGACACATGCATTAACGTTTGAACGCGGAAGTCGAAGAGTTTGAGCAGCATTTTCTGTGATTAAATTCACTTGTGAACCTTGATCAAGAAGTGCTCGTAGTTTCACATAAGTCCCATCTATCGTCATGACCTTAAGCTGAACCGTTGTTAGTAAAACCTCCATGTCCCTTGTATTTACGTGATTAGACGTATGTTGCTGAGAAGATGTCGATGATTTGATTTGTTCTTTGTTGTTTCTTCGATACGATGTTATAGCGTTTTTCTGTTCTGGATTATGCAATAAGGTGTGGTGTTTCAAATTACATTCTCGGCAAGTTTTTGTAGATTTGCATTCTTCGTTTCCGTGGCTAAATAAACAATTTTTGCAGAGCTGTAGGTTTGAAAAGGTGTTGTTTCGTTTGCCAAAGTCCATTTCTCGGAACTTGTCACAGTGCATTAATACATGATTTCCGTTGCAATGTGGGCAATTTTGTTGTGTGGCGTAATAGTTGCAGGTTTTGTAGGAAATCATGTTATGTTTTTTCATTCGGTTCTGCTTGTTGAATTTCCAGTTCGTTGATTTTTCTGTTGAAGTTGTTGGACTTCCCTTCTTAGCAGACTTCATTGTTTCATAAGCCATGAAAATACAGAAAGTCTTGTAAGCTCTGGAGCTCCCGGTGATCTTGTATTTCCTTCATATAATCACTTAACGTGTTGGAGTCCAGTTTCTGTGACATAATGTGCACAATAATCGGACCCCACGATGTTGTATCAATGACGATGTTAGATATTCCGTTTATGCATTCAGTGATGACGTCATGCATTTTCTTTAAGTTAGATGAGTCTGGGTTCTGTATAACCGGAAGATTAAGCATGCTATTCATGAATGATGTAAATTGCAGACGGCGATTGTCATAACGCTGATTTAAAATATCCCAACAGGAGTTGTAGTTATCAGCGCTAATAGTTAGATGCTGTACCAATCGCTCAGCTTCACCTCGCAGCTTCGTTTTAAGGTGTTGCATTTTCTGCGCAGTGTTGATCATTGGGTTCTTGTGAATAGCTTCCAAGAACAGATCTTTGAAAGAGATCCACTGACTATAGCTTCCTGAAAATTCAGGGATCTCGATCTTAGGTGCCGATTTTGAGTAGTGAACAGTTGACCAAATTTTGGAGTTAAGACGTTTCTTCATCTCATCATATTTCTGTTCGACATCCGTATAGATTTTGTAATAACTTTCATTTGATCCCTTCAGTTGAAAATCAATTTCCCAATGGAGTTTATCGATGGGCTCCCATTTTGAGTTCAGTGTGCTCAGATGATCATCTAATTCCCATTTTTCAGAAATTGAAGCGTTGTTGATTTTTGTCAAGGCACGGTAAATCGCGTTAAAATGACATTCTTGCTTGTTGAGTAGAAGTTGGATCCTATCACCATCATCAGCTTGAGCGTCAGCGTTTCCTGACGTCCCGGCTAAGTCAAACTTCACGTTTTGTTGCCTTGACGAGTCTGATAATTTGCTGATAATGTCCGTTTTAGTTGTCAAGTACAACTCCTTCGTTTTCCCGTAGATATCATCCACGAAATAGTTGATAGTTTTATCTTCTAGTTCCAGCACTAAAAGAGCATGTCTGCTTTCAAAATCCTTCCATTGGTTCTCTAGCGATGACAAGCGTTTGTTCAGGTAGTCCGCGGTTTTGCGGGCTGAAGAGTCCTTGCGATAGTTGACACACAAGGTCTTGATGTTTTCGAAACATGTTGACTGCAGTTCCAGTTTGTCCATGTCGACGATTGTTATTGAAGTTTGTTGGTTACCTCGTAATCGCTTAGTTGACGGCGACAGATGAGCGTTACGTTAATTATGATGACCAGAAGACCGCAGTTTACAGACTTCCAGTAGTTGCTTATAAAGCTTGTTGGATCACTTTCAGCCACGTTGTAAACGTTGACCGATTAGCGTTGCGTTAGTTAAGACGACCAGAAGCTTATCACAGTTTTCAGATTTCTTCCAGTTGTCAGGTTGAATAGGTCGTAGTCACTTACTTGATAGCTATTGATGAGCGTGGCGTTAGTTAGGACGACCAGAAGACCGCAGTTTGCAGACTTCTTCTTCCACGACCCCACGGACCCGTTCTCTTAGTTCCAGGAGAATTTCGTAATCCTTAGCGTCTTGAAATGGTTGTTTGTTTCTACTTACTGAGCTCGCACCTTATATACGATATTATGCGCCTTCTCAATCCAACTGGGGCGACCCGCTTGTGGGAGACCAGTTGAACCGATTCGCTATCGTAAATAAAGACACTACACACAATAAGTATCCGGCTCGAAGGACCATAAAATGTACGGTTCGTACACTTGCAGAGTTGTTGATGTTGATGTTGGAGTGTGAAGAGAAAAGACACAAGTTTGATGTCAGGATAGTGACGTTTAATGTACCTAAGTTTCGTACAATACAACCACAATTGGTGATTCCTTTCTCTTATGTTGTTTACGTAGTAATTAGTAAATTCACACTAACTATTAATTAAGTGAAATATGAATATATACCTAAGTAAAATGACGCGCGTTCGTGCCGACCGCAGCGTCAGCAAAATATGTACAGTTAAAGACTGTACAGGCCGTTTCCTTTGCTGCGGCTATGTAAACATAGGTCGCAGCGCAGTGGCGGCGGGTGTTATTCTGTGTTGTGGAGTCTTATTGTTCGAGTATGCCGCGTGTAGTGTGGGGCGGCATACTCGGGGTCAGTCCGGTGGTGGGGGCGGCATCGTCCGCAACTAGGTCGCGCGGGAAACGTTTGGCGTCCGGTGGGCGCGCGTGCCAGGGGGCCAGGTCCCTGACGTGGGGCCAGGCGGAGGCGTCGGCGCGGAGAAACATCTTCTTCGCCATCCCCTTGACGAAGTCGTCTACGCTCTCTACTCGCAAGTCGCGGTGTATCACCGCGTTCCTCACGTAGCGAGGAGCGCCGACGATGATGCGCAGCGAGATGTTCTGCTGCGCACGTAGCTTCTTCCTGAGGGTCTCGCACGTGAGGGCGAGCCAGGCTGGGGCAGCGTATGTCAGCTGCGGGCGGATGTACGTTTTGTACACCCCCAGCTTGACGCGGAGCGGGAGGTGCGAGGAGAGCGCGGGACGAAGGAGATGGCGGGTCGTTCGTACCCGCGCGACAGTGTTGCGGACGTGCGGGCCCATGGTGAGCCGACGGTCGAGCGTTACGCCAAGGTACTTGGCGGTCCGCGTCCACTCGATGTCGGCCCCCAAGAGTCGCAGCTTCGGAGGGAAGTGGCGCGCTCGCGTGGTGACTATCATCGCCTGTGTCTTCCCCACGTTCACCGACAACCTCCACTTGCTGAGCCAGTCGGGAAGGTCGTCCAGGGCGCGCTGCATTTTGACGGCCGCGTGCTCGGGCGTAAGCGAGGTGGTAATGTACGCGGCGTCGTCAGCGTACAGCGCAAGCGTCGATGTGTGCGTGGCGGGAATGTCGTCGGTGTATAACGAGTATAACACAGGCGAGAGGCAGCTGCCTTGCGGGACTCCGGCGGTGATGGGGTGCGCGGGGGACACTTGGTCCTCCACTGCGACTCTGAAGAATCTGTCCATGAGGAAGGAGGAGACCACTTGTATCAAGCGACGGGGCGCCGTGGTCTGCGTGAGCTTGTATATCAGACCGGGGTGCCATACCCGGTCGAACGCCTTCTCCATGTCGAGGAATACTGCAGCGGCGTACTCCCGTTTGTTCACGGCCGCGGTGAGCAGGTGCAGTACCCTCGACAGCTGGAGCGTCGTGCTATGTTCGGCACGGAAGCCGAACTGTTCGTGCCGAGGTGTGATGTGGGGCAGTAGGTGGCGCAGCAGGAGCGTCTCGAACACCTTGGAGGTGGTAGGCAGCAGCGTGATCGGCCGATAGCTCTCCGGCTTCAGCGAGTTCTTCCCGGGCTTCGGGATGGTGATGACGCGCCCCTCTTTCCACGCAGAGGGGAACGTCCCGGTGCGGAAAATACCTGTATAGAGGCGCGCCAGGGCGGCCACGGTGCGCAGAGGTAGGTGGCGCAGCGCCAAGTTTATGATTTTGTCCGCACCGGGGGCCTTTCTTGGCTTTGTCCGGCGGATGGCCTCTTTGACTTGGCCCGGGGAGATAAACACCGGGTCCTCCTCGGGAGCTATCGGCGTGGAGAAGTACTCTCCAAGGTGTTGCTCGACTGCTGCGGTGTGCGTGGAGTCGGTGTTGGCGTTGGGCGTGAATTGACGCTCCAGGTGGACGGCGAAGATAGCCGCCCGGTCTGTGGCGGTATATCTTAGCGCCCCGTCGCTGTTCATTAGCGGACGCACCGGGGCTGGGGTACTCGTGAGGCGGCGGCACAGTTTGTGTACCGACGGACAGTCACTGTCGGCCTCCTCGATGTACCTCTCCCAGGTCCCGGTGGTGTGTGCCTGGAGCTCGGCCTTCACCCTCTCGGTGAGCCGGTTGAGCTGCGTCTTGAGGGACGGGCATCTGTTGTGTTGCCACCGCCTGAGATGTGTGTGGGGAGCGCCGAGTAGCGTCCCCGTACCCCGCTGGTCGCAGTGGTCGCCGACTCTAGGGCGCTCTGAATGCAGGCAGTGAGGTCGTCCGTCAGCTCATCCACCCCGGCCGCCGTGGTGACCGGCCGAGTAGGCGTTGTGGCCTCCATCCTTCTTGAGAAAAGGTCCCAGTCCATGTTTGGACGTGGCGCTTGACGAGCGAGTCGGGTGGTGTCAGCTTCCAGGACGACGAGCACGGGCTGGTGATCCGACTGCAGCTCGTCGTCCAGTACGTGCTGCGCGATCTGGCAGCGTAGGCCGCTGTGCACGACGATGTCAAGCACGTCGGGTAGGTGGGCGGCTTGGTCCGGGTAGTGTGTGGGAGCTTCGGGGCCGGACACGTTGTATCCTCGGGCCTCCGCGTCGGCGAAGAGTCGATTTCCCGCTGCGTTCGCGACGTTAGAGTTCCACGCTGGGTGCTTGCAGTTGAGGTCGCCGGCGATGATGGTGGGGTGCGGCGATTCCAAGAGTGTGCGTATATCGGCTGGCTCCAAGCGATCGCTGGGAGCTTTGTAGGCCGAGTATACGCACAGGTGGTCGCCTGCGACGTGCAGCTGCACGCCCAGCGCGTAGGTGGTCTTCAACTGAGGTACGGGGAGCTCCTGGTGTACGACTCTTCGCCTCACGATAACCGCCAGACCGCGGTAGTTGCTGTGATAAGCCGACTGCTCGTCTTTCCTATAAACGAGGAAACCCGGGAATTTAATTTTATCTGCAGGTCCCAGGTGCGTCTCGCTTATAAGCGCCACGTCTATGTCCTGTTCCTGCAGGAGGGGTCGGCTTTGAGGCCTTGGCTTTGAGGCCGCGGGCGTTCCAGTGTATTACTCTCAACGGCCTAGCCATTTGTGTTGTAATTAAAATGCATGAGCGCCGCTAGGCCGTTGAGTACTACGCGTATTGGGTCCTCTCTTCTGCGTAGGGCGATAAGGACGTCCTGTAGGACCCGAATCGCGACCTCGATCAACACGTCTTGTGCGTTCTGGTTTGTTGCGCCCGCCGGTAGGGGCGCGGAGGTCGCCGGTGGGTACGCATGCGCCGCCGTTCGTGTTTGCCGCTGGGCTCTTAGTTGGTCGGGCGCAAAAGTTGTTGACATTTTTGCCTCTGCCCGGCCTGCCAGCGGCGCGGCGCGATGGTTGACCTCATTTAGTGTATAGGTGGCGGGGCGACCTGTTGCGCCGCTCGCTACGCTTGTCGGGCGCGCAAGGCTGCCTATGTTTTGTGTCTGTCCCCCCGTTGCGGTGGTCGGGGGGGGCGTGGCTTAGCCGGTACGTCGCCGCTTGCCAGTTGTTTATTACAATCGTTGGCGCTCTCGGCGGCGACGTAAGTCGTCTCTGCGGCTTTCGGCTTTTGATTTCTTTTGCCGCGCCTTCTCTTCCTTCGACCCTGGATGGTGGAGGAGGTGGCCGCTCCGTGCGCGG
The DNA here is from genome assembly GCA_947562105.1 of Shargacucullia verbasci. Lineage (NCBI taxonomy): Eukaryota > Metazoa > Arthropoda > Insecta > Lepidoptera > Noctuidae > Shargacucullia > Shargacucullia verbasci. The sequence continues at coordinate 15,016,374 of OX387281.1, read as the reverse complement.
TGGGCCCGTTTGCGGCCGCCATCAGTGTCGTGGACTCGGCCTCTTCAAGTGGCGTGGGATTCAGTTGTTGATGTTGATGTTGGGGTTGCGGGTGGCTGCGGTGATTTGTGTTCACTCGCCTTTCCCCGCTGATGGCGACCGTGCCCGCTCGCTTGTTGCGCACCTCCTTGCGCAACACGGGGCAGTTCACGTAATTCGCCGGGTGTGCGCCACCGCAGTTTTTACAGGTGGCGGGCTCTTCTCGTGGGCGTTGGCATTCTGCGGCGCGGTGTTCGCCGCCGCACTTCACGCATGCGAGCGGGCGGCAGAGCTCCGACGAGTGTCGGAAGCCCTGACACTTGTAGCATTGGGAGGGGCCTTTTCTCCCTCGCCACGCTTCTATCTTGATCCCGGGCATGCACAGCAGTTCCGTGATCTGGTATATGCCCGGGATCAGGCCTGGGGTTTTCTTTATTACCGCGTGATAAATGCAACTCGGTCGTCCCTGCCTGGCCTTGATCTGGCGGACGTACTCGGTTTCATACCCCAGCGCACGGAGCTCCTCGTTTATGTCGTCGGGCTCAGTGTCGATGGGCAGCCCCCTGATGGCCACCTTAAGACTCTTTTCCGCTGGCAGTGAGTAGGAGAACCACACCACGTTCTCCTGCTTCTCCAGCTCCGTCAGGTACCGCTGCGTTATGCGGTACTCCTCCTCGGACTGCGGGGTGAATCGCATCCCGGTTCCGTAGGGGCGGGCGTTGGGCGCGCGGCCGAGCTTGGCCTTCAGGGCCTTGAAGTGGCGCGCCCAGGACGGTAGCTTTTCAACTACCAGCGGCGGGTAGCGTAGCTTCTTTGCCGTAATTGCGCCTTCTCCCGTTTTGTTGCCACTGCTGGAGGTGGCAGGGCGGGCGGGGGCTGCGGAGCCGGTGGGCATCCTGGGTAGGGTGCGGGCCGCCTGCGCAAACGATGCGTGAGGGGGCGGCGCGTCCACGCAGGGCCGTTTGGCCTCTTCTTCGGCCTCGTCGCCGGGGCTGCGTTGGCGTCTTTGGGCAGTGCGCGAGGGGTCGTCAAGCACTATATACGAGTCGAAAGTAATAGGCACTTGACTTACCTGGTACTCCATCGGCGACAGCTGCAGGTTGGGCAGGGATCCGGTGTTCACTAGCCCCGGCGACGGTCTCGTGCGCGGCAGAGCGGTCCTGGGTGCGCTGCCGGTGCTCGATGCGGCGGACGCGACCGATGAGTTGGACCCCGCCAGCGACGAGTAAGCCGATAATGATGCCGGCGATGCGGGGGCCGAGCCGCGAGGGGGCGGCGGCGATGTGAGCGCGATCTGCCTGGGCACGACAGGTCGGCTCGGTGTGCGCGTTGCGGATGCACTGTCTTTCGCGGCGGCACTTGGCGGCACGCTCGACGTCGACGCACGTGTCGACGGAGCTCCACGGGTGGCGGCGCGGGAGGCAGGCGCGGGCGCGGGCGCGGATGGTCGCACTGTGCTTACGGCGCGTTCGCAAGCGAGCTACGGCGTAAACACGAGTGGTGCGCGTTTGCGGTCCGGGCGGTGGTTCTTCTTTGCTTGCGTGTTCCGATGAGCTTGAAGAAACTTGTGGTCCACGTAGCACTCCTGATGGCGAACTGATTTTTTTTTTTTTTTTTTTTTTTTGAGTTGTCTCTCGCAGTTAGCTCAGGGAGCTTTTACTGCTTAACCGGGCAAATGGCGAGACCAGAAGGGCCTCCAGCCGAGCAAATTATATAATATTAAGCAACACTGCTAAGGGTGTCCCATAGCGGGACTCGAACCTCGGCTTAGGGCGTTGCTGGGGGGCATACAAGAGAGGACTTGCTGGATCTGATTGTGATTATTTGGGGACATTTGATTTATTACTACTGGCTCAGCGCGGGCTGGCTCGAGCAAGGGTCGGGGTGGAGAATGAACGGGTCTTCGCGACGGGCCTCGCCGGCGAGGACGGTACGACGGTCGGTTGTGTGTAGTGTTGGTAGTTTTCCTAACCAATCGGAGCGCCTCCTGATGGAGGGTGATATCGTCGTCTGGGTACGTGAGAGTGTGCCTAGGACGGCGAATTTTGGATATGCGGGAGGGGGTTTAATTGGCGGCAGATACCACTAAGGGGTTTGTGTGCGAGGGAGCAGAGTCGAAGAAGCGTTTAGACGCTTTCTTCATGAAACATCTGATGGTCGGGAGGTTTAGGTCAGCGTGGAGCTGTTTATTGCGAACGTACCAGGGCGAGCCTGTGGCTTTGCGCAAGAAACGGTTTTGAAGGATTTGCAACCTATGGAGTCTGGACGTCTTTACGTGTGAAAACACGACGCTAGCGTACGTCATGATACATGTGGTGGTGTCATGATACATGATACATGTCAGGATGCATGTGGTGTAAATTCGCACCTTGGACTTGAGTGCTAATTTACTCCGCGCATTGAGGATGAAATGGAGGCGACCGAGAGCAAAGGCGGCGCGGTGGCGAACCGTCTTTATGTGCTCGGTGAATTTGAGTCGGTCGTCGAGGGTCACACCGAGATATTTGGCCGTCAGTTCCCAGGGGATCTGTTGGCTAAACATGGAGATGGGACTTATAAGACTAGGATCTACGCCGCGTCTCGAAAAGAGCACGGCGGCGCTCTTAGTCGGGTTGACTTCGAACCTCCAGTTCGTGAACCATTTCCCTAGGGCATTGGCTGCGGTCTGGAGGGATCGGGAGATGCAGTCCGGATTAATGCCGGAGTAGAAGATGGCTGTGTCGTCAGCGAATAAGGCTAATCGACATTTGCCTCTGATCGGGATATCGCTTGTGTACAGCGTGAAGAGAAGCGGGGAGAGCACTGAGCCCTGAGGGACTCCGGCTCGGATCGGATGAGGGGACGAGAGCGCACCCTCTATGCGGTAGCGAAAACTGCGGTTCGACAAGAAGTCTCGGATGATGAGCACGAGACGGTCGGGCACTTTATGCTGATACAGCTTATATAATAAGCTGTTGTGCCAGACCTTGTCGAAGGCTTTCGCCACGTCAAAGAAGAGAACGCCTGTCTTGAGGCCTTTTTGGAAACCAGCACTGATATGCTCTACTATGCGGTGAACCTGACGGACGCAGCAGTGTCTGGCTCGAAAACCAAACTGCTCGTCGGGAATGAGTTTGTTGGATTCGGCGTAATCCATTAAACGAACATAGATCAGACGCTCATAAATCTTCCCAAGGACGTTTAGGAGGCTTATGGGTCTGTAACTGGACGGATGGCGAACTGAGCGCGCGCAGGGCCTTATATAGTCGTCGCGGGGGACGGCGGCGCGCGCGGGCGGCGGGCGTGCGCTTGAGTGAGGCTCGGTGTGAGGCGCGCTCAATGGTCGCGGCGTTGTCGTGTTACAACATTAATTTAATTATTGGTACTTGATTTAGTTATAAGGACAATACATGGTTTGAGGACATACCCACCTAACGAATGGCCGAGCTGAATTCAGGGATGGGGACATCCCCGCAGCAGAATGGCCGTCTGTTAGCATTAAAGCTATTGTCTTTAAGAATATTTCTATATCTATTAATTTGTGTACTGATTTCCTTATTTAAAACGTTATTTGCTAAAACATAAGTTTATTATATTATTAATAAACAAAATGCATAAAGCCTCTCTGTGGATATAACGGCGGCGGCGTCATTCCGACACCGACCGTCGAAGGAGGACGATCTGTCTGGTGTCTCGTGTTTTATTAATTAAAAAATCTAATAATAAAAGTAAACATTGATACTGCTGAACCGTATACTGTGAGTATTATTCTTGGCTTCATCCTGAGGAGTCAACATATGATATGGCCAATATATGTCATATCTACGAACAGCCTTTATTGGGGGATAAAGTTCTTGATCACGATCATATTACTGGTGAGTATCGCGGCGCAGCGCATACTCATTGTAATTTAACTTACAAAGTATGTCTATTCATTCCAGTAGTTTTTCACATCATATATTAGATGATAGATATCAGATAGATAGTCATCTTTTTATAAAAGAATTAACTAACTATGAGGGTGACATCAAGGTAATACCTAAATCGAAAGAAAAATATATGGCGATAACGAAAAACATCTATTATGAAAAATTGCCTCGCCACATACAAATAAAATTTATAGACGCATTTCAATTTTTAAGTTGTAGTTTAGATACATTATCAAAATCTTCAACAAAAGAAGAAAATGTGCATCTTGCCAGTGAATTCTGAAATTATGATCAATTCGTGTTACTGAAAGAAAAGGGTGTTTTTCCTTACGAGTACATTGATTCGTGGGCTAAATATGATGAAAAGGAGCTTCACCTAAATATACATTTTTTAATAGTTTAACATCGGAGCATATAACAGATGCTGAATATCAACGTGCACAAAAAATTTGGAATGCTTTTAAGATTGATTCTCGTGGTAGATATAATGACTTATATTTAAAGAGTGATGTATTATTACTTAGTGGTATATTTGAAAAATTTAGACAAATGTGCTTGAAATATTACAAATTAGACCCAGCTCATTATGTATCTTCACCTGGTTTAAGTTGGGATGCTATGCTTTTATACACAGGAGTTCAATTAGGTTTAATTTCTGATTTGGAAGTATATGAATTATTAGAAAATGGAATACGTGGTGGTTTGGCTCAATGTTCACTTCGATATGCCAAATCTAATAACAAATACCTACCAGATTATGACGTAACTGAACCTTCTTCTTTTTTAATATATCATCAAGATATAATTTATAATTTGTACTACTGATACTACTGCTAATAATTTGTACGGTCATGCCATGACCAAAAAGATGCCGATATCAAACTTTTATTTATTAAATGAAAATGAAATATCAAAATTTGATCTGTTTAATGTCGCAGATGATGCAGATTATGGTTATATTTTAGAAGTAGATTTATGTTATCCGCATCACTTGCACGATTCTCACAGTGATTTACCTTTTGCACCCGAAAAAATAATACCTCCAGGCGGAAAAACTTATAAACTAGTAGCAAATTTATATGATAAAACCAAATATGTTATTCACTATACAAACTTAAAACAATGCCTAAAACATGGATTGATTTTAAAAAAGATCCATCGTATATTAGCTTTTCGACAAGACTGTTTTCTGAAAAAATACATTGATTTGAATACTCAGTTACGTCAAACATGTAATTCAGCATTCGAAAAAGACTTTTTTAAATTACTTAATAATGCTATTTTTGGTAAAACAATTGAAAATAGACGAAAACAAACAGACGTGAGGTTAATATCACAATGGGCAGACACAAAAAATTTAACGAATAAAAATGTAGGTGCTGAAAAGTTAATTTCAAAACCAAATTTAAAAAAATATTTATATATTAAATGAAAATTTTGTAGTTATTCAATTGAATCAAGAAAAAGTAACCTTAGATAGGCCAATATATATTGGTTTTACTGTTTTAGAATATGCAAAACAACATTTATATCAGTTTCACTATGATTTTATTAAAAATAAGTATAAAAATCAAACAATGCTTTGCTACACAGATACCGATAGTCTACTTTATTATATACATACTAATGATTTTTATGCTGATATTACTCAAAATATTTCACAATTTGATACTAGCAATTTTTCTGAAGATAACCCTTATGGAATTTTTAAAATGAATGCAAAGGTTCCTGGTTTATTTAAAGACGAATTAGGAGGTGATGTAATTTCTGAATTTATTGGTCTTAGAGCTAAATTATATTGTATAAGTAGTGTTAAAACACATATAAAGAAAGCAAAAGGCATTATCAAACATGTAACAAGAAAATTATCATCTACAAGACAGCCTTGTTGAATGACAAGACATATAAACATAAAATGATGATTATAAAATCGATGAAACATGTTCTGTATACACAAGAAATTAATAAAGTAGCATTACATAGAAATGATGACAAAAGGCAAATTTTACCAAACCAAATATATACTTTACCTTGGGGGCACTACAAATCTATCAAATGAATTTATGATTATGTTATATGTATAACTGCGCTACATTTTAATATAATTAATCTACATTTAAATGTATTTTAATCATTAAGAATGAAAAAAATATATTATTAATATACAACCTTATATTTTGTTTACTATATTGTAATTGGATTATATAAATATGGTTATAGTTTAAACATAGATATAAGTATACATATATTTGGCATATAACATGTTTTATCATACTTAAATAAAATGCTTTTAACCTATAAACCTGTTTTTATTTATGTTACCTTGTTCGCATAGGGAACTGCTAATCGTTTAATAAGTACAACTGCTGCTCCGTATGCGCACAGAGTGACTAGACATAGGCAGTTACCATCTAAGTTACCTAAATCTCTACTGCCTATAACCTAGCTCTTATAATTGAATACCTACTTGTCTAATTAACCCTATCAACCCTAATGCCCTAGCCCTATTATACAAACCATAACACAACGTACAAGTACTGTTGTGTGGATAGGAAGTCTGTTACCAGCGACCTAAGGTAACAGACCAGAAGGGGTAGGAAATAAAGGTAAGTGTACGAGGTGCAATGTACACAGGAGGTGGATTTCTCACTGCCGATCTCACAGGCTCACAGGATCGATCGTACTGACGGCTAAAGGTGTCTTGGCCACAGTGAGGGGAATGACGTAGGTACAGGAGATAAGTCAGACTCGACTCTTGCTTGATGACTGGTTTATTTTGTCTTAATTACAACATTATATACAAATCTTATTAGCTATACACATTCATAGGTGTTTATATGTGTGTTGATGGTGTGAAGAGCCGATGAAGCAGAGACCTCAGTAGGTCAGGTCTTAATGCTGATGCGGTGTTGTAGCAGCGAGTTACGCTGCGTGCATGTTCAAAGGTTGAACATACCTTAAAAAATAAAATTAAAAAAGAATATATTAATCTGTGATAAGAATAACATCATTCTTGCACAGGTGGCATACTTGAATTAAATTTATTTTTTAATTCACCCTAATATTTTGCATATTATGTATATATGTGAATGCTAAACAGTATTTGATTTAATCGGCAAGATGAAGTTGATCAAGCAACCCATATCCCTAAATGTTAATAATATAAGATTAAGTGACTCTGCCCACTACATCAGACAGCACTTTATTGCCGAATACCATTCGCTGTATAATATGTGGTCCGTCGAACTGTGGTAAAACTAATGTTATGATTAGTTTACTGCTGCATGAAAATGGGCTCAAATTTAGAAATCTGTATCTTTACTCGAAAACTTCTATGCAATAGTAATTGAATTTACCATGAACATAATTTACTAAACAACAAAAATAATTGCAGAATGGACTCGGACAACAACGTTACCATACGACGACGACGCTCGGCAGCAAACGATCCAGATGAGTCTTTTGACTATCTTAATCTTTCACAGAACTCTGCACAGGGTGATTATTTAGCTAAAAGCTTACCAGACCTATCAACTATACGACTGAGTGATATTGAAGAACTTCGAAATGAAATGACGGCACGGTTGGCGCATTGGTTGAGAGATCGACTGCTGCGTTGCGTGTCGTGGGTTCGATTCCCACACGGAACAAATATTTGTATGATCTACAGATAGTTGTTTCGGGTCTGGGTATTTGTGTATGTGAATATATGTGTTTGTAAACGCACCCACGATACAGGAGTTATTCCTAGTGTGGGGCAACGTTTAAATAAAAAAAAAAAAAAAAAAAAAAAAAGATATTAAAAAGTCAACTTGAAACTAGTCACCAGGAAATAGAAAATCTCCTCCTAGAAAATAATACACTCAAAAACAAATTAAACAACAATCAAAATGTTATAACGCAGTTCAAAAAAATATGTACTGAATCTCCCAAAATCTCAAACAATCCAAAATGCACTCCAAAATCCAGGCCAAAAACCACAATCAGACCAGCAAAGTTATTAGAACAGCTAACACTTCCAAAACAAAATTGTAACGTAACTCCGAACCACTCACCAAGAGATAGCGACACTAATAGACGGATAAATCTTCAACAAATCAACTCTTTAACAGACTGTGACAATACGAAAAAGGCGGAATCAAAGGCTAAAAAACAGGACAAAAATGCAACTAGTGAAGTGACTCAACATGAAAAACAACTAAGCACAGAATGCAAACAAAACTCACTAGATGGCGTTACAAATCAATATAAAAAATCGATCTCCCCAAAACGCATAAATAAAGTACACATTTTTGGCGGAGAACAATGTAGAAATCTTGCATCTGTTCTACTTTCCTCAAGACAAATAACTCAAGATATATATGATGTGAAATCAATAATAAAACCCTATGCGACTTCTCATGAGATCCTGAAAAGTTGCAGAGATGTTCCAGATTCTTCCCGAGACTACTTAATCTTATGCTTAGGTGAAAACGATACTGACCCGACTAAACTATCGATTGAATTATCAACCACGCTGAAAAGATTTCAAAATATCAATGTAATCATATTAAGTATCTTCAAAAATAAATATCTTAATGAGAAACTACTCAACAACATGATTAAAAAATACTGTAAATACTTTTCAAACTGTACATACCTAGATATAACTAAATTTCAATATTATGACACCTATTTACTCCAGATTTGTAAGAAAATTAACTTTTGTATTGATTATAATGAATATAAAAACAAATATTTGCGTAACGGCAAAATGATCTATCATACTTCTTATTGTAAAAATAGTAACTGTTCTACTACTCGTAATATTAAAGGTACGATTCCATTCTATTTCAAACGATCTGATACAAATACAACGCTATCTACTAAAATGTTACCTGACAAGCAGTCTATTTCTAATGAATCTTTGGATGTTCCTTGTAAGAAGGGAACCATACCGTACTACTTTGTAAAAAAAAACACCGTTAGCGACGCCGGGGTCTCCAATATAACCAAAACTACTCAATCATTTTTTCGTGAATGATAAAAACAAGCAAAATTATACAACTAATATACTTCACCAAAATATTGCTGGTGTATTAAACAAATTGGCCTTGTTGGAAATCTGTATCGCGGAACTGTCAGAAAAATGTCCTATTGATATAATTTGTCTTTCTGAAACATTTGTAAAGAAAGGTGACGAAGTTAACATATACTTGAAGAACTATAACTTGGCGTGTAACTTTTCGCGAAAAAATATAAAACGAGGCGGTGTCTGTGAGTTGACACATAAGAGTTTAGATACGAAACCTTCCATGATATGTAACGAAATGGCTATGGAAAAATTGTTTGAATGTTGCGGCGTTGAAATTCTGAGTCTTAACTGTGTTGTTGTGTGTCTATACAGAATACCAAATACCAACGCTACCTCTTTTCTTGAAAATTTAAATCTATTGTTACACAAACTGTCCAACAAATGCAAAAATAAAAGAATAATTATTGCAGGTGACATGAATATTGATTTAATGAAACTGAATAAAATGACATCTGAATTGTATAACATACTTTCCAATTATAATTTGACATCTCATATAGAAATTCCTACTAGACATAAATCGTGCATCGATCATATGTATAGCAATATCAACAACGCCACAAGTCAATTACACAATCTTCATCTATCAGACCACAACACTTGTCAAATTCTCAGTTTTTCAACAACTGCAAATATTAATAAACTTAAATACTGGTACGTTATGAAAAAATCTTATACTGAGGACAACATTCGTAAATTTATTGAGTGTCTTTGTAATCTTACGTGGTCCGACGTGTACAATGAGAGCGACAGCAACAAATCATTCAATCTATTCTATGATACGTTTTGTATGTTTTACGAGCTCTGTTTCCCTACTTTAAAAGTAAGAATAAATGCTAACGCTTACACTCCTAAATGGATCACAAAAGGTATTAAAACTTCATGCATAATAAAACGAAAATTAAGATATAACTGTTACGCTAAAAAAAGGAAACAAGACATTACGTACTATAAAGGATATAGTAGAATATTAAAAAAATGTATAAGTAACTCTAAAAAAAACACTAATAAATCATACGTTAAAAAGTCTAAGAATAAGTGCAAAGCTTCATGGGATGTGATAAGAAATAAGTCTGACTACATGAAATGTTACCAGAGTATCAAGGCCATAAAACATAAAAATAAACTTATTGGCGATCCTGAGGGCATAGCAAACACTTTTAATGAATACTATACCACCACAATTAACAATCAAAATAATATGAACTGTAACTATAATAGTATCCATGACGTAAAATCCTCTTTATTTTTAAAGCCTTGTACACCATTAGAAGTTGAAAAAACTATTAAATCTCTCAATAATACTAAATCTGTGGGATATGACTCTGTTTCAACATCTATATTACAAGTATGTGCAGACATAATATCCTCTCCCCTCACACACGTAATTAATCTGTCCTTTAGTGAAGGTGTATTTCCGACTAAGTTAAAGGTATCAATAGTCAGACCCCTTTATAAAAACGGCGATGACCTTGAATTAAGCAATTATAGACCAATAACTTTGATACCTATATACTCCAAAATATATGAAAAACTTATGCACAGCCGTATCACTAATTTCTTCAATAAGTTTCAAGTCATAAAAGAAGAGCAAAATGGATTTCAAAAAAATAAGTCCACAACACTTGCAGGGTTCTGTCTGATGAAAACGGTAACAGAAAATATTGACAGTAAAGTCCCAGTGACAGTATTATTTTTAGACATGTCGAAAGCGTTCGACCACGTAAATCACACAATCCTGGTAAATAAATGCCAACGGTACGGAATTAGAGGGCCCTCGTTAGATTGGATTCAAAGCTACTTGTCAAACAGAACTCAATGCGTGGAAATAAACAGACTTAACCCAAATCTAGTGTCTACACCCTTTAGATCAAAATATCGACTCAATCAAACAGGAGTGCCACAGGGTAGCGTAATGGGGCCTTTGTTGTTTTTGCTATATATAAACGAGCTCCCTAATATCATTCCTCATAAGTGTATACTGTTTGCTGATGACATATGTATAATTATTCCCAATACTGACCGAGTAACAAACATTCACGAATTAGAAGTAAATAAAACCCTAGATGATACCATACAATGGCTTAAACAAAATGACCTAAAGGTAAATCTGACAAAAACCAAATACATACAATTCTCCAATTACAAGATGACAGTTAAAGAAATTATACTAAAACATGAGAACGTAATTATTGAACCAATTAAAAATATTAAATTCCTAGGTATATCTGTTGATAGTTTCTGCAACTGGAAATCACATATAAACAATGTCTGTACAAAAATTAATAGATTCGTTTACGCACTCAGGAATTTACGATACACAGCTTCAGAAAATACAGCAGTCACAGCTTACCATGGTTATGTCGGATCGGTTTTAAGATATGGTTTATTACTGTGGGGCAATTCTACAATAATAAACCAAGCTTTTCTTTCTCAAAAAAAATGTATGAGAGCCATATGCAATGCCGAGCCGTTAGATTCGTGCAAACCACTTTTTAAAAAAACAAAAATACTAACATTAACCTCGCTTTACATCTTAGAAATTGGACTCTTTGTAAGGAAACACCCACAACTGTTTAAAAAAAATTGTGAAAGTAGTTTGTTTAGCCAAAGAGATCCGACAAGATTAGTTATGCCTAGATGCAAAACTACTCTTCACCAAAAAAATTGCATGTTCATGTGTGTCAAGGTCTATAACAAAATTCCCCAGTTAATAAGGGAATTACCCCTAAGGTTATTTAAAATAAAATTGCAAAACTGGCTTATGGAGAAATGTTTCTACACTATTCAAGAATTTTATGACTGTAAAAGATTTTAATACAAAGTACGTTTATACATTTAAAATTTTAACATTATAATTAAATTAAATAAATTTTATGAAAGTAGAATAATTGTGTGATGATACTTAAATAAATACATTATATAATTTAAATGGAAATCAGTAAATTATGTACCTATGTATTACAATACCTAAACTATGACTAAAAATTTGTATGCCAATACCTGGCTAGACATGCGAAGACCAAATTTAATTATAAGATCACTAATGTACCATGTTTAATGCAAATAAATTTCTTTATCTTTATCTTCTTTTCAACCTAAATACCGTTTCTTGACTGAAGTATTGAAAAGAGTACCACAGGTTAATTTCTACGAGTTCAATGATGATAAAAATGTCATTTCTCCGAGTGAAACTATACCAAATTCTGTATTTATTTTCGATGATGTTGCTTGTGAAAATCAAATAAATATCCGCAATTATTTCTGAATGGGTAGACATACACAAATAGATTGTTACTTCTTTAACAAATTCTGTATTTATTTTCGATGATGTTGCTTGTGAAAATCAAATAAATATCCGCAATTATTTCTGTATGGGTAGACATACACAAATAGATTGTTACTTCTTTAACAAATTCTGTATTTATTTTCGATGATGTTGCTTGTGAAAATCAAATAAATATCCGCAATTATTTCTGTATGGGTAGACATACACAAATAGATTGTTTCTATTTGTCTCAAACCTATTCTAAAATTCCAAAGCAATTGTTACGTGACAATGTTAATTTTCTTATTATATTCAAACAAGATGATGTAAATTTAAAGCATATTTATGAAGAGCATGTTAGTTCCTATTTACAATGGAAAGAGTTCAGAAATATTTGTCAAACTGTTTGGAGTAAACCTTATAATTTTCTACTTATTAATAAATAATCGTCATTAAATAATGGAAGATACAGACAGAATTTTGATATGTTTTTTAAATTTGACTGACTGTAATGTTACTTATATGTACATATAAGTAATTAACATGTAAAATCAAATTCGGTATAATTTGTTCTTTAGCTGAACACAGTTGTTATAATAGGTACAACACGGAGAAAAATATTAAAATAGAATTAATGAAGTCTGTAGACTCCATAAAGAATAAAATAAAACAAATGAAAAACCAGGAACACTCTATGAACTTGTCACTTGATAAAATGTTAAAACCTGTCACAGATCCCCTTAAAACCCTAGTTGATTCGAATAAAACAATAGAAAAAATACAAAATTTAGAAAATACACACTCTAATTTTGAAGACACGGAATTGAGTGATATTAATACTAGCTCATCTACAAAGTTTGAAGAATGCTTCGATCCAGAACTGAATTTTGTGCAGTTCGTTAAAAAGTCTCCGCAAACGGAATCACTGGAAGATTTAGAAATATCATTAGAGGGTCATGATATCCATGATATTTGGGTCAGGACCAAATTTTTGACGAATACAGACATACTGTGTTGTCCGACACATAAGTGACCAAAAATTGCGTACTATACATGCCTACAAATAATTTTGGATATTTGCTAAGAATCTCATAACATATGATTTTTAAAAGTATAATACATCAAATATCTAATTTCGTTGCTTAATTTCTTAATATAAAACATATTATCAAACGTAGTGTCTTTTTACGCTATGTAAAATACTCATGTCCTTGCCTGACTCCATAAGAATATTTTTGCCGCTTTTTTTTTTAACATAAGCTAGCATTTATAATTTATTAATAACAAAACATCATAAACACTAGTAATAGTTTTTATAGATAATAGTACAATAATCATCGTTATCATAGTTTTTACAAGTAATAATACATACATCCCAAAATTCTTTCCGTTGTAATACTCCTGTTGTGCGACACCATAATTTCAAAACCTACGAATCTATGATAGAAGTTTTTTGACTTTCTAAAAAGTCAAAAAACTTCTATCATAGATTCGTAGGTTTTGTAGATTCGTAGGTATCATATACTAATATGGCAACATTGGATTCAAGTACTGGCAATAAAATTTTGGACAAGCCGCCATGTTGAGTTTACCGCATTTGAGCATTTTGTTCGTATCACCAGGGCGTGTCGTTAAAATTTTGTGATTTTAGGTGAGTAAAATAAGAATCTCAGGATGATTTTAAAAAAGATATGTTATGTATTTACGTCCTTTTTAAATTGACTGTTAAAAGGAATGTAGAAGTGTTCGATTCGTGGTTAAATCTGTGAATTGTTTCAATTTTTAGGTTACGTCGTGAACATTTTTTGTTCCATTGTGCGATATGTGACACGAAATTGGGCGACGTGTCACAAGGGAAATTTCTAAAGGTATGTTTACAATTATTTGAATCTCATCAATAATATTAATATTTATACATTCTAAAGTTACTGAAAAATAAAAATAAACTATTTTATAAAAAAAAACTATTTTTATTTATACATTATTTTTACCCGACTGCGGCGGAACCAATAGGAGGATAATGTGTTGGTATGTAGTTATGTATTTATGTCTGTCTCTATGTTTCCTCTTAGATACTAAACGAGTGAATCAATTTCAAGAAATGAGGTATCCTTATATGCGTTTTAAAATGGCTCAAGTAAAACAGGCTATGTGATTTCTCAAAAAAATTAACATGTCGGCTTTTAGACTTCAATGTGTAATTATCGGATTGGTTTTTCTCGATTCTTTTTGTGATGTTAGTTTGTCAAACTCAGCAGTTAGTTTTCTTTTTAGAGCGAGTTAATATGTTTTAATAGAAAAAATTAATAATATCGCTTTCATAAAAAAGCCAACTTAAAAGATCCAAACAAGAACTTATAACATCCAGTCATACAATCGTAGATTGAACTGCAGTAACTGCCACCAACTAGCACTTCTTATTTTGATCTTATAAGTCGGCTTTTTACAGTAGTTTACATAATTTGTTTGACTATGTAACTATTATTTATCTTTGTTGCTTTTCAGATGCCTTTATAAATTTTATTGAAAAAAGATACAGACACTAACTACTGAGTTGCACAAGCTAAAATCACAAAAGGAATCTAGAAAAAACATTATAAACCAATCAGAATCAGTAGAAATCGGGGATATTCATTATTTAAATGAACTTACTCCTAGACTAAATCAAACATTTTCATTGAGAAAGAACTTCCTGATATTTCAGAGGAAGCTAAGGAGAGGGTTAAGCAAAAACTTTTACAACAGCATGTTCTTGAAGAATCCTTAAAAGAAACGTATAAACTAAGTAAAACATTCCAAGAAAGAAAAATGTTGAAGAAGCTTACAGAAAGTGAAACAGGCAAAAAATACAAGATGAAAACAAATCTGACAAAATGCTTAGGTATTGAGAGTGGTGTAAAAAGGTACTACACTATTAAACAAAAGAGATTAAAAACAGCAAGTGATTTGAAAAAAATTCTTCGAAAGAGATGATGTCAGTCGTATGACAGCAGGAAAGAAAGAGTATGTGACTAAAAATAAAAAACAAAAACGATTTTTGCTTGATACGCTATTGAAATTATATAAAAAATATAAAAATGAAGGCGGCATTGTATCTTTTACGACATTCAAACGCTACCGTCCATTTTATATAGTTCCGCCGAATCTAAGCAACCGTAATACGTGTGCTTGCATCAAGCATTCCTATCTGACTTTTAAGGCTGAAGTTTTAAAGAAATTAGGCATTATAAAAACAACAGACCTAACTGATTTAGTCTCTGAGATAGTATGCGACGTTAAGTCAAAAATTTGCATGCATTCGGAATGTGAACTGTGCCGTGATAAACAACTTAATATTACTGTATCCCCTGAACAAAACCAAGACATAGAAGTATCTTGGTATGAATTTATTAATAAAAGTCGCGAATATGAAAAAGACGGTGAAAAAAAAAATTACTAAAAGAATGGTTAAATTACAAAAAAACGGTTTTCTTCGTAATCTTGTTGAGCTGATTCAACGAGATCTCAAAAGTTTTAAAGCTCATCATTATAACATTTACCATCAATATAAACAATATAAAGAAGCAATAGATAAAGTGGAAGATAACGAAGTTATTCTTCACTGTGACTTTTCAGAGAATTACGTGTGTAAAATAGCAGAAGAAGTGCAGGCCATGCACTTTGGATCTTCAAAAACACAAGTCACATTGCATACTGGCCTATTATATGTATATAAAAAATGAGAAACCCTTATGTTTTTGCACCGTTTCTCCTTCACTCAAGCATGGTCTCGAAGCTATATGGGGTCATTTAAAACCAGTTATAGCTTTTATTAAAGAAAAATTTCCTACGGTTGTTCGTATCCACGTTTGGTCTGACGGACCCACGACGCAATATCGTCAAAAATATAACTTTTTCCTTTTTTGTGAAATAACGCAGAATGAAAGATTCCATCAAGCGACCTGGTCCTTCTTCGAGGCGTCTCATGGTAAAGGTGCCGCCGATGGGATTGGGGGGGGTGGTGAAAAGAATCTTAGATGCAAGAGTAGCGTATGGTGAAGATATAGTCGATGCGAAGTCTGTATTTGAGATATTAACGAAAACAGAAATATCTGTCAAGACATTTTACGTTTCTGAAGAAGATATAGAAAACATTAAAATACCTAAGCCCGATAAAATTTTACCAATACCATCCACTATGAAAATTCATCAAGTCATCGTTACTCAAAATAAAAATACTATTAAATACAGAAATCTAAGCTGCTTTTGCATGCGAGGTAGTTGCGAATGTTTTTCCACTAAAACACACGTTCTTATAAAGGAAAATGATGAAAAACCAAGACTTCGAAGAGAAAGATTCAGAAAAACATTCATAAATCTAGATTCGTCTTCCGAAGATACGGATGCGGATATTGAATATGCCGAAAGCGATCAATCTGATTGGAATGAAGTTGAATATTTTAATGATAATGATCCCGAAGAACAGGAAACCTACAGAGGAAAAATAGAGAAAATAATGTTAACGGAAAAAAATATACAGAATAAAACCGAACCAGAGATTGAAAACAATTGCAGAATAGAAAATGTGATATTAAAAACAAATACAGAAGAAAAGGTGTTACAGAAAGAATTACATAGTGTCATGCAAAAAGGATCAGGAAATAAAGGGAAAAAGAAAGGAAACAGTAAAGTGAAAATCCTCGCCGATGTAAGAAATACGCCTGAAAACAGTAGGTATTTCGATTTTAAAACATGTAGAAAGCTCACAGAAATAGGCTTAGACTTTGATGTGAGTTCAGCGAAAAAACCATCACTTACTAATATTAAATCGGAGAAAGAAAATAATGAAAATATATATTTAAATCCTATTCTGGAGTTGATTCCGCGATGAAACAAGAAGCGAATGGAGAAAATTATGATTTTTTGATAAATGATGCTGTTTTAGTCAGATACTACGTAAGAAAAGTATGGAGGTACTACGTAGGATTTGTTCAGAAAATTCACATTGAAGGTGGTAAGACTTTATTTACGATCTCTTTTCTAAAGACTGTAAAATCCCCTAACTTAAAATTCACTGTACAAAAAAAAGTTGATATCGATATTATTCCAAGCGATTCGCTTGTTAAAAAAATAAGATTATTGCAAGATTCAAAAGATTATTATTTGGCAGATAATTTTGACGCAGTTTATTTTATTTAGCTGTCAAAATTATTATATTTTCAATATTTTTTCTCACTGGTGGCATGTTTTTAGTTTGAAGGGCACAATGAATGTTTTTTTTTATAAAAGCAATAAGTTAACCAATGACTGATTAGTTTAAGTCAGAATTTTGTTAATTGTTAATGATAAATAAATCGTTTTTTTTTTTTAGTTTGTAGGCTACAATGAATATTCTTAATAAAAGCAATGACTGATTATTTTATTATGTAAGGATTTTATTATTGTTTATTAGTGTAAGAAAAACAAAGTTGTTTTGGAATTCTATTTGAAAGTTTAGGTACCTACCTGGTTTTTTTAATTACATTTATTTGGTTTGTACTACTTATTAAATATTTTTTTGCAATATCATGTGAATTTAATTTATTTATTACACTTACCTTAAATCTTCCGACTATTTACACACACCTTAATAATTCTGTTGTGCTACATTTATTTTCCAGTGTAATACATTCCGTTGTGATTTCCGTTGCGCAATTACGTCAAAAATTTGGTCCTGACCCATTTATGAAGGGGTAACATTTGGAATAAGAAGTGACAACAAAAAATTATTAATGAGTAATTCAATAGTTTCATTTTCTAAAATAGATAGTGTGAATGATGATAATGTTATTTTAATTAAAGTTGGTGATAAAACCTACAATTTAACCCCTGGTTTAAAAGAACTTTTACTTCGAAGAAAACCTGATTTGAAACTAATATCGAGCAAAGATAAATTTGTCTACAAAGATATGTTGCATTATACAAATGCACACAAGAGAGATTTCAATCCTAATGGACAAATTGGAGGCGATAAAGGTATAAAATATCGTGAAATAATTAGACCATTGTTTTTTGAATCGTTAAACAATAATATTGTCACTAAATTTGGAGAAAATACAGAAATAACACTGACTTGGTATATTGGGATGATCCTAACGAACTGGTTGACAGATTGAAACTATTAATTGCTTCCCGAGATGCTGGTAACACAAACCATGATAATGAAATTTTATCAATAATCGAAGAATTAAAAGAAGCTGATATAATTAAATAATAAATAGTCATAATAATATGCTTTTTATTCAGTATAATAGCTGAGTTCAAGACAAGTATACTGAATTGCGAACATGAGCAAAGCTGACGTGGTAAACGAAATTCATAAAAATGCGAGGGTGAACTATCCACGAAGACATGTTATCATGAAAGATATAGATGACTTGTGGCAAGCAGACTTAATTGATATGCAATCAATTTCAAAAGAAAATAAAAATTACAGATATATTCTTGCCGTTATTGATACATTTTCGAAATATGCTTGGGCCTTTTCTATGAGAAGTAAAACCAAAGAAGATGTGTGTAACTCTTTGAAAACTTTGTTGGATAATGAGCGTGTTCCTAAAAATCTGCAAACGGATAATGGAGCAGAATTTTATAATAACAAATTTCAGAAGCTTATGAAATCATATAATATTTGGATAATGAGCGTGTTCCTAAAAATCTGCAAACGAATAATGGAGCAGAATTTTATAATAACAAATATCAGAAGCTTATGAAATCATATAATATTAACCATTATTCAACCTTCTCAACAAAAAAGGCTTCAATAGTTGAACGATTTATCAGGACATTGAAATCTAAAGTTTATAAAGAATTTAGTTTAAAAGGCAATTACAATTGGATAAATAATACCCTAAATAATGTTATTTATAAATACAATCACACTCACCATCGCACTATTAATGAAATCCCTGCTAATGTGGACAATATTAATAAAAAAATGATATTAGAAAGTTATTTAAAGTTGCTAAAAAAATATAATTTAAAAAGCAAGTACAAAGTAGGTGATTATGTGCGTATCAGTAAATACAAAGGAACATTTGAAAAAGGTTACACTCCCAACTGGTCAACAGAAATATTTAAAATTCGTAAAATACAAAAAACAACTCCCATAACTTACTTAATTGAAGATACTATCAGAGGTCACCCTATTTTAGGCGCATTTTATACACAAGAACTTCAAAAAACAAAACATCCCAGTGTATATCTAGTTGAGAAAGTTCTTAGAAGAAAAGGTAATAGAGTTTTAGTAAAATGGTTAGGTTTATCTTCAGCTGAAAATAGTTGGATTCATAAATCGAATATATTACTATAGCATTAACCTAACAAAATCATGGATGAGTCTTTTAAGTATTTATTAATATGCACAATCTAGATTCATCAGTCTTGTAATGTGTTTTGGGGAGAGTAGTCTTCTCAACTGGCTTATAAATAATTTACCATTTGAATTACATTTACCTGGATACAATTATTTTGGGCCAGGTACGAAATTAACTAAAAGACTTACACGCGGAGATAGCGGTATTAACAAATTAGACGAATATTGCAAAAATCACGACATTGCCTATCACAATTCATCAAATTTAAAGGATCGGCACAAGGCTGATTTAATTCTATTAAAAATGGCAAAAGAGCGAGTAGTTGCTTCGGATGCGAGTGTAGGCGAAAAAATTGCAGCACGCTTAGTAAGCAAGGCAATGTCCGCCAACATTAAAACTGGTTCTGGCCTAAAAACAAGCAGCAAAAAGTCTTCTTTAAAAGCTACACCTGGAAAAGGGTTAAAAAGTAAACTGAAAAATGTTATAACTAAAACTAAAAAACACATGAAAAAATTAAAACCAAAGACCAAGAAGATTGCTATAGAATTAGCTATTGCTGCTGCCAGAGAATTTGCTGATAATTCATCCCTTAAACTTCCTCGTGTGATTCCTATTCCAAAAACTGGTGGTGTATTACCTTTAATTCCTATTTTTGCGGGATTATCAGCGGCGGGAGCTTTAGCAGGCGGTGCAACTGGTATTGCTAAAACCATTAATGAATTCAAGATGGCTAAAAAGATGTTGATTGAATCGAAGACACATAATGAAAAAATTGAAGCTCTATGTATTGGGAAAGGATTACACCTTAAACCGCATAAAGATGGGCTTGGAATTTTTGTATCGAAACAAAAAAACTAAGATATCGGCTACCCAAACGAGCCTTAACTAACTTTGATATTTTAAAGTATGCTGACAGTATTCCTTATTTTAGAGGTGTATTTATGAGAGATGAGCTCCCTCAATATCCTTTTAAAAAAGAATGTGGAGTTATTAATTTAGACTGTTCTAAAAATCCTGGTTCTCATTGGGTAGCCTATGCAAAATTGTAACATTAATTGTTACATGTCTTAATTTTTAATAATAAAATAATAATAAAAAAAATAAACACAAGAAATTATTTACAATAATAATATTTACAATAAAAAAAACAAACTATTTACAATATTGAAATAAAAAAATAAATTAAAATGAACGCATCAACTCAGATTTTATACCAGCAACAATTTATCACCACGTTCGTATTAAAACAAGCGTCATATTAGGCACCCAGGAACGAGTTCCTTTGTTCGCGGCGCGTGCGCAGGGGGGGCATCGCAGACCACGGACAGAACGCTTCCACGTAGCCAGCAGAGTGATTCTTGCTGTCGAGGCGAACGCACGTCAGTCTTTTCTCGGTCCCTAATACGAGTTATTCATCGTAATCGTGATTTTAAGGCGCCACTACCGTTCCCTCGACTATTCTATTTTATAATACAAGATATTACTTCTAAACATATTCTGTGTGTGTGAATTAAACCCCGATTGGGTAAGTGTTGCACAATTTTTAAATTAGCCAGTAGCTTAGCAAACCGTAACGGTTTCTTTCGCTTTGCTTTAACTTTAGAGTTCCTTCATTTGTGTATCGCTAATCATTATTTTTATTAGACGCTCATTACTTTCTTTCCTTTGTACCTAGTTCTACTCCACATTTTCGTAATTACATCATTCTAATATATTTAATTTTTTAGTTTCCGTTATAAATTTCAAATGTTTGAATAAACTGCTAAGTAACCGAAATTATTGTCATCTCCGTATCTGATAGTGAACATCCACGGCATCACATCTACATACATACTTAGTGCTTCCCTATTAAGCGTTGCTGTGGGTGCTCACCGTCTACGGCCAGTGTGTAATGCTTTCGCTTGTTGCGCATTACAGGGTTTCACGTTCACCTTAATTATCCTGCTTCCCCGCGGTGGACAGTAGCGGGACAACACACGAACCCTACACCAGCATCTGGACCTGGCGATCGACGCGCGAGCACTCGTCTCCAGCGGCGGCCAGTGACGTCAGGAGAGTGCTAGACCAGTGAGGAGGTTAATCGCTGTATAGGCCCTAACCCATCTTTTTAACGACCCTCATCTACCGAGTTAGTTTTTTTAAATGTAATAAATGTTCCGATTTTACTGCCTACCTATTTTTTTATTTAATATCCTCCTAGGAATACCTATGCCTAGGTTAGGTAGGATATAGTAGCGTAGCGGTAACGCAAGACCGGCAGCCTAATTACCGATGTAGCGACAGGCGTAGATCGCGCGATAACTTCTGTCAAACGTCATTTTTGTGACATATAATGTATTGGCTGACAGTGAGATTGCTGTCACGTGGCTGTCGCGTTGTTGTCGCTTTTTTACGTAATTAGGCTGCGGGACACTGGCGCCCTTAATCGTGGTAGAAATACAGCTGATTAATTTCTCCTCCATTGGTTGTGGTTTGTGTATGTTAGTGGTTATAATAATAATAATAAATAAATAATAATAAAATATTTATTTGCGTAAAACATGGTATACAATGGTGTTATATACAAATATGGCACAAACATGTTTAGCTAGTATAAAACATAGCATGCAAAATGTTAAAGTTAGGTGAAGAAGGTATCAATCATCAATATTTTTTATCAAAAAATTCTTTTAAACTATAAAAACTACATTCATGCAACCATTTATAAAACTTAATTTTAAACAATCTTGTATTTAATGTTTTGAAATTACTTGGTATCTTATTATAAATGCGCACACACATTCCTAGGCAGTTCTTATTGTATTTAGCTAATCTTGGCAAATCATTCAACACTAGTTTATGAGGATCTCGCCTGTTCCTAGGATTTACATCATTTGCAGTCTTGAATAATTGTTTATTTTTAATTACAAACACACATATTTCGTAAATGTAAAGTGACGGTAATGGTAACAAACCAAGTTTTTTAAATATTGGTTGACATGAGTCGTCAGGTTTAAGTCCACAAATTGCCCTCATGCACTTTTTTTGAGCGATGAATGCTCTACTGAAGTCGGTGCTATTACCCCACATTACAAGCCCATATCGTAGTAACGATTCGACGTACGCGTGGTATGACATCACAGCAGTCTTTATTTTTGTTACATTTTTAACTTGTTTTAGTGCGTATACAAATTTATTAATTTTAGCGCTAATATTTTTTTTTTTTTTTTTTTTTTTTTTTTTTTTTTAAAAAACGTTGCCCCACACTAGGATTTCTCCTGTATCGTGGGTACAGTTTACAAACATACATGTCACATGCACAGACAACCAGACCCGAAACAACTATCTGTAGATCATACAAATATTTGTTCCGTGCGGGGATCGAACCCGCGACACCTAGCGCAGAAAGCTAATCGCTTAGCCACTGCGCCAACCGTGTCGTCATATTGCATCATATTGCCTACGTGTTCTTTTCAATTAATGTCTTTATCTATAATTACGCCTAAAAATCTTGTTTCTCTCACTTCTTTGATTTTATTAATATTTAGATGAATACTATTTTTATAATTATTTGATTGATTAAATTGAATATATACGGATTTGTCTAAATTTATCTTCAAATGGTTAATGTCAAGCCAATGCAGTAATTTGTCTATTGTATTATTAATGTCAAGTTCATGATCTAAAATGGTATTATGTTTTTTGTTCGAGGCCACTATAATAGATATATCGTCAGCGAATAAAATGCATTTATGATTAGTTATATTTATAATGTCATTTATGTAAATGAGGAATAATATTGGGCCCAGCACGCTACCTTGTGGAACGCCATATCTATTATATTTGTACTCGGATGAATAAGATATAATATCATTATTATCGTTTTTTTTATTGATAGTGACACTTGTTTTCTATTGCTTAAATAGGACGATAACCACTGAAGAACAGGTCCTCTGATCCCAATAGCTTCTAACTTTTTTACCAATATGCCGTGTGACACCAGATCGAAGGCTTTTGAAAGATCAAAAAAAAGGCCAGTAGTTAGATAATTATTATTGATATTTGAAAGTACAGCTTGCATAAGAGAAAAAATTGCCAATGATGTGGATTTTTTCTTTTGAAATCCAAACTGCTCTTCATTTATAATTTGAAATTTATTGCAAAAATCAGTTAATCTTTTGTACATACATTTTTCATAAATTTTAGATAAGATGGGTATTAATGTTATAGGCCTGTATTTATTAATGTCGCATTTATCTCCCTTCTTGAATAAAGGCTTTATTAAGGATAGTTTTAATTTTTCAGGGAAGGTTCCCTGTGAAAAAGACATGTTTATTAAATGAGTGAGAATGACAGACAGTTCATTACAGCAGGCTTTTATAATTTTAGTATTAATTTCATCATAGCCTTCCGACCTGCTGTTGGACAAAGACATTATTTCTTGTCGTACCTCATTAACCAGCATTGGTCTGAGAAACATTGAGTGGACAGATGTACTTGTGAGGAGGTTTTGCTTAGTACTATTCTCATCTGAAATATGCGTTAGGTTTACATAATGATTATTAAATATAGTAGCTATTTGTACAGGGTCTGTTATTATAGCATTATTTAATTTTATAAATTCGATGTTATCTTTTTGAGTGTTATTATTTATTTCATTTTTAATGACAGTCCATGTGGCTTTACATTTATTATCATGATTATTAATATATTTTATGTTAGCATTTTTCTTGGAATTGTAGATACATTTCCTTAATAGATTTGAGTAATTATGATAATTAGTTTTATTAATTACATTTTTATTTTTATAGTACCTATATCGTAGATTCCGTTTAGTTTTGCAACTTAATCTCAAACCTTTACTTATCCACTTTTGCGCTACTTTATTATTCTTATTGACTTTCACTCTTACTTTAGGAAAGCAGAGATTATAAAATAGACACAGCAGGTCGTGAAAATCATTGAATGCGTAGTTAGTGTCAGTGTTTAGATAAATATCCCACCACGAGAGATTTTGTAAGCATTCCTTAAATTTTCGGATGTTCTCTAAATTATAGTCTCTTTTATGAGTGTAGTATATTGTTGATTTTTGTGGTTTTAGTCTAGATGGGAAGCTTAAAATTTGTGCCGTGTCATGATCTGATAGACACAGGGGTAGTACAGTGGCAGTTGCGGTGGCAATGTTGCTTAAAATATGGTCAATACATGTCAATTTGCGAGTAGGAACATTGATGTGGTTTTTTAAATTATAATTGTTAGCCAAGTCTTGTAGCTTATATGAAATGTTGCCTTTTTTAAGTGTATTTATGTTAAAATCACCGGCTACGACTATATTTATTTTAGATTTACATTTATTTAGCAAATCGTGTAAGAGATTATTCAATTTTATTAAGAACTGATTTGGATCAGATTGTGGTGTTCTGTAAATACATATAACTACTAATTTAATTCCTGTTAACTCTAAGCCGCAAGCTTCAAACGTGTTTTGGGTGGCATAGTTTTTCACGTATGATAACTCTTTATAATATAAACCTTTTTTCACTAAAATACAAGTTCCACCTCTTTGTTTGTCTCTACAGAAATTAGTAGCCATTTCATAATTATATATTTTGACATAATTTTCGCACCCTTTTTTAACAAAAGTTTCAGATAAGCATATTACATCTGGGTCATTATTTGCTTCTTTTAAATCCTGTATAGTCATTTCCAGTAGTTCTTGTTTAGATAACAAACTGGCGATATTTTGATGGAATATTCTAAAGCTATGCGTTGTGTTGGGTTGAGATGCGAAAAAATGAGTTGCGCTTGTTTAAAACAGGAAAGTAATATGGTATAGTCCCTATTTGGCCTTTAACTTTATGTTGCAGGGAGGAACTACAATCATTGGGCGTTGTATTCTTAAATCGACTAAAGTAGTAGGGAATTGTCCCTTTTTTGGGTTCATTTGTAGAAACTTTAAAATTGGAACTTGTTTTGTTACTTGTTATTTTTTTCCGAATTTCGCTAGGATTTAAATAATTGTCACTATAATCACAACAATCTATGATGTAATTTATCGACTCACAAATATCGCATAGTTTCGTGGTTGTTTGATTAACAAAGTGACATTTTTTATACTTATTACAAACATTTTTAATAGAATTGTTCAACTTACGGACGTTGAGGTGCACATTATTGACGACACTTAGAACAACAATGGTGTTATTTATAAATTTATCTAATATAATTTGCAATTGAGATAACAGTAGATTTGGGTTGTAATCATTTTCACCGACGCATATTACAACTTTATCTTCGTTTGACAAATTGGTATTTCTACAGTTTGCTAATATTTCTTTACAAGGCGCATTTGGCTTTGTCAAAACGACGAGTCTGTATTTCTCGTACTGCGTATTTGTTCTTGAGTGAGAGATGGCCGCTGCCAGCCCGACACAACGCTGAGTACCGAATATAAATATCTTCCTTTTAGGGGCCATAGTTTGTGCACATGTGCTCACCGTATCCTGCTTCAGTTTATGACAAATAGCAGGTTCACAAATATTATGACTATTTTGCATTAATACTGCAATACGGTCCGTGAGAGCTTTTATCTCCAGCTGTGCGGCCTTCAGTTGCTGTTGTTGGATTGCAATTTGTTGTTCCAAGGCGGACAAGTTTGCGTAGTCATTGGTTTGGACGCTCAATCTAGATGACATTAAAGGATATGGTGTAGGAAGTATGTTTTGTTGGATTGACAAAGTTTGCCTCTTTTTCTTGGTAGCTGTCCTCGGACTTGTGAATATGCAGGGCGACTGGCATAAAGATTTTAATGTTTTATTTTCTGTAATTAGCTTATTTATTTGCTTGTGTAAATCGGTGTTTTCTAATAATATAGTTTCCAGTTCGTTTTCAGTACTTTCGAGTTTTAACGTGAGTTGAGCGATCACATCTTTCATTTCTGAGGCTGATACTAAGTCAGAGACCGTACCGCCCACACTCATGGATAGTTTATTGGCAGTATCTGATTCAAAAGTAGTTTCGTAATCAGTAAGTATGTGTGAATCAAGTAATTCTGCAGTATATTGAACTGAAGATAGATGTTTCAACGCTGTGTCATGTGCGTTGTTAGTACTTCGTGGTTGTTCCGTTGGAGAAGGCGTTTTTAAAGAAGTTAAAGTAGTTTGTTTTTTTCTCATTGTGATATTGGTTGTAGCATCGGTATTAGCGTATTTTTTGCTTCTAATACACACCTTACATCTCCACTTTTTCTTTGCTTCCAACGTCTTTGAGGCGATACGTTTGTTCTGGATATCCATCACAGTCCAATTCATACCTGTTATCACAGGCAGAACACAAAGCAGTATTTTTTATGTTTACTGATTTTTTACACTTATGACAAGTGACTAGTGCTGCCATCTTACAATGACTTTTTGTGGTGTTTGATGACATCGGACATTTACTAAATAAAATCCAAATATGAATTTCTAAGGACTTTCCGCTGGTGTTCGATCCTCTAAAGTCGTTTCCTAACCTAAAAACTTTTGGGTGCATGCGTTAAGTGTTTTTGTGTTGTGTTTACTATTGTGGTGTCATTAAAATAAAACTAGGTTAGTATATTTTTACATATTTATTAATCATGGATTGCGAGAAACCTCCTAATCCTGATCCCCCTGATAAACCATTTGTTTATTTGCCGGTCCTCACCCTTACACTCCCGCATGATCAACAACTGGAATCAATTTCAGATGAAATTGATTCAGAAAATAATAGTCGTAAAAGACCAGCACACTCTCCTCCTATTTCTACCAATATTCTCCCCAAAAAGTCAATTGGTCGACAAATCTATCTTCGCAAAGACCCTCCTCCATATATTGTAGGTACATGTTTTAAAAAATGAGTCCGAACAAACGTCAGGTACATCTCTCCACCCTGTTAAGTTTGGTATGCTACTTATGCGTAACAACATCAGTAACATTTTACCAGATGGTATTAAACGCCTGGGCAGAAACCGCGTCTCAGTGGAATTCCAGTCTTACCAGGTGTAACGTTGCGTTCCGTCTATGGTCAATCTACTAAGTGATCATAGACGAAATAGTAAGTTTTGTACATCACTTAAAAGTTGACATCCCTAGTTTGACGTTTGGACTCGCCTTTTTCTCCTGACCGCTGCTACCGAGTGACGGCTGCTCCGTAATTAATTCTGTTTAGAGGAAATTACCCCGATCTTGGGTGAGTTCTGCATTTAATTGTTAAACTAAGTGTGTGCTGTGTGCTGGATAACTGATTTAGTCGAAATACTCCGTGATTGTGAGATTATGTATAGTTGACCTCGACCGACCACGCGGTCTTAGGTTATTCCACGCACAAGGGCTACTTCATGTGCTCTCAATAGGCTTTAAACCTAATGTACTATGTGCCTTCAGCTATTTACTGCCCTCCAGCAATATCATTGTGATGTGATTGCTATCTGCACTCAGCTAGATTTAGGCTTAGCACCATAACCTCATCTGTCATTGTGCTACACTATAATTGCACCCTCTCTGCCTTGTAAACCGCTGCGATGTGTGAGCTTTCCTTTTCCCTGCTCTGCACCGCTCGGGGTCCACTAGGGGAGCTTCCACATCGCATGCGGGCTGCATGATCTGCACCGCTAACCTGCGCACCCTTCTGCACGCTTCCAGGGTTCAAGTCAGCGCTTTCAGTCTACGGTTCAAGTCAGCGCTTTCAGTCTACGGTTCAAGTCAGCGCTTTCAGTCTACGGTTCAAGTGAACGTTTCAGTCTACGGTTCAAGTGAACGTTTCAGTCTACGGTTCTAATCTACAGTTCCCGTCCACGCTACTAACATACGGTTCCAGTCTACGCTTCTAATCTGCACTGCCAATCTACGGGTTCAAGCCACGCCTTCTTACTGCGCTTCCAACCTACGGCTACGGCATCGGAACTACGGCTGGCTGATACCCAAGCGGACCCTGTAGTGGCTGCCAGCTACCGGCAGCCAGGGAAGAGTAGCGGAGCGTCGCCCTACGTGGTGGACCCTAAGGGACGGTACCTCTCTACCCTATTACTTCTACCCTGGAGCGAAAACCCAATACTAGTGCCTACGCCAACCCACGACCTAGCCGGAAGTTCTAAATAAACACTTCTATAAACTACCTGTGCTTAATTTACTACCACTACTAGTCTACCTCTCCCGCTAACGGTCCGCACACCTACCTGTGCGGCCCTAACCGTTACACAGGATGCCAATAGTTTTATAAATAATCCAATTCTGTGTAAAAATAATTATTCAGCAAATATACCTCAATTTAATGTTACACGTATGGGTATTGTACGGGATGTTCCAATTGAATGGTCTGAAGACGAAATTATTGAAAATATTAAAGTCCCAACTGGCTGTGGTGAAGTTATTAAAGTTCGTCGTTTGAACCGTAGGGTAACTTCGGATAGTGGTCCAGAGTGGAGGCCAACCCAGACGGTCGTTCTCACTTTTGATGGTCAGGTTCTCCCTAAAAGGGTATTCTGTTGCTTTTCGGCTTTGCCGGTGGAAAGGTATATGTATCCTACAGTCCACTGCTTTAAATGCTGTCGTTTTGGCCATACTAAAACTCAGTGCCGCTCAAAGCCCCGCTGTTTCCGCTGTGGTGATGACCACCCTGGAGATGGCTGCCAAATTCCCCCAGAGGAAGCTTTTTGTATCCTGTGCTCAGGCCGCCACTACGCCAATAATGTTGCTTGCCCAGAGTTGGGCCGCCAAAAGGCTATTAAAGCAGCCATGGCTGAAAAATCGATCCCATATGTTGAGGCCAGTAAACACTTCCCCTCTGTCTCACGTCCTTTTGTAGAGGTTGTCAAAGCCAACTCTTCCCCCAAACCTAGAACTCAGTCTGGTATGTCATATAAAAAGACTATATCAATTAAAAAGAAGCCCCATATCCCTCTTTCACCTAGTTACGATAAGCAGGCGCATCTTGCTTTAATTCATGACTACTCCTTCTCCCCCTCTAAAAATGGATGTGCGCTTCCCTCTGAAGCGTCATCTCCGAATCCACTCCATGAAAACAATCCTCAAAATATTATTAACCTCATTTTTACTATGATAGCTTCTACCCTTTCAAATCCAATTAATAAAGTACCTAACCACGTTGCCCATAAACTTGCTTCGATTTTAAATTTTTTAACTGATGCCCAATCCCCTGACATTGCTGCAATGGAATGTGAGGAGCGCTCCTCACAAGAAAAGTGAACTAATCTACCTTATCAATAAATTTAACCCAATGATCTGTTGCATTGCGGAAACATGGCTCACGCCAAACAGCAATTTCCTTATCCCAAATTTTTTTAGTATACGCCATGACAGATCAGATGGATATGGTGGTAGTGCCTTGTTTATTAGTAACAAGGTCACTTTCCGCCCCATTCCTCTACTCTCCTTGGGTGACAACATTAATGTTGTTGCTGCTAAGGTTGAGGATATATCTATTGTTTCCTTTTATATAGCTCACCCTAATTTACTTGATCTAAATTTAATCCAGAATCTTTTAAGCAACCTTAATGGCCCATTACTGATTATGGGTGACTTCAATTGCCATCACTATAGGTGGGGATCTGATCACTGCTGCAGTTTTGGGCAGGGCTTAGTCGACATCTTAGACGACCTAAATCTATGCATTCTCAATGATGGTAGTCCGACACGGAGATCCCATCCAGGTCAAAATAAAAGCTGTATAGATTTGACTTTTTGCTCTGTTAATTTATCTAGCCTTTTTGTTTGGAGTCGGCTGCAAATGTCATATGGTAGTGATCATTTCCCTATTATAGTTAAAATCCCTTCCAAATCTCTAGATGACAGTCCTTCCCCTCCTCTCTTTAAATACCAACTCAACTCGGCTGTTTGGGACCTCTACTCCAAGATCCTAGATTCAAGAGTCTCCACTCTACCAAAAATCAGCGTAGATAATGCAGAGGAGTGTTTTTCAGCTTTCTTCTCCACCATCTCTTCCACGGCAGATGATTGCTTGCCTCTCAAAAAACCCCCATCGGGCAGAATTCCTCCTCCTCCATGGTGGGATAAAGATTGTTCCGCCGCTGTTAGATCTAGGAATGTGGCTGAGCAGACCTATAACTCAGCCATGACTATTGAGAATCTCCTCGTATTCAAGCAGATGGTGGCCAAGTCAAGGAAAATTATGAGGCAAAAAAAAAGAGAAAGTTGGTCTTCCTTCTGTAGATCTTTAAATCCATCTACTCCAGTTGCCGTTGTATGGGATAAATTGAAGCGTTTTAGGAGGAGTTCCCACCCCCCTACATTTAAATGTATACCAGATAATGTAGACGAAAGGTTTTTTAATAAATTTGCGTGTCCTTACGTTCCCACTGAGGATGAGTGTTTAAGTGAGTTTCTCTCACTTCCTCCCAAAGAACCATTAGACCTGCCCTTTTCAGTGGAGGAGCTTAAAACTGTTTTAGAACAAGTTTGAGACTCAGCTCCTGGAATAGATGGTTTTACATACTCCTTTATTAGTAAGGCAGGAAAAAAGTCCCATCAATACTTCCTGGATTTGGCTAACTACTGCTTTGCTCACGGCTACATCCCTCCTGAATGGAAGATCCAATTGGTGATCCCAGTGTTGAAACCCGGCAAAGATCCTTACGATCACTGTGGATACAGGCCTATAGCATTGTCATCAGATCTCCTAAAACGCGATGCGCGGTCGGATACGGACGTGTTTCCACATATTGAATATTTAGTTCGCGAATTGCGCGGCAACAGCCGCTGCCCGTCATCGCTATGAGTTCACAGCAACTTATAGCCAACGAGTTGTTGGCGTTTATACAACATGCCATCGATACCATGGACGAAGTCAGCATTTTGCAGATCTGCAAATCAAACTTCAAAGAAGAGGAGATAAGCAGTGGCAAAATGCTACTATTCCAAACGCTCGGAAAAATTGACCAGATGCCTTCACGCAGGAGGGACGGAACGGAGAAGAGCATCCAAGATATTGTTACCTTACTGAAGGTGACCGACCCGGACGACGTGCCTGCTTTTGTGGCAAAGGAGCTGCATCGGCTGCCCCCCGTTACATTCGATCACGTTGATGTTACCAGGTTGCTGAAGGATATTACATCCCTAAAAAGGAGCCTGGCCGAGTTACAGTCTAAGTTGGAGGTGTCTGATGGCACCATAAGTGAACTACGGGCTGAAATGGTGTTGTTACGCAACGCTGTTTCGATAAGTAGGTCACTTGACACCTCTAAGGTGAACACGCGTCGCGGGGCGCAGAATGCTTCCATAAGCAGTTTTGAGTCGGCGAAATTGGATGCGTCACCGGCTGTCGATATAGCAGTCGATGCATTGCAACGCCCCGCCGAATGTGCCTCGATTCCAGTAGAGGATATGACACGCGTTAGTGCATCGACCCCTAAACGTGCTTACGCTGCAATTGCTGCCGCAAACAAACCTGCTACAATACAAGTTAAGCAGCAAAAAGAGGGAAAGCAGGACCGCCGTGAATTCATTCACCGGGATCTGCCATCGCAGGGTCTAGAGAAAGGCCAGTGTGACAAGGAGGGTTTTATCAAGGTAGAGAAGAAGAAGAGAAAGCCCACTTGTCGGAACCAGTGCGGTACCGCACCGACCGGACCGAATCACCTGCTGCGTCCTGCTGTGCCAGCGACGCTGTTATACGTGTCCCGGCTGCATTACTCTACAAAGGCCGAGGAGATTGTAGAGTACATCCGCATCAAAGCCAAATTCACCTTGAGGGTCGAACGGTTGGAGTCTCGTCGCAATGCGAATTTTAATTCCTTTGTGGTGAGAGTGCCGACCGACCATCTGTCGACACTCATGAAGGAAGATTTTTGGCCGAAAGGTGTAAAGTTCCGGCGATTCCGAGGCCGGCTACCGGACACCGCGCGACACACGACGCCAACTATTCGTGTAAATTAGTGTTTATAATATTGTTTATGTATAGTATTTTTACTTTGGTCATAAATTTTATAATGTATTGTTTTATTGTATTTATATGGGCCTTGATGCCTGAATTAAATAAATAAATAAATAAAAATAAAAAAATAAATAAAACTATTAGAACATTTAGTTAAAAATCGTCTGGAGTGGCTGGTGGAGAGCAGAGTGCTTTTACCTGAATCCCAATTTGGTTTTAGAAAAGGCTTAAGTACTGCAGACAGTGTCAGCGTCTTAACATCAGATATTAGATTGGCTTTTAGCAAAAACGAGTCAGTTGTGGCAGTCTTCCTTGACATCTCTTCTGCCTATGATAACGTACTTCTTTCAGTTCTCAGGCGTAAGTTGCAAGAGCTGAGAATTCCAGCAAAGATAGTACAAATAATTTTTTGCATGCTTTCCTCTCGGTGTCTACAGCTAAGGGTCCCAAACAAGCACTGCGACCAGAGGATAGTTTGGAAAGGTCTCACAGGGATCGGTCCTTAGCCCTATGCTATACAATTTATATACTGCTGACCTCTCCTCTAGTCTTAATTACAATTGCAAAATCTTACAATACGCTGATGACATTGCTCTATATACACATGGTTTCTCCATTGGTGATTCCGCTCAGGCTCTTAATATATCACTTAGCTCTCTAAATCAATGGCTTCACGATCACGGTCTTTCCTTGAGTCCATCAAAGAGTTCGGCTGTTGTGTTCTCACGAAAGAGGGTAATCCCTCCTATCGACATTAAAATTGATTGCGATCCTATTCCAGTTACATCCAAAGCAAAATTCTTGGGTGTCACTTTGGACACGAAGCTATCTGGGGTTGACCACATTGCAAATGTTATCAAAAAGTGTGAACGATCTGTCACGATTCTAAAGGCCCTTGCTGGGGTATGGTGGGGGGCTCATCCGTATTCTTTAAAATTAGTTTACAATGCATTGGTGAGAAGTGTTATGGACTATTGTTGTTTCATCCTAGAACCATGTAGTAAAGAAGCTCTTAAGAAATTGCATAACATGCAAACAAAATGCCTCCGGATAGTTATTGGAGCCATGAAGTCATCCCCTATTAATGCTCTTCAGGTAGAATGTGCTGACCCTCCTTTACACCTCAGAAGACAATTTCTGGCTGATCGATTCCTGTCTAAGGTATTCTCTTTGTCATCTCACCCCCTGTTACCTATCCTGGAACAAATTAATGTTTCTTTTAGTAATAACAGCTATTGGAAACACAAATCTATTCCTCCTTTGCTAAATAGATATAGAGAGATTAAACGCCTACCCGCGTCTATTTGTAGTTTTTCAGCCCTTCCAATTTATTCTTCTTCCTATGAGTCCTTACATTTCAGACCCACAACAGTCATAGATTTAGGCATTAGTAAAGGTTCTCCTATGGCTAAATTAGAATTTGAGTCCTTCGCCAAGAGACACTGGGAGGGAAGGAATTTTTTCTTCACTGATGCGTCAAAATTAACTGTTACAGGATACACTGGAGTTGCAGTGTACTTTCAAAATTCCAAAATAGCGTTACTATTTCAGTGCCCTTCAGAAGCATCGGTGTTTACAGGGGAATGTATTGGCATCTTGGAGGCTGTTCGTTTCATTGAGGCCCATAATATCTCTAAATCGGTTATCTTCTCTGACTCACTTAGCAGTATTCAGGCATTATCCCAGAACCCACTAAAAAGTAAAATTAGAAGCAGTATAATTTTAGAAATAAAAGCTAGGTTACTAAATTGTGTCCAAAATAGTTTAGACGTAGTTATAACCTGGATTCCCAGTCATTCGGGAATTGCGGGCAATGAGTGTGCTGATGTCTTGGCCAAATATGCAGTTTCACACCCAGTTGATCGGAGTCACTTCACTATCCAGAACTATGACATTTTAAATGACGCCAAATCGAAACTTGTCTCTCTATGGTCCACAGCTTGGCAACATAGCTCGAGGCACAAAGGTGCCTTTTATGCCTCCATCCAACCAGAAGTCCAGTTGAAGCCATGGTTTTTCAAGTATAAGAAAATATGCAAACGATCTATTTCTACTTTGTGTAGACTTAGAATTGGCCACTGTTGTTCCCCGGTTTTCCTTTGTAAGATACGCATACGTGATAACTCTTTGTGCGAGTGCGGGTTTGACGAGGGTACTCTAGATCATATTTTCTTTGCTTGCCCCAATAACTCAAATTCTATTAACATTTATAATTTATTGCCTGATCTAAAAATTCCTCTCCCCATTAACTTCCATTCTCTTCTAACTAACTTTTCCCCAAAGATTATTCAAACTTTGTCCAAATTCATTAAGGGTAACGATATTAAGCTGTAAAGGGTCTCTATTTATATATCTGTTTGTCTGTGTTGTCTGATTTAGTTTAAAGTAGTTAGTAAATTAATATTGTAAATAGGTAATTTATCTTAAATGTTCTAACCCTAATATTGTGTTTTGTTTTTCCAGTTACTAACCTTCGACGGATTTTCCATCCCCGTCTCCACTCGACACTGGCAGAATAGTCGGTACCGGCTCAGTTGCCATTAAAAAAAAAAAAAAAAAAAAAAAAAGAATTTCTAAATTCACGAAAAGTGGTGTTGTCCCTGGGGTTCGAACTCGTGACAAGCTGGTTATACTGCAAAAGTGAACTTGCGTTAGCCACTAAACCAACTGTACGTTGCGTGTACAATACGAATTTGTTGACCAGTTGGAGCAAATATGTTTTCTTTGAATAGGTAAATCAGTTATTATATTCTATGACGGTTTAAATTTAAATCACTGTATGAGTCACTTTTTCACTTCGTCTTTGTTATTGTTGATTTTTGCACACTTGTTTTGTTATATTTGGGTCACATAATGTTCTAATGTTTGCAGTCTCTGTTTTATTTAGGTTGTAATTACTGATATTTGTTGGTATTTGTTGTTTGATAACTTAATTTATAGTTTACGATTTAGATATGATAAATTCACAATTTGTGTATGAAATCCGTGGATAACACTGTCACTTATGTTTTGGTGGATGTTTTATAGGCTCACTTAGTTTTACACACTTATATGCACTAATAGTATTTTTAATTATTTTTTTTAACAGAGCGTTTGTTACTACGTTAGACTCCGGTGTCAATCCTAGCGGGTTGTCTATGTTAAACGTCTTTATTTTTTTATTTTTGGTTTTTTACCGTTACTAATGTGTACACGAGCTTATAATTTCTTAGTATAATTTAATCTTGCTCATAATTAACCTACCCTACATTAATAATTATTCATTTAAAGTTGTTTAGTTGCATACTTTGTTCAAATATTGTTTTCGTCTTGGGCACCTAAAACGACGCTTTTATAAAACTGTTTCAAATAAAAA
Source organism: Shargacucullia verbasci (assembly GCA_947562105.1). Lineage (NCBI taxonomy): Eukaryota > Metazoa > Arthropoda > Insecta > Lepidoptera > Noctuidae > Shargacucullia > Shargacucullia verbasci. The sequence goes on along the minus strand of OX387281.1, from coordinate 14,980,511 downwards.
TTTTTTGGTCACATTATTTATTTAGAAAGTAATATTGTACTTTACGGTCGTATAGTACACATTAGTAGCATTTTTTTTATGATTTTGCTTGTTTTTTTTTTCTTTGCAATTATTTTTATTTTTTCGTTAAAAAAACCAGACGTTCTTAAATTTAATTTTAATTGTAACAGAACGGAGAACGTGTTGTTTTTTTTTCTTTTACTTGTGTTGTGAGTAGAGCGTACTAAGTGCGTCACTTATCCTTCTGATTTTTTTAATAATTTTCATCATGCTTCCTATTAAGTTTCTGTCTCTTCAAAAGTCTGAGTTGGAGTATGAAGTTCGTATTAGAGGCGCGACTCCTGCACCTTCTGTGGAGGAGTTACGTAAACAAATCATAAAATTATCCCCTGATTTGCCCTCGGAATACATATTAGAGTCTCCACTCGATGTAAGACAGGACCTTAAGGGTTGTTTAGAAGTTTTAATGAAAATTCAATTAAATCTTGATGCTAATGATCCTAGCGTTGCTTCACTATTGCGAACACAGAATATGTTGAACCATTTACACAATCGTGTCGAGAGGATAACGCGTAGTGACGACATTAAAAAAGAATATGACGACATTGTCAGCGGTTTTAAATATTATCGCACAAACTTGCTACTTTGCTAGCCAAAAAACCTTCTGCTAGTACTTCTTTTAATGTGGCTAGTGCTAATTCTGTCAGAGAATCAGCATCTACTGTGCCGGAACTACAGAATATGGTTTCTGTGTCATGCGATCGTACCTCATCCGATTTAAGTAAATTAAAATTTACTGGTAAAACTTGTGTTCGCTCTTTTATAAAACGTGTTGATGAATTTATACTGGCAAGAAATATTCCACAACAAAAGGTTTTGAGTTTTGCATCTGAAATTTTTCAGGACGATGCCCTTCACTGGTATCGTGCGGTAAAGGACAAAGTCAGTTCTTGGCCTGAGTTGGCGCGTTTATTAAAAGAGGACTTTAGTCAAACTGACTACGATTATAGACTTATTTCCGAAATTCGTGCTCGTACTCAAGGAGAACGTGAGAACATAACAATTTATCTTGCGGTTATGAATGGAACGTTCTCGCGTCTATCCACTCCTCTTTCTGAAGTGGATCAATTAGAAATTCTCCTGCATAACATTAGACCGTGCTATGCTAGTACGTTAGCAGCTGCTCCTCAGATCTCGACCATAGACACTTTGCGTTCTTTATGTCGTAACTACGAGACGTTTCAAACTCGACTTTCACAATTTCAAGAGCCTCCTATGGTTACTTCCGGTACGCTGGCTCCTGAATTTGCGTACTCTAAGGATGTCAATAAACCTATAAATAAGGCTAATATTAGTTACAATAAATATAATAATAATAGTTTTAATAATAATTACAATAATAACAATCACAATAGGAATAATAATTTTAGTAATAACAATAAATATGTACATGCAATAGAAGTGGCTAAAAAGGAACCTTACTGTCCTAGGTGTCGTAATAACACCCATCACATTCGTCAATGCAAGGCTCCACGGGATATTGTTTGTTTTAAGTGTGGTAAGAAGGATGTAAAAACACCCGACTGTCCTAACTGTCGTAAATCTGGTACAAATTCAAAAAACTAATTAAGCAGAGTTGTAACAATTTTAGCAAGCAAGACTGGGATACTTGGCTTGATTTTATAAGAACATTTTCTTCTTCATACAAAGTTGCTACAATTCTGCTATCAAAACCACTAAACGATTCTAGGCCTTACGTCAATATTAAAATCAATAACATTGATGCTGTTGGATTACTTGATTCTGGAGCTGCAGTTTCTATTCTAGGAAATAATTCTCATTTACTACTAACAGACTGCACTTTAAACCAGGAGGACAGCACTAAAATTATAGCTGCTGGCGGTCAATCATTAAAAACCGTAGGTTTCATGTATTTACCCGTTACATTTGAGGGCCAGTTTCACATTATTAAGGCGTACGTAGTTCCTGAAGTGGAAACATCAATTATATTAGGCGTAGATTTTTGGCGCGCTTTTCGAATTTGCCCTAATTATATAGGTAGCATCACGATGTCGAATGCCTCATTGGCGGAAATAATGGTTAATAGCGGTGAACCATTTATCAACTCTTACGATAACTTGTTGGCGTCACAGAAAGCGATAGCTGATAATGTCATTGCGCAGTTTCGGTCTATTTCTACTGAAGAAAAGGGTCTAGGTAGAACAAATTTAATATGCCATCGCATTGACACTGGTGACGCACAACCTATAAGACAGCGTTATTACAGGATGTCTCCCGAAAGGCAACGCATTTTAATTGAGCAGGTGGACGAATTGCTGTCACTTGACGTTGTCGAACCTTGCGAAAGCGCTTGGTCTTCTCCCGTGCTCATTGTCAACAAAAAGAACGGGCAACCAAGGTTCTGCTTAGACAGTAGGAAGTTGAACGCAGTGACTAAGCGCGATGCTTATAATTTACCATATGTTTCAGAGATATTGGATAATCTTCGCGATGCTAAAGTACCTGAGCAGTATTGATTTGTCCAAAGCATTTTGGCAACTGCCTATAGCGCCAGAAGACCGCGATAAAACCGTATTTTACGTTCCGGGCCGTGGCACTTTTCGTTTTAAAACCACTCCGTTTGGGTTGACGAAAGCCCCCGCAACGCAACAACGTCTTGTTGATTTATTGTTTAGCGACATGGAGTCTAAGACCTTCGCTTATTTAGATGACGTCATCGTTATAAGCTCTAGCTTTGATGAGCATGTTTCTCGATTGTTGCGAGTTTTGGATAAATTGAGACAGGCAAATTAGACCGTGAACTTCGAAAAGTGTAAGTTCTTTCGTAGCAAACTTAAGTATCTGGGATACGTGGTAGATTCCCGTGGTTTACGCACCGACCCAGACAAGGTGGAAGCCATTATTAACTTTCCTACCCCTACCAATAGAAAGGAGTTGAAACGCTTTCTCGGCACTGCTACGTGGTACCGACGTTTTGTTCCTAACTTTAGCACAGTGGCTGGTCCACTCAATAAACTCACTGTGTTCAACCTTTGAACATGCACGCAGCGTAACTCGCTGCTACAACACCGCATCAGCATTAAGACCTGACCTACTGAGGTCTCTGCTTCATCGGCACTTCACACCATCAACACACATATAAACACCTATGAATGTGTATAGCTAATAAGATTTGTATATAATGTTGTAATTAAGACAAAATAAACCAGTCATCAAGCAAGAGTCGAGTCTGACTTATCTCCTGTACCTACGTCATTCCCCTCACTGTGGCCAAGACACCTTTAGCCGTCAGTACGATCGATCCTGTGAGCCTGTGGGATCGGCAGTGAGAAATCCAACTCCTGTGTACATTGCACCTCGTACACTTACCTTTGTTTCCTACCCCTTCTGGTCTGTTACCGTAGGTCGCTGGTAACAGGCTTCCTATCCACACAACAGTACTTGTACGTTGTGTTATGGTTTGTATAATAGGGCTAGGGCATTAGGGTTGATAGGGTTAATTAGACAAGTAGGTATTCAATTATAAGAGCTAGGTTATAGGCAGTAGATATTTAGGTAACTTAGGTGGTAACTGCCTATGTCTAGTCACTCTGTGCGCGTACGGAGCAGCAGTTGTACTTATTAAACGATTAGCAGTTCCCTATGCGAACATTTTGATCCTTCGAGCCTAAAATTGTTAGATCCCCACTTATCCCCGTAGGTAACTATTGACTGACATAATCTTTGACATACCTCAATCTTGCGTACTCAACTAGCGCTTGTTTTGTTGTATGTTGAAGTAGTGACTCACGTATATTATTGACACGATAGCGGATCGGAAACCGGCTTCCCACCAGCGGGTCTCACCGGTAATTTTGAGAAGTCGCAATTATCGTGTCAATTTGGTGTCATCTGTTGAATTTTCTTAGGGAATAGGAATAGGGACAGTTAGGAAAACATGGATATACAAGAAATAAATGAAACTATAAGGAGTCAAGAAGCGGATTACAACGAACTTAGACAAATTTTAACCAACATCAGGAAAGACTCACCATCAAGAAAAACCATAAGATACATCACGGAAAGGTGTGTTATGTGTTTAGTATTGCATACTTATTTAAATTAATTATGGTTCCGGTTCGAATAGCTTATAAGATAATGAATGATGACATGTAACTGATTTTATAATATTTTTAAATTTCTATATTACATTTATTTGTTATTGTATGCCTCAGAGGCGGGACATAGCTGATCATTGTATCCAAATAAAAAAACATCTGTATTCTGTACCTACCTATGATCCACAATAAAGAATATGAATATGAATATGAATATATGAAAGGAGAACTCGACTCACAGAAATTTTTACCAGAACAACCCAAAACCATACCAAACTAGAAAACCAAGATGTATTGTCTAGTCACAAATACATCACTACCAATTATTATGACTCAATCCAACAACTATATTCGCAAGCAATGGAATATCTACTGAAGTGTGAAGGAAGATTACAATTAGTAAATCAACTATATGAACCAAAAGAGATTGAAACCCAAGAAGATGACGTCACTAATTCGCCCAAAATATTTATCCAACTATTTCGAATAAATCAACTGCAGAAAAAACTACAGTCAGCAATTCAGTCCGTTACACATAACAAATCAATATGGTACTTAGAAACTTTATTATCTACGTTGCAAAAACAATGGTAAGAAATTGAAGAAACACATTTACTTATATTGATGGAAGATAGTACATTAGATCACAGCTATTTGCTGGAAAATATGTTTGAGAAAACACAAACGGAGTTTGAAAATGTAATGGAGCAAATGTCAACAAAAATAAGTCAAAAACCATCAAACTATAATCAAAAATCAACAGTTAAATTACCAAAAATAACCATTCCGACATTTACGGGCAGTTATGAGTCATGGAATTCCTTTTATGATTTATTCATCAAAATAATCCATGAAGACAAATCTTTAAGTGACACAGAAAAAATGCAATATTTGAAAACGAATATTCGAGGCGACGCCGCAAAGCTGATAAAGCACTTATCTGTTTGCGATGTCAATTACTCAACTGCATGGAATTTATTGACAAAGCGTTATAAAAATGAGAGAATAATTGTTACCAAACACATTGACAATATTTTAAATATACCAAGAATTAAAAAAGGGACTGCTTCAAGCTTGAGAAATCTGCATGACACAATTAATGAGAACCTCGAGGCTCTAAAAAGTCAAGATATTAACATCTCTACATGGGATCCTATATTAACAAGGTTACTCAGTAGAGTATGGGACTCAGAAACTGATGAAAAGTACGAACATCAACTTGAAGAACCCAACAAAATGCAACAATTTTCAGACCAGATGCGTTTTCTAGAAAAAAGATTTCATCATCATCATCATCATCATCAGCCAAAAGACGTCCACTGCTGAACGAAGGCCTCCCTCAAGGGGGGGTTTGCCATAATCCCCACGCTTGGCAGGCGGCTTGGGGATCGCAGTGGCTCACCGATTAGTGAGAGGACGCTGCTGCCCGTCCTCCGGTGTCTGGCCGCAGTTTTAAGACGTACCCGGGAAAAAAGATTTAAGTGCCTGGAAACTAGTACAATGTCCAAAGAGGAAATATTTAGTAATAAACCATGACATGAATCATCATTATTTACAAACAAACAGATGGATAATCGTTTGTGCTGGTTTTGTAATAATAACGAACATAACATATACCAATGTCCTAGTTTTAAAGCAATGTCGGTGCAAGAGCGCAATAAGTCAGTCAGCGAAAAACGTATATGTAAAAATTGCCTGACTCACGAAATAACAATAAAGTGTCATAGTAAGAAAACATGTGGCTATTGTGGGAAGGGAGGTCATCATTCTTATTTACACTATGACAAGAAAAATATCCCGCAGTTAGAGGGCCCGAGAAATACCAATTTATCAACACCATCCTCAGGTAAAACTGTAAAAAAAACCGTATCCAATGTTTCTACGGCAAATCGAACCGATACACCGAAAACCACGTTACTCGCGACAGCCCTAATCAAAGCAAATTCATTAGATGGAACACCGCACATTTTAAGGGTTTTATGCGATCAAGGATCAGAAGCGTCATTTTGCACGGAAGAAGTAGCGCAACTATTAGCATACCCACGTAGCAGAATACAAGCTGAAATAATAGGGATTGCTGACGAAAGGCCTAAAAAATCAAACAATGCAATTGATGTTATATTACAACCAAGATTTCCGAGCGAATATAAGTTACCAGTCACTCTTATAATATTACCAAAATTAACTGGATCATTACCAGTAAAAAATATACCAGAACTACAGGTAGATGTTTTAAAAAATAAACTGATTGCCGATCCTACATACTATAAAAGAGGACCCATAGATATAATATTAGGGGCCCAAGAATATAGTAACCTAATACTAAATGGATTACACAAGATACAAGACGGAATTATCGCTCAAGACACCGAGTTTGGGTGGATTCTATCCGGAATTTGCTGTGATAATACTAATACTAACACAATAAAAGTTATCAGTATGATAACACGTACCTCAGAAGTACAAAATTTAACCAGGTTTTGGGAATTAGAAGAAGTTCCAGAACAATACCAATTATCCCATGAAGATCAGATTTGTGAAAACTATTATAATGAAACTACTATCAGAAATCAGGATGGAACGTACACTGTCAGACTACCACTGAAGAATCCCGACGTGGAATTCGGGAATTCTCGTCAAAAAGCGGTTGCAAGACTTTTACAACTAGAACGGAAGTTTGTGAAAGATGTAAACCTACAACAAAAATACCAAGCATTCCTTAATGAGTACCTAGAAATGGGCCATATGAGGAAAGTTTCTAAAACAAACTACTACCAAGGAAAATACTATATTCCTCATCAAAATATATACCGTAAGAGATATGGAAGATAAACTTAGAGCAACCCTAAAGGAACTTGACATTTCAAGATCCTTGTGCAATAAATTGCTTCAGGAACGGGATGACAGTGAGGTTGAAGTAAAAAACATTGTTGATAAAAACACCTCCCTCAAGAAAAACCTAGCTGAGCTGCACATCCAACATATGGACTTACTTGAACAACATAAACATCTACAACAAACAGTTTCATCTTATCATCAGTGCACTGAAACACATGAACTGACCTTGAAACGTGTAACTGAGCTGGAACTAGAACTAAAGGAGGCACACAAGGCTATATCAAAGTTTGAGTCAGTCATAGCCCGAGAACAGACCAATAACACCCAGAGTCTGTTCAATACATTGGTAACCAGTAAGTCCAAACCTGTGTGTGAGCCAGCTGTTCCAATTGTCTTAACTAGTGACGATACAATTACACACTGTCCTGTGTTATTAAGCAATAAGATTAGGAAATACATTAAGATTAAAAATCTTATTAAAAGATCCCGGATAGCTCTCAAAAAATTAAATCTATTTAAATCCAATATTTACCTCAGACGTGAACGCATTAATCTTGTTAATCAATTAAATAATTGTCACCACAAACTAGAGCACAGTAGGAACATTTATGAAATGGACATTGGTCGGTTGCAGGACGAGCTACTCTGTAAGGAAAACTTGTTAAGAGAAATTTTTAACAAATATGAAGCCTCACAAAACTTACTCAGTGAGCGCATGTTGGAGGCCAGTGAGCTGATGGACTTAGTGAACTACAACTCTGAGAGATTTGAGTCTTTAACAAATAATCTCTCTTGCATTAGTCACTCTGCTCGAACTCCTGAACCTCAATAACCTAGAACACCATTATCAGAGGTGGTTCAACCCCACTCCGTTCCATCTCCTGACCCCCAGTTTATCATACTCTCACGATCACCGGAGGCAGCTCGACCTGTAAGTGGCTGTGTCAAGAACATGAGCAACCAATCTGTAGTGTTCACAGATGGAATAGGTGTAGGAATAGGATCTATTCTTCAAAATTCTCTGAGTCACAAGGTTACAAACTTTTGTTATCGTAACTTGCATTACAATCATATTGTTAATAAAATTGTCAGTAATACACACCTTGATGACCAAACTACTGTTATATTGTTGATAGGTAATAGTATTGGACTATTAAAAAGGGACATTATATGTGGTATTAACACCATATTAAAATTAAATATAGGCAGACTAATGTTATGTGCTCTACCCTATTCAAACATGTTATCAGATGAAGAGAATAACAATATCCATAACTTAAATAGTTTAATGTATATGTTGACATGTCGTCATAATGACAAACTATTGTTTTTTGATACTAATAAGTTTGTTAATGGTTTTATACTTACTCAAGATGCCTTATTTCTTCCTAAGAAATCCAAACATCTGATTTCTACTCTAATAGCGTATAATATTAACTCTATTATAGATCATATATCGCAGACTAGGATAGGTAATGAGTCAGTATTGCTAAGTTGTACCACTAAGAATTCTATGATAGATTGTTTAAACTTTTAGAGCCGACAATAGAGAAGCATTATGATGACATTCTTCTTTATCATCAAAATATTAATCGCTTCTCTAGCAAAACTTTGGATATTGAATTGTTAGTTGATAGGTATCATATGGATATATTATGTTTCTGTGAGACATGGTTAAAACCTGATAAAATGAAGTTTCATGTAGATAACTTTTCAGTTGCCAGTGCGTTCAACAGATTATCAGCGGAAGGTGGTGGTACTTTGATTTTGTGTAACAGTCGTTTTAAACATAAGGAAAGAAGGGACATCACTTCTTGCTCTGTTGATCGTTTGTGTGAGGTAGCATGTGCGGAGATTGAAAACCATACTATTCTGTGAGTGTATAGACCCCCCGCATCAAATTTTTCCTCGTTTTTAATTATAATGGAAGAAATACTTAGTAAACTTTTTAAAAATAATAAATTTATTTTTGTTTGTGGTGACTTGAATATTGACCTTTTAGCCAATTCGCCAGAAAAATGTAAAGTCTTGTCATTATTTAAATCTTTTAATCTAGATCATGTATTTAATGAAGCCACTAGAATCACTGCCTCTTCAGCTTCATGCATAGACAATGTTTTCACAAATTGCATGATAAAAGGGTCCTCATTGATTAGCGGTATCAGATCGGATCATTTGGGTCAACTAATTAAGTTCGAATCAAGGAATGATAAGAAAAATATAAATAATATCATTGAATTTAGACCTATAACTAAACATAAGTTGCAGACGTTAAACAAAAATGTTGAAATCAAAGTTTTTACTTCTTCATATAATTCAAGAGACCCCAACAGAAATTACTCCACTCTATTCTCAACAATATGCCAAGAATTTAATAAGACATGTCCAATTAAGAAGATCAAGATTACTAATAAATCAAAATTTAATGAATGGGCTACTAAAGGCATTAGGAAAAGTAGGGATCATTTATACGATTTATACTATCAAAAATCATTCACCTCTGATCAAGCATTCCATAAATATGTTAGGAATTATTCCAAATTATTCAAGGTAGTTTGTACTATTGCTAAATCTAAGTTAATAACTAATAAAATAGGTAATTCTAGTAATAAAATTAAGGCTGTATGGCAGGTAATAAATACAGAAACTGGGAATGTCAAGCAGCGGGATACCGACTTGTCTCTAAAAACACATGATGGTTTTAAAACTAATAAGTTAGAAGTCGCAAACATACTAGGAAACTATTTCACAAATATCCCTATAGAGTTAACAAAAACTCTTGCCTCATCCTATACTTTAGCTAAATCTCTACTTAAAGAGAATTTCTGCAAAGACGTGCCTAACTTTAAATTCAAGCCTATCTGTATAAGTACAATTAAAACAGCATTTAAAAGCCTAAATATCAAAAACACTGAAGACTTGTGGGGCATCTCTGTTAGAGTTATTGTAGATATTATTGATACTATTGCCCCCATACTTACACGCATATTCAACCAATGCATAGATAAGGGTACGTTTCCTGATTTGATGAAACATAGTAAGGTCATACCAATATTCAAATCAGGCTGTAAGAATAATCCCTCCAATTATAGACCAATCTCCGTTCTCCCCGCATTAAGTAAAATATTTGAAAAAATTTTGCTTGATCAAATGCTTTCACATTTTAATTCCAATGGATTATTACATACTCGTCAGTTCGGCTTCACCAAGGGTAGGTCTACTACTGACGTAGGAGTGAAATTAATCACTCATATTTTGGAATCCTGGGAGAGCTCACAGGATGCAATTGGCGTCTTTTGTGATCTCTCTAAGGCTTTTGACTGCGTCGACCACTTTATACTAATCCGCAAATTAAACTATTACGGAATTCGTGAACGAGCTGCCGATCTTGTTCTATCCTACCTATCACAAAGACAGCAAAAAATATGTGTAAATGGTGTCTTATCTAAAGGGTCTCTGGTGAAAATGGGCGTACCACAAGGCTTAATTCTTGGCCCTTTCCTGTTCTTGGCTTATATTAATGATCTTCCATATATGATGAGCGGAATATCTGATATTGTTTTGTTTGCGGATGATACTTCCCTCATTTTTAAAATAAGTAGAAAAGATAGCGAAGTAATACATATTAACAATAGCTTAAATATCCTTTCTAAATGGTTCGCAGCAAATAATTTATTACTAAACGCTACTAAAACAAAATGTCTCAAGTTCTCCTTGCCAAATGTACCCCAAGTAAGCATAAACATAATGCTTGATGGCAATAATCTTGATTTAATAAACGAAACAGTGTTCTTAGGTATTACAATAGATTCGAAGCTGCAGTGGGGTCCGCACATCACAGCTCTATCTAAGAGACTAAGTTCCGCGGCTTTTGCAGTCAGAAAAATTAGACAATTAACAGATATAGCTACTGCCCGAATGGTATATTACGCATACTTTCATAGCATTATGTCTTATGGCATTCTGTTTTGGGGATCAGCGGCGGATGTAGAATCAATTTTTGTATTACAGAAGAGGGCGATCCGTGCGATCTATAACATGGGCCCACGCGAGTCTTTACGGGATTTTTTTAAAGAAATCGATATTTTAACACTACCGTCTCTCTACATTCTAGAAAATATAATGTTCGTTCGGAAGAACCTTCACATGTTTAGTATCAATAGCGACGTTCACAACATTAATACTAGAAATAAACACAAAATAGTGGTGCCAAAATTTAGATTGACTGAAACAAATAAATCATTTTTAGGACACGGTGTACGCTTCTATAACAAGCTACCGAAAACTGTAACCGATCTTCCCGGTAAGAAATTTAAAATCCACGTTAAATCTGTTCTCACAAAGAAAGCATATTATAGGATCAAAGACTATGTTGACGATAGAGACGTGTGGCGTTGAATATCTTCTGCACATGTGGCTTCCCTGGTTATCCATTGTATCTACTAATTCTATTTTATATTAGATTCACTTTACATATCTGGACATTCTTGATGTTTCAATATTTTGTATTCTTTTTTGTATTTTTTTATTTCTGTTTTATCCGCTTTGATCTGTTTATCCCGTTTTTAGTTTATATTCGAAACAATTGTTTAACTCATGTTGTATTGCCTCATTGTGTAAGTAGCATTCTATTAAGTTTGTATTTTTTCTTATATAATGCATGTTAATTTAAGATTTTAATTGTAAATTAACTTTTTGTTTTTGAAAAGAGTATCCATGGAGTTTCTTGCCGGTCTCTTCTCCATAGGACCTACCCCCTTTGGAACCGTGCGCCTAGAGTCTCGACTTTTTAAAAGTGCCTGAAAAGGCCTACTTGAAATAAAAAACTTTGACTTTGACTTTTGACTTGACAACCAGTAATCAAAGAGGATTCACTGTCTACCAAATTAAGAGTGGTCTTCGATGCTTCCAGCAAATCTAGTTCCAATATAAGTCTAAATCAAAATATGCGTACAGGCCCAAAACTGCAACAAGATTTAGCAATTATATTACTACGTTGGCGTAAACACAGAATTGTATTTATGGCGGATATTGAGAAAATGTACCGATTCATAAAAATAAACAAGGGTGATTTACCATGCCAAAGAATATTATGGAGAAAATCTCCAAAACATACCATAGATGAATACGAGTTGACCACTGTGACATACGGAACCACGTCAGCACCGTACTTAGCTATCAAAACACTACAACAATTGGCTATGGATGAGAAAGCGAATTTTCCCTTAGCCAGTCAAAGAACTTTACAAGATTTCTACGTGGACGATGTGCTGTCAGGAGACACCAGCATTGAGTCAGCAAAAAAGTTACAACAGGAATTAATTCATATGTTAAAAACAGGAGGATTTAATCTGAGAAAATGGTCCGCTAATAACGTCGAGTTACTAGAAAACATTCCTAATGAAAACAAAGAAAACCAACTGATGAAAATACCGTTAGATGAAACTAGGAAATCATTGGGGGTATTATGGTCACCACAAAAAGACTGTTTTTGCTTTGAGATCACGTTCAACCAAAAAGCAGAACCGACAAAACGGTTTATCTTATCAGAAATAGCAAAAATTTTTGATCCTCTGGGTTGGTTAGCACCTATTGTCATAAATATGAAATTATTAATCCAAGAACTATGGACGAATGATACCGAATGGGACCAACCTGTAAACGAAGGTATCAAATTACAATGGACTGAGCTACAGAACGAATTAAAATCAATTGAGAACATTTTTATTCCAAGATGGTGTAACTGGTCACCTGATGTGAGAATTGAGTTGCACGGATTTAGTGATGCATCAGAAAAAGCGTATGGAGCAGTAATATATTGTCGGATTCATAAGAATAATGACACATACAACGTTACACTACTACAAGCGAAATCCAAGGTAGCGCCGAAAAAACACAAAATAACGTTACCGAAACTAGAATTATGTGCAGCATTGACACAATTAATGTCAAAAGTAATCAATGGAATGGAAATTAAAATCGAAAATATTTATTGTTGGACAGATTCAATGTTATATTGTCAGATCAAAATTACTCTCGGTTGGATTAAAGGTGAAGCAGATCGATGGAAAACTTTCGTAGCGAATAGAGTGACCGAAATAAATAAAGTACTACCACAAGCAAAATGGAACTATGTAAATACATCGCATAATCCAGCTGACATAATCACAAGAGGAATTGCGCCTGGAAAACTACAAAACTTACAACTTTGGTGGAATGGCCCGGAATGGTTGAAAAATAACTGTGTTCCTCAAACAAAAACTATACCAGAAATATGTGACGAAATAAAACGTTGCTATTACATAAGTAATAATCCTCGACCACAGTACGAAATATGGCATAGATTTTCAAGTTTTCAACGAATGGTTCGAGTGTTATCATATTGCTACAGATTCATAAATAAATCAAGAAACACAGAACCCTTAAGTTGCACGGAAGTTAACAACACAACTAAGAAGGTGATGTTGCTAGTTCAAAATTACGTATTTCAAGAGGAGTACCAAATTATTAATAGTGGATTGTCATTGAAAAAAGGAAGCAAGTTGTCATGTTTAGATCCATTTATTGATAGTGATGGAATACTACGAGTGGGAGGAAGACTGAAGAATTCTAATCTCCCGTATGAGCAAAAACACCCAATTTTGTTACCTCATAACCATAATAATAATAATAATAATAATATTTATTTGCATAAAACATGGTATACATGGTGTTACAATAATTACAATAGAGCTTACATGTTTTGCCAGAATTGTACTTAGCATGCAAATTTTCCACTTATCACTAACATGAAAATTTATTGTCCATAAATTCTTTAAGACTATAAAAATTACTAGTATTCAACCAATCAAACAATTTATTCTTAAATAATCTAGAGTTTAAGTTTTTTATGTTACTCGGTATCTTATTATATATACGAACACAATTACATAAGCAGCTTTTATTATATTTAGTAAGCTTGGGAAGATCATGTAGAACGAGTCTCTGTGGGTCACGCCGGTTCCGAGGATTAATATCATTGGCAGACCTAAATAAAGCTTTATGTTTATTAACGAACATGCATATTTCATAAACATAGAGGGACGGCAACGGTAACAATCCTAGTTTTTTAAATATGGGTTGACACGATTCCTCCGGTCGCAACCCGTACATTGCCCTAATGCACTTTTTTTGAGCAACAAATGCTCGGTTTATATCTGTGCCGTTACCCCATATTATAAGCCCGTAGCGTAGTAGCGATTCCACATATGCATGATAGGTCATGATAGCTGTTTTTAAGTTTGTTACATTTTTGATTTGTTTAAGAGCATATACAAATTTATTTATTCTCTTTGAAACATTATCTACATGCTCTTTCCAGTTTAAATTCTCATCAATAATTACACCTAGAAATTTTGTTTGTGTTACTTCTTTAATTTTTGATATGTTTAATTTAATATTATATTTAGGATTATTACATTTATTGAAATTGATATATACGGATTTATTAAAATTTATTTTTAAATTATTTATGTCAAGCCATTGTATTAATTTATCTATAGTGTTATTAATTTCGGTTTCATGATTAATTATGAAATTGTTACATTTTTCTGTCGCTATAATGATAGTAATGTCATCAGCAAATAATATACATTGGTGTTTGGTTATATTAATAATATCATTTATGTACAGCAAGAACAGGATAGGGCCCAGTACACTTCCTTGTGGAACACCACATTTATTGTGCTTGTATTCTGATGAGCAAGGCACCATATCCTGATTGTCATCTATTTTATCAATAATGACTCGTTGTTGTCTGTTACTAAGATATGATGCTATCCACTGAAGTGTAGGACCCCTGATGCCGACTAATTCAAGTTTTTCAAGTAATAGGTCGTGGGAAACTAAATCGAAGGCTTTTGAGACATCAAAAAATAGCCCAGTGGTCAAATTATTATTATTGATGTTAGTAACTACAGCCTTTACCAGAGAAAATACTGCCAATGTAGTAGACTTGTTTTTTTGAAAGCCATATTGTTCTTTGCTAATTATATGAAATTTATCGCAGTAGTCAATTAGTCTTTTATACATACATCTTTCATATATTTTAGAAAATATGGGTATTAACGTTATGGGACGATAGTTATTAATGTCAGATTTTTCTCCTTTTTTATATAAAGGCTTGACAATTGAGTATTTCAAGGCATCAGGAAAAGTTCCCGATGCAAATGATATATTAATTAAATGTGTCAGAACAGCAGTTAATTCGTTGGTACACTCTTTAATAATTTTGGTGTTGATTTCATCATAGCCTACAGAATTGGAATTAGTTAATAATATTATTTCTCGTCTAACCTCGCTTTCTTCCATAGGTTTTAGAAACATCGAGTTAACGGGTGTACTAATACGGGATTTTTTAATGCTTTTCTGAGTACTCGTATGTGACAAGTTAATATAATTATCATTAAAGGCAGTGGCAATTTCAATAGGATTTGTTAGTGTTGTGTTGTTAACTATGATTTTCTCCATGTTTCCTATGCAATTTGTATCGTGCATTTCACTTTTGATTACTGCCCATGTGGCCCTACATTTGTTTTCGTTCTTGTTGATATATTAATGTTTGCATATTTTTTAGAATTTATTATACATTTTTTAAGAATATTGGAATATGTCATATATTTAATTTTATTATTTGCATTTTTATTTTTATAGTATTTATATCTTAGTATACGTTTTTTTTGACAACTTTTTTTTAAGCCTTTGCTTATCCAATTTTGTTTATTTTTATTTTTGTTATTTATTTTTACTTTTACTTTTGGGAAGCAAAGATTGTAGAATAAGCAGAGCAGTTCATGAAACTCACTGAATATATATGCATCATTTTTTATGTATATGTGTGACCAAGATATATTATTTAAACATTCCTTGAACTTGCGGATATTGTCCAAATTATAATCTCTTTTATATATATAGTAAGATGTACATTTATGCATCTTTTCATTTATAGGAAAGCTCAACATTTGGGCTGTGTCATGGTCAGAGAGATAAAGTGGCATAACTGACGTGGTAGCATTTGGAATATTGCTTAGAATATGGTCTATGCAAGATGACTTGCGCGTAGGCACATCAATGTGAATTTTCATATTATAGTTGTAGGATATGTCTTGTAGGTGATTAGTAACGTTACCTTTTTTCAACGTGTTTATATTAAAATCACCCGTTATTACGATACGACATTTGGATTTGTATTTATTAGTTGAGTGGTTCAAAAGATTATTTAATTTACATAAGAACTGAGTGGGATCAGAGTTTGGAGTTCTGTAGAGGCAAATAACTAGCAATTTATACCACTCGAGCTCTATGCCACAAGCTTCAAATGTATTTTGGGTAGCATAATTTTTTATATATGGTAAATCTTTGAAAGGAATGCCTTTTTTTACTAGGATACAGGTTCCTCCTCTTTGCTTTTCTCTACAAAAATGTGAAGCTAATTGATAGTTATATATTTTGATATAGCTCTCATAGCCTTTTTTTACAAAAGTTTCCGACAGGCAAATTACGTCAGGCTCTTTTTGTGCCACTCGTAACTCCTGAATTGTTATTTCTAATAGTTCTCGTTTTGGTAAAATACTAGCAATATTTTGGTGTAGAATATTAAACATACGGACTTTAGGCACGAAAAATATCACTTTTCCTTTTTAATACAGGGAAGTAATAAGGTATTGTACCTTTGTTTACATTCCCGATAGATACTGCTGGGTTTACTGCTTTTTTATTTTTATCACAATTTTGTTTTTTAAAATAGAAGGGAATTGTTCCCTTTTTAGGCTTATTGTTACTAATGCTTAGATTGCTGCTTGCTTGCTTACGCATTACAAAGTTCCTAATATTCATGGGGTACAAGTAGTTTTCATCGTAGTCGTTAGAATCTATTACATAATTTATAGACTTACAAACCTCTGATAACTTAAGATATCCTATATCAAGATAGTGACATTTTTTAAAAAAATTACATAAGTTTTCTATGCCATAATTCAATTTTGACACATTTAAGTAGTGACTATTACTAACATTTAGTACAATTATCCTATTGTTGTAAAATGTGTCCAATAAACCTTCTAATTGTGACAGAACTTGCCTTAAGTTATAATCATTTTCCCCCACACATATCACTAGTTTGTCATTAGGATTTAAAGTTGTTTTTATGCAGTTCTGAATTATGTCATGACATTTCGCATTCGGCTTTGTTTCCGCAAAGACTCCGTATTTTTCGTACTTGGTGTTGGTTCTTGACTGCAATAAGGCTGAGGCCAAGCCGACACATTGTTGGGTACCGAATATAAATATTCTTCTTTCGGGTTTGTGTTCAGGTTTTCGTTCTTTGATAGTATTGGTGCAGGTATTGAGTGCAGGAGTCATCGTCAGGTTCGAGACCCCGCTTTTGCTTTGTAAGTACTGCGACAGTATTTCTATTTGTTTTGTTAGAGTTGAGATTTCAAGATTAGCTCTATCCAACTGCTGCTGCAGATTTTCTATATCTTTTTTCAGGGTTATTGTTTTATCTTCATAAAGACGTTCAACGTTTGAAGAATAAATAGGTGAAGAAGGGGTGGATGTTATGTAGTGTGCTAAGGAGTGCCTTTTATTTTTAATACTGCTACGAGAAATAGTGTCTGGCAATGAAGAAGACTGACATAATGATTTTAACATGTTAATTTCTACAGTTAACTTGTTTACTTGTCTTTGAAGATCGTTGTTTTCCAATATTGTTTTATCGAGCTCAAATTGCGCGGAATCGAGTTTGCCAGTTAATTGGGATATAGTATCTTTCATTTCTGACAAGGATACTAAGTCTGAAATCGGTTCTGATGATGTTCCATCCAAACTTTTTGACATTTTTGTACATGAACATCATCACATAACGTTGATCAAAATCAATGACGCTCATTTAACTACACTCCACGGAGGCAATAATTTGACCTTGGCATTCATACGACAAAAATACTGGATAATAGGAGGAAAACGTATTGTGAAAAGTTGTATAAGAAAATGCGTGAAATGTATTAGATACAAATCATCGACAGTGTCACAAAAAATGGGCGCTCTACCAAAAGCCAGAGTGACTGAATCATATCCTTTTAGTCACACAGGCGTAGATTACGCGGGTCCGATATCAGTCCGAGCAACGAAAGGAAGAGGACACAAATCCTATAAGGGCTATATTGCAGTATTTGTCTGCCTAGCCACAAAAGCGATACATCTAGAACTAGCAGGTGACCTTTCTACAGAAACATTCATTGCTGCACTGCGAAGATTTAGTGCACGCAGAGGCCCAGTGTCACATATGTACAGTGACAACGGGACCAATTTCGTAGGGACTGCCAATTACCTATACAAAGAAATGTTGGATATAACTCAGTCTAGTGAATTCCAAAATACTATGTCAAACATTGGAACACAGTGGCATTTTATTCCCCCATCATCTCCCCACTTTGGTGGAATCTGGGAAGCTGGAGTAAAATCAATGAAACATCATTTGCGCAGAGTTATTGGAGAGCAGACGTTTACCTACGAAGAACTAAACACATTTTTGCATCAAATTGAAGCATGCCTAAATTCAAGACCGCTATGCGCGTGATAGATTATTCCAATAATTTCAGTTTGTTTATTACACCGAATCACGTCAGTTTTCTTAATTGGACACAAATAAAGACATTCCTATGATAATTATAACCTTGTTTACATGTGATACACAACATTCAACAGTTCCTCATCAAAATCTCATCGATAATATTACGAAATAAAGTTATTTTATTGGTGTTTTGTGTATATGACATATTTAACTGTTATTTACAAAAGTAATGTGACTTATTTACTGATTATGTCATTGTATGACCAAGTATGTAATTGAACTAATTAATTTCAACATATTTATATATAATTTAATCATAGTTTTATGATAAAAATGAATATTAACAAATCTGTAATAGAATCGTACGACGTGACGTCATTTGTTTGCTATCGGTTATAAAAACCGCCGCTCCGCCGTACTCGACACAAAAACCCCGATCCCTCAAAATAGGCTTCTTCAATGCCAACGGCATTGCAGGTCAACGCGATGAGATTGCGTCGTTCCTCCGCGACCATCAAATCGACATCTTCCTCGTACAGGAAACCTTCCTTAAGCCTTCCCACCGCGATCCTCGAATCGCTAACTATCGTCTAGTTCGCAACGACAGGACCCGCGCCGCTAAAGGAGGTACCCTCATATATTATAAAAACTCCCTGTATTGCATACCTATGGACCCCCCACCCCTATCCCAAATAGAGGTTTCAATATGCCGGCTAGGCATGACCGGTCACCAGCCGATCAATATCGTATCGGCTTATATCCCTCCCTGCAACCATTATACTAATATCGAGCCGGACATCTGTTCCCTCATGAACCTAGGTGGTTCCGTTCTCCTAGCGGGCGACCTAAATGCCAAAAGTTCATCCTGGAACTGCCACAGTTCAAACCCTAGAGGTAAAAACCTAGAAGCTTTATGCACCAAATATAACTTCGATGTTATCGCCCCGATGAATCCCACCCACTACCCGGCTATTGTTAGCCATCGGCCCGACGTCCTCGACATAGCGCTGCTAAAGAACGTAAACCTCGGTATACGGTCTATAGAAACGCTACAAGAGCTAGATTCTGACCATAGACCGGTGACCCTAGAGCTAGGTCCCCGTGTAGGTTCCCCTGTTCCCGGTCTGCCCCCTCCAACCAAGACGGTAACGGATTGGAATAAACTCGAGCAACGCCTCAAGTCTACCTCATCCGCCCATCTTGACGTTATCCCCGATAGCATTGTGTCGGTTGCCGATACGATAGGTGCGATCGACTCCCTCACCAGTCACGTACAATCCGTAGTGAACGAATGTTCACGGCAAGTCCCCGCGATGGATGATCATCGCTGGAAATTGCCGGATGACGTGCGAGGACTGCTGACGGAGAAGAATGCAGCTATCCGTGCCTATGACGCTTTTCCCGACGTAGCTAACCGCGCCCGTATGCGTCGCTTGCAGCGTGCTGTAAAGTCTCGCATAGCGGAGATGCGGAAGGATCGTTGGGACAAGTTATTGAGCACTCTCGAACCCTCCCATCAAGCGTTCTGGCAACTGACCAAAAAGCTCAACTCCGATACAGTAGTATCCATGCCCCCTCTCAATCGTCCCAACCAAAGCCCCGCATTCGAGGACGACGAAAAGTCCGAATGTCTAGCCGACAGCTTGGAAGCCCAATGCTCCCCAAGCACTCTCCCAGTCGACCAGGCTCACCTCTTCAAGGTAGACGCCGAGGTCGAACGTAGATCCTCTCTCCCTCCCTACGAGGACCCTGACGATCCCCTCCCCCCGGTCACACCCGAAGAGGTTCTTACTCTCGTTAAGAAACTCAAACCCAAAAAAGCCCCTGGCTCTGACGGGATCACCAACAGAGTGATCAAACTATTCCCCGCCCCGCTCATCGTCTTAATGACTGCCATCTTCAATGCGGCTTTAAGCAACAATCTCTTTCCACAGTCATGGAAAGAAGCTACCGTTATCGGTATTCCGAAACCCGGCAAACCCAAGTCTGAGCCGTCCAGTTACAGACCCATAAGCCTCCTAAACGTCCTCGGGAAGATTTATGAGCGTCTGATCTATGTTCGTTTAATGGATTACGCCGAATCCAACAAACTCATTCCCGACGAGCAGTTTGGTTTTCGAGCCAGACACTGCTGCGTCCGTCAGGTTCACCGCATAGTAGAGCATATCAGTGCTGGTTTCCAAAAAGGCCTCAAGACAGGCGTTCTCTTCTTTGACGTGGCGAAAGCCTTCGACAAGGTCTGGCACAACGGCTTATTATATAAGCTGTATCAGCATAAAGTGCCCGACCGTCTCGTGCTCATCATCCGAGACTTCTTGTCGAACCGCAGTTTTCGCTACCGCATAGAGGGTGCACTCTCGTCCCCTCATCCGATCCGAGCCGGAGTCCCTCAGGGCTCAGTGCTCTCCCCGCTTCTCTTCACGCTGTACACAAGCGATATCCCGATCAGAGGCAAATGTCGATTAGCCTTATTCGCTGACGACACAGCCATCTTCTACTCCGGCATTAATCCGGACTGCATCTCCCGATCCCTCCAGACCGCAGCCAATGCCCTAGGGAAATGGTTCACGAACTGGAGGTTCGAAGTCAACCCGACTAAGAGCGCCGCCGTGCTCTTTTCGAGACGCGGCGTAGATCCTAGTCTCATAAGTCCCATCTCCATGTTTAGCCAACAGATCCCCTGGGAACTGACGGCCAAATATCTCGGTGTGACCCTCGACGACCGACTCAAATTCACCGAGCACATAAAGACGGTTCGCCACCGTGCCGCCTTTGCTCTCGGTCGCCTCCATTTCATCCTCAATGCGCGGAGTAAATTAGCACTCAAGTCCAAGGTGCGAATTTACACCACATGCATCCGCCCTATCATGACGTACGCTAGCGTCGTGTTTTCACACGTAAAGACGTCCAGACTCCATAGGTTGCAAATCCTTCAAAACCGTTTCTTGCGCAAAGCCACAGGCTCGCCCTGGTACGTTCGCAATAAACAGCTCCACGCTGACCTAAACCTCCCGACCATCAGATGTTTCATGAAGAAAGCGTCTAAACGCTTCTTCGACTCTGCTCCCTCGCACACAAACCCCTTAGTGGTATCTGCCGCCAATTACACCCCCTCCCGCATATCCAAAATTCGCCGTCCTAGGCACACTCTCACGTACCCAGACGACGATATCACCCTCCATCAGGAGGCGCTCCGATTGGTTAGGAAAACTACCAACACTACACACAACCGACCGTCGTACCGTCCTCGCCGGCGAGGCCCGTCGCGAAGACCCGTTCATTCTCCACCCCGACCCTTGCTCGAGCCAGCCTGCGCTGAGCCAGTAGTAATAAATCAAATGTCCCCAAATAATCACAATCAGATCCAGCAAGTCCTCTCTTGTATGCCCCCCAGCAACGCCCTAAGCCGAGGTTCGAGTCCCACTATGGGACACCCTTAGCAGTGTTGCTTAATATTATATAATTTGCTCGGCTGGAGGCCCTTCTGGTCTCGCCATTTGCCCGGTTAAGCAGTAAAAGCTCCCTGAGCTAACTGCGAGAGACAACTCAAAAAAAAAAAAAAAAAAAAAAAAGTACTCGACACAGTCGCTCCGGAGCAGTCGCACCGTACGGACCTAAGTTAAGTAACTCTATGTTATTTCCTAATATATTTTTTTTGATGTATGATTTATATATATATCTTAATAATTTGTTATCTATAATATTTCTAGTTCTATGCCTATAAATTAAATTGCTAGACTAATCTGCTTATTAAAAAGAATTATGTATACAGCTAATTCCTATCTTTAAATAAATAAATTCTTTGCCTCTATGTACGTTTATTATTTTTAGCAGTTCCAAATAAATTTATCTCACATCAGAAGTGGGATTCGAAACTTGTTTTATACATTTTAATTTACTTTTTGAAAAACGTCTGCAGATGGATCCTGCTATGTTAGAGAACCTTCTGAAAGCCATCCGTGATGCTGTAGCTGGTAATCGCAAGGAAGATGATGTGGTGTTGCCGCCGTTTGATCCGGAAAAGAACGACAACGGTGCCGAAAACTGGTGCAACAACATCGACACCGTAGCTAAGGACCGTGGATGGAGCGGCATAACTACTGTCAGCAAAGCTGGTAAGGCCCTTAAGGGCTCTGCTCTTTTATGGTTTGAAATCTGGGACCCAGATGAGGGTAGAACCTGGGAGAACTTTAAAACATGTATCAAAGATTTGTACCCCGAGAAAAAGAACCTGTTAGAAAAACTTTCAAAAGCCGTACTTTACACCTCGGACGTAGCAGAAACCTATTGTGAATACGCTAGGGAAAAGCTAAGATTATTACGTAATACTAAAGTCATGTTTTCTGAAGAACAGCTGGTCGAGCTTGTTTGTGGAGGTATATCGGATATTAATGTTAGGATGGCATCATTTAACAGTCGTGTTAACAGTACATCGGAACTGATATCTCTTTTTACAACCTATATTAAAAACCCTAGAAAACGCCCATCCGAAACTAGTAACGTACCTTCGACTATTAAGCGTCTTAAGCCTGAAAATCCAAACCCTTCCAAACCACCTACTTGTTTTTTGTGTAATAAAACTGGTCATGTTAGATCTCAGTGCTTTAAAAATAAAAACCAAAATATCCCAAATTCGGAAACGCCTAAGATTCAATGTTCTTACTGCAAAAAGGCTGGTCATGATGAGTCAATTTGCTTTTTCAAGAAAAGAGATGAAGCAAAAAATAATAACTCTAATAGTGTCATTGTTTAGTGTGTGTAGAGGGTAAAAGTCATTCAGGGCCAAAACAAGGCCTCCTTCACCCTATAGAAAAAAAGTATACCGTTTCACACGTTACATTTAGATTGTACAGGACCATTTAGTGTATCTTCCGAAGGTTATAAACATGTTTTAATAATGGTGGATGGTTTTACCAAATACTGTATACTCAAACCACTTAAGACGCTTAACGGTCAAGAATTAGTCTCAATCTTGCGAGAGAACTTAACTTTGTTCGGTACACCCACCATGATAATAACTGAAAGAGGCACAAATTTCACTTCTGATCACGTACGATCATTTCTTAGAGATATGCAAATAAATCACCATATGATAGCCACGGGTACTCCTAGAAGCAACGGCCAAGCTGAAAAATATGTTGGTACTATAATTAATATGTTAACCACTACTGTTAACGATTCTTCAGAATGGCCAAGCGTTTTGTGGAAAATACAATTGTCGCTGAATACTACGATACAAAAATCAACAGGTTTTGCACCAACAAGGTTATTAATTGGTTGCAACGGAAATATACCTCCAATACAGGCTCGACTAGATGAAATACAGGATAATGATTCAATTCAAAATATTGATGCTGAAGCTGATGGGGACTTAGCTAGGCAAAATCTTAGAGAGGCTGCAGAAAAGTATAAAAAACGTTTTGATAGTACTCGTAGAAATAATTTGGTTTTCAATATAGGTGATATAGTCTATGTAAATCAAAACCACAGAAGACACGACAAATTAAGCCCTAAATTCAAAGGCACTTATGAAATAATTGATATTTTAGAACATGATAGAATTTCTTTGAAGGGGCTTAACACATTAAGGAATCTTATTGTGGCAAAGGAAAAATTAAGGCTTTGGCCGGGAGAATGGGTCGAACAAAATTCTTCTTTTGAGGAGTCCCCATAGCTCCAGCATCATTAGCCGTGATAGATTATTATTTCTTTGTGATTTATATTATGTTGTTAAATGTTTTACTTTATGCAATTATTTAATTTTTCTTTTAATGAAGATTATTATTTCTTTGTTATTTATATTAATTGTCGTTTATGTTGTTAATTATTTTTACTTTATGCAATTTTCCTTTTAATGTTTTGTAAACTGATCATATTCATTGTTCATAATTTGTGTTCAATTAACATTGGATGTTTAAAATGATTAAATGATATAAATTTAACAAAACAGTTTATACATTACTGCTGGTCGGTCACTGCCCTGATATCAGTCTGAAATTCATTCGCAGCAGGTGATAGGACTGATATGTCAAGGCCAGAGGCTATTGTATGAACTGCTGGTCGGTCACTGCCCTGATATCAGTCTGAAATTCATTCGCAGCAGGTGATAGGACTGGTATGTCAAGGCCAGAGACTATTATATGAATTGCTGGTTGGTCGCTGCTCTGATATTAGTTTGAAATTCATGTGCAGAAAATGATAGAACTAATATGCCAGGGCCAGTTAGGTACTTCGAGAGCGAAGTACAGGTCAGTCTGGCCGTGATAGATTATTCCAATAATTTCAGTTTGTTTATTACACCGAATCACGTCAGTTTTCTTAATTGGACACAAATAAAGACATTCCTATGATAATTATAACCTTGTTTACATGTGATACACAACATTCAACAGTTCCTCATCAAAATCTCATCGATAATATTACGAAATAAAGTTATTTTATTGGTGTTTTGTGTATATGACATATTTAACTGTTATTTACAAAAGTAATGTGACTTATTTACTGATTATGTCATTGTATGACCAAGTATGTAATTGAACTAATTAATTTCAACATATTTATATATAATTTAATCATAGTTTTATGATAAAAATGAATATTAACAAATCTGTAATAGAATCGTACGACGTGACGTCATTTGTTTGCTATCGGTTATAAAAACCGCCGCTCCGCCGTACTCGACACAGTCGCTCCGGAGCAGTCGCACCGTACGGACCTAAGTTAAGTAACTCTATGTTATTTCCTAATATATTTTTTTGATGTATGATTTATATATATATATCTTAATAATTTGTTATCTATAATATTTCTAATGCTATGCCTATAAATTAAATTGCTAGACTAATCTGCTTATTAAAAAGAATTATGTATACAGCTAATTCCTATTATGGGGGAACGAGGTATGGTGTTCCTCCATTGAAAAGGGAGGATCCTCCGACCAGGCAAGGTGGTTAGCCTGGCGGGCCGAAGCCCGACAGTTGATGTCGGATATTCGTATATGTGTTGGAATCGTTGTAAACTTTTATAGTGCGATTCAGGGTTTGTTGTTGTATCTTCACTCCGATAGATGGCGCTTTACTTTTTGCCATGTTGCGAGTAGTAGTCGCTACACTATCTTTAAATAAATAAATTCTTTGCCTCTATGTACGTTTATTATTTTTAGCAGTTCCAAATAAATTTATCTCACACGCGCAAAGCAAAGATATTAACGACAACATCATATTAACACCGAGTCACTTTTTGATAGGACGAGAGGCAGTAGGAACACCAGATCCGCTATCAGACACCAATACCGATCTCCTAAACAAGTGGAAACATATTCAGAAAATGAAAAAAGATTTCTGGAATAGCTGGACTAAAGATTAATTACATCAATTACAGCAAAGATACAAGTGGAAAACCAACCAAGAAAACTTGGCCGTTGGTACCTTAGTTCTAGTGAAAGATGAGAAAATCAGTCCCAGTAAATGGCCACTTGCAAAAATAAAGAAAATACATCCAGGGAGCGATGACCTCACAAGAGTGGTAACCTTGCAAAAATCTTCAGGCTCAGAACAAAAACGATCTGTGCACAAATTAATTCCATTGCCTATTAAAACTAGCATATCTGATAATGAATCAACAACGAATAAGATACAATCAAACTCCACAACTGTAATAAAGCACCATAAGAATTGTAATAAAACTTCAAAATGGGTTCTAAGTTTGTTGACTATTTTACAAATAATTCATCCTACAACATCTACGTATTTCCTAAACAAAGTGCCACCAGGGTTCTATGTTGAACAAATAGGAACGGCATACGTTGATAGAGGAGTGTTCAGGATACAAACAAACGTTGAAAAAGACAACTTGATACAAGATTTCGAAAAAATAAAAACAGTCACCTCACGATTCAGTAATCTTTGTAGAAATGCAGAAACAATAATAGATCCCATACATTGCAATCAATTGTATCAACACTTACTGGAAGAAGAATCAAAATTTGAGAGAACTAAAGAATATTTAACAGAAATTAGTAAAACCAGGAAAAAAAGAGGAATATTAGGACAATTGCTGACATCAGTGTTTGGAGTCAACGATGATGTTTATCGAGATATAGACTCACTTAATTTAAATCAGCAAAAGCTAATCGAATCAGCTAATCGCCAAACCAAATTTATGATATCGACCATTTCACAAGTAAACAAAACTGAAGAAAAGATAAGAATAAAACTAGAAGGGTTTCAGTCAAAATTGAACCAAGTTATAGAATACATAGATAAAAACAACCGGTGGTTCACTTCAGTCGACCACAACAGTATAAATATACATATTTTGAGAACTTACCAACTAGCAGTTAATTTCATAGATGACATCAAAGAAATTTATAATGGATTATTAGAGATATACTTAAATAAAACAACAATATACAGTATATTGACGCCGAAGAATGTCAGTGATTTAATTGCAGTAGCGAACAAAAAATTACCATCGAATTTAAAAATTGTTTATCAACAATTACTAGATACAAGAATATTTCAAAACAACACTCATATTCAAGTGTACGCTTATTTCCCTATACAAGACGTAGCTAAGTACACGCTAATGTGCATTACAGCGATTCCTAAGAAAAATGTTGATAAGACATTTCAAAACATAGAAATAAATAAAGCTTATATTGGATTAGATTACAATAATGAATTATACTTTGAGTTAAATAACGAGGAATTGAAAGCTTGCATGAAAAGCTCAAATCATTTTATATGTTTTCCTGGGGCGGTGAAAAACATGCAATTAAGCGAAAATTGCATGATAGAACAACTTTTAAAAAATCAAACACATACGAAATGTCTCGCCAAAACATATCATATACCGAATAAAGCTATATGGAAACAACTATACATGCAAAACACATGGTTATTCATTGTGAGAGATCACATCACAATTTCCATAATTTGTGATGGACAAAGAGAGGAGTTAGAGCTTCGAGATGTTGGTGTAATACATATATCAGATAACTGTATCATCAAAACACCAACCAACATTTTAGCTGCTAAAAGAACCATATCAGTAGAGTTTGTAACATCCTATTCGAAACCATTAGAATTTTCCATAAGTACGTATGTTTCGAGCAATAGCAAATTGAATATTACCAAAGAGGAAGTAATAGATAGTTCACAAGACAATTTTCAACACTTAGTTGACAAAGAAAATACATTACAATCCGAGCTAGATGATACTATTTGGAAGCAGATTAGTTCTCACACATATATAACTAGTTTCGTATCATCAATCATAGTATTTGTTGTCATGTTGTTCATAATTTATTACGGTCCACAGATGATACGATGGAGTAAAGCCGTTGGCCAGCGCTACACCAGATCGTCAGGAGGAGTCAATCATCGAGACGAACCATCAGTATTTGCTGGTAAAAGACCGACCCAGGGGGTGTCAGCCGAACGAGTTGGGCAGCTACAACCAGTCATCACTATAGAACCTATCTATAGTCACCCAAACCGTCAGCCGAGACAGCAGAAAAGAAGAACAAAACGAGAGGCTCCTCACGCGCCACATACTGCACGAAATGAAAGCATTGCGCTATATCAACTGGAGTCCAGTTCCTGAGTGGCGCCAGAATGTTCAACCTTTGAACATGCACGCAGCGTAACTCGCTGCTACAACACCGCATCAGCATTAAGACCTGACCTACTGAGGTCTCTGCTTCATCAGCACTTCACACCATCAACACACATATAAACACCTATGAATGTGTATAGCTAATAAGATTTGTATATAATGTTGTAATTAAGACAAAATAAACCAGTCATCAAGCAAGAGTCGAGTCTGACTTATCTCCTGTACCTACGTCATTCCCCTCACTGTGGCCAAGACACCTTTAGCCGTCAGTACGATCGATCCTGTGAGCCTGTGGGATCGGCAGTGAGAAATCCAACTCCTGTGTACATTGCACCTCGTACACTTACCTTTGTTTCCTACCCCTTCTGGTCTGTTACCGTAGGTCGCTGGTAACAGGCTTCCTATCCACACAACAGTACTTGTACGTTGTGTTATGGTTTGTATAATAGGGCTAGGGCATTAGGGTTGATAGGGTTAATTAGACAAGTAGGTATTCAATTATAAGAGCTAGGTTATAGGCAGTAGATATTTAGGTAACTTAGGTGGTAACTGCCTATGTCTAGTCACTCTGTGCGCATACGGAGCAGCAGTTGTACTTATTAAACGATTAGCAGTTCCCTATGCGAACACACTGCTAACGGGAAAAAAGCTCCTTCTTTCAAATGGTCACCTGAAGCTGACGCAGCCTTTAATGCGTTGAAAGAATGTTTGGTTTCCGCTCCAGTTCTTTCTTGTCCGGACTATTCCAAACCATTCGAAGTGCACACCGACGCGAGTAGTTACGGTATTGGTGCTATGTTAACTCAGACTATCGACGGTAAAGAACATCCGATTGCCTACATGAGTAGATCTTTCACTAGCCCCGAGAAAAACTACAGCATAACTGAAATGGAGACCCTTGCTGTGTTAACTGCTCTCGAGCACTGGCGATGTTATCTTGAAAACGGTCAAACATTTACAGTGTACACTGACCACTCCGCGTTGAAATGGTTTCTTTCATTAGAAAATCCCACAGGACGATTAGCACGATGGGGGGTAAGGTTGTCCTCATTTAATTTTGTTATCAAACACCGACGTGGTGTCGACAACGTTATTCCCGATGCCTTGTCTAGAACTTTTCCCGTAAATGCAATATCTCTTGCTAATGCCAACACAGATGATGTCTGGTATAAAAAGATTTTTAACGGCTGTCTGACTACTCCTTCAAATTTTCCTAACTTCACTATTAAAAATAATTCATTATTTCTACTCACAAAAAATATTAACAACCAATTAACTTCAGAATTTGACTGGAAGGAAGTCGTACCCAGCGAGTTTCGTGAAAGCATCACAGCTGAAAACATTCTGAGCCAACAGGTGGACATCTTGGCATTTTCAAAACCTATCGGCGCTTGTCTTTAAACAACTATTGGCCAAACATGCACCAGGATGTCGTCAAATTTGTAGGTTCCTGCTCGGTTTGCTTATCTTATAAGGCACAAAATCACACTACATTGGGAGAAATGGGTCGTCCGAAACAATGTTCGAGACCTTTTCAGATGATCTCAATTGATTTTGTGGGTCCTCTTCCCACCAGTCGAAAACAAAATTCTTATATACTAGTTGTAACGTGCTGTTTTTCTAAATTTTGCCATATTTTCCCAGTACGTCGCGCTACTGCGGATATCGTCATTAAAATTTTAGAAGAATCGATTTTCCTAGTTCACGGAGTCCCTCAAACAATCTTCTTGGACAATGGAACGCAATTTATAAGTTCATCTACTGATGCACTATTTAAAAAATATAAAATTCCTAACGTGTTTTTCACGCCGAAGTATACACCACAAGTCAACACGGTAGAACGCTACAACAAAACTATTGTCACTAGTTTGTCTACGTTTGTTGGAAACGATCATAGATCCTGGGACACCTCCATTCCCAAGGTTCAGTTTGCGATAAACAATTCCGTCAATGAAGCCACCGGTTATACACCGTCATTTCTAGTCTACGGTAGGGAGTTAGTTTTATGCGGATCGCACTACACTGACAATGACCTGGGCGATGAAGTATTGTTTTTTCCTCGCGACTTATACGCTGAAAACTTAGGGTGTCTTCGATCAATATTCAATGATGTGCAGGCTTCGTTATAGCACGCACATGAAAAGAATACTGCACACTACAACCTACGTAGAAAACCGGCTGAGTTTAATGTAGGAGACATAGTCTATAAGCGCGCATTCGTACTAAGCAATAAAGATAAATATTTTAGTAAAAAGCTGGCACCAAAGTTTCTCAAATGCCGTATAATTGAAAAACGGTCTCCACTTGTTTATGTTTTGGAGGATATGTCAGGAAAAATATAGGCGTCTGGCATATCAAAGATTTAAAAAATATTAAGTGCAGTTAGATAGTGTTGTTTTCTAAAATTATTTTATGAATTGAGACATACCTTTAAAATTACTTCTTACTACTAGCATTAGTTTTCTGTGCGATATTAATCACAGATAACTTGTCTACGTAAGGTTGCGTCAACATAATTTTATATTGTTGTAGCTATTTTGTAAGGTTGTTTGTTTGATATTATGGAAGGATTTTGAAAGAAGATAGAATGAATGTGTAGTGCTAGTGGTAATCTATAGGCGAGTTTTATTTGAGAACAAAACTCTTTCTGAGACGAGGGGGTAATGTAACATTAATTGTTACATGTCTTAATTTTTAATAATAAAATAATAAAAAAAAAAAACAAGAAATTATTTACAATAATAATATTTACGATAAAAAAAAAACTATTTACAATATTGAAATAAAAAAATAAATTAAAATGAACGCATCAAATCAGATTTTATACCAGCATCAATTTATCACCAC
Source organism: Shargacucullia verbasci (assembly GCA_947562105.1). Lineage (NCBI taxonomy): Eukaryota > Metazoa > Arthropoda > Insecta > Lepidoptera > Noctuidae > Shargacucullia > Shargacucullia verbasci. The sequence continues at coordinate 14,949,479 of OX387281.1, read as the reverse complement.
GTTCGTATTAAAACAAGCGTCATATTAGGCACCCAGGAACGAGTTCCTTTGTTCGCGGCGCGTGCGCAGGGCATCGCAGACCACGGACAGAACGCTTCCACGTAGCCAGCAGAGCGATTCTTGCTGTCGAGGCGAACGCACGTCAGTCTTTTCTAATACGAGTTATTCATCGTAATCGTGATTTTAAGGCGCCACTACCGTTCCCTCGACTATTCTATTTTATAATACAAGATATTACTTCTAAACATATTCTGTGTGTGTGAATTAAACCCCGATTGGGTAAGTGTTGCACAATTTTTAAATTAGCCAGTAGCTTAGCAAACCGTAACGGTTTCTTTCGCTTTGCTTTAACTTTAGAGTGTCTTCATTTGTGTATCGCTAATCATTATTTTTATTAGACGCTCATTACTTTCTTTCCTTTGTACCTAGTTCTACTCCACATTTTCGTAATTACATCATTCTAATATATTTAAATTTTAGTTTCCGTTATAAATTTCAAATGTTTGAATAAACTGCTAAGTAACCGAAATTATTGTCATCTCCGTATCTGATAGTGAACATCCACGGCATCAAATCTACATACTTAGTGCTTCCCTATTAAGCGTTGCTGCGGGTGCTCACCGTCTACGGCCAGTGTGTAATGCTTTCGCTTGTTGCGCATTACAGGGTTTCACGTTCACCTTAATTATCCTGCTTCCCCGCGGTGGACAGTAGCGGGACAACACACGAACCCTACACCAGCATCTGGACCTGGCGATCGACGCGCGAGCACTCGTCTCCAGCGGCGGCCAGTGACGTCAGGGGAGTGCTAGACCAGTGAGGAGGTTAATCGCTGTATAGGCCTTAACCCATCTTTTTAACTACCCTCATCTACCGAGTTAGTTTTTTTAAATGTAATAAATGTTCCGATTTTACTGCCTACCTATTTTTTTTATTTAATATCCTCCTAGGAATACCTATGCCTAGGTTAGGTAGGATATAGTAGCGTAGCGGTAACGCAAGACTGGGACAAAATATAATGATTAAATTGAGTATTTCGATAGTTACGGAAATCTTAAGCCTCCAAAAGAATTCATAAAATATGTAGGTTCTAAAGTCCAATATAATTATGATAATATACAACGTGATCACCCCTTCAATTGTGGGCATCTCTGCTTAATTTTTTTATGAAAATTCTGGTGTAATCAAGGAATAAAATAAACAGGATCTTCAAAATGCGTTCAGTATGCAAGTATGACTACAACAGTTACCATCTCTGGAAATACATCTGAATTGATTTCTTACTTTCAACCACCACTGCATTTATCTGACCAATAAGAGTGCGGTTTGCTATACTTTTCGTTATTAAATTCAAGACCAAAAGTGACAGTCAACAACAACAGTCTAAATGTAATTAGAATCGAATGTGATCTTGTAAACGGTTCATACTGCAATGGCTTGCCAACACATTTTCTTGCTCCAGGTCACCGGTTGATAGAAATACCACAAAACGTTATTTACTTTCCAGTGAACAAAAATCTAATTTCATCTATATCTGTTAAGATTGTTGATCAACTTGGTAACTGGATTAACTTTGGTGAAGAACATATTCGATTACGCCTTCATTTAAGAAAAACAAAATGATAGTATATTATAAAAACACTCCTGTGAAAATCAAACGTCTTATTCCATCTACGACCATTAAGGCGCATAGACGTAAGAAAAAAGTGAAGAAATTGAGTGAAGCAAATAAAGCTTTTCTTAAAGCTCTAGGTTTTAAAGTATGACAGTTCGGTCGTAGGCCCTGTCGTTTACGGTCGTGTTTAGTTTGGACCTGCTAACGATTTCTAAAGCTTGAACAGTGTTTCTCAAAATTTTAATAAACTGTCACGTATATACATACCGAAACATAATGGAGGGAATGCGAATGTGTGGAGCCTGCGATGAAGCCATGATAGATGGGGTGTCTTGCACGGTATGCGTGCGCGAGTTGCATTTTCAATGTGCAGGCATTACGGAGGCCGGTTACCGTAAACTTGGCGATAGAAGACTCACCTGGCGATGCATGAACTGTAAGCAGACTGGCACTGTTCGTCCACCTGGCGTTTTGGCAGTTACTGTCAATCCACCCGGCTCACCTAAATCGCCAATGGGATTAGAACCAGAATTGCCACGACTGGGCTCGGAATCCGTAGTCTTACAAGAGATACGTGCGTTGGCTGCAAAACTTGCTCCTTTAAACGGTCTAAAAGAAGAGATCTCAGCACTAAGAACCGAATTCGCAGAACTAAAATCGTCCATACACCAACAGTTCGAAGAGACGGTTAATGAGTTCAGACACAAAATCAGCGAAATGGAGCAGCGTATTGTTGTGATGGAAACGATCAAGGAGCAAGTGAATCAACTGCATGATCGCCTGGATAAATTAGAAGAAGAATCTGATACTAAGGATCAATGGTCAAGATTAAATAACGTAGAAGTAAAAGGGTTGCCGCAAGTAAATAATGAAAACCTGTTTGAAATTATTGCAAGAATCGGAGCCGTAATTAATTATCCCATTACCAAGACCCAAATCAACTTTGTTACTAGGGTGCCAGCAAGAGATAAAGATCGCACAAAACCTATAATAGTTAGTTTCCTCAGTCGCTACGTGAAGGAAGATTTTGTTGCTGCTGCGAGATACGTTCTCAAGACTTCACCTATAACGGCCAGCCAATTTGGTCTCTCTGGCAACCAAAGAATATTTATTAATGACCACCTAACTATTAAAAATAAGATCCTGTTATCAAAGGCCAAAAAAATGGCGTCAGAAACGGGTTTTCAATACGTATGGGTCAAGCATGCAAAAATCCACGCAAGAAAAATGGACACTTCTCCAGTATTATTTGTAAAATCGGAAAAGGATCTTACTAAAATTGCGTAATCTTGCTAGGAAATCCTATAAACAATTTAATATTAATATCCTTACATGCGAAGTTTGAGAACCACATACAGCAGTGTGCTACAAGCGTTTTCCAAATGACATTGTGTCATTTCACGGTGCTAAAAAGTAAGTCTTGTTACTCATGTTGTTTGTGTCAATTAAATTTAAATCTTCTACTTACGGTTTTACAGCATAAATTAGAATGCATTATTGAGTCTGTTAAGACCATCAGCCCCGAGCGTTTCTTATCTTGTTTTCGTCCGTCACCTTTTGTTTCTATTCATAAGCCTTTATGCGTGCATTTTTTAAAGAGAATATTTGTGAGACACTGTGCACTACTATGCCTATTTAGTCATTGCGTGCTATTAACTTCTACCTTCAAAGTGTGCATGTTTCTCATGGAACCAAACGTATTGCGCTTTTTGCTATACAACTTAATTTTTATTCGAGTATATAACTTGTTTACATTATCTTATTATAGTTGGGTTTAGAGATGGCTACTCTTAATATATACTACCAGAACGTACGTGGCTTGCGTACGAAAACAAACGATGTGTACCGTAAAATACTACTTGGTTCATATGATGTGATTGTTTTTACCGAGACGTGGCTGGTGGATGATATATTTAGCAGTGAGATGTTTGATGGTCGATACATGGTGCTAAGACGTGATCGTGATTACTCTCGTACCGCTCAACAGCGCGGTGGGGGTGTTTTAATAGCGGTAAGAAGTGAACTTGCTGTAGTTGGTAGACGTGATTGGTGTAGTTCTGCTGAGGACATTTGGGTATCGCTTGTTCTAAAAAGGTCTCGGCCGGCTATCACTTATAAATTGCACATCTGCTCCCTTTATCTTTGTAATCAAAACCTTGGCAATTCTTACAACGATCAATTACATAACTTTACTGATAATATGACGCACTTAATTTTAACACACCCTTTGGACAAATTCATAATATTAGGAGATTTTAACTTTGGCAGTAGAGTAGACTGGATAGTCAATGCCAGTAGCAACGAATTGATTTCGCAAAACGTTACGTGCCAACATTTAAGTGATTTTTTTGACGCTATTCAAACTTCTAACTTGTCTCAGTATAATGGTGAGAGGAATATCAATGAAAGGATATTGGACTTAGTTTTTTCTAATGACTCTGTGAATGTTAGTGAATGTCATGATCCATTAGCTTTGCCGGTTGATTTACATCATAAACCGTTATCGATTCGGGCTGATTTCGTTGAAATTCATAAGTTGACAGATAAAATAACACGTCGCTTCATGTTTTCCAGGGGAGATTATGTGGCCATTAGATCTGAATTAGACAAAATAAACTGGACTGACTTTTTGAATTCTCAGTCATTGGACAGTGCTGTTGAAGCCTTCTACGACAAATTGTATGAACTTAGGGACAAGCACATACCTATGAAACGTGTTACAAAATCTTCATATCCACTTTGGTACAGTTCCGCTCTAATAAAAGTATTGAGAGAGAAATATAGGTATCATCGCAAGTACAAAACGTATGGTAATCTCTCCGATTTACATTCTTTCTCACTTTTTTTTTTTTTAAAAACGTTGCCCCACACTAGGATTTCTCCTGTGTCGTGGGTACTGTTTACAAACATACATGTCACATGCACACACAACCAGACCCGAAACAACTATCTGTAGATCATACAAATATTTGTTCCGTGCGGGGATCGAACCCGCGACACATAGCGCAGAAAGCTAATGGCTTAGCCACTGCGCCAACCGTGTCGTCAAACTGTTTCACTGTTGCGAAGTAGGGCAATTAATTTAGAAAAGACATGTTTTAATGTTTACATGGATAAAATAGAGACGTCGATAATCAAAAATCCAAAAAAATTCTGGTCATATATAAAAAGCAAAAGAAATTCCACCGCAGTTCCTAAGTTCATGCAATATAATGACGTCACAGCGTGCACTGGTGAAGACATCAGTAATCTATTTGCGACATATTTCCACTCCACTTTCCAGGAACCTGATCCAGTCCCCAGTACATCATCTTTGCAGGATTCTAATAGTAGTGTCACCACAAGTAGTGTTGATAGTGTTGCATTTATCAGTTCGTTGGAAATGACTCATTTCCGAGTATTGAAGTTACTCAGGTCCTTGGACCTTTCTAAATCTGGTGGTCCGGACCTCATACCCCCAGAATTTATAGTGCAATGTGCTGATAGTTTGGTAACCCCAGTGTGTATATTATTCAATCGTTCCATATCTGAAGGTATAGTTCCTAAAATATGTAAATCAGCATTTATTACCCCAGTCCACAAAAAAGGTGACAAATCTGACATTATGAACTATCGGCCAATATCTAAGTTATGTCTATTTTCAAAGGTCCTTGAGCGTATTGTGTATGATAATGTATACGCTGCAATGGAAAGTAACTTCGGGGATGAACAACATGGATTTATCAAAAAACGATCCACTACGTCTAACTTGGTGTTATCGCATGAGTTTATATCAGGGGGTATGGAACAGCGTGCGCAGGTGGACGGTATCTTTTTTTTTTTTTTTTTATTCTTGATAGGCATGCGTTTGACCACTATCTCACCTGATGGTAAGCGATGATGTGGTCGAAGATGTAGCACGCTTGCCTAGAAGTAACCTATTCACTCTTGACTTAAAGAATCCCAGGTTGTAGCTATCAGGAAACACAGACTCTGGCAGGGAATTCCACTCCTTAGCTGTACGCACAATGAATGTGTTCCCAAAACGTTTTGTGCGTGTGGGTGGGATGTCCACCATGTACCGGTGGCGCATCGCCGTACGTCTCGTGGTCCGATGATGGAACGGGCTTGGCGGAATTAAACTGTGTAATTCCGTCGCACACTCCCCAAAATGCAACCGATAGAAAACCGACAGGCCAGCAACTCGGCGTCGATGCTCAAGACTTTGGAGCTTCGATTCGACGAGTCTATCATTGCCGATGATCCTTTTGGCTCTTTTCTCAATCGAATCAAGGGCCTCAAGCTGGTATCTGGCAGATCCGTCCCAAAGGTGAGAACAGTACTCCATACACGATCGAACTTGCGCTTGATAAAGTTTGAGCAGCTGTTCCGGCGTGAAGTACCGTCTCACTCTTGCTAGGATCCCCAGCTTTTTAGCAGCCACTTGAGCCCTTGCCTCTATGAAAGGGCCGAAATTGAGGGTCGATGTTAATGTGACACCAAGAAGCTCAAGCCGGTCGGTTATCGGCACGGTTACACCCCGGAAAGATGGAGCTGGGTGGAATTGGCTCCTTTTAGCGGAAAAAAGACATGCCTGGGTCTTAGCAGCATTGAACTTGACCAGATTGGCATCGCCCCATTCAGAGACAGCCTGTAAGGACAAGTTCAAGCGCATAACCATAGCCTCTCGGAGAGACCGGATCTGCGACTCACCAGCACGTGCGTTGGACACGTATCTCTCAGCAACAGTGCTGTCATCTGCATACCCAAAGGTACCGGGTTTTAGCAAATCATTAATATGCAGCAAGAACAATGTTGCCGAGAGTACCGACCCCTGAGGAACCCCGGCATTAATATCCAGTAGTCCGGACGAGCAGCCATCTATGACTACACGGATAGACCGATCCCTCAGGAAATCTGCAATCCAATCACACAATTCAGCGGGTAGACCAAAGGAAGGAAGCTTACCAATGAGGCTATCGTGCCAGACCCTGTCGAAGGCCTTCGAGATGTCAAGGGAGACCGCAAGTGCCTCCCCGTGTTTCTCGATGGCCTCACTCCAGATGTGAATGGCATACGCTAGAAGATCCCCTGTTGACCGATTTCGACGGAAGCCGTATTGTCGGTCACTAAGGATATCGTTAGCTTCCAGGTATGCCAGGAGCTTACCATTCAGTATGCGTTCCATACTCTTACAGAGCATGGAAGTTACCGAGATAGGTCTATAATTTGATGGGTCAGCTCGACTACCCTTCTTAGGCACGGGCTGCACGTTAGCTTGCTTCCAAGCCATCGGCACTTTTCCAGTCTCAAACGAGAGGCGAAATAGGCGTGTCAAGATCGGAGACAACTCAGGAGCACAGGTCCTCAGTACAACTGCCGGTATCCCGTCGGGGCCAGTAGCCTTGTTCACGTCTAGGTTACGCAGTACCCTACGGACGTCTCTCTGATGAATGCGAACGTTCGACATACTCGACTCGCATTTTTAAATTTGAGACCATTTTCATGTAACAGTAAATTTAAAAATCTTTATCTTTACTCCAAAACTTATTTTCAACCAAAATATCGATTCTTGAGCGAAGTATTAAGAAGAGTTCCTCAGATTAATTTCTATGAATTCAAAGAGGATAAAGATGTTATAGCTCCGAGTGAGGCTTCGACTAATTCTGTATTTATTTTTGATGATATTGCGTGCGAAAATCAAGTTAATATCCGTAATTATTTTTGCATGGGCAGACACAAACAAATAGATTGTTTTTATTTATCTCAAACCTATTCTAAAATTCCGAAACAATTATTACGTGATAATGTTAATTTTCTTATAATATTTAAACAAGATGATGTGAACTTAAAGCATATTTATGAAGAACATGTCAGCTTGGATTTACAATGGAATCAATTTAAAGATATTTGTAAAATGGTTTGGAAAACTCCTTTTAATTTTTTAATTATCAACAAGAGTCTCCAATAAATAATGGAAGATACAGACAGAATTTCGATACCTTTTTTAACTTTGAATAAAATAACATATTTATAAACGAATTTCGCAGGAATACAGTTTAGTGCAAATCTGTCCTTACTTGAATTCACTTGTTATAAAAGGAAGATGGAGAAAAATATTAAAATAGAATTAATGAAGTCTGTCGACTCGATAAAAAGTAAAATAAAACAAATGAAAAACCAGGAACATGGACTTAACTTAGCACTAGATAAAATGTTCAAACCTGTTTCGGAACCTCTCAATAACCTTGTCAAATCTAATAGATTTTTAGAAAATGATAAAAACGTGGAAAATTTAATATCCCCAAATTCTATGACAATCGTGTCAGATGAAAATAGTTCAAGTTCTTCGAATAAGTGTGATGATTTTCACGATGCTGTATTAATTTCTGAAAGCACTCCTAAAAAGGAAAAAGAAAATGATGTAGAAACTTCGTTAGAAAGTGAAGACATTTATGGTATTTATGATGGAGTGAACGTGCCTTTTGGAATAAGGACCTCAAACAAAACTTTAATGATGGGCAACGAAGTAGTTTCATTTTCTAAAATTGATAGTTTAGACGATGATAATACGGTTTTGGTTAAAATTGGTGGCAAGACTTATAATTTAACCTCAGGGCTTAAAGAACTTTTACTTCGAAGAAAACCCGATTTAAAGTTAATAACAAACAAAGATAAACTTGTTTATAAAGATATGTTATATCACACTAATGCTCATAAGAGAGATTTTAATCCTAAAGGTCAAATAAGAGGCGATAAAGGAACTAAGTATTGTCAAATAATCAAGCCGTTATTTAGTGAGACTTTAGTAGAAAAAAAACTGCCCAAGCTCGGAGGTAGCTTGCCAAAGCTTAAAAAATATAAAACCAACACTGACTTGGTATATTGGGATGATCCCAATGAATTAGTTGAGAGATTAAAGTTACTAGTAGCTTCAAGAGATGCAGGCAACACAAATCATGATAATGAAATTATATCAATAATTGAAGAACTAAAAGAAGCTAACATAATTAAATAATAAATACTGATAACAAACAGTATTTAATTTAGTATTATTAAACCATTCGTTATGATATTTACAAAATAATAAAAATTATATAATAATTATATATAAAGAAATATTTTATAAAAAATAAATATAAACCCTTTATACAAATTTAAAAACATGAGTAAGGCTGATGTAGTAAATGAAATTCATAAAATTGCGAGAGTGAACTTTCCGCGAAGAAATGTTATTATGAAAGATATCGATGATCTATGGCAGGCTGATCTAATTGATATGCAATCAATATCTAAAGTAAATAAACACTCTAGATTTATTCTTACAGTTATTGACACATTTTCGAAATACGCTTGGGCATTTCCTTTGAAAACTAAAAATAAAGATGTTGTATGTGATGCTTTCAAAAGATTGTTGGATGAGGGTCGCAGGCCTAAAAACCTACAAACTGATAACGGTACAGAATTTTATAATAATACATTTCAAAAGCTTATGAAATCTTATAATATTAATCATTACTCAACTTTTTCCACGAAAAAAGCTTCAATAGTTGAGAGATTTATCAGAACATTGAAATCAAAACTGTATAAAGAATTTAGTTTAAAAGGTAACTTCAAATGGATACATACCCTCAAAAACGTTATTTATAAATACAATCACACCCATCATCGGACAATTGATGAAATGCCTGCGAAGGTCAATGGTATAAATAAAAAACACATATTAAAAAGATATGACAAAATGGTGAAAAAAGTCAGTATGAAAAGCAAGTTTAAAGTGGGTGACTATGTGCGTATTAGTAAGTACAAAGGAACATTTGAAAAAGGATATACACCCAATTGGTCAACAGAAATATTTAAAATTCGCAAAATACAAAATACAACTCCAATCACTTACTTAATTGAAGATACGATCAGAGGTCGGCCAATTTTAGGAGCATTTTATGTCCAAGAGCTTCAACAAACGAAACATCCTGATATATATTTAGTTGAGAAAATTATTAAAAGAAAGGGCAGTAGGGTTTTTGTAAAATGGTTAGGTTTGTCTTCTACTGAAAATAGTTGGATTGATAAGTCGAATGTTTTATGAGAATTAATAAACTTTACCTGCCAAGCGTCAAACATTTTTTTTTGTATTTTGATACCTATTTATTAAGTCTTTAATCCTAGATTTATCAGTCTTATTATGTGTATTGGAGAGAGTAGTCTTCTCAACTGGCTTATAAATCATTTACCATTTGAATTACATTTACCAGGATACAATTATTGTGGACCTGGTACAAAATTAACTAAGCGACTCAAACGTGGAGATAAAGGTGTAAATAAATTAGACGAATATTGTAAAGAACACGATATTGCATACCAGAAGTCATCAAATTTAAAGGATCGACACAAGGCAGATTTAATTTTGTACAAAATGGCGAAAAAGCGTACAGGTGCCCCTGATTCCAATACGGGAGAAAAAATTGCAGCGCATTTAGTAAGTAATGCTATGTTAGCGAAGATTAAAACAGGTTCTGGTCTAATAACACGTAATCAAAACTCTTCAAGAAAAATTGCACCTGGAAAAGGTCTTAAAAAGAAATTTAAAAATGTAATTAGTGTTGCGAAAAAACGTATGAAAAAATTAAAACCAAAATGCAAGAAAGTGGCAATAGAATTAGCAATGGCTGCTGCTCGAGAATTAGCTGATAATTCATCCATTAAACTTCCTCGAGTCATTCCTATACCAAAAACTGGCGGAGTATTACCTCTGATTCCTATTTTTGCGGGATTATCAGCCGCAGGAGCTTTAGCAGGCGGTGCAGCTGGTATTGCAAAGACTATAAATGAGTTCAAAATGGCTAAAAAACTTTATGAGGAATCGAAGAGACATAATGAAAAAATGGAAGCTCTTTGTATCGGTAAAGGACTACATCTTAAACCGCATAAAAATGGACTTGGAATTTTTGTATCAAAAGCAAAAAACTAAAATATCGGCTACCCAACCGTGCCTTGACTAACTTTGACATTCTGAAATATGGAAGCAGTATTCCTTTTTTTTAGAGGCGTTTTTATGAGAGATGAGCTCCCTGATTCTCCCTTCAAAAAAGAATGTGGAGTGCTTAACTTAGACAATTCTAAGAATCCTGGTTATCATTGGGTAGCCTATGCAAAATACAATGATTATATTGAATATTTTGACAGTTACGGAAATCTTAAACCTCCAAAAGAATTAATAAAACACTTAGGCTCTAAAGTTCACTACAACTATGAAAACATACAAGGCGATCACCCTTTCAATTGTGGGCATCTCTGTTTAAATTTTCTAATGAATTTCTGGTATAGACATAAATAAAATAAACAAGATTTTTCAAAAGTGTTCAGTATGCAAGTAAGTCTATAACAGTGACGATCTCAGGCAAAAAATCAGAATTAGAATCGTATTTTCAACCACCTCTGAGTTTATCCGGAAAATATGAGTGTGGTTTGCTTTATTGTTCAGTCTTAAACTCCGAATCAAATACACATTTTAATAATAAGAGTTACCCCCCTGTGCTAAGAATTGAATGTGATTTAATATACGGTTCCTACAATAACGGATTACCAACTCACATTCTTCATGAATTTGTAACTAATACTACTGCAGATCATCAGTACATAGAAACGCCGCAGACTGTTATTTACTTTCCAGTGAACAAAAATATAATTTCATCTATATCTATTAAAATTGTTGATCAGTTTGGTTACTGTATTAACTCTATAAAACATATTCAAATACGTCTTCATTTAAGAAAAACAATATGATATTATATAATATAAACCCTACAAATAAAATAAAACACCTTATTTCTTCTACAACCACTAAAGTGCATAGACGTAAGAAAAAATTGAAGAAGTTGACTAAAACAAATATAGATTTTCTTAAAGCTTTAGGTTTAAAAACATGAATATGCTACAGATTAATGAATTACCACACTACGATACTTCCATCGAAAGTTATGAAGTCCATTCTTACAATCCCTACAATAACTGCTTCAGAGAAAACGATGAAATCAGAATTCCCATCCACCAGCAAGACATATACGTGCTACCATCGGCCAGTTCAATTTATATCGAAGGTCAAGCAAAGATCTTCAGCAAAGATGGAAAACCGATTGAGAAGACTGTTTCGTTCAGTAATAACCCTATTATGTTCTTGTTTCAAGACATCAGGTACGAACTAAACGGTATTGAAATAGATCGTATAAAAAATTCGGGAATAACGTCTACAATAAAGTCATACGTTTCATTAAACGAAGCAGAAAACAAAGTAGCTGCCATATGGGGTTGGAAATTAACTGGATTTCAAAATAATGGACATTTTAGTGCTGTAATACCGTTAAATAAGATTTTAGGATTTGCTGAAGATTACAATAAAATTGTAATAAATTGTAAACATGAACTTATATTGAACAGAAGTAACTCTAACTTAAACAGTGTCGTACTAACTGATGATATTGTTCATTTCCAAATCAATATAGAAAAGATACAATGTAGAGTACCTCACATAAAAGTGTCAGATCGAGAACGACTGACACTTTTGAAACATTTAGAAAGAGATAAACCTATTCAAATGGCATTTAGAAATTGGGATTTGTATGAATATCCTTTACTACCTAAAACCACAAAACATTCGTGGTCAGTTAAAACTGCATCACAATTAGAAAAGCCTAGATATGTTATTTTCTGTTTACAAACTAATAGGAAGAGTAATAAATTAAAAGATAGTTCGCTATTAGATCATTGTGAAGTAACGAACGTAACTCTATTTTTAAATTCGCAATATTATCCATATGAACCTTTAGGGTTGAAATTTTCTGAGAACAAATACAGTATATTATATGAAATGTGTGCGAAATTTCGCCAGTCGTATTACAACTGTCCGTTGGATCCCTTACTCAGTCTAAAGGACTTTAAAGATAAAGCTTCTCTGTTTATCATAGATTGTTCAAGACAGAACGATAACCTAAAAACAGGTCCAGTAGACGTTCGGTTGGAAATTGAATGTTCAACATCAATACCAGATAACACTGCTGCATATTGTTTGATTATTAACGACCGACTTGTGGAATACAAACCTCTGAGCAATATAGTACGCAGGTTATCATGACTGCTATTGTAGACGTTCAAGGCTTTAAAACGGAAGCAAATGAATTTATTCTAAAAGAAATTTCTATATTTTGTAATAAAAAACTGCAAGTGTTTTTAATTAAGCCACCATTTCCATTTTACGACTTAACAAAACAAGAAAGACGACAAGTTGCATGGATTGAGCGTAACCGAAAAATATACTGGAGTGAAGGATTTATACCTTATTCATGTTATCAGTATTTAATTTTAGATGTTTTGAAAGATAAGTGTATATATACTAAAGGACATGAAAAAGTGCTATGGTTGAAAAGAATTTTAAATAATAACAATAATAGTGTGATTAATTTAGAAGATTATAGTTGTCCTAATTTATTAAGTTTGTATGATCGATATAAGTATTCTGAAAGTGTATATAGTTGTATCTACCATGACTCAATATGTGCTTTAAAAAATGTTTTGTGTTTAAAAAAATGGTGTCTTGAAAATAAAATTTTTTAATGAGATAAATTGTTTACTTACTTATTATGCTTATTCCCCTCACCTTTTAAAATATTTATAAATTGGTTGTAACTGCTATGAGAATTTATTACAGTCTCATAAGTGTAATAATTAACAAGAACAATAAGATAGTATAAATAAAAATGATGCTCCAATTAGAGTATTGGATGCGTATGGTCTTGGATCATTATCGATACTGAGTAGGAAAAGAATAACTTTCGAAGAAGAATAACCTTACCGTTAAGTGAGCTTGATGATCGATTATTCAACCCTCAGCATCCAGACTTCAGTTCCAAATCAAAACGATTGATTAGTTTCTCAAACTGGCCCCGTCAAATGCGTCAGAAGCCTGAGGATTTGGCAGAAGCCGGTTTCTTTTACACCGGTCGAGGAGATAGGACTATGTGTTTCCATTGTGGTGGAGGCTTAAAAGATTGGGAAGACGATGATGGCACGTGGCAACAACATGCTCAGCGGTTGCCTTTAATATCATCCAACAGATAAAACCTATCTACAAACAGTAGAAGATTTTATGATTTTGTTCCATGCAGTTGACGTTCAACTGCTAGCCGATTGTAAAATTGCGGCCCCTTCTTCAGAAGCCGGTATCAGTATGACGAAGCGTCGATGATCGAAATCGGACGGATCGCAGATCATGTTGTGTGCAGAAGCCCCAATATTACACTACTTTGGTTGATTTCAAGGAGAAGGCCCTTCTCTTTATTATAGACTGTTCAAGACAAAACGGTAGTTTGAAAATCAGTTGGATTGAACGTAATAGAAGGATATACTGGAGAGACGGATTTGTGCCCTACTCAAATCATCAGAATTTGATTGTAGATATTTATTTATTTATTTATTTATTTATGTACACACCAGTAAACACGATGATATAAATGTAAAAAACGAAACATGAGCACAAAGGAACTACTTATTTCTTAAGAAATTTCTTCCAGTAGTCCCGCGACAGGAAATATATATGACAGACACGTAGACACAGTGTGTAAAAAGAATATAAGAAAACTCTTAAATATCTAAACTTAACCAATAGATATATCTTAAACTAAACCAAATAGTAACTATGAAACAACAAATATAAAATAAACTACATAAATAGAAAAATAAAAAAATAAACTACATACAACTAAATATTTACAATATATATATTATAATGGACAATCACTGTAATTTAGACAGGTAATGTTCTTTGACACGTTTCTTAAAGACAGAAATTGTATTAGAATCACGTATGTTAGGCGGAAGCGAGTTCCACAATCGCACCGCATGGACAGTAAAAGAATAAGAGTAAAAATCCGTTTTATGTGAAGTGAATTCCAGAAGAGTTCTGAGGTGGGATCTACAAGGGGCATCAGCAGTACGAGTATACGAGAAACGTTCACGTAGGTACTGGGGATACGTAGGGTTATGGAGTATATTATAGAGGAGACATAAGATCCGAGTGCTTCTGCGAAGGCGAATAGGGAGCCACTTGAGTTGCTTGCGGAAGTGGGAGACATGGTCATACTTTCGCAGTCCGAAAACAAAACGAATACACAAATTTTGCAGGCGCTCAAGCTTATTTAATAACTCCTCTGTGGCATCCAAGTAACAGGCATCAGCATAATCTATAATCGGCTGGATAAGTGACTGGGCAAGAGAAATTTTAGTTTTCAAGGGCAGGAAACTCTGAAGACATTTTAGCGAGTGAAAGGAATAGTGCACCTTACGACTCACCTCGTTAACTTGAGCACGCCAAGAGAGATTGGAATCAATTAAGATTCCAAGATCCTTAGCAGTGTCAGTGTAGGTTAGCGGCAGACCGTTGATAGTTAAAGGCACTAGGGAAGAAATATCAAGCGCATTGCGTACATACCTGCTGCCAATAATCATGGTCTGTGACTTGATGGGATTGATTTGAAGGCCATAAGAACTTGCCCACTTGCTAATACTATCAAGGTCACAATTCATGGCTTCGATTGCACGGCCAGCGTCAGCCAAAGTAAAATGACGATAAAGCTGCAAATCGTCTGCATAAAGATGGAAATTGGAAGAAATTACCTTAGTAACTGTGTTAATGAAGATAGAAAAAAGAAGAGGAGAGAGCACGCCACCTTGAGGCACACCAGCAGTTAGATCACACCAATCAGAGAACTTCTCTTCAAGGCGGACACACTGCGAGCGACCCCGCAGATAAGAATCGAACCAGGCTAGAGAAGATGGAGAGAAATTAATAGAGTTTAAGATCCCCAGTAAGATGTCGAAATCTACTGAATTAAAGGCACAACTGAAATCCAGCAAAACCAAAACTGTTAGAGATTTATTCTCCATAGCCCAGCGAATGTCGTCAGTAACTTCGATAAGTGAGGTCACCGTACTGTGACCAACACGGAAGCCAGACTGTAAGGGACTAATAAGATTATTAGATGTAAGAAAGATGGTAACTTGCCTGTGAACAATGTGCTCGAGGACTTTAGAAAGGAATGGAAGAATGGATATAGGTCTATAATGAGATAAGGACGACGGGTTACATGTTTTAGGGAGAGGTATAATGTGTGCCTGTTTCCAAGCCAAAGGAAAGGTGCCAGAAAATAAGGAAAAGTTGAAAATGTGAGATATAACCGGGAGTACTATAGAGAGGATAGGGACTATCATTCTCGAGCACAGACTGTCATTACCAATAGCTGTAGAAGAAATAGCAAGAATAGATTTCTTGACGTCGTCTTCCGAAACAGCGCTCAGATTGAAGCGAGAGCAATCGGGTACAGGCAAGTTAGAAAGCTCCAGCAATGTAAAAGTTTTGACCCTAGCGTCAAGAAAGACGGGTGGAACAGAGAAATAGTTGTTAAGGGCGGTTAAATCAACATCGTTACATGTAGTAGCCGGAGATTTACCAATGCCGACAGTCTTTAAGAATTTCCAAACATCGGAAGAATTACGGTTGACTATGGATTCATGGAAATAGCGTCTTTTGGCATCTTGACACAGACAATTGCAGCGATTACGTAAGATTTTGTAATGTTTGTGATTCTGCTGAGATGGTCTACGTTTATAAATACGAAGCGCTTTATCCCTCCAAGCCATATCTTCCCTGATTTTAGGTGTAATCCACGGTGCAGGGTTGTGCCTTATCTTAATACGTCGACGCGGAGCATGTCTATCATAAATTTCTAGAATTTTATTATTGAAAATCATCACCATCCCATCAATGCTGGTATTCTCAAGGACCGGAGTCCAGTCGATACTTCCAACATCTCGCCTCAATGCCTCCAAGTCCATACCCTTGTAACTACGCAGTTAAAGGAATTGCGGTTTACGCTTAGGAGGTCGAACACGGAAAGAAAGATAGATTAAGTCATGGTATGAGAAAGTAGCAGTAAGTTGCCCAAACTCAGCGACTTTGTGAGGAGAAGAGACAATCATGAGGTCGAGTAGAGAAGGCGTACAGTTCGGAGAATGGTGAGTAGCAGATAGGGGCAGTATATGAAGGTTAAAAGAAGACAGAAGAGAGTTCAGTTTAAGTGAGCGTGAGTCATTCTTAATTAAACATGTGTTAAAATCACCCATTACAATGACATGTTCATAAATGGGGCAAAGGTCGTTTAAGATGGACTCAAGGGACTCAAAGTAATTGATGTGGAGATTCGGGCTGTAGAAAACAGCGAGTAAAATTTTGGTGTGATTCAAGAATAGTTCAAGAAACAGGAATTCAGCCGATTCGGAGTATATAGAGGGAGAAGTCTTGACAACCTTGTGAGGCAAATTAGCACGCAGATAGATAGCAACACCGCCACCCCCTTTGCCTGTCCTGTCGTTTCTGACTAAGACGAAGCCAGGAAGTGAAAAGGTTGTAGAGAGGAGAGAAGGCTTCAGAAAAGTTTCAGAAATGAGTAAAGCATCGAGATGAGCACTGCTAAAGGATGCCAGAAGCTCAGAATAGTGACCAGGAACACTCTGAGCATTAATGTGAGCTATATTAAGATTGTTAGGATAGTTGGAAAAAAGTGAAGAGATGTTATCAAGTAAAGTGACTGGTGGTGAGGTATCGCTGTCCGCACTAACAAAAGTACATGTCGAAGAACACGAAATGAAGCTATCATTCAAATCATCAAGATTATCCATAAATACGTAATTATATAAACTATAAAATAAAATAAATATACAATATGTTATAAAAAAAAATAAAAAAAAAAATATATGTGTACGAATTGTATATGCAAAACGAACAAAATCAGTTACTCGCTTTGCACAACATCCCCCAACTCACAAACGTAATGGACATAAATTTAGCAACAATAACAAATCAATATACATTACATTACAAACAGACATTAATAATTTTGAAAATAATTATAATACACATCGAATATTCTGAGCATCACCATGGCTATAATGCAACTAAATAGAAATTAGTACCGGCAGAAGGACTGGAACGCGCCAATCGGACAAAATATTTGTGTCAGTGACAGGAGATAGGAGATACCAAAAGATTACCTTGACAACGTCAGCGGTCCGTCAGTGTCATGAAAATGTTAGCGGTGGGCAGTAGCATCTTTTTTGGATAACGAAACGCAACTGTCTATCGGATATCAATAGCGGTTATTAAAACGCGCTATCCTGCTATTGGTCGCTATTTGTCATATCATGAGCAACACGTAATATGATAGTGAGGTTTTGATGAGCTTTTTTTTTTTTTAGGTTACCTATTTACTTAAAATTCAATCATTCATAATGAATGAACGGCTCCGTGAAGCAAGAATTGCAACTGTCTATCGGATTCTTTGGATGTTAACTACTTTTACGTTAGCATGTTAGCAGGTTAGCACGTTAGCAGGTTAGCACGTTTTTCAAATAACCTGCTAACCGTTATTATGACGATAGCTCGTTTCAATAACGTGTTTAAGTTGCGCAACGACCACCGCTATTAGCTACTTTAGCGTTAGCATGTTAGCAGGTTTTTCAAATAACCTGCTAACCGTTATTATGACGATAGCTCGTTTCAATAACGTTTAAGTTGCGCAACGACCACCGCTAGAAAATGTCATTCATTCATCAGTTACATGTCAATACAACTAGCAAAGTGAAAAATATATAAATATTAAATATTATAATACCGACATGCTTGATGTATAAAAGACGACGGTGTGACAAAACATGTTATGTTTAAGGTACCGGCACAGCAACTAATAATAGTATCAGGGCAATACAGCCAATTTTAGAAGCTACATGAAACCCAATGGAATCGTAAACAAAGTTAGTTCCGCCGACGCGTCTTCCTTTGGACCTTCTCGGATGCCTCTTTCGTCACACCTTTAGGAGATGCTTGTTCCTCAGTCTGCACAGTGTCAGCAGAGTCGGCAGTACTGGATGGGAAACGCGATACCAGTGCTTGAAGTTCACCCGGAGTTTCCACTTTGTGACGTTTTTGGTCGGGAGTAATAACTGCAATTTTGCCCTCAACTGACCATTAGTTTTGCATGCCAAAATGTTTGCGTGCGGCAGTGAAAGTTTGATGCCTCACATGAGTGAGGAATTCCGTTATTGTGATCCCGGAGCCCTTAAGAGCTTTTTTGTTCTCCCATATCAGATGGCGGTGTTCCATGGTGTAAAGACGGACCAAAATAGGCCGGGATTTGCGCTGGGGCGAACCCAACCTGTGGCAAACATGAATGTTATCTTTACATACCTCAGACATTTTCATTTGGCTGGTTAAAATCTTGAGGATCAGATCATGCAGTTTTTCGTTCTGGTTCTCTGCAACACCATGAAATAAAAGCACTTTCCTTCGCATCAGTGTCTCATGCCTATCAAGGCCAAGTGATAAGAATTCAACCTGCGTCTTGATTTTTGAGAGTGCTTGCCAGACAAAATTCTTGAACTCTTTAAACTCACATGCAAGGCTTGCCACATCTGATGCTGGTCCAGGAACAGTTGAAGCCTTTTGCAGTTTGTTCTCATAAGCTGTCATCCTTGCAGAGAACAACTTTTCTAGCTCTTCTAAGCTGCTAGTAAGTTTACTGTCCATTATGTGTATAAAATTAGATGGTAATACAAGGTAGTGAGTATAGGGGGCTATATAGCAAAACTGTATAATTTAATTCATTAAAATTTCAATTTAAATAATTATTAATTAATTTTAACTGAGAGCAATCTAAGTAGCTGTGTTTATGCTATGCCTACCCACATGGAGAAAAAAAGATATTTAAATAAGATATAAAGATATTTTAAGAGATAAAAGTGTTTACACCAAAGGTTTAGAAAAAGCGTTGTGGTTAAAAAATATTTTGAATAATAATAATAACAATAATATAAATAATTTAGAAGATGAAGGTTGTCCTAATTTATTAAGCTTGTACAATAAATATGAACATTCTCATGATGTGTATTGTTGTATTTATCATGATAAAATATGTGCTTTAAATAATGTAATATGTATAAATAAATGGTGTATAGATAATACATTTTTGAAATAAATATTTTCTTGTTTAATTTTCAAATCCTCTATCCCTACCAATCCCATCAAATGTTAATCATTATAAATTGCTGGCTATCGCAGTACGATATCATTTCACCTTTATAATTATCTGTATGAAGAACTATATAGTGAGTGAACAGAACATGTCTCAAAATAAATGTAACCCTCGTTATGACATGTATAATGTGTATAAAATGCGTGAAATTTCGTTTAGACATTATTGGGCAACGGCTAATTCTGGGAGAAGGTTGGTGATGGAAATGGCTGACGCTGGATTTTTTTATTGTGGAAATGGTGTAAATGATAAAGTAGCATGTTTCTCATGTGGAGGTGTTATAGAAGATTGGGAGATTTACGATGATCCTTGGATGCAACATACTATACAATTTCCTCAATTTTATTATTTGAACGCTGTGAAAGGAACAGATTATGTTGACAAATTAAAACGTCTATTTTTAAAAGAAACAAAAATATAATATTTTAAATTGGAGGAGGATAGATTGATTATTGCTGAATAAGCTTCTAACTGCTATTAGCAATGGAGCCTAAGGAACTTAGATATATGCTCAGGAAACTTATCGCCAGTATTCAAAAGTACCTAAACCATAGACCAACATCGACTGAGTTGATGACTGAAAAAAATAATGAATGATGGTTGTAATTGGGTGTTTCTGGATCAGTTCCACATTTATAATCTGAATAAATACCTAAACATAGGAGTCACTAGATCATTCTTTTGAATAAAATGAATGATGGTGTAAATTGGGTGTTTCTGGATAACTGGGAGTTATTGTTGGAACTGCTAAGAGAATTCACTACACTATCATAAGTATAATAAAAAAGAGAACAGTAAAATAGTATAATTAAAATCGAGTATAAAAAAGAGCTAAACATTTTTCGTCATCTAGTTATTAAGAACTTAAAAACAGTTCTCAAACAGATGATTAAGAGGATATTTTTTAGTAAGTATTTGAATGATCGAGACAAAAATGTTTGAATGATTCAGTTCTAGAGAAAACGAAATCAGTTCTGTAGATGTTGCTAAGAAAAACGGTTTGAATAGATCAAGTTATTGAAAGAACGAAAATCAGTTCTCAAAAACTCAAAATCACTACTCGAGAAGTTAAATTGGGGCTATCTGGATCTCCTGTGATCCAGATAGCCCAATTTAACACTACTACGGGGATGGTCGGTTATGATACGTTGCAACTAAGGCGTAAACTAACGCGTATTATGCAATACATTTTACTGTTGGGCCATAAGATAGACAATCCATCGGTACGAGAATATATAAACCTGTATATACCGGATCAATACATGCGTGCCATTGGACGGAGGCGACACCGTCTACTAGCTTACCCTAATGACTGGCGCTCACCTCAAGCCAGCAATAGTCCTACCGCCAAAGCAATCGATTTAATAAATAAATTTGTTGATAGTTGCCCGGATGCCGACATATTTGTGGGAAAAATTAATGTACTTAAAACTAAAATAGTGTTTTTCTTAACAGTACTTTTAACATGTAACCTAGCCTATAAGATAATTTGTAATTTTTTGTATTAATTATTGTATTTTGTTTTCTTTAGCATATAAGCGTTTTGGTGTTTAATTGTAAGCTTATATTGTAATAAATAAATAAATAAATAAATACATAATCTAACACACCTTGGCGAGGGGCCTTAGGGGTCGCGAGCGCGCAGAGTGGGGACTCTGCTAGCGCTCTCGCTTAGCGACCCCCGAGAAGACGGCGACACGGTGTGGTCTCGTGTCGCCATGCACACAGCACCCAACGAAGGTAACGGGGGGACCTCTCTACAGTCTCCCCCGGGACGTGCACGAGGGGGTGGCCTCTTTACAGTCACCCCCTCCGGGAAGTGCCATTTGGCGTGACACCGTGATGGGCTTCGGTGCGGTCTTCTTAGAGTTCCCGAAGCCCACCATATGGTGTCGATATGTCGATATGCCATAGGAGTTCGGCACTCCCCTCCGCCCCCCCCAGGCGGAGGATAGCCCATGATGGGTTCTCACCACGCAAATCAAAAAAAAAAAAGGTTCCCGCCCTCGCCCTTAAAAAGACGGCGGCATGGTGCTTGCCGTCGCCGGCGCTGACTGCGCCGCCAAAGCGGACAGTCTGACGAGCCGGATGCGGGAAGTGCTCCTCCCCACCTTTGCCGTGCAAATTGCGCGGCCGACAAAGGTGGCGGAGTTAAGAGTCCGTGACCTGAACGACTCCGTCACGTCACGCGAAATTTGTCGCTCACGCGTGGCGCTGGGGACCGTCTGGGTCCGGTGCCCACTGGGGGCGGCAAAGAAGCTGGCGGCTACGCAGCGCGTTCGCGTAGGCTGGACGTCAGCCAGAGTCCAGGTACTGGCAGCACGGCCTCTTTAGTGCTTCCGGTGCCTCGAATTCGGACATATCCGCCTCCGGTGCCCTGGACCGAGTCCACCGAAGTACCCGGTGTTTTAAGTGTGGCGATGCTGGCCACATGATAAACGCCTGCACAGCGCAGTCGCCCAAGTGTCCGCTATGCGCGGACCTGGGCCTGCCTGCCGACCATCGGCTGGGCCGCAAAGCGTGCGTGGCCCAAAAAAGCAGGAGAGGAAAACGAGCCTCTCTTGCCGCCGCCGACAGGCAGCGGGCGAATCCGCCGGCACCACCGGGTGCTGGCCCACTGGAGACGATGGACACGACATCGCCTTTCCAGCCCTAAAAGTCCTTCAGAGCAATCTGAACCACTGCCGCAATGCGCAGAATCTTTTCCTGCAGACCATTGCGGAGTGGTGGATTGCTTTGGCGGTGGTCGCGGAGCCCTACGGTGTCCAAGAACATCCTCGTTGGTTCAGGGACACCGCGGACTCCGTCGCCGTGTATTGGGCTGGATTAGACGGTGGGCCGCCCTGCTCCCTATTGGATAGGAGTTTGGACCTCTGGCCGTAGTGGGCTGCTACGTCTCTCCCAATGTGTCTCTCGCCGAATACGAGGGATACTTGGATGGGGTGGCGAACAGCATCCGCTGTAAGTCACTCCGTCATCCGCTTACACCGTGCCGTGCTCGTCCTTGGTGACTTCAACGCTCACTCCAGAGCTTGGGGCAACGCCCGGGACGGGCCCCGGGGAGACGTACTTCAGGACTGGGCGGCGTCACTCGACCTCCGACTACTCAATCGGGGGTCCGTTGCCACTTGTGTCCGGTGGCAGGGGGAGTCGGTCGTGGACCTATCATGGGCGACCCCTTCTGTCTCCCGCTGGACCATTGCCATATCGTATTCGATGTGGCCCTCCGCCCTCCAGGCAACCCGAGTCGTCCGGGCGCTTGCCCACCGCCGCGACGTTGGGCCCTCAAACAGCTCGATCGAGATATGCTCGTCGCAGCTGCCAATGTCGTGACTTGGTCAGAGTGGTGAAGGAGAGAAGGTGATTCCGATGGGATCTTGCCCGATCCAGAGGAGGAAGCCACCTAGTTCCGGGAGGTGATGACGTCTGTCTGTGACGCATCGATGCCCCGGGCCAGGCGCGTTCGGCGCACGGCTGTGCATTGATGGTTGGACGAGATCGCGCAGCTCCGCGCGGTCTGTCTCGCGTCCCGCCGCCGGTACACCCGATGCCGTCGCCGACGCTCTGCTACAGCCGAAGAGACAGCCGAGGCCTCTACCGGGTGGCCACGATGGCGTTCCAACACGCCATCAGCGACGCCAAGGCTTGGTCCTGAAGAGAGCCTTGATCCTGGAGGGACAGGGACCCGTGGGGGAGGCCGTATAGGATGGTCGTTGGGAAGCTGCGCCCCCCTATGTCCCCCCGGTGACCGAATACATGGCCCCGGATCTGTTGGAGAGGGTGATCACCACGCTCTTCCCGGCGGTCCGGGACCGTCCCTCTCCACCTCCGGCTCCTTCGGAGTGGTCCGAGGAGCTGGAGGTTTCGGAAGGGGAGTTAGACCGAGCCGTTGGCCGCCTGAAGGCTCGCAGCACTGCACCCGGACCTGACGGGTCGGGTGTGGAAGCCGGATTGGTTTTGATGCAGAAGGAAGGCAGGGCCGCAGATTCTGCCTCTGCATATCGTTCCATCTGCCTGCTCGACGAGGCTTCGAAGGTATTCGAAAGAATAGTTGCCCGAAGATTAGTCGAGCACCTGTCGCGAGTGGGTCCCGACCTCGCCGATTGCCAGTTTGGCTACGTGGGCAGGGACGATAGCGTCCAGCGGAGGCGGATCACGTGCGGGGTTCCACAGGGGTCGGTTCTGGGCCCCCTGTTGTGGAATCTCGCCTATGACGTGGTCCTGCGTGTCGATCTCCCCGCCGGCGTCGGCATTGTCTGTTATGCCAACGACACATTGGTGTCGGCGGTGACACCTGGGAAGGAACCATCCGGCTTGCCGATCTGGATATAGCGCCTCACAAAACCGAGGCTCTATGGTTCCACAAACTGCCTCGCGGCAGGGAACCTCCCAGCTCGCGGATACGCGTTGGTGACGCGCGGGTCGAGGTGGGCCGGTACATGAAGTACCTGGGGCTCACCTTGGACAGTCGGTGGGGCTTCGAAGATCACTTCGAACGCCTGGTCCTCCGAGATGAGAGGGTAGTGGGTGCCATGCACAGACTGCTGCCCAATCTCGGGGGGCCTCGGGAGGAAGTTCGCCGCCTCTACGGTGGGGTCGTGCGATCCGTGGTGCTGTACGCAGCGCCTGTATGGTCGGCTCGGCTATCAGGCGTCCGGCGCTGCAGGTCGAAGATCAACGGCCTGCAGCGCAAAGTTGCGATACGGATCGCACGAGGATACAGAACAGTATGCGGCAGTAGCGGTATGTGCCGTTCGACATCCAGGCGGATACAAGGGCGAGAAAGGAAACCTCTATAAAAAACCGAAGGGACCTCACCCCTCGCAAAAAGGACAGAAAAAACTATGAATATGGCGAATAGTAAAGAGAATTTACCCCAGGAGGGTACCGACTGCCCTGCAGTCGGAGAATCCCTCACCGCGGCTTCGGCCCCGGTCAGCCCCTCGTATTCTGGGGGGGGGCAACTACCGCCATCATCATTAAGGTAAACTAACACCAACATCGAGCCAGGGTGGCTCAAGCCCACCGGATGCAGAGCCTCATTCGGTGACGGAACCGACACCGGGAGAACTTGTAGGCCTCATTAAACAGCCGGTTGTGATGCTCACCAAGCTCACCGGCTTCAACAACTCCACCAAGGAGAAGGAGAATAACACGAAAAGACAGCATGGAGCAACGGAGTCGGACCATAGTTACTCCACTATGGGAACAGCTCTATCACGGAGTGCCTCCATGCTGTCTTGTGCTTCATCCATAAGGAGGAGCTCAAAAGGAGGAGCTAAGGAGGGCTATCCATGTGCGAATGGGTAGGCTTAACCTAAATAAGCCTGTGTCCTTCGTTTGTAAGGCATTTACGAAAGTCATTGTGGATACAGCATGTCAGTGTCTCGGGGAAAGAAGACCACCGAAGGACACACGGTATGAATGGTGGAACCCTGAGCTTGACAAGCTCAGGAAAACTCACAACAAGGCGAGGAATAAATGGCAATCCACGAGGAAATACGGGGGTGTGCGAGAAGAATTAGCGAAAGCCGAATTTCACGATATAAGAGCGAGATACAAGAAAGAGATGACGGGTGCGGAGCTCGGGCACTTCCGCAAGGTCGCAGAGTCGGGCAACAGCGACCCGTGGGGGCTTGCGTATCGTGCTGCCAGTGGCAGACTGCGCCCGCCCCCCAACATAATCAATGGTACTCGTTTGGCGGAGGGCTTTGTGGATAGTGTGGGCGGTGCGGCGGCGGGCCTGCTGCGTACGCTGTGTCCAGATGATGATCATGGGAAGGACACGCCCTACCACGCGCAGGTCCGCGTCGCTGCGTCGCTCATCCCCTTGGGCCGAGCTGCGCCCCCTCTGACAAGTGGGGAGTTGGGACTCATAATTCGGGGCCTGCCCAATACCGCACCGGGGCTGGACGGTATCAGCGCTAGAATGGTGAAGCATGCCTGGGCTGCCGCTTCGGCGGAATTCACCGCCGTATACGGCAAATGTGTAGATGATGGGGTGTTTCCGGACGTCTGGAAGGAAGGAAGGCTGCTCGTCTTGCCGAAGGGGAATGGTAAGCCGCTTACTGACCCCAAGACATACCGACTAATCACGCTTCTCCCTATGCTCGGCAAAATTTTAGAACACGTTATAATTAGAAAGAAAGAAAGAAAGAAATTGCGTTTATTGGCACGATAAAAAATAAATAAAATAAAACACATCACATTTAATATATTCTTTTGATGCCAAAAGGGCCTCAGCTCAGCATAATGTCAGATGGCAACATCAGGTGTCACCAACTGACGCTGATTTTCAGCTGCAACCCACGGGTGCCATACGCTCGAATGTACTTATATCATGTAGATATTTTTATTTTATTTTATTTATTTAAGGATTACCAACGAATGTTACACTTATAACTTATTACAAATACATTAGGTTGTTAAATATATATATATATATATTTATATATGTCGGCGCAAATACTTATTATTTGTCTAATTAATTATAAAGAACGGCTAAAATTACGTAATTATTGTTATTTTTAACGTTTAGTAATAAAATAAGGAGTTATTTCTTGTTTTGCAAAACTTTGTAAACAGTAGCTACGTGGTTGCACGTGCGCGCTTGATGTCGTCACGATAATGAGTCATGATTGTTATAAATAGAGGCGACAGAACGAATTAAGATTCTCCACCCCGACCCTTGCTCGAGCCAGCCCGCGCTGAGCCAGTAGTAATAAATCAAATGTCCCTAAATAATCACAATCAGATCCAGCAAGTCCTCTCTTGTCTGCCCCCCAGCAACGCCCTAAGCCGAGGTTCGAGTCCCACTATGGGACACCCTTAGCAGTGTTGCTTAGTATTATTTAATTTGCTCGGCTGGAGGCCCTTCTGGTCTCGCCATTTGCCCGGTTAAGCAGTAAAAGCTCCGTGAGCTAACTGCGAGAGACAACTCAAAAAAAAAAAAAAAAAAGAATTAAGATTCATTATTACTCGAGCCGTCGTACTGTTCGGACACCTGAGTGTTGTCAAATAAATCAGTAAAAACCTTACTTTGAGTTTCACTGTGACCATGGATAAGCTACCCCAAATGGATAATCAGTTTGAGGAAATAGATGACGTCAGCACTGATGACGTCACTATTTTTAAAAATAACACTGTTCGGGCCTTCTTCGTCATATATATATAAATATAAAAGTTGTTAAAAATTTGTAATAGAACAAGTTAATAAAAATTATTAAGTAATAGATATTAGATATAATATGGTAGTATAACAATTAACACTACAAAATAAAAAGATTACAATTCATAAATCACTCGTACCTACAACAACCACGCCAAAGAAAGAAAGAAAGTCATATAGCGGACGTAGTAGATTGAATATTTTCATACCGTTTCTGATGTTGAAGTAGATAGTCTTTTATTTTTAATTTAAATGTTTTACAACTACCGCAGTATTTTATAGGTGCGGGAATATTATTCCAACATTTTGTCGCCGCATACCGAAAACCACCTCTGAACGCCGCCGACCTATGGAGTGGTGTAACAAGGCTCTGGGAACACAGCCTACCTTGCAGGTTTTTGTGTCTGCTTGTCCACTCAAGTTTATTGTACAAATATGATGGTGTCCGAGTTTTGATTAAGCCAAATAACAAATTCGCAAAATGAAGTTTTCGCCGTGCATTCATTTTTAAAATATTGTGTTTATTATCAGAAATCAGAAATATTTTATTTGTGATACATAGGTACAGCGGTTGGTCATATTTGAGATTAAAGTACTCTATGATCAGCCTATTATAGGCATACAAACATAAGAACATAGTTACAATTTTAACACTTACAATTACAAATTAATTAAATAAATGATTACAATATTTAATTACTAGGTACAATTTAGTCAGGAAGTAAAATAAATTATTAAATTAATGTCAAATAATTCTGATTTTAAATAATAAATATGATTTGTAATTACAATATTGTCGAAGAAGCAAATTACATAATATTGTGTTACCAAAACTGCAATTACAGTGTCAAAATTTATCTAATAAAAAATCTGATACACTATAATAACATTTTTGGCACAACATAATTCTCAGTTTTTGTTTAAATAAATTAATATGCAGTTTTTTCAGCTCTTTTGGCAATTTATTAAATATAACTGGTGCCATGTGAAAGACACTTTTATACATTAAGGCAGTATTCGTTTTTGGAATACATAGACGACTTTCGTCCCTTTGGGTCTGATTGGAAGCTGTAGATGCTAAGGTAAATAAATGAGTGAATGAATTTTGTGGCCTGCGGGTGGCGGATTTGGGGTTGTCCGTCACTCGAGCAGCAGCAGGCCTGAGACGGTGGCGCGAGTGTGTTCCACGCGCGCCTCTATAAGATGTGCAGCTATAGATTAGCTGCACAATGGGACGGAGCCTGCCAGGTCATCCACTGGCGGGCTGATACCTGCCGGGGGTGCGGTGAATGCGCGAGCGAATCCCATATCTCCGGCGCTACAGGTATGCCGCAGGAACACCGTGTGGTTTTAGTCGGTAAAAGTCCGACATCACCCGTCGCCATCCCCAGGGCGGCGGGTATGCATGAGCATTTCCACACGTAAATAAATGAGGATTTTGTTTAACAAAAACCGCTACTTCAAATATGTTGTTGTAAACCACCAGAACAGTGGAAAAACACAACAAGTTCAAGGTCATCACTTGACTTTGTTTACGTCCTTATTCATCGAATAATCTAGAAAGGACATGATTTGTTTACAACATTTCACCTATGAAAGCGATGACAGCTAAACTCTTAACTTTGTTTATGTCTATCGAATAATCTAGAAAGGACACGATTTGTTTATTAAAGTATGTCTATCGAATAATCTAGAAAGGACACGATTTGTTTATGAAAGGAAGGACAAGTAATCACTTGACTTTGTCTGTGTCCTTACTCATCAAATAGTCCAGACAGGACATAATTGTTTATAATATTTTACATATAAAAGGGAGGGCAGCTAAGCACTGTCGTTCACTTATTTAGTTCTCGTTAGCAGGTTGACAAGTAAAGTCAATTTAAGTGAAACTGTGCGAAACCACATAAAAACTACCAAAATTGTTCACTTATTCACTCTTCGTTAGTAGGTTGACAAGTAAAGTCAATTTAAGTGAAACTGTGCGAAACCACATAAAAACTACCAAAATTGTTCACTTTTCGTTAGTAAGTTGACAAGTCAAGTCAATTTATCATTTTAAGTGAAAGTGTGCGAAACCACAAATAAACTACCAAGACTATTCAAGAAGTTTCCTTTACAACATCACCCAACGGGATTTCTGCCAGGAATCTTTGATAAGATTCAATACCATCAAGATCATCAGATCTAACCTATTCAAGACAAATAGAAGATTCTTCAAGGAAGCATTTCATAAGAACATACAAGAGTTCCGGACCTAACTCTATAATAAAGGTGCCCTGGTAACAGCTTGCCCACGACCCTTGCCTCTGTGTCTCCTGCGGCGTGAAGATTTAATCCACGTGGTTGTCCAAAAGGATTCACCCACAATCCTACGGCTTCCGGGGATCCAACAGAGTGCTTCGATTTTCTGGTGACAGCGGTGGGATACATCAAGAACCGCTGCATCGTTTAACAAACTCTCATCGATTGCCAGACGCCGAAAAATTCGACGTGTAACTCCAAATTCTGCCGAAGGGAGTTATCTTCCGACAACGCAGAATGAGAGCAGAAGACTTATAACTTCAAAGACTGCAAGAAGAGAAGCCAGTTCCTGAGTCCAGAGTACCAGCTTAACGGTTCCTGAGTCCAGACAACGGCTTATCCTTCAAGGCAAAAGTTGAAGCATAACTCCTAGTGCCACATAGCACATTATTCAAGGTAAGATTGTTCGAGATTATTAAACTCAACAATCCTATCCCAAATCCTATTTTTTTTAAAAGACCACCAACAGGGTAACCAGCCCCAAACGAGGTCATATATTGTTTTGATTGACCACCAACAGGGTAACCAGCCCCAAACGAGGTCATATATTGTTTTGATTGACCAACCGACAGGGTAACCAGCCCCAAACTGCGGTCATATTATTTAAAATAAAATGGCACAATCAAAAGCCACGATCTATAAAGAAGCTTCTCAACTTAAGGAAGCTACTCAATCTAAAAATATAACCTCTACTACTCCCGATTCTTCTACTACTTTTGAAATTTCAGAAGATGAGGAATCAACACAGATACTAAATTTAAATACTTTATTTAAATTTATTAAAACATTTAGCGGTGATCGCAAGGATCTACCCCAATTTTTAATCAATGCAAACAGTGCTTTTAATCTAGCACTCCCAAAACAAAAACCCCCATTGCTTTGTTATGTAGTATCTCAGATATCGAGTAACGTAATCAATGAAATAAATATAGAGGAAATAACCTCTTGGGAACAATTACGCGCTACTTTAAAACAATACTATGGTACATTTAAAAATGTAACTCATGCTCATGAGGAACTTGAAACAATTCGCCAAGGTCCCAATGAGTCTATAATTGATTTTTATAAACGCCTTGATAAAATAAAAAATGAATGCATTAACGCGGAGTCGAATCAAATAGAGAACCCCGACGAATTACCAGCAATGAAAAGAATAATCCAGAAAACAGCATTACGCAGGTTCATTCTTCATTGCAACCCTCAAATTTCGCAAATGCTTAGAGCACGCGATATTAATACTCTAAACGAAGCATTCTCAATAGCAATTCAAGAAGAGAAGATTTTAAATTATAAAAAATCTAATATTCATTCAAATAAATTTTCGAATAATTATTGTAATTTTTGTAAAAGAACAGGTCATACCACACAAAACTGTAGACGTAAAAAACAAGATAGTCACAATAATGACGGTAACTATAAAACTAATTCTAATACTAATTCTAACTATGATGCAAATAAATTTTGCTCATATTGCAAATTTAAGGGCCACTCTATTCAAGAGTGTAGGAAGAAGAAATATAACGAAAACAAAAATAAGAATGAAAATAGAAAAATAAATTATTTATCTGAAAATAACAACAATTCAGATGAGAATATTACAGAAAACTTTCATTTAATTTCAGCATACATAGGGACGAATCAAAGAACAATTACTTTCGAATCTTATAACTCTGATCAAAAATTAAATTTACTTATAGATTCGGGTGCTACTATATCAATATTGAAACAATGTCATTGATCCAAAAAAGACATGGCTAAATCCTAAAATAAAAGAAAAAATTAAAGGGATTAATGCCATGGAACCTATTTCAACATTAGGATTAGCAGAAATAACAAACCGTGGGAGAGCCATGCTTCGGCACGAATGGGCCGGCTCGACCGGAGTGATACCACGGCCTCACAGAAAACTGGCGTGAAACAACGCTTGCGTTGTGTTTCGCCGAGTGAGTGAGGGTACCGGAGGCCCAAACCCCCAACCCCCCCTATGATGGCGCAGTTGAAAAGTCTTTTGCTACCCCAGGAGGGTACCAACTGCGCTAGCGTTGGAGAATCCCTCTCTGGACGTCCGCGTCCAGGACACAACGCACCTAAACGTGGACGCCCAGGCCGCCCCTCGTACTCTGGGGGGGGCAAAACTGCGCTCGACAATACCCGAGGCAAGAGCAGAAACACCTTGGCATCCCCTGCCACGCTGGCCGTGGACTTCTGCAACATCAGGGGATTACACACTAATCTGAATGCTGTTCACCACCACCTCGAGACAGCAAAGCCGGCCTTGCTCTTCTTGACTGAGACGCAGATATCGTCTCCAACGGACACATCCTACCTCACCTACCCTGGGTACGGACTTGAACACTCCTTTTTGTCCAAGGCCGGAGTGTGCGTGTACGTCAGAGACGATATCAGTTCTCGTCACCTCAGAAATCTTGAAGGTAGGGACCTCTCCACCTTATGGCTCCGTATAGATAGCAACGACCATCCCCGCGTCTATGCTTGCCTTTACAGGTCCCATAGCGGTGATACCGAAACTGACCGACTCATTGAGCACATCCAAATGGCTTCGGACTTTGTGCAGCAGCAGATCCCGTCAGCAGAGATCGTCTTACTTGGCGATTTTAACGCCCACCATGCCGACTGGCTCGGTTCCAGTAAGACTGATCATGCGGGGAGATCTGTTCACGACTTCGCCTTGGCATATGGCTTGACACAACTGGTTACCACGCCTACGCGTATCCCAGATGTGGTGAGTCAGAAGCCTTCACTGTTGGACCTTCTGCTGACTTCTCATCCGGACGGTTACCATGTATCCGTAGGCGCCCCACTTGGTTCCTCGGACCATTGCCTTGTCCGGAGTACGGTGCC
The DNA here is from genome assembly GCA_947562105.1 of Shargacucullia verbasci. Lineage (NCBI taxonomy): Eukaryota > Metazoa > Arthropoda > Insecta > Lepidoptera > Noctuidae > Shargacucullia > Shargacucullia verbasci. Next base: position 14,917,417 of record OX387281.1, on the reverse strand, counting down.
TCTCACGTGCTCGCTGCGATCGCGAGTTGCACGCAGCCGCCGTGTGTGGCACTACAAGACAGCAGATTGGGATGGGATGCGGTCGTTTTTTGCGTCCTACCCTTGGAGACAGGTATGCTTCTCGCCGGATGTTCCCAACGCCGCTGCTGATTCTGTTGCTGATGTGGTGCTGCAGGGTATGGAGCTTTTCATTCCATCCTCTGTGGTCCCCTTTAGTGGCAAATTTCGGCCTTGGTTTGATTCATCTTCCAAAAAGGCTTCTCGCAGGAAGCAGGAAGCTTATCAAGCCTGGGCTGATGCGGTGGCGTCACGGGATGAAAATACCAGCGCATTAAAAAAGGAGTATAACTTTGCCTCCAGGTCCTTCAAAAGGGACATTGCAAGGGCCAAGTCGAAGCACATCGGTAGAATTGGCGAGAGGCTTGAGCGCCTTCCTTCGGGAACTCGTGCGTTCTGGTCACTTGCCAAAGCTATCGAAGGGAATTTCTGTAAGCCATCCTTTCCACCTCTACACATGGGAAATGATTCGTTGGCCCACGACGCAAAGGAGAAAGCCGATCTTCTGGGCAAACTCTTTGCGTCCAACTCGACCTTGGATGACGGGGGACAAGAGCCGCCTACCATACCGCGGTTCGAGGGCTGTATGCCGGATATCCGGTTCCACCAACGCTCAGTGCGTTTAGCCCTTCTATCCCTTGATATCCATAAGTCGAGTGGGCCTGATGGAATCCCTTCTATTGTGTTGAAGATGTGCGCTCCAGAGTTGGCACCAGTTTTAACACGTCTTTTTCGGCTCTCTTACTCTTCTGGCGTAGTCCCGACATCATGGAAGACAGCATTGGTCCACCCGATCCCTAAAAAAGGCGACCGCTCAAATCCGTCCAACTACAGACCAATAGCCATAACCTCCCTTTTCTCGAAGATAATGGAGTCCATTATCAACTGCCAGCTCCTTCGGTTCTTAGAAGATCATCAGCTGCTTAGTGACCAGCAGTACGGCTTTCGTAAGGGTCGGTCAGCTGGTGATCTTCTAGTATACCTGACACATCGTTGGGCACAGGCGATCGAGACTAAGGGGGAAGCCTTGGCGGTCAGTTTGGACATAGCGAAGGCCTTCGATCGGGTCTGGCACAAAGCGCTTCTTTCAAAACTCCCCTCTTATGGGCTTCCCGAGAAACTATGCGAATGGGTCACCAGCTTTCTTGCAGACAGAAGCATAAAGGTCGTAGTCGACGGTGAATGCTCTGACTCCATGTTTGTAAATGCTGGTGTCCCTCAAGGCTGTGTGCTATCGCCTACTCTGTTCCTCCTCCATATCAATGACATGTTGCAAATCAGCGGCACTCATTGTTATGCGGATGACAGCACAGGCGATGCTTTCTATACCGGCCGCGCTAACATTTCTCGGGAAAACGTCATCGAGAGCCGAAACAAACTTGTGTCTGAAATTGAGACCTCTTTGGAGAAAGTCTCAAATTGGGGTAGACTTAATTTGGTCCAATTTAACCCCACAAAGACACAAGTTTGCGTATTCACCGCAAAAAAACTACCGTTGGTCGTATCTCCTCGTTTTGAAAGCACCCCCTTAACCACGTCAGCCAATATTGGAATACTTGGTGTCGACATATCGAGCGAAGTCCAGTTCCGCGGCCATTTAGAGGGTAAGGCTAAGTTAGCCTCGAAGAAGCTTGGCGTGCTCAATAGATCGAGACGGTATTTCACTCCGACCCACCGCCTACTACTTTACAAGGCGCAGGTCCGACCCCATATGGAATACTGTTCTCATCTCTGGGCAGGGGCACCCCAGTACCAGCTTCTCCCTCTGGACCGGATCCAACGGAGAGCAATTCGAATCGTCGACAGCCAAGATATTTCAAACAGGCTTGACCCCTTGGCGCTGCGTAGAGATGTGGCCTCTCTATGCATCTTTTATCGCCTATACTATGGGGAGTGCTCCGAGGAATTGTTCGGACTGATCCCTGCCGCCTCTTTCCGCCATCGTTCTACGCGACAGCAGTTCCATCACCATCATTTAGATGGTTGGCAGTCCACAACTGTGCGTTTCTCTAGAAACTTTCTGCCTCGCACAACAAAACTGTGGAATGAACTGTCGCCTGCGGTATTTCCGGACCAATACGACCTTCAAACCTTCAAGAAAAGAGCGTACTCCTTTTTAAAAGGCCGGCAACGCACTTGTGACTCCTCCGGTGTTGCGGGTGTCCATGGGCGACGTTAATCGCTTACCATCAGGCGATCCGTCTGCTCGTTTGCCGCCTATGACATAAAAAAAAAAAAAAAAAAAAAAAAAAAAAAAATTAAAAAAAGAAAATCTAAACCTTAAACCTAAACTACATATCATTAACGCATACAAAATAACAACTCCTTTTGATGGTATTTTAGGGAATGACTTTTTAAAAGATAATGAAGCCCAAATCGATTACAAGAATGAAACCCTTAAGATAAAAGAACATGAATTTGATTTTAATGAATCAAAAGAAATAAAAAAAAAACAACAACAAAATCTTAAAGATCAACCCATGATTCAACAAATAAAATCTAATGAATCTATTTCTATTCAAAATAAAGAAAGAATTTCTTTATTAAATGAAAATTTAAGACTGGAACATTTGTCTAATGAAGAAAGGGAATCTATTTCTGAAGTATGTAAGAACTTTCAAGATATCTTTCACTTACCAAGTGACACATTAACCTGTACAAATACTATTCAACATGAAATTCCTTTAATAAATGAAAAACCAATCTATGCAAAAAATTATAGATATCCTAAAATTCATGAGGAAGAAATTAAAACCCAAATAACAAAAATGCTTAATGAAGGCATAATTTCCCCATCTACTTCACCATGGAGCAGTCCAGTATGGATTGTCCCAAAGAAGAAAGATGCCTCCGGCAAACAAAAATGGAGGATGGTCATTGATTTTAGGAAATTAAATGAAGTAACTATTAGCGACAACTTTCCCTTACCGAATATCGAAGAAATATTAGACCAGTTAGGGAAATCTAAATATTTCACTACTCTAGATCTAGCATCTGGATTTCATCAAATCCCTATGAAAGAAAAAGACAAAAATAAAACTGCTTTTACAGTCCCTTATGGACACTATGAGTTCAATCGTATGCCTTTTGGATTAAAGAACGCCCCAGCAACGTTCCAAAGACTGATGAATACTGTCTTAGTCGGAGCCATAGGAATTAATTGTTTTGTTTACTTAGATGACATTGTAATCTATGGCTCAACCCTTCAACAGCATAATGAAAACTTAAACATAGTATTCGACAAATTGAAAGCACATAATCTTAAATTACAACCAGACAAGTGCGAATTCTTAAAACAAGAAATAGCTTATCTAGGACATATAATTACACCTAATGGAATTTTACCTAATCCAGATAAAATAAAAGCAATAAAAGAAATTAAACCACCAGTAAATTCCAAAGGAGTTAAATCATTCCTAGGACTGGTAGGTTATTACAGAAAATTCATTAAGAATTTTTCAAAAATAGCAAAACCACTTACTTTACTATTAAAGAAGGATACTAACTTCACTTGGAGTGAAGCTTGCCAAAGGGCATTTGAAACTTTAAAAGATGAACTAACAAGTGATAAAATATTAAAATATCCTGATTTCTCTCAACAATTTATTCTCACTACTGATGCCTCAAATGAAGCAATAGGCGCTATATTATCACAAGGAGAAATGGGAAAAGACTTACCTATTTCTTATTTTTCCAACACCCTTAATAAAAGCGAACAAAATTATAGCGTTATTGAAAAAGAACTACTAGCTATAGTACAAGCGGTCAAACATTTTAGACCATATTTATTTGGTAAAAAATTTATTATAGTTAAGGATCATAGACCATTAAATTGGTTAATGAATTGTAAAGACCCATCTAGCCGATTAGTGCGTTGGCGTCTAAAACTAATGGAGTATGATTACGACATAAAATACAAGCCAGGTAAACAAAACTCAAATGCAGACGGACTAAGTAGAGCCATATATCCATTAACTAACATTACTTATAAAGATTTTGAAAGCTATTATAATCAAGATTTACTTGAGATAGAAGAACCCGTAATACTAAGTACTCCAATACCAAAAATACCAGTACTAGTAATACCTATGTCTTGCGACGGAAATATTCCAATTCCAATAAAAGAATACTTAAATAGGAATTTTCCGAATAAAGACTTTACAATTTATAATTTTAAGGAAGTAATTTCACTAAACCTTCCTAAACAAAAGTTATTTTTACTATTTATAAAAAGAACCTTTATGGATCAAGTTAAATATGAAGATCTTTTTGAAGTATTTAATACATTAAGAGCACTCTTCGATGTAAATAAAATTAAAAGGTTCATGATGATAGACATAATGTCTCAAAATAATTATTTACAAGCGGATATAGTAAACGCCATGTTAAACTATGTATTCCCAGATTTTGTCTATCATTTAATAAATGGAGAACGAAGAATCCTAAAAACTAAACAAGAAATTGAAAATTGTTTAAAAGATAATCATGACCATACACTTTCGGGTCACCAAGGTTTTGAGCGTACTTACGATAAGATAAAAAAAACCTATTACTGGGAGAATATAAAGAAAGACATAGAAGAATATATTAAAAATTGTAAAGTTTGTCAGAAGAATAAAACTAACTTTAACCCTAATAAATCTCCAATGGAGATAACTACAACATCATCACGCTTCAATGAACGTATAGCTATAGACGTAATAGGCCCCTTAACTGAAACTGAAAAAGGTAAAAGGTTTATCTTTACTATTCAGGATGATTTAACAAAATATATTCAGACCTATGCTATTCCTAATCATAGTGCTCAATCAATAGCACAAAAACTTCTAAAACACTGTATGAAATTTGGTCTACCAGAATCAATTCTATCAGACCAAGGGAGAGAATTTACCTCCGCTACTTTCAAAGAATTTATCAAACTAATTAATGTTAAACACACTCTAACCACCCCTTATCATCCACAAACAAATGGGTCCTTAGAACGAACACACTTAACATTAAAGGACTATTTTAAATGTTACATAAATGAAAATATAAACGACTGGGATAAATACCTAGATCAAGCAGTATACGCATACAATACTCATATTCACAAAAGTACCAAATTTACACCATATGAACTAGTTTTTGGAAATGATCCAACTATCCCTAAAAATCTCAAAATAAAAACCTATAACGACTTTGAACAAGGAATAAAAAATAAATTAACTAAGATACGAGAAACAGCAAGATTAGCTCAACTTCAGTCTAAAACAATATCTAAAATAAATTACGATAAAACTCATCAACATGAATATAAATTTAATGAAGGAGACCCTGTATTAGTTTATGACGCTTTATCAAAAGCTCAAAACAAAAAACTAAAACCAAATTATAAAGGACCTTATACAATTATGCAGATACACGATAACAAAACGGCAACCTTACGCATATCTCAAAATAAATTAAAAACATACCATTTTAATTTACTCAAGCCATATTATGATGTTTCAGGAGAAACTCCGGATCAAGTTGCCGAAAATGAAGAATAAATCTTCAATAATAATAATAACAATATTAATAGCAATAAATATAAATAATAGCAAGTCTTATGAAATAACTCCACTAAGAAAGACTAGTGGTATATTCTTTAATAACTTAGGCATAGCAAAGCTAAGTAATCAAGAATATTCATTACTAACATATAATAATCTCAGTCTTATCACTTATCAATTAAAAACTATAAATAACTTTTATATGAAAACATCAACCTTATGCTCAAAATTATCAAGTGAACATTTACAAACTAACTGTAGAAACTCATTAAAGTACATAAATAATTCATTAAAGAAAATTTATCAAGACTACAATATAGTAGCTCATCAATATAATCCAATTCCTACAAGACGTAAAAGAGGATTAATTGACGGTATCGGTAAAAGTCTGAAATGGTTATTCGGAACGCCGGATGCCGAAGATGCAGAATTCTACACTGATTCTATTAAAATGTTAATGTCTAATCAAAGAGAAACTCAAACTCTAATGAAAAATCAAATAGGAATTATTTCCTCAACAATAAGTAATTTTAATCATTCATTATCAAATTTGCAAAATAACATAAACAAACTAATGAACAAAAACATTGATAATTTTAATAAATTTGCTGAACAAACAGCAACAAATGAAGAGAGGTTAAATTTTAAATTTGACATAAACGAACATATTCTATTACTAATAGAAATGACCTCTGAAACTGAAATACTATTAAGGAAATATTTAAATGCTCTTTCTCTAATATCTTATGGAATAGTTAATTTTGAGATACTATCTCCAATAGATTTACAATATGAATTAAAACAAATATCAAATAAGTTTTCATTACCCTTAGAACCTACATTAGAAAATACTTATAATTACTATAAACTTTTAAAGGTTAAAGCATTCATAAAGGAAGGATTATTAATAATTTCTTTTAATATACCCCTGGTAAATCTCAACATATATGATCTCTATCAATTATTTCCCTTACCTACTCCACATGAAAACAATCCTAACCTTTATTCATACATAGAACCTAGTAAACCTTTCATAATAATATCCCAATCTCGAACAATCTATTCGTTATTAAATAATTTAAATGAATGTCAATTGTATAAAGAACAAGAACATGTATGTAAGGAAGTAACAGTATCTCGACGTACAGAAACACCACAATGCGAGATACAACTATTTTCTTCAGTCACTACATCAATACCTAAAACATGTCAAGTAAGAAACATATTAGCCGAAACAGAAATTTGGCATTCATTACAGAATAACCAATGGCTATTCATACTGAGTAAGCCATCGAGTATTAATATACTTTGTTATGAAGATAATGAAAGCAAAGAAGAAATAATTAAGTCAATAGGGATATTAAAACTCGACAAAAATTGTAAAGCCTATACCGACCACACTATATTAGAAGCAAAGACTATTCTAGGAACAAGCAAATTAACTAACAAAATACCATTAACAGACATAACTAAAGATGAATGTTGTGTTAAATTAAGACAAAATATAACTGATGGTTTAAAACTAATACCAATCAAACTAACTAACTTAGATTTGAATGAGCTAAAATTCGCTCAAAATAAATTACAACAATTTGATGAAATACTACAACAACATTTGAACAAACCATTTATAATAAAACATTCTACTTGGTATACTACTATACTAATGATAATACTAGGAGTCATTAGCCTAACAATATTATATAATTGCTTAAAATGGTTTGGAATCTTAAAAATATTAAGAAGATTACTATGCTGTGTAAAAGAACCTATAAATCCTGAACGTAGGATCAAAGGTACTTGCAACCCTTGTGTACAAATTTTCAATCAATGTCTAGAACCTAAGAAAACTAATACACAAGATTATATTGTTAGATATGTTCCTAAACGAACGGAACTATCCGAATCAATACCAACAGCTCCTATTGACGAGCAACCTTCTTTATACACTCCTAAAATTTTGGGTCGACGAAATGCAAAATCCTTAAATGATCAAGATATTAGACCCAAAACTTACTTAAAATTTGAGCAATAAACACTATTGTAATCTAATAATATTTTAATGTACTATTGTAACTTATCATTGTAATCTAAGAATTTACTATCATCTAATATTATATAGAGGCTTAAAATCTCTAATATTACATTGAGTCCTAATTTTAATCTACTATTGTTACTTATCATTGTAATCTAAGAATTTACTATTCATAATCGTAAAATCTTTATCATCTAATATTATATAGAGTCTTAAAATCTCTAACATTACATTAAGTCCTAGAACTTATACCTAAGAATTTTTGTATTAATTAAAAACTAACAAAAATTCTATTTAAGGAGGGAGATGTTGTAAACCACCAGAACAGTGGAAAAACACAACAAGTTCAAGGTCATCACTTGACTTTGTTTACGTCCTTATTCATCGAATAATCTAGAAAGGACATGATTTGTTTACAACATTTCACCTATGAAAGCGATGACAGCTAAACTCTTAACTTTGTTTATGTCTATCGAATAATCTAGAAAGGACACGATTTGTTTATTAAAGTATGTCTATCGAATAATCTAGAAAGGACACGATTTGTTTATGAAAGGAAGGACAAGTAATCACTTGACTTTGTCTGTGTCCTTACTCATCAAATAGTCCAGACAGGACATAATTGTTTATAATATTTTACATATAAAAGGGAGGGCAGCTAAGCACTGTCGTTCACTTATTTAGTTCTCGTTAGCAGGTTGACAAGTAAAGTCAATTTAAGTGAAACTGTGCGAAACCACATAAAAACTACCAAAATTGTTCACTTATTCACTCTTCGTTAGTAGGTTGACAAGTAAAGTCAATTTAAGTGAAACTGTGCGAAACCACATAAAAACTACCAAAATTGTTCACTTTTCGTTAGTAAGTTGACAAGTCAAGTCAATTTATCATTTTAAGTGAAAGTGTGCGAAACCACAAATAAACTACCAAGACTATTCAAGAAGTTTCCTTTACAACATCACCCAACGGGATTTCTGCCAGGAATCTTTGATAAGATTCAATACCATCAAGATCATCAGATCTAACCTATTCAAGACAAATAGAAGATTCTTCAAGGAAGCATTTCATAAGAACATACAAGAGTTCCGGACCTAACTCTATAATAAAGGTGCCCTGGTGACAGCTTGCCCACGACCCTTGCCTCTGTGTCTCCTGCGGCGTGACGATTTAATCCACGTGGTTGTCCAAAAGGATTCACCCACAATCCTACGGCTTCCGGGGATCCAACAATGTATAGTGACGGGAGTGGTATGATATTGTGCTTTTTAAAGAAAGGCACACAGCTCTCTGTTGATTTTAAACCAAACAGCTCGGATGCAACGTTTCTGCGCTTTAAAAGCAAGATCTTTGTCGGTGGAATTCCCCCAAAATATTATGCCATATCTGAGAATAGATGCCACCAGCCCATGATATGCAATTAAAAGAGAACTGGAGTTTATTTTGTATGCAAGTGTATGTAAGGCATAGGCAGATTTACTAACTCGTTTGCATAACTGTTGTATATGTCGACGGTCCCTACGAATAATCCCCTAACTACAAATGACACATTTTAAAGGACAGTGCTTCAAAAGTTCGAACACGTGTATATCTTGTTCTACTTGACATACAGTCATAAAATTTGGTACTAAAGTTTAATAGGTATCGGATATATTTATTAAAAAAATAAAAGATGTCATTAAAGTCACTTTTAGTGTATTATTCGTCACTTACTTACCTTAAGTGGTACTTATTGAGTTTTACGTAGTAGTATTTAAATTAATCCGAGTCTTAATTGCCATTTATGAAATTGTACGTGGAGTACATGGCATAAAAAATGTTGTAAGCAGTATTTAAGTGATTGTCACACTCACAAAATTAAGTCACATTACAACAAAAAAAAAACGTTATGCGGTTAAGTTTTAATTTAATCAGTCTTATTTTCAGTGCGACAAGTAAGTACTTATTTTAAATATAATAATGTTTTACATTAAACGTCTTATATTGTTCACACATTCACAAGAAAGTACGGGGCCCGGCTACGAGCGGGGTGAGGGCGGCGCGGGCGACGAAGGAACAGCGACGGCGGCGCCCGCACGGACACTGCTTGAACCGACGGCGCGCGAACCACACCTATTACTAATTAATGGAATTAGGCGTTACTTTGCGGAAATCCATGATATATAAGATATACAACTAGAATATTTAGTTTTAATTCCGCTAAACTACTGCAAGTTTGGGTGCATGCACAGGACCGCCCTCCCGCCCGCAAATATATGAACATGCAGGAGGTGTGATAGAAATAATGTAACATGCAACCAAACCGATCCTCGACACGTGTTTCGCCCCTCCACGGAGCATCCTCAGGAGATGTTGACTCGTCGACCGCTTGGACGCGAATGAGCGGCTGGGTAGGGTGGTGTCTAATACCATCTCCACTTTTACGAATTTTTGCAGGTAGTTCAATACAAACACCAAGTCGTAGTGCTATATAAGGGGGCGCACACTACCCAGCCGCTCCCACCCCGACCCTTGCTCGAGCCAGCCCGCGCTGAGCCAGTAGTAATAAATCAAATGTCCCCAAATAATCACAATCAGATCCAGCAAGTCCTCTCTTGTATGCCCCCCAGCAACGCCCTAAGCCGAGGTTCGAGTCCCACTATGGGACACCCTTAGCAGTGTTGCTTAATATTATATAATTTGCTCGGCTGGAGGCCCTTCTGGTCTCGCCATTTGCCCGGTTAAGCAGTAAAAGCTCCCTGAGCTAACTGCGAGAGACAACTCAAAAAAAAAAAAAAAAAAAAAAAAAACCCAGCCGCTCATTCGCGTCCAAGCGGTCGACGAGTCAACATCTCCTGAGGATGCTCCGTAGAGGGGCGAAACACGTGTCGAGGATCGGTTTGGTTGCATGTTACATTATTTCTATCACACCTCCTGCATGTTCATATATTTGCGGGCGGGAGGGCGGTCCTGTGCATGCACCCAAACTTGCAGTAGTTTAGCGGAATTAAAACTAAATATTCTAGTTGTATATCTTATACACCTATTACTGTTTATATACTTTAACAATATAATATATGTATTTACAGTCCGGTCAAGTTTTATTTAAATAAAGATTAAGTACCTAAAAACTGGCCTAAACATTGGTCCTTCGAAGCCTCAAAGTACAACCGGGATAACGATATTATTTTGCGTCGCGATTCATGCAAGTCACGGAGCCCGGAATTCAGCTGGAGGTCATTCAGCGGTCATTGCAACAGCAGCGGCAGCGCCTTTCAACATCGGGGAGCCTTCACATTATCATCTTATCAAGCCTCATCGACAGCAGCAATCACGGATCAACGGATGAAGAAGAAAGGGTTTGGTAGCAGCGGCAGTGAGTTAGACCAATTACATTCTCAATCACACCACCCCATTCCATTTCTTCTCAACATCAATCAATTCAAATTATCACAATCTTTATCAGAATATTATTGCATCGCAATATTATTTCATACCACCCACATTCATATAAAACCATCCAACTTAGAAATTTCAATTTATTATCGTCTCACATCCTTCCAAATTCAATCTCACTTCCCGCAAACCACCTATTGTGTTGTATTACAAACAATTTATTTCCCAGTTTTGCTGTGCCCTGCTCTGAGTGTATTCGCATCGAGACACGCTCGCGCGCAGTTCGCGGCGCCTACGACTACCTTCTATCATAAAAATTAAGCATCGTTTCAATTAATTATATTTAAATTTTAGAGTTTTAAGTCTGGATACTAAATTCAATATGCCTGATGATTTTGATTCACAGATCAATATCTACAAAAAGCGTCGAGCTTCCCATAAGGGAAAGTTGACTATTTTTAAAAAAATTTTAGAATCTACGAAATCTAAAAAATGCCTTTCGGAATTAGAGATCTTACAATTAAATAATCGTTTGGAGTCTTTCAAAACCCTTGCGACAGATTTTGATGAAAATCAGACTTTAATCGATGAAATTGTTGGTTTTTCAGACGAACAGTTGAAGGAGCGGGAGCAATTTGAGATGGATTACCAGATTCAACTTGCGCTCGCCATGCAGCTTATACGAGATAATGAAACAGCTGGCATCGACGGGTCTGTACAAACTCCAAATGCAGGTGACGTAGGGACTAAGGCTTTTATTAAGTTACCAACCATCGACCTTCCACATTTCTCGGGTGAATATCATAATTGGCTCGAGTTCAGAGACACCTTTGAATCTCTCATACACAAAAACAAACACTTAGACAACATACAGAAATTCCACTATTTGCGTGCCTCTTTGCGAAGTGATGCCTCACAAATCATTAAATCATTAGAAATATCATCAGACAATTACCGCGTTGCTTGGGAACTCATCACTGAAAGATACAATAACACTCGTAAGCTGGTGAACAACCATGTACACGCACTATTCAATATAGGTGTCATACGGAATGAGTCTGCATCTTCCATTAGACATTTACTTGATGCTGTCAACAAAAATCTCAGAGCACTAGATAATTTAGGCGAAACTACTCAATACTGGGACACGCTCATAATATATCTTTTAGCAAGTAAATTAGACATGAACACACTTAGATTTTGGGAAGAATACAAAAATACACTGGCAAACATGCCTAACCTTCAAGATTTAAAAACATATCTCAGAGATCGAGCAGATCTTTTACAAACTCTGGAAGAAAGTAAAGAACATAACATAAACACAGACTTAAAATCTTTAAAATCAAGTACTCAAACGTACACTAAGCTATCACATATTATCCCTAATTGTCAACTTTGTAAGAATCAACACTACTTGTTTGCATGTCCTGTTTTCAAGCAAATGACAGTAAAAAAAAGAATTGAAAAGGTAGCCAAATTAGATATCTGTTCAAACTGTTTGTATCCAGGTCATGATCTCAAGTCGTATCGCGGCAAAACTTGCAAATACTGTTCACAAAAACACAACACAATGTTACACAAAGAACAATCAAAGGGATCGCACACCACACTGACTAGTACACAACACGCATCCGTTCTACTATCAACAGCATTGGTAATCGTAGTTGACAGTAATAACGTACAATACACCCCAAGAGCTTTGTTAGATAGCGGCAGTACCGCCTGCTACATATCTAAACATCTTTGCTCAAAGCTTAATCTCACACTAGAAAGCATACAAGGATCAGTGTCAGGTATCAATCAACAATACACAAACATATTTCATCGCACAAGCATACGAATACAATCATTACACAATTCATACACAACTAATATTTCATGCTTAGTACTAGACAACATATCAGACGCAATACCTAGAACACGCATTACAACGGAACAACTAAACTTACCTAAACATTTAACACTCGCCGATCCACAGTTTCATGAACCAGCTCCAGTCGATCTATTACTCGGTGCTAACATTTTCTGGCAGACTATTGGTACAGGTCGAATACAGTTAGGTAAACACCAACCAACCTTACAGGAAACAGAGTTCGGCTGGTTAGTTTCAGGTTGCACTCCGGATACAAGTGAACACACCAATAATGAAAGTTTTTTCATTCGCAACGACTCTGACCAATTATCACGTTTCTGGGAATTAGATAGCTTATCTGAATCCCAGATTGTAGACCCGTGCGACTCAAATGCGTGCGAGGATATTATATTTAAACGAACAACTAAGAGACTAAGTGATGGCAGATTCGTTGTCACTATACCATTCAAAAAATCACCAGAGTGCTTAGGTGCTTCATATTATCAGGCAAAAAACGATTTCTTTCAATAGAAAATCGTATGAATTCAGATCCTATATATAAACAACAATATAGTGATTTTATTACAGAATATATTAATCTTGGACACATGACTCTAAACAAACACAACACTCATACATCACACACACATCACACTCCTTCATACTACTTACCGCATCACGGTATTATACGTGAGTCAAGTTCAACCACTAAATTCAGGGCTGTATTTGATGCTTCCGCAAAAACTTCACGGAAAATGTCGCTTAACGATATACAGCTGGTGAGTCCGATCGTCCAAGACGACCTTATTTCAATATTAATAAGATTTCGACAGCATAAGTATATTATATCTGCCGATATAGAGAAAATGTTCAGACAGATTTTAATTGCCAAAGATCAAAGACCCTTACAGCAAATTGTATGGCGATATAGTCCTGCGGAACCACTACAAACATACACATTGAACACAGTCACATACGGAATGGCTTCCGCGCCATTCCTCGCGACACGTAGCATTCAACAGATTGGCATGGATTGCCTTAATAAAACTACACAAAAACTCTACGATCATCAGCTGGTATCAGAAGTTATATTACATGATTTTTATTGCGATGACCTTTTGTCAGGATCAGATGACGAGTCATATTTGTTTGAGTTAGCAAAAGGAGTTTACACTGAACTAAAAAACTATCAGTTTCCCTTAAGAAAATGGCAATCCAATTGTCCTTCAGTTTTACAGAAATTAGGATTTTATAACACGGATAACACTACAATTAACTTAAGCTCAAATGATCCATCAAAAACATTAGGTATTTATTGGAACATACACAATGACACAATTTCATACTCAGTACATCATAACCATACAAAAATCAATTCCACTAAACGCACAATTTTATCTGCAATAGGACACATTTTCGATCCACTCGGTCTCATAAGCCCTTGCATACTCGAAGCAAAATTGATTATGCAACAATTGTGGTTACACAATATCGAATGGGATGATCAACTACCGGTTTCACTACGAAAACAATGGACAAAATTCCTCGAGTCGTTATCAGTAATAAACGAGCTAGCTATTCCTCGGCGCGCATTCTATAATGACTCATCGCGTGACATTGAAATACATGTTTTTTGCGATGCATCTAAAGATGCCTATGGCGCATGCGTATACATACGTAGCTATACCAGCGATAGCAACGTTAATGTGCAACTGTTAATAGCGAAAGGTCGAGTAGCTCCTTTAAAATCATTAACGATTCCGCGACTTGAATTATGTGCCGCACTTACCGGCATTAATTTGTGTAACAAAGTTATTCATTCGCTTCGTAACAAAAAATGCATTAAATGTTTTTATTGGAGCGATTCAATAATAGTGTTATCATGGATAAATTCACATATACACAAACTTCAAACATTCGTCAGACATAAAGTTACAGAGATACTAAAACACAGTCAACCTCAATCATGGTACTATGTACCTACAAAACAAAATCCTGCAGACATCATAACAAAATGTACCAATGCTAAACAGCTTGTTAATTCGTCTTTATGGTTTACAGGGCCTGAATTTTTACGGGATGAGGATAAATCAAAGTGGCCTGAACAACCGGCACATCTCAGTGTATCTGACCTACCAGAAATCCAGTCCCAATCACACTTCATTCACACAGACAATCATTCATTCATTCACAATTATTCAAATTTTAATAAACTCACACGCATTGTTGCTTACATTCTTCGATTCATTCATCTCTGCAAAGTACGTAAACTCAACCATATATGCATAGGTCAAATAAAGCCTTTATCAACTATCGAACTCAATCAAGCAAGATATCAATTAGCTAAAATTGTTCAATTAGATTCATTCTCTGAGGTGCATGAAATACTATCAAAAAATAAACAATTGCCAGCTAAACATAAGTTAAATTCACTTAACCCATTTCTAGATGAAAATCAACTCATTCGCGTGGGCGGAAGGTTAGCTAACTCACCACATCATTACGATAGAAAATTTCCAATTTTATTACATCCAGATCACTATATTACTAAACTCATATTTACAACATATCATGTAACACTTTTACACGCCGGTCCACAACTTCTACTCGCACATATACGTCAACTATACTGGCCAACCTCAGGCCGTAATCTAGCCAGGAGAACTACACAATCATGTGTCATATGTAAGCGGTTTCAAGGAAAACCAGTGACTCCGATTATGGGGCAGTTACCTGAGCAAAGATTGCACGCAAATTATATATTTAGTGATGTAGGCGTAGATTATGCCGGGCCCATCATGATTAGTAATCGTAGGGGACGTGGAAGTGTTTTAATTAAATCTTACATTTGTATTTTCGTTTGCCTTACAGTCAAAGCTGTGCATTTGGAGTTAGTCACAGACCTGAGTACAGAATCATACTTAGCTGCTATCAATAGATTCATATCTCGTAGAGGAAAACCCAACAATCTGTACTCAGACAATGGTAAAAATCTAGTAGGAGCCGCACGAGTAATCACAAATTTTCTAAAACATCAGTGACTCAATTTATACTAGCACCTCAGAGCAAGGCATATCATTCCATTTCATTCCCCCCTACACGCCTCACTTCGGAGGCTTGTGGGAAAGCACCGTTAAATCAGTCAAATATCACCTGAAAAGAGTTTTAGGCTTAGCACACCTCACATATGAGGAAATGTATACACTATTAGTTCAAATAGAGAGTATACTCAACTCAAGGCCACTGACGCCTCTTTCAGCAGACCCCTCTGACCTCTCAGCGCTCACACCATTCCATTTTCTAATTGGTCGAAACTTAACCGTTCTACCTCATCCACAGATGTCTGACGACGATGTTGCGCGGCTTCCCACACTGCCCCGGCATAAGAGAGTCGAATTGCTGCGCCAACACTTTTGGAAACGCTTTAACGTGGAATATATTTCTCAGTTACACCAGAGGACGCGCTGGCAGCGTTCAAATGGCGCATTGCAGGAAGGCTCCCTGGTCCTAGTGAAGAACGAAGTTCTGCCTGCGGCACAGTGGCCCTTGGGCCGCATACTGAAGCTGTACCCTGGACCGGACGGATAGGCTCGTGTGGCAGACATCAAAGTTCAGTCAGGAACAATAAGAAGAGCATTCCACAAGATTTGCCCACTGTTAGAACTCTCCTAACACACACTTATCTTTACTGCTGGCCCGGGAATATGTTCACACATTCACAAGAAAGTACGGGGCCCGGCTACGAGCGGGGTGAGGGCGGCGCGGGCGACGAAGGAACAGCGACGGCGGCGCCCGCACGGACACTGCTTGAACCGACGGCGCGCGAACCACACCTATTACTGTTTATATACTTTAACAATATAATATATGTATTTACAGTCCGGTCAAGTTTTATTTAAATAAAAATATAGACATATTTTTAATCGGTAAGTAGTAACAAAATAACTTTTCAAAAGCTAAAATATAACCAACTAAAGTATTTTATGGCAGTAGTTTAAATAAATAAAAATCTTCAAAAAGATAAATTCAACTAAAAGATATCGAAATAAAACCATAACAAAGTAATATAATTAAATTGTCCTTAATTGTGAAAGCAGCTATTACCTTGTTTAACCAAGTACAAATCCTTCTTTTATAAAATAAAATAAACACAAAAGGATTTTTTCCTATTCTCTTCAAAACCAAAACAATTTCTCTCCTCCTTAATACCCCTACTCCCCTTCATCATAACTTGAAATAGTTACGTTGCTACAAGCAAGAGAATTATAAAAGCTATGATACTGTCTAGGAATGATATTGTGTTCACAAAGATACTTGAGATCTATAAATTTTTCATTAGGGATTGATAAACGCCCAGTGTAAGCCTGGCGCAACTCATCTGGTTGATTTTGTCGCCTCCTGTTCTGAGTTCTTCTGATGCGATGGTAAGTTTCATCAAATGTATATTTATATTCAAGCACGTCTGGCTCAGAAGGGGACACATGGATTTCTCTGATTCTAGACCACATTACTTTCAGGTTTTTGTCATCTTTTGTCCAGTTTTTACCTGTCAGCAACGTTTTAAAATCTAGAATGTCCTCTGTTGCAACTTCCTTGACAATGAATTGAATGTGTCAATGAATTGAATGAGCAAGAGACAGTATCTATAAAAAGGACATCTTGCCAAGGCGGGCGGTAGGCTGTTCCTATTGCCAATTTAGATCCACACACGCTAAGAATGATCCACATTTGTTCCACCGAATTATGTGACGGATCCACAGGATGCGGATGTTTGCGAGCATTCATGCCGCGCTTAATGTAAAAATCTACACCGCCTCCCCGGCTTCCCTTAACTGACAATGAACGTGGGATGTGTCGCAGCTTGTATTCAGGCACAGAGGGCGCACGACCTTCCTCACCAGCTCGTAACCACGTCTCATTGATGGCCATAATATCGACGTATGCCGTTGCATCGCTGCATCGCTGCAATAAACTCATCGTGCTTAGTGCCTAAGGATCCCGCATTCCAAAGCCCAACTTTAAGCAATTTTGAAGCCATCACAGAAACATTCTCGTCCCTTCATTCCCATGAATAATTGAATATACAGTGAGTAAATTAAAAATAGATAATAATAGTGTTATATATTGAATATTATTTAAATGTGGACATTGATTATTATAAAACATAATAAATATAGTGTAATATATATGACTAGAAATAAATAACATAAAAAAAAGTAGAAATAAAAAATTGCCACGAGGTAACAGTGTAGAAAGATAACGTGTGACATCGTAGGCTGCAGAAACGAATGGCGCAAAGTAATAAAAAACAAAACAAAATGAAACTAAGAGAGAAAATGACCAGCGAAAACCATGCAAATATTCCTTAACTATGAATACATTAAGAAAAAATAAAGTGTTTACTAGACAAAATAAAAAATGTTTATATTTACAGAATAACACCAAGAAGCAATACAAAAACTTTTTATGTATAGTTTTATGTGCGACATATCCATTTTTTATGTCATGAAGACAAATAATCAAATTTATTGGTTGATAAAAAATCGGTCAATATCTGCTTCCGTTCGGACATGTACCACCGACCTACCCTCTTCCTTGCGTGCAAGTATACGTCCATCCTTGGTCCAAACATACTTCCAGTCTAAACGACCGGCGCGGCAGCCTGACGAGTTAGATAAAACAATTGCCTGTTGATTTTTGTTAGGCGTTCATTGACAAATATGCGATTGGCCGCTCCAGGCATTTGTATATCAGCGGTAGTAATGCCACGGCGAATACGGGCTGCGCTTAGCAGTGAGTCACGTGCTGCGCGTCTAGCTAGACAGATGACAATTATACGAGGGCGCGTAGTTTCACCCTCTACTCGGTCGCGAAGTACATTCCCGACTCGTTTAACGAACACAACATCCCGTTCGTCGACCTGCACTCCTAATTTTACCGCAAGGATATTTAAAATTTGATACGGGTTTTCGCCTTGCGCCTAAGTAACACCGGACAACTGGATATCATTTAAAATAGCTTCCTGCTCTCGTTCATTGAGCTGTTTGTCAAGGAATATCTTCTAGACATACAAAATATTTCCAGCACGTATTAACAGGACAACAGGCATTTACATATTTACATATACAGATTCGTAGTAATAAAATTATTTCTCACTCAAGATCCACATTACCTTTGACATTACACACTTAATTTAATTGCGACAATCAGAAATATGACTATGTGATACTAGCGCTGACTATTTTATATTTTTGTATTTGTGTTGTGTTATTATAACACGACATGACTAATGGTTTTGTGTCAGTTAGCCACCTGAGGCTGCTGCTGAAAATCAGCGCTGCAATCACCTGCAGCATTGCTGAGCTGTAGCCTTTTAGGCACACAATCTCGCATCAAGTTCGCACTATTAAGCTTCTTTACTGTTTTTTTTTTTAATTTTGTTGTAATAATGCCTGTAATTACTACTTATTTACGTGTTCTCTTTTTGATGGTGTGGTTTGTGAAGCCTAATAAATATATTCTTTCTTTCTTCTTTCTTTCTTTCTTCTGTTGTTTTAGCCCTTCGATGGCCGTCTCTAGTTCAGCCAAACGAGCGGATTCCACGGGTCCAGTTTCGTTCCGGGACTCCATACGCTCATATTTTTCCTCTATTGTGGCGACGCGGCTTTCGAGAGTGTCCACTCGGTCGCCACATATGGCCACATATGACCGATTCCTTTAGGCCTGCCATCTCCTCCCGGAATTCTCTTATTTCCGATCGGAGTGCGGTGACCTCATCACGTAGGCTCCGTATTTCTTTTGCCAGCCCGATATACTCTTATGGTTCCAGCATGCAGCTTCCTTTAGAGACAGGGTCCGATTGGGTTCCCGGTTGCGTCGCTATCGTCGATGAGTAGCTATGCGTATCTACTCCTTTCACTGGAGTCTGAGAGTTATCCTCCCGGGGAATTTTTGCCTTACAGCCCGGGCAGATCCATGTAGGTGGTATGGGTCCAGAGGCCGGGAGGTTAACGCATGTGCGATGAAATGTTCCGGGACATTTTTTAAATTTGACACTTTCATTTGCCGCCAAAAACTTGCCACAACCTCCGCACTTTAACATGATCAAAATGTTATGAATAATATAAAAGTAGAAAATAAAACTATCTTCACAGAAAATCTACGAATGCGTACTCCGGATTAGATCCCACGAGTATTGGCGTAGTGTCAAACCGGTCTGGTAACCAATCCGCCAAGCAGTGTATGCAAAACTTTTATCCTTACTCTTCCTCAAACTTTAGATATCCTTACTTCTATTATAAATAATTCCATTTTAACATCAACTTTTCCCGACCTCTGGAAAATAGCTATAGTGCGTCCAATTCCTAAAAAAGCCAACCCAACTGAAATAAATGATTTAAGACCTATAAGTATTTTACCGTTATTATCGAAAGTACTAGAAAAGGTAGTTAATGCTCAATTATCTAAATACCTTGAGGATAGTGACATTCTTCCAGAGGCCCAGTCAGGTTTCAGGAGGGGCCGTAGCACAGCGACGGCTCTATTGGATGTAACGGATAATATATTGTCAGCTCAAGATGAAGGGTTGTGTACTTTGTTAGTCCTGCTGGACTTCTCTAGGGCATTTGATGCAATAAATTTGTCTCTTTTGCTCTCAAAAATGGCCTACTATGGATTTGATACATCCACAATAAAATGGTTTAATAGTTATCTCAGCAACCGTACTCAACTTGTTGAAATTCGTGATATAAAAGGCTCAACTACTTCATCAGACGTGGCCCCCGTGATTAAAGGCGTTCCTCAAGGATCGATATTGGGACCTACGTTATTTATTTTATATAGCGCTGATATTATCCGTAGCATAGAAAATTGTAAATACCATATCTACGCAGACGACTTACAAATATACCTTTCTTTTAAACCTGAACATTATCACACAGCGGTAAAAGCTATTAACGAAGACCTGGAAAGGATTGTAAATTGGTCTGAACAAAATTCGCTACTCCTTAACCCAGCCAAAACAAAGTGTATGTTGTTCGGAACTAAACTTCAGTTAGAAAAATTAATGCCGGTACACGAGGACGTCACTATTAAAGGACAACACATTGAATATGTGACTGAAGCGCGAAACCTGGGTTTGATTATGGACCAAGGCCTTCATTTTGAAACACACGTTTCAAACTGTGTCAAAAATTGTTTCTACCGTTTAAAGGTTTTATATAAAATGCGTCCATATCTAAGCGAGGAATTGCGTGTGCAGCTAGTAGAAAGTTTGGTGTTATCAAAGTTAAATTACGCAGATACTGTTATAGGACCCAGACTCTTGGCGCGAACCGAAAGACTACTTCAAAGAGTTCAGAATGCCTGTGCACGTTTTTGTTTCACTGTACCACCAAGGAGCCACGTTACACCTTTCCTTAACAAACACAACATATTGAAAATGAAATCACGTCGAAAATTGCACCTGGCTTGTCTCCTTTTCGGCGTTGTTAAGAATAAGTGCCCGTCATACCTGCACTCTAAGATATCGTGGGTAAATAGTCACCGGCAGCGCGAGGGTAGACGTTGTGCTCAGCAACTGGCCATACCGCAACACGGTACCGCAGCCTTTCGGGGAAGCTTTCGATATGCGGCGTCCAAGTGTTGGAACAACATACCTCCTCCGATTAGGGACCTGAGGAATATAGAAACATTTAGAAATAAACTTAAGTTATTTATTCTTACCTCTCAAATTGAATATAATACTGTTAATATTGATAAATCATTTATCTAATTAATTCTCTAATTATTATGATCAGTTATTTAATTTTAATTCAATTTAATTCAATTTTTAATTATATTGTTAATTTTTTAATGTTATTTTGGTATTCAATTTTATAAAAAAAAAAAAAATATAAAGTATTAAGCAAAAACTTACCGACATGGTTGCGGTTTGGCGGCATAGTTGTGAGTGTTCTCGCATAAGCACCAGTATCGAGGATATTTTGCTGACTGTTTAAGCACTGATACTGATATTGTTCTCAATTAATTTTATTAATTTGTTGGCGAACAATCCAGCTGTCGTCGTTAAAAGTAGTAGGGAAACGACTAGACAGGCTTGCGGCCAACTAAAAAGTGAAGTTTAGGTGGGTTGCGTTGATGTTTTGCAACCTGTCATGTCAAAAGCAAAAACATTCCCGCCTTATGGGCAAAAAAAAAAAAACATGCTGAATTGTAAAATTGTACACTTCTTTTATAAATTTTATTTATCTAAATATTTATCATATATTACAAATATTTTATTAATTAACATTTATATATTTGACTTCGTCCGGATGTCACTGCAGGGGTGCCAACTGAAAATCAGCGCTGGGTGTTAAGCCTTTTTTACATTAAAATATTATTAGATTACAATAGTGTTTATTGCTCAAATTTTAAGTAAGTTTTGGGTCTAATATCTTGATCATTTAAGGATTTTGCATTTCGTCGACCCAAAATTTTAGGAGTGTATAAAGAAGGTTGCTCGTCAATAGGAGCTGTTGGTATTGATTCGGATAGTTCCGTTCGTTTAGGAACATATCTAACAATATAATCTTGTGTATTAGTTTTCTTAGGTTCTAGACATTGATTGAAAATTTGTACACAAGGGTTGCAAGTACCTTTGATCCTACGTTCAGGATTTATAGGTTCTTTTACACAGCATAGTAATCTTCTTAATATTTTTAAGATTCCAAACCATTTTAAGCAATTATATAATATTGTTAGGCTAATGACTCCTAGTATTATCATTAGTATAGTAGTATACCAAGTAGAATGTTTTATTATAAATGGTTTGTTCAAATGTTGTTGTAGTATTTCATCAAATTGTTGTAATTTATTTTGAGCGAATTTTAGCTCATTCAAATCTAAGTTAGTTAGTTTGATTGGTATTAGTTTTAAACCATCAGTTATATTTTGTCTTAATTTAACACAACATTCATCTTTAGTTATGTCTGTTAATGGTATTTTGTTAGTTAATTTGCTTGTTCCTAGAATAGTCTTTGCTTCTAATATAGTGTGGTCGGTATAGGCTTTACAATTTTTGTCGAGTTTTAATATCCCTATTGACTTAATTATTTCTTCTTTGCTTTCATTATCTTCATAACAAAGTATATTAATACTCGATGGCTTACTCAGTATGAATAGCCATTGGTTATTATGTAATGAATGCCAAATTTCTGTTTCGGCTAATATGTTTCTTACTTGACATGTTTTAGGTATTGATGTAGTGACTGAAGAAAATAGTTGTATCTCGCATTGTGGTGTTTCTGTACGTCGAGATACTGTTACTTCCTTACATACATGTTCTTGTTCTTTATACAATTGACATTCATTTAAATTATTTAATAACGAATAGATTGTTCGAGATTGAGATATAATTATGAAAGGTTTACTAGGTTCTATGTATGAATATAGGTTAGGATTGTTTTCATGTGGAGTAGGTAAGGGAAATAATTGATAGAGATCATATATGTTGAGATTTACCAGGGGTATATTAAAAGAAATTATTAATAATCCTTCCTTTATGAATGCTTTAACCTTTAAAAGTTTGTAGTAATTATAAGTATTTTCTAATGTAGGTTCTAAGGGTACATACATAAAGTCACGCCTTTTTCCCATGGGGGTAGGCAGAAACTACGGAACGCCACGTGCTACGATCCTTACGTAACCCTTTTGCTTCATCTACATTCATGCATCGTTTCATACATAAACGCCGGTTGTGGGTACTGCGCACCTGACCTTTTTGAAGGACATCACCAATAAGGTCCGTATACGTCCTTCTAGGGCGTCCCCTCCTGGCGTTTCCACTAACAACCGCGTTATAAATCTTTTTCGTTAATCGCCTTTCATCCATCCTCTCTACATGACCAAACCAACGAAGCATACTTTTCTCTATCCTTGTCACTACATCTTCTTTCAGACCGCAACGATCTCTTATCACGCTATTTTTTAATCTGTCATTCAAAGTTACACCGCACATACTTCGCAAGGAACGCATTTCCACTGCATTAATTCTACTTTCATGCCTCTTCTGCCACACCCAACATTCACTTCCATACATAAGCGTTGGTACCAGCACCCCATTGTGGACAGCCAGCCGTCCGTCTTTTGACATAGACTTGCTGGCCACAACGGCATGCAGGGCGCCGTTCACTTTATTTCCCGCATTCACTCTCCTTTCCACATCTTTATCAATTTTCCCATCTTTCGTAAACATACTTCCCAAATAAACGAACTCATCCACCTGTTCCACGCTTTCCCCTTCTATTTTCACATCACACACAGACACATCGTCCTCCCTTTCAAACACCATTACTTTCGTCTTACCTACGTTTATTTTCATTCCTTTCTTCTTAAATGCTTCATTCATTAAATTTACCATGTCTTGCAACTCTTCCGCCGATGATGCAAGTATGACTTGATCATCGGCATAGAGAAGACATTTGACAGGTAGCCCACTCATTTTCAATCCACAGTCATTCTCTTTCAAATCGACCAAACAGCTATCCATGTATAGATTGAACAGCCATGGTGACGCTACACAGCCCTGTCTCACACCTCTAGAGATATGAAACCAGTCCGTGTATGCCCCATTTATCCTAACGCAAGCACTAGAACCCTCATATAGCGATTTTAGTGCTCGCGTCAAGCGCCCGTCCACACCATACACGGACAGTGTCGTCCATAATTCGTCCCTCCACACACTATCATAGGCCTTCTCCAAATCAATGAAAGCGCAGTAGACTTTCTTATGCTTAGCCAGATGTTTTTCGGCTATCCTTTCCCTTATATAGTGGCACGATAACAGCCTTGCACCAGTCCCCTGGTACTCGGCCATACCTCCAACACATATTAAATATTTTACACAACAGGTTTGCCACCACCCCGTCACCGCCTTTCAGCATTTCAGCCGACACTCTGTCATACCCGGCAGCTTTTCCCACTCTCATAATCTTCAACGCTTGCACAATTTCATCCATGCCGATTTCATTGTCATTGTTCTAAGGGTAATGAAAACTTATTTGATATTTGTTTTAATTCATATTGTAAATCTATTGGAGATAGTATCTCAAAATTAACTATTCCATAAGATATTAGAGAAAGAGCATTTAAATATTTTCTTAATAGTATTTCAGTTTCAGAGGTCATTTCTATTAGTAATAGAATATGTTCGTTTATGTCAAATTCAAAATTTAACCTCTCTTCATTTGTTGCTGTTTGTTCAGCAAATTTATTAAAATTATCAATGTTTTTGTTCATTATGTTTATGTTATTTTGCAAATTTGATAATGAATGATTAAAATTACTTATTGTTGAGGAAATTATTCCTATTTGATTTTTCATTAGAGTTTGAGTTTCTCTTTGATTAGACATTAACATTTTAATAGAATCAGTGTAGAATTCTGCATCTTCGGCATCCGGCGTTCCGAATAACCATTTCAGACTTTTACCGATACCGTCAATTAATCCTCTTTTACGTCTTGTAGGAATTGGATTATATTGATGAGCTACTATATTGTAGTCTTGATAGATTTTCTTTAATGAATTATTTATGTACTTTAATGAGTTTCTACAGTTAGTTTGTAAATGTTCTCTTGATAATTTTGAGCATAAGGTTGATGTTTTCATATAAAAGTTATTTATAGCTTTTAATTGATAAGTGATAAGACTGAGATTATTATATGTTAGTAATGAATATTCTTGATTACTTAGCTTTGCTATGCCTAAGTTATTAAAGAATATACCACTAGTCTTTCTTAGTGGAGTTATTTCATAAGACTTGCTATTATTTATATTTATTGCTATTAATATTTGGTGAAGCGGTTTGCGTTTATATGAAGGATGCGGGGGGAGAAAAACAGAGAAGTAGGAGTACACCGTGTTCACACCAATAATAAATGAATAGCAAGCCAAGGGCACATGCACTTACCAAAAGCCAGCCAACTCGTTCTCCTTCTGACATGCACACAGCAACAAGCCCTGGTTCAGCGATGGAGAATAGGATGGTGCAGCACAAACACGGTCACAAGCGTGGGAACAGCGCGTTACCCAAAGCAGTTCAATTGTCCGAAGTTCACTCCGGAGCGGTTATACTTCAATCACAGAGCAGTTCTGATGATGAAGGAGTGGGATCACTAGCGGCGGGTTATGGAGGGAATCTGACGACAGCGCATCGACCAGACACCGAGCGGGAACGGACGCGATTCGAAACACGTCCAAATCACGAAGCGTAGCGTTGATCACTGGATTAGTTCCTTCTGCTAGCGTTGCAAGCGCGGGTGGCGCTGCGATCGATCACCGCGCGCATTCAGATAGGTAAACTCATTGAGCCGACTAAAAGGTTCATGCGTCGTACCCATAGATGGCGCTCACATAAATTATGGGTGAACAAAGCGGCGTAAACATCCTCCCCGGCTTGGTAATCCGTAGGATTTTCAAAGAAACAAAGAGAGAAAACGTATAGGAAGGATGCAAAATTGAAGCGGATAAGTTAAATATTTAAATATAATAGTACGGGAAGGTTGAAATTAATTAGACTAAATATATATATATATATACATGATAAATGCGGATATAACTGTGCTATAGCGGATAAATTTAGTTATATTATTGTGACGGAAGCGGACACAATTTCACAACTGGACGTTTGAAAGTGCCAGTTGTAGTGCGGACTAAAGCGACACGCGCGACTCCATCTCTTCCCGGATATACTTGTTCAATAATGCCTGTAGGCCAGCGAAGCGGAGGTGAATCATCCTGATGAATGAGAACAAGTGTACCTGGTTGAATGGGTACGTCAGGAGTATTCCATTTTTGCCTAAGTTGAAGGGTATGTAGATAGTCTACATGCCACCTTTTCCAATAGCTCTGAACTAAACTATCTAACAGTTTCTTCCTATTACAGAGGCTTATAGACTCATTCATCTCAAATGCAGGCAACGATTGCAAAGGTGTTGTGTTGAGAAAATGCGCAGGTGTTAGAATAGCGTGAGGCTGATCGGATAGTAGACATAATGGACGCGAATTCAACAAACATTCAATTTGAACTAGTACCGTCAGCAATTCTTCATAGCACAGTAATTGTTGCCCAATGCAACGATATAAATGGGTTTTTATACATTTTATGTTGCTTTCCCAGATTCCACCCCAGTGGGGCGCGCGCGCAGGAATATTTCGCCATGTAATTTTACGATTATTACATTCTGTTTGAAAAGCGGTAGAAGTGTCTTTAGCCGACAGAAAGGAATATAATTCGTCCAATTGTCGTTTAGCACCAATGAAATTTGTTCCATTGTCGGAATAGATAAAAGATACTGGCCCTCGCCTAGACAAAAAACGCTTGAGTGCGTCTAGGAATGTTTCGGAACTCAAATCCGATGCGATTTCAATGTGTATGGCTTTTGTAGTCAAACACACGAAGAGACAGATGTAAGCCTTTTGACTTTTAACGCCCCGTTTGCGCGTGAGAGTAATATTTATAGGCCCAGCATAATCGACGCCGGTGTGGGTAAAAGCCTTAGCTTCTTGCACACGAGCAGGGGGTAGGCTTGCCATCATAGGTGAAGGATGAGAGGGCGCAACCTTAAAACAAAAATTACACTGACGAATGCGTTGTCGAATAACATTTCGAGCAGAGATGATCCAATAGCGTTGTCTCAATAACGACATGAGGAGATGCGAACCAGTATGACAATTGGAGCGGTGACAGTCGTCAATAATCAGATCGACTATATGATGACGACGAGGAAGTAATATTGGATGACGGTTGTCATATGGTATATTAGCGTTCATCAATCGACCACCGACGCGAAGCAATCCGTTATCATCAACAAACGGATCGAGTTTTCTCAAAGGAGGCGAAGGTAAATTTCCCTTATTTATATTTTTTATTTCATCAGCAAAATATTTGCTTTGTAATTGACAAAGAATCATAATTTCAGCGGCTTCAATGTCAGAAACTTGAATTGAAGACGAGCGAGGTAATTTATGTACGAATCGTAGAAAGTATACAATTATACGTAACAATTTTTTCCAGGAGGAGACCCGGAGAGCGAGATCGAGAAGAGGCGAAATATCCATATTGGAAAAAGCGGTAAGCGTAACTGAATTTTTTGTTTCAGGTATAGGACCTTCAACGCGGGACGAATCAAATGGCACGATGGGCCATTCAGCGATTGGACGACGAATCCAGGTTGGACCGTGCCACCAAAGCGGATGATTTATAATTTGCGAGGGTAGTAAACCTCTCGACAAACAATCACTGGGATTTTCTATCCCATTAATGTGAAAGAAGCGGTCAGGAGATACATTTTCATGTATTTTAGTGACGCGGTTGGCAACGAAGACTTGCCACCGGTGTGGAGATGAATGAATCCATGACAAAGCAATTGTAGAGTCACTGAATGCGAATATATCTTTTATAGGATAGCGATTATGAAAAGCGATATGTACTTGTTTGACAAGTTTAGCGAGAAGTAGCGAGGCACACAATTCGAGCCTAGCTAGCGAGACAGTCTTCAGCGGAGCCACTTTAGACTTAGCGCATACCAAATGTACGGAGATGTCACTGTTAGGATGAGTAACATGCAGATAGAGGACGCAGCCGTAAGCTTTCATGCTAGCGTCTCCGAATGCGAGCAGGTTCACAACACAGCCTGACGCGACACCCAAGTGACGAGGTATTTGCAAGTTAGATAACAGCGGTAGTTCGGTCTTAAACTTCTTGAAGCATTCAGTGATATGTGCAGGAGGTTCTTCGTCCCACCCTACTTTAGAAAGCCATAGATCCTGTATTAAAAGCTTTGCGTAGAGAATAACAGGCGCAACAAACCCTAACACATCAAATAAGCGAGCAATAGTCGACAGTATAGCACGTTTAGTATTACCGATAGACGTGGTAGAGGTAGTGAAAGAGAATACATCAGAAGTAGGTAGCCACTTCAGGCCTAGAACCTTCAGTGTTTCACTATCGTCAGTAAACTCGATCGACGCACGACACGACTCAGGTAAATGAGCGAGAAGTGCAGGAGAATTACTTGCCCATTTGACGAGATCAAATCCACCAGCCTTGAATAACGCGAGTAACTCATCCGCCAAACGAATCCCATCCTCGACAGAATGTACAGAGGTGGTTAAATCGTCCATGTATAGTTCTTTAGTGGCGACCTCTGCAGCGAAAGGAAAGCGATCGCGATAATCCTCAGCTAACTGGCGGATAGTACGCATTGCTAAGAACGGACTGGAGCGAAAACCGAAAGCTACAGAATTAAATTGAAAGATGCGAATACTTTCGGTTTCACTAAAGCGATATAATATTTTTTGATATTTACGATCATTCTCAGTTAACAGAATTCTAAGGTACATTTGACGTACGTCTGCGGTAATAGCGATTTTAAAATATCTAAAGTTCAAAAGAAGCGAAAACAGATCTGCCTGTAAATTAGGGCCTATATGTAAAAGATCGTTGAGCGATGTACTGGTATCAGTTTTAGCGCTTGCATCTAAAACGATACGTGTTTTTGTTGTTGCCTTGTCAGGACGAACAACAGCGTGGTGCGGTATGAAGTAGCCTTCATTTAAACCGGAGGAAGAATAAGGTATTTCTGACAAATAACCCTTATTAATATAATCAATGATAACGTCATTGTAAGCTTGACGTAACGCAGGAAGCGTAGTAAACTTGCGTTCTAGCGCTGTCAGTCGACGCTGAGCGTGAGTGAAGGAGTTACCTAAAGACTTAGGATCACCCTTGAATGGCAAGGAAACAACATATCGCCCACATGAGCTTCGTCTAACTGACGACTTGTATAATTGCTCACAATCCTGATTTTCCAGACTAATAATTTCTAAAGAAGGGACCTCCTCGATTTCCCAAAATTTTAAAATGGTTTTATTTAGTGTGTCCACTAAAGGGCCGAAGGACCAGACTATACCTTCAGGGTTGACAGCAGATATCTCACCCATGATTATATAGCCAAGCGTGGTCTCGAGAGCGTGAGGTACCGAGCGAGCGGTATCCGAAAAATCAGATGATTGAGCGCAAGGCGGCGGCGGTATCACTTTACCTCCGAGTAAAATAAATACGAACATCTGAGTCCCGAGAATCGCGTCGATATCCCCGGGTGAGTTCCAACATTCATCAGCGAGCGGTAAGTCCTTGAACTGATCCATCACAGAAGCATGGACTACGCGCGTAGGCAACTGATCAGTAATATGATCAATCAAGGTAAGCAGCTATATTATTTATAAATATATATTACGTAAATTATATGTAGTTTATCAGTTGTGTTAGCACCCACAACACAAGCTAATTAATAGCTTACCTTGGGGGGCTAACCGACCGTGTGTAAAAAGGTGTCCTGATATATTATTATTATTATATATTATAGATTTTAGGTTTATAACATAAAAAAATATAAAGTTCAAATTATATTGGTTATCTCTTTGAGAAATTGTAATAACTATTTAAATGTGATAATCATAAAGATTATCACTAGAACAGTAAAGTACATACGATTTCCTTTTTAGAATTTCGTCTCAGGTATCCGCGACATCGTGGCGCCTACTGCCAAATTAAGGAATGTAAGGCGATGAGCATAGTGAGTATACATTATTAATTAATTATCGACTTTATTTGACTAGTACATATGATTGAAATACCAATATATCATTGATGATATGTTGATATCTAGCGTTTGCAATATTTAATATAATCGCTACCTTAATTTATAGTAGTATAAAAAAGCGATCACTGAGGAGCGCATCCAGAATTTTTGTGATTTCGGCGTGCTTTGTCTGTGTAACGTGAATTATTGTATTGTGTTGAGTGACAAGATCGGTGACAATAAGTATGTATGTACCTATTCAATTTTTAAGTTTAATATCTAGTCTTGAATTTTACAGAGTTTTCAATAGGCAGAACGTACTATGTGCAATGAATAAATACTTTTAATTACAAATAACAACTACATTCTAATGAATCATTATATAATTTTAGGGTATCTCAGAATCCTTTTGACTGTGATACGGAGATTACTTTGCGAGCAAGCACGAGTGGTGAAAAGCCTCAAAAATCGAGGAAAAGGAAAACCATCAGCAACAAACCTAAACATAATAAGAAAACTGCGCCTCCTCATGATTTATCCGAAGACTCTGAAACCGAGCCAGTATCTACTGCTCGAAAACAATCCTCAATATTTTCAGATTCTGAGGTAGGGGAAGGGAGGGCAAGATGAACATAGCGGGCAAAACGAATCAGTCTCATATTTTTTTCTATTCGCTCATCACATAAACATTTCTGGCGCTAGAGGACGCGGAGGGGGGCGCGGGAGCGCACGCCATTCCGCACCTAACTGTAAGTGAGGGAGTACGCGCGTCAGTGGCGAAGAATAAAACCGGTACTCAAAACTAAAATATTTACTTACAGTAAGTATTGAGATATTTTGCTTGATAAATCATCTTCATCTTTTATTATGGTCGCTTCTGTTGTGACAGCTAATTTATATTAATATGTGTTATAGATATTTTCATAATCCGCGAATATTAGAATTTTAGGTTATTTTTTTATCAATTAAGTACCCCGTCGGGCAAGATGAATATAACCTATTCATCTTACCCTCCTATATTCATCTTACCCGATTTTCTTTATTTTCCATTTCGTTACATTTCAGATGGTTTTGAACTATAAAAGAAAAACCAAAAGAGGTGAGTGGACTGAAAAAAATTTAGAACGGGCTATGGAAGAGGCCAGTCGGACATCAGTACGAGCGGCAGCCAAGAAATATAACATTCCATTTAGCACTTTGCTAAGACATCACAAAAAACAATCTACAAAATATCTGGGTAGGTTCAGACCAGTTTTTACTGAAGATGAAGAAAACACATTAAAAAAATATCTCAAAAGGATGGATGGTTTGTTTTATGGCCTAACACCAAAGGATTTCAAGAAAATTGTTGGAGATTTTGCTCAGAAACTGGGGAAAGGCGATAGGTTTCCAAAAGGGTACGCAGGAAAAGACTGGCTATCAGGGTTTCGAAAGAGACATTCTTCGATTGCGCTAAGGACTCCTGAACCTACATCTTTAGCTAGAGCACGAGGATTTAACCGTCCCCAGGTAAAGAGATTTTATGATCTTCTAGAGGAATTGATCGCCAAACACTCCTTGGATCCTACACAAATATACAACATGGACGAGACTGGCATCCGCACATCCACCACCAAGCCACCAAAAATCCTATCTTCATATGGCAAACGACAAGTTGGACTAATCTCCAGTGCAGAAAGAGGAGTTTTAACAACGGTAGTATGCTGTTGTAATGCAGCAGGATCCTTCGTACCGCCCTTTTTTATATTTAAGCGGAAGCGATTTGTACCACGCCTTCTTGATGGAGCTCCGCCCGGATCACAAGGCACAGTATCTGATTCAGGCTGGATTTGGATTTCAGGGGAAATTTTTCTGACTTGGTTGGAATTTTTGGTTGAAAAGACGCGTCCGTCTAAACAAAAGAAACTGCTTCTTTTATTGGACAACCACGAATCACACATATTTTATCCTGCGCTTGAATATGCATCGAAACACCACATAATATTTCTGTCGTTCCCCCCTCATACTACGAATAAGCTACAACCATTGGATGTTGCCGTATATGGACCTATAAAAAAATACTTCGAGCAAGAAATCGCAACATTCCACAAAGCTCACCAAGGTAGAACCATCACTCAATTAGACGTGGCTCCTATTTTCAACCCCGCTTATTTGAAGGGTGCATCTCCAATGACTGCCATTAGTGGATTTCGTGTAACTGGAATATGGCCATATAACAGAAACTTGTTTCAAGACTGCGACTTTGCTCCAGCATCGGTGACAGACCAAGAAATTCTGTCTACTTCTGCGACTAATACGTTGGAACCCAGTACATCTGAGATTATGGATAAACAGCTAGGTGAGGCCGCCACATGTACCATTTTCTCATCGTCAGGTCATAAGACACCTCCTCCAATACTATCCGTTGCATCGACCACACCAGCTGGTTCCACGAACCTTGACAGTGCTGATCTACAATTAACAGCTTATATTCTCGAGTCAATACGTCCGATTCCAAGTGCTGTAGGTCAAAAAATCACTCAAAATCACCCGATACCCTGCACCATTTTATTATTATTTTATTATTATTATTATTATTATTATTATTATTATTATTATTATTATTATTATTATTATTATTATTATTATTATTATTATTATTATTATTATTATTATTATTATTATTATTATTATTATTATTATTATTATTATTATTATTATTATTATTATTATTATTATTATTATTATTATTATTATTATTATTATTATTATTATTATTATTATTATTATTATTATTATTATTATTATTATTATTATTATTATTATTATTATTATTATTATTATTATTATTATTATTATTATTATTATTATTATTATTATTATTATTATTATTATTATTATTATTATTATTATTATTATTATTATTATTATTATTATTATTATTATTATTATTATTATTATTATTATTATTATTATTATTATTATTATTATTATTATTATTATTATTATTATTATTATTATTATTATTATTATTATTATTATTATTATTATTATTATTATTATTATTATTATTATTATTATTATTATTATTATTATTATTATTATTATTATTATTATTATTATTATTATTATTATTATTATTATTATTATTATTATTATTATTATTATTATTATTATTATTATTATTATTATTATTATTATTATTATTATTATTATTATTATTATTATTATTATTATTATTATTATTATTATTATTATTATTATTATTATTATTATTATTATTATTATTATTATTATTATTATTATTATTATTATTATTATTATTATTATTATTATTATTATTATTATTATTATTATTATTATTATTATTATTATTATTATTATTATTATTATTATTATTATTATTATTATTATTATTATTATTATTATTATTATTATTATTATTATTATTATTATTATTATTATTATTATTATTATTATTATTATTATTATTATTATTATTATTATTATTATTATTACTACTTTACTTTCAGTCTCGACACAAAGTCGGAATAGAGAAATGAAGGTCGGGCATGTGCCAAGTATCCTTCATTTAGGTCTGTAAGTGTAATGAGAGAGTATGATGATTTGTGGTTTCTGTGTCTCTTTGTGTTTGTGTTGTTTGTGGAGTGTTGTGTGCGAGCGAGAGTGGGATAGAAGTTGGGTTTAAGAAGCGGCGGACTATAGAGCAAGTGTCGATTACTACGGATTTTTGCAGAGGTATGAAAGTGTTTTCATGGAGTTCTAGTGATTTAAGGGCAATACTGAGCGTTTTAGGTATTACACCTGTTGATGACATTATAATGGGGATTATTTTAACGGTTTCTTGATGCCACATTTGCTTTATTTCGTCAGCCAGGGGGATGTATTTTTGAATTTTTTCTGTATGTTTTTGTTTCAAGTTGTGTGTATTTGGTATGGCGATGTCTATGAGGAATGTTGTCTTGGTGGATTTCAAAGTTAGCGTGATATCGGGTCTATTGCTAAGGATGGTACGATCGGTGATTATGTCTCTATCCCAGTACAGTTTTGCAGTGCTATTTTCCAGAACGTTTTTAGGTTTGTATTTGTAATAGGGGGTGTGTGTTTCAAGTAAATTATGTTTTAGTACAAGTTGTTGATGGATGTGTTTGGCGACATTATCATGGCGATGGGTGTACTCTTTATTGGCGAGAAAACTGCAACCTCCTGTGATATGATCAATTGTTTCTGTGGTTTGGTGGCATAATCTGCATTTATCTGTGTCAATTGTTTCTTTTAAGATATATTTAGCATAATTCCGAGTTTTAACTATTTGATCCTGTATTGCAATAAGAAAGCCTTCGGTCTCACCAAATATGTTGCCTTTTGTAAGCCAAGTGCAAGATGCCGGGCGGTCTACATGCTCTTGCTCAATTTGGTGTGGGTATTTTCCATGTAAAGCTTTCTTTTTCCAGTTTTCTATTTTTTGATCGTCTTTTATAATTTTATGTTTCGGGTTAAAATGGTTATTATTTAGCTGTAATGGTGTTCCTGAGAGCGATGTGTTTACTATTGCTTTGTGAAGTGTGCTGGAATTAGCTTTAGTGAGAAAATATGTTCGTAAGTTGTCTATTTGAGTGTAGTGTAAGTTTTTGATGTCGATGAATCCGCGGCCTCCTAATTTTCTTGTGAGTGTAAATCTTTCTACTGCAGAGTGTATGTGATGAATATTGTGTCTATTGCTTGCTGTTCTAGTGACGGTATTAAGCGCATCTAATTCTGTGTCTGACCATTTAATAATCCCGAAGGAATATGTTAGGATTGGAATGGCATAGGTGTTGATGGCTTTGGTTTTGTTTCTAGCGGAGAGTTGGGTGTTAAGTATTTTATTTAATCTTTGTTTGTATTTAGTTTTAAGTGTGTTTTTTGTTTCTGCGTGGTTTATTGATGTGCTTTGTTGGTATCCTAAATATTTGTATGTGTCTTTGGGTGCCATGCTCTCTATTGTACTTCCTAAATCTAATTCAAAGGGTTCATTCATCGAGTGTTGACCTTTAATTATACTGTTGATTTTACACTTGTTGATACCAAAAGTCATCCTTATGTCTTTGCTGAATTTTTCTGTTAGTTTGAGTAGGTGGTCCAATTTTTGTATATTAGCTGCGTACAGTTTTATATCGTCCATGTATAACAAATGTGTGATTTTTATGCCATTTTCTCGGTCTACCAGATAACCAAAACCAGTGTTATTAAGGATTCTAGAAAGGGGATTAAGCGCTAGGCAGAACCACAGTGGACTGAGGGAATCGCCTTGAAAAATACCGCGTGCTATTTTAATTGGAGATGTTGAGAGAGTAGTTGTGGCTGAGGTTCGTAGGTTTAGTTTAGTGTTCCATTTTGTCATAGTGTGTTGTAGAAATTGAATTAATCTGTTATCGACTTTGTATGTTTTTAGAATGTGTATGAGCCAAGAATGAGGTACGCTATCGAAAGCTTTTTGGTAATCTATATATGAGTAGTGTAGATTTCTGTGTTTTTGTTTGACTTGGTTATGAATTTCTGTGTCTATTACTAGTTGTTCTTTACAACCTCTCGACCCTTTACTGCAACCTTTTTGTTCTTCTGGTATGATTTTGTTTTGTGTGATGTGCGTGTTTAGTTTGTGTGAGATGATGGACGTTAGAAGTTTGTAAATAGTAGGGAGGCATGTGATAGGTCTATATTTAGCAGGGTTGGTAGTGTCATTATCTTTAGGTTGTAAGTATGTGATACCTTGCGTTAGGAAAGAGGGCATTTCTTGTGGGTTATGTATAAGATGGTTTAGTGCGACTGCGATTTTTTTTTTTTTTTTTTTTTTTTTTTTTTTAAAACGTTGCCCCACACTAGGATTTCTCCTGTATCGTGGGTACAGTTTACAGACATACATGTCACATGCACAGACAACCAGACCCGAAACAACTATCTGTAGATCATACAAATATTTGTTCCGTGCGGGGATCGAACCCGCGACACCTAGCGCAGAAAGCTAATCGCTTAGCCACTGCACCAACCGTGTCGTCGATATGTTCATGTGTTGAGGTTAAGTATTTAAGCCAGTAGTTTTGGATTTTGTCGGGGCCCGGCGTTTTCCAATTGAGAGTTTTTCTTATGTTTAGTGTTACATCGTCTTTATCTATAGTCATTTCTGGCATTGGTTCTATATTTTCTATGACTTGCTCTTCTATTTCCAACCAAGGTGAGAGAACATTGTGTTGTACCGGTTTTGACCAAATATTTTCCCAGTAGCTTTGAACATCTGCAATATCTGGCGATTCTATAATTTTGATTTCATTTGTATTTGTAAGTTTTCGATAAAATAGTTTTTGATTTGTATTGAATAAGTTGTCTGATTTTCTCTGGTTACTTTTTTTATACCGTCGGAGTCTTTTAGAGTAAGCTTGTAATTTTTTAATTATTATTATTATTATTATTATTATTATTATTATTATTATTATTATTACTTTACTTTCAGTCTCGACACAAAGTCGGAATAGAGAAATGAAGGTCGGGCATGTGCCAAGTATCCTTCATTTAGGTCTGTAAGTGTAATGAGAGAGTATGATGATTTGTGGTTTCTGTGTCTCTTTGTGTTTGTGTTGTTTGTGGAGTGTTGTGTGCGAGCGAGAGTGGGATAGAAGTTGGGTTTAAGAAGCGGCGGACTATAGAGCAAGTGTCGATTACTACGGATTTTTGCAGAGGTATGAAAGTGTTTTCATGGAGTTCTAGTGATTTAAGGGCAATACTGAGCGTTTTAGGTATTACACCTGTTGATGACATTATAATGGGGATTATTTTAACGGTTTCTTGATGCCACATTTGCTTTATTTCGTCAGCCAGGGGGATGTATTTTTGAATTTTTTCTGTATGTTTTTGTTTCAAGTTGTGTGTATTTGGTATGGCGATGTCTATGAGGAATGTTGTCTTCGTGGATTTCAAAGTTAGCGTGATATCGGGTCTATTGCTAAGGATGGTACGATCGGTGATTATGTCTCTATCCCAGTACAGTTTTGCAGTGCTATTTTCCAGAACGTTTTTAGGTTTGTATTTGTAATAGGGGGTGTGTGTTTCAAGTAAATTATGTTTTAGTGCAAGTTGTTGATGGATGTGTTTGGCGACATTATCATGGCGATGGGTGTACTCTTTATTGGCGAGAAAACTGCAACCTCCTGTGATATGATCAATTGTTTCTGTGGTTTGGTGGCATAATCTGCATTTATCTGTGTCAATTGTTTCTTTTAAGATATATTTAGCATAATTCCGAGTTTTAACTATTTGATCCTGTATTGCAATAAGAAAGCCTTCGGTCTCACCAAATATGTTGCCTTTTGTAAGCCAAGTGCAAGATGCCGGGCGGTCTACATGCTCTTGCTCAATTTGGTGTGGGTATTTTCCATGTAAAGCTTTCTTTTTCCAGTTTTCTATTTTTTGATCGTCTTTTATAATTTTAAGTTTCGGGTTAAAATGATTATTATTTAGCTGTAATGGTGTTCCTGAGAGTGATGTGTTTACTATTGCTT
Organism: Shargacucullia verbasci; assembly: GCA_947562105.1. NCBI lineage: Eukaryota > Metazoa > Arthropoda > Insecta > Lepidoptera > Noctuidae > Shargacucullia > Shargacucullia verbasci. Next base: position 14,879,408 of record OX387281.1, on the reverse strand, counting down.
TGTGAAGTGTGCTGGAATTAGCTTTAGTGAGAAAATATGTTCGTAAGTTGTCTATTTGAGTGTAATGTAAGTTTTTGATGTCGATGAATCCGCGGCCTCCTAATTTTCTTGTGAGTGTAAATCTTTCTACTGCAGAGTGTATGTGATGAATATTGTGTCTATTGCTTGCTGTTCTAGTGACGGTATTAAGCGCATCTAATTCTGTGTCTGACCATTTAATAATCCCGAAGGAATATGTTAGGATTGGAATGGCATAGGTGTTGATGGCTTTGGTTTTGTTTCTAGCAGAGAGTTGGGTGTTAAGTATTTTATTTAGTCTTTGTTTGTATTTAGTTTTAAGTGTGTTTTTTGTTTCTGCGTGGTTTATTGATGTGCTTTGTTGGTATCCTAAATATTTGTATGTGTCTTTGGGTGCCATGCTCTCTATTGTACTTCCTAAATCTAATTCAAAGGGTTCATTCAGCGAGTGTTGACCTTTAATTATACTGTTGATTTTACACTTGTTGATACCAAAAGTCATCCTTATGTCTTTGCTGAATTTTTCTGTTAGTTTGAGTAGGTGGTCCAATTGTTGTCTATTAGCTGCGTACAGTTTTATATCGTCCATGTATAACAAATGTGTGATTTTTATGCCATTTTCTCGGTCTACCAGATAACCAAAACCAGTGTTATTAAGGATTCTAGAAAGGGGATTAAGCGCTAGGCAGAACCACAGTGGACTGAGGGAATCGCCTTGAAAAATACCGCGTGCTATTTTAATTGGAGATGTTGAGAGAGTAGTTGTGGCTGAGGTTCGTAGGTTTAGTTTAGTGTTCCATTTTGCCATAGTGTGTTGTAGAAATTGAATTAATCTGTTATCGACTTTGTATGTTTTTAGAATGTGTATGAGCCAAGAATGAGGTACGCTATCGAAAGCTTTTTGGTAATCTATATATGAGTAGTGTAGATTTCTGTGTTTTTGTTTGACTTGGTTATGAATTTCTGTGTCTATTACTAGTTGTTCTTTACAACCTCTCGACCCTTTACTGCAACCTTTTTGTTCTTCTGGTATGATTTTGTTTTGTGTGATGTGCGTGTTTAGTTTGTGTGAGATGATGGACGTTAGAAGTTTGTAAATAGTAGGGAGGCATGTGATAGGTCTGTATTTAGCAGGGTTGGTAGTGTCATTATCTTTAGAGAAAGAAAGAAAGAAAAAGCATTTATTCAGTACCAGCGTAACCGTCAGCACAAAAATTATATATATAAAAAAAAAATAAGAAAATATACAAAGAAAAAAATAATAAAAAATAAACACTTACACACTTATTGTAATAAAATGCGCTGTCGGGCATACCCATACCGAATAGGTTACCAACTCAGCATATGCTAGGCTTAACACCCAGCGCTGATTTTCAGTTGGCACCCCTGCAGTGACATCCGGACGAAGTCAAATATATAAATCTTAATTAATAAAATATTTGTAATATATGATAAATATTTAGATAAATAAAATTTATAAAAGAAGTGTACAATTTTACAATTCAGCATGTTTTTTTTTTTTTTTTTTTTTTTTGCCCATAAGGCGGGAATGTTTTTGCTGCTTTTGACATGACAGGTTGCAAAACATCAACGCAACCCACCTAAACTTCACTTTTTAGTTGGCCGCAAGCCTGTCTAGTCGTTTCCTTACTACTTTTAACGACGACAGCTGGATTGTTCGCCAACAAATTAATAAAATTAATTGAGAACAATATCAGTATCAGTGCTTCAACAGTCAGCAAAATATCCTCGATACTGGTGCTTATGCGAGAACACTCACAACTATGCCGCCAAACCGCAACCATGTCGGTAAGTTTTTGCTTAATACTTTATATATATATTTTTTTTTTTTTATAAAATTGAGTACCAAAATAACATTAAAAAATTAACAATATAATTAAAAATTGAATTAAAATTAAATAACTGATCATAATAATTAGAGAATTAATTAGATAAATGATTTATCAATATTAACAGTATTATATTCAATTTGAGAGGTAAGAATAAATAACTTAAGTTTATTTCTAAATGTTTCTATATTCCTCAGGTCCCTAATCGGAGGAGGTATGTTGTTCCAACACTTGGACGCCGCATATCGAAAGCTTCCCCGAAAGGCTGCGGTACCGTGTTGCGGTATGGCCAGTTGCTGAGCACAACGTCTACCCTCGCGCTGCCGGTGACTATTTACCCACGATATCTTAGAGTGCAGGTATGACGGGCACTTATTCTTAACAACACCGAAAAGGAGACAAGCCAGGTGCAATTTTCGACGTGATTTCATTTTCAATATGTTGTGTTTGTTAAGGAAAGGTGTAACGTGGCTCCTTGGTGGTACAGTGAAACAAAAACGTGCACAGGCATTCTGAACTCTTTGAAGTAGTCTTTCGGTTCGCGCCAAGAGTCTGGGTCCTATAACAGTATCTGCGTAATTTAACTTTGATAACACCAAACTTTCTACTAGCTGCACACGCAATTCCTCGCTTAGATATGGACGCATTTTATATAAAACCTTTAAACGGTAGAAACAATTTTTGACACAGTTTGAAACGTGTGTTTCAAAATGAAGGCCTTGGTCCATAATCAAACCCAGGTTTCGCGCTTCAGTCACATATTCAATGTGTTGTCCTTTAATAGTGACGTCCTCGTGTACCGGCATTAATTTTTCTAACTGAAGTTTAGTTCCGAACAACATACACTTTGTTTTGGCTGGGTTAAGGAGTAGCGAATTTTGTTCAGACCAATTTACAATCCTTTCCAGGTCTTCGTTAATAGCTTTTACCGCTGTGTGATAATGTTCAGGTTTAAAAGAAAGGTATATTTGTAAGTCGTCTGCGTAGATATGGTATTTACAATTTTCTATGCTACGGATAATATCAGCGCTATATAAAATAAATAACGTAGGTCCCAATATCGATCCTTGAGGAACGCCTTTAACCACGGGGGCCACGTCTGATGAAGTAGTTGAGCCTTTTATATCACGAATTTCAACAAGTTGAGTACGGTTGCTGAGATAACTATTAAACCATTTTATTGTGGATGTATCAAATCCATAGTAGGCCATTTTTGAGAGCAAAAGAGACAAATTTATTGCGTCAAATGCCCTAGAGAAGTCCAGCAGGACTAACAAAGTACACAACCCTTCATCTTGAGCTGACAATATATTATCCGTTACATCCAATAGAGCCGTCGCTGTGCTACGGCCCCTCCTGAAACCTGACTGGGCCTCTGGAAGAATGTCACTATCCTCAAGGTATTTAGATAATTGAGCATTAACTACCTTTTCTAGTACTTTCGATAATAACGGTAAAATACTTATAGGTCTTAAATCATTTATTTCAGTAGGGTTGGCTTTTTTAGGAATTGGACGCACTATAGCTATTTTCCAGAGGTCGGGAAAAGTTGATGTTAAAATGGAATTATTTATAATAGAAGTAAGGATATCTAAAGTTTGAGGAAGAGTAAGGATAAACATATTTAAAGAAATATGATCGTATCCTTCTGCATTTGATTTAATTTGAGATAATATTTTGAGAATATCGGATTGGTCAACCGTCTTAATAGAAAATATGCCATCACCATGTCTATTGAACTCGTAGTAGGTTAAATAGGATAATGGCAAGACTGTATTACCCGGAACATCTAAGAACTTCGCGTTTATTTTATTCGGATCACTAAAATGCGAGGGCAATTCCGACTCGTTCTTAGGAGGTAGCAAAGTATGCTTTAGGTTTTTCCATAGAATGTTAGGGCTTTTAATTTTATTATTTATATTGTACTTAAAATAGGCAACTTTTTCATAATATAGAGATTTATTGACCAGGCCCCTTAACTCCAAAAAATATATTCTTTTACTTTCGGATTTGGTACGCTTAAATTGAACATGGGCTTGATTACGTAAATTCATCATAAATTTGATGTTATCAGTAACCCAAGGATATGACTGATCTTTTATTATACGAGTCTTACGAGGATAGTACATATCAAACAGTGTGGTTATATTGTTGTTGAGATTGGCTATCATAACATTGACATCACATGACGAACTCACAGCGCTCCAGTCAATTGAAACCATATCCTGTTTAAACTTCTCATTTGGTATTTTTGTGAGATTTCTGCTCGTTATGACCCTCGGCAAAACTTTTTCTCTTTTAAAATAAAAAGTAGTTGAGATAAATGCATGTGCTCCAAGTGCGTCTATCGGGTCCACCAATAGATCTTTCACTCTCGCGTCTGTACATATCAGGTCTATGAGCGTCTCCGTATTTGTTAAAAAATGGGTAGCTGACGGCACCTGTTGACTTAAGTTAAAGCAATTAAGAAACGTGGTTAATTTAATGGTTTTCGGATCGGTCTGATTAAGAAAGTTGATGTTAAAGTCTCCCAGAAGAATGGTGTGTTTACTTGATGGTATTGAATTTATTGAGTTAGTTAACGCGTCCAAAAATACGTCTACGTTCAACCAGGGCGGTCTATACGCTGTGCCGATGGCGATTTTTGAACCATTTATGGTCAAAATCAGCCACATTTGTTCCACAGGTTTATGTAAAGGATCGACAGGGTACAAATGAGAACGAACATTCGTTCCGCGCTTAATGTAGAAGCCAACACCGCCGCCGCGGCCGCCGCGCACGCTCACCGGTCGCGGCACGTGTCGCAGTCGGTACCCGGGCACGGCAGGCGCGCGCCCCTCTTCGCCCGTCCTTAGCCAAGTCTCGTTTATCGCCATAACGTCAACATCATAACGTTGCATTGCAGCGACAAACTCATCATGGTTAGTGCCTAGTGAGCCGGCGTTAAATAATCCAACTTTTAGGTAATTTGTCGTCATTAAAATGCTGAGGTATATACTGTAATTAATAATTTGTAAATTAGGTCATAAATGCAATGCATACGGGGAAATAGTATTAGGTATAAATGTTTAGGCAGGCAACATTTTTCTATCACTTTATATAGGTAGCAGGTACACTGATTATAGATAGATAAAAAAGTAGTTTGTAAATAATAAATAATCTGATATGGGTGAGTATGGGGAATAAACTTGTTGTAAAAATAAATAGGAATTGTACGGCTAGTGTCACTGCAACGATCGCCCTCTGAAGTAATGTACCTAGTAGGCAGGGCATACCGCGACAAGGCTAAAATATTAATAGTAAGTAGTAGATAAACAGGCATAACAGTAATAACTACAACAAAACAATCTTGTAAATTGCGAATCGTTAAATATACAATCAAACTGGTCCTACACCAAAAATTCGCGCCAAGTCTGCATCAGTTCGAATGCGTTGCGAAGAGAAGCCATCGTCTTTCTTAACATAAATACGCCCATCCCTTGTCCACACGTATTTATATTTGTGCCGCTGCCCAGCCTCGCGAGCGTTAAAGAATAGCTTGCCATTGATAGGGGTTAGCCGTTCGTTCACGTAAAATCTTTGTGACGGTCCATGCAAGTCGAGATCCGCAGTGGTAAGGCCGCGTCGCACGCGCGCCGCTCGCATCAGTTGGTCACGCGCAGCGCGGCGCGCCAGTCGTACGGCGAGAGCGCGCGGGCGCGGCGGTTCCGCCGCATCCACACTACCGGTAACTGTAAAGTTACGGCGGACCATACCGACACGCTCCGCGTACACAACATCCCGCTCGTCAAACGTAACCCCAAGCTTTACAGATACTAGGCTGAGGAGATGAACCGGGTTTTCCTCTTTGGTCTCCGGTATGCCCGTTATGATGACGTCATTAAGAAGCAACTCCTGGTCACGTTCATTCAGCTGCGTTTTTAATTCAGCGATGGCGTCCTCTATACGATCGCAAGACTCTGGTTCTCTCTCCTCAAAACGTTTCTCGAGGTCAGACACTTTAATTTCAACCGTGTCTAAACGTTCCTTGCACGAGCTCACATCGGCTTTTAAATCCGTCATTACTTGGCGGAACTGTCTTAGCTCCGCTTTCATCTCGCTCAATTCCTCTCGAAAACAGCGTATTTCGTGCGCAACGTCGAGAGCGGCTGATGTTGTTGTTGTAGACAGCTCACTGTTAGGCGATCTACTAACTGCTGTGTTTGGAGCACCTGCCCCCACATCTGTGCTGTCATCAGATAAACTCTTAACCTGGTGTTGCAGAGTTATCTACCCTGGGTATCTTGGCTTTACAGCCCGGGCACAGCCAGTTTGAGGATACTTTGGCTGCCACAGCAATGCCGACACAGATGCTGTGATACGATCCTGGACACTTGGTACAGCGAATGGAATCGGCTGTTGCCGACATGAATTTGCCACAGCCACCACACTTAGCCATGTTTGACGTTATGCAGGTGAAAACAGATGATGAGTAGTAAGGGCGATAATGTTGTTATCAGTACCCCTGTCGATCCACACTACAGTCGATACACACAAATACCACCAAAGAGCAACAGATGGCGCTGTTCACAAATGCACACAAGAACTGTTTTTATATGCTTTCCTATAATATTATAGTTTCAGCAGGCTCAATTTCACTGCCTATGAGGCTTGCACTGTACTCGAACGTAGGTACTGACTACGTTAATAATGTTTTGATGTATTTTATTAAAGTATTTGCACTTGTTTGTTAAGTTTAGGGTAGATTTAAGTACTCTTAATTATTAGTTGTATAACTTTTAAGTTTATTTAGTTATTTTAAAACACTGTCACTGTTCCACAATAAATGTCACGTATTGAACAAAGATTATCAAATTAGCCAATAAAGTTTTGAGAAAAACACCGTTGTTATATTTTTATTTGCTTGTAAACACTAAGCTAAACTGTTGTTACCGGCGTCCGTGACGTCACTCACGACGACTTTAGGTTGTAAGTATGTGATACCTTGCGTTAGGAAAGAGGGCATTTCTTGTGGGTTATGTATAAGATGGTTTAGTGCGACTGCGATATGTTCATGTGTTGAGGTTAAGTATTTAAGCCAGTAGTTTTGGATTTTGTCGGGGCCCGGCGTTTTCCAATTGAGAGTTTTTCTTATGTTTAGTGTTACATCGTCTTTATCTATAGTCATTTCTGGCATTGGTTCTATATTTTCTATCACTTGCTCTTCTATTTCCAACCAAGGTGAGTGAACATTGTGTTGTACCGGTTTTGACCAAATATTTTCCCAGTAGCTTTGAACATCTGCAATATCTGGCGATTCTATAATTTTGATTTCATTTGGATTTGTAAGTTTTCGATAAAATAGTTTTTGATTTGTATTGAATAAGTTGTTGTCTGATTTTCTCTGGTTACTTTTTTTATACCGTCGGAGTCTTTTAGAGTAAGCTTGTAATTTTTGTTTGGAGTTATCTATTTGTGTAATTATTTCGTCGGTGTTTCTATTGTTAGGATTTATTTTTTGTCGTTTTCTTTGTGTTAAGTTGCCATTTAGGTATTGGGTGAGTTGTCCTATTTCCTTTCGTAAAAGTGTAATCTTATTTTCTATTCTTCTTTCCCACTGCGGTTTCTTTGGTTTACTTACTGTATTACTGTTTTTGTTAGTAGTGTCAGTAACTGTTTTTCTGTGTTCTTCTTTTTTTGAGTGTATTTTTGTAACGGTTATTGCTGCACAATATATGGTTTCGTGAACGTCTTCTAATGTAATTGTGTCTTTAGCTTGAAGGTGTTTCTTCACTACTTCATTAATTGTGTGTACTGTTTTGATTGTAGTGCGATTTATTTGGAGCTTAGGGATGATGGGCCTTAAAGTAGGATCCGTACCTGAGTATTTAATGAGCATTTCCCTAAAATTTGTCTCAATTTTTTCATAATCTATGGGTTCTGATGGTCTGTCTGTTATGTCGGTTTCTTGTGTCTGAATATGTTCACTTTCTGCAGAATGAAATGTTTGTGGTAGTGAATAATTGTCGTGAGATAAATTTAAAATTTGAGCTCCATCATCTAATTGACTAGGACACAAGTTTGTTATGGAGTGTTGTTGGTTGTTGTTCGTGGGAGTAGTCTGAATTGTACTTTCTTGAGGGTTACATTCTTCCTGGTGTTCTATGTTATCATTGATTATTGGGATATGTGATACTGATTGTTTTATACGTTCTCGCTCAGGTGGGGGTATTCTGTTATTTCTGTGTATGACGCGTATTTGATCAGCCAATCGTTGTTCTGACAAATGGCTTAATTCTGGGTAAATTTCTATGAATTTTTGGTGTAATAAGGGTCTGTATGCGGTGAGGTTTGTTTCACAATGTGTAACTGTGTAGTAGCAACGGAGGAGCACCTTGTTAATTTCATCAGTCCATTTCATCCGTTGTCTACATTTGCCAGCCAGAGTGGTTGCGGGGAGAATATCCTGCAAAGGTGTATCAATGGTAAGTGTGGTAAATTGTGTGTTCTGGTTTATGCGATTTGTAGGGTTAATTGGTGACGTACGCGTAGTGGTGATGATGCCAGTGATGGGCGCAGTGGTATTTGAAAATTCCTCTTGTGCAACATCACATGACATGGTTAATATGCTAGATGATCGAGATGTGGATGTATGTTGAAGCTGATATGAGTGTGGCGATGAACTGGGTGATTGGAAAAGACTTTGCGTGGAAGATATGGGTGATGATGGGTGTGAGATGATAAGTGTTGGTGGTACGTTGTTATTTGCTGCAACAGTCCTGGACTGGGCAGAATTCTGCGATACGTTGCCCTCCCCAGAATACGTAGGGCTGCCCGAGCTTGTTGGCTCGGGGCGGGATTCTCCCTCACGGGTACCCGCCTGGGGTAATTTTCTGCTTCTTAGGCGCATCGCATATTTGTATTACTATAGCTCCGTTGGTCATTGGTGCGTATTAAGCTTAATGCTGCCAATGTCCGCCCCTCACGTGGTTACTGATGTTCGAACCGGACGTGGAGTTAGATTTGCGAGGGTATTATTATTATTATTATTATTATTATTATTATTATTATTATTATTATTATTATTATTATTATTATTATTATTATTATTATTATTATTATTATTATTATTATTATTATTATTATTATTATTATTATTATTATTATTATTATTATTATTATTATTATTATTATTATTATTATTATTATTATTATTATTATTATTATTATTATTATTATTATTATTATTATTATTATTATTATTATTATTATTATTATTATTATTATTATTATTATTATTATTATTATTATTATTATTATTATTATTATTATTATTATTATTATTATTATTATTATTATTATTATTATTATTATTATTATTATTATTATTATTATTATTATTATTATTATTATTATTATTATTATTATTATTATTATTATTATTATTATTATTATTATTATTATTATTATTATTATTATTATTATTATTATTATTATTATTATTATTATTATTATTATTATTATTATTATTATTATTATTATTATTATTATTATTATTATTATTATTATTATTATTATTATTATTATTATTATTATTATTATTATTATTATTATTATTATTATTATTATTATTATTATTATTATTATTATTATTATTATTATTATTATTATTATTATTATTATTATTGATATCGTTTTTTTTTTATCTCTTCCTATTGGGAAGGTGAAAAATCCTCTTACGCGGGCCGGAGCCAAGCGTGAGAGGGGAAGATTAAATGGAATAAGTCGATGATAGTGTAGAAGATGATAGAAATTTTCTGGTGATGCGGCAGGTGTTAAGAATGGTGGCTTTCTGAAGCATGTGGAGAATATGTTTAGGCATTTGTAACGTGTTCAAACTTAGTGCTAGGGATTTTGGTATTACGCCAGTGGACGAGAGAACGATGGGAACGATGTGGACAGTTTGTGCTCTCCACTGTGTTTTTATTTCTATTGCAAGGTCTTGGTATTTACTTAATTTTTCTGAGATTGTAGCTTGTATGTTGTGTGAGTTTGGTATAGCTATATCGATCAGGTATACGATTCCATTTGCTTTGTCGTGTATGGTGATATCAGGTCTATTGTAGTGGATCGTTTTGTCGGTTATGATCGTCCTGTCCCAGTACATTATATAATTTCTATTTTCTAAAATTAACTCTGGTTTGTATTTATAATATGGAATTATTTCTGTTACAAGTTGGTGTTTAAAAGCTATTTGTTGGTGTATTATTGCTGAAACTTGGTCATGTCGATGTTTGTAGTCGGTTTGTGCAAGAGATTTACAGGCTCCCGTAATATGCTGAATGGTTTCAGAGGCAATGTTACAATGTCTGCAGAGGTCAGTTGGCTGGTTTAGATCTTTCAGTATGTATTTTTTGTAGTTACGAGTCGCTATTATTTGATCTTGGATGGCAAGCATGAAACCTTCAGTCTCCGGAAACAGTTCTCCTCGTCTGAGCCACTCGTTCGATTTATCTTTATCGACATGTGGTTGACTCAAACAGGCGCGGTGTCTACCGTGTAGAGCTTTTACGGCCCAGTCTGCAATTTTTTGTTGTGTGCTTATGATATGTTCATTTATTTGGGTGTTCCTATCATGTAAATTTAGTGGTGTAAAATTTTTGTCTATTTCGACTGCATGTTTGTGTAGTAACGAATGTTCGGTTTTATTGTGGAAGTAGGCTCTGAGTGAAAGTATCATTATTATTATTATTATTACTATTACTATTACTATTACTATTACTATTACTATTACTATTACTATTACTATTACTATTACTATTACTATTACTATTACTATTACTATTACTATTACTATTACTATTACTATTATTATTACTATTACTATTACTATTACTATTACTATTACTATTATTATTACTATTACTATTACTATTACTATTACTATTACTATTACTATTATTATTACTATTATTATTACTATTATTATTACTATTATTATTACTATTATTATTACTATTATTATTACTATTATTATTATTATTATTACTATTATTACTATTATTATTATTATTATTATTATTATTATTATTATTATTATTATTATTATTATTATTATTATTATTATTATTATTATTATTATTATTATTATTATTATTATTATTATTATTATTATTATTATTATTATTATTATTATTATTATTATTATTATTATTATTATTATTATTATTATTATTATTATTATTATTATTATTATTATTATTATTATTATTATTATTATTATTATTATTATTATTATTATTATTATTATTATTATTATTATTATTATTATTATTATTATTATTATTATTATTATTATTATTATTATTATTATTATTATTATTATTATTATTATTATTATTATTATTATTATTATTATTATTATTATTATTATTATTATTATTATTATTATTATTATTATTATTATTATTATTATTATTATTATTATTATTATTATTATTATTATTATTATTATTATTATTATTATTATTATTATTTACGCCTGTAAGGTTTGCCGCCCCATAAATGAACGGAAAAAAAGCAAAATCTTTTAATTTATAAATAAAATCCAGCAGTGTGTTGATATGCGCTGAGAATGGTGATAATCAATGAAAAAACTAAAAAGGCCAAACAAAGAAATAAATAAACACCATTTATTAACCGATTTCAAAAAAGGAGGAGGTTCTCAATTCGACTGTATGTTTTTTTTTTGTATGTTTGTTACGCGATCATTCCGTCAATTTTATGGATCGATTTTAAAAATTATTTTTTGTTTGATAGAATATGCTCCCAAGTTGGACCAATTGTCTTAATAAGTTGGCTGTTGGCGTCTGAAAATCATCATTTCATGATGCTGAGCTGATGATGGATGTCGTAGTACTCCTCAACGGTAAGGAGTTAGGGAATGAAACTTCAGAGTTTGGGATCACTTGATATATTTTGATGAGTCCCGTATATAACATTTGGTATAGAGGGTCTGATGATGGAGCCAGAAAATAGATAGCGGAACTCTTCAGTAGCTACTAAACCCCTCGAGTTTGGGCTCATTATAAACCGCTAAAAGGCAAGACTATCACTGAATTAGTTATAATAGTCGTCTTAAAGTTTCCATATCTCGTAACGCGTTTTCATCATGTAGTCGGCTAAGTAATTTATTTGGTTTTAAATCACAAAGTGCAATACCGTCTAAGGTTTTCACTCGACTAGGCGCAACATATATTTGATCTTTGTAAAGTTTTTAAAAGAGAAGCGTTCTTACTAGGTCTACCCATCTCTCAAAATTGTAAAATTATTAATTTTTTTTACAAAAATTATAAACCGACTTCAAAAAATTCAAAAACAAAACGTATACGATATAGTAGTTGAAGAATATTGAAGTCCGTGACAAGTAAAACATGCAATGATAAACGGACACGATTGGCGAAGTGCATTTGTCGTGTCCGGTGCACAATTCGTCTCGCACTTGACAATTTTTACGTGAACTCGTTGTTTCAATGTCGCTATTATAGCAGCAAGCAGTGGCGTGCGGTGCATAAAGACAAAAAGACACTGCCTACCCTAAATAACTCAGATAAATATTTATTATAAGATATTTGAGGTGGCAAATCACGTACATCATTATTTAATCGACAAGACGACGAACCAATACCAACATGCAGTAGGTATTATTGATAAGTAAGCTTTTAAAATTTTCTGCCTACCTTGTCTAAAAACTCTGTGCACGCCGCTGGCAGCAAGGTATATTATGTTTTACTTGGCATCGACTTCAATATTCTTCAACTATATAGTAGTTGAAGAATATTGAAGTCGGTGTAAGTAAAGTAAAAAGTGATAAACCGACGCAATTGGCGAAGTGCATTTGTCGTGTCTATTCCACAATTTGCCTAAAACTCGAAAACTTTTACGCGGATTCGTTGTTTCAATGTCGAGTCAAATTCGAGGGGTTTACTAGTAGCTACTGAAGAGTTCCACTATCTATCTCCTGGCTCCAGCATCAGACCCTCTAAACCAAATGTTATATAAGGGACTCATCAAAATATATCAAGTGATCTCAAACTCGGAAGTTTCATTCCCTAATTCTTTACCGTTGAGGAGTACTATGATATCCATCATCAACTCAACATCATGAAATGATGATTTTCAGATGCTAACACTTGACTTATTAAGAAAAACCTTTTGCTGAAGGATACCACAAACCAAAACGTTATCTATGTATATATTTATGGATTTGGTTGATTTTTTCATAAAGCGCTGATTTAATTTCAATAAAATGTATATGGGACCTCTGAAGACTTCTGACCTCTGAAGTATGATATACCAAAAAAAAAAAAGAATATCAAAATGTATTCATAATTGGCGGAATAATCGCGTAACAAACATACAAAAAAAAAACATACAGTCGAATTGAGAGCCTCCTCGTTTTTGAAGTCAGTTAAAAACTTGACACAAGTGAAGCACGAATTGTAGAAGTTGACGAAGTCACCCCCGCCGCCGCCTGCGTCACCCCGCGCCCCACCCGCTTTCGCCTATGGATATGAACGAAAACGACACGAGCAACGTCGAAACATCCCAACTAGTCCCGAGTCGCAATGGAATCCAACGGACACGGCGCCGCCGCCCCGCCGCGACCGCCCCGCCGCGGCCGCCCGCTGTTCAGGCATACGATGTCCTTGCGTCTTAATGTCTATCAAACTTACAACCAAATGAGTTTTAGTTTTTGTTAATTAGGTAGGTTTTTTTTTAATTTCTTCAGGCATATAAAGTCTAAAAGAAAGTCGCACGAAGCTGAGCGCGAGGTGCGGCTTGCGCCGCCCCTCGCAGCTTGCCGCCCCGGGCCATGGCCCTTTTGGCCCTAGGGTAAATACGCCCCTGGTAGGAACCATTGTAGCACCAGTGTTATGCGATATAGTAAATGCTTGTATACACAAGGGAGTTCTTCCAGAAGCTCTAAAAATCTCGATTATCAAGCCACTACACAAAAAGGATGAAAAAACAAAAATGTGCAATAATAGACCTGTAGCCTTGATTCCAATATTATCAAAAACTTTTGAGAAAGTAATTTATAATAGACTCAATAATTATTTTGAAAAAAAAACAACATTTTTTGTCAGGAACAAATGGGATTTAGACAGAACAAAACTATTAATATGTCAGTGTACAATTTCCTTAAAAAGATACATCACAACATGGACAACAGAAAACCGGTTGCAGCAATGTATATGGACATGACGCGCGCTTTTGACTACGTTGACCATAAAATACTACTGAAAAAGCTCTATAGCTACGGTATTAGAGGTAATGTAGTTAAGCTCATACAATCGTATTTAGAAGGTAGAAAACAGTTTACTCAGATCAGCCAAGTCAACATTAAGACAAAAACTGAAACAATATACTCCTCAAGTACTAGAAAAATGTATATATTTGTATGGTGTTCCACAGGGGTCTGTGTTAGGTCCATTACTTTTCATCTGCTATATAAACGATTTCCCCAATGTAACAAATCATCAGATGTGCTTATTTGCAGATGATAGCACTATTGTTTTTGACAAGGGTAATTTTAAATAAATAGAATTAGAAATAAATACAAACCTGGTGTCAATCATAGAATGGCTTAATGCCAACAATCTAAAAATTAATCTGTAAATTAAAAACAACAGATACATGTAAGCCGCACTTTCGGGATTTAAATATTCTGACAGTACCGTCGCTGTATATCTATGAGGTTCTGATGTTTGTAAAAAACAATATGCACTTGTTTAGTCATGTAGAAAGTCAACGTCGCTCAGATAAGTTAAAAACAATAGTTACTAAGACTGCTTTTGCTCATAAAAGTGTCTATGCAATGGCACCTAATTTGTAGAACAAATTACCTTGTGATATTAGAAATAGTAAGAATAATAATGAATTCAAAAATAAGCTCTTTAAGCTACTAAATGACAAGGTATATTATTCAGTCAAAGAGTATTTGGATGACAAATTCTGATGAATATTTATAATTTATATTTTTTTAATAATTTCATGACATTTTCACTACTTCATCGACACAATTTTGATAATTTGACATGCATATACTCGTACATTCTATATTATTAACATTCTAAAACTGATTTTGTATGCCTATCGGCGGGACATGGTTTGTACATTAATCTATTGAAAAACACCTGTAATCACCTATGTTTCACAAAATGAATAAATGAATTTGAATTTGAATTCGCTCGAACTGCATGATCCCAGAATCCCCAATTGTTTTTATCGAGCGATAACTAATGAGACTACCGACAATATGATTTATAACATAGGTATTATTGATCCAGATTGATCCATTTTAAGCAGACTTGGGCAAAAAGTAATCAGATTAATGATTAAGGATTACGATTAGAATGTGTAATCCTTAATCATGATTACAGATTAACGAAATTAATCAAAAAAGTAATCATATTCGGTGATTAATGATTATTAGTTTGTAATCGTAATCATGATTACTGATTGATATAAAATAATTGAAACATAAAAGACATTCATTTTGTATGTAAGTCACCTTTATTTTTTATCAGTCTCATGAATTGAAATTTTGGGAATAATTATATTACTGAGATATTACAATTATATTATAATTATATTATCTGAGATAATCGTTTCTAAAGTTTTAAAATTAAAAACGCCTGTGATTTTGTTAAAGGCAACACGCACGGGTAATTTTGCTTTTTATGAAGATGAAGAAGACCACTGAATTTGGTGTGGATGATCCGGTTGGCGCAGTGGCTAAGCGATTAGCTTTCTGCGCTACGTGTCGCGGGTTCGATCCCCGCACGGAACAAATATTTGTATGATCTACAGATAGTTGTTCCGGGTCTGGTTGTTTGTGTATGTGACATGTATGTTTGTAAACCGTACCCACGATACAGGAGAAATCCTAGTGTTGAGCAATGTTTTTTTGAAAAGAAATAAAAATAAATTTCAGAAATTATTTTATTTTTCGAAAAAAAAAATGGTTTTGCACTTTCTAAATATCTAAAGTTGACAAACTTTCAAGTTATTTTTCTCAACAACTATACAGAATTGGCATTCAGGAGTTCTACGCCTGTGTCTAGAATATTATGACGCATTACTTGCTTATCTTCACTCAAAATGACGGGTCACAAAGGATTATTTAACTCTATGTTACGCGGCGACGCCGCGACGGCACGCAGAAAAGAAATCACATTATGGGTCTAAGAGGGGCGCGCTGCGGGTGCGGTGACGGGTGACCATGCGTACGCGGCGATTGACTTGTCGGTTATACCCCGTCTCCCGCACACTTACCGCGCGTCTGGTCTCTGTAATACAGTACGTCGAGCACACAAAAATCTTCTGTTTTAAAAATTATTATTATGACACAGATGAAAAATCATGTTTACTTTTATAACTTTTTATAAAACTTGTATTAGGTGCGATGTTACAATCGAAAATATTAAATTGAAGATTAATTATTCTTCAATTTAATATTTTATTATGTAGAATTCATTCATACGTAATCATGTAATTTCGATTACTGATTACTTTTAATCAGAATTAACGATTACATGTAATCTTGATTTAATGTAATCAAGGATTACAAGTAATCAGGATTGATGTAATCATGATTACTTTTAATCAGATTATTAATCTGATTACAAAAGTAGTTGATTACGCCCAACTCTGATTTTAAGTGCAATGTGGCATCGTATACATAAATATTCTAATAGGGTAGATATGATCCAACTCGGAGCATAATGCAATAGCGCATATTCTAATATAGTAATTGTTTCAGACAGTTATTAATATAATATATTCCTTTCACAGCAATCAAATAAAAACATTGAGGAAAATGTGTAGCATGCTGCATATTGTTGAATCCTCAGGATGAAGCCAAGAATAATAGTCACAGTATACGATTCAGCAGTATTAATGTTTACTTTTATTATTCGATTTTTTAATTAATAAAACACGAGACACCGGACAGATCGTCCTCCTTCGACGGTCGGTGTCGGAATATGACGCCGCCGCCGTTATACCCACAGAGAGGCTTTATGCATTTTGTTTATTAATACTTATGTTTTAGCAAATAACGTTTTAAATAAGGAAATCAGTACAGAAATTAATAGATATAGAAATATTCTTAAAGACAATAGCTTTAATGCTAACAGACGGCCATTCTGCCGCGGGGATGTCCCCATCTCCGAATTCAGCGCGGCCATTCGTTAGGTGGGTATGTCCTCAAACCATGTATTGTCCTTATAACTAAATCAAGTACCAATAATTAAATTAATAAAACCAAAACGACATGGAAAATAATAAATAATGAAACTGGACATCTTAAACTTACGGACAGTACATTATTAATCTCAACATAAATGATGAACTAGTTTCAGACTTACATAAGTTAGACCCCTTTATACTACATTGTACTCACATAATTGTTATGTGTATAAATAAATATTGTATATACAATTCCGAGTTAATAAAAAGAGTAACCATGGAGATTCTTGCCCGTTCTTCTCCATTGTAAATCAACACCTTGAAACGTGGCAACCAGAGCCCGACCATTCACAAATGCCTGTAAATGGCTTACATGAATTAAAATATATTTGAATTTGAAATTATATACCTTAACTCGCTTTCGAGACTGCCGGACTGTCCATGATTTAGCTTTTTTTTTGTACAAAATTGTCAATGGTTTGGTCGAATGTGAACAGCTACTTCGGACGTATCACGCTGTCGGTTATAAGCTTCCTAGACAGCCAATATACAAACTTTTTCAGCCACCTACCTGTAGAACTAACGTAAGAAGGCACAAACCAGTTTCTAGGATGTGTAAACAGTACAACGAATTTAGCTCTAAATTGCCGGAGCTGGACGTGTCTCCCGGTTCCACTCATAATGTCAGAAAGATAACCGCGACCACCTCGGTCGCCAGTGTCAGACTAAATTTCTATTTTTTTTTTTATTTATTATTAATTTTTTTTTTGTTTGTCTATATTATGAGCCAGATAAGTGTAAAAATATACGTCGTTCTGATCGCGTATGCTCTGTTGAACCTCACAGGTCAGCTCTAGCACGTCACCATTTTCCATATTTAAGTTCTGAGCTCTATAATAAAATAAACAAAATATTAAATATTTATCCAAATACCATTAATGATTGTAAGAAAAAACTTGATTCTTGGTTGAAATCTCTAACCTACGACTCAACAGAAAGTCTCTTAGGAGTTTAAACACACAGCTATAAACACACACACACACACGCAAACGCACACGCACATGCACACACGCACACACATACACACTACCAAACTTACCCACACACATACACACTCACGGCTTCGATTTCACATTCTGTATTTTACTTTTACCTGTTCAGTCCAATGTATGTAATCTTACTTTTATGTAGTTTTTCTGTTACCCTTTTACTAGAACTGGAACACTTATTCCCTCGATAGGAGACGGGCGTTGGCAACTGCGCCGCAGTTTTTAACTTTTGCAGCTGCCATCGTTTATATCTGTTTACAATTGTATCTGTTTCTGTTCCAAATAAACGATTTTTATTTTTATTTTTTTTATTTTGTTTAAGTTTAATTTATATTGTTTTAGAATTAAGATTTAACATTTCATATGTTGCTAATAAAATGTCGTGTATACCTGTAACTGGCATACACACATCAGCTCCTGTACCTGTAAACTGAATTATGGAATGTATGATGTATATGCTGTTGGTATACCTTATATAAAATAAATAATATTAACTTATACATACAATCATTTTATATAATGATATGAATGTCCGTCACTTGGGGTTAGCACTGAAAACCAGCATTAAGTTGAGGCTCACGTCAGAACACAACATCATGCCGAGTGTTAGCCTCGTTGTCGCAACTACGGCGTGTAAGGAATTATTTTTTTTGGTTTATTTTATTACCCACCTATTTCTTGTTTTGTACGCTAGTTCTGTTGCAATAAAATATTAGTTTTCTTTCTTTTTCTTTTCCATAATTATTTAATCATCGATTCATTTCTGCCACGCTAGAGGCAATCACATTACACGTTTTGAATGACCACGGTGGGGGTAAGTACCATATATGCCACAGTGCGGGCTACAATTCACAGGTGCACCACACTGGGGGATACATTTTGGCTGAAACATAAAATAATAGTAATTCACACTAGGGAATTCATACTGCTGTAGATATTCAATTTTCACACTAGGGGCAATGACATTACACGTTTTGAATGACCACACTGGGGGTAAGTGCCATACATGCCACACTGGGGGCTACAATTCACAGGTGCACCACACTAGGGGATACATTTTGATTGAAACACAAAATAACAGTAATTCACACTAGGGAATTTATACTGCTGTAGATATTCAATTTCCACACTAGGGGCAATCACATTACACGTTTTGAATGACCACACTGGGGGTAAGTACCATACATGCCACACTGGGGGCTACAATTCACAGGTGTACCACACTAGGGGATACATTTTGGCTGAAACACAAAATAATAGTAATTCACACTAGGGAATTCATACTGCTGTATATATCTCAAACACAAAATAATAGTAATTCACACAAGGGAATTCATACTACTGTAGATATCTGAAACACAAAATAACAGTAATTTACACTAGGGAATTCATACTACTGTAGATATCTGAAACACAAAATAACAGTAATTCAGAAATCAGAAATCAGAAATCAGAAATATTTTATTTGTGATACATAGGTACAGCGGTTGGTCATATTTGAGATTAAAGTGCTCTATGATCAGCCTATTATAGGCATACAAACATAAGAACATATATAGTTACAATTTTAACACTTACAATTACAAATTAATTAAATAAATGATTACAATATTTCATTACTAGGTACAATTTAGTCAAGAAGTAAAATAATTTATTAAATGAGTGTCAAAATAATTCGGATTTTAATAATTATGATTTGCAATTATATTATAATATTATCAAATAAGCTAATTATAATATAAAACATAAAAATTTGGTCAAAACAATTTGTTAAATTAATGTCAAATAATTCCGATTTTAAATAATAAATATGATTTGTAATTACAATATTGTCGAAGAAGCAAATTACTAAAACTGCAATTACACAGTGTCAAAATTTATCTAATAAAAAATCTGATACACTATAATAACATTTTTGGCACAACATAATTCTCAGTTTTTGTTTAAATAAATTAATATGCAGTTTTTTCAGCTCTTTTGGCAATTTATTAAATATAACTGGTGCCATGTGAAAGACACTTTTATACATTATACGTTTTTGGAATACATAGACGACTTTCGTCCCTTTGGGTCCGATTGGAAGCTGTAGATGCTAAGGTAAATAAATGAGGATTTTGTTTAACAAAAACCGCTACTTCAAATATGTATAGTGACGGGAGTGGTAGGATATTGTGCTTTTTAAAGAAAGGCACACAGCTCTCTGTTGATTTTAAACCAAACATAGCTCGGATGCAACGTTTCTGCGCTTTAAAAGCAAGATCTTTGTCGGTGGAATTCCCCCAAAATATTATGCCATATCTGAGAATAGATGCCACCAGCCCATGATATGCAATTAAAAGAGAACTGGAGTTTATTTTGTATGCAAGTGTATGTAAGGCATAGGCAGATTTACTAACTCGTTTGCATAACTGTTGTATATGTGGCTTCCAAGTCATTTTGTCATCAATATATAAGCCTAAAAATTTACAATTGCCTACTTCCTCTATTGTTTGCATGTTATAATTTACATTTAGGTTATTTGGTGTCGGTAAACGCTGTCTAAAATACATTAATTTAGTTTTGCTTAAGTTGGCTCTAAGATTATTAATGTTAAGCCAATTCATGACTGAACTCAATGTATTGTTTATGTCATCTTCATAAGTAATTATGTCTTTACATTTTACGGTTACTGTACTGTCATCCGCAAAAAGAGCTATAGGATTATCTGTGGCATTGGGTAAGTCATTAATATATAATATAAAAAGTGGTGGCCCCAAAACGGTTCCTTGAGGAACACCGTAGTTTAATTGACGTTCGCATGATCTAAAGGTTTCTTCTTTTTTTGTTAGGATATTCACTCTAGTCAATTCAGTGTATTGGTGACGGCCTTTGAGGTATGATTCAAATAAGTTTAGAACATTGCCTCTTATTCCATAATCATTAAGTTTACTCAGCAATGAATCATGTTCAACGTAATCGAAAGCCTGTGTCATATCCATGAAGATAGAGCAGACAGGTATTCTTTTGTCAACATTAACCATAACAAAATTCAGAAAATCATATATGGCCATATTTATAGATTTATTTTGTCTAAAACCTTTTTGTTCTTTTGCTAAAATATTGTTACTTTCTAAATAGTTATTAAGTTCTCTGAAAATATATTTCTCGAATACTTTGGAAATAACTGGAACCAAGGAAATAGGTCTATAGTTTTCTAAATATTCTCTATTATCTTTTTTGAAGATTGGTTTTATAATAGAAATTTTTAATTTGTCAGGGTAGATTCCAGCTTCAATAGATAGATTTATCAGATAGGAAAGATGAGCAGAAATATTCATAGCTATGTGTTTCAAGACTTTAGTTGATATCCCATCATAACCTACACTGTTCGTATTTTTTAAACTCTTAATTATCTGCAATACATCATGTGATAAGCATGGTTTCAAAAACATAGACTTTTGTTTAGTAGACATATAACATTTATACTGCATGTTAAGTGAATCATCCTTAGGTACTATTTTATCGATGAAATAATTATTAAAGGCATTAGATATTTCACAAGGGTCAGTTATTATTATGTCATTTATTTTAATGCTAGTTATATTGTCATTCGGTAAATTTTGTTTAGATTCGTTTATAATTTTCCATGCCGATCTACTTTTATTATCGGACGCATTAATTAAATGATTATTTAGTGCGCGCTGTGTTAATTTGATTACTTTTTTATATCTTTTAGAAAATTCGATCAGTTTAGTTTTGTTTACCCGGCTCGGATTTTTCCTGTATTGCCATAAAAGATTACGTTTTTTGATGCTACAGACCCTAATCCCTCGCGTTATCCATTTAACTAATTTCACACTAGGGAATTCATACTACTCACTCTCCTTTCCTTTACTCGCCGCGCGTGCCAGTTGGTGGTATACACCTATCGCTTTCCTTCATACCTCAGCGACGTGAGCATTGAATGTCAGCTGTCGGTCGATCGTGACTCCCAGTAGCTTTATCTTCTCAGACATGCCAATGCTGACCCCGCCCATGCTCAGGCGTGGGGTATCGTATTTCAGTTTGCGCGTTATTACCATAGCGTTTGTTTTGTGTGGTGCAAATTTTAATTTGTTTACGACACCCCACTCCCGAATGTACCCGAGAGCATCATTCAAGAAATTTAAAGGCGTGCCGCCTTTAAATTTCTTGAGCGGTTTCTCCATCAAACACCAGGACAATGTCATCCGCGAAAGCCTGGACGTAGTCCCCTCTTTTTCCCAGTCCTTTGAGGAGTGGATATAGCAGGACGTTCCAGAGTATAGGGCCGCTGATGGATCCTTGGACACAGCCTTTGTTTGTCCCCTTTGTATATTCCTCGCCGTTGTATCTCACCCTGACCTTTCTGTCATCCAGGTAGCTGCCGACTACTTTCCTCAAGTTTATCGGACAGTTCTCCTCAGCCAGTCGTATTTTAATCGCAGGCCACCATGCGCTATCGAACGCCCCCTCTATATCCATGGAAACCAATGTTGTTATCTTTTTTTGTTGTAATTTGCTTCTGATGTGTTGTACAAGGGTATAGAGGGAGTCCTCGGTGCTTTTTTGTGGCATGAATCCGTACTGGTGAGGGCTCATGCTTGGTAGAAGATGAAACTTGAGGTGGGAGACGATCATCTTCTCGAAGACCTTTCCAAGGAGCAGCAACAAACCTATTGGTCTATATGATTTAGGGGTGGTATACGAATTTTTGCCCGGTTTCCCGAGCATGACCACTGTCGCTTCCTTCCATGCGTAAGGGAAGTGGTGGTATGCCAAACACTTATTTAGCAAGCTGAGGATTATTTAGGGGGCGTTCTCAATTACATGGAGACAAATGTCGGCTGTGAATCCATCGGCGCCTGGGGCTTTTTTGGGGATAAAAGCTGATTGCCGTTTTTAGTTCCGTGAGCGTGAAGGGAGGATCCTGGTGAGTGTCTAGTGTCCCTTCGTTGACTTTTTCCGCTCGAGTTCTTATTGTGCGGTGTTCAGGGTTATCCTCTTCCTCAAGATCTTCCGGGTAGAATGTTTCCGCTAGGAGTTTGACGGAACCTTTAGCATCCAGCGATTTCCCCTCTTTCTCTAGAGGTAGATCTTCCTCCCTCTTCCTCGTTCTGCCTATCACCCTATAAATCCCTTCCCAGAGCCCCTCCCTATCCTGCTTTCCACAGAACTCTTTCCAGCTCTCTATTTGTGCCCTTGCCGCTTCCTATTCGTACTTTTCTTTATGTTTTAGGTACTCTTCGACGACCTTCATTCTTCGGACCGGTGCAGCGCATCTGATCCTGATTTTACTGGTGGCTACTTCTCTCTTTAGTGTTGAAAGCTCTTCGGACCACCACGGCATAGTAAGTGTTTCTTTGTTACTTTTCTTAGGTATAGTTTCTTCGCATGTTTTTGTTATGATTGTTGTTAAGTTGTTTACTACAGTCTCTACTTGTTCTATTGTATGTATTTTTTCTATCTCCAATTTTGTAAGTTTATTTTCTTTCATTAATTGGCCTAATTTCTCATGAAATGAGGCCCAATTAGCTTTCCTTGTAGTGTATTTTCTTGTTGTCCTGTCTATTTTAATTGGTTTACATTTATGTAGGTAGATTTGAAAAATTATGCCGTTGTGATCGGAGCTTATGAGGTCTTCAAATACTCTCCAGTTGTCCACCAGGTTCAGCATGTTTGTTGAGCAGGCAATTATGTCAACGTGGCTGCAGAAACGTTGGTCTCCCCTGATCGTGTCGAATGTCGGAATATTCCCTGTGTTTAGTACGTTCAGGTTCATATCTTCGAGAGCTCTGGCCATTTCGTCCCCTCTGGAGTCAATCCTGGTGCTTCCCCACCACATGCTCTTTGCGTTGGCGTCTCCTCAGATAATCCATCTTTTTGAGCCCACTCTTTCTTTGATGGCCATAAGCTGTTGTAGGTATGGCTCGATAGGTTGGTCGGGTTCAAAGTAGTACGAGACTAAGATGACCTCCCAGCCACCGGTCTTGACTCCCACCACGCAGATATTATTTGTGGTCAATTTCGGGTACTGTATGATGGTGATGTCATGTTTGAAGACTGCAATTGCCGCCTTGACAGTCCCATTCCCAGGTTCAGTGCACTGGAAGATCCGTACCCCTTTGTGCCCTCTCATTTCCCTCGCTCCGCCGACATACGGCTCCTGTAGCAGCGCTATGGTGACTCTGCGCCTTGCTGCTTCAATTAACGCTTCGTTTGTCGCCAGTTTCTTCCTCTGGAGGTTCGCTTGTATAACATGGTAGGAGTTTTGGGCGTTTGCTGCATCAGCAAACGTGCATCATGTACAGTTGAAGACTGTACATCTTCCCACCTCAAAAGATAATTAAAATATAAGAGAAAAGAAGAGAGAAGGAGAAGCCATCACAAAGCAAAAAATTAATCAAAGTTGAACGCAATGTTTCTTGTTCCCGTTCTGCATGTTTCACGAGAAGATCCAGGTTGAGGTTCCGACGAAATGTGATGGCTCGTTGATTCCGTTGCAGCATTTTCCTTCTGATGTTCCTTCTGATGTTCCTTCCTGATGTTGGTTAAAGTGTTGAACAACATTTCTTGAAAAGTTCTTAAGTTGTTGATAAGGAGATATGTTGTGAATGCAGCAGAGTTTATATAAGTAGTAGTCGAGAGCATTTGTATCTCAGACTCAATCGAGGCTAAGTTCAGGTTTGTTTGATTCAGAAAGCTATCAATCAACTTGAACTGGCGCTGTATATTCTCCTCGCTTTTCTTCAAAACATCATTCTCAAGTTTTACAATACTTGTCTGATTTTTTATTAAATCCAACAAGTAGTCTTCGTTGTGCTGGAGAGACTGAATGTCGTTTTCGTATTTTTCGGCAAAGTTTTGGTCCAGTATTCCGAATAAACTGTTAGCCAAGTAGCCTACTCCATCGACTAAGCCTCGTTTCATCCTTTGGCTTAGGTGTTTATGTGGGTTTATCAGAATGTAGTTGTAATAATTGAGAATCTCCATTTCATGTTCTAGCTGTTCTATGGTTGTTCCACAAAGATACAGCTTTGTCTGTTGGCAAACATCTTTCAAATGGTTAAAGTAAGATTCAATGCGATGAGTTCCATCCCAGTAGTTTGTTAAATTGTAATACATTATGAGAATCCACTCGTCATGTATTGTCTGCATTCTGCCGACCTCATCATAATATACGGGCCGCTCAGTTTCTAAGTTTGTTATGTGAGCGCCCGGCGCTCGGCGCGTGCCGTCAATGGCGCAATATGATCCCGACATAAGTGTAAACAACGATATCATTGTAATTAATAACGTTGAGATACATTTCTGTCCTTTCTTCCGACCTTTGTTCTCAGAAGCCGTTTTAGGTGCAGTTTGAGGATCATGTTCGGTTTCTGGTTCAATTTCTGTTGTCAGTGGCAGGGGTGACAGTTACACCACAGGACGTTTGATGATTCCAGACTGTGTTTTTATAGTTGTGACGCGAACATAGCCGTCAGCTCCAGGATGAGTCTCTAGTACTCGTCCCAAAGCCCACTTGGCTGGCGGAAGATTGTTGTCCTTCACCAGTACAATGTCGCCTTGTTTGATGTTTGTCGTCGGTTTGTTCCACTTGCTTCGAGATTGCAATGTTGTAAGATATTCGTTTGACCAATTTTTCCAGTATTGGTGGAACATGTGCTCTATCAGTTGCCATCTACGACGGAGGTCGATGTTTCTTACGTCATTGTAATCTGACAAAGGCAATGACATCGTTGCGCTTCCTGTGAGGAAATGACCTGGAGTCAGGCAGTTGTAAAACTCCTCCGGGTCTTCAGTAAGAGGGCAAAGTGGCCGCGAATTCAGACAACCTTCTATCTTTGCCAAGAGCGTTGTAAACTCTTCGTAGGTCAATTTTTGTTCTCCCAAAACCCGCCGCAGATGGTGCTTCATGGACTTGACAGCAGCTTCCCACAGCCCACCAGCACTGGGCCAAGCTGGTGCGTTGAAATGCCATTCAACTTCCAGGTCGGCGAACTTGTTCATCACGTCCGATGTCAAAACTAGTTGTTTGAAGTTTTCAAATTCCTGCCTAAGCACCTTTGCAGCACCAATAAAATTGGTACCGCAGTCGGAGTACATGTGCTTTGGTGTACCACGTCTCGCGCAAAATCTTTGGAACGCGGCAAGGAAAGTTTCGGTGCTAAGATCCGAGACAAGTTCAATATGTACGGCTTTCGTAGCCATACAGATAAAAATGGCAATGTAGCCTTTTGTTGTTCGGACACCTCTGCCTTTGTTAAGCTTGATGTCGACGTGTCCAGTAAAGTCGACTCCTGTATGAGTAAAAGGCCGACAAGGTGTTATTCTGTGGTGAGGTAAGTCACCCATCACCTGATGGTTTTCGGCCTTGTTAAAGCGATGGCAACGTATGCATTTTTGTAGTTCCGCTTTTACAGCTCGATTCCCACTGACAATCCAATATCGCTGCCTGATGTATGTCAACGTTAGGCGAGGTCCACCGTGTAATGTACTAATGTGGGCTTGTGCTATCAAAAGTTGAGTGAAGCGTCCTTTACATGGTATGATGATTGGATTCTTCATGTCCGGAGGTAAGTCAGAGTTCTTCAGACGGCCTCCGACACGAATAATTCCTGTAGAATCTAAATATGGATTCAGTTTATAAATGGAACTACTCCTGGATACAGTTTCACTTTGCATGATTTGTTTGTATTCGGATTCGAACTCCACTCGCTGCACATGCAGGACTATACTTCTAGTCGCTGCGCTTATTTCGCTCGTTGTTAGGTGCGCGGTGTCCGATTTTGTCTTGTTGCGCATGTTTATTTATTTATTTATTTATTATCACATAATCCACAGCTCTTTACAATGTTATCTTAAAATATATAACCAATTTTACAGCCAATTACGGATTTACAATTTAATAGCTATACACACACATGCAGCAGAAACAAACATACAGAAAGAAGTGAACTGCTAGCACCATCTAAGCATTGCTAAGTGTACGGTGTGGGTGAGTGTGTAGGAGTGTGCATGAGGAGTGCAAATGGGTGTGTGAATATGTTATATTGGTGTGTGATTGTTTGTATACCTTCTATTCAATTATATTTATATTTATATTTACTTGATTTAGGTTTATTCGTCAGTTCGTCACATACTGACGTTATTAATTGTTTCCTAAATATACCTTTTTTAGTATTAAATATATCAAGATGAGAAAATCTTGTGTTAAAATTACTTAGCATCCTACCAATGACTGAATTTTGAGCGTAGTTTGTAGCACTGTGTGGTACATCGAATAACTGCGTGTGCCTGGTCCGTCGAGACGGAGCACTTAATCTTATAACAAAATTATTTAAAACGGTACTGTCAATGTTCCCACTACAGATATTATAAAGAAATAGCATGTCCAGAATCATACGTCTGTTCTCCAGTGGTAGCACATTATGATGTTTGCATGATAGTAAATAATCTGCAGATTTGAAACCAGTGCGATAGTTAATATATTTAACGAATTTAGATTGTATTGATTCTATTTGCTGTATGTAAACCACGTAGTGCGGATTCCAGACATTACTGCAGTATTCTAAAATACTGCGTATGTACGCATAATAAAGTACCTTGATGCAATCTATATCAGTAAACAGTTTACATGTACGCATAATAAATCCTAGGTTTTTGTATGCCTTGCCGATGACATAGGTCACATGCTCCGAACACAGAAGTTTTGAGTCCAAGACGACACCAAGATCCTTAATGACATTACAACGCACAATATTGCCACCACTAAGATTGTAGCTATAGTTAACGAGGTTTCGCTTCCTAGTAAAGGTTATAGTCTGACATTTGCTTACGTTTACATTGATTCTATTGATAATATTTTTATCAATCAAAGACATAATAAATTTAAAAAAACACAATTTATATTAACCTAAAAATAATTATCAA
This sequence comes from Shargacucullia verbasci, assembly GCA_947562105.1. Classification (NCBI taxonomy): domain Eukaryota; kingdom Metazoa; phylum Arthropoda; class Insecta; order Lepidoptera; family Noctuidae; genus Shargacucullia; species Shargacucullia verbasci. The sequence continues at coordinate 14,851,327 of OX387281.1, read as the reverse complement.
AACAAAAGAAAATCATCAAAACCGAAATCACAATAATTCCTACACCGAGACGTCCGTGCAGCATGGCAGCTCGCGGCCGAATGAATGTCGGTGCTAGCTTGTTCGGCTTTTTATAGTGTTTGCAGCTGTCATCCAAAAATCATAGCTAATACGGCTTCTCCTGACTATGCGTCGTCCCCGACTGCATCTGGCAGTAAGCCCCGTAGTGGTGCTTCACTATAAGCATCAGCCGAATGCGAGGGCCCGGCGTCTGCGTTGCCTGTGGTGTTTTCCGTGGAATCGTCTTCTATAATTTTAAATAAATGTATTAGAAGTATTCGACGGTGTAACACAGTCTGCCTATATCTCGCATCCATCAATCTTCCGCGGCCTTCCTTTTGTAATTCTCTAACATACATTAGCTGGGTAAATATTTCATGAAATATCAAAAGTAGCTCTTAAAATTTCATGATCGTTCATACATTCCTCATTCGCACTATGTCTTATATCTCATGTCATTCATCACATATGTAGGGCAAACATCCCGCAGTCTGTTTGCCAATAAGAACGTCCCGCAGTCCGTCTTCTACATGTTATCACCTATAGGCACCCCGCAGTTTGCCTCACCCAAAATGAACTACGATTCATTTCGAGCATAGTCATGACATCCCGCAGTCTGTCTGACATACATAGAACATCCCGCAGTTTGTTCTAACATTACACGAGATTTGTATTCAGCTATAGCAAAGTTTATAATAAACCACAACCTCAAAACTAGCATGCTAAGAAATGAACACTGTGCGCGCACTTCACACAGCGACTGATCGGTTTGCAAAGCCGACCAGCTTCCATGGCCAAAAAAGACACTGTCTCAACGGACTGGTCTCAATGCCTCAAGGGCCACACACAAAGACACCTCAAGGGCCTCACACAAAGACACCTCAAGGGCCACACGGGTACTCATACCCTCAAAGAAGGCGGAGCACGACTCGGGAGTCTACTCGCCCTTCCACGGTACCATAAATTGAGCTGCGGCGAATGTCGACTTCCCGTACGACCCAGCCAACAACTTCAACTCATATCTATCATGAGTTAAGACCCGAACCACTTGATACGGGCCCCGCATGCCGTGATCAAGTTTGCTCGTCGATTGTGCATATTTGATCACGAAAACCATGTTGCCTGCCTGAAAAACACGAGGAGGACGTCTGTCCTGGTTAACACGAGCATCCATTGCCGCCTGATTTTCAGACAACCGTTCGGCCGTCCTTTGCCTTATAATTTCTCTCCTTGCCTCACGGCTAGGAAAGCTTTGCTCCAAAGCGACATCACTTTCATGTCCTATCAACAGGTTCATGGCAGAGGTCTGTGTAGACTTCTGTTTAGTCAGGTTGAGAATAAGTTGGAGTTGCCATAGTTGCTCAGCCCACTCATTCTTTTTATACGTCGTCTCTATTCTGAGCATGTTTAAAACAGTCCGCACGTATCGTTCCACCTGCCCATTGGCGTGGTGCATTTCGGCCGTAATGTGGTGTAAATCCACGCCTAGTTCTTGCAGCCATAATTTGAAGCCGGAAGACTCAAACATTCGGCCTTTATCTGCGACTATGAGACGGGGAGTACCGAACAAGGAAATCACATTTTGACAGACTTGTTTTAACTCATTGCAATCTTGTCGAGGGATGGGTGTAAACAGACAAAACTTAGTGAACGCGTCAATTACAAGCAACACATGTTTGAGGCTCTTTGATTCAGACAAGGGTCCCAACGCATCGATATGCAGAGTGTCAAAGGGAACATCTGGCTTTAACCAGGAAGTAATAGGTTGAAGGGGTGCACGAGGAACCCTCTTGTGAGCAATACATGTGCGACAGTGACCTATATATTTTTTAACAAAGCTTCTCAAGCCAGGAAACCAAAAATGTCTCAAGATTAGTTCTACGGTTTTATCGACGCCTATATGACAGTGCTCGTCATAAAAAATACGCAAGAGACTCAAGCGATGCCCCTTCGGTATATAACAGAGCAGTATTGGGTACTCTCCTATTCGCTGGTAGCGATAGTACAGTACGTCATTACGCAGTACATAACGTGATGAATCAAGTCCACCACGTTCTATAGCTTGAATGATATCGCGTGTCTCTACATCTCACGTTTGCGCAATTTGAGCCCAGTTACGCGGCTTATCTACGTTGTTTACATCCTTACATGGATTACGACATAAGTAATCCGCGTGTGGCAATCTTTCTATAAGAAATGGAAAAATTAAAATTTTGAAAGTAGATCCACCATCTTGGATTTTTAGGGTCAAAGTTCGAAACATAATAGTGTTGGATTCGCCCTATGGACTCAAGGCGCGAAGAAAAAGTGTCGAGAGACTCACAGTTACTCTGTGGCACGGGTAACACGGGTGATGGTACAGAAGGTGTACATACGCCTGGTGACTGCCCTTCACAAACCGGATCATTACGTACCTTAGTGCAGTTGTGACCACAACTGATACCTAATTGTTTACCACGTGAGCTTCGATGTGAAGGATGGCCATGCGCCTGCTGGCTGCAATCACATGAGTGACCTCGTAAGCACTTGCCATCGAAGCACCGTTGCTGCGTAGACCGCTCACGTGTATGGCTGCGCGACGGTCGTCCCCTGGACGCCCCAGCGCGCTCACTCCGGGAACGTTGTTGCCGCGGAGGTTGCTCACGCGTGTGGCTGCGCGACGGTCGTTCCCTGGACGTCCTAGCGCGTCCACTCCGGGAACGTTGCTGCGGTGGAGACCACTCGCGAGTGTGGCTGCGCGACGGTCGTTCCCTGGACCGCCTGTCACGCGAACTTTTCTTCTTCGATCCAGCTATGCGGCGGCGCTGATTATCACGAGACTGGGAGCGACTTGCCCTTTTCATTTTTAATAAAACAAAACACAAACGTGGTGCGCAAACGCACTAGATTAAATAAATTTGAAACGAATAAGAGAATTGAAGTACCCACACTTGTTTCTAAAAATAAAAAAATACTCTTTAAAAATTAGTCAGAATGTTAGTGGAAAATGTTTTCTTTATCCCACTTCTGATTTTATCAATCAAAGACATAATAAATTTAAAAAAACACAATTTATATTAACCTAAAAATAATTATCAAAACAAAAGAAAATCATCAAAACCGAAATCACAATAATTCCTACACCGAGACGTCCGTGCAGCATGGCAGCTCGCGGCCGAATGAATGTCGGTGCTAGCTTGTTCGGCTTTTTATAGTGTTTGCAGCTGTCATCCAAAAATCATAGCTAATAATATAGTAATTAGATAATCTATTTAAGTCGTTTTGTAGCTTCTCACAGTCATGCTTATTTCTTATAGTCATAAAAATCTTGGTGTCGTCAGCATACATCAGAAACCTTGCATGAAGAACATGCGCTCCTATATCGTATAGGTAGGCAGAGTATAAAAGAGGTGCCAAAATTGAGCCTTGTGGCACACATGATGGTATGGTTACGCAGTCAGACCTTACTCCGCCCACTGTAACAATTTGAGACCGATTCCTAAGGTATGACTCGAACCATCTGAGCAAGTTACCGCGAATTCCAAGCTCTTGCAGCTTACGCAGAAGGATGTCGTGATCCACGCGGTCGAAGGCTTTTTCGAAATCCGTGTAAATCACGTCAACCTGCCCACCACCATCCATATCACGGAATACATTTTCGAGAAATACTGCTAAATTGGTATTATTAGACCGGCCCTTAATAAACCCGTGTTGTTCTTGCGGAATTATTTTAGATATGGTCGGATAAATAAAGTTGTGTACTATTTTCTCCATTACTTTTCCCATAACATTCAGAATTGATATGGGACGATAATTTTCTATGGAGTTTCTGCAACCTTTTTTATGAATGGGCACAATGTGTGCAGTTTTCCAGATAGTTGGACAGTATCCCTCACGAAAACATTTATTGAAAATATAAGCGATTGGTAAAGAGAGCGATTTGGCACATTTAACGAAAAAGAGAGGGGGTATAGTGTCACTTCCTGGACCCTTTGACGTATCCAGATTCTCCAGGAGTTTCAGGATCATTGCATTATCAATGGTTAGGCTGTGCAGTGTGTCGCCATATGTTTCACAGTTAGTCGAGAAAGGACTGTAAGTCCCGAGTCTGCTGCTAAATTTTTTATAAAAATAATCATTAAAAGCGTTACAAATTTCGACCATACCATACTATTCTATGTAACCATACTATTCTGTGTAACCATACTATTCTGTGTGTGTATAGACCCCCCGCATCAAATTTTTCCTCGTTTTTAATTATAATGGAAGAAATACTTAGTAAACTTTTTAAAAATAATAAATTTATTTTTGTTTGTGGTGACTTGAATATTGACCTTTTAGCCAATTCGCCAGAAAAATGTAAAGTCTTGTCATTATTTAAATCTTTTAATCTAGATCATGTATTTAATGAAGCCACTAGAATCACTGCCTCTTCAGCTTCATGCATAGACAATGTTTTCACAAATTGCATGATAAAAGGGTCCTCATTGATTAGCGGTATCAGATCGGATCATTTGGGTCAACCAATTAAGTTCGAATCAAAGAATGATAAGAAAAATATAAATAATATCATTGAATTTAGACCTATAACTAAACATAAGTTGCAGACGTTAAACAAAAATGTTGAAATTAAAGTTTTTACTTCTTCATATAATTCAAGAGACCCCAACAGAAATTACTCCACTCTATTCTCAACAATATGCCAAGAATTTAATAAGACATGTCCAATTAAGAAGATCAAGATTACTAATAAATCAAAATTTAATGAATGGGCTACTAAAGGCATTAGGAAAAGTAGGGATCATTTATACGATTTATACTATCAAAAATCATTCACCTCTGATCAAGCATTCCATAAATATGTTAGGAATTATTCCAAATTATTGAAGGTAGTTTGTACTATTGCTAAATTTAAGTTAATAACTAATAAAATAGGTAATTCTAGTAATAAAATTAAGGCTGTATGGCAGGTAATAAATACAGAAACTGGGAATGTCAAGCAGCGGGATACCGACTTGTCTCTAAAAACACATGATGGTTTTAAAACTAATAAGTTAGAAGTCGCAAACATACTAGGAAACAATTTTACAAATATCCCTATAGAGTTAACAAAAACTCTTGCCTCATCCTATACTTTAGCTGAATCTCTACTTAAAGAGAATTTCTGCAAAGACGTGCCTAACTTTAAATTCAAGCCTATCTGTATAAGTACAATTAAAACAGCTTTTAAAAGCCTAAATATCAAAAACACTGAAGACTTGTGGGGCATCTCTGTTAGAGTTATTGTAGATATTATTGATACTATTGCCCCCATACTTACAGGCATATTCAACCAATGCATAGATAAGGGTACGTTTCCTGATTTGATGAAACATAGTAAGGTCATACTAATATTCAAATCAGGCTGTAAGAATAATCCCTCCAATTATAGACCAATCTCCGTTCTCCCCGCATTAAGTAAAATATTTGAAAAAATTTTGCTTGATCAAATGCTTTCACATTTTAATTCCAATGGATTATTACATACTCGTCAGTTCGGCTTCACCAAGGGTAGGTCTACTACTGACGCAGGAGTGAAATTAATCACTCATATTTTGGAATCCTGGGAGAGCTCACAGGATGCAATTGGCGTCTTTTGTGATCTCTCTAAGGCTTTTGACTGCGTCGACCACTTTATACTAATCCGCAAATTAAACTATTACGGAATTCGTGAACGAGCTGCCGATCTTGTTCTATCCTACCTATCACAAAGACAGCAAAAAATATGTGTAAATGGTGTCTTATCTAAAGGGTCTCTGGTGAAAATGGGCGTACCACAAGGCTCAATTCTTGGCCCTTTCCTGTTCTTGGCTTATATTAATGATCTTCCATATATGATGAGCGGAATAGCTGATATTGTTTTGTTTGCGGATGATACTTCCCTCATTTTTAAAATAAGTAGAAAAGATAGCGAAGTAATACATGTTAACAATAGCTTAAATATCCTTTCTAAATGGTTCGCAGCAAATAATTTATTACTAAACGCTACTAAAACAAAATGTCTCAAGTTCTCCTTGCCAAATGTACCCCAAGTAAGCTTAAACATAATGCTTGATGGCAATAAACTTGATTTAATAAACGAAACAGTGTTCTTAGGTATTACAATAGATTCGAAGTTGCAGTGGGGTCCGCACATCACAGCTCTATCGAAGAGACTAAGTTCCGCGGCTTTTGCAGTCAGAAAAATTAGACAATTAACAGATATAGCTACTGCCCGAATGGTATATTACGCATACTTTCATAGCATTATGTCTTATGGCATTCTGTTGTGGGGATCAGCGGCGGATGTAGAATCAATTTTTGTATTACAGAAGAGGGCGATCCGTGCGATCTATAACATGGGCCCACGCGAGTCTTTACGGGATTTTTTTAAAGAAATCGATATTTTAACACTACCGTCTCTCTACATTCTAGAAAATATAATGTTCGTTCGGAAGAACCTTCACATGTTTAGTATCAATAGCGACGTTCACAACATTAATACTAGAAATAAACACAAAATAGTGGTGCCAAAATTTAGATTGACTAAAACAAATAAATCATTTTTAGGACACGGTGTACGCTTCTATAACAAGCTACCGAAAACTGTAACCGATCTTACCGGTAAGAAATTTAAAATCCACGTTAAATCTGTTCTCACAAAGAAAGCATATTATAGGATCAAAGACTATGTTGACGATAGAGGCGTGTGGCGTTGAATATCTTCTGCACATGTGACTTCCCTGGTTATCCATTGTGTCTACTAATTCTATTTTATATTAGATTCACTTTACATATCTGGACATTCTTGATGTTTCAATATTTTGTATTCTTTTTTGTATTTTTTTATTTCTGTTTTATCCGCTTTGATCTGTTTATCCCGTTTTTAGTTTATATTCGAAACAATTGTTTAACTCATGTTGTATTGCCTCATTGTGTAAGTAGCATTCTATTAAGTTTGTATTTTTTTCTTATATAATGCATGTTAATTTAAGATTTTAATTGTAAATTAACTTTTTGTTTTTGAAAAGAGTATCCATGGAGTTTCTTGCCGGTCTCTTCTCCATAGGACCTACCCCCTTTGGAACCGTGCGCCTAGAGTCTCGACTTTTTAAAAGTGCCTGAAAAGGCCTACTTGAAATAAAAAACTTTGACTTTGACTTTGACTTTGACCTCACTAGTTAATTGATTATTATTGTACGTCATGTATTTAGGATAATTACTTTTATTCTTCTTCCTAGCTTTAACGTACGACCAAAAATATTTCGGTGAAGTTTTTATGTTCTCTTGTGATCTGTATAAATAACTCTTATGATACTCCACTTGCATCTTTTTTTGTCGATCCCTTAATAAAGAAAAAGTAGCGTAATCATGAGGGTTTCCATATTTTTTCCATTGCTTGTGCACTTTAGACTTTTCCTTAATAACATTAATTAATGCTCGATTGTACCAGACAGGGTAGCTATAGGTACCCCCAATGGTGACTTTTGGTACATATCTCTATAATTTCTATAATTGTAAATACGAATAAAAATACGAACCGCGTTGACACGATTCTGATATCACAAAATTTATCTATCGACCCTTATTCGTACTTTCTATCCTCACTCCATTAATAATATTCGAAACGTGTCGTGCTTCGCAAAATGAAGCCCAGTTGAGCCGCCAAATTGAAATCTCATACGGCCTTTATTAGGCAATAGCGAGCGATCGTTGTCGAGTCGACTCTAGAGGTGGTTTACTGACATCCCATTCGCGATAGGGTTAGCGAGGTAGACCCACGACTTTTAAGAAAAAATCGCATATTTTACTAAAAAAAAGTCACTTTGTGATAGAAAACTTTGAAGAAGGAAGGTAAAAACACAACATATAGTATAGGTTGCCTATATTTTCTTAGTTCCTTGCCAACAATGCCATGGATGGTACCTACCATTTTGGACACCGTCGTAAATTGTAATTAACGAGACATCAAAACCATTCACAGGGAGGCATGTTGACTGCAACTTTTGCGCACACAACACAAGATTAAATATCAGCCCAATGAATATAGCTAAAGCACAATCTTGTACCTACCTAACTTCATTGGAAATCTGGACCATTCAAAATACACGCAAAGTTATCACTGTTTATGTTTCCCCCACACTAATAAAATAATCGATCAACTTTGACGGCGCACAGGCTAAGTGATGTTCACGGGTTCGATTCCCGCATGGAACAAAAATGTATATGGTCTACAGATAGTTGTTTCGGGTCAGGTGGTGTGTAAATGTGACATGTATATTTGTAAAATGTAGTCACGAATCAGAAGGAATCATAGAGCGAGATCAGAGAGCAAAGTATATAAAAAAAAACAAAAGAGAACTACATATGTGTTTGAAAATTAATAGTGTCAGGGTACGAAGTTACGAACATGCGTAATATCAGGGAGCTTTAAAACAACGAATTTGGATATTGCCTTTCAATGTGCTCGAAACTACCGCAGTTTTAAGACCGATGCCTTTATACAGCCTCAAAGAAGTTTCAATAAAAATATTTTCCTTGCCAGCCCTGCAGAACCTCGAGAACCAAACTTGTTAAGTCTAGTATACTACTAACGACGAGTAGAATCTAAGGATCGCAGCCTCGTCTCCGCGCCGCCAGGCATTCCTGACACCTGCCCAATTTGCATATCAATAATTGTATTAATCACCGAATAGAAGATTTCTATTATACGCTCAAGTTGTTTATCATTACTACATACTAATCCCCAATCACACTTGAGTAAGTCTTTGTTAATGGCCTCATAATTTCCCCTCTTATAGATATGTTTTTTAAATAACCTGAGTTTCAAAGGAGGAATTAAAATATCTCTAGCGTTAATAATAAATGCAGGGTGAAACGCGTCTTCCGGTACCAATGGACAGTTCGACTTTGTAATAGTATTAGGAAAGTTGGCAAAAATTAAATCCAAAGTATGATTATGAGAGTTGGTGAGAAAGTTAGATTGATTCAAACCGCAGAACAGCATTGTGTTAATAAGGTGAGACGCGGAATTTTGCACTTCAATAGCGTCTCTTTTCAGCACTACAGGGTGTCTGCTTGTCCAGTCGATACAAGGTAAGTTGAAATCGCCCGATATAAGAAAATAATCGTTAGGGTTCTGATCAACTACCTCAGACATCAGCCGCGTTAATAATTGAATACGTTCCGGTACCGCGCGATCTGGCGGTAAGTAAATAGTCGCGATGTGCAGATTGCGCTTTACAGCGAGCGATCGGGCGGGAATAGTTACCCAAATGCATTCAAGGTCAGGTCGGTCCCACTCGCGCCGTACGCGCGCTTGTAAGCGCGAAGCACAAGCAATCATTACGCCGCCGCCTAGCGAGCCGCGATCGTGTCTAAATAAATCATAACTATCATTACTAAGCTCCGAGTCTAAAATGCCGTCATGTAGCCAAGTCTCGGTAAACATTAAGATGTCACTGTTTGATGATAGTATGTTCTCATAAAAAGTATTACTTTTAGTGCGCAAGCCCCGCACGTTCTGATAGAAAAATTGTATGTAATCAGCATTCAGCTTGGCCATCGCTAATGAGTAGTAGCCGCGATGATTCATAAAATGAGATAGTGACACCTGCGTCCGAGTCAACGATACGACTGCGCACCATGTGATATTTATGTGAATACAACAATAAAGTTTGAGTAGAGGTAATGTATGTTGGATGTATGTATGTACGTATGTATGTGTAATGTTGTGTGAAGAGTAAATGTATTATTATGAAATAATCACTTTGTTGTGGGTAATTTTTTGTGAAGTTGTTAATTATGCAATAGAAATGAGTTGTATAGCAGTGGGTGTTTTTGTAGTGGTGATGATAATAATAGAAATGCAAAATGGTATCTAGCATAGTTAAAACAAAACTGGATAAACTAGTGCTGATACAAAATAAAAGAAGAAAACAAGATGAGATAACGATATATAACTTTAAGTAATGTTTTTTAGGTCTTCCTCTGACAGCACAAGGATATGCTGAGACCCGTCTACCCTTCTTAAATAGATTCGACAGTTTTTTGTCCAAATATACTTATAGTTAAGTTCACTGGCTTTGAGCTTGCATTGTTTTAACAAATTTTTATTGTATTTGGTGAGATGTTCATTGACATATACCTTAGGTTTCTGTGATGTTACTGTTTGAAGCTTCCGTGCTGCAGCCACTATTGCGTCTTTAGTGCTGCGTTGTTTGAGTTTAGCAACTATGTTCCTTGGTAGATTAGAATTGTTATGCTGCTGTGTTTGGACTCGGTGGGCGAATTCGATGTCCTCACGTTTAGTAGGAACTCCAACATAATCAGCAATCTTCAATACTATGTCCACGGTTTCCTCCTCCTTATTTTCGGGTAACCCGGAAATCTCAATGTTCTGTAGGCGAACCCATTGGTCTTGACGCACCTGTTCAATCTCCAGCCGACGAAGACGTGTCTCGACGTTGTGAACGTTGTTACGGAGTGCCTGGTTTTCTTCGCGTAATGCTTTTAACTCAGCATTATTGGATGCCATTTGTTTCACAACGTCATCATATTTGGCGCTAATAAACTTAACCGATTTATCGAGTTCAGCCATTTGTGATTGCATTTTGTGAAACTCCGGTGTCAACATATCGCGAATGATAATGGGTAGCTCTAAGCGTATAGCATTAAGCACTTCCGTTGACCCTGCAGCGGGATTGCACAGAGGCAGGCCCGATGATGTGCCCGCTTTTCTTATGGTCACATTCTGGGTTTGACCATAGTTAGTTACTTGCGGTTCAGTAGTTTTAGCTGGTGTATCCTGATTTTTAGATTTTCCTTTGTTGCATTTGGAGCATTTCCAGGACTTAAGGGTAGTCGCAGAAGCATCAGCTGTTAAGTTAGCACACAGCAGATGATAGTGATTACCGCAGAGTTTCTTTGAGCACGTTACCTTATCCGCCGCTGATACCGGGGTTTCACATTCCGTGCATTTGTTCATTATTTGTCCGTGTTAAAGAAAGGGTAACTAGTATTAACAATTTGATGGTAATGGTAGGCAAGTTGAAAATATTTCTTCGCTGAGAAGGATATGTAATTAGTGCGAGTGTCCACGATGCTCCCCGAACTCCGCACTGTTGTTAGTCGTTGCCACGACAAGGATGAAAAATATGTGTCCGTTTCTTTTACTCGCGGGGGTGAGGGGTCACACACTGCACTTAGTTGCTGGACATGCCTGCGCTCCACAAACACTGTACTTTGGAACTTGTGCACTCAAGTATAATGACTATAATTGAGATTACGGAGATGCGCAAACTATTAGTGAAATTGACAACACGTCTGTGTTCTGAGCAATACCAATGATGAATGTTATAATAAAGCGTTGAATCCACGCGATGACTCGGATTATTCGTGTCAATGAACTACATTTATTCAATAATGTAGTTATTAAATGTTCATTTTGATGCGTTGAAATAGCTGTTTTGGCGTAATTGATACATCCTATATTGGTTGTGTATACGCAGAGACTGTCTTCCGAGTTTTGTTGTTCAGTCAAAAAGTCAGGTCCTTGCCACCATAAGTTGAAGTTGAGTAGTTTAGTCGGCAAGAGACCTCTTGAAGCACAGTCTGCTGGGTTCTGTTCCGATTTTACATAATGCCATTCGTTTTCAGGTATTATGCGCTTGATCTTTGTGACTCGATTAGCCACATACGTTTCCCATCTTGTAGCGTCGCCCTGAATCCATGCCAATACAACTTGCGAGTCTGACCAGGCTCGTACAGAGATATCATACTCCACAAATGCTTCTTTGGTTTTCTCCATCAGATTTGCCAATAGTTGCGCAGCACAGAGTTCAAGACGAGGTAGGGTAAGTTTTTGTGACATGGGTGCAACCCTTGTCTTGGCTGTTAGTAATGTTATTACAGGGAGGTTTTGTTCGGTCAACACTCGACTGTAAATAACACAGGCGTAAGCTTTCTCGCTTACATCACAAAAGCCAAGAAGTTCAACTCGGTTTTGGGTACCGCGAATCCATCTGTTTAGTGACATGTTTTGGATACTAGATAAGTCTGTCTTGAGTTTCATCCATTCGGCTTCAATGTCACAGGGAACTTCATCATCCCACGCTAGTTTGCTCATCCAGACCTTTTGGAACAGTAATTTTGCTGTTACTGTTACAGGTGACAACCAACCCAGAGGATCATAAAACTTCGAGATATCGGAGAGCAAAGATCTTTTTGTTTGACGCTTGTGGTATGTCACTGGCCAATTAAAGTGAAAAGTATCACTGTTCGGATTCCAAGTGAGACCTAATGTTTTGGAAGGCTCGTCGTTTTTGAAATCGAAAGTTTGTTTGCTCGAAATTTGCTCTTCACTCAGGTTTTCAAGTAATGTTGGGTCATTGGCTGTCCATTTTCGCAAGTTCATGCCTGCGCCTTTCAGTAGTTGAATCAGCGTTTGTTGCAAGTGTTGTGCCTCCAGGATATTGTTATGACCAGCTATGACGTCATCCATATAACAGGATGTAGTAAGTGTTCGAGCGGCCTCAGGATATTTGTAGCCATCGTCCTTAGCAAGTTGTTGTAGCGTACGCATAGCAAGCCATGGCGCAGCCTTGGTACCATACGTCACCGTGCATAGTTGATAGTCTTGCAGATTTTCATCAGGTGAGTTTCGCCAAATAATCCTCTGCAAGTGTTGTTGATCCTCGGAAAGCCAGAGGCAACGGAACATTTTCTCAATGTCCGCAGTAAAAGCATATCTATATGTTCGCCACTTAAGGATGAGGCTTTGAATGTCCTTTTGTAAGTTTGCGCCTTTTTCCATTAAGTTGTTCAAGCTGTAGCCGCTAGAAGTTTTCTGCCAAGCGTTGAAGACAACTCTCAATTTTGTTGTTAATGCATTTTCTCTAAGGACACCGTGATGAGGTAAATAGTATGTTTCCGATGACACCCTTGGCGCAGGTTTCATATGACCGAGATCCGCATATTCATTGATAAATTGTTTATACATAGCTCGCAGTTTAGTGTTTTTGTTTAAGCGTTTTTCTAACTGTAAATATTGTGATATGGCTATCGATTTTGAACTACCCAATTTGCTTTTATAATCGGGAGTGAGCGGCATTTTCACAATATATTTTCCATCTTCGGCACGTTCAACAGTTTCTATGTAAAATTGTTCACAGTGGTCGTCCGTGGACGTATCCTGACAAGTGGGAATGTCTTCAACTTCTTAAAATTTTGTTAGCTCTTCCAAGTTGATCACAGCAACGTGACAGTTCAAAGTCTTCATCTTACCACAAAGAATCCATCCTATGTGCGTTTGTTGTGCAACAGGAGCTTGGTCGCTTCCTTTCAGTACACCATCCAAGATGATGTTTGAGTAGACTTCAGCCCCTAATATGAGATCGATTTGACGTGAGACATTGTATTCCGGATCTGCTAGTTTCAAGTTTTCTAGATGCGGCCATACAGTTTTCTCGAAAGTTGTTGTTGGTAAATTGTTTGTCAATTTCTTCATAATAAGGGCTTGAGCTTCGAAACTGTAATTGGAGTGTATGGATTTACAGGTCAGATGAAGTTGTCCTCTGCAATCTCCGGAAACAGTTCCAATGCCTGTGACGCTTACGTTGCTCTTTTTGCGTGGAAGTCGCAATATTTGTGCAGCATTCTCTGTGATCAAGTTAACTTGGGATCCTTGATCAAGTAGGGCTCGCAGTGTGACGTAAGTGCCGTCACTTGCCCGTATGTTCAGTTGAACTGTAGTTAACAAAACCTCCGTATAGAGCATGCAGTTTCATATATTTCCAGTTTCGAAATTGGCTTCTGAAATCGGTCTTATAAACTTCGAAATTTCGAAATTTCGATGTTGTGGGCAATTTTCATTAATAAAAATTCGATAATCAGATTATTACTTTTAATTTAATTGAAAATGTTAAAAAAGTTTAGCCTAGCGTAACAAAACTGAAACCAATAAGTTTTCTGCCGTATATTTCGTTCCCGCGTCGACCAAACGCGACAACGCAAATTGGTGAGAAAAGTATCTAAGTGATGAAACATATTACACGTTGTATTGTATGTGTGGATCTAATAACATTTACACTGGCCTACAAAACTAAGTATCACACTTTTAAAATTGGAATAACTTTTTAAGTACAAAAGATATACTTTCGAAATAAAAAGGACTCGAAAAAGAGTTTAATTTTGTATATAATAACTTCATAGTCGAGAACCTTATTTTAAGAAATGGCTGAAAGAAAAAGCTTCAATAACAAAAATTATCCTTTTCGAGTTACAATTTTACCGTTAATTTTTTTTGTTTCTGTTTTTATTATTATTCTCTTTATTTTCTTAAACACACATATAAATTACATTTTTAAATATTAGTATAAAAAATATAAAAACATTTAAAAATATAAAAAATAGTAGCCCACCGATATGTGGAACAGGGTCCAAGCTACCGGCGGTCAGAGCTCCAGAGAGAGGAACCTCCTAACAATGCGAGCCGTGTCAAGAAGTACCGCTCTCTGAATCAGGCCCTTGACCCAGCCGCCCAACGAGAGCCTCTTCAGGTGTTGGTCGAGGCTCTTGGCTATCAAGCCATTGGCTGAAACGACTATCGGCACAATGATCGCTGAGTCCACATCCCACATGTCGACAATCTCGCGAGCCAAGTCAAGATACTTGATTTGTTTATCTTTCTCGGCTTTCACGAGGTTCCCGTCATGCGGGACTGTTATGTCAACGATCATTGCGCGCCGCTCTAGTCGATCCACCGCCACTATATCAGGCTTATTGGCTACAATAGTCCTGTCAGTGATGATGGATCGATCCCAGTACAGTGTGATATGTCCATTTTCGAGAACTGGGTCGGGCACATACCTATAGTACGGCACATCCGATTCCACAAGGCTGTATTTCAGAACAAGTTGTTTGTGGATAATCCTGGCTACGAGATTATGCCTATGCAAGTATTCTTCGTTAGCTAGACGAGAACACCCGGAGATAATGTGTCTGATGGATTCTCCCGGACGGTGGCATGCCCGACATATGTCAACCGTACCGTCTTTCACAATAAATCTCCGGTAATTGTTCGTCATCATAACTTCGTCCATAATTGCACAGACTAAACCTTCGGTTTCCCCAAAGAGGTCACCGAAACGCAGCCAGGCTACGGACGCTGATAAGTCTACATCGGGTCCATGTAGGGCCCGGAAAAAGCGTCCGTGAAGCTCCTTACTCTGCCATACCTCCATGCGATCATTAGTGTCAAGCACTACAGGTTTGCGCCACTTCTCTTTAGCCAAGGAGAGCGGGGTGAGGCCTTTGTCTACCGCAACCACAACTCTATGCATCCCCACGTCGTCTTGTAGGAAATATTCCCTGAGACTGCATATCTCGCGATTGTGGAGGGTCTTAGCGTTTAAGAAGCCTCGACCTCCACACTTTCGCGGGATATACAGTCTCATTACCGATGATCGTGGGTGATGCATTCGATATGCAGTCAGCAGCGTACGGACCCTCCTATCCAGGGCATCCAGTTCGGTCTGAGTCCATTTGAGTATGCCGAAAGAGTACATCAAAACCGGCATGACCCAACCGTTGAAGGCGCGCACCTTATTTCCGCCTGATAAAAGACTATTAAATACTTTCTTCAGACGGCCAAAGAAGCGCTCCTTCAACGATTGCTTCATGTCAGTAACATTGATGCCCAGTGCTTCCGACATACCCAAATACTTATAGGTTTCGGCTGCGGAGAGGGTTCGAAGGTTTATGGAATCCGAGAGTTGGGTTCCCACGGATTCCACAATCTCCCCTCGCTTTACATGCATGACCGCACATTTGTCCACACCAAAATCCATCCTGATGGCGCTACTGAAGGTTTCTGTTACTTTCAGTAGCTCCATCAGTTGCAAATTGTTGGGCGCAAAGAGTTTTAGGTCATCCATGTAAAGGAGGTGAGATATAATCTGACCACCTCTCCTCAGCCGATAGCCTATACCTGAACCCTCCAGCAGTGTGCTTAGGGGATTCAGGGCCAGGCAGAACCAAAGCGGACTCAAACTATCGCCCTGAAATATTCCTCGCTCGATCCTTATCGGCTCGCTATTCCTCTGGATATTTCGACATCCTGGATATCGAAGGACCGTCCTCCATTGCCCCATACATGACATCAGGAAGGTGCGTAGTCTTGTATCTACTTTATACAATTCCAGCACCCTTATGAGCCATGTATGTGGCACCGAGTCATAGGCCTTCTTGTAATCTATCCAACATGTCGAAAGATCCTTTCGGGAACGACGAACCTGTTGGCTAATGGCCATATCAATGAGGAGCAGCTCCTTAGTACCGCAGGACCCGTTCCGACATCCATTTTGAGAGACAGACATGATGGCGTTAGTCTCTATATGATTGTATATTTTAGCTCTCAAAATGGATGTAAGAACTTTATAGACCGTCGGTAGACAAGTCATCGGTCTATAATTCTTGGGATCCGCGGTACTACCTGATTTATGGAGCAGGTGGGTAACTCCTGTCGTTAGGAACTCGGGTAGCGAACCAGACTCCAAAGCAACCTGGTACTGAGCCGCCAAGCGAGCGTGCGACCCTTGAAACCATTTAATCCAGAAGTTGTGCAGCCCGTCCGGCCCTGGAGACTTCCAGTTGGGCAACGGACGGACTGCACGGGCTACATCTTGGGGGCAAATGGTAATTGCCCCCATTTCTGGTAAAACATCGCAGGCTCGCTCGACTTCCCGAGCCCAATCACCTTCGGTGTGACTGACAGGCACCGACCAGATACTACGCGTACATTATCAGTCAGAGATATTAAAAAAAAGAAATATCCGAAAATTGCAATAATTTAACTCAAGGGTAATATTATATTATCTGTGCCCAAGGTATCATAAATTAGCTTATAAGTCATTATTTGTGAGGATGTATGTTTGATACTCTTTCAAACAAAAATAATCAAATTTAAAATTGATTATTTCGAAATTTCGAAACTAGAGGTTTCAATTTCGAAATTAAATAACATGCAAATATGGTCCGAAATTTCGAATTTATGAAATTTCGAAATGCATGCCCTCCTACCCTACCCTACCTCCGTATCGCTGTTGGATAAGTGGTTGGATGATTGTGATTGGGTTGATGTTGATGGATGTTGTCCTTTGTTATTCTTAGGTAAAGTTGTTGGTTTTCGTTCAAAATTGTGCAATAACGTGTGGTGACCCAAATTACATTCTCTGCAAGTTTTCGTTGATTTGCATTCTTGATTGCCGTGACTGTATAAACAGTTCTTGCAGAGTTGCAATTTTAAAACGATGTCATTCCGTTTAGGCACTTCCAACTCAAGAAATTTATCGCAATTCATCAGCACGTGACTTCCTTTGCAATGTGGGCACTTTCCGAATGACGCATGAAAGTTGCTTGTTCTTGTAAATCGATAATTAGTATTTTTCACCGGGGTTTGCTTGTTAAATTTATAAGTTAAGGGTTTTTCTGGACCTGTTGAGTTTCCCTTTTTGGCGGACTTTATTGATTCATAAGCCATAAATTGGGTTTCGATGAAATACAGAAAATCTTGCAAATTCTGCAGTTCCCTATGGTCTTGCAGCTCCTTCATGTAGTCACTCATGGTTCTTGAGTCCAGTTTCTGAGTCATGATGTGCACAATGATCGGATCCCAGGAAGATGTTTCGATGCCAATGTTAGAGATGCCGTTCAAACACTCTGTGATGACATCGTGCATCCTTTTCATGTTGAATGCATCTGGTTGTTGTATGACAGGAAGATTCAACATAGTGTTCATGTACGCAGTAAATTGCAAGCGGCGATTGTCGTAACGCTGAGTCAATATTTCCCAGCAGGAGTTGTAGTTCTCTGCGCTGATGGTCAGATGTTGCACCAAGCGTTCCGCTTCACCCCGAAGTTTGGTTTTGAGGTGTTGCATTTTCTGCGCGTTGTTGATCACTGGATTCTTGTGTATGGTTTCTATGAACAGATCCTTGAAAGATATCCATTGAACATAGTTACCTGAGAATTCTGGTAGCTCGATCTTCGGTGCTGACTTCTGATAGTGAGTTGTTGACCAAATCTTGGAATTTAGTTTGGTCTTGAGTTCATCGTACTGCTGTTCTACGTCCGTAAACATCTTGTAGTATTGATCATTCGATCCTTTCAATAAAAAGTCTATCTCCCAGTGAAGTTTATCGATAGGTTCCCACTTTGCTTTCAAAGTGCTTAAATAGTCATCTAATTCTCATTGTTCTTTAATAGATGCCTTGTTAGTTTTGGTTATAGCACGGCGTATGGCGTTGAAATTACATTCTTGTTTGTTCAGTAAAAGTTGTAATTTGTCATCAACCTCCTCCACAGTTAGGTCATCAGAGGTGCCTGTTAAGTCAAACTGAACCTTTTGTTTTTGTTCCTGTAATTCCACTAACCTGTTAGTTATGTCCGTCTTAATTGCTATGTACATCTCTTTCGTTCTGCTGTAGACATCGTCGGTGAAGTAGTTGATGTTCTTATCTTCTAGTTCTAGCATCAACATAGCATGTCTGCTATCGAAATCCTTCCATTGGTTTTCTAGCGAAGATAATCGTTTGTTCAGGTAATCCACCGTTTTTCTAGTTGAGGAATCCTTGCGATAGTTGACACACAAGGTTTTGATGTTGCCGAAGCATGTTGACTGGAGGTCTAGTTTGTCCATCTTCACGCTTCTAGTGCTAAGTAGTTGAAGTTGTTGTTGAAGTTGACCGGTTTCAGCACGTAGTTTACTGTGTCCGGTAGTTGTTGAACACTGAGTTGTTTTCAGTTGTCCTGAGCAGCTCCAAGTTGACTGTGTAGAGTGTCCACAGTCTCTGTGTTCTAGTAGGTACTCTCTCTACAGTATATGCGCTTTATCAATACAACTGGGGCGACCCGCTTGTGGGAGACCAGCTGCACCGATTCGCTACCGAATTAAGAGACATCCGGCTCGAAGGACCATAAAATGTACGGTTAGATACACTTTGCTTAGTTACGCTGGTTGTAGAATGGTTGATGGTTGCAAAGAAGTTAGTAGAGTGCAAAGAAAAGAAATCACTGAAGTTAATTTATTACGTAAATACAATACAAAGTTTATAGTTAGCGACTCCTTACTCTATCGTTGCTAAAATTGCACTAAGTTATTTATTAATAAACAGTAATATTGTAATGAAATAAAGGTACGTGACCGCGCGTTTGCTGCATCAGCAAACGCGCATCATGTACAGTTGAAGACTGTACAGAGCTCCTGTGGAAAATCCGATTATCTTTGGAACAGCAAGTTAAACCGTAATATCCTTACAGAAGGTTTTAGAACTAATTATTTATGATTTATTGACATACCACGTATGACGGTTACTGCTGCAGAAATTAAAAAAAAAATAAAGAAATATAATATATTTTTTAAATTCTATAACGACTCGTTTTAAAGCATCCAGTCAAAAACCAAGTATTAATTAAGCTAATAAACCTCAATAAGTGATATTTAATCATTATTATGTAGTACCATCACCACCATGCGACAACACAAAACATTAACTAAGTATTATCTTATTCTAGAAAGTGAGTAATTAAGAGTTCTAGTAAAGATTTTTAATCATCAAGCACTTCAGCCTCTTTAATGAGCGTAGTTAACAAAGAAAAATCTATAACAATTAACAAAAAATAAATTTGCTAATCACTATAGTTTTAATGATCAGTGAACAGCAATATCAAGCATTAGTGTTTAAAGTTATTAGGTGACTTTTACACTATGGAAGGCAGTCCCTTTAACCGAAGTGGCAGGACCGTTCGCACCCCGCCCCTTGTGCCCTCAACACATCCTAACGCGGCGAGCCAAGAGGACAATGTCCTCGAAGTAATTTCAACTCCGGAAATCCAGAACTGGATGACATCAATTGAAACCTGCCTAAATGAGGTGTGCTGTATTGCATCAGAGGGTAAAATGAACTCAGAACAGAAATTGCGAATTAGTTCTTTATGCCGAAAAGTGGGTCACGGTACTTCCCAGATGGCAGTGCAGTACCAGTCCCTCAAACTGAAAGCCGTCCAAGCCCATTCTACGATTGGAACCCTTCAAGCCCAACTTGATCTTTCACAATTAGAAGACCTTAAGTTGAGTATTGACGAGTCATCGAAACCTGGACGCGGAACTTCGTTTGCTGACATGGTGAAAAAGGGAACCAACAACTTCATTCAGCCGATAAATTTGAGTTCAGTGGCCATTTACCCAAATGACAAATTAAAATCGAGTGACGAGACAAAATCCCTAGTCCAAAAAATTATATGCCCTGAACAAATGAAATTACACGTTAGAGGACTACGCAAGACTAAGAATGGCGGTGTCATAATAAGCACGGACTCGAAAGACGATATCGAGAAGATAAAACATTCGGAGCAGCTAATGAACTCAGGCCTTACGATTGACGAGCCGCCTAAACGTAAGCCTAGAGTAGTAGTTATCGGAGTACCGTCATCTATGCAAGAAAAAGAAATTTTTACTTGCATATATAATCAAAATCTAGCCGATAACCTTCACGATACCAACCTAGAAGCGTTCCTGAATACTATCAGATTAAGCCATAAGTCGGGCAAAAGGAAGCTGAGACCTGTAACTTCGTTATAGAAGTATCTCCAGCCATTCGAAAAGCCCTGATAACAAAAGAAAGAGTTTTTGTAAATTGGTCATCTTGCCCGGTGAGAGATTTTACCTTGGTAACACGGTGTTATAACTGCCAGCAGTATGGTCATGCTGCCAAGTCATGTCGGGAATCAACACACACCTGCGGCCACTGTGGAGGTCAAGGACATTCAATAAAGGAATGTATGAAGAAGGCAGAGGCACCACAATGCGCTACTTGTCTGCATTTCAAGAAGCCGAGCAACCATAAAACCGGTGCTGCTGACTGTCCGGCGAAAACTTTGGCCGAAAAGAGGTACATTAACTCAATCGACTATGGAGGCGCCTAAGAGCGCCGTTAACTAAGGTAGTTTCTGACCTATTTTCTTTTAAGTTATACTGTTATGATTCATAATATTATTAATGACTTAGATAATTTCTCTGTATCCGAATGTAAGGCTTGTGATGCTGAAAATTGCAAACAATATCTATCCTCTTACAGTAAACCCTTAACAATACTAACACAAAATATACGCAGTATTTTTAAGAATTTTGACAATTTTAGTATTTTTCAAAAAAGATTAAGCATAAATTGTGACTTTATTATCTTAACCGAATGTTGGCTTGCCAAACAATACAACGTACCATTAGTGCCGGGATATAGTATGTACAAGAGTACTATAAATTACAATCAAAACGATGGTGTGGTAGTATATGCAAGGAACCATTACGATATATCCGTTGAAGAACCAAACATACTCGATTTTAACAGTCTGTTAATTAAAATTGGAACAAATTTTGCGATCCTAGCATTATATAAACCCCCCTCTTTTAGAGATACATACAAGTTTGTGGACTCTCTGAATGATACCTTGCAAGAGTTATCATCCTTTAAAAACATCGTTTTGATTGGAGATATTAATATCAACATTCTTACAGAATGCCTTGATTTAGCTGCACAGGAATACCTTAACCTCTGCTCTTTTCATGGCATGATCCTAGCGCATACGCTACCTACACATCAAAGTGGTTCCTGCCTAGATCATATCATGCTTAAATCGAGTTTCCCCTCACTTGCGCTTATTATTAACTCGACAATAACCGATCACAATGCTGTCCTACTAACCTTAAATTGCAAATTACTTAAACAAGATAATACTCGCACAATTTCTAAATTAAACACAAATAAACTTGAAGAAGATTTATACAACATTGACTTCGACCCAGTTTCGAAAATGTGCAACAGGCAATTCAGAAAAACACAACCAATATTCGGCTCAGTAATAAAAATTATAACATAAAACCTTGGATCACGCCAGGTCTCATTCGGTGTATGAGACTTTTATTTATTTATTTAATCAGAACGACAAAGTCAGTTACACTGATTATACATGTAAGGTACAGAAAGCATACGACAGTTTTTCACAAATAAAACTTAAATAAAAAGAAAATAAAAAATGACATATAACACAAAATTATATATTACGAGCCTTTCACTCAGTCCTCTCGCAATACGCCAAACATTCCAACAATAATACCTTCCATTCATCTGCAAATAAATCCAGTCCAGGATTGGATGACGAAAGACCGTTTAGGGCGTTCAGCATTCGCGGAATGGGCGACATACGTCGTGCAACCGTGCGACAACGCGGTTCCGCGAACAAATAGGGATAAACTGCATATGAAAGCTAAGCGTCACCCAGATAATTCCATATTGCAATTATCGTACAAAAGATATCGAAACTTTTGCAATAATCTTTTAAAAAAAGTTAAAACGAACTATGATAAAATTGCAATGGAAAAGGTTGGAACAAATAGTAAGAAAATCTGGAAATATATTAAAAATGTTACATATACGTCGAAACAACATGAGTAATCTTCAAGTTTATTGCAAGTACATTCATCACAGTTGACATCTGCCAACATTGCAAATGATTTCTTTGTTAATGTCGGTAAATGTTTGGCGGAAAAAGTTCAGGGTCAATCGCAATACCTTAGAAGTTCTCCCTTTACGAGTAGCAATACATTATCATCATTTACGCTATTAGATACTGACGAAACAGAAGTTCAAAGCATAATCATGAGTTTAAAGGACGACTGTGCAGTCGGATGGGATAATATCCCAAATAAAATAATTAAACAGTTCAAACACATTTTAGGGCCTCCACTTACTTATATTTTTCAAAAATGCCTATCCAAAGGCATTTTTCCCAAATGTCTCAAAAAAGCTGTTGTTGTTCCTGTTCATAAATCTGGCAGCAAAGATCAAGTGACAAACTATAGACCAATTTCCTTGTTGCCTTCTATGTCAAAAATATTAGAAAAAATTATTAATAAAAGATTGGTTAAATATTTGGAGGATAAATTGATTCTTTCTAAAACTCAGTTTGGATTTAGATCTAAATTATCAACTGCCGACACCGTACATCATCTGACTGACTATCTAGCACAAGAACTCGATAAAGGTAACTATGCTGTAGGAATATTCCTGGACCTCGCAAAAGCTTTCGACACAGTTTTTGTCCCTATTCTATTGCGTAAGCTTGAAGCTATAGGGATAAGAGGTAACCAGCTGAAACTTTTCACTAGCTACCTAGAAGAACGTACTCAATGCGTAAGAATTGGCAATATACACAGTACTTATCAGAAAAACACTTCCTATGGAGTTCCTTAAGGAAGTATTTTAGCATCTACTCTGTTCTTAATTTACATTAATAACCTATGTAAGCTTAACCTAGATCATGGCATAATCATATCATACGCTGACGATACTGCTCTACTATTTTCGGCTGACTCAGAAAAAAACGTCTACATGCACGCGCAACACGGATTCAATATTGTAAATAAATGGCTTCAGCAGAATTTACTAACATTAAATGCGGATAAAACAAATTATATAAGGTTTAGTATGCGTAAACTAGCGTCAATGTATAACCCTTCATTACATGCTCATTACTGTAGGGTCCCCACCATTAACCAATGTGTCTGCCCCATGCTTAAAAGGACTAATAACACAAAATACCTGGGTTGTATAATAGATGAAACTCTTTCCTTTAAACATCATATAGTAGCTCTTAATAATAGAATACGTAAATTCAGGGGTCTAATAACAAAGGCGGCAAAGTCCCAAATACTTCAACTGGACTTTGCTGCCTTTGTTATTAGACCCCTGAATTGATATTTACCTTCAAAAAGTTACGATGCATTGCAAATGAAAAAATAATTAAACAAGTTTACTTTGCCTTATGTCAATCTATATTAACTTATTGTATTGCCGCATGGGGTGGAGCGGGCAAAACACTACTACTAACCATCGAGCGTGCCCAGAGAGCCATTCTCAAAGTATGTACTTTCCGCCCTTTCCTTTTTCCCACTAACCTCCTCTATGAATCGTGTAAGGTCTTAACAGTCCGACAGTTGTTCATAATGAGCATAGTATTAAAACAGCATGCAGCCCTTCCTTTCAGCACTGAATTTACTAATAAAAGACGGAAAGATATAGTTTTCCCCCAAAAAATAAGAACACAGCATGCTTTTACGACTAAATTTTATGTGTTCCTAGGACCGCTTCTATATAACAGACTAAATGCGATAAAAAGCATATATTCCCTCAATTATCGTAATTGTAAATTAACCCTCAAGGACACCCTCCAAAGCATGTCCTACGAAGATACAGAGAAGCTATTAATTGTGTTAAGGTAAATATTGTTGATCTGTTATTTAGAATAGTTAATAGTTAGTAAAGGTAATGGATTAAGATTTTTTATGTTATGTAAGCGATTTTGTTATTTTGTCTACTTTGCAAAATAATCAACTTACTTGTATCTGTATTATAGACTAATTTATACTATGTATCTAACAATTATTTATTAAACAATTATTTTGCTTTCTTCGCGCGATAATGCGCGGACGTGTTTTTTGCTTCGTCTCGATACGCAATTAAATAATTACGATCAATATTATATTAATTTTCGCGGCGTAAGTAATATAAGTGTGACGTGAGTGTTTTCTAACTTTTATAAATTGCAAGTATGAACTAAATTACTTTCTATAGACAAATAGTGTTTTTGGTGTTAGATATGTCTAACCCAGGCTCTAGCCCTTTTGGCCGTAGCCAATTAATACGGCGAAGTCCTCCACCAACGCCAACTCAGCAATCAAACCCCTTAGACGAAAATCCTCCTTTGCCCGATAAAAATGAACTACTGAGTGAAGTATTACCTACGTCAGAGATCCAGAAGTGGCTTGGTACCATTGAGACCCTGTTAAATGAAGTCTGCTCAGTCGTCACGGAGGGAAAATCGAACTCGGAGCAGAAGCTACGGGTCACAAATCTTTGCCGCAAGGTCGCGAGTGGGACATCTCAGATGGCAGTCCTTTACCAATCGCTGAAGCAGAAAACGATTCATGCGCACACGACCATTCAGCATCTACAGGACCAGCAGATCGTAGCTAACTCACTTCAGCAGTTCAAAGACGTAATTGAGAAGTTACCTCCACCTGAAAATAAGTCGTTTGCTGACATGGTAAAAAAAGGTGCCGATAAGTATATCCGCCCAAGTAATCTGAGCTCGGTTACCATTTATCCCAGTGATAAGACTAAATCTAGTGACGATACCAAGTCCCTCGTCCAAAAAATTATTTCTCCGGAAGAACTTAAACTGCATGTTCGTGGCCTAAGGAAAGTAAGAAATGGGGGTGTTCTTATTAGTACTGAAAGTAAAGGTGACATCGAAAAATTGAGAAATTCGGAGAAACTGGCCTCTTCAGGCCTTTCGGTGGAAGAACCTACTAAACGCCAACCTAGGATTACTGTCATTGGTATTCCCGTGGCCCTTAGTGAGAAGGAAGTATTTGACTGCATTTTTGAACAGAACTTGGCCGATATGTTTCCGAATTCTACTCGAGAATCTCTCCTGGCAACAATTAAATTAAGCCATAAATCGGGTAAGAAAGATACGCCTACCTGTAACTATATACTCGAAGTTCCCGCTGGCATCAGAAAAACTCTGATCAATCAAGGACGTATCTTTATAAATTGGACGTCATGCCCCGTCAGAGACTTTACATTAGTTACCAGATGCTACAATTGCCAACAGTTTGGTCACGCAGCCAAGTTTTGCAGAGAAACCAGCCCTACTTGTAACCACTGTGCAGAGCCAGGACATAGTTTCAAGGAATGCCCAAATAAATCTTCTCCCCAGAACTGTGCGACGTGTAAACGCTTTAAAAGAAAATGCGACCACCAAACAGGTGACGTAAGTTGTCCGGCACGTAAATATGCAGAGGTCTATTACATCAACTCAATAGATTATGAGGGCGCCTAAGAGCGCCAACAATTATTTTATTTACTAAGCACTTAAATACTAGTTTTCTTATTTGTTTTTATTTAAGCTAGATTATATATATATATATTTTTTTTTATGTCTAATCAGTTACTTTCTGATTTAGATAGATTTTCAGTGTCTGACTCGAAAGTATGTAATATTGAGGAGTGTAAAAATTATCTGCCCGCTAGTGAGAAGACGTTTACTATACTCACACAAAATATTCGCAGTATAAACCGAAACATGACTGCATTTGAAGTTTTGTTGCATACTTTAGATATAACATGTGATATTATTGTCCTAACAGAATGTTGGCTGTCAAAACAAACAACCCACTTACCGTTACTTGATGGTTATGTCTTACACAAAACCGAAAAAATAATTAACCAAAATGCTGGTTTAGTAGTTTATATAAGAAATAATTTAAAAGTAATTATAGAAGAACCCTTTTTCCAGGACAGTAATTGTTTAATTATAAGAATTAATTACGACACAGTAGTAGTAGCGGTTTATAGGCCACCTTCTCAAAATATTGATAAGTTTTTGGAGTCACTTGATATAAATTTGAATAAACTGTCATCATTTAAAAACATAATTCTAACGGGCGATATAAACATTAACATTGCTTCTGGGAGATCTGACATTCAAGCGCATAACTACCTAAACACTTGTTCATTTCATGGAATGTTACCAGCACATAACCACCCTACCCACCAAAGTGGTTCATGCCTAGACCATTTTATAATAAAATCGCATAAATCATCTATAACTTTAGTTACTAACTCTGCTATTACCGATCATCAGGCTGTTTTACTAACATTACAATTATTTATACCTAGAAAAAATAGCATGCGCAGCTTTACTAAAGTCAATGTAATAAACCTGGAAAAAGACATACACAGCATTAATTTTGAGCCTGTTTACACATCAGATGATGCAAATTTTTGTATAAATTATTTTATTAACGCATTGCAATATGCAATATTGAAAAACACTTATACAACAGATTTGCCTAGAAAATATAAATGCATTAAACCTTGGATTACGCCCGGTCTTGTTCGATGCATTAGACATAGAGATAAACTACATCTAAAATCGAAACTTTCACCTGAAAATGAAATTCTTTCTGTAACTTACAAGAGATATAGAAATTTTTGTAATAATCTCCTGAGGAAACTAAAAATTGAGCATGATAAAAACGAATTGCAAAAGGCAGGAAATAACAGTAAACTAGTTTGGAAATTTATAAAACATTATACATTCAGATCGAAAATCCCTGAACCACCACTTGATTTACTCTCAACAGAGTCGTGCCCTTCCGCAGCAATAGATAAAGTAAACAATTTCTTTGCTACTGTTGGTAAAAACTTAGCAGAAAAAACCTTAAGTACAAGAAGTTCTCCCCCTTTAAATATAACTCTTCCATGTTCTTCTGCACAAAAATCTTTTGTATTGTTAGACACAGATGTTGATGAAGTATCGAGAATTATAACTGGACTTAAGGATGTTTGTGCAGTTGGGTGGGATAATATACCCAATAGTATACTCAAAAGGTTTAAAGACCAACTTGCCCCTCCTTTAACCTATATTTTTCAGTTATGTTTAAATAAAGGAGTTTTCCCTGAATTACTAAAAAAAGCGGTGGTCACGCCTATATACAAATCTGGGGACAAAAATTTTATTAATAATTATAGGCCTATTTCAATCTTATCAGGTCTATCAAAAATCTTAGAAAAAATTATTAACACTAGATTAATAAAATATCTCGAAGATAACAAATTGCTGTCGGATATGCAATTTGGTTTTAGGTCGAAAAAATCAACTAGCCATGCAGTACATCAGTTGACGGACTATATAACTAGTAAACTAGATAGTGGTATGCACTCTATTGGGATCTTTTTAGACCTTGCAAAGGCTTTCGACACAATTTCTTGCCCCATATTATTACACAAGCTTCAATTGATTGGGATAAGAGGTACACAACTTCAACTGCTTTCTGACTATCTTAGCAACCGACATCAACATGTGAAAATTGGTCAGTATACAAGTTCTGACCTTAAAAACAGTTGTTATGGTATTCCACAAGGTAGTATTTTGGGCCCTACCTTATTCCTAATTTATATAAATGACCTGTGCAACCTGAAACTCCAAAATTGTGTTATAGTGTCATATGCGGATGACACAGCCTTACTATTCTCAGCTAACTCACGCGCGGATGTTTATGAACACGCTCAGACTGGCTTTAACACCGTGTCTTATTGGCTTCATAAAAATCTTCTGACATTAAATGCAGATAAAACGAAATATATTTTATTTACAATGAGGAACCCTAACATACCGATTACTAATCAAAACATTTACGCGCATAGCTGTAGCAAGTATGCTGACACTGCATGTACCTGTCCCACTTTAACTAAAACATACAATATTAAATATTTAGGTATCACACTTGATTCAAACCTAAATTTTCGCCGGCACATCGATTTGTTGTGCACTAGAGTGCGTAAATTAATATATATTTTTTAAAATTTACGTTACATGGCCGACTATAAATTAATTAAACAGGTTTATTTAGCTTTGTGTCAATCCATACTGACCTATTGTATCACTGCTTGGGGTGGTGCCGCAAAAACAATTTTACTCCCTCTAGAACGTGCTCAAAGAGCTATTCTAAAGGTAGCTACCTTCCGCCCTTTTTTGTTTCCCACACACCAGCTCTATATGGCATGTAAGGTACTAACGGTTCGTCAATTATTTATACTGCACATCTTACTAAAACAGCACTCTGAAGTTCCTCTTAACCCATTATCTTCAAACAAGAGAAGGAAGGACTTGGTCTGTATTAAGACGCAAACTAACCATGCATTTGTAAACAGATTTTACATATTTTTAGGACCGTTTTTATATAATAAGTTTAATAAGTTACTAAAAATACACAGTGTAAATTACAAAAAATGCAGTATCATGTTATCGGATTATTTGGAGAAGCTCAATTATGCAGACACAGAGAATTTGTTAGAAATTATAAAATGATTGAAATTATTGTTAAGTTTTTTCTTATTATTATTTATTTATTTTTAATAGTTGTCTTTAATAAGTAATTCTGCAATTTATGAAAATGTACAATTATCATTTGTTTTGGATATATAACTTATCCCGCTTTGCAAGAAAGCAATCGTCTGAAACACAGGTTTATCCTAGTTCAGGCTGCGAAAAGTTATTGAGATGACTTAACTTTTCTTTTTGTAGCTTTTTTAATTTTAATTATGAAATAGTTATAATTATGCAATATTTAAATAATGATGTAAAATGTCTATATTTGTGAACATGTATGTCAATATTTTTGTAAAAAGTTTATTAATAAATATTATTATTATTATTATTATTATATTATTATAATTATATTGTAATA
Source organism: Shargacucullia verbasci (assembly GCA_947562105.1). Lineage (NCBI taxonomy): Eukaryota > Metazoa > Arthropoda > Insecta > Lepidoptera > Noctuidae > Shargacucullia > Shargacucullia verbasci. The sequence goes on along the minus strand of OX387281.1, from coordinate 14,821,920 downwards.
AAAAAGTTTCTGTTTATTTTAGATTTAGCTAGCACTGAACGCCTGAAACACAGGATTACCTAGTTCAGGCACACATGTAACGTAGGCTGTATGTATTAAGATTTTATGTACCTTAGTATTAATTGTAACATTTTAATTTGAATAAAGTTTTTATTATTTTATTTTATATATAAGCTAAATTTTACTTTAATAATTTAGTGTATTCCAAACTTTTGGACTGCGTATTCTGTGACCGTGAAATATTATAATGGAAAGTCTAACCACCAACTTAGACTTGTTTGTTTTTCTAAGAAGCGGGAGTACTTCATTTGATCATGAAGTATTGTTCAGTGCAGTGGTAGCTCGTCTAGGTGATAGCTTTTCTGACGAAGACCGTGTAACACTCAAGGAATTTTGTCGAAGATTCACAAGAGCTGCTTCACAGAGGTGGCAGAAATCTCACCGTATCCTTGATACATTCAGAAAGCAGTACGAAAAATGGCTTCAGGCTAATGTCGATTGGCCAAGTTGCGTGCCAACCAGTTTTGTCATCCAAGAATCAAATGACGAGAGACCTAGCGCACATTTAATCTCTCCAGAACCGTCGACATCGTCGTCTATTGGTACCATGACAAAAAGACCTCGAAAGGCATTCGAAGATCTGGGAAGCAAACAGAAGAAGAGAAGGTCTGAAGATCATAAATGCGAAGATCCAAATGAATTGGCCAGTTCAGCTGCATTACTTTTAAAAGAAGATGGTCGTGAGGATACCGCATTTGTAATCAAATATATGCTGAAGAATCCAGAAGCAGCTGCAAAAATTAGAGAAATGCTTATGAAACCAGTTCAAACTTGTTTATTTACACCAGAAAAATCACTAGGGTTGCTCCTTTCATTAAAACTCTCTAAGTGGCAATATATCACGTTGCGAGAGACAGCCATTCGGGAAGGTGCTAAGGATATTTACCCGTCTTACTACAAAGTGCAACAAGCTAAACTACAATGCTATCCTCTGAAACAATCAGTGACTGTAACGGATTCATCAGCTAGGATAACGCTTCAAGCATTACTCGATATCACGGTGAAGAGGATCCTTGAAAGTCTTTCTGACAATGTGCAAAATAAGGATTTGAAGCTAATATCTAAGTGGGGATTTGATGGTGCTTCCAACCAAAGCCGATACAAACAGAAAATGGAGGGGCAACAAGATGATTCCAGTATATTTATGACCTCCTTGGTGCCACTCAAGGTGACTGCTGGAGATGATACTTTATGGACGAATCCAAAGCCATGCTCAGCCTTATATTGTCGTCCAGTGCAGTTCACTTTTGTAAAGGAAAGCGAAGAAGTGGTCATCAGTCACAAAAGGCAAATGGATGATGAAATTAAGAATCTTATCCCTACTGAGTGCAGTAATAACAAGGTGAGTCATCAACTTATGATGACAATGATCGATGCTAAAATTTGTACCTATCTTTCTGAAGCTAAATCAAACGTATCGTGCTACCTGTGCTTAGCCAAACCTACAGAAATGAACCGTTTAGATGTTGTAACATCAAAGACTGTGTGTGTGACTGCCGTATATGTATTTGGCTTGTCATCACTGCGCGCCCGTATAAATTCTATGGAATGTCTTTTGCACATTTCATACCGACTCGACTTCAAAAAGTGGGCTGCAAGAGGAAATGAGTACAAGGCATTGTTAGAGGCAAGAAAAAAATGTATCCAGGATAAATTTAAAGATGAGCTCAATCTTTTGATTGACATCGTAAAACAAGCCTCAGGAACCACTAATGACGGGAATACGGCAAGAAGGTTTTTCGAGTTTCCCGATAAAACTGCAGCCATTACTGGATTGGATGAAGAGCTTGTTCGAAGATTTGCCGTGATTCTGCAAGCAATAACATCTGGGGAGCAAATCGATGTCATCAAATTTAAAGATTATGCCCGCAAAACAGCAGAAAGGTACGTGGAGCTATACGACTGGTACCACATGTCTTCGACCGTGCATAAGCTTTTGATACACGGTGCAGACATAATCGCCAATAACGATATTGTGCCGATTGGGAGCCTCTCAGAAGAAGCCTCGGAGGCCCGGAATAAAGATTTTAGGAGGTTCCGGGAACATCATTCGCGGATAAAAAGCAGGGAAGCTTCCAATGAGGATATCCTCAATATGCTTGTTCTTTCGTCTGATCCTTTGATCAGTGCACGAAGACCTAAGTTAGATACTAAGAAAAGCCAGGGTTTCATCGCTGAAACTAAAGAACTAATCAAGTGCCAGGAAACTCAGTCCGAGTTTTTGGATGCATTGGATGTATCTAATTTGGATCCTGATTCCGAATTGAAATCCGACGATAGTGATATTGAATATTAATTATTACATTTTATAGTTTTTTTTTTTTATATTATTGTGTAAGTTATTTGTTAATATTATTTAAGTTTTTTTAAGAATCATGCAAAAACAAATACTTAATATATTTAATACAAATATCTAAAGAAATTGTTGGTATTTTGATTTGGTGCATTAAAACGAGTCGTAAAAGAATTTAAAAACACATTTAATACTTTTATTAATCACTATAAGTGATTAGCAAATTTACTTTTTGTTAATTGGCTAATTAATTCATTAGAGATTTCCCTTTGTTAATTACGCTCATTAAAGGTAGGTTTTAACTAAAGTGCTTGTAAATCTTCGATAGTTGAAAATCTTTTTTATTGATTACTCACTTTCTATGATAATAGGTAATGTTTTGTGTTGTCGCATGGTGGTCATGGTACTACATAATAATGATTAAATATCACTTATTCAGGTTTATTACCTTAATTAATACTTGGTTTTTGACTGGATGCTTTAAAACGAGTCGTTATAGAATTTAAAAAATATATTATATATCTTTATTTTTTTTTTAAATTTCTGCAGCAGTAACCGTCATACGTGGTATGTCAATAAATCATAAATAATTAGTTCTAAAACTTTCTGTACGGATATTACGGTTTAACTTGCTGTTCCAAAGATAATCGGATTTTGCACACGAGCTCCATACTTTACACATTACAAATTTTTCTTTAAAAAATTATAAGTCATCCGTTTATATGCCAAATTAACCTTGTGATAATATTTAAGCATAGAAATGATAAATAAAACCCATATCCATGAAAAAAAAACGACATTTAAAAATTGAAATCCCTATGTCTATGAAAGTCGATTTTCAGCCCACCGTGCTGCGTCGACTGCTCTCCTCCAGATCTTTGGGGATGTACTGACCTGTGTGGGGGTTTCGAGCCTTTCTCCTATATTTAATTTCTACTCTGTTTTCACAGTCGTCGAGTCCATGAAAGATATTCCTGTTTTGGTTCTTGATAGCCTTTAGGATGTCGTCATCGGTGTTGACCAGCAAGACATCCCTTAGGATCAGGAGTGGATTTTTGTTCTTCATTTTCTCGACGACTAGGTTTTTGCCCGCTTTCTCGAGCCTCTCTACGACCTTGGCCCTCTCTTCTAACGTCGTACACCCCATGATGACTTTCTTATCCTTGGCCTTGCGCACTCTTTCCACCTTCACCCATCCCTCTTTCGCATTGATCGCTTCACGCACTTTGTTCAGTACTTCGTCCCCTGTTTCTGTCTCGTCTTGGGACGTGATTACAACAGAGTGAAGTGCGCTCCGCTCAGAGGGTTTCTTGTATGGTTGGGCCGCTGCTACGGTCGCATAGGTGGTTTTTTGCTGGGTGTCGGTTTGGTGTTCTATTAGGTTTTTGAGCTCCTCCATTTTCCTGTTACTCTCGTGGAGTAGCTCTGAGTGTTTCTCTATCTTTGTACGTAAGTCATCATGTTCTTTTTGGGTTACATTTTCTGTTTGCCTAACCTGTTTGCTGGCTTTTTTGTCCTCTGTGTCCTTTTTCATTCCCTTCGGTTCTCCTTCAGCTTCCTTAACTAGCTGAAACAACCGATCGACAGCCTGAATGACTCCGGCCTTTATGTCCGTCTTGAGGTTCCGGGAGTTGTTTAGGAGGAGCTTTGCTCTATTCAAACAGGCCCTCGCTTCGGTCGTTCTGTCAGCAAAAGTCGTCGGGATTTGATTGTTTTGGCCCTCCGTAGAAGTTCTGCGGACGACTGGTTTATTTGACTCCTGAGCGGTAGTTATTTTCATCCCTATTTTGGAAGGACCTGCCTTCGCTGTGATCGCTGGTGAAGGGGAAAGGCGATGTTCATCATTTTTGCCAGCCTCCCATTCTCCTATACCACGTTTGAGGTCGGCGTCGTCGATGGTTTAGCAGGAGAGTTCTGGGATTTAGTGTTCTGGCTAGTTTGTTTAACTGGTGTTCTATAGTCAAGCATTTTGTCGGAGGTTCGCGTAAGTCACAGGTGAAATAAATAAATGTGTATAAAGTCTAACATAAAATGAGTAAAGATTTGTAAAAGTGTGTAAGGTGATATTTATTTGTAGTGAATATTTATGTTATAGTCTTCTTAGTTGCTAATAGTGATATGTTTTTCTTTTTAGGTATGATCGTCGCAGCTTCGTCCGTCCAGCCCACGTACAGGTAATGGTACACGTAAGTATATAAAGCGTACAGGTAAGTGTACGAATATATGCACAAGTGAGTACAAAGGTAGATAGTATATAGTGAGTATATGAGTAGGTATACAGTTAGGTATAGGTAAGTATTCAGGCTAGACGGAAGCTTTGTATTTACTGGTAAAAAATAAGGTATCATATATACAGCAATCTATAAGGCCGCAGGTAAATCTTGTATGGCGATTTAGCAAGTCCTCAAGGTTGTGTGTAACGGTAGCTAAGTTCTCAATATGATCACCGCTTCAATAACTAGAAAATCGAAAAATTTGTTTTTCAAGGTCATCCAAAATTGATGTGCCTAAGCGGCACTGGGAGGGTGGGGGCAAATTTTTGACTTTCACCGCACGCAATCCTAACGTGTGAGGTGTCAAACGATAGGTCTCGACGTGAGCTAGCTAAGGGTGAAATAATCTAGGTAGGGTTAGGAAGAAAATTTTGAAAAAATTGTTAAAAAAACTGTAATTTTTGACACTTTTGTATGAATTTTTTTTAAGTTAGCAAATTTACGGTCTCTGAAAGGAGTTGTAACGTTGCGTTCCGTCTATGGTCAATCTACTAAGTGATCATAGACGAAATAGTAAGTTTTGTACATCACTCACAAAAGTTCACATCCCGTAAAAGGGGGTTATTTGGAAATCACGAGGCTATTTGGAATTTGAGAAATAAAAGTTTTGGTCAAGTATTTTTTGTTATCCGTTGGTAGTAGAAATTATATTATACCACCTGACGAAATAGCTTCAATTTAATGTCAATGGCACATTGGAATTTTGAAGGTTATTGGCGTTAAACGTTGAGTAATTTTTATTTAAAAAAATCATAAAATTTTGGTGTGCTTCGAGGTTGTGAAACTTTTGCCTGGTACTCAAAATCTAGACAAGTATGTATAAAGTAAAACAGTCTACGAAATAGTGTATTTCCTGCGCTTTTCAATGTTTATATTTGCTCTTTTCTATCTCTTACGAACTTCCATATTTTTCGGTGTTTCTAAAATGGGGCTTTTTGGTTTCTGTTTTGGGGTTAATTGGAACTGAGTTTTAAATAGCCCCTTTGAAGCTTGTTATTCTTTGTTATGGGATTTTTTCATCTTTTCAAATAGCCCCAATGGTGCATTTTACCTCAATTAAGGGCAAGATCTTTCTTGGCACTCTTGCATATTCAAAATAATTTTCTTAGGCCTTAGTACTAATATTGTTTAGAAATATTGTAATAAAAAAAATACTATATAGATATATAAAAACATTTTTTTTAGTTTTCCTCATGATTGCACGTAAAAGTTTAACAGTTAAATAGATTAATATACTCTGACGATTAGAAAAATTACTAGTTTATGTATTAATAGGTACATGCGCATTTATGGGATAAAGTCTTATAAATTCAAATTAAAAATATTTGCGGAAAACACTGTTACAATGGTGTTATTAAATGTACATGTTTCAAGTGATTCTACTGTAAGGCATGCAAAATGTATACAATCATGGTTTATCAAAATCAACATTAACATTGAAATATATAAAATTGAATAAAAATATTTTAAGATATTAAATTAATGCAATGTCCTTCTTAAAGATATAATAATACAGATTATTTATTTATTTAATAATTATAATTAAATTATTTCAATGTCACTCCTAGACAGATTAATTAGGTATTTAAAATAAACATGTATAATTGTATTATTACTTGATGTCACTGCGAGGTCTTAAGTTTGGAAAAATTATCGTTTAAATAGTCGTTCATGTTATAGTAATATTTATTAACTAGAAGGCACGTTAGATTTTTTTTTAAATAAAGCAGTATTCATTGCCCTTATTTCTTTAGGTAATTTATTGAAAATTACGGGAGCCATGTGAAACACACTTTAGTGCATAAAGGTACGCATTTCGCCTATTGACTTCTGAGGCTAATGTAAATAAGTTTTAATTGACCTTAACAGATATTGAGACCTCATAAATATATAGACTTGGGAGAGTTAGAATTTTATACTCCTGAAAATACGGTTTACAGGTTTCGATTATTTGAAGCACAAACATAGCTTTTGTGCTTTAAAAATGAAGTCAATGTCAGTCGAATTTCCCCAAAAAATTACACCATACCTCAGAATTGAAGCAACTAAACCATAATATGTAGTCAACAAAGTATTAACATTTGAAATCTGTTTTAATTAATGTAGCGCATATAATTATATATTTTATTTTATACTACAGACATGAAACCATGGTGCGAACCTACCAGAGAAAGTTCATTAACTTACGGAATGGCAAGAATTATTCGCCTTACCAGAGTTATTCTGTTGAAGATTTACAAAAAGCAATAGTAGCAATACAAAATGGGACACTGCAGTTAAAAGAGGCGGCTAAAAATTACAATATTCCAATGAGTACATTAAGCCGAAAAAGCCGAAATATAAACTGCACACAAGAAAAGGCCGGACATCCAACTCTATTTTCAAAAGACGAAGAGATGGTATTTGTAGAATATATACAATTATTGAGTACTTGGGGGTTCCCTGTTGATTTCACTGACCTACGAGTATTTGCACAAAAATATTTGGACAAATTAGGAAAAAACGTCTATGGCTTAAAAAATAATATGCCTGGAGTAGATTGGGCGCGAAATTTCATAAATAGGTACGGATCAGAAATTTCTAATCGTCAAGCGTCAAATATATCTAGCGAGCGCGCCAAAATTTCACCAGCTGTAATAGACGACTTTTTTTCTTATTATGAGAAATCTATTGAAGGAGTGTCTCCCGATTGTCTCATCAATTATGATGAGACAAACCTGACCGATGATCCGGGCAACAAAAAATATCTGTTTAAAAGAGGTTGTAAATACCCTGAAAGAGTAATCAACAATTCAAAGACATCTGTTTCTTTGATGTTTACCGGCACTGCGGACGGGCAGTTATTGCCCGTTTACGTCGTGTATAAAGCTGATCATTTATGGGATCAATGGCTGGAGGGAGGACCTGAAAGGACCAGGTACAACCGGTCAAAAAGTGGCTGGTTCGATACCACATGTTTTGAGGACTGGTTTAATACCATCATAGTACCGTATATAAAAACAAAACCTGGTCGAAAAGTGATAATAGGAGACAATTTATCTTCACATTTTTCCCAATCCGTGTTACGCACTTGTCAGGAGCTTAATATTACGTTTGTTTGCTTACCTCCCAAAACCACCCATTTGCTCCAGCCGTTGGATGTTGTTTTTTCGTCTGTGGCAACCCTTGCGTATAGACGTCAACTTAACTTCTCCCGACTAATTATTTCTAATTTAATTAAATTTTGTGGTTTTTTGTGACCGAATTACCAATAACATACGCTAAAAATAATTTGTTTAAACAAAGACGGTGATATCTTGTGATAAAAAGTGTAAAATATATAAAACCGAGCTCAAACATTGTAAACAAGTTTCACTGTCAAACGAAGTTAAATTGTAACGTTCGCTTAAAATTGTGCATTGTCATCCTAAACTCTTGTAAGTATCTAAATATTCTCCTTTTTTACACAGCATATACCCTATATAGTAAACAGTATAGGTAAATAACAATTTGCATAGTTATAACCTCTTTCACTTCAGTTTCTTAACACAAGATCTTTTTTTTCTATACAACTTGGGTCATTGTTACCTCTTATTCTTGTAAAGAATGGAGAGAATAATGACAAGAAAGGCTACTGCACGCCAGGAGGAATCCAAACTCCAATTAACTTTGCAGGAATTAAAAAAGTACAAGGACTTGTGTGAGGAATTGCAAAGGGAACAGGATGACAATGAGAAGGAAGTGCTATCAATATTAAACAGTAACACTAAACTCAAGAGTGAGATGGCAGAATTGCATAGCCAATTAATTGACATCTGTGGGGAACGGGATAAGCTTCAGCTTACAGTGAACAATTTCGACCAGTGCCGTGATGAGTATAACTCAACGCTTAAACGCAATGCTGAGCTGGAGTTTAGACTAAGTGAAGCCCAGGACACTATTAATGAGATGGAGAGCACTAGCCGGAGTGTCCAGATAGCTCAAACACATGGGTTGTTTGACAAACTGGTTGGTGTCGTTCCAAACATGCATTCTGCTGACTCAATCTTGGCCAAAACTATAACCAAAATTGATTTAACATGTGACAATAGTTTTATATCAAACCCTCAGGACAGGCTCATTAGCTGCAGTAAAAATAAGTTGAAAAAGTACATAAAAGTAAACAAAATGATCAAAAAAACTCAAAAACTAATTAAAAAAAACAAATTATCATTAAAAAACCGCAAATCATTAAGTACTTGTATAGAGTTAAAAGAACAAATTTGTAATTATAAAATTAACATAAATAATAACAAAATTAAATATGAGGCCGACTTACAACAACTAGAGTCAGAGATTCTTCACCTACAGGATTCCTTACAGCTTATAACATCTAAGTATCAAACTTCTCAAAAGGAAATAGGAGAATACATTCTGGCGATGAACAGCTTGGTGGATTTGTGTAGTGATAATGAGAAAATGTATCATTCACTGATGAACAACCAAACACCTGATTGTAAACAGTATCCATCGGGCTGCTCAAAGTCAACTACCTCCCATGAGTCTCTACAATCAGTGACTCACTCTGTGGAGTTGTCTGGCGGTCTCACAAGCACTTCCTTCGCCACACAAACACAAACTTGCTCACAAAATACAAATAATATAATAAAAAATAATAAAATAATAATGTACAGCGATGAAATTGGTAAGAATATGGGTCAATTATTAAAAAAATATTCTAGAGAACTGGTCACCAATATTTGTATGCCCGGTGCCAGCTATACAAACATATTAGACAAGGTCATAAATAGTAGCTTTTGTCCCCATACTACTTTAATAATAGCAATTGGGAGAAGGGGAAACGCAGACATAGAAACATTGATAAATTATTTTGATCATCTTTCAAAATTAAAAGTTAACAAAATTATCCTGTTTGCCTTTCCTTATGGCAAGGGTTTGTCACAAACGGAGAATGATTTTAGATATAAATGCAATAGGAAACTTCACACTATGTCATTTTATAATCAAAGTATTGAATTGGTTGACTCTAATGTAATCATTAGCAAAAAATATTTTTCAACTAAAGATAATTACTTTATTTCAAGCTTTTATAAACAGCAGATTGCAGAGTTGTTATCTTATTATATTTCTAACTCAGCCACTTTATTGAAAAATAGTACTTCTATTTCTATTGAGCAGTTAAATAATTGTAATCTAGATAAGCAAAGTGTTGATTTTTTCCCAAATAATTTAAATTACACCATAAGACAATAGAGTCAACCTCTGGCAATATTTCTTTTATTAATTTAGATTTGTACCCTAGTTTGAGGGACACTGTGGCAACAGAGATACCCGCTAGCATTAATGTAATATCACCCCCATCAAACTTGAGCAATAAAATTAATAATCAGTTAAATTGTCTTAACATAGTGCACCAAAATATACAGGGTTTGATGGGTAAAGACTTAGAATTGGAGTTGTTTTTGAACTGCAATGTTATCGATATTTTATGTGTGACTGAACATTGGCTAAAACACCATCAGTTAATGTTCAACTTCAACAACCACCAAGTCACCAGCTCGTTCAGCAGAGTAAATATAATCCATGGTGGCTCATTAATAATTACACGTAACAACTTGAAGTGTAAAGAACGCAAAGATATTGTGAGCCTCTCTGTTGAGCGAGTAATTGAGATATCTTGTATTGAGCTAGAGCGGTTCATTGTAATGAGGGTGTACAGGCCCCCATGCGCATCTTTTGATGTTTTTGAGAAATATATGGAGGATGTGTTATTTAAATGCTCGAAGTCTAATAAAACAGTTGTTGTCTGTGGAGACTTTAATATAAATATATTGGAAAATTCGTCTAATACTAGCAAAATTTTAACCTTATTTAAGTCATACAACTTGTACAATATCTTCTTTGAACCAACTAGAATAACTGCTTCTAGTGCTACTTGTATTGACAATATCTTTACAAACTTGAAACCTTGTAATAAATTAATTATAAATGAGTTAGACTCTGATCACTGTGGTCAGTTAGTCACTTTTCCTAGGAATCAAGTTAGAGTACAAAGAAAACTTGTAAGTGTTGTTCCTGTCAATGAAGGCCGTTTGGAACTATTCAAATGTAATCTTATAGATAAATTACCTTTATTGCCGTATGACATCAATCCTGATCAAGCTTATACTTTGCTGTTCAATATGATTAATAGAGAGTTTAGTAACGTTTTTACCCCTAAATCACTATCGGTCAGTGATCAATTTACTTTTAGTGACTGGGCGACAGCTGGCATTTTTAAAAGTAGACATAGGTTATTTCAATTATATTATGAAAAAACGTACAATCATAGCGCAGATTTTAAAGAATATGTAAAAAGATATTCAAAAATATTTAAACGAGCCTGTTCCTTGGCCAAGTCAATACATTTAAAAAACAAGATAAAAGTATCCAGTAACAAAATCAAAACTACATGGAATATTATTAATTCTGAAACGGGAAGATCCACAGTACGTAGCCGCGATTTCCATTTGAAAATTAACGACATAGATATTAGGGGGGATATGGAGGTGGCAACTGAGTTTGAAAATTTCTTTACTAATATTCCTATTTTAACAACCAAAACTCTCTTGTCTTCTTCCACTTCCGCTTATACTATACTAAAACAAAGCGTATCTGAATGTAGCACACCTTTTGAATTTTCAGTTGTTAATGCGAAAGATATTAAAGAATCTTTTAAAAGTCTTGATGTAAAGAAAACTGCAGACCTTTGGGGACTGTCAGTACGAACTATCTCGTCCATAATTGACGTGATTTCACCTTACTTGGCAACCGTGTTCAATTCTTGTATTGCATCTGGTGTATTTCCTGACTTGATGAAACAAAGTAAAGTAATACCACTGTTCAAATCTGGTAGTTCTACGGATCCCACAAATTTTCGGCCTATTTCAATTCTACCCACTTTGAGTAAAATTTTTGAAAAATTGATTTTAAATCAGATGTTAAGACATTTTAATAGACACAACCTACTTCATAAAAAGCAGTTTGGCTTCACAAGGGGACGTTCAACGACAGATGCGGGCGTGGAATTGCTGAAACATATATTCGATGCCTGGGAAGACTCGCAAGATGCTCTTGGCATATTCTGCGATTTGTCAAAGGCTTTCGATTGCGTACACCATTATACACTCATCAGGAAATTATACCACTACGGCATAAGGAACAAGGCTCTCGACTTCTTATCTTCTTATTTAAGCAATAGAATTCAGAGAGTCGATATTAATGGCAAGAGATCTTCGGGATCTGAGGTCACCATGGGCGTCCCGCAGGGTTCAATTCTAGGTCCATTTTTGTTTCTAGTTTATATTAATGACTTGCCATATTACGTACGGGATAATCACGAGGTAGTATTGTTCGCGGATGATACTTCTCTAATATTTAAAATTCGACGACAATTACTAGATTTTCGCGAAGTTAACGTTGCACTATCTCATGTAGTTCATTGGTTCAATGTTAATAATCTTCTCCTTAATGAGAAAAAAACCAAATGTCTTAAATTTTCAACGCCCAATGTCCGACAAGTACCAATCAATGTTAAATTGAATGGAGTGGAACTGGACATTGTGGATTCGACTGTTTTTCTAGGCATCACTATAGACGCCAAACTGCAATGGGGCCCGCAAATAAACAAATTATCGGGTAGGCTTAGTTCTGCCGCGTTTGCTGTCAAAAAAATTCGGCACTTAACTGATGTGGATACAGCCAGAATAGTTTATTTCAGTTATTTTCATAGCGTTATGACTTACGGCATCCTCCTCTGGGGAAACTCTGCAGACATCAATACTATATTCGTCTTGCAGAAAAGGGCTGTCCGAGCTATTTATAATCTTGGTCCAAGGGTGTCGCTGAGACACAGATTTAAGGAAATTAATATTCTAACTGTAGCGTCACAATATATTTTTGAAAATTTAATATATGTTTATAAAAATATTTCGAACTTTGTCAAACTGTCTGATACTCATTCTTTGAACACTAGGAATAAACACAACCTTGCTGTACATGCTACGCGCCTCCACAGAATAAGCAACTCGTTCATGGGACAATGTATACGCTTTTACAATAAGCTTCCCAATGATATACGTAATTTAACATTAAAGAAGTTCAAAATTGTAATTAAATCTAAACTTTGTAAAAAAGGATACTATAAAATTTCGGACTATTTAGATGACAAAAACGCTTGGGATTGAGCCGCTCTTTAGCCTTCCTTTTTTTTTTTTTTATATACAAATTTTGCCATTAATTATTATATTATTTACTTCATTATTTTGTTATTGTAATGTCGTTTAAATTGAAATTATTTCTTATATATAACCGCTATACATTGTAAATGTGAGTGAGATCTAGGCTGAGCGCTCTTCATTTCATTAATTCTCACGATAACTGATGCATGCTTGCACTCTGTTGCGACAGGTTAGCTCAAATAGTTATGGCACTTTCTTCAAAAGGCTATTCCACCCTATATTTGTCTCACATAAACCTTTACATCAATACAATCTGTCTGGACTTTAAAATAGACTTTGACCCCTGAGTTTGTTTCGGCGTTTCTTCTCAGGGATAGTCATAGGAAATGCCGACGCCATCTAGTTTAAAAAAGACGTGTAAAAGTGATTGAAAAATCCTAATTGCAAAATAAATAATTTCATTTCATTTCATTTCATTTCATTTCATTTCATTTCATTTCATTGCATATTACGCACCTTTAAAAAAATATTGGCGCGATGTGTTAACACAATGGAAAAAAACTGAAGGTTTTAAACATAAAACTCTAATTAAAAGTTCGTTTCCAAAGTTGCTAAGCAAATTGCTAAATAAGTTGAGAGAAATCGGGTCGGAGTCCAGCAATATCATTGCTGGGTTTAACAAATGCGGCTTATATCCCATTAATTCAGATCGACCGAAGTCACGGTTACCACAAACAAATTCTATCTCGAAAGAACAGATACAGAACACTGCATCTTCAGCTATTGTAGAAATTTTGCAAAATATCAGAAATCCCAATGAGACCCTTGAACAGCCTAAACGTAAAAAAAAATGCAGCGTTCCACCTGGAAAGAGTATTACAGCGGAAGACTTGCGACTAGAACAAACACAACTGATTAAGCAGCCCATTGCAGGTCATTCGGGACTGCGTAAAAGGAAAAAACAAACAACAAACAAACAACATAATAAAACAGAAAGTTGTGAATCAAATATAATAAAAGATGAAAATATACTAAAAAGCCCTACGACTCATGTAAGTGATGATGACAAGAAAAATGAGAAGAAAACGGAAGAACCCAGTGACAAACTTTTCTTCTTCGACGATGAGAACACAGGTGAAGAAGTTGTTATTGATAATTTTAATGACAAAGATGTTATTACAAATGAAGATGTTGCTAACAATAAAGAAAATAAGATCGAGAAAAGACTAACTATAATTAAGGAAGAAAATATCACAAATGTGTTTTCAAATAAAAAAGTAGCACTAAAGGATCTCAAACCTATATTTTTAAACAACTATATTAATCCGCCAAAGAAAGTAAATCCAAAGCCTATTATTATTAAGAAAAAAATATTTACTATAACCATAGCCAAGAAATTTTAAAGGCGCTTATTAATAGCGACTGAAGCATTTTAATTTTGATTATTTATATTTTGGAGATTTTTATATTTTTGCTATGGACCAGAAGAAGAAATTTATTGTATTTAGTTATTAGTATTGATTTAAAATACTTATATCACTTCAAAGATCAACTGGTCTCTGGGTGCCCTTATAAGTAGGTAGTTTCGAATTAAATATAAGTCAAAGTCAAATAATGTGATATTAAGACTGATAATTATTATAAGTTCTCTGAGAGTAATTATTACTTGTTTAGTACTTACCTATTTTAAACATACATTAATAAATAACATTGAGAAACTGTTGTGATTAAATACAATTATTATAAATACATGTAGTTTATTTTTCAAATAAATAAAATTAAACCTGATAAATGAATCGGAATGGCCATAATAAAATTCGTAACGCAACTCTTAATTTTAATTTTTGGATAGTGTTGCTTAGACCACCCACCTACTTTTTATTTTATGTAAATAACTTGGCCTTAAATATTCCAAATATTGCTTCATCTCTATTATGAACACATTTAATATATTAACCTTATATTCCAAATAGCCCCAAAAAATGAAATAGTTGTCACTATGAATAAATGTTCGATTGCAATTTTTCGCCTTTTTAATGAAGAAAAGTAGTGAAATTGAGATGAACTCAAGATAGCTTTTTACCCTCTAACTTTTCCAAATATCTCACAGCGGTTTCTTTTAGACACAGCTTAAAAAATAAAAAATAGCCGAAGCAATAAAATTAGATACCAAATCGACGACAGCAAAGAACAAAAAGACAACTGCATTTTTACGAAATTCACTTTTTTGCATATTTGAATTCAGAATTCTTTATTTCATCTGATAAAAAAAAAAAACATAAAAAATCTCAATTTTTACTTGTATTTTGTCGCGTATATAAAGACAACTACACCTATTTTTACGAATTAACGAAGTACACACGCACACCTACAATTGTCTGTGTGTGCGTCGTACAATTCGGCGCGTCGTGTGCCATAAACAAAGATATCAGTTATATGTCCGTTTCGTCACGGGCGGTCGACTTTTTTTAAACTTGCCTACTTAATTATTTCTACAACCTCGATTTTGTTTATCTACATTTCATAATAGTACATTGTAAGAAACATGTATAATAGACGAAATAAATTATTGCTAAGTTTGGCAAAAAAACGAAAACAAAGTGATGTTTATAATAGTGAAGATCTCTCAAATTTGATAGATAATGCAAACATTGAAGAATTAAATGAAGGTAAGTTTGTTTACTTATTTGACTTCAACATAACAGTACCCAGCTTAAAGCATTTTATCCATAATTACTATTTCTTTTCAAACTTTGTAATTTGAGGTTAACAAATCAAAGTACAAAAAGATATCTGTCACTTGTTCGTTTCTACTTTGGTTGATTATCAATTATCTCAATGTACTCCACGGTTTTATATTCTATTTGCGTTTCTAAAGTAAGTTTACTGTAAAAATTTACGCATTTGTTCTAATTTAAAATAACTTAAATAAATGGTGTTTAACTGACGAACTTGCAAGTAACTATTATTGACGAATTTTTATTCGTTTTTATTTTAATTGCAGTTAGGAATGTCGATTCTGTTTAAAAAGAAATGATCTCCGATTCGATTCAAATCGAACATACTAGAATCGATTCATCGAATCGATGTAGTGTTCAAAATCGATCTCAAAAATCGATTATTTTACTCTAAATAATCGATTTTTCGATTTCAGATCGACATGCCTAATTGCAGCATGTTTGTCTTATCTTTCAGGGATCACTGATGAGCTCCTGCAGTCAAACAGTGCTGGCTGTGAGTTATTTGAAAATATGGCAGTCGCCGAAGATTCAGATAAGTTGGACCTATTCGGAGATGACACATTCAAAGAGATCCTTGACGATGTAGATCTTAATATTACTGGCAATATTTTGATGCCAAGTCTTAATATTGATGACAAAGTTCCTGAAGATGATAATTGTAACACACAAGATTACTTTGAACCTCAGATACAGAACAAACTGTTAGATACTTCCAGAGCTGAAGCATTGTTACAGACAACGGTATGCAAATCAAGATCAGTAACTCCTGTTCCTTGCGATTATGTTTCCTTTAGTTCCAGTCCTATAAATATGTCTCCATGCAATAGAAGATATACAGATACATTAACGTCACTCAATCAAGTCGTTGATCGAACCCAAGAATTGAATACTACTGTCCCATTAAGATCTCAGGAAACTGATACGTCTCAACATGAATCAGGTACTTTAAGTGCAAGGCCACAGTCACCATTCCAACTGAGTACCAGCGCAACAACCTCAACTGTTGAAGCATCTAGTGAATGTTCTACACCATCATCAGCTACAGGAAGAAAGCGTCGTAAGTTTATCATCGATACTACAAAAAAAAAGCGGAAATGTAACAAAGATAACTGGCTAGATACAAAAAGGAAATTGTTGGTCAATCAAGGTAAAACCCATATATCTAGAGGAGGTAAAAAGCAACAAGGCAAAGTATTAAAACCAGCTTGCCAAAACTGTAAATTCAAATGCCAGACAAAAGTTACTGCAGAAAGTCGAAACCGAATCTTTAACTTATTTTGGGGCTTAGGCGATCACACAAAGCAATGGCAATTTATAGGAAAAAATACAAAGCGTTATACTAAAAGGCGAATCACTACTGATAATGATTCACAACGAAATTATTCTATCCACTATTTTTTACCCATTGATTCGAATGAAGGTATTGTTATAAAAGTGTGCAAGACCATGTTCAAAAATACTTTGAACGTGAGTAACCAATTCATTCAAAGTGGAATAGATAAATATAATACTACTACAGGAGTATGTGAAAGTGATAAAAGGGGTGTACATTCCAACAAAAATACGGTTTTAACAGATGCTGTTATTAAAGGTGTGTGTGATCATGTTAAATCGTTTCGCCCCGTTGAATCACATTATACTCGAAAAGATTCAAACAAGATGTACCTTGATAATGACTTAAATTTTGTTAAAATGTTTAAAATGTACCACGAATGGACAGCTGAAAATCATATCCATGACAAAGTAAGCACACTTAGACAATATCGGGACGTAGTCAACTCGCATTTAAATATAGGATTTTTTATTCCTAAAAAGGATGCATGCGATATCTGTACTGCTAATACAAATGAACCTAATACTGATGAATCGAATATTGATTTTTTAAATCATATAAAAAATAAAAATATCGCTAGGTCACTAAAGTCTGAGGATAAGAAACTCGCACAGTGTAAGCCGACAGAAGTTTCAGCCGCAACTTTTGATTTTCAAAAAATTCTTTCAACCCCGCATGGTGAAACTAGTTCTTTTTACTATAAGCGCAAGTTATCGGTATTTAATTTCACAATATTTGACATGGGATATAAAAAAGGCCTGTGCTATATGTGGGATGAGACGACTGCAAAACGGGGATCCAATGAAGTGGCCAGCTGTTTGTATAATTATATAACAAAAGTTGCAGAGAAGGGTATCAAAGACATACGCTTATGGTCAGATAATTGTGGCGGCCAGAATCGCAACCGCTCAGTTTTTTCAATGTACTTGTATGCTGCTAAGAAATGTAACGTGCACATATGCCATAGGTTCTTAGAAAAGGGGCACACTCAGCAGGAGGGTGACAGCGTGCATGCCCTTATCGAACGGTCTTCCAAAAGGAAAATGATATACACGCCTCAAGAATGGTATACTTGTGTAAGATGGTGCAAAGTAAATGGTGAGCCTTATGAAGTAATAGAAGTGTCTACAGAGGACATTTTAGACTTCAAATCTGACACTAAACATTATACATGGATCAAAAATTTTAATAATGAAAAGGTTAAATGGAATCAAGTTAGAGAGGTAAAAGTAGACCCAAAAGATCCGTCTGTTATTTGTTACAAATATGATTTAAGTGAGACTCAGTCAATGAAAATAGATTGCTATCGACGAGCAAATACCAGAAACAGACAAATTAATGTTGTAACACTAAAAAATGCTTACACTAATACTCTTCCTATAACATCAGCTAAATATAAAGATTTGATTTCCCTCTGCGAACAGAATTTAATTCCTTTAAGATACCACGATTTTTATAATAATTTAAAGCATACAACGATAGATAATACGATATCCGATGAAGAAGACTGAAAAAGAAGACTGTTTTTACATATTTTTAACTAAGTCGATAGTTTTTGATTAGATTAGAACGTTGATTATTATTAAGATAGTGCCATTAAAATAATTGTTTGTGATGTTATTAAAATAAGATTGTTGAATAAGCACTGAAGTCAGTATTATAATTATGTTGGTGGAAATAATTTGATGCTTAGAAATTTGTTTATTGCTATAAAAATACTGTAATATAAATACTGGTTCAGTTCCTTGTAGCTTGTTTAGAATTTGATTATTTCGTGAAGAAAAGATTAGGAAGAAATTATTTTCGTTTAGTAAATTTGATTATTGTGATAAAATAAGCTTTACTTACGTGTATTAACACGGGTTAATTACGGGTCCTTTGATACTTTGTTTTGCTTTTGTGTGATTATAGCTTGTATAAGATTTGATTATTAATTTAATTTTTTTTAAATACAGTAGGTAACTCCTTAGAAATGTTATTTTCTCTACAAATATTGCATTTTTGTTACTTTGTAATATGATTACGGTGATTAAAAAATAATCGCATAACTTAATTTTTTTCTTGAATTCCTAAAGCTCATCATATAATAGTATATTATCTGTTATATCAATATCTGAACCTTTAGAATTACAAAGTAATTTGAGACATCTACAATATTTTGGTGTCCATTACAGTTACCCTTTTTGAATTGTCGTAGTTAGATATATATTATAAAAAAGAATAGTAATATCTCCTTTTATAAGTAAAATTATTTGGGAATCAGTAATTAAAAAGTCCTACGTAGAAACGAACATATGGCAGTTGACTCAGTTAGTTATTTATTTTGTGCGAAGTAGATAAAGACATCTACCGAATTTCGAAAAATATATATATGTCGCCGCGTCTAGCGTTCCGGTTACCTTATTTACTTATTTTTATAGTTAATTTATTCAATGTTAAATCGTAATCTAAATTCCTATAAACTCTATTTAATCTGTATTAATGTCATACTTTTGTTATTATTGATTTTGCTACAATATTGGTTGTTATTTGACCTACGAGTGATTGTTTTGACAAGTGAAAATAAAGTAAGTTCATATTATGATAATTATTAATGCTTTTAGGTTTGCGATTGCTTGAAAATTAGTTTTAATTACATTGTTAATTTTCAGTAACATTTCTATTGTTTTTAAAGACCAAATAATTCATTTGTAAGTAACTCAACTGATTGTCAATTCTAAACGAGTGGGGATGTTGATGACGCACTCGTTTGGAATAGCTAACTCACTTTGCTCCTGATCGTCGGCTTGAAAGGTTGTAAGTAAAAGCTCTGTTATTTATGATTATAAATTACTGGTATTGTCTTGTTATTATTTTGTCTGCATAAAACCTCGCGTAACAACTTGTATTCCAAAATAAATCAATTTGCCTAAAACTAATCATCTATTCAGTTGAAATCGCCTTTATAATATTCCCCATAGATTTATCTAATAATGCCAGAGCCGGTGACCCTGGTGAGGTCAACGGTTCTGGGCATTTAAAAAATATTAGTCATACCCCCGTTCCGACATCAGAAGTGGGATCACTCCCGCGTTCCCTTCTGCCGTTTAAATGTTTCAGATTTAAGCCAAATCGACGCAAGCGCTAACACACCCGCTATAGGCACGCCCAGCGCAAGCATGTCTACGCCGAGCGAGCCGGACGTAAGTGCGCCTGCGCACCTGACGCCGCCGCCCCTGCAATCTGGTAGTGTTCCACCAGAGTTCTTTACGAATATGATGAAGATGATGCAGACCATGAGCGAGCGTCTGCTACAGCAGCCAGGTGACAAAGTGAAAATTACGGACGTTTTTCTACCCTCCTATGATCCAGACGGCAACGTTGGTGTACGTGAGTGGTGTAATCATATTACTACAGCTAAAAATAATTATAAGCTCAGTGACTACGATATTCGTATGAAGGTGACTAGCTTATTAAAAGGTCGTGCAAAGATTTGGGCAGATAATTGGTTAGTGACAACATCTACCTGGGAGGAGCTACGTCAAAACATCGTAACTACATTTGAACCCGAAAGTCGTTACTCACGGGACATATTAAGATTCAGGGAGCACATTTACGACTCTTCTAAAGACATCGCAGAGTTTCTTTCTCAAGCATGGCTTTTGTGGAGACGCGTCACTAAGGATAAACTCGATGAAAATGATGCGGTAGAAGCAGTCATCGGATCTATAAGTGACGAACGCCTTAGGATTGAGCTAATGAATGTCAGAGCCACATCAGTGCCGGAGTTAATTTCTGTTGCCTCCTCTATTCGCGCTAAACGTCCATTATCGCAACATAACTCTAACCAACCACCTCATAAACGTTCAAAGTTTTCCGTAGATAATAGAAACCCCCATTGCAGTTTCTGTAAAAAGACAGGTCATGTTTACAACAACTGCCGTAGTAGAATTTCCTACGAATCAAATATACAGCCAATTGATAAAAACCCAAAGATGTCATCAACCGCATTACCTAGGTCAGGTGATAAAATTTGTTCATTTTGTTCAAAAACTGGCCACACATTTGACACGTGTTATCGCCGTGAAAAACAGATAACCTCTAATGTGAATTCAGTATCTCGTAATAAAGCTGTGTTGAATACTATGCAAATTCGGGTCAATAATATAGTTATAAACACTGTATTTGATAGTGGTGCAGAGTGTTCCGTTATGCGGGAATCGATTGCTGACAAGTTACCCGGGCGTAGACACCAAGTGGTTAATTACTTACGCGGGATAGGTCCCTTCCCAGTGATTTCGACGTCTACTTTAAAAACAATCTGTGTTATTGACAATATTAACGTAGAAATATTATTTCATGTCTTGTCTGATTATGAGATGACGTCAGATGTACTTATCGGTACAAACTTACTGCACGATACAGGTCTGAGTGTAATTGTGACACAGAATAGCGCAACATTGTTACACCATCCCCGCGTTATGCACATAAAATCTATCTGCCCTATATTTGAAAACCTAAATCATGATCTGACTGACGAATCTGAGATTGACCTACTTTTAACTTTGCTTAACAAGTACTCCTACCTCTTTACTCGCGGTTTTCCAAAATCTCGCGTTAATACTGGTGAATTAGAGATACGCCTTAAGAACCCTGATAAATTTGTTGAGCGAAGGCCTTATAGATTAAGTCCAGTTGAGCGACAGAAAGTAAAAGAAATTATTAATGAATTGGTCGAAAATAATATTGTTCGTGAAAGTAGGTCCCCATATTCTAGCCCTATTATTTTAGTTAAAAAGAAAAATGGGGAAGATCGTATGTGTATCGACTACCGCGAATTAAATGCAAATACGATTCGCGATCATTACCCTCTCCCACTAATTGCTGACCAGATTGACCAATTAGCGGGTGGACAATTCTTTACAACGCTCGATATGGCATCTGGTTTCCATCAGATCATAGTAAAATCTGACTCAATAGAAAAGACGGCTTTTGTCACCCCGGATGGGTTGTACGAGTACCTAACCATGCCATTTGGCCTTTGCAATGCACCTTCTGTGTACCAAAGGTGCATAAATCGCGCGTTAGGAACCCTTCTCAATTCGGGCAGCGCCAACAATGGACACCATGATAGCGTAGCTCAAGTTTACATCGACGATGTCATCAGTAAGTGTCGTAATTACTCTTGTGGCCTTTCATTTTTGGAGAGAATTTTAATCGCCTTGCGCGATTCTGGATTTTCGATTAATATCGATAAATGCCTTTTCTTCAAACGCTCAATTGAGTACCTTGGTAATATAATAGAAAATGGTCAGGTACGCCCAAGCAGCAAAAAGGTTGAGGCTTTAATAAAAGCCCCTGTCCCAGCTTCTGTGAAACAGGTACGTCAATTTAACGGCCTTGCCGGCTACTTTCGTCGCTTTATTCCCGACTTCGCACGGACTATGATTCCTTTGTATGACTTAACGAAACAAGGTGTTAAGTGGCAGTGGACCCACATGCACGAAGAAGCACGTCAAAAGGTAATACATCATCTTACATCTACACCTGTCCTTACAATATTCCGTGAAGGTGAGCCCATTGAGTTATTTACCGACGCAAGCAGCCTTGGTTTTGGAGGGGTACTCATCCAGATCAGCAATGGCCGGCAGCACGTGGTAGCATATTTCAGCATGCGTACCACAGACACTGAGAGTAGATACCACTCTTATGAACTTGAGACGCTGGCTGTAGTTCGAGCCATCAAGCATTTTCGCCATTTCCTGTATGGGCGCAAATTCAAGGTAATTACAGACTGCAACGCGTTAAAGGCCTCGAAGCATAAACAGGATCTGCTACCTCGCATACATAGATGGTGGGCTTACCTACAAAACTTCGACTTTGACATCGAGTATAGGAAAGGTGAACGTATGCAGCACGCTGACTATTTCAGTAGGAACCCAGAACCTTTGGCTGTCAACGTCATGACGAAGAATCTGGAGTGGCTCAACATAGAGCAGCGGCGCGATGCTCAGCTGAGACCTATCATAGAAGCTCTACACAATGGAGATAATTACCATGGATATCTTCTTGAAGGTAACGTACTTATGAGTGAACGAAGTGATCCAATCTTAGGCACTCAAAAGCTAATTGTTGTACCAAAGTCTTTTCAGTGGAGCCTTATTAATACCTACCATAATGCTCTCAAACATCCGGGCTGGGAGAAGACTCTCCACAAAATCAGAGAGACCTATTATTTTGATAGAATGAACACTGTAGTTCGAGATTTTGTAAACAACTGCGTGGTATGCAGAACATCAAAACAAACTTCTGGAGCCACACAGGTACGGATGCACCCAATTGCAAAACCAACTACCGCTTTCGAGGTTGTTCACATGGACATCACCGGCAAACTTGGCACTACGGATGACCAGGAGTACGTCATTGTCACAATAGATGCCTTTACCAAGTATGTACTACTACGTTACACTAACGATAAAAGCCAACACAGTACTCTAGCTGCCCTAAAACAAGTTATCCATCTTTTTGGGGCCCCGAAACAAATAATCGTAGATGGTGGACGGGAGTTTCTAGGTGAGTTTGAAAGCTACTGCCGCAGTTTCGGAATCGAAATTCATGCTATAGCCCCGGGCATGAGCAGAGCAAATGGACAAGTGGAGCGAGTCATGGCAACACTAAAAAATGGTCTTATCATGATTAAAAATTATGAAACTCCAGACTGGCACACAGCTCTAGAAAGCCTACAACTAGCTTTCAACTGTACCTTACATAAAACTACAGGCACAACCCCACTAACACTTCTCACTCGACGTCAAAATTGTGTACCACCAGAGCTGCTCAGCCTGGTCAACCTTGACAATGCAACCATTGACACAGACGCACTATATAGACACGTACAACACAGAATGACCGAAACGTCTGCGAAAGACAAAGCTAAGTTCGACAAGGGACGGGCGAGAATTCATAGTTTCCAACGGGGAGATTTTGTTTTGATAAAAAACAATCTCAGAAACCAGACTTCCCTTGATCTCAAATTTAGTGTACCTTACGAAGTTTACAGGGTACTCGAAAATGACCGCTACCTTGTAAAAAAGGTCATCGGCCACCATGGGCGTCCCCGCAAAGTCGCACATGATCAACTAAGGCGCGCACCACAACCAGGCGTACAGACCCAGGCGGCCGTGTCGCCCCAAGACGAAGCTGGACCTTCTGGCATCTCCGTGGCCCTACCAATTCTGGCCGCGACGCAAGCAGCGGATGTGAATGCTGCAGCTGTTGAGGTGCAGGTGAACCAGAACCTTGCATCATAAACCAAAAACACTACGTTGGACCATTTGGAAGAAATGCTTGGTGAATAATTTTCATACTATTTACTTAACATTTAAAACCACAAACACACACACAAACACACTATGCAAATCTATGATGTTATTGGCGTGTGGAGCCGTCCAATAACAATTCCATATAAACTGTTAATACAGTGATAACTATACTATTGACGTGTGGAGCCGATCAATAGTATAATCCTAGCCTAAAAGAATGAAAAGTCCCCTGTGTACCACGGCGTACGAGACCGCCCAGAGCACAGCATCGACCTACCCTATTATCCCTTAGAGCCTCTGTCATGTACAGCACCGACCTTTCACCCACCTTTTCTCCTCCCCAATACTACTACTCTATTCATCGATGTTACTATTACCATGTTGAAATAAGCAGTACTCTTAATACATAATATTACCACTATAACTTGGTAACAACTTCAATCTGTTGTCGCGTGGAGCGAGCAGTATCCTAAACACAACTTTGCTTTTGCAGGCTGTCTACTAGATAAGTTGCTTCCTTGCAAATTGTGTGTTCTATTTTAGAGCCTCTCCTTAGGGCTTAGGTTAACTGTGGAAGTGCCTAGCCTAAAAACCAAATTTTCCCTCTTTCAGAATAACCAGGAACAGGAAGCGCTGCAGGGCACGCATCGCTTATCAGAATGGCCGTGTCGCCGCGTCTAGCGTTCCGGTTACCTTATTTACTTATTTTTATAGTTAATTTATTCAATGTTAAATCGTAATCTAAATTCCTATAAACTCTATTTAATCTGTATTAATGTCATACTTTTGTTATTATTGATTTTGCTACAATATTGGTTGTTATTTGACCTACGAGTGATTGTTTTGACAAGTGAAAATAAAGTAAGTTCATATTATGATAATTATTAATGCTTTTAGGTTTGCGATTGCTTGAAAATTAGTTTTAATTACATTGTTAATTTTCAGTAACATTTCTATTGTTTTTAAAGACCAAATAATTCATTTGTAAGTAACTCAACTGATTGTCAATTCTAAACGAGTGGGGATGTTGATGACGCACTCGTTTGGAATAGCTAACTCACTTTGCTCCTGATCGTCGGCTTGAAAGGTTGTAAGTAAAAGCTCTGTTATTTATGATTATAAATTACTGGTATTGTCTTGTTATTATTTTGTCTGCATAAAACCTCGCGTAACAACTTGTATTCCAAAATAAATCAATTTGCCTAAAACTAATCATCTATTCAGTTGAAATCGCCTTTATAATATTCCCCATAGATTTATCTAATAATGCCAGAGCCGGTGACCCTGGTGAGGTCAACGGTTCTGGGCATTTAAAAAATATTAGTCATACCCCCGTTCCGACATATATATCAGTTAATTGACCTTCACTATTTTCTTCGAAATATCGTATTAATTAACTATTGTAAATTTGAAGAAGCTAGCTTTGTTCTTGTAAAAGCTATTACATTTTCGCGTTAATAACGCTCTCCTGGAAACTAGTGATTTTGTAGATAGCCGTTTGTTCTTTGCTGCCGTCGAAATAACCCCATTGTTGCGATATTTGGAACGGCAATTGTAAAAAAATATATCTCTAGATCTAATAACAAGAGACGCACAGTTATAGTAGTTATTTAAAAGAAATTGAAAAATCTACAAAAAAAAAAAATGTCTTATACTGATTGAATAGCTGCATTTTTCGTAAACATACGTTTCATGAAAAAAAAATGTTCCAATTAGCCCCACTTTACGGTCCCTAGTTTGACGTTTGGACTCCGCCTTTTTCTCCTGACCGCTGCTACCGAGTGACGGCTGCTCCGTAATTAATTCTGTTTAGAGGAAATATACCCCGATCTTGGGTGAGTTCTGCATTTAATTGTTAAACTAAGTGTGTGCTGTGTGCTGGATAACTGATTTAGTCGAAATACGCCGTGATTGTGAGATTATGTATAGTTGACCTCGACCGACCACGCGGTCTTAGGTTATTCCACGCACAAGGGCTACTTCATGTGTTCTCAATAAGCTTTAAACCTAATGTACTATGTGCCTTCAGCTATTTACTGCCCCGGCAATATCATTGTGATGTGATTGCGATCTGCACTCAGCTAGATTTAGGCTTAGCACCATAACCGCATCTGTCATTGTGCTACACTATAATTGCACCCTCTCTGCCTTGTAAACCGCTGCGATGTGTGAGCTTTCCTTTTCCCTGCCTCTGCACCGCTCGGGGTCCACTAGGGGAGCTTCCACATCGCATGCGGGCTGCATGATCTGCACCGCTAACCTGCGCACCCTTCTGCACGCTTCCAGGGTTCAAGTCAGCGCCTTCAGTCTAC
This sequence comes from Shargacucullia verbasci, assembly GCA_947562105.1. Lineage (NCBI taxonomy): Eukaryota > Metazoa > Arthropoda > Insecta > Lepidoptera > Noctuidae > Shargacucullia > Shargacucullia verbasci. The sequence continues at coordinate 14,795,409 of OX387281.1, read as the reverse complement.
GGCTCAAGTCAGCGCTTGCAGTCTACGGTTCAAGTGAACGTTTCAGTCTACGGTACTAACATACGGTTCCCGTCTACGCTTCTAATCTGCGCTGCCAATCTACGGGTCCAAGCCACGCCTTCCTACTGCGCTTCCAACCTACGGCTACGGTATCGGAACTACGGCTGGTTGATACCCAAGCGGACCCTGTAGTAGCTGCCAGCTACCGGCAGCCAGGGAAGAGTAGCGGAGCGTCGCCCTACCTGGTGGACCCTAAGGGACGGTACCTCTCTACCCTATTACTTCTACCCTGGAGCGGAAACCCAATACTAGTGCCTACGCCAACCCACGACCTATCCGGAAGTCCTAAATAAACTCTTCTCTATACTACCTGTGCTTAATTTACTACCACTACTAGCCTACCTCTCCCGCTAACGGTCCGCACACCTACCTGTGCGGCCCTAACCGTTACAGCGTGCCGGACGTCGACAGGATAGATACGTAGCCCTTAATATCAAAACGGTATACAAAAAAAATATTACACGAATGCTGAAAATTATTTTTTTTATATAAAAATTTAAGAAATCGCTGAAATCCTGAAAGTTTCAGTGTCTGATCGCTCCAGATGTTCGGGAGCGCTATTTTAAGAATATTTCAGCTGAAAACTGTATCAATTTATCATATATAGAAGCTGAGATATGATAGTTTTTATAATTACATGGATGTTGAGACATATAATTATGCGTTTGTCTTGGACTCTAATTTCAATCTGCCATATACATTTGACACATACAACCAGCCCTACGGAAGTTTAAATAACAAAGGTTTCAATATTATTATATCAGATCTAGAAAACCTCATCCTAAACTTACAGCATACAACAGATGTATCACATAATAAAAACCAAAATGAAAATATAAGTGAGAATACGTATACAACAACACAAACAATACAACCCATAATTAAAAACTCATCACAAAAAATAAACAAGATAAACAAAGAAATAAACCAGTCCTTTCGAGAATGAATTTATGATATCCTTCCAAAACATACAAAGTTTAGGAAACAAGATAAATTTGATTGAACATCTGCTAGTCGAAAAAAATATTTATATACTATCATTGTCAGAAATATGGAAAGATGAACATTATTGCAACTCATTACTGATCCAAGGATACCAAATTGCATCTAAATTTTGTAGGAAGGTCCGAGAGGGCGGAGGCGTATGTTTGATTATAAAAGAAAATGTAAAATTTATAGAAAGAATAGATATAGTCAACTATTCCAAAGAATATATTATCGAATTATGTGCAATCGAAGTAGCTGAACTTAACTGTATATTTATAGGAGTATATAGGCCTAATCGTTACATTAACATATTTTATGAGCAAATGCAGAAATTATTAAATAGAATAAATATTAAAGACAAGAATAAATATATCATACTTGGTGGGGATTTCAACATAAACACATTTGATAAAAATAAACAAACACAAGACTTAATGAACTTAATGTGCTCATATAATTTTAAACAAATAATCCGCATTCCAACACGGGTTACAAAAACCTCCTCCACTTGCATTGATTTACTCTTTACAAATTATAAACCCATAATAAAAGAAGCATATGTAGAAGATTACGGCCTCTCCGATCATAAATCTGTGAACTTAAAATTAAATATAAATTACTTACATGCAAACCACAATAATATATGGTATACACAAAAAAGAATATTAAGTGATAAAAATATAAAAAACTTTAAAAAATCATTAAAAGAAATAGATTGGAATACAATTATCAGTGCATATAATAGCGTAGATGAAAACTACGATAAACTTATTACAACTATAACACTACTCCTGGATAAAATAATACCTAAGCGAAGAGTGAAACTAAAAAGCAAAAAAAGTAAAGGATGGATGACTAAAGGGTTAAAAACATCATGTAAAAACAAAAGAGCCCTAAGAATTCTACTGAATGAAACTAAAAGCAACGTAATAAAAAAATATCATATTAAAGTTAGTAAAATATTAAAACGCAGTATAAAAATATCGAAGAAAATGGAATTTACCAAACAAATGAATAAATCAGAAAATAAAACTAGAACCATGTGGAATATTATTAATGAAAAAACTGGTAAAACTAGAATAAAACACTTTAAAAACATATCATTAAAAATAAATAATGAGATTATTACATGCCCCAATAAAATATCAAACATATTTAATAATTTTTTTGCAACAGTAGGTGAAACAGCTACTACCAAGAAAATCCCCATTGAAACCGGTCGCCCAGTAATCAGCCCACCAACAACATCGATTTACTTACGCCCAGTGAACCAAAAAGAAGTATATAACATAATAAAGTCTATAAAAAATAAACATAGTTCTGGAGTGGACGATATGCCCCCTACATTATTAAAACAGTGTGCTGAGGAACTGACAGATCCGCTCACCTTTCTAATAAACCAGAGCTTTCAATGTGGTATATTTCCAGATTTATTAAAAATTTCTCTTGTAAAACCTATACACAAAAAAGATGATCCTGATACTCCTAACAATTACAGGCCCATAGCTCTGTTGCCAGCCTTTTCAAAGATATTTGAGAAGGCTATGTGCATCCAACTAAATTTGTTCTTAGAAAAATATAACATTCTTGACGATTGTCAAAATGGTTTTAGAAAATCAAGATCAACAACATATGCAGTTTACAAGTACATTCAAACAGCTCTCCAACAAATAAATAACCGAAAATATGCATTTGGCCTATTACTTGACATGACGAAAGCCTATGACAAAGTATCATATAATATTTTACTCAGCAAACTTTATGGTTCGGGCATACGTGGTCCGGCCTATAATTGGTTCAAGTCATACCTTAGCGAAAGGAAACAGATTGTGCAGATAGACGACCACAATATTGATAAAAGAGAAATAATAGCAGTACGGTCGCAAGTTAGGAATTTGACATGCTCCATCCCTCAAGGGAGTGTTCTCGGCTGCATAATGTTTTTAATATACATTAACGACCTCCCAAAAATATTAGATAAACAAATAGCACAACCAGTACTATTCGCTGATGATATCTCAATACTTGTAAAATGTGAAAAAAACAGTGACCATAACGGCATCTTACAAAACACCCTTGATACGGTAACACTTTGGCTACAGGACAACAATTTAGAAGTTAACTGCAAAAAAACCAAATTGATACAATTTAGATCTTATAAAAATCCCCCCCTATCTACAAAAATAAATCTTAATAACACATCTATAGAAACAGTAACAACATTTAATTTGCTCGGTATAAATATTGACACACATCTAAATTGGAAAGAACACATAGAGAACTTAAAAATTAAATTATCCAAATTTACATATGCGTTATTCCAACTTAAATATAGCACAAATGAAGAGACAGCCCTATCTGCCTACTATGCCTATGCATACTCATGGCTAAGATATGGAGTGATGCTTTGGGGCAATAGTGTAAACGCAAGCGAAATATTTATACTACAAAAAAAATGTGTCAGAATATTAGCACACATAAACAATACACAGAGCTGTAAGCCATATTTTATTAAATTTAAACTTCTTACGCTTCCCTCCATATACATACATGATATTTGCATATTTGTATTTAAAAATATCAACATTTTTCAAAAAGTAAAAGATACCCATAACTTAAACACACGTCATCGAAATAGATTATATATTCCACCTTCCCGGATGAAAATGCTAAGCCATAGCCCACATTACATGGCAATAAAATTGTTTAATAAATTACCAGCAAAAATTAAAGAAGAACCAAGACTTACGCTATTTAATAAATACCTAAAAGAATTTCTAATACAGAAATGTTTCTACTCAGTTACAGAATACCTAGAACAACATCGGTTATAAAAAACAAAAATGAAAAATAAGCACTTTCATAACTAAACTAAAAAGCTATATTCAACATTATGCACTATAATTACACCAAAAATCTACTGAGACATATACAAATAAACTGCACAAACATACACATAGGCTGGGCGAAGAAATTATGTTAATATACTAGTATGTTAATAAACTGGTACCTAATTAAATATACCATAGAATATAATGAAGAACTACATATAAAGTCATAATGCTCAAATGTATAGCGTCATAAGATACATAAATGATTTTACTATAATACTATAAATTATAAATGTAACTATGTATAATATCTACTTACAATGTATTATGGATGTTGCTGTACCCTTACCGGGTTTCATGTTTGAACTAATACCCACTTGTAACATCTTTGTAACACATGAACGCAATAAATGATTTGAATTTGAATTTGAATTTGAATTTGAATTTACGTCGCCATCTTTAAATCATAACACACGTGGTTATTCGCACTGGCGTAGCGCAGCGACATAAGTTATGTGATTTAGTACTAAAGGTTGTTTTTTATTTCGTTTTATAAAACTATTTTTTTAGGTAGTTATTTAATTAATATCTTATCTGTATAGTAAGAGATTTTTGTTTAAAAAGTAAAACCACCGGCTTTAATCTTAGTGTGATATAAGCACTGGTTGCTTGTGGGCCGTTTAAGAATAATTTTAAGGATTTGTACTTATAGAAAAAAAAAACAACTCAAATTATTTTTTTAAGTATTTTTTATAGGTCTATTCAACATTTCATAAGTAAACATTACAGATTCATTGAAAAATTTAACATTAAATTGAATACATTGAAATACATTGAAATGTATTTTTAACCGACTTCAAAAAAAGAGGAGGTTCTCAATTCGACTGTTTTTTTTTTTATGTTTGTTACTCGATTATTCCGTCAATTATAGACCGATTTAAAAAATTCTTGTTTTGTTTGAAAGAGTATGCTTCCCATTTGGTCCCATTATCACCAAGTCAGGATCTGATGATGGGATCCTAGAGAAATCGAGGGATACCCTCAAATATTATAGGACAAATAACCCGTTTGAGCTTTTTTTCTTAATAAGTCGGGTATTGGCGTCTGAAAATCATCATTTCATGATGCTGAGCTGATGATGGATGTCATAGTACTCCTCATTGGTAAGAATTTAGGGAATAAAACTTCCGAGTTTGGGATCACTCGATATATTTTGATGAGTCCCGTATAAAACATTTGGTATAGAGGGTCTGATGATGGAGCCAGGAGATAGATGGTGGAACTTTTCAGTAGCTACTAGTAAACCCCTCGAGTTTGGGCTCATTTTAAACCTCTAAAAGTCAAGACTGTCACAGTATTAGTTACAATAGTCGTCTTAATCTTTTCATTTCTCGTAATGCGTTTTCATCATGTGGTCGGCTTAGTAATTTATTTGATTTTAAAATCACATAGTGCAATACCGTCTAAGGTTTTCACTCGACTTGGGGCAACATACATTTGACCCTTGTAAAGTTTTTCAAAAGAATCGTCTTTACTAGGTCTACCCATCACTCAAAATTGTAAAATAATTAAATTTTTTAACAAAAAATAAAAACCGACTCCAAAAAACTCAAAAACAAAACTAATAACTAAAAAGCAAAAAATAAATCTTTTATTATACAATATAGTAGTTGAAGAATATTGAAGTCGGTGCCAAGTAAAACATGTAATGATAAACCGACACGATTGGCGAAGTGCATTTGTCGTGTCCGACGCATAATTCACCTCGCACTCGACAATTTTTACGTGAACTCGTTGTGTCAATGTCGCTATTATAGCAGCAAGGTATATTACTTTTATGTTTTACTTGGCACTGACTTCAATATTCTTCAACTACTATATTGTATAATAAAAGATTTATTTTTTGCTTTTTAGTTATTAGTTTTGTTTTTGAGTTTTTTGTTATATAATCATACATATTTTCGTTTATTACTAAACACGCACATTATATTTTTTTTGCGGGCCGTCTATGATGGACTCCAGCTCGATACAACTCGTTTCGAATAGTTTACATCGAAACGTCATACTCTTGTGCGAAACTGCGAGTAGGTGTGAAAGGGCTCTCTTGAAATGTGGCTATCAGCTTACTTAATTGACCTTCGTTTATAGCCCAAGGTCTAGTTGCACAAACGCGTTCGGTTATATCTCCTCCTTCTTCATATCTTCGCACACAGCGGCGGACCATGGTTCTCTGTAAAAAATAAAATAACAATTAGCATCGAATTGTCACATAATATAGGACTTAAAATACAGCAATAAATAATACACCACAAGCAGTCTTATTTTAAAAACTATAGTGAAATAATATGTGCGAAAGAATCGATATGATAAATGAGGCAAAGTAGTACGAAAGCTCGGTAGAGTTTTTTTTTTATGTGGGCATTTGTGTATAGACTCTCTATCAGATACAGAACATCACCCTTAACTATGACCACACACGTTTCTGGAACACGTTGTATATTATGTATTTTATTTATGTATTTTATTGATATTTATCATAGCAACCCTCCGCGGCCTCGCACAGGTGTTACAAATTCTCGGTTTTTCTCAGCTATAATTTGCATGTATTATACGTATAAACCTCCCAGAAGAAATTCTCTACATGATAGTGAAAACCGTATCAAAATCCATTGCATGGTTTAGAAGAAATAAGCGAAAAAACAGACAGACAGACGAAAACAGCGACTTTGATTTATACTATTTGGAGAGTAGAGATAGAGATTTGACATGATTTTTTTTTACAGTCTGCAATCTTAGATATAATTTCTGTATTTTTTTATACAGAAATATAGTACACGATGCCGTTAGATTAAAACTTACAATATTAACAACAACAAAGAAATATGGAAATATAAAAAAATGCATGTTTTATTATTTTAATAAAACAATTAATAAATAATTAATCATTCAAATTTCATATTTAAGAATTAAATTACAAGCAATGTTAGCAATGTTTTGTTACGAGTTTTAGCACAGTATTTTTTTCTGGACTAAAAATACGATGAATTATTAACAATTTCTTTGTAAACTATAATTTAAGAGCCTTTACGCCGTACGGTCCGTTATTGGCATTTTTCATCCTGAAATTACTTCGTTAAACATATATCAAAATTGCTGTCCATTTAATAGGAAATTTTGTAAAGAACAAATCTAATACAAAACATTTTTAATTTTTTTAATAATTATATATACTAGGGCTATTGTTTGACACCATGTTTCGTAAAATTTACGAAACGTGACTACTTCATGCTTCGATACCTGGCAAAGTATATGAAATAAAAGCAAAAAATAACGGTTTTTAGAATACATATATACTCGTATACAAATCTAGTAGACAACATTTTTAATAATTATTATTATTCTAAAGTAAATTACGAAACAACATAGCGTAAATGATATATTTTTAGGCATTTTCAAAGCCAATTTTGACAAATTTAATGATGGCTAAATGACATATTATATTTTTTTTACATTACTAGAATATGTCCTTAGCAATATGGCAAAAAAAAATATATTCAAAAATGTAATAAACTATTTTTAAAAGAATTTTTAAAAGTACCATATAAACTGACCCGCAACTCGGCGCGAGATCAGTGCCCGCCGAGGCTTTCTAGGGTAAGGACGTGTCGCTCTGCGCTCCGTTTTTTCGGAGAAAATATTACGATTCTGAATCAATAAATTGGAATAAATCTAGTCCAAAACATATTGATACTTTGGGTAGATAAGTAAACAGTTGAATTATCTTCTCTTATGCGGACGACACAGCAGTAGTGTTTACAGGAGGGACATGGAATGCCGTCAGAGCTACAGCTGAGCTTGGTCTGGCCAAAATAGCTAACTGGCTAAATTCAAATCTCTTAACCCTCAATTTATCAAAAACTAAATTCATTTGCTTCACCCCAAATCAGAGATCTCAGCCAGATGCCGGTTTCGGAATCGTCATTCATGATTGTGCTAGCCCATTACGCAAAAACTGTTGTTGTCAGGGTGTCCAACAAGTAGATACTATTAGATACCTAGGCGTAATAGTTGACCAGAGGTTATCATGGCATTCCCATACCGAAATTATCCTAACTAGGATCCGCAAGCTTGTTTGGATATTTAAAACGTTGCGTCATGTAATGTCAGTGCAGCTCCTTAACAAAATTTATACTGCCTTGGTACAATCCATCATAACGTACTGCATACCGGTTTGGGGCGGCGCTACAAAAATTAAATTTCTACATTTAGAGAGAGCTCAAAGGTCGTTAATTAAAGTAATGTACTTTAAACCCTATAGATACTCAACTGACCATCTGTATAGAATCAGTGGGCTTTTGTCGATCAGAAAATTGTACATTCTAAACCTAATCTTAAATTTACATAAGACTCTGCTGTTTGATAAGACGAATATGGACAAGAGACGAAATGATATTGTGGCTCACTCTCGTAGAGTTCGTACTACGTTTGCTAGACGCCAATATGCAACACAATCATCATATATTTATAATAAATTAAATCAAAAATTGAATACTTACCCTATGTTATTATATCACTGTAGAAATACGCTAACAGAATGGCTTAAGACACTGAGCTACAATGAAACTGAAGTTATCCTTGAAAGAATTAGTTGAAAAGTAAACAAAACACTCACAATAGACACACACACACACACACCCTAACACTCACACGTACACAAACACTTACACACCCTAACACTCACACGTACACAAACACATGTACACACACCCTCATACACTCACTCCCACACACATTCACAGACACCATACTGGAGCTGCGTATAGAAATTAAATTGTCAATATTTAACCTAAACTCATTTTCATTTCATTTTATTTAAATTGTTAATTCAAATGCTATAAAGTGATTAATTTACAAGGTCTAACATTGTTTATGTATAATTAAAGGAAGTTGCGAGACAATCCCAACACAAGTATACTAATAACTTACTGGGATGGTCTCAATTTTTGTAATGCATGACAATGTATGAGTTATAATAAAAACATTTTTATTTTATTTTTTATTTTATTATTTATTTTAGACGACTTTTTATGAAAATTTGTACAATAATTGTTCATAGTACTCTTATACTTCTTTGTGAGGAGCCATGACGGTGGAGCCGATGGCATCGAAGACCTGATGATGGATCCTGAAGGTTACAGGAACTCGGTAACGGTTTATAGTAGAACCACCGTGTTTAGGCTTGTTTCATTTGTCTCGATCGGTACTTTTATCCTAACTAGTGCTGATGCCCTGATAATGCTGATGATGATGAGAAGTGTTTACAGGAACTCGGTTACTGTTTATAATAGAACCATCGTGTTTAGGCATGTTTCATTTGTCTCCATAGGTACTTTTATGCTATTGCTAATGACCTGATGATAATGATGATGATGATGAAAGGTGATTACAGGAACTCGGTTACTGTTTATAGTAGAACCACCGTGTTTAGACTTGTTTAATTTGTCTGGATAGGTACTTTTATCGTAACTAGTGCCGATGACCTGATGATGATGATGATGATGGGAGGTGTTTACAAGAACTCGGTTACTGTTTATAGTAGAACCATCGTGTTTAGGCTTATTTCATTTGTCTCGATAGGTCCTTTTGCCCTAACTAATGCTGATGACCTGATGATGATGATGATGATGATGATGATGATGGGAGGTGTTTACAGGAACTCGGTTACTATTCATAATAGAACCACCGTGTATAAGCTTGTTTCTTTTGTCACGATAGGTACTCTTATCCTAACTGCTGCCGATGACCTGATGATGATGGGAGGTGATTACAGGACCTCGGTTATTGTTTACAGTAGAACCACGGTTTTTAGGTTTGTTTGATTTAGTATAGTGCCGATAACCTGATGATGAGGTTGTTAGGTGCTTTTAGAAACTATATCCACCGTGTTTGAGTTTAGGAATTTGTATTAACTTAATCAGGTCTGGGAAACAAAGAGCTTTTTGTTTATTCGGGAAAATAAATAAAATAATGTACACAATAATGTAAGTAATGTACTACACAATATGTATCTTGATTATTGATATTATAATTCGCCACCGGAAATATGAATTACTGTAAGGGACAAAATGCAAGTTTTAGGAAATCGCAAAAAACTTTAATTTTTTTTTGATAAAACCTTGTATTAACCTTGTATTTCTTTCAACTTTAATGGTATCATAATAGTAAATATATCATTATTCTTATATTTTTGCGCTCTATTTTTCCTATAAATCAGGATTTCAATAACTCTTTTAGTTTCAGATATAGCCATTACTGTAAGGGAAAAATTATTTTCATCAGTGATTAAGGCAATTTATTATCAGAAAAATCTTTAAATCATATTTAAATTTAATGTAAAGGCTATTAAGTTTTGTAATTATTTAGGGTATAATACTTTTGTATAACTATTTTATTTCGGTTTTAGAGTTACGCTAAACGAATGTAATATACAAATTTGAAGCTTGCTGTTTGGACTTAAGGTTGAATTTGTTTTATCTCTGCATGAGTATTTATAATCATGCCATGCAATTGCCTTATTATTTATATTTTTTTAAAGATATCAAAAATTAAAAATAAATATATCAATCGATAGAGCGGAATTTTCTGTGTAAAACTGTATATTTAACTAATTTTCGACAATTTGTCCCTTACTTTCATATTCATATTTCCGGTGACAATATTATCGTATTATGAAAATATATCGTAATATCTAGGTACTAATAATTATTAGCTCATGTGAATAAACAAATACTAAAAACTACAATACAAAATAAATTATAATAAACAAAAAAATACCAAAAAGGATCAACATCGCCAGCGCGCGCTTTAAGCATTGCCTCCTCACAGTCCGCACGCACACACACAAGGTATTTACAGCGTAAATTAGGTATTTACAGCGCTCGACCGCTCACCCGGAGCGGTCGAGCGCTGTAAATACCTAATTTCGCTCGCCACCGCGCGGCGTAAACGCTCTTAAGGAAAATTTCAGATTTATATAATAATGCAAACAATGAAAATATCGGTAAAAGTATTATATGAATACTACATGCACTTAATTTATTTCTATTATATCTTTCTGAATATAAAAAAAATATATAACTTACTTGCAGATTCAACTCCACCGCAATTTGGGATATATTCAATCCTTGCCATTGCATGACAATAATTTCATTTCTTTCTTCTTGATTGAGGTTTCGGGTTGTCATGGTTATAGATAAAATTAGTTACCACTATCTCACCTGATGGTAAGTGATGATGTGGTCGAAGATGTAGCACGCTTGCCTAGAAGTAACCTATTCACTCTTGACTTAAAGACTCCCAGGTTGTAGCTATCAGGAAACACAGACTCTGGCAGGGAATTCCACTCCTTAGCTGTACGCACAATGAATGTGTTCCCAAAACGTTTTGTGCGTGTGGGTGGGATGTCCACCATGTACCGGTGGCGCATCGCCGTACGTCTCGTGGTCCGATGATGGAACGGGCTTGCCGGAATTAAACTGTGTAATTCCGTCGCACACTCCCCAAAATGCAACCGATAGAAAACCGACAGGCCAGCAACTCGGCGTCGATGCTCAAGACTTTGGAGCTTCGATTCGACGAGTCTATCATTGCCGATGATCCTTTTGGCTCTTTTTTCAATCGAATCAAGGGTCTCAAGCTTTTTAGCAGCCACTTGAGCCCTTGCCTCTATGAAAGGGCCGAAATTGAGGGTCGATGTTAATGTGACATCAAGAATCTCAAGCCGGTCGGTTACCGGCACGGTTACACCCCGGAAAGATGGAGCTGGGTGGAATTGGCTTCTTTTAGCGGAAAAAAGCCACGCCTGGGTCTTAGCAGCATTGAACTTGACCAGATTGGCATCACCCCATTCAGAGACAGCCTGTAAGGACAAGTTCAAGCGCATAACCATAGCCTCTCGGAGAGACCGGATCTGCGACTCACCAGCATGTGCGTTGGACACGTATCTCTCAGCAACAGTGCTGTCATCTGCATACCCAAAGGTACCGGGTTTTAGCAGATCATTAATATGCAGCAAGAACAATGTTGCCGAGAGTACCGACCCCTGAGGAACCCCGGCATTAATATCTACTCGGATAGACCGATCCCTCAGGAAATCTGCAATCCAATTACACAATCCGGCGGGTAGACCAAAGGAAGGAAGCTTACCAATGAGGCTATCGTGCCAGACCCTGTCGAAGGCCTTCGAGATGTCAAGGGAGACCGCAAGTGCCTCCCCGTGTTTCTCGATGGCCTCACTCCAGATGTGAATGGCATACGCTAGAAGATCCCCTGTTGACCGATTTCGGCGGAAGCCGTATTGTCGGTCACTAAGGATATCGTTAGCTTCTAGGTATGCCAGGAGCTTACCATTCAGTATGCGTTCCATACTCTTACAGAGTATGGAAGTTACCGAGATAGGTCTATAATTTGATGGGTCAGCTCGACTACCCTTCTTAGGCACGGGCTGCACGTTAGCTTGCTTCCAAGCCATCGGCACTTTTCCAGTCTCAAACGAGAGGCGAAATAGGCGTGTCAAGATCGGAGACAACTCAGGAGCACAGGTCCTCAGTACAACTGCCGGTATCCCGTCGGGGCCAGTAGCCTTGTTCACGTCTAGGTTACGCAGTACCCTACGGACGTCTCTCTGATGTATGCGAACGTTCGACATACTCGACTCGCATCCGTCAGGAGAAGCAGGGGGTCTCGCGCCACCAGGATCCAGACGCGAAAATTCCGCAAACAGAGAAGCAAACAAGTTTGCTTTCTCCTCAGCGGAATGGGCCAGCGACCCGTCAGGTCTCAGCAGTGGTGGTAGTGAGGGGCGACGGAAGTTCGATTCAACCGACTTAGCCAGGGACCAAAAAGCCTTACTACCTGCTGGGTATGAGGCAAGTTTGTTCCCAATTCGGCTAATGTGGTCAAACCGAGCCCTCCGCAACACCTTCTTGCAGGATTTGGCAGCCCTATTGAAGGCTCTCTTCTTCTGACTCACGTCATTTGCTTTGCGCGTACGAGCGTCGACCCATGCTAGATACGCCGCGTGTTTGAGGGCATCAGCGCAATTGCACTCGGCACCAAACCATGGACGAGCTTCATCAGACATTGCTACGTCAGAGAACGGAATATAGTACTCCATTCCCTGTCGCAACACATCCGTCATGGCGTCCGCGCACGACGATGCATCAATCGAAGAAAAGCAAGTAGGCTGCCAAGGATAACATGCGAAGAAAGAACGCATGCCATCCCAATCTGCTGACCTGTATCGCCATACCCGCCGGGCGCCTCTAGGGCTAGGGTCGGGCGGGGAGTAGACGGACACAGACTTCACCAGACAGTGATCAGAGCTACCTAATGGTGAAGAAATCGACACCGAGTAGCGGTCTGGATCTGTTGTCAGCAGAAGGTCCAAGCAATTGGCTGTGTGCGAATCAACATCCGGCACCCTCGTTGCTCCCTGGACCAGCGGGGTGAGACTTAACGCTAGCGCTAGCTTACGCATCTCTCGTCCAGCATGGTCAGTGCACTGGTATGGGAAGAGCCACTCCTGATGGTGGGCATTGAAGTCCCCCAGTAACACCAATTGGGCAGAGGGGTACCGCTGCTGAGCCACATCCGCTGCCTCACTGAGGTGTTGTGTGAGCCTAGTTGTCTCCAGATCACCGCTGTGCGAACGGTAGACATAGGCGTAGACAATCTTATCCAGGCCTGTGTCCACTAGGACCCAAAGCGTTGAGAACCTGGAGTCTTCAAGGTTGCGAAGGCGCCGATAGCAGATGTCATCCCGGGCGTACATACATACACCCGCGCGTGGTTTGAAATGGTTCTCCAGGGTGAACCCTGGGTAAGTCAGGTACGACACGTCTGACGGACATCCAATCTGCGTCTCCGAAAGGAACAGGAGCGCTGGTTTCTCAGTCTCCAGGTGGTGATGGACTGCGGCGAGATTGGAGTGCAGACCTCGTATGTTACAAAGGTGCACTTTGTGAGAGAGGAAGTGCTGCCGCTGTAGCTTTTTTAATTTTGTTCCTTTGAGTCATGTGTGTGAGTGAAGGAGGAAGAGAAGAAGGAAGTAAAATGAGGTTCCACGCTGATAACCTTCAGGCACGCTCTGACAGGACGGTATCATTAGGGGACTAGTCTGGAGACTGCGGGGACGCCCGAGCCCCCCCGGGAATGTCCATCGGGCCCTCTCGTCTGGTCGCCAACCAGCACGATGGTGCATTCCGGGATTTTTCGACAGTTGGCGGGGCAGCCTTTCATGCGAGGTTAGCACACTACTTGGGCCCCCAACTACCTGCGGTCGGCCAGCGGCGCACTGTGCCTCGGATCCCGCTACCCTCCACGACTAGTCTCCCGATACGCCCATAACAGCGCGGGCCAGGTTGGTCCACCTGCATTGGAACAACTATTTCGACCCAACTCCTCTGAATTGGCTACACTGAGCATCATACCGGAACACGGCTAGGCCGTTTGGCGGTACGTCTTTGCCCAGTGGGTGGTCACAAGCCGTCGGCCGAAACCTACCACCAGGGTTGCCATAATCCCCACGCTTGGCAGGCGGCTTGGGGATCGCAGTGGCTCACCGATTAGTGAGAGGACGCTGCTGCCCGTCCTCCGGTGTCTGGCCGCAGTTTTAGGACGTACCCGGGTCACAAAAGCCAGTGGGTAGTTTCAGCCCACAATAGCCACAATACACAGTCCAGGATACGAGCAAGGGTCAAAAGGAGTTCCAGGGTTCACAGTTGGGCAGGCAAACGGTCCGATAGAAATAAACAGGTCATAAAATGAAATTGCGATGAGAACAGGAAGCGTGAACAATTAGCGAGATGCAAATTGGCACTGGCTAATGTTTGTTGTTTTTTTTTTTGGCGCACGCACACGCACACGTAAACAAAAGTAAAAACTTGACATAATCATCACCATGACAATAAAACACAATTTATTCCGTAACAGGAAGCAAACATAGTTTCGACACAGGTCTTTTAATAATATAATTTTTTGTTTTAATAGTGACCACTCGCACGATTCCGTCACTTCTTGGATGCTCATCTTTTATTAAACCGTATAACCAGCGACACGGAGGAAGATCGTATTCCTTTACTAAGACCACGTCTCCCTTTTTTGGCGATGGAGTCTCAGTACTCCATCTGTATCTATGAAAAAATTGCCTCAAATATTCCTGAGACCACTGTCGCCAAAACGTTTGCAGCATTCGTTGAGTGTACTGCCATCTTCTTAGTGAGCTAATATTGGGGTTATTTTCATAGTTGTTATCTGGTGGAGCTACAAGAGGCTCCCCAACCAGAAAATGGCCAGGAGTTAAAATTACCGGAATTGTTTTACAACTTAAAGAGCGATCTGGAATTCAGACACGCTTCTATTTGAGCTAACACGGTGGCCAGTTAATAATAATAATAATAATAATACTCATTTATTTGCATAGAATGTAGGTATTTATAATAAGGTGTTAACAGCTAAAAAACTACACTACAAAAATAAAATGACACAATCGAATAATAAAGTTAAAACAATGTGGGGAATCATAAATGAACGCTCAAACAAAAAACGTAAAAGTGAGAAACATAACATAACACTGCAAGTAGATAATAGCTTAACTGCGAAACCGCAAGAAGTTGCAAACATATTTAACAATTTCTTTGCCTCCATTGGTGGAAAAACTACAACACCTACCGGCAGAAAACCTAAAGGGCTACCGACAGCCTTAACTACACAAAATACACTGTATCTTAACCCAGTTGATCCTTATGAAGTAAATATAACTATTAAAAACTTAAAAAACAAGAACAGCCACGGAATCGACGAACTTCCACCCAGTCTGATAAAACAGTGCGCTGATGAATTAACCTTGCCATTCCATATACTCCTTAACCAATCCTTCGAAGAAGGTGTTTTTCCTGACTTACTCAAAAAGGCCCTCATTAAACCTATTTTCAAAAAAAACGATAAAACTGACCCGAACAATTACCGTCCAATTGCCCTACTACCAACAGCCTGAAAAATATTTGAAAAAGTCATGTGTAACCGCGTTTATGCGTTCTGTGAAAAATATAGTATATTCAATGACAGTCAAAATGGATTTTGCAAGAACCGATCCACCGTTTTGGCTGTCTACAAGTATATCCAAGAAGCACTCAAAATTATTGATAATAAAAAATACGCTATTGGATTGTTATTAGACATGTCCAAAGCTTACG
The DNA here is from genome assembly GCA_947562105.1 of Shargacucullia verbasci. Taxonomy (NCBI): domain Eukaryota; kingdom Metazoa; phylum Arthropoda; class Insecta; order Lepidoptera; family Noctuidae; genus Shargacucullia; species Shargacucullia verbasci. The sequence continues at coordinate 14,779,277 of OX387281.1, read as the reverse complement.
ATAAAGTACAATTTGATATATTATTAAATAAACTTTACAACATAGGTATCCGAGGGAAAAGTTATGACTGGTTTACATCATATTTAAAAAACAGAGAACAAGTCGTAGAAATAGAACACTACAATACATTAACACAACACATTGAACTAATTAGATCCCAAAATATACCCGTTAACGCCTCCATACCACAGGGAAGTGTCATAGGATGCCTACTGTTCTTAGTCTACATAAACGATCTCCCTAACCACATAAACGAAACGTGCGTATTGTTTGCCGATGACGTCTCTATTTTAACATCATGTAACAATAACCAAAACTTAAACCAAACACTAACATCTATACTTGACACCACAACATATTGGATGAACGAACACAACCTCGAAATTAACTTTAATAAGACAAAAATAATTACTTTTCACCCGCGACAAAAAACCCCCATAAATATAAATTTTGAATACAAAGGATCCAAATTAGAAATAGTTAATAAATTCACCCTTTTAGGCTTAGACATAGATACACACATAGACTGGAAACCACACATACATAAATTAAAAACTAAGTTATCTAAATTTACATATGCCCTCAGAGAAATAAAGAAAACAACAGACCTCAAAACAGCAATAGTAACATACTATGCGTATGCGTTCGCTTGGCTTAGATATGGAATTATATTATGGGGTAACAGTACAGACGCGCCTTCACTATTTACAATACAGAAGAAACTAATAAGAATATTGATTAACATCGAAGACACCGACTCATGTAAACCACACTTCAAAGAACTAAACATCTTAACGCTACCCTGCCTCTATATATTTGAAATTTGCAAATTTGTAAGGAAGTACCCACAATTCTACAGCAAAAGAGAAGACATTCAAACAAAAATCAAACTTAGACATGGAAACAGACTCAATTTACCAACTTCACGATTAAAAATGCACTCCTCTAGTGCGTTTGTTACATCCATTAAAATCTACAATAAATTACCTGAATACATAAAAAACACAGAAACAAATAATATATTTACCAATAAATTAAAACGATTTCTCTTAGATAAAAGTTATTACACAATTGACGAATACCTCAAAGATAAATTCCAACTAGGGTAATAGGGATAAACGAGGATAAACAAGCAGTACTTAAATATATTTATTTACCTTACTTACCGTGCAATATCTTTAACTACTTACAATTTAGTTAATTCAAATTACAGCTAATATATAAATAAATATATAAAAAAAAAAATAAAAAAAAATACATAATCTATAATAAAATTATAAACAATAAATAAATATATGAATATTAATAAATAAAATGAATATAAATCTACACAATAATAATACCTACTTACTTAAATATATAAATATCAGATTTTCTGCCTTTTTCAATATATTATGTTTTAAAAAGCGCTCTTCATCCTCTCCTCTAAAAAAAACTAACTTGCTGTGCCCGACAGGGTCCATAATTGTTTCTCTTTAATTTTTACCCACCAGCCTTTGTATACATTATGGGATGCAATAAAGTTATTGAGTATTGAGTTAAATAAAGATCCTTGTACATTCTACAATTTAGGCATGCAAATGTTAACTTATAACTAATTTTTATACAATACAATGACTATAATTTGAGATACAAGTAACACGAAACAAAACATACAAATAAATTTAATAGGTATCTATTATTAACTAGACCAAATTTTTATCAGTTAAGAAGTCTGATACATAGTAATAGCATCTTTCTAATAACAAGGAAGTAAGATTATTTTGAAATATTCTCAATTGTTGGCTTTTTATAGAAATTGGTATTTTGTTATAAATAACTGGTGCCATGCCCATAACGCTATTTTTAAGTACTGCTGTTTTAAATCGCCCTGTGTACAATAAGTCTTGGTATTGTGTTCTCATAGTTACGGTTCTTATTCGAGTTTCATTTAACGTAGAAAATAAATGTTGATTAGCTTTGACAAATAAAGCTGTTTCTAGAATATACAGACACGGAAATGTTAATAATTTATGAACTTTGAAAAAGGGGATACAAGTGTCTGTGACTCTTAAATTAAAGATAGCTCTTATGCAGCGCTTCTGAGCTTTGAAAACGCTTTCTTTCTCGCTACAGTTGCCCCAAAATATAATTCTATATCTTAAAATGGAAACTACCAGGCCATGGTAAGCAACTAGTACAGTTTTGTTATTTACTTTTTTTGTCAAATTATAGAGTGCAAATGCAGATGCACTAAATTTTTTACAAACATCTTCTGCTTGCGCCTTCCATGTCAATTGGCTGTCCATTAAAATACCCTACCAGTTCCTCGTAAGTTAGTGTGGAAGTACCTATCACGCGCTTAAGATGAAATTTTACCGATTTTATTCCGGCTTCCCATACTCCGCCGAAATTGGGTGCGTGAGGCGGAATAAAATGCCATGAAGTTCCATTTGTCGCTAATGTTTCCGCTATCTCAGGCAAGATGCTATTTCTTTCTTCAGAAAAAAGAATTCCAAGTTCTTTTGCCGCACCTACAAAATTAGTGCCATTGTCGCTCCACTGCTTGTGTTGACATGCAAACAAATAGGCATATATATCCTTTATAGGCTTTATGTCCACGTCCCTTTCAAAAAATCCACTCCACTACGAAGAAATGGCCGAGAAGGCTTTGCTCGAGCTGAAGGTAACTGTCCCATCATTGGGTTACAGGTAAGTTCATTTTTTTTTTTTTCTCTTTATTTATTTACAGGACTTTTATCCTGTAGATATGCCAGTCCTATTGTTACAAATTACAAAGGAAACCACATATAAATGCTAAACTTAAGAATTACTTAATTGTTTACACATCTCATAAACTTGTTTAGCTGCTTCCGAGTTGGGAACGGCTAAAATGCTTTGAAACACGCCAATATTTAGTTTGCCTATTTAAAAAAATTGAAGAAGTTGTTCCCGTCTGCTTCGATTCCGTTCACATTCCACCAAGTAATGTTGGACATCATCAATTGTTCCACAAATTTCACAATTTGGCGAATCATGTTTTTTCATCATGTGTCCAAACTTTCTTGATGGTACATGACCGGTTCGCAACCTTAATGCCATAACAACTGTGGTTCTATTTAAATAGGTATCAGCAAACCACGGGCTAACAAGAGGCTCGCTTTGAATAGTTTTATACCAATTACCTTTTTCTTTAGATCTTTGGTCGAAATATTCCTTCCAAGTATCATGACAGTATCTTCTGTAAATGTTTAAAATTTCAGAATAATAGGGCAAAATTTCAAAACAAATTCCTTCTTGAGAGCCTAATTTTGCTAAACTGTCAGCTTCCTCATTGCCCCTTATAATAATAATAATAATAATAATTTTTATTTCGAGTGACCATGACTCATAAAAATTGTTAGTAAAACTTACACCTATGTTAGTAGTTAGACTTTATGGTCAAAGTCAAGTCAAGTCAAAGTCAAAGTTTTTTATTTCAAGTAGGCCTTTTCAGGCACTTTTAAAAAGTCGAGACTCTAGGCGCACGGTTCCAAAGGTATGATGTATCACTGTCTTAACATCCCATGAGAGATGGCACAACAGCGACCAATATACACGCAGTCTAGCCTGCTCGCTATCATGCTCAGGATACTGTTGGAGCTGGCCCGCACTCTGCTCACCAGAGATGCACAACGTTTACGCATTGTTGCATAAAAACAATCTATGTGTGCGTCTGCAAACATCCCAGACGCACTACAGAAGCGGGGCAGCGCCACCAGCACCCTAAACGCATTATTATATTGAACACGGAGAGCTTTGTACGATTTCCGCGTATATCCAGCCCACAGACTGCACGTGTAAAAGTTTGTACAGTAGGCTCTGAAGAGAGTGATCTTGGCTTCAAGGGAACACCGTGCAAACCTGCGAGCTATCGTTGTTGTTATAACCGAAAGTCCATGCTACATGGGGGTTCATTAATATTAATTAAGAATTCCATTAAGTCAAAAGAACGAACTGATATAGTCAGATTGTCGGTCGAACATTCCATTGAATTGGCTTGTGTTGAGCTGGATAAGCATATTATAGTTTGCGTTTATAGACCCCCAAGTAACCAAAATTTATCAACATTGTAATGTGTAATGGAAGATGTATTGAAAAAGATTTTTAGTAAAAATAAATCTATTATAATCTGTGGCGACTTTAACATTAATATACTAGAAAATAATTTGATGACTAATAAGTTCTTGTGTCTTTTTAAATCTTTTAATATGGTAAATATATTTTCAGAACCAACTCGAGTAACGTCTACATCCGCTACTTGTATTGATAATGTATTCTGCAATTGTGACTATTCACAGGAAGCTATCATGAATTGCTTACCTTCAGATCACAGTGGGCAAACGGTTACTTTTAAATACAATAAGCACCCAAGTAAAATTCAAATTAAATCTAGGTTTATAACAGCAAGGAAATTGGAAAATTATAATAAATCATTAATTCAAAAATTGTCTGTTCTTAAAAATTATACAAAAGACTGTGATAAACTGTATTCAGACTTTTTTGCCATAGTGAAAACAGAGTTTGACAATTTTTTCGAATTCATTCGTATCATATATCCTTCTAAATTAAGAGAATTAGTAGAATACTGAACATCTTTCTTAAAATGCTTTATGAAATCATTACCGATAATTCCATCATAACATAAGTTAATCCTATCGTCAATCGCGTGGAACATATAATTGAATACTATTTTATTTTTCGGAGAAATTGGATGCTCAAAATTAAGTTTAATAGTTCCAATAGACTTACAATAACATTCATTGTCACTAAGACCTTTAATTGTTATAATTTCAGACTCAAGAACTGGTTGGTTTAACAATTTAGAAAAATTTACGAGGGAAATTGTAGAACCAGTGTCAATTAAAAAACATAAGCGTTTATTATTAAAGTTAGTTTTTAAGTAAACGTGAGGTAAAGAAATGTTATTAACATTATTTATAGTATAAATTTTCTCACGTGAGCAATCCATTAATATAGAACTCGATTTTTCACAAGTTGAGAGATTGCGTTTTGAATTAGACGCATTTAAGTTAGAAATCTCGGAATTTTTAGATTCTTGTGTTAAATATAATTTAGGAACACAAGGAATAAGCCCTTTAGACTTAATAAACTGAGTGTTGCGTAACTTTTTCTTGTTACAATTAGACTGAATCGACGGCTCATTAACCTGTGCAACAGAGAATTGACCACAAGGAGAATGGCTTTGCTGATGCTTGCTAACGTGGTTGCTCCCCCGTTAGTGCTGTGCTGATGCTTACTATGTGAGCTGTACGCTCACCGCTGCTAGATGATATCTGACCGCTTGAAAGGTACCGAGAATAATCTCAGTACGCTGCTGCTAAAGTATTTACCACAAAGTCACTGCTATGCTAAGATAATTGGACGCTGTTCCAAAAAATCACTGGTAAAGTTTCCTTCGCTTGCCGTTAGTCCAGACAATAAACCGCACTGTAAAACGACACGTAAAAGGATCCGGCTCGAAGGACCAAAATGTTCGGGACGCGACCTAAGTGGTAATGATTGCTAGGATGTCTACTAAAACACTCAAATTCACTTGCTAAAAATAGTTTATTCCATTACACAATTACACTGGAAAGCTACGCTAAAATGATGATTAATGATAATGGAAGGCGAATGCACCTGGTTGCTGTCCGAATATGCACTGTCGTCGACGCGCACTCAACGCCGCCTTATTGATTCACTCGATCAGCAAAAAAGGTGTTCGAATTACATCGAACATATACAGTTTTATCAACACAAGTACTAAGTCGATTTTTATTGTTTTGTTTCTAAAATATAATACATTATTGAAAACTTGCGTTTTTTGTAGTGTAGTAATTTATTTGAGTCCACAAGAAATTAAAAAGAACATTTTATGGAAAAAGTACAATTATGTATGATCCATACATTATAGGAAAGTAGCTGTTTAATTTTCATGAATCTAGACTTCTGCTCTAGATTTCTCAAATGTTTGGATCATACATAATTTTTTTTTTTATGACTGACTCGATGGTGTAGTGGTCGCAAGCGCGACTGCTGAGCGTGAGGTTCTGGATTCGATTCCCGGGTCGGAGAAATTGTTATTGGGTTTTATAGAAATCCTGTATAGAAATCCTCAGTAGCAGCACGGAGTTTGGGACTATGCCCGGTTGATGGCAACAGGCTCGCCTCTTGTTACATGGGACTAAATAACAGCATCGCCGAAATGTGGGTAAACGCCTTTGTGGCTTTGTCTAACCTTTCGGGGATACAGGCGTGATGCTATGTTATGTTATGTTTTACCATAAAGTATAATTTATTATTCAGTAGGTACAGCGATTAGCTATAAATAAAAACTAGCAAAGTTAACCGATCACTCTGTCTTCTCCCAATTTATTACGAATAAATAGGCGAAGTGGATTTAATACGTATGGATAATACTTTCTCGCTCGCACACCGACTATCTGTTTCATTCATAGCAACTAAATAAGTAGAAATTATTTTCTAACAAAAGTTTGGCGGGAAGTATGTTGCACAAAACTGGTTTTAAGAGGACGTGGTTTTCCCTGCGGTCACAAGTTGGGTGCAAGCGATTTTAGCCTTATAGGTGGTTCACCGGCAATGTGCACTATAACAACCATTGAATTGACTAAGATAGCTTACAGCATAGGCAATGTCTGGTCTTGTTAAAACTGCCAGGTACATTAAACTTCCAATTAGTTTTTGATATCAAAAACTAATTGGAAGTTTAATGTACCACCACCACCTATAAGGCTGTCAACTGTCAACAGTCAAGTCGAACGGATGATGAGCACGCTGAAGGCGATGCTTACTTCTGTAGAGACTTCCGACAAATCTTGGCAAGAAGTTCTATTAGATGGGCAACTAGCTTAAAATTATAGTACGTTTTTTAGTACGGTTCATCGTTTTACTAGAGCGAGTCTTCTCAAGCGTATGATAGGGCGCGTAGTTAGGCCATTAACTCTTTTAACTTTTGATGATACTGAAACGGAGATAAATATTGACGAGACCAGAGAGCAAGCAGCAACGAACATAGAAAGTAGTGCTAGTTATGAAACGTCTAAATTTGATAAAGACTTTGGATTAATTGGGCGAAGGGAGAAATCATACGAAGTTAGATTTCCAAGTACAAAGGGACCATTAAAAAATTGTAGAATTACTAGATGTTGATCATTATCTTTTGAAATCTTTAACTGGAGATAGAAGTATGCACACGATAAGCTAAAGAAGATGCCAGCGGGTCACGTACCAGTCGATGTTGATTGATTTTGATGATGATGAACAACCCTAAGTTGGGATAGAAGGTCGAGTAAGGGGTTCTATTGGCCGTATTGTGTTCGACCGTACCAGTAGTTATTACGTAGTCGTAGCCCAGTAGAAATTGGTGTCTCTTGAGGCAACTCAAGAAGTCCGTGGGTGCGCGATGTGCGTTTAACTCTGGCGGAGGTCGGGTCGGGTCGGTCTGTACGTGTGTAAATCCATGCGCTGGATGTGGCATTAGAAGTCTTACTCGAGGGCTTTTGTAAGCTTGGTAGTTTTTGTTACAGTACAGTTCTAAAAGTTGATTCGAATGACTATGGTACATGGCCCCGGGTAGTGATTGTTGTATTCTCGATTATTTCCAATTTTACTATGTTTGATTTGGTTAAAGAGTAAGCAAATGTAGTATGCAAGTTGCTCAGATTGCATGCATCTCGATGCTGTTCGTGGCTGCAAGCCTAAGTGTTTACTTAAGGTTGGTGACCTACGTCCAGTATGGCGATGTAGGTGATCGCCAAAGGTCTTAACCTAAGGTTGAGATTGGGTACCGGATGGAGGTCCCATAGTTGCCGGATGGAGACAATGCGATGTGTTAAAATCGGGTACCGGATGGAGGTCCCGCTGGTTGCCGGATAGAGGCAGTGTGATGTGTTATGTGTGTGGAAGTCGGGTACCGGATGGAGGTCCCGCTAGTTTGCCGGATGGAGGCAATGAGTTGTGTGAGACGAGGCTGAGTACCGAACAGAGCATTGCATACTAGATTTGGTCGGAAGGTTTTCATGAATTGGTTCTAAAATTGATGATTTTTGAAGAGTAGTGATTTCAGTGCTGAGATTTCCTTTATAAGATTTGATGAGAATGTGAATCAGAATAAGTTGTGTTGTTTGAATTGTGCGATTTTATTCCTGACATCTTGGTCAGGAAGGCCGAACAAGGGACGTTTTACTTTCCATAAATTCTTGTTTCAGATGCCTCACACGAGGACGTGTGAGTTGTCAAGATGGCCGTGTCGCAGCAACACAGTGACCGTTATTAGAATCGCTATTGATTATTGTTGATATAGAATAACGCCATCTATTGCCTTTTTTCGGAAACGTCAAGCAGTGTGCTTGGGTGAGGTCGATACAGGGCGTGGCAGCTGTCAGTTGTCATTGTTTGACATTGGAGGTATTTAAGTTGAGAAGCGACGAATGAGACAGATTCACCCCGACCCTTGCTAGAGCCAGCCCGCGCTGAGCCAGTAGTAATAAATCAAATGTCCCTAAATAATCACAATCAGATCCAGCAAGTCCTCTCTTGTCTGCCCCCCAGCAACGCCCTAAGCCGAGGTTCGAGTCCCACTATGGGACACCCTTAGCAGTGTTGCTTAGTATTATATAATTTGCTCGGCTGGAGGCCCTTCTGGTCTCGCTACTACGCACAGTCGCTGAACCTAAGCTAGTGACGCAAATTTATCTGGCCCTATGTCAATCTATTCTTACATATTGTATCACTTAGTGGGGTGGAGCACCAAAAACTGTAATGCTTCCCATCGAACGAGCCCAGAGAGCAATTTTAAAAGTAGCCCACTTCCGTCCTTTCCTCTTTCTAACAGATCAGTTGTATAAATCCTGCAACGTTTTAACTGTTAGGCAATTATTTATAATGCACGTAATACTAAAACAACACTCTCAGCTTTCCTACAATTCTAACATTACTAACAAAAGACGTTATGATATAGTTTACAGTTCAAACTCTACCTCAAAATATGTGTATACTAACAAGTTCTTTAGATTTTTAGGTCCATTTCTGTATAATAAACTAAATAGTGAACTAAGTATTTATAGCTTAAACTACTTTAAATGCAGAAAAAATGTTAATAATTATCTACAAAGTCTGTCTTATGACCACACCGAAGACCTACTTACAGTGTGCAAATAAAACTGCAGACTTAAACAAAAATCAATAAACAATGTATTAGGTATAAGCATAAATATTATAATCGATATAGCTATTTAATTATAAGTTTATTAGATTGTAAATTTATAATATAAAATATATTATGTAAGCTCTTTTTTCGCCTGAGGCACAGGTTTAACCTAGTTCAGGCAAATATTATAATGTTAGCACTAATGTTTAGAATGTAAGACAAATTATTGTATTTTCGTGTACATTTTGATATGAATAAATGATTTGATTTGAGTGATATTTGTGGCCCGATGGAAACAAATTCTTTAAATGGTGCTAGATATTTCCTGTTATTCATTGATGATTATAGTCGGATGACTTTCATATATTTTCTGAAGCAGAAGAGTGAAGCTTTCAACAGATTTAAAGAGTTCAAATCAGTTGTTGAAAATCAACAAAGTAAGAAAATTAAGATATTGAGATCAGACAATGGACTAGAATATTGCAATAAGGAGTTTGAGAGTTACTTAAAACATGATGGCATAATACATAAAAAATCAAATTATTATACCCCAGAACAAAATGGACTTTGTGAAAGGGGAAATCGTACAGCGGTTGAAAAAGCTAAATGTCTATTATATGATGCAAAGTTAGCCAAAAAGATTTGGGCAGAGGCAGCCAATACTGCTGTATATTTAAAAAAACAGGTCTATTGCATCGGGATTGGATAAAACTCCATATGAATTATGGTATGGATCAAAACCTGACTTGAGTCACCTACGTTTGTTTGGCAGCAAAGTCATGGTGCATGTCCCTAAACAGAAACGTTTAAAATGGGACAAGAAAGCCACACAACACATTTTAATTGGGTATGGTGAGGATGTAAAAGGTTATCGCGTCTACAACCCTACCAAGAACACTGTTGTCATCAGCAGAGATGTCATTGTGATAAAGGATGAGACAGAGGTGAAGGAAACCAGTGAAGACTTAGCTATCTGGATTCCTAATGAAGAGATACCAGCAGACAGACTGGTGGTAGAGAGCAGTGATTCAAAGGGAGAATTGTCTCAGAATATTTCAGAAACTGAGGATCCTTTTGGTTACTCTTTAGATTCTTCAGTGTATGCTGATGGCAATGAAACATTAACTGAAATTCCAGAACATGCAGTCCAGTCAACATCAACACATGAGCAAGTGACAGATGTGTATAGCAAGCGTCAGAGAAGGAAACCTGAGAGGTATGGTGTTAGCAACATATGTGTTTCCAGTACTGTTCTAGCATCTGAAGAGATTGTATTCTCAGAGGCTCTTGAGGGGCCAGAAAGGGAGGAGTGGAAGCATGCAATGGCTGAAGAGTTGCAATCATTTAAGGACAGTGAAGCGTGGGAGCTTGTTGACAATCCAGGTGATGTGAAAAACATTATTGGTATGGCACCTATTATATTCAACAAATTGCCGAATAGTATAAAGGATCAGCCCTTAAGGAAATTTAAACAACTCCCGTCTTTGCTGTTATTAAAGAAGTGTTATTACTCTGTTATCGATTTCCTAAATGATGAATTTTAACACTCTCCTTATTTAAGATCTCAATTTTTATAATAAACTTTTTGTGATCTCATTCTTAAATTTATCTTACATCTCCATACAATGCCACTACAATTTTAATTTTACCATACATTTTTGTAAACAAACATGGTTCATATTGACTGTTTTTAAAATCTAATTTACTTAAAACCTCTTTAACTCTTTCATACCATGCTAGGGAAGATTGCTTTAGCCCATAAATGGCCTTTTTTAATTTTAATACTTTTCCCCCACTTTTGTTTACAAAACCTTCAGGTAATGACATACATATATTTTCTTTTAAAAAACCATTGAGAAATGCAGTAGTTACATCTAAATTAGTAATACTCATTTTTATCTTTACACTAAGGGCAAACAATAACCTCAGTGTGGAATGTCTCACTACTGGTGAAAAAGTATCTGTATAGTCAACACCAGGTTTCTGTGAAAAATCTTTAGCCACTAGACGAGCTCGAAAACGCACATTATTGTCAATATCAACTTTTTTAATAAGTACCCACCTGCACTTCACTATTGTCACAATAATAATAATAATTTCTTTATTTTTATAGAATGCAGGTACAAGTATGGTCTTAGTATAAAATATCGCACCCCCAGAAGAAAAAAAGCATAAGCCAGCTTACGTAATTTTTTTTTTATTGCATATTTTGTAAGAGGGCTTAAAACTACATATACTCAATTTTTTTCATATTTGTATCGCAAATTTTGACTATTTTATTTAAAAAAAAAACATTTTCAGGTTTTAGTGTATTCTATAGTTTTTATATAAAAAAACAACATATGTCAAATTACGCAAACATTTAACTGTGTTTATTAACGTAATAACAATTAAGCTTTTTATTCGTTGCCTAATTTATAATACATTTAAAATAACTGTGAAAATTTTCTTTATCCATTTTTATTATTTTCATGCGTACTCAATTACACGCGATTATGACTTTTTTCCACTAAGAAATTATTGGTTGAATATGGATATATACATTTACTTCATTTACCTTCAAAATTTATCGAACGTAAAAGCGATTACTGCGTTCTTCGGTTTGAAAAATATGTAAGAATAATAAGTATGTATTCTTATGCTAAAATATTTTGATAGTCTCGCAAGTAAACGTGAATACGCTGATGCGGGGTGAGGGCGCGGGGTGATAGTCGCTCTTACTCACGTTACGCCCATTAGACGCTAGACGGTGAGAGCTATGAGCACACGTGTAAGTATTAGCAAAAGCTGCCTTATAAATTACGATCCTTTTATGCTGAATGAATAGAATAATATTGTTTTTTTTAGTTGTAGACTTTATTAAAATAAATGAGTATGATTCGACCACTTAATAGTAGATCGAAACGAATAATGGAATTATTAGGTAAGTAACAATAATATCACGGTTGAACTTAAAGTAGATAAGTACTTTCTACATGTTGTAAGTAGTTATTGTAAGTATTTGTATCAGATATTATTTTTAAGAAATGGTAGTATTTAATGTATTAATGTTAATCTTTTTTCATGGTCACTGTCTCGTAATTAGATAGCTTGTTTGAATAAGCTCATGTCCACCATAACTTACCATACTTAAGATTCGTATTTTTATTTTGAGCCTGTCTTGTAAAATTAGAGGTTGAGGTTCGATTTTCGTTCGATATCGCAACGCAACATGTAAGTTGTGTGCGTATTTTAAAATAAATCTTAAATAAGTGATCTTTTTAGAAATCGTACTTGGAATATAATTTGTTTGGGGTCTCAGGGCACTTTTAACTATTTAATTTTAAAAAGGAATATTGAATACAATTTCTTGTGGTGGTTAATTGAGATTTAAATCAAACATATTATTATTTTATGTACCTAGTGTTTAATCATTTCGTGTTTTAATCATTTTGTACGGTACATATTCTAAATATTATGTGATAACTATATCCATATTTTTTATTGTAGATAATGACGATCAGCATCAATCAATATCGAAAAACGACTTGGAGTTGCATGGTAACACCACGGATATGGATACAAATACAAACACGAAACCATCAACGAGTCGCAGTTGTAGACGATTACCCCCAGTAAATTATAGATTCAATGAATCATCAGATGAAGAAGAACCGTTTTCACCATCAGTCTCCGAATATATACCAAATTCAGATATCAGCTCTAGATCTAGTCCGGTAAGAAATTTCGATGATACTATGCCGCCTTCATTATTAAAGGACTTAACATTCAGTTTGAACGAAGATATATTCTTATCAAGTCCTTTTACAACCAGAAATCTAAACGAATTGATATTCGTAGCTTCGCCAACAGTTATTTTTTTACCCAGCGCTCTGGAGTCAATTCCTACTACTAATGATATAGCGACAAGATCTCAAATTATGAACACACTCTCATTGGGACATAATAACGATGAGTTAACTTATGCTACCACTAAGTACTGCTATCAGGATTCATTAGAAGAGCCATTTATTGAGCGTATTACGCCTTTGCCAAACGAAAACGTACTAGAGTCTACTGTTCAAAACAATGAGCCCCTAGTTCCTGAGAGTGTTTCTACATCACTTAGCCCAGCTTGTGTTCCTGTTCCTTCGGCCATGACTAACTCAGAAAACACTTTAGGGACCGAATCAGAAGCAATGGCGTCTCAGCCGTTGTTAATAACCGAAAGTAATCTTCCTCCTAGAAAGAGACAGAAAAATATGGATAATTGGGCAAAAAGACAGCAAAAAAAACTTAAGAATAAGGGCATTCAGCCACAAAAAAATATGAGAGATCCTTGTGCTTGCAGCCTTAAATGCTATGAACGTATTCAGAACGAAGATAGATTGTACATTTTTAATTATTTTTGGGCTATCGGAAATCACGAGAGTCAGTGGAATTTTATTTTAAATAACACCGATATTGTTGAAACGAAAGTCATGAAAATAAACAGAAAACGTCAAAGAAACAGAACTGTGATATATTACTTACCAATTACAAATAATACGGGACCTAGTAATAAAATAAAAGTTTGTAAAACAATGTTTTTGAATACGCTTGACATTAAAGAGCGAACTGTTTACTCGGCCATTGATAAGTGTCAAAAAGGTGAACATATCACAGATTTACGTGGTAAACACACAAACCGACCTCACAAAATAACAAGTGATACCGAGCAAAGTGTTATAGAACATATTAAATCATTCCCTTGTATTGAATCCCATTATCTACGACAACAGACAAAACGACAATATTTATCACAGGATTTAAACATTGCGAATACATGGTTTTTGCAAAATGAAAGATATCAAGATATAAAAATTGCCAGCTTACATACACATTAGGAGTTCGCGGCGCACGCGACGGCGATCGGTCGTGCTGTGTTCGGCGTTGTGGTAAACAATGGCTTCGGGTGTCGTTAAGTGTGTTAACTGTAATGTTGTCATAAATGAAGTGTTAGCCTTCATCTGTAATAAACTGGATGTGATGGACGAGCAAAGTATCACTCGAATTTGTGTCAGTGCATTCTCAGAAAATGAAATTGTGGATGCTAAAAATTTATTGTTTGATTCAATTTCAACAACTAGGCGCAAAAAGATTAGGAAAAGACAAGGAAAAACAGTACGTGATATTGATGACATTGTCTCTCTTCTAAAAGAAACGGATCCTGAAGAGATTCCCATCTTCGTCGCGCGGGATTTACACAAATTACCTCCAGTTTTGTTCGACCACGTAGATGTGACCCGTCTTCTAAAGGACCTGCTGAAGATGTGAAGTGAATTAGACCGTATTCCTGATGAGTACGCTACAGTGAATCAGCTGACGGAGGTGCGGACAGAGCTTGAATCACTTAAAAATGCGTCAATTGTGAACAATTTCTCTCAAAATATTAACTTGAGACGGGGTGCCGGTACGTTATCAAGTTTCGAGCACGAGAGTGGGCCCATGGGCCTATCTCCAGTATGTGGCTCATACCGGTATGCAGAAAAGCATCCCAAAATGACGCCCTCCCAGGAGCAGCGTAACATTAATAATTCTCCGAGTGAGGGTATTTCGACGCTTAAACTAAACGCAGCGGTTAATGGGTCGGCGCCGATAACCGGTCAAGACGAAATAGCTGATCGCGCTCTGTCTAACACGCTGGTGACACATGACTCATTGGCGGTCGCTGCAAGTGACTTGCAACCGGCGAGTGAGGCAGCCAATGAGCGGCCGAAATCGTGTCGAACAGTCACGAACATTACCGAGGGCGCGATGGGATGAGCGCCTCAGTTACCAACGTCAAAGATGGGACACACGAACGCTCCGAATGTGCAACATGTTGTCACACAAAATCAGAAATGTTTTGCTGATATAGTACGCGATGGGCAATGGAAACCTGAATCCAAGGATGACGGGTGGATCCAGGTACAAAAAAGAAGACATAAGAATCGCTTTATTGGGAACAGAGGGAACGCTGTGCTGGAACCTGGAATGAATTTCAAAGCGGCGGATATACAAGTCCCCATGTACATTTATAATGTGGCGAAGGAAGTGACTGTGTGTGACATAGTAAATTACGTTAAAAATAAATGTAATATTAACGTAAGATTAGAAAAAATGAGCATGAAAATTGCAAAAGAATATGATGCTTATAAAGTATTTGTCCCGAAACATAAGTTGCATGTGTTTATGGAATCCAATTTTTGGCCAGAAGGAATAGCTTTTCGACGATTCATAAACTTCGAACGGCAGAATAAAGGCAGAGAACTTACTCCGAAGTTACTCTGAAGTTTGGATTTCGCTAATCAAAATCATGCATAGTACAACTAAATTAGTTAGTTACAATTGCAAACGTGTGACACGGTCGGTTGATTGCATAAGACGACTTTGCAAGACGGCAGATATAATTGCCTTGCAGGAAACTTGGTTACTGCCCCACGACGTCTCATACCTGGGCAGTATCGATCAGGATTTTGGATTTGTTGGTAACTCGGCTGTGGATACCTCAATTGGGATACTTCGGGGAAGACCTTATGGAGGAGTGGCGATACTCTGGAGAAAAAGTTTTTTCCCTACAGTAACAGTGTTAACGTGTACGAGTGTGCGTCTGGTTGGTATAAAAATCGAGCTGTATGATCGTTCTCTATTAGTGTTTTCCATATACATGCCTACAGACTCGATAGATAATTAAGCGGAATTTACAGAGTGTTTAGGCGAAATTAATGCTATCATAGAAGGTAACAATGTGGAATCTGTGTTTATACTGGGTGATTTCAACGCGCATCCAGGTGAGCTTTTTGATAATGAACTTACAAACTTTTGTTCTGAACAGTTGTGGTCGTGTGTTGATAGGGAACTATTGCCGTCGGACACATACACGTTTGTTAGCGACGCGCACGGTACACGGCGCTGGCTCGATCACTGCGTAGTGACTAATGCCGCGCGACTTGCTGTCAGCTCCGTGTCTGTGCTTTATGACATATACTGGTCTGACCACTATCCTATGCAACTGGAATGTGATGTAGGCTTAATAAAACCTAAGAATGTGCTAACGGATTTAGTAACAATTCAGTCACCTGGGGTGAAAGGGATCATAACCAAATATGTAAATACAAGAACCTGTGTCATGTTAAGCTGAGAAATGTTGATTTCCCGCCAGAGATGAGTTGTTGTGCGGATAAAATGTGTTCCTCCCTGATGAAGTAGTGTGTATCTTGTCAACTGCGTCTAAATGTTCAGCACATGTTAAAAAGACGCACAAACGAAGTATAGTTGGGTGGAACAGGTACGTCAGGCAGAGTCATGAGCGGGCCAGGCTTTGTTTTCAGTTGTGGGTATTGAATGGCAAACCCTCGGTCGGACGTGTTTATAAGGACATGAATGAATCCAGGAAGTTTTTTAAGTCCCAATTGAAGTGGTGTCAAGATAACGAGCAAAAAATTAAAATGGATATCATTGCGGACCACCACTCAAACAAGGATTTTAAAGGTTTCTGGAAAAAGACGAATAAGTTGAATCCGAAGCCTGGTCACCCTGTGAGTGTGGCTGGCGTACACGAACCACGAGAAATCGCTAACTTATTTAAACAAAACTTCAAAGTTGGGTCGCATTTGAGTACGCCGTTGCAGATGCTCGATGCGGACTGTAGTGACGGGGCCCCTCAAGTCAGGTTTTCAGCCAAAGATGTGGCGACAGTTATTAATAGTATGGTAAGAGGTAAATCACCTGGCCACGACAGCCTCAGCGTCGAGCATTTGCAACATGCGGGCTATCACTTGCCAAGAGTACTGGCCATGTTTTATAATCTTTGTATGAGTCATTCTTACTTACCTGATAAGTTGATGTACACTGTTGTTGTGCCAATAACTAAAAATAAAACTGGAGATGCGTCTGACTTGGCAAATTACAGGCCAATCTCACTAGCTACTATTGTTGCTAAGGTATTCAGCCTGCTTGATCAACACCTGAGTGCGCATATCAAACTCCATGACGCACAATTTGGATTTCGTGCTGGTTTGTCCACGGAGAGCGCAATCATGTGTCTCAAGCAGACTGTTCAATATTATAGTGATCGGAAAACACCTGTCTTTGCTTGCTTTCTAGATCTATCGAAAGCATTCGACCTTGTGTCGTACGGGAAACTGTGGCAGAAATTGCAAAATGAGACGGATTGCAGGTCAGAGGGTATTTCGATTTTCAGGTATTGGTACAACAACCAAAAGAATAGTGTGAGATGGGCAGGCTCGTTTTCGGATGTG
The DNA here is from genome assembly GCA_947562105.1 of Shargacucullia verbasci. Classification (NCBI taxonomy): domain Eukaryota; kingdom Metazoa; phylum Arthropoda; class Insecta; order Lepidoptera; family Noctuidae; genus Shargacucullia; species Shargacucullia verbasci. Next base: position 14,761,826 of record OX387281.1, on the reverse strand, counting down.
TACGGGTTGCAGTGCGGGGTGAGGCAGGGTGGGCTGACTTCGCCTAGGCTCTTCAACCTGTACATAAACCGACTGATCGGTGAACTCAGCAGCACCAATGTCGGGTGTTATGTTGACAGAGTTTGTGTTAATAATATTAGCTACGCCGATGACATGGTGCTGCTGAGTCCATCGATTGAGGCGTTACGTAAATTGTTACGGATATGTGAGTCTTATGCGGAGGCCCACGGGCTCAGATACAATTCAAAGAAAAGCGAACTGCTAGTGTTTAAGGCGAGTGGTAAAAGTTACTCAACAGTGCCTTCAGTCACTTTAGCCGGTACCGCCTTAAAAAGAGTTACGCGATTCAAGTATCTGGGCCACTGGGTCTCTGAGGACCTCAAGGACAATACGGACGTAGAAAGGGCACGCAGGGCGTTGGCTGTTCGGTGTAACATGTTGGCCCGCAGGTTTGCGCGTTGCAGTAATGAAGTTAGAGTCACGCTTTTTAAGTCTTACTGCCAATCACTATACACATTCAGCCTGTGGGTGAACTACACACTGGCCGCATACAGCGCCTTGCGTGTTCAGTACAATAACGCGTTTAGGGTGCTGTTGGGGCTACCGCGATTCTGCAGTGCTTCGGCTATGTTCGCATTAGCGCATACGGATGGCTTTCATGCCCTCATTCGGAAGCAGTGTGCGTCGCTGCTGAATCGTATTAGATCCAGCCACAACAGCATGCTAAGTGTGTTCGCGGACAGGTGGGACTCTCCACTGTTGAATCACTGGATAACCCTGCACGCTGTGCGGTGATCAGTGGACAGTTTCTCCTTGGGCCGTTTTCTTTTTTAGTCTTGTGTTTGTTTTTCTGTTTTTGTTTTTCTGTTTTTTATGTTTTTTTTATTGTTCGTTATTATTGTTATTATTTTCCGTGTTTGATGTATGAAATACCTATGGATGAAAGTCTGAAATAAATGATTATTATTATTATTATTATTATATCAATACCATCAAATATTTAACACACAATTTAACCTATCCTTTTTTAGACCAAAGAAAGATGTTTGTAAAATATGCAGTGAATACGAAAATGCACCTGCACATGTCAAAATTCAGCTAAAGGTCAATTACGAAATTCACCTTGAGAATAAAAATATAGTTCGAAATATAAAAAAATCAGAAAAAGATTCTGCTGACCCCTTAATTAAAACCGTAGCAGTATTTGACTTGGAAAAAGTCCTAAGCCTGCCACAATCCAATGTGGGTATCTTTCACTATAAAAGAAAATACCCTGTATATAATTTTACTATATATAATTTAATTTCTCGACAAGGTTACTGTTACTTATGGCATGTACAAATAGCTAAAAGGGGTGCAAATGAGATTGCGAGTTGTTTATATAATTTTTTTAAAGCAGAAGCGGTTAGGGGCATAAAATCTGTTTCACTTTATTCAGACAATTGTTCTGGCCAGAACCGAAATAGGTTTATATTTTTTATGTACTTACATGTGTCGGAATCATTGAAACTGGAAATCGTTCATAGATTTTTACAGACCGGTCACACACTAAATGAGGGTGACTCAATGCATTCGTGCATAGAAAAAAATATGAAAAATAAAACAATTTACACGCCTGATCAACTTTATGCAATTATTATGAATGCAAGAGTTCAAAATAAATTTATTATAAATGAAATGTCCCAAGATGATTTTTACAACTTTAAATCTCATATAACATCTACAAGAAATTGGATGCATGATAGTAATGGAGATAGTCTTTTTTTCTAAAATTAAAGAAGTGAAAACGTGCCCCGAGACCCCAAACAAATTATATTTTAAGTATGATTTCAATCAAGATTATTTAGTACTTTTTTTTTTTTTTTTTTTTATTAGGTTCACAAATTGGATGTGACAAAAACAAAAACAAGATTAAGATTTCTAAATATAAACAGAAGTACTGATGTCCACCCTGTGGCAGTGAACACATCATGCTTAGAAGACGGTTACTTTAGACAAAAAATGGGTTTATATATAATGTTATTAACAGTAGGTAGCAACTTAAAACTATCATTAAAATTAAAAAATATCATTTGTTGTAACAGTTACATAATATCTACTAGGAGATTAACTTAACCATATTTTTTTTTTTTTTTTTTTTAATTTATTGAAGGGCTTTGTCGCTTAGCGACCATATCGCCCAAACCATATTTAATTTAGCCGAAGCCAAAGAACCAGTAAAAATATCAAAAGATGTTCTGATACCGTTGTAGCAAAAAAGCATTCGATATGAGGGTGAATGTTGCCCTATATTTGTTCGACATCGAGGCAAAACGAAGGTCTTTCTATTAAGAAGACGACTACCAGCCCGTGGGACTTCTAAATTTATTTTGGCAAGTAAAGTTGGACAATCCAATAGCCCATGTATCAATTTAAAAAGCATAATTATATCGGCACACTTTCGGCGAGCGGTTAGAGACTTCAACTTAAAGAAACTTAACCTGGATTCCATTAATACCATTTCTCTACATTTATTATTTGCGAATGACAGTTGGAACAGAAATCTTTTCTGAATGCGTTCTATTCTATTTGAGTGTACAATATAACTAGGATTCCATACTGGACTACAATATTCAAGAATACTACGGACTAAACAGTTATACATAGGCACAATTACTCTAGCATCTATAAAAGATTTGGTTTGTCTCGAGATAAAACCAGATAGCTTTGATGCTCTGCTGATTATAGCATCAATGTGATTTCTAAAACTTAGAGCGCTATCCAGAATTATGCCCAGGTCTCGAACCCAGGTCACCTCGTCTAAAAATGTATTATTCAGAGAATACGTAGCATTTGTTTTCTTTTTTTTCCTGGTGAATTTTATGTAGAAGCATTTACCCACATTTAGAATCATTTTATTTTTAGAGCACCAGTTACTCATTTTATTAATCTCACTCTGCAATGCATCGATATCACTGCTATTCTCAATAATTTTGTAAAGTTTCAAATCATCTGCGTACATCTTAAACTTACAACTAATATCATTTGCCAAGTCATTTATAAAGACCAGGAAGAAAAGGGGACCCATATGCGATCCCTCCGGCACACCTGAGGGAACTATTTTTGCTTGAGAAGTATAACCGTTAATCATAACCAATTGCGTCCTATTTCTTAGGTAAGAATCGCACCATCGCAATAGAGAACCATGTATACCCATTTTTGAGATTTTACCCAATAAAATATCGTGGTCAATAAGATCAAAGGCCTTACTGAAGTCCGTATAAATAGCATGCACTTCATCGCCTTTGTCCAAAGCATGCGCTATTTCATCAGTAAAGCTAATTAAATTTGTACAAGTTGATTTTCGAGGCAAAAATCCATGTTGTTCTGGATGAAGGCTTTCCCTAACATGCCAGTAAATCTTTTTCTGAACAATTGACTCAAACACTTTTCCAATCGCTGGCAGTATCGATACTGGTCTATAATTGGAGGCCTCCGATACATCATATTTTTTATGGATGGGCGTTATACGTGCATGCTTCCATTTAGAAGGAAACAGACCCTGACGTAGAGACTGGTTGAACATGAGCATCAATGGCTTTGCTAGATAATCGGCGCATTCTTTCAGAAAAACCGCCGGGATATAGTCCAGGCCAGCCCCAGTATTTTTTAATTGCTTTAAGGATTTACACACTTCCGCCTCATTTAGTTCACAGTTACTATAAGGTTGGCATTCATATGGGTCATTTACGTAACTAGGAAGTTGGCTCGCGTTGTCTTTAATTGAATAAATATAATAAAAATAATCCGAAAACAAGTCACAAATATTTTGACCGCCTTCCGCCGATTTGTGATTCCATGTGACCAGGTTTGGTATCGAACTACTATTATGCTTTAGGCTGTTAATATATGACCATATGTATTTAGGGCGGCTACGGAGTGTCTTCGCGGCATCTTTTTTAAAACGATTGAAGCAATCTCTAGTCATTTTATCGCAGCGATCTCTTAACATATTATAAGTAATTTTATCCCTTGGATTTTCATACTTTTTATACTTTTTGTGATATTTAAGTTTTTCTTTTAAGCATTTAATTAAGGTAGCATTAAACCAAATTGGATATTTGTCATTGTGTGGCTTTATATAAGGTGTGTTTGTTTCAATTATACTCATCAGTCTAGTATAAAAAGTGTCCACCATGGCATCCACGCTATCATCATTGGCCCAGACTTCACACCAATACGTCTTCGATAACTCTTCCTTAACCGACTTATAATCACACTTATTAAAGTTTAGTTTCGGAGTGCGTTTTCTTTTTATACATTTTGTATACGTGGGTGAATGAGTTATGATTTCTAGGGCTGGATGATGCGGGTCCAACCTCGACAACGGAGTCGCAGCTTCTTTTATTTTAATTTTATTTGGATAATCCGTAACGACTAGATCTAAAACATGATTATTAAAATTTACTATTTTGTTGCACTGGTACATATTATTGAAAGCCATTTCATCCAGAAACATATTGTTAATAACACCTCCGCAGGCTTTAGGTATACATGTGTTTGAAATATTATTATAGTCCCAGCATATATTTGGTAGATTAAAATCCCCAGTCAATAGTGTAAATGATCCGGCTGATGTCTTATTTTGTACAACCTCGGTAAATTTATCAAGTAATTCTTGTAGGTAGACGTGGTTTACAGGAGGTGGTACGTAAGCAGCACATATATTTATTGAATTTAAATTTAACTTGATATTTACCCATAAATCCTCACATCTAGATTCCCATTTGCGCTTTCTCAGAGCTTTATATTTCTTTAAAACCGCAATACAGATGCCTCCCCCCTCCCTCCTGGTATCATAAGACAGTGTAGATCTACGGTCACGCCTAAAAACATCATACCTTTCATCGAAGATCTCATGATCAAAAACTGAGTCATTTAACCACGATTCTGTAATGATAATCACGTCATAATCACTTTGTAGTAAATTAACATAAAATTCTTCACATTTGGTTCTTAGACCTCTTACATTTTGGTAATAACATTTTAACATGAATGAGATAAGTTATGTCCCAAAAATACATGCAGATTTGTATTAATAAAAATAGCTTACAATTTGCTTAAACAATCCTCAGTATACATTACTTTAGCTTTAGAGTGATCTCAAACTCTTAATTCTTTTCCTTAGCCGTGATTCTCGTAGCAGCGTGCAATTTTCGGTTGGCTGGGGACAGATGTTCTGTCACAAAAATAGGCTGATGTGGTCCACCCAAACCCAGGTGACCACTATGCAATTTCTCTGTCTGGTGTGACTTATTGTAGTTCCTAACCGCTGCTAGAAATTCATCACGAATTCTAGGGCTTTGAAATTGCACAATGATCGACCGGGGTCTAGTAGAGTCTTGATCCATCTTTTGTGTCCTATGAAAGTTCATCATTTGGTTTTCATTAATATCATGAGACACAATTTTCGCCAACTGTTTAATAGTAGTAAAAAGGTTTTCATTTTTGTGTTCGGGTACACATTGGATTTCCAAATTGCATGCGCGTGAGTGCTGTTCCATTACATTTAGTTTACCGTTTATTGCCGTTATTTCGCCATTTAGCTTCAAACTCGTAGTTTCTAACTGTTGAATTTTTTTAATTTTACTATCCAGCTCCTTCTTCATATCATCGTACTGAGCACTGACAAACTTCACCGTATTATTCAGTTCATTAATTTTTTCATATAAAGACTCATTTTCAGATTTTATTTTTACGCCCACATCCAATAAAATCGTATTGATGGCCTCTTTTAGTTTTAAGTCAATATATTGCTTAAGATCTGCTAACACTTCGTGACCAGTACTAGCCAAAGTACTGGGTGAGCATGTGCGGATTTGATGTTCGACCGGGGAACTCGAGATTTTCTTCTCGGGGTTTTTACAGTCCGGGCACTTCCAGTTAAGTTTAGCGTGTTTAGATTCTTTATTATAATTTTCGGGAGTAATGCCTAGGCACTGATAGTGATAATGACCGCTACAAGCCGCACAGTTCTTAATATCAGTCGACTTTCCAGCTCTAAGGCATTTCTTGCAATTAGGTTGAGATTTTGAAGACATTGTATCAGTTGATTTCGTGGTGCCTGACATTTATTTAAAGCAAAAACACCACTGTAGAACGCCTTCACAAAGTAGTGCTGCAAAAGGTCTTTACGATATTATATCGCATATTTTTCATCGTAGGCGCTTTCACACCACTTGTTATTAACTAAGTAATTTAATGAGGGTAGAAAAATACAACACTTTTTAATAATTGGTGATTTTCACAGTTAATTCCGAGTCACTTTGATAAACACATATCGAAAATTTATAGCACAGTTGATAAGTTATACGGAGCCGTTCTTTATTTGAAAGTATTATTGGTATTTATTCACAAAATTATTTTTTCTTAGAGAGCAAAGTAAAACACGTCTACTTGTCAAGTTTCGCCGATGACAAAAAAGTGTACTAGACACAATAAATCGAACCTCATCCCGTACACGTAAAACAAGTGTATCTCAAGACTCTATAATAGAGTTAAGGCGATCTTATAACAGTTCATTACCCATTTCACATGCTTTATATAAAGATTTAATTGATTTGTGTAATTCAAATGCAATTCCGGTGCATTATCAATCATTTTATAGAGGCTTGATAACTGAAAATAATTCTAATAATACTAATTTACAAGTTTTTGATTCATCCGATGAAGATTAATTCCTATCTCAATAGTTTCTAACTATAATCTCACTGCTCTCTACCACTAGTCTGTCTGCTGGTATCTCTTCATTAGGAATCCAGATAGCTAAGTCTTCACTGGTTTCCTTCACCTCTGTCTCATCCTTTATCACAATGACATCTCTGCTGATGATAACAGTGTTCTTGGTAGGGTTGTAGACGCGATAACCTTTTACATCCTCACCATACCCAATTAAAATGTGTTGTGTGGCTTTCTTGTCCCATTTTAAACGTTTCTGTTTAGGGACATGCACCATGACTTTGCTGCCAAACAAACGTAGGTGACTCAAGTCAGGTTTTGATCCATACCATAATTCATATGGAGTTTTATCCAATCCCGATGCAATAGACCTGTTTTTTTAAATATACAGCAGTATTGGCTGCCTCTGCCCAAATCTTTTTGGCTAACTTTGCATCATATAATAGACATTTAGATTTTTCAACCGCTGTACGATTTCCCCTTTTACTTTTAACTTTTAGAACTGTACTGTAACAAAAACTACCAAGCTTACAAAAGCCCTCGAGTAAGACTTCTAATGCCACATCCAGCGCATGGATTTACACACGTACAGTAGGGTGTCCCAAATATGACAAAAAATTTTTTTTTTCGAATTTTGAAATGCATACCCTCTATATCTTTTATAAATGCAAAACCATACTCAAATATGAAATTTTATCATTCTAGCATGATTGCAACCCGTGCCGACAGAGCCACAAAGTTTATCAAATCTCATGTTTAATGTTAATATTTGTTTCTCCTATAAAATTAATAAAAATGCAATAAATAAAGTAAATAAAAGACAAAATTAAATTAGAGAAATATTTATCTTTATTTAAACACATAAAATAACAACAATCAGCCAGGGTAATTTCTCCTTAGGGTAAGTTTTTTATAGTCTGGATAAAAATTTCTATGTTCCTGGATACAACGCAACAGGAATTATTTTTGCTCTTCTTTAGCCGTGATAAGTCCGTAAAATCTTGCATTCATTTGACAGTTCTTTCAGCAGTGTCATTTAAAATCTTCAAACGAGTTATTCTTCTTTTAGTTTCCAGAAAAGCAGCATTATCTTCCCAAGGCACATATTCCTGAAGAAAAATGTCGTCGATCTTCAGTCGAGATTTTTATTTTTCTTCTTTTTTATCTGAATTTCCCCATCAAAAACACTACGCATAGATCGACCGATTCGTGATAATCGTCTCTTATTAAAGCTTTGTTCAGTTGTGCTATAAAAAACATTAACAAAGATGTAATGTTTGTCTCAGCAACATGGTATTTTACGAAATCAAGGCATTTTTCAATGTTATTTGAATCGATGTTTTTCCAATTGTATCTGAACTTTTTAAAGATCGGAATATCTGGAGTGCTAGTAATTTACTTTATCTTGTTACAGTTTTATGAACCACCTCATAAACATGATGACGACAAGCGAAAAGTAACAATTCTCTTTCTAAAGTCTGCTCCAAAAGAGCACAAGTGCAACACATTATTTGTACCTTGTCATTAACATTCCAGTTATAGAGGGTAGTTGAGATGGTTTTAGTGAATTTGCGAATTGGCGAATTTGCTGAATCGAGGATTTGTTAATGGAGATGTAATTGATGTTCAGACCAAGCGCTTCTACGAGCGCATGAAGAATGTAAACGGAGTCTCATATGCTTAGCTGGCATCGATCTAAAGCTACGACGAGTTGAGGTGTTATCAGATTCTTCTTTCCGCTGGCAAGCTGACTTCGTCTGAATCATGTGGATATTCCAAGTTATGTGTAGTATAAGTCCATGCAAGAGCCAGTAACTCTTTTTGTCTTAGTTTTCTTTCCTTTTCCTCTAATCGTCTTAGTCTAGCTCTTTTGTCTTTGTCCGCCAATTTTTTGTGTACATCAGGAAAGCATCCCGGTCGACCTGGCTCTCTCTGATTCTTCAAAAATACTTTGTCGTCCTCTATTTTCATTCTTTCAAAGGCATCAGCATGTGCAATATCAAATAAGTTATCAAAGTGTCTTTCACAATTATTTTCTGAGTTCTTTTACAATTTTTTGCAGCTCTCTCCAAACGTGGTTTTTGTAGGAATTCTTATGTTTTTCCAAAATATAATGCATTTCCTAATCACAAGATTAGCACTTTCACTAAAAGTCGTTTGACTTCGCGAATATTGTCAAACAAGACAGCGAGAACTTGTCGATTAGATGGTAATTTTACACCATTTATTAAATGGTTTTGGAAGTCCGGTAAGAAAAATACTTTGTTTATCACTCCGTAATTCAACTGACATCTTTATGCAAGAAATAACAGCGTACTAATATTCTAAAAAATCACGTATGATATGACAAATAAAACACGTAGTTACAGATCGCAGTGCAGTAGGGCTGTCCGAGCTATTTATAATCTTGGTCCAAGGGTGTCGCTGAGACACAGATTTAAGGAAATTAATATTCTAACTGTAGCGTCACAATATATTTTTGAAAATTTAATATATGTTTATAAAAATATTTCGAACTTTGTCAAACTGTCTGATACTCATTCTTTGAACACTAGGAATAAACACAACCTTGCTGTACATGCTACGCGCCTCCACAGAATAAGCAACTCGTTCATGGGACAATGTATACGCTTTTACAATAAGCTTCCCAATGATATACGTAATTTAACATTAAAGAAGTTCAAAATTGTAATTAAATCTAAACTTTGTAAAAAAGGATACTATAAAATTTCGGACTATTTAGATGACAAAAACGCTTGGGATTGAGCCGCTCTTTAGCCTTCCTTTTTTTTTTTTTATATACAAATTTTGCCATTAATTATTATATTATTTACTTCATTATTTTGTTATTGTAATGTCGTTTAAATTGAAATTATTTCTTATATATAACCGCTATACATTGTAAATGTGAGTGAGATCTAGGCTGAGCGCTCTTCATTTCATTAATTCTCACGATAACTGATGCATGCTTGCACTCTGTTGCGACAGGTTAGCTCAAATAGTTATGGCACTTTCTTCAAAAGGCTATTCCACCCTATATTTGTCTCACATAAACCTTTACATCAATACAATCTGTCTGGACTTTAAAATAGACTTTGACCCCTGAGTTTGTTTCGGCGTTTCTTCTCAGGGATAGTCATAGGAAATGCCGACGCCATCTAGTTTAAAAAAGACGTGTAAAAGTGATTGAAAAATCCTAATTGCAAAATAAATAATTTCATTTCATTTCATTTCATTTCATTTCATTTCATTTCATTTCATTTCATTTCGTACCCGCGCAATTTGTATGGGCGAGTTTCAATCGCAAGTCGGCACGGGTTATCGTTCATAAAATGGGCTAATCTTTTGTTTTTAGACTATATTGGGTTATTACGAAAGTTTTTAGAAGGTATGCGTAAAAAAAAATCGCACTTGAAATTTATGGGACACCCTAACGTACAGTCTCTCTAGACCCCGACCTCCGCCAGAGTTAAACGCACATCGCGCACCCACGGACTACTTGAGTTGCCTCAAGAGACACCAATTTCTACTGGGCTACGACTACGTAATAACTACTGGTACGGTCGAACACAATACGGCCAATAGAACCCCTTACTCGACCTTCTATCCCAACTTAGGGTTGTTCATCATCATCAAAATCAATCAACATCGACTGGTACGTGACCCGCTGGCATCTTCTTTAGCTTATCGTGTGCATACTTCTATCTCCAGTTAAAGATTTCAAAAGATAATGATCAACATCTAGTAACTCTACAATTTTTTAATGGTCCCTTTGTACTTGGAAATTTAACTTCGTATGATTTCTCCCTTCGCCCAATTAATCCAAAGTCTTTATCAAATTTAGACGTTTCATAACTAGCACTACTTTCTATGTTCGTTGCTGCTTGCTCTCTGGTTTCGTCAATATTTATCTCCATTTCAGTATCATCAAAAGTTAAAAGAGTTAATGGCCTAGCTACGCGCCCTATCATACGCTTGAGAAGACTCGCTCTAGTAAAACGATGAACCGTACTAAAAAACGTACTATAATTTTAAGCTAGTTGCACATCTAATAGAGCTTCTTGCCAAGGTTTGTCGGACGTCTCTACAGAAGTAAGCATCGCCTTCAGCGTGCTCATCATCCGTTCGACTTGACTGTTGACACGACTTGATCCCGTATGTAATACGATGAGACTCACGAAAATCTTTAAAATCCTTGCTAGCAAAACAACGGCTTTGGACACCAATAACACGGTTCGAAGCTTTAGAGCTTCTTTAATCGCTCTAGCAGAATAGATGTGACCATTGTGGTACATGAAGACGAACTTCGTAAAAGCATCAATAAAAACTGAGTGTGATGTATCAGGTACCATCATTTTCGCCTCTAAGGTTGCCAAATATATCGACGCGAACTGTTTGCCATGGAACGCGAACCTTAGGGATTGGTTGGAATTTTACCTGGACACGACCTGAATGAGACTTCGACACCTTACAGGTGATGCAATTATCTACAAACTTACGGACAAAATAGGCATGACCAATGAATTGTCCGAGCTGATGAATGTTCTCAGGAGAAGATAATCTATCAGAGTAACATAGCTCGGCTATCCTGCCCAGAAAACAAAAGTGGCTGAATTTCAATGATACTTTATTCTAAGTTCTCAACCTAGATACAATTACTATGATCTACGGTGTCTTATCACTAAGGCTGTACATACAATGCTGCCTGAACAACATAATTCTTTGGAAAAGATCCGATCAACAAGTTAAACACCTAAACAATGTGATTCTTACAATTCTGATACTCTTTTCCATAATTCATAGGCAATGCATACTCAACTCACAACAACTTTATAATCTGGGCACCAGCACAGACTCTAGCGCAACATGTGCTACAACACACGAAACGCTCTGTGCACCAACACAGACAGAAATCGCACCAACGATTTCTCAGACCCATCGCCACATGTTACTCATGAGGTGCGGTCTCTAGTTTCGACCCATCGTCCCATGTTACTCATGAGATGCGGTCTACAGTTCCAACCCATCGTCCCATGTTACTCATGAGATGCGGTATACAGTCCTAGGGTATGAGTATACATGCCATTCTTAATCTGATTTGGTTTCACTACCACTATCATCAACTATGACGTCTAACTCTCTAGGAACTTGGTGATCGGGGATCTTCCTTTTAGATTTGGTCTTAACTCATCAGCAGTGATATCATAGCCTAGGAACTAAACGCGAGGCTTCGAGAAAATAAATTTTGAATTGGTAAAGAAATGCCTGCGATATTCAAAGCTTCTAACACCTAACGCAATCGCTAAATGCCTTGCGTCGCAGATTCAGCTAGAATCGGGATATTGTTAACGGACAGGACAACGTATGAGAAAACGAGGTCGCCAAAAGCATTTGTCACTAATCTTTGGAACATACTAGGGGGATTTCGAAGTTTGGTAGGCAGTGAAAGATATTTGAACTACCCATCGGGTGTAATGAACACAGTACGCTTTATACTCTCGGGGTCAAGGAATAAAACCGCTAGCACAATCTAAACACGAATAAAAGCTAACTCCTGACAGTGTAGCTACTTGATCAGCTATGAGAGGCAGAGGAAACCTACCAGGCACTGTGTGTACAAGTTACGATAGTCTACCACTATGCCATCAGACCCAACATGCTCCTCAACGTGAAGGATAGGACTTGCAAATGAGGACTCACTAGGATGAATAATATTAGGATCCAATAGTTTTCCAATTTTACAACGTACGATTAGCTTTTCGTCGGGGGTAAGCCTATGCGAACTGTAAACAGTACAATCTTTAGTTCACGAGTTTTAAAACGTGTATGAGGGAAGCCAAAAATAATGTGCAAACGTTTAAGCAACGATATTAACGATCCTTTGTTCTAAACTTCACTTAAATCATGCATCGATTTACATAGGTAGGTAACTACAGACGGTTACAGAGTTTTGTCTTGAAATTTAAAAAAGATGATAGTTGTGATGATGATTTAACCTCATTTTAAAATTTCTTCGCCAATTGTCACATTGTAAACGATAGTCGGGTAGTACGTGAAATAAAGTAGCTAAACTATGACCATCAATAAAAACATCACAGAGTTTGTTCAGTATACAGTCTTCTACATTCACGTTAACGACGTCATCCAGGGGGAGGATTTTGAATGTCTTAGATCCGACCCTACTAAAAAATGTACTTTAGATTTAAAGGATGCCATTAAAAATACGTCGTATATTTCTCCAGACCAGTTAAAATATAAAATCCCTATGAACCCGCGTTCACCATTCTTGTACGGATTACCTAAAACTCATAAAGAAAATATCCCTATACGTCCTGTTGTCTCTTACTGTGGTGCTCCAACATACAATATAGCTAAATACTTAAACAATCTTTTAAGAACAAAGTCCTCTTTTCACCCTCAGTATAGTTTAGATTTAATTGAAAAGATAAAAGATATCAACATCCCCTCATATTCCAAATTATTGTCCCTAGATGTTGATAGTTTATTTACTAACGTCCCTTATGAGGAGTGCCTTAGTATTCTGAGTAACCACTTTGAGAGACAGCGGCTACATCCTGGAGAAGTATACGACCTTCTTAACCTTACTCGTATATGCATGCAACAAAACTATTTTAGGTTCAATAACCAATATTACCGTCAAAAAGAAGGGTTAGCCATGGGTTCACCTTTAAGTCCGTTAATGGCGGAAATATTTATGGATAGTTTTGAATGTAAATATGTGGTGGGCGACCCCAAAATTCTGTTCTATTATAGATATGTTGATGACTTAATTATCTGTTGGACAGGTACCACCCGTCAAATTGACACATTTGTTAACAAATTAAATACAATCCACCCTAAAATTAAATTCAAATTAGAATTAGAGTCCAACCAGTCCCTTAATTTTTTAGATTTAACTATAACCAGAGTAAATAACAAACTAGATTTCCAAATTTACCGTAAACCCACACATACTGATACTACCATTCCTGCCTCATCTTGTCACCCTTTACAACATAAACTGGCTGCCTTCCGCAGCTATGTTCATCGTTTAATGTCTGTCCCACTGTCCACAGATAATTACGTAAAAGAACTTAAAATCCTCTATCAGATCGCGGTTACAAACGGTTATTCAAAACAAATAATTGATAATTTAATTAAAAATAAACAGAATGACAGGGTTCGCTCACTACTTTATGTATGTCCCCTCGAACGTATTAACAAACATGTCGGTAGTCTGGCTTACATAGGCCCAATTTCAGATAGAATTGCCAATATTCTTAGAAAACATAACGTTTCCGTTGCTTTTCGGACAGAACATAATTTACATCATCTTTGTAACGGCAAAGATCACTTAGAAAACTCAAAAAAGTCCGGTGTTTATAAGTTAGTTTGTAATGATTGTAATGGGGTCTATGTAGGTCAGACAGGCCGTAACTTTGATATTAGACATAAGGAACATATTGCCGCTTATAGGAATGGCCATCCTGATAGATCTCATTTCGCAAAACATTTAATTGACACCGGCCATTCCTTGAGCGACAATAATGGGTATAATATTTTGCATGTTTGTAATAAAGGTTTCCGGTTGTGTGTGTTGGAACAATTAGAAATTTTAAAACATAATAACGACAGGTTTACACTGTTGAATGACCAAACTAATCTAATACCATCTCCACTACTACGAATTTTTGCAGGTAGTACAATACAAACACCAAGTCGTAGTGCTATATAAGGGGGCGCACACTACCCAGCCGCTCATTCGCGTCCAAGCGGTCGACGAGTCAACATATCCTGAGGATGCTGCGTGGAGGGGCGAAACACGTGTCGAGGATCGGTTTGGTTGCATGTTACATTATTTCTATCACACCTTCTGCATGTGCATATATTTGCGGGCGGGAGGGCGGTGCTGTGCATGCACCCAAACTTGCAGTAGTTTAGCGGAATTAAAACTAAATATTCTAGTTGTATATCTTATAAGTCATTAAGACGATGAGCGGGGCGGGGAATAGTTTGATCACTCTGTTGGTGATCCCGTCAGAGCCAGGGGCTTTTTTGGGTTTGAGTTTCTTAACGAGGGTAAGAACCTCATCGGGTGTGACCGGGGGGAGGGGATCGTCAGGGTCCTCGTAGGGAGGGAGAGAGGATCTACGTTCGACCTCGGCGTCTACCTTGAAGAGGTGAGCCTGGTCGACTGGGAGAGTGCTTGGGGAGCATTGGGCTTCCAAGCTGTCGGCTAGACATTCGGACTTTTCGTCGTCCTCGAATGCGGGGCTTTGGTTGGGACGATTGAGAGGGGGCATGGATACTACTGTATCGGACTTGAGCTTTTTGGTCAATTGCCAGAACGCTTGATGGGAGGGTTCGAGAGTGCTCAATAACTTGTCCCAACGATCCTTCCGCATCTCCGCTATGCGAGACTTTACAGCACGCTGCAAGCGACGCATGCGGGCGCGGTTAGCTTCGTCGGGAAAAGCGTCATAGGCACGGATAGCTGCATTCTTCTCCGTCAGCAGTCCTCGCACGTCATCCGGCAATTTCCAGCGATGGTCATCCATCGCGGGGACTTGCCGTGAACATTCGTTCACTACGGATTGTATGTGACTGGTGAGGGAGTCGATCGCACCTATCGTATCGGCAACCGACACAATGCTATCGAGGATAACGTCAAGATGGGCGGATGAGGTAGACTTGAGGCGTTGCTCGAGTTTATTCCAATCCGTTACCGTCTTGGTTGGAGGGGGCTGACCGGGAACAGGGGAACCTCCACGGGGACCTAGCTCTAGGGTCACCGGTATAGACCGCTACAAGAGCTAGATTCTGACCATAGGGTCAGAATCTAGCTCTTGTAGCGTTTCTATTGAGCGTATACCGAGGTTTACGTTCTTTAGCAGCGCTATGTCGAGGACGTCGGGCCGATGGCTAACAATAGCCGGGTAGTGGGTGGGATTCATCGGGGCGATAACATCGAAGTTATATAATAAATAAATAAAAACTTTATTCAAATTAAAATGTTACAATTAACACTAAGGTACATAAAATCTTAATACATACAGCCTACGTTACATGTGTGCCTGAACTAGGTAATCCTGTGTTTCAGGCGTTCAGTGCTAGCTAAATCTAAAATAAACAGAAACTTTTTTATTACAATATAATTGTTAGATACATAGTATAAATTAGTCTATAATACGGATACAGGTAAGTTGATTATTTTGCAAAGTAGACAAAATAACAAAATCGCTTACATAACATAAAAAATCTTAATCCATTACCTTTACTAACTATTAACTATTCTAAATAACAGATCAACAATATTTACCTTAACACAATTAATAGCTTCTCTGTATCTTCGTAGGACATGCTTTGGAGGGTGTCCTTGAGGGTTAATTTACAATTACGATAATTGAGGGAATATATGCTTTTTATCGCATTTAGTCTATTATATAGAAGCGGTCCTAGGAACACATAAAATTTAGTCGTAAAAGCATGCTGTGTTTTTATTTTTTGGGGGCAAACTATATCTTTCCGTCTTTTATTAGTAAATTCAGTGCTGAAAGGAAGGGCTGCATGCTGTTTTAATACTATGCTCATTATGAACAACTGTCGGACTGTTAAGACCTTACACGATTCATAGAGGAGGTTAGTGGGAAAAAGGAAAGGGCGGCAAGTACATACTTTGAGAATGGCTCTCTGGGCACGCTCGATGGTTAGTAGTAATGTTTTGCCCGCTCCACCCCATGCGGCAATACAATAAGTTAATATAGATTGACATAAGGCAAAGTAAACTTGTTTAATTATTTTTTCATTTGCAATGCATCGTAACTTTTTGAAGGTAAATATCAATTTACGTATTCTATTATTAAGAGCTACTATATGATGTTTAAAGGAAAGAGTTTCATCTATTATACAACCCAGGTATTTTGTGTTATTAGTCCTTTTAAGCATGGGGCAGACACATTGGTTAATGGTGGGGTCACTACAGTAATGAGCATGTAATGTTGGGTTATACATTGACGCTAGTTTACGCATACTAAACCTTATATAATTTGTTTTATCCGCATTTAATGTTAGTAAATTCTGCTGAAGCCATTTATTTACAATATTGAATCCGTGTTGCGCGTGCATGTAGACGTTTTTTTCTGAGTCAGCCGAAAATAGTAGAGCAGTATCGTCAGCGTATGATATGATTATGCCATGATCTAGGTTAAGCTTACATAGGTTATTAATGTAAATTAAGAACAGAGTAGATGCTAAAATACTTCCTTGAGGAACTCCATAGGAAGTGTTTTTCTGATAAGTACTGTGTATATTGCCAATTCTTACGCATTGAGTACGTTCTTCTAGGTAGCTAGTGAAAAGTTTCAGCTGGTTACCTCTTATCCCTATAGCTTCAAGCTTACGCAATAGAATAGGGACAAAAACTGTGTCGAAAGCTTTTGCGAGGTCCAGGAATATTCCTACAGCATGGTTACCTTTATCGAGTTCTTGTGCCAGATAGTCAGTCAGATGATGTACGGCGTCGGCAGTTGATAATTTAGGTCTAAATCCAAACTGAGTTTTAGAAAGAATCAATTTATCCTCCAAATATTTAACCAATCTTTTATTAATAATTTTTTCTAATATTTTTGACATAGAAGGCAACAAGGAAACATAGAAGGCAACAAGGAATATATATTTGTCGGCGTGAGCGATGGCTGAGCGATAGGGCTGTCATTATCTCTATTCGGTGGTACAGGGTTCATGACGCAGGATTACAATAAAATCACAGTTCCAATGTAAATCAGTTAGTATTTCACTTTCACAATACAATTAACAAAGGTAATTCGCCCGTTTGGAGTACCACGTTATCAGAGTCCGAGTTCGACATGGTGTAGGCATGAAATAATAGTTTCAACAATGATTCTAACAAGCTATTTATACACTCCCGTTAACAAAATAACAAAATTACAAATGATCAAGCCGATGGAAATGGATTAAGATAGGGAAACGCGGTAAGTTCGATACAGGCTGGCAGAACGACCTCTCGCGTTCGTGTCTAACCAAAGAGTGATCTCTCGTCCGTCGCTTCTCAACTTAAATACCTCCAATGTCAAACAATGACAACTGACAGCTGCCACGCCCTGTATCGACCTCACCCAAGCACACTGCTTGACGTTTCCGAAAAAAGGCAATAGATGGCGTTATTCTATATCAACAATAATCAATAGCGATTCTAATAACGGTCACTGTGTTGCTGCGACACGGCCATCTTGACAACTCACTCGTCCTCGTGTGAGGCATCTGAAACAAGAATTTATGGAAAGTAAAACGTCCCTTGTTCGGCCTTCCTGACCAAGATGTCAGGAATAAAATCGCACAATTCAAACAACACAACTTATTCTGATTCACATTCTCATCAAATCTTATAAAGGAAATCTCAGCACTGAAATCACTACTCTTCAAAAATCATCAATTTTAGAACCAATTCATGAAAACCTTCCGACCAAATCTAGTATGCAATGCTCTGTTCGGTACTCAGCCTCGTCTCACACAACTCATTGCCTCCATCCGGCAAACTAGCGGGACCTCCATCCGGTACCCGACTTCCACACACAACACATCACACTGCCTCTATCTGGCAACCAGCGGGACCTCCATCCGGTACCCGACTTTAACACATCGCATTGCCTCCATCCGGCAACTATGGGACCTCCATCCGGTACCCAATCTCAAACGTAGGTTTAGACCTTTGGCGATCACTTACATCGCCATTCTGGACGTAGGTCACCAACCTTAAGTAAACACTTAGGCTTGCAGCCACGAACAGCATCGAGATGCATGCAATCTGAGCCACTTGCATACTACATTTGCTTACTCTTTAACCAAATCAAACATGGTAAAATTGGGATTAATCGAGAATACAAAAATCACTACCCTGGGCCATGTACCATAGTCATTCGAATCAACTTTTAAAACTCTACTGTAACAAAAATTACCAAGCTTATAGGAACCCTCGAGTAAGACTTCTAATGCCACGGCTCTCCAGCCGATCAGCAATTGCATTGCTCTCACACATCCAGCACATGGATTTACACACGTACGGTCTCTCAAGACCCCGACCTCCGCCAGAGTTAAACGCACATCGCGCACCCACGGACTACTTGAGTTGCCTCAAGAGACACCAATTTCTACTGGGCTACGACAACGTAATAACTACTGGTACGGTCGAACACAATACGGCCAATAGAACCCCTTACTCGACCTTCCATCACAACTTTTGTTCATCATCATCAAAATCAATATCAACATCGACTGGTACGTGACCCGCTGGCATTTTCTTTAGCTTATCGTGTGCATACTTCTATCTCCAGTTAAAGATTTCAAAAGATAATGATCAACATCTAGTAACTCTACAATTTTGAATGGTCCCTTTGTACTTGGAAATCTAACTTCGTATGATTTCTCCCTTCGCTTTGGATTAATTGGATTAATACTAAGTCTTTATCAAATTTAGACGTTTCATAACTAGCACTACTTTCTATGTTCGTTGCTGCTTGCTCTCTGGTCTCGTCAATATTTATCTCCGTTTCAGTATCATCAAAAGTTAAAAGAGTTAATGGCCTAGCTACGCGCCCTATCATACGCTTGAGAAGACTCGCTCTAGTAAAACGATGAACCGTACTAAAAAACCGTACTATAATTTTAAGCTAGTTGCACATCTAATAGAACTTCTTGCCAAGGTTTGTCGGAAGTCTCTACAGAAGTAAGCATCGCCTTCAGCGTGCTCATCATCCGTTCGACTTGACTGTTGACACGACTTGATCCTGTATGTAATACGATGAGACTCACGAAAATCTTTAAAATCTTTGCTGGCAAAACAACGGCTTTGGACACCAATGACACGGTTCGAAGCTTCGAAGCTTCTTTAATCGCTCTAGCAGAATAGATGTGACCATTGTGGTACATGAAGACGAACTTCGTAAAAACATCAATAAAAACTGTGTGACGTATCAGGTACCATCATTTTCGCCTCTAAGGTTGCCAAATATATCGACGCGAACTGTTTGCCATGGTACGCGAACCTTAGGGATTGGTTGGAATTCTACCTGGACACGACCTGAATGAGACTTCGACACCTTACAAGTGATGCAATTATCTACAAACTTACGGACAAAATAGGCATGACCAATGAATTGTCCGAGCTGATGAATGTTCTCAGGAGAAGATAATCTATCAGAGTAACATAGCTCGGCTATCCTGCCAAGAAAACAAAAGTGGCTGAATTTCAATGATACTTTATTCTAAGTTCTCAACCTAGATACAATTACTATGATCTACGGTGTCCTATCACTAAGGCTGCACATACAATGCTGCCTGAACAACATAATTCTTTGGAAAAGATCCGATCAACAAGTTAAACACCTAAACAATGTGATTCTTACAATTCTGATACTCTTTTCCATAATTCATAGGCAATGCATACTCAACTCATAACAACTTTATAATCTGGGCACCAGCACCGACTCTAGCGCAACATGTGCTACAACACACGAAACGCTCTGTGCACCAACACAGACAGAAATCGCACCAACGATTTCTCAGACCCATCGCCACATGTTACTCATGAGGTGCGGTCTCTAGTTTCGACCCATCGTCCCATGTTACTCATGAGATACGGTCTACAGTTCCAACCCATCGTCCCATGTTACTCATGAGATGCGGTACACAGTCCTAGAGTATGAGTATACATGCCATTCTTAATCCGATTTGGTTTCACTACCACTATCATCAACTATGACGTCTAACTCTCTAGGAACTTGGTGATCGGGGATCTTCCTTAGATTTGGTCTTAACTCACCATCATAGCCTAGGAACTAAACGCGAGGCTTCGAGGAAATAAATTTTGAATTGGTAAAGAAATGCCTGCGTTATTCAAAGCTTCTAACACCTAACGCAATCGCTAAATGCCTTGCGTCGCAGATTCAGCTAGAATCAGGATATTGTTAACGTACAGGACAACGTATGAGAAAACGAGGTCGCCAAAAGCATTTGTCACTAATCTTTGGAACATACTAGGGGGATTTCGAAGTTTGGTAGGCAGTGAAAGA
Organism: Shargacucullia verbasci; assembly: GCA_947562105.1. Lineage (NCBI taxonomy): Eukaryota > Metazoa > Arthropoda > Insecta > Lepidoptera > Noctuidae > Shargacucullia > Shargacucullia verbasci. The sequence goes on along the minus strand of OX387281.1, from coordinate 14,741,022 downwards.
TATTTGAACTACCCATCGGGTGTAATGAACACAGTACGCTTTATACTCTCGGGGTCAAGGAATAAAAGCGCTAGCACAATCTAAACACGAATAAAAGCTAACTCCTGACAGTGTAGCTACTTGATCAGCTATGAGAGGCAGAGGAAACCTACCAGGCACTGTGTGTTCAAGTTACGATAGTCTACCACTATGCCATCAGACCCAACATGCTCCACAACGTGAAGGATAGGACTTGCAAATGAGGATTCACTAGGACGAATAATATTAGGATCCAATAGTTTTCCAATTTTACAACGTACGATTAGCTTTTCGTCGGGGGTAAGCCTATGCGAACGGTAAATGGTACAATCTTTAGTTCACGAGTTTTAAAACGTGTATGAGGGAAGCCAACAATAATGTGCAAACGTTTAAGCAACGATATTAACGATCCTTTGTTCTAAACTACTTAAATCATGCATCGATTTACATAGGTAGGTAACTACAGACGGTTACAGAGTTTTGTCTTGAAATTTAAAAAAAAGATGATAGTTGTGATGATGATTTAACCTCGTTTTAAAATTTCTTCGCCAATTGTCACATTGTAAACAATAGTCGGGTAGTACGTGAAATAAAGTAGCTAAACTATGACCATCAATACAAACATCACAGAGTTTGTTCAGTATACAGTCTTCTACATTCACAACCTATACCCTTTATACGAACGTTTACGTTTAGCCTATAAAATTGCGACTAATACTTTGCTTGACAAGAGAGCATTCAGCACCGGAATCAAAACAAACATTATACGACTCACCAGATTGTTGTAAACTGCCCGGTAACACCAGCTACTGCACAAGCATCTACGCGTCGCTCGTTCGTCACTTCAGTCACACCAGCACGACCCGCGCCATCGCTGCAGTCGGGAGAATTCGAGCCGCTCGTGCTGCTGCGACGACAATGCAGTGCTGTCTCCGTTCTCGCCACAACGGCAACAAGTGAGTGCTTGGCTCCAGATGACGTAGTCGATGTGGACTTCTGAGGTGTTCTTCAAGACCCAAATTCTTCCATCTTCAGCAATAGAAATATCAACCGTAGCACACCAAGCACGACGAAAGTAGTGTTCGAATGGCCTCGATCAGTTGCAACATGTTCCGCTGTTGTACCTCGTACATTGTGCGCCAGTGGGAGGCAGATCCTGATCCCACTTCTGATGTCGGCGTGAGCGATGGCTGAGCGATAGGACTGTCATTATCTCTATTCGGTGGTACAGGGTTCATGACGCAGGATTACAATAAAATCACAGTTCCAATGTAAATCAGTTAGTATTTCACTTTCACAATACAATTAACAAAGGTAATTCGCCCGTTTGGAGTACCACGTTATCAGAGTCCGAGTTCGACATGGTGTAGGCATGAAATAATAGTTTCAACAATGATTCTAACAAGCTATTTATACACTCCCGTTAACAAAATAACAAAATTACAAATGATCAAGCCGATGGAAATGGATTAAGATAGGGAAACGCGGTAAGTTCGATACAGGCTGGCAGAACGACCTCTCGCGTTCGTGTCTAACCAAAGAGTGATCTCTCGTCCGTCGCTTCTCAACTTAAATACCTCCAATGTCAAACAATGACAACTGACAGCTGCCACGCCCTGTATCGACCTCACCCAAGCACACTGCTTGACGTTTCCGAAAAAAGGCAATAGATGGCGTTATTCTATATCAACAATAATCAATAGCGATTCTAATAACGGTCACTGTGTTGCTGCGACATATTTATATAAGGATATTTGATGCATAAGGCTTTAAGGTTTTTACCTCTAGGGTTTGAACTGTGACAGTTCCAGGATGGACTTTTGGCGTTTAGGTCGCCCGCCAGGAGGACGGAACCACCTAGGTTCATGAGGGAGCAGATGTCCGGCTCGATATTAGTATGATAATTGCTGGGAGGGATATAAGCCGATATGATAGTGATCGGCTGGTGACCAGTCATGCCTAGTATATTGAAACCTCTATTTGGGATAGGGGTGGGGGGTCCATAGGTATACAATACAAGGAGTTTTTATAATAAACGAGGGTACCTCTGTAGGTATAAAAGCTTCCTACCTTACTCCTCGGGTCCTTAGTAGGGCGGGGGGTGAAGGAGTGAATTTCAACACAGGTTTCACACTTGTATTTTTTATCAGTTCAAATTCAAATTCAAATTCATTTATTCATTTTGTGAAACATAGGTGATTACAGGTGTTTTTCAATAGATTAATGTACAAACCATGTCCCGCCGATAGGCATACAAAATCAGTTTTACAATGTTAATAATATAGAATGTACGAGTATATGCATGTCAAATTATCAAAATTGTGTCGATAAAGTAGTGAAAATGTCATGAAATTATTAAAAAAAAAAAAATATAAATTATAAATATTCATCAGAATTTGTCATCCAAATACTCTTTGACTGAATAATATACCTTGTCATTTAGTAGCTTAAAGAGCTTATTTTTGAATTCATTATTATTCTTACTATTTCTTATATCACAAGGTAATTTGTTGTACAATTTAGGTGCCATTGCATAGACACTTTTATGAGCAAAAGCAGTCTTAGTAGCTATTGTTTTTAAGTTATCTGAGCGACGTTGACTTTCTACATGACTAAACAAGTGCATGTTGTTTTTTACAAACATCAGAACCTCATAGATATACAGCGACGGTACTGTCAGAATATTTAAATCCCGAAAGTGCGGCTTACATGTATCTGTTGTTTTTAATTTACAGATGGCTCGGATGCATCTTTTTTGTGCCAGAAGTACGGACGATATATTTGCAGCATTACCCCAAAATATAAGTCCATACCTTAGTGTGGAGGCTACATAACCGTGGTATGCCGTTAGGAGGGCAGTATTGTTTGCGATTTTACCTAACATGTATAGGGCATAAGAGAATCGGTAAAGTCTTAAACAAACACTATCAATTTGAGATTTCCATGACATATCATTGTCAATGTGCAATCCTAAAAACTTTGTGGTTTTCGTTTCTAGTACTGCGTCTCCTTTGTACCTGACTTGGTATTGTGTCGGTGTTCTTTGTCGAAGTTTGAAGTCCATCACTTTAGTTTTTGTCAAATTAATTTTAAGATTGTTGGCATTAAGCCATTCTATGATTGACACCAGGTTTGTATTTATGTCTAATTCTATTTCTTTAAAATCACCCTTGTCAAAAACAATAGTGCTATCATCTGCAAATAAGCACATCTGATGATTTGTTACATTGGGGAAATCGTTTATATAGCAGATGAAAAGTAATGGACCTAACACAGACCCCTGTGGAACACCATACAAAATTTTTCTAGTACTTGAGGAGTATATTGTTTCAGTTTTTGTCTTAATGTTGACTTGGCTGATCTGAGTAAACTGTTTTCTACCTTCTAAATACGATTGTATGAGCTTAACTAAATTACCTCTAATACCGTAGCTATAGAGCTTTTTCAGTAGTATTTTATGGTCAACGTGGTCAAAAGCGCGCGTCATGTCCATATACATTGCTGCAACCGGTTTTCTGTTGTCCATGTTGTGATGTATCTTTTTAAGGAAATTGTACACTGCCATATTAATAGTTTTGTTCTGTCTAAATCCCATTTGTTCCTGACAAAAAATGTTGTTTTTTTCAAAATAATTATTGAGTCTATTATAAATTACTTTCTCAAAAGTTTTTGAAAATATTGGAATCAAGGCTACAGGTCTATAATTACACATTTTTGTTTTTTCATCCTTTTTGTGTAGTGGCTTGATAATCGATATTTTTAGAGCTTCTGGAAAAACTCCCTTGTGTATACAAGCATTTACTATATCGCATAACACTGGTGCTACAATGGGTCCTACTGATTTGATCACGCTAGTCTTGATGTCATCATACCCGGTACTATTTGTATTTTTGAGGTTATTTATTATAGTTACCATTTCTTTTGGGACTATTGGTTCCATAAACATAGATTTGTAGGATTTTAAAACATTTGTATTATTATAAGTTTGACAATCTACATTGGATTGCACTAGGTCTATAAAATAATCATTAAAATGTTGTGCAATACTTTGAGGGTTTGTGACACATTTGTTATTTACGTCAATAGCATTGATATGGGTTTTTGGTACGTTGCTTTTAAAATTATTTATTACTTTCCAGGTAGCTTTAGACTTATTGTAACTATTTTCTATGTAGTAGCTATTTTGTGCTTTTTGTGTCTGCTTTATAACGCGGCGGTACCTGGCGCTAAATGTCGATAAAGCAGCTTTTGTGTCTTTGTTTGGGTTTAACCTATATTGCCAGAGCAAAGACCGTCTCTTTTTGCTGCAGACTTTAATACCCAGTGTAATCCACTTTGGTCTATAAGTTGTAGATATTTTGCATCTTAATATTGGGAAACATAGATCGTAGAAAAGCTTGAATAAGTCAAAAAACGCATTAAACTTTTCATTAGAGTCATTTTCTTCAAAAATATCTGAAAAACTCAAACTGCCCATGCATTGCCTAAACCGATCCATGTTTTCCTTGCTGTAATCGCGTTTTTGAACATAATAATATTTCAATGCACACGTTTGTTTTACCGGAAACTGCATCAATTGCGCTAAATGATCAGATACCCCTAATTCTAGTATCTCACTATTACAGCCCCGTATATTGTGAAAAATATTGTCTAGGCAGGTGCCACTACTGGGCCTAGTGGGTTGCTGTATTTCGATTTTAAGATTAAACTCTTTTAAGAGACGTTTAAATAGAGAGGAATACTTTGTTTTTTGTAGCATATCAATATTAAAGTCACCGCAAATTATTACTTTATGTTTATTTCTATAGCAGATTTGTCCTAATATATACGTTAAATTGTCAAAGAATATGTCCATTTTGTGTGGTCCTGGCACTCTATTTATACATAATATTATAATTTTATGATCCGTTAGCTCAACCGCACAGCATTCAAAAACATTGCATATATTTGCGACTTTCACGAAATCTATCTCTGTATATCTAATATGGTTGTGTATTAATATACAAGACCCACCGTTTCGTTTTTGTCTAGTAAAGGAGGTAGCTAAAGTGTAGTTTGGAATGTTCACAAGATCAACATCGCTCATCGTCATATTGTGTTCTGTAAAACATAAGACATGTACATACATAACACTGTTCGAAAGAGTGTCTATAAATTCCGTTATTATGTCACTTTTAGCCAACAGTCCATTTATGTTTTGATGTAGTATATGTAGGTTATTGTACACGAAAAAGATTGTTGTCCTTAGAAGTTAGGCTTCTTTGAACCTTTTTCATTACAGGGAAATAGTATGGTATAGTCCCTATTTTTTGGGGTGAGGGCTTTTGTAATGTTTTGTTCTTAGTATTTGTCGACATTTCTGCAGTCTGTGGTTTAAAATAATATGGTATTGTGCCCTTTTTAGGTATATAGTTGCAATTCCGATTTGAGATATTATTTTGTTGGCTTAGAATTTGTATACACTTTTTAATTTCGGAAAACTTCAAAAATTTGCTGTCATAGTCATTACAGTCAATAACATAGTTAATAGTTTTACAAATATCATTAAGTTTAAGATTATTACAATTTATATAGGAACAATTTTTGTATTTTTCACATATTTTCATGATGGTATTGTTAAGCTTGTTTACATTTAGATAATTGTTTTTAGCTATGTTTAGTACAATAATTTGGTTGCAGCTGAAATATTCTATAATTTTTTGAATTTGTACAAACACTGATTTTTGATTATAGTCGTTTTCACCAAGAGATATTACAAGCTTGTCATTGGCTGCTAGATTTAAACTTCGATAGTTTTTTACTATCTCGCTGCTCAACGCATTCGGCTTAGTTTCGCTTATAATCGCGTACTTCTCATGTTGCGTTCGTTGTCTTGAGTACAGGAGAGCTGAGGCAAGGCCTACACATTGCTGAGCTCCAAGGATAATTAATTTTCTGTAGTCTGCAGGTTTTTCTTTCTTTTTGATTTCATACGCAGGTATTGTCTGTAGTTCTTGGGTAGGAATAGTACTGTCTTTCTTTGGCGTAGTCAGTTTCACTTGTAGTCTTTGAATTTGTTTTGTTAGGCATGTTATTTCCTTGCTTGCTTCAGATAATTGCTTCTGCAAATCGTTTATTTTTCTATGTAGATTTGCAAATGTATAGATGTGGTCACTTTTAGTATTAGGTGTCGAGGTTGGTGATGAAGGGATAAAGGATACGTCGCTGTTTTGGGGCAACACAAAACACTTTGTACTCTTTTTAATAGTACTTAGTTTGTTCGGAGTCGTCGTGGATTGACATAGTGACTTTAGAGCGAAGATTTGTGTAGTAAGATTTTTATTTTGTGTTCGTAAATCATTATTTTCTAAAATTATGTTTTCTAATTCACCCTGTGTATTAGCGAGTTCCTGAGTTAATGTTGATATTCTGTCTAGTATTTCGGAATATGTTGCATTGTCGATTAATGTACCGTCTATACTTTTGGACAGTTGTTGGTTTGGAAGTAATTGTGACGTATCTGTCGGACTCAGGTACGAAACGTCCATGTCCATTTCGCTAACATTGAAATTTAGTCTTCGTCGCTCTTGTGTATTGATGTTGTCATATTCCTCCATGATTGAATAAATTTTAAATGAGCTTTTTCAAATTCAAAAAGTGCCTCGTCTCCGCGGGATTCGAACCAGCACACTGTTGATTTTGAAGCAGAGGTCTTCTTCACTTAGCTAAGTTGACGTTGTCGGCAGTCGTCAAATTGCGAACTAGTTCAAAACCTCCTCCACTTTTGTTATCATTCGATAGATGTCATTAGTTATGTTATTGTGGCATTGTAATTAACACATGTTTTAATAGATGGTGCTGTCTTCACTATATTCTACAGAATGATTTGCCACTTATGTCACTTGTATGAATTGTTGCCGTTATTTTTTGTTTTTTGGATTATTTTAATTTTTATGCACTAATCACTTTGTACTTCATCTTGTTCATATATAATTCAGTTTTATACAAAATATTCAGCACAGTTACGATACTTTTAGTCACTTCTACTATTTTTTAAACTCAATTTAACACGGACACGATGTAAACAGTGGCACAGTGGCGCCGCTACTCAGTATCACTATTACAGGAAACGCAAACGATTATCAAGTAGGTTCGTATAATAGGTTAGTAAAACCGATCGACTACTATTATTACAAATTTCGGGCGGACGAGCGACGTGCGCTTCGCGTCGGGAGAAAGTTTTGACTGGGGGCCGCGAGCCGCGCGAGAGTAGTTCGGCGCGGGCGCGCGGGCGCCGCGTCGGTCGGGCGTGTATACACATGTCGCCACATCACTCCCCCCCATAGACCTGGTAAGGGCGATAGTGACTAGGGAATCTTACTACGCGCCCGGAACGTGTTGTATTGGTAGGCTGTTGAGGTCCATTTTTTGTGTTATCCGGAGCGTGCATAATAATCATAATCATAATCATTTGTTTATTCGTAAACATAGGTATTATTATATACAAGATAGCGGTGGGCAGTAGCATCTTTTTTGGATAACGAAACGCAACTGTCTATCGGATATCAATAGCGGTTATTAAAACGCGCTATCCAGCTATTGGTCGCTATTTGTCATATCATGAGCAACACGTAATATGATAGTGAAGTTTTGATGTTTTTTTTTTTTTTTTTTTTTTAGCTTACCTATTTACTTAAAATTCATTCATTCATGATGAATGAACGGCTCCGTGAAGTTTTGATGACCTTTTTTTTTTTTTTTTTTAGCTTTCACTGATGCTGAAAATGCAAATTGTCGGTTGCTCCACCATAAGCGCAAGAATTAATGGTTTTTGGTGGCCCCCTAAGATTTTGATGACCTTTTTTTTTTTTTTTTTAGCTTCCCTATTTATCCAAAATTCACTTACGACTCCGTGAAGTTTTGATGAGCTTTTTTTTTTTTTTTTTTAGCTTCTTTGATGCACTTCCATTTCATTGGATAACGAAACGCAACTGTCTATCGGATTCTTTGGATGTTAGCTACTTTAACGTTTGCATGTTAGCACGTTATTCAAATAACCTGCTAACCGTTATTATGGCTCATTTCAATAACGTGTTTAAGTTGCGCAACGACCACCGCTATTAGCTACTTTAGCGTTAGCATGTTGGCAGGTTAGCAGGTTTTTCAAATAACCTGCTAACCGTTATTATGACGATAGCTCGTTTCAATAACGTTTAAGTTGCGCAACGACCACCGCTAATACAAGATCTTAAAAATTAGGTAGTGCGCTATGTTTTATCAATGGACATACAAATTATTAAGAAAAGAAATATATTATACAATTAAAATGTGATGAATCACATTATTATTATGCAAGCAATTAAAATTTATTCATTAAAAATGTCGGGTATAAGTAAAAAAAAAAAATGTCAAGTAGGTATAGGTAAAAAAAAATGTCAAGTATAAGTAAAAATATGTCAAGAATAAGTAAAAATATGTCAAGAATAAGTAAAAATATGTCAAGAATAAGTAAAAATGTCAATATTTTAAAGTTACAGAGATTCATCATTAAGAAATTCACCTAGAGTGTAATAACATTTTTCAAGTAGTAACCCGTTAAGCGTTTTTTTAAACTTCTGCACTGGCATACATTTTATTTCATCGGGTATTTTATTATATATTTGCGGTGCAATTCCAAAGAAGCTTTTTCTCATAAGAGAAGTTTTACATTTCACAAGGCATAAATCATTAATATACTGAGCACGCATAGGTGTTTTCTTTACAGTTGAAAGTTTCTCAAATAAATGTGGATTCATTTTTACAAATAATGCAGTTTCCAGGATGTATAGAGCCGGTAGAGGTAATATTTTTAATTTTTTAAAATAAGTAATGCAACTATCTGTTGTTTTTAAACCACACATACATCGTAGACATCTTTTCTGCATCCTGAAAACAAGTTCTCTATTTGTTGACTGTCCCCAAAAAATAAGACCGTATCGCAGAACTGAGGCGACAAGTCCATGATATGCCATCAACAGTGTATCAATATTAACTTTTTTGGAAAGTTGAAGTAACAAATATGCTGATTTACTTAATCGCTTGCAAATTTCCTCCAAATGAGGTTTCCAAGTCAACTTTTCATCTATGATTATACCCAAGAACTTCGCAGTACTAACTTCCTCTATTTCATAATTATCATAAGCAACACTAATTAGTGGTTTCTCAAGATGTTGATGAAAGTGCATTATATTCGTTTTACTTAAATTAATTATTAGATTATTATCATTAAGCCAATTTATTATTTTATTTAAAGAATTATTAATGTCATTTGGATAATTATTTGGATTATTACATTCTATAATAGCCGTGCTATCGTCCGCAAAAAGTACGATACAGGAGTACTATGTTCCTTGTTCTGATCGGCTAATATGTAGGCTGGCTTAAGGCGATCAATAGTAACGGTGTTCTCTTTACCATTTATTATTAATTTGAACACTTTGTCGCCTCGCTTGGTTATTTTATGTGGCCCGGTATATGCTGGAGTAAGGGAACCGTGCGATGCATCCTCTCAGAGGAACGCGAAATCGCATGTGCTCAGATCTTTGTAAACAAATATTCTGCTTTTGCCGTGGCGAGATGCTGAGACTGGCTGTAGGTTTTGAGTTAATGATCTGAGGCGTGCTGTGAAGTCTGTCAAGTCGGTAGTGCTGCTAGAAGTTTGCTCAAAAAATTCGCCAGGCAGCCTCAATGGCTCGCCATATGTTAATTCCGCGGAGGACGTCTGCAAATCGTCTTTGAATGCGCTGCGTATGCCGAGCAGTACTAAAGGCAGGGCTTCAGTCCAGTTTTCGCTTGCGTGGCATACTATGGATGCTTTTAGCTGTCGGTGGAAGCGTTCCACGAGACCATTACTTGCCGGATGATAGGCTGTTGTTCGGTTATGACGAAACCCGGCAATCTTAGCCAGATATTGAAACAGACTAGATTCAAATTGGCGTCCACGATCTGTTACAATATCAGTTGGGCTACCGAATCTAGATATCCAGCCCGAGAGCAAGGCTTTTCCAACAGTCTCTGCCGTTATATCCGTTATAGGTATTGCTTCCGGCCATCGAATGAATCGGTCAACGGCCGTTAGGCAATATCGATAACCTTGTGAGATGGGAAGGGGCCCAATTAGGTCAATGTGTACGTGCCTGAACCTGGACCGTGGCAATGTGTAATTACCTAATGGTGAAGATACATGTCGATTGATTTTGGCTCGTTGACATGCTACACATGATCTAGCCCATTCACGGCAGTCTTTCCTAATCCCAGGCCAAACGAATCGTTTCGCAACTAACTTAGCAGATGCGCGTGCGCCGGGATGGCTTAAAGAATGGAGGCTATCGAAAACTTGCTTTCGTAAGGCTTTGCTGACAAATGGTCTGGGAGTTGGTGTACTGACGTCACAGTACAGAGTAATACAACTTCCAGGAACTTTAATCTTTTCAAGTTTAAGGGATGTCGAGGAATTCAAAAATTTGGACAACTCATCGTCAGAAGTTTGAGCCTTGGCGAGGGTTTCATGGGGTATTGGAGCTTGCAGTTCGTTTATCCGAGATAAGGAATCGGCGACAACATTATCCTTTCCGGAAATATGTCTTATATCGGTAGTAAATTGCGATATAAAGTCTAGGTATCTATACTGCCGTGGCGAACAGTTATTCTTCCTCTCGTGGAACGCAAAACTGATCGGCTTGTGGTCGGTATAGATAGTGAAACTCCTCGCTTCAAGCATGTGCCGGAAATGTTTAACGGCTTCATATATAGCAAGCAATTCTCTATCATAAGGTGAATATTTTTGCTGTGCGGTATTCAATTTTCTTGAGAAAAACGCGAGTGGCTGCCAATGTCCATCCTTGAGTTGTTGTAAGACGGCACCCATTGCTAAATCGGATGCATCTGTTACTAGGCTCACACTTGCTTGACAATCAGGGTGGGCCAAAAGGGTTGCATTTGCGAGACTATCTTTGCATTGTTCAAATGCATTTAAAGTGTCTTCGGATAGGTTAATTGGAGTGGATCCCTTGACTGCACCTACCAACAAAGCGTTAAGTGGTGCTTGTATTTGGGCGGCATTGGGCACAAAACGTCTATAAAAATTAATCATGCCCAAAAATCTCCTCAGTTCCCTTACGTTTTTAGGGATAGGAAAGTCATGGATAGTTTGCACCTTCTCTGGCAGTGGCTTTGTTCCTTTTTCTGAAATTGTATAACCTAGGAAAGTGACTTCACGAGCACCGAAAACACATTTTGCGGTATTGATAACCATGCCGTACTCTTTCATCCTGGTGAATATCTGCTTGAGGTGTTCCCTGTGGAGGTCTTCGTTCTTACTGTATATCAAGAAATCATCCAAGTAGGCGTAACAGAAATCAAGACCTCGAGTCATTTCATCTACAAATCTTTGGAAAGTTTGACCCGCGTTGCGTAGACCAAAAGTCATGAACGGAAATTCAAACATTCCAAAAGGTGTTGTGATCGCGGTTTTAGGGATATCATCGGGATTTACCGGAATTTGGTTTTTTTTTTGTAAAGGCACCCGTCATCACAGGGTGTTGTTTGCTTCCACAGACTTTTCGTCCGTGCCCTTTTGTTGCTGGATTTATTTGTTTACAGATTTTTGTAAATATTGTACTCTATAGGAAATAAATTTTACTTAAAACTATGGGAGTCTATCATTATTACTCATACATTTATAAAAAAGAGAAAATACTTAATATATACTATATGTTGTTTACTTATTATTTTTGTTTCTATCTATTATTATGACGTTTATTATACAGTTGTTTTATTATTGTGCTGCGTTATCAGCCACGGATTTCGCTGTTTTGAGTAGGGACTCTACTACCGCTGCGTCACGATGCTTCATCGCCGTCTGAAGGTTGTATTCGACGACCATTTTGAATGACGCATTCATCGCTTTCGTAGCGAAGCGACCTGTGGCGTCATCGACATCGTCTGTGTAGTAGACGCAGCTGACGGTGTGTCTTGAGACCGCTACTACTGCGTGGGGAACGCTGTCGTGTATTTGAATGCGCCTCGACTTGGTGTTTATTATAATGACTTTTTCATATGTTAGTCCCTGTGCTTCATGTATGGTTAGAGTGCGCGACCCTTCGCCGGATCCGTATCCCTGACTGATTAGGGAGTTTTTCTCCTCCTGTGTGTGGGTCAGGAATAGGGTGTTTGGGGCGGTATTCGGTATTTGCGCACCTGTGAAGCTGGTCACCTTGAGGGAGTGGATTTGAGAGAAGGAGGACTTGGAAGAGTATATACCTGAGTATATCTCACTCAAGGCGTATGCTACATCCATTGGGTTGCGATGTGTGCACAACAACTCCTGACTGATGGTGGCTATCAGGTTTGGACGGGTATACCTTAGTTGGAATAGGTTATCTCTGTCCAAGTATGGTAGCTGGTTGATGTCTCCGATGAGGACAATTTCTCTGGCTCCTGACAACCTCGTTGCCATGACTATGGCTCCAAAGTGGTTCATTAGCGCCTCGTCCACCGTGAGACGGTAGCACTGGTCCTGCTTCTTGAACCCATTTGCTAAGATTGAGGCCATGGTGCGCACTTTAGTCTTCGCGCGATCTCCTAGGAGTGGTGAGAGTTTCTCTCTGAGATCTTTGGCAGCTTCGGTTGTCGTCGTTACCACGACGTCCTTTTCCCCATCGAAGTTTCTTACTACCCATGTTGTTTTGCCACACCCGGGAACTCCATTTACCCACTTTATCGAGGGTACCGCCCACTTTCCTTGACTTGCTGACGTTGCTGGAGTCCCTAGAATGGTTTGCGCCATTCCAAGGATCTTGTCGTCTAGCATGATTTTGGTGCATCTGGCGGTTACCACTATTGGGTCGTTTAATGGAGTTACGAATGTAGTTTTCCCCGAGCTTTTTGTCTTCTCTTCGTCGAGGGTTACGAAGCCATCAGTTGCGTTGTAGGCCGCCATGTATACCCCCGCCATTTTTCCTTTGATGACTTGAGATTTGGCGTTGTCATATACAGCAGCTTCTGCTTCCTCGAGTAGAACCCTTAGCAGTCCTTCATTATTTAGACGGAAGGTCTGAAGGATCTTTTTGCATGTCGACATGTTTACCGTCCTGGTTGCTCTGACGATTGCGAGGTACTCTTGGAAGGCGTTTTCCGCATGGTCTGAATTTGGAATTTGATTGTACGCTTTAACTAAATCTATTTTAGAAAATATGGTGCATCCTGCAATGTTGTGGGCAAAATCCTGTATGTGCCTGATGGGATAGCTATCGGGTATAGTGCGTGCATTGAGCCTCCTATAGTCTCCACAGGGTCGCCAGCCGTTCTCCTTTTTTGGGGCCAAGTGTAAGGGGGAAGCCCAAGGACTTTCAGATGGTCGGGCAGTCCCACTTGCCAACATTGCCTCGAATTCCTGTTTTGCGGTTTTTAATTTATCCGGAGCTAAACGACGAGGTGTACATGAGATTGGTGGACCTGGTGTGGTGCGTATGTGGTGAACTGTGTTATGAACAATGACACGTTGTGTACCAGGAGGTTTAGTGATCTCAGGAAACGAGTCTAACAGTTTATGATATTCACTGCCGCCAGTCACGACTTTTACAGAGTCAATATTGTCTGAACTATTAGCTAATCGAGCCTCAATTGAAAACGTAGTCACGTTATCTAGTAATCACTGATGGCGACAATCTACAACTAAATTATAAAAGGAAAGAAAGTCTACTCCGATTATAGGTTTAAGTACGTCGGCAACTACAAAATTCCATTTAAAGTCCCTACGGAGCCCTAAATTTAAATTTAAATGGATGTAACCGTAGTTATGAATCGGTGTTCCGTTGGCCGCGCAGAGTAGGTACTTGGTGCTAGCTCGTCGTTCGCGAAGTAATGACCGGGGGAATACGCAGAGGTCGCTCCCTGTGTCGACCAGGAATTGCGTTTTCGTCCTTCTGTCGGTAACGAACAGGCGACCAGTACCAGGGCAGTCCTCGGTCGCCATTAGTGACCGCCCGTCGAGTTTTCCGCCTTATAATCGCAAGGGCGTTGGCACGTCTTCGCTTTACTTCCAAACTTATAGTGGTACCAGCACAGGGGATATTTTCTGTAGTTCGAGTCAGAACGCCTAGGTGGTGAGCGGTCGCCCTTCGTTCCTCTATTCTTGGATCGTGATCGGCGGTCTCCAACAGCGAGCGCATTTACCTGCTTCCTCAAATCGACTAGTTCTCTTGCTAGCATCTCGAGTGTGGTCGTGTTCACACTGGTGAAAGCTACTTGTGCTGCGGGAGTAGTTATATCTTTGATCCTATCGGCTATGTCGGCCAATACCTCCAGTGACACGGATGACTGCGCTGCTATGACCGTTTGAATATTTTGTGGTAGGCGGTTAGTCCAGATGGATTTGATGAAGTCTTCAGGTACGTTTGTACCTGCCAAACTCTGCAAGTGCCTTAGAAATTGTGAAGGTTTACGGTCGCCGAGCTCTTCGTGTATAAGAAGTTGATTGACCTTCTTTTCGTTTGATGAACTGAGTCGCTTAATAAGTTCGCATTTAAGCTTCTCGTATTTATCAGTAGAAGGCGGCTTCACAATAATATCTTTGACCTCCTTGGCGTATTGTGGTTCCAATTGTCCGATGACGTAGTTGAATTTGGTCGCGTCAACAGTTATGTTCGCAATTGCAAATTGACCTTCTACTTGTGCGAACCATATTTCGGGTTCGTCGGGCCAAAACGGTGGTATGCGAACTGAAACTCGGCAAACTTCCGACACGCCCGGTGCGTCAGTGGAAACGCGATCTCCGGTACGTTCGGGTGATGACTGGCGACTCATTTTCGTTTATTATTTGTCTTACTACTGCAGAATAGCGACAATATTGCTATATTATAAATCTTCTTGTTTGCGGGATCACCAATGTAGGTATAAAAGCTTCCTACCTTACTCCTCGGGTCCTTAGTAGGGCGGGGGGTGAAGGAGTGAATTTCAACACAGGTTTCACACTTGTATTTTTTATCAGTATCACTATTACAGGAAACGCAAACGATTATCAAGTAGGTTCGTATAATAGGTTAGTAAAACCGATCGACTACTATTATTACAAATTTCGGGCGGACGAGCGACGTGCGCTTCGCGTCGGGAGAAAGTTGTGACTGGGGGCCGCGAGCCGCGCGAGAGTAGTTCGGCGCGGGCGCGCGGGCGCCGCGTCGCACAGTGGGCCGAAACGGGCCGGTAATGGACTTATCATTGAAAAAAAAAAGAATTTGAATTGAATATTGGGTTGCATTAATCTATTGATTATAAGAAACTATTTCTATGACGGTTTTACAGATAACTTAGTATTTTCGGAGTTATTAACACTCAAACTTATTTTTGTATGAAGCAAAACAAAAAACAATCAAAATCTCGGAATTCTCAAATTTTCTCAAAGAATTGACTTTACCTATGCATAAAACGTATTTTTGCCCTATTTTAACGCCTATGCTCGGGTCACGATTTTTCCCGATTTGGCCGCAATTTCAACTTTTGTTCTTAATTCCACACCACCCTAGAGGTTAAGAACTAGGCGCGTTTTGTTTTTGTAGTGGTGTCCCCTATAGGCCTAATCCACTAGGGCCCGATAAAATAAATAATAATGATAATCATAAATCTTAAAAAAAAAAAAAAAAAAAAAACGAATTATCATAAATAATCACAAGTAATCACACGTAACTGTTTTAATTTAATCACTGTCAAGACTATCTACGTTAACGAATGCAAAATTTTCCTGTTCGTCATCATCAAATGATTCTGCCTGTTCAATAATTAATAAACTTTGCGCTTCTCCTGACAAAGTTTTATGTTTTCTGCGAAGTTTGTGACGTTTTGTTGAAATTAGTGGATCAGAGCTGGTCAACAAATTGCTCAAAATATCTTCATTTGTAGCTGTTCTGTTGCATTTCCTGGAATGGTGTTGACGGTACCTGCGAAAGTCTTTATTTCTAGCTTCGGCCGCTTCTTCAGATAAGTGTCCAATTGGTATTAGACCAAAACTTTCAATGATAGCTGCACCATGCATAAGAACTTTATGAACACTTGAAGGCATATAATACCAGCTGTACAATTCCAAATACAGTTGCATGGTGGCTTGAGCATATTCGTGAAATCTGACTGTGTCAATCTGGTAGCCCGACGAAATTGCTTCTAAAATTATGGAAAACCGCCTAATTAGCCCCTCATTGACACCAGTTATCTTAGCAGTCACGTTTGGACTTGCAAAAAATCTTCTAGCGGTGTTTCCGTCATTGGTGGAGCCATGACCTTGTTTGACAACGTCAATCAAAAGTCCCATCCTATTTTTAAACGCGTCTTGTATATTTTTCTTTCTGTTTTCCATGATGCACTTGTTGTCTCCCTTTACAGTCCATGTCTGTATGGTTAATCTGTAAGCTATATGCAAAATGCATTCCATCATTCGTATCCAGATGTGCAATGATGATAATCCGTATTTACAGAGATCTGGATCAGCTTGTTTTGACGTAATTAAGGGTAAATTATTCATCTCAGTTCATCAGGAGTGGCTTTGCAAATATCGCATCTCTGAGATGAAGTGTCACATAAAATTGATGTTGCTTTTCCGTCTATCATTGTCATTAATAAAGAGTGTGAAATCTTTATTTCTCCAACTTCTGTTTCCTTTAAATTAGCAATCTCTTCCTCGATAGCACTTTTTCCCGCAATATTGTTATTTTGTTTTCTTTCACAAATTCGAAAAAGATTGGACGACACCAGTATGATGAATTTGGTGAATCATTTTGCCAAATAACTTGTTCGCCGCAAACCAATTTGATTGGTACTAAACTTCCCATGAATATACTTGTATCATCAAGTTGCTTATCCAAAGTTTCGTCGTCTGTTGAGGCTTTTTGCTTGTAATTGGCTTGATTAGAAGCACCGTCGAATCCCCACTTACTAATGAGTGTTAATTTTTTATTATCATCGTCTATGGTGAGTGGCATCATTATTCTTTTTGTCGTTATATCCAGTAAAGCTTGTAACTTTATTTTGGCGGAGGTTTCTGTAACTGTGATATATTCTTTTGGAGGAAAGCATTCCTGTTTCGCGTGTTGCACTTGATAATAGGATGGAAATACATTCCTTTCTTTTTCATTAACGCTTTTTCTTAAAGTATTGTATTGCCACTTGGTCAGCTTAAGTGATAAAAATAACCCCAAAGCTTCATTCGGAGAAAACGAAGCAGGTTCAGTTTTTTTTAACAGATATGTACTCCTTAACTTTTTTCACATCTTGTGGATTTTTAAGTAAATGTTCTAGTATGTCTGCAATTTCTTTATTTCTGTCTGCTTTTAACTGCTCAAAGTATGCATATTTTATTTCGTCCGAAGACAAATGAAAGTTTTCTGCTCGTCTTTTTTTCTGTTTAGGAGCTAATTCACAAAAAGGTTTTCTAGGGCTTTGCTCGGTGGAGACACTTACAGAAACTTTTGCTGGTGACACAAACTGAGTTTATGTACTGGGTACTGGGCGATCTTCATTACTGCTCACTAAACTCTTAATAAAGTCTGGCCAAATGATGTTTGCTTGTAGCCATTCGCCATTTTTAGTTTTGAAAACATCTTCTCTACCGTGAGCGCTTTGCCATCTTCTATTTAAATTAAAACAATACTTTGCACAAAACGATTTTAAGGTCTTTTTATGTTCATCACTTAATTCGACTAAAAGTTTGGACCTTATCTCATTGTACAAGCCATCATTATTTTTAATACTACCACTGTCAATGTTTTTAAGAGTAACGAAGAGATCAAGGTTTGTCACAAAATTTTGAAACATCTTCACAAACGTGGTTATCACAAATAAATATAAATAATCACTAATTTTCACAAATAATCACAAGTAATCACAAATAATGAATAGTATGTAGGGGTAGTGCGTCTATTACGGTGCCGTGGATAATAGAACACTGAAGTGGGTTTGTATGCAACTGAATATCTTGTGCAATGTTGATGAACTAATCACGTTACGCCACGTCATAACTTGTTGTTGTGCTCGCGCATTCTTATCACTTAATTCCCGGAAATATTTGTCAAAACAAATGACGTCATAGGGTGATGTGGAAAAAGTCGAACATTAATTTAAAATTTTCAAAAGACTTTTATAGGTATTGAAATGCATAAGTTAGTTTAGTATAAATTATTGTCAGTTTTATTTCATTAGGTACACTCTGTTAATCTTATTTGCGAATTATGAAACAAAAAAAAATATTTTTTTTCATTCAAAATTGAAATGGCTGTATCTCCGAAACTACTGGTTAAATTAAAAAAAGTTACTAATTAAAAAAGTTTATAAATTATGCCTAGATATCATCTCTTAAGTCCAAACCTTGTAATCCCAGCCCACTGTGCGTCGGTCGGGCGTGTATACACATGTCGCCACACCTCCTTTAGCGGCGCGGGTCCTGTCATTGCGAACTAGGCGATAGTTTGCAATTCGAGGATCGCGGTGGGAGGGCTTAAGGAAGGTTTCCTGTACGAGGAGGATGTCGATTTGATGATCGCGGAGGAACGACGCAATCTCATCGCGTTGACCTGCAATGCCGTTGGCATTGAAGAAGCCTATTTTGAGGGATCGGGGTTTTAGTCTCCGGCTTACTGGATCCATTTAATAATGAATACGGTAGTTTTGGCAGAACTCGGCTAAGTCGGCGTATTCCGACATTAGGTTGAAGACGGCGGAGGAGTTACCCTCGGCAATCTTGAGCTTGCCAAGTAATTCACGGCCGCGAGCCATGATCATAGGGTTAAAGAGGCGGCCCAACGGTCTGAACACATCCTCGGGCCCGGACGGCTTCTGTCTCGTCCGTCGCTTCTCAACTTAAATACCTCCAATGTCAAACAATGACAACTGACAGCTGCCACGCCCTGTATCGACCTCACCCAAGCACACTGCTTGACGTTTCCGAAAAAACGGTAATAGATGGCGTTATTCTAAATCAACAATAATCAATAGCGATTCTAATAACGGTCACTGTGTTGCTGTCTGCGACAAATATAACATGTTTTAAGGATTTTAGGACAATGACATGAGTTGATTAAAGGATTTATACACTGATGTGCGTGTAGATGAGTGTCAGTAATGTTATTTTGACTTTTGCGCATAGAAAAGTGTATATATTTTGTTTTATCAACATTTAGTGTTAGTAGATTGCTGTTGAGCCAGTTAGTGACGGTATTAAAACCTTTTTGTGCGCTCTCGTAGAGTTCGTTGGTAGTTTTTGCAGTAAATATTAGCGCTGTGTCGTCGGCGTATGATATTATTTTTCCGTTTTCTATATCTAGGTTACATAGGTCATTTATGTAGATAAGAAAAAGGGTAGGCGCCATGATGCTGCCTTGAGGCACACCAAAACCGTGGTTTTTCAGGTCGTCACTCATGGTCGTATCGATTCGAACGCATTGGTGACGATCAGTTAAGTAGTCTGCTATTAGTTTTAGCTGTGTACTACGAATACCTACAGCTTCTAGTTTGTGTAGAAGCAGGGGAATTGATACCGTGTCAAAAGCTTTCGCTAGGTCAATGAAGATTGCTTTGGTTCCCCTTGCCGAGTTCTTCTGCGACGTAGTCAGTCAGGCTATGTACCGCATCTGCTGTGGATAATTTCGATCTAAAGCCGAATTGCATTGGCGAAAATAAGCCGTGTTTTTCCAAGTAATTGACTAGTCTGCCGTTAATATTTTTTTCTAGTACTTTGGATATCGAAGGAAGTATCGATATCGGTTTATAATTATTTATTAGATTTTTGTTTCCTGATTTGAAAATGGGGATTACTACAGCCTTTTTCAGAAATTCAGGAAAAACTCCATTTGAGAGGCATAGTCGAAATATATACTTTAAAGGGGGCACCATAATGTGCTTGAAGTGTTTTAATATTTTGTTGCTTATGTTATCCCAGCCGACTGCACTGTCATCCTTCAGTCCTGAAATAATGTGCGCTATTTCCTGTTCGTCAGGGTCAAGCATAACAAAAGATTTTTCACTTCTTGTGCTCGCATTTTGAATGTTTGATGATTGTATGCCTGTTGACTTTAGGATCTGTTCAGCGAGGGTTTTTCCTACATTTACAAAATAGTTATTTACATTGTTAGCTGACAGAAGCGGTGAAGAATCATTAAGCAATAAACTTGAGATTGATTCACGCTGTTTTGATAAATAAGTGACGTTTTTTATGTGTTTCCATAGTGATTTGCTATTGTTACTTGCTTTCTGCAATTCATTTTTATCATAGTTAGTTTTTAGTCGTTTTAAGAGATCATTGCAAAAATTTCGATACCTCTTATAGGATACTTGGAGTATTAAATTATCTGGAAACCGCTTCGTTCTCTGATGAAGTTTGTCCCTGTGTCTAATACAACGGATGAGTCCAGGTGTAATCCAAGGTTTGATATTATGCATTTTTTTATTATTTGTCATAATAGTCGTATTGTGTAATATAGCTTGATGGACATTTCTTATTAAGTATGATAAAGACAAGTTTGCGTCAGCAGTATTATAGATTGGACTAAAATCAATACTGTGTAAATCATTTTCAAGTTACTGTGTAAATCAGTTATTAGAGCCTATGTTTGTATTTAAATCACCGGTTAGTATAATGTTTTTGAAAGGGATTAATGCTTCACAAGTCTGGTTTAAGGAATAAAGAAAGGGATCCAGATTTTTAAATGAAGGGGATCTATACATAGCTAATATTGCTGTAGTATTTTCTATTTTTATCACTAAACAGTTACAGTCTTGTATGTCTGGTTCTTCGACAGTGACCTGTAATGATTCCTTGACATAGACTACGACGCCGTAACAGCATCCGCTGTAAGTGCTTACCCCGTCCCGTGCTCGTCCTTGGTGACTTCAACGCTCACTCCAGAGCTTGGGGCAACGCCAGGGACGGGCCCCGGGGAGACGTTCTTCAGGACTGGGCGACGTTGCTCGACCTCCGACTACTCAATCGGGGGTCCGTTGCCACTTGTGTCCGGTGGCAGGGGGAGTCGGTCGTGGACCTATCATGGGCGACTCCTTCTGTCTCCCGCCTTGTGTCGGGTTGGAGGGTGGTGGAAGAGATGGTCACGCTTTCGGACCATCGCCACATCGTATTCGATGTGGCCCTCCGCCCTCCAGGCAACCCGAGTCGTCCGGGCGCTTGCCCACCGCCGCGACGTTGGGCCCTCAAACAGCTCGATCGAGATATGCTTGTCGCAGCTGCCAACGTCGCGGCTTGGTCAGAGGGGGAAGGTGTTTCCGATGGGATCTTGCCCGATCCAGAGGAGGAAGCCACCTGGTTCCGGGAGGTGATGACGTCTGTCTGCGACGCATCGATGCCCCGGGCCAGGCGCGTTCGGCGCACGACTGTGCATTGGTGGTCGGACGAGATCGCGCAGCTCCGCGCGGTCTGTCTCGCGTCCCGCCGCCGGTACACCCGATGCCGTCGCCGACGCTCTGCTACAGCCGAAGAGACAGCCTAGGCGTATCGCCTCTACCGGGCGGCCACGATGGCGCTCCAACACGCCATCAGCGACGCCAAGGCTCGGTCCTAGAGAGAGCTCCTGGAGGGACTGGACAGGGACCCGTGGGGGAGGCCGTATAGGATGGTCGTAGGGAAGCTGCGCCCCTATGTCCCCCCGGTGACCGAAACGATGGCCCCGGATCTGCTGGAGAGGGTGATCACCACGCTCTTCCCGGCGGTCCGGGACCGTCCCTCTCCACCTCCGGCTCCTTCGGAGTGGTCCGAGGAGCTGGAGGTTTCGGAAGGGGAGCTAGACCGAGCCGTTGGCCGCCTGAAGGCTCGCAGCACTGCACCCGGACCTGACGGTATTCCGGGTCGGGCGCCTGTATGGGCTTGCGATGGCTGTCATGGGGGACCGCTTGAGGCGGCTGTTCACGAGCTGCCTCCGCAACAGCGTGTTCCCCTCCGGCTGGAAGGAGGCCGGATTGGTTCTGATCCAGAAGGAAGGCAGGGCCGCAGATTCTGCCTCTGCATATCGTCCCATCTGCCTGTTCGACGAGGCTTCGAAGCTATTCGAAAGAATAGTTGCCCGAAGATTAGTCGAGCACCTGTCGCGAGTGGGTCCCGACCTCGCCGATAGCCAGTTTGGCTTCCGGCAGTGGCGATCTACCGTGGACGCGATTCTCCGCGTCCGCTCGCTGTCGGAACAGGTAGGGCTGGGGGGAGTGGCGTTGGCTGTCAGTCTTGACATTGTCATCGCTTTCAACTCTCTCCCGTGGGGCGCGATTCGGGGGGCCCTGGAACACCATCAGGTCCCCCCCTACCTGCGAGGTATCATCGGGGCGTATCTGCGCGACAGGCACATTCGCTACGTGGGCAGGGACGGTAGCGTCCAGCGGAGGCGGATCACATGCGGGGTTCCACAGGGGTCGGTTCTGGGGGGGGCCCAGACCTGTTGTCTGACCATACAGGTCAACTAGTAAGCTTTGAACACAACAAAAAGCTCCCACTGGATACAACTCTAGAACTAAGACTATTAAATAAGAATAAATTACAAAAATTTAATGAAAATGTTAAAACGAAAGTTACTTTATCTCGCTCTTGTCCAAGAGACCCCAACAGCTACTACAGTGCACTATTTTCTGCTGTATGTTATGAATTTAATAATGCGTGTCCAATTAAGAAGGTTAAATTAACCAAACAATCGAAATTTAATGAATGGGCCACTATGGGCATTCGGAAAAGTAGAGATGTTTTATATACTTTATACTACGAAAAGTCATTGACTTCCGACCAATCCTTTCATAATTATGTAAGAAACTACTCGAAGATTTTTAAAAGAGTTTGTGCTCAAGCCAAATCTAAACTAATTAGTAATAAAATAGGCAACTCGAAAAATAAAATAAAAGCCGTGTGGCAGGTAATCAACCATGAAATTGGCAATACAAAACAAAGGGAAAATGAACTATCTCTTAAAATAAATAATCTTACCATATCTGACCAGAGTGAAGTCGCTAAGGCATTAGAAAATTTCTTCACGAATATGCCGGTAGAGGTTACGAAAACCCTTGCTTCATGTCCTTTGTCAGCTGAATCGCTACTCAAACAGAACTTTCCTAAAGTCATACCTAACTTTGATTTTAAACATATCTCTATAAATTCAATTAAAAAAGCTTTTAACGGTCTTAATTTAAAAAATACCGAAGACCTATGGGGTATCTCTGTCAGAGTTCTTGGCGTTATCATCGACACCGTTGCCCCTGCACTTACAAGCATATTTAACCAATGTGTAGATAATGGTACTTTCCCCGATTTAATGAAACACAGTAAAGTAATACCAATTTTCAAATCGGGCTGCAAAAATGATCCCTCTAATTATAGGCCTATTTCTGTGCTACCAGCATTTAGTAAATTATTTGAAAAGATCATTCTTGATCAGATGTTGTCGCATTTTAACTTACATGGGATTTTACATGGTCGTCAGTTCGGATTCACGAAAGGCAGGTCAACTACTGATGCAGGAGCTAAACTAGTCACTCATATTTTGGAATCATGGGAGGGTTCACAGGATGCTATTGGCATCTTCTGTGATCTCTCCAAGGCGTTCGACTGCGTTGACCACAATACACTAATTCGTAAACTTCAACATTACGGAATTCGTGGCCGAGCTGCTGATCTAATCTTTTCCTATTTATCTGATAGGCAGCAGAAAGTAGGTGTAAATGGTGTTACTTCATCGGGGTCTCTTGTTAAGATGGGCGTGCCCCAAGGATCAATTCTTGGGCCTTTCTTGTTTCTTGCTTATATAAATGACCTTCCATACATGATGAATAATTTATCAGATATTATTTTATTCGCCGACGACACTTCTCTCATTTTTAAGATAAGTAGAAAAGACAGGGAAGTTTCACATATTAATGATAGCTTAACTGTTCTGTCTAAATGGTTCGCGGTAAATAACCTATTACTAAATGCTACTAAAACGAAATGTTTAAGGTTTTCCCTGCCAAATGTACCCAGCGTAGGCTTGCATTTGATGCTTGACGGCAAAGGACTCGATATTATAAACGAAACGGTGTTCTTAGGAATAACAATTGATTCGAAGTTGCAGTGGGGTCCTCATATCAGAGCTCTGTCGAAGAGACTTAGCTCTGCAGCATTTGCAGTTAGGAAAATCAGGCAGTTAACGGATGTAGCCACGGCCAGATTAGTTTACTTTGCATA
Source organism: Shargacucullia verbasci (assembly GCA_947562105.1). Lineage (NCBI taxonomy): Eukaryota > Metazoa > Arthropoda > Insecta > Lepidoptera > Noctuidae > Shargacucullia > Shargacucullia verbasci. Next base: position 14,716,802 of record OX387281.1, on the reverse strand, counting down.
TTTTCATAGCATCATGTCCTACGGCATTCTGTTGTGGGGATCTGCAGCTGACGTAGATTCAATATTTATTTTACAGAAGAGAGCAATTCGTGCAATCTACAACATGGGCCCCCGCGAGTCTTTACGAGACTTCTTTAGTGATATAGATATTCTGACACTGCCGTCACTATACATTCTAGAAAATATCATGTATGTCCGGAAAAACCTGCAACTGTTTAACGTCAACAGTGACTTCCACAACTTTAATACTAGGAATAAACACAAAATAGTGGTACCTAAATTTAGATTGTCTAAAACTAATAAGTCATTTCTAGGTAATGGCGTGCGCTTCTATAATAAGTTACCTAAAACTGTCACCGATCTCACTGGTAACAAGTTTAAATCTTATGTTAAATCCATTCTAATAAAGAAAGCCTATTATAAGGTCAATGACTACGTTGATGATAGAAACGTATGGCGTTAATTATCTTCTGCACATGTGGCTTCCCTGGTGACTAGTTGTTTCTAATCCCCACAATCTAGTTGTGGTGTTTTCTGCATGACTAGACATTTATATCTTATGTGTACTTTATTTTATTTTATTGTATTACATTATTTTTTTCTTCTTCTTTTTTTTTACATAACATTGTTATACATTTTTGTTTAACAAACAAAGACTTGAACATTTTATTTTGAAAATGTTAATCTATTTTATTTTATTATCTTATATAGTAGTCCTTGTATGTCATGTAATGTAATATTGCATTGTAAGAGTATTTTCTATTTTATTTTGTTATTATAAATTGCTTCAACTCATTGTAAACCAATATTTTTAAAAGAGTATCCATGGAGTTTCTTGCCGGTCTCTTCTCCATAGGACCCACCCACTTTGGAACCGTGCGCCTAGATTCATAACGTTTTAAAAGTGCCTGCAAAGGCCCATTTGAAATAAAAAACTTTGACTTTGACTTTGACTTTGACTTTGACTTTGTTGTGGAATCTCGCCTATGACGCGGTCCGGCGTCGGCATTGTCTGTTATGCCGACGACACATTGGTGTTGGCCGGCGGTGACACCTGGGAAGGAACCATCCGGCTTGCCGAGCAAGCGGTGGCAACAGTCGTGGCTGAGATCCGCGCGCTGGGTCTGGATATAGCGCCTCACAAAACCGAGGCGCTATGGTTCCACAAACTGCCTCGCGGCAGGGAACCTCCTAGCTCGCGAATACGCGTTGGTGACGCGCGGGTCGAGGTGGGCCGGTACATTAAGTACCTAGGGCTCACCTTGGACAATCGCCCACCGATTGAAGAGCACTTCGAACGCCTGGTCCCCCGAGTCGAGAGGGTGCGATGCACAGACTGCTGCCCAATCTCGGGGGGCCTCGGGAGGAAGTTCGCCGCCTCTACGGGGGGGTCGTGCGATCCGTGGTGCTGTACGGGGCGCCTGTATGGTCGGCTCGGCTATCAGGCGTCCGGCGCTGCAGGACGAAAATCAACGGCCTGCAGCGCAAAGTTGCAATACGGATCGCACGAGGATACAGAACAGTATCCTTCGAGGCGGCAACTCTACTGGCGCGGTATGTGCCGTTCGACATCCAGGCGGATACGGACGCGAGGGTGTATCACCGGATCCGTGCTATCCGCCAGGACGACGAGACCGCGCCAGCTTCGGCGTTCGAAAGGCTAAGGCAGCGCGCACGTAGGCACGCGCTCGACTTGTGGCGCGAACGGCTTTTACGGCCACAGTTCGCGCACAAGCGCTTTGTCGAAGCGATACTGCAATTCGGAGCTTGGGTCAAGAGGAGCGAGCGCGTCACGTACCGACTGACGCAGGTGTTCACCGGGCACGGTTGCTTCGGTGAATACCTAAATAGGATCGGCCGCGAGGCTACGGCAGATTGCCACCATTGTGGAGGAGGCGGCCAGGATACTGCACAGCACACGCTCGAGGCGTGCCCTGCGTGGGCCGCGGACCGGCAGATTCTGGTCGACCAGATCGGGCAAGATCTCTCTCTGCCAGCCATAGTATCGGCTATGCTGGCAGAATCGGAAAACTGGAGGGCAGTGGTCTCCTTCTGTGAAGCAGTCATGCTTCAGAAGGAGGCCGATGAGCGGGAACGGGAGAGGGCCGATCCCGCTCGACGGAGGAGGAGGCGCCGGGGAGCAACCGCCCCGGCGCGCAACACGCCGCAACCCCCCGCCTAACACACCTTAGCGGGGGGCCTTAGGGGTCGCGAGCGCGCAGAGTGGGGACTCTGCGCGCTCTCACTCAGCGACCCCCGAGAAGACGGCGACACGCTGTGGTCCGTGTCGCCGTGTCGCGCGTGTGTGCACAGCACCAGCGAGGGTAACGGGGGGACCTCTTTACAGTCTCCCCCGAGACGTGCACGAGGGGGTGGCCTCTTTACAGTCACCCCCTCCGGAAAGTGCCGTTTGGCATGGCACCATGGTGGGCCTCGGTGCGGTCTTCTAAGAGTTCCTGAGGCCCACCATATGGTGTCGAGGCGGACCACCGTGGGGATTTTAGCCGGTAGGAGTCCGGCACACCCCTCCGCACCCACCCCAGGCGGAGGATAGCCCATGATGGGTTCTCACCACGCAAATCAAAAAAAAAAAAAAAAAAACGCCGTCGTTTTGATTGTAACTTATTTTACTAAAGAAGGATTGATATCCGGAAATAAGAGGGAGATTTCCTTTCCTGCTTGATAACCAGTCTTCGGTTAACACTATTACATCACAAGCCAGGTTAAATCTATGCTGGAAAATATTGAAGCTATCTATATAATGAGTTTTGAAAGTCGGAGAGATATTGTCTGCAGTCTTCAACATCGCACGCCTAGGAAACATTTGAAAAACTATTGTTTATTTCCGTAATTAAATTGATATCCATACTAACTAGTTAACAAAAAGTACTAAAGTAATAAGCTATTATGTGACGCTCTTAGGCGCCTTCATAATCAATCGAATTTATGTACCTATATTCGGCAGCTTTCCTAGCCGGGCAATCGATATCTCCAGTTTTATGATTACCTGGTTTTTTGAAGCGCAGGCACGTAGCACATTTTGGAGTGTCAGTTTTCTTAGTGCACTCCTTGATTGAATGACCCTCTTCACCACAGTGTCCGCAAACCGGGGCCGTAGATTTGCATGATTTTGCTGCGTGTCCGTACTGCTGACAATTGTAACATCTAGTTACTAGCGTGAAGTCTCTTACAGGACAGGATGTCCAGTTTATAAAAACTCGATCTTGGGTGATGAGGGCTTTACGTATGTCAGCTGATACTTCTAAGATCAAGTTATGATTTTCTGAATCTTTCCTGCCAGATTTGTGGCTCAGTTTTATTGAGGACAAAAATGTATCTCTAGACATAGTTGGGAATTTGTCGACCACGTTCTGTTCAAAGATACAGTTGAAGACCTCACTTTCTGCCATTAATGTAGGGACTCCTATAATTATTATGCAGGGCTTCCTTTTCTGCGGTTCATCAACGGTGAGCCCTGAGTTTGCACGCTGGACGGTTTGCTTTAATTTTTCGAGGTCATCCTTGGTCTCAGTGCTGATAATCACGCCTCCATTTCGAACCTTACGAACTCCCCGGACTTTCAACTTTATTTCCTCAGGGCACACGATTTTTAGACCAGGTTTTTAGTCTCATCGCTTGTGGATCCTGTGTAGCGTTTCTGTACTTCGCTCACCCACATGAGAAAAGGGTAATCTCATTTGTTTTCCTTCACAGCAAGTGGTACATTGAGACTTGGTTATGTCAAAAGTGCTATCATAAGACAAACCATTCACAATACCATTTCTCATTTTATGCATATCTTGACTGTTTATGTGTGCTAGTCTTCTGTGCCATAACTTTCTACTAACTGCTGGAGCAGCCAATAAACATTCAAATATGACATTATTTCCATTCTTAATTAGCTCACTAACAGATAATAAGTTGGTTGTTAAACTAGGCACACATAGCACATTTTTAAAAGTTATGTGACATTCTAAATCTGAAACTATGTCTACGTCTCCGGAACAAACAACTGGCACCTTTGATTTGTAGCGACTACAACTCGCAACATGGCAAAAAGTAAAGCGCCATCTATGAGAGTGAAGCTACAACAACAAACCCTGAATCGCACTATGAAAGTTTACAACGATTCTAACACATATACGAATATCCGACATCAACTGTCGGGCTTCGGCCCGCCAGGCTAACCACCTTGCCTGGTCGGAGGATCCTCCCTTTTCAATGGAGGAACACGATACCTCGTTCCTCCATAGTGGTGACCCCTGACAATGAACATCTTCGCAACCTTCGACGGCATCATCGCCTTCACTGCCCTCTCCGCCCCTCCAGTACCCTTCGAGCAGCATCAAGCAAGTCTCATCCTGCCAGCCAGCATCCTCGGCCCCAACGGGTAACCACACGCTTGCAGCGACCGCGCAAGCCTGGTTCTTCCCATCGGCCTCTCATCAGCAACCTTGGCACAGCACACTGCACTTCGGCCGGTCAACTAGCAGAGCCCTTCTCTCCTGGTCGACGCAGCAGCCAGCCACTACTCTTCACTGCACTACCTCGACTCACTGAGGACTTCGCAGCATCACTGCACTACCTCGACTCAATGAGGACTTCGCAGCATCACCGCACCTAGTTCCGACCCACTGCGAACTATGCGGCACTCGGTTCCGACTCACTGGAATCATCACTGGCCCTGGCAAGCAACCTCAAGACTCAACAGCATCGACCTCCGGTCTGGGGGGGAGTGATGTAGCGACTACAACTCGCAACATGGCAAAAAGTAAAGCGCCATCTATGAGAGTGAAGCTACAACAACAAACCCTGAATCGCACTATGAAAGTTTACAACGATTCTAACACATATACGAATATCCGACATCAACTGTCGGGCTTCGGCCCGCCAGGCTAACCACCTTGCCTGGTCGGAGGATCCTCCCTTTTCAATGGAGGAACACGATACCTCGTTCCTCCATAGATTCATTGGCGACAACAATTTCTGGTAAACATGGCGTTAAATTCATGTTCTTTACCCAAGCTTTATTCGCAGTCATGTGCGCACTTGCCCCGGAGTCCACGTACCATTCGTTCTTGTTAAACTTTCCATTAAGAAAAACAACATTAAATACGCATTTACTTGCATTTTTTTTTTAACATTGGGCACTGATTTCGGTAATGTCCTTCCTCTTTGCACTTGTAACATGTGATTGTTTTTGTTGTTGGAGTATTTGTCACTGTATTTTTGTTTACTATTGACGGACCGCCGCAAAGTGTGACGAAAATAGTGTTTTTCTGGACATTGTCCGATATCTCCGAAAGTAGTAGAGATATTAATACGGATATTAATACAAATTTTTAAGTGTGAAATACGTACGCGTTAGGATATCACTTTGAAGTCTTAAAAAAACATGTTAGAATATAGATAGAAAATAAATAATAATAACACAATATACCCCAAGGCCTGAATTATTAATAGATATAATTAAAGATTATTAAAGCTAAAAGTATGTATTTTGGTCAATGTCAAAATTTTTCTTCTGGCCGTCACACTGTGCGCCGCCATATTTCTTTGGCTTATTGCTGCTAGAGGAATATTTATTTCTCGCTGCAAACGCTGTGCCACCGCCTTCTAAATCACTGGTAACCTCCATGTCAAGTAATTTTGACTTTATGACATCTGCAGTTATCGAAATACCCGAATGTTCTATTGCCATTATCATGGGGGAATAACGATCGTACAAACCTGCTAATAATAATGACCCGACCCATTCATCTGTTATAGTAAATCTCGTGCCATTTAACCGTTGAGCTGTTTCGATCATTTGGGCGACATAGGTAGCCATCGAGTCACAGTTTTCAAGTCTTATTGATATCAAATGTCGAAGCAACGTTATTTTTCTTGAAAAACCAGAGTCATCAAACATGGTCTTTAATTTATTCCATAATTCTGCCGAGCTCCTGGAGTTCTTGATATGGACGTATAAAGCTGGATCAATTGTTAATATTAACTTTGCCTTTGTTTTTGCGTCATCTACTGGCTTTATTTCGAAATGGCCGTTGGTTTGATGTACTTGTCCATGCCTTCTAGCACCAACAAGTTTTCAGCCGCAAAACACCATTCATCGTAATTTTCCCTGACTTTTAACTTCGGCACACTAGCAATATACATGTAATGTAATGTAATGAAGTCATGTTTCCGCGAAACAACGTACACAATTTATCTATTTTACACAATAAAATAACTGATAAATCGAGAAAAGCCCATAACCTATTAAAACACGCTTTAATGTTCGCAACAGACTAAAAATTTATTGAATGACACTTTCACATCACATAGGATAGATGGCGTTACCAGTCACTATTTATTAACATTTTTGGTACACTTAATAACACTTTAGAAACAAAGTCGAAATATATGCGTTAAATGAGGTACCAAAATATGCTTGAAAAGTTTTAGGATCTTATTACTTATTCTATCCCATGCTACAGCACAATCATCCTTTAGTCCTGAGATAATTTGAGCTATTTCGTACTCATCAGTGTCAAGCATAGCAAACGATTTCAGACTACAGCTATTGTTTAGTTTTTGGGAAGGAATAAGTGGTTGGGTACAGGATTGTTTCGGAATCTGTTGGGCAAGGTTTTTTCCTACATTCACAAAAAAGTTGTTAACGTTGTTTGCCGACGCAAGCAGTGAGGTATTTAGTAAGCAGTATACTCGAATTTGATTCACGCTGTTTTGTGATATATGTGACGTTTTTAATATGCTTCCAAAGTAGATTACTATTGTTACCAGCTCTATTTAATTCATTTTTATCGTAGTTAATTTTTACTTTCTTCAGGAGATTGTTGCAGAAAAAGGAACAAATCCAGAACTCTTTCCGATATTTGTGGCGAAGGAGTTGCACAAACTCCCTCCAGTCTCCTTCGATCATGTGGATATTACCAGATTGTTAAAGGACATCGTAAAGTTACAAAATAAGGTCAGTGTATTAGAAGAAAAAACTGTCACAATAGAACAATTCGATCTATTTAAACTAGAAGTAGAAAATATGAAACATGCATCGTTAATTGACAATCACACGATAGGCATGAATATAAATCAAAGAAGGGGAGCATGTTTGCAAAATAGTATTACTTTAGATAGTGGCCCCATAGGCTTACAATATGTGCCGATTAAGTATTCGCAAGTAACAGCTGATTCAAAGGTCAACGGACGGCTGGCGAACGCGTCATCAACACCGGATCAGAGTGTGAATAACTGTATCTCGGTTTTGCAAGAACAAATTAATGTGACGGAGAATAGTAGGCGCGAAGACGAGCGAGAGGGTACGGCCGACACGGAAAGTGCGAGTGAGATCGAGTGCGTGACGGGCAAAATTGCGACGTTGAGCGGCAAGGAACCAGTTTCGCTATCAGCAACTTGTGCGGTGACGTCGAGGTCCCCTACTAGCGGACGGGGTACTATTGTAGTCGAAACGAAATCACATAAATTGATATCAAGTGAGTTATTCGCTTCGCCAGCGACGATACGGTGTGCGGGTTTGCGTGATGTAAACGTGAGTAGTGAACAAATGGTAGGTGGTGTGGTCACTAAAGACTCTGAATGGAAGGTAGTGCAGAAAAAGCGTTATAAACAAAATAGATTGTATAGTAGGAAGGAAACGGCTATAACTGCGCCGGACGGTAGATTTCGGGCAGCGGATATCAAAGTGCCGTTGCTTATTTCCAACGTTAGTAAAGAAGCAAGTGAAGATGACATTATTCGTTATATTAAAGACAAGACAAGTGAAACTGTAACATTAAAAAAGATTAATATGAAGTCATTTAGAAAGTATAATGCGTACAAACTATATGTTTCCAAACACAAGGCAGACTTGTTTTTAAACAATGAACTATGGCCTGATGGAATTGTGTTTAGGCGGTTTGTACATTTTATGTATCGAACAAAATCTCAGGAGTCTAAAGTTATAGTCAATTAATATCGTAATTTTATGGATAGAAAAAATTGTAATAAATATCTTAAGTTAACTAGTTTTAATTGTAAGTCGGTTAAACGATCCATAGATAATATTAAGGATTTATGTGTGTGGTCTGATCTGATTGCCTTGTAAGAGACGTGGCTGCTTCCCCATGAAATTCCAATGTTAGGAACAATAAGCTCTGACTTTGACTGTACGGGCAAGTCGGCTGTTGACACTGCTGAGGGCTTGTTGAGAGGAAGACCCCATGGGGGACCATTCTCTGGAGGAAGGGCATTTTTGAGAAGGTCTCTGTTGTTGACTGTAGCAGTCCTCGGTTAGTGACCATCACAGCCACGACAAAAGGTCGTAACTATTATCGTATTTTCTGTATACATGCCTAAAAACTGTCCAGATAACTTACCAACTTTTACAGATGTTTTAAGTGAGATTAGTGCTACCATAGCAAGCTGTGATGTAGAGAATGTTTTTATATTGGGTGATTTCAACGCTCACCCCCATGAATTGTTCTATAAAGAATTAATGAACTTTTGTTCTCACCAATCCTGGATTTGTGCTGATGTAAAGAAAAGGGGGGTTGACACTGATACCTACACTTTTATAAGTGATGTGCACGGAAGAAGGAGACGGTTAGATCACTGTGTGGTAACTGTTTCAGCTTGGCATACAATCGCAAATGTTGTTGTATCGGAGGATGTTTACGTCTCGGATCATCTTCCGATGCATCTGGAGTGCGACTTCGAAATTGTTAGGCCCAAATTGATGTCTGGGGGTGCTGGCCGCAATTCTGTCTTTTGGGGTGAAAGAAATAAGCCAGAAACGCAAACATATCATAATTTATGTAATAGTAAGTTGCGAGACGTTGATTTTCCCCATGAGTTTGAAAGGTGCAGCGTTGGATCATGCAGTTTGGCTGAGCATAGAGTTGTTCTGGACAGTTTGTATGAACAAATTGTAGAAATCCTATGTGCGGCGGCGAGGCAATCTAGAGGGGCACCTGGTAAGTGAGTGTGTGGGTGGAATGAGTATGTGAGAGATGCCCACCGCGAGGCCAGGTCTAGCTTTCAGACCCGGATACTAAACAATCTTCCCTTGTCGGGCCCGGTTTATGATGAAATGTACGAGAAGCGAAAAGTTTTTAAAAGTAGACTGAAATTTTGTCAAAACCACGCTGAGCAAATTGTAATGGATAGGCTGGCAGAACAACGAGCTAGTAAAATTTTTGCTAAATATATTTATATATATATATATATACCGTATAGGTTGGAGTGCGGGCTAAGACAGGGAGGTCTGACGTCTCCCAGGCTCTTCAACCTCTACGTGGATGACCTGATAGTCGCACTCAGAAGCATGCGTGTCGGATGCGGTGTTGATGAGGTTCGAATTTACAACATCAGCTATGCAGATGACATGGTGCTGCTGGGTTCGTCGGCGGGAGCAATCAAAGAGATGATTAAAACGTGTGAGGCCTACGCTACCGCACATGGATTAATATATAATGTAAAGAAATGTGAATACATGGTCTTTGAGGTCAGCGGTAAACGCCGTTGAGAAGGACCCGAGTTGCTAGTCACAAATTAACAGGGTGTCAACTTTTAAATACCTAGGGCATTGTCTTGTCGCTGACCTCAGGGACATATAGACATTGGAGGGAGCGCAGGGCTCTAGCGGTCCGTAGCAATATGTTTTACCGTAGATTTGCGCGGTGTACAAACCAAGTAAAAGTAACACTTTTCAAGGCTTATTGCCAAAGTTTGTACACGTGCGTTTTAACGTTGCCCCACACTAGGAATAATTCCTGTATCGTGGGTGCGTTTACAAACACATATATTCACATACACACAAACATCCAGACCCGAAACAATTATCTGTAGATCATACAAATATTTGTTCCGTGCGGGGATTGAACCTGCGACACTTAGCGCAGAAAGCTAATCGCTTAGCCACTACGCCAACCGTGTCGTCAAGAATAAGAGATCGCTGGATGTCCTGCGCGTCCAGTATAACAATGCTTTCAGGATGCTGTTGAGGCTATCTCGGTACTGTAGTGCGTCGGAAATGTTTGCGCAAGCCCACACCGATGGGTTCTATTCAATTATACGCAAAAAAACGGCGTCGCTACTGAGGAGAATGAGGGTCAGTCAGAACAGCATCCTGAAAACTGTAGTCGAGAGCTGCGGCTCTCCTATTGTACAGCAGTTTGTGCGGAGGTTGATTTTTACTAACACTAGGTAATAAGTTATTTTTATGTATGTTACTAACACCATATGGATACTTTTGTCCGAAATAAAACTATTATTATATTATTATTATTATAATCTAATTCCCACTGTTTTCTCGATTCTGAGTCCAGTTTTAAAGTTAATATGTGAATAATCGTCATCGTATTCTATGGTTTTAACCCAACGTACAGCAAGCTCTTTGAGACCTTGGTAAAACTATTATTTGGGCTTAGATGCAAAAAATTGTCGCACTGCATTTTTAACATCTCCTTTGGATTCAAAATTTCGCTATGGATCTGAATAAATAGTCATCTATCTGAATAAACAGTTGCGCCTGCGCTGTCGTCGCGTAAGCTCGTATGACATTCCTAAGCGTATCGGTTGAATTGTGCGCCACGTTTCATTGCGAATATGGCCAAATGTGCGAAGTGTAGTAAGACAGTAACCAAAAAAAGTCCCGGTGTGCAGTGCAATAAATGTAGCAAGTGGTATCACGGCTCATGTGCATCGCTTACAGCGGAACAACTAACTGCATTGTCATCAATGGAATCGGTTGACTGGAAGTGTTGTGTATGCTCTATAGCAGTCGGTGGGAAAGGCAGGCGTATATCGGTCATACTCCCTGACCCTGAAGAAGAAGAGTCTGATGCTGAAGGAATCACTAATCAACAAGATAAAACCTTATTTGAAATCCACCAAGAAGTTAGACAATTACGTCAGAACGTTAAAGATGTTATACGCGATGAGCTACAGAATACCCTCAAATTTTATTCTAACAAAATTGATGAATACGAGGAGAAAGTAAAAAGCTATGAAATGCGTGTAAAAATAATGGAGAACCAATGTAAGAACTTAAACGATATTTGCACCAATCTAACCCTAAAAAATGAAGTTTTGGAGCAAAAACTGAGTAAAATTGAACAAGCGCAATCTTACAATGAACTAGAAATTTGTGGGTTAGAAGAACAACAAAATGAAGATATCAAAAACATTGCGACAACGTATTGTCAGTTGCTGAAACAAAATCCAGATGATATCATCAGAGCTGTTAGAAAAAAGAAAACTATTCGCCCGGGAACGGCTCAGGCAGAACGGTTAAAGGTCGATGCACCAATTATAATATCTTTACGTGAAGGTAGGCGAGAACAATGGTATGAAGCCGCGCGAACAGTAAACGTAACAACTAAGGACCTAGGTGGAGAAAGTGATAATAAAGTGTATCTACGTGAGGCATTATCACCGACCATGTCTTACTTACTATGGAAAACTAAAACAAATCTTAAGGAAAAAGCACTCTGCAAGTATGTCTGGTGTAGAAATGGACAAATAATGGTACGTAAAAAAGAAGGTGATAAGAAAATATTTTACGTGCGATCCGAAAAAGACATCGACCAAATTGGCAAAGAACTGCGGAAAACAAATGATAAATAAGTAAATAAATACTAGATAATCTATCCATAGATAAGATAAGGCAACATGTTTACGTATCTTGCATGGATGGTTTCAATACAAACATAACCGAGGGTAAGTATTACTCATGGAATGAATATGTTTCTGCATTACCCGACGAACAAAATAAACTTATTTTACTACATGTCAACATTCGTTCTTTGATCAAAAATTACCAAAAAATAGATTACATTATAGCAGGAAGCCCGACCATTATACACCTGCTTATTATAACAGAAGCAAACATGACCAATGCTATGTCAAGTTTATTCGAAATAAAGGAGTATGTTATGTACACAGAACTACGAAACAAAAGGAAAGGAGGCGGCATTATTGTTTATGCTCACAAGAGTATCTCATTCATGCAAAAACCAGTGAATACGGTAAACTTCGAGTGTTTGTGTGGTGAGGTAACAACTTCTTATGGCTATAAAGTAAACCTGTGTTCTATTTACAGACCGCCTAACCTAAATAAAAATAATTTTGTTAATGAACTTACACAGATTTTATCTTCGTATTCTACAAATGTGAATTGTATTTTAGCAGGCGATACTAACATAGATATAAGTTGTATAAACAATACTTTCAAATCATACCTTAACAATCTAAACGGACTAGGTTTTGAAAGCTGTATAACACAGTTTACCAGAATCGAGACGAATATAAATGCCACATCTAAATCATGTATAGATCATTTATTCATTCGTGACGTGTGCGGCCGAGGTACGCGAGGTCAATCAATACAAGCTGCGGTTGTGTGTGACTCATTAGCCGATCATTTCATAACAGGCCTAACGGTAATTAGTTCGAGATGCAAAAATAATTATAAAGTTGTAAATAGATTAAATAATGACGAAGTAAAAAAGGAACTAAGTAAAATTGATTGGGAACCTGCACTCGGCTGCGGCGAACCGAATGAAATAATTGATTTTATTGTAAATAAAATACAGTCTAGTCTATAAAAAGTGTACCTATCAATTCAAAATAATAAATGTAAAGAAACACGAATGTAATTGGATAACCGAGAAATTAGTTTCAATGAGTAATAAAAAAAAAGAACTGTTGAAAATATACTTAAGCGACACAAACAATAAACAAAACGAACTAGTATACAAAAGATATAGAAATAAGACTAATAGGATGATAAACAAGGCTAGAAATAACTCGATCAAAAAGGAAATATGTGATAACTTTAAGAACCCAAGACAGTTATGGAATATTATTAATAACTTGACCGGTAGAATTGTTAAATCGATTGATGACTTGCTTCTTAAATATTTCAAGCTACCCGCAAAAATACTGTCAAATATGTTTGCGCGTGATTTTGATAACAATGTTAAGAATGTAATTAACACTTGTAATGAGCCATTATTGAATGAGAAAACATACATAAATACACCGATAATGTCGTTAAGACTTAAGAAAATTAATGAAGAAATTTTACATAAAATAGTCAAAAATATAAATGGAAAAAAAAGTCCAGGGCACTACAAAATAAGGGCAACAGACATTAAATATATATCAGATAAATTAACCCCAGTGCTCACTCACTTAATTAACACATGTATAACTCGATCAATATATCCAGATAGGCTGAAGATAGGTCTTATTAGGCCGATACATAAAAAGGGTAAACATGATGATACAAATAATTATAGACCAATAACAATACTATCATGTATCAATAAAATAATTGAAAAATATTTTGGGCATTTAATAAATAACTTTCTTACAAGTAATAACATTCTGCATGAAAAACAGTACGGATTTCAAAGAAATAAAAGTACTTCTCAGTTACTGGCAACTTATTCATACATCTCCATCCGAAATCGCTGCAATTTAGTGTGTAGGGATGCTCAACGCCAACACATCCATAAATCAGTACATAATGGTGACCCAGCTAAAGTCTGGCAATTTCTTAGATCACTTGGGGTCGGAAAATTGAAGCACGACAGAATTCCCAAAGATTTAGATTTAAATTTGCTTAATCAGCATTTCTCTTCGTCGTCTGATTTCGATAGGACACTTAAAATTGGTACCTTAAATTATCTTTCAAATCTTCCGACACCCGATTTTTCCCCATTTGTCTTTGATCAATTCTCTGATTGTGATGTCAGGAAGAGCATTGTATCCATTACATCCAATGCAGTTGGTTCTGACTGTGTCAGTCGTGGTATGATCCTTCCTATCCTCGATGAAATCCTCCCTGTCATTTCCCATATCCTAAATTGCTCAATAAAAACTGGTATCTTTCCCCGTGCATGGAAGGATGCCCAAATTATTCCTTTGCCCAAAATCTCAAAACCTTTATCCTTTCCTGATTATCGCCCTATTTCCATTTTACCATTCCTATCGAAAGTCCTTGAAAGCCTCATCCATTCGCAACTCTCTACGTTCCTTTCCAGAAATTTTCTTCTTAACCCGCTTCAGTCTGGTTTCCGTCGTGGTCACAGCACCACGACAGCGCTAGTTCATATCACGGATGACATCAGGTCGGGCATGGAAGCTGGAAATCTGACCGTACTGGCGTTACTAGATTTTAGTAATGCCTTTAATACGGTAGATTTCGATGTCTTGTTGGGGATCCTTTGCTCTCTTAACATATCTCCAACGGTGATTGATTGGTTTCATAGTTACCTGTCTGGTCGCCGGCAACGTATCTGCCTTGAAGATTTTAAATCCTCTTGGTGCAATACTACTGCTGGTGTACCTCAGGGTAGCGTTCTTTCTCCTCTACTTTTCGCTATATTTATAAATTCTATCTCTCTTCAACTCTCTTCTTCCTACCATCTTTATGCAGACGATCTTCAAATCAATTCTCAGGCGCCAATTGAGAAACTGGCTGAAGCAGTTGGTATCATAAATGAGGACTTGGCTCGAATAGGTGACTGGAGCTCTAAGTTTGGTCTGAAGGTTAACCCTACCAAAACTCAGGTGATTGTCATTGGTAGTTCAAGGATGATCGCTAGAGTGAACTGGTCAGTACTTCCTCAAGTAGTCTTTGATGGATTGACCATTCCTTTAAGTGATAAGGTAAAAAACTTGGGAGTCTACATTGACAGAACCTTATCATGGACTGCCCAATTGAAGGAAGTCAGTAGAAAAATATTTGCATCGGCATCATCTTTGAAACGATTACGAAATTTTTTACCAACTGCTACTAAAGTTGCACTGGCACAATCCCTTCTCCTCCCGATTTTAGACTATGCTGATGTGAGCTATCTTGATCTCACCGCAGAGCAACTGGATAAACTTGAGCGACTTCAAAATTTCTGTATTAGATTTATATTTGGATTACGCAAATATGATCATGTCTCTGAATTTCGTACTAAGCTCAAATGGTTGCCCATCCGTTTTCGCCGGAATACTCATATCCTTTCGCTACTGTACAATATATTGTTTAATCCCTTTACTCCTTTTTACCTGAAAGAACGGTTTGAGTTCCTCTGTGACACGCATTCTAGATCCCTGAGGTCATCAGAAAACCTGGTGCTTAAAATCCCAGCGCATACTTCCATGTTTCGGAGTAAGTCTTTTTCCGTACAAGCTGCTTGCCTGTGGAATGCGCTTCCAATTAATGTGAGACGAGCACAATCTCTACCAATATTTAAAAATCTCCTTAAGAAACATTACCTGGCGCTATTATAGATTACCCCAGACTTGCTTCTTCTTGGCTTGCAATTATACTTATGTATTCGTAGTGTTTATGTATCTATTTATATTTATTTATAGTATGTATATTACTTTAGCTTCATAATATTTTAATTTTTTACTTTCATTTTTTTAATTGTACATCCAGACTGCCCGTTGTCTTTTTAACCTGCTTCCATCAACTCCATTAGGTTGCCTGGAAGAGATCGCTTTAAGCGATAAGGCCGCCCCTTGTACATTGTCTATTATGACTCCTTTTGTTAATTTCTTTTGGTGTACAATAAAGAGTATATTATTATTATTATTATTATTATTATTCAGATGAAATAAATAAGCATTTAAATAATAGGAACCATGTTTTAGCTGTTATGGTTGATTTTAGCAAAGCATTTGATACATTGAATTTTGAAACATTGTACCAAAAAATGGCACAAAATGGTATACAGGGACCAATGTTGGAACTGCTCAAAAATTATCACACAAATAGATATAATGCTGTAAGCATAGCTGGGGAGCAGAGTGACCAAATACGAATACAATATGGCACGGCCCAAGGTTCGGTACAACCGACAGAATATCTATTGTACGTAAATGATATGTGTAATATATTCCAACATGTCTCGGTGTACCAATTTGCCGATGATACGTGTTTGATCTCTGCTCATAAAGACATTATCAAGGCGCAAAGTATGATGCAGGAAGATTTTGACACATTGTGTAAATGGGCTCATGATCTAGGATTATCAATTAATTATAGTAAAACTAAATTAATGTACATACACTCGCCTTACAAAAAAGCAGTTTCGTTGCCGATGATCATCGCACATGAGCACAGTTGCATGCATCTTAACAGTAACGCTTGTACATGTAAGCAACTCGAAATCGTGAAAGAACACACCTACCTTGACCTAAAAATAGATCATAAGATTAATTGGGGATCACATGTTAACCTAATATGTAACAAGCTAAGAGCTATTTTGTCAAAACGATGTGTGCTCAAACATAAAGTGCCATATAGAACACTGAGACTTATGTATATGTCTTTAGCTGATTCTGTCATAAGTTATGGCTTAACTAGCTATGGAAGAACATATAAAACGTATCTAAATGATATCTATAATTTGCAGATTAGAATTTTAAAAACAATTGTTCCTTTAAAAGTTAAATTCAAGAACAAAGATAATTATCACAACTTGTTTCATTATTGTAAGGTTTTGAATATATTTGATAAAAGAGATTTAGCAATTGTAACTCAGTACAGTAGTGACATGTGTAAATTGAATAGGACAAAAAGATTAAACACGTTACGTAAACTAGACTATCTTCCGACCTTTGAAATACCAAAATGTCATAATCATTATGGTGAGAGAGTATGGAATGTCAGTCTTGCCCGAATACTAAACAAGTTGCCAAAACACATAGTTTGTAAACTGGAAAACAAAACTAAAAGGCAGACCTATAACATATTAAAGCGACATTTAATGAATTATAATGGAATAGCAACTCCTTAACTGTAAAATCTTTTCTATTTATATTTAAGATTAAGTTAAGAATTGTATAAAACTGTATTTTACTTGAAATAAACAGCTTTTTGATTTGATTTTGATTTGATCTGACGGTGCAAGGTCCGGACTAAATGCTGGATGTGGTAGGAGTTCAATACCACCAAGTTCTTCGATCTTATTCCGCGTAACTTTCGCGTATGTGGTTTAGCATTGTCTTGTTGTAAGAGAACCCGCTTTCGGTTAACTAAACCTGGATATTTCTCCGATAAAACCTCATACATTCGCATCAGCTGTCGACTATATACCTCGGCATTGATAGCTCGACCATCTGGAATGATTTCGAAGTACACTAAACCTTCATAATTCCACCAAACACACAACAAGACTTTCCGCTCGAATCGACCTCTCTTTGCGACGGGTTCTGGTAATTGCCCTTTGTCTAACCACTGATTTTCCATGTTCGGGTTGTTTAGATAAATCCATTTCTCATCGCAAGTAACAATGCGTCCTATAAAAAGATCATCTTTCGGCAGGGCAAGGAGCTGTTTACACACCTCTACTAGACGTTTCGCTTGAATCTCGGTTAATTCGTGTGGCAATATTCGACAACTTTTATAGATCTTACCTAATGATTTTAAATGGCGATGTATGGTATCTTTAGAAGGTCCAAGGGAGTCTGATAATCGGCGAGTGCTGATACTAGGTTGGTTTTCTACTGCTTCCCTTGTAACCTCAATATCCCACGCAGGTGGACGACCTGAGCGCGAACGATATTCAAGCGTCAAATCTCCACGATTAAAACGATTAAACCAACGCTGTGCCGTTCGCTCATTAACTGTGTCTTCCCCTTCAATTTCACATATTTTCCTTGCTGCCACGGCTGCTTTAAACTTTTGTTTTCAATAATGTCTTAACAATACACGAATTTCATAATTATCGCACTCCATACTATTTATTATAAAAACGTACTGCGTCGTCAATAAACAAAGAAAGAATAGTTAAAAGAAAGTAAAGCAATTGTACTCTTTGTAGAATTAGAGACTAGTCTTAACAAGTTACGACATATTTAAATTGAGGCGTAGGAATTTTCACATGTGAAAACCGACATTACTTATGAGACACCCTCTGTATATTATGTGACAGATACCGTTTATTATCATATCTAGATTTTAATAATGACCAACACCGTTCATAGTTATCCTCTGCAATCGGTATCTGTCGCAGTAATTGCTCGGCTTCACTGTTTAGATAGCTTTTTAAATAATGAATTTTTTGAAACTTACTTAACTTACTATTATTATGAACTAATGAAACAAACAAATCGCGGAATGTTACCAATTCTGTGTATTTTCCTGAAAATTTAGGTATCACTATTTTAGGTAACTGTATCTGAGATTTAGTTTCCTCGGGTTGTGTCTCAGATACTTTTTCATCTTTTGAATTTTTATTTGCATGTAACTGTCATAAAGATTTTAATTCAGTTTTATATTCTAGATAAGTTTCTTCGGCTTGATCATGAATATCTTTTTTTATATACTCCTGATCACTCAATTGGGAACCAAATTGTTCAATTAATGATCTATGGGTGGTGGTAAATACCTCCCAAAGATTTTCTAATGCCTCTAATCTGACTTGAATATATATTTCCGTAATCCTCTCTTTAGGAGACTTTTTAAAATAGCGTTTTGCTTTAATAATATTTTTAAAATTGTCACTTTGTAGTAAAAGTTTAGACTCCATTCTTGATCAAATAAACCACCAACTTACTGTTTAAAGTAAGAGACAGCACGCAGATGAACTGGTGAGTAGCTGCAGCCGCATCAGGAGCCAAGGTTTGATGGTGAATCCTGCCTTAGACTTCGAGGCAGACGCGCAGACTGAAGTTGGCTGGCGCTGTCAGGATATTGAGTCGGGAAATTGCGATGCTTGGATTACGCCCCTCTCGTGGTCAATTACGCGAAAATGCACCGCTATGGCGCCCTCCAGACACTATGTGCGTCCGGCTCCGAAGGACCAATGTTTACTCCAATGCTTACTCTCACTTTTGTGGATTTCTTGCGCCAATTGGATGCAGGAAAATCGCACGGCACAATCTCAATCTTACTGGGCCGAGGAGATGGGAAAAACCTTTTTTTTGATACCAATAATAAAAATCCCAGACTTCCATGATACTATAACTTTATTTGACAGTTGACATAATTGACTGAAATGACACATTAACCCTTTTTTGTTGTTTGGCACCTTGCCCTTTGTACAGGATGTTTTTTATTTCGGTTTATAAAACTATTTTTTAGGTAGTTATTTAATTAATATATTATCTGTATAGTAAGAGATTTTTGTTTACTAGGTAAAACGACCGTATTTAATCTTAGTGTGATATAAGCACTGGTTGCATGTGGGCTGTTTAAGAATAATTTTAAGGATTTGTATTTATAGAAAAGAAAAACAACTCAAATTATTTTTTTAATTATTTTTTAAGGGTCTATTCAACATTTCATAAGAAAACACTACAGATTCATTGAAAAATTTAACATTAAACAAAAATGTTCATCGACTCGTAACAAAACATAAAATTGTGTTTTATTACGTAATAATAAAATACACAACAATAATAATACCTAATTAATAACATAAAAAGTTTGAAATGTATTTTTATATAATCATACATATTTTCGTTTATTATTAAAACACGCACATTATATATTTTTTGCGTGCCGTCTGTGATGGACTCCAGCTCGATGCAACTCGTTTCGAATAGTTTACATCGAAACGTCATATTCTTGTGCGAAACTGCGAGTAATTGTTAAAGGGCTCTCTTGAAATGTGGCTATCAGATTACTTAGTTAACCTTCGTTTATAGTCCGGGGTCTAGTTGCACAAACGCGCTCGGTTATATCTGCTCCTTCTTCATATCTTCGCACCCAACGGCGCACCGTGGCTCTCTGTAAAAAATAAAATAACAATTAGCATCGAATTTTCACATAATATAGAACCTAGAATACAGGAATAAAAAATAAACTACAAACAGTCTTATTTTAAAAACTATAGTGAAATAATATGTGGGAAAGAATCCTGCCTTTAGAATAAAATTTACAATATTAACAACAAGAAAGAAATATGGAAATATGAAAAAATGCATGTTTTATTATTTTAATAAAATAATTAATATATAATCATTCAAATATCATATTTAAGAATTGAATTACAAGCAATGTTAGCAATGTTTTGTTACGAGTTTATGGGACTAAAAATAATATGAATTATTAACAATTTGTTTGTAAACTATAATTTAAGAAAACTTTGAGATTTATATAATAATGCAAATAATAAACTACATGCACTTAATTTATTTCTATTATCTCTCTGAATATAAAAAAATATATAACTTACTTGCAGATTCAAGTCCACCGCAATTTGGGATATATTCAATCCTTGCTATGCATGACAATAATTTCATTTCTTTCTTCTTGATTGAGGTTTCGGGTTGTCATGGTTATAGATAAAATTTGTCACAGCCCACAATAGCCACAATACACAGTCCAGGATACGAGCAAGGGTCACAAAGAGTTCCACGATCACAGTCCGGTATACAAAGCAGAGGTCATAGTTGGGCAGGCAATAAGTCCGATAGAAATAAACAGGTCATAAAATGAAATTGCGATTAGAACAGGAAGCGTGAACAATTAGCGAGATGCAAATTGGCATTGGCTAATGTTTGTTGTTTTTTTTTTGGCGCGCGCACTCACTGCACTCACACGATTACATATTGTCTCTAATTGGATGGAGCAAGGAAGGGGCGTGGTCTGTCACTAGCTGCGCTTCCGCAGGAATATTTTTTTAACTGAGCATGCGTAAGTTTTGCCGATATTACATATGGATAGGAAGACCAATTTAATAAATAGACGTTTTGTAGGTACACATATTTTAATTTAATAATTTCAATAACAGAACTAAAAACGAAACAAATAACTAAAATAAGTAGGCAAACACAGACAGTATCAATAAAGATTATAGAATACTTATCTCTTAGATTTTACACAGCTACAGGTAAAGATACCAGAAGGGCCTCCAGCCGAGCAAATTAAATAATACTAAGCAACACTGCTAAGGATGTCCCATGGTAGGACTCGAACCTCGGCTTAGGGCGTTGCTGGGGGGCAGACAAGAGAGGACTTGCTGGATCTGATTGTGATTATTTAGGGACATTTGATTTATTACTACTGGCTCAGCGCGGGCTGGCTCGAGCAAGGGTCGGGGTGAAGAATGAACGGGTCTTCGCGACGGGCCTCGCCGGCAAGGACGGTACGACGGCCGGTTGTGTGTTCTGTTGGTAGTTTTCCTAACCAATCGGAGCGCCTCCTGATGGAGGGTGATAACGTCGTCTGGGTACTTGAGGGTGTGCCTAGGAAGGCGAATTTTGGATATGCGGGACGGGCTGTAATTGGCGGCAGATATCACCAAGGGGTTCGGGTGCGAGGGAGCAGAGTCAAAGAAGCGTTTAGACGCTTTCTTCATGAAGCAACTGATGGTCGGGAGGTTTAGGTCAACGTGGAGCTGTAGATTGCGAACGTATCAGGCTGAGCCTGTGGCTTTGCGCAAGAAACGGTTTTGGAGTATTTGTAACCTTTTGAGTCTGGACGGCTTCACGTGTGAAAACACGACGCTAGCGTACGTCATGATATGGATGGATGCATGTGGTGTAAATTCGCACCTTGGACTTGAGTGCTAATTTACTCCGCGCGTTTAGGATAAAATGGAAGCGACGAAGTGAATTTGAGTCGGTGATCGAGGATCACACTCAGGTATTAGGCCGTTAATTCCCAGGGGATCTGTTGGCTAAACATGGAGATGGGACTTATGAGACTAGGATCCACGCCGCGTCTCGAAAAGAGCACGGCGGCGCTCTTAGTCGGGTTGACTTCGAACCTCCAGTTCGTGAACCATTTCCCTAGGGCATTGGCTGCGGTCTGGAGAGATCGGGAGATGCAGTCCGGTTTAATGCCGGAATAGTAGATGGCTGTGTCGTCAGCAAATAGGGCTCATCGAAATTTGCCGCTGATCGGGATATCGCTTGTGTACAGCGTGAAGAGAAGCGGAGAGAGCACAGAGCCCTGAGGGACTCCGGCTCCAATCGGATGAGGGGACGAGAGCGCACCCTCTATGCGGTACCGATAGCTGCGGTTCCACAAGAAGTCTCGGATAATGAGCACGAGACGGTCGGGCACTTTGAGCTGATAAAGTTTGTAACGGTTTAGTTCCCTGCTGTACGGTTAAGGGCCGCACAGGGCCGTTAGCATGAGAGGTAGGCTAGGGGTAGAAGTAAATAAGCTCAGGTAGTATATAGAAGTGTTTATTTAGAATTCCCGGCTAGGTCGTGGGTTTGTGTAGGCACTAGTGTTGGGTTTTCGCTCCGTGGTAGAAGTAATAGGGTAAGGAGGTACCGTCCCTTAGGGTCCACCTCGTAGGGCGGCGCTCCGCTACTCTTCACTGGCTACCGGTAGCTGGCAGCCACTACAGGGTCCGCTTGGGTATCCGCCAGCCGTAGTTCTGATGCCGTAGCCATAGGTTGGAAGCGTAGTATGAAGCCGTAGCTTGAAAACGTAGAATGAAGGCGTGGCTTGAACCCGTAGAATGGTAGCGTAGATTAGAGGCGTAGCTGGAACCGTATGTTAGAAGCGTGGACTGGAACCGTATGTTAGAAGCGTGTACTGGAACCGTAGATTGGTAGCGTAAATTAGAAGCGTGGAAGCGTTGACTGGAATCCCAAGATCGGGGTATATTTCCTCTAAACAGAATTAATTACGGAGCAGCCGTCACTCGGTAGCAGCGGTCAGGGGAAAATGGCCGAGTCCAAACGTCAAACTGTCAACTTTTGAGTGATGTACAAAACTTACTATTTGGTCTATGATCACTTAGTAGATTGACCATAGACGGAACGCAACGTTACAAGTTTATTATATAAACTTGTAACGTTGCGTTCCGTCTGTGTGCCAGACCTTGTCGAAGGCTTTCGCCACATCAAAGAAGAGAACGCCTGTTTTGAGGCCATTTTGGAAACCGGCACTGATGTGACGCAGCAGTGCCTTGCTCGAAAACCAAACTGCTCGTCGGGAATGAGTTTATTGGATTCGGCGTAATCCATTAATAGAACATAAATCAGGCGCTCATAAATCTTCCCAACGACGTTTAGGAGACTTATGGGTATGTAACTGGACGGCTCAGACTTGGGTTTTCCGGGTTTGTGAATACTGATAACGGTAGCTTCTTTCCATGACTGTGGAAAGAGATTGTTGCTTAAAGCCGCATTGAAGATGGCAGTCATTAAGACGATGAGCGAGGCGAGGAATAGTTTGACCACCGTGTTGGTGATCCCGTCAGAGCCAGGGGCTTTTTTGGGTTTGAGCTTCTTAACGAGACTAAGAACCTCATCGGGTGTGACCGGGGGGAGGGGATCGTCAGGGTCCTCGTAGGGAGGGAGAGAAGATCTACGTTCGACCTCGGCGTCTACCTTGACGAGGTGAGCCTGGTCGACTGGGAGAGTGCTTGGAGAGCTTTGGGCTTCCAAGCTGTCGGCTAGACATTCTGACTTTTCGTCATCATCGAAGGCGGGGCTTTGATTGGGACGGTTGGGAGGGGGCATGGATACTACTGTATCAGACTTGATCTTTTTGGTCAATTGCCAGAACGCTTGATGGGAGGGTTCGAGAGTGCGCAAAAACTTGTCCCAACGATCCTTCCGCATCTCCGCTATGCAAGACTTTACAGCACGCTGCAAGCGACGCATACGGGCGCGGTTAGATTTGTCGGGAAAAGCGTCATAGGCACGGAGAGCTGCATTCTTCTCCGTCAGCAGTTCTCGCACGTCATCCGGCAGTTTCCAGCGATGATCGTCCATCGCGGGAACTTGCCGTGAACATTCGTTCACTACGGATTGTACGTGACTGGTGAGGGAGTCGATCGCACCTATCGTATCGGCAACTGACACAATGCTATCGGGGATAACGTCAAGATGGGTGGATGAGGTAGACTTGAGGCGTTGCTCGAGTTTATTCCAATCCGTTACCGTCTTGGTTGGAGGGGGCTGACCGGGAACAGGGGAACCTACACGGGGACCTAACTCTAGGGTCACCGGTCTATGGTCAGAATCTAGCTCTTGTAACGTTTCTATAGAGAGTAAACCGAGGTTTACGTTCTTTAGCAGCGCTACGTCGAGGACGTCAGGCCGATGACTAACAATAGCCGGATAGTGGGTGGGATTCATCGGGGCGATGACATCAAAGTTATATTTGAAGCATAAAGCTTCTAGGTTCTTGCCTCTGGGGTTAGAACTGTGACAGTTCCAGGATGGACTTTTGGCATTTAGGTCGCCCGCCAGAAGGACGGAATCACCTAGGTTCATGAGGGAACGGATGTCCGGCTCAATATCAGTCTGATAATTGCAGGGAGGGATACAAGCCGATATGATAGTGATCGGCTGGTGACCAGTCAGACCTCTATTTGAGATAGGGGTGGGGGGTCCATAGGTATACAATACAGGGAGTTTTTATAATAGATGAGGGTGCCTCCTTTAGCGGCGCGAGTCTTGTTATTGCGAACTAGACGATAGTTTGCAATTCGAGGGTCTCGGTGGGAGGGTTTAAGGAAGGTTTCCTGTACGAGGAAGATGTCGGTTTGATGGTCGCGAAGGAACGACGCAATCTCATCGCGTTGACCTGCAATGCTGTTGGCATTGAAGAAGCCTATTTTGAGGGATCGGGGTTTTAATATGCGGCTTACTGGATCCATTTAATAATGAATACGGTAGTTTTCACAGAACTCGGCTAAGTCGGCGTATTCCGACATTAGGCTGAAGACGGCGAAGCTGGTGACGGCCGCGGCCGCGCTCAAGCGGCTGCTGCCCAACATTGGGGGGCCAGACGCCTCCTGCCGGAGGCTCTACGCGGGGATCGTGCGGTCCATGGCGCTGTATGGGGCGCCGGTGTGGTGCGGCGAGCGGGGCCTGGCGGCCGTAAACGCTACGTGTCTGCGTAAAGCGCAGCGCGTGATGGCCGTCAGGATCATCAGCGGGTACCGCACGGTCTCCTTTGAGGCGGCGAGCCTCCTTGCCGGAACGCCGCCGTGGGATCTTGAGGCGGGGGTCCTCGCGGTGCTGTATGTCTGGCGCCGCGAGGAATTGAGCCGGGGCTCGAGTCCAATGCCGCGACAAGTTGTTGCGATGAGGACGGAGCTCCGGCGCGATCTCATGGCGGCATGGGAGCGGCGGCTGTGGCAACCGCGCGCAGGGCACGCCTCGATCGAGGCGGTAAGACCCGTCTTTAGAGAGTGGCTGGAGAGGCGCCATGGCGTCCTCACCTTCCGCCTGACGCAGGTCCTCACCAAGCACGGCTGCTTTGGGAGGTACCTGCACAGAATCAGGCGGATCGACACACCGGGGTGTCTACACTGCGAGGACGCCCCGGAGGACACGGTGCAGCACACGGTGGAGGTGTGCCCGGCATGGGAGCCGATGCGCCGTGTCCTCGTAGAGGAGATCGGCGGCGACCTCTCGCTCCCGACCTTGGTGAGATCCATGGTTCGGAGCGAGAGCGCATGGGCGGCCGTCGCCTCCTTCTGTGAGGCGGTCATGGCCGCCAAGGAGGAGGTAGACTGGCGACGCCCAGGAGGCCGCCGAAGGGGACGCCCGGCTCGTCGACGCCGCGAGGCGCGCGACGATCTCCAGCCACCATAGAGGAGGGCCTGCGGGCGGCGGACTTGGGCCGTCCGTCGCCCGACCAGAGAAAGGCCCGAGACGGGGGGGGGCAGCGTAGTGTTCCACGCGCCCCCCCGTTAACAAAGTGAAGTCAGCAACAGTCGTGGGGCCCGCCTGGGCTAAGGGCGGGCCAACGCCTGCCGGGGCTGCGAGCCAATATAACAGATATCGCGGCCCCGGTACACCAGGGGCGATCATGGGGACACGGGTGGGTTTTAGTCAGTAAGAGTCTGACACATCCCTTCGCTCTTGCCCAGGGCGGAGGGGGGTCATTGGATGATTTCCCACCCAAAAAAAAAAAAAAAAAAAAAAAAAAAAAGGCTGAAGACGGCGGAGGAGTTACCCTCGGCAGTCTTGAGCTTGCCAAGTAATTCACGGCCGCGTGCCATGATCGTAGAGTTGAAAAGTGTTGAAATAAATGCAAACAAGAATAATATATAGGTATATATATAGGTGTCGCTGAGACACAGATTTAAGGAAATTAATATTCTAACTGTAGCGTCACAATATATATTTGAAAATTTAATATATGTTTATAAAAATATTTCGAACTTTGTCAAACTGTCTGATACTCATTCTTTGAACACTAGGAATAAACACAACCTTGCTGTACATGCTACGCGCCTCCACAGAATAAGCAACTCGTTCATGGGACAATGTGTACGCTTTTACAATAAACTTCCCAATGATATACGTAATTTAACTTTAAAGAAGTTCAAAATTGTAATTAAATCTAAACTTTGTAAAAAATGATACTATAAAATTTCGGAATATTTAGATGACAAAAACGCTTGGGATTGAACCGCTCTTTAGCCTTTCCTTTTTTTTATATATACAATTTTTGCCATTAATTATTATATTATTTACTTCATTATTTTGATATTGTAATGTCGTTTAAATTGAAATGATTTCTTATATATAACCGCTATACATTGTAAATGTGAGTGAGATCTAGGCTGAACGCTCTTAATTTCATTAATTCTCACGATAACTGATGCATGCTTGCACTCTGTTGCGACAGGTTAGCTCAAATAGTTATGGCACTTTCTTCAAAAGGCTATTCCACCCTATATTTGTCTCACATAAACCCTTACATCATTACAATCTGTCTGGACTTTAAAATAGACTTTGACCCCTGAGTTTGTTTCGGCGTTTCTTCTCAGGGATAGTCATAGGAAATGCCGACGCCATCTAGTTTTAAAAAAGACGTGTAAAAGTGATTGAAAAATCCTAATTGCAAAATAAATAATTTCATTTCATTATTAAACTATTTTATACGGATATATGTAAGAGTTAAAGAATTCATTATGAAAACAATTTATATTTCTTCACTGTTTTTATTTAATAGAACCGTACTGTACAGCGGCTTACAACAGAATTAATTAATTTCTAGTTTGACAATCGTTTTTATCGTCTACCTTCCACCGGTATTATTAATCAATATAACAACTTATATTTCCAGTAACCGGAAGTAACACAATAATAATAAAACTAATAAAATTATAATTGATTTGTTAATAATATGTTCTAAAAATTATTTAAACATAACAATTATTTTTATAAATTATGAATTATAATCAAATACAATCTTAGTGACATGTAAAAGTCGCTGCGCTATCATATATATTATGAAGATAAAAAACACATTGACAGCTAAGACGTATATCATCATAGAGTAAAAACCTAGCATAAAACAGATGTCGGTGTTTGCGTTCTAGTCTATAGGTACTCCAACATCCTCTCCTGAACGCAAACCCATTGCGTTGGTAAAGAATGTATGCTTTGATCTAAGTAGTGGCTTCGTTAGTATGTCAGCAACCATATCTTCACTCTTCTTGTATATTACGGATACTTGATTGGTTGCGACTTTCTCCCTTAAAAAATGATAGCGTACATCTATGTGTTTGTTTCGGGCATTATAACTTTCAGTACGTGAAATACTAATTGCACTTTGGTTATCACAGTACATGATGATGGGGATTTTGGCAAGTTCAGGCCAAAAGTCCTCTTGTAATTGTTTTAGCCACAGCCCTTCTTGAACAGATGAGGCTAAAGACATATATTCTGCCTCAGTGCTTGATAAGGCTATTGTTTGCTGCCTTTTAGAGTACCAACTTATGGCAGCACCCTGAAAGAGAAAAACGTATCCTGAACAGGAACATCGATCTTCAGAATGACTGGCCCAATCAGCATCGCAGTAGCCAGTAACATCGTCTTCATTTCTTTTAAAAATTAATTTGTAATTTACAGTAGCCTTTAAATATCTTAAAACTCTTTTCAAAGCAATCCAGTGTTGAGCGGTAGGCTGACTATTATACCTGCTCAATGAATTGACAATGTATGCTATATCTGGCCTCGTTCCTTGTGATAAATATAATAAACATCCAATGGCCTCTTGATACGGAATATTTTTAAGTATATCCTCTTCTTTCTCAGCCTTTTTGAATTGTATATTAATGTCACTGGGTGTCCAAATAGGTTTACATTGACTCATACCAAAACGACTTACAATTTTCTCTACATAAATTGACTGGTCCAAGTAAATTTCATTTTTACTTTTATTTTCTGTTACTCGGAAACCAATACATTGCTTCACTTTGCCCATGTCTTTCATGTAGAATATTTTCTTCAGTTTTTCCTTTATTAAGGCTGCCGTTTCATTATTTTTGAAAAAATAGAGTAAATCATCGAAATACACTGTGACAAATAAAATATCATTTTTGTTTATAATACGGTAATAAATACAAGGGTCCACCTTTGATCGGAACATTCCAATTTCTAATAAGGCACTGTTTAGCTTTTTATTCCATTGCCTGCTGGCTTGTTTAAGACCATATAAAGCCTTGTTGAGACGACATACTTTCTCACTTTGTTCAAAATATGGTGGTTATATCATAAATATCTCTTCTTCGATATCTCCCTGTAGAAATGCTGTCACAGCATCCATTTGATGAATTTTTAATTGATATTTTGCAGCTAATCCAATCAAATATCTAATTGACGAATATCGAATAACTGGTGCATAAATTTCGTGATAGTCAATCCCTTTAATTTGTTGGTAACCTTTAATAACCAGCCTTCCTTTATAACGTGAGACTTCACCAAATTCGTTCGTCTTTGTTTTAAAGACGCATCTACATGGAATTATATTTTTGTTAGCTGGTTTGTCAACCAATGACCAAGTATTATTTTTTATCAAGGATTGATATTCATCATTCATTGCTTGTTTCCACTCTTCAGCTTTCTCGCTTTTTAAAGCTTCTTCAAGATTTTGTGGATCACTTTCAAGCAAACTTGGTGTTGACTCAACATTCATACAAATATAAGATGTAGGACTTTCATCAAATAATTCAATTCGTGATCTTAAATTTCTCGGAACTGTCGGAGTGAACTCGACACTTTCGTTTGGAACGTATGTCTCGTCTGTGGGATCATCGTAATATGTACTTGCACTTGAAGTGTCTGAAACACTTGATGTAATCGGAGTTGTTGGTGTAGAAGCCCTCACTTCGGATTCTTCGGACTGGCTTGTCAAAGGTAAGTTAATTTCATTTTTCTCTTTATTCATATTATTTGTAATTGTTTGTTGTGTCTTTTCTTGATTAATATTTTCATTAATTATATTATTTTTTGTTTCAGGTGCAGTATTCATCATGTTTCTTTTTATACTAGCTTCCAGGAACACAACATCTCTACTCATTACAACTTTTTTACTTTTAGCTTCTATGAACTTATAACCTTTAGTACAGTCCGAATATCCGACGAAAATTAACTCACTTGATTTTGCATCAAGTTTTTTCAAATAAACATCAAAATTTCAATGTGAATCACTCAATCAATTTGATTTGATTTGATTTGTACTCCTTCCTATTGTCACTTCTTATAATTTTTGTATTGTTTTATTTAATTCGTTTTCTACACGACTTTTAAATTCTACGAATTTATCATATACCTTGGCTTTAGTTTTCATAAAATACACAAATACTTTATGTGAAAAATCATCTATAAAAGTTGTGAAATACTTTGCACCTCCAATTGATGTAGTTTGCATAGGTCCACAAACATCCGTGTGGATGAGCTCTAGCAATTCCTTTGCCCGGGCCACAGCCACTACTTGAAAAAGGTTGCCTACTTAGTTTTCCTTCCAAGCATGAAATACATACATAACTTCCTGCCTGTGGGGACAATTTTACACCGGTAGCAAAGTTTGGTATTTTATTAACATCATTGAAGTTTAAATCATTAAAGTTTATACGTTGATGCCACAAGTAGGTATCTGTCTCTATAGTAGCTGTCATTGCTCTTATTTTACAATTTTTGACATTTAGTCTATAGCTATCATTAATAAGACTTGCAGAAGCAACTTTCTTTCCATTTTGATTATATATTAAACATCCAGTCTTATTAAAGTCTACTTTGCAGCCATTTTTTATTATTTTGCTGACTGATAATAAGTTCGTTGATAATTCTGGCACAAATAAAACATTTTTGACCTGTATTGCACTGCTACTACCATCCTTATTTGGTACCTGTAGTGTTACATTACCACAACCTTGAATATATAGCACTTTGTTATCAGCAATCCTTATGCTGTGAATAGGCGGAGGAGTCTCATCTTCCAACCAATCCATGTGCATGGTCATGTGAATCGAAGTACCAGAATCCACATACCAGTTCATAGAATCATTTAAATGCATGGCGGAAAAAGCAGCTATGAAACCATTATTATCATTATTTTTATGTTCAGATTTATTTTTCTTATGTCAACAATTTTTGCTCAAATGTCCGTACTTGTTACAATGAAAACAACGGGGGCCTTTTGACTTTGATTGTTGGTTTTCGGATGATTATTCTTTGAGTTTGTCTAAAATGCCGTAGTGTCAGATACTTTTACTTCTTGCAAGAGTTTAGTTTTGACCACGTCTGCACTGATTTTAACTCCCGAATCATAGGCTCAATTCCCATAATCATAGGCTTATAAATATCTGGTAAGCCTGCCAACATTAATGTCCCGAGCCACTCATCATCCACGTTAAACGATATATTTCGCAATTTGTGGGCTGATGACATTATCTTGTTAACATATTCTTCCACACTAGCGGAGGTTTCTAGTGTTGTATTGATTAAATCTTTTAATAAACCAACCTTTCGGAGAAGACCTGAATCCTGGAATGCGTGTGTTAATAATAATTATAATAATAATATTAGCACTTGGCTTCGGCCCGTGCTCACCTATAAAGCCGGTCATTTATTGCCGAGTTACTAAAATGTATGAAAATAAATAATAATAATAAATTTATTGGAGCAAACAATTACAAACATTTTATGGGTAAAAACAAATTCATATGAACGCTTATACTATTTTTAAGGACTATTCATCAATGTTAATCATCAATCATCATGTTAGATTAGTCCATACCTCATTTGCCGTCTTGGCGTCTTGTATATGAACGTATATTATAGGATCCACTAATAATATCAACTTGGACTTTGCCTTCAAATCTTTCTTCGAATCAACGGGTCCATCTTGATATTCCACGCACTCCCATAATTCCTCATGTTGTAGGTATGCCTTTACGGCAAAACTCCAACTCGACCAGTTATCACGGCCAGTAAGCTTTTGAATAGATAACAACGAATTGTTCGTAGCCATTTTTAACAATTGCTAAAAAGAAATTGACATGTAACAAACCGGCGACAGCGTGATACTTTTAGGTTATGTCTTCTTGGTCAATTTTTTACTTTAATCACTTGTTATTTTTACGGAATAACTAAACACAGGTGGCCTGCCAGCCGGCCCAGAACCTGTTGAAATAAATGAAAACAAGAATAATATTAAACTATTTTATACGGATATATATTATGAAGATAAAAAACACATTGACAGCTAAGACGTATATCATCATAGAGTAAAAACCTAGCATAAAACAGGTGTCGGAGTTTGCGTTCTAGTCTATAGGTACCAACAAAAAGGCGGCCCAACGGTCCGAACACATCCTCGGGCCCGGACGGCTGGGGAGCCGAGACGGGGAGAGTCCGTGGAGGGAGTGCTGGCGAGGGAGCGGGGATGGGAGAAGCCATCAGCTGTGGAATAGCTGCGGTAGGGGAGGGTTGTTTAGGTCTAAGAGCCGGGAACGTGATGGTTCAGCGCGTTCCAGGGTGAAGTTCGTTGGGGTCTGAGGGTGTCGGGCATGGTGGACGAAGGCAGCCTGAATTGCTGCCGTGTCTCTTCACGCTTGGCCACCTTGCGATTCGAGCGCGGAGCCTTTGGGCAGCCACGATAGTTCGCGGGGTGCCCCGACTCGCCGCACAAAACGTAGCTCGGAGGCTCCGTGCAGAGAGTCAAGTCCTTGGGGCGGGGACAATCGCCTGTCGCGTGATCGCCTAGGTACTTTACGAACCTGGCTTTAACGTAACAGTTGAATTGGGCGTGGCCATAGAGTTGGCATTTATGGCATTGGGTTAACATCCTGGTTTTACGGGGCCTTTTGACCTTGATGCCAGATAAGTGGCACAGAGAGCGGATATTGACAATCGCCTTACCGGCGGGAGAATTCTCGCAAGCGACGATCACCATATTATATGGGATACGGCCGCGAGCGCGGTGCATGCGATGGACGCTGAGCACTGGGATGTCTTGGGTTTTGAGGTTACAGACGATGTCTTCGACGTCGATCTCCTTCGGCATGTTTTTAATGACACACCTGAAGGGTCGGTCCTCTTTGAGAGCGTAAGTGTGGAAGGGTGCTTTACGCGAGGAAAGCAGGGAGGTTAGCTCTCGATAATCTTTTGAGGTGGGGACTGACACTTTGATCCCTATTGGGAGGGATTGGGCGTGGGTGAAGTTGATGTACTTTTCAACACACAACTTGGACATGTTTGTCCAGCTGCCCTTGTCGTGAATGAACACGGGGGGTGAGGTGGGGGGTTTGGGCGGGTAAGATAAGATAAGATAAGATAAGATTTATTTGCCCAAACATGTGTATACATACAATAATAATAAGTGCATGCAAGATAACATAAAGAAAGTTGGTTCAGACATGTTTGCCACATACTATGGCGTGCAAATGTTTTGAATTACAATTGTGATTTTTTATATATGCTTCAAACCAAGATAAGAAAAGTATTTTACATTCCAATATAAAATAAAAAAATAGTTTAATCTATGACTACACAATTAGCAACAAAGTAATGAATGTCAATCGTAAAAAAAAAAGAAATCATAATTAAAATAAAAAGGAATTAATTATACATGTCAAAGCGTACACAGTCATGTCAAAAGTATTTAATAAAATCATAATTGAATCTGTCATAATTATAATTAATAAAGGCGTGCAGTCAAATTAAAAATAAAATAAAAATTAAATAAAAATTATTTAAAAAAAAATGTGTGATTATTTATATAATAAACATAGATATGTTAACATATAATCAGAATTTCTCATCTAAAAACTCGTTCAAATTATAATAAGCTTTATCTGCTAGAAAATTAATTACTCTCTTTTTGAAAGCTACATCATTTAACTGCTTCCAGTTTTTTGGAAGTTTATTATAAATTTTTGGAGCCATGCAAAAGACACTTTCGCCCATAAGTGCCGTTCTATATTGTTGTAGGCAAAGTTGGGTACTGTCACGTCTATTACGAGGGAATCGATCTGCGATACGAGAAAATAGGCAAGGGTTGGATCTTACGAACATTGCATTTTCTAATATATATAGTGAAGGTAGGGTCAAGATTTTGTATTTTAGAAAATAAGGCTTGCAACTCTGAGTGGTTTCAAGTTTGAACATTGACCTAATACAACGCTTTTGAGTTTTAAATATAATTTCCCGGTCAGTTGAGTTACCCCAAAAAATTACGCCATATCTTAAAATGGACTCCACCAAGCCGTAGTATGCAGTGAGTAAAGCATCTATACTAATTACTGCTGCTAGTTTGTACAGAGCATATGCTAAGGTACTTATTTTCTTACTAATAGTCTCTATATGTGCCTTTCAATTTAATTTCTTGTCAATAATAAGTCCCAAAAATTTAGTTGTGTCAACTTCGTCAATGTTATTATTATTTTTTATTTATTTATTCATCTTTGAATCAGGCATAATTACCCATAATTTATTAGTATTACTTAAAAACTATGTTAGTATACTTAATTGAGACACACACATAAACAATCATAACAATATAACACAACTTAAAAAACACTATATCTATTGAGCCATCCTCTGGAGACACCTGGCAACAATACATGCACCGCGCACAGGTGCCCCATCAGGTGGCCTTCCGTTTTGCTAGCAACAATGCTCAGGAGACCGCTGTCGTTGTCCCGCATCCGACGCAGCAGTGATGCGGATCTTTTGCGTATGATCGCATAGAAGTCATCCGTACGCGCTGCTGCAAACATTCCTGACGCGCTACAAAAACGTGGCAGCGACAGCAGTATCCTAAAAGCATTGTTGTATTGCACACGCAGGGCATTAAACGTCCTTTGCGTGTATCTGGTCCACAGACTGCAGGTATAAAAAGCCTGGCAATATGCCTTAAATAACGTTATCTTGACACCATTGTCGCACTTTGCAAATCTGCGGGCCAACATGTTGCAACGTACGGCCAACGCCCTGCGCTCTCTCTCCATATCACAGTTATCAGTGCCATCCTCTGTAACCCAGTGACCAAGGTACTTAAACTGTTTAACCTTATTTAGAGTTGTACCACATAAAGATACTGGTGGTACAATTTCATAAGTTTTGTTATGCGCCTTAAAAACTAAAAGCTCGCTTTTCCTGGCATTATATCTTAGTCCATGGGGCCCAGCATAGCACTCGCATATATTCACAAGTTTCCTTAGAGCACTGATCGACGGACTCAGCAGCACCATGTCGTCAGCATAACTAATATTGTTAAACGACACTCCATCTATCATACATCCGACTCCAGTGCTGCTGAGTTCCTCAATCAGTTTATTCATGTAGATATTGAACAACTTGGGCGAGGTGAAACCCCCCTGCCTCACCCCACACTCCAAGCTGTATACATCAGAATAGGTATCTGCCCACCTCACAGTGTTACACTGGTTATCATACCAGAACTTAAATACATTAATTATCTCTGGCGGCAGATTAGATTCACTCGATAATTTGTTCCATAAGATGTCATATGAAACAAGATCGAAGGCCCTGGATAGGTCTAAGAAACACGCATACACAGGAGTCCCTCTCCCAGTGTAATACTGCACTGTACTCTTAAGTGTCATAATTGCAGTTTCGGTTGATAACCCATTCCTAAAGCCAAACTGTCTGTCATTAATATTCAGGTGTTTACCAAGCTGACTGTCCAGTAAACTATCAAAAATTTTAGCCGTAATTGTTGCTAAGGATATCGGTCTATAGTTACTAATATCCGTCATGTCACCGGTCTTATTCTTAGGAACGGGCACCACCACAGTTTTCACCAGATCCGCCGGCAAATAAGAATGACTTAGACACAGATTAAATAGTAAGGCAAGAACCCTGGGGAGATGGACTCCTGCGTTCTGCAAATGTTCTATACTTAGGCTGTCGTGACCGGGTGACTTGCCCCTAGACATGTTTTTAATAACAGAAGACACGTCACGGGCAGTGAAACGTACACTTAGGTTATCAGAACCTACATTAGGTATTCTATTTGCAGGACCCAGGGGCGATTCTATTTTAAATTGCTGCTGAAATAGATTAGCAATCTCAACCAACTCAGTTCTTCCCTCCACGCTCGTGGGCAGGGCCCGATCTAGGGGGGGGCAAGCCGGGCAATTGCCCAGAGCGGCAAAAATGAGGGGCGGCAAAACTAGGGGCACCAGGCGGCTACACGGAGAGAAAATCTTATAAAAACTACAGTGCTGAACAGCCCGACAAAAAAAAAATATTTAAGGTTTTTTTTTTTTAATTACTATTTTAGCCAGCGGCTGTAAATTCTTAGACGAACCAATATATTTTAAATTGATATCTTAAAATTTTCTTAATACTGTCTCCTAATAAGCAGCCAAGTAGAAAGAAAAATAGGAAAGAAGTAACCACCAACTGTTTTCAGCACCCGAAACGTAAAGATTTTTTACGATTTACGAGTTGAGAATACAAGTAAATTCTAATAATATTTTTTACCGATTTTACATTTCTAAACTGGCAACCCTTTTCATTTCGTTTATGTTTCATAAGGATTACCCACCCATGTTGAGAGAAGTATTTATTTCCGATAGTTTGTATCACATGAGTAAAAATTCCTAGAGTCCAAGCTTCTTAACAAAGTCCATATACCTATTCCGATAGGGTTGACACTTTGTAGGGTTCTGTAACTGTGGTGTTTGTGTACCGGGAATCTTTATATGTAATGTGAAAAAAAACACCGATGTCTGTATACCCCGAACAGCTTTATTGTACTGAACTAAAATTACAAGTAATGTGCAATTATAATAATGTGTGTGATCGCGAGCGTCAGCATAAAATTGTCGAGCGTGCTCGTACATGCTCCCAACTCACGACAAGAAGAAAAAAATGTAAAAATAGACCTTAAGTAAAAACAATGTACATACAATAATATAAAATACTATATGACTTAATATCTAACAACTGCTGGCAGGCGATGTTGCTCTGTCGACCTTGTCCGCGCAGAAGGCATGTTGACTTGTCCGTAGTTGTGGTTCACTGGTACTTCTCTCCTGGTCCGAACTATGTAGTACGCCGGTTACTCTGATAACTGCACGATAGCGTTTTCTTAGCTTGAGAATAATCCATAGAAAAGTTCCAGTCACAGCGACGAGCATAAAACTATACAATATATAGCGATGTGTATCGTGGGATGATGCCACTTCATTCAAAGTATCTTGGTGGTTCTTCACCTGCTCAATCCTGGTCTTCAAGGTCTTCATTATAACTTCATGATTTTCGGCTTCAAAAGTATAGTTATTGTTAGTTATAAAGTGATTTATATTCGATTCTCTCAGGTAAAGTACCTCTTCGTTTACGCTCAACTCATTGTGGAAGTTGTTATGGGACCGAATTATGATGTTTTCTCCTTTCAACATGCATCCAGATTCAATTTCAATAATCCCAGTAGCACTTAATTGTCTTGACGAAGTGCCAGATGGGCAAAAAATGCGAGTGAGACATTGTTTACAACATGAATAAAGCCACGCGCCGTCATTGTGTAACTGTATCCACTTGTCTTTGCAACTTGATACAGTCGTGCGGCAAGCTGATAAGTTTTTATTGTTTATAATTTGTGCCTCACAGATTGTAGCGGTTTGCTTGATGTCATAAATAGGTAGATTTGCGGCACATAATAACAGGTGTGTTTCCAATTGTACACATGTCCTTAGGTCATTGTTAGTCATAGGCATCATCATGTCCTTTTTCAGGTTTATTGCCAGATATTCTGATGTAGGTATTATATGGTTTTCAGTTTGTCCTTGTATGTATGGAATAGGTATTACACGACTCAACTCGTACTGTTCGTTGTTCACCAAAGGTAGTTTGACTTCAAAGATAAAGAAATCTTTAGTTAAGCTGACGTGTACTCGTGACAGTTTATACATTTGTCGAATGCACTGATGGCTGTTTGTGCATGGTAACGATAATTCGTTAGGTAATTGGCCTGAGATGATGTTCAGCTGTTCTTGTAGTTGATTTGGCTTCAGTAGATGTGCATCCACCCGGCCATCCTTCACATCGGTTACTAAGTCGAGCAGAAGCTGTTGAACTCTTCTTATGTTAGAAATTACTAAATTCGCAGCTAATGCGGACGTCATCAAATTGAGTGCATTATTACGTTCTAGTTTTATGCGCTCATTTGTCTCTTGAAGGCGTTTATTTATTAGTGTAAACTGTTTGTTCATGATATCTTCGTTTCTTTTAAGAATGTTGTACTCGCCCTCTACTATTGATGTTTGTTCCTTGTACAAGTTGACTAAATGGTTTTCGTTAGTTTGTATGAGGTTAATGTCTGGGTCGTATTTTTGGGCAAAACTGTCGTCAAGCACTCCAAATAGATAGTTTGCTGCATAACCAATTCCATTTATCAGACCTCTTTTTGTGCGAATTCCATGCTCCAATCGCAAAACATCGTTGTAGTGCTTTATTTCCTCGATCTCATGTTCCAATTGAGACGTGATGGATGTCAAGGTTGACTCTTCTTTAGACAGACTGCTTATGTGTTTTACATAATTTTCAATGTTTTGCAAACTTTGCCAGTATGTTGACATGTTATAATATACAACCATTTTCCAGTCGTCTTGTCTTATTTGCAAATCTGCAACTTTATCGAAATAAATTAATTTTGCTGACGACAATGTTGTGACATTTATTGCCGCTTGTTGTAGTGACGTTGTTATACAGCAGGCAAACATGAAAAATGTGCAAATGTAACTATTCAAGGACCGTTGGGCAGGTTTTTTCTGTTTTGATCTCTGTGTTGTTTTTCGTTGGGTAGTTGTGGCCTGATCTTCTTCACTCTCTAAGCCCCTTTCGTCATTTTGTTCAATAGGTAGTCGCGATAATTTGATGATAGGCCTTTTCAGAGTGCCATTTTTCGTTTTTAGCGTCACCACCCGCACATATCCATCCTTGCCAGGATGGGTTTCAATAACTCTTCCCAGAAGCCATTTAGATGGCGGCAAGTGACCATCTTTTACTAAGACGATATCGTCAATCTCTAAATTCTTTGTTGGGCAATGCCACTTGCTTCGTGTTTGCAGTGTTTGTAGGTATTCCGATGACCATCTCTTCCAGAAATCTTTGTGCATTTTTTCTAGTAGTTGCCATCTAGTTTTTATGTTTTTAGGGTCCTCATCAGGTGATAGTGGGCTTGATAATATCGGTCCTCCCACTAAGAAATGTGCAGGCGTAAGACAGTCCAAATTGTCAATGTCATTTGTCAATGGAACTAAAGGTCTCGAATTAAGACAGGCTTCAATCTGTGCTATTAGCGTGGAAAATTTTTCAAATGTAAGTTTCTGTTCACCAATGATGCGCTTTAGATGGTATTTCATGCTTTTAACTGCAGCTTCCCACAGTCCTCCTGCTGATGGCCAAACTGGAGCATTAAAATTCCATTCAATCCCTAAGTTCGCTAACTCACTCAAGAGCTCTTCATTAATGTAATGTTTTAACGCCTCCTTATGATCTTGGTTAAGTGTTTTGGCTGCGCCTACAAAGTTGGTACCATTATCCGAGTACATACATCTGGGTGTTCCTCTCCGGGCGCAGAATCGCTTGAACGCGTTGAGAAAGGCTGAAGTACTCAGATCTGAGACCAATTCTAAATGAATGGCCTTTGTTGCAAGGCAGACAAATATTGATATGTAAGCTTTTGTTGTCTTAATCCCTCTGCCCTTGTTGGCCTTGATTTCTACTTGTCCCGTAAAATCGAATCCTGTGTGCGTAAATGGACGCGATGGATTCACTCGGGGTTTCGTTAAATCTCCCATCAGCTGTTTGTTAGTGGATGTTTTGAAGCGATGACATCTGATACACTTAACTATGTGACCTTTGACTGTCGTGACTCCTCTGAGTATCCAGTATTTGCTTCGTAAGTGAGTCAATGTGAGTCTTGCTCCCCCGTGCAACGTTGTAATATGTGATTGGTTAATCAAAAGTTCTGTGAGTCGATCCTTGTGTGGCAAAACTATTGGGTGTTTTTGCGAGATCTTCAAATCTGCTTCTGTAAGACGTCCCCCGACTCTTAAAACCCCTTTTTTGTCCAAAAATGGATTTAAATTTAGTAAACGGCTTTTTAAATGTACTTTGCCGGTTTTCCGTAAATGTGCAATATCAATGGCAAAGTGATTATTTTGCACTACCTTGATTAATGCATTGTGTGCGTTCTCAAGTTCCGCTGTTGTCAAGTGAGGCGGGCGGGTTT
Organism: Shargacucullia verbasci; assembly: GCA_947562105.1. Taxonomy (NCBI): domain Eukaryota; kingdom Metazoa; phylum Arthropoda; class Insecta; order Lepidoptera; family Noctuidae; genus Shargacucullia; species Shargacucullia verbasci. The sequence continues at coordinate 14,677,369 of OX387281.1, read as the reverse complement.
CACCTTTGTTTTTATTAATTCGTAAAATCCAGCTTAGAATTCTCAGAACACGTGTAATAGAGTTATATTTGCGTAGAAGTTCTTCGATAATTAATGACGATGTTTGAGTTGCAAGGGCTAGCTTCTTGCTCTTCTGTTCTAATGTAGGAACTGTATAATCATTTGGCTGATCAGGTATATTGTTTTCTGTCAGCCACGTCGGTGCTTCCCACCAAAGATTGTGTTTGATAAGCTGCGACGGAAGTAAGCCACGACTAGCACAATCTGCAGGGTTGTCTTCTGATTTAACATGTTTCCAACACGACGATGGCATTATGTTTGTAATTTAACGCCGGCAACGTATCTGCCTTGAAGATTTTAAATCCTCTTGGTGCAATACTACAGCTGGTGTACCTCAGGGTGGCGTTCTTTCTCCTCTACTTTTCGCTATATTTATTAATTCTATCTCTCTTCAACTCTCTTCTTCCTACCATCTTTATGCAGACGATCTTCAAATTTATTCTCAGGCGCCAATTGAGAAATTGGCTGAAGCAGTTGGTGTCATAAATGAGGACTTGGCTCGAATAGGTGATTGGAGCTCTAAGTTTGGTCTGAAGGTTAACCCTACCAAAACTCAGGTGATTGTCATTGGTAGTTCAAGGATGATCGCTAGAGTGAACTGGTCAGTACTTCCTCAAGTAGTTTTTGATGGATTGACCATTCCTTTAAGTGATAAGGTAAAAAACTTGGGAGTCTACATTGACAGAACCTTATCATGGACTGCCCAATTGAAGGAAGTCAGTCGAAAAATGTTTGCATCGGCATCATCTTTGAAAAGATTACGAAATTTTTTACCAACTGCTACTAAAGTTGCATTGGCACAATCCCTTCTCCTCCCGATTTTAGATTATGCTGATGCGAGCTACCTTAATCTCACCGCAGAGCAACTGGATAAACTTGAGCGACTTCAAAATTTCTGTATTAGATTTATATTTGGATTACGCAAATATGATCATGTCTCTGAATTTCGTACTAAGCTCAAATGGTTGCCCATCCGTTATCGCCGGAATACTCATATCCTTTCGCTACTGTACAATATATTGTTTAATCTCTTTACTCCCTTTTACCTGAAAGAACGGTTTGAGTTCCTCTGTGACACGCATTCTAGATCCCTGAGGTCATCAGAAAACCTGGTGCTTAAAATCCCAGCGCATTCTTCCATGTTTCGGAATAAGTCTTTTTCCGTACAAGCTGCTTCCCTGTGGAATGCGCTTCCAATTAATGTGAGACGAGCTCAATCTCTGCCAATATTTAAAAATCTCCTTAAGAAACATTACCTGGCGCTATTATAGATAACCCCAGACTTGTTTCCTCTTGGCTTGTAGATATACTTATGTATTCGTTGTGTTTTATGTATCTATTTATATTTATATATAGTTTGTATATTATTTTAGCTTCATAATATTTTTATTTTTACCTTTTTTTTATAATTGTACATCCAGACTGCCCGTTGTCTTTTTAACCTGCTTCCATCAACTCCATTAGGTTGCCTGGAAGAGATCGCTTTAAGCGATAAGGCCGCCCCTTGTACATTGTCTATTATGACTCCTTTTGTTATATTCTTTTGGTGTACAATAAAGAGTATATTATTATTATTATTATTATTATTATTTGAGTAGCTCTGTGTGCTACAAATGTTTTCCATAGAAACATCGCCATGTAGCCAGCCGAGAACGACCATAGAATCTGTCCAACCATGTATTGTTAATAATAATAATAATAATATACTCTTTATTGTACACCAAAAGAAATTAACAAAAGGAGTCATAATAGACAATGTACAAGGGGCGGCCTTATCGCTTAAAGCGATCTCTTCCAGGCAACCTAATGGAGTTGATGGAAGCAGGTTAAAAAGACAACGGGCAGTCTGGATGTACAATTAAAAAAAATGAAAGTAAAAAATTAAAATATTATGAAGCTAAAGTAATATACATACTATAAATAAATATAAATAGATACATAAACACTACGAATACATAAGTATAATTGCAAGCCAAGAAGAAGCAAGTCTGGGGTAATCTATAATAGCGCCAGGTAATGTTTCTTAAGGAGATTTTTAAATATTGGTAGAGATTGTGCTCGTCTCACATTAATTGGAAGCGCATTCCACAGGCAAGCAGCTTGTACGGAAAAAGACTTACTCCGAAACATGGAAGTATGCGCTGGGATTTTAAGCACCAGGTTTTCTGATGACCTCAGGGATCTAAAATGCGTGTCACAGAGGAACTCAAACCGTTCTTTCAGGTAAAAAGGAGTAAAGGGATTAAACAATATATTGTACAGTAGCGAAAGGATATGAGTATTCCGGCGAAAACGGATGGGCAACCATTTGAGCTTAGTACGAAATTCAGAGACATGATCATATTTGCGTAATCCAAATATAAATCTAATACAGAAATTTTGGAGTCGCTCAAGTTTATGCAGTTGCTCTGCGGTGAGATCAAGATAGTTCACATCAGCATAGTCTAAAATCGGGAGGAGAAGGGATTGTGCCAGTGCAACCTTAGTAGCAGTTGGTAAAAAAACTTTTGTTACTGTCTGTTTGTTTAACGACTCTATGACTTTTTTCATTAGTCTTGATAGAAGTCCTGCACCGCATAGTTCAAGTCTGGGCAGTGTCATAATGTTTTTTATTGGCGCGAGTTTAGTCTTGCCTGCTACTACTCGAATCATGTATTGACCATTTTCCTTGACGCTTCGGCAATATATTACACATGAATATGCTTTCTCCGATGCATCGCAGAACCCGTGTAGTTCTATAGGTTTTTGTGTATCTCCAATCCATCGAGGTATAAAAACATGATCTATGTATTTTAGGTCGTTCCTGAACACGTCCCATTGCTTTTGTACATTTTCCGGCACAGGATCGTCCCAGCTGATGTTTGTAGTCCATAGTTGTTGAAAAATTAGTTTGGCCTTTATTGTTGCAGGTGAAAGCCATCCTAGTGGATCGTATAACTTTGATAGTTCTGATAGCAACAATCTTTTTGTAATAACATCATTGGTTGTCTTTGTTTGAACTGCATGATGAAACGTAAATTGATCTTTACGGGGATTCCACATAATACCTAAGGTTTTATTTGTGTTAGCGTTCTTAAAGTCGACCATGTTTTGACTTATTTGGTCGTTTGACAGTTCTTCTAATAATTGAAAGTCATTGCTCGCCCACTTGCGCAGATTAAAACCACCTCGTTCCAGTAGGTTGAGTAATTGCCTTTGAGTGATTTTAGCTTCATGAATGTCATTGCTTCCACCCAAAAGATCATCAACGTAGAGCTGACTGTCTAATATATCAGCGGCAAGTGGGTAATGATCACCTTCGTCTTTAATTAATTGTTTTATTGTGCGCATCGCTAAAAATGGAGCAGCTTTGGTACCGTATGTAACTGTACAAAGCTGATACTCTTTGATCTGCTCGTCTGTCGAATCTCTCCACAGAATCTTTTGCAGATGTTGATCTTGTTCCTGTATTCCGACTTGTCTGTAAATTTTTTCTATATCTGCAGTATATACATATTGGAACCCTCTCCACCGTAAAATCAATGCCTGCAAATCCTGTATGAGGTTTGGCCCACATTCCATCAATTCATTTAAACTGCGGCCGGTAGTCGTTTTGTTTGAGGCATTAAATACTACTCTGAGTTTTGTAGTAGTGGAATCCAATTTGATGACACCATGATGTGGTAGGTAGTAACTTGTTTCTAGAAGAATTGAACTCTGTTTCATATGATTTAGACGTAACTAGTCGGCCATGAAAGCTCTGTAACTTTCCGCAACAGTCTCGTCTCTGACCAATCTTTTCTCCAATTGTCTGAACTGTGCTATTGCCTGTGACTTTGAAGATCCTAACTGATTTTCAAAACCTTGTTTCATGGGTATTCTAACTTCGTATCTGCCGTCAGCCTTCCTCTTGGTTGTCGTTGCATACAAGGTTTCGCAGTATAGTTGATCTGACGTCATCGTGGTACTTTGTTCTGTTATTTCCTCTGTTTCCCAGAAATTCGAAATTTCTTCAAGGTTATTAAGTGCGGCATGGCAATTAAATGTTTTGGTGTTGCCTAACAGAACCCATCCGATTTTCGTTTGTTGGGCTATAGGCGCATGTATGGGACCTCGTAGAATGCCTCCCATGACTATTTCGGCGTAAACTCCTGCGTCCAGCAAGACATCTACCGGCCTTGACACATTGTGGTTGGGATCAGCGAGGTTGATATATTCTAAATGGGGCCAATGTTGTTTTTCAAATGTACGATTTGGTAAGTTGTTTAGCAATTTTGTCATGACGAGCGCCTCTATAGTAAAATTATAGCTTCCATATATCGACTCGCAATTCAGTTTTACTATTCCATGGCTTTTGTTATTTGAGATGCCAACTCCTGAGATAAGTGCATCTTGTTTGCGTCTGTGAAGTCCCAATCGTTGTGCAGCCGATTCCGTAATCAAGTTGATTTGGGAACCCTGGTCAAGTAATGCTCTAAGTTTTATAGACATTCCATCCATTGCCATAATACTGAGTTCCACCGTAGCAAGTAGCACTTCATTATAGTCCCCAGCCACGTGATTTGCCTTACGTTGCGAAATTGTCGGTGCGCTTTTAGGTGTCATGTTAGCAATCGGTTTCATATGTGCCCTTTGTTGTACAGCGTCGTGCAGTATCGTATGATGCTTATTGCTGCACACCTTACATGTTTTCGTGGAACTGCATTGTTTGTCGTTATGGCAGTATAAACAATTCTCACACACGTTTAATTGCGCAATTGTATTTATTTTCGCTTCCGACGTCATATTTTGGAATGATTTACAATGAATCAAAATGTGATCCGATTTGCATAAAGGACATTTTCTTTCAGAACTGGCGTGATATGTTTTTGGTGAGAATTTTCTGTAGTTGGACTTGTTTGGTAGGTATTTTGATGAAAATTCTTTCACATCATTGTTGTCCTTGACCTCAGGTTTCGTGTAGGGAATCTTTGTCTTTCTGTTGACTGGTTCCAAAGCTGTAAATTTACTCTCCAGGAATGTAATGATTTCATCAAATGAAGATCTTGGAGATTTTCTAGATTCCATGTATGAACTGTAGGTCTCTGGATCCATTTTTTCGGTAAGTATATGCACCAAGATCGGATCCCATGTAGTGGTATCTATTCCGAGATTATGTATGGCGTAAATTGTTTCCAAGGTCGTGTCATGGAGGCGTTTCAGTTCTTGAGAAGATTGTTTGTGTATAGTCGGCTGGTTTACAAATATCTGGATTTGTTTTGTAAATAGGAGTTGCGTATTGTTGTACCTGCGAGTGAGTATCTCCCAGCAGGCGTCGTAGTTGTCGGCTGAGATATTAAGATGTTGCACAAGTCGCTCTGCCTCACCCTTGAGTTTTCCTTTAAGATGTTGCATTTTTTGTGGCTTACTTATCAATGGATTGTTGTGGATGGCTTCAGAGTACAGGTCCATGAAGGTCGGCCACTGAGCGTAATTTCCACTAAATATTGGAATCTCCAATTTCGGCATAGCTTGATGTTGGTGAGATGTATGACTAAGTTTTTGGTTAAGTTGTCTTTTCGTGGCTTCGTAAACGCATTCATGCTGAGTGTACTCTTGTTCATAATCTACTTCAGATCCAATCAGTAGATTGTCTATTTGCCAATGCAGCTCATCAATTGTTTTCCAGCGTGTCTGTATCATCTGCAGCTTGTCTTGTAATTCCCACTTTTCCGAAATACTTGTAATGTCGATACCTCTAACGATTCTTGCAAAAGCTCGGAAATTTGTTCTTTGCTGGCTAATCAGCTCGTCAGTCTTAGACAACATACCTTTCTCCTTCGTGTTAGTGTTATCTTGTTCCTCACCTTGGCTACTTGTTCCTGGTTGAGCCATGGTTTCGGTCTGCGTTATGTCTATCAGCAGAGCACACGTAGCCGAGTATAGTTCTTTCACAGAAAGGTAAGCACCGGACTGGATGTACTCATGTTTTTTGTCACATAATAATGTCAGCTTCGAATGATTGTTTTCAAATTCATCCCACAACTCTTCAAGGGACACCAAACGTTTTCGCACATATTCAGTGGTTTTCCGAGTTACGGAATCCTTCTTGATGTTCGTAGATATCTTCTGTACAGCTTCAGCGATTATTTGTTGACGTTGTAGTAGCCCTTCCATTGTCTTTATGTTCAGAAGAAGAAGCTAAACTGTCTGTTGCATTCACTGCTGCTGGCCAGATGTGTATGTAGTGGACTGTAAGTCCAATGGTTCCGCGTTAGTAGGGATCCTTCACAATATATGCGACTTCTCAACTAGACCGGTGAGACCCGCTTGTGGGAGGCCAGTCTAGCCTATTCGCTATCGATGAAGGCGGCCCCACTCACACTTAACTCAGTTAACTCGAAGGACCAAAAAGATGTAGGGTTCTGTAACTGTGGTGTTTGTGTACCGGGAATCTTTATGTGTAATGTGAAAGAAAACACCGATGTCTGTATACCCCGAACAGCTTTATTGTACTGAACTAAAATTACAAGTAATGTGCAATTATAATAATGTGTGTGATCGCGAGCGTCAGCATAAAATTGTCGAGCGTGCTCGTACACACTTGTAGCACGTGAAAAATGTTAATATTATATCTGTATGTAATATATATTATATATATATATTATATCTGTTTAGTTAGCGAGTAAATGTATTTTTTTTTAATTATTATTTTTTCCCTACATTTTTCACGTGCTACAAGTGTCAACCCTATCGGAATAGGTATATGGACTTTGTTAAGAAGCTTGGACTCTAGGAATTTTTACTCATGTGATACAAACTATCGGAAATAAATACTTCTCTCAACATGGGTGGGTAATCCTTATGAAACATAAACGAAATGAAAAGGGTTGCCAGTTTAGAAATGTAAAATCGGTAAAAAATATTATTAGAATTTACTTGTATTCTCAACTCGTAAATCGTAAAAAATCTTTACGTTTCGGGTGCTGAAAACAGTTGGTGGTTACTTCTTTCCTATTTTTCTTTCTACTTGGCTGCTTATTAGGAGACAGTATTAAGAAAATTTTAAGATATCAATTTAAAATATATTGGTTCGTCTAAGAATTTACAGCCGCTGGCTAAAATAGTAATTAAAAAAAAAAAACCTTAAATATTTTTTTTTTGTCGGGCTGTTCAGCACTGTAGTTTTTATAAGATTTTCTCTCCGTGTAGCCGCCTGGTGCCCCTAGTTTTGCCGCCCCTCATTTTTGCCGCTCTGGGCAATTGCCCGGCTTGCCCCCCCCTAGATCGGGCCCTGTCACTGTACACCGACGACATTCCCGCCACGAACTCATCGACGCTCGCGCTGTACGCTGACGACGCCGCGTATATCACCACCTCGCTCACGGCCAAGCACGCAGCCGTCAAAATGCAGCGCGCCCTGGACGACCTTCCCGACTGGCTCAGCAAGTGGAGGTTGTCGGTCAACGTGGGGAAAATACAAGCGATGATCGTCACTACGCGCGCACGCCACTTTCTGGCTGACATCGTGTGGACGCGGACCGCCAAGTACCTTGGCGTGACGCTCGACCGTCGGCTCACCATGGGCCCGCACGTCCGCAATACTGTCGCGCGGGTACGAGCGACCCGCCATCTCCTTCGTCCCGTGCTCTCCTCGCGCCTCCCGCTACGCGTCAAGCTGGGGGTGTACAAAACGTACATCCGCCCGCAGCTGACATACGCTGCCCAGCCTGACTCACCCTCACGTGCGAGACCCACCGCAAAAAGATCCGTGCGCAGCAGTGCATCTCGCTGCGCAACATCGCCGGCGCTCCTCGCTACGTGAGGAACGCGATAATCAGCCGCGATCTGCGAGTCGAGAGCGTGGACGATCTCGTCAAGGGGATGGCGAAAAAGATGTTCACCCGCGCCGATGCCTCCGTCTGGCCCCACGTCAAGGACCTGGCCCCCCTAGGCACGCACGCCCACCAGACGCCAAACGCTTCCCGCGCGACCTAGTTGCGGACGATGCCGCCCCACCACCGGATTGACCCCGAGTACGCCGCCCCACACTACACGCGGCATACTCGAACAATAAGACTCCACAACACAAAATAGCACTCGCCGCCACTGCGCTGCGACCTATGTTTACATAGCCGCAGCAAAGGAAACGGCCCACACACACACCCAACAGACTCCTCATAGACGTATGACTCACGCGAAGGCTATGTCTCACGGGCGGGTGAGCATAAGCTAACGCATACATTGGGCGATGACTCACAATCGACAAATCGCCCAACACACACAATAACGTCCCACGTTTGCAACGTAATTGGCTAGCCCCGAGTGTGTTGTAAACACGGGTCAACCCACAACCCACTCCTTCTGTAGGGGGCGCCACCTAAAGTCGCCACCATGTGCGTCGGCAGACTCCCGCCGGGTGAGACCCCCAGGACCCCCCGGGGGTCTCACCCGGCGGAGTACAGACCGCCTGGGTGGCGTGAAACACTTCGGGTGTCCCTACAGAAACACTAGCAGGCACACAATAGGATAGGTTTTTGTTTATTATCATCCTCCGCGCCCAGTGGTCCGACCAAACCCCCATGACCGACTCATATTTCTATAGGTCGCGCTTGACCCCTCGGGCAGCGGGCAATACGCCCAGAACCCGATTCCTCGCCCTCCCCTAAGGGAGTGCGTAGACGATTTACCGGATAAACTCGCGTGTGTTGCCCCTTCAGGGTAAAGGCCACTGTTTTTGTGGTCCTCGGTGGAAACCATACGGTGCCAACGAAACCGAGTGGGGTGTTGACCCAATACACCCGCTGCGCCCCTTCACGGCAAAGCAATCAATTGGAAGGAGCTAGAACCACCGGCATTGGGGGGGTCTCCTAGTCGACACTAGCTCGCTATTTCCCACCTTCCCTACCCTATTTCCCATTCTCTTGTGTTGTTTGGGTGCTGCAAGCTTCGACCCATATCACCCTCTGCACTTGAGCTGTTAGGGACCCGTTTGCACATTAAGATTGGCAACGGGACACAAGCTTAGGGCATACTCTACGTACTCACACCTCTATTCACTAATTCACTAATAATATTTTTTACCGATTTTACATTTCTAAACTGGCAACCCTTTTCATTTCGTTTATGTTTCATAAGGATTACCCACCCATGTTGAGAGAAGTATTTATTTCCGATAGTTTGTATCACATGAGTAAAAATTCCTAGAGTCCAAGCTTCTTAACAAAGTCCATATACCTATTCCGATAGGGTTGACACTTGTAGCACGTGAAAAATGTAGGGAAAAAATAATAATTAAAAAAAAAATACATTTACTCGCTAACTAAACAGATATAATATATGTCGCCGCGTCTAGCGTTCCGGTTACCTTATTTACTTATTTTTATAGTTAATTTATTCAATGTTAAATCGTAATCTAAATTCCTATAAACTCTATTTAATCTGTATTAATGTCATACTTTTGTTATTATTGATTTTGCTACAATATTGGTTGTTATTTGACCTACGAGTGATTGTTTTGACAAGTGAAAATAAAGTAAGTTCATATTATGATAAATTATTAATGCTTTTAGGTTTGCGATTGCTTGAAAATTAGTTTTAATTACATTGTTAATTTTCAGTAACATTTCTATTGTTTTTAAAGACCAAATAATTCATTTGTAAGTAATTCAACTGATTGTCAATTCTAAACGAGTGGGGATGTTGATGACGCACTCGTTTGGAATAGCTAACTCACTTTGCTCCTGATCGTCGGCTTGAAAGGTTGTAAGTAAAAGCTCTGTTATTTATGATTATAAATTACTGGTATTGTCTTGTTATTATTTTGTCTGCATAAAACCTCGCGTAACAACTTGTATTCCAAAATAAATCAATTTGCCTAAAACTAATCATCTATTCAGTTGAAATCGCCTTTATAATATTCCCCATAGATTTATCTAATAATGCCAGAGCCGGTGACCCTGGTGAGGTCAACGGTTCTGGGCATTTAAAAAATATTAGTCATACCCCCGTTCCGACATCAGAAGTGGGATCACTCCCGCGTTCCCTTCTGCCGTTTAAATGTTTCAGATTTAAGCCAAATCGACGCAAGCGCTAACACACCCGCTATAGGCACGCCCAGCGCAAGCATGTCTACGCCGAGCGAGCCGGACGTAAGTGCGCCTGCGCACCTGACGCCGCCGCCCCTGCAATCTGGTAGTGTTCCACCAGAGTTCTTTACGAATATGATGAAGATGATGCAGACCATGAGCGAGCGTCTGCTACAGCAGCCAGGTGACAAAGTGAAAATTACGGACGTTTTTCTACCCTCCTATGATCCAGACGGCAACGTTGGTGTACGTGAGTGGTGTAATCATATTACTACAGCTAAAAATAATTATAAGCTCAGTGACTACGATATTCGTATGAAGGTGACTAGCTTATTAAAAGGTCGTGCAAAGATTTGGGCAGATAATTGGTTAGTGACAACATCTACCTGGGAGGAGCTACGTCAAAACATCGTAACTACATTTGAACCCGAAAGTCGTTACTCACGGGACATATTAAGATTCAGGGAGCACATTTACGACTCTTCTAAAGACATCGCAGAGTTTCTTTCTCAAGCATGGCTTTTGTGGAGACGCGTCACTAAGGATAAACTCGATGAAAATGATGCGGTAGAAGCAGTCATCGGATCTATAAGTGACGAACGCCTTAGGATTGAGCTAATGAATGTCAGAGCCACATCAGTGCCGGAGTTAATTTCTGTTGCCTCCTCTATTCGCGCTAAACGTCCATTATCGCAACATAACTCTAACCAACCACCTCATAAACGTTCAAAGTTTTCCGTAGATAATAGAAACCCCCATTGCAGTTTCTGTAAAAAGACAGGTCATGTTTACAACAACTGCCGTAGTAGAATTTCCTACGAATCAAATATACAGCCAATTGATAAAAACCCAAAGATGTCATCAACCGCATTACCTAGGTCAGGTGATAAAATTTGTTCATTTTGTTCAAAAACTGGCCACACATTTGACACGTGTTATCGCCGTGAAAAACAGATAACCTCTAATGTGAATTCAGTATCTCGTAATAAAGCTGTGTTGAATACTATGCAAATTCGGGTCAATAATATAGTTATAAACACTGTATTTGATAGTGGTGCAGAGTGTTCCGTTATGCGGGAATCGATTGCTGACAAGTTACCCGGGCGTAGACACCAAGTGGTTAATTACTTACGCGGGATAGGTCCCTTCCCAGTGATTTCGACGTCTACTTTAAAAACAATCTGTGTTATTGACAATATTAACGTAGAAATATTATTTCATGTCTTGTCTGATTATGAGATGACGTCAGATGTACTTATCGGTACAAACTTACTGCACGATACAGGTCTGAGTGTAATTGTGACACAGAATAGCGCAACATTGTTACACCATCCCCGCGTTATGCACATAAAATCTATCTGCCCTATATTTGAAAACCTAAATCATGATCTGACTGACGAATCTGAGATTGACCTACTTTTAACTTTGCTTAACAAGTACTCCTACCTCTTTACTCGCGGTTTTCCAAAATCTCGCGTTAATACTGGTGAATTAGAGATACGCCTTAAGAACCCTGATAAATTTGTTGAGCGAAGGCCTTATAGATTAAGTCCAGTTGAGCGACAGAAAGTAAAAGAAATTATTAATGAATTGGTCGAAAATAATATTGTTCGTGAAAGTAGGTCCCCATATTCTAGCCCTATTATTTTAGTTAAAAAGAAAAATGGGGAAGATCGTATGTGTATCGACTACCGCGAATTAAATGCAAATACGATTCGCGATCATTACCCTCTCCCACTAATTGCTGACCAGATTGACCAATTAGCGGGTGGACAATTCTTTACAACGCTCGATATGGCATCTGGTTTCCATCAGATCATAGTAAAATCTGACTCAATAGAAAAGACGGCTTTTGTCACCCCGGATGGGTTGTACGAGTACCTAACCATGCCATTTGGCCTTTGCAATGCACCTTCTGTGTACCAAAGGTGCATAAATCGCGCGTTAGGAACCCTTCTCAATTCGGGCAGCGCCAACAATGGACACCATGATAGCGTAGCTCAAGTTTACATCGACGATGTCATCAGTAAGTGTCGTAATTACTCTTGTGGCCTTTCATTTTTGGAGAGAATTTTAATCGCCTTGCGCGATTCTGGATTTTCGATTAATATCGATAAATGCCTTTTCTTCAAACGCTCAATTGAGTACCTTGGTAATATAATAGAAAATGGTCAGGTACGCCCAAGCAGCAAAAAGGTTGAGGCTTTAATAAAAGCCCCTGTCCCAGCTTCTGTGAAACAGGTACGTCAATTTAACGGCCTTGCCGGCTACTTTCGTCGCTTTATTCCCGACTTCGCACGGACTATGATTCCTTTGTATGACTTAACGAAACAAGGTGTTAAGTGGCAGTGGACCCACATGCACGAAGAAGCACGTCAAAAGGTAATACATCATCTTACATCTACACCTGTCCTTACAATATTCCGTGAAGGTGAGCCCATTGAGTTATTTACCGACGCAAGCAGCCTTGGTTTTGGAGGGGTACTCATCCAGATCAGCAATGGCCGGCAGCACGTGGTAGCATATTTCAGCATGCGTACCACAGACACTGAGAGTAGATACCACTCTTATGAACTTGAGACGCTGGCTGTAGTTCGAGCCATCAAGCATTTTCGCCATTTCCTGTATGGGCGCAAATTCAAGGTAATTACAGACTGCAACGCGTTAAAGGCCTCGAAGCATAAACAGGATCTGCTACCTCGCATACATAGATGGTGGGCTTACCTACAAAACTTCGACTTTGACATCGAGTATAGGAAAGGTGAACGTATGCAGCACGCTGACTATTTCAGTAGGAACCCAGAACCTTTGGCTGTCAACGTCATGACGAAGAATCTGGAGTGGCTCAACATAGAGCAGCGGCGCGATGCTCAGCTGAGACCTATCATAGAAGCTCTACACAATGGAGATAATTACCATGGATATCTTCTTGAAGGTAACGTACTTATGAGTGAACGAAGTGATCCAATCTTAGGCACTCAAAAGCTAATTGTTGTACCAAAGTCTTTTCAGTGGAGCCTTATTAATACCTACCATAATGCTCTCAAACATCCGGGCTGGGAGAAGACTCTCCACAAAATCAGAGAGACCTATTATTTTGATAGAATGAACACTGTAGTTCGAGATTTTGTAAACAACTGCGTGGTATGCAGAACATCAAAACAAACTTCTGGAGCCACACAGGTACGGATGCACCCAATTGCAAAACCAACTACCGCTTTCGAGGTTGTTCACATGGACATCACCGGCAAACTTGGCACTACGGATGACCAGGAGTACGTCATTGTCACAATAGATGCCTTTACCAAGTATGTACTACTACGTTACACTAACGATAAAAGCCAACACAGTACTCTAGCTGCCCTAAAACAAGTTATCCATCTTTTTGGGGCCCCGAAACAAATAATCGTAGATGGTGGACGGGAGTTTCTAGGTGAGTTTGAAAGCTACTGCCGCAGTTTCGGAATCGAAATTCATGCTATAGCCCCGGGCATGAGCAGAGCAAATGGACAAGTGGAGCGAGTCATGGCAACACTAAAAAATGGTCTTATCATGATTAAAAATTATGAAACTCCAGACTGGCACACAGCTCTAGAAAGCCTACAACTAGCTTTCAACTGTACCTTACATAAAACTACAGGCACAACCCCACTAACACTTCTCACTCGACGTCAAAATTGTGTACCACCAGAGCTGCTCAGCCTGGTCAACCTTGACAATGCAACCATTGACACAGACGCACTATATAGACACGTACAACACAGAATGACCGAAACGTCTGCGAAAGACAAAGCTAAGTTCGACAAGGGACGGGCGAGAATTCATAGTTTCCAACGGGGAGATTTTGTTTTGATAAAAAACAATCCCAGAAACCAGACTTCCCTTGATCTCAAATTTAGTGTACCTTACGAAGTTTACAGGGTACTCGAAAATGACCGCTACCTTGTAAAAAAGGTCATCGGCCACCATGGGCGTCCCCGCAAAGTCGCACATGATCAACTAAGGCGCGCACCACAACCAGGCGTACAGACCCAGGCGGCCGTGTCGCCCCAAGACGAAGCTGGACCTTCTGGCATCTCCGTGGCCCTACCAATTCTGGCCGCGACGCAAGCAGCGGATGTGAATGCTGCAGCTGTTGAGGTGCAGGTGAACCAGAACCTTGCGTCATAAACCAAAAACACTACGTTGGACCATTTGGAAGAAATGCTTGGTGAATAATTTTCATACTATTTACTTAACATTTAAAACCACAAACACACACACAAACACACTATGCAAATCTATGATGTTATTGGCGTGTGGAGCCGTCCAATAACAATTCCATATAAACTGTTAATACAGTGATAACTATGCTATTGACGTGTGGAGCCGATCAATAGTATAATCCTAGCCTAAAAGAATGAAAAGTCCCCTGTGTACCACGGCGTACGAGACCGCCCAGAGCACAGCATCGACCTACCCTATTATCCCTTAGAGCCTCTGTCATGTACAGCACCGACCTTTCACCCACCTTTTCTCCTCCCCAATACTACTACTATATTCATCGATGTTACTATTACCATGTTGAAATAAGCAGTACTCTTAATACATATTACCACTATAACTTGGTAACAACTTCAATCTGTTGTCGCGTGGAGCGAGCAGTATCCTAAACACAACTTTGCTTTTGCAGGCTGTCTACTAGATAAGTTGCTTCCTTGCAAATTGTGTGTTCTATTTTAGAGCCTCTCCTTAGGGCTTAGGTTAACTGTGGAAGTGCCTAGCCTAAAAACCAAATTTTCCCTATTTCAGAATAACCAGGAACAGGAAGCGCTGCAGGGCACGCATCGCTTATCAGAATGGCCGTGTCGCCGCGTCTAGCGTTCCGGTTACCTTATTTACTTATTTTTATAGTTAATTTATTCAATGTTAAATCGTAATCTAAATTCCTATAAACTCTATTTAATCTGTATTAATGTCATACTTTTGTTATTATTGATTTTGCTACAATATTGGTTGTTATTTGACCTACCAGTGATTGTTTTGACAAGTGAAAATAAAGTAAGTTCATATTATGATAATTATTAATGCTTTTAGGTTTGCGATTGCTTGAAAATTAGTTTTAATTACATTGTTAATTTTCAGTAACATTTCTATTGTTTTTAAAGACCAAATAATTCATTTGTAAGTAATTCAACTGATTGTCAATTCTAAACGAGTGGGGATGTTGATGACGCACTCGTTTGGAATAGCTAACTCACTTTGCTCCTGATCGTCGGCTTGAAAGGTTGTAAGTAAAAGCTCTGTTATTTATGATTATAAATTACTGGTATTGTCTTGTTATTATTTTGTCTGCATAAAACCTCGCGTAACAACTTGTATTCCAAAATAAATCAATTTGCCTAAAACTAATCATCTATTCAGTTGAAATCGCCTTTATAATATTCCCCATAGATTTATCTAATAATGCCAGAGCCGGTGACCCTGGTGAGGTCAACGGTTCTGGGCATTTAAAAAATATTAGTCATACCCCCGTTCCGACATATATATATTGTTAGCGCAGAAGCGAAATGTCAATCCGTCGGAAGAGGGGACGATGAGTAGTAGTGGGGTCGCGACTATATAAGTCGTTGCATGCCTCATTCTACCTCTCAGCTATCGGCCGATCACGCTGCTGCCTACCACCTCCAAGGTGTTCGAGTCGCTCCTGCTGCGCCACCTACTGCCCCATATCACTCCTCGGCACGAACAGTTTGGCTTCCGTGCCGAACACAGCACGACGCTCCAGCTGTCGAGGGTACTGCACCTGCTCACCGCGGCCGTGAACAAACGGGAGTACGCCGCTGCAGTATTCCTCGACATGGAGAAGGCGTTCGACCGGGTATGGCACCCCGGTCTGATATACAAGCTCACGCAGACCACGGCGCCCCGTCGCTTGATACAAGTGGTCTCCTCCTTCCTCACGGACAGATCCTTCAGAGTCGCAGTGGAGGACCAAGTGTCCCCCGCGCACCCCATCACCGCCGGAGTCCCGCAAGGCAGCTGCCTCTCGCCTGTGTTATACTCGCTATACACCGACGACATTCCCGCCACGCACACATCGACGCTTGCGCTGTACGCTGACGACGCCGCGTACGTCACCACCTCGCTTACGCCCGAGCACGCGGCCGTCAAAATGCAGCGCGCCCTGGACGACCTTCCCGACTGGCTCAGCAAGTGGAGGTTGTCGGTCAACTTGGGGAAGACACAGGCGATGATAGTCACCACGCGAGCGCGCCACTTCCCTCCGAAACTGCGACTCTTGGGGGCCGACATCGAGTGGACGCGGACCGCCAAGTATCTTGGCGTAACGCTCGACCGTCGGCTCACCATGGGCCCGCACGTCCGCAACACTGTCGCGCGGGTACGAACGACCCGCCATCTCCTTCGTCCCGCGCTCTCCTCGCACCTCCCGCTCCGCGTCAAGCTGGGGGTGTACAAAACGTACATCCGCCCGCAGCTGACATACGCTGCCCCAGCCTGGCTCGCCCTCACGTGCGAGACCCTCAGGAAGAAGCTACGTGCGCAGCAGAACATCTCGCTGCGCACCATCGTCGGCGCTCCTCGCTACGTGAGGAACGCGGTGATACACCGCGACCTGCGAGTAGAGAGCGTAGACGACTTCGTCAAGGGGATGGCGAAGAAGATGTTTCTCCGCGCCGACGCCTCCGCCTGGCCCCACGTCAGGGACCTGGCCCCCTGGCACGCACGCCCACCGGACGCCAAACGCTTCCCGCGCGACCTAGTTGCGGACGATGCCGCCCCCACCACCGGACTGACCCCGAGTATGCCGCCCCACACTACACGCGGCATACTCGAACAATAAGACTCCACAACACAAAAAAATAGCACCCGCCGCCACTGCGCCGCGACCTATGTTTACATAGCCGCGGCAAAGGAAACGGCCCACACACACATACAACAGACTCCTCATACACGTATGACTCACGCGAAGGCTGCGTCTCACGGGCGGGTGAGCGCAAGCCAACGCACACATTGGGCGATGACTCACAATAGACAAATCGCCCAATACACACATTAACGTCCCGTGTTTGCAACGTAATTGGCTGGCTCCGAGTGCGTTGTAAACTCGGGTCAACCCATTCCTTCTGTAGGGGGCGCCACCTAAAGTCGCCACCATGTGCGTCGGCAGACTCCCGCCGGGCCTCCCCCGGGACCCCCCGGGGGTCTCACCCGGCGGAGTACGGACCGCCTGGGTGGCGTGAAACGCTTCGGGTGCCCCTACAGAAACACTAGCAGCCACACAACTAGATAGGATTTTTGTTTATTATCCAATCCATCCGCGGCCAGTGGTCCGACCAAACCCCACGACCGACCCATACTTATATGGGTCGCGTTTGCCCCCTCGGGCAGTGGGCAACATGCCCAGAACCCGATTCCTCGCCCTCCCCTAGGGGAGCGCGTAGACGATCCACCACGATCTACCTCTCATAGAGGCGGCCGACGGCGATTGGCCGTCTATCCACAGACTGTGCCGCCGCCTCCGAAGCACCCCAACTCCGGTGCGTCCTCTGCTAAACAGCGACGGGGCGCTCAGATACACCGCCACAGACCGGGCGGAGATCTTCGCCGAGCACCTGGAGCGTCAGTTCACGCCCAACCCATCGGATGATGCCACACACACCGCAGCAGTCGAGCAACACCTTGGAGAGTACTTCTCCACGCCGATAGCTCCCGAGGAGGACCCGTTGTTCGTCTCCCCGGGCCAGGTGAGAGAGGCCATCAGACGCACGAAGCCCAGAAAGGCCCCCGGTGCGGACAATATCACAAATATTGCGCTGCGCCACCTGCCACCGCGCACCACAGCGGCCCTAGCCCGGCTATACACGGGCATTCTCCGCACCGGGACGTTCCCCTCCGCGTGGAAAGAGGGGCGCGTCATACTAATCCCGAAGCCCGGGAAGAACCCACAGAAGCCGGAGAGCTATCGGCCGATCACCCTGCTGCCCACCACCTCCAAGGTGTTCGAAGCGCTCCTGCTGCGCCACCTGACACCACACCTCACCCCCCGATGCGAACAGTTCGGCTTCCGCGCCGAACACAGCACGACGCTCCAGTTGTCGAGGGTACTGCACCTGCTCACCGCGGCCGTCAACAAGCGGGAGTACGCCGCTGCAGTATTCCTCGACATGGAGAAGGCATTCGACCGGGTATGGCACCCCGGTCTCGTACACAAGCTCACCGGGACCACAGCGCCCCGTCGCTTGATACACGTGGTCTCCTCCTTCCTCTCGGACAGGACATTCAGGGTCGCAGTTGAGGACCAAGTGTCTGCCGCGCACCCCATCACCGCTGGAATCCCGCAAGGCAGCTGCCTCTCGCCTGTGTTGTACTCACTGTACACCGACGACATTCCCGCCACGAACTCATCGACGCTCGCGCTGTACGCTGACGACGCCGCGTACATCACCACCTCGCTCACGGCCGAACACGCGGCCGTCAAAATGCAGCGCGCCCTGGACGACCTTCCCGACTGGCTCAGCAAGTGGAGGTTGTCGGTCAACGTGGGAAAAACACAGGCGATGATCGTCACCACGCGCGCACGCCACTTCCCTCCAAAACTGCGACTCTTGGGGGCTGACATCGAGTGGACGCGGACCGCCAAGTACCTTGGCGTGACGCTCGATCGTCGGCTCACCATGGGCCCGCACGTCCGCAACACTGTCTTGCGGGTACGAGCGACCCGCCATCTCCTCCGTCCCGTGCTCTCCTCGCGCCTCCCGCTACGCGTCAAGCTGGGGGTGTACAAGGCCTACATCCGCCCGCAGCTGACATACGCTGCCCCAGCTTGGCTCGCCCTCACGTGCGAGACCCACCGCAAGAAGCTCCGTGCGCAGCAGAACATCTCGCTGCGCAACATCGCCGACGCCCCTCGCTACGTGAGGAACGCGGTAATCA
Source organism: Shargacucullia verbasci (assembly GCA_947562105.1). Lineage (NCBI taxonomy): Eukaryota > Metazoa > Arthropoda > Insecta > Lepidoptera > Noctuidae > Shargacucullia > Shargacucullia verbasci. The sequence continues at coordinate 14,658,326 of OX387281.1, read as the reverse complement.
GCCGCGATCTGCGAGTCGAGAGCGTGGACGACTTCGTCAAGGGGATGGCGAAGAAGATGTTCCTTCGCGCCGACGCTTCCGCCTGGTCCCACGTCAAGGACCTGGCCCCCTGGCACGCACGCCCGCCAGACGCCAAACGCTTCCCGCGCGACCTAGTTGCGGACGATGCCGCCCCCACCACCGGACTGACCCCGAGTATGCCGCCCCACACTACACGCGGCACACTCGAACAATAAGACTCCACAACACAAAATAGCACCCGCCGCCACTGCGCCGCGACCTATGTTTACATAGCCGCGGCAAAGGAAACGGCCCACGCACACATACAACAGACTCCTCATACACATATGACTCACGCGAAGGATGTGTCTCACGGGCGGGTGAGCGCAAGCCAACGCACACATTGGGCGATGACTCACAACAGACAAATCGCCCAATACACACAATAACGTCCCGTGTTTGCAACGTAATTGGCTAGCTCCGAGTGCGTTGTAAACACGGGTCAACCCACCCCTTCTGTAGGGGGCGCCACCTAAAGTCGCCACCATGTGCGTCGGCAGACTCCCGCCGGGCCTCCCCCGGGACCCCCCGGGGGTCTCACCCGGCGGAGTACGGACCGCCTGGGTGGCGTGAAACGCTTCGGGTGCGCCCCTACAGAAACACCAGCAGCCACACAAACGTAGGTTTTTGTTTATTATCCAATCCATCCGCGCCCAGTGGTCCGACCAAACCCCACGACCGACCCATACTTCTATGGATCGCGCTCGCCCCCTCGGGCAGTGGGCAACACGCCCAGAACCCGATTCCTCGCCCTCCCCTAGGGGAGCGCGTAGACGATCTACCAAGCGATTCTACCTCTTTTTGCCTGCGGAAACAACTTGTTAGGGGAAATCTCTGTCCGTTTGAATAGTCAGTCTGCCTACTCTGTTTTTAATTTGTTTTACTGTCGGTTATCTTTTAAATTAATCATTTTAAGTAGTTAAGTTACATTCTTGTTTTTATAAATGTTTAGTTTATAAGAAGTAAAGTGCTATTTTTGGTTATAGTTGTTTTTTTTTTTAACTATACCCGTCTCGGGTTCTTAAGAATATATATATATAATTATCGTTGCTGTCGGGGGAGTGTTCTGTGGAACTCTTTTATTTCTAATCTAAGAGGTCCCCCGAATGCAATGACAAATTTATTTATCTGTTTAGTCAGCGAGTAAATGAGTGACCCTTCGCTTTGTATATACAGATTAACTAATACATCCTGTTTTTTTTTGTTTTGGTTTTTAGTTAGTTTTTTAGCAAGGAAGTCGTGTTTTTGATTTTTTTAATAATTTATTTCTATTTTATACATTTAAGTGACAAGTTTTTATTTACTGCTATTAAGCAATTAATGGCGTTGTGTTATCTTTACCATTTTATTTTCATATTTTTATTTTTATATTAATCGTGTGATGATGATATAATTCTAATGATAATTCAATCATCTACGAAACCATTCCCTCGTTTAGACATTCGCAGTCTTACTAAAATCTGTTTAAATCGTGTGCCGCCAAAGATGAAATATATTTTTTATAAATTAAATGGTTTTGGAATTTGCTCATCAAGACCTTCAATTTGATACCCATATTGTAATTATAGATGAAAAATGTGTTTTCAAATTTGAAAATGTTTAAAAAAAATATAACCAGTATCACTCAGAATTATGTAAGGATTCTAACGATACCCCATACATCCAAATCTGTTCAGGTATTTAAAAGTTATGGTGGAACAAAGAAACCCACATATGTATATACTTACATACATGAAGCCTGAAAACATTACACTCGTTTTTTAGGCAGTCGTGTAAAAAGTAAAAATATGATCCATAGCGACGTAAGTATTTGTAAAAATAATAATGATTAGCCTAATTTGATGCATATTAAAGTAAATAGTAATAATATAAAAGAAATATCCCAATTTTTTCCGTAATGTTCATATCCTTCATCATTCACTTTAACTATGAACATATTATGTTCATAGTTAAAGTGAATCATTCCGCTTTTATGGTGGGAAATTTAAATTTAAAAAGTCGATAAAAAAGAACGATTTCAATTCATTCAGTATTTTCTGAGAAATTCTTGGACAAACATACTTACATATGTACTCACATACATGCACTCATGTTTGGTATACTCTTTCAGAAGCTCCACATATGTGAATGTTATACAATTCAACAATATCCGGTCGGTTTAAAATTGTACCAACCTATCTCTGGAATAACATTCTCATGACTTAGGGGCCATCCATTAATCACGTGATGTTTTTTTAGCATATTTTAACCCCCCTCCCCCTTGGTGATACGTGGTGAGGTTTAAGACTAACCTCCCCCCCACCCAAAATCACGTGTATTTTTTAGTACCTACAAAGAATCTTTAAAATTTTCAGAATATTATCTTTAAATACACTTGCACCAATTATGATGACTACACTTGTTCATGTCCTAGGCTCCTAAGTACAACGTCAATAAAATATCTAGGTGTCATGATTGATCATAGGTTAAATTTTCATACTCACATTAATATGTTAGCTTCAAGAACACGAAAACTTATTGCAATATTCAAAAAATTGCGTCATGTTGCAGAAATTTTATTTTATTTATTTATTTATTTATTTATGTACACACCAGTGAACACGATGATATAAATGTAAAAAACGAAACATGAGCACAAAGGAACTACTTATTTCTTAAGAAATTTCTTCCAGTAGTCCCGCGACAGGAAATATATATGACAGACACGTAGACACAGTGTGTAAAAAGAATATAAGAAAACTCTTAAATATCTAAACTTAACCAATAGATATATCTTAAACTAAACCAAATAGTAACTATGAAACAACAAATATAAAATAAACTACATAAATAGAAAAATAAACTACATACAACTAAATATACAATATATATATCGAGGGTTGAGTTCTAAAACCCAATAAGTGCCAAAATCTTGAAATTTCGTTTTTAAACCTATCGTGATCAGTTTTTTGCGCTCTTTCCAATGATCTAACCCAATAATTAAAATTCGCACTAGAAAGCTAAAATTGAAGCATTCATTTACCACATAAATAGACCTTTTCACATTTATTATCATACAAAAATCCAATAAAGCACTTTTACACCAAATTTACTTATTTTTGTTTAAGGAAAAATCCTATAATGGTTATTTGTCAATATTTTAGTGTATTAGTATTTATAGATTATTAACCTTTTATACGAGGTAATACCATTATAAATGTGTTTATTTGAATTTTGTTTTTCATATTTTATAATAAAACATATTCATAAACAAAAGTAAATTCCACTAAAACATATTATTGTATTTTTCTTTTCCGTGATTTAAAATTACAACAGACTTGAATAAGATAAAATACCCAATAATTTTATTTATCGCCTTGTACTTTCATGTGATTGATGAAAAGAAAATCCACAATAACATGTTATTGGGTTTTACTACGTCAACTATTTCGAACATAACTGGACCTTAATTAAACTAAAATACTATAATATTATTTAATGGATTTATGGCAATGAATTTTGTTAAAAAAGATGATGTAATCTATAGATATGGTGTATTCGCATTAAACAAACAATTGATAAGGTGGAATCCAATATATACATTGGAGCGTAATACATTGTGTCGAAATTTTTACGAAATGAATTTTAAAGCTTAAACGAACCTTATTCTTGCTCGTGTGGTTACTTCAGGGTAACTTCAGCCTCAGGTTAAAACAAGAAAATTTAATAAAACCTCAAGTAAAAAGGATCGGGTCTATAGCAAACATTGCTTTTTTTAAATAAGGCAAAAATACGGTACGGTACGGTATTACAAATCCCAAATGGAGGTGTTAGTATTTTATATTATTTACGTAAACTAGTACTGAATAATTGCACAATGTACGAGACCCGTCTACCGAATAACGCTTGAATTGAATGAGGGTTTACAACGATTCTAACACATATACGAATGTCCGTCATCAACTGTCGGGCTTTGGCCCGCCAGGCTTATTACCTCGCCTGGTCGGGGGATCCCTTTTCATTGGAGGGACACGATACCTCGTTCCCCTATACTGTCTTTGCCGGAGTGAAATTAATAATAAAAAGGGTAAAGAGACATGTGCCTATCTTCCAACTTTGTGAGATATGCACATTCATGTCTCTTCTATTACCTTTCAGAACAAATACAAAAGACGGTAAAATAAATAAGCATTTTATCGGATACATACAATGGCTAAAACAGGAATCAACACGTTTCACCTCTGTTACTCTGGGCAGTATAGAAATTAGACCAATAGAGCAGAAGTTTCTTGACTCCGGTCATACACATAAGGAGGTGGACTCTATGCATGCGGCGATAGAACATGCTACCAGAAACCAATCTACTAACAGTGTCCATGAGTGGAAGAGAATCCTTCTACTGTATGGAAACTGTTAACAAACTAAAGATAAAAAGAATTCGGTACGATAGATATAAGATTGTATTTTAATTATGATATGTCGGTAATTTCGGACATATTGACGTTTTAAATATATATAAACACACCGAAAACTAGGGCTACACGGTCATCAAACCTTCCATCAGTTAATATGCAACTGGTAGACGAATTAAAATTAGTCTTTATGATGCCAATTGCCTATAAGTGTACCAAAAAAATAGTATTGCTTAATTTATGCAAAACAACAAATTATTCCAGAAGAATTACATGGCTGGAGTGAAAATATGAAAATTTCTAACCATAAAAATACGGTCCAATCTGATAAAGAATGATATTTTTTGTGTAGTTTTTTGAATTTGCCTCAATAAAATATCTTTTATTTTAATTATATTGTTATTTAATTGGTAGTCAAACCCGATAAGTCAGCACCTCGTGTCATTTAATTGGATTTTATAGAAAATCTAATTACATTATGTACTTAAAAAGCATGACAACAATTTTTTAAATATATTTACGAGACAAAAAAGTATAATTTGCATCTAAATAACTTTATTTTAACTTTTATAATCGCAATGAAACTTTCAACATTGAATATCTCAAAAGTAGCTTTTTGTTACTTGTTGGGTTTTAGAACTCAACCCTCGATATTATAATGGACAATCACTGTAATTTAGACAGGTAATGTTCTTTGACACGTTTCTTAAAGACAGAAATTGTATTAGAATCACGTATGTTAGGCGGAAGCGAGTTCCACAATCGCACCGCATGGACAGTAAAAGAATAAGAGTAAAAATCCGTTTTATGTGAAGTGAATTCCAGAAGAGTTCTGAGGTGGTATCTACAAGGGGCATCAGCAGTACGAGTATACGAGAAACGTTCACGTAGGTACTGGGGATATGCAGGGTTATGGAGTATATTATAGAGGAGACATAAGATCCGAGTGTTCCTGCGAAGGCGAATAGGAAGCCACTTGAGTTGCTTGCGGAAGTGGGAGACATGGTCATACTTTCGCAGTCCGAAAACAAAACGAATACACAAATTTTGCAGGCGCTCAAGCTTATTTAATAACTCCTCTGTGGCATCCAAGTAACAGGCATCAGCATAATCTATAATCGGCTGGATAAGTGACTGGGCAAGAGAAATTTTAGTTTTCAATGGCAGGAAACTCTGAAGACATTTTAGCAAGTGAAAGGAATAGTGCACCTTACGACTCACCTCGTTAACTTGAGCACGCCAAGAGAGATTGGAATCAATTAAGATTCCAAGATCCTTAGCAGTGTCAGTGTAGGTTAGCGGCAGACCGTTGATAGTTGCGCTAAGTGTCGCGGGTTCGATCCCCGCACGGAACAAATATTTGTATGATCTACAGATAATTGTTTCGGGTCTGGGCGTTTGTGTATGTGAATATATGTGTTTGTAAACGCACCCACGATACAGGAATTATTCCTAGTGTGGGGCAACGTTTTTTAAAAAAGACGAAAGACGAAAGTTAAAGGCACTAGGGAAGAAATATCAAGCGCATTGCGTACATACCTGCTGCCAATAATCATGGTCTGTGACTTGATGGGATTGATTTGAAGACCATAAGAACTTGCCCACTTGCTAATACTATCAAGGTCACAATTCATGGCTTCGATTGCACGGCCAGCGTCAGCCAAAGTAAAATGACGATAAAGCTGCAAATCGTCTGCATAAAGATGGAAATTGGAAGAAATTACCTTAGTAACTGTGTTAATGAAGATAGAAAAAAGAAGAGGAGAGAGAACGCCACCTTGAGGCACACCAGCAGTTAGATCACACCAATCAGAGAACTTCTCTTCAAGGCGGACACACTGCGAGCGACCCCGAAGATAAGAATCGAACCAGGCTGGAGAGAAATTAATAGAGTTTAAGATCCCCAGTAAGATGTCGAAATCTACTGAATTAAAGGCACAACTGAAATCCAGCAAAACCAAAACTGTTAGAGATTTATTCTCCATAGCCCAGCGAATGTCGTCAGTAACTTTGATAAGTGAGGTCACCGTACTGTGACCAACACGGAAGCCAGACTGTAAGGGACTAATAAGATTATTAGATGTAAGAAAGATGGTAACTTGCCTGTGAACAATGTGCTCGAGGACTTTAGAAAGGAATGGAAGAATGGATATAGGTCTATAATGAGATAAGGACGACGGGTTACATGTTTTAGGGAGAGGTATAATGTGTGCCTGTTTCCAAGCCAAAGGAAAGGTGCCAGAAAATAAGGAAAAGTTGAAAATGTGAGATATAACCGGGAGTACTATAGAGAGGATAGGGACTATCATTCTCGAGCACAGACTGTCATTACCAATAGCTGTAGAAGAAATAGCAAGAATAGATTTCTTGACGTCGTCTTCCGAAACAGCGCTCAGATTGAAGCGAGAGCAATCGGGTACAGGCAAGTTAGAAAGCTCCAGCAATGTAGAAGTTTTGACCCTAGCGTCAAGAAAGACAGGTGGAACAGAGAAATAGTTGTTAAGGGCGCTTAAATCAACATCGTTACATGTAGTAGCCGGAGATTTACCAATGCCGACAGTCTTTAAGAATTTCCAAACATCGGAAGAATTACGGTTGACTATGGATTCATGGAAATAGCGTCTTTTGGCATCTTGCCACAGACAATTGCAGCGATTACGTAAGATTTTGTAATGTTTGTGATTCTGCTGAAATGAAAGTGATTCGCACAGTATATTTTGCACTTTGTCAATCTCAACTTAGGTATTGCATCACATCTTTGGGAGTTACCACTAAAACACACTTTTTAAAACTCGAAAGAGCGTCGTTGCGCTCTTTCGAGTTTTAAAAAGTGTAGTGTGCCCTACTTAAAGTAAGTCTTTTTCTACGATTTTTCCATCCTACTTCTGATGTATATAATCAGTGGGATGTTCTGACTGTTCGCCAGCTCTTTGTCTTGCACACTGTCATTAAACAACATTCTCCGATTGTATTATTATAACCAAATACAATTTCTAAAAAACGTCTAGAAGACAGGGTCTGTTAACAACCTGTACTTAACACAAGCTTCTCTCACCACTTCTTCTGCTATCAAAGCAGTAATCTCTATAACAAAATAAATAGAATACTATCAATTTACTCGGCTCAAAAATTAAAATGTAAGTCTGTAGTCAGAGACTGGCTGCAAAAATTAGACTATACAACTACTAAAAATCTACTTTAGACGCTGGGTTTTACACAAATACATATACACACCCATTCACACAACTCATACTTACATATACACTCTTACACATACATATACGCAACGCATATTACATTCTTTGTTTTCTTTTTCCTTGTTTAGAACATCGAATGGCAAGAAAGATAAAAAATATAAAAAAAAAAACATATTTCACCTAACCTGTAGGTATGTAACATATAAAGTGCAAAAATGTTCAAAATTGTGAATTAAAAACATTATGTACTCTGAGTAAATAGGAGTGGGGTCCTGGTGATCTGTAATACAGGTTCTACCTACATCAGATACCAGCTTAGCATACAAATACAAGATTTTAAAAAGTTTATGTTTTCACCGTTTATGTTACCCATACATAATGTACTTACCATTTGTTTTTATGTACCTAATTGTATGTTTTTGTGAGGAGAAAATAAATAAATAAATAAAAATAAGTAATAAATAAATACAGGTATAAAGTATAATCTAATTATATTCTGAAATTAAGGACCATGATAAAAATGTCTAGACAGAAAGGTTTCATGTTGTTTTTGACTGGCATAAAAATAATATTAAAGGAATGAACATATTTAATGTACATTGTCCTCGGACTACGTATTAGCAAGTGAAAAAAAAAAAATACACGTGATATCTTACTACACCCCCCTCCCCCTTTCTGATATTTCGTGATTTTTGCCAAACCCCGTGCCTCACGTGATTAATGGACGGCCCCTTAAGTGTCATTGTAAAGGGCGGCAAATATTGTTTTTGCCCGGAGCGGCTAAATTGCTAGATCGGGCCCTGACAGTGTATTGGTGATGACATTTTGTACACAACCGGCAGGTGGATAAGTAGCATATTTTTTTTTGTTTGTTTTTGTTTATTTAGTTTAGTTAGATATTGTACTATATATTTTTCATATATTTCATTATATTTCATGTCTGAGTGTAGTTATGATAGTTTTTACTCCGCTAGTAGTGACGATGAAAGCTTTGCGAGTATTCCTACTTTAGCTGATTCTCTTGTCTCACAGTTTTCTGATGTCGCAGGGAATTTTAATGCTGTCCATATCAATGCCCAGAGTATTCCGGCTCATTTCCCCGATATGCTCGCGTGTTTCGACTGTAAGAATATCCACGCCATTCTAGTCTCCGAGTCATGGTTAAAGCCATGCCTCGCCTCGTCTTCTTATTCTCTTCCTGGCTTTCAGTCATAAGAAATGACCGCTCGGTTGGCGGTGGTGGCGGTGTGGCTATATATCTTCGTAACTACATTTCCTTTAATATTGTCAATATGTCCTCACAGCCACCCCCGTTAAATGCCGGCGAGCATCTTTTCATAGAAATTGAGCTTCACCAAACCAAACTCCTTCTTGGTGTATACTATTGTCCTTTACTGCGTATAAACTTTTTTTCTTCCTTTGAAAATATCCTTGAAAGTTTAACCCCTTCTTACAGTCATACAATAATAATGGGCGACTTTAATACGTGTCTCCTGAAAAAAGATTTTCGTGCTTCTTCACTCTCTTCTGTTGTAGAGTCTAATTGTGCCAGACGGGCGTAGCTCGTAGCGTGTATGAGTGTATGGCTATTGCTAACGAGACGCTGACGTCCTGCACCTATAGGTTCCGAATGTGTGGGCGATAATAGCTGTCGAATCTTGTACGCCACTCAGCTGCAGCGAGGGAAGGAACGTTGCCGTTGAAATAAAACATCACTTAATTCTTCATAACTGTTCAGGAGACGGCTTCTTGACTATTTTCCTGAAGGATTATTGCGGTTGCCGATGACTACAATTTGCCTTTTTTTTTTTTTTTTTTTTTTTTTTGTGTTGTCTCTCGCAGTTAGCTCAGGGAGCTTTTACTGCTTAACCGGGCAAATGGCGAGACCAGAAGGGCCTCCAGCCGAGCAAATTATATAATATTAAGCAACACTGCTAAGGGTGTCCCATAGTGGGACTCGAACCTCGGCTTAGGGCGTTGCTGGGGGGCATACAAGAGAGGACTTGCTGGATCTGATTGTGATTATTTGGGGACATTTGATTTATTACTACTGGCTCAGCGCGGGCTGGCTCGAGCAAGGGTCGGGGTGGAGAATGAACGGGTCTTCGCGACGGGCCTCGCCGGCGAGGACGGTACGACGGTCGGTTGTGTGTAGTGTTGGTAGTTTTCCTAACCAATCGGAGCGCCTCCTGATGGAGGGTGATATCGTCGTCTGGGTACGTGAGAGTGTGCCTAGGACGGCGAATTTTGGATATGCGGGAGGGGGTGTAATTGGCGGCAGATACCACTAAGGGGTTTGTGTGCGAGGGAGCAGAGTCGAAGAAGCGTTTAGACGCTTTCTTCATGAAACATCTGATGGTCGGGAGGTTTAGGTCAGCGTGGAGCTGTTTATTGCGAACGTACCAGGGCGAGCCTGTGGCTTTGCGCAAGAAACGGTTTTGAAGGATTTGCAACCTATGGAGTCTGGACGTCTTTACGTGTGAAAACACGACGCTAGCGTACGTCATGATAGGGCGGATGCATGTGGTGTAAATTCGCACCTTGGACTTGAGTGCTAATTTACTCCGCGCATTGAGGATGAAATGGAGGCGACCGAGAGCAAAGGCGGCGCGGTGGCGAACCGTCTTTATGTGCTCGGTGAATTTGAGTCGGTCGTCGAGGGTCACACCGAGATATTTGGCCGTCAGTTCCCAGGGGATCTGTTGGCTAAACATGGAGATGGGACTTATGAGACTAGGATCCACGCCGCGTCTCGAAAAGAGCACGGCGGCGCTCTTAGTCGGGTTGACTTCGAACCTCCAGTTCGTGAACCATTTCCCTAGGGCATTGGCTGCGGTCTGGAGGGATCGGGAGATGCAGTCCGGATTAATGCCGGAGTAGAAGATGGCTGTGTCGTCAGCGAATAAGGCTAATCGACATTTGCCTCTGATCGGGATATCGCTTGTGTACAGCGTGAAGAGAAGCGGGGAGAGCACTGAGCCCTGAGGGACTCCGGCTCGGATCGGATGAGGGGACGAGAGCGCACCCTCTATGCGGTAGCGAAAACTGCGGTTCGACAAGAAGTCTCGGATGATGAGCACGAGACGGTCGGGCACTTTATGCTGATACAGCTTATATAATAAGCCGTTGTGCCAGACCTTGTCGAAGGCTTTCGCCACGTCAAAGAAGAGAACGCCTGTCTTGAGGCCTTTTTGGAAACCAGCACTGATATGCTCTACTATGCGGTGAACCTGACGGACGCAGCAGTGTCTGGCTCGAAAACCAAACTGCTCGTCGGGAATGAGTTTGTTGGATTCGGCGTAATCCATTAAACGAACATAGATCAGACGCTCATAAATCTTCCCAAGGACGTTTAGGAGGCTTATGGGTCTGTAACTGGACGGCTCAGACTTGGGTTTGCCGGGTTTCGGAATACCGATAACGGTAGCTTCTTTCCATGACTGTGGAAAGAGATTGTTGCTTAAAGCCGCATTGAAGATGGCAGTCATTAAGACGATGAGCGGGGCGGGGAATAGTTTGATCACTCTGTTGGTGATCCCGTCAGAGCCAGGGGCTTTTTTGGGTTTGAGTTTCTTAACGAGAGTAAGAACCTCATCGGGTGTGACCGGGGGGAGGGGATCGTCAGGGTCCTCGTAGGGAGGGAGAGAGGATCTACGTTCGACCTCGGCGTCTACCTTGAAGAGGTGAGCCTGGTCGACTGGGAGAGTGCTTGGGGAGCATTGGGCTTCCAAGCTGTCGGCTAGACATTCGGACTTTTCGTCGTCCTCGAATGCGGGGCTTTGGTTGGGACGATTGAGAGGGGGCATGGATACTACTGTATCGGACTTGAGCTTTTTGGTCAGTTGCCAGAACGCTTGATGGGAGGGTTCGAGAGTGCTCAATAACTTGTCCCAACGATCCCTCCGCATCTCCGCTATGCGAGACTTTACAGCACGCTGCAAGCGACGCATGCGGGCGCGGTTAGCTTCGTCGGGAAAAGCATCATAGGCACGGATAGCTGCATTCTTCTCCGTCAGCAGTCCTCGCACGTCATCCGGCAATTTCCAGCGATGGTCATCCATCGCGGGGACTTGCCGTGAACATTCGTTCACTACGGATTGTACGTGACCGGTGAGGGAGTCGATCGCACCTATCGTATCGGCAACCGACACAATGCTATCGGGGATAACGTCAAGATGGGCGGATGAGGTAGACTTAAGGCGTTGCTCGAGTTTATTCCAATCCGTTACCGTCTTGGTTGGAGGGGGCTGACCGGGAACAGGGGAACCTACACGGGGACCTAGCTCTAGGGTCACCGGTCTATGGTCTGAATCTAGCTCTTGCAGCGTTTCTATAGAGCGTATACCGAGGTTTACGTTCTTCAACAGCGCTACGTCGAGGACGTCGGGTCGATGGCTAACAATAGCCGGGTAGTGGGTGGGATTCATCGGGGCGATAACATCGAAGTTATATTTGATGCATAAGGCTTCAAGGTTTTTACCTCTAGGGTTTGAACTGTGACAGTTCCAGGATGGACTTTTGGCGTTAAGGTCGCCGGCCAGAAGGACGGAACCACCTAGGTTCATGAGGGAACGGATGTCCGGCTCGATATTAGTATGAAAATTGCTGGGAGGGATATAAGCCGATACGATAGTGATCGGCTGGTGACCGGTCATGCCTAGCCGGCATATTGAAACCTCTATTTGGGATAGGGGTGGGGGGTCCATAGGTATGCAATACAGGGAGTTTTTATAATATATGAGGGTACCTCCTTTAGCGGCGCGGGTCCTGTCATTGCGAACTAGACGATAGTTAGCGATTCGAGGATCGCGGTGGGAAGGCTTAAGGAAGGTTTCCTGTACGAGGAAGATGTCGATTTGATGGTCGCGGAGGAACGACGCAATCTCATCGCGTTGACCTGCAATGCCGTTGGCATTGAAGAAGCCTATTTTGAGGGATCGGGGTTTTAATCTGCGGCTTACTGGATCCATTTAAAAATGAACACGGTAGTTTTCGCAGAACTCGGCTAAGTCGGCGTATTCCGACATTAGGTTGAAGACGGCGGTGGAGTTACCCTCGGCAATCTTGAGCTTGCCAAGTAATTCACGGCCGCGTGCCATGATTGTAGGGTTAAAAAGACGGCCCAAGGATCCGAACACATCCACGGGCCCGGACGGCTGGGGAGCCGAGACGGGGACGGGGCTGGGCTTTTGAGTTCGTGGAGGGAGTGCTGGCGAGGGAGCGAGCACTGGAGCGGGGGCGGGGATGGGAGAGGCCATCAGCGGAGGGATAGCCGTGGTCGTGGAGGGTTGTTTAGGCCTGAGGGCCGGGAACGATTGCTGATGGTTCAGCGCGTTCCAGGGTGAAGTCCTCTGGGGTCTTAGATTGTCGGGCATGGTAGAGGAGGGCAGCTTGAATTGCTGCCGTGTCTCTTCGCGCTTGGTCACCTTGCGATTCGAGCGCGGAGCCTTAGGGCAGCCACGATAGTTCGCGGGGTGCCCCTGCTCACGGCACAGAACGCAGCTCGGAGGCTCGGTGCATAAGGACAAGTCCTTGGGACGGGAACAATCACCTGTCGCGTGGTCACCTAGGCACTTTACGCACCTAGGTTTGGCGAAACAGTTTGATTGGGCATGGCCGTAAAGTTGGCATTTATGACACTGGCTTATAATGCCAGTTTTGTGAGGACTTTCGACCTTAATACCCGACAAATGGCACAGGGATCGGATGTTGACTATCGCTTTACCAGCGGAAGAGTTTTCGCAGGCGACCATCACCATGTTGTATGGGATTCGGCCGCGAGCGCGGTGCATGCGGTGGACACTGAGCACTGGGATGTTTTGCGCCTTTAGGTCGCAGACGATGTCCTGGACGTCGATCTCCTTCGGCATGTTTTTAATGACGCACCTGAAGGGACGGTCCTCTTTGAGAGCGTAAGTGTGGAAGGGCACTTTACGCGATGTAAGCAGGGAGGTTAGTTCCCGATAGTCTTTCGGGGTTTGGACTGACACTTTAATCCCTATTGCGAGGGATTGGGCGTGGGTGAAGTTGATGTGCTTTTGAACACACAACTTGGACATGTCGGTCCAGCTGCCCTTGTCGTGAATGAACACTGGGGGCGGGGTGGGGGGTTTAGGCGGGTCGGAGCCCGCGGGATTAGGGGGAAAAGGGCGGTTGCCCTGGGCTGGGATGGCCGCTTTAGCGGCTGAGGGTGAGGGAGGGCGGCTACCCTGCGAGGGGCTGGCCACGGTCGGGGTTGCAGAGGGAACGGCCGCCTTCTTGGAGGGAATATTCGAAGCTTGCTTCTTCCCTTTGCGGGCGCGCTTTTTCCCCTTGCCTTCGACGGTAATGTACTCGTCGGAGGCGGAGGAAGAGTTAGAGTCTGAAGAGGAGGGACCTTCAGACTCACAGGCTGATAATTCAGAGGTGGCCTCAGCCATCTCTGCGTCAGCGGGGGACGGGGGGCGGGAGCTCGCATTGGAATGCGAGGACTGCGGGACATGCGCAGGTGTGCGCACAATAGGACCATTGTTGCCATCGGGCAACAATGGGACAATGGGTGCCGGGCTAGCGGGGCTCTCGGCGAAAACAATGGGGGCGGGTTGTTTAATGACGACCGCAGGTAAAGGCGACGTCGCTGTACTGGGGGATTGCTGTTTTAACACAGCGGTTATTTTCGTGCCATATTTGGCCCGAAAATCGGGGTCGTTGAGGAGAACCTCCTTAACGAACAAGATGATCGCATCCGTCATTTTGTATAGCAAAATGACGGCCTATTCCTACTATCAATATTTCAACCCCGGGTTGGATGGGCCCGGGGGTGTGTGGGTGTTGTATACCCTCCCTGCCGGGTATAGGCAGGGAGGTGTGTGTCCGTAGGGTGTGCCCTAAGCTTGAATCCCGATGCCGATCTTAATGTGCAAACGGGTCCCTAACAGCTCAAGTGCAGAGGGTGATATGGGCCGAAGCTTGCAGCACCCAAACAACACAAGAGAATAGGAAAAAGGGTAGGGAAAGTGGGAAGTAGTGAGCTAGTGTCGACTAGGAGACCCCCCAAGGCCGGTGGTTCTAGCTCCTTCCAATTGATTGCTTTGCCCTGAAGGGGCGCAGCGGGTGTATTGGGTCAACACCCCACTCGGTTTCGTTGGCACCGTATGGTTTCCACCGAGGACCACAAAACAGTGGTTTTTACCCTGAAGGAGCAACACACGCGAGTTTTATCAATCAAGGAAACAGGGATAATCAAGCGTCGCCTTGAAAAAGGCAAGTTTTGATTCACGAGTCTTGATGTGGTGAAAGTCGCAGGCGACTTCGGACAGCGCTGTGGCAGGCACGGCGCAGAGGACGCACGGGGCGGGAGCGTGACAGCGGCGAGCGCGACACGTCTGCACGCGGCGAGCGTCAGAGTCGGAATGTACAATTTGCCTTGCGCACTCGTGCGCTTAGGTACTCGAGAACTTTACCGCCGCGAGAGCCGCGAAACCGTCTCCTGTTTTTAACTTTATTTATTGTAATTTTTGCTATCGTTTTTAAACATTTCTTACATTTTCTCGGTGATTATATGTGAAACTATATTCAACCTATATATTGATAGAAAGCCCTTTTAATGCCCTATCTGGATATGTCATTACTTTTTCTAAATTAGAATTCAGTAAAAAGTTATTACAGTGAGAAGTCAAAAATTCATAATTTATTAAGGCAAATAATTTTTATATTTACTATATCTCCGAAACTATTTAAAATATTTTAATAAAACAAACTGTTATATACAGGGGAGATATCGCTCTAAGTAAATGTAATATTTTGAACATTACATATCCAGTATATATAAGGGCTATTTACCTCGGAATAATACACCGTACAAAATAATGTTTATTTCGTTATTCTTACAATTAATTTGCAAACTATCAACTTTGAAATTCATAACAAGTTAGGTTCAGACTTAAATTTGATACCTATACAACACTTATATAATATTTTAACATTTAAACTAAGAAACAACAACATTCAAATGGTTCGTACTTACGATTTTACATTTTTAAAGCGTAATCCTACTGTTATATAGACACTATTTACTTATAAATCTCACAAATCACTATATTCACTTATAGTCTTTAACTTTACCACCTATATAGGCAGGTACGTATATACAAAACACTTAATAACATTATGGTGACGCTTCGTCGCGAACATTTCTCCCGCCGTGCGGCGTATCGACGACTCGGAGTAGAAGCCGCATCATACCGGTGAGCGTCTCGATGTCTCGTTCATTTCGGCAGGGGCACGAGCTTCTTTGTAGGACGTTTCAGCACGCCGCCGGCAGTGCGCACGTCAGCGGTGCGAATTTGACCGTCGGCTCCGGGATACACGGCCACTATACGGCCTCGTGGCCATGTGTTGCGAGGCAGCTGACCGTCGGCGATGAGTATAGGGTCACCGACCTGAAGACCAGGGCCGCGCGCGTGCGGCTCCCGCCGGTACTGCAACTCGGGCAGGTATTCCCGCACCCAGCGACGCCAAAACATGTCAGCTAGTATTTGTGAGCGTCGCCAGTGTCTTCTGCTCTCTAAGTCCTCTTCGTTGAAAGTGCCGGGAACCGGGAGCCTTGCTGACCCTCCCAGTAAGAAGTGATTTGGTGTGATGGCCTCCTCGTCTTCACTCTCCACAGAGACGTGGGTCAACGGCCTGCTGTTGACGGTGTACTCGGCCTCACACAATAACGTAGCTAGGACTTCTTCGTGCGGGTGTTTTTCTTGTAATACTGCGTGCAACGCGGTCTTTACGCAGCGAACCAGTCGCTCCCATGCTCCTCCCATGAACGGTGCGGACGGGGTAATGAACCTCCACACGATGCCGCGGCGACTAGCTTCTTCTCTGAACGCGTCACGTAGTTCTTTATCCGCTCCGTGCATATTGGTGCCGTTATCCGAGTATATCTCTGTGGGGCAGCCTCGACGCGCGGCGAATCTGCGCAAAGCGAGTATGGCGGAATCTGCGCTAAGACTAGCAGCAACCTCGAGATGCACTGCCCTGGTCGTCAGACACGTGAACAGTGCGACGTATCTTTTGTGATGTTGTCGTCCGACGGTAACGGATAGCGGGCCAAAGTAGTCGAGCCCAGTGAATGTGAACGGCCTCTGATGATGTGCGAGGCGCGTTTTCGGGTGATCACCTGTGGCCGGCGTTGAAGGACGTGTCTTACGGATGCGACACTTTAGGCACTGATTTACCACCTTCTTGGTAGTAGGTCGCAGCCTCACGATCCAGTAGTGCTGTCGTACCTCGTTGATTGTGAGTTCTGTCCCACTATGCTGCAGGCTGCGGTGCGTCCAGTCGATATACAGTTGCGTGATGCGATGATCGCCGTCTAATATCGGTGGACTCTTTGTTTCTTCGGATATCTCGTCCACAGCTGCTATACGACTTCTCAGTACTATTATCTCATCTCTGATTTCTATTCGTAACGGTCGTAATCGACTTTCTTTCGCGACACTCTTCTCTTGTCGCAGATCAGCTATCTCTTGTCCGTATGCCTCTTCTTGTACGACACGAATAAGTATCTTTTCAGCTTCTCTAGTGAATTTAACTTCTAACAATATGAATTTTCTGTCTTGTTTCTTTGGTTGAAGTTGGGGTTTCATCCGCGTGGCTTTATCTTGCTTCCTCCAGTCGGGGTCCTTTTCGGCATTCTTTTTCGTTCTCTTGTAGAACGTATTCTCCCTTAACTGACGACACAGGGTTATGAACTGTAGAACTCTCGCTGTAGCACGCAGTAGTCGTTCCCACTTTGAAAATCTGTCCGGGTTTGGAACGGCTTCTCTCAATTTCGATTTGTTGCGTGAATCAATGATTGCGAGGGTTCTCTCTTCTCCAGTGCGTTCGGTGACCACGGGTTTCTCTGAAGGCCACGACGTCGGATTCTCGTACAAGAAGGCTGGGCCACAGTACCACTCGTGTTTCGAGTCAAAGTGGTGTGGCACATCGCGAGTCGCGATGTCTGCGATATTCATCTTCGTGGGTACCCAGCGCCATTCTTCCACTTTACTGTTTTCTTCTATAGCAGCCAGGCGATGGGCGACGAAAGGTTTGTATTCTCTCGATCCTCTTCTTATCCATGTCAGCACTGTTTTGCTGTCTGTCCAATACGTCACAGATTCGGGCTCAATCTTGTGTTCTCGTATCACCGCTGCGGCTATACGACTGCCCATCACTGCGGCCTGTAGCTCGAGGCGAGGTATGGATTGCAGCTTCAGTGGAGCCACTCTTGCTTTGGCCATAACGAGGCTGACGTGGATCTTGTCGTCTGGTGTCGTAGTTCGCCAGTAGACTGCCGATGCGTAGGCCATCTCGCTGGCGTCGGTGAACACGTGAACTTGCAGATTAGTGGCGTCGCTGAATCCAGGATAACATCTCGGGAGACTGACATTCTTGAGTTGTTCTAGATGTTGTATCCAAGTCTTCCACTGGCTCGCCTGATCTTGATCAAGCAGCTGATCCCAATCGACTCCCCGCCTCCATGTTTCTTGAAGGATCTGTTTTGCTCGTATTGTGATTGGCGAGGCGAGGCCGAGCGGATCATAGAGTGACATGACTATCCTCAAGGCTTCCCTCTTGGTCGGTATTTCTTTTCCTAGAATGGCGTTAGGGAGGCGTGCGAGCTTCAAGTTGAAGCTCAACTCGTCTGTACTTGGTTTCCAAATTATGCCTAGTATCTTCTCTATGTTTTCTTTATTTCCTAGGGTCACAGTTTCTTCTATGTTCTGCGTAGGGTCAATTTCCTGTATTAATTCTTTGGAGTTGGACACCCATTTCCTGAGGTCAAATCGCGCTTGTCCGTGTATGTCTCGAACTGTCTTGGTTATGCGCGTGGCCTCTTCTATTGATTTGAAGCTGTCCAAATAATCATCCATGTAGTGATTTTCTGTTATCGCTTCCACTGCCTCTGGATATTTGTCGACGTGTCGTTTTGCGTTCCAGTTCTTGGCGAAGATAGCGGTACACGGTGAACTGGCTGCGCCGAAGATGATTGATGTCATACGTAATTCTTCGGGGGCTCCCTCCCGCCGGTCTTCTCTCCACAAGTAGCGGAGAGCGTCCCTGTCTTCTCGTCTCACCTTCACCTGCATGAACATTTCCGCTATATCTCCGGAGACGGCGATGAGGTGACGACGGAAGCGCATCATCACGCCAGGCAACGACTGCAGTAAATCTGGTCCTGTCAGTAGGAAGTCGTTGAGTGACAGCCCTCTTGTCTTGGCCGCAGCGTCATGTACTATTCGGAGCTTTTCAGGTTTCATAGGGTTGAAGACGTCGAAGTGAGGCAAATACCACGTCTTCCCCGGGGTGTTCGTCTTGGGAGCTCTCTCAGCGTATCCTTTCTGTATGAGAGAGTTCATCTGTTCCGTGTATCTATCTCTTAGGGCAGGGTTGCGATCAAGCTTCTTTTCTATTGAGACGAGCCTCTTGAGTGCCGTCTCGTAGCTATCTGGCATCTGTACGTTTTCGTTTTTCCACAGTAGCGCTGTTTGTACATGCCCATCTTCTAACTGTTCTGTAAATCTGTTCAGAATGTCTTCAGCTTTCTTTTCAGGATCGGAGTCTGGACGTCGAGGGTTGATGATTAGAGATTCCAACGCGAAGTATTCGCGTAGCTGCGTTTCGAGGTTGTCATCGTTGGCTACCAGTCTGTTGACATAGTGTACTTGTTGACCGAGTGTTCTGGTATGCGCGCCGTGTAGGACCCAGCCCAGCGTAGTGAGTGACGCTACTGGTTGGTGTCTCGGTCCTCTTCTTATGTCGCTGGCCAGTAACAAGTGCCAGTTGTCTTGCCCGATGAGAATCTTCGGCGTGCCCGTGCTGTAGGTCAACTGTTCTTTTAGGTCTATGAGATGTTCGCATTCTGCAATGTCCTCTTCGCTGACTGTTTGCGGCGTAAGATGAAGCTTGGATATGGTGCGCGCTCTGAGCGCAACCATCTTGTTGTCACGACCGGCTAGCGTGACGGCAACTCTTCGTGAACAGGGAGTATCGATAGTTGTATTTCCTATCGCTCCTATCTTCAGCGGGTCTATCTTTCCTTCTGCGCCGACTTGCTTCGCTATCTCTTCGTCGATCAGTGATACGGTCGATCCGTCGTCCAGAAGCGCATGTGTGTGAACTTCTCCCGCCGGTCCGATAACTTGCACCGGTACTATCTTCAAATATGCCAAGCTAGGGAATGTGCGCGAGCTGGCCACTGTTTCAGGTGATTCCTTCTTGACTTCTTCTGTTCTAGTCTTCTTGTCATAGTGAAGGAGTTGATGATGCTTGGCGGTACATCCTTTCGTACCACACATCTTCGGCTTGCATGTGTGTCCTCGATATCTGCCTCGTAGACAACGGAAGCACATCCCATGATTCTTCGCAAGTTCCCATCTCTTGTCATTGGAGGCTTCTTTGAACTTCGTGCAGTCAGATGCGTAGTGTCCCTCTTTGTCGCAGATGCGGCACTTCGGTGCAGGTCCCTCTGTCGCCGTGTGAGTCCTCTGTATGGTGCGTCTTGCTGCCGTTGGCGTTTCTGTTACGTTCTCTGGCGGTGCGAAGGCGCTGCAGAATCGGGCTTGTTCGGTGATAAAGTCGCTGAAGAAACTGAGATCAGGCATCGATTGGTGCTTCTCAGTGTACGTCCTGTACCATTGTACACGCAGGGAATTCGGCAGTTTCTCTGTCAGGACTCTCAGTAGTTCTGCATTAATCAGATAGTGTTCTTTCTTCAGTGCACGTAGGGTCACAACTCCACTTCTGACTCGGCTCGCGAACGTGCATATGTCTCTAGGGGCTTCACTGCAGCGTGGCAGTCCGCGCAGTCTTTCTGTCTCAGCTTGAGCTATTGAATCTGTTCGGCCAAACTGCAGCTCCAGTTCCCTCATGATGTCATCTGGTCTAGCGTGTCCGATGAGCTCCGAACTGACTGTGTCGAGTGCTCTTCCTCGCAGACTCCTTCTCAATCTTGCAGTATTCTCCACGTCGTTGAAGTATCCTCGCGTCGTTTCGTATATTGCACGAAACGACAGCCACTCTGTATGTGCCCCGCTGAAGTTGGGTAGCATCATGATGACCTTCGACGCAGCGGGATTGTGCGGCGTCCACTTCTCTTCATTATTCTTCTTATTGGCAAGCGAAGCGATAGCCGAGGTGAGCTCCGTTATGAATGGGTGGAGCAAGTCACCTTCTTTTCTATTTTCGTCCTTCTTGATTGACGTGATGTCATTCTTCATTACGGTTTCTTCTTTCTTTTCATCCACTTTGTTGGATAACGGCGGTACTTCTTCTTGGAGGCCCTCACTATTAATGTCCTCAGGGAGAGGCGGTGGCGTGTTGCCCGTATGTCGGATGCCTCTCTCTGCGGTGTTGTCCTCCTTCGGGTCTGGTTCCGGTGCTTCTTCTAGCCAGGAACGCACATATTCATTGTTGGAGCCTCGCTCGTCCAAATAATCATCGTCCGATTCTTCCTCGGCCCTCTGAAGTGCTATCTGTGCGAGCTCCAACTTGACTTTCAGTAACTCTTCACGAGCCTTCCTGATTTTTCTTGTCGATACCGTCGACCTATTGGCTGACGACGGCGGTCTTGTCTGTTCGGTACGGGCGTCACCCCGGGTAGTCATCGGCACGGCGCGGCGATCAATCTTGTTTGCTGGCTTCACTGTTCGATCCGAGTCGTCTTCTTCGGTGCGGGTTCCCCTCCTGTCGCTCGACGGCGCTGTCTGTTCTATCTGTTTCGATGTCGACGCAGGGGGTTCTTCCTGCCCCCGTGTAGGCGGGGGCTGTGGCGGCTCGGCTTCATCCATGGTAGACGGTGATCGTGGTGGCAGTTGATGGCGGACGGTGGACGTGCTGTGTTCTCCGCCGACATCGACTGTCCGGGCTTCGGGCGCTCTTCCTTGCGATCTCGTAACCCGCATGCTTGAAACGACGTCTTGACGTAGTTAATGTTCTTCAATCTTGCTATTATCACGCACGTATCCGGCTCGAAGGACCAGCAGATGTGCCAGACGGGCGTAGCTCGTAGCGTGTATGAGTGTATGGCTATTGCTAACGAGACGCTGACGTCCTGCACCTATAGGTTCCGAATGTGTGGGCGATAATAGCTGTCGAATCTTGTACGCCATTCAGCTGCAGCGAGGGAAGGAACGTTGCCGTTGAAATAAAACATCACTTAATTCTTCATAACTGTTCAGGAGACGGCTTCTTGACTATTTTCCTGAAGGATTATTGCGGTTGCCGATGACTACAATTTGCCTTGCGCACTCGTGCGCTTAGGTACTCGAGAACTTTACCGCCGCGAGAGCCGCGAAACCGTCTCCTGTTTTTAACTTTATTTATTGTAATTTTTGCTATCGTTTTTAAACATTTCTTACATTTTCTCGGTGATTATATGTGAAACTATATTCAACCTATATATTGATAGAAAGCCCTTTTAATGCCCTATCTGGATATGTCATTACTTTTTCTAAATTAGAATTCAGTAAAAAGTTATTACAGTGAGAAGTCAAAAATTCATAATTTATTAAGGCAAATAATTTTTATATTTACTATATCTCCGAAACTATTTAAAATATTTTAATAAAACAAACTGTTATATACAGGGGAGATATCGCTCTAACTAAATGTAATATTTTGAACATTACATATCCAGTATATATAAGGGCTATTTACCTCGGAATAATACACCGTACAAAATAATGTTTATTTCGTTATTCTTACAATTAATTTGCAAACTATCAACTTTGAAATTCATAACAAGTTAGGTTCAGACTTAAATTTGATACCTATACAACACTTATATAATATTTTAACATTTAAACTAAGAAACAACAACATTCAAATGGTTCGTACTTACGATTTTACATTTTTAAAGCGTAATCCTACTGTTATATAGACACTATTTACTTATAAATCTCACAAATCATTATATTCACTTATAGTCTTTAACTTTACCACCTATATAGGCAGGTACGTATATACAAAACACTTAATAACATTATGGTGACGCTTCGTCGCGAACACTAATAATATGTCCATACTAGACCTAAGTGCTACTCATCATTTCCCAAATTCAGTCCCTTCACTTCTCGACCTTATATTTGTCTCGTCCAAAAATCATGTCTCTAAGCATGGACAGTGTTCAGCAGATTCATTTTCTCATCATGATTTGATTTTTCTGTCGTATAAAGTACGCCCCCCTAAAAGTCGTACTAAAACCCTTATGCTTCGCAACTTTAGTCGTATGAACTTGGTTGGCCTTCGTGCTGATGCTAGCAACATTGACTGGACTTCTGTTGTTGCATCTACATCGGTTGATGAGCAAGTTGATCTGCTTGTTACGAGCCTTGTCCAACTTTATGATCGTCACGCACCTATTCGGGCAGTAAAAGTAAGGCATGCTCCAGCACCCTGGCTTACGGAGGAGATAAGGCTTTTATTGTTTAAGAAAGCAGCTGCAAAATACAAACTTAAGCGTCGACCCAATAATCCGAACATTAAAGAGCAATACATCTCCATCCGAAATCGCTGCAATTTAGTGTGTAGGGATGCTCAACGCCAACAAATCCATAAATCAGTACATAATGGTGACCCAGCTAAAGTCTGGCAATTTCTTAGATCACTTGGGGTCGGAAAATTGAAGCACGACAGAATTCCCAAAGATTTAGATTTAAATTTGCTTAATCAGCATTTCTCTTCGTCGTCTGATTTCGATAGGACACTTAAAATTGGTACCTTAAATTATCTTTCAAATCTTCCGACACCCGATTTTTCCCCATTTGTCTTTGATCAATTCTCTGATTGTGATGTCAGGAAGAGCATTGTATCCATTACATCCAATGCAGTTGGTTCTGACTGTGTCAGTCGTGGTATGATCCTTCCTATCCTCGATGAAATCCTCCCTGTCATTTCCCATATCCTAAATTGCTCAATAAAAACTGGTATCTTTCCCCGTGCATGGAAGGATGCCCAAATTATTCCTTTGCCCAAAATCTCAAAACCTTTATCCTTTCCTGATTATCGCCCTATTTCCATTTTACCATTCCTATCGAAAGTCCTTGAAAGCCTCATCCATTCGCAACTCTCTACATTCCTTTCCAGAAATTTTCTCCTTAACCCGCTTGTCTGGTTTCCGTCGTGGTCACAGCACCACGACAGCGCTGGTTCATATCACGGATGACATCAGGTCGGGCATGGAAGCTGGAAATCTGACCGTACTGGCGTTACTAGATTTTAGTAATGCCTTTAATACGGTGGATTTCGATGTCTTGTTGGGGATCCTTTGCTCTCTTAACATATCTCCAACGGTGATTGATTGGTTTCATAGTTACCTGTCCCGGCAACGTATCTGCCTTGAAGATTTTAAATCCTCTTGGTGCAATACTACAGCTGGTGTACCTCAGGGTGGCGTTCTTTCTCCTCTACTTTTCGCTATATTTATAAATTCTATCTCTCTTCAACTCTCTTCTTCCTACCATCTTTATGCAGACGATCTTCAAATCTATTCTCAGGCGCCAATTGAGAAACTGGCTGAAGCAGTTGGTATCATAAATGAGGACTTGGCTCGAATAGGTGACTGGAGCTCTAAGTTTGGTCTGAAGGTTAACCCTACCAAAACTCAGGTGATTGTCATTGGTAGTTCAAGGATGATCGCTAGAGTGAACTGGTCAGTACTTCCTCAAGTAGTGTTTGATGGATTGACCATTATTTTAAGTGATAAGGTAAAAAACTTGGGAGTCTATATTCTTTCTTTCTTTTTTTTCTTTTTCTTTTTTTATACATTGCCCCACACTAGGATTTCTCCTGTGTCGTGGGTACAGTTTACAAACATACATGTCACATACGCACACAACCAGACCCGAAACAACTATCTGTAGATCATACAAATATTTGTTCCGTGCGGGAATCGAACCCGCGACACCTAGCGCAGCAGTCGATCTCTCAACACACTGCGCCAACCGTGCCGTCAACAGAACCTTATCATGGACTGCCCAATTGAAGGAAGTCAGTCGAAAAATGTTTGCATCGGCATCATCTTTGAAAAGATTACGAAATTTTTTACCAACTGCTACTAAAGTTGCACTGGCACAATCCCTTCTCCTCCCGATTTTAGACTATGCTGATGTGAGCTATCTTGATCTCACCGCAGAGCAACTGGATAAACTTGAGCGACTTCAAAATTTCTGTATTAGATTTATATTTGGATTACGTAAATATGATCATGTCTCTGAATTTCGTACTAAGCTCAAATGGTTGCCCATCCGTTTTCGCCGGAATACTCATATCCTTTCGCTACTGTACAATATATTGTTTAATCCCTTTACTCCTTTTTACCTGAAAGAACGGTTTGAGTTCCTCTGTAACACGCATTCTAGATTCCTGAGATCATCAGAAAACCTGGTGCTTAAAATTCCAGCGCATACTTCCATGTTTCGGAGTAAGTCTTTTTCTGTACAAGCTGCTTGCCTGTGGAATGCGCTTCCAATTAATGTGAGACGAGCACAGTCTCTACCAATATTTAAAAATCTCCTTAAGAAACATTACCTGGCGCTATTATAGATTACCCCAGACTTGCTTCTTCTTGGCTTACAATTATACTTATGTATTCGTTGGGTTTATGTATCTATTTATATTTATTTATAGTATGTATATTACTTTAGCTTCATTATATTTTCATTTTTTACTTTCATTTTTTAATTGTACATCCAGACTGCCTGTTGTCTTTTTAACCTGCTTCCATCAACTCTGTTAGGTTGCCTGGAAGAGATCGTTTTAAGCGATAAGGCCGCCCCTTGTACATTGTCTATTATGACTCCTTTTGTTAATTTCTTTTGGTGTACAATAAAGAGTATATTATTATTATTATTCAATTCAATTCAGTCCAGTCCAGTCCAGTCCAGTCCAGTCCAGTCCAGTCCGGTCCGGTCCGGTCCGGTCCGGTCCGGTCCGGTCCGGTCCGGTCCGGTCCGGTCCGGTCCGGTCCGGTCCGGTCCGGTCCGGTCCGGTCCGGTCCGGTCCGGTCCGGTCCAGTCCAATCCAATCCAATTCATTTCATTTCGTTAAAAACAGAACAGGAGATATCTCTGATCGATCCAACTACAGACCTATCTCACTTGCCACAGTGATAGCTAAGGTGTTGCACAGTCTGCTAGACAAAGAATTAGATAAACACATTTTTTAAATGAAGCGCAATTTGGGTTTAGGCCCAATCTGTCAACAGAAAGCGCAATTCTAAGTCTGAAACAGAAAGTCCAATACTACACCGACAAAAACACTCCCATTTATGCCTGCTTCCTTGACCTTTCCAAGGCGTTTGACCTCGTGTCTTATGATGTACTCTGGGGGAAGATGGAGAAGACGGGGTTACCAGCTGAACTTACAAATTTGTTCCAATATTGGTATAATACCCAGATAAGTAACGTTCGATGGGGGGAGACATTGTCTGAAGCATACAGGTTGGAGTGCGGCGTGAGGCAGGGTGGGCTGACCTTTTTTTTTTTTTACGGGGGGAAATCCTCATGGACTACCTCCGCCTGGGGAAAGGCGGAGGGGCGTGCCGAACTCTTCCGGCTAAAACCACCCCGGTGTCTCCTCGCACGTGCGCGCGGGGCCGCGGGAATCCAAATTCTTCCGCAGCCCCACACTAGTGCTGGCCCGGTCTAACCGGGCCTCGTCTCCTGCACGGGGTAGTACGCACTACGGCCGGCAACGACAGATCGCCTCCTACTTCATTTGTGAGGACACGGCGCTGCTCCTTCCAAGCTACACACTCGGCGAGCGTGTGTTGCGCCGTGTCCTAGGGTGGGCTGACCTCTGTCCCGTTCCTCTAGTTTTATAGCTTCTACTTTACTTACCCACGGATATATAAGGGATATATAAATAAAGTAGAACGATAAAAAAAAACAAACGGACATTTAATATTTAAAAGAATGACTCAGTCAGTCGGTAGGGGTTAAACAGGTAGGTTCCGCCTGTACAGCTTTAATTTGCCCTCACTGGCCCAGTACTCCCCTGACACCACAGACAGCCGATGAAGGTGGGTAGCTGGATGAAGGCACCAGGTTCAGGGTCGACGGATGAGCCCGCTATTGTCCTCCGTACGGAAGCGAGTGTTTTCAAATTGTGAACTTGAACCGCTGTAATGCGCAACAAGCGAAAGCATTACACACTGGTCGCCGATGGTGAGCACCCACGGCAACGGTGAACAAGAAAGCACCAAGAATGTAGCTGTGTTGCCGTGGATATTCACTATCAGACTCGGAGATCACAATATTGCGATAAGCTAATGAAATTATTAGACATACAATTAAAATCAATGATTGAAAACTTTAGGAAAGTATGAAGGTAGATTTTTTTATAGGTGAAGTAGCTGTTAAAATAATGGCATAGAATGCAATAATGAGTGATAAAACACTACTCATAACAATTAATAATTGTTATCAATAACAACAGTAAAGCGATAGATGAGAAAACTATAAAAAACAAGCTAAAGAGAAAATCTGTTACAGAACTACTAAGCTACTTGCTATTTAAAAATTTTGTGCACCACTTACCCAAATCTGGGGTTAAATTCACTCACACAATCTACAATTAATCGTCGAGAGAACGATAGGGACGTCGTGTAATCTTTTTATAATATTTATCTTAGAATAACGATTACGCCAATAGAATATAATTATCGCGTATGTGCGTAGCAGGGATCGTTCTACAGACTGACGTGCGCTCGCCTCGACCGTACAAATCGCTTTGTCCTCCGCGGCGCGCTGGTGCGGGGCGGTGCATGGTAATCCGCGTGCTTGCGCCGGGAACAATAGAACTCGATTTTTAGGTGCCTAAGATGTTGCTGATTTAATACGAGCGTGTTGACAAGTGAAGCTATAAGGAATTCTGGTTCGCTTTCTTGTTGTTTCAAGTAACATTTAAATAATTTAATAATGTAAATATTTTATGTAAATAGGATTGTATAAAAAGGTAAATATTTAGTGTACATAGGTAAGTATAATTATTTGTGAATATTGTATAATTTAGGTTTATTTTTAAAAAGTGTTAATTAACAAGACATGTAACATATTATAATGTTACATTACCCCTCTCGTCCCCGAAAGAGTTTTATTCTTATATAAAACTCGTCTATATATTACTTCTAACATTACACATTCATACTCTCTACATCTCTTATAAAATCCTTCCATTATAACAAACGTACAACCTTACAAACTAGCAACAACAGTATAAAATTACGTTGACGCGTCCTTATATAAACAAGTCACCTGTATTAGACTGCACAGAGGACTAATGTTAGCTGTAAGATGATACATAATTACGAGATGGCATGCCTTGACAAAAAAAATATTGAAATAAAGATAAATAAGGATAATTAATTAAAACCTAGTATTTTTTATGTCTTTAATATGCCAGACGCCTATATTTTTTCCAGACATATCCTCTAGGACATAAACAAGAGGAGATCGTTTTTCAATAACACGGCACCTTAAAAATTTTGGTGCCAACTTTTTGCTAAAGAATTTATCCTTGTCACTTAATACAAAGGCACGCTTATAAACTATATCTCCTACATTGAACTCAGCCGGCTTCCTACGCAAATTGTAATGAGCAGTATTCTTTTCATGTGCCTGCCATAATGAAGCTTGCACATCATCAAATACAGCTCGAAGGCAACCAAAGTTTTCTGCGTAAAGTTCACGAGGCAGAAATAATACTTCATCACCTAGATCATGATGATGAGTATAGTGTGATCCGCACAGAACTAATTCCCTGCCATAAACCAGAAATGATGGCGTATAACCGGTGGCTTCATTTACGGAATTATTTATTGCGAACTGCACTTTTGGAATAAAGGTGTCCCAGGACCTGTGGTCGTTACCAACAAATGTAGACAAACTTGTGACAATAGTTTTGTTGTAGCGTTCCACAGTGTTGACTTGCGGTGTATACTTCGGTGTAGAAAATACGTTGGGAATTTTATATTTTTTAAATAAGGCGTCAGTCAGGCAGAACTTATAAGTTGAGAACCATTATCCATGAATATAGTTTGAGGAACACCGTGGACCAAGAAAATTAAATCCTCTAAAAATTTAATCACGATCTCCGTGGTTGCGCGTCGAACAGGGAAAATATGGCAAAACTTCGAAAAACAGCACGTGACCACAAGCATATATGAATTTTGTTTTCGAGTTACAGGCAGAGGGCCCACAAAATCAATTGAAATCATTTGGAAAGGTCTCGAACATTGTTTCGGACGACCCATTTCTCCCAATGTAGTGTGATTTTGCGCTTTATACGATAAACAAACAGCACAGGAACCAACAAATTTAACAACATCTCGGTGCGTATTCGGCCAGTAGAAGTTTAGGGACAAACGCCGATACGTTTTAAAAATGCCAAGATGTCCACCAGTTGGCTCAGAATGATTTTCTGCTATAATTTCTTCACGAAATTCGCTGGGTAAAACTTCTTTCCAGTCGAACTCTGACGTTAGTTGACTATTAATATTTTAAGTGGAGTCGAAACAATGAATTATTTTTAATAGTAAAATTTTGAAAATATTTAGGGGTATTAAGACAACCGTTATAAATCTTCTTGTACCAGGTATCATCTGTACGGGCGTTAGCAAGAGAGATAGTGGCAACAGGAAAAGATCTAGACAAAGCATCAGGAATCACATTATCAACACCGCGACGGTGTTTGATAACAAAATTGAACAACGACAATCGAACACCCCATCGAGCCAATCGTCCTGTGGGATTTTCCAATGACAAGAACCATTTTAATGCGGAGTGGTCAGTGTACACCGTAAATGTTTGTCCATTTTCCAGGTAACATCGCCAATGTTCGACAGCAGTCAACAAAGCAAGAGTCTCCCGTTCGGTGATGCTATAGTTTTTCTCGGGGCTGGTGAAAGATCTACTCATGTAGGCAATCGGGTGTTCCTTACCATCTAGAGTCTGAGTTAACATAGCGCCAATACCGTAACTGCTCGCATCGGTATGCACTTCAAACGGCTTTGAATAATCTGGGCAAGAGAGAACTGGAGCGGAGACTAAACAGTCTTTTAAAGCGTTAAAAGCAGCATCAGCTTCAGGTGACCACTGGAAAGGAGGAGCTTTTTTTTTCCATTAGCAGTGAGCTTATTGAGTGGACAAGCCACTGTGCTGAAATTTGGAACGAAACGTCGATACCAAGTAGCAGTACCAAGAAAACGTTTCAGCTCTTTCCTATTAGTGGGGGTGGGAAAATTAAGGATAGCCTGCACTTTATCCGGGTCCGTACGTAAACCACGAGAATCTACTACATATCCAAGGTATTTGAGTTCACTGCGAAAGAAATTACACTTTTTTTTTCTGTTTCAACTTATCTAAAACGCGCAATAAGCGTGAAACATGCTCATCGAAGTCACGACTTATCACTATGACGTCATCTAAATACGCGAAGACCTTGGATTCCATGTCATTAAACAACAAATCCACAAGACGTTGTTGCGTGGCGGGGGCATTAGTCAAACCAAACGGAGTTGTTTTGAAACGAAAGGTGCCACGACCCGGAACGTAAAATGCGGTCTTATCATGGTCTTCTAGCGCTATTGGTAGCTGCCAAAAGGCCTTGGATAAGTCGATACTACTTAAATACTTAGCATCGCGAAGATTGTCCAAAATCTCTGAGACATATGGCAAATTATAAGCATCACGTTTAGTTACAGCGTTCAACTTCCTACTGTTCAAGCAAAACCTCGGCTGTCCGTTCTTTTTATTAACAATTAGCACAGGAGAAGACCAGGCGCTTTCGCAAGGCTCGACAACATCAAGGGACAGCATTTCGTCAACCTGCTCAACCAAAATGCGTTGCTTGTCAGGAGACATCCTGTAATAACGCTGCCTTATAGGTTGGGCATCACCAGTGTCTATGCGATGACATATAAGACTGGTTCTGCCTAAACCCTTCTCTTCGCTTGAAATAGACCTAAACTGGGCAATGACATTATCGGCTATAGCTTTTTGTGACGCAATCAGGTTATTATAAGAATTGATAAACGATTCATCGCTACCAACTTTAATTTCAGCCAAAGAGGCAGCAGACAATGTAATGCTACTTAAATATTTAGGGCAGATTTGAAAAGCACGCCAAAAGTCTACACCTAGAATTATAGAAGTTTCAATCTCAGGAACCACCATTGATTTTATAATGTGAAACTGACCCTCAAAAGTTATAGGCAAATAAATGTATCCTATGCTCTTCAAAAGATGACCACCAGCTGCTACCATATTTATTTGATCATCCTGGTGCAAAGTACAGTCGGCTAATTGTAAATGGGAATTATTACCAAGAATAGTAACCGTAGCTCCATAATCAAGTAATCCACAAGCATCAATATTATCATTAATTTTAATATAATTGTAGCAACCCTATAAGAAGAAGAGAATTTTCTAAGGAAAGCAAGCCAAGCATCCCAGTCTTGCTTGTCAAAATTGTTACAATTCTGCTTAACTAGTTTTTTGAATTAGTCTTACAACAATTAGGACAATCAGGCGTTTTCACATCCTTCATACCGCATTTAAAACATACTATGTCTCGTGGAGCTTTACACTGGCGAATGTGATGGGTATTATTACGACACCTAGGGCAATAAGGTTCCTTTTTGGCCACCTCTACAGCATGCACATACGAATTACCATTATTATTTTTATATTGATTATTATTATTTTGATTATAATTCCTATATTAATTGTTATTGTTATAATTATTGTTTGTACAATTATATTTATGTTGTGAATAACTAGTGTTTGGTTTATTTGTAGGTTTATTGACATCTTTATTGTACGCAAATTCAGGGGCTAACGTATCAGATGTAACCTTAGGTGGCTCTTGGAAATGTTGAAAACGAGTTTGAAAAGTTTCATAATTACGACACAAGGAACGTAAGATATCCATCGTCGAAATCTAAGGAGCTGCTGCTAACGTACTAGCATAGCATGGCCTAATATTATGAAGGAGAATCTCTAACTGATCTGCTTCAGGCAGAGGCTTCGATAAACGTGAGAACATACCCTTCATAATAGAGAGATAAATAGTTATATTCTCACGTTCCCCTTGATTACGAGACCGAATCTCAGAAATTAGGCGATAATCATAGTCCGCCTGACTGAAATCCTCTTTTAATAAAGCAGCTAACTCCGGCCAAGAACTAACTCGGTCCTTTACTGCACGATACCAATGAAGGGTGTCGTCTTGAAAACTTTCCGATGCATAACTCAGGACTTTATGTTGTGGAATATTCCTAGCTACCATAAACTCGTCAACACGCTGTATAAATGAGCGTACGCAAGTTTTACCATTAAATTAAATTTTAATTTACTCAAATCAGACGCGGTACGGTCGCAAGATACAGAAATCACGTTCTGCAATTCCGGCACTGTGGACAAAGGTTCTTTTACAGTACTAGTACTAGCAATACTAGAAGGCTCTTTTGCTAAAAGAGTGGAAAGCTTTTGAGTAAACATTTTATAACCGCTTACAATGTCGTCATATTCTTTTTTTTTTTTTTTTTATTCTTTTATTAATTAGGGGTTTTTATCCATAATTGAACATGTCAACCCCATTGTGACCATCAATATTATTATTCTCAGAAAGAGGGTCAATGCCGAAACACTGTTGCTATGTAACATAACATCCTTGCTGCATTTGAGGTTGGTAATGACAGAATAGTTTGTGCTAAGCCTACATCATATTGATTTAAGTTCAGTGTTCCTAGCAGTGCCTCTCTTTCAACTTGGTTCTTGGCACACTCCATCAAAACGTGTTGTATGTCCTCTTCCACTCCACAGATGTCACAGTTTGGAGAGTCGGATTTTTTCATCATGTACGTAAACTTGTTTGATGGAATGTGTCCAGATCGAAGTCTTAACAATTTTTTAACTACATTTCTACTAAATTTACATGTGAAAAACCATGGAACGCGAAGCGGCTCAGATTGCAAAGTTCTGTACCATATTCCTTTATCTTTTGATATTTCCGTAAAATGATTCTTCCAGTTATTGTAATTTAAAATTTTAAACTTAGATAATAGTTCTGAATGATCTGGTTGTATATTAAAGTGAATACCCTGTAAGCAACCGATTCTAGCTAACCTGTCCGCCTCTTCATTGCCAGGTATTCCGGCATGAGATGGTACCCATTGCAATTTCAGTACATTACCGTTTTGTTGCAGTTGTAATATTTGTCCTAGAACTACATAGGCTATCGGTGTACCTCTGAAGCCAGAGGCGCATCGAGCCACGTGTTGTAATGCACTTTTACTGTCAGTTAGTATTACCGTTCTGTTCAATTTTTTATTAATTATGTATGTCAATGCTTCTGAAATCGCAATGAGTTCCGCCGACATTAAAGTAACATCAGTCCTAACCTTAAGGCTAACTCTATATTCTAGTTCTACAGATTCAACATAGATCGCTGCACCTAGTGTATTATGATCCTGTTTTGAGCCATCTGTATAGATTTTATGCCAACCTATAAATTTTCTATTTAGTTCCTCCATAACCATAATCTTTAATGAATTATGTTCGTATTCCGATTTACTTTTCGTGACACAGTCCAGATTTATATTAATAATATCATTATTGATATATGTAATCCAAGTGTTTAGTTGGAACATAGGTAAAGGAGACGTACAATGGACCTCACAATGTCTGGTTTCATTATAAGTAATTACCATCAATGGTTTTTTCTTCCTTTGCCAGTACTGTTTGTTACATAAAGTGTTTAATTTATTAATCATTTCAAGAGTATAGTTATTAGACCACGATTGACTTTTTAAACAGTATTTAAATGCAAGGTACTGTCTCCTTAGGTAAAGAGGCGGCAAGCTAAGTTCGCTTTCCATCACATGTATAGGGGAACTTTTAATGAATCCACCAATTATTCGTAAGGCCCGGTTTTGTACTTTATCTAATTTAGACACTTGTGCTTTTGCGCTGTTGTCATAAAGAAAGCTTGCGTAATCAATTCGACTTCTAATCAATGATATATAAAGTCTTCTAATATGAATTTGATGTACTCCCCATGTGGAACCAATTAATACTTTTAACAAGTTTAATAATTTTGATGATTTTTCAACGATTTCATTAATATGTTTACTCCATGAGAGACATTGGTCCAACCACATACCTAGGTATTTTATGCATGGCGAACTTAACAAGGAATAATTATCCACAGTTATGTTGGGTAATATTCTTTCTTGATGTCGTCACTACGCGTTATCCTCTCGATACGATTATGCAAGTGATTCAACATATTTTGGGCTCTCATGAGTGAAGAAACATTTGGAACAGTAACATCTAGACTAGTCTGAATTTTTGTGAGAACCTCTAGGCAACCCTTAAGATCCTGTCTCACTTCAAGTGGGGACTCTAATATATATTCCGATGGCAAATCAGGAGATAATTTTATTATTTGATTACGCAATTCCTCAACTGTTGAAGCAGGAGTTACGCCGCGAATATGGACTTCATACTCCAATTCAGATTTTTGAAGAGACAGAAACCTAATGGGTAGCATTGCAACAGAATGTTAAAAAAAAAAATTTGGTAAGTGATGCACTTAATATACAATGTACAACAATACAAAACAAGAATATAAAAAAAACACGTACTCCGTTCTGTTACAAAAAAAAACTACTGAACGTCAGGTTTTTTTTTTTTTTTTTTTTTTTTTTTAAGTAAAATCAGTAAATGAAATTAGAAAATAAAACAAAATATGCTACCAATGTGTACTAAGAGTCAAAACACAATATATGTATGACAACGAAATAAAAAAATATGTTTTTTACAAAAGCGACATTTTAGGTGCCAACACTCGTAATATAAAATATTTTTACAAAATGTGAAACTAAATAGCTTTTGATGATATAATTTAGAATAATGTTTGTTTAACGATAAAATAAAATGCTAACAGAAAAAAATGAGTTTCGTACACCTTAGTAGCAGTTAAAACCAAAATCAAAATGGACGTTTTACACCAACTACCACCAACAACACAACACAAAACTAGGAGAAAAGCAAATTAAAAGGCTGTATTCTACCACGATTAAGGGCGCCAGTGTCCCGTTCCTCTAGTTTTATAGCTTCTACTTTACTTACCCACGGATATATATCACGGATCACTAAATAGTATAAAACAAAGTCGCTTTCTCTGTCCCTATGTCCCTTTGTATGCTTAAATCTTTGAAACTACGCAACGGATTTTGACGCGGTTTTTTTTTAATAGATAGAGTGATTCAAGAGGAAGGTTTATATGTATAATAACATCCATTAAATAGTGGAGAAGTACTGTTATTTTTGAGGTTTCTAATGTGATGTCGTAAATAATTACATTTTTTCCGCTTACATTGCAAACGCAGGCTGAACCCTACGAGTTTTATCAAAATAATGTACTAAGTATTGTACACATTGAAAAGGTCTACAGAAAAGTCCGTGATGGTATATGTCTATCTCTTATGGATAACCCACAATAACTTTTTTTTGTCATTTACTTTTTACGACAAATAATGGCTAATTTTCGAAGCGATTTTAACCAATACAGCATTAATCCTTAACCAATTAAATACCTTGAATACATTGTTCATTTAATATAGATCTATATGGCCCTTTACACCGTATGATTTAAGTGAATATTTTCGAAGATATTACAGATTTAAAAATTGCGGGACGTAGCGTTTGCGGCGGTACCGGCCGGCCGCCCGGTGCGATGGTCTAATGACAAGAAAGCTGTGAACGTTGTTTATAAAGACATTCTGTAATATGTTGTAAAAATAAAATAAATAGTTAAAAATGTAAAAAGTAAATAAGTAATGCCAATTACAGGTATACACGACATTTTATTAGCAACATATGAAATGTTAAATCTTAATTCTAAAACAATATAAATTAAACTAAAATAAAATTAACTAAAATAATAAATAAAAAAATAAATAGAAATGTAGTCTGACACTGGCCACCGAGGTGGTCGCGTAATGTCTTTCTGACATTATGAGTGGAACTGGGAGACACGTCCAACTTCGGCAATTTAGAGCTAAATTCGTTGTACTGTATACACATCCTAGAAACTGGTGAGTGCCTTCTTACGTTAGTTCTACAGGTAGGTGGCTGAAAAAGTCTGGATATTGGCTGTCTAGGAAGCTTATATGGAACCGACAGCGTGGTACGTCCAAGTAGCTGTTCACATTCGACCAAACCATTGACAATTTTGTACAAAAAAAAGCTAAATCATGGACAGTCCGGCAGTCTCGAAGCGAGTTAAGGTATATAAATTCAAATTCAAATATATTTTAATTCATGTAAGCCATTTACAGGCATTTGTGAATGGTCGGGCTCTGGTTGCCACGTTTCAAGGTGTTGATTTACAATGGAGAAGAACGGGCAAGAAACTCCATGGTTACTCTTTTTATTAACTCGGAATTGTATATACAATATTTATTTATACATTGATCTCGAAAAACAATTATGTGAGTACAATGTAGTTTAAAGGGGTCTAACTTATGTAAGTCTGAAACTAGTTCATCATTTATGTTGAGATTAATAATGTACTGTCCGTAAGTTTACGATGTCCAGTTTCATTATTTATTATTTTCCATGTCGTTTTTGTTTTATTATTCGATTTCTGTATCTGATTACTAATGTAAGCGGCTTTAGCTTGAACACAAATTTTCTTAAACATTTTAGAATATCTCCTAACATAATCATGAAAATCATTATTCGATGTATAAGACTTTTTATCATATAGTTCGTGTAAGACATCTCTACTTCGCCTTATACCTTTGGTTGCCCAGGCACTGAATAGTATTTTATTTAATAATATAATAAACAAAGCTACAGTCAATTAATTTAGAATGTTATATGGTCAGTTAGTAAGTTGATACAATTGTACATTAATTTAATTATTGGTACTTGATTTAGTTATAAGGACAATACATGGTTTGAGGACATACCCACCTAACGAATGGCCGAGCTGAATTCGGGAATGGGGACATCCCCGCAGCAGAATGGCCGTCTGTTAGCATTAAAGCTATTGTCTTTAAGAATATTTCTATATCTATTAATTTGTGTACTGATTTCCTTATTTAAAACTTTATTTGCTAAAACATAAGTATTAATAAACAAAATGCATAAAGCCTCTCTGTGGGTATAACGGCGGCGGCGTCATATTCTGACACCGACCGTCGAAGGAGGACGATCTGTCCGGTGTCTCGTGTTTTATTAATTAAAAAATCTAATAATAAAAGTAAACATTAATACTGCTGAATCGTATACTGTGACTATTATTCTTGGCTTCATCCTGAGGAGTCACTGGTACATCGTCTACGCGCTCCCCTAGGGGAGGGCGAGGAATCGGGTTCTGGGCGTGTTGCCCACTGCCCGAGGGGGCGAACGCGACCCATAAAAGTATGGGTCGGTCGTGGGGTTTGGTCGGACCACTGGCCGCGGATGGATTGGATAATAAACAAAATCCTACGTTTGTGTGGCTGCTGGTGTTTCTGTAGGGGCACCCGAAGTGTTTCACGCCACCCAGGCGGTCCGTACTCCGCCGGGTGAGACCCCCGGGGGGTCCTGGGGGAGGCCCGGCGGGAGTCTGCCGACGCACATGGTGGCGACTTTAGGTGGCGCCCCCTACAGAAGGGGTGGGTTGACCCGTGTTTACAACGCACTCGGAGCTAGCCAATTACGTTGCAAACACGGGACGTTATTGTGTGTTTTGGGCGATTTGTCTGTTGTGAGTCATCGCCCAATGTGTGCGTTGGCTTGCGCTCACCCGCCCGTGAGACACATCCTTCGCGTGAGTCATATGTGTATGAGGAGTCTGTTGTATGTGTGAGTGGGCCGTTTCCTTTGCCGCGGCTATGTAAACATAGGTCGCGGCGCAGTGGCGGCGGGTGCTATTTTGTGTTGTGGAGTCTTATTGTTCGAGTGCGCCGCGTGTAGTGTGGGGCGGCGTACTCGGGGTCAGTCCGGTGGTGGGGGCGGCATCGTCCGCAACTAGGTCGCGCGGGAAACGTTTGGCGTCTGGCGGGCGTGCGTGCCAGGGGGCCAGGTCCTTGACGTGGGGCCAGGCGGAAGCGTCGGCGCGAAGGAACATCTTCTTCGCCATCCCCTTGACGAAGTCGTCCACGCTCTCGACTCGCAGATCGCGGCTGATTACCGCGTTCCTCACGTAGCGAGGGGCGTCGGCGATGTTGCGCAGCGAGATGTTCTGCTGCGCACGTAGCTTCTTGCGGTGGGTCTCGCACGTGAGGGCGAGCCAAGCTAGGGCAGCGTATGTCAGCTGCGGGCGGATGTA
Source organism: Shargacucullia verbasci (assembly GCA_947562105.1). Taxonomy (NCBI): domain Eukaryota; kingdom Metazoa; phylum Arthropoda; class Insecta; order Lepidoptera; family Noctuidae; genus Shargacucullia; species Shargacucullia verbasci. The sequence continues at coordinate 14,620,336 of OX387281.1, read as the reverse complement.
GGCCTTGTACACCCCCAGCTTGACGCGTAGCGGGAGGCGCGAGGAGAGCACGGGACGGAGGAGATGGCGGGTCGCTCGTACCCGCGCGACAGTGTTGCGGACGTGCGGGCCCATGGTGAGCCGACGATCGAGCGTCACGCCAAGGTACTTGGCGGTCCGCGTCCACTCGATGTCAGCCCCCAAGAGTCGCAGTTTTGGAGGGAAGTGGCGTGCGCGCGTGGTGACGATCATCGCCTGTGTTTTTCCCACGTTGACCGACAACCTCCACTTGCTGAGCCAGTCGGGAAGGTCGTCCAGGGCGCGCTGCATTTTGACGGCCGCGTGTTCGGCCGTGAGCGAGGTGGTGATGTACGCGGCGTCGTCAGCGTACAGCGCGAGCGTCGATGAGTTGGTGGCGGGAATGTCGTCGGTGTACAGTGAGTACAACACAGGCAAGAGGCAGCTGCCTTGCGGGACTCCAGCGGTGATGGGGTGCGCGGCAGACACTTGGTCCTCAACTGCGACCCTGAATGTCCTGTCCGAGAGGAAGGAGGAGACCACGTGTATCAAGCGACGGGGCGCTGTGGTCCCGGTGAGCTTGTGTACGAGACCGGGGTGCCATACCCGGTCGAATGCCTTCTCCATGTCGAGGAATACTGCAGCGGCGTACTCCCGCTTGTTGACGGCCGCGGTGAGCAGGTGCAGTACCCTCGACAGCTGGAGCGTCGTGCTGTGTTCGGTGCGGAAGCCGAACTGTTCGCATCGGGGGGTGAGGTGTGGTGTCAGGTGGCGCAGCAGGAGCGCTTCGAACACCTTGGAGGTGGTGGGCAGCAGGGTGATCGGCCGATAGCTCTCCGGCTTCTGTGGGTTCTTCCCGGGCTTCGGGATTAGTATGACGCGCCCCTCTTTCCACGCGGAGGGGAACGTCCCGGTGCGGAGAATGCCCGTGTATAGCCGGGCTAGGGCCGCTGTGGTGCGCGGTGGCAGGTGGCGCAGCGCAATATTTGTAATATTGTCCGCACCGGGGGCCTTTCTGGGCTTCGTGCGTCTGATGGCCTCTCTCACCTGGCCCGGGGAGACGAACAGCGGGTCCTCCTCGGGAGCTATCGGCGTGGAGAAGTACTCTCCAAGGTGTTGCTCGACTGCTGCGGTGTGTGTGGCATCATCCGATGGGTTGGGCGTGAACTGACGCTCCAGGTGCTCGGCGAAGATCTCCGCCCGGTCTGTGGCGGTGTATCTGAGCGCCCCGTCGCTGTTTAGCAGAGGACGCACCGGAGTTGGGGTGCTTCGGAGGCGGCGGCACAGTCTGTGGATAGACGGCCAATCGCCGTCGGCCGCCTCTATGCAACTCTCCCAGCTCTCGGTGGTGTGGGCCTGGAGCTCGGCCTTCACCTTCTCGGCGAGCCGGTTGAGCTGCGTCTTCAGGGACGGACATCTCGTGTGCTGCCACTGCCTGCGCAGGCGCCTTTTGTCGGCGATCATCTGCGTGATGTGTGTGGGGAGCGCTGAGTAGCGTCCCCGGGCCCCGCTAGTCGCCGTGGTCGCCGACTCTAGGGCGCTCTGTATGCAGGCAGTGAGGTCGTCCGTCAGCTCGTCCACCTCAGCGGCCGAGGTGACCGGCCGAGTAGGCGTTGTGGCCTCCATCCTTTTGTTGAACATAGCCCAGTCTATGTTCGGACGTGGCGCTTGACGAGCGAGTCGGGTGGTGGTGGCTTCCAGGACGACGAGCACGGGCTGGTGGTCCGACTGTAGCTCGTCGTCCAGTACGTGCTGCGCGATCTGGCAGTGTAGGCCCCTGTGCACGACTATGTCCAGCACGTCGGGTTGGTGGGCGGCTCGATCCGAGTGGGTGGGGTTCTCGGGGCCGGACACGTCGTATCCGTGGGCCTCGGCGTCGGCGAAGAGTCCATCCTGAGGAGTCAACACTAGGTAGGTTTTATAATAATTTCCCACGAACTTTCGGCTTTGTGTTCTTGCAGGAGCACTCCTAAGTAGTAAAATAATTATGTAGTTTTATTGTTCTATAGATAATACGATTCTTATTTTATTATCTGCGTTGGAGTGCACCTGCAAGAACACAAAAGATAAGCGTAAAATATTACTAGGAATCGGTAGGTGACAATAATCGGCATTTTTGTGTGGATAAATCAATAGTTATTGACTTGTTTATTTATATACTTCTATAGATAACGCCGATGAATCAAACAAAAGAGAATATTTGTTTGTTAAAAAAATTGCTGTTTTCTTATCTTTTAAAATCTTATGGCCGCTGTTTTCTCCAAATATGAATAGCCGAATATATCATAGGTCATAGTTAAATAAAAAAATATTCTTTAAATCATAACCACGTGGTTATTAGCACTGGCATAGCGCAGCGACATAAGTTATGTGATTTAGTACTAAAGGGTGTTTTTTATTTCGTTTTATAAAACAATTTTTTTTGGTAGTTATTTAATTAATATCTTATCTGTATAGTAAGAGATTTTTGTTTAAAAAGTAAAACCACCGGCATTAATATTAGTGTGATATAAGCACTGGTTGCTTGTGGGCTGCTTAAGAATAATTTTATGGATTTGTATTTATAGAAAAAAAAAAAAAAAATAATAATAATTTTTTATAAGTCTATTCAACATTTCATAAGAAAACATTACAGATTCATTGAAAAATTTAACATTGAACAAAAACTTTCATAGACTATAAGATAAAATTGTGTTTTATTAGGTAATAATAATATACACAACAATCATAATATCTAATTAATAACATAAAAATTTTGAAATGTATTTTTATATAATCATACATATTTTCGTTTATTATTAAAACAGACACATTATATATTTTTTGCGGGCCGTCTGTGATGGACTCCGGCTCGATGCAACTCGTTTCGAATAGTTTACATCGAAACGTCATATTCTTGTGCGAAATATTCAATCCTTGCCTATGCATGACAATAATTTCATTTCTTTCTTCTTGATTGAGGTTTCGGGTTGTCATGGTTAATGATAAAATTAGTCACAGCCCACAATAGCCACAATACACAGTCCAGTATACAAAGCAGAGCTCACAGTTGGGCAGGAAATCAGTTCAATAGAAATAAACAGGTCATAAAATGAAATTGCGATGAGAACAGGAAGCGTGAACAATTAGCGAGATGCAAATTGGCACTGGCTAATGTTTGTTGTTTTTATTTTTTTGGCGCACGCACACCCTGCACTCACACAATTACATATTGTCTCTAATTGGATGGAGTAAGAAAGGGGGGTGGTCTGTCACTAGCTGCGCTTCCGCAGGAATTATTTTTTTAAGTGAGCATGCGTAAGTTTTGCCGATAGTACAATCCGTAGTGAACGAATGTTTACGGCAGGTTCCCACGATGGATGATCATCGCTGGAAATTGCCGGATGACGTGCGAGGACTGCTGACGGAGAAGAATGCAGCTATCCGTGCCTATGACGCTTTTCCCGACGAAGCTTACCGCGCCCGCATGTGTCGCTTGCAGCGTGTTGTAAAGTCTCGCATAGCGGAGATGCGGAAGGATCGTTGGGACAAGTTATTGAGCACTCTCGAACCCTCCCATCAAGCGTTCTGGCAACTGACCAAAAAGCTCAAGTCCGATTCAATAGTATCCATGCCCCCTCTCAATCGTCCCAACCAAAGCCCCGCATTCGATGACGACGAAAAGTCCGAATGTCTAGCCGACAGCTTGGAAGCCCAATGCTCTCCAAGTACTCTCCCAGTCGACCAGGCTCACCTCCTCAAGGTAGACGCCGAGGTCGAACGTAGATCTTCTCTCCCTCCCTACGAAGACCCTGACGATCCCCTCCCCCCGGTCACACCCGATGAGGTTCTTACTTTCGTTAAGAAACTCAAACCCAAAAAAGCCCCTGGCTCTGACGGGATCATCAACAAGGTGATCAAACTATTCCCCTCCCCGCTCATCGTCTTAATGACTGCCATCTTCAATGCGGCTTTAAGCAACAATCTCTTTCCACAGTCATGGAAATAAGCTACCGTTATCGGTATTCCGAAACCCGGCAAACCCAAGTCTGAGCCGTCCAGTTACAGACCCACAAGCCTCCTAAACGTCCTTGGGAAGATTTATGAGCGCCTGATCTATGTTCGATTAATGGATTACGCCGAATCCAACAAACTCATTCACGACGAGCAGTTTGGTTTTCGAGCTAGACACTGCTGCGTCCGTCAGGTTCACCGCATAGTAGAGCATATCAGTGCTGGTTTCCAAAAAGGCCTCAAGACAAGCGTTCTCTTCTTTGATGTGGCGAAAGCCTTTGACAAGGTCTGGCACAACGGCTTATTATATAAGCTGTATCAGCGTAAAGTGCCCAACCGTCTCGTGCTCATCACCCGAGACTTCTTGTCGAACCGCAGCTTTCGCTACCGCATAGAGGGTGCACTCTCGTCCCCTCATCCGATCCGAGCCGGAGTCCCTCAGGGCTCAGTGCTCTCCCCGCTTCTCTTCACGCTGTACACAAGCGATATCCCGATCAGAGGCAAATGTCGATTAGCCCTATTCGCTGACGACACAGCCATCTACTACTCCGGCATTAATCCGGACTGCATCTCCCAATCCCTCCAGACCGCAGCCAACGCCCTAGGGAAATGGTTCACGAACTGGAGGTTCGAAGTCAACCCGACTAAGAGCGCCGCCGTGCTCTTTTCGAGACGCGGCGTGGATCCTAGTCTTATAAGTCCCATCTCCATGTTTAGCCAACAGATCCCCTGGGAACTGACGGCCAAATACCTGGGTGTGACCCTCGATCACCGACTTAAATTTACCGAGCACATAAAGACGGTTCGCCACCGCGCCGCTTTTGCTCTCGGTCGCCTCCATTACATCCTCAATGCGCAGAGTAAATTAGCACTCAAGTCCAAGGTGCGAATTTACACCACATGCATCTGCCCTATCATGACGTACGCTAGCGTTGTGTTTTCACACGTGAAGCCGTCCAGACTCCATAGGTTACAAATCCTCCAAAACCGTTTCTTGCGCAAAGCTACAGGCTCGCCCTGGTACGTTCGCAATCTACAGCTCCACGTTGACCTAAACCTCCCGACCATCAGATTTTTCATGAAGAAAGCATCTAAACGCTTCTTTGACTCTGCTCTCTCGCACCCGAACCCCTTAGTGGTATCTGCCGCCAATTACACCCCCTCCCGTATATCCAAAATTCGCTGTCCTAGGCACACTCTCACGTACCCAGACGATGCTATCACCCTCCATCAGGAGGCGCTCCGATTGGTTAGGAAAACTACCAACACTACACACAACCGACCGTCGTACCGTCCTCGCTGAGCCAGTAGTAATAAATCAAATGTCCCTAAATAATCACAATCAGATCCAGCAAGTCCTCTCTTGTCCGCCTCCCAGCAACGCCCTAAGCCGAGGTTCGAGTCCCACTATGGGACACCCTTAGCAGTGTTGCTTAGTATAATTTAATTTGCTCGGCTGGGGGCCCTTCTGGTCTCGTAAAAGCTCCCTGAGCTAACTGCGAGAGACAACTAAAAAAAAAAAAAACGCGGCTCATTGTGGCATGAGCTATCGGACCGAACACACCTCTGTGAATCATTTTACTTACCTCTATAGTTACGTAATAAACTTATTACAAAGTGTATCTTGTTATCATTTTGGAGAAATGGATAAAGACCAAGAATGTGACGTCAGCATTGCTGACGTAACGTAACGTGTCTGTGTTTGTCGTAATTAGGTTTCATAACTTCGGCTCGGTGCTCTAATCGCTTGGAAGCATTTTGACGTTTTTCACCAACAGATACAGAGTTATCGTTTCCTACTAGATTCGGCATCAGTCTACCTTTATGGCTGAACATAATTTCGTAAGGATGATAACCTAAGCTCTCATTGATTGTATTATTCATACCCCAAACAGAATCAGGTACATGCGGACATGCTAAAGCGTTCAGCGTATGGTGAAATTGATATTGCTTTGCAAACTCCTAGAAAACTCTACTAGTAAAGGCTAAATTTCGATCAGATATCACTTTTTTTGGATAACCAAATAGACTGAATATATCCTTGAGTACTGTAACCGTCTCAACGGAATTTATTGTCCTGGTTGGGCGAGCTAAAAGAAACTTTGAGAACGAGTTTACTATCATGAGAATATATTGGTGACCTTTCTTAGTTCTACAAAAAGGGCCAAGGTGGTCAATAAGAACAACTTCCATCGGAATAGACGGCTTAGTAATAGGATGCAATTCGCCACTTGGTTTCCCATGATTGGTCTTGGCGTAAGCACACTCCAAACAGGAAGTTACGTATTTTTTGATAAATCGTGTCATTTTAGGAAACCAATAATCCGACTTAATCTGTTCCTCACACCGCTTGATCCCTATATGCCCAATCTGATCATGGAATTGCTGCATAAATATCCACCTAGCAAACGTTGGCACTACTAATTTATCGCCATTCAAGGTTATCCTATACAATCGATCGTTTTCAATTTTATAATTTCTTGTAATATCTTTCCTAGCATTACCCTCCGATAATTGTTTAATTATGGAACGCAATTTGTCGTCTTATAGCTGTATAGTCAAATACCGATCGTCACTAGATATCATATTTACATTAACGCTACGAGCACATGACTTCAAGCTGTCAACATTTACCGGAATTGTTGCACTAGTTGCTGGGTTACGACTCAAAGCACCGACATACTTCATTCGATGTCCTGGCCTATATTCAATTTGAATGTCGTATTCCTGAATCGTAAGCCACCAACGTGCTATGCGAGGAACTAAATCTTTTTTTTAATAGAGTGTATCTAACAGCGGAGCAATCTGTGAATACTTTAACTGGCAGTCCATATATGTTAACACGAAAACGCTTCAAGGAATCGACAACAGCCAACGTCTCAAGTTCGTAACTATGATACACCGATTCCACGCGAGATGTTACTCAGCTAAAATAAAACACGGGTTTTAACTCACTACTATTTTGCATCTGAAATAAAATACCTGCTATGCCTATTTTACTAGCGTCCGTATGAATTTCACAAGATAAAGCAAATTGTCATGTTTATCACGCCATAGCCAGTCGGAAGACTTCTTTGTCAAGTCAGTTAACGGTTTTGCTATGAGTACGAATTTATTTATGTACTTCAGAAATAAATATAGACAAAACTAAAATAATTTAGATCATGTAAAAGCAAATGGAAGCAGTTAGACATCGCCTGTAATAACAGACCGATTGAACAGATCAAAAGCATAAAGTTTCTAGGTCTTATAATTGATCAACACCTTACGTGGAGGGAGCATATTGATAGCATCTGTAAGAAGATCAATAAGTTTGTCTTTACTCTAAAAAAAGTCAAAGATTCTTCTTCAAAACAAACATCGTTGTTGGTATACCACGCTTATGCGTGTTCCATTATTCGATATGGTATAGTGGTTTGGGGATATACATCAGAAATAATGCGCGTATTCATTGAACAAAAAAAAAATGTCTTCGTGCAATCTACAATATGAAATGGGTAGAGTCTTGTAGACCCGTATTCAAATCTCAATAACTATTAACTGTCCCTAGCATGTATATTTACGAAGCTGAATTTGTAAAATGCAATACTGAAATGCAATACTGTTTGAAAACAAAAACAACACAAACAAGCGTAAAGTTACTCACTCGTTTTTAAAAATGCCGGTTCCTCGGCTTGAGATGTGTAAACGTAGCTTTGTGTATATGGCACCGCTTATCTATAACTCGTTGCTTAAGAGAATTGTCGAATTGCCTTACCTGAAGTTTTGCATAGCTCTACAGAAATGGTTAATAGAAGAGAGTTTCTATTCTGTAGACGAATTCCTAAAAAAGTTTGCGTCTCACTCCTATTATTTTGGAAATGCATTGTGATGGCATTTATTTTTGTAAAATTGTATAGAGTATAAGTTATATTTATTATTTAAAATAAGTTTGAAATTTGGTTTTGATATTTGTGTCCAAGGTGTATGTTACAACAAAATAATTTTATTATGTGCCCTTACCTAAAATATTTGCATGCTGTTATAATACTGCGGAATGTGTCTTGTCCTTATCCTACATTTTTGTACCAGCTTTTGTACCACATTTTATGCAAATAAAATTATTATTATTATTATTATAAAATAATTGCACAGACCTAAGAATTGACGCAATTGATGTAAATTAATAGGTTTAGGGAAATTAAATACCGCTGCTATCTTTTGATTTCCACGCCTAATCCTGTTCGCACTAATTTCATGTCCGAGGAATTACACTTCGGATTTTAGAAAAGCACACTTTTATATTTAGTTTTAAATCTGCTTTTTGCAACTGAACAAGCACCTTTTGTAATAATTCTACACCGCCCGATACGGTTGAAGTTGATAATAACATGTCATCCATAAACGTAATAATTTCGTCACTACCCACAAGCTTTATTAATTTTTGGATTACTCGCATAAATACTGACGGTGCATTAGCTAGTCCAAAAGGTACCCTCAGGTATTCATACAGACCATCTGGCGTAACAAAAGCCGTCTTGTTAATGGAATCCGAACGAATTTTAATATGATGGTAACCAGAAAATAAATCTAAATTTGTGAAATAATATTTACCCGCTAGTTTTGATAATTTGTCATCTATGTGAGGCAATGGAAAACGATCTTTGATTGTTATCGCATTCAAATCCCTATAATCTACGCATAGTCGAAAGTCACCATTTTTTTTTCGTATAATTGGAGATGCGTTTCTGGGAATTCGATTCTCTAACAACGCCACCGCTTATCAAATCATCAACAATTTTTGTGACTACTTATCTCTCTGTATGCGCCAATCTATACGGTTTTCGAACTACCGGCTTCCCTGTATTGAGTTCAATGGTCATTTCTCCTAAATTAGTGCAACCTATTTCTTTCACCGTACTATCAAAGCAATCGCTGTATGATTTTAGCAGTTCAACTAAGCAACTCAAATGATGTGGCCCAATATCTCCAACATTTATATTTTCTAACTCATAATCATCAATCACCTGTGTCATCTCTCCTCAAAGTTAAACAATTTGAGCTCACCTCTATATCCCACGTGCACTTCTCAGCCCTGGCAATGGTCATCCCTTTCTTCCGAGCAATGGGGCCGGAACTTTTTGGGTAAAGGGATAACTTGGGCGTCTTTCCACGCTTGTGGGAAGACACTACTAGAAACGGAGAAATTGAGGATATAAAGGATGACAGGAAGAATGTTATCTAGGATAGGAAGAATCATTTTACGGCCAAAACAGTCGCATCCAACAGCATTGGTGTAACTTTGCGTTCCGTCTATGGTCAAGCTACTAAGTGATCATAGACGAAATAGTAAGTTTTGTACATCACTCAAAAGTTCACATCCCTAGTTTGACGTTTGGACTCGGCCTTTTTCTCCTGACCGCTGCTACCGAGTGACGCTGCTCCGTAATTAATTCTGTTTAGAGGAAATATACCCCGATCTTGGGTGAGTTCTGCATTTAATTGTTAAACTAAGTGTGTGCTGTGTGCTGGATAACTGATTTAGTCGAAATACTCCGTGATTGTGAGATTATGTATAGTTGACCTCGACCGACCACGCGGTCTTAGGTTATTCCACGCACAAGGGCTATTTCATGTGCTCTCAATAGGCTTTAAACCTAATGTACTATGTACCTTCAGCTATCTACTGCCCTCCGGCAATATCATTGTGATGTGATTGCGACCTGCACTCGGCTAGATTTAGGCTTAGCACCATAACCGCATCTGTCATTGTGGTACACTGTAATTGCACCCTCTCTGCCTTGTAAACCGCTGCGATGTGTGAGCTTTCCTTTTCCCTGCCTCTGCACCGCTCGGTGTCCACTAGGGGAGCTTCCACATCGCATGCGGGCTGCATGATCTGCACCGCTAACCTGCGCACCCTTTTGCACGCTTCCAGGGTTCAAGTCAGCGCTTTCAGTCTACGGTTCTAATCTACGGTTCCCGTCCACGCTTCTAACATACGGTTCCAGTCCACGCTACTAACATACGGTTCCAGTCTACGCTTCTAATCTGCGCTGCCAATCTACGGGTTCAAGCCACGCCTTCCTACTGCGCTTCCAACCTACGGCTACGGCATCGGAACTACGGCTGGCTGATACCCAAGCGGACCCTGTAGTGGCTGCCAGCTACCGGCAGCCAGTGAAGAGTAGCGGAGCGTCGCCCTACGAGGTGGACCCTAAGGGACGGTACCTCTCTACCCTATTACTTCTACCCTGGAGCGAAAACCCAATACTAGTGCCTACACCAACCCACGACCTAGCCGGAAATTCTTAATAAACGCTTCTATAAACTACCTGTGCTTAATTTACTACCACTACTAGTCTACCTCTCCCGCTAACGGTCCGCACACCTACCTGTGCGGCCCTAACCGTTACATTGGAAGTAATTGATACAATGCTCTTTTTAACATCACACGCGGAGAATTGACTAATGACAAAAGGAGAAAAATCTGGTATCGGAAGGTTTGAAAGATAACTTAATGTAGCAGCTTTGGTGACCCTATCCAATACAGGTGAAGAAGAGAAATAATTATTAAGTAAATTGAAGTCCAAATCCTTAGGAAACGTTTCTTGAGACGATTTTCCGATACCCAATGATTTAAGAAATTTCCAGACTTTAACTGGGTCGTCGTTTGTAACCGAGTCATGGATATGTTGGCGATTTGCATTCCTACACACCTTGCTGCAGTGATTTCTGATTGAGACGTAATTTTCCCTGTTGATATCGTTGGGCCGGATTTTGTATTTGAACTTGGCAGCTGCTTTTTATTTTCAGTAATTTTTTTATTTCATCTGTTAGCCATGGTGCTGGAAGATATCTTACCTTCACAGCTCGAATAGGTGCATTTAGATCGTAAAGTTGGATTAAACGTGAACTCAAGATTTCAACTTGTTCGTCTACAGATGCAGAACTTGTCCAGTCTATGTTGCTAGCATCCTCCCGAAGACATTCGATGTTCATGCCCTCAAAATTACGAAGCAGAAGAGTTTTGGCCTTTTGCTTAGGTGGTCGAATGTTATAGGAAGTAAAGATTAGGTCATGATAGGAAAAGGCGTCAGCTGAACATTGTCCATGTTTAGCGATATGGTGGGGAGATGAAACAAAAATAAGATCAAGAAGTGAAGGAACGCAGTTTGGAAGATGGTGAGTGGCACCAAGATCGAGAATGGAAAGATTGGTAGATTCAATATCAATAATAGAATTTATTTACCTTTTCAAATACTTTAGATCTTACTTTTTATAATAATAATAATAATAATATCTTTATTTCAGACATACGTCCATACATTTTTAACAAATGAAACGTTAGTAAGGTTGTTAGTAGATCACATAAAAATACAAATAATAGGGTGTTAGTAATTTGTTAGTACAGAAATCAAGACCAGTAGGTACAGTATGAGTACATTATATTACAGTCTATTTCCTATTTCTGAGTAAGTGAACACTCGCCCAGTAAACAGTAAACGGACCGTTTATTTTGCACGCTAACGTTCTGAGGACAGTGTTGGTGCTACCATGGACCCTGCTCATCATCGATGCGGTTCTTTTCCTGATGATGGAGAAGAAGTCATCGATGGAAGCTGCCGCAAACATTTCTGAAGCACTGCAGTACCTGGGTTTCCTCAACACTGCCCTCAGAGCGTCATTGTACTGAACACGCAGGGCATTGAAAGCCCGCCGCGTATAGTTGATCCACAGACTGCACGTGTAGAATGACTGTCAGAAAGCTCTGAAAAGTAACAATTTTACATCTGTAGTACATCGTGCGAATCTGCGGGCCAACATATTGCAGCGGACTGCCAACGCCCTCCTTTCCTTCTCTAAGTCTGCATCATCCTGTAGGCGATCCGTCAGCATGTGACCCAAGTATTTTGCTTCAGTCACCCTTACTAGTGACGCCCCCCCGATCCTAATTGGTGGCACATTTGATGGAGCTTTGTTCCCCGCCTTGAATACCATGAGGACACTCTTACTAGCATTATACTTGAGTCCATGCGACGTGGCATACGCTTCACAAATGCCCAGAAGTCTTCTAAGCGCACTCACTGACGGGCTCAGCAGAACCATGTCGTCCGCATAACTAATATTATTTATCATTATTCCGTCTATTGAACACCCGACCATAGCTCTGCTGAGCCTACCAATCAGCTGATTAACAAATAAGTTAAACAAACTCGGAGAAGTCAACCCACCTTGCCTGACACCGCATTTCAGAGGATATTCTTGACTAAGCGAACTGACCCATTTGACCGCATTTTTTTGATTACTGTACCAGTACTTGAGGAGGGATACCGTCTCCCTCGGCACAGTGGTTTCCTCAAGTAGTTTATGCCACAGAATATCATAATTAACCAGGTCGAACGCCCTCGACAGATCAAGAAAACACGCATATATCGGTGTATTCCTGTCAGTATAATACCTTACAGTTTGCTTCAGACACATAATCGCCATTTCCGTTGACAGGTTGGGTCTGAAGCCAAACTGCAAGTCATGGATCTGAAGGTGTTTGCTCAGCTGTGCGTTCAAGAGACTGTCGAGGACCTTCGCCACGGTAGTGGCCAAGGATATCGGGCGGTAGTTACGCTTGTCGGATGGATCTCCGGTCTTGTTCTTTACTATAGGAACTACTACTGTTTTCAACATATCCTCCGGAATAAAAGAGTGACCTACACAAAAGTTAAACAGTAAACTCAAGACTCTGGGCAGATGTACACCTGCGTATCGCAAATGTTCTATACTTATGCCGTCATGACCTGGTGACTTTCCTCCCTCCCTTTCCCTATAATTCTATGGACGCACTATTTGAAGATTGTTCTAGATTGTTTTGAGGATCATTTGGACTTAAACTAATAACTTGATCGAAACTAACTTGAGAAGAATCTTCATCGTCGTTGTCAACTTGTGCCGAACTTCCAAATTCAGAAACATGTCTAAATTTGACGATAATTTGAGACTACTTTCAGCTGTGCTAGTAAATCTAATACAGTAGAATCCCGATTATCCGGATCAATTAAAACCAGGGGTATTCCGTATAATCGAAAATCCGGATAACCGATTTCAAAGCAAATCAAATAATATTTAAGTTTTAATAATTTTTTATTATGTAATGGGTTTTACTTAGATAATACGATATATAAAAAACGAGCTATAACGATAGATAATGAATTACATAATACCTATGTAATTTAAAATTTTGGTTGGAAATAACTTGTTATAGATTTTTGACGTAATGAATCACATCTTTTTCTCGCAGCCAAGTCCCTGATGCGCTTCAGTTGTAACAACTGTATGGGATCCGATTCGTCCTGTCTTTCAAACCACTTAAAAGCAACATCTAGAGCTTCAAAAGCTTCTGCGTGAGATGGTACTTGACATACATCCCCAGTTTCAGTCTCTTCTTCATCTTCTCTCTCGTTACTGTTTAAATCCTCAATGATTTCTTCATCAGTTAATATTTGGAATCCAGGGTCTTCACTATCGCAGTTCAGCCACTCCATAATATTCTCTTCATCGCACCCTTCACCAATGCTAAGAATTTTCATTGCTTCGGTTATTTCTTTAAAATCGTCGTGCGGTTTAATTGAAGAATCAGATAGAGTTAATTTTAATAATTTATTCCATGCCCTTTTTAATGTTTGCAATTCCACAGAATTCCACGCTTCTACCAGCATATAACAACAATCTTTTAAATTAATTTCTTTAAAAAACTTTAACAACGTTTCTATTTCACTGTCGTCTGCTGATAAAAGACGACGCAGTAGCTGCTTTCTGTATAAACATTTTAAAGTTTCAATGACACTTTGGTCCATAGGTTGCAATATCGATGTTACGTTAGGGGGCAAAAACTTAACCGTGAACTTCCCATTTTCTCGATTTAGTGTTTCAGCGGAAGGGTGCGTTGGCGCATTATCTAATAACAACAATACATCGCCCTCTTTTCCCACGTCCTTTTGAAATTTCTTCACCTCAGGAATAAACGTATTTTCATACCAAGTAAGAAAAATATCTGTGTTCATCCACGCTTTTTGTTGGTTAGCGTAAGTTAAGGGTATTTTAACATTTTTGAAACAGCGCGGATTTTTTGATTTACCAATAAGTAGCAGTGGCAATCGATGTGTTCCTTTAGCGTTTGCGCAAACCATAACTGTAACTCTGTCCTTACTCACTTTGTGCCCCGGTGCTGCATTTTCACGTCGCGATGCTAATGATCTGCTTGGTAGAGCTTTCCAATTAAGACCTGTTTCGTCCGCATTGTATACAAAATCTAAATCGTATTTTTTTTCATCTAGAAATTCTTTTAACTCGTCTACAAAAGAGTCGGCTGATGCAACGTTAGCAGACAGTTTCCTCCTTGAATCTCCAGTTCTCGAATTCCATGTCTGGATTTGAATCTTGCTAACCATCCACAGCTCGCCTTTAAAGAAGTGTCACCACCAAGTTTTTGATTAAAATCCAATGCTTTTTCACATAACAGAGGTCCAGATATAGGCTGACCGCATGCTCTCTTTTGTAAGAACCAAGTAAAAACTGCATTCTCCAGAATTTCATTTTGAGATTTTTTCATGACTTTACGTTGCGAACTTCCATCTTCTTGCTCAAGCGCGCAGGTGAATTTCATTATGGAATCAGAATTCTTTTTAATGTCTGATATCGTAGAAGTTCCGACACCATATATTTGTGCCAACTTACTGCCAGATTCACCATTTTTTATACTCTCAATTATCTTCATTTTGTCTTTAAGAGACAACACTACTCTTTTTCGCTTGGACATTTTAAATTTCCAACACAAAACGTAAACAAAAATAAAAGACAACCTTTCAGTTGAACGCTATCAAAGAAAATGAAACAATAACAAACACTATCCCGCAAACAAATGAGAGCGGGAGTACACCGTCGGAGGCGGGAATAAACTTGTCGTAACATGTCTCGTTGCGCCGTCAAAACATTTTTAAATTAATAATTAGAGCCGAGACGAATGAGTCCGGATAATCGGATGTTCGGATAATCGATGTTCGGATAATCGGGATTGTACTGTACCAAACAATAGCTCTGCTGGCGTTTTGCCTGTAGCTTTGTTAATTGTGTTATTTAGTCCCCACTATACATTCATAAGCATCAAATCCCATAACTTTTCGTCTTTCCCTTGTATTGAAGCCGTTAATGCGTCAAGAATGGTGCGATTATATCGCTCGACTTGTCCGTTAGCTCTCGGTGTAGCTACCGAATTCAATATGTGTTTGACACCTTTCCCTATCAGAAACTCTTTAAAGTTTGTGCTAGTAAACGTACTCCCCTCCCCTATCTGTGATCAGTCTATCCGGAACACCAAATAAAGCGAAATATTATATTTGAAATGATGACATCTAACGCATTGCCGTAGTTCCCTTTTCACCGTTCTGCTACCTGCAATAACCCAGAATTTTAGACGTACCTGAGCCAATTCGAGCCGGGCGCCTCCGTGGAGAGTCTCGTGATGAGCTTCTTGTATAATAAGCTCCGTTAATCTTCCAGTAGCAGGAAGAATAATAGGATGTTTTGCTTCGGGAGATAGAGTTGAATAGACCAGTCGCCCCTTCATACGTAGCAACCCATTTTCGTCAAGAAATGGAGTTAAGTTCAATAGCTTGCTTCTGGTTGATACTGATTGCTTCTTCTTTAAATGTTCAATGTCTTCGTCAAAGTACTCATTTTGAACGTTCTTGATAATTAATTTTGTAGCTCCGGTAATGTCTTGTTGTGACAAACACATAACTGCCTTTTTGTTATCGCAGTCGGCTAAGTTGTTCATACCGTTCATTTGTCGCCTTTGCTTGCGAATATTGCTTATTCGTAGAATCCACCCAAGCACTCGAATTACGCGTTTGTAATGACTGTACTTGTTTAATAATGTGTGGATTATTTCACTTTTTTTAAATGTGACTACGCAGCATTTGGTTCGTTGCAGTCCGTTGTTTGTTAGGTAGGTCAAAGAACCTTCTTGATTATTTTTAGATATTACAGTTTTTAACCAGCCCGGTCCTTCCCACCAAAGTTTGAAATTAAGAAGTTGAGATGGTAAGAGTCCTCTGGTTGCACAGTCAGCGGGGTTATCTTCCGACTTCACATAAGCCCAGTGATTTGCAGAAATAATACCGTTTATTTGTGCCACTCTGTTCGCAACATATCTCTCCCATCTGTTTATATCTCCTTGTTACCAGGCTAAGACGACCTTAGAGTCGATCCAACATCTTATTTGTAGATGTTTGTTGCTAAGAGTTTCCTTGACCTTTTCCATGAGTCTGGCGAGTAATAGGTTAAGAACAACTTTATTTCTCATAAGAATTACATAGATAATTCACTTACTGAGAAACACACTAAAATTAAGATTTATAATTGGAGCGCACAGATTATGTGGGTACACAGATAAATAATAACATAAACTCGATCGTAAGTTTAACAAACCACAACATGGATTAAGTTTGATTTTTACTAGATGTGACATTGATGGCATAGTCTGTTATTAGCAGGTTTTTTACCATTTTGTATTCAGTTTATTGTCTTATTTATACATTTTTGGTACATACATGATTTATAAAATATTTTTATATTTATATATATATATATATATATATATATTTTTTTTTTTTTTTTTTTAGTTTAAGTAATTACAAATGATTTTTGTATTTTGTAATATGTAGTTAATCTTTTTCTTTTTTTTTTCTTTTTAAACTTATTTGTATGTATTAATTGTGTGGGTTTTTAGTAACTTTTTGAACCGGGCATAACTTTGTTCTCCTTTTATTACTGATGGTAATTTATTATAAATTGTAACACCCTCAAACTCCAAATTTCTTCTTCCATAGTTAGTTCTAGGAGGGCGGGTCACTAAGTAACTAGCACGTCTTAAGTTAATCTTTCGTGTTTGTTGTTTTGTTACAAATCTTATATTGGAATGGATTTCCTTATTTAATATTTTACGTATTAGAATACATGTGTAGTATATGTAGGTTTGTTTTATATTCATTATTTTTGTTTCCTCGTATATCTTCGCAGTTGGTGTCCGAAATTTATAGTTGAATAAAATTTTAATTAATCTATTCTGAACTCGTTGAATTGGATCTATATTAGTTTTAGCTGCAGTACCCCAGATCTCAACGAGGTAGTCGATATGAGGCTTAACCAAAGAATTATAAATAAGATATCGCACTTTTCGAGGGAGACAATTTGTTATGTTGTGAAGTGCCCCTGTGAGTGGTCTTAGTTTAAGTTTAATTTTTTCTAGATGTGGTTTCCAATTTAAGTTACTATCTAAAATAAGTCCGAGATATTTTTCTTTAGATTTTCGTTCAAGTAGTTGACCGTCTATTTTAAGTTCGAAATTATCATTTATTTTTTTATTTATTGCTGCAAAAATTATGTAATTTGTTTTTGTAATATTAATAGTTAAAAGATTTGACTGAAACCATTCATTTAACAGATTAAGATCATTCTGAGCGTCGGCTATTATAGCTTCGACTGAATGTCCAAAATAAAAGAGACTTGTGTCGTCTGCATAAAGGGAGATGTCTCCTTTGAGACCCAATTCACTGATACTGTTAATATAAATAAGAAACATGAGGGGGCCTAATATTGATCCCTGGGGGACGCCAAAATTCAGGACACAGGAGTTGCTTTCATATTTATCTATTTTTACTATTTGTTTACGGTTCTCCATATATGATTTAAAAATTTCAAGTGCTTTACCTGTAACACCGGTGAGTTCTAGTTTCTGTATTAATTTGTCATGACTGATGGTGTCGAAGGCTTTTTTAAGATCAATAAATATACCTAAGGCAACTTGTTTTTGATCAATTTTATTTTTAATTTTGGTTATGAGGTCAATTGTAGCAGCGAGAGTATTTGACTGAGCTCTAAATCCATACTGTTTATGGTAAAAGAAACTTTTTGAATTAAGGAAATACTCTAATCGGTTATACAGAATCTTCTCAAAAACTTTAGAAATCACCGGGAGAACTGATACAGGACGGTAATTACACGGGTCAAATTTACTTCCAGATTTATGAATTGGTACAACTTTTGCAACTTTTAATTTGTTGGGAAAAATACCTCGTGCCATATGATGATTAATGCAAACTGTAAGTTCCATCGCAATAATGTCTTTTACGTATTTTATTGATTTTGTACTAATACCATCAATGCCAGATGCAGTATTACAGTCCAAATTTTTAATTATGGTAATAACTTCCTTCGTTGTTGCTGGTTTCAGTAACTGCAATTCTGTTTTGTCAGTTAGTCTACACTCTTCAAAAATTTGACTTGCATTTGATCTTCTGGAGATCATACTTGCTAGGGTTGAGCCAATAGTCGAAAAATATGAGTTAAAACTCTCGCATATTTCTTTTTGGTCCGTAATAGTACCAGCTGCCGTTTCAAGTTTGTCCGGTCCATTTCTGTCATGCAGTTTGTTTTTCGACAAATCGTTTATGAGTTGCCACATTTTTCGTGGCTTACTTGAATTTTCTTCAAACCTCTTTAGGTAATAATCACTTTTCGCTTTTCTTATGTTGTGTGATACTCTGGCTTTTATATGCTCATACTCTTCTTTTAATTGCATGTCCTCTGCATTTGTTTTATATTTACTCCATAGTACGTTCTTGTTATTTATCTCTTCTAGTAGTTCTTTTTTAATCCAGTCTTGCCGCGGAGGATTCAAAATTTTACATTTTGTGATTGTGCACTTGTTTAAACAGAAGTGTAATTTGCCGACCAATTTATCATACTCTACATCTTCATGATTTTTAGGATATTCATCCAGGCATCGATAAAGTTTATTGAAGTTTACTGCGTTGTATTTCTGTTTTAAGATAGGTGGTGGTTGGTATTGCTTTATCTCCAAAAGTATTTGTCTGTGGTCAGACATTGAAGATTCCATAGTGACAAAATGAAAATTATTTTCACTTAAGTTACAAGAAACATGGTCTAACATTGTCTTGGTTGTGGTTGTTTCGCGGGTACAGTGTTTTAGACTTATCTTGTTCAGGATTTTGTAGTTGGTCTCTTTTAAAGTGTTCATATACTTGCGTGTCGCTAAGTCCGGATTGAGTAAGTCCAGGTTGTAATCACCAAAAACTATTGTTCGTTTCAGTTTGTGTAATTGTTGTGCATACATATCGAGAAAGTTGTCCGTATTCAATTTATTGGGCTTATAGATAGCGCCGATATTTAGAGAGAATTTTTTTACGAATACCCAGAGATAATGAATATCATCCATGCATTGTTCTTCAACAAGGTGATGTTTGAGATTGTTGTGCACAAATATTGACACTCCACCTCCCCTTTTATTTTGTCTATAATTATAGTAATGTGTATAGGAGGGTATCTGGAGCATTTTTGCCTCATCTTCATTCTTAATCCATGTTTCCGAAAGTATAATAATATGAACAATTACTTGTATGGAAGCGATAATACATCTAAGCTCATCGAATTTTCCAGGTTTGACAATACTGCGAGCATTGGCATAGAAGAATTTTAGAGATTTTTTTGTGAATATAATATCTGAGTAATTGTTGGTTATTTGGTAAGTTATTTTCTCTTTGGACGACGCTGCCGTTAGTTTTTTGGAGTTTCCTTTGTAGTTGCTTCTTGCGTTTCTTTAGTGACTATTTTGGGTATGCCCTTAATATACTTTATGTAAAGGCCACTTTCTCCATTTGAAGTGCGTAGCTGAAGCTCTTCTTTTAAATTTTGAAGGTATTTCCGTTGATATGGAGTTTGATCCGAAAATATCTTGATGTGTTCCTTGTTAATCTTATTCCTATTACGTAAGATGTTTTTTGCTGTGTCTTCAGACGAGAAACATACTTTTATTGCACGAGTTTTCTCTGATTTATATTTTCCAAGACGAAATATTCCAGTAGGCTGAGGGCAGCCATTATATATAAGCCCAGTTATTCGCATTATTTCTGTCTTATCATAATCCTGCCGACCGGTTGCAGTATCGTTCTGTGATTCAGGAATCCCGACAACTATTATATTTTTGGCTCGGAAGTTTCGTTCTTCGATTTCGATGAAAATTTCATCATACGTATTAGTTATTTGAATAGAAGATAAAGGAGGCATATTTTTTAAGTTATTAACATCGGCTTCGAGAACCTCCACTTTCTTTTCTGTATTTTCGGCAGCAACAGATAGTTTTGAGAGTTGGTCTTTTAGTTTTTTATTTTCCAAGACAATATTTTGCATAGTACTGCTAATACTGCCAACCTCGGCTTTAATCGCAGCGACATTTAGGGAGAGCTTATTTATACTTTCTGTTTGTTCACTCTTGGAGGATTTTAATAATTCCAGCATTTCCGACATCTGTTTTTTTATTTCAGCAATATCAGACTTTGTTGCTTCATTATCGTCGAGTAACTTTCGTTTATTACGAAGAGTAATCTGTGGTGTGGTTTCTTTATACGACTCAGACAAATTCGGATAAGATCCGCTGCGTCCCGCACACATGCCACTTCCAGGCGGCGAACGTTGTGTGCCCATTGTAGATCTATGTAATTATTGACTCACGTGCGAATTGCGTGTGCGCTCCTGTCAGGTGCGTACGGTGCGGAGATGCAGCTGTAGATATTCCGTCCTTGTTACTCAAGGGGGTGAAGAGCGGTTACCGCGTCGATGCCGCGTTCTTTACTCGAAGTTCAAAACAGTCACGGTGTATGTCACTCGCGCTCGATTTTGCAAAAAATGGTTGTAATTAGTTGCCGTTAGGTTCGTAATTGGCGTAAGAACTTTTTTGAATTTATTAAAATAAACAGTAACACGTCCGCTCTGTGCGCTCTTTAACGAAATATTTAATAAGGCCCCACAAAGTTCCATCCTAGGCAAAGTTATCCTTTTACTGAGCGGTGCAAACTTTGTTTTTGGAGTAATTAGCGTAGTCACGTAGTCACCAACTTGATTTTTCACTCGGCCATATATGACGCACGCGTAAGCTTTTTCGCTTGCATCACAGAATCCGTTTATCTCTAGATACTTTTCCTGACATTGTAACCATCGTGGTATGGAAAGTTTGTTTAGTAAAGGGATACTTTTTCTCAATGTTTCCCACTCGGTAGTTAAATCTTCGGGTAGGCGATCATCCCAGTCGATTTTACTGATCCAAATCTTTTGAAATAGAAGTTTAGTTTTTATTATAAATGGCGATAAAAATCCGAGAGGGTCGTATAGTTTGCTTATTTCACTTAGTAATGTGCGTTTCGTGAGGTTTTTCCTTACAGGTAAATCCCAATGGTAAGTGAAGCTATCACTTTCTTGATTCCATCTCATGCCCAACATTTTTGCGTTTGTTGTTTGGTCCGGGCTGAAGTCGATGTTTGTATTACTGCTCTTCTGACTGATCATCTCGCAAGTCTTCTAAGATAATTGGTTCTTAGTTTTCCATTTCCTTAAGTTGAACCCTCCTTTTTTCAGTAACTCAATTAATTGTGTAACTAGTTTTCTTGAGTCGTCGACAGTATCCTGCCCGTAAACCAAATCATCCATGTAGAAGGAGCTTTTTAGGACGTTTGCAGCCTCTGGATAACTATCTTTTTCATCGTCTGCCAGTTGATGTAGAGTGCGCATTGCAAGGTATGGTGCACTTTTCATTCCGTAAGTTACAGTGCACAACTGCCACTCTTGCAGAAATTCGTTCGGTGAAGACCTCCAAATTATAGTTTGCAGATGTTGTTGTTTCTCGTTCAGCCAGATGAAACGATAGAGTTTCTCTACATCTGCCGTAAAGACATATCTATAGGTTCTCCAATTGATGAGTAGTGTCAGCATATCCTTTTGTAAGTTAGGACCGCAGTTCATACGGTCGTTGAGACTGCTGTCTCCTTTCGTTTTGTACGACGCGTTAAAAACGACCCTAAGTTTTGTCGTGGTTGACTCAGCTCTCAGCACCCCATGATGGGGTAAGTAAACTTGACCCCTGTATTTTTCAGTTACAGGTTTCATATGCCCCATAGCGATATATTCATTCATGAAACGCTTGTACTCATCACTGAGTTCCTTGTTTTTCAGCATTTTCCTTTCTAGCTGAAGGGACTGAGCTAGAGCTTGTGACCTTGCATTGTTTAGGTTAGTATCGAAGTTGGGCTTCATGGGCATCTGCACCACATACTGTCCGTTCGCCAATCTCGTGGTGGTCGCGTTGTAATATTCCTCACAGTATTGTTCCTCGCCCGTCGATGTTGAGGTGTCAGTAATTTCTTCGCTTTCCCAGAATCTTGCCATGTTTTCAAAATCGTTGAGTGTCACGAAGCAATTAAATGTCTTTACACTTCCGCATAGAATCCAACCTATTCTGGTTTGTTGAGCTACAGGGTATCTATTATCACCCCATATGATGCCATGTAGAATGAGTTCTGAATAAATGTCAGCACCCAAAAGTAGGTCAATCGGGCCTACAGTCGGGATACATTGAACTGTGGATCTGCTAGTTTTAAGGTTTCCAAATAGTCCCAGTTATCGATTGAAAAGGATGCGGTAGGTAAGTTGCTTATGAGTTTCTTCATAATTAAAGTTTCTAAGTTGAAATTATAGTCGGAATGTATTGACTGGCATTCTAAGTTCATTACTCCTTTGCAATTGCCGCTTAGTGATCCGACACCCGATTCAACGGCACTCATTTTTCGTCTCGGTAATCTGAGACGCTGTGCTGCGTTTTCCGTAATGAGGCTTACTTGCGACCCTTGATCAAGTAGACCTCTCAAGTTGATGAAGTTTTCATCTATTGTTTTTACTTTTAGAAGTACAGTTGTTAACAACACTTCCTTCGCTTCGTTCGTTATATTGTTAACCACATAGGAAGCAGAAGAGGACGACGGTGGGTTTGTCGCCTTCGTTGGTTGGCGGTTGATGGATTGTTCTATTTCTGATTCATGCATGAGTGTATGGTGGGCCTTATGACACAATTTACACGTTTTTCGTGAAGTACATGGCTTTTCACCGTGGCTGTACAGGCAGTTTATGCAAATGTGCAAGTTGCGAACTGTGTCATTGCGTTTGTTTAGGTTCATAGCCAAGAATTTCTCGCAATTCATCAACACGTGATTCGTTTTGCAAATGGGGCATATTTTCGTTGTAGTGAACAAGGCTTTCGGCGAGTTTTGTCGACTTGTTAAAGTATGATGACCTCGACGTATTATTTTTGTAAATATTGTTTCGGGTTTCCGATCCATTGTTAGACTGTTTTTCTGACTTCCACGGCTTATTCGACGTAAATGACTTTTGGCTATTTCCCTGTAGAGCTTCTAGCGCCATGAATTTTGATTCTAGAAATTCGGTGAATTCTTCCAAATCAGGAAATTCTCTAGGATGTTTGATATCCTTTATGTATTCGTTATAGGTTACGCTATCTAGTTTTTGAATCAAAAGGTGAACCACTATTGGATCCCAATTTGTGGTGTCTAGCCCGATGTTCTTGAGCCCGTTCAAGCACTCCGTCATGACGTCATGTAGCTTCCTTATGCTTGCAGCGTTTGCTTGTTGAATACTAGCTTGATTTAGGAGCGTATTCAAGTACGATGTGAATAATAGTCGTTTGTTATCATAGCGGTGGGTGAGAATCTCCCAGCAAGATGTATAGTTTTCAGCACTGATGCCAAGATGCTGAACCAGTTTTTCCGCTTCACCCTTCAGTTTTGTTTTCAGGTGTTGCATCTTTTGAGCCTTTGAAAGTACCGGATTGTTATGTACACTTTCGAGGTAGAGATCTCTAAAAGTCAACCATTGGTTGTAGTTGCCATAAAAATCTGGTATTGCAATTTTTGGCGTCGATTTTTCATAATGCGCATTGTTCCAGATTTGGTGTTGTAGTTTCTTTTTCAAGTCGTCATACAAGTTATCTGCAGCATTATATTTTTGTTTATAAACCGAATCTTCATCTAGTAGAATATAGTCAAGCTCCCAATTTGCCTTTTCGATATGCTCCCATTTAGTTTTCAGGGTGATTAGATTGTCTTCTAATTCCCATTTCTCCAGCGACGCCGCCAACGTTAAGTTTATTTTTTCCACGGTTCGTTCAAAAATTTTAAAGTTACAGTATTGTTGACGCAACAAATCTTGACGCTTTTCCGTCGTTTCTTTTGTTTCGCGAGGAGGTACGTGAAATTTGATATCATCGAAGGAAAATTTCGACGTTCCCTTACCTTGAGTAGGTGACACAGGTAATACTTCCGTTTTGCTCGTAGATGCTGACGGCAATTCCGACTTTCGTTTCAGCATGTCTTGTAGCACATCTTCATACATCTTTTTCGTGCTGTTGAACAAATTGTCAGTGAAGTATTGGAGGTCTGTTGCTCCAGACTCTTCCAGTTGTTGATTGTTGTAAACAAACTTCTCCCAGTTGTTGTTCAGTCGAGAAAGACGCTCCTCCAGGTACGCCAAGTTCTTTCTGGTAGCGCTGTCTTTCTTGTAGTTGATACATATCAGCTTCAAGTTACTGAAAATAGTTTCTTGACAGCTGATCAGTTCCGAGACACTCGGAGCCATGTTAGTATTTTGACCGTTGGTAGAGTAGAGTTGTATCCCCGCAGGCATTAGTCACTTTAAGTTACGAAGTTCTCGCAAGGAGTTGTTTTGGATAATATGTGTATTCGCACGCTACTAACGCTATGTACGCCTTCTCAATCCAACTGGGGCGACCCGCTTTTGGGAGACCAGCTAGACCGATTCGCTAACGCTAATAGAGACACTCCTAACACTTTATATCCGGCTCGAAGGACCACTTTTATGTACGGCTCCGAAGTCGTAAGTTATAGTTGTGTGTGTGAGTTGACGAAAACCACAGATTTCACGATACCAAGTTTATTCGTAAAGTTACACGAAAGTTATTTTGGATGCTAATCCGCAGTTTTATCGCTATGGCAGTTATTGGTCAACTAATCTTACAACGACAAAATGAACATAACATGAATCGCGAAAAGTAGGTCGCAGCGTTAGCAAATTATGCCTGTACGTGAACCGTACAATCTATATTCCTGAACAATACACATCCATAATACGAGGAGCGAAGAAGACAGGGAAACCATTTTTGGTGAGAGAAATGAACTACAGTGATTTCGTCGATCTTAAGGCTTTGACAGATAACATAAACTTTAACATAAGCAAAAATATTAACGGGGATGCAATTAAAATTGGCGAGATTATGATTATTAAGTTTATTAAAAATTGCGCCAATTATCAATATCGAACAACCTATAAGACTGAAAACTGGGAGGAGGCCAAAGCTATAATAGAACCAAATAGAAATAACTTACGTCGAGGTCGAGGCAATGTTACAAGCATTAACGAGGTCGTTTTGAAACCAGCGTATACCTCGAAGATTCCTATTACAAAATGCAAGAAGCGCGACCTTTTGAGTTTGGTTTCTTATGTTAAGTTTCTTATGTTTATTTTGAAGTTTTGACTTATTTTATTTCTTTCGTTAATAACAGTGCGTATTTATGATTTAAATTAAAACTTAGTAAACAATTTGTTCTTGTTTTCTTTTTAACTCATTGTGACATAACTACAGTTATAAATTTTCGTTAGAGCCACGACGTCACTTCTGAGGGGGTTGGAAGGCTTAAATAATGATATAGTATATTTTTTACAATATAAAGTGATTAATATTTATCCAAAAGTAAAGTTATAAAAGTTGACGTTGTAGTATAAGCTGTTCATCTCATCTATATATTCTTAAGTCTTGTATTAGTAGTATTGTAGTAGTATTGTTTTGTGAGGTGTCAAAGTTTTAAATGCTTTTCCTGAAAAACTACATTTTTGCATAAGTGACAGTGTCGCACCGGGGGTGCGATATGCTAATCACAGTGTTAGGATAACAGCGCCCAATATATCAAGCTTTCTGCAGTCCACCGTTGAACATAGCAGCCATCTTAGTTTTCACAAATATATACCGACACTACATATATATACCCAAACATGTATGCAACAAAGATGACAAATGCAAATGACTCCCAGTAAATGTATTAAGTTTGGTCTACTGAATGCAGGTTCTCTGGGTACTAATCAGGACGAATTTCTGATGGCCATGAGCAACCACGCTGTAGACATAATGGCTATCAACGAAACATGGTTACGTAAGGGGGAGGAGGACCGATCGCCTAGTGTACCTTTTTTTTTTTTTTTGATTTGCGTGGTGAGAACCCATCATGGGCTATCCTCCGCCTGGGGTGGTTGCGGAGGGGTGTGCCGGACTCCTATCGGCTAAACTCACCACGGTGGTCCGCCTCGACACCATATGGTGGGCCTCGGGAACTCTTAGAAGACCGCACCGAGGCCCACCACGGTGCCATGCCAAACGGCACTTCCCGGAGGGGGTGACTGTAAAGAGGCCACCCCCTCGTGCACGTCCCGGGGGAGACTGTAAAGAGGTCCCCCCGTTACCCTCGCTGGTGCTGTGTGCACGGCGACACGGACCACAGCGTGTCGCCGTCTTCTCGGGGGTCGCTAAGTGAGAGCGCACAGAGTCCCCATTCTGCGCGCTCGCGACCCCTAAGGCCCCCCGCTAAAGTGTGTTAGGCGGGGGGTTGCGGCGTGTTGCGCGCCGGGGCGGTTGCTCCCCGGCGCCTCCTCCTCCGTCGAGCGGGATCGGCCCTCTCCCGTTCCCGCTCATCGGCCTCCTTCTGGAGCATGACTGCTTCACAGAAGGAGACCACTGCCCTCCAGTTTTCCGATTCTGCCAGCATAGCCGATACATAGCCGATACTATGCTTATTCTGTGGAGGCGCGTAGCATGTACAGCAAGGTTGTGTTTATTCCTAGTGTTCAAAGAATGAGTATCAGACAGTTTGACAAAGTTCGAAATATTTTTATAAACATATATTAAATTTTCAAATATATATTGTGACGCTACAGTTAGAATATTAATTTCCTTAAATCTGTGTCTCAGCGACACCCTTGGCCCAAGATTATAAATAGCTCGGACAGCCCTTTTCTGCAAGACGAATATAGTATTGATGTCTGCAGAGTTTCCCCAGAGGAGGATGCCGTAAGTCATCACGCTATGAAAATAACTGAAATAAACTATTCTGGCTGTATCCACATCAGTTAAGTGCCGAATTTTTTTGACAGCAAACGCGGCCGAACTAAGCCTACCCGATAATTTGTTTATTTGCGGGCCCCATTGCAGTTTGGCGTCTATAGTGATGCCTAGAAAAACAGTTGAATCCACAATGTCCAGTTCCACTCCATTCAGTTTAACATTTATTGGTACTTGTCGGACATTGGGCGTTGAAAATTTAAGACATTTGGTTTTTTTCTCATTAAGGAGAAGATTATTGACATTGAACCAATGAACTACATGAGATAGTGCAACGTTAACTTCGCGAAAATCTAGTAATTGTCGTCGAATTTTAAATATTAGAGAAGTATCATCCGCGAACAATACTACCTCGTGATTATCCCGTACGTAATATGGCAAGTCATTAATATAAACTAGAAACAAAAATGGACCTAGAATTGAACCCTGCGGGACGCCCATGGTGACCTCAGATCCCGAAGATCTCTTGCCATTAATATCAATAATAATAGTAGTAATAATAATAGCAATAATAGTAGAGTTGCCGCCTCGAAGGATACTGTTCTGTATCCTCGTGCGATCCGTATTGCAACTTTGCGCTGCAGGCCGTTGATTTTCATCCTGCAGCGCCGGACGCCTGATAGCCGAGCCGACCATACAGGCGCCCCGTACAGCACCACGGATCGCACGACCCCGCGGTAGAGGCGGCAAACTTCCTCCCGAGGCCCCCCGAGATTGGGCAGCAGTCTGTGCATCGCACCCACTACCCTCTCGACTCGGGGGACCAGGCGTTCGAAGTGCTCTTCGAAGCCCCACCGACTGTCCAAGGTGAGCTCCAGGTACTTCATGTACCGGCCCACCTCGACCCGCGCGTCACCAACGCGTATCCGCGAGCTGGGAGGTTCCCTGCCGCGAGGCAGTTTGTGGAACCATAGCGCCTCGGTTTTGTGAGGCGCTATATCCAGACCCAGCGCGCGGATTTCAGCCACGACTGTTGCCACCGCTTGCTCGGCAAGCCGGATGGTTCCTTCCCAGGTGTCACCGCCGGCCAACACCAATGTGTCGTCGGCATAGCAGACAATGCCGACGCCGGCGGGGAGATCGACACGCAGGACCGCGTCATAGGCGAGATTCCACAACAGGGGGCCCAGAACCGACCCCTGTGGAACCCCGCACGTGATCCGCCTCCGCTGGACGCTACCGTCCCTTCCCCACGTAGCGAATGTGCCTGTCGCGCAGATACGCGCCGACGATGCCTCGCAGGTAGGGGGGGACCTGATGGTGTTCCAGGGCCCCCCGAATCGGGCCCCACGGGAGAGAGTTGAAGGCGTTGACAATGTGACTGACGTGATGTGAATGACGGCACGGTTGGCGCAGTGTGTTGAGAGATCGACTGCTGCGCTAGGTGTCGCGGGTTCGATTCCCGCACGGAACAAATATTTGTATGATCTACAGATAGTTGTTTCGGGTCTGGTTGTGTGTGTATGTGACATGTATGTTTGTAAACTGTACCCACGACACAGGAGAAATCCTAGTGTGGGGCAATGTTTAAAAAAAAAAAAAAAAAAAAAAAAAATAAAAAAATAAAAAAAAAAAAAATATCAAGGCTGACAGCCAACGCCACTCCCCCCCGCCGGGACACTACCTGTCCCGACAGCGAGCGGACGCGGAGAATCGCGTCCACGGTAGATCGCCGCTGCCGGAAGCCAAACTGGCTATCGGCGAGGTCGGGACCCACTCGCGACAGGTGTTCGACTAATCTTCGGGCAACTATTCTTTCGAATAGCTTCGAAGCCTCGTCGAGCAGGCAGATGGGACCGGCTCGATCGGCTGAATCCGGCTTCCTTCCAGCCGGAGGGGAACACGCTGTTGCGGAGGCAGCTCGTGAACAGCCGCCTCATGCGGTCCCCCATGACAGCCATCGCAAGCATCCACACCCGACCCCGAATACCGTCAGGTCCGGGTGCAGTGCTACGAGCCTTCAGGCGGCCAACGGCTCGGTCTAGCTCCCCTTCCGAAACCTCCAGCTCCTCGGACCACTCCGAAGGAGCCGGAGGTGGAGAGGGACCGTCCCGGATCGCCGGGAAGAGCGTGGTGATCACCCTCTCCAGCAGATCCGGGGCCATGGTTTCGGTCACCGGGGGGACATAGGGGCGCAGCTTCCCTACGACCATCCTATACGGACTCCCCCACGGGTCCCTGTCCAGTCCCTCCAGGAGCTCTCTCCAGGACCGAGCCTTGGCGTCGCTGATGGCGTGTTGGAGCGCCATCGTGGCCGCCCGGTAGAGGCGATATGCCTCAGCTGTCTCTTCGGCTGTAGCAGAGCGTCGGCGACGGCATCGGGTGTACCGGCGGCGGGACGCGAGACAGACCGCGCGGAGCTGCGCGATCTCGTCCGACCACCAATGCACAGCCGTGTGCCGAACGCGCCTGGCCCGGGGCATCGATGCGTCGCAGACCGACGTCATCACCTCCCGGAACCAGGTGGCTTCCTCCTCTGGATCGGGCAAGATCCCATCGGAAACACCTTCCGCCTCTGACCAAGCCGCGACGTTGGCAGCTGCGACGAGCATATCTCGATCGAGCTGTTTGAGGGCCCAACGGCGCGGCGGTGGGCAAGCGCCCGGACGACTCGAGTTGCCTGGAGGGCGGAGGGCCACATCGAATACGATGTGGCGATGGTCCGAAAGCGTGACCATCTCTTCCGCCACCCTCCAACCCGACACAAGGCGGGAGACAGAAGGAGTCGCCCATGATAGGTCCACGACCGACTCCCCCTGCCACCGCACACAAGTGGCAACGGACCCCCGATTGAGTAGTCGGAGGTCGAGCGACGCCGCCCAGTCCTGAAGTACGTCTCCCCGGGGCCCGTCCCGGGCGTTGCCCCAAGCTCTGGAGTGAGCGTTGAAGTCACTGTACAGGCCGCTAGCCCGTACAGAGGAGTTGTAGATTGTGGTGAAGTAGATTGTTGCAGTAGACGGGATGTGGCCAGGGAATAAAACCTCTGTTTTGTGTCCGTGCTACCGGAGTGAATTTATTGTTTACACTGATCTTACAAAAGATTAACCTAAATAACATCGACTACGCGTGTAAGTAAAAGAGCATAATCGACGAAACAATTTAATGCTAAGTAGTTAAGAAAGTTAAACAATGGAAATCATGTGGCGATGCTCGTACATCCTGCCAACAACAAAAAAAATAAACAGAAAGGAGTCAATAATTGTAAAATTGTATAGACATAATGATTGTGTAAAAGTAAACTTAAAAATAAACATAATACATTAAACAAATAAAGGAAAGATTAGGACGTTCTCTGTTCAGCTCTGACTGACATAGGTGATGTTCCACAGTCCATCTTGATGTTGCCTTGGCACGCTCGTAGGTGCCCGGTGGTTTCTTCTGTTTCTGCTTCACGCGCCCTTGCAGGTCTGCTGCTTTCGTGAGTTTCCACCATTTCAATTTCTTCCTTGCGATCTTGAGCTTGCGGTAGACACGAGAATCGGTTTCTCACCTTGAAGAAGATCCATATGCCGAAAAGAGTTCCACAGACGGTCATGAAACCGTAGAGAACATATTGGTGTTGTACCGCGTCGGTTGATCTTATTGTTTGTATGTATTGTTGATCCTTAATCAGCATTATTTTCTTCTTCAGGTCATTTAGTTGCTCTTCATGTGTTTCTATTGTCGTGTTGGTCAAGTAGGCAAGGTTGCTATTACTGGAGACTACGTGGTTTATGCTTGTCTCCGGTATGTAAATTTCGTCATCATTGTCCAATTCCATTTTGCTTTGCAGATTGTAATGCGCATGAATAAGGTGATTGTCCCCACGCATCATGCATCCTGTTGCTAAGGCAATCGTCCCAGTATTACGTAGTGTCTGTGACGTAATTCCAGCTGGACAGAAAATGCGCATCGTGCATTCCTCGCAACACCTAAACAACCAAGCGTTCTTGCTGTGTAGCCTAATCCAGTCATTCGTGCAACTTGATATTCTTGTGCGGCAACTGGACGCTACTCGGTTGTTTATTATGTCTGCTTCACATATGCCTGTTGCGGTTTTTATTTCATGTACAGGTAGATCGAAATTGCATAACAGCTGATTTGTTTTGATTTGTATGCACGATAGAAGTTGTTGTTCGTGCAACGGTATCATCAAGTCCTTTCTCAAGTTCACGGCCATGTATTTCGCTGTCGGTATTATGCTGACCATTGAGCTTCTATTTATGTTGCTTATCGGTATAACTTGCGTCAATTCATATTGTTCGTCTGTCACCAAAGGAATTGTCACTTCAAAAATGAGGAAGTCTTCGATAAGTTTTCCGTGAACACTTGAGAGTTTGTACAGTTTCCGGATGCATTTGAAACCGCTTGTACAGGGCAGCGATAATCCTTTCGGCACTTGTCCTGATATAATGTTTAGTTGTTTTTCAAACGCATCTGGTTTCAATAAGTGAGTGTCGACTTTGCCGTTGTGAATATCTGTGATAAGGTCGATCAATGTGTTTTGTATTCTTCGCAGGTTATCGACCATCATATTCGCGGCTACTGCAGTGGCTATGATGAAAGTTGCCTTGTCTTGCTCTGTTTTCAATTGCTGCATACAATTTCTTAGCTGTTTATTGATTACGATGAACTGTCGGTTCATCACTTGCTCGTTTCTCTTGAGTAAATTGTATTCGCCTTCGATGACTGAAGTTTGGTTCTTGTAAAGATTTATCAAGTGATCTTCGTTGCTTTGTATCAGTTTTATGTCTTTACTGTATTTTTCAGCGAATTTATCATCGAGCACTCCAAACAGGGAGTTGGCAATGTTACCTATCCCGTTTATAAGACCTCGTCTAGCACGTTTTCCGTGTTCATATTTTAAGACTTCATGATAATGTCTTAGTTCGTTCAATTCGTGCTCGAATTGTGTTGATATAGCAAAGTAGGCTGTATTTCGCTGATCGAGTTCTTGTAATTGTTTGACATATTGTTCAACAGCGGAGACACTTTTCCAGTACGTTGACATGTTGTAGTAAATAACCAATCGCCATTCATCTTGAATTATCTGTATGTCTGCGGTTTTATCATAGAATACAAGGCGTGATGGGTCGAGAGTTGTGACGTTCACTAATTGTTGTGAGGATGGTGCCACACACATTATCATGAACATCAGCGTCGTAGTCAGGCACGTTGTGTAGATTCCTGTCTTTGCGGTTGTAGGTCTCTGTCGAGCTTGCCGCGATGGTGTGGCTGAAGTCTCCTCTTTTTGTATGCTGTCAGGCTCTTCAGTGGTTTTGTCTTCCGTATGACGTCCTGTTTCAATAGGCAGCCGTGACACCTTTGTTATCGGCCGCTTCAAAATATTTGACTTAGTTTTCAATGTCACTACCCGTACTAAGTCATCGGCTCCTGGATGTGTTTCTGTAACGCGTCCCAGTAACCATCTAGCAGGGGGTATCTGATCTTCCTTTATAAGGACAACATCACCCACTGCAATGTTTTGTGTTTGAGTTTGCCATTTTCCTCGAACTTGTAATGTTTGTAGGTAATCTTGGGACCACTTTTTCCAAAATTCCTTGTACATATTTTCTGTCAGTCGCCATCGTATTGTTAATGTTGTGTTGTCAAATTCTGAAGTGATAGGTGGGGCCAGCACAGGACCGCCGACTAAAAAGTGCCCTGGTGTTAAGTAGTCCAAGTCATCGGGGTCGTTTGTTAGAGCGACGAGTGGCCGAGAGTTGAGGCATGCCTCGATCTGTGTTAAGACCGTATTGAACTCTTCGTACGTCAATTTCTGTTCGCCAATGACACGTTTGAGGTGATGCTTCATGCTTTTGACTGCAGCTTCCCATAAACCTCCGGCTGTTGGCCATGATGGAGCATTGAAGTGCCACTCAATGCCATACTCCGAGATGTTTTTTATGAGGTCGCTATTGTTTATTAGTTGCAATGCCTCTTGGCGTTCCTTTGCTAGTGCTCTTGCTGCGCCAACGAAGTTTGTTCCGTTGTCACTGTAGACATGTTTCGGTGTTCCTCTTCGTGCGCAAAGTCGCTTCAATGCTGCTAAAAATGTTGAGGTGCTGAGATCTGATACTAGCTCGAGATGGGTCGCTTTAGTACATAGGCAAACAAAAATAGCGATGTATGCCTTTACTGTCTTTATGCCACGGCCTTTGTTGGCTTTTATATCAACATGACCTGTAAAATCCACACCTGTATGGGTGAATGGCCGAGACGGCGTAACTCGAGCCGGCGGTAAGTCCGCCATCAGCTGATTGCTGCGTTGCGTTTTGTAGCGATGGCAAGTTATGCATTTATTTAATTGTTTCTTGATAGTTTTCATTCCACCAATAATCCAGTACTTGTTTCGAAGATGTCCCAAGGTGAGCCTGGCACCACCATGAAGTGTTTGCTTGTGGGCTCGCTCAATCAAAAGGTTTGATAATTTGTGGTTGTTGGATATAATAATCGGATGTTTTTGAGAGCTAGTTAAACTGGCATGTTCAAGCCTTCCACCCACTCGTAGAATGCCTTGGTTGTCTAAGATTGGACACAAATTCAAGAGTTTACTCGTGGCCCGTACTTTCTTGTACTTCTTAATGTGTGTGATATCGTCGCCAAACGAATTGTTTTGTACAATTTTTATGATTGTGTATTCAGCTAATTCTAAGTCTTCGGTCGTTAGCTGATTTATCCGTTTGGCCTTTGTTGCGTCACGCGAGTTGTTTATAAATCGTAGTATCCAACTAACGATTCTTGTAACACGAGCCATCGAACTGTGTTTTTGCAAAAGTGTCTCAATGAGTGGTATTTGACTTGTTTGTGTTGCGCAACTTTGCTCCCGGTTCCTAAGCTCCTCGTTGGTTGCGAAAGTCTCTTGTTTGGGTATGTTGTTGTTTTGGAGCCAGGCAGGGCCATTCCACCATAGTGTGTGATTCATAAGATCGGCCGGCAAGATTCCTCTACTTGCACAATCTGCGGGATTTTCTTGCGACTTCACATGTCTCCATGCGTTGGTTGGAATTATTTGTGTTATTTTCGATACTCTGTTGGCAACGAAGCTCTTCCAGCGCTTCACATCACCTTGTAACCATCCTAGCACCACCATCGAATCTGTCCAACAGTAGGTTGTAACCTTTTGTTGCGTGTTCAATGATTCCGCGACCTTTTTGATTAGTTGAGCTAGTAGGGCCGCGCCGCATAGCTCTAATCGAGGCAGAGAGATGGGTTTTTTCAACGGAGCTAGCTTGGTTTTTGCTGCCACAAGTCGAATCAGCTGTTGACCTTCTTTATCAGTGGATTTGCAGTAAACAACACATCCGTAAGCTTTTTCAGATGAATCGCAAAAGCCATAGATTTCGAAAGGCAGTTCTGTGTTGCCCATCCAACGTGGTATCGAAATATCGTGAATGTAGACCATCTGTTGGCGAAATTGTTCCCATTCTTGTTGTATGTTCAATGGAAGACAATCATCCCAGCCTGCGGTTGTATTCCAAGCTTGTTGAAAGATCAACTTAGCCCTTAGTGTGACAGGTGAGAGCCAACCTAATGGGTCATACAATTTGGATATATCAGACAGCAACGTGCGCTTAGTGTTGACGTCACGCTTGTCAAGAAGCGGTGTTCGTTTATATGTAAATTGATCCGTGCGCGGATTCCATGTTATGCCTAATGTTTTGTTTGTGTCTATGTCTTTGAAATCAAACATTCCTTGACTGACTAGGTCATTGGGCAAATTCTCAAGTAGGCATTTGGTGTTGCTAGTCCACTTTCGAAGGTTGAATCCGCCGCGCTTCAACATGGTTATCAGTTCATGTTGGGCCTTCTCTGCGGTGACGATGTCGTTGCAGCCTCCTAACAAATCGTCTACGTACAGCTGATTTGAGAGCATGTTCGCTGCCAGAGGGAATTCAGCGCCGTCATCTTTGATCAATTATTTTATGGTCCGCATGGCCAAAAATGGAGCTGATTTGGTACCATATGTCACTGTAGTCAATTGAAATTCTTGTAGTGGCTCTGTGTTAGAATTTCGCCAGACTATTTTCTGTAAGTGTTGGTCCGCTTCCTGAATTCGAATCTGTCGGTAAAACTTCTCAATGTCAGCAGTATATACGTATTGGAATGCTCTCCATCGCAGAATCATGGCTTGAATGTCTTGTTGCAGATTGGGTCCGCATTCCATTAGTTGATTCAAACTACGTCCTGTGGTAGTGGTCGCCGATGCGTTGAATACTACGCGTAATTTTGTCGTTGTTGAATCAGGTCGCAGTACTCCGTGGTGAGGTAAGAAAAAACTTGGTGTTGTCGGCATAGTACATGGTCTCATGT
Organism: Shargacucullia verbasci; assembly: GCA_947562105.1. Lineage (NCBI taxonomy): Eukaryota > Metazoa > Arthropoda > Insecta > Lepidoptera > Noctuidae > Shargacucullia > Shargacucullia verbasci. Next base: position 14,584,974 of record OX387281.1, on the reverse strand, counting down.
GCTCGAGAGCTATGTACTCATCAATGAAGGCCTTGTAGCTTGAAGCAAGATTTTCGTCTCGGGCAAATCGTTTTTCCAGTTGTTTGAATTGTGCGATCGCTTGTGGTTTTGATTGTCCCAAATGTTGATCAAAGTTTTCTTTCATAGGTATTCTAACTGCGTATCGCCCATCTTCAAGCCTTTTGGTAGTTTGAGTATACAGTGCCTCACAGTAGTCCTCCTCGACTGTTAAGGATTCGTTTTGAGCTGTGATCTCTTCCATCTCCCAAAAACGAGAGATGTCCTCAGTATTTACCACTACATGGCAGTTGAACGTCTTGGTGTTTCCAACTAGAATCCATCCGAGTCTTGTCTGTTGTGCAATCGGTGCGTGTATGTTTCCTCGGAGGATATTGTTCATAATGATGTCGGCGTATATTCCAGCATCAAGTAGGATGTCAACTGGCCGAGATAAGTTGAACTGTGGATCAGCCAAGTTGATGTTTTGTATGTGAGGCCAGTCTTGTTTCTCAAAGGAATAGTTGGGCAAATTGTTGAGTAATTTTGCCATAACCAATGCCTGTGTTGTGAACTGGTAGTCCCCATAAAGTGACTCGCATTCCAGATAAACTGTTCCATTGCTATGACTGGCAAATGCTCCGATTCCGGACACCGTTGAGTTTTGGTTGTATCTCCGAAGGCCAAGTCGTTGAACAGCAGATTCAGTAATAAGGTTTAGTTGGGATCCTTGATCTAGAAGGCATCTTAATGTTGTGTAAGTTCCATCTATAGCTCTAACTCTGAGCATGACTGTTGATAGAAGAACTTCGTTGAAGTTTCCTGACACGTGATTGGCTTTGCCTTGTGAAATCGACGGCTTATTGTTGGGTCGTTGACCGTTCGATAAAGTCATTTGCGCAGTGTCACGCAAAATGTCATGTAATGTGGTGTGATGTGTATTGTTGCACACTCTGCACCTTTTATTCGAATTGCATTTATTTTCTCTGTGCGAATACATGCAATTCTTGCAAACATTCAATTGCTCAAGTGTCCTCAATTTGAGTTCCGGATTCATTTCTTGAAATGTTGAGCAATTAATTAAGAGGTGATCTGTTTTACAGATAGGACAATTTTTGTTGGAGCTTGTGTGATTCGCCTTGGGTGCCCGCTTGTATTTGTATGCGTCCCTTTGGAATGATGTAATCTCCTTGTCCTGGGATGAAGATGCTTGTTTGTGAAAGTTAGGTGGATTCCTTTTCTTCGTCATTGTTTCTAGCGCTGTAAACTTGTTCTCGATAAACTGAATGAGTTCTTCAAACACAGGAAGCTCTCTAGGATGTTTCCTTGCTTCCATGTAGTCGGAGTAGGTCTGAGAGTCGAGTTTTCCCCCAAGGATGTGTACTAGAATGGGGTCCCACGTAGTAGTGTCTATCCCCAAGTTGCGCAGGGCGTGTACGACTTCCAGACTAGTGTCGTGTAGACGCTTCAGCTCGTAAGCATTTTGATGTTGAATCGTTGGCTGACCCATTAGCGTTTGCATCTGTTTCGTAAAGAGCAACTGTCGATTGTTGTACCTGTGGTTGAGAAGTTCCCAGCAGGAGTCGTAGTTGCTTTCAGAAACCGATAGATGTTGCACTAAGCGCTCAGCCTCACCCTTGAGCTTTCCCTTCAAATGCTGCATCTTTTGTGCTTTGGAGAAGGTAGGGTTGTTGTGGATAGCAGCGGCGTATAAGTCTAGGAATGTCGGCCACTGCGAGTAGTTTCCCGAAAACACCGGTATTTCGATCTTCGGGGCGCTGTCGCGTTGCTGTACTGCGAGATTTAGTTTGCGATTAAGATCCCGCTTTGTTGATTCGTATGTTGCTTCATACTTTGAAAACTCAAGTTCGTAGTTCACGTCACTGCCGACGAGAATGTTGTCGAGTTTCCAATGTACTTCGTCGATCACCTTCCACCGGGATTCGAGAGTCTTGAGCTTATCCTCGATATCCCATTTTTCAGTTAAGTCAGCCATAATCATGTTACGTGTGAGGCGTGAGAAAGCTCTAAAATTGGTGGCTTGTTGGGTTTTGAGCTCGTCCGCTTTCGACAGGACTCCAACGTTCTTGCTGGTTTCGCCTGTATTCCCGAAGGTTTCAGAATCCTTGTCGCCAGCAGTATAAGAGGGCCAGGCTTGCAACTTCTGTAATATTGTTAAGTATTCACCTTTGACTCTCTCATATACTTGAGCGGTGTAGTAATTGTTTGTCTGGTTTTCAGCGCCTTGTAGAATGCCATTGTTCATCTCAAACTCGTTCCAGTGAGCCTTGAGATTATCCAATCTAACCTTGATGTAGGTATTGTTTTTACGGTCAGGGCCATCTTTTCCGAAGTTGACACCGATTTTCCTGATGCCTTCAGCAATGATTTCCTGCCGCTTCAGAAGTTCCTGTTGTTTAGCGTCCATTGTAGTTGTGGGACACTAAATCCTGTTGACTTCAATAGCTTCCGGATCACTTTCTGGTGATGTTGCCTGTTATGGTCGCAGGATCAGAATGTATCTCTAATACGATATGTGCGCCTTCTCAATCCAACTGGGGCGACCCGCTTGTGGGAGACCAGTTGAACTGATTCGCTATCGTAAATAGAAATGCTTCGTACCTGAGACGGAGTGCAGGGCTGTAGTTCCAGTTGCGATCATCCGGCTCGAAGGACCAAAATGTACAGGCCGCTAGCCCGTACAGAGGAGTTGTAGATTGTGGTGAAGTAGATTGTTGCAGTAGACGGGATGTGGCCAGGGAATAAAACCTCTGTTTTGTGTCCGTGCTACCGGAGTGAATTTATTGTTTACACTGATCTTACAAAAGATTAACCTAAATAACATCGACTACGCGTGTAAGTAAAAGAGCATAATCGACGAAACAATTTAATGCTAAGTAGTTAAGAAAGTTAAACAATGAAAATCATGTGGCGATGCTCGTACAGTCACCAAGGACGAGCACCGGACGGGGTAAGCACTTACAGCGGATGCTGTTCGCCACCCCGTCCAAGTATCCCTCGTATTCGGCGAGAGACACATTGGGAGAGACGTAGCAGCCCACTACGGCCAGAGGTCCAAACTCCACAACGACAAAACCCTGCCCCCTGTCCAATAGGGAGCAGGGCGGCCCACCGTCTAATCCAGCCCAATACACGGCGACAGAGTCCGCGGTGTCCCTGAACCAACGAGGATGTTCTTGGACACCGTAGGGCTCCGCGACCACCGCCAAAGCAATCGACCACTCCACAACGGTCTGCAGGAAAAGATTCTGCGCATTGCGGCAGTGGTTCAGATTGCTCTGAAGGACTTTTAGGGCTGGGAAGGCGATGTCGTGTCCATCGCCTCCGGTGGGCCAGCACCCGGTGGTGCCGGCGCATTCGCCCGCTGCCTGTCGGCGGCGGCAAGAGAGGCTCGTTGCCCTCTCTTGCTTTTTTGGGCCACACACGCCTTGCGACCCAGCCGATGGTCGGCAGGCAGGCCCAGGTCCGCACATAGCGGACACTTGGGCGACTGCGCCGTGCAGGCGTTAATAAGGTGGCCAGCGTCGCCACACTTAAAACACCGGGCGCTTCGATCGACTCCCCCAGGGCACCGGAGGCGGACATGTCCGAATTCTAGGCACCGGAAACACTGAAGAGGCCGTGCTGCCAGTACCTGAACTCTGGCTGACGTCCAGCCTACGCGAACGCGCTGCGTAGACGCCAGCTTTTTTGCCGCACCCAGTGGGCACCGGACCCAGACGGTCCCCAACGCCACGCGTGAGCGATAGATTTCGCCCACGGTGACCTGAGCGGGGACACAGCCGCCAGCCGCAGCGATAGCGGTTGCTACCTCCTGCGACGTGACGGAGTCGTCCAGGTCACGGACTCTCAGCTCTACCACCTTTGTCGGCCGCGCAATTTGCACGGCAAAGGTGGGGAGGAGCACTTCCCGCATCCGGCTCGCCAGACTGTCCGCTTTGGCGGCGCAGTCAGCACCGGCGACGGCAAGCACCATGCCGCCGCCGGCCGCCTTTTTGAGGGCCACGGTGTCGATGCCGAAGTCGGCGAGCTTGATGCTCTGCCTGGCCTCGGCCATCGCTTCACCCAACAGCGTGTCGGGTGAACCCTTCGACACCGTGACCGCGATCACGGTCGATGCAGGAACCCTGGGAAGGGTGACCTTCTTCTTCCCCCCATTCGGGGCCTTCCCCTTGGGGGTAGATTTCGCCGGCGGTGCGTCGAGGTCGCAGGTGGCGAGGCAGGCGACTTCTTCACCTTTGCCTTCTTGGCCACCGTCGACCACAGAATTCCATCGGCCAAGGCGCCCTCAGCTTGGGCCGCCTGCGAGGTCGACGCCGCTGCATGAGTAGACTGCTCAACCGCAGCAGACGCCGCACCCGCGGCGGGCACACGGGGCAGCTCCGCGATCGGAGCAACCTTGGCCGCATTGCGGCGTCTCTTCTTTTTCCCCTTCGTCCCAGCTTGGGAGTCAGGGGATGACACCACGGCAGGTGGCGCTTGTGCAACCGGCGCCTGTAAAGAGGGCGCCGAGCCCACTTTTTTAGTGTCAGCCGCGAGGGGTGGGCGAAGACGAGTCTCCGGCAGCAGCCGAGACTCCAGGGAGGCCAACTTGGCGTCCATCATGCCTCCGATCTCGAGGGCAATGGAGCGCCGTAGGTTGGCCTCGGCATCGGTAGACAATAATGCTGCCGGTGTAGCGACCCTGCAGGGGCTCGGAGGAGCGTCTCCTTGTCGGCGGAGGAGACTCATCTCCGCAGACATCTTCGCAACTTGCGCCGAGAGGCTGGCGATCTGAGAGCGCAAGACCGCGTTCTCTTTCTCCAGCCTCTCGACGTCCGCTCCGGGTGAAAGGCGTCGCTGCTCCTTCACCAGGGCCGCCGCCTTCGCCGTCCGCACCGCCATCCGGAGCTTGTGGACGAATTCGCCCTTAAGGTTGTGGGACTTATCCGCAACCTTCTCGACCATCAGTAAGCTGGCTTCGATGCAGGCATCCAGCTCTAGCGTAGACTGCGCCTGCATAGTCTTTGCCAGCTCCTCTGGGCCAGGCAGTTTTCCTTTAGCCCGGGTGATGGTCGGGGGACCCACAAGCTCCGGATCGGAGACTTCAGAGGATGCCATCCTCCTCTGATCTATCTTTTTCGCCTGAGGCAGCTCCTCAGGCCGAGGTGGCAACGAGCGCTTTCTCGCCCGTGGCACCCTGAAAGTGGATGAGGCGAGCGACGTGACAGAACAGTCACTATCGCTCTCCCCCTCCTTCGGCAACGGTGAACTCCGGCGCGCGCGGTAGGTCAAGACGACCTGTGATGCACCCGCCGGAGCCCCCGCAGCAGCAGCAGAGCTACTCGCCGGAGTGGACTCCACTTCCGGCGAGCCTGAGCCAGCCTGGCTCAAAACGGAGTCCATGACTCCTGGACGACCATGTCGGTAGTTGCCCCCCCCCCCAGAATACGAGGGGCAGACCGGGGCCGAAGCCCCGGTGAGGGATTCTCCGACTGCAGAGCAGTCGGTACCCTCCTGGGGTAGTATCTTTGTACTATCCGACATAATCATTTTTTTTATTTTTTCCTTTTTTGAGGGGTGAGGTCCCCTCGGTTTTTTATAGAGGTGTCCTTCCTCGCCCACATGAGGCCCGGCCCTCTTAATGAGGGTTACGGGTTGCCCGACGGTGACCGAAGTCTTTGTCCGACCAGTCTGGACTGACTGGACCGGAGCCGCCGCGCACGATCGCATCCTCGACGTGAAGAGCGATCACCACCACCCCCTGGTTTTGGCCCGCGCCGGGATGAACCCGGTACCGCGCATATCTGCGCGGCGTTCCCCTATCCGCCACCTGGGGACGCGCCCGGTATGAGGTCCAGAAACTCCGCCGGGGCGCCTAGTGTACCTGGGTACAAGCTAAAACATATACCGCGACCTATGTCTATACGAGGTGGGCGCGGCGGTGGGGTAGCTTTCTATATTAAAAACGGAGTTTCTGGTCGGGTAAGAGTTCATCCTAACCATCCCGATGTTGAACAGCTCTGGTTAAGTCTCAATTTAAATAAAAAAAAGTTACTTATTGGCACTGCTTACCGCCCACCATGGTTGGACCTGGAAATTTTTCTTGAGGGCTTAACTGCCAGTATTGGTGGTCTAGCACCCTACGACAACATAATTTTATTAGGAGACTTCAATGTTGATTTGCTGGACGTCCGCAGATCTAAATCAAGACAACTTTTAGAATTCCTGAACTATCTAAACCTTAATCAATTAGTCCAAACACCAACACACTTTATAGGTGAGAGCAGCACGCTTATTGACATAATCTGCTCAGATGCCACTATCCGTAACGTCGTGGTGAATCATATTAGTGAACTTAGTCACCACTCGTTTATCACATGTGAAACGATTTTTAAGAAGCATAAGCCTAAACCGATATCAGTTGTATTTCGCGCGCTCAAGGACATAATAGCAGACCAATTCAACACCGATTTGAGTATGATACCGTGGTTGAGTATTGGAACTATGTGTTCGGGGTTGAGTCGAGAAAAGATAAACTCGAATAAGATAATAAAATTCACTGTATTCCAAGTTAATACATAGAGAGATTAAGATTAAAATTAAACTAAAATGAGGTGAGATTAAAGAGGTATGAAACATAAACATAATATAATGAAACATAATATAATACCTACAAAATTATCGGGGAAATATGATTCCTATGTACATACATAAGTAGCGTCAGTATAATAATATAATAATAAAATTTTATTTCAAGTAACAATGACTCATTGTATTAGTAACAATTTTTCTTACTACTATGTTAGTACTGCCTACTCTATAACTTATCCTAGATACACTGTGCATGAGAATCACTGCTGCAAGTTCACCACCGAGGTGGAAAGCTTGCAGCAGCGGCCTATAAACGAACAGTCGAGTCTGCTTGCAATACATTCTAGTATAATGTTGGGGCTGGCCCGCACACGGCGCACCAGGGAGGCACATCTTTTTCGCATCGTGGCATAAAAACAATCGACGCGGGCTTCAGCAAACATGCCTGAAGCGCTGCAGAAACGAGCCAGCCCCATCAACACTCGAAACGAATTATTATATTGGATTCGAAGGGCGCCGTACGCTTTTTGAGTATAATTTGTCCACAGGTTGCACGTGTAGAAGGAAGTGCAGTATGCACGAAATAATTTTATTTTGACCTCCCCAGAACAACGCGCAAACCTGCGAGCTATCATATTAGCTCTTACCGACAGCGCCCTTCGTTCCCTTTCAATATCTTCATTGTCGTTGAGGTCGGCGGTCAAAAGATGTCCTAGGTATTTGAATTTATACACCCTCAGTAGTGGCAATCCATTTAACCTGACTGGAGGTATAGTCTCCGGACTTCGATCGCCAGCCCCAAAGACCATGATCTCACTCTTATTGACATTGTAGACCAGTCCGTGAAGTTTAGCATATTCTTCACAGATGGCCACCAACCTTCTAAGACCGCATACCGAGGCACTCAGCAGCACCATATCATCGGCGTAACTGATATTATTTACACATACTCCATCAATGTAACAGCCTGCTCGTTCTCTGCTGAGTGCCTCGATCAGCTCGTTGACGTAGAGATTATAATAATAATAATAATAATTTATTCGAAAATCATTACAAGATAAAATTATACAGAGGTGCTTAAATGTTAATTATATTCCTAATTCTTACGTGCCTGAACTAGGTAAATCCTGTGTTTCAGGCAAGAAGAGCTAAAACAGTCTAAAGTAATTAATAAACAATCAAAGAGTTATTACATAATGTTCAAAAAGAAAATAATCCTAAATTATACAGATTATAATTTTAAATAGGCTAATTTTTAGTTCCTAAATTAACTAAATGCTTAGTGTAGGTGAAAATTTGTATACTTAAATATATTTACTTCGGCACAATTAGTAGATTCTCTGTATCTTCGTAGGACATACTTTGTAGAGAATCCTTGAGAATTCTCTTACAATTAGTGTGATTCAGGGAATAAATATTCGCTATAGAGTTTAATCTATTATAGAGGAGAGGACCCAGGAACATGTAAAATTTTGATGTAAAAGCATGTTTTGTTTGATTTTGAGGACAGACTAGATCTTTACGTCTTTTATTAGTATGTTCAGTGCTGTATGGTAGAGCTGCGTGTTGTTTTAATACAATGCCCATTATAAATAGCCGTCTAACTGTTAATACTTCACAATATTTGTATAGGAGGTTAGTGGGAAAAAGGAAAGGTCGGAAAGTAGACACTTTGAGAATCGCCCTCTGAGCTCTCTCAATGGTTAGTAATAGTGTTTTACCCGCTCCTCCCCATGTGGTAATACAGTAAGTTAGTAAAGATTGGCATAGAGCAAAGTAGACTTGTCTAATTATTTTTGGGTCTGCAATATTGCGTAACTTTTTAAAAACAAATATCAACTTCCGAATTTTGTTATTTAAGGCTTCTATATGTTGTTTGAATGAAAGTGTTTGATCAATTATAATACCAAGATATTTTATCGTATTTGACATTTTAATGTTGGGACAAACACATTGGTTATTTGTGGGAGCTGTGCAGTGATGAGCAGACAATTTTGAGTTAGTGCCACTTAATTTTTGCTTGTGCATCGAAAACTTAATGTAATTTGTTTTGTCACTATTTAGGGTTAGTGAATTTTGATGAAGCCATTCATTAACAACATTGAATCCGTGTTGTGCAAGCCTGTAGACATTATTTTCTGAGTCAGCCGAAAATAAAAGAGCAGTATCGTCAGCATAACAAACGATTTGGCCCTGATCTAGATTTAGATTACATAGATCGTTTATGTATATCAAAAATAGTGTAGATGCTAAAATACTTCCTTGAGGAAGGCCGTAAGACGTGTTTTTCTTATCATCGCTGAGATCATTATCAATCCTTACACATTGCGTACGGTCTTCTAAGTAGCTCTTAAATAGTTTCAGCTGGGTGTCTCTAATACCTATGGCTTCAAGCTTGTGCAACAAGATAGGAATAGAAACCGTGTCAAACGCTTTGGCGAGGTCCAGGAAGATTCCCACTGTGTGGTTACCTTTATCAATTTCTTGTGCTATATAGTCAGTCAGATGGTGTACGGCGTCTTCTGTTGACATTTTAGGCCTAAATCCAAACTGCCGTTTAGATAAAATAGATTTATCCTCCAAATATTGATAAAGTCTTTTATTTATAAGTTTTTCTAATATTTTAGACATAGAAGGCAATAAGGATATGTAAGTATGAGTCACGCGCTCGGTAAAGTGTCGATTGGAGAACTAAATAATTACATCGTAATTAGTAATAAAGAAAATGATCGGGCTTTAATAATGATGAGCTAGCTAGGTAAAACGTGACATGTGTTGTACGGTTGTTAACCCGTACATGCTCCCGAGGGCGAAGAAAGGGTTAGTAAGTATTAAAATTAGATGAAAGATGAGTTTTACAAGGTGAAAACAATGTTCTAGTAATCTCTAAATTATAAAATAAGGTTAGTAATGAAGAAATAGAGTAGGATGCAATATGTATAGGATTACAAATTATCGCGACAGTGTAAATCGGGAAGAGAAAATACGCGAAAAACCGGTGAGGACGCTCAGTCTTCTTTTTGCAAACACTCGCTAGATTTAGCTACCTTGGGATCACTATTTACTGATAAAGATTGCCCATATTCCCTACTGTCACAGCACTCACTCACTGCACCTTTCACTTTAACTAAAGATTGCCTTTTTTCCCTAACTTCACTGCACTCACTTAAAACACTTTCCTTTACTGCATGCACCGACGGCGCCTCTCGCTCGGGTCCACTCGCTAAAAAGTGGGCCGGGGTTAAGAAGTTTAAGTCTTCCGGATCTTCTGTCAATGGACAAAGCGGTCGTGAGTTTAAACAAGCCTCGAGTTGGGATGTCAAGGTATTGTACTCTTCGAAGATGAGTTTTTGCTCACCGACGACTCGCTTAAGATGGTGCTTTAAGCTTTTTACTGCAGCTTCCCAAAGTCCGCCTGCAGATGGCCATGACGGGGCATTGAAATGCCACTCGATATTCATTTCAGTAATGGCATGAAGATTTTCTTGGCTGGATAAGATTGTGGAGATTTCGGAGTACTCTTGTTTGAGAATATTGTTTGTTCCTATAAAGTTTGTACCCTGATCGCTGTATATGTGTTCTGGTACTCCTCTTCTCGCTGACATTCGTTTAAGAGCGGCAGAAGTTGTGAGATCGGAAACGATTTCCAAATGTATGACCTTTGTGACCATACAGACGAATACTGCGACATATCCTTTATTCATCTTAATGCCGCGACCTTTGCTTGCCTTCACTAAGATATGACCAGTATAGTCTACTCCAGTATGGTAGAAGGGTCGGCTTGGGTTTAATCGAGATGGAGGTAAATCACCCATTAATTGTTGCTGCAATATGGGATCATTTTTTCTACACTTAACGCACATTCTCAGTCGCTTTTTTGTAGCTCTATTTCCGCCAATTATCCAGTATTTTTGTCTTAAAAATCCTGTTGTCATCTTCGCTCCACCATGAAATACTAGGATATGAGCTTCATCGATGAGGAGATCGGCTAATTTCGATTGTGGGATAATGATTGGATGTTTCATTTCAGGGTGTATGCTCGAATTGCTAAGCCTTCCGCCGACACGAAGTAACCCGTGGGTGTCTAAAATGGGATTGAGGTTTAAGATTTGGCTCTTACTGTTAAGCGGCTTGCCTTTTTCTAGCTGCGATATTTCCTTCAAAAAGTGCATTTTTTGTACGAATTTAATCAACATTTCATTCGCTCGTTTTAAGTCTTGTAAAGTCAGGTAATTTGCCCGTTTCCTTTTGTAAACAAAGACGTCGATGAATTTGTTGACGAAAGCTAAAACTCGAACAACTTTTCTGCAACTACTGTATTTTTCTAACAGCTGTTTTATTATTAAGGTTTTATTAAGATCGATGGTGGCGGAGTTCACTAATTTCTTTCTGAGATCTTCCGTGGTATTGAAGGAAATATCATTAGAAGGGTCATTTTCAGGATTATAATTCGGCAACCAGCTGGGTTCTTGCCACCAAAGTGTATCCGCTGAATGAGATGCGGTCATGCTGCGGCTAGCGCAATCAGCGGGATTGTCCTTAGATTTCACGTACCTCCAGTTATCCTTCGGTATTATTCCGCAAATCATTTTCACTCGGTTAGCAACAAACGGTTTCCATTTTTCAGGCTCACCCTTTAGCCATCCTAGGACTGCCGTGGAGTCTACCCAGTCGTAAACTTGGACTCTGTAGTTCATAAGAGAAGCTGATATTTTTGCCATGAGCTTAGCTAGCAGCTGAGCTCCACTAAGTTCCAGGAGAGGTGCCACCTTAGATTTGCCTGCAATTAGAGACACGTGCGTTGTATGCGTTCTGTAGATCTTACAATAAACGACACATGCATAAACTTTAGTGCTGGCGTCGCAAAAACCATGGAGTTCAATCACATCATTTTCTTGAGTCTGAATCCAGCGAGGTATTTCCAATTGCGAGATATAGGGCAAATCGGCCTTTATTTTGTTCCACTCTGGGACGATATTTAGTGGAACTGGTTGATCCCATTGTAAATTCATTTTCCAGGTCTCTTGAAATAAAATTTTCAGTTTTATTGTGACTGGCGAGAGCCAGCCTAAGGGGTCAAAGATGTTTGAAATTTCAGACAAGAGTTGCCGTTTAGTAGGGGTGCCCTCAGAAGTAATTTCTATAGGATGAAAGATAAATATGTCTTCTTTAGGATTCCAACGAAGGCCTAGAGTTTTTGTAGACTCTGGCTGTTTAAATTGAAATTCATCCTTCTGAGGAATATTGAGGTCATCTACAAGTTCTGGTAAGTTTGAACGCCATTTTCGGAGATTAAGACCACCTGCCCTTAGGAGGTCTGTCATCTCCATCTTAAGCTGCTTTGCAGCTGCTACTGAATGAGCGCCAAGCATAAGATCATCCATATAGAAGGAATTTTCTAATATGTCAGGGGCACTGCTATTGAGATAATTTGGCCTTTCATCGTTAGCGAGTTGTCTTAGAGTCATCATAGCCAAAAAGGGTGCAGCTTTTGTTCCGTAGGTGACAGTTGCCAATTGGTACTCTTTCAAAGGTTGAGATTGATAGGTTCTCCAAATATTCCGGAACATTTTTTCTATGTCAGCAGTAAATGCAAATCTATACTGCTTCCACTACAAAATAAGACTGAGAAGGTCTTGTTGCAAATTGGGCCCTCTGCACATGAGGTCGTTGAGGCTATGCCCAGATGAGGTCCTTGCCGATGCATTAAAGACAACTCTCAGTTTTGTTGTCGATGACTCAGCTCACTGTACGCAATGGTGACTTAGGTAACAATCTGGCTTATTTATCGTTAATTGTTGTAACCGGTGTCATATGTCCCAGCTCGAGGTACTCAGACATAAACAACTTATAGTCACGTGCCAGCTCGGGTTGCCTAATAAATTCTTTTCTATTTGAAAGAATTGTGCGACAGATTTTGTTTTTGATTCGCCTAATTTTTCTTCGAAGTTGTCTTTAAAAGGTAACATGACAACGTAACTGCCATCTTGACGTCTAGATGTCGAAGATTTGAAGAACTCAATGCAGTTTTGGTCTTCTTCGGAAATCGATAAGGGTTCTTGAATATCCTCCATTTCCCAGAACTGCTGGATTTCGGCAATGTTAAAAAGGATCACATTACATTGGAATGTCTTGCAGTTACCGCTTAAAATCCATCCCAATTGTGTTTGTTGTGCGATTGGTAGCATTCCTCCAGATCGGCAAATACCGTCTAAAAGTATCAAAAAATAAATGTCAGCCCCAAATAAAATGTCTACTGGCCTACTTTTGTAAAATTCAGGATCAGCTAAGGATATTTGATTAAGAATTGGCCAGTTGGGTTTAGCAAAACTATGGGTTGGTAAATTATTTACGAGTTTTTTCATTATGAATACGTCAGTCTCAAATGAAAAGTCGTTTATCAATGACGCACATTTGATTGAGATCATACCCTTGCAGTTGCTTTCGTTGTTACCAATTCCCGAAATGTAACCGTTGCATTTTCAACCGACTTCAAAAAAAAGGAGGAGGTTCTGAAGGGTTGTTTTGGACTCCCACCATAGAGTTAGCGTCTTGCTGCTGAGGTACAGAAGTAGTAAGCGTGGCTGTACCAGGTCCCGGACGAGCTACATCCGGTGTCAGATTCTTTGACGTAAATGATTCGTAATAATAATAATAATAATTTTTTTATTTGCATAAAATGTGGTACAAAAGCTGGTACAAAAAATGTAGGATAAGGACAAGACACATTCCGCAGTATTATAACAGCATGCAAATATTTTAGGTTCGTGCAGTATGGTATTGTGAGGTTCATTGCACTCCCTACATTTTATTTTGGAAAGGCATTTTCTACCTTCGTGATAGTGTAGGCAATTAATGCAAAGACTCAAATTCGCGATCGTATTTCTGCGTTCAGAAGGTTGCATTTTCCATAGCATCGGAGAATTGTGTATACGATGATCGCTTGTTTTGCAGATATTGCATGATTTGCGTCGTTCGCTTCCTTTACCTTTGGATTTGGACAATTGCGTATTGACCTGGTTTGCGGAATAATTGTTGTAACTTTGCTTGTTTCTGTGATTTAAAGATTTTGAATAATTATGTGTGTCTTTATTAAAATGATTATTCTGAGATTAAGATGTTTTAGAGTTGTCCTGTTTCTTTCTTGAGATTTCTAAAGACATAAACTTATTCTCCAAGAATTGGAGAAATTCTCTCAGCACAGGCAGTTCTCTCGGAGATTTAAGTGATCCATGTAATCGTCATTAGTTTCTGAATCCAGTTTCTCCGCTAAAATACACACAAGAAATGGGTCCCAGGTGGAAACGTCGACACCGAGATTCTTTATAGCATTCACGCTCTCATACGTCGTGTCGTGTATGCGTTTAAGATGATTCGCTGATTTCAGCTGAATCGCAGGGATGTTCAAAATTTTCTTCTTGTTCTTGAGATGAGATAGAAAGATCCGTCTTTTGTTATCGTAACGATGGTTGAGGATATTCCAACAAAGAGCGTAGTTACTAGAACTTATTTGAAGATGCTGGATCAGTCGTTCAGGCTCGCCTTTCACCTTATTCTTCAAGAACTGCATCTTTTGAGCACTCGAAAGAGAAGGGTTGTTGTGCACAGTTTCGGTGAAGAGATCTTTGAACGATACCCAGTCTGTATAACTTCCTTCAAAGGTTGCTATTTCTATTTTAGGAGTAGATTTTTCGATGTGTGCTACCGACCACATCTTTTGATTGATATCTCGCTTGAGCTTCTTGTAATACTTGTCATAGCTTGTAAATTGCTCTTCATATTGGGCGTTTGATCCGTTAAGCTCGTTGTCCAGCTCCCAGTATAGTGAGTCGATAGCTGTCCACCGCATCTTAAGGGTTTTTAAGATGTCTTCAAACTCCCATTTTTTCGAGACGAGATTGATCAATGTCTTGAGCTTCTCTTGAAAAAGCTCTAAAATTAGTAGCTTGTTTCCTCAATAGTTCCTCTGTAGTATTAGCATCAGAACTAACTTTTAGAGGGGGATTAGAAAACGACACACTTGAAGCTTGAGGGGTAGAAACTGATTGAAAGGTAGAGGGTTTGAGTATTGGGGTTTGCGGCCTGTCTATCAGGGGTTTATAATTCTGTATGGCTGCTTTAATATTTCCAAACTTAAGTTTCATTTAGTCATATTGGTTAGAGGTGAAATATGCATGAGATTGATCCTCAAAAGACAGTAAATTCATATGATTGTTATGAAATTCTGTAAAATATTGCTCCAAGTTCTCTAATCGCCGACGTAGATAGTCGGGCGTCTTTCTTTCCGCTCCATCTTTCTTGAAGTTGACGTATAATTTATCAATTGCTTCAATGATTTGTTGTTGAGTAGCTAAGAGATCTTCCATCGTGGTCATTTTTAGGATAAGAAAAAAAACCTTACTTGTATAGCGGAGTAGAACAAGCTGGAAGATTGTAGATTGCGCCTTCCTAGGCACTGAGGTCACAGGATCAGAGCGGCTTTCTCCAAGGTGTAGAGACGCGCAGCAATACGAGATGCGACGAGTTGAGGTAGCGGCCTCGGAATCACTGAGGTCTAACTCGCTCGCGAGGTAAAATGGCACCCTTTCAGGTACCGAGGTAGAGCAGGCTCACAAGATAAGATATGGATGTACTGTGTAATCCACTGCTACTAGTCGTTAGCGAAACCACTAAGGCGATATACAGTACGCACAAAGGATTGCACTCGCGTTAAGGTCCCGCTAATAGATTGCTCGAAGGACCAATGTTCGGGGTTGGGTCGAGAAAAGATAAACTCGAATAAGATAATAAAATTCACTGTATTCCAAGTTAATACATAGAGAGATTAAGATTAAAATTAAACTAAAATGAGGTGAGATTAAAGAGGTATGAGTCACGCGCTCGGTAAAGTGTCGATTGGTGAATTAAATAATTACATCGTAATTAGTAATGAAGAAAATGATCGGGCTTTAATAATGATGAGCTAGCTAGGTAAAACGTGACATGTGTTGTACGGTTGTTAACCCGTACACTATGAGTGATGTCAACTCTATGGTTCAAACTTTTAGTTCGTATATGAACCACTTGTTTGATCTCCACGCTCCTCTTAAGAGAAAGACTTTTAAAACTCACGCCATGGATAACTGACAACATACGCCTGATGTTCAAGTTGAGAGATGAAGCGAGAGACAGATTTCGTGCATCAAAGCTAGATACACATAAAGAGTATTACCTGGATCTCAAACACCTGGCTGCCGCGGCACTAACTAATGAGAAGAGGGCATATTTTACCAAAAGTATAAATGATCACATCAAAAACCCTAAATTATTGTGGCGTAATCTAAAATCTGATGTGCTTCCTGACCATACACAAAGGTCGCTGCCAAGTCACTATAATGACCCTGCTGACATCAATGCAGCGTTTCTGGATGTCCCGGGTAACATTACCCATAGGATCCCACAAATGTCCTACTTTAACTCCCACAGATACAGTCCAGCCCAATTTAAACTTACAACATCCAATCCGGAGTCAATCTTGAGGATAATAAGGATTCTAGGGTCAAATGCACAGGGAGTGGATGGTATAAGTCTCGATATGATATCACTCACTCTGCCAACCACTTTGCAAGCTATTACAGACATTATCAACCAGTCCACAGTCACGCGTACGTTCCCTGAACTGTGGCGATGCGCCGCTGTACGTCCTATTCCCAAGAATAGCCTCCCTAGCATGACAGATCTTCGACCAATTAGCATTCTACCTCGCCTGTCAAAGATCCTAGAACGTGTAGTGTACTCGCAGGTTATTGAATACCTTGAAAGCAATGACATTCTCCCTGACTTTCAGTCTGGTTTCAGAAAGGAAAGAGGCACAGCAACGGCTCTGGCCGATGTTGTGGGAAATATCCTTGAAGCACGTGACCAGGGTGAAGGAACGATTCTTGTCCTATTGGACTTTTCCCGGGCCTTTGATGCAATTGATACCGCTTTACTGCTGTCTAAGTTGGTTTATTATGGTTTTGACAGTGATGCCGTGGAGTGGTTTAATACCTACTTGACAAACAGGTCTCAATATGTGGAAATTCATGGAGAAGAAGGCTCTACTATGTCATCTCCCCCCCTTCATGTGACAAGGGGAGTCCCACAGGGATCTATATTGGGACCTTTGTTGTACATTCTGTACAGTGCCGACATCACTAAATCATTTGTTAACTGCAAATACCACATGCATGCAGATGATATTCAATTGTACATATCTTTCAAAGGGGAGGATACATCATTGGCAGTACAGAAAATAAATGAGGATTTGCACAAAGTGACTACATGGTCTGAAAGGAACTCACTGGTTCTGAACCCACTCAAATCCAAATTTATGGTCCTAGGCTCTAAGAAGCAAGTTTGTGCAATACTGACAGCCAAACCTGAGATAGTCATCATGGGCGAGAAAATTGACAGACAAAATTGGCAGGTGTGTAATCTGGGGCTAATTATGGATCCGGAACTACGCTTTGATGCCCACATAACCAATGTTTTGAGAAATTGTTTTTACAGATTAAAGGTTTTATATGGGATACGGAACTTCCTGAGCATACCAGTACGGAAACAACTTATTGACAGTCTTATTTTATCACAGCTGAATTACTGCGACACTGTCTATGGACCATGCTTACTTGTTAGAACGGAGCATGTAATCCAACGTATACAAAATGCTTGCATGCACGCTTTTGTGTTAATATCCCACGAAGGGGTCATGTGACTCCATACATAAATCAGCTAAAATTATTAAAGATGGCTGCCAGGAGGAAGCTTCATTTGGCCAGCTTATTGTTTGGTATTGTCATGACCCACAAACCTCACTATCTCTATGAAAGGCTATCTTGGAAACAAAACCATTATAGCAGTATAGGTGCAGGTGATGTGTGCGTGTCCGGGGTTTAGTTCGTCCCCTTGAGGGCTCAACGTCTGAAATCAGACGTTTTTATTTTACCGTTGAGGGCTCTACGGGACAGATGTCCCTTTTTTGTACCGGTGAGTTTCTTATCGATATAAACATTTTATTTGATTTTTTTTCTTTCTACCGCACGGCTAGTTAGTATTCTATCTCATTCTTTATGAATTCGGTCGTGCTTAAAATACGACAACATCGTCGAAAGTTGTCTCAGAACATTTAAAATAATATTTTAAAAACGTTGAATGTCAGTTGACGCGAATTGACTACATGCGCGAATGTGCTCCGCGATTCTTTTGTTAAAATATAATTTAAATTCAGTGTTTGTGAGGAAAGTGAGTATTAAGTGTGTTTGTTAATTCTTGAGTAACGTGTGTGTAAAAGGATTTACTTCAAAAGCTCATTTTTATCCGCTATCGGTAAGTTTTACTATTGCATGTACTAGTAGTAGTGATCATTTTCAAAATGTAACTATTTATTGTGATACGAATTCTTTTTAAAAGTATATGATAATCGTTTATTTGATAAGATATTTATTCTTTAATAGTTTTCAGTCCTTAAATTTAAGAAATAACACGTACTTTAGTAAAGATTGCACTTTACAAATGTTAAGGGTTTACTGGTAAACAAAAAAAATGGCCGCGCACTCGAGTCGTAAGGTAAAGCTTAGCTCACATCAAGAATTTCGTTTTTAGATTTTAGGTTTTTGGGTTAATTGTAAGTGTTCCTTGTTTGTGTCAGTACTTGTTCTCGATGGTAGTCAGCTAGAAAAAAAACGATAAAATTTAGATGGATTATAAATAAATAATCAATTTATAACAAAATAATTATCATTTATCGTTACTTGTCCTAAGATCCACTTGTTAGTAACCTGGTAATCATCATACCCTGAAAATTTAAAGTGGTGTGTAAGTGTCATTGTAGTCTTAACATTTGTGTCCAAACTCGATATTTTTATCTGCTACTAGGCCCGAGATCCAGTCGGTATTAACCTGGTCATCATTAGACTCTGATGATCACATTACAAGCGTGGAATCCGACGATTAATATATTTTTTATAATAGTTCTAATATAAAAATATAAATACGGTTTTTATTTATTTTTCACGTAAACATACATAAACTGGTTTGTCCTACATGTGTTTACTGCCTAATAATAACAGGTTTTTGAGAGTAGTTCACTCAATTCGCCTACTTGTGTTGTTAATTTTACTTGTGCCTTTTTTTAACGGCGATTGAACATTATGTGTGATACATCATTGAAAAGGGTATTTCTTGTAGTAAATAGTTGTATTTATTGATTTTTTTTTACCTTAACTTTACTTAACTAAATACCAGTCCAAAGTCCAGGTACGTATTTTACGTTTTTTACGAAAATGGTAGTTCCTACAATCAATGTCATATTTTTCAGCGATAATTAAACCTATGGTCAAGATTTTTTCCAATAAGTTCCAATAAGAATCAAGCTTTCCAATAAGAAATATATTTTTGGTCTACCCGAAAGGATATAGTAGTAATAAATTATTTAGTTTGGGTGAAAAATTTGAATCTGGCATCCAATTTGTGCAAACAGTCATAGGCTTGTAAATAAATAAGTTTATACTTTGAAATAAGTTCTTTACTTTTTTCCCATTGTTAACGAACCCCTTATCAATATTATGTAATAAAATGAGTGGGTTATTCATTTATTTTCCAAAATAATCATCTTTAAAGTTAGTATGTGGCCATTATTACGTAGTGTCGATGTTTACAGCTAAGTATATTATTTCAGATACGTCAAATGTAAACAATTCTGACACCATTTGCAAGCGTGTCTTATTAACTTAAACAAAAACAGCACTTGAGCCCGAATAATCGGCGACCCAAGTCGTAAACAATTTTTTTTGTCGACTCGGCTTATCGCTCGGCCGGTGACGTCATCGCTGAGCCCGTAACGGTTTTTTGTTCGCGCGGCCTTGGCACTTGACCTTAACTCCAGCCACGTAACATAAATACTTTCGTTTATTGTTGCACAAGGTAACACATAAGAAATAGTTCCACACAGCACGATAGAAAAGTTAGAAGCTATAGAAATGAAGGAGTAGAATAGGATCACAGCGATAGCGTACAGAAATAACGGTATTTGCGATGATAGTTAATAAGCGCTCGGATAGCAGGCGACACGGGCTTCTCGGATGACAACCGTGGGGCCAACTGGTGCGGCGCGCGGCGTAGCCGGCGCACACGCCCGGTGCATGATCGGAGCGAATTATAACGGGATCGCTGGTGGTTAGGTGCGTTTCCAATGCACAACATGGCGAATGTAAATAATGTAGTTTTATAAATATGAAATATATATTATATTTATTTTGTGTTCATATTGTGTACTTTAATTACTGTAAATAGATAGATATAAGATATTTTATAAATAAATGTCATGAGATATAATATTGTAATATTATATGAGTGAGTAGGCTACACCATTATAGGAATAATCTTCGCTCCATGGTAAACCCGCTGTCGGTGCCAATGCACAGAACAACGGCATTTAGGGGCAGTTTCAGGTTTGCAGCCACGCGTTGTTGGAATGATCTCCCACCACCAATGAGATGCCTGGAATCATTACAATATTTCAAATCTCAACACAAAAAGTTACTTATGCAAGGACAAATTTCACTACAATTGTAATGTATAACTGGTTTACTTACCTCGAGGGTCATGGCATGCAGGCTTGGTGTTGGGATCTCCAATTGGCGCGGGCTGCCTGAACCTCGTAGTCTGCCTCGTTGTTTTTCTCCTTGGTTAGTTGCGCCATCTTGTTTCTGTAATTTGTATCGCATGAACTTATTAAGTGAACTGGCCTGTAATACTTTATTTATTGATCGAATTTTATCCTAATGTGCATATAATTATAATTATTTCAGTCTATTTCTAATTTCAAATATTTAATAGTATTTAATAATTATAAAATAATTAATTAACTCACGACCAGTGGCGTGCAGTCCATAAAGACAAAAAGACACTGCCTACCCTACATAACTGAGATAAATATTTATATTATTATATTGTTTTATTTTATTCTAATATCTAATAGTTTATCTACAAGCAATTACTATCAATAAACAAAAAATTCTTAAATCTTAAATCAGCTCCACCTGTCGAGTATCGGTGGTATCACGAAGTATCATCGATACATGCCTGCTTGTTCGTACATTTCGACGCAAGATCGCTTTGCGCTGCACTAGCGCCGTTAGACGTCTAACGGGAAAGATGCAAAATATTCATGGCTTACAATTTATATGTGTGCCTCGTGATAAACTCGTTGTCATACGAATACAATGGAGTGTGCGTTCCTATAAATACTTGGCACACAATGTTACAAATTACGCACACAAACGTCAAAGTAGCCACTGTCTTATTTACACAACACGACGAATTACGACAATTGCCGAAGACTTCCGAACTGATGTTGGATAAGTGACTGTTTTAAAAAGTAGCATCTTATGATTTTATTAGGGCTAAGTAAAGCACCATTACTTTTTTGTCGTATTATTTTTTAATACTGACTTTCGTTCGTTCATGCGTTCCGAGTCGCTGCCATTGTTATTGTTTTGTTTGTCTGACTAGTTTTGTGATAGCAGGTATTTAAGATTTTAACGTTGATAATCGTGTGAAAAATGGAATATTTTCACTGTAAAAGTTGTTCAGGTAGTGTGTGTGTGTACAGAAATTAAAAAGTGATGCGTTTTCAAAACCATATTTCGGTGAAAAACAAAACAAGTGATCGCGAAAGGCCGTTGTACACCAAATTTGCAATTAATACGAACTAAAGGTAACGTCAATCGCATATTCAATACAAAACAATATTATTTATATTATTGGCTCACGGGTTGCATACACAGCAATCAGTTGTTCTGGTTCTCTTGCCTACTATTTTCAAACAATAAAACCGTCTGGAAAGGCGCAGGTTATACCAATATTCATAATTTCCCTACGGCAGCAAAAAAAAAACACGATCAATCTGAAAAACACTTAGAAACTTCCCTTAAATATCACACCTTTGGAAAAAATCGTATTGAGACGCGTTCAAATTCTCATATACAAATCGACATTGATAGACATAAAGCGAAAGTCGATCGGAACCGAAATATTTTTCAGCCACTTATTGACATTGTTTGCTTTTTGGGGAAACAAGAGCTCGCTTTTCGTGGACATGATGAATCTGCTTCGTCAGTGAATACGGGAAATTATTTAGAGATGGTCAACTTGCTCGCGAAATACGACGGAGTTTTGGAAAACCATTTACAAAATTGCACTACCTCATTTTCGGGTTCCGCATCCATTCGAATATCCGCAAATTGATATGTTTATAAATCAGTCAATCTATGGATATTTGAGGTGGCAAATCACATACATCATTATTTAATCAACAAGACGACGAATCAAAATTAACATGCAGTAGGTATTTTTGGTAAGTAAGCTTTAAAAATTTCTGCCTACCCTGTCTAAAAACTCTGTGCACGCCACTGCTCACGACATAAATATATTCCAGCTCGTATTTGTAATAATTACAGTGTATCGCCTGTGGATGGACTCCCACAAGTTTCCGTCCTTTGAGTCTGTCATCTGGACCTGCTATTAACACCTAGCACGAAACTCACTCACTAACACTTACTACAAAATCAAAAACAAACTATTCCGAAACATAATATGACACAACGATGAGATAACATCACATAACCAGTTGCGTAATTGGATGCAATGACATTGACATTTTACTGATTACATAATAATCATAATAATAATAATAATAATCATTTATTCTCAGACGTCAATGGCCCATAGATATATACCTTACACACTAACATATATAAATTAAATACAACATTTTATTAGTAAATAGGACTTAAGATTATGTTAGTAGCACTTCACTTTGCACTTATTGTTTTTGTGCTGTCCTGTGGCACTTGTCCGCGGAAGCGACGGAACACCACGTCCTGCGGCCAAAAGTCTTCTTCCATAACAAGGGGCAGGAAACAGTTAAGAACTCGCACCACGAACGCCTTGAAATTGACGTTGCGGCGCGACTCCAGCAACTGCACCCTTGGTGTGTACTTTGTCTTTTGGCACACGTACTCAGCGATGTCCTCCGCCTTAGTGGTGTAGTGCAAGCGGGAGATGTACACCGGTGAACACACCGGTGTACATCTCCCGCTTGAACACGGCTTCGCGGCTCTCAGAATCACATTGGACTCCGCAGGAGCTATGCCGCAGCGGTTCGTGGACTTACGCGTTCGGCGCTTCCTCCTTTGCGCCGTCACGAAACCATCATCATTCTTAGTCTTACTCGTCGCCTTTTCTGGCATAGGCTTTGCAATAGTAGCGGCAGTGATGCTCGCTGTGACGCTAGCGAAATCCCTATAAGGAGGTTTCGCTGGGGCTGCAGATACTGGCAGCGGGTCGGGGCGAGGGGCGAGGGCGGCGTTGCGTGGAGGAGCCGCGGTGACGATCGCGGAGCTTCGGGGCGCGTGAGCGGGGTGTTTTGCAAGCTCGGCAATCGGCGGACGCGCAGGCGATGAAAATGCTGACTCGGACATCGACGACATATTGAGGCCGGCTCCGCGACGCATGTTAACGTTCGATGCATCTACTGGTGACCTAGTTACCGTCACGGTATTGCGCAACTCACTAACTTCGTTACGCAAATCGGTGACGGTTTTCTGGGATGCATCTAACTTAGCCTGTACATCCGCGAGACTGGCCTTCAAAAAGACAATGTCCTTCAGGAGGCTTGTTACGTCGACGTGGTCGAAGGTGACCGGCGGAAGCTTGTGTAACTCCCTGGCCACAAACGTTGGCACGTCGTCAGGATCGGTCTCCTTGAACAGCGTGATTATGTCTTCTAGACTTTTCTTAGTCCCATCACGGCGGCGGGACACCATCTTGTCGCGCTTGTTAAGCACGTCAAACAACATCAGCTTGGCAGTGGCTATGTCTTCCTCACTGAAGTTTGTTGCACAAATCTGGACAGCGGACACCTCGTCCATGACATCCAGCTTATGCTGCAGGAACGCCAGCAGCTCATTCACCACAAGTTGATTACTCATGGCGAGTTATTACGAGCGACAGTTTGCGCCGCGCTAATCGATAATAAGTAAAGAACGCGTGCGCATCAGTACGCGGCACAAAGCAGACTATACCAATAATGGCAATTTGTCTCTGCCACAGTCGCACTAGATTTTTTTTTTTATGTGATAGGCGGCAAGCGAGCAGACGGATCGCCTGATGGTAAGCGATTAACGTCGCCCATGGACACCCGCAACACCGGAGGAGTCACAAGTGCGTTGCCGGCCTTTTAAAAAGGAGTACGCTCTTTTCTTGAAGGTTTGAAGGTCGTATCGGTCCGGAAATACCGCAGGCGACAGTTCATTCCATAGTTTTGTTGTGCGAGGCAGAAAGTTTCGCGAGAAACGCACAGTTGTGGACTGCCAACCATCTAAATGATGGTGATGGAACTGCTGTCGCGTAGAACGATGGCGGAAAGAGGCGGCAGGGATCAGTCCGAACAATTCCTCGGAGCACTCCCCATAATATAGGCGATAGAAGACGCATAGCGAGGCCACATCTCTACGCAGCGCCAAAGGGTCAAGCCGGTTTGAAATATCTTGGCAGTCGACGATTCGAATCGCTCTCCGTTGGATGCGGTCCAGAGGGAGAAGTTGGTACTGGGGTGCCCCTGCCCAGAGATGAGAACAGTATTCCATATGGGGCCGGACCTGCGCCTTGTAAAGTAGTAGGCGGTGGGCCGGAGTGAAATACCATCTCGATCTATTGAGCACGCCAAGCTTCTTCGAGGCTAACTTAGCCTTACCCTCTAGATGGCCGCGGAACTGGACTTCGCTCGATATGTCGACACCAAGTATTCCAATATTGGCTGAGGTAGTTAAAGGGGTGCTCTCAAAACGAGGAGATACGACCAACGGCAGTTTTTTAGCGTTGAATACGCAAACTTGTGTCTTTGTGGGGTTAAATTGGACCAAATTAAGTCTACCCCAATCTAAGACTTTCTCCAAAGAGGTCTCAATTTCAGACACAAGTTTGTTTCGGCTCTCGATGACGTTTTCCCGAGAAATGTTAGCGCGGCCGGTATAGAAAGCATCGCCTGTGCTGTCATCCGCATAACAATGAGTGCCGCTGATTTGCAACATGTCATTGATATGGAACAGAGTAGGCGATAGCACAGCCTTGAGGGACACCAGCATTTACAGACATGGAGTCAGAGCATTCACCGTCGACTACGACCTTTATGCTTCTGTCTGCAAGAAAGCTGGTGATCCATTCGCATAGTTTCTCGGGAAGACCATAGGAAGGAAGTTTCGAGAGAAGCGCTTTGTGCCAGACCGGATCGAAGGCCTTCGCTATGTCCAAACTGACCGCTAAGGCTTCTCCCTTAGTCTCGATCGCCTGTGCCCACCGATGTGTCAGGTATACTAGAAGATCACCAGCCGACCGACCCTTACGAAAGCAGTACTGCTGGTCACTAAGCAGCTGATGATCCTCTAAGAACCGAAGGAGCTGGCAGTTGATAATGGACTTCATTATCTTCGAGAAAAGGGAGGTTATGGCTATTGGTCTGTAGTTGGACGGATTAGAGCGGTCGCCTTTTTTAGGGATCGGGTGGACTAATGCTGTCTTCCATGATGTTGGGACTACACCAGAAGAGTAAGACAGCCGAAAAAGACGTGTGAAAACTGGTGCCAACTCTGGAGCGCACATCTTCAATACAATAGGAAGGATTCCATCAGGCCCACTCGACTTATGGATATCGAGGGACAGAAGTGCCGACCGCACCGCGCGTTGGTGGAACCGGATATCCGGCATACAGCCCTCGAACCGCGGTATGGTAGGCGGCTCTTGTCCCCCGTCATCCAAGGTCGAGTTGGACGCAAAGAGTTTGCCCAGAAGATCGGCTTTCTCCTTTGCGTCGTGGGCCAACGAATCATTTCCCATGTGTAGAGGTGGAAAGGATGGCTTAAAGAAATTCCCTTCGATAGCTTTGGCAAGAGACCAGAACGCACGAGTTCCCGAAGGAAGGCGCTCAAGCCTCTCGCCAATTCTATTGATGTGCTTCGACTTCGCCCTTGTAATGTCTCTTTTGAAGGACCTGGAAGCAAAGTTATACTCCTTTTTTAATGCGCTGGTATTTTCATCCCGTGCCGCCACCGCATCAGCCCAGGCTTGATAAGCTTCCTGCTTCCTGCGAGAAGCTTTTTTGGAAGATTAATCAAACCAAGGCCGAAATTTGCCACTAAAGGGGACCACAGAGGATGGAATGAAAAGCTCCATACCCTGCAGCACCACATCAGCAACAGAATCAGCAGCGGCGTTGGGAACATCCGGCGAGAAGCATACCTGTCTCCAAGGGTAGGACGCAAAAAAGGACCGCATCCCATCCCAATCTGCTGACTTGTAGTGCCACACACGGCGGCTGCGTGCAACTCGCGATCGCGGCGGGCAGTTGAGAGGCACCGTACTCCGGACAAGGCAATGGTCCGAGGAGCCAAGTGGGGCGCCTACGGATACATGGTAGCCGTCCGGATGAGAAGTCAGCAGAAGGTCCAACAGTGAAGGCTTCTGACTCTCCACATCTGGGATTCGCGTGGGCGTAGTCACCATTTGTGTCAGGCCATATGCCAGGGCGAAGTCATGAACAGATCTCCCCGCATGATCAGTTTTACTGGAACCGAGCCAGTCCGCATGGTGAGCGTTAAAATCGCCAAGTAAAACGATCTCTGCTGACGGGATCTGCTGCTGCACAAAGTCTGAAGCCATTTGGATGTGCTCAATGAGTCGGTCAGTTTCAGTATCACCGCTATGGGACCTGTAAAGGCAAGCATAGACGCGGGGATGATCGTCGCTATCTATACGGAGCCATAAGGTGGAGAGGTCCCTACCTTCAAGATTCCTGAGGTGACGAAAACTGATATCGTCTCTGACGTACACGCAAACTCCGGCCTTGGACAAAAAAGAGTGTTCAAGTCCGTACCCAGGGTAGGTGAGGTAGGATGTGTCCGCTGGAGACGATATCTGCGTCTCAGTCAAGAAGAGCAAGGCCGGCTTTGCTGTCTCGAGGTGGTGATGAACAGCATTCAGGTTAGTATGTAATCCCCTGATGTTGCAGAAGTCCACGGCCAGCGTGGCAGGGGGTGCCAAGGTGTTTTTGCTCTTGCCTCGGGTATTGTTGAGCGCAGTTTTGCCCCCCCCCCAGAGTACGAGAGGCGGCCTGGGCGTCCACGTTCAGGTGCGTTGTGTCCTGGACGCGGACGTCCAGAGAGGGATTCTCCAACGCTAGCGCAGTTGGTACCCTCCTGGGGTAGCAAAATGTTTTTCAACTGCGCCATCATAGGGGAGGTTGGGGGTTTGGGCCTCCGGTACCCTCACTCACTCAGCGAAACGCAACGCAAGCGTTGTTTCACGCCAGTTTTCTGTGAGGCCGTGGTGTCACTCCGGTCGAGCCGGCCCATTCGTGCCGAAGCATGGCTCTCCCACGGTTCCGAAGCATGGCTCTCCCACGGTTACAGAGATACTGACAGCTGTGCGCACAGACAACTTTCCTGCGCGAGCGTCGATGGCGACCGATGTTACCACTCTAATTAATTTTTAATCTTTGTTTTTATTTAAACTATTATATGTATTATTTTAAAATCTTATATATTTAAATGTATGCTCCACCGATTGGCGTCAATATGTCAACGCCGGCTATCGCTGAAAATCAGCGCTGTGGCACCCTGTCACAGCAATATGCTGAGTGACGGCCGTTTTTGCGCGGATGCGCATATTTTCCTCATTTGTTCTTCTTATTTTTTTTTTTGTGTGTATTTATTGTATGCGTCACATCATGGCGGAAATAAATAGATTTTCTTTCTTCTTTCTTTCTTTCTTCTTTCTTTCTTTCTGTATATCACACTTGATGAAACTGTACCTATCAACGCTAAGCGCGATCTTTATAAAAAGTTAACTAAGCAGGCGTTTGTACGCGGGCTCAAGAAACCCTTAGATTCACGTATACGTTGTATGCGGCCCGATTCAATTGAAAAAGCATTAGAATTCGTGCAGGAAGAGCTCAACGTAATGTATCTGCAACGGAGAAACGATAGTTTGCCTAAATTTACTAACACTCAACCCAAACCCTTACCTGTGCCTACCGCATCATCTATGCATGCTGCTTTGCCTAACTCATATAATTTTAACGCTAAACCAGTAACGCTCGCCCATATGCAACCCCGCGGGATGCAGTTACCACAGCAACATCAGTTTAGATAGATAGTCTCAACACACCCAATAACCCAATAACCAACCTCGTATGCCTTCGCATACGTTTATTGCTCCAATGTTTAGTGCTCCACCTCCAAATTACAATCCACGTAGTAACGTCTTTAGGATGACCCCAAGATATTCACCGCAAAACCATGGGTTGAAACCTATGAGTGGTGTGAGTAATTTTGTAGCAAAACCACTGCCCCCAACTCGTAGTCAATAGGATTGGTCCAACCAGGGCAATCTGCCTCCCACAGATTACTTCAAAACACGTGATGTAAATGTTAATGAATGTGCTAATTATGAGGAGTACTATTGTCCTGAATATTACGAGTATGAGCACGAGCCCATCTATAGTCAGGATTATTATCAAGATGATCATTCTTATTATACTGACTATCCATGTGCATATGATAGTACCCAGCAGACTGGTGTGACCGATTTACCATTGAATCATGATCCGTTTGAGGTCACTAATGTGCATGCGACAAGCAGACATAGCCATTCTATTAGTATACCGTGTTTTACCGAATTCAATGACTCGGAGTTTATTAAATTATTCGTCTATAAATTTCACAATCATTTTGATGGACTTATAGGCTTTGATCTTCTTACGAAATGGCGTGCTAAATTAGATCTTAAAGACTTAACTTTAAATACGAGATTTGCAGTAAACCCTATTAATATATATAACTCTTGTAACCTAAATTTATACGAGAATATTATCCCAGCTCAAAGTAAAAAAAATATTGAGATTGCCAATTGATGTGCAAGATGGACAAGTTTTAGTAAGTAAGCAAATCGTTTGTAATTGCATTATTCAAGAATGCTTGACATCTGTTATAAATAACCGCGGTATAGTAGAGGTTGAAAATCCTACATCGCATGATATAATACTTTCATTAGACCGTCCTATGCAGGCGACTTTGTTTAATATTGAGGGCACGCGCACCGAACAATCGTCGCTTCGAGTAAAGGAAGTTGTATCTTAATTACGCACCGATCATTTAAACTTAGAAGAGAAGGCGAATTTAATATCATTATGCTCCAAATACCCTGATGTTTTTTACCTTGAAGGGGAACCATTAAGCTTCACAAATAAGATTAAGCATTCTATTAAAACCACTGATGAGATTCCCGTCTACAGTAAAAGTTATAAATATCCATTTATTCACCGCGAGGAAGTTAGTAGCCAAATTTCAAAAATGTTGGAGCAGGTTATAATTAGGCCTTCAGAATCAGCCTGGAGCTCGCCCATTTGGGTTGTTCCTAAAAAGGCCGATGCCTCAGGGAAACAGAAATGGCGTCTAGTCGTTAACTTTCGAAAACGTAAAGAAAAGACAATCGATGACAAGAATCCAATACCGAACATCTCTGACGTCCTTGACAAATTAGGAAAGTGTCAATATTTTACGACCCTTGATTTAACATCAGGATCTCAGGCAAAAAGATATTATTCGTCATTATCACGATGGAAAAACTAATCACCGTGGTATTAACGAATGTTATTTAGCATTATCCCGTAGATATTTTTGGCCAAAAATGAAGGATCATATTTCTAAATTCATCAATGACTGTACTATTTGCGGACAAGCAAAATATGATAGAAATCCCGTTAGATCCAAATTTAACATACCACCCGCTACGAAACCGTTTGAGATCATTCATATGAACTTATTTACAGCACAAAATGAAAAGTACGTAACCTTTATAGACGTATTTTCTAAGTACGGCCAAGCGTACAATCTTAGAGATGGTACAGCCCTTAGCGTTATTCAAGCTTTATTAACATTCTGCACGCACCATGGTTTGCCGCTCACTATAATAACTGATCAAGGTACCGAATTTACTAACCAAATGTTTTCAGAGTTCTGTAAAATTCATAAAATTACACACCATAAAACGTTAGCTCATGCCCCGAATGATAATGGTAACATAGAAAGATTTCATTTAACTTTGCTAGAGTACTTGCGTATCTTAAAATTGCAGCATAGAGACGAGTCGGTCATAAATCTGATGCCTTATGCCCTAATAGGTTACAATAGCTGTACACAGTTTCACGAGATGTAGACCATACGATATTATCTTAGGACATTTTGACCCAAGAGATCCACTAGACATTGACCTAAAAGAACACCTATTGCAACAGTACACACAAACACATAGAGAACAAATGAAAAAGGTCTACGAATTAATTAATGAGTCGTCCCTTTGCAACAGAACCGCTCTCATAGACAGTAGAAATCGAACTCGCGAATTAGAAGAAGAATATCAACCCCAGCAACAGATATTTATTACAAACCCAAGTGCCAGCCGTCAAAAGCTTGCACGAAGATATACTCAGGACACAGTTTTAGCAGACCTCCCTATACACATATACACTTCCAAAAAACGTGGTCCTATTGCGAAGTCTAGACTTAAACGAGTCCCTAACAGCGCAAAATTGTTGCAGGATTCCGGTATTGATGTTGGTCCTTCGCCTGATACAGGCACAGGAGATAAAACTTGAAGGACTGAACAATGGACCAGGGATTTTACCTTTCAAATTGGGACGCATGAGACTTACGACACATTACCATACCTTTCTACAGTATACCGAACTCAAGGATATCAGCAATAAAATTAACTCTGTACAGACACAACTATTCGAAATCAAAAATAGATTAGATAATCATACCTATGCCTTATATGAGCTTCAGATTGAACACTTAACAAGTAAACTAAATAAAGCCTCAAATCAGTTACTCAGCTTAGGACCTAGTCGCTCTAAGAGAGGTCTTATAGATGGTCTAGGGTCGGTGGTCAAAAGTATAATTGGTAACTTGGATTACACCGATGCTGTTAGATATAATAATGCCATTAAAATTCTCAAGGACAATCAGGATAAAATAGCCTCTGAAAAAAATCATCATATCAGTCTTAGCAAGAACTGGATGAACCAACATACCGAAATTATCTCAAAAATTGGCGAAAATCAGTCCCAAATTAATAAAACCTTGCATCTTCTATTGAATAAACACATGTATACTCAATACAGTCTTTTAAAATTCGCAAAATTTGCGCAAATTTTAGCTATAGTTAGTGAAAACGTAGATAATTTGTTAGATGAGTTACATAGGATCGAAGACGCAATAGCCTTCAGTCGTACTAAAACTACGCACCATTCTATGTTAAGTTTAGAGATAATGATTAGTACGTTAGGAAAACTTAGGAGTATCTATGATAAGGAACAGTTATTAGATCTAGAAATTAGAGAATATTATGATGTCGTTAAGTCAGGTTCGTTCTACAATGATGAGCATATTGTAATAGCCTTCCAATTTCCTATAATATCCCCTCTTAAATACATCCTATATAGATTAGCTATAGTACCAAATAAGAATAAACAAGTTATTATACCACCTTATCCCTTTATAGCTAGAAACCACTAGAAACTTTCATGTGTACACAGAGGCTGAATGCCCGAAGTTGACTGCGCAGTATCTTTGTAATGTCGTCATTACTTACTAGTGTGATGTGAACTCCTTATTTACCTAGTATTCTAATTGTACGAGTAGTAAAAACGTACAACCTCAGTACTGCGGAGTTACGGGGTGTGCGCTCAAACCCGACCGTCGTCCTATTTGTCTTTTTGTAATATTGTTTCTTAACATTCATTGAAATTCTAAGTTCATTTATAAAATTAGTTGTTATAAGGACGACGGTGAATTTGAAGGAGGCATACCGGCGTGGACACTAGTGAGAGGCAGTTGTGTATCGCTTTCGAGCGAACTTGCCTAGTTCTACCGTCAAGGATAATTATTATAAATTTCCTTCAGCCGGGGTGGCAGATGTGCTCGGAGCCCACCTCCTACACCTGTGCCCACACCTGCACCTGAACCAGCACCCGCACCTGAACCAGCACCCGCACCCGCACCTCAAATGCCCAGCGAAAGAGACGAAGCCTTGGAGGTGATATCAACACCAGAAATTCAGAATTGGATGTCATCCATAGAGCAGTGCCTAAATGAGGTGTGTGCTATTGCTACAGATGGCAAACTAAATATGGAACAAAAACTGCGCATAAGTACTTTATGCCGAAAAATTGGCCACGGCACATCACAGATGGCCGTCCAGTACCAATCCGTAAAGATGAGAGCAGTCATGGCTAACTCCGCCGTCCAAACACTTGAAAATCAAATTGATCTGGGGCAGCAACTACAAGACCTTAAGCTGAAAATTGGAGCTTCATCGAAACCTGTCACGGGAACCTCTTTTGCTGACATGGTTAAAAAAGGTACCAACAATTTTATACAGCCCTTAAATTTAAGCTCAGTGGCCATATATCCCAGCGATAAATTGAAGTCTAGTGAGGAGACGAAATCACTTGTCCAAAAAATTATAAGCCCTGAGCAGATGAAACTTCAAGTAAGAGGACTACGGAAGACAAAAAATGGTGGTGTCATCATCAGTACGGAAACAAAGGACGATATTGAGAAAGTGAAAAAATCGATGCTTTTAACAAATTCAGGCCTTACAATCGATGAGCCCCAGAAAAGGAAGCCTAGAGTCGTAATTATCGGAGTGCCGTCATCCATGCAAGAGAAGGAAGTTTTTACATGTGTTTTCCACCAAAATCTAGCCGAGAAAATTCAGGATTGCAGCCTCGATACTTTTTTGTCCTCCATTAAGCTAAGTCACAAATCAGGTAAGAAAGACGCTGACACCTGTAACTATGTTATAGAAATATCTGCAGATATACGCAAAGCCCTGATATCTAGAGACAGAGTTTTTGTTAATTGGTCATCATGCCCTGTGAGAGATTTCACTCTCGTTACACGTTGCTACAAGTGTCAGCAGTATGGACATGCAGCCAAATCATGTCGGGAATCTACCTTTACCTGTGGCCACTGTGGGGAACTGGATCACTCCATTAAAGAGTGCACTAAAAAGGCAGAGGAACCAAAATGTGCTACTTGCTTACACTTTAAAAAGCCAAGCAATCACAAGACAGGTGCAGCTGACTGTCCGGCGAAATTAATGGCCGAAAAGAGGTACATAAACTCTGTTGATTATGGTGGCGCCTAAGAGCGCCGTTAATTACGTATTTTCCTGGCCTTTGTTTTTTATAACTATGATAAATAATATAATTAGTGACTTAGATAATTTCTCTGTATCTGAATCGCAGGTTTGTGACGTTGAACACTGTAAACAATATCTTTCCTCTTACGCTAGCCCTTTAACCATACTAACTCAAAACATTCGCAGTGTTTTTAAGAACTTCGATAATTTTAGCATTTTTCTACAACGTCTAGACATCAACTGTGACATTATTGTCTTAACTGAATGTTGGCTTGCTAAACAATACAACATACCACTAATCCCGGGATATTGTATGTATAAAAGTAGTATAACCTTCAATCAGAACGATGGTGTGATAGTTTATGAAAGAAATCATCTCAATGTGTCTGTCGAGGAACCAAACATGCACGACTGTAACAGATTGTTGATTAAAATTGGATCAGAATTTGCGATAGTAGCTGTATATCGACCCCCCTCTTTTAGGAATATAAACAAATTTACTGATTCGCTAAATGACACCTTGCAGAACCTGTCATCCTTTAAAAATACCATTTTAACTGGAGATATTAACATCAACATTCTTCCAGGAAGTGCAGACGCTACCACTGAGGAATATCTGAACGTATGCGCCTTCCATGGTTTGCTTCCCGCTCACATGCTTCCTACCCATCAAAGCGGTTCCTGTTTGGACCATATTTTACTCAAGTCGAAACTCCCAGCACTTACCCTTGTAACTAACTCAACAATAACCGATCACAATGCTACCCTACTTATTCTAAATTGTAAATTACCTAAAGAAATGTCTCGCACAATTTCTAGTTTAAATATACATAAACTTGAAGATGACTTACGCAATATCGACTTTGACCCAGTCTACAAATCCGCTGACCCGCAGTTTTGTATGCTACATTTAATAAAAAATGTACAACATGCAATTCAGAAGAACTCGGTCATATCTCAGCTAAGTAACAAAAAGTACAACATAAAACCATGGATTACGCCTGGCCTCATTCGCTGTATGAAAAATAGAGATAAACTGCACATGAAAGCTAAATCTTATCCAGATAATTTAATAATGCAACTATCGTATGAGAGATATCGTAACTTTTGTAATGGTCTTCTTAAAAAAATAAAAAACAACTACGATAAAATTGCTCTAGAAAAGGCTGGTACAAATAGTAAAAAAATCTTGACTTTTATTAAAAAGGTAACATACAACTCGAAACAAAATCAATACTAAAAAGAGGTACTCCTCCCTCCGCTTTAGATGTTATGTTAGCGTCTCTAGCTCAAAATTCACTTAAACAATACGATGTTTACATAAGGAAGTGGCACACGTACTGTGTAAATAAACAACTTGATTTAATCAAGACGAAGACAGGTGGCGCTGCTGTCAACGTTAAACTCTTTAATATCGTTCTGTGAATAAAAAAAACAACTATAATTCATAAACAAGTTTAATAGTATTAACAAGTGCTTATAGTGAAACCTTAAACTATAATGTGTATAGACTAACATTTGCAGAAGTGTTGTGATGCGTGCTAATACAAAAAAATAAAATAAACATACAAATGACCGTGTGATGATACAGATATTCATTTAACGCTATTTCTGGTTTGAACAGTTATATACTGATAAGTGATACAAATTTAGTGATTCTGGATCTAAACTGTTGGAATACGTGGTTATAATCATCATAATAAACAATAGTCAGTCTTCCGTGAACTGTTGTGGACTCAGTACGCGTCGCTCGAAATAAATAGATCGCCAACCTTTGGTGCTATTACAAAATCTTTGAATTTAGTCACAACTAAACACATCAATATGAAATCGTGCGCAGTATGTAACATACAGTTCTCCGAAGGTGTTTACTGCACGTCTTGCTGCAGGGACATGGACTTTGGATGTGCTAAAATTACTGAAGTTGGATGGAAGAAACTGGGAGTTGATAGAAGAGCTCAGTGGAAATGCCCAATGTGCAAAATATCATCACCGGTCGTGGTACCCTCTGAATCAGCTTCCATTGAAACTATCCTCTCGGAAATAAGAGACTTGAAGCGTCAGCTACTCAGCCTGCCTACGTTAGTAGAAGATATTCAAGTTATAAAGGATGAGCTGTCTCAGGTTAAGGCGACTTGTGACTGTACGGCAGGAAAGCTCGAGGAATATGGTACTCGATTATCAGTGGTGGAAAGTAAAATTAACGAACTTGAGAAGCTCCAGGACGTAGTCAACAATCTTCAATTGGATCTAACGAAGGTGAAGTTCGAGGTTGCAGCACATGATCAACGGTCACGCTTAAATAACGTGGAGATAAAAGGGATTCCAATCAAAAAGAACGAGAATCTCTTCTCTATTGTCGAGGCCATTGGTCGCAAAGTTAATTACGTCTGTCCGAAATCGCAAGTGAATTATATCTCCAGGGTTCCTATCTTCAACTCAAATGAAAAACTCATAATCGTGAGTTTTTTAAATAGGTACGTCAAGGAAGATTTCATTGCGGCGGCACGTGCTGATAAGGATCTTTCAACTACGGATATCGGCTTCCAAGGAGCATCTCAACGTATCTACGTTAATGATCACCTAAGTGCAGAACACAAGAAGTTGCTAAGCAAAGTCAAAGTCATTGCTAAGGAACGAAGCTACGAGTACGTATGGGTTAAGCATGGGAAAATTCACATATTAAAAAATCAGTCCTCAAAACTCCTAATTATAAGAAAGGAGTCGGATTTAAACAAAATTGCCTAAAATGTTCTACTAAATGTCTCATTTATATAACTATATATTCGCATAAATTACTATATATCATTATTAAATTCCCAATCAAAATTGTATACCTAAAATTAATAAAAATATTTCACACACGTACCATTATAACTAAAAACTGTAAAAGGTTTAGAACCCCTGCCGTACTAATGAGCTTATCACCTATCCTTTGTTATTTGCAAACGCTCTTTTGTGTGAGGTGTCGCGCTGTTTACTTTAAAGCTGTTACTCATTTTTATATTATTATCTCGCTTGCGCTCGCACCTCAAGAGTATTGCTTGCTTTCTCGCACATTCGCCATCTTGTTGTTTACATGCTCGGGCGCAAGAAGCAATCCTAAGTTTTTTCGTCTTACCTCGTTATTTTTTGTACCCTACACTCTCATATTAAGCAGTTTATTCAATTATTTAATACTATTCTGTTACACTGATTTATACTCGATTCTTGTTAATATTTCTAATGGCTAATAATTTCAAAAATAAGTTTAATGTGTACTATCAGAATGTTCGTGGTTTGCGAACCAAAACTGATATTTTCTATAGGCAAATGGCATGTAATTCATTCGATGTTATTGTCCTCACGGAGACATGGTTACTGGATGGAATATCGAACTCTGAGCTGTTTGATAATCGCTATATAGTATGGAGACGTGATCGTGATTATGTTTCTACCGGACAAACCCGCGGTGGCGGTGTTTTAATTGCTACTCGAAGAGATCTATCAACCACTCATCAACCACTTTTTGAATCTACAGCAGAAGATCTGTGGTTGACTATACGACTAAAAAATTTAAATACGCGTTCCTATATTAACATGCACCTTTGTGTTATCTATCTGTGCAAACAAAATCTCGGTATGTCTTTTTCATCGCAACTATCCAATTTTCTATTAAATCTAAACCGAACTGTCATGAATAATAATAACACTGATACATTTCTCGTGTTGGGAGACTTTAATATGAGCGGATTAAACTGGCTACCATCCGGCGATCTGTTCCTGGTTCCATCCAACATTAATTCTCATGATGAATATTCGTTCACTGATGAATTATGTACGCTAAACCTGCAGCAATATAATGCAGTTCTTAATGGGCACGGAAAAATCCTAGATTTA
The DNA here is from genome assembly GCA_947562105.1 of Shargacucullia verbasci. NCBI lineage: Eukaryota > Metazoa > Arthropoda > Insecta > Lepidoptera > Noctuidae > Shargacucullia > Shargacucullia verbasci. Next base: position 14,548,221 of record OX387281.1, on the reverse strand, counting down.
GTACTCTCTAATAACTTAGTTACTGTCTCTGAATGCTCGGACTCACTAGTGCCCATCGATGCCTACCATCCGGCGCTGCTTGTTAACGTAGATTTTTTGGAAGTCACCTTGTTGGAGTGCGCTCCGCGGATTCGTTACCTTTATGATAAAGGCGATTATGATGCAATCAACGATAGTATTCGGTTGACGGATTGGGAACGTGAGTTCTCAAATCGAACAATAGATGACTCTGTTGACTTTCTCAATAATATATTATCTGACCTGCAAACCAAGTATATCCCGCAAAAGACATCTCGAAACAAGTCGTATCCGGTTTGGTACAGTTCATCGCTTATTAAATGTATTAAAGAAAAATATAAATATTTAAAAAAGTTTAAACTTTATAACAATAAATCAGATGAATTAACATTTAAACTTCTGCGTGAAAGGGTTAAATTACTGGCATCGGAATGTTATGCGTCGTATTTAAAAATAACAGAGGACTCCATTAAAGTAAATCCAAAATATTTTTGGACATTTGTTAAAAAGCGTCATAATTCTAATGCGGTTCCTAGTACTTTGACCTACGAAAATCAAATATTGTCGTCTGGTGAGTCAATATGTGAGGCCTTTTCTAAATATTTTCTGTCAAATTTTCTGAATCCCAGTAACGACAATCCTAACATTGATTCTTCTGTTCTTCCTATTGGGTCTGTATCGTCTGAAATTTCTAACGTAATGATAAACACAGATAACGTACGGTCTATTGGGTCTATTGGGTCTGTATCGTCTGAAATTTCTAACGTAATGATAAACGCAGATAACGTACGTAACTTACTTGCTCAATTAGACACTTCTAAAGCAGCAGGCCCGGATAATATATCGCCTAATTTATTAATACGATGTGCTTCTTCTCTTGCTTATCCTGTATCCCTTCTATTTAAAAAATCATTATCTTCTTGCGTAGTTCCTAAACTGTGGAAGTCAGCTTTCATAACGCCTATTCATAAAAAAGGAGCCAAAACAATAATTACTAACTATAGGCCAATATCCAAATTATGTCTTTTAGCCAAAGTTTTTGAACGGGTTGTCTACAATCAAGTGTATGCTGCTCTTAGAAACTCAATGAGTCCATTACAACATGGGTTCTTAAAAGGTAAATCCACTGTCACAAACCTTGTATTACTGAACGACTACATTACGGAGGTAATGGATAAGGGTGGCCAAGTGGATGTAGTCTATACAGACTACAGTAAGGCTTTTGACAGAATTGATCACAGAATTTTACTATCAAAAATAAATACTATGGGTGTCCATGGTGACTTACTTAGATGGTTCTCCTCGTACTTGGATAATAGGTCACAAGCTGTGGTACTAAATAACTATATTTCGAGTTGGGTTCCTGTCCCTAGCGGATGTCCTCAGGGCTCCTTGCTTGGTCCGTTGTTATTTGTTGCTTATGTTAACGATATCGATTCATGTCTGATGTCATCGAAACTTTTGTGTTTTGCTGATGACATGAAAATTTACGCAGCTATATCATCAAACGATGATATGCTCAAACTTCAGGCTGATCTGGGGAGACTAGAGGAATATTGTCGGAGAAGTAGGTTAGACCTTAATCCTGCCAAATGTTCGGTAGTGACATATTCACGTAAACGTTCAGTAATCAAAACGAGTTACACTTTGGGTGGTCAGCCTTTACCCCGAGTAAGTTCCATCCGTGATCTGGGTGTACACCATGATAGTAAACTTTTGTTTGAAACACATGTGGATACTATTGTCTCAAAGGCAACTAAATCTCTGGGATTTATAATGAGGGTCTCTAAATCTTTTAAAAATGCAAAAACTTTAAAAATATTATATTGTACTTTTGTTCGAAGTCAGTTAGAGTATGCGTCAGAAATTTGGAATCCTTGTTACCAAAAATATATAGATAGAATTGAAAATGTCCAAAAAAGGTTCATAAAATTTTTATGTTTTCATCAGAAAATTCCATATAAATCCGAAAATTACCTTGATCTTTGTAAAAAGTATCATTTACTACCTCTGTCAATTCGTCGTGGGATCTCTGACTGCATATTTCTTTTAAAAATTTTCAAAAATAACGTAAATTGCCCCGAACTTTTATCTAAATTCAATTTTAATATACCATCCAGAACCCGCTATAATCCACCTATTTCTGTGCCATTAGCGTCAACGAACTATAGACAAAACTCTTGTATTGTGCGTGCAAGTAGAAACTTCAATAAGTTATGTAAACAGCATGATATTGATGTGTTTAATACTAGAATAGTCACGGCCAGGCGGCGCCTAAGTCATGATTTTTTCAGAGACTACGATGTGGAGTAATCATATAGTTGATTATGTATGTTCTTAAATATGATACTAAGTACCTACTGTTTCTTATTAATTTTTATTCTTCTTTCTCTAAATTTTAAGTTCATGGTTATTTTTTATACTCTAGTGTTAAACGTGAAGACTTGTTATTGGCTGTCCAGTTACCGTTCAAAATTACAATGTGTTTTATCTTGCTGTAAGTCTTCCATGCTGTATAAATAAATAAATAAATAAATAAATAAAAATAAAAAAGAAATTCGGATCTCTTTGTTGTGGGTGTATAAACAACTAATTGTGGTATCTACCTTAACATCAGCTGTTAATCAGCTGATGCATTGCACTAGGCGACGACTCAGTCGTGACATCTCGCATAACAATCCGAAATTATTTGCCGTCTCTGTGATTGCGACATCTAGACTCGGACCTCGGAACTAATTACCTTGCTTGCATTCCACACCGTATCGACCTCTCAATCTATCGACAAAGATGGCCAAGTGTTACGCATGCGGCCGCTTCATAGGGCAAACAGAGGGCGCCGCTTGCTCAACATGTCCTCTGATTTATCATTCGGGCTGTCTTGGGAGGACAAAGATTGGTAAAATTTCAAAATCTTGGTCCTGCCCAGAGTGTGTTAAAAATAAACCTCGAGACAATGGGGCTGACACACCCGTCAAAAATGCTGAAGATCTCCAAGTAGCTGTCACGGAAATAAAAACTTGCACCCCGCAAGTACATGTTGGTTCGCGTGATGACTCATGCGTCCTGCTTCACGACAACATTCCAACCAGTGTCACAAAAGACACAACGGTCGATTTAGTCACTGAAATACGGTTGTTTCGAGAGCAAATGAGGGAGCTACAGGAGGAGGTAAAGTTGATGCGTCATGGGTTCGATGAGCTGCGTAATGATAACAACTCGCGAATCGTTGCGCTAGAAGATAGGGTCGAAACACTGGAGCAAAATGTGGCAAAGAAGCAAGATTATGCTGAAAATGTCGAGACAGTGATTTCGAAATTAATGACTGATCTTAATGATAGGGATCAAGAATGGCTTACTAATGACCTCGAAATAACCAACATACCAGAGTCAAGTGCAGAAAACCCAATGCATATTGTCGCAATGGTTGGAACAAAGTTAGGCGTTACCATTGACGCGCGCGATATCGTCTATGCGGAGCGTGTGGGATCGCCGCGTTCGTCGCAGGGCAGCAGTGGTGCAGGAGTGAGCAGGCCGCGACCACTAGTAGTTAGACTGGTGCGCCGGCATCATCGCGACGAAATTATAAAGAACATACGCGTGCGACGAAATGCTGACACCGCGGACTTTGGCCTGGCCAGTGAGTCGCGCCCGTTCTATGTGAACGAACGACTAACGAAATACAATCGTCAACTATTGTTTAAGACTCGCGAGGTACGAAAACGTATGGAGTGGAAGTATGTCTGGACGAAGAGAGGACAAATTCTCGTTAAACAGGCCGAGGGAGCTAAGACGCATAGGATTCGTACCGAAAGTGATCTGACTAGGGTTTTTGGTATCGAATCTGTTCAGTCTACCACGACCACAGACATTGCCAATGCCTCTCAATAATCGCAATAATCATTTAGTTGGTCTTATTCTTATCATTTATTATAATAAAACTAGTTTTAGTCTTACTCTCACATTATTACGTTTTTCAGGCTTGTATTTAAGTACATTATTAGGCTTAAAAATTATTGAGTTCCAGTCGCAATCACAAATGTTTATGTTTTATTTTACAATAATCAAGTTATCCCACCTGATATGCCACACTGTGTTAATGATTTTATTTTGTCCAATGGCTCATGAATGTCTATGTAGACAAATTAATGTAATATTTGTAACAGTTATGCATTTACTAGTGACATTGGATATTATTGTGTTCCGTGGAATCTGTGTTTTTACTATAAATCTGTTGTCGCGGTCTCGGTGTCGGTTTAAGTGTTGTAAGGTGTACTTTTGGGGTATCTGGCTGAAGTCTCAAAGTCGCAAAAAATCAAGTGCCGTAATATTTATAGTGCTGGCTCAAATAAATTTATTTATGTGCAAATTAAATTTCAATGAATAACAAATATTTTAAAGTTGGTCTTTTAAATGCCGGCTCACTCGGGACAAACCATGACAATTTTATAGTGGCAATGCAGCGTCACCAGGTCGATATCATGGCTATAAACGAAACCTGGTTAAGACGGGGCGAAGAGGGGCGCGCGCCCTCTATACCTGAATACCGCTTGAGACACATTCCTCGTCCCATTCAGATACGTGGCGGACGAGGTGGAGGTGTAGGGTTCTACATTAGACGTGGATTATATGTTCGAACCTGCGTCCACCCTACGCAACAGCTGGTGGAGCAAATGTGGTTAAGCACTAAAGTCAACGGCAATAAGCTTATTATAGGAACCGCGTATCGTCCTCCCTGGCTTGACTCGCAAACGTTCTTGGATGCTATTATGGATTCCATAGCTTCGTTCAAAGAATATGATCACATAATCGTATTGGGTGATTTTAACATAAACCTCCTCAATCGCACAGATCCCAAAACCATTGCATTTAATATTTTTTTGAGCTGTACAGGTCTATGCCAAGTGATAAATGTTCCAACGCACTTTACTGACAGCAGTCAAACTCTAATAGACGTTGTATGTGCCGACGCCTGTGTTCGCAATGCTACTGTGGATGCCGTAGGGAACATAAATGGTCATGCATTTGTTACATGCGAATTGCTGCTCCGTAAACCAAAAATTCCGCCTAGAACAGTGTCCTCAAGGCCATTAACTGACATTAATACTGATCTTTTCAATGCGGACATAGCTAACTGGGACTGGATTAATGAATTGAAAGAAGTCGATCTTATTGTACAAGAGTATAGTAGGGTGCTTAAGCTCCTATTTGACCTACATGCACCTATAAAAAATAAAGTTATAAGGGAATTACCAGCCCCCTGGCTCACAGATAATGTTAGGCTCATGATGGGCTTGCGGGATGCAGCGCTTCGCAAATATAGGAAGTCAAAATTACCTTCACATAGGCAGTATTATAAAGATCTGAAGAATATAGTTGAAGCAGCAATTCATATGGAGAAGAAATGTTACTTTAAGCAGCATATCAATAATAATATTAAGAACCCCAAACTATTGTGGAAAAATCTAAAAGCCAAAGTAATTCCATCTAAGACTTTGGAAATTCCGATACATCTTAATGACCCTAATCGTATTAATCAACACTTTTTGAATGTTCCCGGTAATACCAATATATCTATCTCACAATTAACTTTTTTTGAATTTCACAGATATAGTAGTTCTACGTTTAGTCTGAAACCTGTGGACTCATTAACTATAATTAAAACTATGAAAGAACTAAAGTCTAATGCTTCTGGTACTGATGGCATAACTTTGGATATGATCTCCATGTTAGTTCCAAAAACCCTTGACATAATTTTGACTATGGTAAATAAATCAATTCTAAAATCAGATTTTCCTCAGAGTTGGAAAACGGCGATAGTCAGGCCCATTCCGAAAGGCCCCAATGTCTCAGATATAAAAGAACTAAGACCAATAAGCATATTGCCTTGCCTCTCTAAAATTTTAGAAAAAGTGGTGGCCTGCCAACTTAGACATTACATTGAAACGAACAATATTTTACCAGACAAGCAATCAGGTTTCAGAAAAGGGCGTAGTACTGCAACAGCAATTCTGGATGTTATGGACAATATATTAGCTGCTCAGGATGCGGGAATGGGTACAATACTAGTCCTATTGGACTTTTCTAGGGCTTTCGACTCCATAAATGTTGCTTTGCTGTTATCAAAATTAACATACTACGGTTTTGAACCCGACACTGTCAAATGGTTTCATTCCTATCTGCACAACCGTTCCCAGTTTGTGGAAATTCGGAATTGTGACGGGTCTGTTTCACGGTCTTCTTTATCAGTAGTAAACAGAGGTGTACCGCAGGGTTCAGTACTTGGCCCTTTGTTATTTATATTATTCAGCGCAGACATAGTTAACGAAATAAAGCACTGCGAATTTCATATCTATGCTGATGATGTTCAAATCTATTTATCTTTTGACCCCAAGAAACTTCAAAATGCGTCGAATAAAATTAATGATGACCTAAACAACATTTTTAACTGGGCCTGCCGAAACTCTCTTGTCCTTAACGCTAGCAAGACGAAATATATGATTTTTGGTTCTAAACATCAAATTTCACATATAGCTAATTGCAAACCGCAGATCGGCATTAGAGGTGCACAGATTGAACGCGTTCATGAGGCGCGTAACCTTGGTTTGTTAATGGATGAAGAGTTACGGTTTGTACCCCATGTAGCAGAAGTCGTAAGAAACTGTTTCTACCGGCTGAAAGTCTTGTACAAGATACGTAATCATCTCAGTGTTGATCTTCGCATCAAATTAGTAAATTCACTTGTTTTATCAAAATTTAATTACATGGATACGGCCTATGGGCCACGACTGCTAGCAAAAACGGCTAATCTCATACAGAGAGTACAAAATGCGTGCGCAAGGTTTTGTTTTAACATCCCTCCTAGAAGTCATGTGACCCCCTTTCTTAATAACGCTAGCTTTCTGAAAATGAACTATAGGAGAGATTTACACTTGGCAACCTTATTATTCGGTGTTATAAAAACAGAGAAACCGGCTTATCTACACTCAAAGTTGGAATGGCTGTCCGAATACAGTAAATACCCAACGCGTGCAGCTGCCTATGCCTTGCGTATTCCACAACACAAGACTGCTGCCTTTCGAGGAAGTTTCAGATATGCTGCCACTAAGTGCTGGAATAATTTACCGCCACCATTGCGTGTTCTCAATAATGTACACAATTTTAGACTAAAATTAAAGAAAATAATTCTAGAAAAACAAAAATCTAGCACTGATTATTAAATTTACGTAGGTACAGATAGTTTGGTTGGGTACACACACTGACTTAGTTTACAAAGCACATTGCGCCGAGCCACCGCCCCCGACAGCCGGTCGACACCGTGTTGCTTTGCGTATGTAGTGATTCATGTTGCCAGATTGGAGCGAAACGGCACATAAATACATACTCGTATATATATATGTATATTTATATACCTACTAATTCACTCAGTTTGGAGAGGTTAACATTAAATTTGAAAAATTTGAATGCAATTATAAATTATTATTATTATGATTATTATTTGATTATTACATGATGAATTGAATATTGTGTAGGCAGGTTTATGAATTATGCTATTTTAATGGTTATTGTTACTTTTCTTTGCTAGCCACCTGAGGTTTCAGCTGAAAATCAGCGCTGCACTCACATGCAGCATTATGCTGAGCTGTTACCTTTTGGAGACACAAAACCACACCGAGACTGCTATTTTGTTCACACGAGAACTAAAATCTAAATGTAATAACTAGGATAAAGGGCACGTTATCTGTTATTTCCAGTCCAGTTGTGTCATCACGCGTCGCAGGATCATCCACGTAGCCTAGGAACAAAAACAAAAATTATATTAAACGAAAAAGAAACACATAAACCTATAATCTAGTTGATGACTCGATAATAGTATTTTATTCCTACGTAATTGGTATTCCTTACCCCTATGGTCATGGCTAACGGGCACATGTAATCATTTCCAGCGACGTGTGGTGCCACAATGGCGTCAATGTTGACCTTGGCGTCAATATTGACATTGGTGATGGATGATTACTCCACGCACCATGCCACATCCTCTACGCGTCCCTACCTGGCAGCGCGATTTTTGGGAAGCCTGGAACATAAGGGAATATGTATTTATAATGGTACTACATATATGTATGCATATTTACTTTTTATACGTATGGGTATCAGTATTGTTGCAATTTAAATATTCACCAGGCACTTACCTTATGGTATGGCTCTCAGGCGTCTTGCTATGGTATTCCGGGGGCGTGTGTCGGTGTGGGCTTCATTGTTGTTATTATTAGTTTACATATAATACATAGATCTTTGGTTATTTATGTATGTGAAAGCAGACTGCTCGCCGCAAGTTCAACCGCACGTTTTGCACGGGGCCCAATCGACAACCGACGTTGACGGCCGCCCCAATCGGTATGAGCATGATCACTGATGCGCGTGTGCAAGCGAGCAGATCGGGCGATGCCTGACCACTATTGCAGGTGCATGGGCTCGCCGCTGCCTATTCTATTGTTGTTATTTTTTATTTAGTTTTTGTAATGTCTTTGTTTGTTATTTTTGCGTTACATGTTTAATTGATAATTTGTCCTTGTAAACTGTGAGCGTTGTTATGAAGTGTCGTTTGTGTCGTCCAATAAATAATTTTTCTTTCTTTCTTTCTTTCTTCATCTTCAGGTTTATTACAAGCACATTCATCACAGTTAACATCTGCTAACATTGCAAATAATTTCTTTATTAATGTAGGAAAGTGTCTGGCTGACAAAGTTCGGGGCCGATCACGGTATCTAACAAGTTCTCCGTTTGTGTGTAGCACTAGCTTATCATCCTTTGCACTGCTCGATACTGACGAGACTGAGGTTGAACGGATAATTATAAGCTTGAAAGATGACTGCGCAGTTGGCTGGGATAATATATCAAATAAAATTATCAAACAGTTCAGGCATATTTTGGTTCCGCCACTGACTTATATTTTCCAAAAATGTTTATCTACAGGTGTTTTTCCCGAGTGCCTGAAAAAAGCTGTTGTTGTCCCTGTTTATAAATCAGGCAGTAAAGATCAAGTGACTAATTATAGACCTATTTCCTTATTGCCTTCTATGTCTAAAATATTAGAAAAACTTATAAATAAAAGACTTTATCAATATTTGGAGGATAAATCTATTTTATCTAAACGGCAGTTTGGATTTAGGCCTAAAATGTCAACAGAAGACGCCGTACACCATCTGACTGACTATATAGCACAAGAAATTGATAAAGGTAACCACACAGTGGGAATCTTCCTGGACCTCGCCAAAGCGTTTGACACGGTTTCTATTCCTATCCTGTTGCACAAGCTTGAAGCCATAGGTATTAGAGACACCCAGCTGAAACTATTTAAGAGCTACTTAGAAGACCGTACGCAATGTGTAAGGATTGATAATGTTCTCAGCGATGATAAGAAAAACACGTCTTACGGCCTGCCTCAAGGAAGTATTTTAGCATCTACACTATTTTTGATATACATAAACGATCTTTGTAATCTAAATCTAGATCAGGGCCAAATCGTTTGTTATGCTGACGACACTGTTCTTTTATTTTCGGCTGACTCAGAAAATAATGTCTACAGGCTTGCACAACACGGATTCAATGTTGTTAATGAATGGCTTCATCAAAATTCACTAACCCTAAATAGTGACAAAACAAATTACATTAAGTTTTCGATGCACAAGCAAAAATCAAGTGGCACTAAGTCAAAATTGTCTGCTCATCACTGCACAGGTCCCACAAATAACCAATGTGTTTGTCCCAACATTAAAATGTCAAATACGATAAAATATCTTGGTATTATAATTGATCAAACACTTTCATTCAAACAACATATAGAAGCCTTAAATAACAAAATTCGGAAGTTGATATTTGTTTTTAAAAAGTTACGCAATATTGCAGACCCAAAAATAATTAGACAAGTCTACTTTGCTCTATGCCAATCTTTACTAACTTACTGTATTACCACATGGGGAGGAGCGGGTAAAACACTATTACTAACCATTGAGAGAGCTCAGAGGGCGATTCTCAAAGTGTCTACTTTCCGACCTTTCCTTTTTCCCACTAACCTCCTATACAAATATTGTGAAGTATTAACAGTTAGACAGCTATTTATAATGGGCATTGTATTAAAACAACACGCAGCTCTACCATACAGCACTGAACATACTAATAAAAGACGTAAAGATCTAGTCTGTCCTCAAAATCAAACAAAACATGCTTTTACATCAAAATTTTACATGTTCCTGGGTCCTCTCCTCTATAATAGATTAAACTCTATAGCGAATATTTATTCCCTGAATCACACTAATTGTAAGAGAATTCTCAAGGATTCTCTTCAAAGTATGTCCTACGAAGATACAGAGAATCTACTAGTTGTGCCGAAGTAAATATATTTAAGTATACAAATTTTCACCTACACTAAGCATTTAGTTAATTTAGGAACTAAAAATTAGCCTATTTAAAATTATAATCTGTATAATTTAGGATTATTTTCTTTTTGAACATTATGTAATAACTCTTTGATTGTTTATTAATTACTTTAGACTGTTTTAGCTCTTCTTGCCTGAAACACAGGATTTACATAGTTCAGGCACGTAAGAATTAGGAATATAATTAACATTTAAGCACCTCTGTATAATTTTATCTTGTAATGATTTTTGAATAAATTATTATTATTAAAAAAAAAAAAAATTGTGAAATATCTGGGATCACTGCGAGGATCCGATTATAATTTTGTTTTGTGAACAGCTTCAATAATAAAGGGGTGAGTTGTATTACTTTCACGTGTAACTACTGCTTCAATTTATATGTCCAGATAGATGATGTTAAAATACTGTGGTTTTAATTGTTCCAGCCTACCGACACGCCCTTTTGTTATAGAAGAACTTGAAACCATACCAATGGTGAACCGTATGTAATTCTACGTGCTTATTATATTCCATCTCTAATTGTAATCCCGTGTTGCCATCAAGAATAACCGCCCCACGCTAGCTGGTCGGCGGCAATTTGATTGGCAGGATTCCTAGCACCTAGATCATGCTAAAATCCTCCTGGCGCCCTCATAATTAAGTTAGATTAAGGTTAAATAGTTAAGTTTATTTTCTTGTAAAACTTACTTAGATAATACAGGTTAAGATTATATTAATAGTGTTCATTTAGGTCATAACCGCCCACATATTATTAAATGAACTAGTGTAATTGAGGCGTCCTTGTTTCATTGGCTTATCACCAAAATAACACATAACATCTTTCTGAAGAAAAATTCAACCATGAGATACGATCTCAACCAGATTGCATCCAGTATATCATTGAAGGCAAGACATCAGACGAATTTTGTGTAAAAACGACTATTTCCCTTACAAGAGAAGCCATGAAAAAGCTGGACGACCGTCATTACGTGGTAGTTTTCCCACAACCTACCAAAGTACAACTTACCTGTGAACGAGACGAATACAATACATTAACTGGCAGTTTTCTGATCACTATCCCGCATAGCTACCTTCTACGGACACATGAATTCACCATAGTTAACATCAATGACCGAGTTGATGGGCAACCTATAAAGATAACCCACATCTCAACCAAAATGGAAAATGCTGAATCACAATCACCACTAAAGATTAACTCAATCAACTTAAGAAAATTACATGACTTACAAGATGAAATAAACCTGCAGAAACCGATACAATTGGAGTCATTATCAATCTACCACACAACTATACCATTCTACATGACGTTACTGGGAGCACTTTTACTTATTATTATAGTACTGTGCCGGCGCTATCAAATCTGGAAAGTTAAGCAACCTGCAGAACAATCATCCCCCACTGATGCTACGAAAAATCAAGATCATTATGAGGACCCTGAAATATTGCAACGTCGAAAAAAGGTGCAGATGCTATCAACATTTTCACTAAACATCCTAAAATAGTTGCTGAGCTATGGGGGGAGATGTTATGCGCCGACCCTAATCCAATTCTGCTGACAGCGCAGCAACAGCGGAATATTACCGACAGGTGACAGAAACGCTGACGATGCTCAGCGCGTGTAAGCTAGTGGCCTACGTGACCACGAGCCTCGGCCATTCCGATTACCACTTCGAATCAGTGCATTAGGTTTACATTAATTATAATTAAAATTGTAATACTTTTTGATTAATAAATAATTTTAAGTAATTGAGGTTTTTTTGAGTCCTCCGACGGCGTTTGACATAATTAGGATGTAATCGAATATTATTATTCTGTTTTTTGTAAATACATGGCAGATAAATTTAAAAAATATTATAAAGCATTGTTAGAGATAAGAACATACTTAATTAAAATAGGACCACAGCGACGTCAGGAAGGTACTGTTGGATCAAGGAAATTAGAGGCAACGAATATTATATCGCACAATTTTGAAAAAGAGTGTTAGATATACGTAGCCAGATAAAAGAAGTTAGTCAGAGCGAGGTAATTTTGATAAATAAGTATAGTGACCAAATAATAAATTTATTTGGGGAGATAAAAAAATTGTGTCGCTGTTTGTTTGTTTGTGTTGCTGCCCGTTATGAATGACGAGGAAAAAGTTACAAAACAGATAATTTATTCTATAGAAATGTATAATTCTTTACTAGATGAAAAATCTAGACCAATACTTGTCAATTTTATACTGAAAACCAGACTGTCGGAGGGTGCAAAACTAAGATTATCGCAAAAGTACGATACATTAGAGCTCCTTGTTGGTGATATGAAAAAACATCTCCTAACTAAAAAGTCTTTTACAGCCCTACAACAGCAATTATTAACGTGTGCGCAAGACCAGAGAGACATAGAGGACTACGGTAAGGAAATTGAAAATTTATTTGTGGAGTTAACCATCTCGCAAGCTGACGGGGATAAAAAAAATACGACATTTTAAAACCATTAAATGAAAAAGTGGCCATCAAACAATTTGCCACTGGTTTGCGAAATGGTAATCTCAGTACGATTATTTCAGCTCGTAATTATGAGTCGTTGAAAGATGCTATTCGGGGCGCCAAAGACGAGGCGACTTCGATGTCTCCGAATAATAATATTATGAATATGAACAGCAGGCGTTTTCCAAATAACAATACTACCTATTCAACTACAGTACCATATTTCCAGGAACAGGGTGGCTACAATAACTACGGCACTCAACGTGGGCAGTTTGGCAATCGTCGTGGCCGAGGCTACTCTAACCGCGGAAATCTGCGGTACGCGCAAAACTCAGCACCCCGAGGTAACAGAAGGGGTCAAGGTCAGTACACTTATTATAATCGCGGACGGAATAATTACCGGACAAATTCCCAAATAGATCACGTGAACGCGGTTTCGGAACAACATACTGAGAATGAGGTAGAATCTGGGGAATCTGAATCCAGTCAAACTGACTGGATTCGTGAAAACAATAATAATCATGCAGAAATATGTCAATACAATCATTATAATTCAATTCAATTATCATTAGACAATAGCTCATGTAATTGGTTAGTTGATACAGGAGTATCACTTAGCGCGGTGAAATATGACAAGTTGAAACAACAAAACATTCCATTCCAAATAGGGCAAGTAAAAATAAATGGTGTGGTGAACTTTGTTCGGTGGGTTATGTCGACTTGACGTTGACTTTTATGGATCAAGAATTTATAGACAGGTTTAATGTTTTTAAAGATTTATGCTGCAGTTGTGATGGGATTTTAGGCATTGACTTTTTAAAGTCAAAGTCAAATCAAAGTCAAATGTTTTTATTTCAACTGGGCCTTTACGGGCGCTTTTAAAACGTTATGATTCTAGTTGCGCGGTTCCAAAAGTGTGTTGGTCCTATGGAGAAGAGACCGGCAAGAAACTCCATGGATACTCTTTTCAAAAAACTGTTTTACATTCTTCTTTAATACGCAAATTATACAATATAAAAAACTAAACAGAAATAATAAAAAAAAGAAAAACAGTTATACAATAAAAGTATCTAAAATACAAAACAAATACAAAAAAATATGCGAAATCACGCTGACCAAGTCGCAGGGTTTAGACAAGATGTGACAGTTACCAGGGAAGCCCCATGTGCAGAAGAAAATTAACGCCACACGTCTTTATCGTCAACACACAAGTCTGTAGTCTTATAGTATGCTTTTTTTTATAAGTACTGACTTAACATGTTTTTTAAACTTGCCATCCGTTAGATCTGTTACTGATTTGGGCAGTTTATTATAAAATCGGATACTATTCCCTAAGAAGGACTTATTTGTTTTGGTTAATCTAAATTTAGGTGCTATTATTGTATGTTTATTTATAGTATTTATATTGTGATAATCACTGTTTACTTTAAATGATTGGAGGTGTTTACGAACATACATTATATTTTCGAAAATATACAGAGACGGCGACGTAAGAATACTAGTAACTTTAACAAATTCTCTGAGGGACTCCCGGGATCCCATATCATAAATGGCGCGAACCGCCCTTTTTTGGAGTATAAAAATAGCGTCTACATCCGCCGCTGCCCGCCACAACAGGATCCCATATGACATGATGCTGTGGAAATACGCGAAATAAACCAAGCGGGCAGTGGTTACGTCAGTTAGTACAAGCACATACGACCACACACACACACACGTACACACACACACACACACACACACACACACACACACACACACACACACACACACCCTCGCACACACACACCCACCCTCACACACGCAATGGTCGACGCGATCAAAAGCCTTAGAGAGATCGCAAAAGATACCAACGGCATCCTGCGAGCCCTCCCAGGCCTCTAAGATGTGGGTGACCAATTTGACGCCTGCATCTGTAGTCGATCTACCTTTCGTGAAGCCAAACTGCCGGTCATGTAGTATCTTATTTTTATTAAAATGCGACATCATTTGGTCAAGCATATTTTTTTCAAATACTTTACTAATCGCGGGAAGAACAGAAATAGGCCTATAATTAGAAGGATTAAACTTGCATCCTGATTTAAAGATTGGAATGACTTTGCTGTGTTTCATTAAATCAGGGAAAGTACCACTATCTATACAAAGGTTAAAGATTTTAGTAAGTATTGGGGTGATATTATCTATAAAATTAAGAAAGTATAAATGCAAATTAAATTTAGAATTAAACACTATTAAGTTATTTAATAATGATATCGAAACGTGTTTAGCATTACGAACGAATGCAACTTTTAATAGGTATATTAAATTAGCACCAAGATGTGAGACGTTGCATTTTGTATCTACCCAATTGAAAGAAGATTGCGTGATTTTACCAACCGAATTATGTGAGGGTGTTTTTTTGGCTGGATGTATTGCGAGACCCGTGAATGGTAAAATGCCTCTTCAGATATTAAACACTCGTGAGAAAGAAATAAACTTGAGTTTTTTTTTTGTCAGGAAGCAGAAAAATTGGCGGAATATAGTGTATTTTGTTTCGATAAATCTGTAGTTGACTCTGATAGGGTAAAAAAGTTGTTTAAACAATTAAAATTAGACTATTTAAATTACGAAGAACAATTGGAAATTGAAAAAAATTGCGCTAAGTTCTCAGATATTTTTCATTTGGAAGGAGATAAATTATCGAAATGTAATATTTACGAAAAATCGATTACTTTAAAGCCCGATGCGGTTCCTGTTTATACAAAGCAGTACCGTTTACCAAAATCACAAAAAGGTGATATTCTTAAACAAATTAAATCAATGTTAAAAGATGACATTATAGGAAACCATGAGTGAGTGGTCTAGTCTGATCCTTTTAGTCCCAAAAAAGTCAGAGGCAGGTGAGAAGAAATATAGACTTGTTGTTGATTATAGTTTTTTTTTTTTTTTCTCTTTATTGTTATTTCGAGGCTTTTAATCTTACAAGAAAATTGAACGAAAGTATTGCTGATGATCGATTTCCTCTTCCGAATATAGTCGATATTCTGGATTCACTTTCAGGTGCAATGTACTTCAGCCACCTTGACCTTCAAAATGGATACTTTCAAGTTGAATTACAACCAAACAGCAGAAAATGCACTGCATTCACTTTTAACAAACAATATCAAATGAAACGCATGCCAATGGGGCTTAAGACCAGTCCAAGTGCATTTTCAAGGGCAATGACAGTTGCATTATCAGGATTGAATTATGAAAAGTGTTTGGTCTACATGGATGATTTAGTGTGTTTTGGACGAAATTTGAACTCGTAAAAACTTATTAGAAATTTTTTCAAGGCTGCGTAAAGTTAATCTTAAATTAAATCTTAATAAGTGTATTTTGGCTTTGAAAATTAAATTGGCTTTGAAAAACTTAATGATGGATGATAGTCCGAAACATATTGATACTTTGGGTAGAGGTAAACAGTTGAATTATATTTGACGACTTTTTATGAAAATTTGTATAATAATTGTTCATAGTCCTCTTATACTTCTTGGTGAGGAGCCATGATGGTGGAGCCGATGGTTTCGAAGACCTGATGATGGATCCTGAAGGTTACAGGAACTCGGTAACTGTTTATAGTAGAACCACCGTGTTAAGGCTTGTTTCATTTGTCTCGATCGGTACTTTTATCCAGTCACGCCGCATGCGTCATCGCAGCTAGTTGTGTTATTGCGCGTGTCAGAGTGCTACTGTGCATAATGACGAATCTGTTAAAATGTAATTCGTGTGACATTGTGATAAGCGAGATTTTAACGTTTATTGATTGTAAAATACAAGTTATGGACAATGAGTGTTTGATTCGTTTGTGTCGTACTAGTTTTTCAACGCGAGAAATTGAGGATGCAAAATCATTACTTTTTGAATCGGTGTGAACTGATAAGCGTAAAATATCGAGAAGAAACGACGGAAAAGCTGAACGGGACCTTCAGGATATTATCACAGTTTTTAAAGAAACGGATCCGGAGAAAATTCCTGTTTTTGTGGCTCGGGAACTACACAGACTACCTCCCGTCACGTTTGATCACATTGATGCTACAAGGCTGTTAAAGGATATATTAATAATGCGTGAAGAATTGACCAAATTGAAAGCGGAGTGTGTAACGAAAAATGAGCTGCAGGAAGCCCTCAGTAATAAACAACAAGTTACGTCTCCAAAACCGTTTGAATCGGATGACAGTCGTGGAAATGTTAATTTCAAGAGAGGTGCCTACTTGGGTTCTTTCAATCTAAATAGTGGACCACTTGGTATAATTGACATTGATAAGTTTTCCCTGGACCCAAGTGCGAGGGATAATGTTAGTGTAAACATAAGTACGTCGCCGCCACCACTGATACAAAGGTGCGATATGCAAACCAACAATCGAGAAAAAGAGGACGGTATAAATAATGAATTATTATTGTCGCACCCGCAGCTGCCACAAAATATAAGTAAACAAAGGGCGAGGTCTTGCCACAAGAGTGACGTCGACGGCGTGACTGTGAGTGCCAGCGGCCGAAAAACCGGTTCCGATATGAATGAGACAGCTATACAATCGAGCGCGCAGTCGCCGCTATCGCTACGGTCAGCTGATGTAAACAATCATTCGTTGCAAAAAGATCATATGATAAACGAGTCATGCGGGAATAAATCGTTAGCTGAAATAGCCGGGGATGGTACTAAGTGGAAAACGGAAAAGGTTGATGAGGGATGGATCCAAGTACAAAGAAAAAAGTTGCGTAATCAGTTTATAGGAAATACAGGCAGTGCAATAATTAAAACCGGGAAGTTCAAAGCTGCCGAGGTTAAAGTGCCGTTGTTTATTTACAATGTAGCTAAGGATGTGATAGAAATGGATATTAAGGAGTACATATATGGCAAGACTAAAGAGCAGGTATCAATATATAAGCTAAAGATGAGGCGTGCAAGAAGCTATGATTCATATAAGATATTTGTATCAAAAAGCAAACTAGCTCTTTATCTAGACGATAAACTGTGGCCGGCAGATATTAAATTTAGGCAGTTTATAAATTTTCGTGACTCGGTTAACGCTAACCAAAAGCTCGCAAGTTGATTGTGGTCTAGTAAAAATTAACACATATGATGGATGTAACACAACTGATACTGATCACTTTCAACTGTAAAGATATAAAGAAATCAATGGAATGTGTTCGAGCATTATGCAGCAAGGCTGATGTGATAGCACTGCAAGAAACGTGGCTACTCCCTCACGACATCCCACTGCTGGGAGACATACACCCTGAGTTTACTGCGACGGGCGTGTCTGCGGTGGACACAGGCGCGGGGCCGCTGCGCGGGCGTCCGCACGGCGGTGTCGCTCTGCTGTGGCGTCGCGACGCTTTCTCTCATGTTAAGGTAGTGGAGTGTAATCATGAAAGGATTTGTGCCATTAAAGTCTCGGTGAGTAAGCGTTCGTTCATGATAGTCAGTGCGTATCTACCGACAGACTGCTCCGAAAATCTAGTGCTGTTTACAGACTGTATGAGCGCAATTAGCGCTATTGTTGAGAGTGAGGGAGAGGATGGTGTCTATGTTTTGGGTGATTTTAACGCTCATCCTGGCAGGCAGTTTAGCGATGAACTTTTGCTATTTTGTAAAGAACAGCAGTGGTTGTGCGCAGACATAGAAATACTGGGGATTGACTCGGGGTGTTACACTTATGTTAGTGAGATACACGGAACACATAGTTGGCTCGATCATTGCCTTGTCACGAAAGCGATATGGGAGTCTATAGTAGATATACATGTTTGCTATAATGTTTATTGGTCCGATCACTATCCATTATTTATAAAATGTAACATAGAAATATTAAAATGTAAAGTTGACCCAAAAACAAAATATAAGAATAATGTTATATGGGGCGAGCGGGACACTAATCAAATTAATAAGTATAGTAAACTTTGTCATAAAATGTTAAGAGAGTTACATTTTCCTACTGAATGTGAACATTGTTGTAATCATTTATGCACAAATCCTGCCCATAAAAATATTATTGACCAAATGTACAGTAAAATGATTAATATAATAAAGGACGCAGCTACCCAAACTAGTGATATGTATGCTAGGCAGAATAAACAAAGCCCTAACAAAAAACCCTACGTTGTTGGGTGGAATAAGCATGTAAAACATTTACACGGGCAGGCGCGGCTTGACTATGAGATGTGGGTTGTGCAAGGGAAACCAAAAAGTGGTATTTTTTATAATAATATGAGTAACAGTCGTAAGAAATTTAAAGCTAAATTAAAATGGTGCAAAAAACATGAAGAACAAATAAAAATGGATATTTTAGTTACTTCACATGAATCGAAACATTTTAAAGACTTTTGGAAGAATGTCAATAAGCTAAGTGTCAAGCCGCGGCTGCCTGTGAGTGTGGACGGTGTGAGTGAGCCCAGGGCCATTGCCGAGATGTTCAAGGAACATTTCAGGGTGCCCTCGCAGCCCTTAGGTACCAGTGAAACTGAACAAACCGTGACTGATACCGATGCAAAAAGAAGTGAAATTTTAGATATACCACCAATTCTTATTACAGCCAAAGAAGTTGCGAAAGTCATTGGGCACATGACCAGAGGAAAGTCTCCTGGTCATGACGGGCTTAGTGTAGAACATTTTAAACATGCGGGGGCTCACTTACCTAGGGTGTTAGCTCTGCTATTTAATCTCTGTATACGACACTCGTACTTACCACCAGATTTAATAAAGGTCATAGTTGTACCGATCGTTAAAAATAAAACGGGAGACTCATCGGACAAGACCAACTACAGACCCATTTCGTTGGCCACAATAACAGCTAAGGTGCTTGATGGTGTGCTTGATAAACGCTTGGATGAGCATATTACTCTCCATGATGCCCAGTTCGGTTTTCGGGAGTGGTTATCAACTGAGAGTGCCATCCTGGCGCTCAAGCACACCGTCAGGTACTATACTGATAGAAGCACACCAGTGTATGCGTGCTTCTTAGATTTGTCCAAGGCCTTCGATTTGGTGTCATATCCTGTATTATGGAGAAAGCTGGATAGGGAGGGTGTCCCGCGTGAGCTCACGGGAATTTTCAGGCATTGGTACGAGAATCAGGAAAACTGTGTGAGATGGGGGGACGAGTGCTCGGCGGAATATAGGCTGGAGTGTGGGGTGAGGCAGGGGGGGTTGACCTCTCCTAGGCTTTTCAATCTTTATGTCGACCAGCTGGTCCGCGAGCTCAGCAGCATGCATGCGGGATGTTCAATCGATGGCGTCAATGTCAATAATATCAGTTACGCGGACGATATGGTGCTGCTGAGTCCGTCGATCGGCGCACTCCGGAGATTATTGCACGTGTGTGAGAGCTATGCGCTGGCTCATGGGTTGAAATACAATTGTAAAAAGAGCGAGTTCATGGTTTTCGCCTCGAGCAATAGTTATTATCCACGTTTTGTGCCTTCTGTCAAACTAAACGGAATAGCCTTATCTAGAGTCAAGCAGTACAGATACCTAGGGCACATTGTTACGGAAGACCTGAAGGATGACCAAGACATTGAGCGAGAGCGTAGGGCGTTGTCGGTCAAAAGCAATATGATCGCCCGTAGATTTGCTAGATGTTCAGAACAGGTAAAGATAGCCCTTTTTAAAGCTTTTTGTCAATCATTTTACTCTGGCAGTCTATGGGTGCAATATACGCAGAAGGCCTACAGCGCTCTGCGCGTGCAATACAATAATGCCTTCAGGATGCTCTTGGGGCTGCCGTGGCGCTGCAGTGCGTCTGGCATGTTTGCCGAGGCGCGGACTAATGACTTCTATGCCATTATGCGCAAAAAAGTAGCCTCCCTTATGAACAGAGTGTGCGGCAGCCGCAACAGTATCCTGAGGGCTGTGGGTGGTAAGTCCGAGTGTCCTATCAGCCACCATTGGACGACTGTGTTGGTTGGGTGAGGCTTAGCAACCATTGACTGTATGTTAATATATATGATTGTATGTATATATATTGTTGTAACCCACCAGAACAGTGGAAAAACACAAGAAGTTCAAGGTCATCACCTGACTTTGTTTACGTCCTTATTCATCGAATAATCTAGAAAGGACATGATTTGTTTACAACATTTCACATATGAAAGCGATGACAACTAAACTCTTAACTTTGTTTATGTCTATCGAATAATCTAGAAAGGACACGATTTGTTTATTAAAGTATGTCTATCGAATAATCTAGAAAGGACACGATTTGTTTATGAAAGGAAGGACAAGTAATCACTTGACTTTGTCTGTGTCCTTACTCATCAAATAGTCCAGACAGGACATAATTGTTTATAATATTTTACATATAAAAGGGAGGGCAGCTAAGCACTGTCGTTCACTTATTTAGTTCTCGTTAGCAGGTTGACAAGTAAAGTCAATTTAAGTGAAACTGTGCGAAACCACATAAAAACTACCAAAATTGTTCACTTATTCACTCTTCGTTAGTAGGTTGACAAGTAAAGTCAATTTAAGTGAAACTGTGCGAAACCACATAAAAACTACCAAAATTGTTCACTTTTCGTTAGTAAGTTGACAAGTCAAGTCAATTTATCATTTTAAGTGAAAGTGTGCGAAACCACAAATAAACTACCAAGACTATTCAAGAAGTTTCCTTTACAACATCACCCAACGGGATTTCTGCCAGGAATCTTTGATAAGATTCAATACCATCAAGATCATCAGATCTAACCTATTCAAGACAAATAGAAGATTCTTCAAGGAAGCATTTCATAAGAACATACAAGAGTTCCGGACCTAACTCTATAATAAAGGTGCCCTGGTGACAGCTTGCCCACGACCCTTGCCTCTGTGTCTCCTGCGGCGTGACGATTTAATCCACGTGATTGTCCAAAAGGATTCACCCACAATCCTACGGCTTCCGGGGATCCAACAATATATATAATTTTTGTTTTGTTTATAATGATTTTTATTTTTAGGAAAAATGTAATTAATTATGACATGTCTTATTTATTATGATTTTTGTGTGAAATGTAATATTATTTGTCTATGGAACCAGTTTTCTGCAATAAATGAATTATTATTATTATTATTATTATTATCCTAACTAGTGCTGATGCCCTGATGATGCTGATGATGATGGAAAATGTTTACAGGAACTCGGTTACTGTTTATAGTAGAACCACCGTGTTTAGACTTGTTTAATTTGTCTGGATAGGTACTTTTATCCTAACTAATGCCGATGACCTGATGATGATGATGATGATCATGGGAAGTGTTTACAGGAAATCGGTTACTATTCATAATAGAACCACCGTGTATAAGCTTGTTTCATTTGTCTCGATAGGTACTCTTATCCTAACTGTTGCCGATGACCTGATAATGATGGGAGGTGATTACAGGACCTCGGTTATTGTTTACAGTAGAACCACGGTGTTAAGGTTTGTTTGATTTAATGTAGTGCCGATAACCTGATGATGAGGTTGTGAGGTGCTATTAGAAACTATATTTATATTAATATAATTTGTATTAATTTAATCAGGTCTGGGAAACAAAGAGCTTTTTGTTTATTCGGGAAAATAAATATAATAAGTAATGTACACAATATGTTTTTTTTTTTTTTTTTTTTAAAGATCTCAAAAATTTAAATATACCTGTAATGGTGATAGGGTTGATTTTAGCACGGGGGTGTGGGAGTAAGAGAAATACGTCTTTCTTAAATGGTGTTTATTGGCAACTGAACTTTAAAACGGACATGCAACTGTTTTTATGCGTATAGGTACACGTAGATACAAACAAAAGAATACAGCTTCAATATAAACCGCCCACTAAAAGACCTACGGTCCTTTCAAAAAGATAACAAACCTCATGCACAATTAAATTACAATAATATTCCTAAACACTTACAATGAAACTGTTACATTACAAGTAAGAATAATTATTTGTAGTGGTGGGCTTTTAATTCAATATAATGCATAAAATTCAACAAAGTTAGTCGTCTGTAACTGTATCTATAGGTAGGGCGCACAACTTCGTGATACATCGCTTAATGATGTTATCGCCGCTTTTCACGCTGTATACTCTTGTCAACCCATCGGGACCAGGATGTTTTTCTGTTATGCGTCCCATGGACCACTTTCCTGGTGGAAGATTTTCTTGTTTGATCAGTACTATATCCCCAATCTTAAATTCCTTTTCACGCTTTAGCGATTTTGGTCTTTGTTGAAGTCTAGTTAGATATTTCTTTTGCCATCGCGACCAGAAATCGTTTAACAACTTGCAAGTATATTGCCATCGTGTTAAGTTGCTTATTTTGACATTATTTATGTTGTGGTCTGGTACGATTACTGGTGCTTCATTTATTAAAAAATGACCAGGTGTCAAGGGGTGCATATTATCGTCGTCCATTGGACACAATGGACGTGAATTCAGGCCGCTCGCCCACGGCGACTTTTTGTAGCGATGCAGTAGCGATGCTGTCGCGCGTCCGCATCGATACAGTCGCGAAGCGGTCGCTAGCTGTGTGCCCTCGCCCACGGGCCCAGATTCAGTCGCGATGCAAACGCGATACTGTCGCGCTTCTGTCGCGATGCAAACGCGATACTGTCGCGCTTCTGTCGCGATGCAAACGCGATTCAGTAACGGCACAAAAATACCTGCGATCGCTACAGTTGCAAGATGGATTCCGTTGAGGCAACATTAGTCACGTTGTCTTTGGTGCTGCTTTTACGTAAGCAGCCGAAGCGTAGGCAACGAAAGCAGCGTCAATATTGGATGCACCCATTTAATAAAGAGAGATTACTTTGTGGACATCATGTAACAACGTTTAAAATACTAAAAAACTATGATCTCAAATTCAGAAGTTGTTATAGAATGTCATATTCGACGTTTTGTGAATTGCTTTCCATTGTAAAACCAGAGTTGACACGCAGAAATACAGTGATGAGACAATGTATATCAGCTGAAGAACGACTAACAATAACTTTAAGGTAAGAAAAACCAAATTTTATGTTAATTATCTTTTAATAGTTTTTGCACATTTTTAATCACAACTAAAAAAATACTTATTAATAATTCAATATTAATCATAATAAGATTTGTAATTTCTTACTTTTTTACTTTACGGCGAATATAGGTTTGTGATAATAGAATCTTGTGTAGAATCATCATTACTGTAATTATATTCATTATCATAATGTTGCAATGAACTACCTGCAGTATTGACATTGGCACCAGCAGGCGTTGGCGGCGAGTGGTAGCTATTTATTAGTTGCGACACGCTACTTTCAGTACTTGTACGAGCAGGAGTTGTGTCGTAGCTTTGGTATCCAGACTGATATCCATAGTGACTGGTGTATGCAGACGTTTGTGCCATATTGTTATATTTGCGAAGCAAATTTATCATTTCAGCTTTCGCATCGAGTTTATATTCTTCCTTTATGGAATTAAAATGTGGAAAAAGCGAAAGTAAAAAATGTTGATCTGGATGTTGAATGGTGGGCGTGACTTTGTTCAATTTCTCAGTTAGAATTTCGTATAATTTGTTTTGTGCATCATCAACGCCATCACTTGTTTTAACTTTCTTTGATTTTGGAATAACAAAAGATTCCAAACAGCCTTCGGAGTCGTTTTCCTCAGTAACTGTAGGTCGACTAGGCGGTCTGATTTCGGTCAAAGGTTGTAAAAATGTCAATAATTTATAGTAAACATATTGTTTTCTGGGTTTAGCCCCGGACCCACTGGAACAGTTTTTTTCCTTTAGCCGTTCTCTGTTAAAGGAATCTTTTAAACTTTTCCATTTTTTCTGGAGTTCAATAGCTGAAAAAAGATATACAAGTTTATTATTTTTATGCAATTGAAAAATTAATGCGAGTGGAGCTAGAACCTTAAGACCTTGGCATTCCATATCTAGCTCGGATCATCTTGACTCGGAGAGTCAAAATGAATATCACCCTCAAATTGCCTACCCCGACAAGGATTACAGGCGTGATTTATATATATAGGGTTATTGGTTATTCGACGTATATCCGTGAGGAGCTGATAGGGAGGCCAAAATGCAATAAATTGATTTAAACACATGCCTTGCCATAAATTACGTATCTTTAAATTGACTTTTATACCTTTTTGGAAAGCTTACAGAATAGACAAGTTTATTTAGTTATTTGTACGATTAATGTTATAGTAATATTTTTAACGAGACAACATTTTTTGAAACGTAAAATGAAAATATTGGTAAGATATTATTCTTAAATCGCTCATAATTTTAATTATTGTGTTGAATTAGGTACTTTTAATTATGTTCATAGCTTAATTGAAGTGCCAGCTACAATATCATTTAAGAATGGTGCCCATTCAATGAGTAGATTTTTTTTTATCTGGAATTAAAGGTCAAATTTTGGATAAATATCGAAAAACCCTTAAAATTCAAATATCTCGATAGCCATTGAATATCGGCCATACATATGGGGGGTTCAATTTATTGCATTTTGACCACATATCAGCTCCTCACGGATATACGTCGAATAACCAATAACACTGTATGTATGTATTTTATAATAATTTATTTTCTTTTTTCCTTTTTTTACAGGTACTTAGCAACTGGATGTTATTTCACAGATCTTCATTTGGATTTTAAATGTGGACATACTACTGTACGTACGATTGTGCAGGAAACTGTGGAAGTAATATGGAAAAAAATAAAAGACATCTCCATGCCAGAGCCAACAGAAGAATCACATTTAGAAACCGCTGAAGGATTTATGAAACATGCTAATTTTCCTAACGTAATTGGAGCAATAGATGGAAAACATATAAGAATTATAAAACCATGTCATACCGGCTCAGAATATTACAATTATAAACATTTTTTTTCCATCGTGTTGCTAGCAATATGTGACGCTAATTACAATTTCATAGATATAGATGTCGGATGCTATGGAAAGAGCTCAGATTCAACAATACATGACAGCAGCGAATGGGTAAAAAAGTTACGACAAGGAAATTATAATATACCTCAACCAAGACCTATATCTAACAATGGAATACCTATACCGTTTTCGTTTATTGGTGATGAAGGATTTGCTTTATCACACCACTTGCAAAGACCATACGCTGGTAAACATTTACCATGAAATAAGAGAATATACAATTACCGCTTGACGCGCGCAAGGCGTTATATTGAATGTACGTTTGGTATATTGAGTAACAAATTTAAAATTTTCAACCGGCCCATAAACGTTAATGTTGATTTTGCTACGAATATTGTAAAAGCGTGTTGCGTATTGCACAATTTTATACGTAAGCGAGATGGGTACAAGTTTGATCACACTTTGAGTATAGTCGGATTCCAAGATCCAGCTGCCAGTGATAATTTACATTTAATTGGAAGACGAAGATCAGAACTAAGTGGTACTGCAATCCGAAACATATATACTGACTATTTCACCGGTGTAGGTTCTGTACCGTGGCAAGATTCAAAAATTTGAAATAATGTAACCTAAAATAGCTATAAGTAACTAGAAAGAGCTGTAAACGTAACCTGATTCACTCATTCTAGAACATCTCATCATTCTCACCACTCATCTACATTTATAATGATAAAATATTTTCATTTAATAAAATTAAATAACTTACCACAAGCATTCTTTTCTTTATTTGTTTTTTCTCCAAATTCTGAATCAAATATTTCATTTATCTCTTCCCATGCCTTTCTTTTTGCAATCTTATTCGAATACTCAGGAAGACGCGAGTCCCATATTACAGGACGGTTCTGAATTGCCATAATACATGTTTCAGTGTCGAACGACTCCATTTTGCGCATGTGACGGACAACAGCACTCTCGACCTGTCTGTGTTGCACTGATGCTCGGTTCTCCACTCACGCGCCACCCTCCCTCCGTTCTCTCCCCGATGTCGTCCGACACGGTCGCGCGTTTGCATCGATACAGTCGCGATGCAGTAGCGCGTTGGTAGCGCGTTGGCATCGCTATTGTAGCGCGTTGTAAATGCGACTAACACGCGTTAGTAGCGACGCTGTCGCGCGTTTACTAAACGCGCGACAGCGTCGCTACTAACGCGTGCATCGCTACAAAAAGTCGCCGTGGGCGAGCGGCCTCAGACATGCTTCAATTTCGCAGAGAACTGTCGTCATCTCTTCAAATGTCAGGTTAGTGTTGAGGACTCCTTTCAGATGGAATATGATTGATTTGACTCCGGCTTCCCATAAACCTCCGAACGTTGATGAGTAAGCCAGTGCGATGTGAGGGGGAGTTAAGTAAACAATAGTGTATTACTTCGAGAGTCAACTGCAGAACTGAACTCTCTTCTCCTTTATTTGGCATATTTATACATAGATAGTACGTGACTACGTGCTAATACTAAGACTACGAAAACAGCTTATTTACCTTAACTTAAACTATGTACTATACGTGACATGCTGATGTACAATATACGTGACTTCACACCACCTCTTAAAGTAAAAAAAAAAACTAACTCATTTTTTTTTCTTATGCATTTAGAACTTACATTCTCACTCTTACAATATAATTTTGTTCGATTCTTATGAATTACATCTATCTTATTATTCTTTTTTACAATGACATTTGGTGACTTGTCCTTTACAATTTCAAATGGTCCATTATAAATACAATCCAACTTATTGCCTGTTTCGTTTTTTATCAATATCAAGTCACCTTCTTTCTAAGTTATTGAATTAAGATTCTTATCATAACAATGTTTCCTAGCCAACTTACTTGCTATCAAATTTTCTTTCGCATCATTTTGAGCCCTTTGCAATCTGTACTTAAATTCTAAAGGATAATCATCAAAATTGTACAGAGGTTCAACACTTTCACCTTGAAGACTACTTGGTAACCTGCAAATTTTACCGAAAACTAATTCATAAGGTGTATATTTGGTTGCAGTATTGACTGTTGTGTTATAAGAAAAACACCAATACGGAATCCAAGAACTCCACGATGATGGATTATTACCCGTCTGTATCCTTAAATACGCGCCTAAAGTTTTGTGAACATTTTCCAAAGATCCTATGCTCTCATGATGATATGATGTCGATAAGATTTTATTGATGCCCAAGATATTGCATAGCTCTACCATTACTTTTGAAATGAACTCAGAACCCCTATCCGTAGCAATTGTCCGCGGTATTCCATATCTTAAAACAAAATTTTCTGCCAACGCTTTCGCTACCTCATTTGCGGATTTATTCTTTAATGGATATGCCTCTACAAATTTCGTAAGCTCATACTGAAGAGTCAATATGTAAACATTGCCTTTTTCGTCCCTATCAAGTGGCCCAACTATATCTAAATAAATCTTCTCAAACGACGTAGATGCAGTGGTAGTAATTGTCATTGGTTTCTTAGTATGTCTAGAAAACTTTTGTAGTAAACTTTCACATTTACCAATGTATTCCATTACATATTTTTCAATAGACGGCCAATAATAATACTTCTTTTTATTATTCACCATTCTGCGTATACCTGCATGACCACTTGTGGGTAAAATATGGAAATCATTCAAAATAATCTTCTTCTCATCTTTTCCTTCTACTCTCCGTAAATCCTTCACTACACACATTTTAAAATCTCCATATATGGAACTGCTATTTCCCTTCAAATATTGTGCCATTCTTGTAATAAATTCAACGTTATAACGATTTTTCAAAATAATAACTTCTTTTATGCCTTTTTCAACACAAAAAGCGACTATGTCTTTCGACAACTCGTCTCGCGATGATGTCGATAAAAATTCATAGTTTACATAAATACTCGAGTTTTCTGGCACATACATTAAATTGCGCGACTTAGAAAATATCTTTTTATAATTAGTGTTACGTAACATTTTCTCCCATTCATTCAAACATATCTCAACGTCATTTCCTTGTTTTTTAAGAACTTCCACGATCCTAGGGTGATCAGTCCCAGATACTATGGAGTCCGTATCACAAACATTCGGCTCTCTCAACCGTTTGTACTGCGCCCTCGTTATCACGGATATAGTCTTTTCGCGTATGGCTTTCAAATCCTCGCTTGTAATTACTATCCTGGAAAGCGCATCTGCTAGCACATTTTCTTTACCTTTAATATATTCAACCTCAAAGTCGTACTCTTCTAAACACAAACGAAACTTGATGGATCTGTCATGTTAAACAAGTATAACAGCGGCCGGTGATCCGTTTTTACAACGAACCTCCGTCCGTACAAATAAGGCCTAAAATATTTAACCGACCAAACTATTGCCAATAACTCCTTCTCTATTATAGGATAATTTAACTCACTCTTCCCTAAAAACCTACTAGCATATGCAATGGGTTTTCCGTTCCCATTACATAACACACTTCCCACAGCATACCCCGAACTATCGGTTTGTAATATGAAAGTGTTGCTATCAGAAAAATCCGGATAATCTAACACTGGTGGATTCATTAACGCTTCCTTAAGCAACAGAAGAGACCTCTCGCACTCATCAGTCCAACTAAACACAACATCCCTTTTCAACCGACTTCAAAAAAAGGAGGAGGTTCTCAATTCGGCTGTATTTTTTTTTATTTTTTTTATGTTTGTTACTCGATTTCTCGAAGACGCCTGGACCGATTTCAAAAATTCTTTTTTTATTTGAAAGGGTATGCTTGTAATTTGGTCCCATTGTCATCAGGTCAGGACCTGATGGTGGAAATCCTGAGAAATCGAGGGCATCTCTTGAAAATTGTAGGCGAGCATGGGATAAAAACTTGATATTTATGTGTATATCTGATGAGACTACAATACTATGGAGGTTTAGGGCAGATCTGATGATGGAGACGACAGAGGATCGAGGGAACTCCTCAACGGTACATCTTAACTACCTCGTGTTTGGGCTTATTTTATTCGTGTTGACAAGATCTTTGCACCGAGATGGGTAATGACTGCCACTGCAAGGTCCTTGATGCAGGTGCAGTACAGTTTAGGGAACTCCTTTATGGTTGATAGCAGCTACATAGTGTTTGGGCTTATTTTATTCGTATTGATGCGCACTTTAAGCTGAGATGGGTAATATTGCAGATTCGATAGTGAATTTCTCGTAATGCGTTTTCATCATGTGGTCGGCTAAGTAATTTATTTGATTTTAAAATCACATAGTGCAATACCGTCTAAGGTTTTCACTCGACTTGGGGCAACATACATGTGACCTTTGTAAAGTTTTTCAAGAGAATCGTCTTTACTAGGTCTACCCATCACTCAAAATTGTAAAATAATTAAATTTTTTAACAAAAAATAAGCAAAAATAAGGCACCGATTTCAATATTCTTCAACTACTATATTGTATAATAAAAGATTTTTTTTTTTGCTTTTTAGTTATTAGCTTTGTTTTTGAGTTTTTTGGAGTCGGTTTTTATTTTTTGTTAAAAAATTTAATTATACATAGCCTATTGATATTAAAAAAAAAATTTGGTATGAATTTCCTATAATAATTCGCAAACGCTACGAACCGCTTCACCTCATCAACGGTCGTTGGACGCGGATAAACTTTTATAATAATAATAATAATAATAATAATACTCTTTATTGTACATCAATAGAAAATAAGTTACAAAAGGGTTAAACAATACGCAATGTACAAGGGGCGGCCTTATCGCTTAGAGCGATCTCTTCCAGGCAACCAAATGGAAATGATAGAAACAGGTTAACAAGACAACGGGCAGTCCAGATGTACAATAATTGAAAAGAAAATAATTAATAACATTTATAAATATATACACACTAAATATCCAAATATCTGCAAATTAGGACGAAGCAAGTCTGGAGTACTCTATTTCAGCGTCAGGTAATGTTCCTTGACAAGTTTTTTAAAAGTTGTCAGAGATTGTGCACGTCTCACAGCAAGTGGCAGCGCATTCCATAAGCAAGCAGCTTGTACAGAAAAAGACTTATTACGAAACATGGAAGAATGCGCTGGGATTTTAAGCACCAGGTTTTCTGATGACCTCAAGGATCTAGAATGCGAATCACAGAGAAACTCAAACCGTTCTTTTAGGTAAAAAGGAGTAAATGGATTAAACAGTACATTATACAGCAGTGAAAGGATATGAGTATTCCGGCGAAGACGGATAGGCAACCATTTGAGCTTAGTACGAAATTCAGAGACATGATCATATTTGCGTAATCCAAATATAAATCTAATACAGAAATTTTGAAGTCGCTCAAGTTTATCCAGTTGCACGGCAGTGAGATCGAGATAGCTCGCATCAGCATAGTCTAAAATCGGCAGGAGGAGGGATTGTGCCAGTGCAATTTTAGTGGCAGTTGGTAAAAAGTTTCGCAACCTTTTCAATGATGATGCCGATGCAAACATTTTCCGACTGACTTCCTTTAGTTGGACGGTCCATGACAAGGTTTTGTCAATGAAAACTCCCAGGTTTTTTACCGTATCACTTATAGGAATTATCGTTCCATCAAAAGTTACTTGAGGAAGTGCCGACCAGTTGACCCTAGCGATCATCCTAGAACTACCAATAACAATTACTTGTGTTTTGGTAGGATTCACTTTTAGCCCAAACTTAGAGCTCCAGTCACCTATTCGAGCCAAATCCTCATTAATAACACCAAAAGCTTCAGTCAACTTTTCAGCTGGTGCCTGCGAGTAAATTTGTAAATCGTCTGCATAAAGATGGTAGGAAGAAGAGAGTCGATGAGAGATGGAATTTATAAATATAGCGAAGAGTAAAGGAGAAAGAACGCCACCCTGTGGTACACCAGCTGTATAATTGCACCAAGAGGATTTTGAATCTTCAAGGCAGATACGTTGCCGGCGACCAAACAGGTAACTATGAAACCAATCAATCACCGTTGGAGATATGTTAAGAGAGCGGAGTATCCCCAACAAGACATCGAAATCAACCGTATTAAAGGCATTGCTAAAATCTAATAACGCCAATACAGTTAAATTTCCAGCTTCCATGCCCGACCTGATATCATCCGTAATATGAACTAGCGCTGTCGTGGTACTGTGACCACGACGGAAGCCAGATTGAAGTGGGTTGAGGAGACAATTTCTGGAAAGGAACGAGGAGAGTTGAGAGTGGACTAGGCTTTCAAGGACTTTTGAAAGAAACGGTAAAATGGAAATAGGGCGATAATCAGAAAAAGATACAGGTTTTGATATTTTAGGTAGAGGAGTGATTTGGGCATCCTTCCACGCACGAGGAAAGACACCAGTTTTTACTGATGAGTTAAGGATATAAGAAACGATAGAAAGGATTTCATCGAGGATAGGAAGGACCATACTACGGCTGACACAGTCGCAACCAACTGCATTGGAAGTAATGGATACAATGCTCTTCCTGACATCACAATCAGAGAATTGATCAATGACAAATGGGGAAAAATCGGGTGTCGGAAGATTTGAAAGATAATTTAAAGTACTAACTTTAACTGACTTGTTAAAGGTAGACGACGCAGAGAAGTACTGATTAAGTAAATTTAAATCTAAGTTATTAGGAATTTTGTCGTGCTTCGATTTTCCGACCCCAAGTGATCTAAGAAATTGCCAGACTTTAGCTGGGTCACCATTTTGTACTGAATTATGGATGTGTTGGCGTTGA
The DNA here is from genome assembly GCA_947562105.1 of Shargacucullia verbasci. Classification (NCBI taxonomy): domain Eukaryota; kingdom Metazoa; phylum Arthropoda; class Insecta; order Lepidoptera; family Noctuidae; genus Shargacucullia; species Shargacucullia verbasci. Next base: position 14,515,731 of record OX387281.1, on the reverse strand, counting down.
GCATCCCTACACACTAAATTGCAGCGATTTCTGATGGCGGTGTATTGCTCTTTAATTTTTATGTTATTAGGATGACGCTTAAGTTTATATTTTGCCGCAGCTTTCTTGGACAACAGATGCTTTATTTCCTCCGTAAGCCAGGGAGCTGGTGCATGCCTCACTTTTACTGCTCGAATAGGTGCATGGCGATCATAAAGTTGGACGAGGTTCTTAACAAACAGATCAACTTGTTCATCAACTGAAGTAGCTGTAACAAGAGAAGACCAATCGATGTTGCTAGCATCATCACGAAGGCAGTCCAGGTCCATGCCACTAAAATTGCGAAGCATAAGGATTTTAGGGCGAGCTTTTGGGGGGCGTACTTTATACGACAAAAAAATCAAGTCATGGTGAGAAAATGAGTCTGCTGAACACTGTCCATGTTTAGCGACATGGGTTTTGGAAGAAACGAGTATGAGGTCAAGAAGTGAAGCGACTGAGTTCGGGAAATGGTGAGTAGCACTTAGATCTAGAATTGTCATATTATTAGATTCTACAATGGAAGAGAGTGAAGAAGCACGGAAATCATTTTTAAGGAGGCACGTATTAAAGTCACCCATAATAATTGTATGACTATAGAGAGGGATTAAATTTTCAAGAATATTTTCAAAGGAAGAAAAGAAATTTATTCGAAGGGAAGGACAATAGTATACGCCAAGAAGGATTTTGGTATGATGAAGCTCAACTTCTATAAAAAGATGTTCGCCGGCGTTTGACGGGGGTGGTTGTGGAGACATATTAACAATATTATAGGATATGTGGCTACGAAGATATATGGCTACACCGCCACCACCACCAACCGAGCGGTCATTTCTTATGAGCTGGAATCCGGGAAGAGAATAGGAACGTGAGGCGAGGCATGGCTTTAGCCACGACTCAGAGACTAGAATGGCGTGGATATTCTTACAGTCGAAACAAGCGAGCATATCGGGGAAATGAGCCGGAATACTTTGGGCATTGATGTGGACAACATTAAAATTCCTTGCGACATCAGAAAACTGTGAGACAAGAGAATCAGCTAAAGTAGGAATACTCGCTAAAGCTAAACTCGGTAAAGCTTTCCTCGTCACTACTGGCAGAATAAAAACTATCACAACTAATATCTGACATAATGCAATAAAAAAAGACGATGTAAATATATAAATATATATGTAGGTATAATATAAATGAGGTTTATTCAACTGAATAAACAAAAACAACAAGTAAGTATTCTTCTACCTGCCGGTTGTGTACAATAAGTTATTCACAATAATTATACTATAACAATTTTTAAACTACTGTATGGCCAAAACGATTAAAAACAATAATTTGGAAGAAAACATAGTAAAGAAATAAAATAAAACGTGCACGGCAAATGAAAAACAACTAAGAATAAGAAAGGGAAATAATAAAAAAGGTTGAGGGTGGCCCCGGCGCCGTATGTTTCTACTCGCTCTAGCCAAAGATAACAAATGTCAAAAAGCAAATTATAGAAAAGAAAAAAAAAAAAAAAAGATTCGTGGAACGAAACGTAACTAAAAGAGATGACACTAATGACAGCTGACAGCAATACAACAAACGAATGTCGGGCGATCAAGCACCCGCTTTTGTCATAATTATTGTAATAAATATAAAATGAAAGAAATAAGAATGAGGGTGGACATAGTTAATACAGAAAGGAAAGAAGCCGAGCGTACTACTCACGGAAACGTAGCTGAGCGTAAACAAGAAAAATACAAGTTATTTTCTAGCGGCGGCACGCTTTAACTTAGCAACTGCAGGAGCCGGCTGCGTAATGGTTACGATGTCCTGTTGCGACTGCGACTGCTGTGGCTGCTGCTGTCCGATGCTGCTTAACTCCACATTGGTAGTTATTCGATGCTTCGTGCCATTAGCCTCAAGGACAAACACAGAGCCCGCCTTTGTCCAGCAGTTAGTGACACCGAACTTCTCGCGTGCAACCATGAAGAGATCATGTCGTACCTTGGTCAAAAACTCGGAAACCGTGATACCCGTGCCCTTAAGTTTGGTTTTTTCAAACCAAATTGTGTCCCGTTGAGCAACATTATGCAGCTTGATGACAATAGGCCTTGGTTTGAGCGACGTGGTTCGTCCCATTCTGTGGCAGCGCTTGATATCACTGCTCGAGAAGTCAACCATCTTGAAGTGATCTCTAATGATTTGGGTGACAACCTGAGCAGTCTCCTCCTTGGCTTTCTCCGATACTCCATGCAACAACAACATTTTTCTGCGACCACGCATCTCCAGATCGTCTACACTACGGGACAGCAGCTGTACCTGTTGCTGAAGAGCTCCAAGCGCTTCCACAATAAAACTCCGGAATGTAGAGAACTCGGTGGCCAAACAGGAGGTGTCAGAAGTAGTGGCAGCAGGTGCTTTCTGAAGTTTAGCTTCAAATTCCATCATCCTCTTGTTAAACATATCCATCATATCAGTGATATTAACCTTGATGGACTCCATTGGAAGTGTTTTGTGGTCTAGTCAGTTGGTGAAAGTTGGTGAAAAATTGTAAATAGTGAGATAAAAGTAGGGAAACACTTGTCCGGCAGGTAGAAAGACTTAGATTGAAGAATATAGCATTTAAATCACTTAAAATTGCCTTTAACTATTTAAAATGTATTTTTTTAATTGGAGCAAGTTTTTTAGCTATGTACTGTACAACTACCCGCCAAAAAAAAAAAAAAGAAAAAAAGGAAAAAAAAAAAAAATGTCTTTTATGACTTCTACCTTCTCTGGATCTGGTGAAATACCTTCCACCGAAATTACGTGTCCTAAATAAAGCACTTGCTTCTTCAAAAATTCACATTTAGATGGATTTAGCTTAAGATTTACTTTCCTCAAGCGTGAAAAAACTGATATAAGGTTCCGGTTATGCTCATCCAAATTACGACCAAAAATAATTAGATCATCTAAATAAATCAAACACCTGTCATAATTCAACCCAGACATAGCCACAGTCATCAACCTGCTAAAAGAACTCGGACTTATCTTCAACCCCATTGGTAATCTACACATCTGATACTGTCCCTTATCTGTCGTAAAAGCAGTGTATTTCCTACTACTTTTTTCTAAAGCACATTGATAATATGATTGCGACAAATCACAGTGACTAAAGTAAACAGCTCCCGACATCGAATCTAAGATTTCAGTTATATTCGGTAAAGGAAATTTATCATCCTGTATCTTTTCGTTCAACTGCCTGTAATCTATCACCACGCGCCATTTCTTTTCCCCACTACGATCTGATTTTTTCGGTACAACTAATGAAATGAAATGAAATGAAATTATTTATTTTGTAATTAGGATTTTTCAATCACTTTTACACGTCTTTTTTAAACTAGATGGCGTCGGCATTTCCTATGACTATCCCTGAGAAGAAACGCCGAAACAAACTCAGGGGTCAAACAGGACTAGACCACTCACTAACCGTCTCCTCAATAATATTACTATCCAGCATCTCCTGCACTTGCCTATCAACTTCCTTCTTCTGTACATAAGGTATTCTATATTGCCTCCTGTAAACTGGAGTAACATTCTCTTTCAATCGTATTGACTGCTCATACACATTCGTGACAGCTAATTTATCTCCCGGAAGATGAAATATATCTGAATACTTCGCGCAGATTCGCTCAATCGACAATCGTTTCTCGGCATTCAAATAGTCAAGTTTAAGCAAAGATCATATTTCCTTAACACGCTCAACGTTCACCTCTGACTCTGCAAAACTACAACAATCGTAATAATTTAAATCATCCCATTCCTAGGCCTAGCCACTACACTAGCCAAAAAAACACCTTCACGCAATTCTTTCCTTACCACTACACAATCTTCCGCTCTATTAACAGGAAAATACCTAACCACTTCACAACGCGGAGGAATAGTCAACAAGTAATCATAAGATTGAGCGGCATCGAAACCGTCTGCCCTTTTGGACCCTTAAGAGACAACCTATTCAACGAAAAATCTATAATACCACTATACTTCTGCAAGAAATCCTGGCCCAATATGCCAACCGGCATATTGGGCCAGGATGCATGGCAAATCATCAAATATATTAAACCTATGCACGAACGAACACCTGGAGTACGGGCACTCCAACCTCAAACATACATAACCTACAGCTCGCAAACTACCTCCTACACCATTGATCACTAACTCTTCCTTCACTACTTTATAGCAGAAAGCGTTATTCGTTAAAAATTTGCTCTTTACGGCTGATATCGACGCACCTGTATCTACTAACCATTCCGTATCTACACTATCCACTAGCAAATTAACCCAGTTAATGCTATCGCAGGCTAAAATATGCTTAGTCTCAAAAAAACTGAGTCTCACTCAGCTGTCCGCCTTCGACGCTCCGTGGCATTGAAACCCCGCCTGAGTCAGCATCGCCGCGCGAATGCTTAAAACACGCTACACGCCGCCGACCTTGCTGAGTCTGCCGTTCACGACGAGCATTATCGCTGCGACCGCGCATTCCACTGCTATGCCATACGCTGACATTTTTGCGCGTACGCCCAACAGCTGTTTCGTGGCGTGTATGTCTATTCTCTACAGTGTGCCGCCTATAATTACTTCCGCGATTTCTATTGCTCGTTGAAAAACCTCCCCTTGCGGGCCAGCGCTGGTACGTCATGACTTGTGCTGACGAAGGACAATCCTCGTCTTCCGCTACCCTGATAGCATCTTTTAAACAAGTCAAATTCCGCGCCGTAATAACAAGTAGCAAGACGCTGATTACGAAGTCCGTCAGCAAACTTCCTAATCGCATATTTTTCGTTCAATGGCTGCAAAATTTTATAGGTTTCCGAACTTTCCCCGGCTTGAGAAATAGTCAAATTGACCAAAAACTTCTCTATCTCGGCTCCAAAATCCGCGACCGATTTATTATTTTGCCTAGCGCGAGCAAGTTTGGCTTGCACAGCCACGTCCGACTCTACTGTTAATAAATGCTTCCTCATGTCAGCCAACAGACTGTCTACCGTTGCGTAATTGGAAGACAACCGAATCCTAGCCCCCTGGGTAAGCCGTGTGGTTAGAACGAATTTAATTAAAAGAGTATTATCTGCCTCCTCTAACATAGAACTATATAAACCTATGGCATCAATTAAATGTACTCGACCTTGAAATCGACTTTTAAATTTATTATGTAAGGCTTTTGCGTCGTTAATTTTCATATCAAAATTTCTGCCTTTCCGTCTACTAGGACCTAACTTAACAATAGATTCCCTTAACAATTTAAGTTGTATAAATAGTGACGTTAATTCCACTTCCATTTAAACATAATATATATGTATATTATTGTCTCTAAATTTACCGATGACCCCAAGCACTTGCCACAACACTTAACATTTCGACATTGGAATTTTGGAATCACTTACTTCTTGATGAGGGAACGTCACTCCGTCCATTCTGGTCAGGCCATCTGCACAGCTTTATGAACCTCCCGCTGATTGATCTTCTCTTCGATCCAATTCTGGTGACATTTTCTGTACATCCGGACTGCCGCACCAACGATACACAACAGTAAACACACAGCAATAACCAACAGCACCGTCTTGATAGCTGTCAGCTGCTCCTGCGTAACCGCTGCGGCATTTGAACCACCCGCTGCCGTCTGAGCGATAATCACCTCTTCTTTGGATGTCGTGCTCCCCATGGCCCGTGACCCGACGTGACGTGAAGATGACGGAAGTCGACTAAACTGCGATTCTGACTAGCCCCCGATTAGGCAACTGTAACGCCTTCCAGCCGACTGGCAGGGTCGCCATGCGATGTGAGGGGGAGTTAAGTAAACAACAGTGTATTACTTCGAGAGTCAACTGCAGAACTGAACTCTCTTCTCCTTTATTGGCATATTTATACATAGATAGTACGTGAATACGTGCTAATACTAAGACTACGAAAACAGCTTATTTACCTTAACTTAAACTATGTACTATACGTGACATGCTGATGTACAATATACGTGACTTCACACCACACCGGGATAAAGTGCCACTGAGTGCCGTCTTTGGCTAGGGATTCAGCAATTTCTCCATCAAATTGCAGACGAGCTTCTTTCCGGGCTTCTGAAAGTTCTTTGTTGGCACCAACGAAATTCCGTCCTTGGTCGCTCCATATATTCGCACATCTACCTCTGCGTGCACAAAACCTTTTGAAGGCACCGATAAACGCTGCTGAAGTAAGATCGCCAACCAATTCCAAATGGATTGCCTTTGTGGACATACAAAAACAACTATGTATGCCTTATTGGTTTTGGCTCCTCTGCGTTTATTCATCAATATCTGAAATGGTCCAGCGAAGTCGACTCCTGATTTAAGGAAAGCCCGTGCGGGTTTCACTCTCACGGTAAGTCACCCATAACTTGCGTTCTCGCTTTAGCATTCAATTTAGCACATATCAAATAGCGATGTACATGCTGCCTGACCAACGCTTTACCTCGTAGTATCCAATACTGGGATCCTAGGTAAGTAAGCATCAATTGACTTCCTCCATGCAACGTCTTTTTGTGGGCTTCTTCTACGATGAGAATGGTAAGTTTGCTGCTGCGACCCAGAATGATTGGATTCTTGCTTTCATCATTTAACTCTGAGTTCCTGAGCCGGCCGCCTACCCTGAGTACACCACTATTTTCAAGGTAAGGATTTAATGATTTTATTTTGCTTGCTCTCTTCACAGGTTTCTTTCTTTTTAACAAATCTATCTCTTCTTCGAATTCTTCCTCTTGTGCTCTTTTTATACAGGTTTGCAACGCGAGTTGTAGTTCTTCAGTTGTTATCGTTTTATTTATGTTATCTTTAAATATTTTTTGTTTCAGGAATAGGCTGTATGTGATTGTTTTCAGAAGTTCTATCAGCGTGTCAAAGTCATCAAATTGTGTACATAACTTCTTTCTCTCTTCATTGTTATCCTCTGTTATTTTTAGAGCTTGTATGATTTTCTTCTTCCTTTCTAAGTCTGTAGATAGTATGTTTGGTTTAGTGAACTGTATCTTCGGTTGTAGTAACCATTGCGGTCCATTCCACCATATATTGCAATTTTTCAGATTTGCTACTGACATTCCTCTTGATGCAATGTCGGCTGGATTATCGTGAGATTGAACGTGGTGCCACTGACTGTAGTTAATATTGGTTGTGATCTCGACAACGCGATTTGCTACAAATGGCTTCCGTCTATTTGGATCTCCAAATAACCATGAGATAACAATCGTGGAATCTGTCCATGCATAGGTCTGTGAGGCAGGTATTCTCATTGCTTGTCCCACTTATTTTAGCAGCCTAGATAATATTAAAGCTCCACACAATTCTAGCCGGGGCAAGGAGATGGTTTTTAAAGGAGCTACTCTGGTTCTTGCAGCAATTATAGTTGTTTTAACTCTGCCATCTGCGTATGTGACACGGCAATACACTACAGCACCATACGCTCGTACGGAAGCATCGCTAAATCCATGTATTTCGATGGAGTGCCATCTGCTTATGAAGATTTCATTTACATTTTCGAGATCAGATCGGATTGATGACCACCTTTCAGTCAGTGTCTGGTTCAAGGCTTCGTCCCAGTCAACTTTCTCGAGCCAGAGTTGCTGGATGAGAATCTTCGCCATCACAAGGCAAGGTGCAATCCAACCGAGTGGGTCGTACAACTTTTGAATGTCGGAGAGAATGCTGCGCTTCGTGATGAGGTCGCCGATGGTAGGTAAGTTTAGGCTATACTCGAATTGATCTTTCCCTAGGTTCCACTGTATACCCAGAGCCTTAATTGTTCCATCAACATTCAGTTCTAGATGTGCATTGGCTGATCTCTGGCTTGGATCTATGGTTTCCATGTAGTCACGACTGTTAGATGACCACTTTTTTAATTCAAAGCCACCCAGCCGAAGTAGCTGTTTTAGATCTTGACTAATTCTTACAGCTTGTTCCAAATTATCGCTTCCGGACATGACGTCATCAACGTAGAAATCTTCGCGTAGTATTTTAGCAGCGTCAGGGTATTTCTCACCTTCATCATCAGCTAATTGCATGAGTGTCCTTACAGCGAGACATGGTGCAGAAGCTGTCCCAAAAGTCACAGTCAAGAGTCTATCGCCACCTAATTATCAAGCTTCTTAGATCATCTTGCAGTACTGGACCCAATAAGAGTTCATCGTTTAAAGAAATGCTGTTGGAACCCTTGCAGGACGCGTCAAATACAACACGTGTCTTCGTCGTCTCTTTGTCATTTCGGATCACCGCGTGATGAGGTAAGTACACTGATTTATTTCCTAATTCTTCTTTAGGTACTTCTTCCATGTGTTTTAATTCTTTATATTCTTCTATCACCTTTGTATATTCGTGTTTAGTTCTTTATTTTGATTAAATCTTTTTTCTAATTGCATGAATCTACCTTTAGCTATTTCTCGTGTTTTTCCTTCAGGTGACTTCGGTTGTTCTATCTTAAAAGGTAACTTCACTATATATCTTCCGTCTTTATCTGGCTTGTGTGTATTCTTGTATATGTCTTCACACAGCTGTTCGTTTAGGGTAAGTGATCTTTTCGAGTCTGTATCAACCTCCCAAATTGTTTTTAGTAAATCTTCAACGTTAACTTCTTGTTTCATGACTTTGATTGATTTCTCCCTATCGTTAATGTTTATGTTAGTTCCACCCATCAAAATCCATCCCAGGTGAGTATTTTGTGCACATGGCGTGCCTGGTGGGCCTTTGATGAGTCCTTGTTTTAGAATTGCTGCATACTCGTTTATTCCTAATAGCAGATCTATGGTTCCAGGTGCTAAGTAATTCTCATCTGCTAGTTGGATACTTGACATGTGAGGCCAATCAGTCTCCATCATGGTGCTTGCGGGTATGGTTGAGTTCAAGGGCTTGGACATCACGTAGGCTTTAATAGGTAAGTTGAAGTTGTCTTCCCATCGTGACAATAAAATTGTACTTCGACCTCATGCTTGACTTTTACTTTAATTGATTCTATTCCAGAGACGATTAGATCCACTGGTGATTTTTCTAGTTTCAGGATCTGAGTTGCCTTCTTGCTTATGAAACATGCTTGAGATCCTGAGTCTATCAGCGCCTTCAAGACAGTAGTATTTCCGTGCTCATTCATCAAAATAACTACTGCGGTGGCTAATAAAGCAATCTTTTGCCCGTAGGTATGGTATGACGCAACCATTGCTTGTACCTTCTTCTCTTCTACATCTGCTTGAGATGAAATCGGTTGATAAGATTCTACCTGTGGTGCCGACTCATCTATATCCTTCGGTTGATGTAAAAGTGTGTTGTGGCGTCTCTTGCAATAGCGGCAGGACATAGGCATACGGCACTTGAACACCGAGTGTCCCACTGCCAGACAGTTGAAACATAGTTTATTTGTTTTAACGTGTTCTCTTCTTTCGTTTAGTGTCATTTTCTTAAACATGCTACAATGACACAGTGTGTGCACATCCTTACATAAAGCACATGATTTCTTCTGATAACTTTCTGAGGTGGAAACGTGAAGGACACGCTCTTTTGTTGTTCTAGTACTAGTGGTGGGGTTAACTAGCTCAAGCGTCCTGAATGTAGCTTCTAAAAACTCACGCAAGTCACTCCAGGTAGACAGTTTTTCTGAAATCACTGAATAGGCAGCCTGTTCCCACTGTTTGTCAAAGTCAAAGTCAAAGTCAAAGTTTTTTATTTCAAGTAGGCCTTTTCAGGCACTTTTAAAAAGTCGAGACTCTAGGCGCGCTTGTGTGATTCCGGGTCCAATTTCTGCACAACCAGAAATATTATGACTGGATCCCAGGAGTCAGTTGGCACTTTCTGATTCTGCAAGCTGTTGATGATCTCACTGGTAGTATCCAGGAGGGTTTTCAACTGTGCCGCCGACTCAGTAGTACATTTCTTCAGCGCAAATAGCCTTTTAAGTAGTGCATTTACTATTAGGCGTCTATTATTGAATCGATGATTTAGTGTTTCCCATGCTTGAGTATAATTCGCACCAGTTACCTGAATGTGCTTTAATAAGGATGCCGCTTCACCCTCGATACTAGTCTTCAAGTAGTGTAATTTTTCAACATCACTTAATTTTGTGCACTCATGAATCAATGAGACAAATAAGTCCTTATATGTAGACCATTCTTCGTAATTACCGGAAAACACGGGGAGTTTAATGCTAGGTAGTTTCACTTTCATAGGCCCTTGCCCTTCATACGACATATTACTTCACGAAGATTGGTCAGTTGTCCTCGTGGTTTGCAAGGCCAAAAGATCTTTGAGATCTCCCAACATACATAAATATAAGTCTTCTTGAAGAAAGAACTCGTCGTTAACAAAATATGAAATCACTCCACGTTGTTCCCGCGTAGTACACTTTAATAAGTCTTGATGTGCTTTCTTAAAAGTACTCCAGTATTCTTCAATAGTTTGTATTCGAGTTTGTAAATAACCGAATTTAGATAAACGTTCCTTGGGGCACTTTTTAAGATTTGATTGAGTTTTCTTTAGTAATGACGCTGTATCTTCTAATATACTTAATGCTTGATCTGCTTGGGTCGTCATAGTTCACGTGTAAAACTCCAAAATGTTCACAACTCTTCTCAATAGCCATGTTTTATAAATTATATTGAAAAAATACTACAATATATCGTGCTAATTAGTTTGGCGTAAACAACTGCACCTGGCCGCTCGCTTATCACTGTGGAATGTCTTCTTTTGTTCTTGCGGTAAACGGCCTGGGTGTGGGTGGTCCGTTCAATTCCAATCCGGCTCGATATTCGACCATATGTAATGGTGATAGGGTTGATTTTAGCACGGGGGTGAGTGGGTAAGAGAAATACGTCTTTCTTATATGGTGTTTATCAACAACAACTGCAACTGAACTTTAAAACGGACATGCAACTGTTTTTATGCGTATAGATACACGTAGATACAAACAAAAGAATATAGCTTCAACAATACCTATCGTTAGAGCGGAATTTTCTGAGTAAAACTGTAAATTTAACTAATTTTCCACAATTTGTTCCTTACATTAATTCATATTTCCGGTGACGATATTATCGTATTATGAATAATAATTATGTGTATAAAAAAAAAAAAAAAAATTACAACTTTATGACAATTACAACTAAGCAAAGATTTGCTTGTACGGTAAAGATGAGAAATAAGAGACAACAAAAAGTAAAAGATAAAACAATGGGAATATAAATAAAATAAAACAGGAAGGAGTGCGCACAGGTTAGTGTATGTAGGTGTGTGTGCGTGCGTGCGTGCGTGCGTGCGTGCGTGCGTACGTGTGCGTGCGTACGTGTGCGTGTGCGTGTGCGTGTGCGTGTGCGTGTGCGTGCGTGCGTGCGTGTGCGTGCGTGCGTGCGTGTGCGTGCGCGTGCGCGTGCGTGTGCGCGTGCGCGTGCGCGTGCGCGTGTGCGTGCGCGTGTGCGTGTGTGAAGTAGTTCTTACCAGTTATACTATAGTGTGTAACATAGACTCAATTTCTTCGTAACTTTTAGTTTTCAACTATTCAGAGAGTGTCTTTTTGCAATCGTGGTAAGTGAGGTGATATACGTGTAGTTCTTTGTCTAGAATATTGTAAATGCGAGATGACAGTTTAGAGTATTGTCTTGTGGCAAATGTAGTATTGACTGTGGGTTCCGGAGCAGCTTTCTTTTTCCTTCTAGTTTGAATACTAGAAGGGTTGAAGGGGAGAGATTTATGTTTTTTCAAAGCGGTTTGAAGGACATATAACTTTCTAACGGATAAAAGGTCAGTGGTTGTGTATAAGCTAACAGTAGGGAATCTTAGGGGCTTGAATAGCATGAGCTTCAGCAGTGCTCTCTGAGCCCTTTCCAGTTCTAAAAACGTGACTTTGGTTGCCCCGCCCCATATTGGCAAACAGTAAATTAGTATAGATTGGGCTAGCGAGATGTATACTTGTTGGATAAGACCCTTCGTTGCTACATGACGAAGCGACTTGAAGGTCCACATTAGTTTCCTAACTCTGCCCATTAAAAGTTCCAAATGAGGATGCCGTGATAGTTTTTGGTCAAGTATTACTCCGAGGTATTTGATGTTACTGACTTTGTTAATTTTTAGACAAGTGCAGTTGGTATTAGAAAAGTCAGGGCATGTATGGATCTTAATTTGAAAATCTTGTGATGGTTGGGTGCGTTTATTTAAGGAAAAGCAAATATAACTGGTCTTTGAGATATTCAAGGTTAACAGGTTGTCGTCGAGCCAGGTGGCTACCCTGGACAAGCCGCGTTCGGCGGTGCGGCGAACATTGTTCCATGTATCACCCGAAAAAAGTATTGCCGTATCGTCAGCGTAGGAAACTATGTGGGCGGATTGGAGGTTCATGCTACAAAGACTATTTATATAAATGAGGAACAATGTTGGACCAAGCACGCTACCCTGTCCGACACCATATGTGGCTATTTCTTCGGAACTAGTGACTGTTCCGATTTTAACCATATAGCTGCGTTCGCTCAAGTATTCCCTGAATAACTTCAGTGGTATCCCTCTAACTCCGATGCCTTCTAACCTGCGTAAAAGGGTGAGGACAGACACTGTGTCAAAGGCTTTTTTAAGGTCCAGGAAGACTGCCAGGCACTTACTTCCACTGTCTAGTTTTTCAATAACACTGGATGTGAGAGCCAGGACTGCGTCTTCGGTGGACTTGCCTCGTTGAAAGCCGAACTGCGACGTGGATATATATAAATACTAAAAACTACAATACGAAATAAATTATAATAAATTAAAAAAAAAAAAAAAAAATTGTGGGTAGTCAAAAGTCAACAGTTTTTTCTTTTACTAGAATTTATAAATTTAATTTAAAAATAGTTATATTTAATAATATTATACTTTTATGATACGTAGTGATAGTTAACTACATCTACCTTGCTGAAGTGAGAAGTGCTCAAACATTACCTATCTTTAAGAAAATGGTACACGAGCATTACTTTCACTGTAATTTTGCTCATCTCCTTTCCCAGTTATATATATTTATTAGTTTATTATATATATGTCGCAGCAACACAGTGACCGTTATTAGAATCGCTATGGATTATTGTTGATTTAGCTTTATCTATTACCGTTTTTCGGAAACGTCAAGCAGTGTGCTTGGGTGAGGTCGATACAGGGCGTGGCAGCTGTCAGTTGTCATTGTTTGACATTGGAGGTATTTAAGTTGAGAAGCGACAGACGAGACACATCACTCTTTGGTTAGATACGAACGCGAGAGGTCGTTCTGCCAGCCCGTATCGAACTTACCGCGTTTCCCTAATCTTAATCCATTTCCATCGGCTTGATCATTTGTTATTTTGTTAACGGGAGTGTATAAATAGCTTGTTAGAATCATTGTTGAAACTATTATTTCGTGCCTACACCATGTCGAACTTGGACTCTGGTAACGTGGTACTCCAAACGGGCGAATTACCTTTGTTAATTGTATTGTGAATGTGAAATACTAACTGATTTACATTGGAACTGTGATTTTATTGTAATCCTGCGTCATGAACCCTGTACCACCGAATAAAGATAATGACAGCCCTATCGCTCAGCCATCGCTCCCGCCGACATCAGAAGTGGGATCAGGATCTGCCTCCCACTGGCGCACAATGTACGAGGTACAACAGCGGAACATGTTGCAACTGATAGAGGCCATTCGTACACTACTTTCGTCGCGCTTGGTGTGCTACGGTTGATATTTGTATTGCTGAAGATGGAAGAATTTGGGTTGAAGAACACCTCAGAAGTACACATCGACTACGACATCTGGAGCCAAGCACTCACTTGTTGCCGTTGTGGCAAGAACGGAGACAGCACTGCATTGTCGTCGCAGCAGCACGAGCGGCTCAAATTCTGCCGACTGCAGCGATGGCGCGAGTCGCGCTGGTGTGACTGAAGTGACGAACGAGCGACGCGTAGATGCTTGTGCAGTAGCTGGTGTTACCGGGCAGTTTACAACAATCTGGTGAGTCGTATAATGTTTGTTTTGATTCCGGTTGTAACGGTTAGGGCCGCACAGGTAGGTGTGCGGACCGTTAGCGGGAGAGGTAGACTAGTAGTGGTAGTAAATTAAGCACAGGTAGTTTATAGAAGTGTTTATTAAGAATTTCCGGCTAGGTCGTGGGTTGGTGTAGGCACTAGTATTGGGTTTGCGCCAGGGTAGAAGTAATAGGGTAGAGAGGTACCGTCCCTTAGGGTCCACCTCGTAGGGCGACGCTCCGCTACTCTCACTGGCTGCCGGTAGCTGGCAGCCACTACAGGGTCCGCTTGGGTATCAGCCAGCCGTAGTTCCGATGCCGTAGCTGTAGGTTGGAAGCGCAGTAGGAAGGCGTGAGCTGAACCCGTAGATTGGCAGCGCAGATTAGAAGCGTAGACTGGAACCGTATGTTAGTAGCGTGGACTGGAACCGTAGATTAGAACCGTAGACTGAAAGCGTTCACTGGAAGCGTAGACTGAAAGCGCCGACTTGAACCCTGGAAGCGTGCAGAAGGGTGCGCAGGTTAGCGGTGCAGATCATGCTTAGTTTAACAATTAAATGCAGAACTCACCCAAGATCGGGGGTATATTCCCTCTAAATAGAATTAATTACGGAGCAGCCGTCACTCGGTAGCAGCGGTCAGGAGAAAAAAGGCCGAGTCCAAACGTCAAACTAGGGATGTGAACTTTTTAGTGATGTACAAAACTTACTATTTCGTCTATGATCACTTAGTAGCTTGACCATAGACGGAACGCAACGTTACACGGTGCTGAATGCTCTCTTGTCAAGCAAAGTATTAGTCGCAATTTTATAGGCTAAACGTAAACGTTCGTATAAAGGGTATAGGTTGTGAATGTAGAAGACTGTATACTGAACAAACTCTGTGATGTTTTTATTGATGGTCATAGTTTAGCTACTTTATTTCACGTACTACTAGGGCATGCAGTTTCATATATTTCCAGTTTCGAAATTGGCTTCTGAAATCGGTCTTATAAACTTCGAAATTTCGAAATTTCGATGTTGTGGGCAATCTTCATTAATAAAAATTCGATAATCAGATTATTACTTTTAATTTAATTGAAAATGTTAAAAACGCTTAGCCTAGCGTAACAAAACTGAAACCAATAAGTTTTCTGCCGTATATTTCGTTCCCGCGTCGACCCAACGCGACAACGCAAATTGGTGAGAAAAGTATCTAAGTGATGAAACATATTACATGTTGTATTGTATGTGTGGATCTAATAACATTTACACTGGCCTAAAAAACTAAGTATCACACTTTTAAAATTGGAATAACTTTTTAAGTACAAAAGATATACTTTCAAAATAAAAAGGACTCGAAAAAGAGTTTAATTTTGTATATAATAACTTCATAGTCGAGAACCTTATTTTAAGAAATGGCTGAAAAAAAGCTTCAAAAACAAAAATTATCCTTTTCGAATTACAATTTTACCATTAATTTTTTTGTTTCTGTTTTTATTATTATTCTCTTTATTTTCTTAAACACACATATAAATTACATTTTTAAATATTAGTATAAAAACAATGCGAGCCGTGTCAAGAAGTACCGCTCTCTGAATCAGGCCCTTGACCCAGCCGCCCAATGAGAGCCTCTTCAGGTGTTGGTCAAGGCTCTTGGCTATCAAGCCATTGGCTGAAACGACTATCGGCACAATGATCGCTGAGTCCACATCCCACATGTCGACAATCTCGCGAGCCAAGTCAAGATACTTGATTTGTTTATCTTTCTCGGCTTTCACGAGGTTCCCGTCATGCGGGACTGTTATGTCAACGATCATTGCGCGCCGCTCTAGTCGATCCACCACCACTATATCAGGCTTATTGGCTACAGTGGTCCTGTCAGTGATGATGGATCGATCCCAGTACAGTGTGATATGTCCATTTTCGAGAACTGGGTCGGGCACATACCTATAGTACGGCACATCCGATTCCACAAGGCTGTATTTCAGAGCAAGTTGTTTGTGGATAATCCTGGCTACGAGATTATGCCTATGCAAGTATTCTTCGTTAGTTAGACGAGAACACCCGGAGATAATGTGTCTGATGGATTCTCCCGGACGGTGGCATGCCCGACATATGTCAACCGTACCGTCTTTCACAATAAATCTCCGGTAATTGTTCGTCATCATAACTTCGTCCATAATTGCACAGACAAAACTTTCGGTATCCCCAAAGAGGTCACCGAAACGCAGCCAGGCTACGGACGCTGATAAATCTACATCGGGTCCATGTAGGGCCCGGAAAAAGCGTCCGTGAAGCTCCTTACTCTGCCATACCTCCATGCGATCATTAGTGTCAAGCACTACAGGTTTACGCCAGTTCTCTTTAGCTAAGGAGAGCGGGGTGAGGCCCTTGTCTACCGCAACCACATCTCTATGCATCCCCACGTCGTCTTGTAGGAAATATTCCCTGAGACTGCATATCTCGCGATTGTGGAGGGTCTTAGCGTTTAAGAAGCCTCGACTTAAAATTCGACGACAATTACTAGATTTTCGCGAAGTTAACGTTGCACTATCTCATGTAGTTCATTGGTTCAATGTCAATAATCTTCTCCTTAATGAGAAAAAAACCAAATGTCTTAAATTTTCAACGCCCAATGTCCGACAAGTACCAATAAATGTTAAATTGAATGGAGTGGAACTGGACAGTGTGGATTCAACTGTTTTTCTAGGCATCACTATAGACGCCAAACTGCAATGGGGCACGCAAATAAACAAATTATCGGGTAGGCTTAGTTCGGCCGCGTTTGCTGTCAAAAAAATTCGGCACTTAACTGATGTGGATACAGCCAGAATAGTTTATTTCAGTTATTTTCATAGCGTTAGGACTTACGGCATCCTCCTCTGGGGAAACTCTGCAGACATCAATACTATATTCGTCTTGCAGAAAAGGGCTGTCCGAGCTATTTATAATCTTGGTCCAAGGGTGTCGCTGAGACACAGATTTAAGGAAATTAATATTCTAACTGTAGCGTCACAATATATATTTGAAAATTTAATATATGTTTATAAAAATATTTCGAACTTTGTCAAACTGTCTGATACTCATTCTTTGAACACTAGGAATAAACACAACCTTGCTGTACATGCTACGCGCCTCCACAGAATAAGCAACTCGTTCATGGGACAATGATATACGTAATTTAACATTAAAGAAGTTCAAAATCGTAATTAAATCTAAACTTTGTAAAAAAGGATACTATAAAATTTCGGACTATTTAGATGACAAAAACGCTTGGGATTGAGCCGCTCTTTAGCCTTTCCTTTTTTTTAATATACAATTTTTTTATATACAATTTTTGCCATTAATTATTATATTATTTACTTCATTATTTTGATATTTTTAAGTTAAGGTTTAATTTGGTCTGCAGGGAATTGTAAACGAAAAATACGTGTTGATCGTATGATGGTTTATTGCGACTGTTCTAAACAAATTAGTCTTAAATATTATATAGGATTGTTACTCACACATGCATAAATAATCACTACACATTAGTAAACCATCCTTCCTCTCTGCATCACCCTAAGGTCGACTGGTAGAAAATGCCTAAGGCATTAAGTCCGCCTCTGTACATTGTGCATAAAGAATAAATAAATAAATAAACCGAACATTCCGCCCACCAAAAGGGTAATAAAAGCCTTTTCCTACAGGTTCCGATACAAACTTAAATAAGAAACTATAATTCAGGAAAATCAACCTCCTTATAATACTAGCTTTAACAAAGGCAGAACAGGAAAACTATATTTTCGATTTTAATTAATGAATTGAAACATAACATTATATAACTGTAAATAAGGATTACAAGTACGTACAATTTAACTTTCAGTGTCTATTGGTAACGGGCACAGTTTAGTTATAGCTCTCCGAATTACACTATCCCCACATTTGACGCTGTACACCCTTGTTACTCCATCAGCACCTGGATGTTTGTCCATTATACGACCTAACGCCAATTTTCCTGGCGGCAGATTATCATGTTTAATTAGCACTATATTCCCGATAGCAAACTCTTGGATTCTCTTAAGCCATTTAGGTCTTTGTTGTAAACGAGACAAATATTCGTTTTGCCACCTATGCCAAAAGTGCGATAACAACTTTTGCATATGCTGCCAATGGGATAAGCGATTCGTAGGAATATCTGCCAGATCTGGACCAGGAACCGTTATGGGAGCTTCGCCGATCAAAAAATGGCCTGGAGTCAATGCTTCTATGTTATCTGTATCAGAGTCGTCGATGGGAGATAACGGCCGCGAATTAAGGCATGCTTCTATTTGACATAGAAGTGTTGTCATATCTTCAAAAGTTAAATGTGAAGTCAGTACTCTTTTTAAATGATGTTTTAAGGATTTAACCCCTGCTTCCCATAGGCCACCCATGTGAGGACTATAGGCAGGTATGAAATGCCACTGGGTGCCGTCAAGAGTAAGCAATTCAGCAATCTGACCATCAAATTCTAATTTGGCCTCTCTCCAGGCTGTAACAAGTTCCTTATTGGCTCCTACAAAATTGCGACCTTGGTCACTCCAAAGGTGCGCACATTTCCCTCGTCTAGCAATAAATCTTCTGAAGGCTCCAACAAAGGACTCAGAGGTAAGATCTCCCACTAGTTCTAAATGTATAACTTTAGTGGACATACATATAAATATAGATACATATGCTTTAGAGGTTTTGACCCCTCTCCCCCTTGACATAAGTATTTGATAGGGTCCAGCAAAGTCCACGCCACTATTCAAGAAAGGTCTGTAGGGTGTAACACGTACTTTGGGTAAATCTCCCATAAGCTGAGTTCTGTTTGATGCACTTTGTTTGGCACATACCAAACATTTATGAATCTTATTTTTAACCAAGTTCTTGGCCCGCAGTATCCAAAACTTTGTTCGTAGATAGCCCAGCATTAGTTGCACTCCGCCATGTAAGGTCCTCCTGTGAGCGTCTCCAACAATGAGAGCAGCGAGATCATTATTGCTATCTAAGATAATTGGGTGTTTACTATCTTCAGCTAAGTTGGCGTGTCTTAACCTGCCGCCCACCCTAAGGATATTTTCTTCGTCTAAGAATGGTTGTAAAGCCTTCAATTTACTGTCCCCTTTAATTGGTTGATTTAATGTTAACTTATTTATTTCTTCCGCGAAACTGATTTCTTGTATTATCTTAACACATATTTTTAACGAATCATCTAACTCTTTTGTGGTTATCGGTATGTCCTTGTCTTCCATTATTCTTCCTTTCAAAAATCTTTTACAATATGATATTGCCTTTAAAAGAGCATTTAGCGTTTCAAATTCATTAAACCTTGTCGCTAAGCTATTTAGCCTTTCTGTGCCTACCTTTACATGAGTCTGTATGACTGTAATCTTTTCTAAATTAGTAGTAAGGTTATTAGGTCTATTGTAAACTATCTGTTCTTCCCTTAACCAGTCTGGTCCGTTCCACCACATTTTATTCTCCTTTAAGTTAGGTTTAAAGAATCTTTATTCTCAAAAGAACAATACAGTTCACTTATATGAGAAATTTACATTTTACTTAATGCGTACACATTGTCGTCTAATGACGAAGCATGCAGAGATATGAAAATAATAGGTAGACATACAAATCGAAGCGGGATAGGATTCACAATGTTAAAAACAAAATGTAAGTGTTTAGTTGAATAGTTGTGTGCATTACACTTATCACTTGCAACAGAACCGGCCAATTTTATACCATTAGGGTATCCTCAATAATGCTTGTATTATTTTACTAAAGAAGGTACAACTAAGGAATGTATGCGTGTTATAGTGTGACTAGCCAGATACGTACGGTACGTAGATATACATGTACTAGTAGCAGCAATTCGTGTTGGTCCACTGATACAACTTTAACATAACTTTCTTATAAAACAAAGTTATTAGGGATCATTATTGGTTCACCACTGTCCCACAACACTGCACGTGCTGCGCAGTGTGCGTTATTTAGGTATTCGCATATGTTGTTCGTCAGTGTGTGTTACGCTCGAGTATAGTCAGGGAGGCCGTTTAAAATTTATTTACTTTTGTTTATTCATGTCTTATCATTTAAGTGTATTTTTATTTTATTAGTATTTATAAAGTATATATGTGTATGTATTATAGTTATATTTTTGTTTTACATTATATGTATTCTTAGGTATTTAGTTAAATGTTGTGTATTATAAATATATTTAATATAATAACAATTTAGGTATTTTTATTTTGTATGACTTATAGAACTATTAATATTAGAGTTATGTGTTTTATATGTAATAATAAAAGCCTTTTTTTTATGTCTTATATTTCTATTTTATGTATGTATATTAGAACATTGTTTTTTGTTGAATATATTCCCTTAGTTTTCTTTTGTATATTTGAATAGTCTTGCACTCTTTTATTTGGTTTGGAAGTTTGTTATATAATTGTACCCCCTCGTATAGAATATTCCTTTTACCATATTTTTCTGTCCTTGGGGGACGCAAAACTAGTTTGTTTTTATTTCTTAAGTTGTGTGTGTATGTTTTTTTGGAGAGTTTAATATTTGTTTGTATAGAATTATCTAGTATCTTTTTTACTAACATGCACATGTAGTAGGTGTACAGTTGTGTCAGATTAAGTAGTTTAGTTTCCATATACAACTGTTTGGTTGGTGTTAAAAAGTCATAACAATATAGTCGATTTATTATTTTGTTTTGTGTTCTTTGTAGGTCTTTAATGTTAGTTTTGGATGCCGATCCCCAAATCTCAATAAGATATTCCAGATGAGGTTTTACTAACGAACTATAGATGGTGTATTTTATTTTAGGAGGTAGGCAGTTCCCTAACTTGCGTAGGGCTCCGGAAAGTGACACTAGTTTGGTTCTTACATGATCAATATGGGGTTTCCATGTCAGTTTGTCATCTAACAGTAAACCAAGGTATTTTTCTTTGCTAGACCGGTTAATAGTGTAATGATTTACTTTTAAAGGCGCATAAGGTGGGATCTTTTTGTTTTTAGCTGCAAATATCATGTACGATGTCTTTGTCGTATTAATAGTTAGTAAGTTATGTAGAAACCATTCATTTATTAGATTTAAATCTTTTTGTGCCTCATTAATGATATCGTGTATAGATTGGCCAAAGTAAAACAAACTTGTGTCATCTGCGTAAAGGGTTAGATATCCCGTTAGCCCTATCTGGTTAATGTTATTTATATAGATAAGGAACAATGCAGGCCCTAAAATAGAGCCCTGCGGGACTCCACATGTGATTTTTTGGAGAATACTCTCATAGTTACCCAGTTTTACAATTTGGCATCTATTCGTTAAGTAGGATTCGAAAAACTTGTATGCTGTCCCAGTAATACCCAAGTTTTTTAATTTTTGTAGAAGTTTCGAATGACAAACCGTATCGAATGCCTTTTTTAAATCTATAAAAACCCCTAAACATATCCTTTTTTGATCTATATTATTTTTTATATTCGTTACTAGGTCTATAGTTGCTGATAAGGTGTTTGATTGCTGCCTGAAGCCATATTGTTGATCTATAAGGAATTCTTTTTCATTTAAGTAAGTATTTAGGCGCATATATACAACCTTTTCGAAAATTTTAGAAATAACTGGAAGCACTGAGATTGGCCTGTAGTTGCTGGGATCCGTTTTTGTACCAGATTTGTAAATAGGTGATACCTTTGCTAGTTTCAGACCATCAGGAAATAAGCCAACGTCAAGACATTTGTTTATGCAGCTAACTAAGGGTTTAATTATAGTGGTTTTAATACACTTTAGTGATTTTGTGCTGATTCCGTCCACACCTGTGCTGGTGTTGGTGTCTAAATTGTCAATAAGTTTAAGTACTTCATCAACTGTACAGGGCTGAAATTTTGTGAGTGTATTTATGTGTTTGTGTCCATCTTTGTACATTAGTGTATTGCCTGAGTTTAAATGGTATCCTGATGGTATCTTACTAGCCAGTTCCGCGCCAATTGTGGAGAAGAAAACGTTGAATATATTACAAATCTCTTCGCCGCTCGTTACAATTTGTGAGTTTACTATAAGCTTTGGAGGCACAGTATTCATTTTTGTTCTATTCATAGCCAGTAAATTAATGACATTCTGTGGAATGTCATTAATTTACTGGCATTAAGATGTGTCTTCTTTGGATTTTTGCTACATTGTTGAAAAGCGTTGTAATAGTAATTATTTTTATCGTTATTTATCTTCTTTCGGAGTTTATTTCTCGCTGCTAAAAACTTATTTTTCAAGGTTTCGTTTTCTTTATTAGTATGCATTTGCTGCCATAAAACATTTCTGTCATCAATCATCTTAATAACTTCCTTGTTGATCCAGTCGTCCTTCGGTAAGTTCATTATTTTTGTTTTGATTCTCTTATTTTGTGTTATGTGTAATTTAATGAAATTTTCCAAAGTCTTGTATTCATCATCTTTGTTTATGTATGCAGTTTTATCAATACTTTTAACTAGATTATCGTAATCTATTGCCTCGTATTGGAACCTTTGTTTTATTTTCGGCGTGTATTTAGAAATTTCTACATAGATCTGTTTATGATCGGACATAGCAGATTCTAGGATAGCAAAATGGAACGAATTTTTTTGTAGGTCTGTTGCAACATGATCTAAAATAGTGTTTGTAGTCTCAGTTTGCCTTGTGGATCCCCAGTAGTCCTTGTCTATTTTATTTAAGATGTCATAACCAGTTTCTTCAAGTACTGATATATATTGTGAGACACATGTATTCAAGGTTAATAGGTCCAGGTTAAAATCACCAAACACAATCGATCTCCTTCTAGTTTCTAGCTGTAAGGTATATATTTCAAGAAAATCCTTTATGTTTGTGTCCCCGGGTTTGTAGACACCTCCAATGTGCAAAGCAAATTTGGGAAGATATGTCCATAAGTAGTGGTTACCGTCCTTATAAGTCTCTTCTGTAATATCAAAAGCAATGCCTTCATGTATATACATAGATACACCTCCTCCTTTACTGTCATGTCTATAATTGTAATTGTGTTTGTAGTTAGGTAAATTATATAATTTTGCATCTTGTTCTGATGTTAACCAAGTCTCAGTTAGTATTATAACATGAACTGTAGAAGGAATGGATTTGAGAATACATTGCAATTCTTCAAATTTCCCCGGTGTTCGAATGCTTCTGACGTTCGCATAAAAGATCTTGAGAAAAGATGAATTTGATGGTAAATCTTGATACTTATTTAGTATTTGGTACGTTATATGTCTTGAGCTATAGCTATTAGAACTTTGGGTATTAGTCGCTGCTAGTTTTTTGGATTGTGGTCATTGTTGGTTATGGTAGGAACTCCTTTTATATATTTAATTGTTAGGTTGGATTCTCCTTTTTGCTCACGTTGTTTGAGCTCTGTTTGAAGATTTTGCATATGAGCCCGTTGAGAAGGTGTTTGATCACAATATATTTTAATAGTTTGATGCAACTTCCGACGATTTTTTAATAAGTATCTTGGTATATCCATGGTATCAAATACTATTTTTAGTGGGCGATGTTTGTCAGCATTATATTTGCCTAATCTTATGATCTTGAGGGGTTTAGGACAGTCTTGATAAACACTTGTTAGGATCTTGTGAGCTTCCTCAATGTCGTTATTGTTTATTGCGGACTGATTAATATAATTTTGCTCTTTTAAACCCACCATGATTATATTTTTCTCTCTTTGAAGTCTATCTTGTATTTCGTGACAAATCTCTTGTTGTTTGTCATAAGTGGTTTCTTGATTCCGGTTCTCATTTTTAAGTTTATGTAGTTCATCTTCAATTGTTATGATTTTATTTTGTGTATGTTTATTTTCGGCTGTTATAGTTTCAACACATTCGTGAAGCTTTTTATATTCTACTGTTAGTTTTTCGGTAGTTGATTTGAGGTCTTGAATATCTTGTCTGATTTCATCCCGCATTTTTGTAATATTTTCGTTTTGGGTATTCATAGCTTCTTTCATATAAGTCATTATTTCACTACGAAATTCTGCAAAATCCCTTTTAAAATCATACTCCAGAGAGTGCGGTCTTCTTTTCCTTGGATTTTTGTTGACTTGTCCTTCATCTTCCTCGTAGTTTGACAAATTAGAGGTAGACCCGCCACCACTCTCACTCATAATTATTGAACGTGGAGAAGTACGTGTAAAACTCATAATCAGCAAGAAGTGATGCAACAACTAGTACCTATCTCCCGGCCTAGGCGCACAGAACCGGTTGCGACTTCTTATCTCTCAGGCTGGTAGACTCACCGCTTATGTGTTTATGTAGTTTTTTAACAATACACTTTATTAGTAGTAGCACAGAACTTAGTTTAGAAAAGTTTATATTTTTATTTAAAATTATTTTAAGTAAATTTCTAAGCACACGTCCGCACGCTTCGACACTTAGCGACGTAACCTAGTTAAGTTAAAAGGATGCATTCCTCGAGACGCAGGGTCCGCAGGATTTTCATGCGTTTGGACATGATACCAGTTGTTGCCGATGTTATCAAGGATTTCCACCACTCTATTTCTTACAAAGGTATGCCATCGAGCTGGGTCTCCAAATAGCCATGACAGTACTATAGTCGAGTCAGTCCATGCAAATATTTGTTTTGCTTCTATTCTGGTGGCTTCCTTTATTTGCTTCAGGAGTCTAGACAACAACACAGCACCACATAATTCGAGACGCGGTAGTGATACAGGTTTAATTGGTGCGACCCGGGTTCTTGCTGCAATAATACCCGTTTTTATATGACCATCATGTTGAAGAACTCTTAGATAGGCTACTGCAGCATACGCTTTGTTCGAAGCATCACAAAAGCCGTGAACTGTCACTTCCTGCTTTGTATTTGAAAGAGTGTGTAGCCATCGAGTGACTTCGATGGTATTTAAATGATTTAAGGTACCTCTTAAATCCAACCACTCTTCTTGTATAGCTCTGTCAACTTCTTCATCCCAAGTAACAGCTTGTAACCATAGCCTTTGCATTTTAGCAGGTAATATTGCAGGGGCGAGCCATCCGAGTGGATCAAACAACCTTTGGATATCAGCCAAAATAACTCTTTTGGTGATCTTCTCAGCTGCAGGAGGTAAGTTTAATTTATATTCAAAAACATCCTTACCCATGTTCCAGCTCAAGCCCAATGCACGGATGGAGCCATCGATTGTGATATCCAAATTTACATGACAACTTCTTTGTGATAGATCAAATTGTTTCAGGAATTCAGCCGTGTTTGAACACCACTTTTGAAGAACAAAGCCTCCTTTTTTCAAGATCATATCAACTTCTTTAGCGGTTTTGATTGCTTCTTGCAATGTGTCTTTCCCAGACATTAAATCATCCATGTAAAAATCTTCCTTTATGATCTTGGCTGCGTCGGGATACCCTTGGCCTTCATCTTGCGCTACTTGTTGCAATGTCTTGACAGCCAAGTAGGGAGCACATGCGGTACCGAAGGTAAGTCTCGTTAGTCTATAATCTTTTACAGGCTCTTCGTTGTGTCTACGCCAAAGAATTCTCTGAAGATCTCTGTCCTTTTGGGTAACTAAAATTTGGCGGTACAGTTTCTGGATGTCTGCTACGAAACTTTTCTCATCCTCCATCTCATAATAAGACTTCTCATATTTTCTTGTAGCTGTGGTCCCACTAATAATTCATCATTTAATGATACATTGTTTTTACCCCTTTGAGATGCATTAAATACGGTTCTTACTTTGGTTGTTTCCTTTTCTTCTTTAACTATTGCATGATGTGGCAGATATACCGCTGCCCTTTCTAGTTCTTCCTTAGGCACTTCTTCCATATGATTCATACTGTGGTATTCCTCCATTACGTCCAAGTACTCTATTTTTAACGTTTTGTTCTTCTCAAAACGCCTTTCTAATTGGTAAAGTCTTGTTAGTGCTATATCCCGTGTTTCTCCCTGTGTTGATAACATGTCGTCTTTTTTTCTAGGTAATTTTACAATGTATCGTCCGTCATCAGCTCTGGAATGTGTAGCTTGGTACAATTCTTCACACTTTCTTTCTTCCGCGGTAAGTACTTTTTTATCTTCATTTTCTAGCTCCCACATTGTTTTAAGCACGTCGTTCAGATCCAAGTTCAGATGCATTACCTTAAAATTTGGTCTCTGTTTCTCATCATTTATTTTCCCAAACAGAATCCACCCCAGACTGGTATTTTGCGCACATGGGGTGCCTGAAGGACCTTTGATTACTTCACTCTTTAAGATCTGAGCACATATGTCGACACCTAGCAACAAATCTATTTTACCTGGTCGATTAAATCCAGGATCGTCCAAAATCAGTCCCTTTAAATGTGCCCAATTGCTTGAACATATTTTTTGTGACGGTAGTTCCGTGGTAAGTCGTGTTGCCATAACGTAAGCTTTAACCTTTAATTTGAAACCTGTGTCGTGGTTTGAAAAAATCTCAATTTCAGTTGAATGTTTCACCTCAGTATGGGTAGAACCAATTCCCGTGATCGTTCCATGGACAGGTACCCTTTTGAGCCGTAGTATTTGAGCGGCTCGCTCGCTGATAAATGTTGCCTGAGAGCCATGGTCTACAAGGGCACGTAACAATGTAGTTCGTCCTGTTTCATCTCTTACAGGTACGAGAGCCGTAGCCAGTAGGGCCGTGGTAGTATGTGTCGTAAAGAACGAAGATAGCTCCACTTCGGGCTGTTCAGATTCGGTATCTTTGGAGACTTCTACATCTTCAACCTTACCATGGTGAGTTTGAATGTTGCCTGCTTCATTTTTGGGAAAAACCTGCCTGTTTGTATGCACTAAAGTGTGGTGACGTCTGTTGCATTGACGGCAGTACATATTCAGACGACATCGCATGGCAGGATGTCCTATGGCCAGACAATTAAAACAAAGGTTGTGTTTTCTCACTACTTCACATCTTTCTGTAGGTTCCATCTTTGAGAATTCCTTGCAGTGGCTTAAGGTATGATTTTCGTCGCACAATATGCAATTTCTGGGATTTGTAGTATCTGACGTCGAAACATGGACGGTGTGATGGCTTTTAGGAGTAGTTTTATCCTTTGGTGAAGGGGAGATGAGTTCAAGGGTACGAAATTTATTTTGCAAAAACTTGACTAAATCCTCCCATTTAGGCAACTCTTCCATATCATCTCGGTAAGCATACTCTTCCCAATCTCGGTCAAAGTCAAAGTCAAAGTTTTTTATTTCAAGTAGGCCTTTTCAGGCACTTTTAAAAAGTCGAGACTCTAGGCGCACGGTTCCAAAGGGGGTAGGTCCTATGGAGAAGAGACCGGTAAGAAACTCCATGGAAACTCTTTTCAAAAACAAAAAGTTAATTTACAATTAAAATCTTAAATTAACATGCATTATATAAGAAAAAATACAAACTTAATAGAATGCTACTTACACAATGAGGCAATACAACATGAGTTAAACAAATGTTTCGAATATAAACTAAAAACGGGATAAACAGATCAAAGCGGATAAAACAGAAATAAAAAAATACAAAAAAGAATACAAAATATTGAAACATCAAGAATGTCCAGATATTTAAAGTGAATCTAATATAAAATAGAATTAGTAGACACAATGGATAACCAGGGAAGCCACATGTGCAGAAGATATTCAACGCCACACGTCTCTATCGTCAACATAGTCTTTGATCCTATAATATGCTTTCTTTGTGAGAACAGATTTAACGTGGATTTTAAATTTCTTACCGGTAAGATCGGTTACAGTTTTCGGTAGCTTGTTATAGAAGCGTACACCGTGTCCTAAAAATGATTTATTTGTTTTAGTCAATCTAAATTTTGGCACCACTATTTTGTGTTTATTTCTAGTATTAATGTTGTGAACGTCGCTATTGACACTAAACATGTGAAGTTTCTTCCGAACGAACATTATATTTTCTAGAATGTAGAGAGACGGTAGTGTTAAAATATCGATTTCTTTAAAAAAATCCCGTAAAGACTCGCGTGGGCCCATGTTATAGATCGCACGGATCGCCCTCTTCTGTAATACAAAAATTGGATTCTACATCCGCCGCTGATCCCCACAACAGAATGCCATAAGACATAATGCTATGAAAGTATGCGTAATATACCATTCGGGCAGTAGCTATATCTGTTAATTGTCTAATTTTTCTGACTGCAAAAGCCGCGGAACTTAGTCTCTTCGATAGAGCTGTGATGTGCGGACCCCACTGCAGCTTCGAATCTATTGTAATACCTAAGAACACTGTTTCGTTTATTAAATCAAGTTTATTGCCATCAAGCATTATGTTTAAGCTTACTTGGGGTACATTTGGCAAGGAGAACTTGAGACATTTTGTTTTAGTAGCGTTTAGTAATAAATTATTTGCTGCGAACCATTTAGAAAGGATATTTAAGCTATTGTTAACATGTATTACTTCGCTATCTTTTCTACTTATTTTAAAAGTGAGGGAAGTATCATCCGCAAACAAAACAATATCAGCTATTCCGCTCATCATATATGGAAGATCATTAATATAAGCCAAGAACAGGAAAGAGCCAAGAATTGAGCCTTGTGGTACGCCCATTTTCACCAGAGACCCTTTAGATAAGACACCATTTACACATATTTTTTGCTGTCTTTGTGATAGGTAGGATAGAACAAGATCGGCAGCTCGTTCACGAATTCCGTAATAGTTTAATTTGCGGATTAGTATAAAGTGGTCGACGCAGTCAAAAGCCTTAGAGAGATCACAAAAGACGCCAATTGCATCCTGTGAGCTCTCCCAGGATTCCAAAATATGAGTGATTAATTTCACTCCTGCGTCAGTAGTAGACCTACCCTTGGTGAAGCCGAACTGACGAGTATGTAATAATCCATTGGAATTAAAATGTGAAAGCATTTGATCAAGCAAAATTTTTTCAAATATTTTACTTAATGCGGGGAGAACGGAGATTGGTCTATAATTGGAGGGATTATTCTTACAGCCTGATTTGAATATTGGTATGACCTTACTATGTTTCATCAAATCAGGAAACGTACCCTTATCTATGCATTGGTTGAATATGCGTGTAAGTATGGGGGCAATAGTATCAATAATATCTACAATAACTCTAACAGAGATGCCCCACAAGTCTTCAGTGTTTTTGATATTTAGGCTTTTAAATGCTGTTTTAATTGTACTTATACAGATAGGCTTGAATTTAAAGTTAGGCACGTCTTTGCAGAAATTCTCTTTAAGTAGAGATTCAGCTAAAGTATAGGATGAGGCAAGAGTTTTTGTTAACTCTATAGGGATATTTGTAAAATAGTTTCCTAGTATGTTTGCGACTTCTAACTTATTAGTTTTAAAACCATCATGTGTTTTTAGAGACAAGTCGGTATCCCGCTGCTTGACATTCCCAGTTTCTGTATTTATTACCTGCCATACAGCCTTAATTTTATTACTAGAATTACCTATTT
This sequence comes from Shargacucullia verbasci, assembly GCA_947562105.1. Classification (NCBI taxonomy): domain Eukaryota; kingdom Metazoa; phylum Arthropoda; class Insecta; order Lepidoptera; family Noctuidae; genus Shargacucullia; species Shargacucullia verbasci. The sequence goes on along the minus strand of OX387281.1, from coordinate 14,486,324 downwards.
TATTAGTTATCAACTTAGATTTAGCAATAGTACAAACTACCTTGAATAATTTGGAATAATTCCTAACATATTTATGGAATGCTTGATCAGAGGTGAATGATTTTTGATAGTATAAATCGTATAAATGATCCCTACTTTTCATAATGCCTTTAGTAGCCCATTCATTAAATTTTGATTTATTAGTAATCTTGATCTTCTTAATTGGACATGTCTTATTAAATTCTTGGCATATTGTTGAGAATAGAGTGGAGTAATTTCTATTGGGGTCTCTTGAATTATATGAAGAAGTAAAAACTTTGATTTCAACATTTTTGTTTAACGTCTGCAACTTATGTTTAGTTATAGGTCTAAATTCAATGATATTATTTATATTTTTCTTATCATTCCTTGATTCGAACTTAATTAGTTGACCCAAATGATCCGATCTGATACCGCTAATCAATGAGGACCCTTTTATCATGCAATTTGTGAAAACATTGTCTATGCATGAAGCTGAAGAGGCAGTGATTCTAGTGGCTTCATTAAATACATGATCTAGATTAAAAGATTTAAATAATGACAAGACTTTACATTTTTCTGGCGAATTGGTTAAAAGGTCAATATTCAAGTCACCACAAACAAAAATAAATTTATTATTTTTAAAAAGTTTACTAAGTATTTCTTCCATTATAATTAAAAACGAGGAAAAATTTGATGCGGGGGGTCTATACACACACAGAACAGTATGGTTTTCAATCTCTGCACATGCTACCTCACACAAACGATCAACAGAGCAAGAAGTGATGTCCCTTCTTTCCTTATGTTTAAAACGACTGTTACACAAAATCAAAGTACCACCACCTTCCGCTGATAATCTGTTGAACGCACTGGCAACTGAAAAGTTATCTACATGAAACTTCATTTTATCAGGTTTTAACCATGTCTCACAGAAACATAATATATCCATATGATACCTATCAACTAACAATTCAATATCCAAAGTTTTGCTAGAGAAGCGATTAATATTTTGATGATAAAGAAGAATGTCATCATAATGCTTCTCTATTGTCGGCTCTAAAAGTTTAAACAATCTATCATAGAATTCTTAGTGGTACAACTTAGCAATACTGACTCATTACCTATCCTAGTCTGCGATATATGATCTATAATAGAGTTAATATTATACGCTATTAGAGTAGAAATCAGATGTTTGGATTTCTTAGGAAGAAATAAGGCATCTTGAGTAAGTATAAAACCATTAACAAACTTATTAGTATCAAAAAACAATAGTTTGTCATTATGACGACATGTCAACATATACATTAAACTATTTAAGTTATGGATATTGTTATTCTCTTCATCTGATAACATGTTTGAATAGGGTAGAGCACATAACATTAGTCTGCCTATATTTAATTTTAATATGGTGTTAATACCACATATAATGTCCCTTTTTAATAGTCCAATACTATTACCTATCAACAATATAACAGTAGTTTGGTCATCAAGGTGTGTATTACTGGCAATTTTATTAACAATATGATTGTAATGCAAGTTAGGATAACAAAAGTTTGTAACCTTGTGACTCAGAGAATTTTGAAGAATAGATCCTATTCCTACACCTATTCCATCTGTGAACACTACAGATTGGTTGCTCATGTTCTTGACACAGCCACTTACAGGTCGAGCTGCCTCCGGTGATCGTGAGAGTATGATAGACTGGGGGTCAGGAGATGGAACGGAGTGGGGTTGAACCACCTCTGATAATGGTGTTCTAGGTTGTTGAGGTTCAGGAGTTGGAGCAGAGTGACTAATGCAAGAGAGATTATTTGTTAAAGACTCAAATCTCTCAGAGTTGTAGTTCACTAACTCCATCAGCTCACTGGCCTCCACCATGCGCTCACTGAGTAAGTTTTGTGAGGCTTCATATTTGTTAAAAATTTCTCTTAACAAGTTTTCCTTACAGAGTAGCTCGTCCTGCAACCGACCAATGTCCATTTCATAAATGTTCCTACTGTGCTCTAGTTTGTGGTGACAATTATTTAATTGGTTAACAAGATTAATGCGTTCACGTCTGAGGTAAATATTGGATTTAAATAGATTTAATTTTTTGAGAGCTATCCGGGATCTTTTAATAAGATTTTTAATCTTAATGTATTTCCTAAACTTCTTATTGCTTAATAACACAGGACAGTGTGTAATTGTATTGTCACTAGTTAAGTCAATTGAAACAGCTGGCTCACAGACAGGTTTGGACTTACTGGTTACCAATGTATTGAACAGACTCAGGGTGTTATTGGTCTGTTCTCGGGCTATGACTGACTCAAACTTTGATATAGCCTTGTGTGCCTCCTTTAGTTCTAGTTCCAGCTCAGTTACACGTTTCAAGGTCAGTTCATGTGTTTCAGTGCACTGATGATAAGATGAAACTGTTTGTTGTAGATGTTTATGTTGTTCAAGTAAGTCCATATGTTGGATGTGCAGCTCAGCTAGGTTTTTCTTGAGGGAGGTGTTTTTATCAACAATGTTTTTCACTTCAACCTCACTGTCATCCCGTTCCTGAAGCAATTTATTGCACAAGGATCTTGAAATGTCAAGTTCCTTTAGGGTTGCTCTAAGTTTGTCTTCCATATCTCTTGCGGTAGCTCTGCGGGTCATCATTTCCTACAGTTTTTCCAGTCACCTGGAACGTGGAATAGATTAGCTATATACCAGATACTAAGACAAAATTAAGTGAAGAGCAGGTGAAGTACAGACAGTATGAGGTTAAAGTAGTGATTTTAATTTTAAGCAAGTAATAAAAATATTGTAGGTAGATTAATACAATTATTTTAGGTAAATTTATTCAGCTAGAAAATTAACAAATAGTAAGGATATAGAATAATGTTGAGTTATTCAAGTGTCTAGATTGTTTTAATGAAGCTATTGTGGAGTAATCTTTGTAGTGTACTATGTCTGAGGCGAATGTTTTCGTCGTCGATTTTGCTTCCACAAATTGTCAAACAAAAGGAGACATAAACCGTGCCCGTGTGTACTGGACGTGGCTCATAAAACTGAGCAGTGAATTAATGAGAAGTGTTTTCACTGGAGTTATAATATTAGAAACAAAATACTCCCCGGGGTTGGTTCAAATCCGTCCGTTGGCTGCCGGTACGCGGTTAAAGTTTTGTTGACTGTTATTAAGAGTTCTTGCGACAAAAACACCACACAAACACTAGATACACTAGTACACAACTAGTTTTAATAGTATTACATGAAATTAGAATAAATTACAATGTTTTATTAATTTTCTAAATTAATTTAAATACGAGATTATATTTGAGTGAGACTCTGGGTCCAATTTCTGTACCGTCAGAAATATCATTATTGGATCCCAAGAGTCCGTGGAAATATTCATGTTTTTTAGACTGTTAAGACATTCGTTGGTTGTGTCTAATAACGTTTTGATGTGATTGGCAGTTTGAGCGGAAATTTTTCGTTGGTAAAATAATTTCTTCAAAAGAGAATTCACTATCAATCGTTTATTGCCATAACGCGCACTTAATGTATTCCAGGCTTGATCATAATTAGTTTCCGTAACTTGAATGTGTTTCAGAAGAGCTTCTGCTTCGCCGGTGATACTGCTTTTCAAATAATGTAGCCTTTGAACATTGCTCAGCGATGAGTTTTTGTGTACTAGAGAAATAAAAAAGTCCTTGAACGCTGGCCATTCGTCATAGATACCAGAAAAAATGGGCAGGAGTATTCTAGGCAATTTAACCTGTCCTTCAACCGATGAGTTTGTTTCTGTTGGTTTCGAATAAGTAAATGTTGACAACAAATCTCTCAAATCAGCCAGTAGACAAGAATATAAATCTTCATATATGTAGTAATCTTCATTAGCAAAGTATGGTATTTCTGACTTTTTCTCCTTTGGTACACATTTAACTAGGTCTTGATGTGCGTTTCTAAACGTATTCCAATATTCATTTATGGATTGTATACGAGTTTCAATGTATCCTTTGGTAAGTCTATGTTTTGGACATTTCTTTAGATTTGTTTGTGCCTTTTGCAACAATAACGCCGTATCTTCCAATATCAATAAACATTGCTCCGGTGGCGTAGACATATTTTATAAATCTAGGGTCGGAGTTCCAAGTTCAAATTCACCCTGTTATCGCTACAATTCAAGAGACCCGAATAAAAATTACTGCAACCTATTCGGTACAATTTGTCAAGAATTTAATAAAACCTGTCCAATCCGGAAGATCAAACCTTCAAACAAATCTAAATTCAACGAATGGGCTACAAAGGGCATTAGGAAAAGTAGGGATGTATTATACGATCTATATTATCAGAAATCGTTTACTTCTGATCAAGCTTTTCATAAGTATGTTAGGAATTATTCTAAAATCTTCAAATTAGTTTGTACTTGTGCCAAATCAAAGTTAATAAGCAGTAAAATCGGAAACTCTAGTAATAAAATAAAAGCAGTATGGCAGGTAATAAACTCTGAAACTGGGAATACGAAACAGCGGGATACTGAACTGATCCTTAAAACAGACGGAGGTACAATTTCTGATAAGTTTGAAGTCGCCAACACCTTAGATAACTTTTTTACTAATATCCCAATAGAGGTAACGAAAACCCTTGCCTCGTCCTGCATTCTAGCTGAATCATTACTTAAAGATAATTTCCGTAAAGACATACCATTATTTAAATTCAAACATATTCATATTACAACAATTAAAAAAGCATTTAATAGTCTTAATGTCAAAAATACTGAAGATTTATGGGGTATATCTGTTAAAGTTATTGTTAATTTAATCGACACTATTGCCCCCATACTTACTGAGATATTTAATCAATGCTTAGACAACGGTACCTTCCCTGATTTAATGAAACACAGCAAGGTAATACCAATATACAAATCAGGCAGTAAGAATAATCCCTCCAACTATAGACCGATCTCTGTACTTCCAGCTTTAAGTAAAATTTTTGAAAAAATCTTGCTTGATCAAATGCTTACACACTTTAATTCAAACGAAATATTACATGGTCGCCAGTTTGGTTTCACGAAAGGTAGATCAACTACAGACGCAGGAGTAAAACTAATCACTCACATTTATGAGTGCTGGGAGGGCTCGCAGGATGCTATTGGCGTCTTCTGTGATCTCTCGAAGGCATTCGACTGTGTAGACCACAATACTCTAATCCGTAAATTAAACCACTACGGAATTCGTGGACTAGCTGCTGACCTTGTTTTATCGTATCTATCGCAGAGGCAACAAAAAGTTAGTGTAAATGGTGCTTTATCTAAAGGATCTGTTGTTAAACTGGGTGTGCCCCAAGGCTCAATTCTCGGCCCTTTCCTATTCTTAGCCTATATAAATGATCTTCCGTACATGATGAGCGAAATATCAGATATTATTTTATTTGCTGACGACACTTCCCTCATTTTTAAAATAAGTAGAAAAGATAGGGAAATTTTACATGTCAACAAGAGCTTAACTATTCTTTCTAAATGGTTCGCGGCAAATAATCTATTGCTAAATACTAATAAAACCAAATGTTTAAAATTCTCCTTGCCAAATGTTCCCCATGTAGGCCTTCAACTAATGCTAGATGGTAATGAACTTAATATAATTAAAGAAACCGTGTTCTTGGGTATTACAATAGACTCAAAATTGCAATGGGGTCCTCACATCACAGCACTATCAAAGAGACTAAGCTCTGCGGCATTTGCAATTAGGAAAATTAGACAGTTAACTGATATAGCTACAGCCAGATTAGTATACTACGCATATTTTCACAGCATTATGTCCTATGGCATTCTGTTGTGGGGATCAGCTGCTGATGTTGATTCAATTTTCATATTACAGAAAAGAGCGGTCCGTGCTATCTATAACATGGGCCCCCGCGAGTCTCTACGAGGCTTTTTTAAAGATATTGATATACTAACACTGCCGTCATTATACATTTTGGAATGCATTATGTACATCAGAAAGAACTTGCAAATGTTTAATATTAACAGTGACTTTCACGACATTAATACTAGGAATAAACATAAAATAGTGGTTCCTAAATTTAGACTTACTAAAACAAATAAATCATTCCTAGGGAACGGTGTACGCTTTTATAATAAATTGCCGAAATCTGTCACCGACCTTACTGGTAAAGGATTTAAAACACATATTAAATCTATTCTCATAAGGAAAGCATATTATAAAGTTAAAGACTATGTTGACGATAGGGACGTGTGGCACTAACTGTCTTGATGTCTTCTGCACATGCGGCTTCCCTGGCAATCCGTTGTTTTCAATTCTCACAAGTTAGTTTTTAGTTTTCAATGACGATTGTCTTGATAATATTTTTATTATCATTTTTTTTTTTCTCTATATGTTTTAATTTTAGTTATTTTATATAAAATTTTCTATTTTGTAACAATTAGTTATTATTTGTTTAAGATTTCTAATTATATTATTCATGTAATTTGTTTGTTAGACGCTAGCAACTTCAAATTGTAAATGTGCGAGTACAGTGTAGCCAGTAACTTTACATTTACTTGTCGGACAGTGTGGATTGTTGCACTCACTTGGGCCAGCATATCCTTCTGATGAAAGTGGCGTTGAGTACTGGATCGCTGGGTCTCCAACTATTGTGGCTGAGCCTAGCTACACCAATTATTCCGTTATATTAATACTGTTCTTCGTGTGTCGTTTTGCGCACATTGGCTTGCATTGTACTCGCATAGTCTTTACCGTTAAAGATTGTAACCAGTTTAAAACTATTATTTTAAAAGAGTATCCATGGAGTTTCTTGCCGGTCTCTTCTCCATAGGACCTACCCCCACTTTGGAACCGTGCACCTAGAATCACAACGTTTTGAAAGAGCCTGTAAAGGCCTACTCGAAATAAAAATATTTGACTTTGACTTTGACTTTGACTTTAAACTCATCGAATAGATTATAATTCACTAATAATTATGCACAAACAAGACATTAACTCGAGCGCTTCTTATCTAAGGAATGCAGTTCTTTTGTTTCCGATCGGCCGCTTGGTGAATCCTTTTGTATTGCACTGAATTGATAGAACGTCGTATGTAGCACAGTGATCCGGCTCGAAATTCGACCATATGTTTTTAAGTTAAGGTTTAATTTGGTCTGCAGGGAATTGTAAACGAAAAATACGTGTTGACCGTATGATGGTTTATTGCGACTGTTCTAAACAAATTAGTCTTAAATATTATATAGGATTGTTACTCACACATGCATAAATAATCACTACACATTAGTAAACCGAACCGTAATGTCGTTTAAATTGAAATAATTTCTTATATATAACCGCTATACATTGTAAATGTGAGTGAGATCTAGGCTGAACGCTCTTAATTTCATTAATTCTCACGATAACTGATGCATGCTTGCACTCTGTTGCAACAGGTTAGCTCAAATAGTTATGGCACTTTCTTCAAAAGGCTATTCCACCCTATATTTGTCTCACATAAACCCTTACATCATTACAATCTGTCTGGACTTTAAAATAGACTTTGACCCCTGAGTTTGTTTTCGGCGTTTCTTCTCAGGGATTTCATTTCATTTCATTTCATTTCATTCCATTCCATTCCATTCCATTCCATTCCGTTCCATTCCATTCCATTCCAATCCATTCCATTCCATTTCATTTCATTTCATTTCATTTCATTCCATTTTCATAGAAAGTAGTGCTAGTTATGAAACGTCTAAATTTGATAAAGACTTAGTATTAATCCAATTAATCCAAAGCGAAGGGAGAAATCATACGAAGTTAATTTCCAAGTACAAAGGGACCATTCAAAATTGTAGAGTTACTAGATGTTGATCATTATCTTTTGAAATCTTTAACTGGAGTTCGAAGTATGCACACGATAAGCTAAAGAAGATGCCAGCGGGTCACGTACCAGTCGATGTTGATATTGATTTTGATGATGATGAACAACCCTAAGTTGTGATGGAAGGTCGAGTAAGGGGTTCTATTGGCCGTATTGTGTTCGACCGTACCAGTAGTTATTACGTTGTCGTAGCCCAGTAGAAATTGGTGTCTCTTGAGGCAACTCAAGTAGTCCGTGGGTGCGCGATGTGCGTTTAACTCTGGCGGAGGTCGGGGTCTTGAGAGACCGTACGTGTGTAAATCCATGCGCTGGATGTGTGAAAGCAATGCGATTGCTGATCGGCTGGAGAGCCGTGGCATTAGAAGTCTTACTCGAGGGTTCCTATAAGCTTGGTAATTTTTGTTACAGTAGAGTTTTAAAAGTTGATTCGAATGACTATGGTACATGGCCCAGGGTAGTGATTTTTGTATTCTCGATTAATCCCAATTTTACCATGTTTGATTTGGTTAAAGAGTAAGCAAATGTAGTATGCAAGTGGCTCAGATTGCATGCATCTCGATGCTGTTCGTGGCTGCAAGCCTAAGTGTTTACTTAAGGTTGGTGACCTACGTCCAGTATGGCGATGTAGGTGATCGCCAAAGGTCTTAACCTACGATTGAGATTGGGTACCGGATGGAGGTCCCATAGTTGCCGGATGGAGGCAATGCGATGTGTTAAAGTCGGGTACCGGATGGAGGTCCCGCTGGTTGCCGGATAGAGGCAGTGTGATGTGTTATGTGTGTGGAAGTCGGGTACCGGATGGAAGTCCCGCTAGTTTGCCGGATGGAGGCAATGAGTTGTGTGAGACGAGGCTGAGTACCGAACAGAGCATTGCATACTAGATTTGGTTGGAAGGTTTTCATGAATTGGTTCTAAAATTGATGATTTTTGAAGAGTAGTGATTTCAATGCTGAGATTTCCTTTATAAGATTTGATGAGAATGTGAATCAGAATAAGTTGTGTTGTTTGAATTGTGCGATTTTATTCCTGACGTCTTGGTCAGGAAGGCCGAACAAGGGACGTTTTATTTTCCATAAATTCTTGTTTCAGATGCCTCACACGAGGACGTGTGAGTTGTCAAGATGGCCGTGTCGCAGAATCAACACAGTGACCGTTTTTAGAATCGCTATGGATTATTGTTGATTTAGAATAACGCCATCTATTACCGTTTTTCGGAAACGTCAAGCAGTGTGCTTGGGTGAGGTCGATACAGGGCGTGGCAGCTGTCAGTTGTCATTGTTTGACATTGGACGTATTTAAGTTGAGAAGCGACGGACGAGACACATCACTCTTTGGTTAGACACGAACGCGAGAGGTCGTTCTGCCAGCCCGTATCGAACTTACCGCGTTTCCCTATCTTAATCCATTTCCATCGGCTTGATCATTTGTAATTTTGTTATTTTGTTAACGGGAGTGTATAAATAGCTTGTTAGAATCATTGTTGAAACTATTATTTCGTGCCTACACCATGTCGAACTCGAACTCTGATAACGTGGTACTCCAAACGGGCGAATTACCTTTGTTAATTGTATTGTGAAAGTGAAATACTAACTGATTTACATTGGAACTGTGATTTTATTGTAATCCTGCATCATGAACCCTGTACCACTGAATAGAGATAATGACAGCCCTATCGCTCAGCCATCGCTCACGCCGACATATATATTTTTTTTATTATTATTATTTTATTTATGTTGGTATCTTTGTTTTTATTGGTGTTTAGTGTATGTAGTTAATATGTACCTTTAGTGAAAAGTGATATAACTCGACTTGTAGCAGTTTTGAGTTCTGTCTACCATCTCGATGCTTGAATTTTATTTTATTTTTCTATCCTATCGGTGTAACTCTATCTATTAAAGAACGGGAAATAAGTTTCGTGCTCAATAATACAAGTCACATTTTCGGTTGATTTTTGACGATATTTTTTGTGTAAATTGATATATCTTTAGTAATATTCAATTGAAAATAGCTTAAACCTAAAGCAAGTACGTGTAAATAAGGCTATCTCGATTTTTAATACTTGACACATTTAACATTAATTACATGAAAATTGTGCGTGTTGATACAATTAAATTTATATCAAGAGTCACAAAAAAATATCATACATTATCAATTGTGAATGGTAATATAACCCAAATTGTATCTCTTATGTATAAGCAGCATTAAATACTACCAACGTGTTAAGTGATACAACTAAACATGTATCAAATTACACCTAAAATATTTTAATAAACACGTTTAATTCTTCTTAATATAAATTTATTTATATCGCTGTAGTAAAGGATTTTTAAAAACCGATCAATAGTGATTTGTTGTGTAAAGTGATATTATGTAGTTTCGTCTTCCCACTTTTATCTCTTTCTGTCACGGCCGTCTCCGTCGAGAAAAAGAGCGAAAACGGCAATGATGGCGGAGGAAGTAATCGGTAATCGTGTCGGTTAGTTTTGGCGGAGGAAGTAATCGGTAATCGTGTCGGTTAGTTTTGGCGTGAGTCGCGATATTTCACAAAAATGACAATCACGCATCCATATTTCGCAAAAATGAGGCATGTAGGGACATTATTGACGCATGTCAGCATCACGTTCGGGTCACCAATGAAGGGGGTACGACGATTAGGAAATACTAAGTGAAGGTCATGTTGAATAAACATGCAAACATAAATTTTGTATTTGTAGTTCCAGGGATTAGCGCGTTCAAACAATAAAAAAAAAAAAAACAAACAAAAAATCTTTTCAGCTTTATAATATTATTATAAATAGCTGCACCCTGCGGTGTTACCCGCGATAAGTGTCTTTTCGAAATAAAATGTATATGTTAATTCAGGGTATGAGCTATCTCCATTTCAAATTTCAATCAAATCCGTTCAGTAGTTTTGCGTGAAAGAGTAACAAACATACATCCTCACAAACTTTCGCCTTTATAATATTATTATCGGATGTTGAATATTAATTTTTATATTTATTACAAAGGAATTTAAAAAATTATGTATGGTCAAAAGGAAGTGTTGGAAATAAAAAAAATATCATTATTGCAGCTACAAGAACTACACTCTTAAAATTCTAATATGACTGTCCCTTCATCCTATAACATGCACTTAAAATGGATATTGCCAAATTAATCCGAAGTCGGTTAAATACATTTTGAAAACTAAACACTTTTCCAGTAATTACAGATTCTTGTGTAAGGAAAATTTGTTTCAAAATTGAAGTCTGTAGGTCTGATGGATGAAAAAAAGGAGTATTTTCATCTATTACACCTCCACAGTTCTCCTCCAGAAATTATCTGTGAAATAATCTGCATTATGGCAAACATAATACGGATATAATATGATGCGAGCTTTCTCTCTACTAAAATCTGTCAGTGGTTCGAATATAATTACGAGGTGTGTTCAGAAAATAACGGGAATTTTTAAATTTCGCGGGTTTGGTGAGTCAAATTGTCAATTTTTTATTATTATGTTGGTATACATGCCCCTGAATAATGATAAAATTTTCAGCTGTATTCATTGCTTACTTTGTCTGTGGCAGCCGCTAAGGTTAGATATGTTTTTATGAGCTCGGCGATTTTTGTTAGTTAAAAGAAATGGATCAAAGAATTTGTATCAAATTTTGCTTAAAAAATAGAAATAAAGTGTAACAAAGTGTGTGAAATGTTAACAAAGGCCTATGGTGAGTCTGTTATGAGTAAAACAAAAGTTTACGAGTGGTATAAGCGTTTCCAAGATGGCCGTGAAGACGTTGAAGATGATGAACGCCCCGGACGCCCCAGCACATCATAAACCGATGAAAACGTGGAAAAAGTGAAAGCAATGGTTATGAATAATCGCCTAATCACAATCAGAGAAGTCGCTGATGATGTTGGCATATCGGTTGGCTCATGCCATGAAATTTTTTCGAATGTTTTGGGTATGAAACGCGTGGCAGCAAAATTTGTTCCAAAATTGTTGAATTGTTGAATTCTTGGCCAAAAACAATACTGTAACGATGCCCCAGCCTCCATATTCGCCAAACATGGCCCGTGTGACTTTTTCCTATTTCCAAAAATAAAGAGAACCTTAAAGGGCATTGTCATCAGTTCTCCTAAAACTATTAGAACATTTAGTTAAAAATCGTCTGGAGTGGCTGGTGGAGAGCAGAGTGCTTTTACCTGAATCCCAATTTGGTTTTAGAAAAGGCTTAAGTACTGCAGACAGTGTCAGCGTCTTAACATCAGATATTAGATTGGCTTTTAGCAAAAACGAGTCAGTTGTGGCAGTCTTCCTTGACATCTCTTCTGCCTATGATAACGTACTTCTTTCAGTTCTCAGGCGTAAGTTGCAAGAGCTGAGAATTCCAGCAAAGATAGTACAAATAATTTTTTGCATGCTTTCCTCTCGGTGTCTACAGCTAAGGGTCCCAAACAAGCACTGCGACCAGAGGATAGTTTGGAAAGGTCTCCCCCAGGGATCGGTCCTTAGCCCTATGCTATACAATTTATATACTGCTGACCTCTCCTCTAGTCTTAATTACAATTGCAAAATCTTACAATACGCTGATGACATTGCTCTATATACACATGGTTTCTCCATTGGTGATTCCGCTCAGGCTCTTAATATATCACTTAGCTCTCTAAATCAATGGCTTCACGATCACGGTCTTTCCTTGAGTCCATCAAAGAGTTCGGCTGTTGTGTTCTCACGAAAGAGGGTAATCCCTCCTATTGACATTAAAATTGATTGCGATCCTATTCCAGTTACATCCAAAGCAAAATTCTTGGGTGTCACTTTGGACACGAAGCTATCTGGGGTTGACCACATTGCAAATGTTATCAAAAAGTGTGAATGATCTGTCTCGATTCTAAAGGCCCTTGCTGGGGTATGGTGGGGGGCTCATCCGTATTCTTTAAAATTAGTTTACAATGCATTGGTGAGAAGTGTTATGGACTATTGTTGTTTCATCCTAGAACCATGTAGTAAAGAATCTCTTAAGAAATTGGATAACATGCAAACAAAATGCCTCCGGATAGTTATTGGAGCCATGAAGTCATCCCCTATTAATGCTCTTCAGGTAGAATGTGCTGACCCTCCTTTACACCTCAGAAGACAATTTCTGGCTGATCGATTCCTGTCTAAGGTATTCTCTTTGTCATCTCACCCCCTGTTACCTATCCTGGAACAAATTAATGTTTTTTTTAGTAATAACAGCTATTGGAAACACAAATCTATTCCTCCTTTGCTAAATAGATATAGAGAGATTAAACGCCTACCCGCTCCTATTTGTAGTTTTTCAGCCCTTCCAATTTATTCTTCTTCCTATGAGTCCTTACATTTCAGACCCACAACAGTCATAGATTTAGGCATTAGTAAAGGTTCTCCTATGGCTAAATTAGAATTTGAGTCCTTCGCCAAGAGACACTGGGAGGGAAGGAATTTTTTCTTCACTGATGCGTCAAAATTAACTGTTACAGGATACACTGGAGTTGCAGTGTACTTTCAAAATTCCAAAATAGCGTTACTATTTCAGTGCCCTTCAGAAGCATCGGTGTTTACAGGGGAATGTATTGGCATCTTGGAGGCTGTTCGTTTCATTGAGGCCCATAATATCTCTAAATCGGTTATCTTCTCTGACTCACTTAGTAGTATTCAGGCATTATCCCAGAACCCACTAAAAAGTAAAATTAGAAGCAGTATAATTTAGAAATAAAAGCTAGGTTACTAAATTGTGTCCAAAATAGTTTAGACGTAGTTATAACCTGGATTCCCAGCCATTCGGGAATTGCGGGCAATGAGTGTGCTGATGTCTTGGCCAAATATGCAGTTTCACACCCAGTTGATCGGAGTCACTTCACTATCCAGAACTATGACATTTTAAATGACGCCAAATCGAAACTTGTCTCTCTATGGTCCTCAGCTTGGCAACATAGCTCGAGGCACAAAGGTGCCTTTTATGCCTCCATCCAACCAGAAGTCCAGTTGAAGCCATGGTTTTTCAAGTATAAGAAAATATGCAAACGATCTATTTCTACTTTGTGTAGACTTAGAATTGGCCACTGTTTTCCTTTGTAAGATACGCATACGTGATAACTCTTTGTGCGAGTGCGGGTTTGACGAGGGTACTCTAGATCATATTTTCTTTGCTTGCCCCAATAACTCAAATTCTATTAACATTTATAATTTATTGCCTGATCTAAAAATTCCTCTCCCCATTAACTTCCATTCTCTTCTAACTAACTTTTCCCCAAAGATTATTCAAACTTTGGCCAAATTCATTAAGGGTAACGATATTAAGCTGTAAAGGGTCTCTATTTATATATCTGTTTGTCTGTGTTGTCTGATTTAGTTTAAAGTAGTAAGTAAATTAATATTGTAAATAGGTAATTTATCTTAAATGTTCTAACCCTAATATTGTGTTTTGTTTTTCCAGTTACTAACCTTCGACGGATTTTCCATCCCCGTCTCCACTCGACACTGGCAGAATAGTCGGTACCGGCTCAGTTGCCATTTAAAAAAAAAAAAAAAAAAACCTTAAAGGGCCGTCGTTTTCAAGCATAGATGACATTATTATTGTGGGGCTCGGCTGCAGATGTTGAGACTATTTTTATACTACAAAAGAGAGCAATCCGTGCAATTTGTAATCTGGGCTCACGAGAGTCACTCCGTGAGAGATTTAAGGATATAAATATTATTACTTTTCCTTCTCTTTATATTTACCAAAATATTATGTACGTCCGTAAAAACATAGCCACTTTTAGTAAAAACAGTGATCATCATAGCTTGAATACTCGAAATAAACACAAACTTGCGATACCTGGTTTCAGACTTAGTAAAACCAACAAGTCTTTTATGGGAAACAGTATTAGGTTCTATAATAAAATTCCTAATTCTATTACTGAATTACCTATTATAAAATTCAAGTCTGTTATAAAGAATACCTTAATGTCTAAAGCTTATTATAATATCAATAATTACATCGAAGATAAAGATGTCTGGCGTACGATTCCTTCCTGCATACTGCGACCCACTGGCACCTCTTAATTGGCTTAAAAATGTACTTAGTGACTATTATGTGATACTGTAACTAACGACTCATAAATCTTTTTGACATTGTGATATTATTATTATTACATTAGGTAATTATTTATTGATGTTGTCTTAGCATTATTTTTATTTTATTTTTTATTATATTTTTTTTTTACACTTTATTGTCAATATTATTATATTTTTAATCAATTTTGTTGTGTGAATTTGTGCCTGTTATTATTAAGTGCGGCTACTTTTGATTGTTTTGTGTTGAGAACAACGTGACTCTCATTGGTACCTACTTTTGTTTGTATTATTAAAAATTACCATTGTTATATGTGAGCACTACGTAGCCGTAAATTTTATATCTAATAGACGTGATAGCTGTCTGGCAGTTTGAGTTTGTCATGCTCACTTAATTGTCCTGATGATGGTGGCGTTGTGCATCGGGTCGTTGGGTTCCCTGCAATATGGTTGAGCAAAGCGACGCTGATGCACGCGTTATACTCGTGAACGGGTGCCGTCTATTGGGACTGGTCGGCTCATAGCTGCCATGGCAATTTTATCAAAAGTAAATATATTTTTCATAACTATCAGGCTTGAGTTTCAGACTTACATAAGTTCTACTCTTTTAAGCTACATTGTACTCACATAATTGTTGTTCGAGATCAATGTATAAATTAATATATATATTTAATTCCGAGTTTAAAAGAGTAACCATGGAGTTTCTTGCCCGTTCTTCTCCATTGGAAATCAACACTTTGGAACGTGGCAACTAGAGCCTGACTATTCATAAGTGCCTGTAAATGGTTTACATGAATAAAAATATATTTGAATTGAATTGAATTGAATTAAAAGCGCATCGCTGAAAGAGTTAAAGGCTATCCCAAAAATCGAGTTTGAGAAGTATTTTGACGATTGGGAGAAGCGCTGGCACAAGTGCATAATATCTAATCTATTTTGAAGGCGACAACATTAATGTAGACAAATAAATAAATATTTTTTTCAAAAAACGAAAATTCCCGTTATTTTTTAACACACCTCGTATAGTGGATAGACTTTAAAAAACAATTAAATAATTTTACCTTGATTGGTGAAAAACACAGAAACGTTCTTTTTTCTTGATGATTTTTTATATCTCTAACTTGAGAAATGATTGGTTCCCCATACAAACTTTTATTCCCTATTTCACCGCCTCCAAGTTTTATTTTCGCGGCGAAAAGTAGCCTATACCAAAATCATTAAAACTTTCGCATTTATAATAATATTAGTTTGGATATAGAAGATCTCAACTAAAAAATACTTTTAAATCAATTAGTAACGTCTGAGTTATAACAAGTAAGAAGGCTATAACTCCCATAGTCCCCTAATTTTATTCTATTGAATAACTTATTAACAATGGGACTTTATTTTCAGTGTTTTTTTTTCTTAGTCTCGACTCGTTGTTTTTTTATAGTGGTTAAGTAATAATATAGACTGATTAAAGTGAGAGTGTCATTGATTAAATTAATACACTGATTATTTACACTAAATAATAAACATTACATTTACAACTGTATTTTCGCGTTTATTTACACGTTTTTAAATAAAACTAGACCGACAGTATATATGTTACGTACGACCCTACAATAGAAATAAAATAAAACTTATATTACTTTACACCTCGAAAGTTTTGTAGTTTATTTGATATAATTATAGATAAATCGATATACACCACAAAAATATTGTATTTAATGTGTGTAAAGTGATATAAGTTTGATTTTATCACAACTCCTTAAAAGCATGCGGTACCCATCAAATCTCAATGTTTTCTAAACCAACTTAGTTCTAATGTTTTTATTATTTATAGCTCTTATGCTATTAGAAAGATGTTTAACAAATACTTGTAACATTCGACACCAGTACTTTTTATAATATGTAAAATGATATAATTTAAATTATAACATTATACACGTAGGAACTTAAATGTGGCTAATGATATAAGTCTAGTTTTTTTTAATTATCTTAGATTCGAATTATTTTTGAACACAATCAAAGTATAAATGATAAAAAAGTAACAATTTCCAAGTGATAAAAGTTGAAACATCAAAACAATTCACAACAATAAAAAAGTTTTAGCCGTTTAAATAATGCAAAACTTTAACTTAATTTTTCTCAAAACAGGGTTTTTTGACTTATACTACTTTTCACTAAAGGTACAGAATTGACTTCCTGAGTTTGAGTAAAAAGTGGGGATATTAAGTTTACTGGGAGAGAGGCGCCATTTTAGCAGAGAGTCGTTGTTGAACACCGAAAGTGTAAGGAAATGTTCGGGTATTAATGTACTTTTTGTAAAGTTATAAATATTTTAAATACCTACTTGTTATGATGCTTTTGTAATATATATGAACATTTATGTCAATAAGTAAGATAGGTTAGTAAGTTCCGTCACTATGTGGTAGATGGCGTTTATTATAGTTCACATCGATCGTATTGTGTTTTTACTGCTATCCGACAGATGGCAGTGTAAAATTTGTGGTAAATCCTAAATTGCGATGTTAAGATTCTCCGCGATTTATAAAGGTCGCCGGGAAAATAAAAGTTTTGTTTGTAATCTCTCTCAAAGATTGTTTAATTTCAATCTCCTGTAAATAGTGAGTGGTAGTGCCGTCAACATTTATTGATGTTCTAGTACAATATAATTTGATAAATATTAAAGTGGCGCCATTTTAGTAGTTTAATTAAATCATGTTTATTTTACTTATTGGGACAACTCAAAATGATCTACAATTAATACATACGTGATCACTAAATTATATTTCATAGAATTAAACAAAATCATATTAAAATAGCTAACATTCAGCCATCCAAATTTTCCGTACGACCTCGTACGGCTTAATCAAAATACCAGGTCAGAATATATTAGACCAGTGGTAACAGGCCCAACTATGTCCTGAATAACAGTGGTAAAGGGCCCCACTACGTACCAAATACCAATAATAAAAGGCTCCCTTTTGCATAATTACTTACATTTACTGTGAAATACAAGTTATTCATTATTTAATCCGTCCTGGTCCTGTTCAGATCCAAGATCCCGAAAACTTTCAACTCGAACTGCATAATCGCTTCCAGAGCCTCGCCGAATGCGAAACTGTGGACGAGATAAACAACGGGTTGGTGGAAACTGTCCAAGCAGTGGGGTCCAACTTCTTCAAGACCCCACGCCGAAAAAAGCCTCAAAAGCTCTCTGAGGAAACCATTAAATTAATGGAAGAGCGGACCGAGATGAGACTGCAATCTTCAGCTGATATGTCGGAATATGGCAAACTCAATAGACGAATCTCGAAATCAATGCGGCACGACCTGCGCTCCTTTAATACAGCACGTATTAAGGATGCAATTGAGCGAAACCAGGGCTCAAAAGTGTTCGCAAAGAATTCGTCTATTGGGCAAAGCCAAATGACGAAGCTGAAGATCGAAGATGGCAGTATCATCTCGTCGAAGCCGGAAATTCTCAGGGAGCTTGAGAGGTTTTACGGACAGTTGTACACCTCAACACGACAACCCACTGTCAGCACAGCTCAAGACACCAGAGCTAAGCTGATCCGACACTACACTGAGGACATCCCAGACATCAGCCTGTACGAGATTAGAATGGCTCTCAAACAGCTTAAGAACAACAAGGCGCCGGGTGATGATGGAATTACGACAGAACTTCTGCGAGCGGGTGGAAAACCGGTACTCTTAGTCCTCCAGAAGTTATTTAATTCCGTCATAGCCGAAGGTACTACGCCAGAAGCATGGCACAGGAGCGTGGTGATGCTCTTCTTCAAAAAAGGTGATAACACCTTATTGAAGAATTATAGACCCATCTCGCTCCTGAGCCATGTGTATAAGCTGTTCTCGAGAGTCATTACGAACCGTCTCGAACGCAGGTTTGATGACTTCCAGCCTCCCGAACAAGCCGGGTTCCGTAAGGGCTTTGGCACCATAGACCACATACACACGCTCCGCCAAATTATACAGAAGACTCAGGAGTATAATCGGCCATTATGTCTAGCGTTTGTGGACTATGAGAAAGCCTTTGATTCTATCGAGACCTGGGCGGTATTGCAGTCCCTTCAACGATGCCATATCGACTATAGGTATATCGAAGTGTTGGAGTGTTTGTATAGAAACGCCACCATGTCAATCCGATTACGGGACGAGAGCACGAAAACAATCCAATTGCAGAAAGGCGTGAGACAGGGAGACGTTATTTCTCCGAAACTGTTCACGAACGCATTGGAGGACGTTTTCAAGCTCTTGGACTGGGACGGATTTGGCATCAACATCAATGGCGAATACATCACTCACCTTCGTTTTGCCGATGATATAGTCGTAATGGCAGAGTCGCTGGAGGACCTCAATACTATGCTCAACGACCTCAGTAGCGTTTCCCAACAGGTGGGTCTTAAAATGAACATGGACAAGACGAAAATTATGTCAAATGTCCATGTTGCACCCGTACCGGTCGTCGTTGGGAACGATACGCTCGAAGTTGTCGACCACTACAACTACCTTGGACAGATTGTTCAGTTAGGTAGGTCTAACTTCGAGAAAGAGGTCGCTCGAAGAATCCAACTCGGATGGGCAGCGTTCGGGAAATTGCGTGATATCTTCTCGTCCAAAATTCCACAGTGCCTGAAGACAAAGGTCTTCAACCAGTGTGTGTTGCCAGTGATGACATATGGCACTGAGACGTGGTCGTTAACTGTTGGCCTCTTAGAGAGGCTCAGAGTCACACAGCGGGCAATGGAGAGAGCTATGCTCGGAGTCTCTTTGCGCGATAAAATCCGGAACGAGGATATTCGCCAAAGAACCAAGGTCACCGACATAGCTCTCAGGATTTGCAAGCTGAAGTGGCAATGGGCAGGCCACATCGCTCGAAGAACGGACAACCGATGGGGAAGAAAGGTTCTCGAGTGCGACCACGAACCGGAAGACGCAGCGTAGGAAGGCCTCCTACTAGGTGGACCGACGACATTGTGAGAGTCGCGGGCAACCGATGGATGTAAGTGGCGGAATGTCGTTCGATGTGGTGGTCTAAGGGGGAGGCCTTCGTTCAGCAGTGGACGTCTTCTGGCTGATGATGATGATGATGATGATTATTTAATTGTATTATGAAAAAAAAAATACATTTAACCTAAATCATTCACAGTATCCTCAACCATTCAATCCAATCCATTTAAAACAATAGTCATTGAGACTGATCCCAATAATTATTCAGACTGATCATTACAACAGTTTTCATCAGATAAATCATTGTGTGGTTTTAATTCGGCGACCCTAAATGTCACTTCCGGTGTTCCTCAGGGCTCTATACTGGGTCCTCTTTTGTTTGTTATGTTTTTTAATGATATAGACACATGTTTTCAAAACTCTAAATTATTACTATACGCAGATGATTTAAAAATATTTAGACCAATTGTTAATTTACGTGACTGTCTACTGCTGCAGGAAGACTTGAATAGAGTCTCTACGTACTGTGTAAAAAATAAACTTAAATTGAGCATATCCAAATGCCATTGCATCAGTTTTACTAAAAATAAAAATGTAATAAAATATGCATATTCATTGCACAATATAGATCTGGCAAGAAAAACAGTGGTTCGTGATCTTGGTGTTTTACTGGATGATAAACTACATCTAGATGCTCATGTTACTAAAATTGTGAGCAATGCTTTTCGTATGTACTGGTTTGTGATGAAATCGACTCAGGAATTTAAACGTCCTAGCACTTATTTATACCTATTTAAAACATTGGTTAGATCTCAATTGGAGTACGCGGTTCCAGTGTGGAATCCCTTCTATGAAAAATATTCTAATATGATAGAAAAAGTACAGCGCAAATTTTTAAAAGCCATGCATTACCGTTGTTTCCATACGTATGCATCTTACAGCGACTTACTAGATAAATTCCACCTTTAAACTCTTAAATCTAGGCGTGTAATGTTAGAATCCATGTTTTTATTTGATTTATGTAACAATTCATATGATTGTATAGATATTAGCAATAGTATAAGTTATGTAGTACCTAGAACTATAAGTCGAGGTGTGCGCGCCAGACGGCTGTTTGCTGTAACCTCTTGTCGATCAAACGCAGGCTCGCGGGCACCCCTACGACGTCTTACCAGTCAGTTTAATAAAAATTTTCAGAATATCGAATTCTTTGCTGTTACTGCTAAGAAATTTAGAAGTATTGTGCTTAAAACCATAGCAGAATTACCTAATATTTTCGATTATTAATATATATTTTTTTTTTTTCTTTTTTCTGTCTGTTCTCATAATTTTTAGTTTTAGTTAGTTTTGTTTTGTCATAATGCTCTTATGTAATTTGTATCGCACGACGTTCATGTTAGTTTAACTCTTTTATATTATGTGGAAAATGTTGTTGGTTATACATTTATATTACCATTTTAGTTTTAAGTTTTTAACCATATTGTAATGTTTAACCGTTTATTTTCCCAAATAAAATAAAATAAAAAATAAAATAAAATATTGAGACATCAAGAATGTCCAGACATGTAAAGCGAATCTATTTATTTATTTATTTATCTTCAAACATTTACCATTACAGGCTAACCCAATGCGATAAATGCCCCTTAACATACTTATAACTAATCTATATAACTTAACTAATCTATCTATAACTAATAATGAACAATGCATTCCTTGTGAATTCACTCGGAGAACAACAAAACAAGTCCGTTTCACTCGCTATGAGGTTGAGCGTGCGGAGTGCGCGCGTCAGCGGCGCCTCTCTTAAAAGGTTGGTCCGAGCGCGCGGCTCCACTAGCAGTCGCGGCTGCCGTCGTCGCCACACGTACCTGTCCGGAACACACAGACTCACCTGACCGAGAACAACTGCATTATGCACCTTCCCTCTCAGTAATTTAAATATATATGTAGCTAGTGCCAGATCCCTCCTAACCCTTAACTCGTTGTATCCCACCATACCCAAAATAAATAGGGTAGGATACATCAACGGGAAAAGGGATAGACTCCGTAGTATCGCATATATAAATATCTAATAAATTTATTTTGAACTTTCTCCAGCATGAGACTATATTTAGCTTCATGCGGAGCCCAGATGACTGCATTACATTCCAACTGGCTCCTCACCAATGCATTATATAATGCTAACAGTTGGGCTGAAAAGTTCGTAGGCTAACATAGTAAAACATATTTTTTTGATAAAATTCGATTTTATTATTCAATATAGTCACCTTCGAGGGCAATACAACGATTATAGCGGTCATACAATTTTTCGATACCATTTTTATAGTACGATTTCTCTTTAGTCTCAAAATAGGCCTCAGTTTCGGCAATTACCTCTTCATCAGTGCTAAATTTCTTTCCAGCGAGCATTCTTTTAAGGCCTGCAAACAGGAAAAAGTCACTGGGGGCCAGATCTGGAGAATACGGTGGATGGGGAAGCAATTCGAAGCCTAATTCATGCAATTTTGCCATCGTTTTAATTGATTTGTGACACGGTGCATTGTCTTGATGAAACAGCACTTTTTTCTTCTTCAAATGTGGCCGTTTTTTCGTGATTTCATCCTTTAAACGCTCTAACAACGTTATGTAATAATCGCTGTTGATGGTCTGGCCCTTTTCGAGGTAATCGATGAATATAATACCATGCGCATCCCAGAATACTGATGCCATAACCTTGCCAGCCGACTGTTGCGTCTTTCCACGCTTTGGATTTGGTTCATCACGTGCAGTCCACTCGGCTGACTGTCGATTGGACTCTGGAGTGTAGTGATGGAGCCATGTTTCATCCATTGTAATATATCGACGAAAAAATTCGTCTTTATTACGGTTGAATATCACTAAACATTGCTCCGAATCATCAACACGTTGTTGTTTTTGATCGATTGTGAGCACGCGCGGCACCCACTTTGAACACAGCTTTCGCATGTCCAAAAATTCATGCACGATATGTCCAACACGTTCCTTTGATATCTTTAGAGTCTCAGCTATCTCGATCAACTTAACTTTACGATCATTAAAAATTATTTTGTGGACTTTTTTGATGTTTTCGTCGGTAACAGCCTCTTTGGGGCGTCCACTGCGTGCATCATCTTCGATGCTCATTTCGCCTCGTTTAAACTTAGCATACCACTTCTCAACGGTTGATTTTGCTGGTGCAGAGTCCGAATAATGTTTATCAAGCCAAGCCTTGGCTTTAACAGTATTTTTATTCACCAAAAAGCAATGCTTAATTAACACACGAAATTCTTTTTTATCCATTTTTTAACATAAACATAAGTTGCTTCACTCACAACGCTATATCTCACGAACCAATTGTCCGATAGATATGAAATTTATACACGTATCTTTTGAAGGTTAGTACTAACTGAAAATCATATGGATTTAATTCTAGTAACATCATCTATGTATCAGCCTACGAACTTTTCAGCCCACCTGTTATAATAGCTTTTACATTCGTAAATCCTCGGACCATACGAAGCATGAAACCCAAATTTCTATACGCCCTTCTACAGCAACGCATGATGTGTTCACGAAAAGTCAAACCAGTATTAAATCCTACCCCCAAGTCCTTGACTTCTGTGACCCGTTCCATAGGCAGTCCGTCAATGTAGTAGGTATGTTCGATGGGCTTGTGTGCGCGGGAAAAGGTGATGGTCACACACTTTGAGCTATTAAACTGCAATATGTTTTCCTTGCTCCAGCTCACTACCCTATCTATGTCACTTTGTAGCCTGACACAGTCATCCTTGCTTTTTACCGCGAGGGACAATTTGAGGTCGTCAGCAAACAGCAAGCAATACGCGTCTTGGACTACTTCTGGCAGGTCGTTTACGATCAGAAGAAAGCTTAAAGGGCCAAGGTTACTCCCTTGACTTACTCCGGACCTCGTGAAATATGGATGAAATGAAATGAAATGAAATGAAATTATTTATTTTGCAATTAGGATTTTTCAATCACTTTTACACGTCTTTTTTAAACTAGATGGCGTCGGCATTTCCTATGACTATCCCTGAGAAGAAACGCCGAAACAAACTCAGGGGTCAAAGTCTATTTTAAAGTCCAGACAGATTGTATTGATGTAAAGGTTTATGTGAGACAAATATAGGGTGGAATAGCCTTTTGAAGAAAGGATCTGACACGTGTCCCGCATATTCCACATATTGCTGCCTATCCCTCAAATAACTGGCAAAAAAGTTGAGCGTGTGTGGGGTGAAACCAACACCTGCTAACTTCCTAAGCAACATGTCATTTCCGACTAAATCAAATGCTTTTCGAAAGTCAAAGTAAGCAGAATCAGTTTGCCCCCCACTATCCACCGTCGGCACCAGATGAGCCATGTGGCAGAGGAGATTACTGGTGGTACTTC
This sequence comes from Shargacucullia verbasci, assembly GCA_947562105.1. NCBI lineage: Eukaryota > Metazoa > Arthropoda > Insecta > Lepidoptera > Noctuidae > Shargacucullia > Shargacucullia verbasci. Next base: position 14,462,076 of record OX387281.1, on the reverse strand, counting down.
TTCCGGGTCGAAACCCATGCTGAGCGTCTGATAGCTGTGCGCTAACCTGAAGGTAAATGCTCTTATGTATAGCAGTTTCCAATACCTTCGCCGGCGTCGATAATACTGCAACTGGTCTGTACCCAACTACCGACTCTGCTAACCCCGCTTTCGGAACCGGAACAACGCGGGTCACTTTCCACCTCTCCGGAAACACGGCAGCTTCTAGGCATCGGTTAAATATATAGAGAAGTGGCTTAGCTAACGCTACTCGACAATCCTTAAATATGTAAGGTGGAATGCCGTCAGGCCCTGCAGACCGTTTCGGCTTAAGATCTTGGAGTGCACGACACACGTCTTCTAATTGTAATTGGTCCAAGTGCACTCGTGCCGCTCCATTTCCGCTACCTGCGCTAGCTATAGCCGCGTCCACATCTAACTCCGGCCGCTCCACCCTATACACCGAATAAAAATACTTCGCAAACTCTTCTACAGACTGCTGACCAGATAATGCCACCCCGCCTTTCAAGATCGCTTGCGGGCTTCTCCTACCTCTCTTAGACTTGGCATAACTCCAAAAAGATTTCGGATCACTCAGCATTTGACCTTGAATACGGTTCCGATAGTGTTCCTGTGCCACTACTAACCTATTTTTTATGTCGGTTCTACACCTAGCAAAAGCTTCGTAATCGACCCTCGACCCGCTTGCCTTGTACTTTTTATGCAGAAAAGCCTTCAGTCTTATGTCGCGAATTACTTCAACAGTGTACCACTCAGGATAACTATACCTTGAGTTTACACGACTTCGCTTTTTTTTCGGTACACAGTCATCTATAATAGAATTTATAATATTATAAAAATAATTTAGACCTACTTCTAAATCCATTTCATACAACGGAGTCCAGTCTACGCTTGCAATTGCCGAATACAAAGACAAGAAGTCGGCTTTATTAAAGTTCCACCCGTCTGGTGCACACGCGTTACTGTCAGATGTAGCCGGGTCTGCTGAGCCGGGTGAGCCGGGGCGCCGGCGCAGGCGCGTGTGTGTACTAACCGAGATCTCAAGCGGCGGGTGATAAGCATCTATCGGTACGAGCGGCGCCTCCGCCGCGCGTACACTTACACTCCCCCCCTCTTCTAATGTACTTAACACCAAATCCAAATGGCGACCATTACAGTTACTCACTGCGTTACTCTGAGTGAATCCACAAAAAGTATAAAAGTATTCATAATAATTACTTATGGCTACAGAACACGAACACAAGTTAAAATCACCTACAACCAGTATATCCCTATACTTATTACAAAATTGTTCAATGATTCTAAACAGTAACATATACTCATTATCACTACTACTAGGTGGAATATAGACGACACAAAGTAAAAACATAAATCGGTTACGTAGGTAAACATTAGCACAAACCAGTTCAAACACATGATCGTCTACGTTAAAGTCATTAGGTAATGACAATCGCCGCAACTCAAAACGCGGTGTGGCCACGAGACACGCGCCGCCGTGTTTGCGCCCATCGGCTCGGTCACACCGCAGTATAGTAAATCCCGGTGGAATTATTTCTGCATCATGAATAGAGGCATTGCAGCCTGTTTCCGTGAGGGCGATCAAGTCTGCATTTGATGTAGAAATATTGGTGTAACACTCCTCCAACTTTGTTCGAAGCCCGCGCACGTTCTGGTAGAATATTTCCACGGAGTTAGTTAGAGTTCCTTTGTTTGTTATTGGTCTCCGAAACCACACCCACTCCGCGAATTCAATATTAACGGCCCAGCTTTCCGGCTGACATAACATGTCATATTTGCTTTCTGGCACACCTATGATGAATGATGCATAATCCCTTTCAGTTTTATGTATTATTTTTTCTACTTTAACAGGTACCTTTTCTTCATAAATTTTACTAACATGTTTTTCTAAACTTTCTATTGTCGTCTCTTTCTGCAAACGCCATACGTGTAAATATCTTTTCTTTTCCGTTCCTTGTATGTCCATTGAACTCATGTTTCCACCTTTTTTTACTTCATAGTTCGAATATCTATTTTTTTTCCTTGCTACAGTAGTCCAATTTCCTTCTTTCTCAAGTTCTTCCTTTTCTACAATAGCAACATTCCTAGACGTCCTCTCACTATCCAAAACTGGCTTCGCCGCTTTCGTGGCCACAAATTCCGCCGCTGGCACTGGTACATTTTTAACAACTACCTGCTTTTCTTTGACGATGTTTGCAAAAGATGGTGTTGATGATTTAGGGCCTTGTTCTGCCTGGTTTGTCACTCTTGCCTGGCTTTTCTTAAGACTTGCTTCCAGGTTCTCATTTCTTTCCATTAGGGTTTTAATTCTAGTTTCTAGTATATCAACTTTATTTGCTTTCTGTTGTACTACCTCCAATATTTGTTTTAATTCTCTCAACTCTTTTTCCGTATTGATAAATCTATTTTGCAATAACACATATTCCTTCCGCTGCTGCTCCATCTGAGACTTCACTTCCCATCGAAACTCACGTATCTCGTTTAGAAGTTGATCCTCCGTATCCATTATTTCACTTGTATTTACACGACTGCCTCGCTCGTTGGTATTCACAAAGCTGCTCGGTGAAAACGGTTTGCTGGTAGTTGTGCTTCCTCGAACAGGGGTATCAGTATTCCCCCTTTTCGGCATTGTGCATGTACACTCGGGACATATCCACCGGCTCCTGTATTCCGGCGTGAAAGCTTCAACCTTTTCCGTCGTCAAAGCCAAGCAAATTAGATGAAATTTTTTCTTGCATTTGGCTTGCGAACACTCCATAAACAACGAATCATTAATAGCAGCATCACAGCCGCTACACTTCGCCTCCATTTAAAAACTTTAATATACAAAAGAAATGTGATTTAGTGACACACACGATACGTAACACGTCCGTCCTGCTCGCTCGCGCGGACTATTATAGACTAGACGGATCTAATATAAAATAGAATTAGTAGACACAATGGATAACCAGAGAAGCCACATGTGCAGAAGATATTTACCACACGTCTTTATCGTCAAACTTGTCTTTGATCCTAAAGTATGCTCTCTTTGTGAGACCAGATTTAACGTGAATTTTAAATTTCTTACCCGTAAGATTGGTTACAGTTTGCGGTAGCTTGTTATAGAAGAATTATTCTCAACTATATCGTTACTCAACTGGATAAAATCTAATCGATCGAGAGATTTGTAAATTTTGATGTGTAGTTGCTCTGTAAAAGTATGACCAATCATCAGTGGCACATGCATGAAATTATCTGGGATTATTACCAATTCTACATTGGCCACTACTTCATCTATAGAGATGTTAACTAATTGTTTTCCTAATGAGAGAACAGTCGAATTGCCAAAACCAACCAAAACGGAACTATCTTTCTCATAATTAACACCCAGTTTTACGAATTCAGATAATTTCATCATAGTGCACTCGCTTCCAAGATCAATATAAGCTTCGAACGGGATTATTAACATAAACAACTTTAAAGTATTTATGATTGGTTTCCCCAGAACTACATACGCGCATAACATTTTTTTCTGTCCTCGGGAGCTTTGAATAATACTGGTCAGTGTCATGACCCGATTTGTTACATCTACTACACTTTTTGACTGGTTGTGGGCACTGTTGAACGTAATGTCCTTCTTGTTTACAATTGAAACAACGCAGTGTTTTGTTGGGAAAACGTGTCTGGGGATGGGATTCTTGAGATCGAACAGAACTTTTATTGATATTGATTCTGCGTTCGGTACTAGGTTTAAGAGTCTTGGCATTCCGTAAATATGTAAGCAATTTATTGGGATCGTCAAATTGTACTGCCTCAGCACCTAGTTGCAGTTCAGTGGCGTCACGGATGTGGGTAACCAAAGTTTGGCTTAATGCTTACAAGCATATTAAAATTAAACAACAGTGTTTTACTCAAAACTTTATTGGCCAATTTTATAATCGTGATTCAATATGTGACATTTATTGTGGAACAGTCAGTGTTTTAAAATAACAAAATAAACTTAAAAGTTATACAACTAATAGTGATCAGTACTTAAATCTACCCTAAACTTGACAAATAAGTGCAAAAGCTACAATAAAATACATTAAAACGTTATTAACGTAGTCAATACCTACGTTCGAGTACAGTGCGAGCCTCATAGGCAGTGAAATCGAGCCTGCTGAAACTTTAATATTATAGAAAAATGCATAATAACAGTTCTTTTGCGTATTTATGAACAGCGCTATCTGTTGCTCTTAGGTGGTACTTGTGTGTGTCGATTGTAGTGTAGATCGACTGGGGTATTGATAACAACATTATTCGCACTTACTACTCGTCATCTGTATTCATTAACATGGCTAAGTGTGGTGGCTGTGGCAAATTCATGTCGGCAACAGCCGATTCCATTCGCTGTACCAAGTGTTCAGGATCATATCACAGCATCTGTGTCGGCATTGCTACGGCAGTTAAAGTGTCCTCAAACTGGCTGTGCCCGGGCTGTAAAGCCAAGATACCCAGGGCAGATAACTCTGCTACACCTGTTAAGAGTTTATCTGACGACAGCAGAGATGTGGGTGCAGGTGCCGTTTCAAATCCATCTAATCAAACAAACACATCCCCTAACAATGAGCGGTCTGGACCAGCGATGTCAGCCGCTCTCGACATTACGCACGAAATACGCTGTTTCCAAGAAGAATTGAGCGAGATGGAAGTGGAGCTAAGGCAGTTCCGGCAAGTGATGACGGACTTAAAAGCCGATATAAGTTCGTGCAAGGACCGTAAGACACGGTTGAAATCAAAGTGTCTCTAACCTTGAGAAGCGTTTTGAGGAGAGAGAACCAGAGTCTTACGATCGCCTAGACAACGCAATCGTTGAATTAAAAATGCAGCTAAATGAGCGTGACCAGGTATTACTACTTAATGACGTCATAATAACGGGCATACCGGAGACCAAAGAGGAAAACCCGGTTCATCTCCTAAGCCTAGTATCCGTAAAGCTTGGGTTCACCTTCGACGAACGGGATGTTGTGTACGCCGAGCGCATCGGTATAGTACGCCGTAACTTTACAATTATAGATGATCAAACGAACTTCTAAAGTGAAGTTCGATCGATATAATATGAGTGGTTTCATTTGAAGAAATAAAAACGACGAGCTTTTTGGTCAATTTTTATAAACTAAGTTGACTATGAGGGACCCATTCCGAAATATGCTCTAAAACTACCTGGGGATCCCAAGTACTTGAGTACTTAGGCAGGGATGGTCTCAACTTAAATATTCCTTTAAGAAGACGTTTGACACACTCGTCTGACGCTAAGTTATTTCCTAGGAGCAGAGATAAGGCTGACCGATGGTTGTTGATTGTGCCATAGAAAGCGCCTTTATCATATTGTTCTGATAAAAAAGTTATAATGTGAGGGATGGAACTCTCGAACACATTGCAGTTGGTGTCTTGACAGTACTGCCACCACAGTTTGTAACAAACGCCATATTGGGTTAATGTACTATTCGATAGTGTGGCGAGCATCAGGCACAGGGCGGCTGTTGGCGTGCCGCGGCGGGAGAACGCGAGCCTGAGAGCAGCGCTGCTCCCAGGGTAAGCGTCTGGTGGAGCGGATGTTGCTGTCTGAAATGTGACAATACTAAATTTGGTCGTGGTTGTAAGACAACTATATCCTACTAATAAATTTAATAATTTAGGGTACCAAGCCTGTGCAGGCCATATAGGGAAAACAAGGATACCCGTAGCTTTATCCTGTATAATCTTTTGTATACAGTTTAATAACAAAGAAAATGGTGGGAAAGCATAAAAGAATATTGGGTACCAATTTATGGTGAATGCATCAACACTTATCGCATCCGGGTCCTGTTTCCACGACACATACTCGTGACATTTGGCATTGATACGTGAAGCGAATAAATCTATCTCTGGTTGACCTAACTTTTTAACAATGTAATTAAATGCAGTCTGTGACAACTCCCACTCCACGTCAGGATTCACCCTGCGTGATTCTTCATCAGCCTCTACATTGTCCTTCGTGTTTATATAAGAAGCAAATAACCATAGTTTTCGCTTTTCGCACCATTGCCAAATATCACGGGAAAGTGCATTTAAATGAGGGAACTGGATGCCGCCCATGCGATTTATATAACTTATGGCAGTTGTGTTATCTACACGAAGCAAGATAGCACGTTCAGATTGATTCCGAACAAAACATTTAAGAGCAAAAAATATGGCTAATAGTTCTAAATAGTTAATGTGGAAACTAATCTCACTATCTCTCCAAGCACCATTGACCCTCAACCCATCACTATAAGCACCCCAGCCTGTCCGTGACGCATCAGTGTAAATCTCTAGTGCATAACTTTGGGGTTTAATTGGATTATTTACTGTATAAATATTTTCAGTCCACCAGGGGGCCTAGACAAGTGGCAATCGTTCCGTGTCGATTCCATTTCGAAAATCGATATCGCTTAAGCGATGTCGATCGCCAAGTGGTAGACAAAGTAACATCAGCAAACCGAACGATAAGTCGAAGCGTTCTTTCGATAAAAATCAGCTTTTTGGCTATGGTTTCGTAATGAAACGTCAATTCTGTCAACCGGGCCGCGCCAAATATAAACAAACTACACTTGGTTTGTTACTAAAATAAAGTTTGTTCGGTGAAAGTGTATGTATGGTCTTTACACCTTTTAATGATGATAGTTTTGAGTGATACGCAAGAATACGTAATAATAGATTTATTGATTGATGACGAAATCAATTGAATGATAATGAGTGCACGCGGTTTGAATTATAGTTGTGTACTAAAGTATAGAGCACGCGTAGCAAGTAAAGTGCTGACACAATGATGTCAAATTTGTACGTGCTTGCACTGTACATGCTCCGGGGCCCGAGAAGTGAATGAGATGAAGGATAATGATTTACAAGATGATAACTAACAATTGCGCTTACAAACTTAAATAAACTAAGCTTAAGGTATTTCATTGAATTGAGTTCGAACGGACGGCGTGGACCCTCTGTCGGTGGTGGCGATTGTAGGACGACTCGCAGCTGTGGCGGCGGGAACTATATAGCTCAAGCTAGCCTCTGCCTGCTCTGCTATGGGAGGTGCGGGCGCTGGACGCGGCTGGCGCGCTCGCACGCGTCGCCATGCGTACAAGAGGGCACAAACCACGGCGACCGCTGCTAAGGCGTAGATGGCGACGTAATGGTGAATGTCATGGAATGTCACTCGATCCGCCAGTTCCTGATTGGATTTCATATCTTTGAGTGTTTTTTCAATCGCCTTTATGTCTTCCCGTTGTTCGGTGATGTTATTTGTCTCATTTAGTGGAGTGGTGAGGGGTATAGACAGATTAATGATGTGATTTATTGGTGGAATCTCTATGTTCATGACATCGATCTTCGTTTTAATTGAGTTTGATAGAGATTTGTGTGCGTTGTAACGGTTAGGGCCGCACAGGTAGGTGTGCGGACCGTTAGCGGGAGAGGTAGACTAGTAGTGGTAGTAAATTAAGCACAGGTAGTTTATAGAAGTGTTTATTTAGAACTTCCGGCTAGGTCGTGGGTTGGCGTAGGCACTAGTATTGGGTTTTCGCTCCAGGGTAGAGAGGTACCGTCCCTTAGGGTCCACCACGTAGGGCGACGCTCCGCTACTCTTCCCTGGCTGCCGGTAGCTGGCAGCCACTACAGGGTCCGCTTGGGTATCAGCCAGCCGTAGTTCCGATGCCGTAGCCGTAGGTTGGAAGCGCAGTAGGAAGGCGTGGCTTGAACCCGTAGATTGGCAGCGCAGATTAGAAGCGTAGACTGGAACCGTATGTTAGTAGCGTGGACGGGAACCGTAGATTAGAACCGTAGACTGAAACGTTCACTTGAACCGTAGACTGAAAGCGCTGACTTGAACCGTAGACTGAAAGCGCTGACTTGAACCGTAGACTGAAGGCGCTGACTTGAACCGTAGACTGAAAGCGCTGACTTGAATCGTAGACTGAAAGCGCTGACTTGAACCGTAGACTGAAGGCGCTGACTTGAACCGTAGACTGAAAGCGCTGACTTGAATCGTAGACTGAAAGCGCTGACTTGAACCCTGGAAGCGTGCAGAAGGGTGCGCAGGTTAGCGGTGCAGATCATGCAGCCCGCATGCGATGTGGAAGCTCCCCTAGTGGACCCCGAGCGGTGCAGAGGCAGGGAAAAGGAAAACTCACACATCGCAGCGGTTTACAAGGCAGAGAGGGTGCAATTATAGTGTAGCACAATGACAGATGAGGTTATGGTGCTAAGCCTAAATCTAGCTGAGTGCAGATCGCAATCACATCACAATGATATTGCCGGAGGGCAGTAAATAGCTGAAGGCACATAGTACATTAGGTTTATAGCCTATTGAGAGCACACGAAGTAGCCCTTGTGCGTGGAGTAACCTAAGACCGCGTGGTCGGTCGAGGTCAACTATACATAATCTCACAATCACGGAGTATTTCGACTAAATCAGTTATCCAGCACACAGCGCACACTTAGTTTAACAATTAAATGCAGAACTCACCCAAGATCGGGGTATATTTCCTCTAAACAGAATTAATTACGGAGCAGCCGTCACTCGGTAGCAGCGGTCAGGAGAAAAAGGCGGAGTCCAAACGTCAAACTAGGGATGTGAACTTTTGAGTGATGTACAAAACTTACTATTTCGTCTATGATCACTTAGTAGATTGACCATAGACGGAACGCAACGTTACAGCGTAAATCGTAAACATTCTGTCTTTAATGACGCAACTGTCTGATAGTGTAATGACACCTGTTTTGCTGAGTTGCTCGATCGTAATATCGTCATCGCATATGACTCGCACACTGCATTGTCCACAACAGAAGTATAGGTATGAATTAAATAAATTCAATTCAGTCCAGTAATTTCGACATTCTTTTGTTTCTGTCTGACATTGATTAAAGGCTTGATGTTTTAGACATAGGTTGGTGTCTGACGTCATCTGATAGACAGGTCTTCTCAGTGGACAAATGTACTCGTCGGTGTCGTAAGGAACGCATCTTTGTAAGTCACTTATAGACACCGGGATGTAAGAGTCTTTGTGTATGTTGATAGCCAGGTAGTTTGCTACAGGCACTATGTTGACCATGCTTTCGTTAGCTTGTTGTGGAATCGGTATGAGGTTGTAAATTACATAGTCTTCCCTGCTCACAAGAGGAATTCTAACTTCAAAAATCAGGAACTCTCTGGTAGTTCTCGCTTTCACTTTCAATAGGTGATATATCTTCACCAAGTCAGTCTGAATATTATTAATCGGTAAGGCTAAGCCCTTTGAAATCTGTCCGTTTATAATATTCAGTTCGTTTCTCAGCTGTGCCGGTGTTAACAAGTGCAAGTTGAACTTCTCATAGAAAATGTTGGCCACTGTATCAACTAGCGTCTCCTGGATTTCTTTAAGATTGGTCATGATGTTATTGGCTATGAATGTTGATAATGTAAATTCTGCTTTGCTGTCGGTGTGTTGGATTTCCTCTTTCAGTTTACTCATGCCCGCGTTGCATTTGGTAATGTATTGGTAGATTATTTTGTGTTGCTTATCCAGGGTATTTTCAATTCTTTTGATGACATTTAGCTCAGCCTCCACAACTGACGTCTGGTTTCTCCATAGCTTACTAAGATGTTTTTGATTATGCCTGATTAAGGCAATATCTTTTTGATATTGTTCGGCGAAAGATTCGTCCAAAACTCCGAACAAACTATGTGCGACGTAGCCAATGCCGCTGATAAGCCCGCGACGTCGGCGAACTTCACCTTGCTGACCAAGTAAAACATTGTTGTAGTGTTCAAGTTCGTTGTACCCGTGACGCAGTTGTAATCGGACTACGTCGCATTGTGTTATTTGATCCTTTAAACATATATTGTCCAGATGAGTGATAAATTTGTCCAGGTTAATTCCTTGCCAATACGGAGCCATATCGCAATAAACGATGAGCTTCCATTCTTCACGTTCCAATCTCATGTTTGCTAGTTTATCGAAAAATATGTTTTTATTTTCTGCAACTTTGGAAATTTTGTGCTCGCATGTTCCTGAGCAAATAACCATCAGAAGTACAAGTGTTGTAATTATGAAGTTGCATAATTTTGATGAAGCTGGCTTGGAATATTTACTGTTTGTTGTTTGATCTTCTTGGTTTTCCTTTTCTGTGTCGTGGCTTTGATTATTGTCGTTGATCAGCAAAACGGATAATTTAGTAATTGGTCTCTTGAGTGTCCCATTTTTCGTCCGTAGGGTCACTACTCTGACGTATCCGTCTTTCCCTGGATGAAGTTCAATAACTCTGCCCATGGGCCATTTTCCTGGGGGCAGATTAATGTCGTGAATGATGACTATGTCATTGATCTTCAAATTCTGATGAGGTTTGCGCCACTTACTGCGAGCTGATAGTTGGCACAGATATTCAGCTCGCCATCTCTTCCACAAGTCATCAAATATTTTTTGTGTGAGCTGCCATCTTGTCCGTAGATCTCTCTCTGTCTCGATGATAGTTAACGTCGGACCGCTTGCCAAAAAGTGAGATGGTGTGAGACAGTCTAAATCTTCAGGATCTTCGCTGAGTGCGCATAATGGACGGATATTCAAACATGCTTCTATCTGAGCGAGCAAAGTCGAATATTCTTCAAACGTCAACTTTTGAACTCCTATCACTCGTTTCAGATGATACTTTAAACTCTTGACGGCCGCTTCCCAGAGGCCTCCGGCACTGGGCCAGGAAGGGGCATTAAAATGCCAGGTAATTTTCATACTGCTAATAGCCTCAAAAAAATTGTCATCCAAAGTGTTTTGAATGTCTATGAATTCTTCGTTGAGAATTCTGCTCGCTCCAACAAAATTCGTGCCATTGTCACTGTAGATATGGCCTGGGGTGCCTCTTCGAGCTGCCATTCTCCGCAAAGCCGCTAGGAACGATGAGGAAGTCAGGTCCGAGACTAGCTCGATGTGTACAGCCTTGGTGGCCATACAAACGAACACAGCGATGTACCCTTTGGTGGTCTTGATACCTCGGCCTTTGCTTGCTTTTACGTCGACGAACCCGGTAAAATCAACCCCTGTGTGGTAAAATGGTCGTGTTGGATTAGTGCGTGCTAAAGGAAGGTCACCCATCAGTTGTTCATGTTTGATTGGATCGTATCTTCGGCACTTGACGCATTTTCGAAGACACTTTTTAACGGCTCGGTTACCTCCCAGAATCCGATATTGCTGACGCAGCCAGGCTTGAGTAACTCTCGCTCCCCCATGGAGTGTCATATGATGTCCTTGGTTAATCAACAAGTCACTGAGATGGGTGTTGTTGGGAATGATGAGAGGATGCTTCATGTTCTGGCTCACCTTCGCGTTGTTCAGTCTGCCACCGACTCTCAGTAGGCCTTCTTGATCTAAGAACGGGTTCAGCTTTAGCAATTTGCTCTTCGCGTCTATTTGTTTTTGATCTCTAAGACTGGAAATCTCTTCCTTAAATACCGACAACTGCCCTTGTTTGATTAAAAGATGTTTTGCAATTTTTATTTCGCTGACAGTCAAATACTTCGGTTTGTGTTGATTGCGAGAAATGGCGCGCAAAGTCCAAGAAAGTACGCGCGCTGCTCGATCAAAATTGCTGTATTTGTTCAATAATTTCAAAACAATGTCCTCATTTTGTTGAATTACATTGCTTTTTACAGACTTTCTGATTTCTTCATACGTGACGTAGGTTGGTAGATCTTGATTGTTATTTTCTTTGAATGTTGATAGCCAAGTTGGTCCATGCCACCAAAGAGAATGATGTTGTAGTTGGTCCGCTGATAATCCTCGGCTCGCACAATCAGCTGGATTTTCAGCTGATTTCACATAACGCCAGCTATTTGTTGGTATTATCTCCGTTATTTGTGCTACTCTGTTCGCTACGAATGGTTTCCAGCGATTTGGGTCACCCTGGAGCCAACCTAGTACTGCTGTCGAATCAGACCAGCCGTATATCTGGATTTTATTGCTTGATAAACAGTTCAGCACAACTTTCATCAGTTTTGATAACAAGTGCGCCGCGCAAAGCTCCAATCTAGGCAAAGATATTGACTTGTTGACAGGTACGAGCTTTGATTTTCCTGCTATTAAAATGACAGGGGATTGACACTCCACCTTCTCCTGGTTGGTAATCCTGCCATAAATTACGCATGCGTAGGCTTTTACTGATGAGTCACAGAACCCATGCAACTCGATGTTTGCATTTATTGGTGTTTGAAGCCACCTTGGGACGTTCATATGTTCGATTGCTGGTAACTCCTTCTTTATTTTGAGCCATTCTTCATTGATGTTAGTAGGTACTGCGTCATCCCATTGAAGATTCAATGACCAAACTTTTTAAAACAAAAGTTTCAGTTTGGTGGAGACTGGTGACAGCCAGCCAAGTGGATCGAATATCTTTGAAATATCAGACAATAATGATCTTTTTGTGGATGGTGTCGATGATGATGTGTCTATCTTCATCTGGAACTTGAATTGATCGTCCTGGGGGTGCCAACGCAGTCCCAAGGTTTTGGTTGATTCTTGATGCCTAAATTCGAATACTTTTTCCTTGTCTGATATTGCGTCATCCTTTATGTCGATTTTATTTGATGACCATTTTCGCAAATTAAAACCACCCGATTTCAGCAAATTAATAAGGTCAGCCTTGAGTTGTTTGGCTTCCTTTAGACTGTGATGTCCAGCCAAAAGGTCATCCATGTAAAAACACTGTTCAAGTACAGCTGATGCTGTTGGATACCTTGAACGTTCGTCTTCTGCTAGACGTTTTAACGTCATCATAGCCAGGAATGGGGCTGCTTTGGTCCCATAGGTGACTGTTGTCAGCTCATATTCTCTTAGCAGTTGGTTAGGTGAGTCACGCCAGATGATTTTCTGATACTGTAGGTCCTTTTCATTACAGTAGATCTGTCGGAACATTTTCTCGATATCGGCTGTGATTGCATATTCATACTGTCTCCATCTCAAAATTAGTGTAAACAAATCCTGTTGTAGATTCGGACCGCTAAACATTAAATCATTTAGACTATAGCCTGTCGATGTTTTTGCGGATGCATTAAATACCACCCGCAACGCTGTTGTTGCCGAGTCCGGGCGTAAAACGCAAAGGTGAGGTAAAATGCAATCCGGCAAATTCTTCCGTGTGCACTTGCGCATGTGACCCAGTTTGATGTACTCGTTAATGAATGATTTGTAATCTTCGGAAATATTTTTGTTTCTAGAAAATTTTCTTTCCAGTTGATAAAATTGGGCTATGGCTCTTTTTTTCGATTCTCCCAATTTTTCGTTGATATCTGGCTTTAGTGGCATTCTAACCACGTATCTGCCATCATCTCGACGTACTGTTTCCGAATTATACTGTTGAAGGCATTGATAGTCTTCAGAGGACATGTTAGTAGACAGACGGGATCGGTGACATCTTCAATGCTCCAAAACCTTTGTACCTATGTCTTCTATATTGTTCATGATAACGTTGCATTGATAGGACTTCACATTGCCACTTAAAATCCAGCCAAGCTGAGTCTGTTGTGCAATTGGTAGGGATGAATTTTCCTTAATTATGCCTGCCATGATGATTTCCGAGTAAACTTCTGCTCCCAGTAATAAGTCGCTAAACATTAAAATCTGGATCTGCTAGTTGGATGTTTTGAAGATATTCCCACGATGGTTTTGAGAAACTATGATTTGGCAAGTTGTTTATTAATTTATTCATAACAACAGCTTCTGTTTGGAATGTGTAATTGGAGTGTAATGAGGATGCCACAAGATTGAGAATTCCCTTACAATTTGTTTGATTGGCACTGACTCCAACTATGACGCCTTTGCATGCTCGGCGGGGAAGTTTCAGGATTTGAGCTGCGTTTTCAGTGATGATAGAGGCTTGAGAGCCTTGATCTATTAGAGCCCGCATTGTGTGATATTCCCCATTAGCCCCTTGTATACGAACGAGTGCTGTTGCTAACAGAATTTCAACAATAGTTTCCTTGGAAACATGCGTCACATTACTTTGTGTTTTGACCTCACGTGACGTAGACAGTGACGTATTCATGTTACTGGACACCGCGTTTGACTGTAGGGCATCGTGTAGCACGGTATTATGAGTTCCTTGACACACTCTGCACCTTGATTCAGAACGGCATGATTTATTTTTGTGATCAACCAGGCAATTTTTACACAAGTTAAACCTTTGAACTGTGTCTTTTTTTTCTTCTGACCCAGATTCCAAAAATCGTCTACAGTAGAATAATCCGTGGCTGTCGTCTTTGCATAGTGGGCAATATTGTGTCCTCATTGCACAACTTTTTGCAGCGGAACTGCGTAAAAACGGTTTATTAGAATCGTTTTTTTTTTTTTTTTTTTTAAAACGTTGCCCCACACTAGGATTTCTCCTGTATCGTGGGTACAGTTTACAAACATACATGTCACATGCACACACAACCAGACCCGAAACAACTATCTGTAGATCATACAAATATTTGTTCCGTGCGGGGATCGAACCCGCGACACATAGCACAGAAAGCTAATCGCTTAGCCACTGCGCCAACCGTGTCGTCAAAATATTGTTGACATTATTTGATTTAGATTGATTCTTTTTGTAGAATTGATGTTCAGAATCCTTGTAATTACTCGGAGATGACGACGATGATGATTTGGATGTATGGTGCTTGCGCCGTGTTGATTCGAGAGCAGTATACTTCTTCTCTAAAATTTTAAGAAAATCTGCTAGTACAGGCAAGGCTCTAGGATTTTCTAATGATTGAGTGTATTCACTGAGTGTTTGGGTGTCCAGCTTCAGTGTAAGTAAATGCACAACCGTTGGCCCCATGGCGGTTACATTTATACCAAGATTTTTCAAGGCATTCATGCATTCATTGATGGTGTCGAACATGTTCTTGATCTGTGTGTCGACTTGGTTTTGCATTGTAGGTATTGACAACAGTATGTTCATGTGAGACGTAAAAATTAGTCTGTCATTGTTATACCTATGGTTCAGGATGTCCCAGCAGATTTGGTAATTCTCAGAACTGATATTGAGGTGTTGAATGATCCTTTCTGCTTCGCCTTTCAGCTTACTTTTTAATAACTGCATCTTCTGGGCATTTGGGATGGATTTGTTGTTATGGACTGCTTCTTGGAATAAGTCCTTGAATGATATCCATTTGTGATAGTTCCCCGAGAAGGTAGGAATATCAATTTTCGGTGTAAAACTTTCCCGATATGAAATGGAATACATCTTGCTATTGACTAACTTTTTGATTTCAACGTACAGTTGTTCGTACTTACTATATTCCTGTTCATACTCCTCATCTTCCGAGTACATCTCACTATCAATTTCCCAGTGCAGGGAATCGATGGTTGACCATTTTGCTTGAATGGTTCTGAGCACATCTTCGAATTCCCATTTTTCGGAGAGGCTCTCTATGTCCACGTTTTTGATTGCACGTGATAAAGCCTTGAAGTTACTCTTCTGCTTGCGCAGCATTTCTTCTAATTTACTGGCATTCCCCCGAGAGACAATCTTCTTGAACGATGATGTGGATTGGCTCCCACTAAGCTTGATGTTCGGACGGACACATTGTGTGTTGATCTGGATCAACCCACAATGTGTCCGTTTGCTGCCGCTCATTCGCAGCTTCTTGATTGCGAGTGTCTGATATACGAATTGATGAAGCGCTAGGCGACTTATCCCCCTTCTTCAAACTAGTAGGCGGTTTGTATTGTCGAATGATGTCCTGTGCTTCATTGTAGAAGAACATTGCCTTATCGTAGAAGTTCTCCGAAAAGTAGGTATAACCACGATCTTCAAACTCACATAATCTAACATGATTCTCTTGAAACTCCCGCCAGTATGTATCCAGGGTTTGTAAACGTTTCTTGATGTTGGCCGGAGTTTTGCGATCCGCAGAATCCTTCTTAAAATTCCGCAGTTGCTGCTCCATGGCTTGGATGATCTGATCTTGATTGGCCAAAATGTCTTCCATGTTGGCGCTCACAATTGTTGTTGTGTGATAGGTTCAGCAGTTCGTGCTATTGCAATCTCTCCGCGATATATGCGCCTTCTCAATCCAACCAGTGTATCTCACTTGAGGGAGGCTGGATGAACCGATTCGCACCCACGAAAGGAAAGTTATGGCACACAATCTGCTAAGATGGAATAAGCAACAAGCGTCGTTGAATTCCAGCAGACGGATGTTACCCTGTCCACAGGTCGTAGTCGCAGGAGCTATACTTGCGTGCCGACAGTCTATCCTGGTCTAGTCCCGCTTATACGGAAGCTCGAAGGACCAAAAAGATGTATGGTCTTTACACCTTTTAATGATGATAGTTTTGAGTGATACGCAAGAATACGTAATAATAGATTTATTGATTGATGACGAAATCAATTGAATGATAATGAGTGCACGCGGTTTGAATGATAGTTGTGTACTAAAGTATAGAGCACGCGTAGCAAGTAAAGTGCTGACACAATTATGTCAAATTTGTACGTGCTTGCACTGTACAGTGTAACTGACGAACAATTGTGATAACATTAACTAATTAACTAAAATATTCATAGGTAAGTTCCTTAACTTCGTTAAATAATGTTAAGATCAAAAATTACACAAATTTTATGATACTATATACAAGCGGGAACTGACTGTTTCTTTTTTCATTTTTAAGGATAATAACAATGGAAACAAAAGTGCGAGCCAGTAGTGAACAGTTTTCGACCCTTTTGGAATTCATAGAAAGGTAAGGATGTATTCCCGGAGACCATGAACTTGATTAAATTCATATCACTTGAGAATGCTTAATGTAAACAATGACGTGATCCTAATGATTCTAACAATGCGTTGCTTATTGCCCTATTCTTTCTTCATTTACAGTCACGGCAATCTTTCCAAGCCCCGAGGTGGACCTCAAGGACGACTGAAATCTGAGCGTCTGTGGTGCCAGTTGGCGACAATGTTAAATTCTATTGGTGGTGGAGGAACTAAATCGACGTTTACATTGTGGATGGTACGAATATTCTTATACCTACCTATTTTATAGTTTTGTAAAGTAAAGCCTGTGTTGTCTGAACCTCGTGTTGTTACCTTGCTTGTTAAACTTTGAAAGCCTCATTAGGAAATAGTACGACAGGACCTGTATAACATGAGTAGTAATGATAATGTTATGAGCAATATTACGACGCATGGGGTTTTTAAAATGATATGCTTAGTTAGGTAAATGATTTATTTAATTATATCTAGGATTTAAAACGGAACTTTTTTCAGGGTTCATCACAATTCATCTCATCCCCAACACCAGCCGTTACTCCACCACCTGCCATGCGCCAATAAGACACGATTGACTTTGAATATGATTGGTTTGACCACTACCACAGTAAGGACAACACAGAGCGCATAGACAATATTTAAAATTATATTAGAAATATTTTTGTATTTACAGATTTTTAAGAATTTTAAATGTAGATTAGTTGTTATATTTGTTTATAGTACTAATAGTTTATTTTTTAAGTCTTTTTTAAGTATTGATAATTATAATTATATTAAGTTCTGTTTTAATTACATAATGAGTAAGTAGTTTATTTTTAAGTGTATGTGCCTAAATATTTTTAAGTTATTTATTCAAGTAGGACATTAGATTAATAATATAAGAGAGCTAATTAAATAAGAAAATTATAAGCTTTATGTTTGACTTTGACTATTTTTATTTTAATAACACACCCAGAATGGACGGAGTTTGTGAAATATGATAATTGTGAAAAGAAGAATGTGAATACAGAGATGACGGCTGAAAGAGTATGGAAGGAAAGTGCAACATACTCCACCGACCTCTAATAAGTAGTGATAGGGGCAGTAGAATCATGACACCCAATATAAAATAATTAAACATGCTACAATTATGTAGAGAATGAGTCATTTATTATTAATAGTCAATTAGAGAAACAAAAATATTGATATTTTAATGAAATTTAATATAACACCAACAGCTGACTAACGATCAGCCATATTGTTTTGCTTTTCTACAGGGTCCAAGCGTTCGCTAAGATGTCGATCGAACGATTCGATATCTCAGCGATGTCGATTGTCAAGAACGCCACTTGTCTACGCATTTGTATGAGAATAGCGATCGAGTCATTCGATTTCGTCATCGTTTCGTTACGCGATTTGACATTGTCTACCAATTAGCGATCGAAAACGATTGATCACGTGACATTTCGAAAGCTTATGTCAATTCCATACATTTCAGATTTATCGAATTTCGTTATCGTTAACGAAAATGACACTTTGTCTAGGCCCGCAGTTTAGATCCTTTAAAATAATACGGGGGAGTTTAACCTTTACGTCAAATGAACCATGCTGTTGTAGAAATAAATATTTACTTCCCTCTAATATCTTGGTATACAACCAACCGTAACGCACCGCTGGGCATGCTGCTATCAGTACTCCTATCAATTGGGAGAAGTCTCTAATTGAAACAGTTGGAAGTTTTGAATATTTTTCGTCAAGGAGAGCTATCTTGATACGTTTATCTGTGGGTAACGATAAAGTCATATCAGTAGTGTCATACATAAATCCTAAAAATTTACAAGATGTTTGGGGTTGTAAATTGCTTTTTTCATAATTTATTACGAACCCCAAACATTCCAATAAAGTTACAGTTTTCTTCACGTTACGAAGACATTCTTCATAACTGCTACCTAAACAAAGCAAATCATCTAAATAAGATACGGATAGGAACCCCTGACTGCGTAAAAACCTTACAACCTCTCTGATAATTTTAGTAAAACACCTAGGGGCTATCGCGAGCCCGTAATTAACGCGCTAAACTCGTAAGTTATTGTTTCGCTTGAGTCTGGCGCCATATAATGGAATCGTAGGTATTTACGAAACTCGTTATTAATAGGGATAAGTAGGTAGGATTCTTTCATATCTATCGTCGCCATAAACCAGTCTTTTTGTATTAATTTACAGGCAGTTCTACTATCCTCCATTTTAAAATGCATTTTAGATATAAAAAGATTTAAACATTTTAAGTTTAAAATGAACCGTTTACTACCGTTGGGCTTTGGAGCTAAAAACGTACTAGAAATAAACTGATCTAAGGTTGGCTCAACTTGTGAAATAGCACCCAGCTCAAGTAAGTTGTTGATAGCTTCAAACATGTCATGCTGTTCATTCAACGACCATTTGATTCGAGGAAAACCAGTCTGAAAATCTGAATGGTGTATCTATAAACGGAATGGGTATTCCATTCCGGATCCAATTAAGAATGTTGTTATTATTAGTAACCTTGGTCCAACAATCATAGAAATGTTGTACCCTGCCTGCATGTACCTGTGTTACTGACGTGTACACGCACGTGGCCGGCTCTGGCTCGACTTGGTTTGTGACGTTGCTGCCGGCGTTACTGGTGCCGATCGACGCGCTGACGTAGGGAACCTCCTTTGACCCCCTCGCCCCCCCTGTTCATCGGGTAACGAGGAGGTCCAGCCCAGTTTCCCTGAAATGATCTGCAATCCCTGTTTCTCAATGGTTTTTGATGCCTTAATCTTCTCTGGTAAACTAGATCCGAATAGTGTCTCGTCTCGCTCACTATCCTGTATGACATTGAGGAAAGATTTTGCTAACCCGGGTGTGATCATTTTCATTCGAGCATGAGATTCATAATGATGTAAATCACATAAAATGCGGCAGCCATCACTAAGTATTTTGATCGCTTCAATCTTGTAGTCAGTTGTTATTAATGTGGTCATCGCTCTGTTAATAGCTGTAATGCCGATACCCAATTGTTGTTGAGATGTCTCAACTTTCTTGTCACGTATCCTTACCATTTCTGAAACGGCAGCTGAGATCTCAATGTTTAATTTTGGAGCCTGCAGTAATGTACAGGTACTGGCGACAAGGTACTGTTTCAAAATGTTTTCTTTATTTTCTTTAATCATTCCCTTCCTCAGTAATGGCTGCCATACTTGAGTTAAATTATCATGAATATTTGGACCCCATATCGGTCCTTGGTCGGTTGCTTCGCCGAGGGCTGATAAAATTTCTGGGTCTAAAGGGGGCTCGGGCTCGGGTTTGGGCAGCGTTGGCACCGCCACTACCGTAGGGATATAATTTTGTTCCATCGCAGACTCCAGTATGATTTCTTGCTCAACATCGGGTACCCCCACTGCCTCAGAAACCGGGTCAGCTTGTGATTCACAATTGGTTGGTGGTTCTGTTATTATATCGCACCTCACTGTTTCGCCTTCTACTGAAAGCAAATAACAGTTATGCTTGAGATATAACGGGTGTATAGGTACACGTTTAAAATTATTAATGGTTCGAATTTCTAATCCATTAACATTCAGACGCCGTGTTCGCTTATGGAATCTATGGCGGTTAAAATGTTTGCCGTGTTCTAATTTGAATCTAAGGCAAAATACCATATCAAAACTTTCACTTTGAACAGTATTTGTACGGTATTAACAAAAAAAACTAGCGAACCTTTGTTATCCTCGTCCGAAGACGAAATTGATTCTTCGCGTTGCCGTCGTTTGTGACGGTGTTTTCGTAATTTCTCCATCTTTCTCATTAAATAATCAATTCTTTCTTCGTAGGATCTTTTAGGCATAGTTGAATATTAAAATATAACGTATAAACGTTCAGAAAGAGGAACGCGTGTTCTCGTTGCCTCGCACGGAAAAAGAATGAGCTGTCACTGTCAAGTGTAGGATGACCTAGATGAATCGATGCATTAATCGACTTTTTGTGAAAAATGGAGTCGATTAATAAAACATTAATTTAAAAATAACTTTTAAAGCGTGCGAATGTTGCCTTGTAGGTCAAAGGACTACCTGTTAATTTATATCGAAAATGAAACCACGATATATTACTGGTAGTGTGGATGCGGCGGAACCGCCACGTCCACGCGTCCTCGCTGTACGACTAGCGCGCCGCGCTTCGCGCGACCAACTGTTGCGAGCGGCGCGCGTGCGACGCGGCCTTACCACTGCGGATCTCAACCTGCATGGACCGTCACAAAAAAATTATATAAACGAACGGCTGACCCCTGTCAATGGAAAGCTATTCTTTCACGCTCGCGAGGCTGGGCAGCGGCACAAATATAAATACGTATGGACAAGGGATGGGCGTATTTATGTAAAGAAAGATGACGGCTTCTCTTCGCAACGCATTCGATCTGATGCGGACCTGGCACGAATTTTTGGTGTAGGACCCGTTTGATTGCATATTTAACCATTTGCAAATTACATGATTGTTTTGATGTTGTTAATACTGTTATGTCTATTTACCTACTACTTATTCTTATTACTGTTATGCCTATTTACCTACTACTTATTATTAATATTTTAACCTCGTCGCGGTATGCCCTGCCTACGAGGTACATTAGAGGGCGTTCTTTGCAGTGACAGTAGGCGTACAATACCCATTTACTTTTATAACAAGTTTATTTACTATACTTATCCATATCAGACTAGATCTATTTATTATTTACAAACAACTTTTTTATCTACCTTTATTCAGTGTATTTGCGACCTATATGAAGAGATCGTAATATTTTGCCTGCTAAAACGTTCATACCAACTACTATTTCTTCGTATGCATTACATTTATTACATAATGACATTATTAACTGTAGTATATACCTCAATATTGTAATGACAGCAAATTATCTAAAAGTTGGAATATTTAACGCGGGCTCACTAGGCACTAACCATGATGAGTTGGTCGCTGCCATGCAACGTTATGATGTTGACATTATGGCGATAAACGAAACTTGGCTTAGGACGGGCGAAGAGGGGCGCGCGCCTGCCCTGTGCCCGGGTACCGGCTGCGACACATGCCGCGACCGGTGAGCGTGCGCGGCGGCCGTGGTGGCGGTGTTGGCTTCTATATTAAGCGTGGAACGTATGTTCGTTCTCATTTGTACCCTATAGATCCTTTACATAAATCTGTGGAACAAATGTGGCTGATTTTGACCATAAACGGTTCAAAGATCGTCATCGGCACAGCGTATAGGCCACCCTGGTTGAATGTAGATGTATTTTTAGATGCGTTATCTAACTCAATAAATTCAATACCAATAAGTAAACATACCGTTCTGCTGGGAGACTAACATCAACTTTCTTAATCAGGCCGATCCGAAAACAATTAAATTAAACACGTTTCTTAATACTTTTAATTTAAGTCACTAGGTGCCATCAGCTAGCCACTTTTCAACCAATACGGAGACCCTCATTGACCTGGTGTGTACGGGTGTACGGATGCGAGAGTGAGTAATATTGTGGTGGACCCGATAGCCGCACTGAGCACAAAGAGAGAAAGTTTTGCCAAGAGTCATAACGGGCAGAAATGTCTCCAAAATACCTAATAAGAAGTTTCAACAGGACGTGGCTTCAATTGACTGGAGCGCTGCGAGCTGGTCATGTGATGTCAATGTTATGATAGCCGATCTCAACAATAATATAACCACATTGTTTGATAGGCACTATCCTCGTAAGACTCGTATTATTAATAGCAGACATATCCTTGGGTTACTGATAACATCAAATTGATGATGAATTAGCGTAATCAAGCCCATAACCAATATAAGCGTACCAAGTCCGAGAGGAGGAGGAGTCACTGGGAAAGTTGAGTTCTAGTAAGAAAGGGATAATCGTATTTGGTGATTTTAATGTCAACATATTAGAGTTGTCCACCCTTGGTTCCAGGTTAATACATTTATTCAAATCATTTAATTTAAACTATCTATTTTTTGAACCCACCCGAATCACGGTTTCCTCCTCTACCTGTTTAGATAATATTTTTTGTAATTGTGATGCAAAAAATGCCATGGTATTAAATGATTTGACGTCTGATCACTGTGGACAAATAGCTAGTTTCAAAAATCAACTTGATAACAGATCGCGTAAAATAACTTGTCGGCCACTGACGAATAGACGTTGTCTTATCTTTAGAAAGAAGATAGACTCGAAGATTAGTCCTTCTATATTAAAGCAAGATAATCCGGATCTTATGTATAGAGCCTTGTTTGGAGTTGTAATGGAAGAGTTTAGAAAGAAAGAAAAGAAAGAAAATTTGTTTATTTCCGCGTAAAAAAAAAGCAATAAAAAATAATATGAAAAACAACTGAGGAAAATATGCGCCACATCCGCGCAAAAACGGCCGTCACTCAGCATATTGCTGTGATAGGGTGCCACAGCGCTGATTTTCAGTGATAGCCGGCGTTGACATGTTGACGCTAATCGGTGAAGCATACATTTAAATATATAAGATTTTAAATAAAACATAATATAGTTTAAATATAAAATAAAAACAGAGATATATAAAAAACAAAATAATTAGTGTGGTAACATTGGTCGCCATCGACGCTCGCGCAGTAAAGGTATCTGTGCGTGCAGCTGTCAGTTAGTACGACTGTGGCAGAGACAAATTGCCATTTAGACTTGGGTAATATCGTCTTTACGCTGTATTGAATCGTAACTATATATCGGGTTTGAATATCAGATATCGAATCTATATATTTCAATATCTATATATTGGTCGGAATCTATGGTACTCGGAAACTAAAGTAGTAAGGTGAGTTCGGGTAAAACCGGCAATTGGGTAAAACTGTACAGATCGAATTTTCGGCTGATTCGAGCACTTTTTTATTGACCTTGTTCTCCAGACAATATAAGCTAATAAAACTGCTTCTATTGACTGGAGAACAACATATAAAAAGTGTTCGAATCAGCCGGAAATTCGATCTGTACGGTTTTACCCGATTGCCGGTTTTACCCGAACTCACCTTACCACATGTTACTGGCTTATTGGCGTATTGGTTGAATCTATGATATTCTGAAACGTAAGTGGTGCAGCGGTTCGGTCGAATCTATAGAATAGAATAGAATAGAAACATTTATTCGTATAAACATGTGTATACATACATACACACGCAGGTGCATGTATGTACGATGATGAAAAAAAAAACAAACAAATAATTGTATATACTTAAAGACATGTTTGCCACTTGTCATGGCATGCGAATATTTTATCAATTATTGAGTATTACATTATAAAAGAAAATTAGATGTATGATAACAAAAATTACTTGAAATTAAATGATTTGGTCATCGAGAAATTCCTTAACATTATAGTAGACTCTCTGTACCAGAAACAATTTAAGCCGACGTTTCAAGTCTTCGATACTTAATTCTTTCCAGGTTTTAGGCAATTTGTTATACAGAATGGGTGTCATACAAAATATACTTTTGCGCATAAGTGTAGTTTTACAAGGATGGAGACAGAGTTTGCTATTATCACGTCTATTTCAGTGTGTTATATCCTCTAGACGTGGAAATAAATGAGGATTGCACTTAACAAACATAACAACTTCGAGAATGTATAAAGATGGCAACGTAAGGATCTTAAACTGTTCGAAGTACGGCTTGCAGCTATCGGTTACCTTTAATTTAAACATAGATCTCAGGCATCTTTTTTGAGCTCTAAAAATGGTCTCCCATTCCGTGGAATTGCCCCAGAATATCAAACCATACCTAAGGATAGATTCAGCTATTCCATAGTAGGCTATTAATAGCGTATCCGCATTCATTGTTCGAGATAGTCTGTATAAGGCATATGCGCTATTGCTTAGTTTTTTAGCTAAACTCTCCAAGTGAGCTTTCCAGTTTAGATTTTGGTCTATAATTAAGCCTAGGAATTTAGTTGTGGCAACCGTTCCAATTTTATTGTTTTTATATTTAATGTCAATATTGTTTGAAATATTTATTCGTTGACCAAAGTGTATGATTACGGTTTTATTTAGATTAATCCTTAAATTATTACTTTCTAACCAGTCTATGCTATTAATTAAAGTATTATTTATATCTTTCTTAAACTCTTCTTTTTTATTACATGGAATAGTTATAGTGCTATCGTCAGCGAAAAGCGTCATTGTATGTTCCATACATTTGGGGAAATCATTTATGTAGATCGTAAATAAGAGAGGGCCCAGAACACTTCCCTGTGGAACGCCATATACAATCTGTCGCTCCGCCGATACAGACACTTCCTCCCATTTGGTTTTATTATTGATACTACTTATTGCTGTAACTTGTCTTCTATTTTGTAAATAAGATTTTAAGAGTGCCAGTATGTTTCCTCTTATTCCATAGCTTTCTAGTTTATTTAATAGTGTATTATGTTGGACATAGTCGAAGGCTTGTGTCATATCGCAAAAAATGGCACATACTGGATTTCTTTTATCTATATTCATCATTATTTTATATAAAAAGTCATATATGGCCATGTTTATAGTTTTCTTAGCTCTAAAACCTTTTTGTTCATCACAGAGTATTTTATTTTTTTCTAAGTATGAATTTAATTCTTTGTAAATATATTTTTCAATTATTTTAGAAAAAATTGGTATTAGTGAGATAGGTCTATAGAATTCCATCAATTCTCTGTCTTGTTTTTTAAATAATGGTTTTACTATCGATTTCTTTAAGGCGTCAGGAAATATACCTTCACTAATACTCAGGTTAATAATATGACAAAGCGGTCCACATATATCATTCGATACTTCTTTTATAATCTTTGTACTGAAGCCATCATACCCTACACTGTTGGTGTTTTTTAATGAATTAATAATTTTTAATACGTTTTGGGGCATACTCGGACTCATAAACATTGAGTTTTTTTGGCTAACAATGTATTTATTGACTCTAGCAGCTTGGGAAGTGGATGGTTGGATTTTGTCAACAAAATAGTTATTAAATAAGTTAGCTATTTCATTAGGACTGGTGATATATTTATTGCCATTAAGAATTTTATTTATATAATGTTTAGGTATGTTAAGTTTTCTATTGTTTATTAGTTGCCAAGTAGTTTTTGATTTATTTTTTGATGTCTTTATTTTATATGTGTTTTGAGCACACTTTGTTTTATTGATGATAGTTTTAAATAGTTTAGAGTATTTTTTGAAATCGTTTTTATTTTGCATGGTTGGATTTGATCTGTATCTCCAAAGTAGTGACCGTTTCTTCCTACTACACAGTTTTACACCACGTGATATCCAGTTTTGTTTTTTCTTTACATTTATCGATACTATAGTTTCAGGAAAGCACTGATCATAAAGAAAACTAAATATTTCACTAAATGCTTTGTATGCTTCATTTGGATCACTGGATTCATAGACATCTATGAAGGATAGACTCTTTATATAAGATTTAAATTTATCTAAGTTTTCTGCACTATAGTCTCTTTTAATGGTACGCCATCGATCAATTGAGCAAACCGACTCCACCGGACATTTTAGAATCTGCGCCGTATGGTCGGACAGTGCAAGTTCCAATACAGTTGCCTTACAAGCTTTTAAATTATGCGTAAAATTGTCTATACACGTCTTACTCTTGAGGCGAGTCGCCTCTTTCAGAGCTAAATGTAAGTTATAATTTAATAGTAAACATTCAAATTCCGTAGTTTGTTTGTTTTTTAGAAGTACATTAATATTAAAATCTCCCGCAATAATTACATTTTTATATCCATTTTTAACAATACTATACATTAAAATATCTAATTTATCAATACAAAGGTTAAAGTTATTTATTTTAGGTACTCTATAGACACACACTATGATGGTTTTTTGGTTAATTAGTTCCACGGCACAGCACTCCAATACACCAGTGGTAGACATTTGTGTGATCTTTGTTATTTCCCGGTATTGGTGTCCCTTTTCTACGAGAATGCATGCACCTCCTCTCTTACTTTCTTTACGACTATAACACGCAGCTAAGTAGTAATTAGGTACGTTTATGTGACTTTCATAGCCTTCCATAACGAAGTGTTCAGTTAAGCATAGTACATCTATTTTCATATTTCGCTCTCTAAGTTCTTGTAGGCATACTGTTAAGTTATCAGACTTTGATAGCAGTCCGGCAATGTTTTGATGCATGACATTAATGTGTTTATTCACGAAAAAACGTTGTAGGTGTGTCTTGACTTTCTTCGCTGGTAAAGTTGTGTTCACACGAAGATGCCGACAACTCTTCCTTTATTCCTTGTATGTATTCCAGAATGTCTTTACAGATTATTGACATTGCATAGTTATTAATGATCCCTTTGTTTTTGTGGAACATTTCATAGGACCATTTAAGATTTTTGTTGGAATCTAGAAAGTACGCATACTCATTAGCCAATATATCTAGATATAGCTTATTGTTAAAGTTTTCAACTCGCCAGATATACATGCTGCCGAATCCATATTTGTATGTCGGCGCACATATAATAACATTAGTATGTTTCACTTTTTGTAAGGTCAGTTTTAATTTAGATATAACGCTATGGTAGTCGCGTGTCGTAATAAAATCTTCTTCACCTATCATAATGACACAGAAGTCACTCATGGTAAATCCATTTAATTTTGATTCTATGTTCTGTATCATCTGCACAGTATCACGTTTCGGTAATAAGTAGTGACATATTTTATAGTTGTGTGGAAAAGTATTTTCGGCGATAGACAATATTTTATTTATCTGATTATTACTCAATATATGTATTCTATTAAGTTGTTTGTGTTTTGTTTGTACTATTCGGTTAGTTTCATGTGCAGTTCTATTGTTTATGTTATACTTAGGAGTTAAGAGATCGATGTCACAGTTTTGTTTAGTTTGCAATGCCTGTTGTAAGGTGAGAATTTGCTTATTTAGTGCAGCAATTTCGTTCCTGGCCTGTTCCAATTGATGCTCGAGGTCCGTAAGCTTTTGCTGAAGGGTTGTAATTGTTTCATTGGGGGGTGATGTTGTTAAATTAGATGTTTCATTACATTCCCGAATTGCATTATTTTTGAGGTCACCGTTTTCAATGCGTAGGATGTTTATTTCTTCATATGTAGCAATTAGTTTTAAGTTTAATTCTTCTATTTGTTGTTTGAGCTCGTGTACTTCATTATTCTCGTCGTCCGATAATTCTGGCATGCTATTATTAGCGCCATCTATCGTCGAATTACTTGAACTATGTCCATCACGGGAGCTGTTAGCTGATTTAGTTTTACTCATTGATTTATTTTTACGGAATGTAATATTTTCGAAGAAATTCATCGTTATTTTTAAAGTTTTTATTTTATTTCATTTGTGTAGGTTGATTTATTTTTTGTTGTTCAAGATGGGATTTGAACTCACGCACATTTGTCAAGTATGACGATGTGAAAAAAAGGTACACTCTCAAACCACTAAGCCAGGCAGTCAGTTAGGAGAACAGTTGAAATTAGTAGATAGTATTTGCGGATTATTTTTCTGGATGACGGTAGGCGGTTACTTTTTAATTTTTTGAATGTTTGTTTTGCAAAAACGTTGCGTAAACAAAATAGTTTTATTGCACTGTTTTTACTCAAAGTACTTAATTGAAAGCACTTTTACGTCAAGAAACTACACTGAATGAGCTTTTTTCTTAGTTTTATCACCACAATAACACAATAATTGTCTTTTTATTTGATATAGTCACTCGATTGTTAAAAACAGTTCGAAACTTATTTAGTTTATGAAAATAACACTGAATAACGTTGTCACTTGCGTATCGTTAGTTTTTTTCACTAATTCACAAACTTTTATCACTTATTAACTACTTCAAATATTTTTAAACAATTATTTTTACGGAGCTTATGTTTTCGTGGGCACAACAGCAGCAACAAGTATGTACTCAGAGTATCATAGATATTTTACGTTATTATTATTGTGTGGTTCTGTGCAGTGCCACTGGAGCGATATTGTAATACATAGTTTGTACGCCGTCCGATATATAGATATTGGATATTGTGCCAATATATAGATATTGTATCTATATACGATTTGTATCGCCCACTCCTATTGCCATTACGTAATCAGTAATGTCATTGCATCAATTACGCAACTGATTATGTGTTGTTATTTCAACATTGTGTAATTTTATGTAGGTGTGTTTCGGCATAGTTTATTTTTGTTATTGTAGTATTAGTGAGTTTCGTGCTAGGTGTTAATAGCAGGTCCAGATGACAAACTCAAAGGGCGGAAACTTGTGGGAGTCCATCCACAGGCGATACACCTGTTATAAATACGAGGTGGAATATATTTACAATATCGTGAGTAAATTAATTATTATTACTATTAAATATTTGAAATTAGAATTAGATTGAAATAATTATAATTATATGTACATTAGGGTAAAATTCGATCAATAAATAAAGTATTACAGGCCAGTTCACTTAGTAAGTTCATGCGATAAATTACAGAAACAGGATGACACAACTATCCAAGGAGAAAAACAACGAGGCAGACAACGAGATTCAGGCAGCCCGCGCCAATTGGAGATCCCAGCACAAAGCCTTCATGCCATGACCCTTGGGACAAGTAAACCATCTATACATTACAATTGTAGTGATATTTGTTCTAGCATAAGCAACTTTTTGTATTGACATTTGAAACATTGTAATGTTTTCAGGCATCTCATTGGTGGTGGGAGATCATTCCAACAACGTGTGGCTGCATACTTGAAACACCCCCTGAATGCCGTTGTTCTATGCATTGGTATTGACAGTGGGTTTACCATGGAGCGAAGATTATTTTTAAAATGGCTTTGTTTCCAAGATAGCCTTTCATAGAGATAGTGAGGTTTGTGGGCCATGACAATACCAAACAATAAGCTGGCCAAATGAAGCTTCCTCCTGACAGCCATGTTTAATAATTTTAGCCGATTTATGTATGGAGTCACATGACCCCTTCGTGGAATATTAACACAAAAGCGTATGCAAGCGTTTTGTATACGTTGGATTACATGCTCCGTTCTAACAAGTAAGCATGGTCCATAGACAGTGTCGCAGTAATTTAGCTTTGATAGAATGAGACTGTCAATAAGTTGTTTCCGTACTGGTATGCTCAGGAAGTTCCGTATCCCATATAGAACCTTTAATCTATAAAAACAATTTCTCAAGACATTAGTTATGTGGGCATTAAAGCGTAGTTCCGGATCCATAATTAGCCCCAGATTACACACCTGCTCTACTCTGTCAATTTTTTCGCCCATGATGACTATCTCAGGTTTGGCTGACAGTATTGCACAAACTTGCTTCTTAGTGCCTAGGACCATAAATTTGGATTTGAGCGGGTTCAGAACCAGTGAGTTCCTCTCAGACCAAGTAGTCACATTGTGCAAATCCTCATTAATTTTCTGCACTGCCAACGATGTATCCTCCCCTTTGAAAGATACGTATAATTGAATATCATCTGCATACATGTGGTATTTAAAGTTAACAAATGAGTTAGTGATGTCCGCGCTGTACAGAATGTACAACAAAGGTCCCAATATAGATCCCTGTGGGACACCCCTTGTCACGTAAAGGGGGGGAAGATGACATGGTAGAGCCATCCTCTCCATGAATTTCCACATATTGAGACCTGTTTGTCAAGTAGGTATTAAACCACTCCACGGCATCCGTCAAAACCATAATAAACCAACTTAGACAGCAGTATCAATTGCATCAAAAGCCCGGGAAAAGTCCAGTAGGACAAGAATCTTTCCTTCTCCCTGGTCACGTGCTTCAAGGATGTTTCCCACAACATCGGCCAGAGCCATTGCTGTACCTCTTCCCCTTCTGAAACCAGACTGAAATTCAGGGAGAATATCATTGCTTTCAAGGTATTCAATAACCTGCGAGTACACTACACGTTCTAGGATCTTTGACAGGCAAGATAGAATGCTAATTGGTCGAAGATCTGTCATGCTAGTTGGATTGTTGTTCTTGGGGATAGGACGTACAACGGCGCATCGCCACAGTTCAGGAAACGTACACGTGACTATGGACTGGTTGATAATGTCTGTAATAGCTTGCAAGGTGGTTGGCAATGTGAGTGATACCATGTCCAGACTTATACCATCCACGCCCTGTGCATTTGACCCTAGACTCTTGATTATCCTCAAGATTGACTCCGGATTGGATGTTGTAAGTGTAAATTTGGCTGGACTGTATCTATGGGAGTTAAAGTAGGACATTTGTGAGATACTTTCATTTACCCGGGACATCCAGAAACGCCGCATTGATGTCAGCTGGGTCACTATAGTGCCTTGGCAGCGACCTTTGTGTATGGTCCGGAAGCACATCTGATTTTAGATTACGCCACAATAATTTAGGGTTTTTGATATGATCATTTATGCTTTTGGTAAAATATGCCCTCTTCTCGTTAATTAGTGCCGCGGCGGCCAGGTGTTTGAGATCCAGGTAATACTCCTTATGTGTGTCTAGGTTTGATGCACGAAATCTGTCTCTCGCTTCATCTCTCAATTTGAACATCAGACTATGTTGTCAGTTATCCATGGAGTAGCGTGAGTTTTAAATGTCTTTCTCTTAAGAGGAGCATGGAGATCAAACAAGTGGATCATATACGAACTAAAAGTTTGAACCATAGAGTTGACATCAGTCATGGTTCTAATACTCAGCCATGGTATCATACTTAAATCGGTGTTAAATTGGTCTGGTATTATGTCCTTGAGCGGGCGAAATACAACTGATATCGGTTTAGGCTTATGCTTCTTAAAAATCGTTTCACATGTGATAAACGAGTAGTGACTAAGTTCACTAATATGATTCACCACGACGTTACGGATTATGGCATCAGAGCAGATTATATCAATAAGCGTGCTGCTCTCACCTATAAAGTGTGTTGGTGTTTGGACTAATTGTTTAAGGTTAAAATAGTTAACAAATTCTAAAAGTTGTTTTGATTTAGAGTTGTGGACGTCTAGCAAATCAACATTGAAGTCTCCTAATAAAATTATGTTGTCGTATGGTACTAAACCACCAATACTGGCAGTTAAGCCCTCAAGAAAATTTTCCAGGTCTAACCATGGTGGGCGGTAAGCAGTGCCAATAAGTATTTTTTTTTTTATTTACATTTAGACTTAACCAGAACTGTTCAACATCGTGATGATCAGGATGAGCTTTTACTCGCGCAGAAACCCCGCTTCTAATGTAGAAGGCAACCCCACCGCCGCGCCCACCTCGTATAGACACAGGTCGCGGTATATGTTTTAGTTTGTACCCAGGTACACTAGGCGCTCGGTCCTCCTCCCCCCTACGTAACCATGTTTCGTTGATAGCCATGATGTCCACAGCGTGGTTGCTCATGGCCATCAGGAATTCATCCTGGTTAGTACCTAGAGAACCTGCATTAAGTAGACCAAACTTGATACATTTACTAGGAGTCATTTGCATTTGTCATCTATGTTGCATACATGTATGAGTATATATATGTAGTGTGTGGGTAAATATATGTGGAAACTAAGGTGAGTGCTATGTTCAACAGTGGACAGCAAAAAGCTTAAAAGATTGGGCGATACTATACTAACCCTGTGATTAACGTATATGTAAATAATAATTGTAAATAAATAGATTTTAATTGTTTTCTGTAAATTAGTAAGATATATTATAATGAATGTTATTAGTGTATTTATATGTAGTGAAATATGTAAAATAAGTAAGTAAAAATATATTAATGATAGCTCCCCATGCACACCTACTGAACTGTTGTTGAGCAACTGTTGATAGCGGAGGCGACGCATATCTTCCCCAGCAGGAAATACAAACATATTGAAAGACAAAACCACACAGTTATTAGGCTGTATCATTGACAGGTCCAAATATACGAGATATGTCTTCGTCGGTCCGGATTCTTTGAGTGGCGTCTCCTGGCTTCCTCCTTGCGAGAATACGGCCGCGTTTGGTCCACACAAATCTCCAGTCGAAGAGACCAGCAGCGTCCCGCGCCCGTCGAAACAACTGGCGGTTTGTTTTAGTTAGGCGTTCGTTAAGGAAAAACCGCAAGGCCGGGCCAGGCATTTCCAGGTCGACTGTGGTCGCTCCACGCCGTACTCGCGCTCTCGCCAGCAGGTCGTCGCGTAGATCGCGTCGCGCCAGGCGCACGACTATGGTGCGCGGGCGGGATTCTGTCGCTCCTGCTGAGCTCGTCACGTTGAGCTGCCTACCGCCGACTCGTTCTGCGCTGGCGTGTTGCGCGCCGGGGCGGTTGCTCCCCGGCGCCTCCTCCTACGTCGACGTCAGCGGCCTCCTTCTGGAGCATGACTGCTTCACAGAAGGAGACCACTGCCCTCCAGTTTTCCGATTCTGCCAGCATAGCCGATACTATGGCTGGCAGAGAGAGATCTTACCCGATCTGGTCGACCAGAATCTGCCGCTCCGCGGCCCACGCAGGGCACGCCTCAAGCGTGTGCTGTGCAGTATCCTGGTCACCTCCTCCATAATGGTGGCAATTTGCCGTGGTCTCGCGGCCGATCCTATTCAGGTATTCACCGAAGCAACCGTGCCCGGTGAACACCTGCGTCCGTCGGTACGTGACGCGCTCGCTCCTCTTGAGCCAGGCTCCGAAGTGCGGCAGTATCGCTTCGACAACGCGCTTGTGCGCGAACTGTGGCCGTAAAAGCCGTTCGCGCCACAAGTCGAGCGCGTGTCTACGTGCGCGCCGCCTTAGCCTGTCGAACGCCGAAGCTGGCGCGGTCTCACCGTCCTGGCGGATAGCGCGGATCCGGTGATACACCCTCGCGTCCGTATCCGCCTGGATGTCGACCGGCACATAACGCGCCAGTAGAGTTGCCGCCTCGAAGGATACCGTCCTGTATCCTCGTGCGATCCGTATCGCAACTTTGCGCTGCAGGCCGTTGATCTTCGATCTGCAGCGCCGGACGCCTGATAGCCGAGCCGACCATACAGGCGCCCCGTATAGCACCACGGATCGCACGACCCCACCGTAGAGGCGGCGAACTTCCTCCCGAGGCCCCCCGAGATTGGGCAGCAGTCTGTGCATGGCACCTACGACCCTCTCGACTCGGGGGACCAGGCGTTCGAAGTGCTCTTCGAAGCCCCACCGACTGTCCAAGGTGAGCCCCAGGTACTTCATGTACCGGCCCACCTCGACCTGCGCGTCACCAACGCGTATCCGCGAGCTGGGAGATTCCCTGCCGCGAGGCAGTTTGTGGAACCAAAGCGCCTTGGTTTTGTGAGGCGCTATCTCCAGACCCAGCGCGCGGATCTCAGCCACGACTGTTGCCACCGCTTGCTCGGCAAGCCGGATGGTTCCTTCCCAGGTGTCACCGCCAGCTAACACCAAGGTGTCGTCGGCATAACAGACTATGCCGACGCCGGCGGGGAGATCGACACGCAGGACCGCATCATAGGCGAGATTCCACAGCAGGGGGCCCAGAACCGACCCCTGTGGGACTCCGCACATGATTCGCCTCCGCTGGACGCTACCGTCCCTGCCCACGTAGCGAATGTGCCTGTCGCGCAGATATGCCCCGACAATGCCTCGCAGGTAGGGGGGGACCTGATGGTGTTCCAGGCCCCCCCGAATCGCGCCCCACGGGAGAGAGTTGAAGGCGTTGACGATGTCAAGGCTGACAGCCAACGCCTTTCCCCCCCACCGAGTCACTACCTGTTCCGACAGCGAGCGGACACGGGTAATCGCGTCCACGGTAGATCACCGCTGCTGGAAGCCAAACTGACTATCGGCGAGATCGGGACCCACTCGCGACAGGTGGTCGACTAGTCTTCGGGCGACTATTCTTTCGAAGAGCTTCGATGTGATGATGAGGGGACGATATGCAGAGGCAGAATCTGCGGCCCTGCCTTCCTTCTGGATCAGAACCAATCCGGCTTCCTTCCAGCCGGAGGGGAACACGCTATTACGGAGGCAGCTTGTGAATAGCCGCCTCAAACGGTCCCCCACGACAGCCATCGCAAACACCCACACCCGACCGGGCATACCGTCGGGTCCGGGTGCGGTGCTACGAGCCTTCAGGCGGTCCACGGCTCGGTCTAGCTACCCTTCCGTAACCTCCAGCTCGGCGGACCACTCCGGCAGAGCTGAAGGTGGAGAGGGACGGTCCCGGACCGCCGGGAAGAGCGTGGTGATCACCCTCTCCAGCAGATCCGAGGCCATGGTTTCGGTCACCGGGGGGATGTAGGGGCGCAGCTTCCCTACGACCATCCTATACGGTCTCCCCCACGGATCCCTGTCCAGTCCCTCCAGGAGCTCTCTCCAAGACCGAGCCTTGGCGTCGCTGATGGCGTGTTGAAACGCCATACTTAAACACATCTACAGCGCATGGGAGAAATCGCAGAATGCCATCGGCGTTTTCTGTGATCTGTCTATAGCATTCGACTGCGTTCACCATGACACGCTTACCCGCAAACTCAGCCATTATGGTATTAAGAATATGGCACTTAGCGTAATAACTTCTTATTTAGGTGGTAGAGTACAATATGTGGATATAAACGGGGCTCAATCTTCTGGATTACCTGTTCACCTGGGCGTACCACAAGGTTCAATTTTGGGTCCTTTTTTATTTCTGATATATATAAACGATTTACCGTACTCCCTAAAAAACATATGTGAGGTCGTACTGTTTGCAGATGACACTTCACTTTTATTCAAAGTAGATAGAAATAGGGATCATTTTGATGATGTGAATAATGCACTTGCACAGGTTACGCACTGGTTTACCGTTAATAACTTGGTATTAAATTCCAAAAAAACTAAATGTATTAAATTTACTTTACCTAATGTTCAAAATCTTGGACCGAAATTAATACTTAACAAAGAAGTTCTTGATACTGTAGATGCCACAGTATTCCTAGGTATAACATTAGATTCGAAAATGCAATGGGGTGCACACATATCTTGTCTTGCGGGAAAACTCAGCTCTGCTGCTTATGCTGTCAGAAAAGTAAGGCAACTTACCGACGTAGACACAGCTCGACTAGTATAGCTATTTATTTTACTATTATAGCTATTTCCACAGCATCATGTCCTTCGGAATTCTTTTGTGGGGCAGAGCTGCTGATATTAAAAGCATTTTTATTTTGCAGAAAAGAGCTGTTCGTGCCATATACCAGTTAGGAGCTAGAGTTTCGCTTAGAGAACGTTTTAAAGAAATTGGTATTTTGACTGTTGCATCTCAATATATTTATGCCAATATAATGTTTGTAAGGCAAAATAGTGATGTCCATAATATCAATACACGTAATAAACATAAATTATGCGCCTCCATCTGCCGTTTACACAAAGTACATAATTCTTTCGTAGGGCTGGGTATACGTATTTATAACAAAATACCAATGCATTTGCTAGAATTGTCTGAAAATTCTTTTAAAGTTACTATTATACATTATCTTATTAAGAAGGCTTATTACTGTATAAATGATTATATAAATGATAAAAACGGTTGTTCATCGTGTTAAACGCAGGACAATTCCAAATTATATGATGAGCATGACATGACGTTTATTGTTCTCTTTTGTTTTTTTTTTTTGTTTTGTGCTTGTAACGTTGTGTTCCGTCTATGGTCAATCTACTAAGTGATCATAGACGAAATAGTAAGTTTTGTACATCACTCAAAAGTTCACATCCCTAGTTTGACGTTTGGACTCCGCCTTTTTCTCCTGACCGCTGCTACCGAGTGACGGCTGCTCCGTAATTAATTCTGTTTAGAGGAAATATACCCCGATCTTGGGTGAGTTCTGCATTTAATTGTTAAACTAAGTGTGTGCTATGT
Source organism: Shargacucullia verbasci (assembly GCA_947562105.1). Taxonomy (NCBI): domain Eukaryota; kingdom Metazoa; phylum Arthropoda; class Insecta; order Lepidoptera; family Noctuidae; genus Shargacucullia; species Shargacucullia verbasci. Next base: position 14,425,499 of record OX387281.1, on the reverse strand, counting down.
GCTGGATAACTGATTTAGTCGAAATACTCCGTGATTGTGAGATTATGTATAGTTGACCTCGACCGACCATGCGGTCTTAGGTTATTCCACGCACAAGGGCTATTTCTTGTGCTCTCAATAGGCTTTAAACCTAATGTACTATGTGCCTTCAGCTATCTACTGCCCTCCGGCAATATCATTGTGATGTGATTGCGACCTGCACTCGGCTAGATTTAGGCTTAGCACCATAACCGCATCTGTCATTGTGCTACACTGTAATTGCACCCTCTCTGCCTTGTAAACCGCTGCGATGGGTGAGCTTTCCTTTTCCCTGCCTCTGCACCGCTCGGGGTCCACTAGCGGAGCTTCCACATCGCATGCGGGCTGCATGATCTGCACCGCTAACCTGCGCACCCTTCTGCACGCTTCCAGGGTTCCAGTGAACGCTTTCAGTCTACGGTTCCAGTGAACGCTTTCAGTCTACGGTTCCAGTGAACGCTTTCAGTCTACGGTTCCAGTGAACGCTTTCAGTCTACGGTTCTAATCTACGGTTCCAGTCCACGCTACTAACATACGGCGCCCAACGTGGGGTCACTGTAACGGTTAGGGCCGCACAGGTAGGTGTGCGGACCGTTAGCGGGAGAGGTAGACTAGTAGTGGTAGTAAATTAAGCACAGGTAGTTTATAGAAGCGTTTATTAAGAATTTCCGGCTAGGTCGTGGGTTGGTGTAGGCATTAGTATTGGGTTTTCGCTCCAGGGTAGAAGTAATAGGGTAGAGAGGTACCGTCCCTTAGGGTCCACCTCGTAGGGCGACGCTCCGCTACTCTTCACTGGCTGCCGGTAGCTGGCAGCCACTACAGGGTCCGCTTGGGTATCAGCCAGCCGTAGTTCCGATGCCGTAGCCGTAGGTTGGAAGCGCAGTAGGAAGGCGTGACTTGAACCCGTAGATTGGCAGCGCAGATTAGAAGCGTAGACTGGAACCGTATGTTAGTAGCGTGGACTGGAACCGTATGTTAGAAGCGTGGACGGGAACCGTAGATTAGAACCGTAGACTGAAAGCGCTGACTTGAACCGTAGACTGAAAGCGTTCACTGGAAGCGTAGACTGAAAGCGATGACTTGAACAAGTAAAGAAATACAGAGGTTAGAATAGATGCAAATCTCCTGTATAAGTGTAATAGTTAAGTATGATGTGTTATAGTGTAACCTTGAGTGGGTGAGTTAGCAGTTTAGAAAAATACCAATTAAAATTGCATGCAAAAGTTAATCTCAATTAAAAATTAAATTTCATTAATAGGATAATGTAGTTAATTATCAAGCAACATGCCTAAACTTGTTACCTATTTAGAATTGTATGTTACATTTGTAATAGAATGTAAGAATATTATGAGGATCATAACAAAAGACAATCACAAAGTTTAAGGGTAGTTGTCCTAGTGACCTGCTCTGCAATAAAAAGTCATCCCTTAGGATCAACAGCATTCCATAGGCGACGCCAACAAAATATAATACAGTACAGTAGAACTACCTAGATGTCAGATTCAACAGTGGGTAGACACTGATCATCAGGATACTCAAACCCTAGTCAAGCTCAGTAAGCAGTTGTAGAACTACCTAAATGTCAGATTCAACAGTGGGTAGACACTGATCATCAAGACACTCAAGCCCTTTAGACAAGCTCAGTAAGCAGTTGTAGAACCACCTAAATGTCAGATTCAACAGTGGGTAGACATTGATCATCAAGACACTCAAGCCCTTTAGTCAAGCTCAGTAAGCAGTTGTAGAACCACCTAAATGTCAGATTCAACAGTGGGTAGACACTGATCATCAAGACACTGAAGCCCTTTAGTCAAGTTCAGTTAGTTCAAGTAATTGTGCAGAGGATCAACAAGTTAGCTACAGCAAGGTATAGTTAAATTAGGTAATAGACTGTTAGGGACTGCACAGCAAGACTATAACTCAGTCTATTGTATAGTCCAGGGTGCAGAATGACCACTCACACCACCTGTGTGTGACGGTCGTAGTCCCTTGGCATCGTTGCACCACAATTGTGGACAACACTAGCTAGGTAGGCCTACGGGATGGGTAGCTTCCCTCAAGTGTATAAAGATAATTGTGTGAGTTCCCATTTTAACAATGATAATTGTATAATTAGACTAAGAAAACAAGATCTTATGGAGAATTATTAGGAAAACTAGAACACAAAATAGTACACATAAAAAGATCACCGCTAGGATGTTGAGCAGAGCGAAAACCCACTTAAAGTGTACCTACTACTAGCCTGGGCGCCACTGTAATGCAGATTGCATCGCAGTACGCCCCACGTTGGGCGCCACTGTAACGGTTTGGGCCGCACAGGTAGGTGTGCGGACCGTTAGCGGGAGAGGTAGACTAGTAGTGGTAGTAAATTAAGCACAGGTAGTTTATAGAAGTGTTTATTTAGAACTTCCGGCTAGGTCGTGGGTTGGCGTAGGCACTAGTATTGGGTTTTCGCTCCAGGGTAGAAGTAATAGGGTAGAGAGGTACCGTCCCTTAGGGTCCACCACGTAGGGCGACGCTCCGCTACTCTTCCCTGGCTGCCGGTAGCTGGCAGCCACTACAGGGTCCGCTTGGGTATCAGCCAGCCGTAGTTCCGATGCCGTAGCCGTAGGTTGGAAGCGCAGTAGGAAGGCGTGGCTTGAACCCGTAGATTGGCAGCGCAGATTAGAAGCGTAGACTGGAACCGTATGTTAGTAGCGTGGACTGGAACCGTATGTTAGAAGCGTGGACGGGAACCGTAGATTAGAACCATAGACTGAAAGCGTTCACTGGAACCGTAGACTGAAAGCGTTCACTGGAACCGTAGACTGAAAGCGTTCACTGGAACCGTAGACTGAAAGCGCTGACTTGAACCGTAGACTGAAAGCAGTTTCTTATAATTATTTACCTGGTGCAATCCAACCCATCGTTGTATAAGGCATCTAACTTCAGCGATTTCCAAAGTGTATCTTCGCATTCTGGACACATTCAAACCGCAGTTTACACATCGCAGATCTCCACTCACAACAGCAGATGAAGACTGTTGTGAAACACTAGGTCCAGGGGACAAGCCGGGGTCGTCGGTCGAAGCATCTAATATCAAATCCAAGTTCTCGCCAGTGTTGTCATGAGTAGCGGGGGCGGTATCCATTAGCAGACCGTGGTCGTCGGGTACAGAAGAATCGCCAGAGTCAGGATTCATAGCTAAAAGTCGTCGATTTTAACCGCAATGTCCGCAATAAATATACACAAACCGTCACAGTGGAGTTGCAAAACAAGCAATGAGTCAAAGGGTATATATATATATATATATATATATTTTTTTTTTTAATGGCAACTGAGCCGGTACCGACTATTCTGCCAGTGTCGAGTGGAGACGGGGATGGAAAATCCGTCGAAGGTTAGTATCTGGAAAAACAAATCACAATAAACTACTTTAATCTAAATCAGACAACACAGACAAATAGATATATAAATAGAGACCCTTTACAGCTTAATATCGTTACCCTTAATGAATTTGACCAAAGTTTGAATAATCTTTGGGGAAAAGTTAGTTAGAAGAGAATGGAAGTTAATGGGGAGAGGAATTTTTAGATCAGGCAATAAATTATAAATGTTAATAGAATTTGAGTTATTGGGGCAAGCAAAGAAAATATGATCTAGAGTACCCTCGTCAAACCCGCACTCGCACAAAGAGTTATCACGTATGCGTATCTTACAAAGGAAAACAGTGGCCAATTCTAAGTCTACACAAAGTAGAAATAGATCGTTTGCATATTTTCTTATACTTGAAAAACCATGGCTTCAACTGGACTTCTGGTTGGATGGAGGCATAAAAGGCACCTTTGTGCCTCGAGCTATGTTGCCAAGCTGTGGACCATAGAGAGACAAGTTTTGATTTGGCGTCATTTAAAATGTCATAGTTCTGGATAGTGAAGTGACTCCGATCAACTGGGTGTGAAACTGCATATTTGGCCAAGACATCAGCACACTCATTGGCTGGGAATGGCTGGGAATCCAGGTTATAACTACGTCTAAACTATTTTGGACACAATTTAGTAACCTAGCTTTTATTTCTAAAATTATACTGCTTCTAATTTTACTTTTTAGTGGGTTTTGGGATAATGCCTGAATACTACTAAGTGAGTCAGAGAAGATAACCGATTTAGAGATATTATGGGCCTCAATGAAACGAACAGCCTCCAAGATGCCAATACATTCCCCTGTAAACACCGATGCTTCTGAAGGGCACTGAAATAGTAACGCTATTTTGGAATTTTGAAAGTACACTGCAACTCCAATGTATCCTGTAACAGTTAATTTTGACGCATCAGTGAAGAAAAAATTCCTTCCCTCCCAGTGTCTCTTGGCGAAGGACTCAAATTCTAATTTAGCCATAGGAGAACCTTTACTAATGCCTAAATCTATGACTGTTGTGGGTCTGAAATGTAAGGACTCATAGGAAGAAGAATAAATTGGAAGGGCTGAAAAACTACAAATAGGAGCGGGTAGGCGTTTAATCTCTCTATATCTATTTAGCAAAGGAGGAATAGATTTGTGTTTCCAATAGCTGTTATTATTAAAAGAAACATTAATTTGTTCCAGGATAGGTAACAGGGGATAAGATGACAAAGAGAATACCTTAGACAGGAATCGGTCAGCCAGAAATTGTCTTCTGAGGTGTAAAGGAGGGTCAGCACATTCTACCTGAAGAGCATTAATAGGGGATGACTTCATGGCTCCAATAACTATCCGGAGGCATTTTGTTTGCATGTTATCCAATTTCTTAAGAGCTTCTTTACTACATGGTTCTAGGATGAAACAACAATAGTCCATAACACTTCTCACCAATGCATTGTAAACTAGTTTTAAAGAATACGGATGAGCCCCCCACCATACTCCAGCAAGGGCCTTTAAAACCGAGACAGATCGTTCACACTTTTTGATAACATTTGCAATATGATCAACCCCAGATAGCTTTGTGTCCAAAGTGACACCCAAGAATTTTGCTTTGGATGAAACTGGGATAGGATCGCAATTAATTTTGACGTCAATAGGAGGGATTACCCTCTTTCGTGAGAATACAACAGCCGAACTCTTTGATGGACTCAAGGAAAGGCCGTGATCGAGAAGCCATTGATTTAGAGAACTAAGTGATACATTAAGAGCCTGAGCGGAATCACCAATGGAGAAACCATGTGTGTATAGAGGAATGTCATCAGCGTATTGTAAGATTTTGCAATTGTAATTTTTCGCATTCGTTTTCGTGCTGCCGTGTGTGCCAGTCCGGTGTCCGCGAATAATTATTACGTGCGATAACTACCCTCTGCTATTTTATATCCGAAAATGACTAAGTGTGATAATTGCAACAAGGGAATTACCAAGAAAGTGCCAGGATTGGAGTGCAGGTCTTGTGGAAAAGTTGTTCACGCAAGTCAAGGTTGCTCCAGCCTCACTGCAAAACAAATATCTGCGCTTCGTAACTCGGACAGCCTGGAATGGACCTGTGATGAGTGCACTCACGACTCGCCTAACAAACGGTCTTCCTTCATTATTCCTGATGAGGAAGATGAAGAAGAGGACAATGCAATCTCTAGTAGAAACGTGAGAAATTGCACTATTGATTCGGAAACGTTTTTGAGAGACATCACAATAGAAATGAAAAAAGTTCTAAAGAAGGAACTACAACCAATTGAAATCTCTGTAAACTCCTGCATCACAAAAATTGGCGAACTAACAAAAACTTTGGAAGCACAAAACAAGCGCATTCAAGATCTTGAAAAGAAATACACCAACCTATACAATGAAAAATCTCATCTTAATCTTGAAATTAGCTCACTAAAACAAAACCTACGTAATATTGAACAACAGCGGATGGATAATGTCATAGAAGTGATAGGAATCCCTAGAGTTGAAAATGAAGACCTTGAAATAATATCTCACAAACTGGCTGAAACTCTCAACATGGACCATGCACAGGTTAGCAATATTAAACGTGTATATTGTCGTAACGAACTTGAAGGAAATATTCAAGTGGAGCTCAAGCATGTGGATCACGCAAGCACATGGGTTCGGGCTGCCAAAAAAGGAGCATTAATAGTTGATCACGTAGTCCCTGAAGCCCCCAAAGAAATAGCTAATGCGAAAATAACATTGCGACGCGCCCTAACAAAAGCTAATAAAACGTTATTATGGAAAGCCCAACAACAACTAAGACCAGCTTACAAATACGTCTGGTTCCAGGACGGAAAGGTGCTAATACGAAAGGAAGATAAGGACAAAGCAAAAGTCATAAGGAGCGAAGCTGACATTGAGAAATTTTCAACTAAACCGCAGAGCGAAGGCTCAATTCTCTATCGGTAATAGATGTTAGAAAAAGGCACACAAGTTCTTTTTTCAGATCACCAAGAAATATTAGACTGCGCCAATATTAACGAATTTAGCAAAATGTTACCCCCAACTTATAAATTACACCTAAACATTGTTCACATAAATGTAAGATCCCTAGCTAAAAACTTTTATTATGTAACTCAATTAATTAGCTCTTCTAACTTAATTATAGATGTCCTAATCCTAACAGAGGTTAATATAAATGACAAAATCGCTAATATGTACAATATTACTGGTTATAACATGCACAGACTTTTGCGTAAAAACAGAAAAGGCGGTGGTATAATAATTTACGTTAGAGACCTACATGTATTTTCGTCAATAAATAACAGTTTAACACACTGTGAGTCTATTATCGGTCAAATTACCACATCTTACAATTACTCCGCATACATCTGTGCAGTTTATAGACCACCGAGCGAAAGTAAGCATCTATTCGTAAAAGAAATAAACAGCTTTTTATCCAATCATACGGTTAAATCATTCGACACTTATCTGCTGGGAGACATAAACATAGATTTAAAAACACATGACAACATCCGAGATTATTACGTCAGTAGCATGGCCGAGTGTGGTCTAAGTAGCGCGATATCAGACTACACAAGAATTGAAACACGCGGAAATAATACAACATGTAGTTGCATAGATCACATTTTTACTAGAACACGCTCGTTAGATCTGTACTCGGCCGCACTGGGAACTGTTATGGCGGACCACCGCATGATAATTCTCTCGTGCATCGGGTTTGACCGTACATACATACAGGATGATACAAAAAGCACTCAACAAATTGATAATACTAGAATCAAATCTTTACTTAATAACATAGATTGGAGCGAAATTGATGACACGAATTGCCCAATTACAATTTACGATTACATTAAAGACAAATTTAGTAATTGTTATAAGGAATCAAAATATTACAAAAAAATAAATAAAAACAGTAAAAGATATAAGCAGCCCTGGATAAATACTAAAATAGATAATATGTGCAAAAAGAAGGATAAATTATTTATAAAATGTAAAAAAGATTGTACTGATAAAGTACTACGATTAGAATATAATAAAATAAGAAACAAAACCCACAAATTAATAGAAAATTCCAGAAATAAATACTATAAAGAACAAATTAATAAAAACAAAATGAATATCAGGAAACTATGGTGCATTTTGAATTCATTGTCTGGCCGTAATAAAAATTCGGTAGATGAAACTATTCTTAAGGCATTCAAAAAAAGTCACATAAACATAAAAGCCATAGCTAATAACTTTGCCAAAGAATTCAAATACAGCGTCAAAAAAATCTTGCCCAGATGTAGCCAACGTTTACTGGACGAATCAGAATACATCCACCCTCAGAACAAATCAATGTATTTTAAAAAAGCTACTAACTTTAGTGTGCTTAAAATAATAAGAAACTTAAACGTAGATAAAACACCAGGGGTAGATAATATTAGATGTGTCGATATAAAATCCATATGTGATAAGATGGTGGGTGTTATTGTCAAACTGATTAATACAAGTCTGAAACAAGGAGTGTATCCGGTTGAATTAAAAACAGGCATTGTGCGACCAGTACATAAAAAGGGCAGTCATAGCGACTACGCGAATTACAGACCAATAACTATTCTTCCAGTAATCGACAAAATTGTAGAAAAATATATTGGTTCCCAGATTCAACACTTCTATACAAAAAATGACGTCTTATCCAATTCGCAATACGGATTTCAGCCTAATAAGTCTACATCACAGCTATTGTCAAAATTCACGAATGAGGTTAACCAATACCTAAATGATAAAAATCACGTTTTACTGTTATTCATAGATTTCAGTAAGGCGTTTGATACGCTTAGACATGACACCCTTTTGACAAAGCTGGAGAATTCGGGACTTCGAGGGCCTGTTCTTGCATGGTGTAAGGACTATCTCAAAAACCGAAAATACAGCGTTAAGATCGGAGATGAAGTCAGTGACGTCATTGAAGTCACTGAAGGAACAGCACAAGGTTCAGTGCTTGGACCCTTACATTATCTGGCTTATGTTAATGACATGGAGCATGTAGTCAACCAATGCTCAATATATCAATATGCTGATGACACATGCCTTGTAGTTGCAAATAATGATATAAACATCGCAGCACAATGGTTACAGCAAGATTTTAATCGAATATCCAAATGGTCGCACGACGCCGGACTGCTTTTAAATGCAAATAAAACCAAAATAATACATGCTCATTCCAATCATCTAAAACCTTCAGCTCCGTTCAAAATAATTGCACATAGTCACAACTGCCTCCACAAAATAGCTTTAAAAGACATTTGCGGCTGTGACGCTATTGATCAAGTAACACACCACACCTACCTAGGACTCATTGTAGATAATAAATTTAGCTGGAGCTTTCACGTAGATTCAGTCTGTGACAAGTTGCGAGCCATACTGGCTAAATTCTACATTCTCAAACCAAAGGTACCGTATAAGATCCTACTCAACATGTACATAGCTTTAGCGGAGTCTATAATATCTTACGGAGTCACCAGTTATGGGCGAACATTCAAATCATATATTGAAATTATTCTTAAACTACAAGTTAGGATACTAAAACTCATTGTACCCGAGAAAATAAAACAGCAATATAAAGATAATTCCATAGAACTGTTTAAATATTGCAATATATTACCTATACAGACTAGACTTAACATGGCCCTTTTAATAGAACAGTTTAATAATGAAAGTATTCAAGTACCCGTATCTCATAGAATAACCACTAGAAGTATTACTAAAAATAAGCTACAAGTACCAAAGTTTAAAAATTATTATGGTAGACGAACAATAGAATTTTTAATTCCCACTTTAATAAACAAAATACCTCGTCATGTACAACAAGAAATAAACAGAGAAAATTATAAACAAAAATACAAGCAATACTTTTACAATAACATAAAAACATTAGATACAAAAATAATATAAAACACAAAAAAAAAAAAAAAAAAAAAAAACATCCTGTATAAGGTTGTTTCCGCTAAGTTGCAAAACCAGTTTTCTGTCAGAAACAATGAGTGAGCGTGCATTCATTATAATGTGTCATTATTGCGAATAGATGTTTACCGCCAACATTATAAAGTGCAGAATGTTATACCTACATTAATTTTATTTTAACATAGTAACTAAGCAGTGCGATAATAACGAATGTGAGTACCAATACAAACCATCTTGGTTTAATGGTACAATATAAACATAAATATGTAAATGTAATTGTCAAAGTTTCAATAAAAAAAAAAAAAAAAAAAAAATTGAGACTAGAGGAGAGGTCAGCAGTATATAAATTGTATAGCATAGGGCTAAGGAACGATCCCTGGGGGAGACCTTTCCAAACTATCCTCTGGTCGCAGTGCTTGTTTGGGACCCTTAGCTGTAGACACCGAGAGGAAAGCATGCAAAAAATTATTTGTACTATCTTTGCTGGAATTCTCAGCTCTTGCAACTTACGCCTGAGAACTGAAAGAAGTACGTTATCATAGGCAAAATAGATGTCAAGGAAGACTGCCACAACTGACTCGTTTTTGCTAAAAGCCAATCTAATATCTGATGTTAAGACGCTGACACTGTCTGCAGTACTTAAGCCTTTTCTAAAACCAAATTGGGATTCAGATAAAAGCACTCGGCTCTCCACCAGCCACTCCAGACGATTTTTAACTAAATGTTCTAATAGTTTTAGAAGAACTGATGACAAACCTATAGGCCTGTATCCACAGTGATCGTAAGGATCTTTGCCGGGTTTCAACACTGGGATCACCAATTGGATCTTCCATTCAGGAGGGATGTAGCTGTGAGTAAAGCAGTAGTTAGCCAAATCCAGGAAGTACTGATGGAACTTTTTTCCTGCCTTACTAATAAAGGAGTATGTAAACCCATCTATACCAGGAGCTGAGTCTCGAACTTGTTCTAACATAGTTTTAAGCTCCTCCACTGAAAAAGGCATGTCTAATGGTTCTTTGGGAAGAAGAGAGAGGAACTCACTTGAACACTCATCCTCAGTGGGGACATAGGGAGACGCTAATTTATTAAAAAACCTTTCGGCTACATCATCTGCTATACATTTAAATGTAGGGGGATGGGAACTCCTCCTAAAACGCTTCAATTTATCCCATACAACGGCTACTGGAGTAGATGGATTTAAAGATCTACAGAAAGAAGACCAACTTTTTCTTTTTTTTGCCTCATAATTTTCCTGGACTCGGCCACCTGCTTGTATACGAGGAGATTCTCAATAGTCATGGCTGAGTTATAGGACTGTTCAGCCTCATTCCTAGATCTAACAGCGGCGGAACAATCTTTATCCCACCATGGAGGAGGAGGGATTCTGCCCGATGGGGGTTTTTTGAGAGGCAAGCAATCATGTGCCGTGGAAGAGATGGTAGAGAAGAAAGCTGAAAAACACTCCTCTGTATTATCTACACTGATTTTTGGTAGAGTGGAGACTCTGAGATCAAGGATCTTGGAGTAGAGGTCCCAAACAGCCGAGTTGAGTTGGTATTTAAGGAGAGGAGGGGAAGGACTGTCATTTAAAGATTTGGAAGGGATTTTAACTATAATTGGGAAATGATCACTTCCATATGACATTTGCAACCGATTCCAAACAAAAAGGCTAGATAAATTAGCGGAGCAAAATGTCAAATCTATGCAGCTTTTGTTTTGACCTGGATGGGATCTCCGTGTCGGACTACCATCATTGAGGATGCATAGATTTAGGTCGTCTAAGATGTCGACTAAGCCCTGTCCAAAACTGCAGCAGTGATCAGATCCCCATCTATAGTGATGGCAATTGAAGTCACCCATAATCAGTAAGGGGCCATTAAGATTGCTTAAAAGATTCTGGATTAAATTTAAATCATGTAAATTAGGGTGAGCTATATAAAAGGAAACAATAGATATATCCTCAACCTTAGCAGCAACAACATTAATGTTGTCACCCAAGGAGGGTAGAGGAATGGGGCGGAAAGTGGTCTTGTTACTAATAAACAAGGCACTACCACCATATCCATCTGATCTGTCATGACGTATACTAAAAAAATTTGGGATACGGAAATTGCTGTTTGGTGTGAGCCATGTTTCCGCAATGCAACAGATCATTGGGTTAAATTTATTGATAAGGTGGACTAGATCACTTTTCTTGTGAGGAGCGCTCCTCACATTCCATTGCAGCAATGTCAGGGGATCATTTAAAAAATTTAAAATCGAAGTTAGTTTATGGGCAACGTGGTCAGGTACTTTATTAATTGGATTAGAAAGGGTAGAAGCTATCATAGTAAAAATGAGGTTAATAATATTTTTTGGATTGTTTTCATGAAGTGGATTTGGAGATGACGCTTCAGAAGAAAGCGCACATCCATTTTTAGAGGGAGAGAAGGAGTAGTCATGAATTAAAGCAAGATGCGCCTGCTTATCGTAACTAGGTGAAAGAGGGATATGGGGCTTCTTTTTAATTGATATAGTCTTTTTATATGACATACCAGACTGAGTTCTATGTTTGGGGAAAGAGTTGGCTTTGACAACCTCAACAAAAGGACGTGAGACAGAGGGGAAGTATTTACTGGCTTCAGCATATGGGATTGATTTTTCAGCCATGGCTGCTTTAATGGCCTTTTGGCGGCCCAACTCTGGGCAAGCAACATTATTGGCGTAGTGGCGGCCAGAGCACAGGATACAAAAAGCTTCATCTGGGGGAATTTGGCAGCCATCTCCAGGGTGGTCATCACCACAACGGAAACAGCGGGGCTTTGAACGGCACTGAGTTTTGGTATGGCCAAAGCGACAGCATTTAAAGCACTGGACTGTAGGATACATATATCTTTCCACCGGCAAAGCTGAAAAGCAACAGAATACCCTTTTAGGGAGAACCTGACCATCAAAAGTGAGAACGACTGTCTGGGTTGGCCTCCACTCTGGACCACTATCCGAAGTTACTCTACGGTTCAAACGACGAACTTTAATTACTTCACCACAGCCAGTTGGGACTTTAATATTTTCAATAATTTCATCTTCAGACCATTCAATTGGAACATCCCGTACAATTCCCATACGTGTAACATTAAATTGAGGAATATTAGCCAAATAATTATTTTTACATAGAATTGGGTTATTTATAAAACTATTGGCATCCTGGTAAGACTGGAATTCCACTGAGACACGGTTTCTGCCCAGGCGTTTAATGCCATCTGGTAATATGTTATTGATGTTGTTACGCATAAGTAGCATACCAAACTTAACAGGATGGAGAGAGGTACCTGACGTTTGTTCGGACTCATTTTTTAAAACATGTACAATATATGGTGGAGGGTCTTTGCGAAGATAGATTTGTCGGCCAATTGACTTTTTGGGGAGCTTAGGGGGAATATTGGTAGAAATAGGAGGAGAGTTTGCTGGTCTTTTACGACTATTATTTTCTGAATCAATTTCATCTGCAATTGATTCCTGCTGTTGATCATGCGGGAGAGTAAGGGTGAGGACCGGCGAATAAACAAATGGTATATCAGGGGGATCAGGATCAGGAGGTTTCTCGCAATCCATGATTAATAAATATGTAAAAATATACTAACCTAGTTTTATTTTAATGACACCACAATAGTAAACACAACACAAAAACACTTAACGCATGCACCCAAAAGTTTTTAGGTTAGGAAACGACTTTAGAGGATTGAACACCAGCAGAAAGTCCAACTATTTTTATTATGGCATGGTATAGTTATCGTACTGTCATCCGCAAACAGTGTCATGGGATGTGTAATAGCTTTAGGGAAGTCATTAATATAGATAGTAAACAGGGGTGGTCCAAGTACACTACCTTGCGGAACTCCATGAGGAACGGTACGCTCACATGACGTAAAAAATTCTTCACGTTTGGTGCTCATATTTATTCTACTAATTTGAGTTACTTGCTTTCTGTCATGTAGGTATGATTGTATTAGATTAAATATATTTCCCCTTATATATCATAATATCACCATATGCATCAAGTTTATTTAGTAGTATATTATGTTGTACGTAGTCGAATGCCTGTGTCATGTCGCAGAAAATGGCACAGACTGGTGTGTTTTTATCCATGTTTGTCATAACAGTGTGCAAGAAGTCATATATAGCCAAATTAATTGTTTTTTTCTCCCTAAATCCTTTCTGTTCATCACAGAGTATATGATGTTTTTCAAAAAAGTTATTGAGTTCCTTATAAATATATTTTTCGATAATTTTTGACATTATTGGTATTAATGATATCGGCCTGTAAAATTCCATTAGCTCCCTATCCTGTTTCTTAAACAGTGGTTTTACAATAGCTTTTTTTAGCGCATTCGGAAATATACCTTCACTGATGCTTAAATTAATAATGTAACTTATGGGGCTACTGATTTCACGTGCTACTGACTTAATAATTTTTGTACATAGACCATCGTATCCTACACTGTTTGTATTTTTTAAGGTCGTGATAATTTTTAATACATCATGTGCTAGACTTGGTGCCATAAACATTGAGTCTTTTCTAGCTAAAATATTTTTAGTGACTGTGGTTCCCGAACTAGTTATAGGTGTGATTTTATCTATAAAGTAGTCATTAAATAAATCTGCAATAATTTTGGGATCAGTTATAGTTTCATTATTATATCGAATTTTGTCTATAGTGTTTTTGGTATGTTTAGTTTTGTTTGATTAATTATTTCCCAAGTAGTCTTAGATCTATTATTTGATGTTTTAATTTTATGTATATTTTGTGCTCGTTGAGTTAAATAATTTTTTTTTAAGTAATTTTGAATAACTTTTAAATTTATTTTTATTCGTATCGGTAGGTTTTTGTCTATATTGCCATAATAATTGACGTTTCCTTTTGCTACATATTTTAATACCATGAGAGACCCAACTAGGTCTTCTTTTCACGTTTACAGAAACAAGAGTTTAAGGAAAGCACTGAGTATATATGAAAGAAAACATTTCTGTGAAGGCATTGTAAGCAATGTTTGGGTCTTTCGCTTCATATACATCAGCAAACGATAGGCTACTGAGGTAGGACTTAAATTTATCCACATTCTCTTTACTGTAGTCCCGTATAGTGGTCCGCCAACGATTCGTAGTGCTTGCAGTGATAATCGGGCAATTGAGTAGTTGTGCCGTGTGGTCAGACAAAGCCAATTCCAGAACAATAGCTTTACGAGACAAATTAAAATTATGCGCAAAATTGTCGATGCATGTCTTGCTCTTTAAACGAGTAGGTTGACGTATAGACAATTTTAAGTTAAAATTCAATAATAAATTTTCAAATTCTAGAGTCTGTTTGTTTTTTTTTCAATATATCTATATTAAAATCACCCGCCAGTACAACATTTTTAAATGGTTTTTTTTATCAGAATACGTAATAACATCTCTAATCTACTCATAAATTCATCAAAATTTGTTGAATTTGGCACTCTATATATACATACAATTGCAATTCTATATTTTATAAGTTCTATAGCGCAACATTCAAAAATACCCGTTATAGATAATTTAGCGATTTTCGGTAATTCTCTCCACTGATGACCATTTTTTATGAGTATACAAGCACCACCTCTTTTATTTTCCTTGCGACTAAAACATGCAGCTAAACAGTAGTTAGGTATATTGAGGTGAATTTCATAACCTTCCATCATGAAATGCTCCGTAATACATAATAGGTCCACTTGTATACTTTTTTCTAATAAGTCATTTAGACACACTGTGAGCATATTAGATTTTGCTAAGAGACCTGCAATATTTTGGTGCATAATGTACACATTTTTATTCACGAAAAAAAAGTATTTGTAGGTGTTATTATTTCAGCTGTTTTATTCTTATCGTCTAATTTATTGACTAGTAAATGTTTGTTACAATCTAAGTTAACCTGGACACCTTTGTTTTGAACTGACTTTTTACATTTATTTTGAATTTTTTCATATTGAGAGAGTTGGAAATGGTAGTTTATACATAATATTTCTTTTAATAGGGATCTTGCAAGATTTACTACATAGTTCCGTCCACTTGGTAATGATCTAGTGTAACTCATATCCATGTACAGTACATTTTTATATTTATTACAAATAAATCTAAGTAGATAATTAAGTTTCGATTCTTGTAAAAACCTGTTTTTGGGTACTTCTGAGGTGATTACATTTGTATTCGCAGTTAATGCTAGCCAACGGTGTAGATGTATATCGACATCACAGGGATTTTTATCGCTGCATCCCCCTAATACAATGACGTAGTCGTTTTTTGTCAGGTTGCTGATTTGGTTCTTGGGGCATTGTAGAACCTTACTCAAGGCCGCTCCTGGCTTCAGATAGGAAACTACAGTATACTCAGACCCTAGGAGATCCTGTAATACGTCGCGCAAACCACGTTCCTGACCATCTCCCAATATAACCACTCTGTGGCCGCTACTTCGGTGCTCAACCGGTTCACCTTCAGATACCTGGCGCTGAATCCCCGTATCAGTTAGTTTTTCACTGCATTGACTTGGGCTGTCCGTTTGGATCAGAGCATCGCTCTCTGACGGACTCTGCTGTGTTATGTGATTGCTGGGTAGCTGTGTTACACTTTTCGGCAGAACATCTCTGGCTAGACGAAGAATGGCGAGGTGTGTTATTCTCATGTTCAACACTCTTCTTGAGACTGGTGTCGAGCTGCCTTTTTTGAGCTGTGGAGTAGAGCATACTTCTTTCAGCAATTCGATTTGTCGTTGCTGGTCTTGTATTTCTTGTTTTAATTTGGTATTCTCGTAATTAAGATTGTCTATTTCTTTGTCAGCGGTTTTCAGTTTTTCCTTAATTTCCTTCATTTCCTGTCTGAAATCTTCCACAAATGATTGATTGCTAACTTGTGTAGCACTCTGTATGCTCATCATCGTAGAATCTAGCATAGTGGAGTTTAATATGTCTTGACTAGGATGCGATAAGTTAGTTTGTGATTGCGACCTGAATAGTTTGTTTCTGTAGGTAATATTTTCCATTTTTTTTTTCTATAAATAATATTATATATATCGGCGCAAATACTTATTATTTGTCTAACTAATTATAAAGAACGGCTAAAATTACGTAATTATTGTTATTTTTAACGTTCAGTTTGATTTAAGTAATAAAATAAGGAGTTATTTCTTGTTTTGCAAAACTTTGTAAACAACAGCTTCGTGGATGCACGTGCGCGCTTGATGTCGTCACGATAATGAGTCATGATTGTTATAAATAGAGGCGACCGAACGAATTAAGATTGTCGGCTGGAGGCCCTTCTGGTCTCGCCATTTGCCCGGTTAAGCAGTAAAAGCTCCCTGAGCTAACTGCGAGAGACAACTGAAAAAAAAGAAAAAAAAAAGAATTAAGATTGATTATTACTCGAGCCGTCGTACTGTTCGGACACCTGAGTGTTGTCAAATAAATCAGTAAAAACCTTACTTTGAGTTTCACTGTGACCATGGACAAGCAAACCCAAATGGATAATCAGTTTGAGGAAATAGGTGACGTCAGCACTGATGACGTCACTACTTATAAAAATAACACTGCTCGGGCATTCTCCGTCATATATATTCAATGTTTTTCGAAAAATAATGTTATTTTGATATTTAGCTTTTATAAATTGCAAAAAACAAAACCCAAAAAGAATATGTAGACAGTGGGATTCGATCCGACGACCATTCGTCTACACAGGTACAGTCCTTAAATATTACGCCATACAATCATTAATTATCGTCGCTAATTAGTTCATTACTAGTTCCGTATTTTTATTTCAAATCCATTATGTCGTTACTATGATTCATGCAGAAAAAATTTTTGCACTCAATCACAACAAAAACGCAAATCACTTACATTTTTTTTTTTTACACTTTATTGCTAATATTCTGTTTGCTCACTGCACCTGATTACTTAATTGCGATTGTTTATTTGGTTTTTGACGAAATATAAACTTATTTTAGGTCTTGAAAGATTGTTTTAAAGTGTTATTTTAAAATCCTTTTTTTTTTTTAGTAAGTCCGTTACACAATTCACTGGATAACAATGTCACAGAGGCTTTAGATGTTCTTTCACAGTTTTAACTAGCAGAAACACTTTTATTATCACTTTAAGGCCGCTCGCCCACGGCGACTTTTTGTAGCGATGCAGTAGCTATGCTGTCGCGCGTCCGCATCGATACAGTCGCGAAGCGGTCGCTAGCTGTGTGCCCTCGCCCACGGGCCCAGATTCAGTCGCGATGCAAACGCGATACTGTCGCGCTTCTGTCGCGATGCAAACGCGATACTGTCGCGCTTCTGTCGCGATGCAAACGCGATTCAGTAACGGCACAAAAATACCTGCGATCGCTACAGTTGCAAGATGGATTCCGTTGAGGCAACATTAGTCACGTTGTCTTTGGTGCTGCTTTTACGTAAGCAGCCGAAGCGTAGGCAACGAAAGCAGCGTCAATATTGGATGCACCCATTTAATAAAGAGAGATTACTTTGTGGACATCATGTAACAACGTTTAAAATACTAAAAAACTATGATCTCAAATTCAGAAGTTGTTATAGAATGTCATATTCGACGTTTTGTGAATTGCTTTCCATTGTAAAACCAGAGTTGACACGCAGAAATACAGTGATGAGACAATGTATATCAGCTGAAGAACGACTAACAATAACTTTAAGGTAAGAAAAACCAAATTTTATGTTAATTATCTTTTAATAGTTTTTGCACATTTTTAATCACAACTAAAAAAATACTTATTAATAATTCAATATTAATCATAAACAGATTTGTAATTTCTTACTTTTTTACTTTACGGCGAATATAGGTTTGTGATAATAGAATCTTGTGTAGAATCATCATTACTGTAATTATATTCATTATCATTATGTTGCAATGAACTACCTGCAGTATTGACATTGGCACCAGCAGGCGTTGGCGGCGAGTGGTAGCTATTTATTAGTTGCGACACGCTACTTTCAGTACTTGTACGAGCAGGAGTTGTGTCGTAGCTTTGGTATCCAGACTGATATCCATAGTGACTGGTGTATGCAGACGTTTGTGCCATATTGTTATATTTGCGAAGCAAATTTATCATTTCAGCTTTCGCATCGAGTTTATATTCTTCCTTTATGGAATTAAAATGTGGAAAAAGCGAAAGTAAAAAATGTTGATCTGGATGTTGAATGGTGGGCGTGACTTTGTTCAATTTCTCAGTTAGAATTTCGTATAATTTGTTTTGTGCATCATCAACGCCATCACTTGTTTTAACTTTCTTTGATTTTGGAATAACAAAAGATTCCAAACAGCCTTCGGAGTCGTTTTCCTCAGTAACTGTAGGTCGACTAGGCGGTCTGATTTCGGTCAAAGGTTGTAAAAATGTCAATAATTTATAGTAAACATATTGTTTTCTGGGTTTAGCCCCGGACCCACTGGAACAGTTTTTTTCCTTTAGCCGTTCTCTGTTAAAGGAATCTTTTAAACTTTTCCATTTTTTCTGGAGTTCAATAGCTGAAAAAAGATATACAAGTTTATTATTTTTATGCAATTGAAAAATTAATGCGAGTGGAGCTAGAACCTTAAGACCTTGGCATTCCATATCTAGCTCGGATCATCTTGACTCGGAGAGTCAAAATGAATATCACCCTCAAATTGCCTACCCCGACAAGGATTACAGGCGTGATTTATATATATAGGGTTATTGGTTATTCGACGTATATCCGTGAGGAGCTGATAGGGAGGCCAAAATGCAATAAATTGATTTAAACACATGCCTTGCCATAAATTACGTATCTTTAAATTGACTTTTATACCTTTTTGGAAAGCTTACAGAATAGACAAGTTTATTTAGTTATTTGTACGATTAATGTTATAGTAATATTTTTAACGAGACAACATTTTTTGAAACGTAAAATGAAAATATTGGTAAGATATTATTCTTAAATCGCTCATAATTTTAATTATTGTGTTGAATTAGGTACTTTTAATTATGTTCATAGCTTAATTGAAGTGCCAGCTACAATATCATTTAAGAATGGTGCCCATTCAATGAGTAGATTTTTTTTTATCTGGAATTAAAGGTCAAATTTTGGATAAATATCGAAAAACCCTTAAAATTCAAATATCTCGATAGCCATTGAATATCGGCCATACATATGGGGGGTTCAATTTATTGCATTTTGACCACATATCAGCTCCTCACGGATATACGTCGAATAACCAATAACACTGTATGTATGTATTTTATAATAATTTATTTTCTTTTTTCCTTTTTTTACAGGTACTTAGCAACTGGATGTTATTTCACAGATCTTCATTTGGATTTTAAATGTGGACATACTACTGTACGTACGATTGTGCAGGAAACTGTGGAAGTAATATGGAAAAAAATAAAAGACATCTCCATGCCAGAGCCAACAGAAGAATCACATTTAGAAACCGCTGAAGGATTTATGAAACATGCTAATTTTCCTAACGTAATTGGAGCAATAGATGGAAAACATATAAGAATTATAAAACCATGTCATACCGGCTCAGAATATTACAATTATAAACATTTTTTTTCCATCGTGTTGCTAGCAATATGTGACGCTAATTACAATTTCATAGATATAGATGTCGGATGCTATGGAAAGAGCTCAGATTCAACAATACATGACAGCAGCGAATGGGTAAAAAAGTTACGACAAGGAAATTATAATATACCTCAACCAAGACCTATATCTAACAATGGAATACCTATACCGTTTTCGTTTATTGGTGATGAAGGATTTGCTTTATCACACCACTTGCAAAGACCATACGCTGGTAAACATTTACCACGAAATAAGAGAATATACAATTACCGCTTGACGCGCGCAAGGCGTTATATTGAATGTACGTTTGGTATATTGAGTAACAAATTTAAAATTTTCAACCGGCCCATAAACGTTAATGTTGATTTTGCTACGAATATTGTTAAAGCGTGTTGCGTATTGCACAATTTTATACGTAAGCGAGATGGGTACAAGTTTGATCACACTTTGAGTATAGTCGGATTCCAAGATCCAGCTGCCAGTGATAATTTACATTTAATTGGAAGACGAAGATCAGAACTAAGTGGTACTGCAATCCGAAACATATATACTGACTATTTCACCGGTGTAGGTTCTGTACCGTGGCAAGATTCAAAAATTTGAAATAATGTAACCTAAAATAGCTATAAGTAACTAGAAAGAGCTGTAAACGTAACCTGATTCACTCATTCTAGAACATCTCATCATTCTCACCACTCATCTACATTTATAATGATAAAATATTTTCATTTAATAAAATTAAATAACTTACCACAAGCATTCTTTTCTTTATTTGTTTTTTCTCCAAATTCTGTATCAAATATTTCATTTATCTCTTCCCATGCCTTTCTTTTTGCAATCTTATTCGAATACTCAGGAAGACGCGAGTCCCATATTACAGGACGGTTCTGAATTGCCATAATAAATGTTTCAGTGTCGAACGACTCCATTTTGCGCATGTGACGGACAACAGCACTCTCGACCTGTCTGTGTTGCACTGATGCTCGGTTCTCCACTCACGCGCCACCCTCCCTCCGTTCTCTCCCCGATGTCGTCCGACACGGTCGCGCGTTTGCATCGATACAGTCGCGATGCAGTAGCGCGTTGGTAGCGCGTTGGCATCGCTATTGTAGCGCGTTGTAAATGCGACTAACACGCGTTAGTAGCGACGCTACAAAAAGTCGCCGTGGGCGAGCGGCCTAACTATTTTTTGTACAATAAATAACACGGACCCGATGTTAACGCGACAGCTAGCGCCATCTTGGTATGACTTCACTTTTAAGTGGATTATATTTTAATCCGTGCTGCTTGGCATACTCTGCACAGATCGCAAGCAGTCTTTTTATGCCACATACCGATGCACTCAGTAGCACCATGTCATCAGCATAGCTTATATTGTTCACATTTACTCCATCTATGTAACAACCTATCCGGGTGCTACTGAGTGCCATAATCAAATCATTCATGTACAGGTTGAATAGGGTTGGCGAGGACAGTCCCCCCTGCCTCACCCCGCACTCCAACCTGTACGGTTGCGACATGCTTCCTGACCATCTAACGCTGTTGACCTGATTTCCGTACCAGTACTTACAGATGTTGATGAGGTCCAATGGAAGATTAGTGTTTTCTAATTTTTTCCATAAAATATCGTAGGAAACCAGGTCAAAAGCTTTCGAAAGATCGAGAAAGCATGCGTGAACGGCGGTTTGATGACTTGTATAGTATTTTACAGCATGCTTAACACACAAAACTGCACTTTCAGTGGATAGTCCGGCCCGGAAGCCAAACTGATTATCATGCAGTTCAATGTGTTTGGTCAACTGTGTGTTCAACATGCTGTCAAACACCTTCGATACTACTGTGGCAAGAGAGATAGGTCTGTAGTTGTTCCTATCTGATAGATCAGCTGTCTTATTTTTAATGATAGGTATAACAATTGTCTTAATCATCTCTTCAGGTAGATATGAATGACTCAGACAAAGGCTAAACAGCATAGCCAACAATCTCGGTAAGTGGGGTCCCGCGTGCTGTAAATGTTCAATACTCAAACTGTCATGGCCGGGTGATTTGCCTCTAGTCATTGATTTGATTATCAAATTCACTTCAGTTGTTGTACATCTAAAACCGATCTTTTCACCGTTCTTAACATTTAACACCGTCCGCGAGGACCCCAATGGTGATTTAACAGTAAACTGTTGGCGAAACAGTTCAGCTATCTCACTGGTATCGCTTACGCCGTCGATACACACAGGAGTAGCTGGTTTACTATTTAGTTTACTTGTAGCTATCCAAAAAGATCGAAACTTGTTTTTAGAGTGATGAGAGGCCAAAATATCCATTTTTATCTGTTCTTCATGGTTTTGACACCATTTTAGTCGGTTCTTAAAAAAATTTCTGGCCTCACACACCTCGCTGTAAATGGCACCTGAATTTGGTTTACCAAACCAACACCACAAGTAAAATTTCTGCTTAGCTTCCCTGTTGTAAACTCCTCAGGATGAAGCCAAGAATAATAGTCACAGTATACGGTTCAGCAGTATTAATGTTTACTCTAATTATTAGATCTTTTAATTAATAAAACACGAGACACTGGACAGATCGTCCTCCTTCGACGGTCGGTGTCGGAATATATGACGCCGCCGCCGTTATACCCACAGAGAGGCTTTATGCATTTTGTTTATTAATACTTATGTTTTAGCAAATAACGTTTTAAATAAGGACATCAGTAAACAAATTAATAGATATAGAAATATTCTTAAAGACAATAGCTTTACTGCTAACAGACGGCCATTCTGCTGCGGGGATGTCCCCATCCCCGAATTCAGCTCGGCCATTCGTTAGGTGGGTATGTCCTCAAACCATGTATTGTCCTTATAACTAAATCAAGTACCAATAATTAAATTAATGTACAATTGTATCAACTTACTAACTGACAATATAACATTCTAAATTAATTGACTGTAGCTTTGTTTATTATATTATTAAATAAAATACTATTCAGTGCCTGGGCAACCAAAGGTATAAGGCGAAGTAGAGATGTCTTATACGAACTATATGATAAAAAGTCTTATACATCGAATAATGATTTTCATGATTATGTTAGGAGATATTCTAAAATGTTTAAGAAAATTTGTGTTCAAGCTAAAGCCGCTTACATTAGTAATCAGATAGGTACAGAAATCGAATAATAAAACCAAAACGACATGGAAAATAATAAATAATGAAACTGGACATCGTAAACTTACGGACAGTACATTATTAATCTCAACATAAATGATGAACTAGTTTCAGACTTACATACGTTAGACCCCTTTAAACTACACTGTACTCACATAATTGTTTTTCGAAATCAATGTATAAATAAATATTGTATATACAATTCCGAGTTAATAAAAAGAGTAACCATGGAGTTTCCTGCCCGTTTTTCTCCATTGTAAATCAACACCTTGAAACGTGGCAACCAGAGCACGACCATTCACAAATGCCTGTAAATGGCTTACATGAATTAAAATATATTTGAATTTGAATTTATATACCTTAACTCGCTTCGAGACTGCCGGACTGTCCATGATTTAGCTTTTTTTTTTTTGTACAAAATTGTCAATGGTTTGGTCGAATGTGAACAGCTACTTGGACGTATCACGCTGTCGGTTCCATATAAGCTGCCTAGACAGCCAATATCCAGACTTTTTCAGCTACCTTCCTGTAGAACTAATGTAATAAGGCACTCACCAGTTTCTAGGATGTGTATACAGTACAACGAATTTAGCTCTAAATTGCCGGAGCTGGACGTGTCTCCCGGTTCCACTCATAATGTCAGAAAGACATCACGCGACCACCTCAGTGGCCAGTGTCAGACTAAATTTCTATTTTTTATATTTATTATTAATTTTATTTTTGTTTTAGTTTAATTTATATTGTTTTAGAATTAAGATTTAACATTTCATATGTTGCTAATAAAATGTCGTGTATACCTGTAATTGGCATACACATCAGCTCCTGTACCTGTAAACTGAATTATAGAATGTATGATGTATATGCTGTTGGTGTACCTTATATAAATAAATAATATTAACTTATACATATAATCATTTTATATAATGATATGAATGTCCGTCACTTGGGGTTAGCACTGAAAACCAGCATTGTGTTGAGGCTCACGTCAGAACATAACATCATGCCGAGTGTTAGCCTCGTTGTCGCAGCTACGGCGTGCAAGGTTTTTTTTTTTTGGTTTATTTTATTATCCACCTATTTCTTGTTTTGTACGCTAGTTCTGTTGCAATAAAATATTAGTTTTCTTTCTTTTTCTTTTCCATAATTATTTAATCATCAATTCATTTCTGCCACGCTAGAGGCAATCACATTACACGTTTTGAATGACCACGCTGGGGGTAAGTACCATACATGCCACACTGCGGGCTACAATTTAAAGGTGCACCACACTGGGGGCTACATTTTGGCTGAAACATAAAATAATAGTAATTCACACTAGGGAATTCATACTGCTGTAGATATTCAATTTTCACACTAGGGGAAATCACATTACACGTTTTGAATGACCACACTGGGGGTAAGTGCCATACATGCCACACTGGGGGCTACAATTCACAGGTGCACCACACTAGGGGATACATTTTGGTTGAAACACAAAATAACAGTAATTCACACTAGGGAATTCATACTGCTGTAGATATCTCAAACACAAAATAACAGTAATTCACACTAGGGAATTCATACTGCTGTATATATCTCAAACACAAAATAATAGTAATTCACACTAGGAAATTCATACTGCTGTAGATATTCAATTTCCACACTAGGGGCTCAATGCTCATAAATAAGCCAAATCCAATCAGTTGAAGTCGTTCATCATGATAAATAGCAGTGGTACTCTCCACACTAGGGGAAAGCATGGATGGACCGACTGCTCAGTCATCGCATTTAAATTAGTCACCTTTGTTCCAACAGGCACCTAGGCTGTATCGTCATCAGTGTCCGAGTTGATGAGTATTCTCAGGAGAAGGTAGATTATTCAGGGCTTGATCTTCCTTAGATTTAGTCTTAACTCACCAGCAGTGATATCATAGCCTAGGAACTCAACACGAGTCGAATCTTTAGTTCACGAGTTTTAAAACGTGTATGAGGGAATCCAACAATAAAAATATGCGATCACTTAAGCAATGATATTAACGATTCTTTGTTCTGAACTTCATTTAAATTATGCATCGATTTAGGTAGGTAACTACAGACGGCAACCGAGTTTTGTTTTGAAAATAAACAAAGATGAACTAGTCGTGTTAATCATGTAAGTTCGTTTTTAAAAAAAAATCTGCCAATCGTCACATTGTAAACAATTGTCGGGTAGTACGTGAAATAAAATAGCTAAACTATGACCATCAATAAAAACATCACGAAAAATGTGTTCAGTACAGTCTACGTCTGCACAACCTATATCCTTTATACGAACGTTTGTGTTAAGCACATTAGCCTATAAAATTACGACTAATACTTTGCTTGACAAGAGAGCATTCAGCACCGGAATCAAAACAAACATCATACGACTCACCAGATTGTTATTACTACCCGGTAACATAAGTTATTGCGCAAGCATCTACGCGTCGCTCGTTTGTCACTTCAGCTACATCAGCGCGACCCGCGCCATTGCTGCAGTCGGCAGAATTCGAGCTGCTCGTACTGCTGCGACGACAATGCAGTGCTGTGTCCATTCTCGATCAGTTGCAACATGTTCCGCTGTTGTACCTCGTACATTGTGCGCCAGTGGGGGGCAGATCCCGATCCCACTTCTGAACTGTTAACTCCTCAGGATGAAGCCAAGAATAATAGTCACAGTATACAGTTCAGCAGTATTAATGTTTACTTTTATTATTAGATCTTTTAATTAATAAAACACGAGACACTGGACAGATCGTCCTCCTTCGACGGTCGGTGTCGGAATATATGACGCCGCCGCCGTTATACCCACAGAGAGGCTTTATGCATTTTGTTTATTAATACTTATGTTTTAGCAAATAACGTTTTAAATAAGGACATCCGTAAACAAATTAATAGATATAGAAATATTCTTAAAGACAATAGCTTTACTGCTAACACTGTGTGCATCGCCAACATGTAAGTTCCACCCTACAACAGGTTTCTTTTTCCTACGTGTATGTTTACTGTGTTTGCTAAACAATGCTGCCTCTCTTAATATGTTTACAATATTGTTATAAAAAATTGTCACTGACTTGTCTATGCTGCAAAGAATTACAAGTGTAATCTGCGTATTTAACAAACTCTTCTGGAACGTCAAGAAGTCTCAAGCGTCTATGGCATTCAGCCGTGTATTGACTAACTTGATCGACACTTCTTTCCCCCCATATAGCATCATTTACAGACAGTTTACATCCTACTATTTTAGGTGAGACTATGCCCAGATTACACTTCAAAATCATCGGAAAGTGGTCCGACCACATTACATCATACTTAACAAACACTTCTCGGACTGACGGCACCGCAGCCTTAGAAATTATACAGTGATCAAGCCATCTTTGTGATCCGTGAGCCTCGCTCACAAAAGTGAAACAGTCAAACGAATTAGAATCGCCCCTCAACATTTCTACATCAATGCAAGTCCACTCTTGGTCCTCACAAAATAATGATAATTCGTTATAAAATTGTTCGGTAGGGTGCGCATTAAAATCACCTAGTATGTATACACAATCAATATTACAACTGTCTATGATAGCGCTTACCGACCCGAGGATGTCCGTAAACTCAACTAGATTCGCCGCTGTGTCCACAGGCATGTAAACATTCACCAGTAGTACAGACCGCTCAGGCAACACTACGCGTATAGCACATATTCGCGGATTATTGCACTGAACCACTATCACGTTAGGAAACACTTTTTGCCGCCAGAGAATTCCAAGACCGCCGTGAGGACGACCTCGTATCATGCCCGACGCCATGTCCATCGCAGAGGTCCCCGTGCTGCTGAACTCGTCATCAATACTGCTCAAGTACGAAATATCACTTGGTAGCAACCATGTCTCTTGCAGAGCTATTATATCACATGTTTTACACAGCTCACGTATTCCATTCACAGAGCGCTTGACACTCTTACAATTAAAGGTAGCAAATTTATAAACATCATTAGCCATTCAATTTGTTATAACGGCCGTCATCAGAAACATTTACTGTCTGTGGCGAATATTTCTTCGTAAAATGAACAAAGCGTCTGAAAATGATACCACTTGGCCATAGTTTCTCTTCCATAAATATCTGTAGTTTTGATGCTGATACAAAGAATTTATAAGCATCGTGGTCACTTTGCTTTTTCATTACTATTTTCTCTAAACTAACATTTTCAGAAGTTTTACTATATATATATTTGCATATATTAGATTCTGCCGTTCCTTTATGTACGTTCATGATAAATATGGGCACTTTTCGGTCGGCCGCCCTAAAATTATATTCGGTTTCGACTGGACTGCACCCCATCTTTCTCTTTAAACGGTTATTCATCATTGGTCTACGTTTTTGTACTAACGTCCATTCTTGTTCGTTGTCATCTTTATTGGCCTTTGAACGTAACAACGCATTAGCAAACGTGCATTTGTTTGAGTCAATCAGCTGTTCGCATACACCGTTATTTGTGGGCGATGATGACTCACAGACCTGCCCGGTCGCTCGTGCAGTGCTACACGTCACCGAGCGCCCCGCTCGTTCGACGTCCAACCGCTCACGATCTACCGACACTGTTGTATTTGTCGGAATACCCTCGATACAATCGCTCGCAACAATTATACTTCGGTAATTTAAATCCTCATTTGGTGATGAGTTAGATTCTGATATCTCATTGGAATCACGTACAGCAGAGTCATTGAGATGAGACAAACCTATTGGTCCACTATCTCGCGCTTGATAGGCACACATACCACCTCTCTTTACATTCACATTTTCAGTTGAAAACGAGGGCCCAGAGTGTCTCATATTTTGCAACTGACTTTTTACTTCTTCCTCCAATTGTGTTGTAGTGACATAAGAAGATTTGATATTCTTGATCTCAGATTGCACTACAATTAGGTCTTTCAGCAGTTTAGACACGTCTAGGTGATCAAAAGTTATCGGAGGCAGTTTTTCCAAATCACGGGCTACAAACACTGGCATCACGTCACTGTCTACCACCTTGAACAAACTGATAATATCAATTAAGTCCCGATTTTCTTTGCCCTGTCCTTTTCGTACTTTTTTCCGATATTCAGCAGGTAAAGATTCAAATAGCAACGTCTTTGCTTCATCAATTTGATCACTGCTAAACGAGGACAAACATATCTTTATTAAACTGTCTTCAGTTGTAATCGAAATTTTATTTTGGACATATGCCAATAACTCATTTATAACGATATTACAACTAGCGCATTTCACTGTTGTCGACATTTTTAAAAGCAACAAACGCTGTTATCGCGTAACCGGGACCACGCTCGCTAGCTATCGCTGCGCGCGCGCGACTGGTATAGGGATGACACAACTACTAGTCTCCAGTTTACAGCGAACTAGAGTGGTGTACAGTAGTTTAATAACGTGTGGGTTGTGAAAATCACGAGCATTTCGTAAAACAAATCCTAAGCGTTTGAGGGATTCTTTCGCAAGGTTGGAAATGTGATCTCTGAAAGTCAGACAGCGGTCGAAGGTCACTCCCAGGTCCTTTACGTTGGTGACTCGAGTTATTTTCTCACCACCTAAGCTGTAGACAAAATGGATTGGTCGTAATCCTCGACCGAATGTCATGACGTAGCACTTATTTGTGTTAAAGAACAGCTTATTTACAATGCTCCACTCGTAGATAGCGTCAATATCCCTTTGCAAGAGTTTGCAATCCTCGTGCGTTCTGATATGAGCAACTAGTTTAAGGTCATCAGCATATTGCAGGCATTTTGCAAACTTCATCTTATTGACAAGGTCATTGATCATAATCAATTCAATTCAAATATATTTTTATTCATGTAAACCATTTACAGGCACTTATGAATAGTCAGGCTCTAGTTGCCACGTTCCAAAGTGTTGATTTCCAATGGAGAAGAACGGGCAAGAAACTCCATGGTTACTCTTTTAAACTCGGAATTAAATATATATATTAATTTATACATTGATCTCGAACAACAATTATGTGAGTACAATGTAGCTTAAAAGAGTAGAACTTATGTAAGTCTGAAACTCAAGCCTGATAGTTATGAAAAATATATTTACTTTTGATAAAATTGCCATGGCAGCTATGAGCCGACCAGTCCCAATAGACGGCACCCGTTCACGAGTATAACGCGTGCATCAGCGTCGCTTTGCTCAACCATATTGCAGGGAACCCAACGACCCGATGCACAACGCCACCATCATCAGGACAATTAAGTGAGCATGACAAACTCAAACTGCCAGACAGCTATCACGTCTATTAGATATAAAATTTACGGCTACGTAGTGCTCACATATAACAATGGTAATTTTTAATAATACAAACAAAAGTAGGTACCAATGAGAGTCACGTTGTTCTCAACACAAAACAATCAAAAGTAGCCGCACTTAATAATAACAGGCACAAATTCACACAACAAAATTGATTAAAAATATAATAATATTGACAATAAAGTGTAAAAAAAAAAATATAATAAAAAATAAAATAAAAATAATGCTAAGACAACATCAATAAATAATTACCTAATGTAATAATAATAATATCACAATGTCAAAAAGATTTATGAGTCGTTAGTTACAGTATCACATAATAGTCACTAAGTACATTTTTAAGCCAATTAAGAGGTGCCAGTGGGTCGCAGTATGCAGGAAGGAATCGTACGCCAGACATCTTTATCTTCGATGTAATTATTGATATTATAATAAGCTTTAGACATTAAGGTATTCTTTATAACAGACTTGAATTTTATAATAGGTAATTCAGTAATAGAATTAGGAATTTTATTATAGAACCTAATACTGTTTCCCATAAAAGACTTGTTGGTTTTACTAAGTCTGAAACCAGGTATCGCAAGCTTGTGTTTATTTCGAGTATTCAAGCTATGATGATCACTGTTTTTACTAAAAGTGGCTATGTTTTTACGGACGTACATAATATTTTGGTAAATATAAAGAGAAGGAAAAGTAATAATATTTATATCCTTAAATCTCTCACGGAGTGACTCTCGTGAGCCCAGATTATAAATTGCACGGATTGCTCTCTTTTGTAGTATAAAAATAGTCTCAACATCTGCAGCCGAGCCCCACAGTAAAATTCCGTAAGACATAATACTGTGAAAGTAAGCAAAATATACTAACCTAGCTGTTGCCACATCTGTGAGTTGTCTTATTTGTCTGACGGCAAAAGCAGCAGAGCTCAGTTTGCCTGCAAGAGCCTCAATATGAGGCCCCCATTGCAATTTAGAGTCTACGGTAATACCCAAGAAGACAGTTGAGGAAACCAGATTTAGCATTTTACCGCCTAAGCTTACATTTGGTTTTATTTGAGTTACATTTGGTAGTGAGAACTTGATACATTTGGTTTTCTCTGCATTTAATAGAAGATTATTAGCAGAGAACCAGTTTGATATGACCTTTAATGTATGATTAGGTTCTACAAGATCCCTGTCCTTTCTATTTACTTTGAATATCAATGATGTGTCATCAGCGAAAAGGACCATGTTTGACATATTATTATCATTGATCATATAGGGAAGATCATTGATATAAACTAGAAATAAGAATGGGCCCAGAATAGACCCTTGGGGTACACCCATTTTGACTAAAGAACCGGTAGAGGTGACATTATCGATAGCAACCCTTTGTTTTCGATTAGCCAAATATGAAGTTAGAAGATTAAAAATCTTGTCGTGTAAAATCCCATTTCTGTTAAAGTTATGTAGCATTTGGTTTAATATCAATTTTTCGAAGATTTTGCTTAACGCGGGTAGCACTGCTAGGTAGGTAGCTGCTTAAAGCGCTATTAGAGCAACCTGCTTTAAAAATAGGAACTATTTTACTAATTTTCATAAGATCGGGAAATATGCCGTCTGTAATACAAGTATTAAATATTTCTGCCAGAATTGGTGCTATGTTAGCTATTATTGAATCAATAGCTTTAGTTGATAGTCCCCATAAGTCTTCAGATCTTTTAGTAGCTATAGTTTTGAATGCTTTCAGTACGTCAATATGGGTTACAGGTTTGAAAGTAAACGTAGGTACTTGTATATCAACATTTTCCTTTAAAAATGTCTCAGCCGCGGCGGGTGACGAAAGAAGATATTTAGTGGTTTCTAATGGAACGTCAGTAAAGAAATTTTCGAAAAAATTGGCGACTACTGTCTTGTCTGAAACTAGTTCATCATTTATGTTGAGATTAATTGTACTATCCGTAAGTTTACGTTGTCCAGTTTCAGTATTTATTATTTTCCATGTCGTTTTGATTTTATTATTCGATTTCTGTATCTGATTACTAATGTAAGCGGCTTTAGCTTGAACACAAACTTTTTTAAACATTTTAGAATATCTCCTAACATAATTATGAAAATCATTATTCGATGTATAAGACTTTTTATCATATAGTTCGTATAAGACATCTCTACTTCGTCTTATACCTTTGGTTGCCCAGGCACTGAATAGTATTTTATTTGACAAATTTACTTTTTTGACTTTGCAGCTTTTGTGGAACTCTGTACATATAGCTTTAAACAATGTTTGATACATTTCATTGGGATTTACTGACTGAAGCTTTATTGTTTTTAATTGACTGTTAAGATTTTTACTGAATCCATCGAGACATTTCTTGGTCAATAGTCTACAATATATTATTTTCTGGCATTTAATAGTATTTCCGTTTAGCTTAACTAGTTGACATCTATGGTCAGAGCGAATACCACTAATGAGCGACTTTTCGGATATTTTAAAATTAATCATAATATTATCAATGCATGTGGCGGAAGTAGGCGTTACTCTAGTTGGCTCGGTGAACATATTTTTTAAATTAAATGATTTGAATAATGCTAGGAAGTTATGTTTATCAGCGGTATCTAGCAGAATGTCAATGTTAAAATCCCCACATACAAGTATTCTTTTGTTCATTTTTATTTTTCTAAGTGCATCCTCCATTATTAATAAGAATTGGGAGGTATTTGCAGAAGGTGGTCTATAAACACATACAATAACATATTCCTCAGTTTCTACACACGCGATCTCACATACTCGTTCCACAGAGAGGTTGCGAATATCAAATCGCTCTTTAAACTTTAAGTAATTTCTCATTAGTATTAAAGAACCCCCACCCTCTGCCGACTCTCTATTGAACGACCCGGCAACCCTAAAATTGGCTACATTAAATGACATTTTATTTGCCTTCAACCAAGTCTCTGTCAGGCATAAGATATCTACATCATATTTTTCACTAAACAACTCAACGTCTAAGATTTTGCCAGAAAAACTATTAATATTTTGATGAGTAAATATTAAATGATTACTATCGTTCTCTTTTGTCAGACAAGTAGGTTTAAATTACTGTTAATGGCAACCACTGTGTTATTAGTACTGTTACTAACAATGGAAGGAATAGGGTAAAACTTCGTCATACTGCCTATGACTGAGTTAATATTATAGACTAACAGAGTAGCAATATGTCGTTTATATCTCATAGGGAGATACACAGTATCCCTAGATAATTTAAGTTCACCAATAAAACAATTAGTGTCAAAGAATAAAAACTTGTCACTGTAATGACTTACTAAAAATTGGATGTGCATGTTAAGCATATGAATATGTTTATTTAGATTATTGGTAACGTCTACAAGGTATGGAAAAGCACACAAGATTATCTTATTACAGTCCAGGTTTAACATTAAAGCAAAACTGTCAGTGATATCTTGTTTAGTTACATTTAAACTGTTACCTATTAGTAGGGTTAAATAAGTATTTGAAGTAAATAAGTTATTTATAAGTGATCTTACTATTTGTGTGTATGAAGAATCTGGCATACAATAATTTTGAGAGGAATGATCCAGACTGTTGCTTAATAAATTCCCAAATCCTATACCTATGTTATCTGAGTACATAATTGAGCGATAACAGTCAACATTTTCACTACAATGAGAACTGGAGCCTACAGGTTGACAAGAATTAGGAGAAGTTATATCAAGACTATCAAGGTTAGGAACAGCCCTGATACATTTAGGACCCGTTTGGGGTAACTGCACCAAAGATTTGGGTGGGGAACTATTACTGTTTGATTGGCTCATACAAGTACATATGGTGTTGCTGTAAGTCAGTGAGTTTACTCTGTCAGCATTGTAATTACACATATCCACAAGCTGATTTGCAGCCAGAATATGTTCCTCAATCTGTTTTTGTGATGTAATATACTTACTGTAGACTGAGTTGAGCGACTCCTCCAGTATCTTAATTTCAGACTGTAAGCGCTGAGTGTCTATTTCATAGATTTTTTTTACTATCCTCTATTTTGATTTGATAGTTACTGAGTTTATTTATTAAAGCAATACATTCTTTCCTTAAATTAATATTTTTACAAAAATGCTTCTGTTTTTTCTTTAAATTATGACACTTCTTAATAATTTTATTTAATTTTACATATTTTTTTATTTTATTGTGACTAGTTTTTTTAATATATTGTTGATTTGCAAATGAATCTTGGTCTGTGAGGTCAATGGTTACAATTGATTTACCTAAGATAGGATCAGAAGGTGACTTAATTAGTTCACAAAATAAGCTTTGGGTAGCAACAGACTGCATACATTCCCTTTCAGTTCTAAAATTAGATAGTTCCAAATTTGCACAAACTAATTCATCCTCCAAATCTCTAACTCTACGCAAAGCCTCTTCATATAAGTTACTACACTGGTTGAAGCTGTCAATCACCACTTGAAATTTGTCTCGTTCATCGATGACCTCCAAGTACAGCTGATGTAAGTCCACTAACTCCCTTTTTAAACATGAACTTCTTCCTCGCTATCATCTCTCTCTTGTAACAGTTGTTGACACTGAGATTTAGAGGCTTGAAGTTCAGTCAGGGCTGCATTTAGTTTATGCTCCATCTCTTTGGCAGTGGCCTTACGGGTCAGCATTGGCATATTATAGTAGTTGGAAACTGAAATAGGAAATAAAGAAATGTGATTAGCTCTGATAGACAATAACAGATAGAAATGAAAGGTTTAGAAAGAGAAAAGATCAATCATTTATTAAATAAAACAATGGCCTTTTTTTTTTTTTGGGGGTACAATTTTTAAAGTGGTTAAAATATTTAATTATTCTGTTGTTTATTTAGCTTTTGGGTCAAATATTTAAAGATTTTGAATGGTATAATCTTTGTTGATTACAAGTTTAAACAGTTATTATGTAAACAGAGTTCCTGGCTAGTGTCTGGCAAGTTTTTTTTTTTTTTTTCAAACTTTGCTTTTTTGACTATAACAGACCAAGTTAGTTAACTAAAACAGAGACAAAAGATTGTTTACACTTAACGGTTTCCTGACACAGTAGTCAAAGTCAAGATTTTTAGCAATTATAAGAAAATAAAATCATATACTCCCCGGTAAAATCCAAGAATAGTCGAACATCCGTTGTTGAAAGGTTACCGGCTTCGGTGGGTAACCAAAACTGTGTTCAAGTGTAAATATTTAGTTGAAAACAATCTTCCTGACTATTTATGATCTCTTGATAAGTTTTCCGTTAAAATTACACACTAATAACACATAAATAAATTAAAATATTAATATAAAGTACGGATAAAATATTTGACATGTCACTCAAGCAGTGTTGCCATATCTATCAGGAATAAAAGCGGCCCCAACACGGATCCCTGACTCACGCCACACTATGGGGAAGCGCTTAAGAGAGCCATGCCAAAAATGGTTTTATCAAAAATCTGCGCAGGTACATGTATTGTACCTCGAATTGTAGCTAAGAAGTTAGTCTATTACATTAAGTATAAATTATTCATCTACCTGCTACTAGTTTATGGCAAAGAGCGTCTAAATATGCTGACTGAAAAATTGTTACAATTAATTCTCAATTTGTAATTTTTTCAGTATGAATTTCTAGTGACCTAGCAATGGGAACTATACAAGTATTATACCATTTCAGAAAGCTCAAAATACATATTTTCTTATAGTTTACATAAATATGCAATTTATTTGTTAATAAATCCACTAGAGATACATATCGCATGACATGTAGTTTTTGCGTATTTAAAATTTTCAATTAATGTTTTGACAGTTGCCAAAATTTGCCGAAGGTCTATAAATGGTGTCATTTGATAGGAAATTTAATATTCTTTCACGGGAAGAAAAAAAAAGTTGCGGCTTTAATGCACTACATATGTTAATTTAATAAAACGTGAAATTATGAAAAATGTTCTAATCTGGCAAAAACAAAGAAAAATTCTTCAGACTAAATAGCGTGTGGTTGGATTGCATATTCACTGTAAATCCGGAAGATCCTAATTGTGAATCTGAACCTGCGACATCAACGGGAAAGCGAGGACGTCCGTCTAAAACTTAGGAAGACAGTTCGCAGAGAACAAAATACGAAAAAACAAGGAGTTACTTGAAACTTGTAGTCTTGACCTTATACTAAATTCATGCCTTCATGGTCTAAGATCTCATGAAAAAGCAGAAGAAGCATTTTTGCCGCTTCATTTTAATAGAATTTTCAAAGGAGACACCCGAGAAGACTGCTAGTGTAGTTAATGAAATCAATGCTCAAATAGCCACCCTTACGCCAAGCTTAATCAACAAATATGATGGTGTTGAAATCAAACATACATTTGTTTAACAATGATTGACGGAAAAGTGGTTCAAGTTTTGTCAGAAACTTTATCGGGTGCTGTATGCACTATTTGTGGTGCAAGACCTATAGAGATGAATAATATAGAAAAAGTACAAAAGAAACTTGTTGATAAAGGTTCTTCTCAATATGGGCTTTCGACTCTGCATTGCTGGATTAGATTGATGGAACTAATTTTACATATATCTTACTATCTGGGTTTTGAAAAGTGGGCTGCCAAAACAACAGAAAATAAAGATTTGAAAACACAAAAAAAGACTCATGTACAAAGGAGGTTCAGAGAAGAACTTGGTCTAAATATAGATAAACCCACGCAAGGCACGGGCAACACTAATTACGGCAATACAGCTGCGTTCTTTTCAAAGTTATCATTGCACAGCAGAAATCACTAGTATAAATGAGGAATTGATAAGACGATTTTATGTTATACTCCAAGTTATGTCAAGCGTAAAAGTTATTAATGCTACGAAATTTGGACAGTAGGTACGCATTCGATACAGTACAACTATATGTTAATAAATATAAGTGGTATTATATGCTATCTCCTGTTAATAAAGTCTTAACTCACGGGGAAAGTGTAATTCGACATTTTTCTGTGTTACCTCTTGGACAACTGTGCAAAGATGCCCAGGAGTCAAGGAACAAAGACTATAAACGATTCAGGCTTCATCATGCTAGAAAATGCTCTCGAATAGCCACTAATGAGGACGTTCTATATACACTTTTGTACACCTCGGACCCTTACATAACAAGTCTAAGAAAACCTTAT
Organism: Shargacucullia verbasci; assembly: GCA_947562105.1. Taxonomy (NCBI): domain Eukaryota; kingdom Metazoa; phylum Arthropoda; class Insecta; order Lepidoptera; family Noctuidae; genus Shargacucullia; species Shargacucullia verbasci. Next base: position 14,388,969 of record OX387281.1, on the reverse strand, counting down.
AGTAAAAAGTCTATGGAACTTCTAGATGAAGCTTTGGAGCTAGTAGGTTAATTTTAAGTAATTTTAAGCTTTCTAATTATTAATATACTTATTTGCAGTTAACTTAAAGAATTTAATTTTATCATTTATGATATATTTTTTGTAATATTATTTTATGATAGTTGTAAGTTTTTGTTTATTTTTTCAATATTATTTTCTCAATTTTTATAACTATTAAAATTACACGTATACCTATAAAGTTTATGTTATTTTAAAGTATATTTATTCAAGATTACTAGAAAAAAAAAATCACCTAAATATCTATAAAAACATGGAAGTTATAGATTTATGACATGAAAACGACTCAATTTCCCCATAGTGCGCCAGAGCGAGTATTATAAGGCTTGGACTCGAAGTAGCCATGTCTGACGAATTGTTTGCGATCCCGTAGGTAGTCGGAGAAAAAGTTAAGATAACTGATCGAGAACCCCATGGACCCTAATTTTGACAGGAGTACGTCGTTATCGACTTTATCGAACGCTTTCCGAAAGTCAAAATACAGGGCATCAACCTACCTACCGATGTCTAAACTGCTAGATAGATAGTCTGTGTGGATCAGTAGGTTTGTGTTTACGGAGCGACCTGGGCGAAAACCGTGCTGGGCATACGAAAGTAGCACATTAATCCTCTTGTAGATAAGTGCGTGGAGTATATGCTCAAAAATTTTGGCAACGGTAGGCAGGATAGCGATGGGTCTGTATTCCTCTACAGCTTTTTTGTCACTCGTTTTAGGGATGGGAATGACTCGCGAGATTTTCCACTGCTCAGGATATACACCGGACTGGAGGGCCAAGTTAAAGATATGACAGAGAGGAGCCGCCAAGATGTCACGACAGCTCTTTAGTATAAAGACAGGAACATTATCAGGGCCAATCGAGCTACAGGACTTGAGTCTGGCTATGCCCTTATTTACATCCTGAAGGGTTAGGATAGGAAGAGGAATATTCTCTCTCTCATTACTCACATTTAGGTGCGATGGGTCCAACTTGGGTGTGTCAGACAGAAACACGCTAGCAAAGTAGTGAGCAAATGCCTCAGCCGCTTTAACACCAGAACTAGTCTCCCCATCGTGTACAACAATTGGTTCGAAACCACCCTTTGATCTGAGGCTAGAAACATGCTGCCAGAACTGTCGCGGATTCATACGTAGATTATTTTCTGTATTATTACAGAACAATCTGTAGGCTTCCTGGGTTCTTACTTTAAGGTCCGATCGTAGAGCACTAAACTCCGCATACATTAGATCACATCGTGAAATTTTCCACTTACGGTGGAGTTTATTTTTACGCTTGGCGTCTTTAATAATATCAGTAGGAAACCAAACTGGATATCGTCTATTACCAGTGTTCATTCTCTTCTTTTTTGGAATAGAAGAGTCGAATAAATTATACAGTATTTTGTAAAACTTACCTGCAGCGGAGCGTGCATCATTGCAATGAAGAACTTCTAGCCATGGAGCAGAGCAAATTTGGCCCCTTAGAAGTGTATAGTCTCCTTTGGCAAAGTTCTAATCGCTGCTTCGTTCAATGTTGCAGGGGTCTAAGGTTTCATTAATCTTAAGCGCTGCGATTGTTGCCACTATATCCAACGGAGGGTGATACAAATCGATTGGAACCAGCTCCGTTCCTTCCAGCTTCATTCATCTCTGCCAGATCACAAAAGCTTAAGAAATAACAGTAATAATTATTAACATTTACAGATGCACTTTTTAAGTTAAGGTCACCTAAAATCAATATAGTTCCATTCAAATTGGACACGATGCTCTCAACCTTGCAAAACCAAGTCAGGTAATCGTTGTCGGTCGCAGTTGGCTTCATGTAGACAACACAAACCGATATATTAAGCCCAGAAATTGTAACCGTGGCCCATAAGTCGTCACCACAGTCCGTCTCAAGCTCATGACGCCTCTTCATGGCTGCACCAGAGCGCGCAGCAAGCAATACCCCGCCGCCTGGGGTTACTCTGTCCCTGCGTAGAGTTTGCCAATCTCCGCTTGATACTTCTGAGTCCTCTACAGAATCATCTAAATTTGTTTCTGTTACGGCTATCAAGTCATGTTCGGAAAGCAGCAAGCTTGATCTCCAAGTAGGCAGTTTGGTTTTGAGGCCACGCACATTCTGGTACAGTAAACAAAGTCGAACATTGCGTTTGGTAGAAACAGTAGCTGCCAGAACATTAAGTGGTTTACTGGGCCTCATCGCTACGACCACGAAAATTGCGACGCCAAGGTTTCACGCATATATCCTCTGCCCAGTTTTGAGCTGCCATAACTTGTTCAGCTAGTTTTGAGGGCACCCCCAATTTGAAAGATGCGTATTTGCCACGGGGTTTCAGAGCTTCTACCGTGCAAACATCAGTTCCGCAGAGAGTAATTAAGTGCTCACGTACCTGGGGCTCAGTAGTGCCCTGCTTTACATAGAAGAGATGCAGGTATCTCCATCTTTCTGATGCCTCTAAGCTGGTGGCGCCAGGAGCCGCTGTTCCCCGCAAAACATTTCCCAGCGAATGGCGGGAACGCCTGTGACGAACTTCCGTCCAACCATCTTTAACTAGTCCATCTCTGACCGTATCACCCATAGCAACATCCGTGACAGGAGCAGGAACCGGCACAAAGAGACGGGGTTTGGGCGCTCGGCGGGTAGATGATGATGTAGCCTGTTCGCCTGAGGAGTATATATCCGACGCGTTCATCTCGCAAGTACTCTGATCGTCCATGTTTCTTCCCTCCGACATTACCTCAGTGGGATCGATTACTGTCCCGCTATCGTTCGGTAAAACAATTGGTAGCTGAACGGTTACCGGACGTGACTGTAGCTGCGGGTCTTGAAAACTCTTAAGTCGTTTCTCCAGGTCCTTTCCCTTTGCTCTGAGATGGTCTCCGCTAACGTGGGACACGCTGACTTCGGGTTCATAAGTGGTTCTGGGAATGACAGCACACTGGTTTTTGATTTCGGATACATCCTGAACCAGGGCGGACAGTATTGCGTCATGCTCGGCCTTCCATGTAGACAGTCTAAGGTCATACTCATTCTTCCACGCTGTCATCAGTTCCTTGAGTTCACTCTTCAAATCAACGCAGGCACAAAGAGAAGGTAGAACCGGGTTGTTAGGTGAGTCAATGATACGCTGCCGCCTGGCCCTAACGGTGACATTCGTATTGGAGTCATCGCAACTGAGAGCTGAAGCAATATCGAGAACAGATTGTGACTGACCTGGTCTGGAGGTATTCGGAGATTTAGTTGGAGCATGTTGCATGTTAGGCATTTATATTCACTAAAATATCCCCAGATGTACTTTGTTTACAAAAACAAAATAGAATGCTCAGAAACTTGTTATTATAGTTTCAGTATCTGGAACGTAATTCTCCGCAGGGTGTTGGTAGCACTGACGTTAGCACTACGGGCACTTTGCGCATCTAACGCACGCCGTTACCGCTCTTACGCAGCGCTCTTAACCATGAGTATCCGTTATACACGCGTTTGAGTCACAATGATACGCACTTTTAACACCGTTTTCCTTTATTCACTTTATTTGCTTTTTGCGCCTTTGAGAGGCTAAACGTTATATGGTTGTGTAAGCTCTGTGTTAGTTCAGATTATAGGCACTTGGCCCTAAATACAGGACTGTTAATGCAATAAGATAATTAAATAAACAACTGAAGCAAATTCCGTGACTAGCGCATTCGCGGCACGTTCGATCATGTTCTATAACTAACTCTGATATACTATTGGTTAAAAACAGGCGCTCATATATAATTGAAACAAACTACTCTGCATGTATATTGTCTGCGAATGGCGGAGTAAATGCATTCAGCAGAGCAGCTGCTATTTTAAAATCTGCCATTAGATTGCGACAACCACGGTTAAAATATTCATATTCTTAGTTCATATCAAATAAAGATAATTAATAATAGTTGTAGTACGTACATGTTTTCTATAACTCTTGTGGTTGGATCCAAGTAGAAACTATATTAGCCACTCTTTGTTATGCTTCATTTGCCCTTTCAATCAGCATCAATGATATGGCAACACCAGTATTGTTTACATCGCTCGCGTTAATTAAAAATCGTAAATAAATAAAATAGTGATAGTTAATTTAAGCAAACTATTAGGAAATATTGATAAGGAAAATGTGTATATGTGACAATGTTTGTTGAAACTAATTCAAGTGAAAACCTGTGTAATTCAACGGCATAGGGAGTGACTGCTAAACAATAATTAAAAGAATTTATCATATCCAGTGTGAGTTAAAAACAATCAAATACAATTAAAAAATAAACATCAAATCAGAAACTTATGTAAAAAGTGCATTATTATTTGAAAATAGTGAATTTTAACATTATAGACGTAACAGATACCGTTAATTTTTCAAACAATTCAACATTGTACAACTACTGCCAACATTGCACCTGGTGACGGATAGCGAAGTGATATCTGAACAACTAGCGCCAGGTCTCCTCTAAGTGCGGCGAGTAGCAAGACTACTGGGGTTATCACATTAAAAAATACGTTCCACTACAGATTCGCCAACTAGCGCCATTTCACGACTCAGCGGGGAATAGCGGAACTACGGGTGTTGCCAAGACTAATATTTTTTACTGGTTTGGTGGAAATTGTGTAACCGGACTTGTGTAGAATGTAAACGCAAGCAACCCAAGGCTGACAACTCAAATACTCCAATTCGTGCAGGAAGAGCAGAGGTTGAATCTGAGTATTACACTACAGTGGAGTTAGAGGAGGAAAATACAGCATCTCTTGACTGTGTATACATGGAGGACCATCAGAACAAAAGTCCTACTGATAATCCTAATATGAATGTTACAACCCGCAGACAACTATCAAACCAAAACCGATATACATGTGATAAATCTAACTCGCTTGAAATATCCCTTTTGGAAAATATTCGTGTAAGCATTCGAGACGAATTAGAACAAACCTTGAATGAGCGCCTGCCAAAAATGATTAGCAAATTTGTATCAGAGCAAGTTGCCTCAGTTGTAAATAATACTGTCGCGAAATTGAACGATCGAATCAACTTAAAAGGGAGTTGGAGTTGTTAAAGGCAGATCAAAACTCTGAAATGAAGCTGCCTGAATTGCTGGCGCAATCCAACGCAAATATACTACCACAGTCAGAAAAGAAGTATGGAAAACCAAAACCTAGCAATACCCATAGTGAGACACAGGAATGCGAAGGCAATAACCCGGACGACATGACGCAAGACAGTGTATGGATAGATGTAAATAAGAAACAAAAGAATAAGCAGATTAAAGGGATTATTAGAGGAAAAGGCTCACCTGATGCGATGCAAATAGAAGCATCTGAGCGCTGGCGATACTTGCATCTGTATTATGTGAAGGTTGGCACTTCTGAAGATCAAGTGAAGTCTCACCTTAAATTGATAAGTGGTAGCGATGCTTGCATGGTAAAAAGCTTAAAGGCGAGAGGCAATTACGCTTCCTTTAAATTGAGTGTGCCTGCTGAACTTGCTGATAGCGTGATGGACGCTAACCATTGGCCTGAAAATATTTGTATCAAACCGTGGCGTCAGAACTTCCGTAACAAAACATTTCGAGAGTCGAAAACAACCCAATAGCATTACAGGCGTCACTAGTCAACAAGTAAAGCCAACGCAAAACTTACTAGACCTTTATTATCAGAACGTCAAAGGACTCCGAACTAAACTAAAAACATTTCACCAAAACCTATTGGCATCTACAGCCAACCTATTGGCATCTACAGCCAACCTTTTTGCAATCACAGAAACTGGTCTAAATAACTCGATAAGTGATGGAGAGCTAATACCAAACGGCTACGTGGTAGAACGATGTGATCGTGCAGACGGTCGCAAGCATGGAGGTGTACTATTAGCTGGCAGTCCGCAACGCGGGTTTGAAATACACCGACTGTCTATCCCCGGTGATGCTAACTTGGACAACCATCTGTTTGAAATAGTGTGTGCCACGGTTCATCGTAATAATAAGTTCCTATTTTTGTGTATTGTAGCATATATACCTCCTAGTACCTGTGAAAGTGGGTATATGTTAATGTTTCACATACTGGAACAACTATGTACTAAACATGATAAGGTTGTACTTGTTGCCGATTTAAATATGTATTCGGCTAACCAGGATGTGAAATGTTATTATGAGTATTTTGTCACCTACTGTGAATTCTGCCAATGCAACAATGTTAACAACTGTAATAATCGCACGCTTGATGTTGTATTAACCTCCTTTTCCAGTGATGAGCTGAAGGTAACTGAAGCAAGCGAGAGTCTGTCTTGTATTGACCCGCAGCATCCGCCATTGTATGTGACAATAGTGAGCACGCGCGTTTATGGGGCGTCAACTAGGTCTGCGGCGAATTCGCCCCCAGACGTTTACCCTCGGTGGAACTTCGCTAAGGCCGATTTTTTTTCACTGTACTCTGCTATCTCACAGATTGATTGGAGCGAAGTCTATGGAGCAAGCAGTGTCAAGAAAGCGTACGTTACTTTTAATAATTTATTTTATATAGCATTAGATGATAGCACTCCCAGAAAAAAGCCTAAAGTCGGCCACACTAGGTATAAATACCCAGAGTGGTTTACGGCTGAACTTATAGGCAACATAAAGGAGAAAGCGTACTGGCACAAGTTGTATAAAAGTAATGGATCGCCGTATCATTATCAAAAATTTTCTTACTTTCGCTCAATAGTCAAAAGTAGTATTTCTGACGAATTTAAAAATTACCAGAGTCGCAATTTATTAAGGAGCCACGATCGTTTTGGGCTTTTGTTGGAAATAAACGTTCTAAACGTAGCAAAACGCACATCGTTAAGAATGGTGTGCATCTGTTAGAGGACGAGTGCGCTCAAGAATTTGCGGACTATTTCAATTCTGTTTATGGAAGAGAGGAACCTCGGCTGGATCCAACGGCAGCGGCGCTCGGGGCGCCTGAGGGCGGCGCGCGTGTTCACGTGGGGCAGCTGTCCCTCGGTGACGTGCATGCGGCCCTTTCTCGTCTGGAGCCCAAGCGGTCCGGACGGGGTGCCCCCGTACATTATAAAAGATTGCAGGAAATCACTGGCTAGGCCTCTGCACCACCTATTTAATCTCTGTCTTAAAGAGTGTGTTTACCCGGATGGTTGGAAGTTGACTAGAGTAACCCCGGTTCCGAAAGGAAGACCTGGTGCAGACGTCAGTGGATACAGACCTGTAGCGGTACTGTCTACATTTGCAAAAATTTTTGAATCTGCTCTATCAGCATGCATAACACCACAAGTTAGCGCTTACTTTAGCGATGCCCAGCACGGATTTCGCGCGGGTAGCAGCACCAATTCCAACCTCATGTGCTTCATGAACTACGCAGCACCGGTGCTGGACTCTGAGGCTGGCGCGCAACTAGATATTGCGTATTTTGATTTTAAAAAGGCTTTTGATAGCGTAAATAACGACATCCTTCTGATGAAATTCGCGAAAGCTGGATTTACCCCGGATCTACTTCAGTTCTTTGCAAGTTATCTAGGAAACCGCAGGCAATACGTAGAATACAACGGCTATGTCTCACGTCAATACCGCACTATGTCAGGCGTCAGCCAAGGTAGTAATCTAGGGCCATTAGAATTCATCCTAATGATTAATGATCTGCCTGATGTGGTGACGAGCGCGAGGTGCTTACTTTTTGCAGACGACTTGAAGCTTTTTCTGCGTATTGTCGATAAAAGTGATTGTGAGCGCTTGCAAAGGGACATTGATTTAGTGAGTGAATGGAGTAGGAAAAACAGACTGCTTTTCAATGTTGCTAAATGTAATGTAATGTCTTGCACTCGTGCAGTTTACCCTTTGCACCATCAGTACGATATGGAGGGAACTATTATACCACGTGTTACTTCGGTACGAGATTTAGGAGTGCTAGTTACTAGTGATTTGAAGTTTCGGGAACATGTTGCAAATATTTGCTCTAAAGCCTTCAAAAACCTAGGCTTCATCATGAGAGAAACCAAGGACTTCAATAACCTATCTGCTGTGAAGGTTTTATACAATGCGTTCGTTAGAAGTCAACTAGAGACGAGTGCCATCATCTGGAATCCCCATGAAGTTAAATATAGCCTCATGGTGGAGAAGATGCAAAACAAATTCACCCGATATCTATATCTAAAACAATATGGAGTGTATCCTTTTTATCCCCTTATGTATCCAACCTTATTTGTTATAGGTATGGTTGGATATTATAAGTTGGAAGTTAGGCGCGATGTAGCACTTGTAAAACATGTATTCCAGGTTTTCCGGGGCAAACTAAACAACCCATCTGTGTTAGCTTCTTTGAGGTTGCTTGTCCCAAGCAGTAGATTAAGACTTAGTGCGAGACAACGTTTGTTTGAGGTTCCGTCAGCTCGCACTAACTTAGGCCAACATGCGCCAGTCGCTAGGGCCATTAAATTGTTAAATAAGGTGGCGCAAAACTTAAATATTTTCAGTTGTTCATTGGCAGAATTTATTAGGGTGACTACTGAAATTGTTTGTCACAGCTCAGTGTAAACATGAAATTTTTGTTATTATCTTTTTTTTAAAGTACATATTTTATTTATTTGTTAATTGTTAATCTCAATAATTATTTTTTTGTTCCTTTTTAATTAAGTTAGTTTAAGTTTTGGATGTGTATTAATAATAATTATGATGGATGTGTGATAATTTTAATTCAAATTTTTAATATGTATGCCAGCATTGTCGCATTGGGTGCTTACCTGTAAGGATGGTGTTGTACTATAATAAATAAATAAAATAAATAAATAAATAAAATCCTGCATCAACTAATTCTTAATATGGATCATCCACATACAACACAAACACTTTGATGGCCAACTCGTCGTCTCGGCATATTATCAGATGAATATGAATGAGTAGCTAGCTGCCAGCATGCATAGCAAACATGGTCAGCAGGTATTATCTGGAAATAATTAAATGATTTGGAGTACTGTTCAACATTATTTTGATACTTTCCTCTCCCTTTCAGAGGTCATACTATCAGATTAATACATATTCTAACACTCTTAGATTAGTTTTAGCAGACATACAAGTTTTAGTGTGGTATGGTGTGGTTTAAATAGTAAGGACTACTTTTCAACACGTAAAACTTATCACAGAGTTCGTCACTGGCCTACTCATATGCAGAATGTTATTCGTAAACTACTTACGTCTCTAGGATATGCCCACAGTCGAATAGTATTGACGAGATCTTCACTCTCATCGGATAAAGCGTGCCTTCTTATTCGAAACAACCGAACGTTGCAATTAACACATTGCAAACACGTCACTAAAGTACGTACACACACAGCACCGTTAATAAAGCGTTCTTTCGCGAAACTACTATCAAGAGTAGAGTACGGAGGAGTAGGTGCTCAACTCAACGTAAAAACGGTCAGATAATTCGCTAAATTGCTCAGATGCAGTCACAAACCACAATGAAAACAACAGCAAAAAACTGAACTAAAACACACTTGACAGTGAAAGATTTTCTAAACTTGTCAATAAATAATTGCCATATGTACAAAAAAAAAATATTGATGACAAATATCATTCCTGTCGTTAAATCGTTTACTATTATGATTTTATGCAACAATTATGCATTCTTAGGTATAATATATAAGTGTATAATTATAATTTAATGTTATTTATATTTCTAAATAATTAATTATCATTTCGATATTTGTGTTATTTTACATATGGCAACTCCTAAAAACATAACTGCGTTTAGTTTACGATGTTATTACGTTTAGTTATTCAGATCTCTTTATTTATATTATTAATTAATCCTAAGTTATAAAAATAATACACTTACATGAAAATAAATGGCTTAGTTGCCTCAATAAATGGTACAAATTCTATAACTGAACAACAAAAAAAGGGTGTTGTACAAACTTTGCCGTTCACCTTTAAATGAATGATGAAAGCTTTACTTTAATTTTATAAATTTAATACTTGAAGTACAATGGAAGTAGATCTTAAATATAGGACAAGGTCTATCATAGTAGGTAATGAATATTTAAACGTTATATTTTCTTGTAAAATATGCTTTACTTCTTCGGAACAACAATCTGTTCAAACTTTATTAAAGGATTCAGTTTAAATTATTATATTATATATTGTTTACATGGTTGCTGGTTTGGTGTAAAACTTAAGAAAATACAAGTAACCAGTGAGAGAGGGACTTGTGGTGTATTGTAAAAATATAAGATTACATACCTACCTTTGTCTTCCCAATTATTTGCTGGCTAGAGTTTAGATTTGATAATAACTCCAATTACTGGCTTGTGCATAGGAATGCGTCATTTATTAGGCGGTTCCTGTTCCTAAATTCCGTATCACAACATCCAATAATAGTAAGTAATGGATCAAAACGGGCACGACTCGCAGCTCTTTGTTTAAGTAGATGAACCCATTTTTCTTGCGTGTGAGCAGCCACCAACACTTTCAACTTGTGAAAATTACCCTTTAGTATCATTGAACACACAAAATATTGATTAATTAGCAACTAAAACGCAATATGGCACACAAAACGTCCGCCAACCAATATAGTATTCACTGTTCCACTAGTAAATCCGTGGTGAGGAAGAACTAGCGGTGGTCGTTGCGCAACTTAAACGTTGTTGAAACGAGCTATCTTCATAATAACGGTTAGCAGGTTATTTGAAAAACCTGCTAACCTGCTAACCTGCTAACCTGCTAATCTGCTAACATGCTAATATGCTAACATGCTAACGCTAAAGTAGCTAACATCCAAAGAATCCGATAGACAGTTCGTTATCCAATGAGATGGAAGTGCATCAATGAAGCTAAAAAAAAAAAAAAGTCATCAAAATTTCACGGAGTCGTTCATTAGTCCTCACGAACAACAATTCGGGAATTTTGAGTAAATAGGTAAGCTAAAAAAAAAAAAAAAAAGCTCATCAAAACCTCACTATCATATGTAAGAAAACAGCTCTCTCTGTCAACCATTTCATTTATTTCTATTCCATACATTTACATTATACAGTTCTTGATATTATCGCGGTTCACAATACAATAGCACACATTTACTTCCGTAATTTAGTTTATTTCCTCCGTAGCTAAGACTATCGATGCCTACTCTCCGAATCCCCATTCGGTAATCCCAGGTCCTATTCCCGCGCTCCGCGCTGTCAAAACTGTCAAAGATCAACATCACCGCTCGGCTGCACAACCGTTCAGTGTTGCTACTTCTAGAATCGCTAACATTCGGCCATTCTGACTTATGTCTGTCCTCAGACAAGAGCCATAAGAGCTTCCAATTTGAATAGGTCCCACTGGGGCTTCCGAAACATCTACAATAAAATTACACAGTTCCCGAAGATTTACTTTGTCCTATGGAGAAGAGCCAACAATCTGAACTTTTCACTAGGTATTTTTATTTATAATTTAATTAGTTCTATCCTGACGATATACATTGCAATAGTCATGATGCGAAAACAAAGTAGTACAAAAACCATCATGAATCTCGTGAAGAGAAAAATATGACAGCTCACAGCTCTTAAGATATCTAATATAGTTAAGTCTACTAAGTTCCCACATTCACATAATAAAGTAGTAAGGTATATAATGAAACATTCATATATTTATGTACGAAAACATGGTCATCATTTAGGAATATACTTGTCTGCTTTTAATATATAAATGTCAAGAATTAGGCTACTTATTCCGTTTCGGCCATTCTGCACACAGGGAATGACCCCATTCTATCAGTATTTTCACAAATTAATAGGTATTGGACTTCTCCTTCGAAATCCGATCCGAATCTCTATTTTGTTTTAATTCTTTTCCGTTTCAAAAGCAATCGTTCATCATGCTTTTATTCATCAGTTAGTAGTTTTCATGTGATGTTTCACCCGAATTTTGACGGCTCCTGTACGCTCTCTCATACGCAACGTCGTGATCAGTAACCAACTGCGTCGACAGCACGCTCGCTCTAACGACGTCGTGTAGCTCAGTCTCTGCTAGCATCAGCAGTACGGACCCTCCAACATGACAGCTACGCCTGTCAAGTCTTTAAGTGTTCGGGATCGGCAGCATTCTTACGTCGACTTACTGATAGCATCGGCAGTACGGTTACTCTGAAATGAGATCTGGTTTGAAATCTGTTAACAACACGCTTTCTGTAACGTGCCAATAGCTTACTCCGACCTTTAACTTAGTCAGTTAAAGTATTGGCAGTTCGCTTACTCTATTGCGTTAGCAGTACGCTCACTCGGACGTCTTAGTGTTTGGCAGCATCACTCTAATGCTTAACAGATTCCCTGTCCAACATGCACATAATAGTTCACGGGATATGGAAAGGGTGAAGTCAGTAACAGTATTTTGCAATATGGCAGCATCAAAATCACTTCGGCGCTTAGTCAGTTGCAGTTTCTAGCAGCATCAAGCAACGACGCTAATTCAGCTAGTCTTTAACAAAATTAACAGCATCAATCACTATGACGCTAAGTCAATTACATAATCTGGCCGCATCGGCAGCACGCTCGCTCCGATGTCTGAGGATCATCATGAGTTGAAGGGATTGACTCTTGTCGGTGTGGTATTTTGCATTTTTGCTACATGTACAAGTAGTTTTCCACGTTTTCCTTTATTTGGTCTGTACATCTTCTACTTGATATTCCTCTGTCTGCCCTTCCTCTTTAATCTTGCTTTCTAAGATACTTTAAGGCGTCGTGACGTAGTTATCGAAATTTTCGTTTTCTTCTGGTTTTAATAGCCTTTAAAAGTCGCCATATTTCTTTTACTCTAAGTAATACTTCTGCATTTGTCACTCTTATCTGTCCAGCCTCCTTCGTTATGCTTCTTCAGCGCTGCATTTCGAACGATTCGATCTCAAGCCAAATCAATTACAGTATCTAGCGACATCGGTAGTATGCCCACTCCGACGTCCAGCGAAGTCTGTTACAGAGTCTAGAAACCTCGGCAGCGCGCTCGCTCCGACGTATGACTAAGTCGGTAACAGTATCCAACAACATCGGCAGCACCCTTACTCCAATGTCTAGCCTTGTCAGTTACAGTATTTAGCAACATCGGCAGCGCGCTAACTCCGATGTCTGACTAAGTCAGTTACAGTATCTAGCAGCATCGGCAGCACGCTCACTCCGATGTCTAGCCTTGTAGGTTACAATATTTAGCAGCATCGGCAGCACGCTCACTCCGACGTCTGACTAAGTCAGTTACAGTATCTAGCAGCATCGGCAGCACGCTCACTTCGATGTCTAGCCATGTCGGTTACAATATTTAGCAGTATCGGCAGCACGCTTACTCCGATGCCTGACTAAGTCAGTTACAGTATCTAGCAGCATCGGCAGCACGCTCACTCCGATATCTGGCTAAATCAGTTACAATATGTAGCAGCATCGGCAGCACGCTCACTCCGATATCTAGCCATGTCGGTTACAGTATTTAGCAGCATCGGCAGCACACTCTCTCCGATATCTGGCTAAATCAGTTTCAATATCTAGCAGCATCGGCAGCACGCTCACTCCGATATCTGGCTAAATCAGTTACAATATCTAGCAGCATCGGCAGTACGCTCACTCCGATATCTGGATAGTCAATTACAATATCTAGCAGCATCGGCAGCACGCTCACTCCGATATTTGGCTTAATCAGTTACCATATCTAGCAGCATCGGAAGCACGCTCACTCCGATGTCTGGCTAAGTCAGTTTCAATATCTAGCAGCATCGGCAGCACGCTCACTCCGATGTCTGGCTAAGTCAGTTACAATATCTAGCAGCATCGGCAGCACGCTCACTCCGATGTTTGGCTAAGTCAGTTACAATATCTAGCAGCATCGGCAGCACGCTCACTCCGATGTCTGGCTAAGTTAGTTACAATATCTAGCAGCATCGGCAGCACGCTCACTCCGATATCTGGCTAAGTCAGTTACAATATCTAGCAGCATCGGCAGCACGCTCACTCCGATGTCTGGCTAAGTCAGTTACAATATCTAGCAGCATCGGCAGCACGCTCACTCCGACGTCAAACTGAGTCAGTTACATAACAGTGTTTAGCAGCATCGGCAGCACGCTCACTCCGATGTCTGGCTAAATCAGCCACAGTATCGGCGGTACGTTCACTTCGACATATAGTCCTTACTATTTGCAGCCATTAGATGAAAAGCTCGCTCCAAATTCCGTACCATAACAGCAAATAATACCATTCAAATGGAAATAATACTATAATAGATCTTTAGAGAATGCGACGTCATCAGCATAGCTTGACACAAACGACACGCATTCACCACTTGGACTGCGAAGTCGTAAGCTAACTCAGGACGAACAACATGTCTATACCACTGGGACCATAAAGACGTGAGCTAACTCAGGACAAACGAAGCGCATCTACCACTGGGACTGCGAAGACGTGCGCTAACTAGGGACAAACAATATGCCTATACCACTGGGACTATAAAAACGTGAGCTAACACAAGACAAACGACACGCCTCTACTACTGGGACTGCGAAGACGTGCGCTAACTAAGGACAATTAACATGCCTTTACCACTGGGACTATAAAGACGTGAGCTAACTCAGGACAAATAACACGCATCTGCCACTGGGACCGCGAAGATGTGAGCTAACTCAGAACAAACCATATGCCTATACCACTAGGGCTATAAAGACGTGAGCTAACTCAGGACAAACGACAAACCTATACCACTGGGACTATAAAGACGTGAGGTAACTCAGGACAAATAACACGCATCTGCCACTGGGACCGCGAAGATGTGAGCTGACTCAGAACAAACCATATGCCTATACCACTAGGACTAAAGAAGTGAGCTAACTCAGGACAAACGACAAACCTATACCACTGGGACTATAAAGACGTGAGCTAACTCAGGGCAAACAACACGCATCTACCACTTGGACCGCGAAGACCTAAGCTAAATCAAAACAAACAATATGTTCTCCATCGGCGTAATCCACCGATACTTTTGGTTTACCATAACTGTTAACACGGTCGTAGCGACAACTACTGATTTCTCTAAGCTACTACTTCGCCACTGGATCAGTTAGTGTCGGTCACTTTACTCACTTGTTGACATTGTCAGAGCGTTAGCATCATCAAATCATAATAAAAGTTGAAATGACCGAATGTACCGCTTACAATAAACAATTGATGTTAAAAATACACAAACGTTTAACCAAGACTAACAAAATACTAGCCAATTTAGCCACAAACGATTCGATGGTCTCTCACGCGTGTTACACTCTTCTAGCAATTAAAACATTCATGATCTCCATTATACAAATACTAGATATTCACTAAGATTAACAGGCTATAGGGACACTAGTGCGCTCATAATTTGTCTTTGGTAAATCTCTTTACCATCTTTTGTTTCTCAGCGTGCTCAGAAGAACTGTTTAAAGAATCCTCGAAAACAACCTAAATCGACTCCTATGAGCTATGACTACCAGTCTCGCGCGATGCGGTGCAAAACACAGCTATAAAATCCGATCCAAGCACCGTGCTTACATAAGTTATAACTCAATAACACTATGTTCTTCAAATCGTTCATTACATTAATATTATGCGTAATTTTCAAAATGTCTACTAATACTCATGAAGAGTCCGAAACTCACGGCCACTTCACTCACTTCTCACTACATTGGCCTCATCATTGTCCAAAATTATCAGAATTAGTATCTACTGAAAAGTTATAACTGTATTATTTTACTTCATTCATTATTTAAGGATCTATGATAATATCAAATGTGTATCAAGACTAAAATAGCAGTAACACAGTACAAATGTCATAGTAGTCAAAAATTCTGGTATAACTGCACAATGTCCAACTATTAATACATTGTTGAGGTGTAATCATATTTTTTTTTCTTTTTTTTTTTAACTTCTTACTGACCATCATTCTTGTAACCAAAGTTTACCTTATACATAGTTCTATTAAACATACAACTGTGTCTTGTTCAGTTCTCTGACCATAGCCATGCATGTCAAGCAGCTTTAATGGTGGTGATGATTGAAGTCATGTGGGTTATTATCACTGTCTGTAATTTGTACATTAATAGGTGGTCTAAGTTGATAGGTGGTATTAGTTACCACCTATTTCATTTTATCATTAAGTATATATCTACCCATTCTTTTACACAAAGATCTATTGGTAGTCTATGACTTTGTTTCATGATCTGTTCATTGGTAATTTAGATTATTATGAATAGGTGCCATCTTGTGTGTCTGTGTGATTACATCCATTTTCAAACAAATACAAATTTACAATCATAATAACATACTGTAAGGGCCATAGAACAATACACCTACATCATAAACCTGAGTCATATGTTGCATAAAAATATTCTAACTTTTATTAAGTAAAATTTTGAATTATTTAAACACCACACTTACCTAAATGGTCAGTACACATTGTACATTTATAAATCCTGTTTTATTTTTTAAATATACATATTAAGCTTGTCTTGGACCATCACTATCACAAGGTCACCTGTCATCTTACTACATGGCTATCAGCTTATCTACTTAGTTATCCATTTAAAGTTAGTTGTGATTACCTCTAGGCAGCAATAACTTAATATATTCTCACTTCAAATTTCAAGAATATTCATCATGTATACTGTATGTCTATCTAGATATAAAAATGAATACTTGTCTCAAAAGTTACTTTGTAATTACATTATTTACAATCTCTCAGTTGATATTCAAATTCTATTCACTTAGTACCTACAGAACTTATATATGGGTATCAACTTACATAGTAGGTAGGTAGCCATAACCTATCACCATACTTGTATAAATATAGTCAGATCATAAATTTCATGAACCACTGTTACCTATATTATTTTGTTTTATCTGCAACTTTTTTCTGTCATACATGAACTTAAATTGTATTTTAAAACTCTATTATAAACAGGTAACAATTCTCAATATATTAAATTAAATTATTTCAGATGCCATGATCAAGTCAATAAAGACCAATATTAGTTACATTTGAGGTTTGATAGGCCTGTCTAATATTATACTTAGTAAAAAAATAGTTCAGTGGCTACTATCTACTCACTGGGAAATTGATGTCTCACTCAGCACAATTGTCTTACAATACCCAAATCATAAACATAAATTTAATCAGTCACAGTATCACTGTTGGTTATATCAACAAAAACATAAATGTTTAGGTGAAAATGTCACTAACCCATACCATCATCTCTGTGACTAACTGATGGTTTATCATATTATATGGTCATATTAAAATAACATAATTCGTTTTTGGTAGTTGGTATACCTCTATAACTTATCTGGTCATCTAACCAGTTTTCTATTGGGTTAAAATACTAGATAGGTACAACATAGTAGCCTGGTTATAGTAGCCCTGTAATAATCTCTAGTAGTCTGCATCAAAATCAAGTTCTCTAAACTATATGTACTAAACTGTATAAATTATATAAATTAGCACATTGTGTAGAGGCAGACCGACCAAGTAATCTTATACAATAATAACAACCAACATACTGCTAATCTTTCATCACTGTTAATGATCATGGGTGTATCTTCAGTATAAGAATAATACTCTCTCTACACACATATCAAATTATCATTAAAAGTAGTCTCACTTACCCAAATATGCTTCTTGTAGTACTGAACTTCAAATCATCTTAATAATTGATACAAGTACTTACATTACTGCATTCATCAAATTAACTTTCTATTCATTGCACTGACTTGACTTATGAATGTTAATATATCATTTTTTCTTGATTCAGTACTCTACATAAATGCACCATCATTTCATGCCTTAAACTTAAAGCAGAAAGTTAGTACTGGCACTAGTGCCACCTTTAGAATATACATACATGTAATAATATCATAAAACATCCTGTTTCCATCATCATAAACATCATCTTGGTTTATCCTTTTAGAGCCGACAGGCCATACATAAATAGAAGTCCTAGTTGGTGCCTCTTCTGGTATTGTAGGTGTTTCTGTAGCCTACAATCATGTCCTGTCGCAACTATAGGTATCACCACATCTTCGTTATCATTAACATTCGGTCAGAGTCGTCATGAGACTGGGTACTAGTTTGCTAAGATATTTTCTAAAGACAGCAGTGAACAACTTGGTGTCTCAAATTCATTATTTCCATACTAGCTTGTTTATTTAGCGTCACTTGCATTTTGTATCCATCGCCGAGTTACAGAAGGCCGGTATCTTATAAATTTTCACATGAGTTCTGCCACTTCTGAGATGTAAGAAAACAGCTCTCTCTGTCAACCATTTCATTTATTTCTATTCCATACATTTACATTATATAGTTCTTGATATTATCGCGGTTCACAATACAATAGCACACATTTACTTCCGTAATTTAGTTTATTTCCTCCGTAGCTAAGACTATCGATGCCTACGATGGGAGTCCCCGAAAAAAATAGAACTCGTGTGACTAGGCGAAGCAACGCACATGGCGGACTTTAGTCCGCGTTGTGCGCTCGATAGTGACGTACGTATGCACGACGATAAACGATGACGCAGGAAATCGATTGTAAATTTTTTATAAAAAAAGTCGAAAAAAGAACTTCTTTATATGATACGTCAAAAAAAGAGTATCTCGACCGAAATTTAAAGAAAAAATTGTGGAACGAGGTATGTCAAGAGGTTTATTCCTCTTCTGTTTGGGACTTATTATCGAACGAAGATAAAACTAAATATGGTAAGTTTATGGTACATTACTTATTATTTTATTATTTTCCCGAATAAACAAAAAGCTCTTTGTTTCCCAGACCTGATTAAATTAATACAAATTCCTAAACTCAAACACGGTGGATATAGTTTCTAAAAGCACCTCACAACCTCATCATCAGGTTATCGGCACTATACTAAATCAAACAAACCTAAAAACCGTGGTTCTACTGTAAACAATAACCGAGGTCCTGTAATCACCTCCTATCATCATCAGGTCATCGGCAACAGTTAGGATAAGAGTACCTATCGAGACAAAAGAAACAAGCTTATACACGATGGTTCTACTATAAACAGTAACCGAGTTCTTGTAAACACCTCCCATCATCATCATCCTCAGGTCATCGGCACTAGTTAGGATAAAAGTACTGTAGACGATAGGCAGGAGAAATGAAAGATTTCGTTACGTTTTTGTGTCAAACACTAAGTACATGTCCAAGGTGAACCGTCGCGTTGCTCGCTCGCGAACGAATCACGTGGCACGGCGGCGCGCCGCGCGAGATCATTGATACCGCGCGTCCCGCTCTTCAGTTCTCCGTCTCTTTCACTCGGATCACTCGGATACGCACCTGAGTGAAATGACCATTTTATTCAATCAGCTTATTTTCTAGATACTTTATGACAATATAGGTATGTAGTGTGGCACCCATCTGTGATCGTGGTGTTTCGCGTCGCTAACATTCCCCACCCTAGTGCTGAAGAGCACTCCTAACCTATAGGAATTCGTGCGACGCGGGTCGCGGGACGTCTCATCATACCCGCTCGGGTGCGAATATCGACCCCACTCACACGCTTGTCTTTCCCCGGAAGAACTGCCTCGATCCTGCCCCGCATCCACATGTTCCTCGGAGCATTTGGATCTACGACTACAACAAGATCTCCTACTTGCAAGGGTCTTTCTTCCTCTGTCCACTTTCTTCTAGGGATTAACTCTGGTAACATTTCCTTTACCCATCGAGACCAGTACATATCTGCGAGACGTTGTGCAATCCGCCATTGCTTTCGCAAAAAACAGTCAGAGTCATTAAATTCTCCTAATACCGGCAGATTAGACGAAGACCCTAGAAGGAAGTGATTTGGCGTGAGAGCCTCATCAGTACCCGGTTCCACACTTACATGAGTCAATGGACGGCCGTTCACAATCTGTTCAACCTCCGCTATCAGTGTAAGAAGTACTTCTTCGCGGGGAGCGCGCTCTTTCAGCACGACCTTAAGTGAAGTTTTGACAGTTCGTATGAGGCGCTCCCACGCCCCACCCCAGTGTGGACTGGACGGTGGAATGAAAGTCCAGGTTGTTCCGTAGTTAATGGCTTCAGATTTCAAAACATTGTGATTTAATCCTTCGACTGATTTTCTAATTTCACTGTCGGCACCTCGTAAATTCGTCCCGTTGTCTGAGTACTAGTGTAGGGGCCAACCGCGTCTTGCAGCCATCCTCCGAAGAGCCATAATCAGTGAATCTGAGCTAAGGCTAGCAACGAGCTCAATATGTATGGCTCTTACTGTCAGACATGTGAAGAGAACTGCATATCTCTTCTCCTTCCTTCTTCCACTAGTAATTTCCATAGGACCAAAGAGGTCAAGGCCACAATACGTAAATACACGCTGATGATGAGCCAACCTTGCTTCTGGCAGGTCTCCCATTCTGGGTGGTCTAGGTTGAGCTTTTCTTATCCTGCAGTACATGCAATCCCTAGCGATTCGTTTCACAGTTGGTCGAATATGCAAAATCCAATACCTTTGTTTTAAATCATTGACGACCGTTTCATGATTACCATGGGCAGCTCGAATATGAAAATGTAAAACTATCAAGCGAGCGATGTGATGACGACCATCAAGGATAACGGGATGCTTCGTGTCCACGGGAACTTCGCGAGCAGCGTCAATACGTCCACCAACACGCAGGAGTCCGTGCTCATCAATAACTGGAGACAAGGTAAGTAACTTACTTTTCTTTTCTAATTTATCTTTATTTTTCAGGTTCCTTATGTCACTGGAAAAGCTCTGCGCCTGTGCGTATTTGATTAGCAATCTTTCAGCTCTCGACATCATGTTGCCGTTAATAATTCCAGTAATTTTCCTATTTTTTTTATCAATAAATGATAACATGATGCATGTTGATTTAACTAGACGTAGCCACGACGAGAACTTCAGTGGATCAGGTATAACAGGTGTTTTTACTTCGGTTGTTTGAAGTATCAGAGTACATTCTAAATCAGATTTGTTTACTTTAGGTACTTGAAAGTTCTTCGGCCACAATGTTTCATCACAGAGTAAGTACGCTGGCCCATGAAACCATTCATTTTCAAAGACGGAGAAATCACAAACCTCCCTTGATGCAACGTCAGCAACATTTATCTTGGTCGGTACGTATCGCCATTCACTTATTGTTGTAAGTTCATCTATTTCTCCTAGTCGGTGAGCAACAAACGATTTGTAGTTGCGCGCATCGTTCCTTATCCAGTGCAACACAGTACTAGAATCGCACCAAAAATACCTTTTTTCAGGTTTCATTTTATGTTCCTTTCGAATTGTGTCAGCGAGCCGAGCAGCGAGAACTGCGGCTTGTAATTCCAGTCGCGGTACTGACATGTGCTTCAATGGAGCGACTCTGCACTTACTTGATATAAATGCCGTACGTATACCATTATTTTCCCAGCGCCAATAAGCTACGGCACACATAGCTTGAGTTGAAGCGTCACAGAATATATGCAACTGTAGGTTTGTGTATCCATTGGTCATAATATTGCGCGTAGCGACTTCACTGTGCGACGGCGAGTCGGGCGAGTACGACTCACGATCGGTAGGTACCAAGGGCGGGGGGGGCAGCGGCGCAAATAACGGCCCGCTCGTCAGTACGGACTCACTATTAAGTGCATTCGGTGCACATCTCGTTTCGTTTCCTCGCATCGAATTCGGTTTAAAGAAATTTATTTTTTTATAAAAACTGTACAGTTCATTTAAAATAAGATATGCATAACAACTCAATTAAAATATAGTATAGTATCTCCAGCGCTTATTACTATTTATTATACATTCATATATTTTTAAATTAAAATTATTTATCCATTTTAAATTACAATTCTATAATAATAATATATTTTATTTACTATTAATTATATATTTACATATTTTTGAATTAAAATTATTTGTCCATATCGCCCACTTGCGACGACAGTGTGACATCTCGAATTATACGATTTTTTGTTTTACTGATATTCTGAATCGCGATCTCGCGTTCTATTATCTTCAAAAACGGGATATTTTTTACTACAAAAACAACAAAGTAAATGAGAGAAAGAGACATAATATCACAGTGTAGCGCTGTCTCGTTTGTTGATCTAGTTGGCTTCAACACAGTGACAATTCAGTTGTCACTTGAGCTTCGAGGAGTGAAGTGCTCTCGGTTTTTATGAAAAACGTGACATCACGAGAATACCACGATTTAGGTGATAAAGGTGAGTCTCTTTTATTAATTTTCTTTTATTCGATAATGTGGTACGTCATATTTATCACAGTGTTCTTGTAAAACATCGAGCAAAGTGAATGAGATAAGTTTTTGATATCACGTTTTTCTTGTAAGAAATTCACAGTATCACCGCGTCATTTTGAATTGTAACGTTGTAGATGATACACGATTATCTTAAACTGGAAATTATGTTGTGGGTCATTTGTTGATGTTCTGTTGTTGCAGAGTACATATTGATAAAATTTTATGGTATGTTCACTTGTCATGTTGTATATACTAAACAGCAATATAAAACTCCAATTATCTTTACAGATGGGGACAAGGTCTAAACTAATATTGCAATTAGCACAAAAAAAAATGGACGAGGCTTTGCCCAGTAGCAACCTAGTGGCTCGTAACAACCAGAGTTCAAAAACTGTTTACCAAGATGAAACAGTTAATGACCAACAAACGACACAAACTCATCTCCATCGCAGTGTATCACCGAGTTCATCTTCTTCAAGTACCTCAATTACTCGTAATAACCCGGATTTAAAAACTTTTAAAGACGATGAAACAGTAGATGATCAAAAAACGATACAAACTCATCGCCATCGCAGTGTATCGATGAGTTCAACTTCTTCAAGTAAATCGTGTAGCAGCTCTTCAAGTTCTTCATCTTTCTCCGAGGACAGCGATGACTCCGTAAAAGACCCCGACTATAAAGAGATTCAAGAAAAACGCCGACCTGTATTTTCACTCAATGATGTGAGCGATGATGTTCCGACAGCTGCGACTAGTCAGCAAACGACAAACCAAGAAGGAAGGTCAGGCATCGGCTCAGTAATTTTTACTTATAATGAAAATCCAATCGATGCCATGAGTATGAGTATGAGTACCGAAAATCAATCGCCTCCAATTGAACCTAGCGTCATCGCCGCAACAGAATCTGAAAATCCTCCTACTGCTATTGAAACTCCTACTAAAAAAGGGAAAAAAAGGCCAAGACAAGATAAAAAATGGAAGAAGAATATTGCAAAGAAATTGAGAAATAGTGGGAAACCTTATAAGTCAGCAAAAACTCAAAAGGATATTCCAGAACGAAGAATTAAACCCCCCTGTAAAGAAACCTGTAAATTTAAATGTCACGCAAATATAACGGAAATTCAACGACAACAACTTTTGAAAGAGTACTGGGATTTGGGTGAAATTGAAAGACAGTGGTTATTTATAATTCAGTCCTTAGAAGAGGTGAAACCAGCCCAGCGATATGTCAGAATTGATTCTGACGGAACAATAGCACCAAAGCGAGAAAACAACAATGCTTACTATTTTACAGTGTCTGGGGTTAAGATCAGAGTTTGTAAAACCTTTTTTAAAAACACTTTGGACATCAACAATAGACCTATAGAAACCGCACTAAAAAAAAAGAATAAAAATACAAACATTTCTTTGATCAAAGACAATCGTGGATGTCACAAAAATCATGTCCATGTTGACGAAACAATAAAAACTGGACTTAAAGCTTTTATAGAAGCCATACCAAAAATAGAGCCGCATTACATCCGAGCAAATTCCAAGCGGCATTACATTGATGGGAGTAAAACTATTTCCGATATACACCGAGACTATGTTGAGCATTGCAAGACCCAAAACATTCCCTACGCAAATTACATCATGTTCTATCGCATCTTTACTCAGGACTTTAATATATCTTTTTTTATTCCCAAAAAAGATGCGTGCGAACTTTGCGAAGCTTATAAACTAAGTACAGATGAAGAAAAGGAAAATAAAAAGGAGCAATTTCTATCTCACCTAGAAGAAAAACGGATGTCGCGAATTGAGAAGGAGAAAGATAAAAAAGACAAGGACATTTTTGTGGCCGTTTTTGATCTTCAAGCTGTGTTTCAGTGCCCGAAAGGAGACACGTCCGTTTTCTATTATAAATCAAAACTGAACGTGTTGAACCTGACAATTTATGATCTCAAAACAAACTCTGTTGAAAGTTACGTGTGGGATGAAGCACAGGCCCATAGGGGTGTGAATGAGATTGCCACCTGCGTTTTTCAATACTTAAAGAAGATTTCTGAAGGGCAAAATTCAATGGACATTGTTTTTTACTCCGACAACTGTGCTGGCCAGCAAAAGAATAAGTTTATGATGGCTATGTATTTCTATGCTGCTCAGAACCTTCCAAACATAAACTCTATTACACACAAATTTCTCATTAAGGGACACACACAGAATGAGGGAGACTCGGCTCACTCCCAAATTGAACGCCAGGTAAAAAGGCAGTTGAGAAGTGGACCTATTTTTACCCCTGAAGGATTTATTGGGGCGATCAAAGCTGCAAGAAAAAAGTCAGAGCCAATACATGTAAATGAATTATGTTACAGTGACATTTATGATTGGAAGGCTGTTCTCAATCAAATGAATTTTGCAATTCACAAGGATGAAGATCAAAACGTCATTAAAACTTCTGAATTAAAAGGGATTCGAGTGCTAAAAGATGAGCCCCATGCGATCTACTATCGTACGTCTTACGCGGATGACATGAAGAGAGCTGTGGTAATAAAAAAGAAGCCTGTTAATGCAATCCAACTAAAGAACGCTTTCAATAGAAAACCGGGGTTGGCGGAAAAGAAAAAACAGGATCTTCTTTCACTACTAAATGGTAACCACATTCCTGGCTATTACAGGGCATTTTTCGAAAGTTTGTAGTTCTTTTGAATTTGATACATTGTTTAAAAATATAACGTTACTTATAAGACTGATTGTATATGACTGATTAATCTCACTAATGTTCCTATGTTTGTTATTGTGTATTCATAATGTTCCTATGAGTACCTAACTGTTATCTAGTTATTATCTATAAAGTCGCTAGTTTCTAAGTCTCTACTTAATAGGGCTTACTTTATATTTTGTTCTTGTAATAGTTTACGAAATTGTTTTTTGCAGTCTAGTATGTTACATTTTCACGTGTGCTTTGATACGAATTATTTTTTAGAATATGTAAAAGAAATGTGAGCATAGTACAAGATACCTTCTACAGATCTAAGACAATACTAGTCAATCATGCCTAATAGTTTACATAAGTGCCCAATTAAATAGCTAATAATGCCTTTACTTACAGAAAACTTTATTTTTCCTGTCACTCTTTTGTTTTAATTTTATTATTAAGTGTGAAAAAAACAGTAGTGTCTTCATAATTATAACTTTTTTATAAGTCAAAGTGTGATTTAACGCAACAAAATGGTATGATTAAAATAGTTACCACTATGTTGAATGATTCTATTATTCCTACGATAAAAAACAATTTTTCAAGAATAATGTTTTATTTTTATATAACTTAGTTAAATGTCAATTTTACATCATCTTCAACGTGACAACTAACATTACCACCTTGTAAACTTTCTTTTTTTCTGGAACACCGTGATAAGTTTTCCTTTTTTTTTCAATCTCTATAAATGAAGTTAATTTAGTTCCAAATGTGTTTTTTCTTTTTGATATTTCATTTCAGTATTAGTTATACTCTAATCACCTCATACATAATAAAGCTATCCTGACAACAATTTAAGAGTTGTGCTCATTTTAAAGTTTAAAAGTCGTTTTCTGTAAAGTTACGGTTTTTGAGATGTCACACTGTCGTCGCAAGTGGACGATATCCAATTACAATTCTATTGTTATAATTATATTCATTTTCATATTGCAGTGCGTATTGATTAATAATCTAAACGAAGTGTAAGAATCATATTTTGTACATAGGTATATCATATTTAATCCCATATCATTATTCTTTTGAACATCTTATAAACTGCAAGGTTAATTAAAGTTTTGATTTAATGATTCCCCGCATGTTGAATCCTCAGGATGAAGCCAAGAATAATGCTCACAGTATACGGTTCAGCAGTATTAATGTTTACTTTTATTATTAGATTTTTTAATTAATAAAACACGACACACCAGACAGATCGTCCTCCTTCGACGGTCGGTGTCGGAATATGACGCCGCCGCCGTTATACCCACAGAGAGCCTTTATGCATTTTGTTTAATACTTATGTTTTAGCAAATAACGTTTTAAATAAGGAAATCAGTAAACAAATTAATAGATATAGAAATATTCTTAAAGACAATAGCTTTAATGCTAACAGACGGCCATTCTGCTGCGGGGATGTCCCCATCCCCGAATTCAGCTCGGCCATTCGTTAGGTGGGTATGTCCTCAAACCATGTATTGTCCTTATAACTAAATCAAGTACCAATAATTAAATTAATGTACAATTGTATCAACTTACTAACTGACAATATAACATTCTAAATTAATTGACTGTAGCTTTGTTTATTATATTATTAAATAAAATACTATTCAGTGCCTGGGCAACCAAAGGTATAAGGTGAAGTAGAGATGTCTTATACGAACTATATGATAAAAAGTCTTATACATCGAATAATGATTTTCATGATTATGTTAGGAGATATTCTAAACTGTTTAAGAAAATTTGTGTTCAAGCTAAAGCTGCTTACACTAGTAATCAGATACAGAAATCGAATAATAAAACCAAAACGACATGGAAAATAATAAATAATGAAACTGGACATCGTAAACTTACGGACAGTACATTATTAATCTCAACATAAATGATGAACTAGTTTCAGACTTACATACGTTAGACCCCTTTAAACTACACTGTACTCACATAATTGTTTTTCGAGATCAATGTATAAATAAATATTGTATATACAATTCCGAGTTAATAAAAAGAGTAACCATGGAGTTTCCTGCCCGTTCTTCTCCATTGTAAATCAACACCTTGAAACGTGGCAACCAGAGCCCGACCATTCACAAATGCCTGCAAATGGCCTACATGAATTAAAATATATTTGAATTTGAATTCATATACCTTAACTCGCTTCGAGACTGCCGGACTGTCCATGATTTAGCTTTTTTTTTGTACAAAATTGTCAATGGTTTGGTCGAATGTGAACAGCTACTTGGACGTATCACGCTGTCGGTTCCATATAAGCTTCCTAGACAGTCAATATCAGGACTTTTTCAGCCACCTACCTGTAGAACTAACGTAAAAAGGCACTCACCAGTTTCTAGGATGTGTATACAGTACAACGAATTTAGCTCTAAATTGCCGGAGCTGGACGTGTCTCCCAGTTCCACTCATAATGTCAGAAAGACATCACGCGACCACCTCGGTGTCAGACTAAATTTCTATTTTTTATATTTATTATTAATTTTATTTTTGTTTTAGTTTAATTTATATTGTTTTAGAATTAAGATTTAACATTTCATATGTTGCTAATAAAATGTCGTGTATACCTGTAATTGGCATACACATCAGCTCCTGTACCTGTAAACTGAATTATGGAATGTATGATGTATATGCTGTTGGTGTACCTTATATAAATAAGTAATATTAACTTATACATATAATCATTTTATATAATGATATGAATGTCCGTCACTTGGGGTTAGCACTGAAAACCAGCATTGTATTGAGGCTCACGTCAGAACACAACATCATGCCGAGTGTTAGCCTCGTTGTCGCAGCTACGGCGTGCAAGGAATTATTTTTTTGGTTTATTTTATTACCCACCTATTTCTTGTTTTGTACACTAGTTCTGTTGCAATAAAATATTAGTTTTCTTTCTTTTTCTTTTACATAATTATTTAATCATCGATTCATTTCTGCCACGGTAGAGGCAATCACATTACACGTTTTGAATAACCACGCTGGGGGTAAGTACCATACATGCCACACTGCGGGCTACAATTCAATGGTGCACCACACTGGGGGATACATTTTGGCTGAAACATAAAATAATAGTAATTCACACTAGGGAATTCATACTGCTGTAGATATTCAATTTTCACACTAGGGGAAATCACATTACACGTTTTGAATGACCACACTGGGGGTAAGTGCCATACATGCCACATTGGGGGCTACAATTCACAGGTGCCCCACACTAGGGGATACATTTTGGTTGAAACACAAAATAACAGTAATTCACACTAGGGAATTTATACTGCTGTAGATATTCAATTTCCACACTAGGGGCAATCACATTACACGTTTTGAATGACCACACTGGGGGTAAGTACCATACATGCCACACTGGGGGCTACAATTCACAGGTGTACCACACTAGGGGATACATTTTGGCTGAAACACAAAATAATAGTAATTCACACTAGCGAATTCATATTGCTGTATATATCTCAAACACAAAATAATAGTAATTCACACTAGGGAATTCATACTGCTATAGATATCTCAAACACAAAATAATAGTAATTCACACTACGGAATTCATACTACTGTAGATATCTGAAACACAAAATAACAGTAATTCACACTAGGGAATTCATACTGCTGTATATATCTGAAACACAAAATAATAGTAATTCACACTAGGAAATTCATACTACCTACTGTAGATATCTGAAACACAATATAACAGTAATTCACACTAGGGAATTCATACTGCTGTAGATATATCAAACACAAAATAGTAGTAATTCACACTAGGGAATTCATACTACTGTAGATATCTGAAACACAAAATAACAGTAATTCACACTAGGGAATTCATACTACTGTAGATATCTGAAACACAAAATAACAGTAATTCACACTAGGGAATTCATACTACTGTAGATATCTCAAACACAAAATAACAGTAATTCACACTAGGGAATTCATACTGCTGTATATATCTCAAACACAAAATAATAGTAATTCACACTAGGGAATTCATACTGCTGTAGATATTCAATTTCCACACTAGGGGCTCAATGCTCATAAATAAGCCAAATCCAATCAGTTGAAGTCGTTCATCATGATAAATAGCAGTGGTACTCTCCACACTAGGGGAAAGCATGGATGGACCGACTGCTCAGTCATCACATTTAAATTAGTCACCTTTGTTCCAACAGGCACCTAGGCTGTATCGTCATTAGTGTCCGAGTTGATGAGTATTCTCAGGAGAAGGTAGATTATTCAGGGCTTGATCTTCCTTAGATTTGGTCTTAACTCACCAGCAGTGATATCATAGCCTAGGAACTCAGCACGAGTCGAATCTTTAGTTCACGAGTTTTAAAACGTGTATGAGGGAATCCAACAATAAAAATATGCGATCACTTAAGCAATGATATTAACGATTCTTTGTTCTGAACTTCATTTAAATTATGCATCGATTTAGGTAGGTAACTACAGACGGCAACCGAGTTTTGTTTTGAAAATTGAGGTGTTGCTACTAATGAGACACGTACAACTGGTTCAAACGTTTATTATGGACTGGCCGTCCGACACAACACGCCCACATACGTATGCACGCATACACTACAATCCTCCACCCTTATTCTAATAGTTACCTCTAAATAAAAACAATAAAGAAAATAATAAACAAACTGAATTGTGTGCTCACATTTCACGAACAACACTCGGAAGAAGTACCTAGCTAGGTAGGTTACACTATTTATGATATTTAGGCTATCCACCTTGTAAGAACCTAAAACTTAACTCTAATTAAATGTAAATATATAATCTAGGTTGGACCTTATTGCTAATTAATTACAATTTACTCTTACAAATCATATTTAGGTGGATTCTTTAACCGGCATTGGCGAATGGGACGGGACCGGGTCGGTTCCAGGGTAGGCAAGCGAGGCGATTCACTTAATTCGGGTATTGTTTGCTCTTCACAGTCTTCAAACCGGTCCTGAGCGTCATCCTTATCCTCCCTTGTGGCTACCTCCACCGCTTTCCCCTCCGAGCGGCTCTGGCCGGGTTCTCCACCATCTACATATGCTTTTTCCTTGCAACAAGAAGGACTGGGAGGACTAATGAGTGAACTGCGCTTTCTATGCTTAAGTTGGTCGATATGTTTATGCGATTCCCTACCTATCGCATCGACGACCCTATAGTCTGTAGCACCTATCTTTTCAGCTACTTTCCCCTGCACCCACCTATCACCTCCCCTGTACTGACGAAGCCAAATTTTATCTCCGGGACGCAGATCCCGTGACCCGCTCGCGCCACCTGTCTGCTGCTGATTTTGTTGAGCGTTCCTAACCTTAGCATTTCTATCTGGTCTCAACGAGTCCAGCTTGGTACGTAGCTTCCGGCCGTACATTAACAACGCTGGCGTCTCACCTGTAGTACAGTGCTCTGTGTTACGATAGTGCAATAGATAAGTGTTTAAAAATAATGTTACGTCCAATTTTTCTCTAAAAGCCTTTTTAATTACTTTTTTTACCGTCCTAACTGCATTTTCGGCCGCACCATTTGACGCCGGGTGATAAGGTGCAGAAAACAAATGTTCTACTCCATTTGAGCTCAAAAATTGAGAAAACTCACTACTTGTGAAGGGAGGGCCGTTATCGGAAACGACCTGTCTAGGCAGACCAAAACGCGCAAAGACTTCACTCAATCTGTTTATAGTATGGCTCGCTGCCGTACTGGGTACCTGACTTACTTCTATCCACTTGGTCCTAGCGTCTACCATAACTAAGAAAATTCTACCGTTGATCGGCCCCAAGAAATCCAGATGAACTCGAGCCCATGGTTTATCGGGCCAGGGCCATGGACAGGGTACGTGTCGCGGGGGCGCATCCGCCTCTGCTGCGCAAGTACAGCACGTGCGGCACATTGTCTCAATCGCTTCGTCCATACCCGGCCACCAAACATAACTACGAGCGAATGTTTTGGTCTTCACGATACCCATATGCGCCTCGTGTAACTCAGATAATACTCTAGACCTACAGGTCTCCGGTACTACTACTCTGTAACCCCACATTACACAACCTAACTCTTCATATAACTCGTTTTTCCTATTGTAATATGGCTTGAGTGAAGTTATTACGTCATCAGACGGCCATTCGTCTCTAAGATAAGATAAAACCCGGCCCAACAAAGGATCACGGCTAGTCTGTTTTTTAATTTCCAAATAATCCATTAGCACTGCATTCTGCGCGAAATGTAAGAAAGTTTGTTCCGGCATCTTAGTACGTTGTTTATTTAACGAGCGCGCAGGTAAACGCGACAAACCGTCAGCCCCGTTATCTTTTGATCCTACAAACTCAATATCGTACGTATACGCTGTCAACTTAATGGCCCATCGCTGTAGTCGACTCGCGGCCATTGTTGGAACTCCGTGTTTGGGTCCAAAAATGGTTACTAATGGTTTATGGTCAGTTCTCAACGTGAAACGCCTGCCATACAGATATTGGTGTAATTTCTCTAAGCTAAATACAATCGCTAACGCCTCCCGCTCAATTTGTGAATAATTTTTCTCTGCACTGGTGAGTGCGCGCGAAACATAGATAACCGGTCGCTCGCGTGGGCCGGTGCCACGACCGCCCCCTGCGCCCGCGCCGTCCCCTTCACACAACTGAGTTAGCACTCCGCCTAAACCCCGCGCGCTTGCGTCGCATGTTAAAAACAATGGTTTATTTGGGTCGTAATGAGCCAAGACGTCTACACTCGTTAAAATAGATTTTACCTTATTACATGCTAGCTCACACTCCTTGTCCCATTTCCACGTGTTACCTTTTTTAAGTAAATTATATAAAGGCGCTAAAATGGTGCTCAAGTTGTTTACGAATTTGGCATAAAAGTTAATTGTACCTAAAAACGATCTCAACTCCGTGATATTACGAGGGTGCGGAATGTTTAGTATTCCTTCTACTTTATCTGGGTCCGCTTTGATTCCATTTGCGGAAATTATAAACCCTAAATACTTCACCTCGTTTGTCATAAAGAAACACTTGTTTTTCTTTAACTTAATCCCGCTACTGTGTAATCTTTCGAATAATTTCTCTAAAGTATCTAAATGCTGCGTAATCGACGTTGATCCTATTATAATGTCATCCAAAAATACTTGAACATTCGGGATATCCTTAAGGAGGTTCGACATTATCCTTTGAAATATGCCTGGGCTTGAAGATAGTCCATAAACTAACCGTTTATACTTAAAAAGGCCTTTATGAGTGTTAATTACTGTCAAATTATCCGGATCATCTAACTCAATTTGATTGTACGCTTGAAACAGGTCAATTTTTGACAGTACTTTGGCGCCATTTAAGTTGACTAACAGATCATCGATGCGAGGCAAAGGATATCTATCGATCAGCAAGACAGGATTTAACGTCACCTTATAATCAGCACAGATACGAAGTCCCCCGTCCGCTTTACGCACAGGTACTAGTGGAGTAGCCCAGTCCGCGCTGTCAACCGGCTCGATGACACCGGTGCGCAGCATCGCCTCCAGCTCCTCATCTACGCGATCCCTTAACGCGTACGGCACGGCCCGAGCACGGCAAAACACCGGAGTCGCCCCCTCGCGCACACGCAACCGCGCCGCCCCCCCTCGGAACCGGCCCAGTCCATCCGTAAATAAATCTTTATACCTGGAAAGCAATGACATTAAATCTTTGTTATAATCATTTCTGTCCTCTGTCACAACTACGTTTTTAAACAAAGTATGAATTCTAATTTTTAATTCGGAAAGCCATTGCCTTCCTAACAAGGATGTAGTGCCACCTTCGATAACAAATAGTTCTAAAGATTTAGATACTTTTCCATAGCTTACAGCCGGTTTAATAACTCCTAGGGGCCTAATTTTGGCACCGTTGTAAAATTTGAAAACCAAATTCGATTCCTCTAATGTTCGGTTGTTAAAATACTTGTCGTACATTTTTTTACTAATACATGATACCAATGAACCGGTATCAACTTCCATAGGTATATTAATTCCATCAATGTTTATTGATAAGCTTACCGGCTTATAGCCATTTAGACAGAGTTGACACAAATCTTCCTCAATCTCTGACTCATCGTCCTCGGTTGGCGACTCATCGGCTCCAGGCAGGTGCGTCCTGAGTTCCTGATCCACGTGAGCCAGCAGGCCGCCGCCGCCGCCGCCGTTGCCAGCGCCCGTGCGCCGCACTTTCGCTCCAGTCTCTCGCAACGGGCACACCTTGCGTAGGTGACCTCGTTGTCTACATTTGCCGCAGATGTAACGATTGTATTGACAATCATCAACCCGATGATCGAACCCTCCACAGGCCTTACAAGTATCCGTGTTATTTCCGCCATTGTCGCTGCCGGCGTTTTGTCCCCGTGACCTTGAAAGGCGCACGCCGCCGCCGCCGCCGCCTCGGCCCGAGGTACCGCGCCCGCACCGCGCGGTCCCCGCATA
Source organism: Shargacucullia verbasci (assembly GCA_947562105.1). NCBI lineage: Eukaryota > Metazoa > Arthropoda > Insecta > Lepidoptera > Noctuidae > Shargacucullia > Shargacucullia verbasci. Next base: position 14,355,525 of record OX387281.1, on the reverse strand, counting down.
GTGTACGTCGGTGCCACCCGCGCTGCCCGATGTTATCTCCGACCCGCCAGCCCGCTCCACAGCCGCTGCGTCTCGCTCCACCGCTTCCATTGCACACGAGATTTTTACGGCCTTGGCATATTCTGGGTTTTCCTCCGTAAATACACGTTGCCTGATCGTCTCACTGCTCAGTCCACACACCAGTTGATCGCGTAAATTTTCCTCTAAAACAGCCCCAAATTCACAGTATCTCGCTAATTTTTTTAACTCCGAAATATATTGAGCTACGCTCTCACCCACTTGTTGTCTCCTTTGTCTAAAGCGATATCGTTCTGCCATAAACGAAGGTTTGGGTTGTAAATGATCTTTCATCATCTGTGTAACTATAGCATAATTTTTATCACTGGGTTTCACTGGGCTCGTTAAATTACTCAATAACTCGTATGCTTCATCGCCCATTGCCGCGATTAATGTGGGTAGCCATAGTTCTTTGTTTATTTCGTTCACTTTAAAATACATTTCGGCTCGTTCCACATATAATGTCCAATTCCCGGAACGCACATTGAATTCCAATATCTTCCCTATCGTCATGTTAACTTTATAAAGTTACTTCCGCACGCTAATTCGATATCCTCGTCGCCACTGAGGTGTTGCTACTAATGAGACACGTACAACTGGTTCAAACGTTTATTATGGACTGGCCGTCCGACACAACACGCCCACATACGTATGCACGCATACACTACAAAAATAAACAAAGATGAACTAGTCGTGTTAATCGTGTAAGCTCGTTTTAAAAAAAAATCTGCCAATCGTCACATTGTAAACAATTGTCGGGTAGTACGTGAAATAAAATAGCTAAACTATGACCATCAATAAAAACATCACGAAAAATGTGTTCAGTACAGTCTACGTCTGCACAACCTATATCCTTTATACGAACGTTTGTGTTAAGCACGTTAGCCTATAAAATTACGACTAATACTTTGCTTGACAAGAGAGCATTCAGCACCGGAATCAAAACAAACATCATACGACTCACCAGATTGTTGTAACTACCCGGTAACATAAGTTATAGCGCAAGCATCTACGCGTCGCTCGTTTGTCACTTCAGCTACACCAGCGCGACCCGCGCCATTGCTGCAGTCGGCAGAATTCGAGCTGCTCGTACTGCTGCGACGACAATGCAGTGCTGTGTCCATTCTCGATCAGTTGCAACATGTTCCGCTGTTGTACCTCGTACATTGTGCGCCAGTGGGGGGCAGACCCCGATCCCACTTCTGAACTGTTGAATCCTCAGGATGAGCCAAGAATAATGCTCACAGTATACGGTTCAGCAGTATTAATGTTTACTTTTATTATTAGATTTTTTAATTAATAAAACACGACACACCGGACAGATCGTCCTCCTTCGACGGTCGGTGTCGGAATATGACGCCGCCGCCGTTATACCCACAGAGAGCCTTTATGCATTTTGTTTAATACTTATGTTTTAGCAAATAACGTTTTAAATAAGGAAATCAGTAAACAAATTAATAGATATAGAAATATTCTTAAAGACAATAGCTTTAATGCTAACACGCATAATATAAGAAATGTCCATAATATAATTAAATAACCAATAAGTAAACAGTTCTTAAATTAGCGTTCTCTCGAAGTGTAACGAGTCACTTACAGTGTGCTGAGATATCTTTTTAGTATATTCTTAAATACATTCATACTGCTGCTTTCTTTTATTTCTTTTGGCAGGTTATTATACAGTTGTGCTCCCTCAAATAATATCGTTTTTTTTCCGTAGTTAGTGCGTGGCTTCCTTAGTTGAATTTTGTTTTTATGTCTAAAATTATATGTAGTTTCTTTTTTGTGTAGTTTAATGTTTGTTTGTATTGTTTGGTTACTAATATTTCTAACTAGGATACAAGTACAGTATGTGTAAAGTTGCGTAAGATTTAGTAGATTAGTCTTTTCGTATAGTGTTTTTGTTGGGGTCAAGTAGTTATAGTGGTGAAGTATCTTAATAATTTTATTTTGGGTGGTTTGTAATTGTTTCAAATGAGTGGCGGCGGCTGATCCCCATATTTCAATCATGTACTCAAGATGCGATTTTACTAACGAGTTATAGATAACATTGCGCACTTGATATGGTATGCAATGTGCTATTTTGCGAAGGGCTCCTAGTAGTGATGTTAACTTTGTGCGGATGTGATTAATGTGGAGGTTCCACGTTAGTTTGTCATCTATCCACAGGCCCAGATATTTTTCTGCATTTGAGCGTTTTATTATTTCATTATTAATAGTTAGCGGTATGAATGTAAAGTGTAGCGGTATAAAAATAAACAGATACCCATCTGTTTATTTTTTGCAGTAAGAATCATATAAGATGTTTTTGAGGCGTTTACCGTTAACAAGTTATATTTTAGCCACTCAGTAAGCAAATTCAGGTCTTTCTGTGCATCGGTCATGATGTCGTTAATTGACTTGTCAAAATAAAATAAACAGGTATCATCTGCGTAAAGTGTTAAATGGCCAGTGAGACCTATTTTATTAATATTATTCACATAAATTAGAAAAAGTAATGGACTTATTATCGAGCCTTGAGGACAGCCGTAATCCAAGTTCTGAGGCGAACTAACAAAACTACCCATTTTTACAACCTGTCTTCTGTTTTGCATGTATGATTTAAACATATTAAGCGCTGTGCCCCTAACGCCTATATTGTGTAATTTTTCTAGTAATTTTTGAGGACTAACGGTGTCAAAACATTTTTTTAAATCAATAAATATACCTACAGCGAATTTTTTTTGGTCAATATTAATTTTAATTTTTGTTATTAAATCTATCGCAGCTGATAGGGTGCTAGATTTGGGTCGGAAACCGTATTGTTCGTCAATTAAAAACTTTTTCTCAATTAAATAGTTATTTAGACGAGTGTATAACACACGCTCAAATATTTTGGAAAGAATGGGTAGTACTGAGACGGGTCTGTAATTGCCCGGATCTGATCTACTGCCGGCATTATAGATAGGACTGACTTTGGCAACCTTGAGTGTATCGGGAAAAGTGCCGCTTTGTAAACATTTGTTTATACAGTTAGTTAGTCTGACAAGTATTATATTTTTTAAACATTTTATTGTTTTTGCGCTTATTCCATCAAGCCCGGTACTTGTGTTAATGTCAAGGTCATCTATAATTTTCGATATTTCGTGAGTGGTACAGGGTTCCAGTTCGTCCAGTGTTGTGTTGTGTAAGTATGTGGGTTCGTACATTAGTGTATTGCCGTTAGATGTATGGTACATGTTTGGTATTTTGTTAGCCAATTCTGAGCCTACTGATGTAAAGAATAAGTTAAATAGATCACAAATAGCTTTACCTTCTGTGATGACACCTGCGTCCGATATTAGCTTTGGGGGAGCACTGCTGTCCTTCGTTTTGTTTAACGCTAAATCATTAATCAGTTCCCACATTTTTTTAGGGTTGTTGACATTGTTTTTAAACATGGTGTAGTAGTAGTTCTTCTTGCGCTCTTTTATCATTGTTTTCACTCTGTTTTGTTCCTTATTGACACGTTTTTGTAGTTCTTCGTCCTTCGAGTTAGATTTAGATAGTTGCCATAAGTCGTTTCGTAGGTTGATCGCGTCTAAAATATCTTTGGTAATCCAATCTTCCTGTGGTAATGAAATGAAATGAAATGAAATGAAATGAAATGAAAATGAAATGAAATTATTTATTTTGCAATTAGGATTTTTCAATCACTTTTACACGTCTTTTTTAAACTAGATGGCGTCGGCATTTCCTATGACTATCCCTGTAGGTTCACTATTTTGGTTTTTTGTATCTTACTATTGTTCACCTGTTCCAAGACAAGGTTTTCCAAGATATAATACTCGTTCTCGTTATTTTTATACCGCGCTTTTAGGGTGTTTTCATAAAGACTTTTGTAGTCGATCGCTGTGTACAGTATTTTCTTGTTTATTTTTGGTGCGAGACAGCCCATTTCGAGATAGATTTGCTTGTGATCAGACAAGGATGAATCGATTATTGACATGTTAAACGAGTGATTATTAATGTTTGTACAGACATGGTCCAGTATTGTGTTGGTTGTGCTGTTTCTCTAGTGCTGTATAATCTGCTTATTTTATTTAATAATTCGTATCCGGTTTCTTTTATCTCGTTTTGATATTTCGTGGCGTGGCTGTCAGAACTAAGCAAATCCATATTAAAGTCTCCGAACACAATGGCTCGGCGTCGTCGTTCCAATTGTGTAGAATATACATCCTAGAAGTTGCTGTCACCCGGTTTATATATCGCGCCAATGTTAAGCGATAATTTGTCCATGTGTATCCATAAGTAGTGATTTCCATTTTCACATAGCTCCTCTGTTATTTCATAATTGTGTAAACTTCTCAGGATGAAGCCAAGAATAATAGTCACAGTATACGGTTCAGCAGTATTAATGTTTACTTTTATTATTAGATCTTTTAATTAATAAAACACGAGACACTGGACAGATCGTCCTCCTTCGACGGTCGGTGTCGGAATATGACGCCGCCGCCGTTATACCCACAGAGAGGCTTTATGCATTTTGTTTATTAATACTTATGTTTTAGCAAATAACGTTTTAAATAAGGAAATCAGTAAACAAATTAATAGATATAGAAATATTCTTAAAGACAATAGCTTTAATGCTAACAGACGGCCATTCTGCTGCGGGGATGTCCCCATCCCCGAATTCAGCTCGGCCATTCGTTAGGTGGGTATGTCCTCAAACCATGTATTGTCCTTATAACTAAATCGAGTACCAATAATTAAATTAATGTACAATTGTATCAACTTACTAACTGACAATATAACATTCTAAATTAATTGACTGTAGCTTTGTTTATTATATTATTAAATAAAATACTATTCAGTGCCAGCAACCAAAGGTATAAGGCGAAGTAGAGATGTCTTATACGAACTATATGATAAAAAGTCTTATACATCGAATAATGATTTTCATGATTATGTTAGGAGATATTCTAAAATGTTTAAGAAAATTTGTGTTCAAGCTAAAGCCGCTTACATTAGTAATCAGATACAGAAATCGAATAATAAAACCAAAACGACATGGAAAATAATAAATAATGAAACTGGACATCGTAAACTTACGGACAGTACATTATTAATCTCAACATAAATGATGAACTAGTTTCAGACTTACATACGTTAGACCCCTTTAAACTACACTGTACTCACATAATTGTTTTTCGAGATCAATGTATAAATAAATATTGTATATACAATTCCGAGTTAATAAAAAGAGTAACCATGGAGTTTCCTGCCCGTTCTTCTCCATTGTAAATCAACACCTTGAAACGTGGCAACCAGAGCCCGACCATTCACAAATGCCTGCAAATGGCCTACATGAATTAAAATATATTTGAATTTGAATTTATATACCTTAACTCGCTTCGAGACTGTCCATGATTTAGCTTTTTTTTTGTACAAAATTGTCAATGGTTTGGTCGAATGTGAACAGCTACTTGGACGTATCACGCTGTCGGTTCCATATAAGCTTCTTAGACCAATATCCAATATCCAGACTTTTTCAGCTACCTACCTGTAGAACTAACGTAAAAAGGCACTCACCAGTTTCTAGGATGTGTATACAGTACAACAAATTTAGCTCTAAATTGCCGGAGCTGGACGTGTCTCCCGGTTCCACTCATAATGTCAGAAAGACATCACGCGACCACCTCGGTGGCTAGTGTCAGACTAAATTTCTATTTTTTATATTTATTATTAATTTTATTTTTGTTTTAGTTTAATTTATATTGTTTTAGAATTAAGATTTAACATTTCATATGTTGCTAATAAAATGTCGTGTATACCTGTAATTGGCATACACATCAGCTCCTGTACCTGTAAACTGAATTATGGAATGTATGATGTATATGCTGTTGGTGTACCTTATATAAATAAGTAATATTAACTTATACATATAATCATTTTATATAATGATATGAATGTCCGTCACTTGGGGTTAGCACTGAAAACCAGCATTGTGTTGAGGCTCACGTCAGAACACAACATCATGCCGAGTGTTAGCCTCGTTGTCGCAGCTACGGCGTGCAAGGAATTTTTTTTTTTTGGTTAATTTTATTACCCACCTATTTCTTGTTTTGTACACTAGTTCTGTTGCAATAAAATATTAGTTTTCTTTCTTTTTCTTTTCCATAATTATTTAATCATCGATTCATTTCTGCCACGCTAGAGGCAATCACATTCCACGTTTTGAATAACCACGCTGGGGGTAAGTACCATACATGCCACACTGCGGGCTACAATTCAAAGGTGCACCACACTGGGGGATACATTTTGGCTGAAACATAAAATAATAGTAATTCACACAAGGGAATTCATACTGCTGTAGATATTCAATTTTCACACTAGGGGAAATCACATTACACGTTTTGAATGACCACACTGGGGTTAAGTGCCATACATGCCACACTGGGGGCTACAATTCACAGGTGCACCACACTAGGGGATACATTTTGGTTGAAACACAAAATAACAGTAATTCACACTAGGGAATTTATACTGCTGAAGATATTCAATTTCCACACTAGGGGCAATCACATTACACGTTTTGAATGACCACACTGGGGGTAAATACCATACATGCCACACTGGGGGCTACAATTCACAGGTGTACCACACTAGGGGATACATTTTGGCTGAAACACAAAATAATAGTAATTCACACTAGGGAATTCATATTGCTGTATATATCTCAAACACAAAATAATAGTAATTCACACTAGGGAATTCATACTACTGTAGATATCTAAAACACAAAATAACAGTAATTCACACTAGGGAATTCATACTGCTGTAGATATCTCAAACACAAAATAATAGTAATTCACACTAAGGAATTCATACTACTGTAGATATATCTGAAACACAAAATAACAGTAATTCACACTAGGGAATTCATACTGCTGTATATATCTCAAACACAAAACAATAGTAATTCACACTAGGAAATTCATACTACTGTAGATATCTGAAACACAAAATAACAGTAATTCACACTAGGGAATTCATACTACTGTAGATATCTAAAACACAAAATAACAGTAATTTACACTAGGGAATTCATACTACTGTAGATATCTAAAACACAAAATAACAGTAATTCACACTAGGGAATTCATACTGCTGTATATATCTCAAACACAAAACAATAGTAATTCACACTAGGAAATTCATACTACCTACTGTAGATATCTGAAACACAAAATAACAGTAATTCACACTAGGGAATTCATACTGCTGTAGATATATCAAACACAAAATAGTAGTAATTCACACTAGGGAATTCATACTACTGTAGATATCTGAAACACAAAATAACAGTAATTCACACTAGGGAATTCATACTACTGTAGATATCTGAAACACAAAATAACAGTAATTTACACTAGGGAATTCATACTACTGTAGATATCTGAAACACAAAATAACAGTAATTCACACTAGGGAATTCATACTGCTGTAGATATATCAAACACAAAATAATAGTAATTCACACTAGGGAATTCATACTGCTGTATATATATCAAACACAAAATAATAGTAATTCACACCAGGGAATTCATACTGCTGTAGATATTCAATTTTCACCTTAGGTCATAAATAAGCCAAATCCAATCAGTTGAAGTCGTTCATCATGATAAATAGCAGTGGTACTCTCCACACTAGGAGAAAGCATGGATGGACCGACTGCTCAGTCATCACATTTAAATTAGTCACCTTTGTTCCAACAGGCACCTAGGCTGTATCGTCATCAGTGTCCGAGTTGATGAGTATTCTCAGGAGAAGGTAGATTATTCAGGGCTTGATCTTCCTTAGATTTAGTCTTAACTCACCAGCAGTGATATCATAGCCTAAGAACTCAACACGAGTCGAATCTTTAGTTCACGAGTTTTAAAACGTGTATGAGGGAATCCAACAATAAAAATATGCGATCACTTAAGCAATGATATTAACGATTCTTTGTTCTGAACTTCATTTAAATTATGCATCAATTTAGGTACGTAACTACAGACGGCAACCGAGTGTTGTTTTTAAAATAAACAAAGATGAACTAGTCCTGTTAATCGTGTAAGCACGTTTTAAAAAAAATCTGCCGATCGTCACATTGTAAACAATTGTCGGGTAGTACGTGAAATAAAATAGCTAAACTATGACCATCAATAAAAACATCACGAAAAATGTGTTCAGTACAGTCTACGTCTGCACAACCTATATCCGTTATACGAACGTTTGTGTTAAGCACGTTAGCCTATAAAATTACGACTAATACTTTGCTTGACAAGAGAGCATTCAGCACCGGAATCAAAACAAACATCATACGACTCACCAGATTGTTGTAACTACCCGGTAACATAAGTTATTGCGCAAGCATCTACGCGTCGCTCGTTTGTCACTTCAGCTACACCAGCGCGACCCGCGCCATTGCTGCAGTCGGCAGAATTCGAGCTGCTCGTACTGCTGCGACGACAATGCAGTGCTGTGTCCATTCTCGATCAGTTGCAACATGTTCCGCTGTTGTACCTCGTACATTGTGCGCCAGTGGGGGGCAGATCCCGATCCCACTTCTGAACTGTAAACTTCTCAGGATGTAGTCAAGAATAATAGTCACAGTATACGGTTCAGCAGTATTAATGTTTACTTTTATTATTAGATCTTTTAATTAATAAAACACGAGACACTGGACAGATCGTCCTCCTTCGACGGTCGGTGTCGGAATATGACGCCGCCGCCGTTATACCCACAGAGAGGCTTTATGCATTTTGTTTATTAATACTTATGTTTTAGCAAATAACGTTTTAAATAAGGAAATCAGTAAACAAATTAATAGATATAGAAATATTCTTAAAGACAATAGCTTTAATGCTAACAATTGATACTGTTATGGATAAATATAGAAACTCCCCCACCTTTGCTGTTTTGTCTATAGTTATAAGCGTGTTTATAGTTCTGTATTTGGTATAGTTTGGCGTCATTTTCCGATGTGATCCATGTCTCTGTAAATATCAGTATGTGGGTAGTCTTTGGTATAGATTTTATTATGCAATTAATTTCATCGAGCTTGCCAGCTGTTCGAATACTACGTAAGTTGGCGTAGAAGAATCTTAGTGCCGATGGGTGTAATGGAATGTCCTCATAAGATTTAACTATGTAATGATTTAATCTATTATATTCCTTAGTTACAATTTCTTCTTGTTGTCAAGACTTGACTAGTTTTTTTGGTTATTATTGTTTATGACGATTGTAGGTATTCCTTTTATGTATTTGAGAGTCAGGTCTTTTTCTCCATTTTCTATGCGTCTATTCAACTCTTCTTTTATAGACTGCAAGATTTTTTTTTGCGTAGGTGTTTGATCAGAGTATATTTGTATGTTCTCGGGTAATTTATTTTTATTACGTAGTAAGTATTTTGGTGCATCAGTATTGGCAAAACATGCCTTTATAGGTCGGCTTTTGTTCGGCACGTATTTACCCAATCTCATACATTTAATTGGATTGGGGCTGTCCGCTGTGAATGTTGTGATTAGTTTTGTCACTTCTTCATAATCATATTTTTGTCGTGCATTCGAGTTAGCGTTAATCGTTTCAGAAATACCCACTATTATGACATTTTTTTCGCGTTCATATCGGTGTTTAAGTTCTTGGATGATGTCTTCGTTATGAGCGATTGGCGTTTTGATAATTTGTGTTTCGGTTGGTTGATTATTTTTAATTTGGTTGATTTCCTCTTCTAAGCGTTTAAACTTTTGCTGGGTTATATTATTGTCAATTTTTATATTTTCTATTTCGGTGTTTATTAGGTCTATCTTTTCCGTAAAATGTTCAGAATTCAATTTAATTGTTTTAATTTCATTTTTAATTTCTGATATTTCATCTCGAATTTGCTTAAGATTTTCATTTTGTTGCTTACCAAAGTCTTCCATAAACTTCATGATATCGTTTCTAAATCTTTCTAATGTCTGATTATAATCACTTTCTTCAGGCCGTTCTTTTCGTTTTCTCAGGTTCACATAGAAAGGGGTTGGGGAATCTTCATTATCGTAGTATGTCGACGTTAATTCGCTTGCGCTCCCGCTATGATCGCTACCAGTTGTTAACTTGGACCCGGGCGGAGACCGTTGTACATTCATCGTGCGACTCGGTCGTATAGGTGCGAGTGAGTCGAAAAATAGCAACGCCTCTCTTTACTCGAGGTGTAGAGGGAGGGTGGGTGCACCTGCGCCGACGTTCTGTGACTCACACTTCTGCAGGGACACGGTTTTTTTAGACTATTTTGTCACTTTGTTTAACTAACTTTAAAACTATTAGCGTAAGATTTATTTTAGGTTGTTATACTATTAATTTAATATGATAATTTTTGAAACAATTTAGTATACGTCCGTTCTCAACAAGCGCCAGAGACGAACAAATCTGATAAATGAAATTCTGATAATAACGTGGCAGACGTAATGATGCAATGTCCTTTAATATCTGTAACCATTCGATCCATTTGTCATAAACATGGTATGACGTCATCCCACTGTACATTACTTCGCCAGGTGTCCTGAAGCATTATTTTTCCCTTAATAGTAAATGGTGACAGAAAACCATATACATCAAATATTGACATAATAACCCGTAGCATTATCCTTTTTGTGGGCCTGGTCGATCCATTCACAATGTTTTCAGGAATACGCTTAAATGAAACATCGAAACCTAAACAGTCTTCCTTTGGAAACCAAATAAGGCCGAGAGTGCGTTCGCCCTCATCTTGTTGATCCATTTTGAACTTTACAGCCGACGTACCAAGTGATTCTTTCGGTAAACAATCTAAAACAGCTGTGCTATTGCTTGTCCAGTTTCTTATTTCGAACCCACCTTGACTATGAATGTAAACAATATCCTTCACAAGTTGAATAGCGGTGATTTCGTCTTCTATGCTGTCTATATAATCGTCGGCGTAATGTTGTTTACATATTGCGTGTACTGCGGCCGGCTTTGTCGTTTGAAACCTGAGTTTTTATTATTGATGAATTGTGCGATAAAAGGGGAACAGTTAGCGCCAAATAAGTGACGTCATCACGAACGTTTTTATAGGATCGCCTGGATTCTCTCGCCATATGAATCTGAGTGCATCTTGATCTTCAGGAATAATCTTTATTCTTAGGAAATGATCTTTAATATCTGCGGATATGGCAACCTTATTTTCCCTGAAACGTAGCATTATTTCGTACAGTGACATCAATAGGTCGGGCCCCTTCAACAGGTAATCGTTTAGACAAACACCATGGCTCCTGGCAGCGGCGTCGAACACAAGGCGCAATTTCTTTTTATTTGGATTATCAACTCCGAAATGGGGTAGATACCATGTCCGTGGGGAAGTTCCTGGCGCGATTAATTCATGGGCGAAGTCGTTATTTAGTAAGTGACGAACCCTTTCAGCATATCTGGCAGCAAATTCTTCGCTGGATTTCATCTTTTTTTCCACGTTATGTAGACGCTTCGTAGCATTGGGCAATGAATCTGGCATTTTGCTATTTTCATTTTTCCACGGGAGTCCAACGTACCACCTTCCTTCTACTAATGCGGACGTCCGCTCGAGATGTGCAACAGCTCGAACGTCTTCGATGTTCTCTCGAGGTTTGGACGAGACCCCCATTGACTCTAAAGTGAACGAACGACGCACTTCTTCCTGCAAGTCACGTAAAATACGTACTTTCTCCGAGGCAGCACCCGGTTCTCCGTAGACAAGCAGTGAAGAGTAGGACGAGTTATTATGATGTAAGTTCGACATACAACCATGAATAATCACGAGGTAGTATTGTTCGCGGATGATACTTCTCTAATATTTAAAATTCGACGACAATTACTAGATTTTCGCGAAGTTAACGTTGCACTATCTCATGTAGTTCATTGGTTCAATGTTAATAATCTTCTCCTTAATGAGAAAAAAACCAAATGTCTTAAATTTTCAACGCCCAATGTCCGACAAGTACCAATCAATGTTAAATTGAATGGAGTGGAACTGGACATTGTGGATTCGACTGTTTTTCTAGGCATCACTATAGACGCCAAACTGCAATGGGGCCCGCAAATAAACAAATTATCGGGTAGGCTTAGTTCTGCCGCGTTTGCTGTCAAAAAAATTCGGCACTTAACTGATGTGGATACAGCCAGAATAGTTTATTTCAGTTATTTTCATAGCGTTATGACTTACGGCATCCTCCTCTGGGGAAACTCTGCAGACATCAATACTATATTCGTCTTGCAGAAAAGGGCTGTCCGAGCTATTTATAATCTTGGTCCAAGGGTGTCGCTGAGACACAGATTTAAGGAAATTAATATTCTAACTGTAGCATCACAATATATTTTTGAAAATTTAATATATGTTTATAAAAATATTTCGAACTTTGTCAAACTGTCTGATACTCATTCTTTGAACATTAGGAATACACACAACCTTGCTGTACATGCTACGCGCCTCCACAGAATAAGCAACTCGTTCATGGGACAATGTATACGCTTTTACAATAAGCTTCCCAATGATATACGTAATTTAACATTAAAGAAGTTCAAAAATGTAATTAAATCTAAACTTTGTAAAAAAGGATACTATAAAATTTCGGACTATTTAGATGACAAAAACGCTTGGGATTGAGCCGCTCTTTAGCCTTTCCTTTTTTTTATATACAATTTTTGCCATTAATTATTATATTATTTACTTCATTATATTGATATTGTAATGTCGTTTAGATTGAAATTATTTCTTATATATAACCGCTATACATTGTAAATGTGAGTGAGATCTAGGCTGAGCGCTCTTCATTTCATTAATTCTCACGATAACTGATGCATGCTTGCACTCTGTTGCGACAGGTTAGCTCAAATAGTTATGGCACTTTCTTCAAAAGGCTATTCCACCCTATATTTGTCTCACATAAACCTTTACATCATTACAATCTGTCTGGACTTTAAAATAGACTTTGACCCCTGAGTTTGTTTCGGCGTTTCTTCTCAGGGATAGTCATAGGAAATGCCGACGCCATCTAGTTTAAAAAAGACGTGTAAAAGTGATTGAAAAAATCCTAATTGCAAAATAAATAATTTCATTTCATTAATTTCATTTCATTTCATTTCATTTCAATACACCACCCTAACGGCGTAAGTGTAGCGTAAGGCTCATTCGGTTTCCCCTTAATTATTTGTAACGGCAATAATAAATGATAATTGTCCTGCCCTATTAAAATGTCGGGTTTACAATGACCGCTAATTAAATTATTTTTAACCTCAACTAAGTGTTTATATTTTCCCAAATCTATGGATGAGATGTATTGTGCCGGTAAATTTAATTCTTTAACACTTCGCGCCGCAAACTGAAACCTAACCCCTTCTACGCTGGACACACACATACTTAATACCTCAGTATCGCACACTAGCTCCGTATTATTCCACGCGCCACACACACGCATTGTTTCCTTATTTCCGCGAATCCCCAATAGTTCCGACAGTTCGGCGCTTATCAAAGAAACACTAGATCCGTCGTCTAACAAAGCAATAACTTGAAGTACGCCTTTAGGGCTATGAATATTTATTGGAACTACTTTTAACAAAACTTTTGCCATACAATTATTGACATTCGTGACACTTTCGACATTAGGCTCTGATAGCGGCGTAATTTTTACACTATTTTGCGAAGACTTATTGGCGTTATTATTATAATGTAATAACTTGTGATGCAACTGACCGCAATTGTCAACGTCACAGGTGGGTGCCGGACAAGTTTCTTTGTTATGACGCGACAATAGACATTTATAACATAAGCCACAGCGTTTAACATAATTCCAACGATCTTTCCGTAAGGCTTTTTTAAACTTTTTACATTCAGTTAAGACATGTTTACTTACCCGACAAAATCTACACTTTGTTGCGTTATCAATATTGTTATCCTGCACTAATACGGATTGATAGCTATCACTATGTTTACGCTTATAGTCACTACGAACCGTACTTAATGTCACAGATGTTTTTGTTACTTTTATAGCTTCTTCACTTAGAAAGTCAGATAATATTTCAAGGCGTGACTTAGTACCTCGTTCGATTCGCGGAAACCCGTAATCAGTCCACTTGGATATTAGCACCGGCGGTAACTTCGATAACACAACCGACGTGATACTCATCCCGCGTAGGTATTCTTCTTGTCCCAAGGCCAACACAGCAGCTACGTAATTCTTGATTTTTACTGAAAACGGCAGAATATCTCGGTGGTATTCGGGGTTCACGGGGTGCAGCTTCTTGATCTCATGTATAATTTTAGGTAGAATGACGTCTGGTTGACCGAACTGTAATTCCAAGGTAGACATAACATCTTCGCGGGTGGCGGAGCTTACTAAAAGAGCTGTGACAGAATCTTGGGCTGATCCTCTCAGACATTTCCTCAACCTCCACATGTTTTCTTTGGGAGTGAAATGACAAACCTCTGTGGATTCCTCGTACGCATGTTTAAAGTTCAGCCACTCCATGGGTTCCCCAGAGAAAGTAGGTAGATCCCTTGGTGTGCACAATCGACTGAGCATCTGGGCGTTTGGAGCATTCGAGGATGCTGCTACGGCGATATCCTTAATTGCCTGTGCCAACTGTTGAGAATCCGAAGGTGTCGCACCGGGCATGGTTGAGGGTTGAACTACGGCGATGGCGTTATGGTTTTCCTCTGTGCAGTACTGGCGCGGTAAGGATGCCTCGGCACAAGGCTCATTAACCTCCTGCTGACTGTGATTAAGCCACCGTTCTACTTTTTGTGACACATTTACCGACGATTCACCACTTATATCACTTGATTTTTGCGAACACTTTTCCTCTAGCGCGGCGATGTCTGCCGCAAGTTTTTTTTCAATAATATCCTGTTGAATCTTCGCAACAGCTTCCGCTGCTTCCAACTGTAGTTGTTTCTTGCGAGCTTCGAGTGACTTGCTTGAAACTACGGACGCTTTTTTTGATGAATGGACGGATTTGTGGCAACTGGCTTCCATTTTGCGACTGCCACCTTCAGATCTTATATCATTCTGACCATAGGGTCCTGCCTTGTCGGATTGTTCTTGCAATGACTTCTCCTTTTTCTTTGCGCCACGTGTTTGTACCATTTTGTGTGGCGGCGGAGTGGTGAACATTCCGGTGTTGATTTGATCCGAGTTGATTGTCGATATCTGCTAGTAGATTCAATAAATCCGGCTCGAAGGACCAGCGTATGTAGACGATAGGCAGGAGAAATGAAAGATTTCGTTACGTTTTATTTTATTTTATGTCCGAGGTGAACCGCCGCGTTGCTCGCTCGCGAACGAATCACGTGGCGCGGCGGCGCGCCGCGCGGGAGCATTGATACCGCGCGTCCCGCTCTTCAGTTCTCCGTCTCTTTCGCTCGGATCACTCGGACACGCACCTGAGTGAAATGACCATTTTATTCAATCAGCTTATTTTCTAGATACTTTATGACAATATAGGTATTTAGCGTGGCACCCATCTGTGATCGTGGTGTTTAGCGTCGCTAACAAGTACCTATCCAGACAAATTTAACAAGTCTAAACACGGTGGTTCTACTATAAACAGTATCAGAATTCCTGTAATCACCTTTCATCATCATCATCATTATCACCAGGTCATTAGCAATAGGATAAAAGTACCTATGGAGACAAATGAAACAAGCCTAAACAAGATGGTTCTATTATAAACAGTAACCGAGTTCCTGTAAACACTTCCCATCATCATCAGCATCATCAGAGCATCAGCACTAGTTAGGATAAAAGTACCGATCGAGACAAATGAAACAAGCTTAAACACGGTGGTTCTACTATAAACAGTTACCGAGTTCCTGTAACCTTCAGGATCCATCATCAGGTCTTCGATGCCATCGGCTCCACCATCATAGCTCCTCACCAAGAAGTATAAGAGGACTATGAACAATTATTGTACAGATTTTCATAAAAAGTCGTCAAAAATAATTCAACTGTTTACTTCTCTACCCAAAGTATCAATATGTTTTGGACTAGATTTATTCCAATTTATTGATTCAGAATCGTAATATTTTCTTCGAAAAAAAAAAACATAGCGCAGAGCGACACGTTCTTACCTTAGAAAGCCTCGGCTGGCACTGATCTCGCGCCGAGTTGCGGGTCAGTTTATATGGTACTATTAAAAATTCTTTTAAAAATAGTTTATTACATTTTTGAATATATTTTTTTTTGCCATATTATTAAGGACATATTCTAGTAATGTAAAAAAAATATAATATGTAATTTAGCCATCATTTAGTTTGTCAAAATTGGCTTTGAAAATGCCTAAAAATATATCATTTACGCTATGTTGTTTCATAATTTACTTTAGAATAATAATAATAATTTAAAATGTTGTCTACTAGATTTGTACAAGAGTATATATGTTTTATAAAAACCGTTATTTTTTGCTTTTATTTCATATACTTTGCCAGGTATCGAAGGATAAAGTAGTCATGTTTCGTAAATTTTTCGAAACATGTTGTCAAACAATAGCCCTAGTATACATAATTATTAAAAAAATGTTTTGTATTAGATTTGTTCTTTACAAAATTTCCTATTAAATGGACAGCAACTTTGATATATGATCTATACAATATAACAAAGTAATTTCAGGATGAAAAATGTATTGTATTTATAGGATTAAATATAGTCATGTATTTATAGGATTAAATACAACATTGAATATTGATTTTGATTGAAAAGTAAAATATTTCTTTCAATATTCATTCCATATTTATATTCAATTTTAAAATTAATTATAATTATATAATAATAAATAAAATAAATTTATTTCGTTTAACTTAATCCATATTCAGATTTTTATTAAAATAAAATAAATTAACATTCAAAATACATCAGAAATTGACCACCATAATATTAAGATGAAACTGATAATACTGTGGTCAGAGTGTCGCTAAGGAGGACATTTTTTTTGTCTCAGTTCCCCTTTGAAGACACCTTAACCAAAAAAATACAGTAAAACAGTCCCTGGTTTATTAAATTTTGTTATACTGCCATGGTGCAGATCCTTGAGGTGAGGTAAAGTAATCGGCAATGTAATTTCGTGTTTCGATGCCAGTGCCTGTACCTCTTACACCAAGTGTAGGTATATTTTCGAAAGTACAAGAATAGAGCGTATCTTCGATAGAAATGCCATCCCTTTTACGGACAAAATTATGAAGAGTACATGCTGCTTTTATTATTGTTTTTGCAAATTTCATATCAACGTCCAAACTTCTTTGAAATATAGCCCATTTATTACTTAAAATACCGAATGCGTTTTCAACTATTCTTCGTGCTCTAGATAAACGATAGTTAAAAATGCGTTGTTTTGGACTCAGATTGCGATCAGGGTAGGGTCTCATCACATGATTTGAAACAGCGAAAGCTTCGTCTCCTACAAAAACGAAAGGCATGGGACTCCCGTTTTCATCATTGGACTCCGACTGCGGTCTAAAGCGCAACAATACGTACTCTTTGTGCACTCGTACATTTAAAAAATCCAATACAGTTATTCAAAGTACAATTCAACCACAAAATATATACCATAGTGCAACTTAATCCTTTAGCTAACTAGTGCATAAATCAGTTCTTATATAACTCAAGAAATCTTCAAATAAAGACAGTATTAACACGGCATCGGTTGCAAAATTAAAATTTTTACGCTGCTAAGTGTGTGAATCATCGTGTCAACGGTTTTGCGGAGCGGCAACGAGCCGAGGTCCGTCCATCCGTATCTTCAAGGTCAAGTGATTGGGCTTCGCTCGGCTAACATCGAGTGACGAATATTTACATAGACAAGTGCAACACAGTTCATCGAGACACAGCGAATAAAATCTAGTCAAGGAAGGTGACTTTTTACTATTAATTAATACAGTTACTGCATGCTAAAAACTTGTGCCTTCACTGGCTATCTTGTTCTACTTGCAGTCTCCTCAATAATTGACTTATCAATCGTATAAGCTATAAAATAATAACAATGTTTGATAACTCGCCAACCAAAACTCCATCTTCACCCCTACACAAATCGGACCCTAATTTAACCTTAAGTTCTGATAAAAATGAGAATATCACGCAAAGAAAACGGAAGCGTGGTGATGATGCAGATCTACTACGAATGGAAAAAATGATGTTGGAGTTGAAGACCATGTTCTCCCAGCTGGTTACTCAACAAACCCAACAAAATCTCAAGATTGATTCCCTACATTCAGCTCTAGAGAATATTCGATCTCAAAACACGTTAATAAGCACTCAAAACTTGGAAATACGAACGCAGAACGAAGAAATAAGAAACTCTGTTCAATTTATCTCTGATAAATATGACGATGCCATGATAGAATTAAGTCACGTCAAATCAGAGTGTACTACCAATCAAAAAATTATAAAAACACTGGAGCTTAAAGTAGACTACTTGAAGAGAAACTTGAAATCAGCATCTCTTGAAATAAACAATATACCTATATCAAACCCTGAAACCCGAGATACGCTCACAAACGCAGTACGAAAACTAGGAGATGTCATAAATCTACCATTGTTGAACCCAGACATAGAAAACATCTTCCGCCATAAAGGTAAACAAGACCGGGTAGGCACTGTTCTTGTCGAATTCTCATCCCCATCGACCAAAGAAGACTTCTTGAAATCAACTATTAATTATAACAAGCTCAACAAAACCAAACGCCTCAATACTACTCATCTGCAAGTAAACGGACCTGAGAAACCTATATACGTATCGGAAGCTCTTACTACCATGACAAAACGCCTACACTATCTCACCAGGGAGTTTATTAAATCCAGCAAATATGAACAGTGCTGGATCGCAAATGGCAAAATCTATGTGCGCGAAAAAGAAGGGCTGCCTAGCCGCCTTATAAAAACAGAGGAGGACCTTGCAAAGCTACGAACAGAAAAATGACTAGTATGCGTACTCCACTGTCATCAAAGAAAATTTGGAAAAGTTTCACTTTATTTGTTGACTTGTTACAAAATAATACTAACTAATACTAATAACTCACCTATATTTAAACTATTACGGTATTGTCACATAACAACCCTACGTTCTTTAATACTCATCACACTAGAAATAACGTATACATTTCTATATTATTATTATACTATAAACATCACACACTCAACCTCATTCAGTGGTTACACTCAATTACAATTATCAGGAATAACTAGGACACTTTATTCCTATATATTATCTCTTTGTGTTTTGACTGTTCAAAGTTGTTTGGTGGTTTCTGTCACATTTCGATACTGTAATATATCAATGCCACAAACAGTAAACCACCACTATAAAAACGTAACGAGAAGAAATCACCTAAAAACAATTCGATAACACACAGAATAACGCATCTAACCCAGATGCTGTCTCCGTATCAGACTCTTCTACCTGTGACTTGGATAACTGTGTTCCGCTTAATTTCACCTCCAGTCAATCACTCAAGATACTCAATCAAAACATTAGAAGTATAACTAAAAACATGACAGGATTTCACACCATACTCGCTAGAACAAAGGTTGACTGGGATATAATTACACTGACCGAATGTTGGCTTCCTAGCACTTACAACACACCTAACATAGAAGGATACAACTATTTCCAGACAGAAAAAAACCTTACTCAAAATGAGGGTGTAGTCGTTTATGTGCATGAAGACCTTAGGGTTTCTGTAGAAGAGCTCACACTCTTGGAAGCAAACTGCCTTCAGGTAAAAATTGACCAGAGAACTATCCTATTGGCAATATATCGTCCACCGGGTTATAAGGACGCTAACAACTTTCTCAACTCTCTAGACATAGCTCTAAATAATATCGCGAATTATACTAATATAATAATCACTGGAGACATAAACATAAACATTCATCACCAATGTCACGACTCAGTGAAAAATAGCTATTTAAATCTACTAGCCTCACATGGTCTCCTACCTGCGCATACTTTACCCACGCGACAACAAGCTTGCCTGGATCATTTTATACTAAAGACAGCTTTGCTTGCCTCTGCACTAGTGGCCCACTCTTCACTCACTGACCACGAAACGGTCTTATTGTTTCTTGAAAAAACAAACAATAAGACAGTTGCCAAAAAATCTGTAGTCCATATTAATCAAGAAAAACTAGACGCAGATCTAAAACTACTTGACTTTGGTCCTATTTACGGGTCACGGGATCCACATGCAGCGACAGAGCTTATGATTACCATTATTACATGGGTGATTGAGTCAAACTCGAAAATCGTCAAAGTTCCGAACCGCAAGAAAATCCTAAAAACATGGCTTACTCCTGGCCTCCTGCGCTGCATCCGGCATAGAGATAATATGCACAAAAAAATAAAAAAAGACCCAGAAAACTTAATACTTAAAACATCGTTTACAAGATACAGAAATTTTTGCAGTAAGTCACTAAAGCAAGCAAAAATCGATCATGATAAAAAAGAACTCAGTGACGCTGGAAACGACACCAAGCAGCTGTGGACGGTTATAAATAGCATAACAAATAGATTCAAAAAACGAGACATCATACCAGAACTATTAACGATGTCATCAACACCGGTAAAATCTGTTAACTTAATAAATAACTACTATGCGAATATAGGTAAAAAACTTGCTGAAAAGATTAGTAATCGAGCAAGGATATCGTTGGTATCGTCCTGCACTGGCATTAACAATAGCTCTCGATCTATGGCTATGCTACCCACGGATGAAGTAGAAGTCACAAAACTAATACTGTCCCTACGCAACGAATGTGCTACAGGCTGGGACCGAATATCTAACAGCTTCCTTAAGAAACACATAGCCCTGGTTGTGCCACCATTGACTTATATATGTAATCTCGCGCTTAGTATGGGCCAATTTCCCAAATCGTTAAAAAAATCCATCATTCACCCTATCTTCAAGGGTGGGGATAGAAACCGTGTCAACAACTACAGACCCATAGCCGTACTACCGGCAATATCTAAAATTCTAGAACGGATCATGAACGCTAGGTTGGTGGACTACCTGGAAAAACATAACCTACTCTCTCCTTCTCAATATGGTTTTAGGGCTGGCAAATCAACGTCCGATGCGGTCCAAGATCTAACTAATTATATTGTCACAAACTTGGATGGTGGTCAGAAAGTCTTGGGTATCTTCTTGGACCTCGCAAAGGCATTTGACACGGTTTCTGGGCCAATTCTAATCAAGAAGATGGAACGTCTAGGAATTAGAGGTGTCCAACTCAAGCTGTTTGAAGACTACTTGAGTGAGCGTACCCAGACCGTTAAAATTGAAGGGTTCGTTAGTGATGCGCAACTGGTCACCTACGGTGTACCTCAGGGCAGCGTACTTGGTCCGACCCTCTTTCTAATATATATTAACGATCTGGGTATGCTCACCCTGCCTAAAGGCAAAATTAACGCGGGCTTTAACATCGTATCGGAATGGCTGCGAACGAACATACTCACTCTAAATGCGGAAAAAACAAACTACGTAACCTTCTCTATAAAAAATAACTTACTGTCTCTACCAATGACGCATAACTCTATCGTAGCACATACATGTCCGATGCCATACTCCACTACATGCTCCTGTACTCACCTTCAGAGAGTTGACACCGTAAAGTACCTCGGCATAATAATAGACAGTACCCTAAGATTCCATGAACATATCAGCACACTCAGTAACAGACTGCGTAAACTAATTTACGTCTTTAAGACACTGAGACAAGTAGCTGATGAGAAGGTGAAGAAATCAGTGTACTTTGCTCTCGCTCAGTCTTTACTGACCTACTGCATCACCACTTGGGGTGGTGCTTCAAAATATACAATTCTCGAACTGGAAAGAGCGCAGAGAGCCATACTAAAGGTCTCCTTGTACCTACCCTTTAGATATCCTACAACACTTTTATACAACATAGCTAAAGTTTTAACAGTCCGTCAACTTTTTATACAGCAAATAATTCTGAAGCAGCATAGCCTCCTAATATATAACCCCTCAAAATCTAATCCCAAAAGGCGCTTCAACCCCGTGGAAGGCTCTCACACTCGTCAATTAACCATGTTTTCTAAGCGTTTTTTCTGTCACCTCGGTCGTTACCTCTACAACAAAATCAATAGGATCCTTTCGATTTATGACCTCAACAAAATTAAGTGCAAAATGAAATTAACTAGTTGGCTTCTGGAATTGAACTACCACGATACCGAAAGCCTACTCACTGTCCCGTGTTAGAATCCAACGCACACACACCTGACACACGCACATACATAAACTAACACATACACCCTACTCTATGCACAAATACACACAGCTAATCACCCACCCCCCTCCACCGAAATACTAACCCTACTAACATTTCATAATTCATAATATATATGTATATTTAAACTTGCACTTTTCTTAGAGTACGAGTGCATAATACAATAAATGTAGTAAAATCTAGTGGCTGGAGACCTGATGTCCTGAAATACAGGCCCCAAGCCTAGTTTAGGCACCAGTCTCCCACAATATACAAACCTGTATGTTTTATGTTGCCTAAGAAACCATGTAATTATATTGTGGTGAGAAAATAAACATATTATTATTATTATTATTATCATTGGGAAGATTATGCTTTTTGGGAAGGGTTATAGAATCACCTGAAATACCCTTTTCTAAATTAGAGTTTTTATATATGTTTGAATCACTATGTTTTCCATATGCTCCGACATCAATAAATGTAAAACAGTAATCAGCATCAACTACCGCCATTAAGACTGTAGAAAAATATGATTTATAATTAAAGTAATTTGAACCTGAGTTTACAGAACAGCCCCCAAACAATTAGGGAATTGGGTTCTTCTATAGAATTCACTTGCAATCTCTTGCCATCTTTCCTCAGTTAAGGCAGGAAAACATGCGTTGCTGTACAAGTTTCTTTAACGATATAACGTATAGTAGACGCTCAAATTAAGTAGTCTTCTTCGAGATTTTCAAACGATGAACCTTGTGCTAAATACCTGAAATATAAAGAGGTGAAATTAAAAATCCAGCAGCCTGCAGCCCTTATTGTAATTTTTTTCTTTATAATTATTTCTCTTATTTTGCAGGTAAGGAGGTACAGAAAAGGTGGTCATCTCTTAGACATGGTTTTAGGAAAGAACTCTCTGCGCAGAAAATGATGCCGTCTGGAAGTGCAGCCAAAAAGAAGAGAAAATACTTGTATTTCGACTCTCTTTTATTTTTTTTGCCTTTTACGGAAATTTTAAACAGAAGGATCTATTGAAAATGAAAACAATGAAACTGAGCAGAGGAATTTGAAAAATATAACATCTCCAGCTCAACCAAGGTTTTCAAAACCAAGAACAGTCCAAAAAAACAGTGATGATGAAATAATAACATTACTTAGAGAAGGTAATCAAATGCTTTCCACATCAAAAACATGTGATAGCGGGCATGATGAAGATGAGTTTTTTTTACGTTCTCTTACCTCATATATGAAAGACTTTTCCGGAGACCAGAAATTATTATTGAGGTTGGAAATTATTAAGTTAATTTTAAATTTTAAGCAATCATTAAACGACAATTCAAGATTTTGTCAAATAAACAGAACACCTAATCTTATCAATGAAACACCAAGGAGAGAACCGATGTCATCTATAACCCTTGCCCAAAATCGTATTAATGATCCTATCCAGTCTTTAATGTATACCATAAATAACTCATCTGAAAATCTTGAATATATTCCTCAACCATCGACATCACAGCGCTCAAATAATGTATCATATACACCAACACCTGTGCATCGGGAATACGTTTCAATCACATCCCCAGAAAATGATACCTGCGACACTTTGTTAAGTCTCGGTGATGATGAACAAAATTAAGTTTGAGGCTTGAAATTACTTTAATTATGATAGAATTATAACAAAAATGAAGACTGATTTATAATTACGCATACGTCCATAATTAAAATAAGTAAGTTTAATTTAATTTAGTGACGATGATTAAAAAAATATTTAGAAATTAAAAACGTATTTTATTTACTTACTTTAAAGTTACGGATAATCTTTCTTCTGGACCAATGCACATCCTCATCATTGTGTCAGAATGACTTATAGCAGGTTCCACAATTGACAACAACTCATCAAAAGTTCCAACCGACATTTTATAATATTTAACCCTAGAATACTAATGTTAGTCGTTTCGACTAACACCGCGCGGATTTCTTGCTGTCCTTTCCTAACAGATGCGCTGATCGTGTTGATTTTACGTGTCAACTCAGTCGCCGGTAGGACGCTCGCAGGAACGACTGCGCCAAGCCGGTAAGTGCCGCCATATTTGAAATGCAACGGACTTGGTAGTCCGATCGACTAATTATTAGTATTTACGTAACTTTTTGATTGGCGTAATTTATGTGATAGTATCGTTATTTTTGTGTTTTTCTTTTATTTTTAGCTTCAAAATGACTTTTCGACGCTCTAATAAAAGAGAAATACCCAATGAATTGGCAAACTCGAGAACCAGAGCCAATGGCACATCAATATTTTGTTATGATGGTCCGCTGACATTGCTATCATACAAGGCCAAACCTGCCAAGGTGATGTACTTGCTATCATCCTGTTCTGAAGAAGGAACTGTGAACCAAGATACAAAGAAGCCACACATAGTTGAATTTTATAACCAGACGAAAGGTGGGGTTGATACATTTGACCAAATGTGTTCCAATATATCCTGTAGTCGGAAAACTAATAGGTGGCCTATGTGTTTATTTTATGGAACGTTGAACATGGTTTTTATAAACAGTCACGTCATATATTGTGAAAACAAACTCAATGCTAGAGAAAAGCCAATAAACAGGAAAAAAATCATGAAAGATTTACATATGAAACTTGTGAACCCTTACATAGAGAAACGTCTGTCAATTCCCACATTGCATAAGAAACTCAGAACTAATATCCCCGAAGACTTCGTATCTGGAAGTGTAGAAGAAAGTAATATCAACCCATCGATGAACCTGAACCAAAAAAAAAAAGAAAATATGCACCTACTGTCCTTATAAAAAACATCGCATGACTAAGGCTAGGTGTTCTAAGTGCCTGAAAAATATATGCAGAGAACACAAAGTAGAACTATGTGTTAACTGTGTCAAAAACTAAAATATTCTATATTATCTACATGTCTTGATATTGTTATATATATAAGAAAAAATAAGGAAGATTTTTTTTTATAATTGTTGTTATTTTAGGGAATATTAATGAGACTGTTGATTATGATCTCCAAAAATGTATGTGATAAGGTTCTTACTATTTTTTTAATAAATAATATTGCAAGACTCTTGTTTTTTATTTACTAATATAGTAATAATGCTGTTTAAATAAAAAAAAGTCTATGAAGCAAATATACCGAAGAAGAAAATAGTTTTATAGGAATTTGAAGCAGTGATAGTCGAAATGACTAATGATTAGTATTTGCGTTTGTAAAATATGATTAGTATTCTAGGGTTAAAGAATATTTCTGGATATTGTTTTAACCGAGCATGTTTCGCATGAAAATATCCATTTGTTAATCGATCCGATATAAGGGGATGGACCCAGTATTTTCTTTTAAAATGTCTTTTCCTTTTCTTATACTTCATGTAAACTGCAACACGACGTAGCCTCTGAATATTTGCTTCCATAGCGTGCACTTCTCTACATTTCCGGGCAACAAATGATCGCACACCGTGTGCGTTGAGTTCGCGGTAAATCCGGCGGACTTTTTATTCGCGGAGCGTACTTTTTTCTCCGCCGCGGAGAAAAGTCCGTCGTCTGCGCAGGCCTTAAAACAGTAAAAATTACAGTAATATGATAACAATATTAAAAGATATTACCTATTTACCTCTGATTCCTAACATACAGCTTACGCTAGTTTGGGAGTCAGGGTTTGCACGCTACTTGTAAAAATATCTTGTTACAATAAAAATTTATTATTATTATTATTATTTACAATAAACGGCGCGACGCGAACCGCGAACATACCAACCAGTCACAAATAATGTTTCAAGTGATGGTGATATTACCGAATGATATTACTTTGAGGGAAATGTGATGTAATATTACATTACACTTTGACGTAATGTTATGCGCATGTCTAGCAAGAACGCACGATGGTTTTCGTATTGTTTTCGTTGAAATGTCAAAACTGACAGTTGGCGGCAACTTACACTCGCAAAATTACGCCATACTATCCGAAATGTGCACTTTTTTCGTCGTGTCAAACTCAAACTCAAACTTTTTTATTCGTGTAGGCCGTAAAAGGCACTTACAAATCGTTTAACTGGTTCAAATTGTCATTCCATGGAGAAGAACCAGTAAGAAACTCCATGGTTACTCTTTTAAAATATGGTTTATGACATAGTTCATGGAAGACGTGTAAGAACAATGTAGGTTAATGTCTGGACTGGCCTTTGGAAGAAAGTACCAGTGCCATGACAGATTTGAGCGGACCTGTCCCTACAGACGGGACGCATGCATCAGTAACCGTGTAGCTCAACCCTATTTTAGGGAGCTCAACGACCCGACGCACGACACCACCAGATCCGCGGGACATTCGAGAAGGCCCCATAGAATACTCAAACCGTCAGACAATAAGAATTATTTTTCTATAGCATATATACCCTTCAATGTCCCTACATTCACAAGTAAATTTTTATTTTATATTAGGTATTTGTGTACAAAATGAGAGATTTAAAAATATTCCATTCAAAAAAAGTAAACAATAACGAAACAAAAATGGAACTAAAAGAAAATAATCAATAATCAATTCATTAAAAAATAATATAAAATAATAATATCAATTAAAATATAAGAGTAAATACTATAGCTTGATAACATCTTAATCAATTGTCCAGATAGCTTGTACGTGGTATGTATGTAAACACCTTCATTAGGGCAGCTTAATCCCAAGCAGTTTTGTCAATCAAGTAATCTGAGACTTTATAGTAACCCTTAATACAGAGTCTTTCCTTAATAACGGTCTTTTATTTATTAAAATTAAAATTTTGAATACTGCTTGGGATCTTGTTGTAAAAGCGCACGCATTGACATCTAAACGAATTACTGATTTTTTGTAACCTAGTTGTTGGCAGTACAAGTTTATCTTTGTTTCTAGTATTAGTAGTAGTAACGTTATGGATATCACTGTACTTAGAGAAGATATTAATATTCTTTTTAACATAAATCAGGTTTTCGTAAATATATTGTGATGCGAATGCCTCATGCTTAAATTATAAATAGCTCGAATAGCCCTCTTTTGCAGCACGAATATAGTTTGAATGTCTGCGGCATTTCCCCACAGTAAAATTCCGTACGACATTACACTATGAAAATAACTATAGTATACTAATCTAGCGGTTTCTTCATCAGTCAGCTGACGTATTTTATAAACTGCATAGGCCGCAGAGCTGAGTCTATTCGACAATTTATTAATATGTGGACCCCATTGTAACTTTGTATCCAATGTAATGCCTAAAAATATAGTGGTGTCTACAGAGTCCAACTCTTCGTCCTTGACTAGTACACTGGTTTTCACCTGTTTCACATTAGTTGTCGTAAATTTTACACATTTAGTTTTGGTCTCATTTAAAAGTAAATTGTTAGCATTAAACCAGTGCACTACCTTAGAGAGACCGTTATTGACATCGTCAATAACTAGCTGTTGTCTCTTAAGTTTAAATAAAAGTGATGTGTCATCTGCAAACAACACTATCTCGTGATTATCCCTTACGAGATAAGGTAGGTCATTTATATAAATAAGGAATAAAAATGGGCCGAGAATTGAACCCTGCGGAACTCCCATTGTAACCAAAGACCCCGGAGACCGTTTTCCATTGACGTCGACTTTCTGAATCCTATTACTCAAATAAGAAATAAGAAGATTCAGAGCATTGTACCTAATGCCGTAGTGATACAATTTCCTGATCAATGTTTCGTGATGGACACAATCAAAGGCCTTGGATAAATCACAGAAAATGCCTAGAGCATCATGCGAATCCTCCCAAGCATCAAAGATGTGTCCTATGAGTACAACACCGGCATCGGTTGTTGAACGACCCTTTGTGAAACCAAACTGTTTATTGTGCAAAAGATTATTTTTATTAAAAAAAGATTGCATTTGATCTAACACCATCCTTTCAAATATTTTACTAAATGTTGGTAGCACTGAAATAGGTCTAAAGTTAGTAGGGTCAGAAGTACTACCAGATTTAAACAATGTTGTTATCTTACTATTTTTCATTAGGTCAGGAAATATACCACAGTCAATACATTTATTAAATGTCAAAGTAAGTTCAGGAGTAATAATGTCAATTATAGATTTAGTCACATCTACGGAATGGCCCCACAGGTCGGCGGTTTTTTTAACATTTAAGGTGTTAAAAGTTTTTATAATATCTCTACAGTGAACATAATTAAATTTAAAATCTGTAGTACAAGCATTAACATTTGTTTTAAGTAGAGATTCGGCAATAGCAGGAGATGAGCTCAAAGATTTCGTAGTGGATATAGGAATGTTAGTAAAAAAGTTCTCAAATGCTAAAGCTATTTCTTCATCTGACTTAATGACTTTATTTTCAATAGTAAGGCAATAATTACTACTCTGATTCTTGACTCTTCCGGTCTCACTATTAATAATGTTCCAGGTCATTTTAATTTTATCATGGCTATTTTTAATCTTTGAACTCAAGTGGCGAGCCTTGGCGATACGACATACGTTTCGAAACATTTTAGAATAGTTCTTGACATAAAGTCTAAACTCATTACTATTATTGTAATTTCGTTCATCATACAGCTCATATAGCCTTCTTCTACTGTTATGAATACCCAAGGTCGCCCATTCACTAAAGGTCGCGTTACCCTTAACTCGGATCGTCTTGGAAGGAAACGCGGAATTAAATTCTGTATCATAAATAGCAAAAAACGAATTAAATAATTGGTTTCGTTCTTGATCAAGAGACAAGAAAGGTAATTTACTAGCTAAGTTATTTTGAAATCCTTCCAAGCGAGCCGCTGTTTTGAGTCTAACAGTGATATCCTTTTTGGCTACATTTTCGTTTTGGTTGAAAACAGTAATAAGTTGTCCACAATGATCAGAATTTATTTACTTATAACTTGTTTATTATATATGTATATATATATAATAAACAACAGCAACGTGGGTATAGTATCTGTAAAAATATTATCAAGGCATGTGGCTGTGGTAGCAGTTATCCTAGTAGGCTCCAAGAATATATTTTCCAGATTATATGACAAAAAGAGACTTTTAATTCTTGTACATAAACATGAATTTTCTAATAAATTTATGTTAAAATCGCCACATACAATTACACTTTTACTTGATTTACAGACTTTCTGCAATACTTCCTCCATGACTCTTTCAAAGTAGTCATACAATGCTGAAGGTGGTCTATATACGCTTAGTACAACATACCGCTCTAATTCCACAAAGCTATTTCAACGGTTCGCTGAACAGAGAGACTCACAATGTCACTATGTTCTTTAAATTTAAGCAGATTACTTATTAAAATCAATGAGCCACCATGTATAGCATTTTTTCTGCTGAACGAACTACCAAGTTGGTGATTATTGAAGTTGAATATGAACTGGTGGCTTCTTAGCCAATGTTCTGTAATGCAAAAAATATCAATGTTGCTGCAGTTCATAAACAACTCAATTTCTAAGTCTTTGCCCTTCATTCCTTGAATATTCTGGTGAAACACATTCAAACTATCAGTTTTACCACTTTTATACAATTGAGTAGGTAGAGGGCTATTTGTATAATTTTCATAAGAATTAATAGTATTGCAAGAGGTTACCTCTATTGTCTCAGTATATAATTTAAATTATTTTGCATGTCAATGTGTGTAGCCAAGTTCTTGGCTGAATCATTACATAAAAAGTTACTATCGGTATAGTGCTCAATAAAAGCAACATGTTTAGCCAAGTTCTTGGCTAAACATTTAATTCTTGTACAACGGTTATAGAAAAAAAATATGATAGCGATACAGCTATCTGTCCCTTATAATAAATAGGAAGATAGTAGCTATCTTCAGTCAAAAAATAATTATTACTAACATATGTGTTAGTGTCAATTAAGTGAAATTTGTCAATACAATTATAATTATTCGAATTTGTAATGTTGTGCAATGTCAAGTTTAAATTTATAAAATAAAAATCTTATGAAAATTTGTATAATTTTCATAAGAATTTAATATTGCAAGAGGTTACCTCTATTGTCTCAGTGTATAATTTAAATAATTTTGCATGTCAATGTGTGTAGCCAAGTTCTTGGCTGAATAATTACATAAAAAAATAATATAAATCAATAAAAGCAACATGTTTAGCCAAGTTCTTGACTGTTATGATAGCGATACAGCTATCTGTCTCTTATAATAAAGAGGAAGATAGTAGCTATCTTCAGTCATATAACAATTATTACTAACATACATATGTGTTAGTGGTAATTAAGTGAAATTTGTCAATACAATTATAATTATTTGAATTTGTAATAGTGTGCAATGTCAAGTTTAAAATCATCATCATCATCAGCCAGAAGACGTCCACTGCTGAACGAAGGCCTCCTCCAAGGGAGGGATTTGCCATAATCCCCACGCTTGGCAGGCGGATTGGGGCATTGGTTTAAAATATATCTAATATTATTTTCCTGTATGTAAACATTACAATTTTACCCACATTTAAGTCTTTAAGACCACAGTAATGCTTAACCAATTCTTTTTTATTTACATTACCCCTATTCGCAATAAAAATTATTAGGCATGTGTTCTGGCTGAAATTAGAAGTTAAAACTTTCTTGATTATTTCACTATATGATAAGCCAGGCATACAATAATTAATGATTGAATGTCCCGTACAAGCATCTGACAACAAATGGCCAAGGCCTTTACCAATCTCATCACTAAATATTACAATGTCATTTTTTTTCTTAATGCCTTGTATTGTGTGTTTGAGGGAACTGTTGATGGTAGGTAAACTATCACATAACTGCAATATGGTGGGCCCACATGTTGGCAATGAATGGCCCAGCGAGATGTTGTCATCACATGAGAGATCATGAATGGGTGAGAGGGAACATCTTTTGTTGGAACATGAAGCTACTAGTTCATTCATCGCCAACATATCGTCATAGTCGTAGAATAGTGACGGATCTGACATATATTAAATTTTACAGGGCAGCCATTTCAAATAATTAAGTTAGTTTTTTTGACATAACTTTTTTTATTCTAAATCTGTAATCATGAAAATTGGTATACAAGTAAAAAATAGGTGTTGTTTTAAAATGGAATAAAAGTAACAGCAGAAAATTATACAGTTTTCTAGAAAAATCACATGCTTCATTTTACTTTGGAGTCCACACAGTCACATAGTACTATCCGATATTGTTCTTCGGAAAGATACTGTTCAAAGAATGACGGATGTTACTTTCCGATCATGTTCTATCGACTTACTGAGTAATATTTTGGCGGATATGTTATCTGTCATATTCAATCAGACCATGAGGAAGTAGGTAGGCAGGTGGTCGGTACGTAAATAGGTAGGTTGATATCGTAGGTTGGGGTAGGTAGGATATCATAAATAAAACACAGACTATTTGGTCGTACTCTTTTTTAATCAATATAATAAACATTAAGCACACAAGCTTAAATTAAGTAATTATTATCAACAGCATTATTTTTGTACTACATAAACTAAGAAGACTATAATGTTGAAGCTATTTGGACTTATTACTTCTTTTTTGTTGAATTTCTAATCTAAAACTAAAACATTAATCATTTATTAGCAAAGCTATAGTATCACAATCATTACAGAGTAGTAACAACATTTATTAAAATTAATAAATTCTTAAAAATCTTAAAAAGTATAAAACAATTCTATTGCACAATTATTCTGTCAGATTCATTGTTATCATCAGAAACATTACGTACATGAGTTAAACTTCTGAAAAAGTCATGGTATTTGGTAGGAGTTATTGAGGAATCGCAAAGACTGATAAGTTCCTTATATATATCATTACTCATTGGAATTGGAGCCCCATAAACTTTGTGTAAGGTTGGAGTATTGTAATTTCTAGTCTCCTTTCGAAGTACAAGGGTCATGTAATAATCAGATAAAGTATATTTGTACCGGATTTTATTGCTCCGAGTCCCATCGACAAAAGCTTCTTTTATGCCTGTCCAAGTAACTTTATTGTCAGCTGTTTAGCCCAGTTCTTATTTTTATCTGATCTTTAAAATCAAACACTGACGACTGATTTACGTCGATGACTTCATAAGAATCACCTGTTACTTTAGCCAAACGTACAAGTAATTTCCATTCATCTCGTGTATACATTGTTTTATGTAAATCAAAGTGCTTCTGTCATATTTATCCCAAGCTGTCCGAACTAACCCTTCACTAATTGAATATGTATCTACTTAAAAACATGGTTTTACAAATCTCTATTTTTGATGAGCCCTTCGGTAAAATACAAAATGCAATGGTTATGCTTTAAATCTCTTTGAAGACCCCTTTTCTTCTTCCGTTTTGTAGTATAATTTGCGACATGCAACCGCTGTTTCTCACTAACTAATTTCGAAAACTTTTCAAATGTATTCTGTCTTTCTTCGAGAGTCAATATAGCGTAACATTTATATCAACACGTGCAAGGCCTACCTATAGTTTTTGCTGGAACAATAACGCCCTTTTTGGAGGAGTATTCTTTTTCTGCATTCGTTAAGCTCTTTCTTTTAACTTCTTCCCAATCATCATAATTTCGAACACGTTTTTTACCTCTACATTGAATAGGAGGCGCTGGAGACGACTGGCATGAAGACACAGTTTTATTGATTGATGGACAGTTGCTATAGCCTGCACCATTGTGAGTGGGACAAAAAAATCGTTACATATGTACTTCACCATGAATTTTTGCTGGTGATAGCATAGGTGTTTGTCCATTATTGTCAACAGCCGGCGTAATCGGTTGAGGGAAAGGTGACAGATCTGATATCAAGTTAGATGTATTTAAAGGGGTTAAAGTTGAGCTGATATTTAAGACGGACACGACACCATGCTGATTTTCTGACGTAAGTCAATATGGTGAGGATGCATTTTGATACACGGCCATAAAAGGATCTTCTCTAAGAAGTCAAGTAGGTGATGGTATATTCGAGTTTATATTTTCATCTGTTGATTTTATGATTTCGCTTGTTCCGTGTACGTAATCTGAAGACACGTCCTCATAAATGTCTTTTATCTTTTCTATTACGTTGCTTGTTCTTGGGGGTAATGATGAATGGAATTCTGAAAACATATCAGTATATGTAAAAAAATATAAAAATTATTAATATCGCAGGTTAACGTTACCTAAAAACCTTAAGACGATTCACAATAAAAAGATTCAAAAGTATAAAAATAATAAAATTTACTTCTTTTTATTTATACAGGTAAATTATTACTCAGAACAGATTATTTTTTTATAGAAAAATATATAAAATATACACAAATAATCATAGTTTTTCAATAGAAAAAAGGTGGAACTGAATTTAGTTCTAAGAACAAAGTGGGATGGTCAGATACGACCATTAGATGAAAAAGTGTGTCCACAGAATATCGTCAGTTATGATCACGCGTCACTATCATGTCCATATAAAAATGTAATATTGTTACATACAACTTTAAAATTCAAATCTCGATAAATATAACACAAACTCAACAGAATAATTGTATTATCAGATAGCAAATACTATTTTTATGTAATATAAATTTTAAATTGATTTTTAATTTTCCGTAGAAAACCGACGGATAGTCAGAACCGACGCTATAATTATTTACTTTGCAAAATTTCGTATAAATACAAAAATTAAATCATACCACATGTTAATACATAATTTATTAACTTACCTGGAGCCCCTGGTATGCAGTCCTCCTCATCAATGCACTATTCATGAACAAAATTCGTATTTTGTGCATTTCTGCTTGTTTTAATATAAGCTTTGATCGGCATGTTATCATTATGGCACACCTTTTAACATGGAATGTAAAAAAATTCGGCACGAAATAATTAATAAATAGGTAAATAAAGTTAAAGTAGTGTAATTGTTTAAGAAAAATTTAATCCGGTGCAACGCGTGGGCGAGTTCGACGAATAGTGGCGATTGCGCGGATTCGTCGGGAGCGGGAGGGGGCGGCGGGAGATTCTCGTGCGTCGTACAATGACGGGTATACACAAGCGTCATTTTACTATGAGCGCCTATCAAATCCGTCAGTTTACCGACTGATTTATTTGAAATCCAAAATAGATATAATTTTTTCTTTAGTGTAGTAATAATATTCAGGCAATATAGTATCCAAATATGGTAAAAAGTGAGTTTCGTATTTTTTTCAAAACCGACATTATTCTACGATCATGACGATATACTCCTTCATTTGTTTTTCTGACAGGTTATATTTGCTTGTCATATTAGTGAGTTTTTCCTGAAGGTGATCCAACTCAGATTGCATGTTCTGTGTGTCAATATTGTATTTTTTGGTTCCTTTTTCTAGTCTTAATGAATACAAACTTAATTTATCAATTAATTGCAATCTTTCTCTGTTTAATTTTACATTTTTAATAAAAAATCTATGCTTTTTAACAAGTTTTTGAGTTTTTCTAATATATTTGTTAATCTTTATATATTTTTTCAGCCTGTTCTTGCTGCACTTAATAACCCTTACAGAATTACTGTCCTTGTGTGTATCATCATTTGTCAAATCTATTGTGACAGTGGGTGTTATGTTAAGTGTGGCAGAAACAGTACTCGGGGAGCAAGCAACCAACTCATTGAACAGACTGTTGTTCAATGAGGCCCTGACGTTTTGTTTTGAATTTTCCAGTGATAATATTTGAAAATTAGCCTCTTGTAGCTGATGTTCAAGTGCATCTATGCGATTTAGAGCTTTTTCATACTCAATGCTACATTGGTCGAATCCATCCACAATGAGCTGGAGCCTGTCCCTGTCATTGGTGGCATCAGTGCATTGTGTATGCAGCTGTGCCATCTCTGATTTTAACTTTTTGTTGTTTTCTAACACATTCAACAGCTCCCTCTCATTGTCATCTCTTTCCCTATTCAGTTGGTCACACAACTCCTTAGTAGCCTTCAGTTCGCTCAAAGCCAATTGGAGTTTGGACTCCTCCTGGCGAGCAGAGGCCTTACGAGTCATGATCATGATTATTGAATAGGTAGGGAGAAGATAGAGAGTAATAAGTTGTAGTAGAGGATTGATTGGGAAGTGATAAAAAGAAAATAATTAAAATAAGTATAGATTACAAATTAAGTTGTGTCACCAAAGAATAAGGTTATGTTTATATTTCGCAAGGTCGTCTTATGAACTTAATGTGATGTATATTTGTTAAAAACTTGTCATAAATAATATTATGTTTCGAGAATAATACGATAATAAGTTATTTTGTAGCTGTTACGAGATGACAATGCAATATTTACTTATCGGTGACAGTTACCGGTAGCGTTGGTCGTTGCGCAACTTAAACGTTATTGAAACGAGCTATCGTCATAATAACGGTTAGCAGGTTATTTGAAAAACCTGCTAACGTGCTAACCTGCTAACGTGCTAGCTAACATCCAAAGAATCGATAGACAGTTGCGTTTCATTATCCAATGAAATGGAAGTGCATCAATGAAAGCTAAAAAAAAAAAAAGCTCATCAAAACTTCACGGAGTCGTTAATGAATCCTCGCCAAGAGACGAACAACAATTTTGGGTAAATAGAGAAGCTAAAAAAAAAAAAAAAGGTCATCAAAATCTTACGGGGCCACCAAAATCCATGAATTCTTGCTTATGTTGGAACAACAACGACAATTCGCGAAATTTGAGCAAAAAAGGTCATCAAAACTTCACGGAGCCGAGATTCATCATGAATGAATGAATTTTGAGTAAATAGGTAAGCTAAAAAAAAAAAAAAAAAAGGTCATATCATATTATGTGTTGCTCATGATATGACAAATAGCGACCAATAGCAGGATAGCGCGTTTTAATAACCGCTATTGATATCCGATAGACAGTTGCGTTTCGTTATCCAAAAAAAGATGCTACTGCCCACCGCTAGTTACCGGTAGCCGGTAACTGTCACCGATTCACACACGATATTTATTCACAATTTTCACCTAATTCGCAAATATTAGGCATATAACACTTTTATAATCCCTATTACTTAGTGAATCAATAGTTTTTGGACTTATTTAGTGAGTAATTTAGTTATTTTTCATAAAAATTACGGGACAAGTTACAATCAGCTGTTAGCTGTAGTGTTGCCACAGGAGGAAAAAATGTATTCGTATAGTATTCGTCGGTGGTTTTCAAAACGAAAACCGTTCTTGCCGCACTCGCGCAATTTAGTTCTCCTATTCCCTGACAGAGGCGCGAAACGAGTTTTCATACATTTGGACAAAATACGCGACGCAAAAAGTTTTCGTAGAATCTTTTATAAAAACTTACACTTACACTAACTGAAATGAGTTCGTTCACTTTCAAACGATCTAAGGTGTCTTCATCAAGTTTCTTCACGTTTTTACTATACGGTTTTCTGATGCTGGTTATGTTGCTTCTGGTGGTGCATCTGGTATGTTCGCACAGTCACGGGTTGATGGCTTCCATGCCATCGTGAGACAGAAATCTGCCTCGTTGCTCTGCAGATTGCGGGCCAGTTCCAACTCCATCCTGGGGGCCTAGACAAGTGGCAATCGTTCCGTGTCGATTCCATTTCGAAAATCGATATCGCTTAAGCGATGTCGATCGCCAAGTGGTAGACAAAGTAACATCAGCAAACCGAATGATAAGTCGAAGCGTTCTTTCGATAAAAATCAGCTTTTTGGTTATGGTTTCGTAATGAAACGTCAAATTAGACGTCAATTCTGTCAACCGGGCCGCGCCAAATATAAACAAACTACACTTGTTTTTTTGTTATTAAAATAAAGTTTGTTCGGTGAAACTGCAATTGACGAACAATTGTGATAACATTAACTAAATAACTGAAAATAAATTTTACAATTAATTAAATTTAAATTTAATAATTTGACGTTAAATAATGTTAAGTTCCAAAATTACACAAATTTTATGATACGATATACAAGCGGGAACTGACTGTTTCTTTTTTCATTTTTAAGGATAATAACAATGGAAACAAAAGTGCGAGCCAGTAGTGAACAGTTTTCGACCCTTTTGGAATTCATAGAAAGGTAAGGAAGTGTTCCCGGAAACCATGAACTTGATTAAATTCATATCACTTGAGAATGCTTAATGTAAACAATGACGTGATCCTAATGATTCTAACAATACGTTGCTTATTGCCCTATTCTTTCTTCATTTACAATCACGGCGATCTTTCCAAGCCCCGAGGTGGACCTCAAGGACGACTGAAATCTGAGGGTCTGTGGTGCCAGATGGCGACAATGTTAAATTCTATTGGTGGTGGAGGAAATAAATCGAAGTTTACATTGTGGATGGTACGAATATGCTTATACCTACCTATTTTATAGTTTTGTAAAGTAAGGCCTGTGTTGTCTGAACCTCCTGTTGTTACCTTGCTTGTTAAACTTTGAAAGCCTCATTAGAAAATAGTATGACAGGACCTGTATAACATGAGTGGTACTTATAATGTTATGAGCAATATTACGACGCATGGGGTTTTTAAAATGATATGCTTAGTTAGGTAAATGATTTATTTAATTATATCTAGGTATTACTTAACATAAAGATTTAAAACGAAACTTTTTTCAGGGTTCATCACAATTCATCTCATCCCCAACACCGGCCGTTACTCCACCACCTGCCATGCGCCAACAAGACACGATTGACTTTGAATATGATTGGTTTGACCACTACCACAGTAAGGACAACACAAAGCGTATAGATAATATTTAAAATTATATTAAAAATTTTATTTATTTTATTTTCAGCTATTTATAGATTTTTAAGAATTTTAAATGTAGATAAGTTTTTTTTTTT
The DNA here is from genome assembly GCA_947562105.1 of Shargacucullia verbasci. Classification (NCBI taxonomy): domain Eukaryota; kingdom Metazoa; phylum Arthropoda; class Insecta; order Lepidoptera; family Noctuidae; genus Shargacucullia; species Shargacucullia verbasci. The sequence continues at coordinate 14,317,444 of OX387281.1, read as the reverse complement.
TGGAACGAAGTTCCTTATCGCGCGTTGTGAAAGGGGGCTAGACGGAAAAAATTCTTACGAAAGGTTGTCACGACACTTTTTGGTCTGTCTCTCTCTCTGTCTCTCTCTCTCTCTTATAGAAAGCAAGCCAGATATTTTCATTTCTATTTCGCATTGAACAGTGTGGTGTCGCGACGATTATTTTTGTTGAGTGTATACAGGTTTTTTGTAAATAATAAATAATAAAAAATAATAATAATAATGAATCCTGACAGTGTTTCTGCACAAGTTCCGGATATTGCTGATGGAGTTAGGTAAGTAGAGATTATATACAGATAATAATAAATGCTTTTGTATTTTTAGCAAGTACGCACTATAACCTCTCTTTATTATTGTGAAATAAAATTTTATTACAATTCCTTCACTAAAAAGGAACTTCGTTCCATCCGGGTGTCTCTTGACACCTCTCAAGTTTTTTTTTTAAAACGTTGCCCCACACTAGGATTTCTCCTGTGTCGTGGGTACAGTTTACAAACATACATGTCACATGCACACACAACCAGACCCGAAACAACTATCTGTAGATCATACAAATATTTGTTCCGTGCGGGGATCGAACCCGCGACACATAGCGCATAAAGCTAATTGCTTAGCCACTGCGCCAACCGTGTCGTCAGTTATTATATTTGTTATGTTTATGGAGGAACGAGGTATGGTGTTCCTCCATTGAAAAGGGAGGATCCTCCGACCAGGCAAGGTGGTTAGCCTGGCGGGCCAAAGCCCGACAGTTGATGTCGGATATTCGTATATGTGTTAGAATCGTTGTAAACTTTCATAGTGCGATTCAGGGTTTGTTGTTGTAGCTTCACTCTCATAGATGGCGCTTTACTTTTTGCCATGTTGCGAGTTGTAGTCGCTACATCACTCCCCCCCCAGACCGGAGGTCGATGCTGTTGAGTCTTGAGGTTGCTTGCCAGGGCCAGTGATGGTTCCAGTGAGTCGGAACCGAGTGGCGCCTAGTTCGCAGTGAGTCGGAACTAGTGCGGTGATGCTGCGAAGTCCTCAGTGAGTCGAGGTAGTGCAGTGATGCTGCGAAGTCCTCAGTGAGTCGAGGTAGTGCAGTGAAGAGTAGTGGCTGGCTGCTGCGTCGACCAGGAGAGAAGGGCTCTGCTAGTTGACCGGCCGAAGTGCAGTGTGCTGTGCCAAGGTTGCTGATGAGAGGCCGATGGGAAGAACCAGGCTTGCGCAGTCGCTGCAAGCGTGTGGTTACCCGTTGGGGCCGAGGATGCTGGCTGGCAGGGTGAGACTTGCTTGATGCTACTCGAAGGGTACTGGGGGAGTGAAGGCGATGATGCCGTCGAAGGTTGCGCAGGTGTTCATATTTAGGGGTCACCACTATGGAGGAACGAGGTATGGTGTTCCTCCATTGAAAAGGGAGGATCCTCCGACCAGGCAAGGTGGTTAGCCTGGCGGGCCAAAGCCCGACAGTTGATGTCGGATATTCGTATATGTGTTAGAATCGTTGTAAACTTTCATAGTGCGATTCAGGGTTTGTTGTTGTAGCTTCACTCTCATAGATGGCGCTTTACTTTTTGCCATGTTGCGAGTTGTAGTCGCTACATGTTTATAGTACTAATAGTTTTTTTTAAAGTCTTTTTTAAGTATTGAAAATTATAATTATATTAAGTTCTGTTTTAATTACATAATGAGTAAGTAGTTTATTTTTAAGTGTATGTGCCTAAATATTTTTAAGTTATTTATTTAAGTAGGAAATTAGATTAATAATATAAGAGAGGAAATTAAATAAGAAAATTATAAGCTTTATGTTTGACTTTGACTATTTTTATTTTAATAACACACCCAGAATGGACGGAGTTTGTGAAATATGATAATTATGAAAAGAAGAATGTGAATACAGAGATGACGGCTGAAAGAGTATGGAAGGAAAGTGCAACATACTCCACCGACCTCTAATAAGTAGTGATAAGGGCAGTAGAATCATGACACCCAATAAAAAATAGTTAAACATGCTACAATTATGTAGAGAATGAGTCATTTATTATTAATAGTCAATTAGAGAAACAGAAATATTGATATTTTAATGAAATTTAATATAACACCAACAGCTGACTATCAATCAGCCATATTGTTTTGCTTTTCTACAGGGTCCAAGCGTTCGCTAAGATGTCGATCGAACGATTCGATATCTCAGCGATGTCGATTGTCAAGAACGCGACTTGTCTACGCATTTGTATGAGCGTTATAATAGCGATCGAGTCATTCGATTTCGTCATCGTTTCGTTACGCGATTTGACATTGTCTACCAATTAGCGATCGAAAACGATTAGTCACGTGACATTTCGAAAGCTTATGTCAATTCCATACATTTCAGATTTATCGAATTTCACTATCGTTAACGAAAATGTCACTTTGTCTAGGCCCCCTGAAGACCATAGCAGGGAGGTACGACTCTCCTATATTAAGTGATATTGTTTGTAGATGTATCACGAACAATAATATAGTCACTAAAGACTAAAATAATATTACTAACATAGATATAAGATTTATTGTTAACTAACCCACTATGTCTGATACACTGTGTAGTAGTGTATAAAGATTATTATTATATTATGTAGGGATCTGAAGTATAAAGAAGAGTATGAAATACATGCTCATTTCTAGCTGATCGAGAGCATTTTCTAGCATGACGTAGACGAATTTTTTTTATAACCCTTATTGATTCTTGTGCATCTTCTGAAAGTTGACCAATAGGAAGCACTGCAAAATGCTATATGACACTTTCTCCGTGAATCAAAATTTTGTGAACTGAAGATGACATGTAGTACCATTCATATTTACTCACATAGATCCTGGCAGTCTCCATAGCATAACTGCCAAATTTTTCAGCATTTATCATTACACCTGATGAAAGAGCTTGCAGAATTATCTAAAGTCGTTTAATCAAATTTATATCCACTCCTGTAATTTCAGCAATCATTATCAGATCAATTTTTTCTGTCTTGCGTCTTCTATGAGACTCCAGAATAAGGTCTTATTTTCACAGTCAACAAACCTTAATGTTTCCCAAAAGTTTTGCTTCTGTTCCTTCTCCTATCGAACATAATCCTTGAAGATATGCAGTGTAGATGTGCTCAAATCCACATTAATTAAGTAACATAGTATTTTTTCTTTTTTTGCTGGATTTTGACGAATCTGTATAAGATACGCACAGTCTTCCACGTTTTTCAGAAGAAGTAGATGGTGTGGAGTTGGTTACAACGTCTTCAGAGTTCGGTAAAGTTACTGAATATTCTGATTCCAACCAATTACTGATTTTCATTAAAAATATTTCCTTTTTCTGTGAAACTTCCGTCCATCGTTTCTTAAACGCGGGAATAATATGTCTTTGAAAACCACTGAGAATGTAACATAAGTTGTCTTCAGATACATGATAATTTTCTTTCAAAAGTGTTGATAATGCCACAAATGTTTTACCTCCTTCGATATAGGAAAGTATTATTTCACGTTTAGAACACTTGAAAGTAGAAATTTGAAGAGTTAACAAACTTACATATATTGTATTCGTAACAATCAAACGTCTGTTTATTTACCACTATTTTGTTATATGATTAAATTAACAACTGTTTATATACTATTTGAAATATTAGGGTAGTGTGCATCTTGTCGATTAAATTTTTCACACGCAACATGAGTGCAAATAAACGCCCTAATATCAATTAATTGTAAATAGTAAATTACAAAACATACCGCAAACTACTGATATAAATAGTCTACATTTGAAACCGCAATAGATAGCGGTTTTCTGTTTTCTGACTTTTATCACATTTTTACCAATTGTTGTGTGTGCATGTGACATGTATGTTTATAAACTGTACCCACGACACATGAGAAATGCTAGTGTGGGGCAATGTTTAAAAAAAAAATTACTTTAAAAATCGCAAATATCCGCAGCTGATTTTTATTTGATGATTTTTATGACTAGCTAGGCTATAAATCAACATTAAATGTAAAGTGGGGGTAAACGTGGGTAACTGTCAAAAGTGTCGATGAACTTAAAAAAAACTTTTTTTTCACATTATTTTATTTTTCAATTATTTTAACGAACATTTTAACATAATATTATATACATATTAGTTGTTCCAAAATCTTCAGAAGATGAGCTTTGCAGAAAAATGTAATGCTTTATATCTATTCCTGCAAAGTTTAACATTAAAATCACTTTGAAAGTGATGAAGTAAACAGGCTTGACGTGGACATCCGTCAAAACTATAAAGCCCGGGTCCTCGGGGGGACCACGGGCAGACATCCTTGTAGGATGTGGCCCTCCGAGACCGCGACGGCGTGTAGATAACGTCGGGCGGCGACGGTGGCGGCAGTCCCACTGTGCTTACGATCGGATCGGGTTCTGGGCGATTGCCCACTGCCCGAGGGGTCAGTCGCGACCCATAAAAGTATGGGTCGGTCGGGGGGTTAGTCACAGTTGGGCCGGAACTCGTGTACCGTGCGCACGCGCTTTCTAAGTCCGGGTGTGTGTATAGTGTAATAATGCCTTCGGACGTTGTTAAATGTAATACGTGCAACATTGTTATAAATGAGGTGCTTGCATTCATACAAAATAAAATGGATGTAATGGATAACGTGAGCTTAATCCGTATTTGCACTAGTGCTTTTTCGAAGCAGGATATAGTTACTGCCAAAGACCTTTTGTTTGATTCTGTGAAAACAGACAAGCGAAAAATACTGAGAAAGAAAGGTGGCAAAGCTCAACGGGATGTTGAAGACATAATAAGCTTAATGAACCAGATTAACCAGGACGAGATACCAATTTTTTTCGCACGTAATCTAACTAAGCTACCCCCAGTAACGTTCAATCATGTCGACGTTACTCGGCTTTTAAAAGACATTGTATTGTTACAACACGAAGTTGCTGCAATTAAACAAACATACGCAAAGTTGGATGACTTAAGTATAATGAAGAATGAAGTAGCAATGCTTACTAACTCGGAAATAATTAATCCACGGAAGAACAGAAAAGTAACTCAGGGTAGTTTGTCTGAGGAGCTAAGACACCATAATGAGCAGTCTTTCATACCACAGACTCCCTCGAACTCATCTGTGTCTAAAAATAATAGTTTGATATGTGAACAACCGAGTCAAGTTAATATTATAACGCGTACAGAAAAAACAGCTCAGGAATGCGAGTCTCACTCGGCGACTGATAAGCAAATACAAAACATAGGCACCCAGCCGGGGAGGAAATCCTTCGCTGAAATGCTTAGTAATGGAGGAGTTTGGAAAAATGAAAATAAAGATGATGATTGGCAGCTAATACAAAGGAGGAGGTTAAGAAATAGATTTCGAAGTGAGAAGGGCGAGGCAAATGTTGAATCGGATGGTAATTTCAGAGCAGCGGATACGAAAATCTCTCTGTTTATAAATAGCGTGTCTAAAAACACTTCTGTCGATGACATTTCGAGTTATATTTTGAATAAGACACAAGTAGAAGTCTCCTTGGATAAATTATAAATGAAAGCGGAGAAAGATTATGATGCTTATAAGATTATTGTACCAAAGAGTAAGCTGAATATATTTATGGATGCTAAACTATGGCCTGATGGGATATCGTTTAGACGATTTGTTTATTTCTCGAAGCGAAATATGATTGAGAATAAAGTTCGTAAATGAATACAAAGTTAGTGACATTTAATTGCAAATCACTCCAGAGAAGTATTGATGGTGTTCGTGCGTTATGTGGATCAGCAGACATTGTGGCCCTGCAGGAGACCTGGCTATTATCATATGACATTCCTCTGTTAGGCACAATTGATTCTAACTTTAGCCATACTGGGACATCACGGTAGACACTTCGGCTGGTCTTCTTCACGGCAGGCCCTACGGAGGGGTCGCCTTGCTTTGGAGGAAAAGTGTGTTTCAAACGGTGTGTGTAATTGAATGCAACTGTGTACGGTTATCTGCTATTAAAATAGTGATGTTTCAAAAGTCGATTCTGGTGTTTAGTGTGTACATGCCTACTAACTGTACTGAAAACCTAAGTGAGTTTACGGAGTGTTTGAGCCGAATTAATGCCATTATTGAGGAACAAGAGGTAGAAGCTTGTTTTATTCTAGGTGACTTTAATTCTCACCCTAAGGAGTTATTTGGTAATGAGTTGCGTCAATTCTGTTTAGATCAATACTGGCAATGTGCCGACATTCAGATGTTAGGAACAAATTCGGATACTTTTACTTTTATTAGTGTAGCACATAACTGTAAAAGATGGCTTGACCATTGCGTGGTTACGGAGTCGGCGGGTAGGTCTATTGTAAGTGTGAATGTAATGTACGATGTTTTGTGGTCTGATCATTTCCCTTTGTGTGTATATTGTGACTTTGATATCATTAAACCCAAAGTATTTTTGAATAATATAGAGTATAATAAAATTTTATGGGGTAATAGACATAAAGAACAAGTAATCAAATATCATAAAATGTGTAACAATTGGTTAAAATGCATTGATTTTCCTGAGCAGTTCCGTTATTGTGCTGATAGACATTGTCGTAACTTGGAACACCGATCTGTCATTGATAATGTGTACAAGCGTATAATAACAATATTGAGTGATGCGGCCCGTGACAGTTATGATAAACCTCGTTGTAGGAGAAAAGGGGGTTATGTCAGGGGCTGGAACAGGCATGTCAGTGCGGCGCATAGGGAGGCTAGATTTTGTTTGCAAATGTGGTTGGAGGCTGGTAAGCCACTAGGTGGACTGCTTTATGATAATATGGTGCAAACTAGAAAGCAATTTAAGTCAAAATTAAAATGGTGCCAGGACAATCAGGAACAAATTGTAATGGATAGTATAGCCAGTCTTCATAGTGCTCACAATTTCAAGGACTTTTGGAAAAGTACTAATAACTTGAACCGGCAGTCGGTTTCCTGTTAGCGTTGACGGGCTGACAGATAAAGCTGAGATTTCAAACATGTTTAAAAACTATTTTACTGTTAAATCACCACTGGGTCCGTCGTCTTCTGTTGACAGTGCCACAGAGCTACCAGCCTCAAAACACTTGACTATCAGGTATTCAGCAAAGGAGGTTAAAAATGTATTAGCTAATATGAAGCGAGGGAAGTCTCCTGGACACGACGGGCTCAGTGTGGAGCACTTAAGGCACGCTGGTGTACACGTGCCCAGGGTTTTAGCTTTATTTTTTAACTGTTGTGTGTCGCATGCTTATCTGCCGAAGGATATAATGAGAACTGTTGTAATTCCTATTGTGAAAAATAAAAGTAATGATATGTTCGGAACCTTCTGGAAGGTGGGCGGTGACTGCGGCGGTACGGCGGGACGCGGGAAACGAGGCGCCCGCGCCGGCCGCGTGGAAGCCAGACCGCTGACGACTACACGGCGAACGACACGCGACCCATAATTTTGTATGTGCGCGCGCCGACTTAATATATTGTAACAGTCCCTTTGTAACGTACTCAATAAATGTGTATAATCTACCAGTCGCCTCATTGAAAGAACATACAGTCCCCTACAGATATATCTGATAAGACAAATTATAGGCCTATCTCCTTAGCCACCATTGTGGCTAAGGTTTTTGATTGCTTGCTAAATAACCATTTGAAAAACAACGTCGAGCTGCATGACGCTCAGCATGGTTTTAGGGGAGGCCTTTCTACGGAGACGGCTATTTTATGTCTTAAAAAGACTGTTAGGTATTACACTGACAACCAGACACCTGTCTTTGCCTGTTTTTTGGACATGTCAAAGGCCTTTGAGATGGTTTCGTATGACAAGTTGTGGTCTAAGCTCTGTAATACAAATATTCCATCTGAGTTGATAGGCTTGTTTAAATTTTGGTACACGCATCAAGTAAATTGTGTAAAATGGGCCAATGTACTATCTGATGAGTATGTGATGCAATGTGGAGTTAGACAGGGTGGGGTAACCTCCCCTACCTTGTTTAATATTTACGTAAATGACCTGATTGTCGAGCTCAGCAGTGTGCATGCTGGCTGTTACATGGATGGGATAGCATTTAATAACATTAGCTACGCTGACGACATGGCGCTGCTGAGTCCGTCAATGGCGGGCCTTTTGAAATTAATAAAAATCTGTGAGTGTTACGCTGAGGGACACGGTTTAAGATATAACGAAAAAAAAAGTGAAGTGCTTATATTTCGGGCCGCTAACAAGGGCGCAAAAGACTACCCAGCTGTCGTTTTAAATGGTGGAATCTTAAACCGTGTTCACCAGTTCAAATATTTGGGTCATATTGTGACAGACGATTTAAGGGACAGTTTAGATGTTGAAAGGGAACGGAGAACGTTGGCGGTGAGGTGTAACATGCTGATCCGAAGGTTTTCACGTTGTACAGGTGCAGTTAAAGTGACACTTTTTAAGGCCTACTGTCAAACATTCTACACGTGTAGCCTTTGGACAAACTGTACTCTGAAATCTATCAATGCGCTTCGTGTCCAGTACAACAATGCATTCAGGATGCTGTTGGGGCTGCCACGCTTCTGTAGCGCGTCAGGTATGTTCGCGGACGCGCACACTGACTGCTTTACTGCGATCAGACGCAAGCGTGCAGCGTCTTTACTATACAGAGTGCGTGCCAGCACGAACGGTCTCCTGTGTGTCATTGCTAACAAACTGGATTGTCCTATATTTCATTACTTAAGTCAACTCCATGTAAAATAAGTACTAACATAGATTTAGGTAGTGCCACTAACTTTTTTTGTATAAGTATGGAATTTTTCTGAAATAAATGGTATTATTATTATTATTATAGTGTTATGTAGGTGCGTAGGGACACAAGTGAAACTACTCACGGCTAATAGCACACTGCAGGGGGGGCACAGTTAGAACATTGACATTAAGCGGCTTTGTCTATAGCGACATCTATAAATCTTAACTATAAGCTGTATTTCCTCTACTTCCGATAGGTGTCTCTATTTCATGAAAGAATTGGCTACTTGACAGTTTTCGGAAAAATATTTTATAATTTACGTTGGTTTATTTTATACCTCTTACAATTATATTTTTCTCAAAAAAAAAAAACGTTATTTATAAGAAGAAAAAAAAAAATTTTATTCATTAATTTGAAATTCGCGCGAAAACGGCTGGTCACGTGACATTTGTTAGCTGTGACGTCATATTTCAATAAACAGAACAAACTAACTACGACTCTCTAACGCTTAAGCATAGTTTGAAAGGAAAGTTTACAAGTGTAAAGTGTTTACAAGTTTAAAGTGAGGACTCTCGCTCCGGCCTGTGAGTTCGAAACCCGCGACGCTCTGTTTTAAAAATCTTAAAAATAGTTCTTATAAGTTTTTTTTGCATATTTTAGTGACAAAACCTTAAAGTTTAGTATTAACCATAAGTAAACATTAGTATCTAGACAAAAAGTGAAATCAAATAACATTATCAACAGTGACACTAAAGAAAATAAAACTACGGCAATTAATGTGAATACAGTGCAAAACATAATCAACAACTTAACTACAGAATTCTAATTAACTATAAAAAGTGAACTAAACAAACCTAAATAAGTGAAAAAGTGTTGTTCGTCAAAAACAAATCGAACAAAGATCAGTGCAAAAAATTCCATAAGCATGAATCATATTAACGACAAATTTAAAACTCAGTAATCACATTTAGATGCATATTTTGGACTAGTCACTTAACTGTTCAAATAGAATTGTTATTAACCCGCCCTAGGTACAGTCCTCGCTAAACGGCACGACTCAAGTTCAAACCTCGCAAAAAGTAATTCTTTTTGAAAGCTATTTGGCATTATCTTATCGAACCCATATACAATGTCAGCAGAGGAAAACCATAACGTTACACACCGACGACATAAGCAATTGTTTATTAGATCGAAGTCAATAGACTCACTGAGTACTGACTCGTCATTAGATAAGACGAACTCCGACCTTAGTACAAGAAGTCTTGACCTATCAACTGGAATCGGCAATAGTTATTTAGAAGAAATGAAGTTTGAAATAACTCAATTAAAAGAACAACTGGAAAGTACGCGCAATGAATTAGAAATAATAATTTTAGAAAATAATGAACTTAAGGAAACTGTGTCCCGACAACAATTACACATTAATACCCTTAAGGAAGTTTGCACCAGTCCTCTAAAATCGAAAAGATTGCAACTACTATCTGCGAAAAAAAGAAGTAGAGGTTCAATGGACCAAAATGAACACTTACCCTGCGACAGTCAAACAGACAACATTCATAACATAAAAACAATACCACGTTCACCCCGACTAGATGGATCTCCTAGCGAATTCTGTAATGGCATATCGCCAAACACCGAAAACTCCAAATCTCATCAGCTTGCGACCAAAAGCCAGTGTCACAAAACACCGGTACCGGAACAACAAATAAGTGCAAATGATAATAAAATTTATGATAAACAACAATTAATAAACTATCAAAAAAAGGTGTATTTATTTGGAGGAGAACAATGTAAAGGATTGTCAGTTAATCTGTCAGAGTTAAGAAAGAAATCTATCTATGATAACTACCAAATAATATCATTTATAAAGCCTGGAGCGACAACTGAAGAAATCTTACAAACATGCAAAATATTCAATTTCTCAGAGAATGATCGTGTTCTCTTCTCAGTGGGACAAGATGACACCAATCCGACAAAAGTAACGATTGAACTCGGCGCAGCACTAAAATCATTGCCTTGCCCAGTATTAGTATTGGGCACTTGTTACAGTAAATGTTTGAACGAAAATAAACTTAATAACATGCTCAAAATTATATGCGATAATTTCCCAAATACTAGATTCATAGACTTACATAAAGAAGTACAGTATAGAAGACTTACAAATTATAATTATGACAAAGTTAGCTACTTGTATAGCGTATCTAGGATAATTAACTCAGCACTAGACCAATTTGATTATGATGAAAAGTACTTGTCCTTTTATAACTTACCAAAAATAAAAAACGCATGGAATAGAAAATTTACTGGACGCCATTTCAATGCTAACAACAAAGTCTTGGCGCCGGCTGGCATGCCCTGTATGTCCTCTAAAGCTAAAAGAGGAACCATTCCTTATTACTTTCCAACCATAACTGAGAATAACTTAATCTGTAGTCAAAACATGTTGGCTGATATACCCGCTAAACCTAGGAAGGGCACCATACCCTATTATTTTTCCAATGTAAACCCAAATATATCAATAAATTCACAGAACAAGTTTTTTCGAACCGGTAACTAATAATACTAAAATCTTTAGAATATTTCATCAAAACATTGCTAGCGTATTGTCAAAAAAGCATGTATTGGAGGTGGCATTAAACGAGCTTAAAGAAACCGGAAAATGTCCTGATATATTATGTTTGTCAGAAACATTTATAAAGAAAAATTAAGCTAACATAAATATACACGGCTACGAATTAGCTTCATATTATTCCAGGGTAAAGGCAAGAGGTGGAGTTTGCATATTAGTAAAGACCGGGATCAAATTTATGGAATTAAGCTGGATAAAACAGTACGCCTCTGATAACACTTTTGAATGTTGCGGAATAGATTTACAACGACAAAATCTATATGTCATATGCGTATATCGGACACCCACGTCAAATATTGAGTCGTTCTTCAAAAATTTAGAAAATATCTTAGAAAAAATATGCTTTAAACAAAATAAAAAAGTTGTGATAGCTGGAGATTTGAATATTAACACAGTAAAGCCATCTAAAAGCTCACAATACCTTCTAGATCTATTAAGTAATTATAATCTATTTGTGCACATAAACAAGCCGACTCGACTTCAATCATGTATTGATCATTTACTTAGTAACTTTCAAGAAGCTTCATGTGAGATATTACATCTAGGCCTTTCTGACCATGGCACAGCACAGATGCTAAATTTTAGTGTAGTAAACAAAACCTTATTATACACGAAAATTCACGTAATGAAGAGAGATTATTGCGCAGATAACTTGTTGAAATTTAAAAACTACCTCAAAGCCATCAGTTTTTCGTGTGTGAAAATGACTTAGACAAAAGTTTTAAACTTTTCCATTTCATTCCATTCAACATTTCAACTTTGCTTCCCTAAACGTAAATACGAAATTAACCTCAATGCAAAACAAACATGGATTACTAAAGGGATTAAAACTAGTTGTAAAACAAAAAGGTTACCACGATTTGAATATTATAGATTAAAAGATACTCAAAACAGAACCAAATACCTAAAATACTCAAAATTATTACGAAAGTGTATTGACGAATCACAAAAAAAATCCAATAACAACTATCTTAAAAACTCCAAAAATAAATGCAGAGCCTGCTGGGATATAATAAAAAATAGTAGTGACGCCAAGAATTTTCAAATCCAAATGTTTGACTCGATAAATTTTAACAACATGACATTTGACGAACCTGTTGACATAGCTAATACATTCAATGACAATTTTATTAATTCTGACAAAACCTGTAAATATGATATTAAAAAGACATTGACCCGACACGATAGTAGCATATTTTTAAATCCCACTGGACACAATGAAGTAATTAATACAATCAAATCTTTAAATGATACAAAATCAGAAGGTTACGACGAAATAGCAACAAATGTTATAAAATACTGTAAGGAAATTTTAGCGCCTGTACTTACATATTTAATAAATATGTCTCTCGAATCTGGCAGATTTCCATCTTGCCTCAAATTATCAATTGTTAAACCCTTATACAAAAAAGGCGATAGACTAATTTTGTATCTCATGACATACTATTAAATAAAATTGAGAATTACGGCATACGTGGACCAGCGCTCGAATGGCTCGGCTCGTATTTAAAAAAATAGAACACAATATGTCGAAATAAATAACGTTGACAGAAATAAAATAGTAGTAACACACAAATCTCGCCTTAAACACAACAACTCTGGTGTACCACAGGGTAGCGTATTAGGTCCCCTCTTATTCCTTGTTTACATTAATGACCTACCCGATATAACTGCACACCCTTGTACTTTATTCGCAGATGACATTTCTATTATAGTTACATCTAATGATACCAATAATTATGAATCAAGCATTAACGAAACCATTAAAAACATTATGACTTGGCTAAACAATAATAATCTAAGTGCTAATTTAACCAAAACTAAATTAATTCAATTTGCTACTAAAGGACGATTTACAAAATCACTATGTGTGCAATACAATGACACACAAATTGAAGAGAACGAATCAACTACATTTTTAGGTTTAACGGTGGATAAAAACTGTGACTGGAAAGCCCAAGTCGACCGGGTATGTAAAAAAATAAATAGATTCGTGTATGTCTATGGCTTACCATGGTTACGTGGATTCAATTCTTAGGTATGGATTGATATTATGGGGAAACTCAACTGATATTAGGAAAGCATTCATCGCTCAAAAAAAATGCGTAAGAGCCATAAGTGGTATACCATATTGGGATACGTGCAAGCCGTTATTTAAAAAGTTCAACATTTTGCCACTTCCATGTATGTATATCTTCGAAGTAGGAATATTTGTTAGAAACAACATGGAACTGTTCAACACAGCAGACAAAATATTCCCTAGAAATACTCGAAACCCGAATAGACTTGTTTTGTCAACGATATCAAAAACTACTATGTTTTCGAAGAATAGTTATTCTATGTGTGTTAAGGTATATAATGCAATACCAAATAGAATAAAAGAATTACCATTTAAATACTCTAAAAATGAATTACTGAAATGGTTACGCGATAAGACATTTTATTCTATTAACGAATTATTAACGTGTAGACAAAAATAAATAATTTGACATAAATAACTCGACAGTCTTGGTTCACTGACAACTTAGCCTACAATTTGACATTTTAATATACATTGTTGCATTTTTGTCTTAGACATTTATATAATTTAAATATAATCATATTAACACCATTGTAATTTTATTGTGATTATTTATAATGCATGCACTAATTATTGTCAATTATATTGTCTCTTGTGCCATTGTACAATTATTATATAATTTATTGCATGCCTGACATATGCCTGCCTGACTGCCTGAATATTTGGATAAATGTGTTATTATTGCATGTGCACTGATTAACCTACAGGATGGTATAATTGAAAATACATGATTTGCTAAGATTAAATTCTTTTATTTGGAGTTATTATAAACTAATGAATAAACATTTTTCTTCCAAAAAAATCTAATTTACAGAGTAAATGTGTATTTCATCATATACATATAATAAAATTATAACAGGCAGATGTCTGTACATTATAGATACTGGAGAAAAACTTATATTTAATAAAGCAACAGAATTCTTTATTAAAGTCTTTATTAAAAGTCTTCTTCTTTCTTTATTAAAATTGGAAGTCTTTATTAAAGCAACAGAATTTTTGTCTTTATGTTTATACACACATCACACAAAAACCACTGCATGGAATTTAATGCAGTTTTCACCGACCTTATTGCTAGAGGTCTAACTAAAATGTAGGTTCCATTTTATCACATTCTAAATTCCATGCATATGAGATTGTGGGCAAAAGCTAGTATTCTAATAATATTCTATGATAACAGTAATTTTCAGGATTGAATCTGTAACACAAATAGTGCGATGAAAGCAACTGAACCACGTCATCTTCATAATCAGGTTGATGTTTTAAAATTTGACAATTCTGCAAATTCCTTTTTGTACTCTCTTCTAAAAAGTCGCACGATACACTATCATCTTGTTGGGTACATATGGAACTACTATTGTTACTAATTTCTTTGATTTTCATGTACTTCAGGGTACTGCCCACTTTAGACAGTTTTGATTTCTTCCAGTAACATTTAGTGGCAATACAAAACGGCTCCTCAATTCTTCTGTGAGTCCACATTAAGAAAGCCACTGCATGTTTGCAGCACCTTTTGGAGGCAGGGCAGTAAACACACTGGACACTGTACTACTCCTTCCTTTTCATCGATGACCATGGGCACCAAGTATGGCTGTTGACGAACTTCATGTTCAGGACAAATTTTGCATTTTACCACACACAAATTTGCCTCCCTCTTTAGTTGGACACATCCTATAGCGTCACCAAACGATTGTCGCGAAGATCTGAAATTATAAACATAACCTTTAAGTAATTTAAAATATTTTCATAAAAAACTCAAATTTATTTTTGAAAAATAAAATATTTACAATTTATTTTAATGCAAAAAAAAAATTGTATAATTATTGTTAACCTATAAGCTACCATATCTGACATATTTCATATTTTATCGTTACAACTGTCAAATTTTAAAAATTATGATCTTTTTTAATTGTAACCCTACTACACAATATGGATGCTGGTTACAACTTGCGCACGCGTTTGTTTGTTTTCGTATCCATTTTGTGTATCTTTCTTGGTATTTGAGTGTTTTTTGGATCCAGACGTCGAGTTGAGATTACTCCTCCGTACTGATATTCAGATTTCCACACAAAGCCAATATTCCATCATCACAGTGCATAATATATACGTAGTTTCTTAAGCTGAGACTTAAATTAATAAGGAGGCTTGCATTTGCAGTAGAAGCACATAGGGAATTCCCTTCTAAATGAATGCACATACAAGTTAACCACTCAATTTCATGTTTGGAATGAGATGATGCCTTGGAAGATTCTTTTTAAAGCATTTGAAACCTGTGGTGTAGGCTATAAAAATATTCACATGTTAAGAGTCAACTAAAAGCATAATTTGACCATTAGCTTTAATCCAGCAATTTTAATGTAAAAATTAGCCAAATACCTGACTGTATGATAGGAATGGGTCAGGTGTAGCTCTGACCCAGCAATGACAGAGATAAGATTTATATTACTTTTTTCCTTTCAAAATTTTATTATTTCATATCATTATATTTGATCATCTTCCTATTTTTCAGCTGAGGTGATGCATGTTTTTCCAAAACCTGTCAAATTTCCTGAACGTTTCAAAGTTTGGGTTGATCTTGTCGGAGGAAAACCAGAAACAATGTCTGACTATGAATTTTACCAGAAGAAGAGAATTTGCAATATTCATTTCACTGATAAAGATAGAAATCGCCACAAACGTCTTTCAGCATTAGCAGTTCCATCTCTTCATTTGCCAGGTGAGTTTTATAATTAAAATAAAGAAGGTTATAACGTTTCAGTCGATTTGAGAGACAATAAACAATTCTCAAGGAGTTGATAGACTGATTGATTTGAATTTGACTGGAAAAGAATCTGTGTATTTCAAAATAATCTATTTTATTTTCCTGCATAAAACTATTGCTGAGGATTTTATAAATGGTAAATAATAATATGCAACATTGGTATAGGACCATTCAAACCTCAGTGTGATTCGTTTTTATGACTGGATAGACTAGTTGCATCAGCATGTAATTAATTTATTTTTTATGAGCTGTTGTTGTTTTGTGTATTTTAAGATGAAGAAAGGAATGTAATTGATTAATTTTACATATAGAAGTAAAACTCATACCTCACAATATGGTGAAGGTCACAATAACAAATTTTGTACAGTGTTTGAATGATTCATTGCTGCACTATGTTTGTCAGTTTGGTTCCTGTATAAGAATAAATGTTTTATAGTCTACATATAGTAGCTTGGGGTCTAGCTGTTTGTTCACATTTGTGATTCATTTAAACACCTCTAGAATGACTGAATATTCTAATAATAAATTTCTTATTCTATTCCAGGACTATGCATTTCCCAGCAATCTGAGATAATCAATGATAGTCAACCTAGCACTTCAACTGCAACTGCAACATCTGCTATTGTCACCTCAGGTATTTTTGCTACATGATTTTTAATTTGTTTACTTAGTATGTAGAATTATTCCTGTCTTTGTTTAATTTTTATCTCTAAAGGAGGGAAGATCTGCCAAGTATAATCACTTAGACTAGTTGGGTGTTCCTCCCTATTCAATGGATGAGTGGCCTTCTCTAAGCAACACATTGTTGTCTACATATAGTAGCTTGGGGACTAGCTGTTTGTTCACATTTGTGATTCATTTAAAGATCTCTGGAATTACTGAATATTCTAATAATAAATTTCTTATTCTATTCTAGGACTATGCATTTCCCAGCAATCTGAGATAATCAATGATAGTCAATCTAGCACTTCAACTGCAACTGCAACATCTGCTATTGTCACTTCAGGTATTTTCGCTACATGATTTTTAATTTGTTTACTTGGTATGTAGGACTATTCTCGTCTTTGTTTTATTTTTATCTATGAAGGAGAGAAGATGTGCCAGGCGTAATCACTTAGACTAGTTGGGTGATCCTCCCTATTCAATGGATGAGTGGCCTTCTCTAAGCGACACATTGTTGTTTTCCGATATCCATGCAGATGGAGTTCTGACAAATTAAACACTTATATATGTTTTAGTTATCTTGCTTAATTAACTAGTTTCAGTGGTTTAGTTTTTGTGTTGTTGTAGTCTGCCAGGAAATTCACTTTATATAATTATTCTACTGCCCTTATCCCAATTCATATGAGTTCGGCGTACCATGTCTGTTTTTTCGATATTTAAGGTTGGGCTAACACTCAAAACTGCTTGCCTGACATCAAACTTCTGCCTGTGTGAATGCCTCTTCCTAGTAGTACTGCCACCTAAGGTGTCATTCTATACCTTTAGTTCATCAATACAACATTAGGACATCCAATGTTTATTTTAACACCTTAAAAACTCAACTAATGTTAATATCTCTTTATATTATATATGTAATTTAATATCTTTTAAATCTTCTTTTTAATATATAGTTCTTTATATTTCAGGTGTGAGTCAAGGCGTCATGACTACAGCTACTGTAATGCAGGAGCATAACTACAGTTGTATTAGCAAACGAAAAACATTTCTGGAAGGTAATTTACATTCTCTCTTTCTTAAACTTTGTGGAAGCTATTTAGAAGCCAATAGTTAATTCTAAGAAATAATCTAATATATTTCTATTTTAATTGTATTGTTGTCAATTTGATGCTGTTACTAATATTAAAGCAGTTTTTGTTAGTAACCTGAAATCATTACTTATTGTGTGTATCACATCACAAATATGAATATACACATAAATCTGGGATGGATTTTTTTTCGGGTTTTGACTAATAAACAGAGTGTTTCAAAAGGTTTAGGTTTATATTTTACGCACCTTCTTAAGTAGTTTCGTGGATATTTTGCAGAAAGCAGCTCGGCTAGTTTAGATAATATACCTAGTTGATATAAAAGAAATATGCATTTAATGTTTCCCTAATTTATTTTTATCTTAACACTTATTAAAGGCTTCTCTTCAGGTAGGTTCCTCTTCAGTCTCTTAACCACTGTTATCAGGTTTAACAGTTCAGCAACTGGTGTTGGGTTCTGGTGCAATGTCAGGCGTTCCTTGTGTTGTCTTGTGCTTCTTAATTTCAAAGTTTACTGCTGTCATGCTCAGATAGTCATGCATTACATTGTTTATAGACCACGAAGCGTTCACTATTGCTCTAAGAATTCTATTTTTTATTCTTTATGAGCAGAGTATATTGAATTTACTGACTACGCCCCATAATTGGATCCCATATGTCCATATTGAACGAACGAAAATAAATTATTTAAATAAATATATATTTTTGAAGAATATTTTTGAATGAAATGCTATCTACAGTTACAACAATAATAATAATAAATAAAATAATTTTTTATTCATGTAGACCAGTTAAAGGCACTTATGAATAGTCAGACTCTAGTTGCCACGTTCCAAAGTGTTGTTTTCCTATGGAGAAGAACGGGCAAGAAACTCCATGGTTACTCTTTTAAATTCTGATTATTTAACATTCAATATATTGATAAATACATTTTTTTCCTCAAAATTATGTCAGGAAAATGTAGTGCTAGGTCTAGACTAAACAAACATGAAACAAACTGATAACTGAAGATTTCTGACAGTACTGCCATGACGGCTATG
This sequence comes from Shargacucullia verbasci, assembly GCA_947562105.1. Classification (NCBI taxonomy): domain Eukaryota; kingdom Metazoa; phylum Arthropoda; class Insecta; order Lepidoptera; family Noctuidae; genus Shargacucullia; species Shargacucullia verbasci. The sequence goes on along the minus strand of OX387281.1, from coordinate 14,298,493 downwards.
AGCTGACCAGTCCCAGCAGACAGCACCCGTACACGAGTATGACGTATGTGTCAGCGTCACTCAACTCAACCATATTGCTGGGAACCAAATGACCCGACACACAACGCCACCATCAGCAGGACATTTGAGTGAGCATGACAAGCTCAAACCGCCAGACAGCTATCATGTCTATTAATATATAATTATGGCTACACGATTCTCACATAATAACAAATTATAAGTTATTTTATCATTATATAAAACAAGTACCAATACGGTCTCACGATGGATGACAATCCCGTTAATAAAACATTGTAGATAAAGTGAATAATGTCAAAATGTATAAAAAAAAAAAATAGAATAATTAAATTAATACAATGTCAACAAAAAAAAAGAAAAACACATCTGGTACATTCAATAGAAATAAAAAATAAGTCAATTTTTATAAACAATGATTTAAAGTGCCAGCGGGTCGCTATGTGCAGGATGGAATCGTATGCCAGACATTTTTATCCTCAATATACTGATTTATACTATAATAAGCTCTGGACATCAAAATGCGTTTTATTAGTGGTTTGAACTTATTATCTGGTAAATTCGTTAGGCTATCAGGAATTTTATTATAGAACCTAACACAGTTACTCATAAATGATTTTCCAGTCTTGCTGAGTCTAAAACCGGGGACTGCAAGTTTGTTTTTATTTCTAGTATTCAAACTATGCATGTCACTTATCTTGCTAAAACTGGTTATATTCTTACGGACGTACATAATGTTCTGGAAGATATAAAGGGCCGGCAGGGTAAGTATATTAATTCCCTTAAATAGTTCACGGAGCGACACACGAGAACCTAGATTATAAATAGTGTACGAGCCACGCTGTACATTGACCCCTACTAACACGTCATATTAACGCTGAAACGTTGCGATTATGTATGTCACCATTAATTGAACATTATTACATTATAACATATTATTTTTAGTAGCAATAAAACCTTTACCTTAATCGGTTGTTTACTCATTTCAACATAAACATAACAATAACAAAACAATCAACACTGTTGGGCATCATACCCCAACATATGGTCCTTCGAGCAATTTAGTGTTGTGTGATAAATATCTTTTACGGTCGCAAATCTATTGGACTGGTCTCTCACAAGCGAGTCGCCCCAGTAACCAATTGAGAAGGCGCAGATCGTAGGGAAAAAGGGTTGCACAATACCAAGAACCAGGAGTGTGGAACAACAGTTTACGTTGGGACCACAAAATAACAATAACAAGATGTCGTCAGCTGATATTTACCAGAACCAGAGTGAACTCTACGAAAACATAAAGAAGATCGGCATAAACATCAAGAAAGATGGTTGGGACAGAAAAAACCCCGACTATTTCAAGCGACGTATGCAGATGCTGGAAAACCTGTGGTCAGAATTTCAGTTCAATCATGATCGTCTGTCTACGGAAGAAAGTGTAAGTCATCCTTACTTCACAGGTGATTGCTTTAACAAAACGCGGCAGTGCTACAATGACGTAAAGGAGCTTATTCTTCAACAACATCAACAACTTTCGACGCTCGTTCGATCCTCGAGGGAACAGTCGGGACAACCAGCAACTTCTGGAGGTGCCAATCAACAATATGGAGAGGCTACTTCAAAGCAAACAGGACAGAAACAAGAGTCACAGACGAGTGAGGAGGAAGAAACATCTAGGAACGCTAATCAAAGTAACGAGAACAAAGAACAATCACCTCCTCGTCAAGATCAAATCGCGAAAAAGGATACGGGATCCAATCGCAAGCTGGACGACATGGTGCGCAGACAATCGGCAAACTTCAAAGCCTTTATGAGAGCTGTTGCTAACATTCAAGTGGAGTTTCTCTCTGAAAAGTGGGAATTTCAAGACGCTCTGCAAACACTACAAACGCGTTGGTCAGCTATTGACACCCTTCACTGGGAAATAGAGTGTGAAGTGAACGGAGAGAAGAACATAGTGTATGAAGAACGCTACACAAGGTTTGAAAACCAGTTCAATGAACTTAAGAAGGCTTTGAATACCAAGATGTGGTCCGGCGCTCATCGAGAAAAAACAACACCTAAATTGGAGTTACCAGTTTTCTACGGTAATTACAATCAGTGGATCCCATTTAAAGATCTTTTCACGGAAGCAATACACAACAATACTTCCCTTTCGTGTGCTCAGAAGATGCAATTTTTGAAGAGTAAGGTGCAAGGAGAAGCGGAACGATTGATTCAACACTTACAGATAAGTTCGGACAACTACCTGGTGTGTTGGGATATCCTAAATCACCGCTATAACAACAAAAAGCTTATATTCACAGCGCACATCAACTTGCTCTTCAATTTACCGAACATGCAACAACAGACATTGGCACAAATAAAGAAAATCCATGACGTCAGTATGGAATGCTTATATGCGATAAAAAATTTAGGAGTGGATGTCAACACTTGGGATCCGATTCTTGTACATATTTTATCGCAGAAATTGGACGCAGACACATATTCAGATTATATCAAGTCATTGAAGAACTCCCGAGAATTGCCGATACTGAAGGATTTTCTGGATTACCTAGAAGCAACGTTTACATCACTGGAAGCGTCACGCCGCAAACAAGAAAACAATCAGAAGTCGAATACGTCACCAAATCAAAATCAAGATTCTTCGTATTCTAAAAAACAATACATCAGTAATCAAGCAGCTAGCAAAAAGAAAGTTACGAAATCTTTCCATGTGTCAACATTTCGATGCCCTCTTTGCGATGACGAACATGACATGTACAATTGCGCAAAATTTTTAGAAATGCTGAATCACACAAAACTTGGAACTGTGAACAAACTGAATCTTTGCGTAAATTGCCTGTTCAGCCATAACGGAAAAAATTGTACGTCAACTTACCGATGTCGCAAGTGCTCGGCTCAACATAATACACTACTACATGATGCATGTACTAAGAACAAAATAGAAAAACAAACAAATTCTTCTCATGTGTCTAAGGATGATGATACTTCAGAGATACTACTAGCGACCGCCGTACTTAAAATAGAAACAGCTGATGGGACCCAACTCAATATGCGAGCCCTCATCGATCAAGGGTCTCAAATATCTTTGATCACGGAACATGCAGCTCAACTTCTCGGGATCATGACACTACTATACTTGCTAAATCCTGTCGCAGCCGCTAACCCAACAAACATTATCGAGCTTCAACAAGGCTTATATTTTGATAAAGTAACCAATATGCACCTGATACGCGGAGAGTGGAAGATTATTGTGTACTACGACGTCAAGCCTTACTGGCATGGCATAGCAGTATTTAGCAAATTCACTGATCACCTAGCAAACATCTGCGAGAAAATTAATCAAAAATCACAATGTAAAGTAATTTTGTTACAACTACAACAATCATTCGATGAAATAGGACACTACAACCGTATATTGCTGAATCCGCAAGGCCGAGTGAATACGAGAAACAAACGTGGACTTATCAACGGTGTCGGATTCATCGCTCGTTCCCTGTTCGGAGTATTAGATGACGAATTCGCAGAACAGTATCAACAAGACATTGACCTGGTCAAGGAAAACGAGAAACATCTGGCACTGCTGTTGAGAAATCAGACGTCCGTAATAGAAGCAGAGTACAATTTTCTGAAAAGATCGGAAGATGCAGTCGAAAAACAGTACAAACTATTTAACCAACATCTGCTGAACCTAGAAAGGTTCACGAACAATCTTCAAAAGGAACTTAATTCTCAGGAACTGTCAATTGAATTTGTGATGTCCGCTATCACTGCAAATAGCTTGATAGAACATCTCAGAAACGTCCGGGAGACCCTTATAGACACCGTAACAAACATCTACAATGGCAAGATAAATTTACACCTCATTACACCAGAACAGCTGCGGGATGAATTAAACATAATCTCGGGTCAACTGTCAAAGGATTTGGTTCTTCCCATAACCAATATTCAATCAGAGTTGTTCCGCCTCTACCATCTTTTACAAGTATAGGCGAAAATGACTGAAAGATACCTCATAATCGAGGTCAAAGTGCCCTTAATCAGCAGAGATAACTATGAGATCTACCGAGCAATACCAGTACCGAAAAACAACGATGTGGATATGGTCACCCTAATACCTATTGCCGAAATATTAGCAATAAACATCCAAAAGGATTCGTACCTACCCATGACGGAACCTGAAATACACCAATGCGTGCAACATGACACAATGACTCTATTGTGCCCACTACAAAAACCAGTATACCGCATGAAATCTGATAAGAGCCTCTGCATGAAGAACAAGGAATTTAATCACTGCGAAACAAAACATGAAACCTGTCGAAACATGTGGATGCAATTAAACAATATAAACAGTTATCTATATTTTTGTTGTCAACAATGCAAAATACGTATCATTTGTGGGCATCAAGTTTCAACGCAGTTACTACACAAGGCTGGGGTTTTAACTCTCGATGTAAATTGCATAATAAACAGTGAAACTTTTGCTGTTTATCCTCTAAGGCAACAGACGAACAAAATTCAAGTCCAGATCGCTGCAGGTCCCGCAGAAATTCCTTCAATTAACCATATCATCAACCTACCTGTCCCGGTTTTGAAACATAAACACGAGAATGAGATGATAATGGAGCAGAAGACATTATTGAGAGATCTTGGGAAACAAGTAGACCAAATGAAAGCTGCTACAACAGGAAATATCCTATCAGAACATGCAACATACCACGATATACACCAATACGTTATCATCTATCTATTGGCCGCAGTAGCAGCGATAGCAGGCGCAATATATACTTACCACCGACTTCGCAAACATTGCACGAGACAACAGAGACCTATGGGACTAACTATTCCTGATCCAGCGCCCCGAAGGAGGTCGACTGCAAGCATCATTTGCACTTATGCACTTATCGAGTGCACGCACACTCAACAAAGCTACGTCACCTATTGCGCGTAGTGATTTATCATTATAAGAATTTTTCGAATTTCCTGTCTACATTTTTATATTTTAACTATATTTTTTTACCTTTTGTGAGAGGGCAATATGTACGAGCCACGCTGTACATTGACCCCTACTAACACGTCATATTAACGCTGAAACGTTGCGATTATGTATGTCACCATTAATTGAACATTATTACATTATAACATATTATTTTTAGGAGCAATAAAACCTTTACCTTAATCGGTTGTTTACTCATTTCAACATAAACATAACAATAACAAAACAATCAACACTGTTGGGCATCATACCCCAACAAATAGCTCTGACTGCTCTTTTTTGTAATATGAAAATTGTCTCAACATCAGCAGCCGATCCCCACAGTAAAACACCGTAGGACATGATACTGTGGAAGTAGGCAAAATATACTAATCTAGCCGTAGCCACATCTGTTAGGTGTCTTATCTTTCTAACGGCATATGCAGCGGAACTCAGTTTGCCTGCAAGAATTCCTATGTGAGGTCCCCATTGTAGCCCAGAGTCGACGGCAATGCCCAAGAAGATAGTCGAGGGAACCAGATCTAATAGTTTTCCGTCCAGTTTAACATTTGTTTTTATACGGGGGACATTTGGTAATAAAAATTTAACACATTTGGTTTTCCCTGCATTTAGGAGAAGGTTATTAGCAGAAAACCAATCAGAAATCAAATCGAGTATCTTATTAGGTTCAACAAGATCACTATCTTTCCTGTTTACTTTAAATATAAGTGATTTATCATCAGCAAATAGGATAATATTGGACATATTATTATCATTTAACATATATGGAAGATCATTGATATAGACCAAGAACAAAAAAGGGCCTAATGTTGATCCTTGAGGAACTCCTATTTTAACTGAGGAGCCTAAAGAAGTAACGTTATCAACAGCCACCCTCTGCTACCGCTTTGAAAGATATGATTTTACAAGATCAATAGATTTACCTTGAATCCCGTAATATTTTAATTTAAGAATAAGAGTGCGGTGGTCTACGCAGTCAAAGGCCTTAGATAGGTCACAAAACACTCCCAGAGCATCATGTGCTTCTTCCCAGGCCCCAAAGACAGCTTTCATTAAAGTAGATCCAGCATCTTCTGTTGATCTTCCCTTTGTAAATCCGAACTGTTTGTCATGCAATAACCCATTTTCGTTGAAGTGCTCTAGCATTTGGTTTAAAATTATTTTTTCAAAAATTTTGCTTAGGGCTGGCAGTACAGATATGGGTCTATAATTTGATGCATTTTTTGTGCAGCCTGATTTGTAAATGGGTACAATTTTACTTATTTTCATTAGGTCGGGAAATATGCCTTCTTTTATTCAAGTGTTAAAGATATCTGACAGAATAGGAGCAACAACCAGTATAAACCTTTGCGGAGGCAAATGCAGTATTTACAATCCGAAATATGTCGTTTACGTAAGAAAGGACGGACATTTAAACAACGATTAGCTCATGCTGAGAAACTAACAAATAATACTGCATTTCAAAAAATCACGAAACACATGACCAAACCAGCACAGCTGTTTGTTCACATGCAGCTACAAACAAAAAAGAAAGCTAAAGGAAGACGGTTCTCAATCGAAGAGAAAGTGTTATCTGTGTCATTGTTTAAAAAGAGTCCCAAATGTTATAGACTCCTTAGCAAATATTTCACTCTTCCATCAACTAAAGCAATGAAGCAGCACTGAGCCAAATAAAATTGTTTCCCGGAATAAATCCCATTATATTTAGAAAAATAAAAAGCAATTTATATGAGAAAGATACATGTGATAGATTGTGTAGTCTCATATTTGATGAAATGTCGATTACGCCTCAAATAACTTACAACTCATCAAAGGACGAGTTAGAAGGATTTGCGACAAACCAAGTAGGTAAATTTGCCGATCACGCACTTGTTTTTATGGTAAAGGGGATAAAACGTAGTTTTAAACAGCCTATAGCCTACTATTTTACCAATGGTTTAAATAAATCGGAGTTGAAAACGACTATTAAATGTCAAAGCCAAAGTCAAAGTCAAAGTTTTTTATTTCAAGTAGGCCTTTTCCGGCACTTTTAAAAAGTCGAGACTCTAGGCGCACGGTTCCAAAGGGGGTAGGTCCTATGGAGAAGAGACCGGCAAGAAACTCCATGGATACTCTTTTCAAAAAAAAAAAGTAATTTACAATTAAAATCTTAAATTAACATGCATTATATAAGAAAAAATACAAACTTAATAGAATGCTACTTACACAATGAGGCAATACAACATGAGTTAAACAATTGTTTCGAATATAAACTAAAAACGGGATAAACAGATCAAAGCGGATAAAACAGAAATAAAAAAATACAAAAAAGAATACAAAATATTGAAACATCAAGAATGTCCAGATATGTAAAGTGAATCTAATATAAAATAGAATTAGTAGACACAATGGATAACCAGGGAAGCCACATGTGCAGAAGATATTCAACGCCACACGTCTCTATCGTCAACATAGTCTTTAATCCTATAATATGCTTTCTTTGTGAGAACAGATTTAACGTGGATTTTAAATTTCTTACCGGTAAGATCGGTTACAGTTTTCGGTAGCTTGTTATAGAAGCGTACACCGTGTCCTAAAAATGATTTATTTGTTTTAGTCAATCTAAATTTTGGCACCACTATTTTGTGTTTATTTCTAGTATTAATGTTGTGAACGTCGCTATTGATACTAAACATGTGAAGGTTCTTCCGAACGAACATTATATTTTCTAGAATGTAGAGAGACGGTAGTGTTAAAATATCGATTTCTTTAAAAAAATCCCGTAAAGACTCGCGTGGGCCCATGTTATAGATCGCACGGATCGCCCTCTGCTGTAATACAAAAATTGATTCCACATCCGCCGCTGATCCCCACAACAGAATGCCATAAGACATAATGCTATGAAAGTATGCGTAATATACCATTCGGGCAGTAGCTATATCTGTTAATTGTCTAATTTTTCTGACTGCAAAAGCCGCGGAACTTAGTCTCTTCGATAGAGCTGTGATGTGCGGACCCCACTGCAGCTTCGAATCTATTGTAATACCTAAGAACACTGTTTCGTTTATTAAATCAAGTTTATTGCCATCAAGCATTATGTTTAAGCTTACTTGGGGTACATTTGGCAAGGAGAACTTGAGACATTTTGTTTTAGTAGCGTTTAGTAATAAATTATTTGCTGCGAACCATTTAGAAAGGATATTTAAGCTATTGTTAACATGTATTACTTCGCTATCTTTTCTACTTATTTTAAAAATGAGGGAAGTATCATCCGCAAACAAAACAATATCAGATATTACGCTCATCATATATGGAAGATCATTAATATAAGCCAAGAACAGGAAAGGGCCAAGAATTGAGCTTGTGGTACGCCCATTTTCACCAGAGACCCTTTAGATAAGACACCATTTACACATATTTTTTGCTGTCTTTGTGATAGGTAGGATAGAACAAGATCGGCAGCTCGTTCACGAATTCCGTAATAGTTTAATTTGCGGATTAGTATAAAGTGGTCGACGCAGTCAAAAGCCTTAGAGAGATCACAAAAGACGCCAATTGCATCCTGTGAGCTCTCCCAGGATTCCAAAATATGAGTGATTAATTTCACTCCTGCGTCAGTAGTAGACCTACCCTTGGTGAAGCCGAACTGACGAGTATGTAATAATCCATTGGAATTAAAATGTGAAAGCATTTGATCAAGCAAAATTTTTTCAAATATTTTACTTAATGCGGGGAGAACGGAGATTGGTCTATAATTGGAGGGATTATTCTTACAGCCTGATTTGAATATTGGTATGTGTTCGCGACGATAGCTCGTTTGTGGTGGAGCAATAAATAAAACAGTGGACTGTATAAATTGATTGATGTATTGAAGTACGTTAAAGGGTGACAATGTATAAAAAGAAACGTTAATTATGAAAGGCGCGAGTGCAACCGTATGCGGTCTCGTCCAGCTGCGCACTGGTCCGGGGGGCGCGGCGTACGCCGCGCGCGCTCCGTCGTAGTTAACCGACGCCCCGCACCCCCGCTTCGTGATGCTGTTGAGTTGGATGACTCAACATACTCCCCCGGTTGAAGTATCTTCAACAGCAGTTACTGGTAGCGGGCAGATGGTGTTGTAAGCTCGACGGATAACACCCTTGCGCGTGCGGATGTCAGCGACTCTGGCGACGCCATCTCTGCCGGGAAGAACGTGAATGATGCGTCCTAGAAGCCACATAAGAGGGTGTGAGTTTTTGTCCTTTATGACGACTAATGTTCCTTTCCTAAGCTCGCCCGAAGATCGGCACCATTTGGTTCTCTCCTGCAGCCATAGAACGTACTCATCAGAGAAACGTTTCCAAAAATGCTGTTTCAGGAACTCTATTCGGCGAAATCGTTGTAAGCTGGTGACATTGACGTTCTGGATCTGTGGATGCGGCAGCATAATTAGAGAACGTCCAATAAGGAAGTGGGCCGGGGTAAGAGGAGTAAGGTCAGAAGGGTCGTTGGATAGCGGAGTTAAGGGCCTAGAGTTCAAAATAGCCTCTACTTGTATTAAACATGTAGCCATCTCTTCATAATTTAAATTTGTCAAACCCAAAATGATGCTAGGTGGACTTAACTGCGGACTCCCAAAGTCCACCAAAATGTGGAGTATATGCAGGTATAAAAGAAAAGCTGATACCAGGGTCGATGCTGTTTAGGTTCAAATCCTGTGAAAGTAGGCTGGCCAACTCATTGAAAGCACCCACAAAGGTTGTACCGTTATCGGAAAAGACGTCACGAGGTTTTCCCCGCCGAGCAATAAAGCGGTTCATAGCAGCTAAGAAAGCTTCCTTTGTAAGATCCGACACAAGCTCGAGGTGGACGGCTCTTGTAGCTAGACAAACAAACACGCTGATGAAGCATTTAATGAGTCTACATCCTCTACCTTTCCGGTCAGCTATCATGATGGGACCGGCATAGTCCACTCCTGTGTCCAAAAATGAAAACTCTAAGTGAAGACGCTGCTCTGGCAGATTACCCATAATAGGTTGAATAGTGTTGGCCTTGATCCTACAACATTTTACACACTGATGTATGACCTTTTTAGCCAAGTTTCTACCTCCGATAGGATAATAGTGGTGGCGAATAGTAGCCAGCAAGTCCTTGTCCAACCGCGACCGTGTAAGCCACGAAAAACACGTGCTCCGCGCTTTAAAAATCTTTTTAGTAGGTTTTTTATAACTTACAGTGACAAGTGATACATCAAAAGTTGTGTCTCGGTGCAGTGCAAGTGCCAGTGCAAGAAAATCGTGTCGGAAAACTCCGAGCAAAAAGTTTTCCAGGAAAAACTGCCAAAGTTGGGCAACCAAAATACTTTGGAGCCCTATAACTTTGGCGGAACATCGAGAACCACCTGTTTTTCTGGCACCAAAACCTGGAGGACACCGAGGCGCATCTACAGACACCTCTCTTGCGACGATACGCCCACGCACCACAGAGATATTGAAATAAAAACAAAGGACATAACCTCAAAGCAGACCGCGTGGTAGCCGAACCAAACATCCCTGAAACCTGAAAATTGGACAGCTGGAAACTACCACCGAAAGCAGCAAAACACCGCATAGTACGGATTTTTACCTCTGCCAACACAGGAAAAAAATAGCACCTAAAGTTTGAAACTTCGAGCTCCTCTGCTGAAAAAACTTCAGGCAGGACCCCCCGTTTTTTGTAAAGAAACGGGTGCGCGCTAGCGAGACGAAGATATTAGCAGTAAGTTTAGAATTTTAAGTCGTAAACTATTGTAATTATTAGAGTTTTAAGTAAAATTTCAGTTTTTCAAAAATTTTGTTCAGCAAATTTTCTATTTATATATATTTTCTTGAATCACTTTAAAGTAGCGTAATTTATACAAATTTAGCCGTTTTTTAAAAAAATTTATTGCATATACTCTCGAAGTTATCGAATTTTCTGTTATTTTCCTGAATAAAAATAGTAATAAATTAATTAAATAGAAAATTGACACCGGGAATCGCTTTAAAATAGATATTCCTCGTAGATTAAGCCCAAACCAGCGACCAAAAGCGCCAAAAACGACGGAGCTGGACTTTTTCAGCCACCTTGGTTTCACTGGTTGACGGAGTTAATTGTTAATAACTCCGAAACTACTGGGCGCAAAATCGCCGGATTTCCTCTGTTGTATGCGTAGCGTAAGCAGGAAAAACATTGTTTCTCTTTCAGGCGTTTTCAGGACCTGAAATTTTTCAGCCCTGAAACAATTTTTGTCGGATAGCGGAAGTCAAGCCAAGCACTGCGTTCGAAACCGCTGCTCTCTCTGACAAGCGGTTGCGGAGATACAGCCACTCAAAGTTGGCATTTGACAGCTGGGCGGCCATTTTGGAAAACTTTGGCCCAACGTAGCTCCGTACCTGGTGGTCGTGGAGAGCTGCCGTTTTCACGGTTGTGCTTGGGGAGATAACTTCTATCCGGCCAACTGGTTTTCAGACGTTTTTGGTGCTTAGGAATTTCAGGATCCTGAAAACCACCTTGCGCGCTAGAGCCGGTCGGGACTGGCCTAAAAATCCAAACCCGGGTTTTCTGCGGCCACTGTAAGGGAAGTTATCCCGGGTCGAAAGTTGACATTGACAGTTCTCGAACTGTCAAACCAAATTTCAGACTCGGATAGCTCCCGAACCGGAGGTCGTAGAAGAGTCTGGTTCTCTCTGGAGACATAGGCCGGCCCCCCCCTAACTCCCGAAGGGGTTTTCAGGAAAATTTCAGGACTGAAAAAACCTCACGGTTTTTACAGTACCACACGATAGAGCTCGTCGAGCCCAGTCAGGGAAGCCCGAGCACGGGTGTTTTTGGACGACCGGTCCCGGAGAAACCGCAAGAAACCGGATTCTGGTTGCCGTCCTGGACTGGAAACCAGATTTTCGGATCGCTGTATCTCCGGAACCCCTTGGGCTACGGCCACGTGCTTGGGCTCTTTGGAAAGGGCTCGAGGAGACCTGTCTAGAGATAACCAGAAATCGACTCTATATAGAGTCGAAAAATTTTTTCCCCTTTTTATTTGCTCATTTTATTTAAACTTCAATCAACGAGATACAAAATCGATCCTGAAGGCTCTTAGGGACAGGACATTGGCTGATAACTAATATAAGAAAACGATAGAGCTAGTCTATACAAGGAAAGCTTATTTTACTTTGTTTTGTTTTAAAATTCTATTATAACTGTGTCATAATAGAAGTTAAATAGAAATCCCACCCTCCCCGCGAACACCCCCCCCCCTCAACACAAGCGGTGGTCACAAGACTAATATATATGTAAATTTTTGACTGTGTAAATATTGTAGACAGCGATTGACTGTCGCAGACAAACTGATACCAGATCTATTCAAGATCTGTAAATAGCCCTGAGCGATAGAGCTAGACTCTAGATAAAAATTGTAAATTATTTAGTCTTATTTCTACGAAAACGTGTGCGTTGATGCAGTAAATCCTTACATTTTTACTTACCTGTGTGTTGAACAATCGGAGAGCGAAGTCGACCTCAACCGCGTACACCACCTGAAAATAAAATCAGAATATTAGAATAGAAACTGACAAAAGTCTATTGGAACTTTACTATTGCTATTGCTCTAAATTCTATATATACATAATTTTATCTTACTTTTAAAATCTTATTTGACTGGGGTATCCCTTTACAATACCCCAAAACTGTTCGACGTGAACTAGTCCCAAAGAGACACCCTGTGACAAAATGATGGGCATACGTACCCCCATCAAGAGAGTACTAATAAATGCGCGAGACAAAAGCCCGCAGGGTGCAGCGGGAGAGGCAGGATCCTCATCCATGGCACCCCGCGAGGACAAGAAAAATAGCCCAAAAGTCAGCCCAACAAAGCAGTATTCAGGCCTCACGATATCTCCCCCCATCCTGACAACCAAAGCATCCGCGGAGCCAAAGACAAAGGCTCAACCACAACAAACACAACAAGTCGAATTGACTACAGCCGAGCCCCGCAGAATGTCAACAGAGCCCCCGCAAACGCCTAAGACATACCCGAGCAGGACAAAGGAGGCAGTTGCCTGCCTTATGAAGGTGAAGCGGCAGCTCTTTGAATCGAGAAATATAAAAAAGGAGATAAAGGCGGCAGTACTAGAAGCTACGGACCGATTATATGTACTGGTAAAGGAAACCGAGTTGGAACTCAAAACAGGGAAAAAGAAGGATAAGAGTGAAATGACAGAAACGACAGAGAGAACGGAGACTGAAAGCGGAGCACTGGACCAGCACACAATAAGACAGGAGACAAGCCAATTGATGGCCAAAATTGAAGAACACTCCAAGCTGTTGCGAGAGAGCAACGGACAGATGGAGGATCTCAAGGCTGTAATCCAGGCTCAGAACGAAAGGATGGACAACGTGGAGACCCCCACACATGCGGGGGTGACCGCGGCTGGGAGCAGCAGTTTGCTGAAAAAGCGAACACTGCACTCAGTCGTAGTCACCTCCAGCAATGAGGAGGACACGGGAGAGGAAGTATATGATAGGGTAAGAAAGGCGATGGATGCGAAAGAGGGATGGATAAAAGTGGAAAAGGTAAGAAAGGCGAAGAATAGAAAGGTGATAATGGGATTTGAGACGAAGGAAGAAAGAGAAAAGGTGAAGGAAAGACTGAGGAAGAATGGTGTCTGCCTCACCGTGGAGGAAGTCAGGAATAAGGACCCGATGTTGATCCTCAGGGACGTCCTAGTGGTTAACTCTGACGAAGATGTGCTTAGGGCTCTCAGGAACCAGAATCGGGACATCTTTCACGACCTCGACGGTGAGACAGACAGGATAGAGATTAAATATAGGAGAAGAGTAAGGAACCCGCATGTCGGCCACATAGTGGTTGGCACCTCACCGACCATCTGGCGTAGAATCATAGAAAAAGGACATGTCCACATCGACCTCCAACGCGTCAGGGCCGAAGATCAGACCCCACTAATACAGTGCACGCGCTGCCTAGGGTATGGGCACACCAAAAAGTACTGCGAGGAATCAGTGGACATGTGTAGCCATTGTGGGGGCCCCCACCTGAGGACCAAGTGTGAGGATTGGATGGCTGGGGTGCCAGCCGCATGCAGGAACTGCAGGAAAGCAGAAAGCCCCCAGGTGGACCACAACGCATTTAGCGCCGATTGCCCGCAACGACAGAAATGGGACCAGCTGGCAAGAGCAACTGTAGCGTACTGCTAAGGGCCCACAGGCTAAATCAACGTATAAAATGCTCCAGGCCAACCTCCAGCGAAAGAAACTCGCGACCAACGAAATGTTTGTAGAAGCAGAGAAGCGCGGAATAAGGGTTGCACTCATCCAGGAGCCATACGTTGGCAGAGAGAAAATGGTGATGAGCCAGAGGGGAGTGAGGGTCTTCCAAAGCACTGAAGTAGGAGAAGGGACTGTCAAAGCGGCGATTGCCGTCTTCGACCAAGATATAAACGTGATACAGTACCCGAAACTCACCACAAATAACATTGCAGTGGTGGGAATCCAAACCAGTGCCTGGGAGATCACACTCGTCTCACTCTATTTCGAACCAGATAAACCACTGGAGCCATATCTGGAACATCTAAAGAAAATCGAGACGGCTAATGGACCTAAGCCACTAATAGTCGGAGGGGATGTAAACGCGAAGAGCACATGGTGGGGAAGCCCAACCATTGACACCAGAGGCGAGGATGTGTGTGGTACTCTTGGAGAGCTGGGACTACACATACTCAATGAAGGGGAAATCCCGACCTTCGACACGATCAGAGGAGGACAGCGATATAGCAGCTACGTCGATATAACAGCTTGTTCGACGGACCTACTGGCTTCAATAGAGGACTGGAACGTCGATGAAGGCATCACGAGCTCCGACCATAACGGCATAACATTCAACATAAAATTACAGAAATCAAAAGGAATTAAAATCGAAAGAACCACCAGAATTTATAACACCAAAAAAGCAAATTGGCAAAAATTTAATGAGAAATTCAACCAATTGACAATAGAACTTAAAATCACAAAAGCAGAAATAGACAAAATTAATAATATAGAGCAAATCGACACGCTAATAAACAACTACACAAAAGCGATTAAAAACGCATGCGAGCTGGCAATGCCAATCAAAAATTCGAAACAGAAACTTAAGCTGCCGTGGTGGTCGGAGAAACTCGCAAAGATGAAGAAAGAAGTTGCTACCAAGAAGCGAAGGATCCGATGCGCCGCGCCTGTCCGGAGATCGAAGGTCGTAGGAGAGTACCTGAAACAGAAAGAAGAGTATGAAATAGAGACATCAAGAGCCCAAACAGAGAGCTGGAAGGAGTTCTGTAACAAACAAGATAGGGAGGGGGTCTGGGAGGGAATCTATAGGGTCATAGGAAGAACCTCGCGCAGGGAAGAGGATCTACCCATGGTGAAGGACGGAAAAGAACTGGACGCAAAAGGCTCCGTAACATACATCGCGCAAACTTTCTATCCGGAGGACCTACATAGTGATGACGATGATTACCATCGTCACATTAGAGTAGAGGCCGAAAAAGTTAACGAAGAAGAGCCAAGCGACTATAGGGATCCACCCTTCACAATGCTGGAACTCCGAACAGCAAGCGAGACCTTCAACCCTAAGAAAGCCCCGGGAGCGGACGGCATTACCGCTGATATATGCAACCGCGCAATAGGCTGCTCTCCGGAGACCTTTCTGGCCCTTCTAAACAAGTGCCTAAAATACAACCACTTCCCACAGTCCTGGAAGGAAGCAACGGTGGTGGTGTTAAGGAAACCGGGAAAAACGGATTACACCACCCCAAAGTCATACAGACCCATAGGACTATTACCAGTACTGGGCAAAATACTGGAGAAGATGTTGGTGGCCCGCCTCAGGTTCTATATTCTGCCTAGGATGAGTACTCGTCAGTACGGATTCATGCCACAGAGGAGCACCGAGGATTCCCTATATGTCCTAATGCAGCACATCCGCAACAAGCTAGAACAAAAGAAAATCGTAGTTCTAATATCACTGGACATAGAGGGGGCCTTCGACAGTGCCTGGTGGCCGGCAATAAGGGTCCGACTGGCTGAGGAAAAGTGCCCGGTAAACCTGAGGAAGATCATGGACAGCTACCTGAAAGATAGGAGGGTCAGGGTCCGATATGCCGGAGAGGAATACGCTAAAAGAACCAGCAAGGGATGCGTACAAGGTTCCATAGGAGGACCCATCCTCTGGAATCTGCTCCTAGATCCTCTCCTAAAAAGCCTAGAGGAGAGAGAAGATTACTCTCAGGCTTTCGCGGACGACGTCGTCCTTGTCTTCGATGGAGACACAGCAATGGCTATCGAACAGAAAGCAAACGCCGCCCTTGAACATGTCCGGGCGTGGGGTGTAAAAAACAAGCTGAAGTTTGCCCCACATAAAACGAGCGCAATGGTGATAACCAAGAAGCTGAAGTTTGATACCCCACGCCTGAGCATGGGCCAGGTCGACATACAAATGTCAAAAGAAATAAAGATCTTGGGTGTAACCATCGACGACAAGCTGACGTTCAACGCGCATGTCTCCAGCGTATGCAGGAAAGCAATAGCCGTGCACAAACAGCTGTGTAGAGCGGCCCGTGTGAGCTGGGGACTAAACCCTGAGGTCATTAGGATAATATACGTGGCTACGATCGAGCCAATCATCCTGTACGCTGCCAGTGTATGGGCTCCGGCTGCGAGTAAAATAGGAATTATCAAACAACTGGGAGTAGTGCAACGCGGCATTGCACAAAAAATGTGCAGAGCCTACAGAACCGTCTCTCTGAACTCGGCACTTCTGCTCGCGGGAATACTCCCTCTAGACCTCCGAGTCCGTGAGGTGGCTTCGCTGTATGAAGCCAAGAAGGGGGTGTCTCAGTCAGTGCTAGGGGACAGAGAGCTGGAAAGGGTGTCATCTGCACTACTATCCCCGCACCCAGCAGACAAAACGGACCTGGAGTTCGAGAGCCTTGTGGACCGTGAGCAGATCGATGCCAGCGCCGGCCTGGAAGTAAAAATTTTTACAGACGGGAGCAAAATAGGAGGGCGCGTCGGTGCCGCACTATCCATATGGAGGGGCGATACCGAGGTGCGGGCTCGTAAGCTGGCGCTGCCGAACTACTGCACGGTTTACCAGGCGGAGCTCCTGGCAATATGCCGGGCAACTGAAGAAATCGAGAAGAACCCGGCAACCAGCTTCGGGGTGTACAGCGACTCCATGGCGGCCCTCCAGACAGTGAAAAACCACAGCTGTCTTCATCCTCTGGCAGTAGAAGCAAGGGATAACCTAGCAACCATATCCCGCCAGAACAAGCTGGTAAACTTGTTCTGGATAAAGGCTCACGCAGGGTTTGAGGGCAACGAAAGAGCGGATCAGCTGGCAAAGGAGGCCGCCATGAATAGCAAGAGGAGGCCTGACTACGATTTGTGTCCGGTTTCATTCGTCAGGCGACATGCTCGCATGACGACGCTTGACGAGTGGAATCGAAGATACGTGTCGGGTCAGACCGCCTCGGTCACAAAAATCTTCTTTCCGGATGCAGTGGTGGCGTACAGAGTGATTCGTAAAATTAGAATTGACCCAATACTAACCCAGGTCCTGACGGGGCACGGTGGATTCTCCGAATACCTGAACCGGTTTAGGTGCAAGGAGAATCCATCGTGCATCTGCGACCCGGAGGTCGGCGAGTCCGTCCCCCACCTCATCCTAAACTGCCCAGTGTACGCGGCTGAGAGGTACGACCTCGAGAACCAGTTGGATAGTAAGCTGCAAAAAGAAATAATTCCAGAAATTATCATAGGAAAAAATAGACAGAAATTTTTAGAATACTGTGTCAACGTCTGTAAAAAAGTCGTTAATAGAAATAAGACAAAATAATAACTATGTTGCAAATATATTGTATATATATTATATGTTAACATAGGAAAAATTAGACATAATAAAAATGTTAAAAGCTAAGTAATAATAAGACACGACTAGAATAAGGAAATAGTATGTAATAAAATTAGACTAAGAGTTTTCTTTTTAGAAATGTAAGGAAAATAAAAGTTGTAAATTGGTTAATTGTGTACGTCACCCTAAGTAAGCTTGTAGAATTAAATGGAAATTAATATAAAATAGAAAAGAATAGGTTAAGCTCAAATGGGAGTCCCACCCATAGAATGAATGATGATGGATGAAAGAAAGAAACAAGTATGCAGCAAGAAAGTGCGAGAGGAATAAAAGAGAGAACTGGAGTGAAAGAGAATTAGAAAGAATAAGGTCTCCGATCATGTCGGAGGGATTAGATCTATAAAAAAAAAAAAAAAAAAAAAAAAAAAAAAAAAAAAAAAAAAAAATAGTAGCCAGCAAAAGCTGAGGACCAGCATGCATAAGGCGCTGGTGGTACATTACAAATAAAAGATTACAAAAGATGTGAGAACTCGATAAAAGTATAGGATGTTTGATATTATAGTCGTAAAATGAATTGGTAAGTCTACCTCCTATACGAATCAAATTACATGTGGTGTCTAAGAAGGGAGATAAAGATAGAAGTTTGTTCTTTGGTGGTAATTGTTTACCTGATTTTAATAAATGATATTCCTCCGGAAATGATTCCAGTTGACTCAACCTTAATATTAAGTTTAAAGAATTATTAAGTTCAACAGATGTGAGTGGCCCAGTCTCAGATGATTGTCTTTCACATGTATATATGAATCGCATGATATATGCCATCACACGTTGTAACGTATTAAATTTAGAGAATTTTGAAAATAACGCCTTCATAGGGTTTTCAATATGATCAGAAATACGAACATGAAAAGAAGAGACTGTTTCCGGTAAATCTGACAAATCCTTGTGATGTGATTCAGGGAACTGAGGCCATGAAGACACATCTCTATGAAGGAATTGTGGCCCTGACCACCATAATGAAGAAGATAATAACTTGTCAGCTCTAAGTCCACGCGAAGCTAGGTCTGCGGGGTTTTCAGGTGATGGAACATAGCGCCAATCGTCCTGCCCCACAGTCTCCCGAATCTCAGACACTCGATGACGAACGAAAGTCTTTAGATGATTCGTTGACGTAGATAACCAGCCCAAAACGATGGTGGAGTCACACCAAAAATATGCCCCATCAATAGGCACAGTAAGTGCCTGACGTACCCTCGAATACAACCGTGAGCCCAATAATGCAGCACATAGCTCGAGGCGTGGTATGGTGGTCGATTTGAGTGGAGCTACCTTGCTTTTGGCGGTAAGAAGATGTACCTGAATCTCACCCTCTTTTGACACACTGCGAACATAAATACAGGCACCATAAGCCTTTTCGGATGCATCAGTGAACGTATGCAATTGCAAACAAGACATCGAATCACACAACACCCACCGCGGTATCTTAAATTCGTTTAAATGAGGCAGGCTATGTTGAAAGTCATTCCAGGCATACTGAATATGTGCGGGCACAAGCTCATCCCAAGAACATTTAGCAAGCCACAAATTTTGCATCAGAATCTTAGCCTCCACTATGCATGGAACGACTAGGCCAATTGGATCAAATATCTGAGCTATGACAGACAAGATTCGACGTTTTGTAGTTTCGGGAATAGAAGTTAAATTTATGGAAAAGGAAAATGTATCACTTGAGCTCCTCCAATTAAGTCCCAGAGTCTTCGATTCGGATAGTTCGTTGTCACTAAGATCAACAACATCAGACACATCACACTCACCGCTTAGCTTTTGCAGCACTTCACGTGAATTGGACTGCCATTTTCGAAGATTGTATTTTGCGGAACGAAGGACATCAGTAACATGTCGACACTTACTTAATGTTTCCGCAACAGATGATCCGCCCGACAAGTAGTCATCAACATAGAAGTCATGCGCTATCGAGAATCGCGTTGCCGAATTATCACATTCCTCAGCCAGCTGTAGTAAACACCTGGTAGCTAAAAAGGGGGCTGAAGCCGTACCGTACGTCACGGTGTTCAACGTGTAAGTTCTTAACGAATGATTCGGTTCTGCCCGCCAAAGAATCTTTTGTAAGGGACGATGATCATCACGAATGAGAGTTTGTCGGTACATTTTCTCAATGTCCGCAGTTATGACAATTTTATGCTGACGAAATCGAAGCAATATTGACAATAAATCGTCCTGGAGAGAGGGACCTACCATTTGTATTTCGTTAAATGACTTACCTGATGTAGTTCTGGCTGAAGCATCAAAAACAACTCTCAGTTTTGTGGTAGAGCTCGACTCCTTTAAAACACCATGATGTGGCAAAAAATTTGAAAGTGATGTATCGTGTGATCTCTGATTACATTCAGACATATGTCCCAATTCGATGTACTCATTGATAAAGTTGACGTATAGGCCCTTAAGTTGAGGATCTCTATCCAGACGACGTTCAAGTGAGAGAAATCGCTGCTTCGCCTTTATGAATGAATCGCCCAACAAGCTCAGTGATTCTTTGAAAGGAATACTCACCACAAAACGCCCATCTGGGTTGCGATAAGTCGTATCTACAAAATGTTGTTCACAGGCTCTCTCTTCACAAGTAAATTTATGTTTAGAAGACACCGAATCCAGCTCCCAGAAACGATTCAATTCTACTTGTAAGTTATTAATATGCATACATACATGAGAAGACGATTCCGATTGCTGAAGTGCACCTGAAATGAGCCATCCCAATTTTGACTCGAGTAAAGTGGGCATATGTTTGCCTAATGCGATACGGACTGTGCCTATGATCCCCCAAAAGACTTCCGCGCCGACGAGGACGTCGATCGAAGATGGAACATAATACTTAGGGTCGGCTAGTCGCACGTTCGTAGGCAAACATATGCTGCTAGTATCAACATAAGTGTTTGGAACTGACGCTGATACCTTTGGCAAGACGAGGCATTCAATATCAAATTCATACTCATTAAAGCATGATTTTAATGAAATTGAACACCCCTGCGTACAATGAGAGGTTTTAAGATTAATACCTATTACCTTGGACTTGGTAGAGTAGGTAGAAATATGGAGCTTACGAACAAAGTCCTCCGAGATGAAATTTGCTGTGCTGCCACTGTCCAGCAAGACTCGAGCGGTATGGACGCTACCGCTAGCGTCGGTCACCCTCACGAGCGCTGTGGAAAGCAAAATTACTTGGGATGAAAACATTTGATTTGCCGATAAGTCAGTATTCTGTGTGCTAGGAAATTCACTATCACTATCAACGTGTAACAGAGTGTTGTGATTTTGACGACAATATTTACAATGGCCCAAATTGCACCTAGAAATATCGTGACCTGGACGAAGACAATTGAGGCAAACATTAGAATTTTGCGCCTTTTTAATACGAGCCTGGACTGGTAGGCTTCTAAATTTCTCACATGTGAAGATAAAATGATCTTGATGACACATGGGGCATGATAACGGTTTTCGTGGTTGTTCCGCTAATGTAGCAAAACTCTTAGGCTTAGCTGTATACGTGGCCTCACTTTTATATTTTATCGACCTGGACTCCTCAAGTGTCTCCAGCAGGTCCGCTCTGTTACTCATGAATGTAATGAAGACCGATAATGTTGGAGGCTCTGACAAAGAGTTTCTGTGCTCTTCCCACTCACGATTCGTAACCTGATCGAGCTTCTTAGTCATAATGTGAATGATAAGAGTGTCCCAGTATTGAACTGGTTGATCAAGTGTAGCCAAGGCCCTAAGGTTTTTATTTGTAGTGTCAATGATGTGACGTAGCGACTTACTTGATTCTCTATCAATAGGATGTATATTAAAGAGAGCTTGAACATGGTTGTTAACAAGCAATCTTTTGTTGTCAAACCTCTCACAGAGTAACTTCCAGGCAGCGTCGTAGTTGTCTGACCTGAAGTCAAGATTGTCAACAACAAGAGAGGCGCTACCTTTTAAGGATGCACGGAGATAATGGAGTTTATTAATTTTGTCTATGTTATTGTTGTTGTGTATAATAGAAATAAAAGTGTCTCTAAATTCCAACCAATCATGATAGCTGCCCGAAAATGTAGGCAAGTCAATTTTAGGTAAACGAATGGAATTGTGTTTGTGTGTATTAGCAATACAAGAATCCACCTCGGATGCAGAATTCCCCGCAAGAAACTTGCGAGCGCTGCCGATCAGCAGGCGTGCAGAAGCCACCAAGCCGTAATACTGCTTCTCGAATTCTTCGCGTTCCGCATACTGCTCGCTAGGGTCGTCCACTAACGCCTCCAAGTCATTTTGTAATGCATCGTATTTATCGTATAAGCTTTCAAATGTATTAAGCCGATATTCGATTTCTATGAGTTGCACCTCACTCAACTTTTCACAAGATTTTGAAATATTTAAGTAAGAAGAAAATTGCGTAAGCTTGGCTTTAATTGAGGCTCGCTTCTTAATAAAGCTTTTTATATCACCCATTTTTACTAAATAAAGATGCAGGGAGTATAAACAGGAGTAATATTAAAAGGCACAAAGAATGTAAACAGTATCTGAGGAAAAAATAATAGCAACAAGTTGCAGGAAAGTACGTAGCAACAAGCAGTAAAAACTAATGAGGTTGCTATTAAAATAATGCAAGGCGCTTTGGATCAAATATGCTGAATAATGCTAAGCAATGTTTATAAATCACACAAACAAATTAAAATTGATAATGAGCAATGGTATATGATTAAAATAAATTGATTAGATATAAAATTGATTTAATTAAATGAAATAATACTATGATCATGATTATTAAATTGAAAATGAAAGTTATGAGATAATGAAATATTATTGATTATGATTACGAATAATTAAAATAATGAGTGTATAATTTTAAATGATTATTAAATTGAATAAATGATAATTATGAATGGCCTAATATGAAATGAACGAATGACTAGATATGAAAGGAAAGGCAAGCTAAACAAGTTGTAGGCTGAAGATAATATGAATTGACTAGATGAATTGTAACAATAGTTACAAAATAAGATCAAAAATAATGGAAAGGAATGATGATTATAATGATAATGTAGATGGAATGATTATGAAATATGGTAAAAAGGAATTGGAACGATCTCACGGTTTTTGCTGCAAACCCTGGTGATGATCCAATGACTGTGCCACTGATGCTTGATGACAATTAAATCGATGAAAATAGCCCTCCAGTGAGATTGTTCTTTGTCTCGTAGTCTCAGCGATCTTATTCTTTTTGTACTCCTTGGGTAGAACTCTGCAAGGCCGGCTAGTTTGCAACCGGCCGATATCCACAACTTCCAAATGCAGGTGATGACAAGAACTTGAAATTGAAGACCGTTGACGACGAACTTGAAAACGACAACGTTTTTTCTTCGGCCGTTGATAATTTAAATTCAAATTTCTTTTCTTCTCGTTTTTCGGTTCAATGTTGACGGTAGAAGGACCAATGTTCGCGACGATAGCTCGTTTGTGGTGGAGCAATAAATAAAACAGTGGACTGTATAAATTGATTGATGTATTGAAGTACGTTAAAGGGTGACAATGTATAAAAAGAAACGTTAATTATGAAAGGCGCGAGTGCAACCGTATGCGGTCTCGTCCAGCTGCGCACTGGTCCGGGGGGCGCGGCGTACGCCGCGCGCGCTCCGTCGTAGTTAACCGACGCCCCGCACCCCCGCTTCGTGATGCTGTTGAGTTGGATGACTCAACAGTATGACCTTACTATGTTTCATCAAATCAGGAAACGTACCCTTATGTATGCATTGGTTGAATATGCCTGTAAGTATGGGGGCAATAGTATCAATAATATCTACAATAACTCTAACAGAGATGCCCCACAAGTCTTCAGTGTTTTTGATATTTAGGCTTTTAAATGCTGTTTTAATTGTACTTATACAGATAGGCTTGAATTTAAAGTTAGGCACGTCTTTGCAGAAATTCTCTTTAAGTAGAGATTCAGCTAAAGTATAGGATGAGGCAAGAGTTTTTGTTAACTCTATAGGGATATTTGTGAAATAGTTTCCTAGTATGTTTGCGACTTCTAACTTATTAGTTTTAAAACCATCATGTGTTTTTAGAGACAAGTCGGTATCCCGCTGCTTGACATTTCCAGTTAATGTATTTATTACCTGCCATACAGCCTTAATTTTATTACTAGAATTACCTATTTTATTAGTTATTAACTTAGATTTAGCAATAGTACAAACTACCTTGAATAATTTGGAATAATTCCTAACATATTTATGGAATGCTTGATCAGAGGTGAATGATTTTTGATAGTATAAATCGTATAAATGATCCCTACTTTTCCTAATGCCTTTAGTAGCCCATTCATTAAATTTTGATTTATTAGTAATCTTGATCTTCTTAATTGGACATGTCTTATTAAATTCTTGGCATATTGTTGAGAATAGAGTGGAGTAATTTCTGTTGGGGTCTCTTGAATTATATGAAGAAGTAAAAACTTTGATTTCAACATTTTTGTTTAACGTCTGCAACTTATGTTTAGTTATAGGTCTAAATTCAATGATATTATTTATATTTTTCTTATCATTCTTTGATTCGAACTTAATTAGTTGACCCAAATGATCCGATCTGATACCGCTAATCAATGAGGACTTTTATCATGCAATTTGTGAAAACATTGTCTATGCATGAAGCTGAAGAGGCAGTGATTCTAGTGGCTTCATTAAATACATGATCTAGATTAAAAGTTTTAAATAATGACAAGACTTTACATTTTTCTGGCAAATTAGCTAAAAGGTCAATATTCAAGTCACCACAAACAAAAATAAATTTATTATTTTTAAAAAGTTTACTAAGTATTTCTTCCATTATAGTTAAAAACGAGGAAAAATTTGATGCGGGGGGTCTATACACACACAGAATAGTATGGTTTTCAATCTCCGCACATGCTACCTCACACAAACGATCAACAGAGCAAGAAGTGATGTCCCTTCTTTCCTTATGTGTGTGGTACAACATGCTTTGGACTCTGGTCTCATCATAGTTAACACTGTTTGTGATTAGAGCCAAGTTAATGTAGGTGCTATATCAGAGTTGGTTTCAGAGACCAAAGCTACCTATTTACGGCGTGAAAAGGAGTGGCGTTATGATATGTTTAAAATAAAAGAACAAACAATAATCCCACTATTTGACACTCCTCACTTAATAAAAGGCCTAAGAAATAATTTACTTACAAAAGATTTAATGTATTACATTGGAAATGAAAAAAAAATTGTGAAATGGGAATATTTCGAAATGGTTTATGCTGCAGATAAATCTTATGGTGAACTACGTCTGCTAGATAAAATCACAGACGAACACTTCAATAAAATGCGATAAAATCAATAAAATGCGTGTAAAGTCGGCAACACAATTATTTAGCCACAGTGTTGCAGTTGTAACTGAACATTTAACAGCAAGAGGGGATCTTCCCGAAGAATGTCGACAGTTAATTGATATAACTTTATTATTGGATAATATTTTTGATTCCTTAAATGTTAATAGTTTTTCCATTCCCAATGGTAAAATTTTTAAAGGACCTGTAAAGCGCAATTCTCCTCACCATCAATTATGGCTAAAAGCCAAAGAAGTATTAAAAACGGTTAAATACATAAAAAATAAATAAAGTTGGCAATAAGGTTCGATTTTCTGAAACGATTGTTCCATCTGTGACGAATTTAATTAAGACGATAGAGGGTATAGAATCTCTGTGGAAATTGTTGTCCGAAAAATATGGTCTAGATACAATGATGACGAGAAATTTCAACCAAGACCCTATAGAATTTTTTTTTGGTAACATTAGGAGTTACGGAGCAAGAAATATTGCTCCAAATACTGCTTCATTTGTAGGGGCTTTTAAAGCTTTAATGCTAAACAATTATAGTTCTCCACACTCCAGGGGAGCAAACTGCGAAGCAGACAACAATGAGTGTCTTCATACACTAGACTTTTTTTTTAAAGATAATATGGGAACTCCTGATGTTATCAAAGAAAGTAAAATGAAATAATTAATTTTAATAATGAAATTTTCTTTGATACGACTAGAAAGAAAGAAAGAATAAATTTATTAGGCTTCACAAACCACACCATCAAAAAGAGAATAACACAACACAAATACAAAAATATAAAATAGTCAGCGCTAGTATCACATAGTCATATTTCCGATTGTCGAAATTAAATTAAGTGTGTAATGTCAAAGGTAATGTGGATCTTGAGTGAGAAATAATTTTATTAATACGAATCTGTATATGTAAATATGTAAATGCCTGTTGTCCTGTTAATATGTGCTGGAAATATTTTGTATGTCTAGAAGATATTTCTTGAATTTAAACCTAAAACTTTGAGCATTTTCGATGTTCCTTAACGGGGGGGGTAAATTATTCCAGCATTTGGTGGCAGACTAGAGAAAATAATGATGCTGGTCAGAGTAACTATGTCTGCGGTTGGGTTTTACAGAAATGCCTCAAAAGCATTGTAAGAGGCCGTCAAAATTGTAAGGCAGATCTTTTGGACAACGCATCAGTCAATAAAAATAATGTATTTGAAGCGCCCTCGTAAGCGTAGGTACTAGGCCGCTTACTTTACTAAGCACGGAATTGAACCTCGGAGCGTTTCACGATAGCTAAGTACTTATGCTGGTTAATATTAAATTAAAGCAGGAGGCACTAATTAACTATTTTTAATTTGGAATATTTAACAATTAAATTACACAGCAACGAGACAATAAAACAATGAATAATGCGGGAGCACGGAAGCAGGCGAAAGCAAAAGAGAGAGAATATAATTCAAGACGCGGTATTTATACTAAACATTAACTTGTAAATAATAATAAAAGATTTGCGCACGGCACCTTTTTTACTAATGACCGAACACGCCTATAACATGACGAAATATATATATATATATATAAGACAAAAGACTAGTAGTCGGCCATCTTGCTATGCCGCGCTGAGGACAATTGAATGCACTGTCTTCATTGTGTGCGTCATGTACGCCTAATTAGCACGGCCATGTTGAAGTGGGTGGCGTTTGCAGCCGGCTGATGCAATATCACCCCATATGACGTAGGATGGCGTGATTTAACGCCGCGGTCTGAGTGCAGGGGCGGAAGCGGCTGTGGTAGCGGTATTTAGTCGCTATTATTTATTTATTTATTATTAATAAAGTTTCACAAAAGAAAATCTTATAACTAAAACACGACGACACGTTTGACGACACGGTTGGCGCAATGGCTAAGCAATTAGCTTTCTGCGCTAAGTGTCGCGGGTTCGATCCCCGCACGGAACAAATATTTGTATGATCTACAGATAATTGTTATGGATGTGCGAAAAAAACTAAACTTACTTAAATAGGAACATGTTTACATTAATCGTAATTATCAATTCTCGATAAAGTAGTTCTTAAGTAACTTGGCAAATTTACATTTGTTGGTCTCATTTCTAATATCCGCAGGCAAACTGTTGAGTAGGTATGGTATTCGTTTATCAAGCGTTCTATCTCCGTAGTAGTTACTTACTCTGGGTACGACAAATTTTCCTGCGGATACTGTCCTGGTTCCGTGGTTATGAGTAACCATCGAGTGAAGGTCAAACCTGCCATGACTGTTTACTAGAAGTAGGTATTTATGCTTTAAACTAACGGGAAGAATTTTACAAATCTTATATAGCTTATTATAATCACCTTTGCAATTCTTTTTTGTTTTCTTATTTACTATTAGTTTTAAGAATCTGGTTTGTTGTGCTTCTAATTTATATAAATTACTTTTAAATGTGAGTCCATAGGAGTCCAGTGCGTAACTTAATATAGGATCAACCAATTGCAAATAAAGGCATTTAAGGGTACTAGTAGGCAATTTGAAGCTTAGGTGGTAAAATTTGCCTAATAATATTCTAAGTTTATTACATATGTGATCAATATGGTACGACCAAGAAAAGTTTTCGTCAACTTTCAATCCGAGGTAGGTAACACATTTATCTCGTTCGATGGGTTTACAAGTGCAGTTTACATTGTCATTATGGATACAAGCAAAACTATGAGTGTAAATAGCAGGAGGCTTGTCGGGTGGAAGTAAATACGGTGAGTGAATTATTACTATCTTAGTTTTATCTACGTTTAGTATTATGCCATTGTCGTGAGACCATTTAACTACTCCGTCTACATCGAGTTGCACACGTTGACAAATTTGAACGAGATCTGTACCGGCACACAGAGCGCAGAGGTCGTCCGCGAACATGTACGCTGAGCAGTGGCGTAAAACGCCGCACAAGCTGTTGACGTGCATTAGGTAGCAAACAGGCCCACACCCTGCGCCCTGCGGCACCCCGTACCTCACCTCCCTAGCGTCACTATACGACTCGTTCACCTTCACACGGTAAATTCTTTCGGTAAGATAATCACGAAACCATTTGTTAAGCGGTTCCCCCACCCCACATTCCTCCATCGCAGTTAGCAAAGTATTTGTTTCCAAAGTATCAAAGGCCCTTTTAAAATCAAAAAATACTGCCACTACAAATTGCTTCATATTCAAATAATTATTAATTTCGTTAGAAAATTTCGATAAAAGAGTGTTAGTACTTTTATTCTTCTGGAATCCATGTTGACATTCACTAATTATTCTATTTTTTTGGAGATAGTTTCCTAACTGATGAACTATACATTTTTCTATTATTTTGTCTACACTTGACAATATTGAAATGGGCCTATAGTTTTGTAATTTTTTCCGATCACCTTTTTTATAAATTGGGCGCACGATTGCTTCTTTTAATTTACTCGGACATGTATATGTACTTAAACATCGATTCACCAGATGAGCGAGCACGGGACTTACTTTATTAACAATGAATTTTAGATCTGACATTCGAATAGAATCGCTTCCAGGTGACTTATTTGCATCCATACCCATAATTACCTTCTTCACATCCTGACTATTCACTGGCTGCCATCTCATGGACACATTGTTTTCTTTGACATATATGTTTCTATCTAACCATTTAACAACGCAGTCGTGCTTTATATTTTCAATTTCTTCAGTCAATGTTGATGCAAACTTATTACATATGTCTTTTGTACTTCCTTGCCTTTTTAAATTATTTAATAATGAGCTATCTAAAGATTGTTTGTTTTTCCCCATCATTACATGTATTCTATCCCATAATTTCTTTATGTTATTATTACAATTTATTATACTTTGCTTATCATACTCATTTCTACTTTTAGCTATTATTTTACAACATTTATTTCTATACTTGGTATAATTTAAACGTTTAATCATGTTCTTTGGTTCGTTACACCATATATAAAAAAGTCTATCCCTTTCTAATAACAATTTCTTAAGGTTTTTTGTAACCCAGCTTTTGTTATTTCGGATACCATTATTAACGGTTCTTTGTCTGTAACAACATTCGTAAATATCAACAAATATTTGTCTGAAAGATTCGTACAGTTTTACAGGGCATTCTATCAATAAAAGATCATCAAAATCTAAGGATAATAATTTCTCCCGCACCGCTCGATTGTCAAGGACACGTCGTCCCGTATGCTCAGTAAGCGCGCGTGAATTTGTTGCAGATACCAAAGTGTTCTGACTATCTAGTGGTGCACGTTCCCATTCCACCGCAACCGATACTGGGTAATGGTCAGATATTTTACTTCGTATTACAGCTGATTGAATTTTTGCAAAAGGCGCACGAATGTATATGTGGTCTAAACATGATTCTACTAAACTATGCATTAAAATTTCGCTCCGCGTTACTCGGTCTATGCATTTTGTAAATCCGTATTCGGCTAATAGATTTTCATATAAAATGACATGTTTATCTTGTTCTTTTAATAAGTTAATATTTATGTCACCACAAATAATTACTTTTGTGTTATGAGGTATGCAATCAAGTAAATTACGAAATTCGTCAATAAATTGTATTATTCTATCTTGCTTTTTTATCTTAGGTGGTCTATAAATAGAAATTAAATAGATGCGTTCGTTAGCGTGGTTGAATGTAATGGAAACGCACTCCGCCGTACGCATGTTGGTAGGTATCAGTGGCTCGAACACCTGAGCCGCAATCCCCTCCCGCGCGTACACCAATACCCCGCCCCCGCTTCGCCCGGTGCGAGTAAAACTATTTATTGTGTATCCATTGATTTTATAGAAACCTAAATGTTCAACATTTATATTCGGTTCCGTAATTACTATTACATCAATAGTGTTAAGGTTATTGTCTAAACTAACTAATAACTCGTTAAAGTATTTTCTTATGGATCGTATATTGATATGAAGTAAACAAAAATCTTTTATGCTATTAAATGTTGATATCCAACTATTTATGTCATCAACACTTTCCGCAACAATTAGACTGTCGGTTATTGTTTCAATACTATCGAAAAACGAGAATTTTATAAATAATTTTATCCGTAATAAGCCTTGGTTGATTACATACAAAGATCGACGCAAGTACAATGTCACTTTTTGAGCAGTTCACGAATATCACCTTCTGACCTAACCCACACTGACTTATCTCCTTCTTCCTTTTTAATTAATATTCTGCCGTTGACGACCCAAATGTACTTGTACGTTTCCTTTAGGTGGGTTTTGGTATTCCATAACAATTCTCGAGTGGTTTTGGTAAGATCTTCGTTAATGTATATTTTATTTTTCTGGGAACCCGCAGTGATTGTACCGCTATTTACTTTAACGAGCTTTCGTCGATTTACCAGCCACGCATTCCGATTTTCTGCACTTGTACTCTTAAATCCCACTATGATTGCAGCTGGTTTGTCAGTCGCTTTTCTCTGTTGTCGACGGCTCACCCATTCGATATCATCACAGCTCACCTCAAGCGTTTCTCCGAGTTTTTTGACTACCTCCATAACGTTTTCATTCGGTAATTGCTCAACACCTACGATCTCAATGTTATTTTTACGAGTGGCCTGTTCGAATTCATGCACTTTTTGTTCGAGTGCAAGGTTGCACTTTTCCAGGTACACACATTTGTTGTTGACATTCACTATAGATTTTTCAAGATAACATATCTTCTTTTTCGATTCTTCGTGTTCCGCTAATATCGTATCGTATTTCTCCGAGAGAACTGCCATGCTAGCTGTTATCGAATTTAATTGTTTTTTGAAACTCGGAAGTGCATTGACCTTGTTCTGTATATCTTTAAGGATTTTTTCGAACCCTTGACCCTCTACCTCATGCTCCTCTTCTTCGGATTCCTCGTCTTCGCAATTATTGCAAAACATTCGTGTTCTACCTGCTTTCATGTCTGCTAACAGCCCTTTCACACAATTCCTATGGAATGTTCCTTGGCAAGAACCTTGGCACAGGAAATGTGATCCATTGTTCGCCAATTTTTTCTTACACTTTTGACACTGCATATCCAAGTATTTCCGAAATATTACGCACGATCGTTACAAATAATATCGCTACATGCACACGTCCGCACTGCACGGTGACGCGCGGCGACTACACTACTCCCCCGCTGAGACCGTGACTACGGGCGATAGTAATCTGGGAACTTCACAGTGCGCCCACTTCTTGTCTTCTTGGTTGCTGCTAGTTCCTCGTCTTTTGAATGGGCTGGAACTAGTAACTCCTCCCTGGCGATGTAGGCTGGTTTGAGACGGTCTATTGTGACCGTTTGCGTCTTGCCTGACACGTCGACATCGAAGGTCTTTGAACCACGACAGAGAACCTTGTATGGCCCCAAGTATGCTGCCTGCAAGGGTCTTCGTGCTGGACCCTGGCGGATGAAGACATGGGTCGTTGTGCTGAGGTCCCTTGGTACATAAAATGGCTTGCTGGCACTGGTATGCCATGAAGTTGGTTGTGGTGCCAATCTGCTCATGTGGGCCCGAAGTCTGCTGACCAGATTGCTCGGTTCCAACGTTGCGTCGCAGCTGGCCGAGAAGAATTGTCCAGGCAACCGAAGTGGCTCGCCGTAGACAACCTCTGCCGCGGAAGCTTGTAGGTCGCTCTTCCATGCGCTGCGGATGCCAAGCAGCACCCAGGGGAGAACCTCAGTCCAGCTGGCACTAGAGTGGCACGCGATGGCTGCTTTCAACTGACGGTGCAACCTCTCAACCAAACCATTCGCTGCGGGATGATACGAAGTAGTGGTGTGGTGAGTAGCACCCACTAACTTGGAGACCTCCTTGAAGATGTGCGACTCAAATTGTCGCCCACGGTCGGTTGTGATGTGTTCGGGGCAACCAAATCGAGCGATCCACCCGGATATCAGGGCGGCCGCGCAAGTCTCGGCAGTGATATCTGGCAGTGGAAGCGCCTCAGGCCACCGGGTGAAGCGGTCGACGATCGTGAGGCAGTACCTTGTTACCAGAACATAGATTTAGAGGACCTATTATGTCTAAGTGGATATGCCTAAAACGAGCAGAAGGTGTTTCAAATAATGCTGGAGGTGCCAATGTGTGTCTTGAAATCTTGCAACGTTGGCATTGCTGGCACTCTCTAGCCCACTGTCGACAATCCTTTCTGACTCCTGGCCACACAAACCTGTCGGTGACTAAGCGCACTGTTGCCTTTGCTCCTGGGTGGCTTAGGTTATGCAAAGCATTAAATACCTGTCGACGGTATGCAGGAGTGACATATGGCCTTGAATTTTGTGTGGAGACGTCGCAGTATACCTGAATGCCTGCCTCAGGTAGTCTTACTCTCTCCAGTTGCAATGATGAACCTTTCTTTAGCAGGTTTTGCAGTTCCTCATCTGCTGTCTGTGCGCGCGCCAAGGACTGGTAATCTAGGGGCAAAGAAAGTTCATCAACTCGTGATAAAGTGTCTGCTACCACATTGTCACTGCCAGGAACATATCGGATATCAGTTGTGAATTGGCTGATAAAATCCAGATATCGAAATTGACGTGGTGAACAATTATCCCTGTTGGTGGAAAAAGCAAACGTTAGCGGTTTGTGGTCAGTCATGACCGTGAACACTCTTGCCTCGACCATATATCTAAAATAGCGAATAGCTTCATAGATAGCCAATAGTTCGCGGTCGTATGGGCTATATTTCTTCTGCGCTGGAGACAATTTCCTGGAGAAGAATGCCAATGGTTGCCATTCGCTTCCTTTTTTTTGCTGTAGAACTGCTCCAATGGCCATATCCGAAGCGTCGGTCTGAATTGTCAGCTCAGCTTCAGGATCTGGATGTACCAAAAGTGTGGCCTGCGAAAGACTATTTTTACACCCATTAAATGCGTCTAACAGTTGCGGTGTCCACTGAATAGGCTGTGCTCCTTTCATCTTGGGACCAACCAGTAACGAGTTAAGAGGTGCCTGAATACTGGCTGCACCAGGTATGAAGCGGCGGTAAAAATTTATCATACCTAGGAATCGTCTGAGCTCCTTTACGGTCTTAGGTTCTGGAAAGTCTTGTATGGTTTGCACTTTAGACTGCAAAGGCTGCACTCCTGCTGCAGAAACCTTGAATCCTAAGAAAGTAACTACAGATTGGCCCAAATGACACTTGGCAGTGTTTATGAGGACTCCATAATCTACCAGACGCTTGAAAAGTAACTTTAAATGTTCTTCATGCTCCTGGCTGCTCCTGCTGGATATCAAAATGTCATCCAGGTAACAATAACAAAAGTCAAGCCCACGTAGCACCTCATCAATGAAGCGCTGAAAAGTTTGTGCGGCGTTACGAAGTCCGAATGTCATAAACGGAAATTCGTATAGACCAAATGGTGTAGTAATTGCCGTTTTGGGGATATCTTCTTCCAAGACTGGGATCTGATGGTAGGCTTTAACCAGGTCAATGGTGGAGAAGATAGTGCTACCTGCTAGCTGATGCGCAAAATCCTGGACATGCCTAATCGGGTAACGATCAGGTATTGTGCGAGCGTTCAAAGCTCAATAGTCGCCGCAGGGACGCCAACCATCGTTCTTCTTGCGAACGAGGTGGAGTGGTGATGACCAAGCGCTCTCTGACCTTCGGACCTTCGGGCTGTTCCATTCTGCAGCATGTCATCAAACTCTTGCTTCGCTATCGCCAATCTTTCTGGATCTAAGCGGCGAGGTCGACTGAATACAGGAGGCCCGGGCGTAGTCCGTATCTGATGCACCGTGCTATGTTTAGGCATGCTAGGCTTACCGGCAGGACGTGTGGTCTCCGGAAACTCACGCAATAGACGATGGTAAAGAGCATCATCCAAAGCTGTGCAAGTCGTACGTACGGATGATATGGTCTCTGTTGACTGCTGCTGAGGAGCGGGAACGGTAAGCGATGTAATGCCATCGATGATACGTTGATTGCGACAGTCGACAAGCAGGTTATAAAATCCTAAAAAGTCGACGCCGATGATGGGCTTGGATACGTCAGCAACTACGAAACGCCAAATAAATGCACGTCGGAGACCTATATTCAGCTCCAGTTGTATATAGCCATATGTAGCTATGGATGTCCCATTGGCAGCGAACAGATTGTAATTAGTTTTCGGACGCGACTCCCGAACAGCTGACCTAGGATACACACACAAGTCTGAACCCGTGTCGATCAAGAACTGAATCTTCGTGATGCGGTCAGTTATGAACAGGCGGTTCGAAATATTGGGGCAGTCGTTTACCGCTATTGTCGGCTGCCTTGGTAGTTTACCGATGTATAACTACAGGGCTTGATGCACTTTCTTGCTCTTTCCTTAAAGCGGTAGTGATACCAGCAGTGCGGGTGACCTTCAGGGCGTGAACGAGATCGGGAGCGATTGCGGTTCCTGTGGGAATCCGGGCTATTTGATTCACGTCTGGAACGCCTATACAACTGTGCAGACATCGCCTCGATCTTCCGCGTTAACTCCGCTACCTGCATTTTTAAATCGCTATCGCCTGTACCTGTGACTGCTGCCGAAGTTGCCGACGTACTTGCTACCTGGCTTGTTACTGGTACGATATCATTAATGCGATCCGCCAACTCCGCTGCATCCTCCACGCTTATGCTGACTTGTGATGCCAGAATTGTTTGCAGATTAGTTGGCAACCTATTTGCCCAGATCGTGCGAATAAAATCAGCGGGCACACTAGGGCCAGCTAGCTGCTGCAGGTGTCTTAGGAACTGTGATGGTTTCCTGTCACCGAGCTCCTCATGCATCAGGAGCTGCTTAGTTTTCCTCTCCTGTGACGCTGACAAACGCTTGATGAGCTCCACCTTTAGCTTGGCATATTTACCCGTTTCTGGAGGGGTAACTATTAAATCCCTCACTTCAGCGGAATACTGCGGTTCCAGCTGGGCCAACACATAATAAAACTTAGTCTCTTCTCTGACTATATTAGATAAAATAAACTGACCTTCGATCTGGGCAAACCATAACGTTGGGTCGTCCGGGTTAAACGGGGGCACTCGTACACCAACTCTGAACGTCTCTGCTGTCCCCTCCTTTACCAGCTCTGTCCCACCAGTCATCTTCTCTTCGTTCGGGGTCACCAATGAAGCGCCCTCGTAAGCGTAGGTACTAGGCCGCTTACTTTACTAAGCACGGAATTGAACCTCGGAGCGTTTCACGATAGCTAAGTACCTATGCTGGTTAATATTAAATTAAAGCAGGAGGCACTAATTAACTATTTTTAATTTGGAATATTTAACAATTAAATTACACAGCAACGAGACAATAAAACAATGAATAATTCGGGAGCACGGAAGCAGGCTGTTGTATAGGAAGCCTACTGAGGTGTTATTGCAAAGACGGAATGATTCACACTGATGTATTTAATGATCGCGCTTAATATGTGGCGCAGCCACGTCTACTTATACATATGTACATACATAACACTTTTCCCCCTTTTAAAGCAAGGACTACGTAAACATATTTAAAAGAACTTCTTATAGTCTATAATAGGTCTGTTCCTACGAACACGTTCTGGCAAGGGTGTGTGGGAGTTGTCATCATCAGCTGTTGTCGATTGCGGCGTACTGAACTCAGGGCCACCACTCTTTGCAGGAGAGTTTGAGGGCGTGCCAGACGTCCCTGGCAATATAAACGATCCCTCAGTGCGTTGTGGTGAATCCAAACTTGTATTCCCTGTTATCGTGGCATCTGTAAAACTAGCTTATTGAAAAAAAATGTGATGTGTATGGCTCCTGTAATCTTTAATAAAATACCTGACCAAATTAAAATCTTACCGTTGCAAAAGTTTAAAAAACTTTTCACAGAATTACTTGTATATAAATGTTATTATTCTGTGCAGGATTTCTTAAATGATGATTTTTTGTAATATCTTAATTATTATCTACTTTTGTATTACATTTGCATGCTATATTAAGGCAGAATGTACATGGATGCTTTTATATATTTAACAACTTATTTGTATGTACCTACATTCTAAGCAAATAAAGATCTATTCTATTCTATTCTATTCTGATTCTGTAGAGGTAGGTGGTAAATTTTTCAGTGCTGGTGATTCGTCACTTGTGTCATTAAAGCTGCTGTCAGAATTCTCATCCTCCTGAGGTAAGGTTACATCCCACACTTCATCATTGCCTTTATAAGAATAGAGCTGGTTCTTATGTCTCATAATATTTTTACTGCTTTGAGACAACTTAATTTTGTACATAACTTTTCCAAATTTCTTAACAATGGTTCCCTTTGACCAGCTAAATTTACTTTTGTTAAGAAATTGTTTGAACCACACGGTATCGCCAATCATAAAATCTTTATGTATTTTACCGCCATAATTTTTAATCTGTGAGCACTGTTTCTTTTCGATTAAAGCCGGTAACTCCGATGACAAGGGAGGATAAAAAACGTTTTTTGAAATTAAATCCAATCGTGAACGCAACTTTCGACCAAAAACCAACTGAGCTGGAGAAGTCTCGGTAGTGTTATTAACAGAGTTACGGTAATCAAACAAGAACTTTGACAGACGATTTGCAAAATCATTCTTAGAACTAGAGAATAAAATAGAATTTATACCTTTTTTATTATTTTTACAAATGATTCTGCTTGCCCATTACTCATTGCGTGGTAAACAGGTGAAAATAAGTGAGATATACCATTCATTTTACAGAATATAGCAAATTCCTGTGATGCAAACGAAGTTCCATTATCAGTGACAATTGGCTATTTGACAGTTGTAACGATAAAATATGAAATATGTCAAATATGATAGCTTATAGGTTAACAATAATTATACAATTTTTTTTTTGCATTAAAATAAATTGTATATATTTTATTTTTCAAAAATAAATTTGAGTTTTTTTTATCTGTGGATTACAAGAATCGAAACGCGGGCGGCCATGATTGAGTGTCATGCGACGTCACATTTTACAAAATAAAACGTCATGTGTTTTATCGTTTGCGGTTTGCTGAGAAAATTAACACTTAAATATTTCGATTTGTGCTTGTGAGAGGTTTCACGAAATGGAGTGAGGCTATACATAAGCTAATAGTGCAAATCTGCCTAAAGTCAAATGATTTATGGTCGCAAAATTCTTTGCGTGTAATCCTGACTGCTCTGCCGAGTTTCGGAATGCAAAAACTTCGTGTAAGTATCGAAATAAACAAAGTAATTATACAATTTATTTGTAAAAGTTGATATGTATAATTCTTAGGACAAATAGTCAAAATTTCATGAAAATATTTTAAGTTACTTAAAGGTTATGTTTATAATTTCAGATCTTCGCGACAATCGTTTGGTGATGACGCTATAGGATGTGTCCAACTAAAGAGGGAGGCAAATTTGTGTGTGGTAAAATGCAAAATTTGTCCTGAACATAAGGTCTGTTAACATCCACACTCGATGAAAAGGAAGGAGTAGTACAGTGTCCAGTATGCTTACTGCCCTGCTTCCAAAAGGTGCTGCAAACATGCAGTGGCTTTCTTAATGTGGACTCACAGAAGAATTGAGGAGCCATTTTGTATTGCCACTAAATGTTACAAGAAGAAATCAAAACTGTCTAAAGTGGGCAGTACCCTGAAGTACATGAAAATCAAAGAAATGGGTAACAATAGTAGTTCCATATGTACCCAACAAGATGATAGTGTATTGAGATAGAAGAGAGTACAAAAAGGAATTTGCAGAATTGTCAAATTTTATAACATCAACCTGATTATGAAGATGACATGGTTCAGTTGCTCTCATTGCACTATTTGAGTTACAGATTCAATCCTGAAAATGACTGTTATCATAGAATATTATTAGAATACTAGCTTTTGCCCCCAACCTCATATGCATGGAATTTAGAATCTGATAAAATGGAACCTATATTTTAAGTTAGACCTCTAGCAATAAGGTCGGTGAAAACTGCATTGAATACCATGCAGTGGTTTTTGTGTGATGTGTGTATAAACATACAGACAAAAATTCTAAAAAAAATTCTTTTGGCTTCTGTTGCTTTAATAAAGACCCCCATATTAGTTTTTCTCCAATATTTATAATGTATAGACATCGGCCTGTTATAATTTTATAATATGTATTGATGATGATGATGATGATAAAACACACATTTACTCTGTAAATTTGATTTTTTTTTTGGAAGAAAAATGTTTATTCATTAGTTTATAATAGCTCCAAATAAAAGAATTTAATCTTAGCAAATCATGCATTTTCAATTATACCATCCTGTAGGTTAATCAGTGCACATGCAATAATAACACATTCGTCCAAATATTTTAACAGTTTCCTATTTTTTTTTTTTTTTTTGTTCTGTTTATTGAAATATGACGTCACAGCTAACAAATGTCACGTGACCAGCTGTTTTCGCGCGAATTTCAAATTAATGAATAAAAAAGATCTTTTTTTTTCTAATAAATAACGTTTTTTTGAGAAAAATATGA
Organism: Shargacucullia verbasci; assembly: GCA_947562105.1. Taxonomy (NCBI): domain Eukaryota; kingdom Metazoa; phylum Arthropoda; class Insecta; order Lepidoptera; family Noctuidae; genus Shargacucullia; species Shargacucullia verbasci. The sequence goes on along the minus strand of OX387281.1, from coordinate 14,259,777 downwards.
TTGTAAGAGGTATAAAATAAACCAACGTAAATTTTAAAATATTTTTCCGAAAACTGTCAAGTAGCCAATTGTATTAGGTATACCGAACCTTGACATGAAGTCAATAAGCTTCGTTATAACGGCCTTGGTTGTTATATTATTGTTCATCACATAGCACTCAAGCCACTTAGAATACGCATCCACAATGACCAAAAACATGTTGTTACACATGGGACCTAAAAATCCATGTGAATCCTATGGAATGCATGAGGTGGGTGTGGCCAAGGTGCGAGCGCCACGCGTGATGGAGAAGAACGTAACTGTGCACAAACTTCACAAGAACCAACTAATCTTTCCAAAGCTCCATCTATGCCTGGAAACCAAAATCGAGCTCTAGCCTCGGCTTTCATTTTAACTATTCCGAAGTGTGAGCTGTGGAGTTCGTTTAATATTTTACTTCGCAACTTTTCAGGAATAATAACTTTATGACCTCGCAACAAGATTCCATTTTCAAACGATATTTGCATTCGACATAAAAAATATGGTTTGAGTAAATTATCTGTTACGTTGCGGGGCCAACCACTTTGAACAAATTTACTAACAATCTTTAAGACTGAATCCTTTTTAGTCTCAGTTTCTAATTCGCGTGCAGTGACAGGTAAACAACCATCAATAGCGAAATTAACATACGCAGCTTTCTCCCTCACACTTACTAATGACGGCCGCTGCTCCGACGCACTCGAACAACCATTGTTCGGAATCGCACGCGATAGGAAATCAGCTGTGTTTGCCGCGCTACTAATGAACTCGATTTCATAATTATATGCACTCAAAAATATTGCATATCGCTGCAATCGGTTTGCCGATACTTCAGGAATACCACGGTTTTTCCCAAAAATTATCGTCAACGGCTTGTGATCCGTACGTAAAGTGAAAGGTTGCGGCCTACCGTAAAGATATTGATGGTATTTTCTTACGCCAAAAATTATTGCTGTAGCTTCTTTTTGTATTTGTGAATAACTTTTTTCGGCCACAGTTAGTGAACGGGATGCGTAAGAAACCGGTTGTTCTATGCCATTACTACATATTTGCGATAGTATTGCACCTAAACCGACCGGGGATGCATCGACTGTTAAAATAATTTTAGCATTGTTATCGAAGTGTGCAAGCACCTTATCCGACGATAAAATCTTTTTGATGGTGTTAAAAGCAATGCTCTGCTTAGAATCCCAGTGCCATTTGTTGCCTTTTTTTAACAACTCATGTAATGGGCTCAAAATGGAAGACGCATTTGGAGTAAAATTCCTATAATAATTAATCAGGCCCAAAAAAGACTGTAATTCACTTAAATTTTTGGGTACAGCTGCTTGCAAAATAGCATCAACCTTTAATGGATTTTTCCTAATACCATTTTTGTCTATAATATATCCCAGATAGGATATTTCACTTTGAAAAAACACACATTTATCCTTCCTTAAAGTAAGACCGGCTTCTTGGAGCCTTCTTAATACTTCTTTCAGCCTATTCATGTGCTCAAATCGATTTGGACAGTAATACATACGTCATCCTGAAAAACTAACACCCCTTCTAAATTACCCAATATAGATTCAATAACCCTTTGAAAAATAGACGGAGCACTAGCTAAACCGAATATTAAACGAGTATAGTTAAATAATCCCCGCGGAGTATTTATGCAAGTGATGTTTTGCGAGTTTTCATGAATTTTTAATTGATTATAAGCCATTGATAAATCCAATTTACTGAATTCTTCCCCACCGTGCAGTTTAGTGAACAATTCATGCGCAGTGGGAAAAGGATATTTTTCCACAAGTAGCTGTTTGTTTATAGTTACCGAGTAATCAGCGCAAATGCGAACACTACCATCTCGCTTTAGGACGGGCACAATTGGTGACGCATACTCTGAATAAGTAACCGGTTTCAATATACCCAGCGCGACTAATTGATCTAATTCCTTATTTACTTTATCTCTTAACGCAAATGGCACCGGCCGGGACTTGAAAAATACAGGTTTTGTATCTGACTTGAGCGGTAAAGTAATTTCAAATTTTGTAAAACAACCTAGTTTATCTGAAAACACATTCGGATAAGCCTTTATTAGATCTTGCAATATTTTATCAGCATCAGTCAAATTATTACAGTAGCCAATATTGGAAACAAGACGGACTTCAAATGCGCGCATAAAATCACGACCGAGAAGCGGAGGGCCGCCATTACGAATAACATAAACAGGTAATTTAACAGTACGACTTTTGTATGCGATGTTCACTGTCATGCAACCTATAACTACCATTTTAGTACTAGTGTATGTCAATAAATTCTTAGTAGGTGCTGACAATGGAACCTTAAAGAAATTACTTTTGTATAAGCTTTCAGAAATAACAGAAACAGGAGAACCGCTGTCTATTTCACACTTTATACTTTGACCCTCCAGACTCACAGTTTCAGTCATTGGCACTTCGTTGATACAGTTAATGTTTAAAAGTAGCTCACCATCATCTCCCTTGTCATCAGCACTACCATGCTCAACGTAATTCACTTTATTACTCGAACACATTTTACGCAGATGACCTTTACGATTGCATAATTTACACGAATAGTTGGAAAAACGACACTCGGATGATTTGTGATTCTTATAACCACAAACAGAACACTTTTCACTACCCTGACGATGCTTTAGTGGTTCCACCTTGATCAATCTTGAAAATTGTATCTTGATGACCATCGGTAATTCCAGATGGTGCTACCGCGGCGCCAGCTCGTGCACTTCGGACGCTTTCTGCCAGATCCACAGCTTTACTCAGCGTCAAATCTTTGATGTCTTTGGCAAATAGTTTGTCACGTTCATGCCCTGGTAACATACCCATCACGAACTTGTCTAAAAGATAATCCTCCAGATTCTTGAACGCGCAGTAAGTAGCAAGGCCACGTAACCTTGCAGCCCATTGCGAGTGCGTCTCACCGGGTTGCTGCACTGCCGTATAAAATTTATGCCTTTCTGCAAACCCGCAGCGCTTCGGTAGAAAATGTTCATCCAAGATTTTCAAGATCTCTTCATAGTTCTTTGTATTTAAATCTTCAGGCAAAGCTAGATTACACGCTAGTTGGTACGTGTTCTCAGTGAGTGCGCTCAACAACACCGCCTTTTTCTTTACTCCAGCTTTATCATTATCCTCGCCAATACTGTTGGCAATGAACCACTGCTGAAGCCGACCTTTATAAAGCTTCCAGTCTTGGGTGTGATGGTCAAAATTGGAAACAGCTCCTAAAAGCGAATTTACGCCGAACATTTTTATATTTTTATTTGTGGGTAATCGTCGCCAATGTTGTATAGGAAGCCTACTGAGGTGTTATTGCAAAGACGGAATGATTCACACTGATGTATATAATGATCGCGCTTAATATGTGGCGCAGCCACGTCTACTTATACATATGTACATACATAACACAGGCGAAAGCAAAAGAGAGAGAATATAATTCAAGACGCGGTATTTATACTAAACATTAACATGTAAATAATAATAAAAGATTTTCGCACGGCACCTTTTTTACTAATGACCGAACACGCCTATAACATGGTCGCAGGCCGTAAGACAAAAGACTAGTAGTCGGCCACCTTGCTATGCCGCGCTGAGGACAATTGAATGCGCGGGCGACTGTCTTCATTGTGTGCGTCATGTACGCCTAATTAGCACGGCCATGTTGAAGTGGGTGGCGTTTGCAGCCGGCTGATGCAATATCACCCCATATGACGTAGGATGTCGTGATTTAACGCCGCGGTCTGAGTGCAGGGGCGGAAGCGGCTGTGGTAGCGGTATTTAGTCGCTACATATTTATAAAATGACCCGGGTACGTCTTAAAACTGCGGCCAGACACCGGCGGACGGGCAGCAGCGTCCTCTCACTAATCGGTGAGCCACTGCGATCCCCAAGCCGCCTGCCAAGCGTGGGGATTATGGCAAACCCCCCCTTGAGGGAGGCCTTCGTTCAGCAGTGGACGTCTTATGGCTGATGATGATGATGATGATTTATAAAAGCCAAAGAATACCAAAATAAAAAATGGCTTGTTTATCCTAACACAGAAACTGAACATTTTTTCAGAGATTCTCAAAATCAATGTCTTCAATATTAAAGAAAAATGTACCCAAAAAACAATTAAAACAAACAATTTTATCTTTTATCGATATTTTAATAGACTGTCCTTTTAAATGTGCGACACATTGCAATAATTAAAAAAAAATGTTTTTGGAAGTCACATTAAATGTATTAATATACAGTTGGTGTCGATCAGTAAATCCAATTTTAAATGGCCAAATCAGTTACGATGGTGAGGATGAAATTAAAATAGCTGCTCAAATTTATTATAATAAACACAAAAATTATAAGAATAGAAAATAAGTTTTGTATGTGTAATAAATTGATCATGTATATGGTGTGATTTTATTTTTCTTTGTTAGTACCTCGTTTTGACTGTTTTATTGTGCTTTTATGTTCTAATAATTTATTCTCACAATCGAGAGTAATAAATATTACTAGAACCAAATCGGAAAAGTGCAATATCTACGTATAGCCAGCAATATTTACTATACGTGCTTACACGTACCTAGCTATATGTATGTATATATTGCCATTAGTTCCTGTTAAGAAATTCAGAGGGCGCTTCAATTCGATATGCACAGATAACGCTCAAGATGACTCTCTACTCCCGTAGTATTACTGTACTCTGTGGCACACTGGTTAATTCCTGCATTAGAAGTTTGGGTGGGGACGCAGCGCACGCTTATATACGCGCTGCTCACTGCATATACAACACTTCCCCCTTATTTGAACAAAATGATATAAAGTTGTGCAAAATACAATATTAATTAACAATAGAAACGTACAAAAGTTACAGAAAAGGTTTATAATCTAACCTGGGAATGTTTCTCAACAGTCTTTCTGGATTCCTTGAAATTGGATCCGAGACTGTATTTGTGTCTGCAGACGGTGGTGATTGCAGATCTGCCTCGTCAGTTCCCTCCCCCGCGGGACTCTGTACCCGAGGGTCGCCAGGCAATGGCTCGCTACGACTGTTGTTAAAATCATCAAAGTCATTGTAACGTTGCGTTCCGTCTATGGTCAATCTACTAAGTGATCATAGACGAAATAGTAAGTTTTGTACATCACTCAAAAAGTTGACATCCCTAGTTTGACGTTTGGACTCGGCCATTTTCCCCTGACCCATAGATTAACTACCTATAGATAAGTAGTCACCGTAACCACTATAATCTCTCTCGCTCGGACAATAGGTGTTGCCAGGAAAATCAATGTCCCTTATTTTGAACGTAAATTTATTTTTACCCTGATTGTTTTATATAATAATGAGAATGTATTTATTATAATTAACATTATTATTTATATTAAATAAATTTTCTTTTATTGTCCGGTAAATGTGTATAAATTTAATTAATGTTTAAGATTCATAATATTTAACTGACAGTGATTCATATATTTCAGGTTTTATTTACATAAAGGTAGGCGGGCTAAGGAAACTCAGTAAGCACATTCTGGTTTTTTGGTTTTTATTTGTAAACTAAAATAATTTGAGATGTCAGTGTCCCTTTACGGTTCATGAAAATTACGTATTGGTTATTTATAAATAGCAATTTTGCCACCCGGTAGCGTGAATTTATTTTTTTGTCATCTCAAGATCTACTGTAAACCAGTACAATTCCTGTAAAATACACATTCCTAAATTTTAATATTCAATTTGTATAAACTACTTGGAATTGATAGTGAGGTAAATAAAAGAATACAGTAGCAACACTTAATATTTCACGTATTAGGTTAGGTTACAAACAATAAGCAAAATGACGCATTAATTTCACAGTATATTCAACAACAAGTAGTCAGTTCCTATCCATGATATCTGTAATGATATCTCCGACGTTATTGAAACTCTAATAAATTGAATTACGTCTACTTACGAGTGAAATGGTACGCACGGCATCTTTTCGTATGCTACAGTTTTTGCAGCCTAAAACAGTGCAATATCCCATAGCGCATACACCACACACGCATCACTATAGACGCCAAATTGCAATGGGGCCCGCAAATAAACAAATTATTGGGTAGGCTTAGTTCTGCCGCGTTTGCTGTCAAAAAAATTCGGCACTTAACTGATGTGGATACAGCCAGAATAGAAAACATTGCCCCACACTAGGATTTCTCCTGTGTCGTGGGTACAGTTTACAAACATACACGTCACATGCACACACAACCAGACCCGAAACAACTAACATGTAGATCATACAAATATTTGTTCCGTGCGAGAATCGAACCCGCGACACCGAGCGCAGCAGTCGATCTCTCAACACACTTTTTTTTTTTTTTTTTTTTTACGGGGGGAAATCCTCATGGACTACCCTCGCCTGGGGAAAGGCGGAGGGGCGTGCCGGACTCTTACCGGCTAAAACCACCCCGGTGTCTCCTCGCACGTGCGCGCGGGACTGCGGGAATCCAAATTCTTCCGCAGCCCCACACTATTGCTGGCCCGGTCTGCCCGGGCCTCGTCTCCCGCACGGGGTAGTGAGGTATTCAACTACCCCGTGCATCGCCTCAGAGGCGCGCGCCGACACCCGCGCGCGCCTCCGCCTCGGGTCCATCGAATAGGGGGCGGGGACTTCCCCAAGTCCCTCGCCCCTGGACCCATTCATGGGGGCCGGAAAAGGGCGTTGTCCGCCCTTCTCCTGCGCCCGGTGCGCCTTCTGCGGCCGGGGAAGGGAGTCGAGATCTCCCTCTCCCGTTCCGCAGTTTCCTTCTGCGACATCACGTCCTCGCAGAAGGACACCACCGCGTCCCACGACTCTGCGCTACCGACCATCCTCCGCACTACGGCCGGCAGCGACAGATCGCCTCCTACTTCATTTGTGAGGACACGACGCTGCTCCTCCCAAGCTACACACTCGGCGAGCGTGTGTTGCGCCGTGTCCTCCCCGCAATGGACGCAGTGGTGGCACCGAGCGTCCGGCTCCCTGTCTATGCGGCACAGGTACTTGCCGAAGCAGCCGTGCCCCGACAGCACCTGCGTCACCCTAAACGACAGGGAGCCGTGCCTTCTCCCGAGCCAGTCGTCGAGTACTGGCCGGATCGCCTCGACGGTAGCGAGGCCGGCGGTAGGGCGCAGAAGCCTTTGCCGCCATTCCGCCACCAAGACCTGACGGAGCTCCTCTCGGCGCAGCGCGATCTGCCGCTGCACCGGCCTCGAGCCCCGTGCCCGCTCTTCCTCACGCCATCGATATAATGACGCGAGTACTTTCGCCTCTAGGTCCCAGGGCGGGGATCCGGCCAGGACGCAAGCCGCCTCGTAGGAAATCGTGCGATACCCGCGGACGACTCTGACGGCCATCGCCCTCTGCGGCTTGCGCAGAATGGCGAGAGTGCCGGCCGTCATGTCCATCGCCCACACAGGGGCCCCATACAGGGCCATGGACCGCACGATTCCCACGTACAACCGCCTACAGGCGGCGCTCGGGCCCCCCAAGTTGGGAAGCAACGTTGAAAGCGCGCCCGCTGCACCCATCAGCTTGGGCGCCAACCGCCGGAGGTGGGGCCCGAATTCCCATCGGCTGTCGAGCACCAATCCCAGATACTTCATGGTGGACTCGACAGCTATCCGGGCCCCGCTGACCACGATGTGTGATCCCGGCGCCGGCGCACGTCGGGGGCCATGAAACACCATGGCCTCCGACTTATTTAGGGCCACCTCCAGGCCCAGGCGCCGGATGCGGTTCACCACCTGTGACACCGCAGCCGTGGCTATCAACGTCGCTTCCCTGTGCGAGCTCCCCCGGGCAGTGACAAGAGTGTCGTCCGCATAACACGTCAAGTCGGCGCCCGACGGGAGCTCGCCTCTCAGCACCCAGTCATAGCCGATGTTCCACAGGAGCGGTCCCAAGACCGATCCCTGTGGAACACCGCACGACATGAGGTGCCGACCGGCACCGTCACGTCCCCGATAGGTGACGCATCTACCCTCCAGATAAGCCCCTACCGTACGGCGGAGGTAGGGAGGCACGCGATGGTATTTCAGAGCCTCCCGAATACAACTCCAGGGTAGGGTGTTGAATGCGTTGGAGATGTCTAATGACACCGCCAGCACCACCCCACCCCGGGACACCGTCTCCTCCGCCAGGGCCCTCACGCGCATGATGGCGTCTACGGTGGAGCGCCCCCGACGAAAACCAAATTGGTTGTCGTCCAGGTCCGGCCCCTCCCTGCACAAGTGGCTGACGAGGCGATCTGCGATAATGCGCTCAAAAAGTTTGCCCGCCTCGTCGAGCAGCACTATGGGCCGATACGCGGACGGCGAGTCCGCGGGGCGCCCCTCCTTCCTGAGCAAGACCAGCCTCCCCTCCTTCCATACACTGGGAAACTGACCCTGCTCGAGACATGCCGTGAAGAGCCCCCTCAGCTGGGGCTCTAGCTCCTTCAGAGCCAGGACGAGAGCTCGACCAGGAACTCCGTCGGGTCCGGGCGCTGTGTTCTTAGCCCGGAGTCGCGACACGGCCGCTCTCGTCTCTGCTTGCGTCACCTCGGGGACATCAGTGCTCTCCTCTTCTGGAGAGTCTGTGGCTGAGGGCGAAGCCATCGCCGGGGGAACGTGTCCCGCTCGCTCAGGGAAGAGGGCCGACACTACCGCCTCTAGCAACTGGGGTTGCATATTTTGCGCCAGCGGAGGCGCCCAGGGACGCAACTTGCCCCGTACCCAACGGTAGGGGCGCCCCCACGGATCCCGATCTAGGGACCCCAGCAGCTCCTCCCTGGCACGCGACTTAGAGTCGCCGATGGCCAGCCACAGAGTCTCCTTGGACGCGCGGTACACCTCATACAGCGCGTCTTCCTCGACGGAATCCCGTCGACGTCGTCTCCGGTATCGCGTGTACTGGCGGCGAGCCGCAACGCACTCAACGCGCAGCCGCGCGATCTCGTCGGTCCACCAGTACACCTGGCGCCTTGCGGACTGTTGGCGGACACGGGGCATGGACGCGTCGCAGATCTGCGTCAGCGCCCCGCGAAACCACAGCGCCACCGCTTCGACGTCGACGGGGCCGTCCGTCGACTCCCAAATCCAGGACTGGAATAAGGCAGCTTCCTCGAGTTGTTCCTTGTCGATGCGCTTAAGCGCCCAACGCGGGCCGTCGTTAATCGGGGTTGTTGGATGGCAGCCGCTCGCGGTCTGGGCAGAGACGTCGAACCGGATATACCGATGGTCCGACAGCGTCTCCACCTCCACGGCGACACGCCAGTCGCGGACTCGGCTGGCGACAGAGGGACTAGCGAACGAGACGTCCACTATCGACCCGCCCCGCATCTCTCAACACACTGCGCCAACCGTGCCGTCGTTTCAAAGTTTATTTCAGTTATTTTCATAGCGTTATGACTTACGGCATCCTCCTCTGGGGAAACTCTGCAGACATCAATACTATATTATACTAAACCTTGTGTCGGGTAGTTCGAAGTACGGACGTATATCTGTTTGCTCCAAGTAATAAATATCTTTAAAAGTGTTTATAGTGAGTGTTATACAGTGAAAGTTACACCATTGCACGCAGAAACTTAAATTTAATCGACAGTGAAAAAAGTGTATTAAAATATTGCCTACTTAAAGAGTTACAAACAAAACTATTTTAACACTCTTTAAGAACATTATAAAAGTATGCAGTGCTAATGACTCATTCTACCTCAAGTGTGTCGGATACGTCGCGGTGATTCATGCTTGGTTACTATTATCGTACATTGCAGTTCGAAATTTCACTACTGTAAATACCACTACGCTATGCGCTTCGCATAGCGTAGTGGTCATCGACGCGGCTGCAGAGTCCCCCTTCGCCCGTGACCGTGACCGAAAGTGGACGTGTGTCAAAATTTTAATTATAATATAAATTTAGCAACCCTACCGCACATGGGATTGTCACCTATATGTGTATACGAGAAGTGGACAAATTCGCGTAGTGAGTGACGGACTAATATCAGCTGGTCAGGGTACTCAAAGCTCACAAGGTGTGTTAACCGCGCTCCCACCTCACCCCCGCGAGAACAGAACACGCGTCATAATTGCCATCCCGCTTGCACGGTGACTGTGCGCGCCGTGAGTCACCTCCTACCACTCCGTACTGCATCAAGAGAGCTACGCAAAGACTACAATAGTATACTGGAAATAGACTGGCAACTCGAGTATTATCAATGCTTAAAGGAGTGGCGCTCTCTGGCCGCCAGATAGGGTAAACTTCTCCATGACATATAGCTGTACGTAGGTATACAGCTATCTATAGAATGCTACATTTACGTAGCTATAGCTATACGACTATAGAATACTATATTTACGTAGGAATTGCTATCTTTATATGATGTATGATTATATCATTTTATTGTTCTTGTGGCGCTAAAGCAAGAAAATTTGTTACACATCTTATTAATAATGTAAATTAATGCATCTCAAAGTATAATTATTTATGTAACTTAAGAATGTTTGTGCAGATAAAATAACACATCACTATTAATAAGAAACAGTAAATAATGTAACAAATTAACTAGAGGAAAATTCAGGACATCCTAAATAAATAATACACTCAACGTGGATGTACATGCGAAACAATTAAGGCAAAACATAATAGCAAAACAAAACCGACACGAGTAGAAAACACTCGCGCGCAGCCATTTGCAATTAAGTGATTTAGTGTTGCTATTACGAAATTAGAACCTTATCAAACTTTGAAAAGGCATCGGATTTATTCAACGAATTCTTTATTTTGAAGCAACTGAGCATATTCATAAGCTATAATAAATAAATCCTTTTAATTTCTGATGTAGCTATATTAGAATCAATAATTTTAAAAAATATTGCTATAATTTCTTTTAGCGTAAATTTCCAGCATAGAAATAATATATTTAAGTATTGCAACACTTAACATTTTCTCGATTTTTTTTTAGTGTATCTGACGGCTAGATGGCGCTATTTTGATTTAAAAAGGGGTTTGTTCTAAGTTGCCATAGCATGGAGCTACGCACACACGCAGGCCACCGTACACCGTTACAAGGTATTACGAGCTTACGTAAACAGTGTCAACATGGGGCGTACACCACCACAATCGCCAGCCACGTCCATAGCTAGCGACTCAGAGACTCTTCATGTGAGAAACCCAACTATCTCTTTAACTGGATCTGCCCCAAATTTAAACAGCATAGATGTAAATGTCACGTCACGTATTAAGCGTAAACGTGAAGATGAAATGGTTGCTTTTATGCAAGATATACGGGACTTATTGCAATCGGCCACAGCGCAATCGTAAATTAAAATTAATTAAATCGTTACAAGAATCGATGAACGAAATTATAGCACAGAACTCGGAATTTAAAAAATCCCTTGCCTTCGTCACTAAACAATACGATGATATTTTAATAAAAATGGATAATATCGAACGCGAGCGAAAAATCGATCATGCCTACATTAATCAGCTCGAAGGCAAAGTTGATAATCTGGAGCGTATACTATGCCTCACAAAAATAGAGATAAGAAATATCCCAAAGAAGGAAGGAGAAACGAAAGAGGACCTACATCGCATCGTATCAGAAACATCCAAAGTTCTGGATATCTCTCTTGAACAACATGACATTAAGGATATTTTCCGCATAAATAAAAAAACTGGAGGACCGTCTATTATAGTCGACTTTGTGTCGGTAACTTAAAAAGAAAATATACTGCAGAAAGTCCGTAAGTTCAATCGCAATAACGCTCAAGCCAAGTTGAACACATCTCATATAAATATACCAGGTGAATCGAAACAAATTTATCTATCAGAGAGCTTGACTATGAACGACGAAGGCGCAACGGTTATTCTATCTAGCAAGGAAATTTGCTAGCGAAAACAGCTTTAAATTCTGCTGGACCTCATTGGGAAAAGTTTTTCTTCGAGAGAAAGAAGGAGATCAATACATACATGTAAAAACTGAAGCGGATCTAAAACCCAAATTACCACAATGACTGGATAGCGGACTTCCAAGTCACATTTACCTGTTTTTATCTTTTTTATTATTATTACTTTTTTATCTGCAATTGCTCTCATATTGTAAAATACACATTCTAAAACCAATCATACACACTCAATTACAATCATATTACACAAGAACACAACTACACACTAAACATCTAACAAGCTTTGACATCACTTACATACTTACAAACTGTCACATACTTACTTGTTCTCAAATGGGTATACATATCACCAATACAGTAATACGCACCCTCAAAGGAAACAAAAAATATACACTTTTATTCAATGGCTAATACAAACACCATTATCTCAACACAAATAGATAACTTTACAAAGGCTTCTTCCCACCACTGTGATACAGACACATGTAACAAGATCATAAATACCTCTAAGGCATCACTAAAAATTATAACTCAAAACATCCGAAGCATTTATAAAAACTTTGACGGTTTCCAGGCCCAATTGGCTAGGCTTTCGAGTGAAATCGACATTATAATTCTGACTGAGTGTTGGCTACATGAGAACAAACCGATACCGACTATGGAAAATTACGTGACATACTCTAGTAAAAAATGTCTAAACCAAAACGACGGCATCACAATATTTGTTAAATCAAATCTCCAGTGTACGGTTGAAGAACCAGACCCAATAGGTGCTAATTTTCTCCTATTAAAAATAGATTCTGAAATTTGTATTTTAGCCTCCTATAGATCCCCATCAACTTATTGTACTGATAGCTTCCTTAACTCTCTGGAAAACATTTTAAGTAAAGTAAAAGCGAGTAACATCATGCTGATAGGTGATATCAATATAGACATAAAACCTAATACAGACAGAAATAGTCCATCCTATCTAAATCTAACTGCAGAACTGGGCCTCTTACCGGGACATACGCATCCGACAAGACTGCGTAACTGCCTCGATCACGTAATGATTAGTACCAGTACTTGTGCAACCGTCATCGTTATAGATTCCACTGTCAGCGACCATGCCTCAGTAATGCTTTGTCTAAGTAACACCCCCTCTAAAAACAAAAATCATGCAAAAAGATACATTACAAAATTAAACTATGAAAGCGCTGTTGAACAATTAAAAACTACTGATTTTACTTTTATCTCACAGATTTATGATGCAAACGAGGCCGCTGCGCGGTTTGTCGAATGTCTTATGTCCACGGTATCCCAGCACTCAAAAATAATAAAAGTCTCTAACCGGAAAGTAGTCTTTAAGCCCTGGATCACACCTGGCCTCTTACGGTGTATTCGACACAGGGATAACCTTCATCGACAATTTCTGGCAGACCCAAAAAACGGAGTAATTGAGTTGTCATACAAAAGGTATCACGGTAATCACTGTAACCTACTACTCAGGAAATTAAAAAATGATCATGAGAGCTCCGCTTTAAAAACCTCAAAAGACAATAAAGATACATGGAACGTTATAAAATCCATAACCAACCAACCCAGGAAACAAATATCAGCTGACAACCTCCTACCTGCCACTGATGATGCCAATGTACCTAAAGTCATGGAGCAAATAAACCAATATTTCTCAAATGTCGGAAAGCAATTGGCGGACAACATTATTAAGAAGCACAATTCCTCATCAGCTTCATACACATTTGAAACACCCCCAGCCCGTGACTCCATGGTTCTACTTTCTCCGGACGAAGCTGAAGTGGAGACAGTAATCAATAACTTAAAAAATGACTGTGCCACAGGATGGGACTCTATTCCGGCTAAACTACTGAAATTGGGTAAAGAAGTGCTAGTTCCACCACTTACAAAGCTTATTGAAGCCTGTTTTGAACAAGGAATTTTTCCCCGAAGCTTTAAAAATTCCCTAATCACACCTGTTCACAAGGATGGACACCAGGACGATATCAAAAATTACAGACCTATCTCAGTTCTATCAGCACTTTCAAAGATACTGGAAAAACTGTTGAACCGTAGACTAATGAAATATCTAGAGCACTACAAAATAATATCGGGGACACAATTTGGTTTTAGGTCGGGGAAAAGCACCACAGACGCAGTTAATCAACTCGTTGATTACGTGACTGAAAAAGTGGACATAAAGCAAAAATGTCTGGGTGTTTTCCTGGACCTAGCCAAGGCTTTTGACACCGTCTGTATTCCAACCCTTGTGACCAAGTTAGAACATGCTGGAATTCGGGGAAGGGCTCTAAGCATTTTTACAGACTTTCTGAGCGACCGGACACAAAAAGTAAAAATTGGTGAGGTAATTAGTAATGAAGGTAGTGTTGAGTATGGTGTGCCCCAGGGTAGCTGTTTATCTCCGAGTCTGTTTCTGCTCTATATGAATGACCTTTGCCAGCAGTCTCTTACTAAGGGTAAAGTATTTAGCTATGCAGACGACACCGTGCTAGTATTCCATGGAGATACTTGGGATGCGGCACGGCAAACTGCAGAGTCAGGTTTACGTAAAATAATCTACTGGCTAGAAACAAACTTACTAACCCTAAACATTTCAAAAACATCTTTCTTGCAATTTACTTTCGCTAAAACTAAACCAACAATAATAAACCTTAAAGCTCACTCCTGTGTCGACCCCAACGACAGTCTTCCATGCCCATGTCTTGCAATTACACAAAAAAACACAATGAAATACCTGGGTATGTTACTAGATGAGGGCCTCAGCTGGCGTCCCCACATTGAACAGACTGCTTCCCGTGTTAGGAAACTTATATGGACCTTTAAGAGACTGCGGCAAGTGGCCGATCTTAAGCTTCTCCGTGCGGTTTATTTGGCATTAGCACAGTCAGTTATAGGTTACTGTATCACGGCATGGGGAGGTGCTTGTAAAACCTATATGATACACCTCGAGAGAGCTCAAAGATCACTGTTAAAAGTAATGACCTTCAAACCATTCCGATTCCCTACAAAAACTCTGTATGAAAGTTGTCAAGTACTAACAGTGAGGCAACTATATCTTTTGAATCTCATAATGAAACAGCAAGAAATCACACCAGTAAATCACGCTTCCAAACACAAGAGAACCATTACTAACGTTTGTCGTGCAATCAAATGTAAGACCGCATCTGCTCGACGACAACATCGATACTTAGCTTCTTATATATATAACAAAATAAATAGAACTCTTAACATCAATCCACTAACAAAAATTAAAACTAAAATGAAACTAACCACATGGCTTCAAACACTGGATTACTCACAGACCGAAAACCTACTTAAAGAACTATAAATCTTGATTACAAAGCACAATCTCTCTAACATTCACACAAAACACAGCAAACATACACACAAAACACACACACACAGACACACACACGAACACACACATACGCACACGAACACGAAATCAAGAGCATGCATGCACTGAACTCCCTTATTTTCCGTTATTTTACTATTATAGCATAAATTGTTAATGCTTCAAAATAGGGTGAAGACACTGACTCCTGTAACACAGGTATCACCTAGCTCAGGAGTCAGGGCTTCAAATTAAAATGTAACACCTTTTTATGTCAATAAAAACTTTATTATTATTATTATTTGTGTACACGGAGTTGTGAGTTCAAATCCGCCACACGCTAGATAGTATTTTTGGATTTGTTTCTTCATTATAATACATATTTACATTCACCTTTGGGCCTGAGAAACTATCTACAGTTAAAATATTAACTTTGAACTACAGCCACCAATAACTAGGCCAGTGCAGATTCAATTCAATTCAAATCATTTATTTACTTCAAAACATGGTAATTAAGGTGTACATTATAAAATAAAGTTCTGCATGTTTTGCTGTTAACACAGCATGCAAATATGTAAGTAACATAGCATTATTTAGTATCAGCACTAACTATTAACTAAAAACTACAACATATAAATCAAAATAAAATCAAAACAAAATCAAAACAATTACAATAAATGGATAAAATTGTCAAAAATAAATGTCTCAAATCAATAAATGTCATGAATAATGTGCATAACTATTATTAAATTATATAAAATTCCAAATTCATGTTTGTTATCTTTTGTAATTATAATACTCCTTTATGTCATAGAAACATTTTTCAGTGAGCCATAGTTTGAGCTTCCTTTGAAAACGTGTAATGGAACAATTCTCTTATTTCTATTGGTATATGGTTATATATTTTTATAGCCATCATACTGCAATTGCTTTTATGCAGAGTAGAATTACACATTAGTACCGTTAGTTTATACTGATCTCTTGCTAATTTACCAATTTTAAGTTTATTGTCAACAACTTTCTCAAATAATGTGGGATATTTTTTTACAAAGACACCTATTTCTAATATATACAAACATGTAAGTGTAAGAAGTTTATGTTCTTTGAATAGGGGCCTGCATGAATCTAATGGATTTGCTCCAAATATTGAGCGTATACATTTTTTTTGTACAATAAATGCTTTCTTATTGTCAGTAGAGTTTCCCCATAGTATTAGCCCATATCTCAACAACGATGATACGTAACCGTGATAGGCCATGAGAGCAGCATTTACTCCTACAGTGTTTCTTATATTTCTTAAAGCAAATGCAAAACTATTTAACTTGGCACAAATATGATCAATATGGTGTTTCCAACTGCAATTATGGTCTAATATTATTCCTAAGAATTTTATGGACTTTTCTTCTTTAATTTCTTTACCATTACCACTGATTTTTATTTCTTGATTGATTCTTTTGTAGTTAGAGAATTTTATATATTTTGTTTTAGAGATGTTAGCGCATAAGTTATTATTTTCGAGCCAAGTTAATATGGAATGTACTGCAGTATTAATTGTTTTTTCATATGTATTATCTTTAGGATTTGTTGTAACAACTAATGAGATGTCATCTGCAAATAGCACGCATTTGTGATTGGTAACTGTAGGTAAGTCGTTAATATAGATTAGGAAAAGCAAAGGTCCTAAAATGCGGTACACCAAATTTATTATACTTAAAATTGGATGTATAGTTAGTAACCTCACTATTTTCATTTATACCTGATACCTCTACATATTGCTGTCTATCATTTAGATAGCTTTTTAACGAATTTAATGAATTCCCTCTAATTGCGTAAGTTTCACATTTTTGCAATAGTAAGTCATGTTTAACAAAATCGAAGGCTTTGGTCATGTCAAAGAATACAGCCGTAACAAGTTTCTTTTTATCTATATTCTCAGTTATTACTTTAGTTAGTGTGTAACAAGCCAAAATAGTGGATTTTTCTCTTTGAAATCCGTTCTGTTCTGTTCTGATAACTTTATATTTATTCAGAAATAAATAGATCCTATTATACATGGCTTTCTCGTAAAGTTTTGAAAATATAGTTGTAAGAGTTATTGGACGATAGTTATTAATATCACGTTTGTCGTTGTGTATCGGCTTTACTACAGAATACTTCAATTTATCCGGATATTCCCCTGTAAAAAAGCTAGTATTTATTGAGTTAAAATTGGTGATAGTATATCAGCACATAGTTTAATGATGTGTGTAGAAATATTGTCACAGCCAACTGCTTTAGTATTGTTCAAGTTTAAAATTATATTTCTTATTTCATTTATCGTACATGGTTCTAAAAAAATACTATTTTGTACACTGTCAACGTTAGTAATATTGTTTTTTATTGAAGAAGTTGTGTCTACATTAGTTGTGCTAATAAAATAGTCATTGAAGGCTTTCGCTACTTGCTTAGGGTCATTCATTTCCTCACCGTCTACATTAATCGCTTCTATGTATTGCGAATTTATTGGTTTGGACTTGTTTTTTATTAATTTCCACGTAGCTTTACATTTATTTTTGGACCTGAGCAAGTAGTTATTAGAAGTATTCTTTTTAGACATATTTATACATCTATTCAACAATTTAGTATAATTAATATATTGTAACTTATTAGCCTCAGTTTTATTTTTATAATATTTTGATCTTAGGTATCTTTTATTCAGGCAAGACTTTTTCAGGCCTTTAGTTATCCACAACAAAGTCATTGAGTTTGACCTTATTTTAACTTTCTGTATAGGAAAATTTAAATTATATAACAAGCAAAACATATCGTGAAAGCTATTGAATGCATTATTTGAGTTCAATTCATCATAAATGTCTTGCCATGATAAACTGAGGAGACACTCTCTAAATTTTTCTACATATTCTTTACTGTAATTTCTCCTGAATGTAAATATGTGCGAAATGGCCGGTTTTTCTAAAGTTATGTTTAAGTTAAAAGTCAAAGATTGTGCTGTATTATGGTCTGACAGAAGAAGTTCATGTGTGTCACCAACAGCTAGGGGTATATTGCTAATAATGTGATCAATACAAGTAGCCTGGCGGGTGGGAGTGTTTATATGTAAGGTTAGATTGTAGTTTTTAAGTATATCTCTTAGTGTGGGGGAGATATTATTTATTACCAGAGTGTTAATATTGAGATCACCAACTAGTATAATTTTTTTGTTTCTTCTTTCACTTAGTTTGTGCAATAGAGTTTCCAGTTTATTAAAAAAGAGTGTAATGTTTGAGTTAGGCGTTCGATATATACACACAACTATACAATGATACAGTGGTATTTCCACTCCACAGCATTCAAAAAAATTATCTATTGAGATGTCTTGGCAGGATTGTACTATTTTATATTCCATAGAGCATTTTAATAGAATACAAACACCTCCTCTATTTTCTGTTTTTCTTGAATATGAGCTCGCTAATATAAAATCATTAAGATATACATTAGTTTCATTATTTGCTTTGATAAAAGTTTCCGAAAAGCATAGGATTTGGAAGACTTTCATGCTGTTCTTGAACTCGTTTAGGCATATTTCTATAGAAGGAAGCTTATTTAAGAGACCTGCAATATTTTGGTGTAGTAGTCGTATACAAGTAGTAGTTAGTAATTTATTTGTACTAGTCACAATTTTAGGAACGAATAGAGTTATGTCGAAGGAGGATAAAACGTCCAAAGTTAACAGTCTCAACACGCCCACTGAGGAAGACACCACACCAGCCCGGTACAACTCAAACATTACAATGAGGGGTAACAAACGACAAGCGCTGAACCCCCCCCCCCCCCCCCCCCCCGAGCTCGTCACCGTCATCGGACGAGATAAGAGACATTGTACAGGACATTATTCGAAACGAATTAAGCGGACAACTCTCTCAATTTAGATCATCTTTGAACACTTTCCTTAGTGATGAACTTCAAACAGTAAAAGCCGAAATTATCGATCTAAATAATTCTATGGATTTCATTAACAAACAATATGAAGATTTCAGAAAGGAACACTCGGAGTGGAAAAGTACTATCGAACATTTAAAATCGGAAAACACGGTTATGCACAATACGATAACAACAATGGACTCACGTATTAACCAACTGGAACAGAACGCTCGAGCAAACAACGTGGAGATTTAATGCATGCCCGAGAAATCTAACGAAAATCTCCTGAATATCATCTCCAAAATAGGCGATGTAATCCAATGTAAAGTGAGCGAAGAACATATTTCGAAATGCACCCGTATTGCTAAAATGGATCGGGAAAGCGATCGCCCCCGCTCTATTGTCGTCCAGTTTTCTACACCAAGGATTCGAGACCTATTTCTAGCGGCCAATATAGAATTTAACAAGTCTCACCCACAGGATAAGTTAAATACATCACAACTAGGAATACAAGGGCCCAAACGACCAGTTTTTATAGTCGAACACCTTTCTCCTGCCAACAAGGCCTTATGTGCTGCTACCAGGATAAAAGCCAAAGAAAATGGCTACATGCATGTGTGGGTTCGAGGTGGAAAAATTCTGGTCCGGAAAACTGACTCGTCCAAGTATATAGTGATAAAGAATAAGGACTCTCTAAACCTATTAATTTAATACCGTGTCTGTCCGTAGATAAGTATAAGCTTGCTATAAATATGTAAATTTTAGTAACCTTCTCATCTTTTAATATTTATTATCAGAATACTCGCGGTTTACGCACAAAGACCCACACATTTTATAAAAATTTAAGTTGTAGTAATTATGACGCCATTGTGTTGACCGAAACGTGGCTTAATATTAACATTTTAACTAGCGAACTTTTTAACAATAATTATATTGTTTATAGAAGAGATCGTGTGATCTCAGAATTTCAAAAGAAGAAGGATGGGGGCGGAGTTTTGGTTGCGGTTTCAAGATGTTATAATAGTCAAAGAATGGCTTCATGGGAAAGTTCCTGTGAGGATATTTGGGTTTTAATAGATATACCCAACCAAGATTTCGTTGTTAAATTTGCTCTGTGTGCGGTGTATCTCCCCCCTCCCGTAACTAGTTGTTTATTAAATTGCTTTTTCAAACTGTAATTCTGTATTGGACAATTTTGAAGGTAATAAAATCTTAATAGGTGATTTTAACTTAAAAGGAGTAGACTGGACTGCCATAAATCAAGAACTTACTTCATGTACAAATGTTCCACAACATTCCACACTGTGTAATTTGTTAATAGATTTTGCGTATGTAAATAATTTGCATCAGTGTAACTACATTAAAAATAATAAAGGCAGAACCTTAGATCTAGTCTTAACTGATATACCATGTCAACATATTCAAGAATCTGAAGATATACTCTGTCCTGTGGACCCACTGCATCCACCATTTGAATTCAGTTTCAGTATTACTAAGCAAAACAAATTGCCTCAAAATTTGCAAAATCAAAGACACAATTTCTATAAAGCTGATTACAATTTAATCAATAAACACTTGAGTGACATCAACTGGGAAGAAGCAATTGGTAACTATAAAGATCACAGTGTGGCGCGAGCTGTCGGACAGTAAGCACGTACAACTTTCGATATTGAATTACGATTCTGTAATTTCTTGTTTTTCTTTTTTCTCAATGTGTATATTGTCTTAAAAAATGGAAGAGAGGAGTAAGAGTGAGGACGATATGAGTGATTCGGAGTTTCTGAAGACTGTTGAACGAGAGCTTGGAGGATTTGTTGATGAGAATTTAAGAAAAGAATAAAAGTTTGGAGAAGAATGCGGTCAAAAGAAAAGAAAGGGACGAAAATAGTGAAGAAGACGGTTTAGGTAGTGATGAAGATGGGTTTTACCACGGTTACTCGAAGAAAACCTAAGCGGCTGGTCAGGAGCGATTCGTCGGATACTCAAAAAAACATGTGGGTAGATTCAGAAAAAAAAGGGCGAAGAATTGGAATTTGGTGAAAATCGCGAGATTTGCATTACCGCTTTAGAAAATTTACGTAAACAGATTGCTATGGCTAAGATATTGAGATCACAAAATATTACAGGAGTTGATCGTATTAAATATAAAAATGTAAACAATATAATAATTACGTTCCTAAAAAAAGAAGATGCCTTAAAATTGATGAATTGCGAAAAGTTTAAAGAGATGGGGTGTCGCTGTCAATTTACACATGAATTAAATGTGATTCATGGAGTAGTGAAAGGAATTGACCTTGATTTAAGTGACGAAGAGCTTATCAACATTTTGGAATGTGATGTTAAAATCTTAACCTTAAAGAGGTTGAATAGGTTAGCTTCCGACGGGTCTTGGGTAGCGAGCGAAGCTATTAAAATATGCTTTAAGGGTGGTGTATTGCCACAATATATATATGCATATGGATGCCGCTTTAAAGTTGATCCATACAGTTTCCCCGTATCCCAGTGCACAGGTTGCTGGCAATTCGGACATATAAAGAAATTCTGCTCTGTTAAAAAGATGTTATGTCCCAAATGTGGAAGCACCGATCACGATAACTGTGATATCAAAGTTATCAAATGTTTGAACTGTAAAGGTGATCATTTTGTGTTGGAGAAAACATGCCCTTTTTTTATTAGAGAAAAAGAAATAAGAAATATTATGAGTAATGAACAAGTAACTTATCGAAAAGCCCTACAATTATATACTGATAATGAGAAAAATAAGAATATAAGTACTCAAGAAAATGCCAAGGCATCAGCTAACATCACTTCAATAAGTGCAGGGAATGGAATGGAAAGAAACAATGGAAGAAGTACATACAGCAGTATAGCTAAAGATTCCGTATTCCAACATGCGATGGTGGCTGAGGAAGAAATGCAGGAAGGAACGAATTTTTTTTTTGAGAAACATGGCTCAATGTCTAGTCAAAATGTAGCTCAAAGCTCGAATAAGAAAGCAGGGAATGTTTCTATGAGGTTGGAGAATCCAAAGATGTGTATGGAAGCGAATAGAGAAGATCAGGATCAAGAATTACAAAGTATAGAGGTAAATAGGGAACGAGATGAACATTTAAAAGATAAGTTTGAATTCAAGCAATTCTGGTTTAAAATTAAACGTATTATTATGTGTGAAAGTAGATAGATAGATAGATAGATAGAGTATTCTTTATTGTACACCAGAGGAAAAACTACAAAGCGAAAATACATTTTACACATAGGGTACAAATGGCGGTCTTATCGCTAAAAGCAATTTCTTCCAGACAACCAGTGCATGGAAAGAATCATGGAAGAAAATATAGAGGGTAATGGTCGGTGTACGAATATTAACTCATTAATAAACATTTATATAAACAAATATCTCAATGAAATAAATATACATGTAATACATACATTAAACATAATAGATAAATAAATATATATTAATTAAAATGTAAACGAAATAGCAGATAACAACTACAGGGACAAGTAGTGAACTTTTACCATTCTTTTAAAGCAGACCAGCGACTGAGCACGTCGCACAGACTCAGGTAGTGCATTCCATAAGCGAGTAGCCTGTACGGTAAATGAGTGGTCATAAAATGTTGTAGTATGCTTCATCTTTAGTTTTAAGCTTTCTGATGATCTCAAGGATCTCAAATGTGTATCACGAACGAACTCAAAGCGTTTTTTAAGATAAGATGGCGTTGAAGGATTAAACAGAATACTGTAAAGCAGAGAAACAATATGAGCATTCCGACGAAGGCGTATTGGTAACCACTTCAGTTTAGCGCGGAATTCTGACACGTGATCATATTTCATCAGTTCCGTGCCGCGCGCAATACCGATCGGATGTGGCATGCGTGTCTAATCAAGTGCAGGATGAATTCCTCCAACGTAGTAAAATGTGCGAGATGTAACGTCGTTATAAACGAAGTGTTAGCTTTCGTGTGTAATAAACTGGACATAATGGACGAGGAAAGCCTGAGTCGGATCTGTGTTAGTGCCTTCACGGATAGTGATATTGTGGAAGCAAAAAACTTACTGTTTGAAGCGATACCAACAACTTCAAAACGCAATATTACAAGGAAGAAAGAGGGAAAAAAGCTACGTGAGATTGAGGATATCATTAGCTTATTAAAAGTAACTCATCCTAATGACACACCAGTTTTTGTTGCGAGAGATTTGCAAAAACTACCGCCAGTACTATTTGATCACGTAGACGTGACCAAACTGTTAAAGGATTTAACAAGAATGAGAAGCGAAATTGAAGAAATAAAATTGCAATATGTGTCTGCTAGTCAACTTGATCCTATCAAGCGCGACATTGCAGATTTGAAATAGTGTACGAGTGCAAAAAGTCCTTGTTATTCGTATGTAAACACAAAGCGGAGGGGTGGAAAGCACATGATGGATAGTTGCGATTATGATAGCGGGCCGATGGGATTGCAACATGTTCCTGAGATTAACAAAAGCGCATCGGATCAAAGTTCAGTGTCTCCAAGTCAAACAAAATCACCACCTACCCACGACTCGTCAATATCAGCTGATCACAATATTAAAAACACAAAGGCAATTAGTGAGCAAAGTCGGGAAGAATGTGAAACCGGTTTAGGCTCACATCTGTGCATAGATAACAACATCGAGCCGAGACATGCGACTGCGCCACAAAAAAGTGACAATAACACCAACCCTGCGGTGTACCATGAACACACGGCCGCAGCGGTCGCCCAATCGACTTCGGACCCACAATCGAAAACACTCGCTCAAATTGTTAGTGAAGGTGAGTGGACCCTAGTACAAAGACAGAGAAGAAAAGTGAGAAATCGCTTTGTCGGAAATATCGGAAAAGCTGTAATAGATTCCAATGGCAAATTTAAGGCTTCTGGTGAAAAATTAGTCCTGTATATTTATAATGTGGATAAACAGGTGACACAGACTGACATCACAGATTATATTAAGGAAAAGGCCAAAATATATGTGGATATTGAGAAAATGATAATGAAGGTACCCAAAAGCTATGACGCGTATAAGATCTCGGTCCCAAAACACAAATATGACGTTTTCATGAGGGATGATTTTTGGCCTGAAGGGATTTCATTTCGTAAATTCATAGACTTTTCTAAGAAGAAAACAGACAGAAAATATTCTGAGAATGAACGTCAACAAAATTTAAATGAATAATACAACATTAATAAGCTTTAATTGTAAATGTTTAAAAAGATCTGTTGACTGTGTTAGACGTCTGTGTGTAGCGGCCGATGTTATCGCGTTGCAAGAAACTTGGCTTTTGCCGCATGATGTCGCCTTTCTAGGACAAATAAACGATGACTTCGCTTTCACTGGCAATTCAGCAGTCGACACATCGGCAGGAGTATTACGAGGAAGACCTTATGGAGGAGTGGCATTGTTGTGGAGGAAGAGCTTATTTCCATCCGTCACAGTAGTTACTTGTAACAATGTTCGCCTAGTAGCTATCAAGATAGTGTCACAGGATCGCTCCGTGCTCATATTTTCGGTGTATATGCCTACGGACTCAAACGATAACGTCACCGAGTTTACGGAGTGCCTTAGTGAAATTAGTGCGATAATAGAAAGTCAAAATGTGCAATCAGTGATTATACTCGGTGATTTTAACGCTCATCCCGGCGAGCTATTCGGTAGTGAACTGTTAAGTTTCTGTGCGGAGCAGAGTTGGACCTGCGCAGATCTGGACCTACTGCCGCGAGGTACGTACACTTTCGTGAGTGACGCGCACGGTTGCCACGGCTGGCTGCCACGGTTGGCACCGTTTGCTCGTAAGTGCAACTGTGTTATATGATACGTATTGGTCGGATCACATGCCTATACAGTTACAGTGTAACTTTAACATGATAAGACCTAGCATTGTAACACCTAATCAGAGCAAAAGTGGTACAATATGGGGTGAAAGGGACGCTAGTGAAATAGATAGGTACAAAAATATGTGTCATACTAAGTTAAGGGAAATAAATTTTCCATTAGAATTTAAGGAGTGTGCTAATGGGTTTTGTACAAATGCGAGTCACAAACCCATATTAGATGATATGTACAAAAATATTGTGTGTATTCTTACTGAGGCTGCCCAATGTCCCAGTAGCGTAGGAGGGGGAACAAGGCGTAAACGTGTTGTCGGGTGGAATAGGCATGTTAAGCAGGCTCATGCGGATGCCCGGCTTGCTTTTCAGATGTGGAGTATGTCTGGTAAACCAACTTCTGGTCGTGTGTATCAGCAAATGTACGACACAAGAAAAATCTTTAAGTCGAAGTTAAAATGGTGTCAGAACAATCAGAATAAAATAAAAATGGACATATTAGCTGAACATCACAAAGCTAAAGATTTTTCAAAATTCTGGAAAAACACCAACAGATTGAATGCGAGGCCGGGCATCCCCGTGAGTGTGGCGGGGCAACATGAGCCCACTGCTATAGCGAACCTGTTTGTAAACCAATTTAGAGTGGAGTCTCCTCTTGGTTCATCGTCGCAGGCGGTCGATGCTGAGGATGGTCTGACGGAGTTAAATGTCAGGTTCACGGCGAAAGATGTCGCTACCGTTATTAAAAATATGGTTAGGGGCAAGTCTCCGGGGCATGACTACCTCAGCATCGAGCACCTGCAGCATGCTGGGGTTCACCTGCCAAGAGTGCTGGCGATGTTTTTCTCGCTCTGTCTGAGCCATGCTCATTTGCCCAGTGATCTTATGAAAACCGTGGTTGTGCCTATCGTAAAAGATAAGACTGGGGACACATCAGATCTCGCGAACTATAGGCCCATATCTCTTGCTACGGTTATTGCCAAGGTACTGGACAGTTTGCTTGACAGGCATATGGCTACCCGCATCGAATTACATGATGCGCAGTTTGGGTTCCGACCTGGTCTCTCCACGGAAAGTGCCATACTGTCTCTCAAGCATACGGTCCAGTATTATACGTCTAGGAAAACGCCTGTTAACGCTTGTTTCTTAGACCTATCCAAAGCGTTTGATCTGGTGTCGTATGACTTACTGTGGCAGAAACTGCTGAACGATACCACAGTGGATAGGGGAGTTATATCAATACTAAGGTATTGGTATAAGAACCAAACCAATTGTGTGAGGTGGGCAGGCTCGTTATCGGATGTGTATAGGCTGGAGTGCGGAGTGAGACAGGGTGGCCTGACCTCCCCTCACCTCTTCAGTCTGTACATAAACCGGTTGATCGTTGAGCTCAGCAATACTTATCAAGGTTGTTATGTGGACGGGATATGTGTCAACAATATTAGTTATGCTGATGATATGGTGTTGCTGAGCCCATCGATTAACTCAATGATGAGCCTGCTCATGATATGTGAAAGGTACGCGGAGGCCCATGGGCTCAGATACAATGTTAAGAAGAGTGAAGTACTGGTATTCAAGGCTGGCACTAAAAGCTACCCGATTGCACCACAGCTGAAACTTTGCGGAAGTCCCTTAAATCAGGTCACATCTTTCAAGTATCTGGGTCACTGGGTTTCCGAGGACCTTAAAGATGGCTTAGATATCGAGCGTGAGCGCAGAGCGTTGGCTGTCCGCTGCAATATGTTGGCTCGCCGATTTGCGAAATGTTCGACTGAAGTAAAGGCTACGCTGTTCACAGCGTACTGTCAGTCGTTCTATACTTGCAGTCTGTGGGTCAACTACACGCAGAGGACATACAACGTTCTGCGCGTACAATACAACAATGCATTCAGGGTGTTGATGGGGTTGCCGCGCTACTGCAGTGCGTCCGAGATGTTTGCAGAAGCAGGCATAGATGGCTTTCACGCCATCATGCGCAAGCGATGCGCTTCCATCATGCGCAGGGTGCGGGGCAGCCCCAACAGCATCCTGCATACCATTGCAGACAGGTGGGACAGTCCCATACTGGGGCATTGGATACGCCTACATACCACTGTGGCGTAAAGTCATTAATTGTTTTCCTTTTAGATGTAAGTACTAACACTAGTTTCTAAGTTGTGTGTTGTACTAACCAAATGGACTTTCTGTCTGAAAATAAAAGCATTTTATTTTTTTTTATTTTATATTTGCGTAAACCAAATATAAATCTTATACAAAAGTTTTGAAGTCGCTCAAGTTTATCTAATTGTTCCTCGGTAATATCGAGATAGCTGGCATCAGCATAGTCAAGTATGGGAAGTAGAAGAGATTTTGCAAGCGCAATTTTAGTGGCAGTCGGGAGAAAATTGCGCAGGCGTCTCAAGGATCCTGCTGACGCGTACATTCTGCGGCTAGTTTCCTGCAATTGTGGACCCCATGACAAGTGCTTATCCATATATATACCCAAAGTCTTCACTTTATCACTAAAAGGTATATGAGTTCCGTCAAAGAAAACCTTTGGAAGTTGCAACCAGTCAATTTTCGAAACCATCCTAGAGCTGCCAACAACAATGACTTGGGTTTTTGAAGGGTTAACCTTAAGTCCATAAGATTCACTCCACTCGGATATCTTGGCAAGATCTACATTTAGCCTTGAAGAAAAAATATTGTCGGTGTTTAAAATCATATATGAAGAAGTAAAGAACTTTTTTGTTAACAAATTATTGAAAGGTAATGTATTTAGACAGTTTTTTGACCTAGTTAATGGATAGTATATCTAGTCATATAAGACTTAACATAGTTCAGTGGAATGCTTAAAGCCTGCGCCCAAAATTAGTTACATTCACAGATCTCTTAGCTCGAGATACTATACATATAGCGGTTATTAGTGAAACTTGGCTAGATATTGAATCTTATATAAACATTAACGATTATAACATCTATAGAAAGGACAGAGATGATTCATATGGCGGAGTTGCTGTTATTGTTCATAAGTCGATTCAGTCTTATCAAGTGTCATTTAATGTAAATAATACAGGTAAGTAGTAGGTAGAGATGTTTGCGTGAAGCTGATGAACTGCAAGGACTTAGAATATGTGGCGTCCTTATATTGTCCATCTAGTGTACAAACCCAAAGCTCGGACTGGGATATGGTTTTTTCACATTTGTCAAGAAAAACCCTGATAGCTGGGGATTTTAACGGACACCATACCAACTGGTCAATTAAATCAGATGTGCGAGGTACCCAAATTATGGATTCGTCTTTAGAAAACGGGTTCATAGCCATTAATAATGGTGATTTCACTCGAGTTAAACTGGTTAGTGGGTGTTTACAGCAAACTTCGCCAGACATTTCATTTGTCTCCTCCGATGTAGCCATACATTTTTCTTGGCAAGTGTATAGTGAAAATTTAGGTACCGATCACCTAATAATTAAGATGTCATTGAACATAACAAATGATTTTGTACCTATACACAAACGCAACTTTTATAGTTGCGTTTGTGTATAGGTACAAAATCATTTGTTATGTTCAATAATTAATATATGCAAACTGGAAGAAGTATTTACAAACTATTTCCAAAAACTTTTCCTACCTTAATGACCACTCAGAAAATATTCAAGAGATGTATGACCATCTTATATATGTAATCAATACGGCGGCGGATAAACATATACCTTTCGTTAAAATATATAATAAACCGGATCAAAAGGTTAAACCAAAAAGCTACTGGAGTCCGGAATTGTCTAGAGTGGTCGCACAGAGGAGGTTAGCTTTATCTAACTTCAGACGGAACCCTACACCTGATAGTCTTACCAAATTAGAGAACATAACTAAGGAATCTCAGAGGTTAATCCGAAAAGCTAGATCTGACAGTTGGTATAAGTTTTGCGATTCTCTTAACGAAAAAGTTTCGGTTTCTAATATTTGGCAGCGTATGAAATGGGTAAAAGGAATTAAACAATCAAAGATATACCCCTCTATCGAAAAAGTGCAAGAATTATTACACTCTCTTACAGCAGATTATGTTTCTAACTCTGAACCAACTTTCGTATCCAAAAATGAATTGTTAGAATCATATTTTTCAATTCAGGAACTTCAATCCGTTTTAAAGAAACGCGATTCTTCTCCAGGTGAGGACGGTATATCCTACACAATGCTTTATTATTTACCTGATATAGCTAAATATATTTGCTTAATTTATATAACATTTTAAAAAACGGTATTATTCCTTCTCAATGGCGAAACATCCAAATAGTTCCTATTCCCAAGAGCAATAGTAAATTAAGACCCATATCGTTGATATCATGTATATGTAAAACTTTACATTTGATGATTTTTAGACGGTTGGAATGGTACACAGAAAAGGAAAAAATTCTATCCCCGTTTATAGTTGGATTTCGGAAATCACAGTCTTGCTTTGACTGTTTAACTCGTTTGGTTACTTATATCCAGATTGGCTTTTCTAAAAATATTCCAACATTCGCTTGTTTTTTGGACATTGAGAACGCATATAACAATGTTTCAATCGACGTAGCGCTAGGTGTACTTGATAATCTTAAAATCGGTTCAAGGCTCTGTAAGTATCTCTGGAGGTTTTTAAGTGAGAGAAATCTAAAAATAAAATTAAATGACGGTAATGTAATAAGCAGATATACAAATAAGGGTCTAGCTCAAGGAGACCCCCTTTCTCCTTTACTTTTCAACTTGATTACGTACAAATTATGTCATAGGCTTAGTAATGTATTTGTTTCACAATATGCGGATGATTTTGTTGTGTATGTCAGTAACAAGGACGTTAAAATATGCGAAAGGTATGTTCAAAATGCTTTGAATTTGACAGTGGAGTTATTGAATAAACTAGGGTTGGTGTTATCAGCAAACAAGACACGATATTGTTTTTTTAGTAGGGGTCGTAGGAGGATTATACCCACTTTAAAAGTGGAAGACAAGCCTTTGATTTATTCCGAATATTTAAAATATTTGGGTTTGTGGCTAGACAGGAGTCTAAATTGGGGAAAACATATTAATGAGGTGGCCTGTAAGTGTTCAAAATTCTTAAACATATTAAAATTATTAGCAGGAAGTTATTGGGGTGTTCACATGATACATTTGCGACGATTATATATGGCCTTGATTAGAAGTCGTATTGACTATGCGTGCTTTTTATATGATTGTAGTGTGAAGAGTCATGTTTGCAAACTGGATAAGATTCAAAATCAAGCATTGAGAGTTGTAGGTGGATTTATCAAGAGTTCTCCAATACATGTCATGGAGAGCGAGTTACACATTGCACCTCTATTTATTAGGAGACAATATCTAGCCTATAAATATTTATTAAAGATCAAGTCTTGGTCCAATAATAGTACTAATAATTTAATTTCTGAAATGAGTGCTCTTGTCTCACCAGGTATTGGGAGAATAAAAAAAAACCCTTACTCACACAAACATTTCAGGATATAGAACAAATTGATTGCGTTTCTGTGGATTTCCTTAAAATGTTTAGTTTCGAGGTTTGGTTATCAGCTATAGATTTTCAAAAATGATTTGTTATTAATCTAGAAAGTATATCTCTAGCTAAATCCAGGAACGAACCCAATGTTTTGTTAAATAACGTTTGTATAGAATTAGATCTTAAGTATAGTGGATGGCATAAATTATATTCTGATGGGTCCAAGAGTGCTCATGGATTAGGTGCAGGATTCTATGATCAGAGTTGTAATTACAGAGCAGGTTTTAAAATAACGTCAGATGTATCTGTTATGACGTTGGAACTCATTGCAATTTTGCAGGCCCTGTCCTATACCAAGGGGAAAGACTATAGACAAATAGTTATTTTTACGGACAGCAAAAGTGCACTACAACATGTAGCTCGATGCGCCTCTGGTTGCAGAGGTGCATCGATAGCTTACGACATTTTAAAAATTATTTTAAGTTTTATTAAAATTGGCGCAGAGCTGAAGTTGCAATGGGTTCCAGCGCATGTCGGTTTACGGGGGAATGAGAAAGCGGATCGCTTATCAAAGTTGGCAGCGAATGAAGGTGTTGAGTTGAATTTTTTACCAGATTATGTAGAATATATTTCTAAATTTAAAAAAGAATGCTCTAATAATTGGCAAAATCATTTTGATACTAAATCTAAAGATAAAGGAATATGGTACAAGACGATTCAGGGTGAGCTTTCTCATATACCCTGGTTTGACAGTAGCAGGCTGAGTAGAAGTTATGTCAAGTTAGCCTTAAGATTGCGTTCCGGACACTACCCATCAGCAAAGTTTGCTTTCCTAATGAAGAAAGCAAATTCACCAAACTGTAATACTTGCAATGTGATCGAAGATGTCCAACATTTGCTGATGGATTGTGTTAGGAACCAAAATCAGAGGGAAATTTTAATCAATGAATTTCAATTAAATATCCTAGAGGTGGGATTAGCTCAAACAATTTTAGCAGAGCCAAAATCGGATATAGCAAAAAAACTATGTCAACTAGTTTACTTCCTTGATTAAGATTTTCTAATCAATATAAGATTTGGCATTGGATTTTTGTAGATGGTGTATTGTATAAGGCATGATGGGGTTGGCGTATCCTTATGGATAAAAACCCCAAATTAAATAAAGATATTAAAAAAAAAACTATAAAGATGTTAATACAATGCTCCAAACATTCTATGCTATTGTACATAAAATCATAATTAAATTTATTCCGCTTAACAAAACAAGACGTAAATATCCACCTTGGTTTACTAGAGACTTAATAAATTTGCTAAATGAAAAACGTAAAACCAGACTAAGGCTCAATAAGTATAATAATCCACTAGACAAGATTTCACTCCAATTACTAAATAGTCGTTGCAAATCCCTAGCCACTCTATGTTACAATACATACACGAAATGCATAGAAGACTCCATAGTAAAAAATTCAAAGGCATTTTGGTCCTATATTAAGACTAAACGCGGTGGGGAGAGCACATACCCGGCATCAATGTCGGATGGTACCACTGTTACCACCGATGGAGCTAGAATTTGCAACCTATTTGCAACTCACTTCTCTTCGGTTTACAGTGAAGATGGACCGGGAAATAATGCACCCTCATTTGATTGATCCAATACAATGGATGCGATAAAGTGTAGTGACTGCTTTGCGAATCTGACATTACAACACAATGCCATATTAAAAAAGTTAAAAACTCTAGACACTAATAAAGGTGCTGGTGCGGATTCGATTCCACCTATTTTTATTACAAACTGTGCTGTTAATTTAGTTAATCCTCTTCATTTAATATTTAATAAATCACTACGGACAGGTGTTTACCCCACTGAATGGAAGAAAGCTAAAGTCGTACCAATTCACAAGTCAGATGATATTAAATTAGTTAATAATTATAGGCCAATATCCATATTGTCAACCTTTTCAAAAAATTTTGAATCCCTTATCTGTCCTTATATACAAAATTATTTTAAAAAATACCTTAATGGATCCCAGCATGGTTTCACTAAACACAAATCAACATGTTCAAATTTAGTATTGTTCACGGAAACCATAATAGAGTCGTTAGATGCGAACAAGCAAATTGACGCCATTTACACAGATTTTAGTAAAGCGTTCGATCGCGTTTCTCATTCCTTACTGACAGAAAAATTATCTGTATATGGCTTCTCAGGTTCCATGCTAAATTGGTTAAAATTGTACGTAGCTGATAGTTCTTTTTTCGTAGTTGTAAACGGTTTTGCATCGGAAACCTTTAAAATAACCTCTGGGGTTCCACAAGGTTCACATTTGGGTCCCATTCTATTTAATATGTTTATCAATGATATCACTAGTTGTTTTATTTATTCTACACCTTTTCTTTTCGCGGACGATCTGAAGTTCTGCAGAGTGATTGAATCAGTGGAAGACGTGGCTCTGTTGCAAAGCGATTTAAATAGACTAGTTAACTGGTGTGATAGTAATAAAATGCTCTTAAATTCTAAAAAATGCACACAAATAAAGTTCGTTCGTAAAACTAAAAAGATAGGTTCCAAATATTCTATTGTTAATGATCACTACGGGAGGAGGAGGTCATTAGAGATCTAGGAGTACTGTTAGACCAAAAACTCACCTTTTTACCCCACATGGAACACGTTTTGAAGAGAGCCTCTGGCCTTCTGGGATTCATTATACGAAACGGTAGGAGTTTTAAGAGAGCCAAAACCAAAATAGTCCTGTATAATAGCTTAGTACGC
The DNA here is from genome assembly GCA_947562105.1 of Shargacucullia verbasci. Taxonomy (NCBI): domain Eukaryota; kingdom Metazoa; phylum Arthropoda; class Insecta; order Lepidoptera; family Noctuidae; genus Shargacucullia; species Shargacucullia verbasci. The sequence goes on along the minus strand of OX387281.1, from coordinate 14,226,530 downwards.
AGTCAGCTGGATTACTGTAGCACGGTTTGGCGACCTCATTACTCCACACATTCTCTACGTATTGAAAGAATACAGAAGCGATTTATGTGGCACTTAGCTGGCTGTTCAAAAAGGAAGTTTTCGTATACTGAAAGATTACGTCAGTTCAACATGGTCACTCTCGAACAACGCATGAAGATGCAAGATTTTTTTTTTTTTTACAAAATTATGACCAACGAGCTAAACTGCTCTGAAATTCTTAGCAGAATACGTTTTAGAGTACCAAGTCGGAATCCTCTATATGCCATTAAACCGCTATATGCCCCCGCAAGAAAAACTGTGTTTGGCCAAAATTCTCCCATATTGCGTATTTGTAGGCTATATAATGAATGCAGTGGATCCATAGACGTACACAATATCTCCATTAAAAGATTTCGTAAAGTTTTACAAGAACTTTTCGACAAATAAACACTTTCTATAATTATTCTACATTGTCGCATTGTGTGCATGTTATTTTTAATTGAATTTAGATATACTTAAGTACTTTTAAGGACATGTGGTGTTTGCCTGTAATTGGTTATGCATTTAGCTTGTAACTTTTTTTGCATGCATCGATTTTTCCTATACATAATGTAATAACTGTTGGCATCCCAAATAAATAAATAAATATTCGTCTTGCAGAAAAGGGCTGTCCGAGCTATTTATAATCTTGGTCCAAGGGTGTCGCTGAGACACAGATTTAAGTGTTGAATCCTCAGGATGAAGCCAAGAATAATACTCACAGTATACGGTTCAGCAGTATTAATGTTTACTTTTATTATTAGATCTTTTAATTAATAAAACACGAGACACCGGACAGATCGTCCTCCTTCGACGGTCGGTGTCGGAATATGACGCCGCCGCCGTTATACCCACAGAGAGGCTTTATGCATTTTGTTTATTAATACTTATGTTTTAGCAAATAACGTTTTAAATAAGGAAATCAGTAAACAAATTAATAGATATAGAAATATTCTTAAAGACAATAGCTTTAATGCTAACAGACGAACACACCTGTCCCGCACCCTCGCTGACACGCGACGTTCACAAGTTGCACAAGCTGGTCCACCACTGTAAATAGACCTTAAAGCTTCAAAAAACCTTATAAATCCCTTATCTCAAAAATTCAATGTACCGGTGGCCAGAGTTCATGATAAAACGGTTGATTCGCGTAGGGTGCCCATATAGCATGCTCTCAAAATCTGAGCATGTGTAGAGTAATGTGCATTGTTATGGATATAGTGCAACGATTTACAACAAGTTTGTAAGGGGTGTTTTATTCCCCATCCCCGAATTCAGCTCGGCCATTCGTTAGGTGGGTATGTCCTCAAACCATGTATTGTCCTTATAACTAAATCAAGTACCAATAATTAAATTAATGTACAATTGTATCAACTTACTAACTGACAATATAACATTCTAAATTAATTGACTGTAGCTTTGTTTATTATATTATTAAATAAAATACTATTCAGTGCCTGGGCAACCAAAGGTATAAGGCGAAGTAGAGATGTCTTATACGAACTATATGATAAAAAGTCTTATACATCGAATAATGATTTTCATGATTATGTTAGGAGATATTCTAAAATGTTTAAGAAAATTTGTGTTCAAGCTAAAGCTGCTTACATTAGTAATCAGATACAGAAATCGAATAATAAAACCAAAACGACATGGAAAATAATAAATAATGAAACTGGACATCGTAAACTTACGGACAGTACATTATTAATCTCAACATAAATGATGAACTAGTTTCAGACTTACATACGTTAGACCCCTTTAAACTACACTGTACTCACATAATTGTTTTTCGAGATCAATGTATAAATAAATATTGTATATACAATTCCGAGTTAATAAAAAGAGTAACCATGGAGTTTCCTGCCCGTTCTTCTCCAATGTAAATCAACACCTTGAAACGTGGCAACCAGAGCCCGACCATTCACAAATGCCTGCAAATGGCCTACATGAATTAAAATATATTTGAATTTGAATTCATATACCTTAACTCGCTTCGAGACTGTCCATGATTTAGCTTTTTTTTTTGTACAAAATTGTCAATGGTTTGGTCGAATGTGAACAGCTACTTGGACGTATCACGCTGTCGGTTCCATATAAGCTTCCTAGACAGTCAATATCAGGACTTTTTCAGCCACCTACCTGTAGAACTAACGTAAAAAGGCACTCACCAGTTTCTAGGATGTGTATACAGTACAACGAATTTAGCTCTAAATTGCCGGAGCTGGACGTGTCTCCCGATTCCACTCATAATGTCACGTAACGCGACCACCTCGGTGGCCAGTGTCAGACTAAATTTCAATTTTTTATATTTATTATTAATTTTATTTTTGTTTTAGTTCAATTTATATTGTTTTAGAATTAAGATTTAACATTTCATATGTTGCTAATAAAATGTCGTGTATACCTGTAATTGGCATACACATCAGCTCCTGTACCTGTAAACTGAATTATGGAATGTATGATGTATATGCTGTTGGTGTACCTTATATAAATAAGTAATATTAACTTATACATATAATCATTTTATATAATGATATGAATGTCCGTCACTTGGGGTTAGCACTGAAAACCAGCATTGTGTTGAGGCTCACGTCAAACACAACATCATGCCGAGTGTTAGCCTCGTTGTCGCAGCTACGGCGTGCAAGGAATTATTTTTTTTGGTTTATTTTATTACCCACCTATTTCTTGTTTTGTACACTAGTTCTGTTGCAATAAAATATTAGTTTTCTTTCTTTTTCTTTTCCATAATTATTTAATCATCGATTCATTTCTGCCACGCTAGAGGCAATCACATTACACGTTTTGAATAACCACGCTGGGGGTAAGTACCATACATGCCACACTGCGGGCTACAATTCAAAGGTGCACCACACTGGGGGATACATTTTGGCTGAAACATAAAATAATAGTAATTCACACTAGGGAATTCATACTGCTGTAGATATTCAATTTTCACACTAGGGGAAATCACATTACACGTTTTGAATGACCACACTGGGGGTAAGTGCCATACATGCCACACTGGGGGCTACAATTCACAGGTGCCCCACACTAGGGGATACATTTTGGTTGAAACACAAAATAACAGTAATTCACACTAGGGAATTTATACTGCTGTAGATATTCAATTTCCACACTAGGGGCAATCACATTACACATTTTGAATGACCACACTGGGGGTAAGTACCATACATGCCACACTGGGGGCTACAATTCACAGGTGTACCACACTAGGGGATACATTTTGGCTGAAACACAAAATAATAGTAATTCACACTAGCGAATTCATATTGCTGTATATATCTCAAACACAAAATAATAGTAATTCACACTAGGGAATTCATACTGCTATAGATATCTCAAACACAAAATAATAGTAATTCACACTACGGAATTCATACTACTGTAGATATCTGAAACACAAAATAACAGTAATTCACACTAGGGAATTCATACTGCTGTATATATCTGAAACACAAAATAATAGTAATTCACAATAGGGAATTCATACTACTGTAGATATCTGAAACACAAAATAACAGTAATTCACACTAGGGAATTCATACTGCTGTAGATATCTCAAACACAAAATAATAGTAATTCACACTACGGAATTCATACTACTGTAGATATCTGAAACACAAAATAACAGTAATTCACACTAGGGAATTCATACTACTGTAGATATCTGAAACACAAAATAACAGTAATTCACACTAGGGAATTCATACTGCTGTAGATATCTCAAACACAAAATAACAGTAATTCACACTAGGGAATTCATACTGCTGTAGATATCTCAAACACAAAATAACAGTAATTCACACTAGGGAATTCATACTGCTGTATATATCTCAAACACAAAATAATAGTAATTCACACTAGGGAATTCATACTGCTGTAGATATTCAATTTCCACACTAGGGGCTCAATGCTCATAAATAAGCCAAATCCAATCAGTTGAAGTCGTTCATCATGATAAATAGCAGTGGTACTCTCCACACTAGGGGAAAGCATGGATGGACCGACTGCTCAGTCATCACATTTAAATTAGTCACCTTTGTTCCAACAGGCACCTAGGCTGTATCGTCATTATTGTCCGAGTTGATGAGTATTCTCAGGAGAAGGTAGATTATTCAGGGCTTGATCTTCCTTAGATTTGGTCTTAACTCACCAGCAGTGATATCATAGCCTAGGAACTCAGCACGAGTCGAATCTTTAGTTCACGAGTTTTAAAACGTGTATGAGGGAATCCAACAATAAAAATATGCGATCACTTAAGCAATGATATTAACGATTCTTTGTTCTGAACTTCATTTAAATTATGCATCGATTTAGGTAGGTAACTACAGACGGCAACCGAGTTTTGTTTTGAAAATAAACAAAGATGAACTAGTCGTGTTAATCGTGTAAGCTCGTTTTAAAAAAAATCTGCCAATCGTCACATTGTAAACAATTGTCGGGTAGTACGTGAAATAAAATAGCTAAACTATGACCATCAATAAAAACATCACGAAAAATGTGTTCAGTACAGTCTACGTCTGCACAACCTATATCCTTTATACGAACGTTTGTGTTAAGCACGTTAGCCTATAAAATTACGACTAATACTTTGCTTGACAAGAGAGCATTCAGCACCGGAATCAGAACAATCATCATACGACTCACCAGATTGTTGTAACTACCCGGTAACATAAGTTATTGCGCAAGCATCTACGCGTCGCTCGTTTGTCACTTCAGCTACACCAGCGCGACCCGCGCCATTGCTGCAGTCGGCAGAATTCGAGCTGCTCGTACTGCTGCGACGACAATGCAGTGCTGTGTCCATTCTCGATCAGTTGCAACATGTTCCGCTGTTGTACCTCGTACATTGTGCGCCAGTGGGGGGCAGATCCCGATCCCACTTCTGAACTGTTGAATCCTCAGGATGAAGCCAAGAATAATATTCACAGTATACGGTTCAGCAGTATTAATGTTTACTTTTATTATTAGATCTTTTAATTAATAAAACACGAGACACCGGACAGATCGTCCTCCTTCGACGGTCGGTGTCGGAATATGACGCCGCCGCCGTTATACCCACAGAGAGGCTTTATGCATTTTGTTTATTAATACTTAAGTTTTAGCAAATAACGTTTTAAATAAGGAAATCAGTAAACAAATTAATAGATATAGAAATATTCTTAAAGACAATAGCTTTAATGCTAACATAAGGAAATTAATATTCTAATTGTAGCGTCACAATATATATTTGAAAATTTAATATATGTTTATAAAAATATTTCGAACTTTGTCAAACTGTCTGATACTCATTCTTTGAACACTAGGAATAAACACAACCTTGCTGTACATACTACGCGCCTCCACAGAATAAGCAACTCGTTCATGGGACAATGTATACGCTTTTACAATAAACTTCCCAATGATATACGTAATTTAACATTAAACAAGTTCAAAATTGTAATTAAATCTAAACTTTGTAAAAAAGGATACTATAAAATTTCGGACTATTTAGACGACAAAAACGCTTGGGATTGAACCGCTCTTTAGCCTTTCCTTTTTTTTTTTATATACAATTTTTGCCATTAATTATTATATTATTTACTTCATTATTTTGATATTGTAATGTCGTTTAAATTGAAATTATTTCTTATATATAACCGCTATACATTGTAAATGTGAGTGAGATTTAGGCTGAACGCTCTTAATTTCATTAATTCTCACGATAACTGATGTATGCTTGCACTCTCTTGCGACAGGTTAGCTCAAATAGTTCTGGCACTTTCTTCAAAAGGCTATTCCACCCTATATTTGTCTCACATACACCCTTACATCATTACAATCTGTCTGGACTTTAAAATAGACTTTGACCCCTGAGTTTGTTTCGGCGTTTCTTCTCATAGGAAATGCCGACGCCATCTAGTTTAAAAAAGACGTGTAAAAGTGATTGAAAAATCCTAATTGCAAAATAAATCATTTAATTTCATTTCAATTTCATTTCATTTCACTCTGGAGACACACTTGCTATTTTATATGAACTTATTTAATACAGAAAACTAAAATTTAAGCGAAGTTTATATCTCGTGTTTACTTTTGCATATTTAATTAGCCAGAGCCACAGATTGTCAAATCTGACAATCTGTGGCTAAAAATACCGGCTACGCAGATAAGGACAAAAAATAAAGATTGCATCTCCTTCTTTCATATGTGTTTCGTAATAAACGTTCCTTGTTTAACTTGCCGTGACGTCAGTTATGCTCATTCTTTAAGTAGTATTTCTATGCCCTGACCGCTGCTACCGAGTGACGGCTGCTCCGTAATTAATTCTGTTTAGAGGAAATATACCCCGATCTTGGGTGAGTTCTGCATTTAATTGTTAAACTAAGTGTGTGCTGTGTGCTGGATAACCGATTTAGTCGAAATACTCCGTGATTGTGAGATTATGTATAGTTGACCTCGACCGACCACGCGGTCTTTGGTTATTCCACGCACAGGGGCTACTTCATGTGCTCTCAATAGGCCTTAAACCTAATGTACTATGTGCCTTCAGCTATTTACTGCCTTCCGGCAATATCATTGTGATGTGATTGCGACCTGCACTCGGCTAGATTTAGGCTTAGCACCATAACCGCATCTGTCATTGTGCTACACTGTAATTGCACCCTCTCTGCCTTGTAAACCGCTGCGATGTGTGAGCTTTCCTTTTCCCTGCCTCTGCACCGCTCGGGGTCCACTAGGGGAGCTTCCACATCGCATGCGGGTTGCATGATCTGCACCGGTAACCTGCGCACCCTTGTGCACGCTTCCAGGGTTCCAGTCAACGCTTTCAGTCTACGGTTCCAGTCCACGCTTCTAACATACGGTTCCAGTCCACGCTTCTAACATACGGTTCCAGTCCACGCTTCTAACATACGGTTTCAGTCTACGCTTCTAATCTACGCTACCAATCTACGGGTTCAAGCCACGCCTTCATTCTACGCTTTCAAGCTACGGCTTCAGACTAAGCTTCCAACCTACGGCTATGGCATCAGAACTACGGCTGGCGGATACCCAAGCGGACCCTGTAGTGGCTGCCAGCTACCGGCAGCCAGTGAAGTGTAGCGGAGCGTCGCCCCTACGAGGTGGACCCTAAGGGACGGTACCTCCTTACCCTAATACTTCTACCACGGAGCGAAAACCGAACACTAGTGCCTACACAAACCCACGACCTAGCCGGAATTATGAATAAACACTTCTATAAACTAACTGAGCTTAATTTACTTCTACCCCTACTAGCCTACCTCTCATGCTAACGGCCCTGTGCGGCCCTAAACCGTTACAGCAGGGTAACTAAACCGTTACATCATAATGATGTTGCGCCTCCGCCTGTTGTGAAACATTACCCTTGCCATCTTTAAATAATATTATTTGATTTTTATGCTTTTTCACATCACACGTCGAAATCAAGTCCTGAATAAGGTAAAGTAATAATAATGAAATGAAATAATGATTTATTTTCTGTAAATAATTCCGTATAGGAAGCTTTCACAAGTCTATTTTAGATCTAGGTGGTGCCGGCGTTTCCTACTGACTGCCTCTGAGAAGAAACGCCGAAACAAACTCAAAGGTTTCTTTTTTAAAGTCCAGACATTTATTTTAGATTATGTGAGAACATGTAGGGGTCTGGAATAGCCTTTTGAGGATAAAGCCATACAGTTTTGAGTTGACCTGTCCCTACTGACGGGACACATGCATCAGCCATCGTGGAGCTCAACCCTATTTTAGGGAGCTCCTCGACCCGACACACGACGTCACCCTCATCGGGACATTTGCGTAGGCCATTTAAAAATACTCAAAACCGCCAGACAGAAATAAGAAAATATATAATAAACTGGCCTACATGATACTCACATTTACAATAATAAAGAATAAAAAATGAAAATACAAAAATATAGTTAATACGAATGTGGAGCGGCTCAATCCCAAGCGTTTTTATCATCCATATAATCTGATACTTTATAGAAGCCCTTATTACTAAGTTTTTGTTTTATACATGACTTGAATTTGTTAATGCTAAGCTTCTGAATGTTGCTTGGGATTTTATTGTAAAAACGTATACACTGGCATTTAAATGAGCCACTGATCTTCTGGAGCCTTGTTGCAGGAACAACGAGTTTATCTTTATTCCTGGTATTAATACTATGAACATCACTGTTTTTTGTAAAAAGATTAATATTTTTATGTGCAAACAATAAGTTTTCGTAAATGTACTGAGATGGAACAGTCAGTATATTAATCTCTTTAAATTTGTCCCTAAGTAAATATCTGGGGCTTAAATTATAAATTGCACGAACAGCTCTTTTCTGCAGCACAAAAATACTTTGTATGTCGGCAGCATTCCCCCACAACAGTATACAAGTCTAGCGGTTTCAACATCTGTTAAATTACGTATCTTCATAACGGCATACGCTGCAGAGCTAAGCTTTTTCGACAACTTATGTATGTGTGGGCCCCATTGAAGCTTAGCATCCAGGGTAATACCCAAAAACACTGTGGTGTCCACAAGGTCCAACTCCTCCCTATCCACTTTTACACTGGTTTTAACCTGTCTGACGTTAGGTGTTGTAAATTTAATTCATTTAGTTTTATTTTTGTTCAAAAGGAGGTTATTAACATTAAACCAGTGGACCACTTTAGAGAGAGCGCTATTTACATCGTCAATATCGAGCTGTTGACGTCTAAGTTTAAATAACAATGACGTGTCATCTGCAAACAACACAATCTCGTGACTATCCTTAGTGAGATAAGGCAGGTCGTTTATGTAAACAAGAAACAAAAATGGGCCTAGAATTGAGCCCTGTGGAACTCCCATTGTAACCACAGACCCAGGAGATGTCTTTCCATTGATGTCAACTTTCTGAATCCTGTTACTCAAATACGAAATAAGAAGATTCAGAGCTGTGTCCTTTATGCCATAGTGATGTAATTTCCTGATCAAGGTCTCGTGAACAACACAATCAAATGCTTTGGACAAATCACAGAAGACACCCAAAGCATCGTGTGAGTTCTCCCATGCGTTAAAGATGTGCTCAATAAGTTCAACACCGGCATCGGTTGTTGAACGACCCTTAGTAAATCCAAATTGTTTACGATGAAGTAGTTTATTATAATTAAAGAACACTTGCAACTGTTCTAATATTATTTTTTCAAAAATCTTACTAAATGTTGGTAGTATCGAAATAGGTCTAAAATTAGTAGGGTCTGAAGTACTACCTGATTTAAACAGAGGTATTACTTTACTGTTTTTCAATAGATCAGGAAATTAACCACAGTCAATACAGTTATTAAAAATAAAAGTCAATTCAGGCGCTACTATGTCAATAATAGATTTGGCAACGTAAACAGAGTTACCCCATAAGTCTGCGGTTTTTTTGACATTTAGAGTGTTAAACGCTTTTTTTATATCTTTACAAGTAATATAATTAAATTTGAATACATTATTGTTAGCATCCACATTCTCCTTAAGTAAAGCCTCGGCATCGGTAGGTGAGGAGTTCAAAGATTTGGTAGTTGAAACTGGAATGTCGGTGAAGAAATTTTCGAAGGCTGTTGCAACTTGTTCGTGTGATGTAATTATTTTGCTATCAACATATAATAAGAATAATCAAAATTACTGATTTTAGATTTTCCAGTTTCACTGTTTATAATATTCCAAGTCATTTTGATTTTGTTACAACTATTTTTTATCTTTGAACTTAGATAACGGGCTTTGGCTATACGACAAATTTTCCTAAATAATTTTGAATAGTTTTTAACGTATTTGCTAAATTCGTGATTTTTGACATACGTTCTTTCATTGTATAGTTCATACAGTCTAGTCCTACTAATGTGAATACCAACTGTAGCCCATTCACTGAAAGACGCGTTTCCTTCAACTGCGATCGTCTTGGGGGTGAAGGTAGAATTAAATGCATTACAATATACATTAAAGAATGAGTTATACAATTTATCCGGATCTTCCTCAATAGACAAAATAGATAATCCATGAGAAAGTTTATTTTTAAATATTTCCAATCGACCTGCAGTTTTAGGGTTAACAGTGATGTTCTTTTTTGCTACAATGCTGCTTTGATTGTGAATTGTTATCTGCTGGCCAGAGTGATCAGAACCTAATAAATTAATTATTTGCTTGTTTTGTGGTGTAATGTCTGTGTAAATATTATCTAAGCACGTGGCTGTAGTGGTAGTTATCCTAGTTGGCTCCAAAAATAAGTTCTCAAGATTGTATGACTTAAAAAGAGTTTTAATTTTACTGCAAGTACTCGAATTTTCTAATAAATTAACATTAAAATCACCACATACAAGAATACTTTTACTTGACTTACAAATCTTATATAATACTTGTTCCATAATACTATCAAAATAATCATACAATGATGAAGGGGATCTGTACACACTTAAAACAATAAGCCGCTCCAATTCCACACAGGCTATTTCAATTGTTCGCTCAACAGAGAGGCTCACAATATCCTTGCGTTCTTTAAATTTAAGTTTGTTGCTAATTAAAATTAATGAGCCACCATGGATAGCATTTTCTCGGCTAAACGAACTACCAATCTGATGATTATTAAAGTTAAACATGAACTGGTGACTTTTAAGCCAGTGTTCCGTAATACATAGAATATCAATGCCATTACAGTTCATGAACAATTCAATTTCTAGGTCTTTGCCCATCATTCCTTGAATATTTTGATGCACCAGGTTGAGATAATTTGAATTTTTACATGTAATTTTAGAACAATTAATTGGGCTGAAATCTACAATATGTTTGTTCACATGTACTGTATTGCAAGAGGTTGCCTCTATTGTCTCAATATTCAATTTAAATGATCAGAAATGTCAACATGTGTAGCCAAGTTCTTGGCTGAGGTAATACCAATGTCAGAAAATTGCTCAATAGGAACAATGGTTTTAGTAGCCAAATTCTTGGCTGATATATCAAAATAATATGATAGCGACGAATAGTAAGGTACTATCCGGTGTAAAATTAAAATGTATAACTTTTTGCATAATTTCACTATAGCTAAGGCCTGGGAAACAGAAATTAGATATTGAATGTCCCATGCAAAGACTTGACAACAATAGACCCATATCTCGACCAATTTCATCACTAAATATTACAATTTTAGTTTTTGAAGTGTTCGTGGTTGTAACTTTTTTTTTTTTTTTTTTTTTCCTGACTAATCCGTCAACGTGATTGACGCCTAATATATAACTGTTCCTCTTCCATACTAGTTCTCGCAATACATTCCTCTCGTACTTCCATGCTGCATACTTTATCTTTCTTTTGTCCGTCCGCTTTCATTCTTGTGGGTGGGATTCCCACTTATCTACTAAGCCTATTCTCTCTCTTATATTTTGTTGTTCTTAGCATTTAGGGGGGAAATTACTTTGATCCAATACATTTACTTTTTACAACACTTTTCTTATTCTATTTACATTTATTCTTATATACTATCTTATACACCTTATTTCATACTTTATGTTAACATCATATCTTATTTTACTGCTATTGCTGTCTCATATTTTGTTACAGTTTCCTATGTTTAAGTTTACATATTATTTACAATATTAAGCTAAACATAGTATTTTTATCATGTTTTATTTCTGTTTATTACTATCCGGGCTACTCTCACGCAATATTCGAAGAATTTATTTCTGTTTTTACCAACTGTTATTTTTCCTATATTTTCCTGCTGCAGTGTTATGCCAATTTCGCTTTCAAGGTTGTGTCTTTCCACTAGGTGTGCGGGGCAGTCCAATAATATATGTGGGACTGTTTCCGCTATATTAGGGTCACAGATGCACGATGGGCTCTCCTTACACCTGAAGCGATTCAGGTATTCAGAGAACCCACCGTGCCCCGTCATAATTTGCGTTAACACACCTGTTGGCCTCACCTGTTTTACAATACGGAAGGCTGTCACAGCATCAGGGAGAAACATTTTCGTCACCGAGGCCGTCTCGCCCGACACATATCTCCGATTCCATTCATCGAGCGATCCCATGCGGATCTGGCGTCTGATGAATGAGATCGGACACAGGTCATAGTCCGGCTTCCTCCGTGACGTCAATGCTGCCTCCTTCGCTAGCTCGTCAGCTCGCTCATTCCCTGGCAGTCCCGCATGTGCCTTGATCCAAAACAAAGACACAGTTTTATTCTGGGTCAAGGCTTGAGCCAGGTTGGCTCGCGCGCGCACCGCCAGGGGATGGAGCGAACCATGACTTGCAAGCGTCTGCAATGATGACATTGAGTCACTATACAAGCCATAGCTCGTCTCTTTGCGCTTGAGGATTACGTCGGTTGCCTTGCAAATGGCCAGCAGTTCCGCCTGGTAGACAGTGCAGTACGCGGCGAAGCTAAGCTTGAGGTTCCGGACTTCACCTTCATTATTCCATAGGGATAATGCTGCTCCGACCTTCCCCTCAATCTTGCTGCCGTCAGTGAAGATTCGCACTGTCTGCACATTGTAGCTATCTACTAGCTGCTGGTCCGCCAGGCAAACGAACTCCAATGCCATTTGTTTGGCAGGGTGCGAGGTTTCTGCAAATCTCACCATACTCTCGATCTCTCTGTCTCCAGGCACAAACTGGGACGACCCTCTCCTCGCTTCGTACATAGCGGCTGCTTCTTGTACGCGCAAGTCTAGGGGGAGTATCCCAGAGAGCGCCAGTGCCGAGTTCAGAGAGACCGTACGGTAAGATTTACAGAGCTTCTGGACGAATCCTCGTTGGACAGAGCCTAGCTTCTTCCGTATTCCCAGCTTTTTCGTAGCGGGAGCCCAGGCGCCGGCCGCGTAAGTGATTATTGGCTCTATTGTTGCAGTGTAAATAGTGTGTATAATATCCCTATGCAGGCCCCAGCTAACCTTTGCCGTTCGCGATAGCTGTTTATAAATTTCCATGGCTTTCCTGCATACGTTCTTAGTGTGTTCGTTAAAGGTCAGTTTATCGTCGATGGTTAGACCCAGCAGCTTCATACTCCGGACCATGCCAATGCCCACCCCGGCCATGCTCAGAGCTGGTGTATCGTGCTTTAGCTTGTTTGTGACAAGCATAGCGCAGGTCTTATGCGGTGCAAACTTTAGTTTGTTTCTGACACCCCAGCTCTGGACCCGGGCGAGGGCCGCATTAGCTACTCCGGAGACTTCGGCCGCCGTGTCCCCATCCACAACCATCACGATGTCGTCTGCGAAAGCCTGTGCAAACGTTCCCTGTTTTTCCAGGTCCTGCAGTAGTGGATCCAGCAGTAGGTTCCACAGGATGGGACCACCGATTGACCCTTGGACACAGCCTTTATTTGTCTCTCTTGTGCATTCCTCCCCAGCATACCTTACTCTAACTTTTCTACTGTCGAGGTAGCTGTCTAGCAGCCTCCTGGTGTTCACCGGGCACTTTTCCTCTGCCAGTCTGACTTTGATTTCTGGCCACCAAGCGCTGTCAAAGGCGCCCTCTATATCCAACGACACCAGGACAATTAGCTTCCTCAGCCTCAACTTGTCCTGTACGTGTTTTATTAGCGTATAGAGAGCGTCCTCAGTGCTCTTTTGGGGCATAAAGCCAAACTGACGTGTACTAAACCGCGGCACGAGCTGCCATTTGATCCGTGCTACTATCATCCTCTCCAGGACCTTCCCCAAGACCGGCAGGAGCCCTATCGGTCTATATGACTTGGGGCTCAAGTAATCTTTCTTGCCCGGTTTTCTGAGGACTACCACCGTAGCCTCTTTCCAGATGTCCGGGAAGTGCGCCAGTTCTAGGCATTTGTTATATAGGGCAAGGAAGGCGTCCGGGTCCTGGTAGATCGCTCGACAGCAGATGTCCGATGTAAATCCATCCACTCCGGGAGCTTTCTTGGGATTGAACCTTTCCACGGCTGTCTTCAGCTCCAACCGTGTAAATGGTGGATCATGATACTCATCATGCTGCCACTCATTTACCCGGCCAGCTGCTTCTCTCGTAAGCTTGTGGTCTGCGTTATCCTTGTCCGCTGTGTCCTTTGGATAGAAGGTATCGGCAAGCAGGGCTGCTGATTCCTTTGGGTTTAAGAATGCACCATCGCTAAATAAGGTCAGATCTTCCTGTCTCCTGGTGGTCCCCCTGATGACCCTGTATATCCCCTTCCAAAGTCCTTCTCGGTCCTGTTTCATGCAAAATTCTTTCCAGCTGGCAACTTGGGCTTTCTTGGCTTGGCACTCATACTCTTCTTTTGCTTTCAGGTACTCGTCAACGACCTTCGCTCTCCGGACCGGTGCGGCGTTGCGGATACGGTTTTTCCTTCTGGTGACCTCCTTTTTCATTACGGCGAGCTCCTCGGACCACCACGGTATTGTTGTTTTTACCCTATTTTTAACTTTGGGCATGGCTTCTTGACATGCTTCATCAATAACATTTGTAAATTTCAATACCGTTTCTTCCAATTTTCCTTTATTTACAATCCTGTTTATACTTTCTAAGTTAATGTTATTTGTAGTTTTAAGTTCCCCTAGTTTAGTTTTAAATTTTTCCCAATTTGCCTTTCTTGTGTTAAATTTACGTGTTGTTCTTATTATATGTGTACCCCTTTCCCTTTTAGTTTTAATGTTTAATAGTATAGTATTGTGGTCCGAGCTCATGATCCCAGTGTCTACTCGCCAACCGTCTACCAGGTCAAATAGGTCGAGCGAGCATGCCGTGACGTCCACGTGGCTCTTGTACGTGATTCCGCCTCTTATGGTATCGAAAGTTGGCGTATCTCCAGTATTCAGTACCTGAAGCTCTAGCTCTTCCAGGGTCCCGGACATTTCTTCACCCCTGTGGTCTTCTATGGTGCTTCCCCACCAGGTACTCTTTGCGTTTGAGTCTCCGCCTATAAGAAGTTTTCCGGTGCCCATTTCCAACTTTATTTTGGTCAGCTGATCCAGGTATGGCCCTATGGGTTGGTCTGGCTCAAAATAATAGGAGACTACTGCGATTTCCCAGGCTTTGGTTCGGATCCCCACCACAACGATGTTGTTTGTGGTGAGTTTCGGGTAGGGAATGACATCTAAGTCGTCGTCAAAGACGGCTATTGCCGCCTTTACCCTCCCACTTCCTTCGACCTCACACTGGTAGACTCTCGCTCCTCGGTAGCTCTTCATATTCCTAGCTCCTCCCACATATGGTTCCTGGATCAGTGCCCATGCGATTTCTCGCTCACTGGCCTCTATGAAGAGTTCGGTGGTCGCCAGTTCCTTTCTTTGTAGGTTGGCTTGGGCTACTGCGTATCCTCTGGCTGGGGTGCCTCCTCCGTTGCCGTTCTTGCCTTTAGCAGTACGCTACTCTGGCTCTGGCTAGAACCTCCCATCTCCTCCTAACTGGGCATTCATCGCTAAACGCGTTATGCTCGGTATGGTCGAGCTTTGCATGCACACAGTTACAGCACGATGGGGCTCCTCCAGCCATCCAGTCCTCGCACTGCGTCCTCATGTGGGGGCCTCCACAGTGACTACACTTCTCCACCTGCTCCTTACAGAGTCGCCGTCCGTGCCCAAAACCTAGACATAGGGAGCACTGGACTAGTGGAGTTTGGTCCTGCACTCTGATCCTTTGCAAGTCGATATGGACTGCTTGCCGATCCTGCAGTATATTCCATATCTTGGGGGAGACCCTTAGGACAACGTGATGTATGTGGGGGTTTCTCGTCCTCTTTTTAAACAGTACCTCTACCCGGTCGTCTTCCTTCTGCAGCCCAGTGAATATGTCCTTGTTTTGGTTCCTGAGCGCTTTGATGACGTCATCATCGGTGTTGTAGGTCAGTACATCCTTTAGGATGACTAACGGGTCTTTATTCTTGACGTCCTCTACCTTGAGGATTTCCCCCACATTGGCTAGCTTTTTCTTCAGCTTTTCCCTTCCTTCTTCGGTTTTGCATCCCATGACTATCTTCCTATCTTTTCCTTTGTGGATTCGGTCCACCGTAATCCATCCTTCTTTTGCGTTGACCGCTTTCCGAATGTGTTCGATCACCTCCTCCCCCGTTTCTGTCTCGTTAGTGGAGGTTACTACTATTGAGTGTAGGGCTGTTTGTTTTGGGGTCTGTCTGACAGGTTGACTTGCCGCTGCACCGGCATAGGAGAGCTTCTCCATGTGCTGTTGGCTGGTTTGCAGTGCCTCTTTCAACCTGTCAAGCTTCTCACTATTTTCCCGAAGTTTCGACTGTGTTCTTCAAGAGCCTTCTTTAGAGACTCTGTCTCTACTTCACTAACAGTGTCTTCCTCTGCCAACTTAGTCTCCACTTGGGTCCCTTTCGCTTTGGTGACTATTTTTGCGGGGGGGGGCGCGTCCCTTTTCCTGCTCCGACTCTTTTATAAGAAAGTAGAGTCTGTCCGCCTGCGCCTTGACTTCTTCTTTGATCTCCCTTTTTGTTGTTTTGGAGTTCGTCATATGAGCTTTGATTTTATTTAGGCATATTCTGGCCTCGGCCACCCTGCTCTTTACGGCCGGCGGACTCAGACACACCATTTCGACAGATGGTCGTCGTGTTGTAACCGGTGTGGTCTTTAGGGGTTCTATTGCCGCTGCCTCATTTTTCAGGGGTGACTCCTTTGCTCCCGGTTTTCCGGCCTCCCATTCACCCACGCTTTTTCTGACGCTCTGTGTGGAGGGTCCTGCCTCCTCGTCTTTCGCGTTTTGTGGGCTCTTGTTTGGCCGGTTTGCCGGTTTCTTTAGCGGCGTGCGTATTCCAATCATCCTCACTCGTATGGATTTGATTTGGATTAGTCAAGAACGTCAAGGGGTATTGTATAAGGTACCCCTGTCTAGTGTAAAATTTAATAATAAAATAATAGATGTATAAAAGTGTATAAATAAATGTGTACTCCGAACGGAGTGGGTCAACAACTGTCAGAATGTTTCTGTAAATTTGTTTGTACGATTTTGTAAATCTTGTCTGTTTAACGTCAATGTTTTGTGTTTCAGGTGTTCCTGGTGTTGTGGTGTGGTGTATGCGGCCGGGAGATCAGCAGGTGCACTACGCAGAAACAGGTACGTATGTGTGTATGTAGCCGAGGGGTGTTTATTTTCCCGTAAGTCCTCCTTTCACACTGTAAAGGGGTGAGAAGGAAGAGTAAGGAGATCGTCTTTTGTAGTTTATTGGAGTTTGGCCTCTGCGAGGATGGTAGCCCGGCGTTATTGAGAGTGAAACACAAAAGTAATGTGTAAAAGAAAAAGCTTTTACACAGTTATAACAGTTATAACACGTTAGAGTATTGGTCACCGACCAATGTCCAGCTCTGTGACACCTTCGGGGTCTGCGTTTTATCAAAAAAATATTAAAATAAAATAAAATTAAAAAAGAAAAAACTAAAAACTAAAACTAAAAACTAAAATATTCTAAAGTCTGTGACCACCGTCGGGTAGGTCTCTCCGAGCCCTCTTAAATGAACCCAATCTCGGCAATTTTGTTCCACCCGGTTCGCGAGAAATCGGGGTTCAAATATTGCCGGCCTGAGGGGGGGTGTGGGGGGGGTGAAGGGGAGGGGGGGGTCTGAAGGTGGATATTGATTTAGGGGTTTAAAAACCCCTAAATGAGTCTAAATCCGTTGTCAAAATTGACGTAGGACTCCTGGTTCCAGAGATAGGTTTTTTGGGGAGGGGATGAGGGGGTGAGGTAAAGGGGCGGAGGGGGGGGGGGATATGAAGAAGTTGGGAGGGGGTGAAGGAGGGGGAGGGGGTAAGGGGGAGGGGGTAGAAGGGGGGGGAGGGGATCAGGGAGGGGATCACCCTTGTGACGTCCTGTGTCAGTGTCACCTGTCAGCGACACCAGTCGGCGCCACCTGTCAGTGTCACCCGCAACTGTCACCTGTCAGTGCACTGTCACTGTCACAATTGCGGTCGAAGGTGGGGGGTTTCGGGGGTTAGGGGTGCGAGGAGGGGGAGCGAATGTGTGAAGGGGGTCAGAGGGTGACGCGACCCCTGTGACGTCAAACGTCACTGTCAAAACGCTGTCAAAAAGAACAATGCTGTCAGTGGCGCCACCGGCGGCAACTCCAGGGAACCCTTTCGACCGGGGCGCTGCTGTCACTTGTGAATTTCTTCACCCGTAGACAGGTATGTTCCTTGGGTTCTAAAAAGTTCCGTCCGCTCGACACAGGCTTGCGCCACTGTCGAAGCGGAACCGGAAGATCTCGGTCCGAAGTTTCTAGACTTAATTCTACCTCGGTGTCGCTATGTTGCGACAGGGGGCGCTAGTGGCGATGGAAAAAATTTTAAAACAACACGGAAATAGTTTGCCGGTTTGTGAAACTGTAATAGTTTCGTAGCTGAAGGCTGTAGAAGGATGGGGTTTGCGGCCCCGGGGAGAGGATGAGTTTCCGCACAGGGTGGCACCCGGGACTTTAGCGTCCCTGGGGTAGGAGCGAATCTATAGGGGGAGAAAGTAACATATAAGGGAATCTTGTGCGGAAATTTTTTGACGTTTGGAAAAACTGACTTGGGGGACGTTAGGGGTGCACTACGAATTTTCCGGTTGTATTTAAATGAGCTGGATGAGCTCGCGGTTAACTCACTATGCTACTCTAGGTTGGGCGAACTGAGGGGTCGGAGAAAATCGTCTCGACAGAATGTAAACACTGTGACATAAAATTTTTCTTATTATCTACGTGACGCTTTCTTCCCCGCTTGACGTCAGCTCCAATATTTCCTAAACGTCTTATCGGAAAATTCTGAGATTTCCCGTGCGTGTAGTCCTTGGTGTGGGACGTCTTTTGATGTAATAATAATGCGGGGTTATCGATCCCGTTCGGGAGATATGGCGGTGGGAAGAAACGTCTTATTTGTACTATTTTCACTAACACTGTTTGGTCTGTAGCTTTGCGAGTTCTTAAGATAATAAATTTCTGACTTCACCTGCAGATGGGGGGTCTCCTGGCGGTGCTTTGGCACTATTTTTCGGAGAGCGCCGGTCGACCTTGGCCGTTTTCGGCAGGGAGTCGAGTTTCCTTTTTCCTTAATTCTGGACTTTCCGTTATGATTTTAATTTATTGTTAAGGCTATTAATCTCATATTCAAGGTTTTCTGTATCTGACTTATACTTTAATGTATTATTTTTAATTTTTAATGAAAACATATCTAATTTTTTAAGCAATTGTAATCGTTCCCTATTTAATTTAACATTTTTGATAAAGAACCTGTGCTTTTTTACAAATTTTTGGGTTTTTCTGATAAATTTATTTATTCTAATATATTTTTTTAACTTGTTTCTGCTGCATTTAACTACCCTTACTGAGTTATTACACTTTTTGTGTTCTTCACCTGTCAGATCGATTGTGACTAAGGGAGCTATGTTAATTGCAGCAGGAACATGTCTTGGGGCGCTGACAACCAACTCATTGAACAGACTTTGGTTGAATGAGTAGCAGTAATTTCATGTTGTTTGGACTCATATTGAGCAATTGTACTATTTGCCTCATACAGCTGTTGTTCTAAAGAATGTATGTGGGTAAGAGCTTGTTCGTACTCAATGCTACACTGGTCAAACCCGTCCACAATGAGTTGGAGCCTATCCCGAGTATCTATAACATCAGTATAATTTTTATGCAATTGAACCATTTCCGATTTCAAGTTTTTGTTTTTTTCTAGCATTTCTAACAGTTCCCTTTCATTGTCATCTCTTTCCCTATTCAATTGGTCACACAACTCCCTAGATGCCTTTAATTCGCTCAAAGCCAATTGGAGTTTAGACTCCTCCTGGCGAGCAGCGGCCCTCCGAGTCATAATCATGTTAATTGAATAGATAGAGAGAAGATTGAAAGTAAATAGTTGCAATAGAGATAAAGTTAAGAGGTGATGAGATGAATAAAAGAATTAAAATAAAGATTTATTATGTTGTGTCACCAAGGAATAGGGTTATGTTTATATTTTTAACTGATCATTATATGCAATAGTTGCGGTACAATTATACTATAAATGAGTCACTATCAATAATTTGTTTCAATAATAATGCGATGGTAAGTTAATTAAACGGTTTTGTACCTGATTACGAGATGACAAAGTAACTTTTATTTGTGCCGGTAGCCGGTAGCTGTCACGGATTCACACACACTTTTTACACACAATTTCAACTTATTTCACTAATATTATGCATAAAAAACTTTAATAACCCCTATTACTTAGTGATTCAATGGGATTTGGCCTTATTTGTTGCTTAATTTAATTATTTATATAAAAAATTACGGGACACGTTAAAAACAGCTGTTAGCTGTAGTGTTGCCACAGGAGAAAAAAAAAACAACGTACAACAAGTACTTTACCCAGACTTTAAAAAAAAACAACAAGTACTTTACCCAGTCTCTTTTAAATGATACCTTTGCACCAACGGAATGTAACATTATTTAAAAACTGTACTACATTATCTGATCCCCTGGCTTAAACATTTGTTTATTACAACCTCCACGTGCTTTAATTTGTGAACACTGTTGACGGTAAACATTATTAGTGAGGGATGTGAGAGAGGCCGAAGGGGTTTTCGGATTGATCAGATCTAAGCGTGACCTCAACTTGCGGCCAAAAACTAGCTCAGCCGGTGAGAACCCCGTTACAGAATGGACCGAATTACGATAGTTAAAAAGATATTTTAATATTTTTAACTTGTCACTCACTTTTATTGCGCGAATGAATAACGCATGATTTAATACCTTTTTTAACGATTTTAACATAACTTTCCGCTTGCCCGTTACTTTCCGGATTGTAGGCCGGTGACGTCATATGGTAGATGCCGTTTCTTAAACAAAAATTTCTAAACTCAAATGGCGTAAACGCGGTGCCGTTATCACTTACGACTGTATGTGGCAAGCCGTACTTGGACATAAAATCGTAATGAAATGAAATGAAATTATGAAATGAAATTATTTATTTTGCAATTAGGATTTTTCAATCACTTTTACACGTCTTTTTTAAACTAGATGGCGTCGGCATTTTCTATGACTATCCCTGAGAAGAAACGCCGAAACAAACTCAGGGGTCAAAGTCTATTTTAAAGTCCAGTATAGCTTCCCTATGACGTTTGTGGAAGTTGTAGACATAGTAACATCGTACAACTCCACCCATTTGGTGTATGCGTCTACAACTACGAAAAACATCTGATTATTTAGCTAGTCTAGGAAATCGATATGTATTCTATAGAATGGCTTTGGTGGGTACCGCCACGGAATTATCGGCGTTCGCGGCGGGGACGGCCGTAACTGTTGGCAGATATCGCACGAGCTGATCATTGCCTCCAGCGCCGCATCTACTCCTGGGAACCAAAATCGTGATCTAGCCTCAGCTTTCGTTTTCACAATGCCCAAATGCGAATTATGCAACTCGTGTAAAATTTTTGAGCGTAACGTTTCCGGGATAACCACTTTATGTCGTCTCATGAGGCAACCATTTTCATGTGTTAATTGTGTCCTACACAAATAATAAGGCTTAATATATAAATCCGACAACAATTGTCTAGGCCACCCCTGATGAATGTAATTAATTACCTTTGCTAAAATAATATCTGATTAGGCTCATTCGGGTCTTTATAAAAAGAACAGTGGACTGTATAAAATATGATTTAATACTGTAACAATAAGGAGGTGAAACCAAGAAATGCCCGTAGTTCAGTGCGTCTGTGAACGGAGTGGTGAAAGGCACGGCGGCGCGCGCGCAGCCGGGTTCGGTACCCCGGTCCCCGCGCCTTCGCCGGTGTCGCCTACACACATACATATGTGATGCGCCGACATATTCCCCGGGTTTAAGGGAAATCTTCAAATCTTCATTCGTCGACTGGAAGGGGGCAGATGCAGTTGAAGGCACGACGAATAGTGCCCCTCTTCGTCTTCATCTCAGCCACTCTCGTAATCCCGTCTACGCCAGGATAAGTCTTCGTGACCCGACCCAGGGACCAGAGCAGAAGTGGCGTTGTTTTGTCCTTTATCAGGACTAAGGACCCTAGCTTCACTTCACCTCTGGAATGAAACCACTTGGATTTTGCCTGTAGCAGAGAAGTGTATTCATTATGAAATCTGCTCCAGAAATGCTGCCTGATGTACTGGATTCTCTTCCAACGATCCAGCCGCGTGATGTTGGCTTCAGTCACCTGAGGGTTTGGTACAGATAAGAATGGCCGTCCAATTAGGAAGTGAAAGGGAGTAAGTGCCGAAAAGTCGTTAGGATCTGAAGAAAGAGGAGTAAGAGGGCGTGAATTTAACACCGCCTCTATGTGAGTGAGACAGGTAACCATCTCCTCAAAGGTGAAATGGGTAAGATGTAGTAACCTTTTTAAGTGATGCTTACAGGATTTCACAGCAGCTTCAGCCAATGAATTAAAATGAGGGCTGTATGCAGGCGTGAAAATAAATTCGATGCCTTCCTGCGCTATTTCAGATGCAACATTTGATGATTGCAAGAACCTATACATCTCATTTGATGCTCCTACGAAATTAGTCCCGCTATCAGACGTGATGCTACGGGGCTTGCCTCGACGCGCCACGAATCGATTTAAAGCAGCCATATAAGCTTCAGTGGTGAGGTCAGTGACGAGCTCCAAATGTACGGCTTTCACTGCCGAGCAAACGAAAATGCACATGTAGGATTTTGTAAGTTTGCATCCGCGGCCTTTACGATTAGCTACCAATACTGGCCCAGCGTAGTCAACATAAGAATTTAAAAAAGGAAATTCAAGATGAGTTCTTGAATTAGGTAGTTGACCCATTATTGGCTGTACGTTCTGAGACCTGTGTCTGAAACATTTAAGACATTTACTCACGACAAACCTAGACAAATTTCTACCACCTAGAGGCCAATAGGTTTGTCGTATATGTGACAATAACAACTGCGGACCAGCATGTATAAGCTTTAAATGTTGCATTTGAAATATTAATTTAGTAAGAATGTGCTTACTGCATATAACAATGGGATGTTTCACATTAAAATCGTAGGGGGAGTTATCGAGCCTCCCGCCCACGCGGATGAGATTATGATTGTCAATGAATGGTGACAAAGGAAGCAATAATAATAATAATAAATACACTTTATTGTACACCAATAAAAAATTTGGATATAACTTATATATTAAAAGAAATGTACAAAGGGCGGTCTTATCGCAGTCGGCGATCTCTACCAGACAACCTTAGGATGGACAAGAATAGAAGACGAAAAGATAAGGGTAGTCTGTGGTGTAACAACTAATTAATAGTGTAATATTTATACTGACTATATATATACATATATATTATAATAATAGTTAATAATTTGTCTAATAATACATACTTAAATACAGTTATAATATACCTACTTATACTACCATAGCAATGTATATATATATATATATATATATAAATATACTAGTAGAGAAGAAGGAAGTTCAATTTACAGCAATTAAATAGATAGGTAATGTTCTTTTACCAGTTTTTTAAAGGTTGGTAATGTTTGAGCATGCCTCACTTTTACGGGCAACGCATTCCACAGGCGAGCAGCTTGCACTGTAAACGATTTCCCAAAGAAATTGGTGGAATGCGTCGGTATTTCCAATGTCAGATTTTCTGATGACCTTAGACATCTCGAATGTGAGTCATGGAGGAACTTGAAACGCTCCTTAAGATAGTGGGGAGTGGTTGGATTGTACAAAATACTGTACAGGAGGTGAAGAATGTGCGAATTCCGGCGGAGGCGTATTGGAAGCCACTTGAGCTTTGTACGAAAGTCAGATACATGATCATATTTGCGCAGGCCAAATATGAATCTTATACAGAAATTTTGAAGTCGCTCAAGTTTATCAAGTTGGTCCTCATTGAGATCAAGATAGCTGGTGTCGGCGTAGTCAAGAATTGGAAGCAGGAGAGATTGTGCAAGCGCAGTTTTTGTGGCAATTGGCAAGAAGTTACGAAGTCTTCTTAAAGACCCAGCTGAAGCAAAAAGTTTCCGACGCAATCTACTTTTGCGTGGTAATTTCTGTCCAGACTTTAAAATATTATACTCTTCCGGAAACATTTCAAGTTGGGAATAATGTATAATTAAATTTAATGAGTTTGAAAGTTCTGATGTAGAAAAATTACCATGCAATTTATTCTTATTTTTTTAATTGTAAATAAAACGTTGTACATATGTAAATATTTTTTGTATTTTTGTTAGGCTAGAATACTTTTCTAATAAGTTACGTATGATTGATGAATGAATGTTTACGTCTGAATGATTATGATATGAATGATTGTCGCTATCACCACTAATGAAATGAGTCACTACTTCCGGCAGATTATCTTTCCCGGTGTTTGGTATTTTGGGCCACTCACTTTCACTACACCATAAAAAAGAGGGTCCGGACCACCACAAAGGTGTATCCTTTAAAACATCGGCCCTAAGACCACGGGAAACAAGATCCGCCGGGTTGTCCTTCGACGGTACGTAGCTCCAGGTACGAACACATGTACTTTCCTGTATTTCATTGACTCTATTTCTAACAAATGGTTTTAATTGGTTAGAAGGAGTAGAGAGCCAACCCAGGACTATGGTTGAGTCGCACCAGAATCTACATCTATGAATGGGTATGGTAAGCGATTCCTGAACCTTAGTACACAGCCTTGCACCCAACAGAGCTCCACAAAGTTCAAGTCTCGGCATTGTTCAAGGCAAGTGGCAAAGTTCAAGGCGAATTCGTCCATAAGCTCCGGATGGCGGTGCGGACGGCGAAGGCGGCGGCCCTTGTGAAGGAGCAGCGGCGTCTTTCACCTGGGGCAGATGTCGAGAGGCTGGAGATGGAGAATGTGGCTATGCGCTCCCAGATCGCCGGCCTCTCGGCGCAAATTGCGAAGATGTCGGCGGAGATGAGTCTCCTCCGCCGACAAAGAGACGCTCCTCTGAGCCCCAGTAGGGCCGCTACACCGGCGGCATTGTTGTCTGCCGATGCCGAGGCCAATCTACGGCGCTCCATTGCCCTCGAGATCGGGGGCATGATGGACGCCAAGTTGGCCTCCCTGGAGTCTCGGCTGCTGCCGGAGACTCGTCTTCGCCCACCCCTCGCGGCTGACATCAAAAAGGTGGTCTCGGCGTCAATTCCACCGGCGCCCTCTCTACAGGCGCCGGTCGCACAGGCGCCACCTGCCGTGGTGTCTTCCCCTGACTCCCAAGCCGGGACGAAGGGGAAAAAGAAGAGGCGCCGCAATGCGGCCAAGGCTGCTCCGGTCGCGGAGCTGCCCCTTGTGCCCGCCGTGGGTGCGGCGTCTGCTGCGGTTGAGCAGTCTGCTCATGCAGCAGCGTCGACCTCGCAGGCGGCCCAAGCTGAGGGCGCCTTGGCCGCTGGGGTTCTGTGGTCGACGGTGGCAAAGAAATCAAAGGCGAAGAAGCCGCCTGCCCCACCACCTGCGGCCACATCCGCACCGCAGGTGAAATCTCCTCCCAAGGGGAAGGCCCAGAATGGAGGGAAGAAGAAGGTCACTCTTCCCAGGGTTCCTGCATCGGCCGTGATCACGGTCACGGTGTCGAAGGGTTCACCCGACACGATCTTGGGTGAAGCGATGGCCGAGGCCAGGCGGAGCATCAAGCTCGCCGACTTCGGCATCGACACCGTGGCCCTCAAGAAGGCGGCCGGCGGCGGCATGGTGCTTGCCGTCGCCGGTGCTGACTGCGCCGCCAAAGCGGACAGTCTGGCGAGCCGGATGCGGG
This sequence comes from Shargacucullia verbasci, assembly GCA_947562105.1. Taxonomy (NCBI): domain Eukaryota; kingdom Metazoa; phylum Arthropoda; class Insecta; order Lepidoptera; family Noctuidae; genus Shargacucullia; species Shargacucullia verbasci. The sequence goes on along the minus strand of OX387281.1, from coordinate 14,200,802 downwards.
AAGTGCTCCTCCCCACCTTTGCCGTGCAAATTGCGCGGCCGACAAAGGTAGCGGAGTTGAGAGTCCGTGACCTGGACGACTCCGTCACGTCGCAGGAGGTAGCAACCGCTATCGCTGTGGCTGGCGGCTGTGTCCCCGCTGAGGTCACTGTGGGCGAAATTTATCGCTCACGCGTGGCGTTGGGGACAGTCTGGGTCCGGTGCCCACTGGGGGCGGCAAAGAAGCTGGCGTCTACGCAGCGCGTTCGCGTAGGCTGGACGTCAGCCAGAGTTCAGGAACTGGCAGCACGGCCTCTTCAGTGCTTCCGGTGCCTAGAATTCGGACATGTCCGCCTCCGGTGCCCTGGGGGAGTCGATCGAAGCGCCCGGTGTTTTAAGTGTGGCGACGCTGGCCACCTTATTAACGCCTGCACGGCGCAGTCGCCCAAGTGTCCGCTATGTGCGGACCTGGGCCTGCCTGCCGACCATCGGCTGGGCCGCAAAGCGTGCGTGGCCCAAAAAAGCAAGAGAGGGAAACGAGCCTCTCTTGCCGCCGTCGACAGGCAGCGGGCGTATGCGTCGGCACCACCGGGTGCTGGCCCACTGGAGGCGATGGACACGACATCGCCTTCCCAGCCCTAAAAGTACTTCAGAGCAATCTGAACCACTGCCGCAATGCGCAGAATCTTTTCCTGCAGACCATTGCGGAGTGGTCGATTGCTTTGGCGGTGGTCGCGGAGCCCTACGGTGTCCAAGAACATCCTCGTTGGTTCAGGGACGCCGCGGACTCTGTCGCCGTGTATTGGGCTGGATTAGACGGCGGGCCGCCCTGCTCCCTATTGGATAGGGGGCAGGGTTTTGTCGTCGTGGAGTTTGGACCTCTGGCCGTAGTGGGCTGCTACGTCTCTCCCAATGTGTCTCTCGCCGAATACGAGGGATACTTGGATGGGGTGGCGAACAGCATCCGCTGTAAGTGCTTACCCCGTCCCGTGCTCGTCCTTGGTGACTTCAACGCTCACTCCAGAGCTTGGGGCAACACCCGGGACGGGCCCCGGGGAGACGTACTTCAGGACTGGGCGGCGTCGCTCGACCTCCGACTACTCAATCGGGGGTCCGTTGCCACTTGTGTTCGGTGGCAGGGGGAGTCGGTCGTGGACCTATCATGGGCGACTCCTTCTGTCTCCCGCCTTGTGTCGGGTTGGAGGGTGGCGGAAGAGATGGTCACGCTTTCGGACCATCGCCACATCGTATTCGATGTGGCCCTCCGCCCTCCAGGCAACTCGAGTCGTCCGGGCGCTTGCCCACCGCCGCGACGTTGGGCCCTCAAACAGCTCGATCGAGATATGCTCGTCGCAGCTGCCAACGTCGCGGCTTGGTCAGAGGGGGAAGGTGTTTCCGATGGGATCTTGCCCGATCCACAGGAGGAAGCCACCTGGTTCCGGGAGGTGATGACGTCGGTCTGCGACGCATCGATGCCCCGGGCCAGGCGCGTTCGGCGCACGGCTGTGCATTGGTGGTCGGACGAGATCGCGCAGCTCCGCGCGGTCTGTCTAGCGTCCCGCCGCCGGTACACCCGATGCCGTCGCCGACGCTCTGCTACAGCCGAAGAGACAGCCGAGGCGTATCGCCTCTACCGGGCGGCCACGATGGCGCTCCAACACGCCATCAGCGACGCCAAGGCTCGGTCCTGGAGAGAGCTCCTAGAGGGACTGGACAGGGACCTGTGGGGGAGACCATATAGGATGGTCGTAGGAAATCTGCGCCCCTACGTCCCCCCGGTGACCGAAACCATGGCCCCGGATCTGCTGGAGAGGGTGATCACCACGCTCTTCCCGGCGGTCCGGGACCGTCCCTCTCCACCTCTAGCTCCTTCGGAGTGGTCCGAGGAGCTGGAGGTTTCGGAAGGGGAGCTAGACCGAGCCGTTGGCCGCCTGAAGGCTCGCAGCACCGCACCCGGACCTGACGGTATTCCGGGTCGGGTGTGGGTGCTTGCGATGGCTGTCGTGGGGGACCGCTTGAGGCGGCTGTTCACAAGCTGCCTCCGCAACAGCGTGTTCCCCTCCGGCTGGAAGGAAGCCGGATTGGTTCTGATCCAGAAGGAAGGCAGGGCTGCAGATTCTGCCTCTGCATATCGTCCCATCTGCCTGCTCGACGAGGCTTCGAAGCTATTCGAAAGAATAGTTGCCCGAAGATTAGTCGAGCACCTGTCGCGAGTGGGTCCCGACCTCGCCGATAGCCAGTTTGGCTTCCGGCAGCGGCGATCTACCGTGGACGCGATTCTCCGCGTCCGCTCGCTGTCGGAACAGGTAGTGTCCCGGCGGGGGGGAGTGGCGTTGGCTGTCAGCCTTGACATTGTCAACGCCTTCAACTCTCTCCCGTGGGGCGCGATTCGGGGGGCCCTGGAACACCATCAGGTCCCCCCCTACCTGCGAGGCATCGTCGGGGCGTATCTGCGCGACAGGCACATTCGCTACGTGGGCAGGGACGGTAGCGTCCAGCGGAGGCGGATCACGTGCGGGGTTCCACAGGGGTCGGTTCTGGGCCCCCTGTTGTGGAATCTCGCCTATAATAATAATAATAATAATAAAAAGTTTATTTATCAAAATAGTTACAGAAATGTACACAGGTAGGTATATAACGAGTAGACTTATTCTATGTTACAGTGTGTTGCAAAAATTTCTGTACATAATTATAGTAACCCTGCCTCTTAAACTAGGCTAACCTGTATTTTAAGAGACAGACCTATGACGCGGTCCTGCGTGTCGATCTTCCCGCCGGCGTCGGCATTGTCTGCTATGCCGACGACACATTGGTGTTGGCCGGCGGTGACACCTGGGAAGGAACCATCCGGCTTGCCGAGCAAGCGGTGGCAACAGTCGTGGCTGAAATCCGCGCGCTGGGTCTGGATATAGCGCCTCACAAAACCGAGGCGCTATGGTTCCACAAACTGCCTCGCGGCAGGGAACCTCCCAGCTCGCGGATACGCGTTGGTGACGCGCGGGTCGAGGTGGGCCGGTACATGAAGTACCTGGGGCTCACCTTGGACAGTCGGTGGGGCTTCGAAGAGCACTTCGAACGCCTGGTCCCCCGAGTCGAGAGGGTAGTGGGTGCGATGCACAGACTGCTGCCCAATCTCGGGGGGCCTCGGGAGGAAGTTTGCCGCCTCTACGTTCGTGCGATCCGTGGTACGGGTACGGGGCGCCTGTATGGTCGGCTCGGCTATCAGGCGTCCGGCGCTGCAGGACGAAAATCAACGGCCTGCAGCGCAAAGTTGCAATACGGATCGCACGAGGATACAGAACAGTATCCTTCGAGGCGGCAACTCTACTGGCGCGGTATGTGCCGTTCGACATCCAGGCGGATATGGACGCGAGGGTGTATCACCGGATCCGCGCTATCCGCCAGGACGGCGAGACCGCGCCAGCTTCGGCGTTCGAAAGGCTAAGGCGGCGCGCACGTAGGCACGCGCTCGACTTGTAGCGCGCAGAGTGGGGACTCTGCGCGCTCACTTAGGGACCCCCGAGAAGACGGCGACACGCTGTGGTCCGTGTCGCCGTGCACACAGCACCAGCGAGGGTAACGGGGGGACCTCTTTACAGTCTCCCCTGGGACGTGCACGAGGGGGTGGCCTCTTTACAGTCACCCCCTCCGGGAAGTGCCGTTTGGCATGGCACCGTGGTGGGCCTCGGTGCGGTCTTCTAAGAGTTCCCGTGGCCCACCATATGGGTGTCGAGGCGGACCACCGTGGTGAGTTTAGCCGGTAGGAGTCCGGTACACCCCTCCGCCCCCCCCCAGGCGGAGGATAGCCCATGATGGGTTCTCACCACGCAAATCAAAAAAAAAAAAAAAAGGAGTGACATTGGAATGTTGGCACGAATGAGTAGTGGAAAAACTATATTGATGCGAAATACTACCTGACACTAACCATCCAAATTTCGTCTCGCATAATTTAGGTAAGTTATTCCCTAAGTCTATCGTATTACTGCCTAAGACATTCCAGAAAACTTCAGCCCCTACCAGGATATCTACGACCGACGGAACGTTAAAGTTCGGGTCTGCTAGCTTAAGACCTGAAGGAATAGGGACATGATTGATATGCACAAATGAAGACGGTAGTACCTTTGTGATTTCAGGCAAAATATGACACTCAATATCTACAGTGAAGGCACAGCATAAAGACTCTATTGAGAGGTGACAAGACTGTGTACTGGTGGATATATCAAATCAAATCAAATCAAAATACCTTTATTTTCAGGCTACATTGGCCCATAGATATATACCTTACAGACTAACATATATATTATTATATACAAAACTTGTTAGTATATAGAACCTTAAATCTATGTTAGTATCACTTCCTATGCACTATGTCACTGTGCGCTCGGGTGGCACTTGCCCGCGGAAGCGACGGAACACCACGTCCTGTGGCCAGAAGTTCTCATCCAACACGAGGTGCAGACAACACGTTGGCACTCGCACCACGAACGCCTTGAAGTTGGCGCTATGGCGCGACTCCAGCAGCTGCACTCTCGGGGCGTACTTCAACTTCTGACGCACGTACTCCACAATGTCCTCCGCCTGAGTGGTGTAGTGTAGGCGGGAGATGTACACCGGGATATATGATTATTGATACCCGTTACCTTGGTACTCGTACCGCGTCGTAACAAACCCAGCTTCTCTGATAAGCTCTCCGTTACAAAATTTGCTGTACTGCCGTTGTCCAGCAATAGGCGCGCAGTGTACTGCTTACCCGTCACGCCAGTCACGTTCACCATAGCTGTGGACAGTAAAACATGCGCAGAAGTAGCAAGCTGCATTGTATTGGCTGAAAGCACAACATTTGAAGAGGAAGGCGAAGCAGAAGGCATAGCAAAAGGCAATGGATTGGCAACAGATTTGGGCTCGTTATCTTCTAAATGCAAAAGCGTATTATGTTTTATTTTGCAATATTTGCAACGTGAAAATGTACACCTCTTAGGAGTATGTCCAAAGCGTAAGCAATTTATACAAACATTATATTCATTAGCTTTTTGAATACGATCTTCTATGGACAGTTTTCTAAAAGATTCACATTTATACAATGTATGTGCTTGGGAGCAAAGTGGACATTTGTTATTTTTATAACTATCGGATTTTTTATTAAATAATAAATAAATAAAATAAAAATCAAAATAAAAATCGTTTATTTTCAGGCGTCGACGGCCCATAGCGTGTTAGTATTAACAAACTAAACTTAAAAACTATGTTAGGAACACTTAAACACACATGAGTACAAAAAAAAAAAAAAAAAAAAAAAAAAAAAAGATACAGCATCCAATCAGAGGAAGATTTATCAAGTACCATGTCTGACATGTAGCTTGATAAACCTATCCACTGTAGGCCCTTCTAACTTATCTGAAAAAACCTTCAGAATGCAATTGCTGCTTCCCCTCACTCTGCGCATCACTGATGCCACTTTTTTGCGCATGATCGCGAAATAATCGTCAGTGTGTGCGTCAGCGAACATCCCTGACGCACTACAGTAAGGCGGAAGCCTCAACAGCGCCCTGAAGGCATTGTTGTATTGAATGCGCAGTGCGTTGTCTGCTTTTTGGGTATGATTAGCCCACAGACTGCTGGTGTAAAATATTTGACAAAATGCCTTAAAAAGTGTTATTTTAACCGGTACTGAACAACCAGCAAACCTGCGTGCCAACATGTTTCCCCTCACAGCCATCGCCCTGCGCTCTCTTTCCATATCTAAGTCATCCTTAAGATCTTCCGTAACAATATGGCCCAAATATTTAAATTGTGCTACCCTCTGCAAAGGTGAGCCGTTTAGTTCCACGGAAGGGACATTTGAGGGACTTTTATTGCTTCCTCTAAACACCAACAGCTCACTCTTTGTAGGATTATATTTTAGCCCATGCTGCTCGGCATATCTTTCACAAATGGTGAGTAGTTTCCTAATTCCACCGATTGTGGGGCTCAGCAGCACCATATCGTCAGCGTAACTTAAGTTATTTAAACTAACTCCGTCTATATGGCAACCGACATGAGTGCTGCTGAGCTCAACAAGCAAGTTGTTAACATAAATATTAAACAATCTCGGGGAAGTAAGACCTCCCTGCCTAACACCACATTCGAGTTTGTACGGGTCCGACAATGCATTGGACCATTTCACAAAATTCCTCTGCTTGTCATACCAGATGGATAATATTGACACCAGTGCAGCTGGAACTCCCGCTTCCCGAAGCTTCTCCCATAAAACCTTATATGATACCAGGTCGAAAGCTTTGGAAAGGTCCAGGAAACAAGCATACACTGTTGTTTTTCGGTCCGTATAGTATTTGACAGTGTGCTTTAACGCAAGTATTGCACTCTCAGTAGACAGCCCCGCACGAAAACCAAACTGAGTGTCGTGTATTTTTGTATATCTACTGAGCTGCGCATCAAGCACACTATCAAACACTTTGGCTATCACAGTTGCCAGTGAGATTGGCCTATAATTCCCTTTGTCTGCTATGTCTCCTGTCCGATTTTTTACAATAGGTACAACTAACGTATCCAGCATATCCTGTGGTAGGTAAGAATGCCCCACACATAGATTAAAAAGCATAGTCAACACTCTCGGCAAGTGCACACCAGCATTTTGAAGATGCTCAATGCTGAGTCCATCATGACCAGGTGATTTTCCCCGCTTCATATATTTAATTACTGTTTTTATTTCTGAACACGTAAATCTAAGGGGTTTTCCTGATTGATAGGACTCAGCATCGTTCATCCTCACTCCAGAGTCAAGAAGTGAGGCCACAATAAACTGTTTCTTAAATATATCAGCTATTCCAGTATGGTCACTCTCACCCTCCACACTAACTGGTAAGCTTGGACAGATGTTGAGCTTTTTAGTGCCTTTCCAGAAGGATGAGAAACATTTCTTAGAATGGAGCGAAGCTAATATATCCATTTAAATTTTTTCTTGGTTCTTAATGACCCATTTCAATTTTGATTTAAATACCTTACGACTTAATATCATATCCTCATAGATAGGCCCACTACTGGGTTCCCCATACCAAAGCCACAATTTAAACATAGACCTTGCTCGAGTGTGAAATTCTTTGACATGCTTGTTCCAGCCTTTTATACCTTTCTTTCTAATAATGCCTTTAGATACTCTGTTTACACTAGCTTTATTAATTTGGTTAGCTTTCGAATCCGTTTTATTTATATGACTATTATTTAAGGCAACAATAGTAGTCGCTCCTGAAGAACTACAATTCGACTCCACTGACTCTAACCAGTCCGCTTTCTTGCTTAAAAAAGAACAAAATTGTGTTAAAGTAGGATCATCTTTTAAAATATTGTTCCTATGCTCTTTCCAATCACGACTAGTCATTATATCTATTTTTTTAGTCATAAAGTAAATAATTATATCATCCCAATATTGAGTGGGCCTTTTCAATGTAGTTAGTGCCCTTATATTCTTATTAATTACATCTACGAGATTTCTAATTGAGACACTTGACTCGTTGAGTATTGAATCCACATCAAATAAAGCTTGCAAATGATTCTTGACAAGAAGTCGGTTATTATTGTACCGATCACACAACAGGTCCCATGCAATTTTATAATGATCAGCTTTAAAATCTATATTTTTAATAATTAAAGCTGCGTTTCCCTGCAGTGAAGCTCGCAGGTAATGGAACTTATTAATGTCATTTATGCTAGTGTTATCGTGAATCAATGACCCAAAGGTATCTCTAAACTCAAGCCAGCATTGGTAGTTCCCATCGAAATGAGGCAAATCTATTTTAGGCAAACGAACAAAACCATTCCTAAATGAATTATGTGCACCTGAGTCAGCATCTTTGAAGCCCGCCTCAGACCCTCCACCGTTGGACGAAACACCAAGCAAGCTGCGCGTGAGTGCCACCAGATTGAAGAACTGGCGGTCGAAGTCCTCACGCTCAGCAAACGCAGACTCGGCCTCGTCGACAAGCACTTCAATTTGTGTCTGTAAGTCATCAAAGTCGGTGTGTAAGGTCTGGAATTTATTGAAACGTTCCTCTAAATCTAAACGCTGTAACTCGGATATTGCGGAACTACTTTTTATTAAGTTTAAATAGTTGCTGTAGATAGTAACTTTTGATTTGATCGAACTACGTTTCTTCATCAATGTTTTTAAATCTGCCATTTTAAAGTGAAATCACAGCAAGACGTATTAATCCCAAAGATATTAATAAACAATAACTGCAAAACAGCTGTGCATGAACAAAAGGATTCGAGAATCAGTGTCAAGGTCAACGACTCAACACGTGTTAACGTGGTTATTAGCTAATGATCAAGCGTTTTTGCTACGAATTATTGGTATTTAAACATGCAGTGCAATAGAAAATAAGAAGGATACACTAAAGGGCAGCACTAAATGTATACTGAAAGATTTGGAAGATGCAAGAACGATTTTTGGCAAGTAAAGAATGTGGAAAAAATAACTAATTGGAACGAACTCACTCAAATACTGTATTATACTCCCAAATAATGACTCCCACGATGACAATGCAGGCTGCTTCGGGAACGACTTCTTTGTTTCAATTTTCTTGGCCGTACCACGTTGTGCTCGCGAGCGGTCAAAGTCCGTACGGCTCGCACGACGAGCGATTACGTTGACGGTGTTACAGCAAAACTGGTATTTATTTTTGCGATATCGAAGGACCAATGATTAGGCTCACAGGCGACACCGGCGAAGGCGCGCAGCCGGGTTCGGTACCCCGGTCCCCGCGCCTTCGCCGGTGTCGCCTACACAGATACATATGTGATGCGCCGACATATCTTTGGCAGTTTCTTTGCGTAATTCGTCCAATGTTACTGGTATGCTGCCTTCAACTACAAAATTAACATAACGACCGGGCGTCGATAGGAGCCGCGGATGCGGCCGCGTGAGCGCGCTGTCCCCCCGCTCCTCTATCAGTTTCTGATAGTGACGTAAACTCGCTCGTGACAAATAGTCTGCGTTGTTGTCGGCACTTCTTACGTACTCAATTGTGTAATTATACGCGCTTAAGAACATTGCGTATCTTTGTAGCCTATTAGCCGATACTTCAGGTATTATAGGGACCAAAAATAGTGATCAAGGGTTTGTGGTCGGTACGTAATACAAACGGTATCGATCTGCCGTATAAATATTGATGATAACGTTTAATGCCAAATATAATCGCTGTGGCTTCCTTCTGTATTTGCGAGTATAGTTTTTCGGCTGACGTGAGCGTACGGGACGCGAATGATATGGGACGCTCTAACATATCACTACCTACTTGTGATAAAACAGCGCCTAAACCAAATGGAGACGTATCTACCGTCAATATTATTTTTGAATTTGGGTTAAAATGTGTTAACACTTGTTCCGACGTTAAGCATTTCTTTATTTCATTGAATGCATTTTGATGAATTGCTGTCCAATGCCACTTAACTCCTTTTTTTAACAAGTCGTACAAGGGACTGAGAATGCTTGATGCTCGAGGAACGAAATTTCGATAGTAGTTAACAAGCCCTAAAAATGATTGCAAGGTGGCAATATTAGTTGGAACAGGAGCGTCTACAATTGCCTTTACTTTAGACGAATCTTTCTTTAGACCGTTCTTGTTGTATATATCCTAAATACTTTATTTCGTCTTTAAAAAATTCGCATTTGTCCTTTCGCAAAGTTAGTCCCGCGCCCTGAAGTCTCTCGAGAACTATGTGTAGCTTTTTCACATGCAAATCTTCAGTGCTTGCTGTTACCAACACGTCATCCAATAGGCATAACACTCCGTCTAACCCGGACAACACGGTTTCCATCGCGCGCTGAAAAATAGACGGCGCGCTCGGCAAGCCGAATAGAAGACGCGTATATTTAAACAAATCTCGGTGACTGTTAATACAGGTTATGTTTTGTGACTCATCATCGAGCAGAAATTGATTGTAGGCCATGGATAAATCAATTTTCGAGAACTGCTGGCCTCCGTGTAATTTTGAAAATAATTCGTGAACCGTCGGTAAAGGATATTGTTCTATTACTAATTGTTTGTTAATGGTCACAGAATAATCCGCACATAATCTGACGGAACCATCATGTTTGAGTACCGGAACAATAGGGGATGCATAGTCCGCATGTTTAACCGGTTTTAACACTCCGAGGTTTAACAAGCGTTCTAACTCTTTATCGACCTTGCCGCGCAACGCAAACGCAATGGGACGCGCTTTAAAAAATATCGGTTTTGCATCATTACTTAGTTGCAACTTAACTTTATAGTTTTTAAAAGCGCCCAGCTTGTCTGAAAATACTTCAGGGAACTTTGCGTTTATTTGCAACCGGTCAATTGCGCTTTGAGCATGGTTAAGAAAATTTACAGGTGTTAACTTTAATTTAAATATTGATATGAAGTCACGACCTAGCAACGGTGGGCCGCCGTGTCGTATGACCAATACGTCAAGTGTGTGTGTGCGCTTCATATATGTTATAGGTAGACGCACATAACCTACACATTGCATATCGGTTCCCGTGTAACCATAAAATCTTTTGTTAGAAATATGCAATGGTATACCCGAAAACAATTTTTTATATGTACTTTCAGATATGACCGTCACCGCCGATCCGCTATCCAATTGAAATTTTAAATTCCGACCGTTTATCGTCACCGTTTCTGTCATAGGTTCTCCCCGAGCCGAACAAATGTTATAAAGCGTGTACGGTTTACGTACATTCGTGACGCGACATCGAGCTGAGTAAGCATATCGGTCGATTCACTTAGTTTGTAACAATTATTAAAACTAGCTTCAGTGTGTGTGTAACAGCCAACGTAAAACGGACGTATCTGTGAGAATCATTAAAACTACTACTAAACTGTAACTGGTGGATAATAAACCTTACATAACTAAGTGAAGGATATTTATTCATCACCACACTCAACAATCAACTCAACTCAACCAACTGAACTCAACTAACGGTAGTGTACGGGCCAACTAAACCCGTACATTAAATGGTCCTTCGATCTACGAAAATATATACTTTCGAGGATACTTGTTGTGTGCAGTGTCTCTATTTGCGATAGCGAATCGGTTCAGCTGGTCTCCCACAAGCGGGTCGCCCCAGTTGAATTGAGAAGGCGCATAATATCGTACGTAGAGCGCAACCACAGTGAGATCTTAGAGGACTTGAAGAAAGGAAGACTGAAACTACGGGCTCTTTCAACACAGCTGCGTGGTTCTTCGAGTCATCAACCAACAAACAAACATTAGGTACTGTACCTTTTTTTTTTGATTTGCGTGGTGAAAACCCGTCATGGGCTATCCTCCGCCTGGGGTGGGTGCGGAGGGGTGTGCCGGACTCCTACCGGCTAAACTCACCACGGTGGTCCGCCTCGACACCATATGGTGGGACTCGGGAACTCTTCGAAGACCGCACCGAAGCCCACCACGGTGTCGTACCAATCCGCACTTCCCGGAGGGAGTGACTGTAAAGAGGCCACCCCCTCGTGCACGTCCCGGGGGAGACTGTAAAGAGGTCCCCCCGTTACCCTCGCTGGTGCTGTGTGCACGGCGACACGGACCACACCGTGTCGCCGTTTTCTCGGGGGTCGCTAAGTGAGTACGCGCAGAGTCCCCACTCTGCGCGCTCGCGACCCCTAAGGCCCCCCGCCAAGGTGTGTTAGGTTGCGGCGTGTTGCGCGCCGGGGCGGTTGCTCCCCGGCGCCTCCTCCTACGTCGAGCGGGATCGGCCCTCTCCCGATCCCGCTCAGCGGCCTCCTTCTGGAGCAATACTGCTTCACAGAAGGAGACCACTGCCCTCCAGTTTTCCGATTCTGCCAGCATAGCCGATACTATGGCTGGCAGAGAGAGATCTTGCCCGATCTGGTCGACCAGAATCTGCCGCTCCGCGGCCCACGCAGGGCACGCTTCGAGCGTGTGTTGTGCAGTATCCTGGTCGCCTCTTCCACAATGGTGGCAATCTGCCGTGGCCTCGCGGCCGATCCTATTCAGGTACTCACCGAAGCAACCGTGCCCGGTGAACACCTGCGTCAGTCGGTACGTGACGCGCTCGCTCCTCTTGAGCCAGGCTCCGAAGTGCGGCAGTATCGCTTCGACAACGCGCTTGTGCGCGAACCACGGAGTAAATACAAACAGGAGACGGCCTAAGCAACTGTGCACTGTGACTCCAACTAGGTCCTGACGTCATCACGTAGGCGTGGCCTTAGTCAGTGTATTGTTGGCGTTCGTCCTGTGCACAACTTTGTAAACTTTCCCATTTTACGGTATATTCGCGCTAGAAGAAAAAATAGAATGAAGTGTTGTGTTTTATCTTGTAAAAACTACTCGGATAGACGTTCTGATGCTATGGATGGCATCATATTTAATTTGTAAGTAATTTTATGCGTAATTTATTAAAATAGTTCTAGAAAAATCTCTTAGAGAGGGCGTTTCCAAATATAATTCTCTACCCGACATTAGATGGCGACACTGTGTCATGGGAACTAGAAATATTTAGGTACGTAGAGCTCAGTATTAATATATTTTAATAATCATATATACTGAAATTTGTTCAACATTCATTCCTAAAGACTTTTTAAATATTATTTTTGTAGATTTTATATCAAATTTTAAACAGGCCGCCATCTATCGTCAATTATGAACAACAAACATAAACATAACATAAGACAGGGCCGTAATTAGAATACAATTATTTTAACGAATGTCCCGCGGCTGTCTCATAAATGGAAAGTACTTAAAACATTAAATATGCTGGACATAAAAATATAAATTAAATATTCTATCTACAATAATTTATTTAAAGTACTTTCCCTCCGCAAGACAACTAGTATGGTGTTGTTGTTTACTTAATTTAAAGTACTTAAAGCCCATAAGGGATAAGGGAATAAGGGATTTTAGTGTATTCGATACAATTTTATGTTTACGAAAATTAGGAGAATTTAAAGATTGCGACTTAACAGAACGGATGCTGTTATGATATTCGTTTTAAGCATTTTGCAACCGTAGAAAACGATAGAGCATCCAACCGACAAAAACTAACCATGGCAGTTATTTTTGCAGGAAATTGAATTTTGCTACTAATTTTTTTTCTTTATATTTTGTCTATTATTTATTCTGCCTCTGAAATTAGTTTTACCTACTTGACCACATCAAAAAAATCATGTTAAGTATGAAGCTTTTTTCGCGTCATGCGGCTTTTGATTTAGTCTGGTATTACTTATTTATTTGACATTAATGGTTCGAATGGATTGTCACGTAAACGGAAAGTGTTTTTTTTTTATTTTCTAAAATTACTAGCTTTGTAAACAATCTTGGTAAGTCTTTTTAACAAAATAAGTCATTTAAAAGTAAGAGAAAAACTAATAATCTTCATTCGTCTTTCATCAAAAACCTTTTTATTCTAATTTTTTTTTTCATAATGAAATAACTATTTCAATAAAAAAAAATACGTATCAAGATGGTTCGCAAAATTAATTAAAAAAAAATAAAAAAGTTTACTCCTTTGTACGAAAATTCTGAGTACGACCCTGTTGCATCTTGCACTTAGTGACATCTAGCGTGAGATAGTTATATAACTACAAAGTAAAATCGACAGAACGAGCGAGTAGTTTCGCTATAGACCGGCAGATGGAAAATAAAGAAGTGGGCGGGATCTAACGCCCCCTCACCCCGCAAAATGTCACGCAATGTTTCATAGGGAAATGGAATTACAACATCTCCTCTTCGTATTTACTCCGTGGCGCGAACTGTGGCCGTAAAAGCCGTTCGCGCCACAAGTCGAGCGCGTGCCTACGTGCGCGCCGCCTTAGCCTTTCGAACGCCGAAGCTGGCGCGGTCTCGCCGTCCTGGCGGATAGCGCGGATCCGGTGATACACCCTCGCGTCCGTATCCGCCTGGATGTCGAACGGCACAAACCGCGCCAGTAAAGTTGCCGCCTCGAAGGATACTGTCCTGTATCCTCGCGTGATCCGTATTGCAACTTTGCGCTGCAGGCCGTTGATTTTCGTCCTGCAGCGCCGGACGCCTGATAGCCGAGCCGACCATACAGGCGCCCCGTACAGCACCACGGATCGCACGACCCCCCCGTAGAGGCGGCGAACCTCCTCCCGAGGCCCCCCGAGGTTTGGCAGCAGTCTGTGCATCGCACCCACTATCCTCTCGACCCGGGGGACCAGGCGTTCGAAGCCCCATCGACTGTCCAAGGTGAGCCCCAGGTACTTCATGTACCGGCCCACCTCGACCCGCGCGTCACCAACGCGTATCCGTGAGCTGGGAGGTTCCCTGCGGTTTCCCCTCGGTTTTGTGAGGCGCTATATCCAGACCCAGCGCGCGGATCTCAGCCACGACTGTTGCCACCGCTTGCTCGGCAAGCCGGATGGTTCCTTCCCAGGTGTCACCGCCGGCCAACACCAATGTGTCGTCGGCATAGCAGACAATGCCGACGCCGGCGGGGAGATCGACACGCAGGACCGCGTCATAGGCGAGATTCCACAACAGGGGGCCCAGAACCGACCCCTGTGGAACCCCGCACGTGATCCGCCTCCGCTGGACGCTACCGTCCCTGCCCACGTAGCGAATGTGCCTGTCGCGCAGATACGCCCCGACGATGCCTCGCAGGTAGGGGGGGACCTGATGGTGTTCCAGGGCCCCCCGAATCGCGCCCCACGGGAGAGAGTTGAAGGCGTTGACAATGTCAAGACTGACAGCCAGCGCCACTCCCCCCCGCCGGGACACTACCTGTTCCGACAGCGAGCGGACGCGGAGAATCGCGTCCACGGTGGATCGCCGCTGCCGGAAGCCAAACTGGCTATCGGCGAGGTCGGGACCCACTCGCGACAGGTGCTCGACTAATCTTCGGGCAACTACTCGTATTCTTTCGAATAGCTTCGAAGCCTCGTCGAGCAGGCAGATGGGACGATATGCAGAGGCAGAATCTGCGGCCCTGCCTTCCTTCTGGATCAGAACCAATCCGGCCTCCTTCCAGCCGGAGGGGAACACGCTATTACGGAGGCAGCTTGTGAACAGCCGCCTCAAGCGGTCCCCACGACAGCCATCGCAAGTACCCACACCCGTCCCGGAATGCCGTCAGGTCCGGGTGCGGTGTTGCGAGCCTTCAGGCGGCCAAGGGCTCGGTCTAGCTCCCCTTCCGATACCTCCAGTTCTTCGGACCACTCCGAAGGAACTGTAGGTGGAGAGGGACGGTCAACGGAAGAGCGTGGTGATCACCCTCTCCAGCAGATCCCGGGCCATGGTTTCGGTCACCGGGGGGACGTAGGGGCGCAGCTTCCCTACGACCAACCTGTACGGTCTCCCCCACGGATCCCTGTCCAGTCCCTCCAGGAGCTCTCTTCAGGACCGAGCCTTGGCGTCGCTGATGGCATGTTGGAGCGCCATCATGGCCGCCCGGTAGAGGCAATACGCCTCGGCTGTCTCTTCGGCTGTAGCAGAGCGTCGGCGACGGCATCGGGTGTACCGGCGGCGGGACGCGAGACAGACCGCGCGGAGCTGCGCGATCTCGTCCGACCACCAATGCACAGCCGTGTGCCGAACGCGCCTGGCCCGGGGCATCGATGCGTCACAGACCGACGTCATCGCTTCCCGGAACCAGGTGGCCTTCTCCTCTGGATCGGACAAGATCCCATCGAAAACACTTTCCCCCTCTGACCAAGTCGCGACGTTGGCAGCTGCGATGAGCATATCTCGATCGAGCTGTTTGAGGGCCCAACGTCGCGGCGGTGGGCAAGCGCCCGGACGGCTCGAGTTGCCTGGAGGGCGGAGGGCCACATCGAATACGATGTGGCGATGGTCCGAAAGCGTGAACATCTCTTCCGCCACCCTCCAACCCGACACAAGGCAGGAGACAGAAGGAGTCGCCCATGATAGGTAAACGACCGACTCCCCCTGCCACCGAACACAAGTGGCAACGGACCCCCGATTAAGTAGTCGGAGGTCGAGCGACGCCGCCCAGTCCTGAAGTACGTCTCCCCGGGGCCCGTCCCGGGTGTTGCCCCAAGCTCTGGAGTGAGCGTTGAAGTCACCAAGGACGAGCACGGGACGGGGTAAGCACTTACAGCGGATGCTGTTCGCCACCCCGTCCAAGTATCCCTCGTATTCGGCGAGAGACACATTGGGAGAGACGTAGCAGCCCACTACGGCCAGAGGTCCAAACTCCACAACTACAAAACCCTGCCCCCTATCCAATAGGGAGCAGGGCGGCCCACCGTCTAATCCAGCCCAATACACGGCGACGGAGTCCGCGGTGTCCCTGAACCAACGAGGATGTTCTTGGACACTGTCCGCTTTGGCAGTGGCGGCATGGTGCTTGCCGTCGCCGGCCGCCTTTTTGAGGGCCACTGTATCGATGCCGAAGTCGGCAAGCTTGATGCTCCGCCTGGCCTCGGCCATCGCTTCACCCAAGATCGTGTCGGGTGAACCCTTCGACACCGTGACCGTGATCACGGCCGATGCAGGAACCCTGGGAAGAGTGACCTTCTTCTTCCCTCCATTCTGGGCCTTCCCCTTGGGAGGAGATTACCCCTGCGGTGCGGATGTGGCCGCAGGTGGCGGGGCAGGCGACTTCTTCGCCTTTGACTTCTTGGCCACCGTCGACCACAGAACCCCAGCGGCCAAGGAGCCCTCAGCTTGGGCCGCCTGCGAGGTCGACGCTGCTGCATGAGCAGACTGCTCAACCGCAGCAGACACACCCCCACCCACGGCGCACCCACGGCGGTCACAGGGGGCAGCTCCACGACCGGAGCAGCCTTGGCCGCATTGCGGCGCCTCTTCTTTTCCCCTTCGTCCCGGCTTGGGAGTCAGGGGAAGCCACCACGGCAGGTGGCGCCTGTGCGACCGGCGCCTGTAAAGAGGGCGCCGGTGGAAGTGACGCCGAGACCACCTTTCTGATGTCAGCCGCGAGGGTTGGGCGAAGACGAGTCTCCGGCAGCAGCCGAGACTCCAGGGAGGCCAACTTGGCGTCCATCATGCCCCCGATCTCGAGGGCAATGGAGCGCCGTAGATTGGCCTCGGCATCGGCAGACAACAATGCCGCGGCATTGTTGTCTGCCGATGCCGAGCGAGGCATGCCGCCGGTGTAGCGGCCCTGCTGGGGCTCGGAGGAGCGTCTCCTTCGTCGACATCTTCGCAATTTGCGTTGAAAGGCTGGCGATCTGAGAGCGCAGAGCCGCGTTCTCCCTCTCCAGCCTCTCGACACCTGCCCCAGGTGAAGCACGCCGCTGCTCCTTAACAAGGGCCGCCGCCTTCGGCGTCCGCATCGCCATCCGGAGCTTATGGACGAATTCGCCTGTAAGGTTGCGGGACGTATCCGCAACCCTCTCGACCGTAGCAAGGCTGGCCTCGATGCAGGCGTCTAGCTCCAATGTGGGCTTCCCCTGCATGGTCTTGGCCAGCTCCTCCGGGCCAGGCAGCTTGCTCTTAGCCCGGGTGACTTTCGGTGGTCCCATAAGCTCCGGATCGGAGGCACCAGAGGAGGCCATCCTCCTCTGGTCAATCTTTTTGGTCTGAGGCAACTCCTCAGGCCGAGGTGGCAGCGAGCGCTTCCGAGCGCGTGGCCGCACCTTATAGGTTGACGAGGAGTGCGATGCGATAGAAGAGTCGCTATCGCTCGCCCCGTCCTTCCGCAGCGGCGAACCCCGGCGCGCGCGGCAAGGCAGAACGACCTGTGACGCACCCGCCGGACCCCCGCAGCAACTGCGCTACTCCTCACCGGAGTGGACTCCACTTCCGGCGGAATTGAGCCTCCCTGGCTCGTAATGTTACTCGTTTGAGTAGGGCGGTAGTTGCCCCCCCCAGAATACGAGGGGCAGACCGGGGCCGGAGCCCCGGTGAGGGATTCTCCGACTGCTGGGCAGTCGGTACCCTCCTGGGGTAGTAAATTTTTCCTACTCGCCATAATCATATTGTCCTTTTTTTAGGGGTGAGGTCCCCTATTCTGGTTTTGGTCCGCGCCGGAGTAGACCCGGTACCGCACATATCTGCACGGCGTTCCCCTATCCGCCACCTGGGGACGCGCCCGGTAGGAGGTCCAGAAACTCCCGCGGGTAGGTACTGTACCTAGACTAACATATAACAAGTTAAGTTTTACAACGATAAAAACTTATCATGGATCTACTTACCAAATAAGTAGGTGTCTTCGAGGACATTAAGACCCTATGTACTAACTACAAGAAGGATGGTGCTTCCAGAAAAACCATCGATTATCTGGAAAAACGTTTGAAGAACCTAGAAAACTTATGGGAGACCTTCGACGAACAACATACAATACTTTTGGAAACGACGGAGAATAAAAACATCGGTTACTTTAACAACCAAATTTATGAAAAAACTAAAACTTTATACGAATCTACAAAGAAAAATATGATGAGCTTATTAGCGCAACAAAACACACAACCACAAAGCATCGATTTTGATCTAACTGGGATAATCGTTGAAGAAACTGGCGACAGCCTAAAAAAGCTCATAATTCAACAAGAACGCAATTTTAAGGCCTTAACTAAAGCCATGTCAAAAATTAACATTGACGCTATTACTGAGAAGTGGGAGTTTGAAGAGCATCTTGCAATGTTAAAGGCAAAATGGGACTGCATTGACAAATTACATTGGGAACTAGAAGATGAACTAAAGGGATCCAACTTCCAAGATGAATACACACAAAAGTACGAAAGGTATGAACAAAAATATGACAACTTGAAGAAAGAACTAAACAGCAAGATATGGTCTACGGTTCACTACCAGCAGTCTGCGCCGAAAATAAATATCCCCGAATTTACTGGAAACTATATGCACTGGATTACTTTCAAGGATATTTTTGTTGAAACTATACATAACAACCCGAGCATCTCCAAAGCGCAAAAAATGCAAGTAGTGTAATATTGGGGCTTCTGCATCACTCGCCTCGCTTCGCTCGGTTCGCGATGCAGAGCGCCCCAATAACACACTACTACCATGATCTGCGATGCAGTTCTGCGATCCGTCTGATTGACATTAGTTTAATAATATTTCATTCATCAATACATCGTTATACTGATACGTCTAACCGATGAGGCACACTCAGCGTCAAACCGATGCGGTGCACTGTTAGTACTGATAGCGCCTCAATATTACCCGACTACTATGATCAGCGATGCACTTTGCAAAGCAGATTGGGACAACATAACAAGATGGTAAATCCTGGTGACTCAACGTCTAACCGACGCGAGGCACTGTTAGCCCTGATGACTGATATTTTTCGCAAAAGAAACACCCACTGTTTACTTATTATTCTTAATTATTATTCTAATTATCATTGTTACGAGCGATTGATTCCCTTCGTACGAGAGCCCGATGCATGACTTATATAAATGTGTAGCGCTTCAGTTGATGTGATCGGTCGCGTGAGGACCGCTCACATAATTATGATGCTATGGATAATAATGGCTAAATGGCATCTTATATGGATTTTTGAGATTTCTCTCGTATCGCAGGGATCGTTGATAAACATAAATTTTACAGACAACAGACCAGAACTAGTTGTAGGTAGATCATACAAATATTTGTTGAGTGGGAATTGAACCCACGACACGGAAGTCAAAAGGCAATTTAACCACTGCACAGATCGTACCGCCTTACCATTAGTAGGTAGATAGCTGCTATATGATGTTTTGACGGCTCATAGGTACTTGGTTATTTTTCAGAGTATTTGGATGTGTTTCGTAGTAGTTATTATATAGCAAGAAAGATGTCGTTACTTTATTATTTATATTAAATTAAATAATGACATAATAAAACATGATAACAAAATCCAGACCGGAACAAATACTTTTTTATTCCGTGCGGGAATCGAACCCGCGACACGTGGCGCATTTAGTAGCAGCGCGTTTATAACCTAATATTTACATTGTGATGCAGCGAGACGAGCTCTTAAATCAATGCGCTAAACGTGTCGTCGAAAATGTGAAAAAATATTGGATCACTTTGGGTGTTTTGAATTTGAATGAATGGGAACTCCTCACCAAATAACAACAATAAAGAATGGCCGATGCCTTTAGTATCTTTTCACCAAATATCAATTTATATTTGCCATTCTCAAAGTTAACATGAATAACCAAATACAATTGATCTCTAGGATTGTTCACGATGGATAGCCCAATTGGTATGCAATTTTTATAAGTAAGGCATGTGTATGTAAAAATCTGAGGTTTCTGTCTATCCCCCTTTGGGAAACAGGTATGAGTATATGCATATATGCATTTTTGTAAATGTACTCTTGGATGTCTATTGTAATTATACAGTATATACACATAATTTAAGATGTTGCATCAATTTTGGAATTTAAAATAATTATATGATAATTTATTGGATTAAATCAGTTAAATATTGTATTAATGAGGCAACTTTTTATAGCATAAAATTTTGATAGGTATCTGCGCCAAAATATTTATATCCTAACGTGCAAATTATAAAGGCTATTTCATATTTATAAAGGCTTTATTATGTTTAATACATATATTTGAATTATAATAATTAAAAAATGTAAGAGGTTAAATTATTTTGGTAAGGTATATAAAATCGTTAACTACCAGTCTAAAGAGACATTCTGAATACATTGGTGATGTGCAGCCAAAGTACATACCATTTCCTTTTTAGAATTTCGTCTCGTATGTCCGCGACGGAGTGTCGCCATGTCCAAATAAAGGAATCGCAGGGTGCATACATAGTAACTAATGAAGATCATATAATTGTAGACCTTATTATAGAAGGCTTAAAATCTAAATATAAAAAATATATATTAGTAAAGATTTCGACAACGTTAGCAAAAAATAATATAATCACTACCTTAGATTTATGAGTATAAAAATCAGGCGACTGCTCTTCTATCAATCATTTCATTCAGATTTTGTGCATTATCGCGCCTGTTGTTATTAATCGTTACGAACACAGTGTCATTTTTATTACTCGTAGTGAGCCCGATCATCGATTGCAGTAAGTATGTATGTATTTTTTTGTGTTTAATTTTATAACTTTCTATGCTGTGTTTGGATGGCTTAGTCGGTTTAAATGTTATGTTAGCAACCACACGGATGGCGCGAAGGTTTAAGTGGTCACCAGTGTTGTGGGTTCGATTCCCATGTGCAAGTTTGATTGATTATAATTTTTTACTTCTGGTCATAAATATTTCGGTTCAACTCCGATATTTTAATTTTATTATGTTATTTGCTACTTAAAATCATACTGGGTGCGCAGAAGAATTACAATTGGAATACCAGATCTATTTTATGTAAGCTTGCTTCCAATAGTTAACTAATAATAATCTACTCATCGGTATTTTATCGAAATATTTATTGTAAAGTAACTAATTCAGATTTTGAAGTTTTAATTATTTAGAGAAAACTATAATAGGTGTGTATAACTTATATAATATAGGAAATTAAAATGAATGATTCAAATTTATAACTGCTTTTTCTTTTTTAGGGCAAGTTTCGTAAATCCATTTGAGTCCGATCTAGAGTCGCATCCCAACGATCCCACTACAGCTCAAAAACCGAAGAGTAAGAAGACAAAGTTGAAAAGCAAGACCGAGCCTAAAAAGCTGAAGAAAACTGAGGCTGTCTCAACTGCCTCCAAAGACATATTCGCAAGCGAATCGGACTCAGAAATAGATATTCCGTCGAAGCGGTCGAAAACTACCAAACGTAACCGCGTCATTGAATCTTCGGTAAGTTTAAAACTTTGATTTTGTTTTTTACTAACTGTGCTCGCGGTTGCACTCGCGTTATTAGTATTTGCTTACTGCTCCTCTCCCGCAGGTTATATAGCATGATGTTATATAGCCTTCCTCAATAAGCGAGCTAAAAAGGTCAAAAAGAATTTCTGAAATCGGACTGTTAGATTCTGAGATTAGCTTATTCTAACAAACAAAGTGTCTAGCTTTATTGTATGAGTATAGATACAATTAGATTAATTATGGAATACATACTTCGATTGCTCGCAATTAAAATTATCATTTAGAAATCTAGTTAAATATGTGTTCACATAAAGTATCTAAGTGTGTTAGTTCATTGTCTTTTATGTCATAAGCAATTAATAAATGTGGTAATATGGTATTATTCAATAGTATTTTTTAACAATGTTACAGGACGACGAGGGAGAACTTCGACCGTTGAAGGCATCTATTCTGCTCTCGTCTCTGTCCAGAAGAACCGCGAGCGGAATCTCATACCAACAGGACCTAACGCGCAGCGGCGATTATTATATTGAGCTTCGTATTTATAACCAAAGAGAGGCTGAACGGCTTGGGAAGGATCGATGGAAGCAAACGCTTCTCTCTTATAGAGGCTCTGTTTACACGGACTCATCGGCTTGGAGGGCCGTTGGTAATCTCGTATCTGCAGCCAAAGCAGAATTTAGAGGTGTACAGCCTATTTTATATCCAAATAATAATCATGTTTAATACAATCATATAATATTATTGGAATTTATATTCTTACCTAGGTATTTTATATTGTATATTTAACTGTTTTTACATTTAAGTAAATCTTTTAAACTTATTAACATTTCATTTTTATTTTGTGATTTATTTACAGGAAGCTCAACTAGGATTTTATCCTAAATACTCGAAACAAAGATACCTCGATACAAAGATAAACTCGATACAAAGATAAACTCGATACAAAGATAAACTCGATACCAAGATAAACTCGATTCAAAGATAAACTCGATACCAAGTTAACCTCGTTACTGATATAAACGCGATTTAAAATACAATATTAAGAATATTCGATTTAAATACCTGTTTTACATATAACTTTAGTTTACTATATAATACAAGTCCTGTAATTATTTATACGTTACATTAAAAAATAATTCTTTCATTTAATAATATATATATATCTATTATCTAATCATGTTTCTTTGTGAAGTTTGTAATATGACAGTACAAAAATATTCTGCACACAAGAAAACTAATATACACAAATCGAATTGCCTATTGCAGACAAGTTTTGATAACGTTCGTATAATAGCCACAGCTTTTCGAAATCGAATAATCAGTTATAGAGTAAATCCATACGAGGTTAACAATGTGCCTGAAATATTTCTGACGCAAATTTCAGAAAACGTTTGTTATTTGATCAAAGAATTATTGAAAAAACATAAATCCTTGAAAGTAAATTTCGAATTGTTTGTTTGGTACATTTTGCCAAAAAATGATGAACAGTCTTTAAAATCATTTAACACGAAATATAGTATAGTATTGCAAAACACAAATATCTTAGACCTATATAAATTATTTTGTGATAAACTTATTTGTAAATGTACTGAATTTCAACTTTCAGAGTCAGGCTGGACAATTGATTCGCTCAGTCATTTGGAAATTAATGTCGTAAAATATAATCCTTTGCGAGGTGGTTCTTACTTACAATTACCCAAACGTATTGCCAATACTAAATCATGTTTAAATGTAAAAAATGATGATCAACATTGTTTACTTTGGTGCATCATAGCTGATATATTTCCGTCAAAGATTAATCCAAATAGAACTTCTTCATATCCACATTATTCTGACATACTAGATATTTCTGACATGAGTTTTCCTCCCAGTTTCAAGGATATTAAGCGCTTTGAAATAAATAATCCTGATATCAGTATTAATATATATGGTTTGGATACTAATGATACAGTTACAGGTCCCTTGTATAAAACAACATCACGTCGTTTATACCACATTAATTTGCTTTATATTACTAAAAACGGAAAAAGTCATTTTTGTTTAATAAAAAGTTTTGAAAAACTTGTGCATAAACAATTAACCAAACATAAAAGTAGAATATTTTTATGTGATGAATGTTTCATTTATTTTGACACTGAAGAGAAGTTACACAGTCATGAATGCTCAGGAATACAAACCATTTTACCTGAGACAGGAAGTAAATTAAGTTTTAAGAATTATGAGAGAACACAAAGAGTTCCTATAGTGATATATGGAGATTTTGAAAGTTTATTACGCGAATATTTTGACAAAAATAAATCCAGATATGTTGAAAATATACAAGTTCATGAGGCTACATGTTTTGCTTATTATATTTGTTGTAATGCAAATCCGAAATTAAATGATTTTATATCTTACAGAGGGCCTAATTGTTCTAAGAAATTTATTAAAACTCTAACTAATGATGTAAAACGATTATATAAAATATTATTAGATAACAAACATATGTTGCCATTAACTAAAGATGAGCAATTAAGTTTCATCAGCAGCATACAATGTCATATTTGTAAAAATAAGTTTTCATGTAATGATTGAATGTATTGTTAAGGATCATGATCATTTTACTGGCAAATATAGAGGAGCTGCTCATAATACATGCAATTTAAATGCAAAAAAATGTACTTTTATACCAATAGTGTTTCACAACTTATCCGGCTATGATTGTCATTTATTCATAGAAGAACTTTCAAATATAAGTGGTCGAATTCATCTTATACCGAGAAACAAAGAGAAATATATTTCTTTCACAAAATATATAACAGTCAATGCAACAAATGCTGTACAATTGAAATTTATTGATTCATTTAATTTTTTAAGCTCTAGTATGGACAAATTAGTTACAACTATGAACCCTGAGGATTTTAAAAACTTAAAATATTTTTTTACTGATACTAAATCATTTAATATTGCTCGAAGAAAAGGAATATATTGTTATGATTATATAAACTCTTGGGAAAGATATGATGAGACCGAATTACCATCGCCATCAAAATTCTTTAACAAACTTACTTCCGAGTCTATATCTGATAAAGACTATGAACATGCTTTAAACGTTTGGAAAACTTTTGATATAAAAAATTTGGGTGAATATACAGATTTGTACCTAAAATGTGACGTGTTACTTCTATGTGATGTTTTTGAAAAATTCAGAAATATGAGTTTGAATAACTATGGTTTAGATCCTTGCTATTACGTTTCATCACCTTCATTAAGTTGGGACGCAATGTTGTTATATTTCAAAATCAGTTTAGATCTTATCTCTGACGTAGAAATGTATCAAATGATAGAAAAAGGAATAAGAGGTGGACTTGCTCAGTGTTCACTCAGATACGCGAAGGCAAATAATGAATATCTTCCTGATTACAATAACAAAATGCCTGATTGTTTTCTTATTTATCTTGATTGTGTTAATTTATATGGATATGCTATGATGCAAAAACTTCCAGTAGGTGGTTTTAGATTTCTGATTGAGGACGAAATATTAAATTTTGATGTATTAAACGTGCCAACTGATTCTGATACAGGATTTATACTAGAAGTAGATCTTAATTACCCTGATTACTTGCATGATGATCATTCAGACTTACCATTCGCACCTGAAAAATTTGTTCCATTCTGTAGCCGGAATGATAAACTTATTGCTAACCTTTTTGATAAATATAAATATATTATTCATTACATTCATTTGAAGGAATGTTTGAAAAATGGTCTTCAGTTGTTAAAAATACATAGAATTTTAGCATTTCAACAAAGTAATTTCCTAAAATCTTATATTTCCTTAAATACTACACTGAGACAAAATGCAGCATCTGATTTTGAAAGGGACTTTTTTAAGAAACAAAATAATTCTATATTTGGCAAAACCATAGAGAATAAAAGAAAACAAGTGGATGTTAAACTTGTAAATGTATGGAGAGATGATTCAAATCAAACTAAAAAATTTTGCGGTGCTGAAAAATATATCAGTGCGCCTAATTTTAAAAATTTTTCTGTTATATCAGAGTCCTTAGTGACAATTCAAATGAATCAAACTAAAATAATTTTAGATCGTCCTATTTACATAGGCTTTAGTATTTTAGAAATAGCAAAATCCCATTTGTATAGATTCCACTACTCGATCATGAAAAAAAATTATGAAAGTAAGTTAAAACTTTGCTACACCGACACCGATAGTCTTTTATATTTAATACGTACTAAAGATTTTTACGAAGACATGAAATTAAATTTAAAATATTTCGATACTAGCAACTTTGAAACAAATAACGAATATTGTATGCCGATGGTGAACGCTAAGATACCCGGTTACTTCAAAGATGAAATGGGTGGTGACATTATATCGGAATTTGTAGGCTTAGGGGCTAAATCGTACTGTATAAGTACAAAAAAATCATCATTAAAAAAAGCTAAAGGTGCTAAAAAATGTATTACAAAAAAACTCAACATACAAAAATATAAAAAAGTTTTATTGCAAAACGAAACCCTGAGAGATTATATGTGTATTATTAAATCTAAAAATCATAGAATTTTTACTCAAAAGATAAATAAAATAGTTTTGTCAAAAAATGATGATAAGCGTCAAATAATGAATGATAAAATAAGAACTTTACCATGGGGGCATTTTAAAACAATATTTTAAGAGGAAATAGAAAAATGGAAATTCATTAATGAGGTTATTTATTCATGTATATTCCATATACTGAGCTTCTTGTAATTAAACAACTTAATATGTTTTGTACTACCTTGTTTTAATGTATTTTATATATGTATAATAAAATGTTGTGTATAATTTTATAGTAAAATAAGTATTTTGAAAGAAACAAAGTTTTGTTTTGAGTGTTTATTTTATTATAATAAATAATATTTGGTGATTTAATAATATAGAATAAAATACAAAAATCATAATAACAGTAGTTTATTTTTTAATCCAATCCCATTAGTTTAAGAATAAAGGAAACAATAAATAATATACATATGATTGAAATTATACAATTAAGATAAAAATGTAAGCAGTTTCACCATTTCTTAGTCACCTATTTAAAATTATCACATACAACAGTAAAGGATTACATATTGGATTTGCTCAGTTTTTTCACTATTTTACCCACTAAATGATCAGTTTCATCCATTATATCGTCATAGTCACTAGTTACTAAATACTGCACATTCACTCTCGCACTATCAGGTTCAATGTTAATGTCCTCCATATTACGATTATCCAAATCGTGTATCATAATTTTTATAAGATGACGAGCACGTCCTGGCTCCTTACGCATGATGAAGGATTTATTCGTAAAAGATTTAGATTTAACTTTTTTCTTTTTTAAAGTTTGTTCTTCAGCTTTCCGTTGTTGATACTCCTCATGTGATTTTGCCGCTACTTCAGCATACCAGCTCTCTCTATCTTGAGCGTAGTTAAAAGGATTCATTATGGGGTCTGACTCTTCTATCAAATTCTGAAAGAACAAGAACACAAATGTTAAAACTATATAAAACTATATTTATAATACACACGATTTAAAAGAACCTGAATTGTTACTTACCTCACGTAAATTCTCTGCAATATCTATAACCGGGCTGTAAGACGGCGAGTATGACATGCTTCTGTAAAAAAAGTAATATAAACAATATAATTAAGTATATCTAAATAATTCACTATATTATATAATAATAAATACATACCTCAGAAACTAAGTCACGAACAAACAGAACCTACTTATGGATAGGCCAAAGATGAAGTGACTACCTAAATAAACGACGTGACATACGATATCTAATGATGTCAATTATTTAGTTTGAATCATCTAAATTAGATAGTAATCTGAGAAGACAATATTCTCATTAGTTTAATAATGAAACATGTCTAAACCTGTGCATACCTGTACCTGTAGTAACAAAATGCCATGTTACGTCTTACGTAATTTATATGTTTTAGTATAAAAGTTATACATAAAAACGTATGTTAGCCATTCATCAAAATCATTGACAAGATGAGGTTGATTAAGCAACCAATGTCTCTAAAAGTTAGCGGTATACAATTTAATGAACCTTCTCAACAAATAAGACATAGCGCTTTATTACCAAATACGATTCGTTGTATAATATGCGGTCCATCGAACTGTGGCAAAACAAACGTTATGATCAGTTTACTGTTACATGAAAATGGTCTCAAATTTAAAAATCTTTATCTTTACTCCAAAACTTATTTTCAACCAAAATATCGATTCTTGAGCGAAGTATTAAGAAGAGTTCCTCAGATTAATTTCTATGAATTCAAAGAGGATAAAGATGTTATAGCTCCGAGTGAGGCTTCGACTAATTCTGTATTTATTTTTGATGATATTGCGTGCGAAAATCAAGTTAATATCCGTAATTATTTTTGCATGGGCAGACATAAACAAATAGATTGTTTTTATTTATCTCAAACCTATTCTAAAATTCCGAAACAATTATTACGTGATAATGTTAATTTTCTTATAATATTTAAACAAGATGATGTGAACTTAAAGCATATTTATGAAGAACATGTCAGCTTGGATTTACAATGGAATCAATTTAAAGATATTTGTAAAATGGTTTGGAAAACGCCTTTTAATTTTTTAATTATCAACAAAGAGTCTCCAATAAATAATGGAAGATACAGACAGAATTTCGATACCTTTTTTAACTTTGAATAAAATAACATATTTATAAACGAATTTCGCAGGAATACAGTTTAGTGCAAATCTGTCCTTACTTGAATTCACTTGTTATAAAAGGAAGATGGAGAAAAATATTAAAATAGAATTAATGAAGTCTGTCGACTCGATAAAAAGTAAAATAAAACAAATGAAAAACCAGGAACATGGACTTAACTTAGCACTAGATAAAATGTTCAAACCTGTTTCGGAACCTCTCAATAACCTTGTCAAATCTAATAGATTTTTAGAAAATGATAAAAACGTGGAAAATTTAATATCCTCAAATTCTATGACAATCGTGTCAGATGAAAATAGTTCAAGTTCTTCGAATAAGTGTGATGATTTTCACGATGCTGTATTAATTTCTGAAAGCACTCCTAAAAAGGAAAAAGAAAATGATGTAGAAACTTCGTTAGAAAGTGAAGACATTTATGGTATTTATGATGGAGTGAACGTGCCTTTTGGAATAAGGACCTCAAACAAAACTTTAATGATGGGCAACGAAGTGGTTTCATTTTCTAAAATTGATAGTTTAGACGATGATAATACGGTTTTGGTTAAAATTGGTGGCAAGACTTATAATTTAACCTCAGGGCTTAAAGAACTTTTACTTCGAAGAAAACCCGATTTAAAGTTAATAACAAACAAAGATAAACTTGTTTATAAAGATATGTTATATCACACTAATGCTCATAAGAGAGATTTTAATCCTAAAGGTCAAATAAGAGGCGATAAAGGAACTAAGTATTGTCAAATAATCAAGCCGTTATTTAGTAAGACTTTAGTAGAAAAAAAACTGCCCAAGCTCGGAGGTAGCTTGCCAAAGCTTAAAAAATATAAAACCAACACTGACTTGGTATATTGGGATGATCCCAATGAATTAGTTGAGAGATTAAAGTTATTAGTAGCTTCAAGAGATGCAGGCAACACAAATCATGATAATGAAATTATATCAATAATTGAAGAACTAAAAGAAGCTAACATAATTAAATAATAAATACTGATAACAAACAGTATTTAATTTAGTATTATTAAACCATTCGTTATGATATTTACAAAATAATAAAAATTATATAATAATTATATATAAAGAAATATTTTATAAAAAATTAATATAAACCCTTTATACAAATTTAAAACATGAGTAAGGCTGATGTAGTAAATGAAATTCATAAAATTGCGAGAGTGAACTTTCCGCGAAGAAATGTTATTATGAAAGATATCGATGATCTATGGCAGGCTGATCTAATTGATATGCAATCAATATCTAAAGTAAATAAAAACTCTAGATTTATTCTTACAGTTATTGACACATTTTCGAAATACGCTTGGGCATTTCCTTTGAAAACTAAAAATAAAGATGTTGTATGTGATGCTTTCAAAAGATTGTTGGATGAGGGTCGCAGGCCTAAAAACCTACAAACTGATAACGGTACAGAATTTTATAATAATACATTTCAAAAGCTTATGAAATCTTATAATATTAATCATTACTCAACTTTTTCCACGAAAAAAGCTTCAATAGTTGAGAGATTTATCAGAACATTGAAATCAAAACTGTATAAAGAATTTAGTTTAAAAGGTAACTACAAATGGATACATACCCTCAAAAACGTTATTTATAAATATAATCACACCCATCATCGGACAATTGATGAAATGCCTGCGAAGGTCAATGGTATAAATAAAAAACACATATTAAAAAGATATGACAAAATGGTGAAAAAAGTCAGTATGAAAAGCAAGTTTAAAGTGGGTGACTATGTGCGTATTAGTAAGTACAAAGGAACATTTGAAAAAGGATATACACTCAATTGGTCAACAGAAATATTTAAAATTCGCAAAATACAAAATACAACTCCAATCACTTACTTAATTGAAGATACGATCAGAGGTCGGCCAATTTTAGGAGCATTTTATGTCCAAGAGCTTCAACAAACGAAACATCCTGATATATATTTAGTTGAGAAAATAATTAAAAGAAAGGGCAGTAGGGTTTTTGTAAAATGGTTAGGCTTGTCTTCTACTGAAAATAGTTGGATTGATAAGTCGAATGTTTTATGAGAATTAATAAACTTTACCTGCCAAGCGTCAAACATTTTTTTTTTGTATTTTGATACCTATTTATTAAGTCTTTAATCCTAGATTTATCAGTCTTATTATGTGTATTGGAGAGAGTAGTCTTCTCAACTGGCTTATAAATCATTTACCATTTGAATTACATTTACCAGGATACAATTATTGTGGACCTGGTACAAAATTAACTAAGCGACTCAAACGTGGAGATAAAGGTGTAAATAAATTAGACGAATATTGTAAAGAACACGATATTGCATACCAGAAGTCATCAAATTTAAAGGATCGACACAAGGCAGATTTAATTTTGTACAAAATGGCGAAAAAGCGTACAGGTGCCCCTGATTCCAATACGGGAGAAAAAATTGCAGCGCATTTAGTAAGTAATGCTATGTTAGCGAAGATTAAAACAGGTTCTGGTCTAATAACACGTAATCAAAACTCTTCAAGAAAAATTGCACCTGGAAAAGGTCTTAAAAAGAAATTTAAAAATGTAATTAGTGTTGCGAAAAAACGTATGAAAAAATTAAAACCAAAATGCAAAAAAGTGGCAATAGAATTAGCAATGGCTGCTGCTCGAGAATTAGCTGATAATTCATCCATTAAACTTCCACGAGTCATTCCTATACCAAAAACTGGCGGAGTATTACCTCTGATTCCTATTTTTGCGGGATTATCAGCCGCAGGAGCTTTAGCAGGCGGTGCAGCTGGTATTGCAAAGACTATAAATGAGTTCAAAATGGCTAAAAAACTTTATGAGGAATCGAAGAGACATAATGAAAAAATGGAAGCTCTTTGTATCGGTAAAGGACTACATCTTAAACCGCATAAAAATGGACTTGGAATTTTTGTATCAAAAGCAAAAAACTAAAATATCGGCTACCCAACCGTGCCTTGACTAACTTTGACATTCTGAAATATGGAAGCAGTATTCCTTTTTTTAGAGGCGTTTTTATGAGAGATGAGCTCCCTGATTCTCCCTTCAAAAAAGAATGTGGAGTGCTTAACTTAGACAATTCTAAGAATCCTGGTTCTCATTGGGTAGCCTATGCAAAATACAATGATTATATTGAATATTTTGACAGTTACGGAAATCTTAAACCTCCAAAAGAATTAATAAAATACTTAGGCTCTAAAGTTCACTACAACTATGAAAACATACAAGGCGATCACCCTTTCAATTGTGGGCATCTCTGTTTAAATTTTCTAATGAATTTCTGGTATAGACATAAATAAAATAAACAAGATTTTTCAAAAGTGTTCAGTATGCAAGTATGTCTATAACAGTGACGATCTCAGGCAAAAAATCAGAATTAGAATCGTATTTTCAACCACCTCTGAGTTTATCCGGAAAATATGAGTGTGGTTTGCTTTATTGTTCAGTCTTAAACTCCGAATCAAATACGCATTTTAATAATAAGAGTTACCCCCCTGTGCTAAGAATTGAATGTGATTTAATATACGGTTCCTACAATAACGGATTACCAACTCACATTCTTCATGAATTTGTAACTAATACTACTGCAGATCATCAGTACATAGAAACGCCGCAGACTGTTATTTACTTTCCAGTGAACAAAAATATAATTTCATCTATATCTATTAAAATTGTTGATCAGTTTGGTTACTGTATTAACTCTATAAAACATATTCAAATACGTCTTCATTTAAGAAAAACAATATGATATTATATAATATAAACCCTACAAATAAAATAAAACACCTTATTTCTTCTACAACCACTAAAGTGCATAGACGTAAGAAAAAATTGAAGAAGTTGACTAAAACAAATATAGATTTTCTTAAAGCTTTAGGTTTAAAAACATGAATATGCTACAGATTAATGAATTACCACACTACGATACTTCCATCGAAAGTTATGAAGTCCATTCTTACAATCCCTACAATAACTGCTTCAGAGAAAACGATGAAATCAGAATTCCCATCCACCAGCAAGACATATACGTGCTACCATCGGCCAGTTCAATTTATATCGAAGGTCAAGCAAAGCTCTTCAGCAAAGATGGAAAACCGATTGAGAAGACTGTTTCGTTCAGTAATAACCCTATTATGTTCTTGTTTCAAGACATCAGGTACGAACTAAACGGTATTGAAATAGATCGTATAAAAAATTCGGGAATAACGTCTACAATAAAGTCATACGTTTCATTAAACGAAGCAGAAAACAAAGTAGCTGCCATATGGGGTTGGAACTTAACTGGATTTCAAAATAATGGACATTTTAGTGCTGTAATACCGTTAAATAAGATTTTAGGATTTGCTGAAGATTACAATAAAATTGTAATAAATTGTAAACATGAGCTTATATTGAACAGAAGTAACTCTAACTTAAACAGTGTCGTACTAACTGATGATATTGTTCATTTCCAAATCAATATAGAAAAGATACAATGGAGAGTACCTCACATAAAAGTGTCAGATCGAGAACGACTGACACTTTTGAAACATTTAGAAAGAGATAAACCTATTCAAATGGCATTTAGAAATTGGGATTTGTATGAATATCCTTTACTACCTAAAACCACAAAACATTCGTGGTCAGTTAAAACTGCATCACAATTAGAAAAGCCTAGATATGTTATTTTCTGTTTACAAACTAATAGGAAGAGTAATAAATTAAAAGATAGTTCGCTATTTGATCATTGTGAAGTAACGAACGTAACTCTATTTTTAAATTCGCAATATTATCCATATGAACCTTTAGGGTTGAAATTTTCTGAGAACAAATACAGTATATTATATGAAATGTATGCGAAATTTCGCCAGTCGTATTACAACTGTCCGTTGGATCCCTTACTCAGTCTAAAGGACTTTAAAGATAAAGCTCCTCTGTTTATCATAGATTGTTCAAGACAGAACGATAACCTAAAAACAGGTCCAGTAGACGTTCGGTTGGAAATTGAATGTTCAACATCAATACCAGATAACACTGCTGCATATTGTTTGATTATTAACGATCGACTTGTGGAATACAAACCTCTGAGCAATATAGTACGCAGGTTATCATGACTGCTATTGTAGACGTTCAAGGCTTTAAAACGGAAGCAAATGAATTTATTCTAAAAGAAATTTCTATATTTTGTAATAAAAAACTGCAAGTGTTTTTAATTAAGCCACCATTTCCATTTTACGACTTAACAAAACAAGAAAGACGACAAGTTGCATGGATTGAGCGTAACCGAAAAATATACTGGAGTGAAGGATTTATACCTTATTCATGTTATCAGTATTTAATTTTAGATGTTTTGAAAGATAAGTGTATATATACTAAAGGACATGAAAAAGTGCTATGGTTGAAAAGAATTTTAAATAATAACAATAATAGTGTGATTAATTTAGAAGATTATAGTTGTCCTAATTTATTAAGTTTGTATGATCGATATAAGTATTCTGAAAGTGTATATAGTTGTATCTACCATGACTCAATATGTGCTTTAAAAAATGTTTTGTGTTTAAAAAAATGGTGTCTTGAAAATAAAATTTTTTAATGAGATAAATTGTTTACTTACTTATTATGCTTATTCCCCTCACCTTTTAAAATATTTATAAATTGGTTGTAACTGCTATGAGAATTTATTACAGTCTCATAAGTGTAATAATTAACAAGAACAATAAGATAGTATAAATAAAAATGATGCTCCAATTAGAGTATTGGATGCGTATGGTCTTGGATCATTATCGATACTGAGTAGGAAAAGAATAACTACCTTACCGTTAAGTGAGCTTGATGATCGATTATTCAACCCTTCAGCATCCAGACTTCAGTTCCAAATCAAAACGATTGATTAGTTTCTCAGACTGGCCCCGACAAATGCGTCAGAAGCCTGAGGATTTGGCAGAAGCCGGTTTCTTTTACACCGGTCGAGGAGATAGGACTATGTGTTTCCATTGTGGTGGAGGCTTAAAAGATTGGGAAGACGATGATGGCACGTGGCAACAACATGCTCAGCGGTTGCCTTTAATATCATCCAACAGATAAAACCTATCTACAAACAGTAGAAGATTTTATGATTTTGTTCCATGCAGTTGACGTTCAACTGCTAGCCGATTGTAAAATTGCGGCCCCTTCTTCAGAAGCCGGTATCAGTATGACGAAGCGTCGATGATCGAAATCGGACGGATCGCAGATCATGTTATTGGGGCGCTCTGCATCGCGAACCGAGCGAAGCGAGGCGAGTGATGCAGAAGCCCCAATATTACACTACTAATGCAGCATTTAAAAACCAAACATAGAGGTGAAGCGGAACGTCTTGTCCATCACCTGTCGATTAGTGCAAACAATTACGATTCCTGTTGGGACATACTCACTCACAGGTACGACAATCGTCGACTTCAATTTACTTCGTTTATGAGCACTATACAACAGTTGCCTTCTATTCAACAACCAAACGCTAACAATCTGAAAAGGATGCACGATGTGCTAACGGAGTGTCTAAATGGCCTGAGCAATATGGGCGTTGAAGTATCTAGTTGTGGATCCATCATGGTGTACTTAATGACGCAAAAATTAGACTCGACAACTCTAAACGAATACACAAAAGAAACTCAGAATAACCGGGAAATACCCGACTTAGACGAGTTTCGAACATTCCTGGAGAATAAATTCCTGGCTTATGAAACAGCCAAGGGTTGCACAAAGGAATCCAGTTCTCATAGTGAAGCATTTAACAAGACATTCAATAAACCCAATTATAAGTACCACCCTAACAACAATTGGAACTATAAACATAATTTCAACACCAACAGGCAACAATACGCGAAAAAATCAACTCTATATGAACAGAATAAAGACTACTCAAAGACGGCATACTCAAAGATTTCATACGGCATATTACGGTCGATGTCCTCTATGTGCCAGCGATCACGTGTTGATGAAATGTGAGAAATTTCTCAACATGGATATTCCACAGCGAAACAAAATGGTTACAAAAATGAAAGTCTGCAAAAACTGTCTTTACAGTCACGGAAACGCTGATTGTGCATCATGGAAAACATGTAGAGAATGCAATTTAAAACATCATACTTTATTGCATATGAAAAGGACAAATGATTCTAACTCGACCATAAAAAGGGATGAAGGTCATTCAAGTCCGCGAGCATCTACATCCAATCAACATTTAGCGCATCATTTGTATGCTGACGATACAGAAATCCTCTTAACTACAGTCCAAGTCAAAGTTAAAACTGCTGATGGAACGTTCATAACATTACGCGGTCTCTTAGACCAAGGATCCCAAATAAACTTAATTACAGAAAATGCTGCTCAATTGCTTTGGTTACCTCGCACTAAATTTGATGGAACGGTGACTGGGATTGGGGCCACGTCTCGCTACTGCAAGGGTATCCTGAATCTTGACTGTCAATCAATACATTCGGATTACACCTTCAATGTGCAAGCGTTGGTTCTGCAAAATCTAACTAACAAACTACCTAGCTTTACTTTCAAGGGCGTTGACTGGACGCATCTGCAGAATCTAAAATTGGCCGATCCAAACTACAACGTGTCGAACTCAATCGATCTTCTCCTAGGAGCAGACGTGTACGCAAACATTATCCTAGATGGAATTCTAAAAGGTCAACAACACTCACCTATTGCCCAACAGACTCAATTGGGTTGGATTTTCCCCTTCCCCTCGGAGAGCCATTGCGCATGGACGTGTTTACCCAAATAGTCTATTTAATTAAATCAAAATTTAAATATGAATACTAAATTAAAATAAATCGTCAAGTTTAAATTCTCGAAAGTACCAGGCGCGCAAAGTGTTACAAGAGATCGAGTCACGCGGCGAGCGAGACGAGATAGCAAGTTGGTGTCCACGCTACCCATCTCTGTCGACTGTGCGTGAGTCATTACCACCTGACTCCGCCCTCTACTTTGACTACTAGCATTTACAAGCGCCTAACAAATTACACTAAGCAACGTGTGTCAACGCGTCAATCACTTGTCATCTCCAGACGTAAGGTACATATTTTTATCTTTTCAAAATGGTGAACCAAACGCCACCTAAATCTGGCAGTAAACCTCTTCTTCACCACAGTTCTGAGCCCGATTTGACAACACCAGTTTCGGCACAAACGTTGGACAGAATCACTTTACGACAGAAACGTAAACATGATTCTGAACAATCAATTGAGATGAAATCTCTCCGGGAAGACATTATGTCATCACTTGATACCTTGAGAAAGGAGCAACAAGAGAAATTTAGTGTTATGCAATGTAATTTAGACGAAATAAAGGTTCAAAATACGGAATTGAGAAAAACGGTTGCGTTTTTGAGTGACAAATATGACGATCTCATGACTAAATTGACCCTTTTAGAAAATGAAAAGAGGAGCACATTGGAGTATGTAGGACATTTAGTGGAAAAAGTCGAGATCATGGAACGAAATTCAAAATCATCAAGCCTAGAAATTCGCAATGTACCTAAAAACCTAATGAGTCTAAGGATGACCTTATAGATATTGTAAAAAACCTGGGAACTGCTGTGAGCACCGAAATACAAACAGGTGAGCTCAGAGATGTTTATCGTCTTACTAGTAACAGAAAACCCCAAACTGATGGGCCCATTACCGTCGAATTTACATCAACCATGATCAAGGATAAACTTCTAACTAACATTAAAACCTACAATCGCGACCACATGACCAACCGACTTAACAGCTCACACATTAAAATAGATGAATACGGGAAATAGTCCCGTATTCATCTCTGAGAGTCTTACAACTAAAGCCAGGAAGCTGTTCTATCAAGCAAGAGAGTTTACAAAGCTAAATGCCTATGCGTACCACTGGACTTCATATGGCAAAGTCTACATAAAAAAGGAAGAGGGAGCGCCGGCAAAGAGAATATCACAGGAATCCGACTTTGAACGTCTGAAACAACAAGAAAAATGACTAGATACACTTAATAACACCCAACAACGCGACCTACCTAAAACATTGATGCATCGTCTGAAAATTGCATTCCATGTTAAATTTCCTATATTTAACTTAGTTTTAAGTTTTTTTCTTCTGTTTTTTATATTTTTATACGTGTATGCCAACACACTAAAACCAAGGTACATTAGAACCCTACTTACACTATACAAGCAATCACTACACAAAACAACAATCAACAAACACAACACATGTAATGCATTATATCAGTTTTTTCTATACACATTCACAGTTATCTCACTGTATTTTCTACATCACATTCAAATTTACATCACTAACTCTTACCCATGGTTCCGTCCACATTGTACCGAGATAAAAGGTAGCAAAGGTTGTAGACTGTCTGTGTGCCAAGTTTCTTTAGTAGCAACCATCCATCCATCCATACATCCACTCATCCTTACAAGTTCTCTCACTTGCAGTATTAAAAAGATTACTGCATGGTATCATACATGCTTGTTTACTTTGTGTTTGTTTAAACTCGTTATCGATATTGTAGATGAATTATGTACAAAATACCTTATGACCCCTCAGTCTGGTACACCCATAAAAAAACAATATAACAGTGGATAGCGTGTCAGAAATTATTACCAACATAGATCGGCTCTCAGTCTCTACCACACTTAATTGTGTCCCTGAAGAATGCACTAGCTATGTCACAAACCCTTCCAAGCAATTAAAAATAATCACCCAGAACATTCGCTCTATTCATGCAAACTTCGACTCTTTCTTAACCCTCCTCCATAGAATAAATCTTGACTGCGAAATACTTGTACTGACTGAGTGCTGGCTGAAACGTTATAATGATTCAATCCCAACTATCGATAACTACTCCTATTATCAAACAAATAAACACTTAAACCAGAACGATGGTGTAGTTCTTTATGTAAAAAATATAGAAAACTACACAGTCGAAGAACCTGACTTCTCAGATGCCAGTTGTCTAGTGCTAAAAATCGGCACCGATAAGGCAATAATATGTATCTATGGATCTCCGTCTTTTAGAGACGTAAGTAACTTCCTACAATCCCTAAACGCTCTTTTAACAAGCCTGGTTACATATAAAAATATAGCTATAGTTGGTGACATTAACCTTGACATCGCATGTACTATATCTTCAAACCAAACCTCGGACTATCTCGATCTCATAGCTTCCCATGGCCTGCTACCTGCTCACTCACTTCCCACTCGAGAGAATGCCTGTCTTGACCACATCATGCTTAAAACTAACTTGACTGCACTCACCATAGTATTACACGCCTCCGTCACCGACCACAACCCTGTAATGTTGTGCCTTAATCTAAAACAATATGTCAATCCTCGGCCATGCACCATTTTGAAGACTAATTACGAAACTCTTGATAGTGAGATGACGACTACTAATTTCCAACCAGTTTACGAACATACCGACGCTAATGAAGCGACAAAAAGTTTAGTTACCACTCTAGCTAGACTCATAAATACTCACACTTCTATAATCAAGATTCCAAATAAAAACGCTTACTCAAGCCGTGGATGACCATTGGTATGCTCCGCTGTATGCGTAATAAAGATGCAATGCACAAAAAACTCAAGCTATCTCCGAACAATGTTATATTAAGTACTACATTTAAAAGATATAGGAACTACTGCACAAAAATCTTAAAAAAACTAAAAACAGATTATGACAGGAGAGAATTGAGTGAGGCTTCAAAAGACAATAAAAAGATTTGGAAGGTGATAAAGAGAGTAACAAATACAAACAAGCCAAACATACCCAACACTGATTTATTGGCTTCTTCTACTACACCTCAGCTCTCGGTTGACAAAGTAAACAAGTTTTTTGCCAACATCGGCAAGGAACTTGCTGATAACTTTTCCTGTCCACCTGATAGTCAAAAAATCCCACCAGACATTGCCTCCACATCTTCACCTTTACAATCATTCGTCATGTTAGACACCGATGAAGCAGAGGTTGGGGAGGTACTAATGTCATTGAAATCAGATTCTGCTATAGGCTGGGACAATATTCCAACACAGTTTTTAAAACGCTATTCATTAACACTGGTTCCCATACTCACACATATTTTTAATCTCTGCTTCCATACCGGCACTTTCCCCTTATACTTCAAGAAGGCCATCATACACCCAATTCACAAAAATGGGAGCAAAAAGCTTCTAAATAATTATCGTCCTATTGCGGTATTACCTTCCATTTCTAAAGTTCTAGAACGCCTAATCAACAAAAGACTTGTGACTTATATGGAAGATAAAAAGCTTTTTTCTCCCAACCAATTAGGCTTTAGACGCAACAAATCTACTAGCAGTGCTGTAATTGACCTAATCGACCATGTTACAAAAAATATTGACAAGAAAAAGAAAGTATTGTCAATTTTTTTGGACCTGAAAAAGGCATTCGATATCGTTTCGATTTCTGACTTATTAATAAAGCTGGAGGAACTCGGGATTCGTGACCAAACACTTAATATCTTTAGGGACTACCTTCAAAACCGAACATACAAAATTATGTCAGTAGAGAAGAACCAGTGACATTCGGCGTTCCTCAAGGCAGTGTGCTTGGTTCAACCCTATTTCTGATTTACGTTAACCAACTATGTAATCTGAGATTGGAGAGTGGAAGAATCGTGGCGTTTGCTGATGACACCGTCCTTACCTTCACTGGCTTGACTTGGGATGACATCTTCGATTCCGCACAAAAAGGATTAAATAATATTCTACAATGGCTCAAAAGACACATTCTCACAATCAATACCGACAAAACTAAAATTCTTACGTACAGCTTGCGACATTCCACTCAACCTCCAGATTCATACTCTTTGGTAGCGCACTCATGTTTACTGTCTGGCACTGCGACATGTACATGTCCAAAATTAGAACGTTGTCGAACCATAAAATATCTCGGTGTGACTCTTGATGATGGCCTGAGCTTTGCACCTCATATAGAGTTAGTAGTCTTCGCCACATTGCAGAACCTCTAACTATCAGGTGTACATATTTTGCTCTTTGTCAGTCTCTCTTAACGTACTGTATATGCGCGTGGGGTGGTGCACCCAAGACGGTACTTTTGAAGCTAGAACGAGCTCAGAGAGCCGTGCTTAAAATTACTTAAAATTAGTACCTTTCGGCCCATCCTTTTCTCAACTGAAGAACTATATAGGAACTGTAAAGTCCTTACAGTCAGACAATTATTTGTATTGCACATTCTACTATATCAGCATCAAAGAACCTCCTATGAAATAATCACCACAACACGCAATGACAAGGCATGTCAACCCTTCCGCTGTAAATACTCTTTTACAAGAAGATTTCCCTGTTTCCAAGATCCTCATCTATACAATAGTCTTAACAAAATACTGAACTTTTACTCACTCCCTATAATGTCATTAAAAAAGAAACTAAATAACTGGCTACAAACCCTTAATTATAACGACACAGAAAAGTTATTGTTGACTCAACTCGGTTCCCGCTAAACCCCATTTTTATCCTCATTTGCTCATCGCTCGCTACCATTACTCACAAATATAGGAATAACAATCCACACATGTACACACACACACACACAAACACGCACGCACACACACACACACACACACACACACACACACACGCGCGCGCGCGCGCACACACACACCCTTCATTTACCTATGCCATATAATGAACCAGTCGCATAATTACAAAATGGCATGTATGTACATGCGACTGCTAACCTAATTGCAATAAAGAAACATCCAATAAAGGGTCGGGCCCAGCATCTTTAACACAAGTTGTCTTGGCAACTTAGCAAGGGTACTGGTGTCGCCACACTATTATATAATTTACTTTAAACTGTATGTACTACCATGTGTTTAATGTAAAATGTAAAACTTGATGCAAATAAATTATTATTATTATTATTATTATTTTATGTGGAAAGCTTAAGACCTTGAATTGTCATCTAACTTTGCTTGATTTTACGGATTTGTCAAAGTACTGGGAAAATGAAGACATAACCCCTGGTGCGGGAGACATAGTAAAAAATGATGGATGCGAGAGGTACTACAGGGAAACTACAAAATTATGCTCAGATGGCAAATATGTAGTAAAAATGCCTATGATCAAAAACTACGAAAAAGCTATTGGAGACTCTAAGTCAATGGCGATTGGACAATTCTTACAACTGGAGAAAAAACTTGCCAAAAACGAACAACTCTCACTTATGTACAAAAACTTTATTGCTGAATACCTAGAATTACAACACATGAAACCTGCCTCACAAATTACATCGTCTTCCAATCAAAACGAATGCTATCTACCACACCACGGCGTATTAAGAGATCACTCGACAACTACCAAACTAAGGGTTGTTTTTAACGCTTCACAGAAAACGTCAAGCGGTAAGAGCTTGAATAGCCTAATGGAAAAGGGTCCCAATTTGCAAAAGGATATTCAAGCCCTAATCTTGAAATGGAGAACATACAAATACGCCTTCACCGCGGAGATAGAAAAAATGTACAGATGCATTTGGATAAATGAAGGTCAACAGCAGCTTCAGAAAATTATATGGAGAAACTCTCAAAGCGAGCCATTACAAGAATATGCCCTATGCACGGTGACATACGGTACAAAAAGTGCACCGTGGTTGGCCATGCGAACACTACAACAATTGGCTATCGACGATGGGCATTTATATCCTGATGCAGCCAAGTTACTGCTAGAAGAATTCTATGTCGACGATTTGACTAGTGGCCATAATTGTCTCGAAACTGCCAAAAAACTACAGACAGAGCTAATTCAGTTATTAGCTAGAGGAGGTATGAACTTAAGAAAGTGGTCGAGTAACTGTCCTGAACTATTAGAGCATTTGAGTGAAGATCAAATTTCAAAAACCAACTTTGATTTCAAGCAAGAAGATGCTATGAAGACACTTGGCCTTGGCTGGAATCCCATATCAGACACATTTACGTTTAATTGGAATTTAAAACAAGACCCTAGAAAAGGGCTGACTAAACGATCCTTATTATCTGAAATCTCCCAACTATACGACCCGCTTGGATGGTTTTCACCCGTAACTATAAGGGCAAAACTTATATTTCAACGCGTATAGGCAGAAAAAATAGCATGGGACGAAATATTACCTGTTGACATACAAAATGAGTGGCTAAAAATAAAAACTCAACTTAAAACATTGAAAACTGTTAAAATAAACAGATGGATAGGAGGCACACAAAACAACATAGAATTACTGGGATTCTGCGACGCTAGCGAAAAAGCGTATGCTTGCGTCATTTACACGCGTGTGCTGAATGAATCCAACCAGCCTTTTTTGACCCTGCTTACAGCGAAAACTAGGGTTGCTCCGCTCGCACAAAAACTATCTCTACCACGACTAGAACTAAGCGGAGCTTTACTTTTATCTCAGCTGGTAGCTAAGGTCACGGAGTCGCTGAAAGGACATAACAAAACTGTTCGCGCCTGGTGTGACTCGAAGGTAGTGCTAGCATGGCTACAAGG
The DNA here is from genome assembly GCA_947562105.1 of Shargacucullia verbasci. Taxonomy (NCBI): domain Eukaryota; kingdom Metazoa; phylum Arthropoda; class Insecta; order Lepidoptera; family Noctuidae; genus Shargacucullia; species Shargacucullia verbasci. The sequence goes on along the minus strand of OX387281.1, from coordinate 14,157,864 downwards.
AGAAGCTTCAAGATGGGAAAGATACGTCGAAAATCGTGTACTGAAGATAAAACAAGTAATACTACCATCCCAGTGGTCGTATATAGAGTCGAAAGGCAACCCTGCGGATTGTGCGACTAGAGGATTATACCCGGAACAATTGGTAAACTACAATTTATGGTGGTCTGGACCTGTTACCCCTGAAACTTACACAAAAGGAGCAATCGACCAATATACTTGTTCACATACAACCAAAATTGAAGAAAAGACGATCGAGCCAGCCCTACAACAAACAAATAATGTAATAAATAACTTATTAAACAGTTGCAGTACACTGACACGGGTAATTAGAGTCATCGCTTGGATTTTGCGATTCAAGACAAATGCACTTAGAAACGCCACAACAATAATGAAATTCGATACCGACCACCTGGTGCCACTTAATTACCTAACAACAAGCGAACTTAATCACGCAAATAATATCATAATAAGAACTGTTCAGCAATTAGAATTTAACAAAGATTATGATTTATTATGCAAAAAGGAGAGTGTACATCTCAAAAGTAACATATGCAAACTAAACCCCTATTTGGATAAAGAGGGAATAATACGCGTTGGTCTTGGTTGGTCTTAATAAAAGTACTATGCCTGCTGGAATGAAAAATCCTGCTATTGTACCAAGAAACAGCAGACTAACGGAACTAATAATACATGAAGCCCATCTTGCAACTTTACATGGTGGGGCCCGACTGACGCTTTCCTACATCCGCCAACAATACTGGATACTAGGTGGCAACAGAGCAGTAAAATCTCAATTACGCCGGTGCGTACGATGTCACAGATTCAGAAGCAAGGAGAATTATCAGCTCATGGCCGATCTTCCATCGCAAAGAGTGACACCGTCCCGTCCCTTCACTCACACGGGGGTGGATTTCACGGGTCACGTAGACATCAAACTGAATAAAGGAAGGGGCGTGAAAACATCGAAAGGTTATATTGCGATCTTTGTTTGTTTAGCGACAAAGGTCGTTCACATCGAAAAACTGATCGAACTCGATCAAAACTGGTTTCAGATTTGAGCACTGAAACGTTTCTGAATGCGCTCCAAAGAATGTGTTCCAGACGTGGCACACCAAGTCACATGTATTTAGATTGTGGCACGAACTTTATTGGAGCTTCAAAAATGCTAAACAACGAGTAGGAACTTTTCAAAATCGAACTGAGTTACGCAATCGACCGGCCTCCATACCAACATCGATTGCTGACCAAGCTCCGATGACTCGCCAACACGCGTCGTCATTTAGTGCATAATTAGCAATAAGTAAAAATGTAGAATTAAACATGATATTGATATGTAATTAGTCTCGTAGAACCTTTGTTATAATAAACTACTCTTGTAATTTAAATAAATATATTTTTTAATCAAATCCTTGATCGCCGATACTTAACTGGCGCAGTCGGTAGGATCGCGACACTCGTATATCGAATATAACTCTTCGTATAGAGTGAACGGTATCTATCGTTATCTTCGCGATCCGATTCAACGAACCTGTCGGCGGTATCGTGTGGGAGTCCTAGAGAATCGGGAATCCTGCTGTTCTACGAGGCCCGGCTGGAGATGCAGAGGTTTCTGGGGTAAGTGCAAATCGTTTTCCCAGTTTCCTGTGCTATATTTCCTGTCGTATATTTATAATACGTATGCATATCGTGTTACGTGTGATTGTCTGTGTGCTATAATCGCGATAGACGTTTAGTATAATTATTTTACGTAATAATCAAGTAGTGTTCACTATCACGCTACGTATGATATTACGGCATAGGCAGTAATATAGGTTGTATTTTAGTAAACGCTAACCGTTAGGTAGAGACATAGGTTAATCAGTTAGGTATATATATTATAAAATAAGCAATATGGCAATGAGTGCTTCAGATATGTCTACTTTTAAATTCATTAGGGACCTTATGCCCACCTACGACGGCAACCCTAAAACTCTTACCTAACTATTTCATTCATGAGGTGGAAAAAATTATGCTTCTACTCGACCCTCCTGCTCGAACAAATCCGGCACTTACTTGTCTTATTAAAAGTAGGCTGAGTGGTACCGCGATTGACGCTGTCGCATACGAGGAGTCACTTGACACCTGGCAGTCTATAAAAGCCGCGTTAGTACGTAGATTAGGCGAACCACGAAATGAAATTCAAGTAATGCAAGAGCTAACACGTGTACGTCGTATTAAAAATGAAGACGCAGAGACTTTTGGTAAACGCCTTAGAGATATATTGGACACGTTGCAATCAGTGGGTAAGCACAGCGATAAGTCATACTATGAAAATATGGTTATAGATCAATATATTAATAATTTAGATTTCCATGTATCAGTAGGGGTTCGTATTTCGAAACCTGTCACTTTAGAAGTAGCCATAATTACAGCGAGACAAGAGGAGACAAGATTAGCCTATAATAAATTTAATAATAGCTTTAATAATTCACTTCTCATGCAAGCCAAACCAAAAGAAACACCTAGGATAAATTTGCCTACATCCCCTGTTAGTCAACCATTTAGATTTAATAATCCACCCCAACAAAGATTTGCTGATTCTAACTTCGTACCACAACGTAGTAATGGCCTCATAGAGCAGAGACAATGGGTTCAACCCACCCTTCCGTGGAAAAATAAATCTGCATCAGGTAATGTAAGACCTAGTGGTTCAGGCAACTTTAGGAATTCGGGCAGCTTTAGACAGCAGCACAATATACCGCAGCAAGTAAATCCACCTCAGAAATGCTCAGATGTTACAATGAGGTCAGTAGATAAACCCGTAAAACCCCAGTTTGATCATGGTGAGTTCTTCTACACCACAAATGAACCAGAGTATTCCCAGGACAAGTATGACTCCTACAACGAGCAAGGTGAGTGCTACAATATATATCCTGATCAAGACTATTCAGACATACCCGCTGGACAGTCGAATTATGAGGATTTTCCCGAGGGCAGAGGACAGGAGGACCACAGTTAATTGAGACAGTAAAGTTAAATACTCATGGTAAAGACCACCTACCTTACATCGAACTCCCGGAATATAAGGGTAAATTTTTATTAGATACAGGGTCAACTCATTGCATGATATCACCTGATGCTATAGAGGGAACTATCTTTGAACAGTGTATTGAACAGGAACCGTATCAAATACGTACCGCGCATGCTATAAAGAGGCATGACTACGTCGCATATCTGCCGCTACCCCCCCAATTTAATACAGATAAATTTCATAGATTTCCTTGATTGACCTTTTAAAAGAGCTAGGCTGTACAATCGACTTAAAAAATAAAGTATTAGATGACCTTGTAGTGAAATACCCATTTATTCGGATTACCCAGTTAGAAAGGTTAGAGTGGAACCCAAATGTGAAAAGTTAATTACCGTTAAAACTAACTATACCGATGGGCAGTACATTTGTGATGACTTTTACTGGTCTAGAGATCTTAAGTCACCAGCTGCAATAGTTACAGTTAAAAATGGGACCTTCAAAACATCTATTATTAACTACAGTGACGAGAAGAAACTTATAAATAATAACCGCCCCCTATCACTTGTACCACAACCACAGTACCACAACAGTTAGTTAAAAATAACGAGATTGAGACCTGTAACTGTAATAAATTAAATACCATAGAAGATGTTGACCATGAACGTAAGCAAAATTTAAATAAAATACGCACGGACCATATGAATGAGGAAGAAAAGCGGGAAATAATGAAAATATGCTTTAATTACAGAGACATCTTCCACTCAGAAAATATCCCACTGTCTTTTACACATACGGTTAAACACGAACTTAGACTGACTGACGAGACTCCAATCTTTGTTAGAAGTTATAGACAAGCCCCTCAGCAGCGCAAAGAAATTCAAAATCAAGTAAATAACCTTTTGAAACAAGGAATCATTCGGGAAAGTATATCCCCGTGGTCGTGCCCGGTCCACATAGTCCCTAAAAAACCAGACGCTTCTGGAAAGGTTAAATGGAGACTGGTTATTGACTACAGACGACTTAACGACAGAATAATAGAGGACAAATACCCACTACCAAACATACATGACATACTGGATAGACTAGGTCGTGCACAATCTGCAGACCGTTGCGGAGTGGTCGATTGCTTTGGCGGTGGTCGCGGAGCCCTACGGTGTCCAAGAACATCCTCGTTGGTTCAGGGACACCGCGGACTCTGTCGCCGTGTATTGGGCTGGATTAGACGGTGGGCCGCCCTGCTCCCTATTGGATAGGGGGCAGGGTTTTGTCGTCGTGGAGTTTGGACCTCTGGCCGTAGTGGGCTGCTACGTCTCTCCCAATGTGTCTCTCGCCGAATACGAGGGATACTTGGACGGGGTGGCGAACAGCATCCGCTGTAAGTGCTTACCCCGTCCCGTGCTCGTCCTTGGTGACTTCAACGCTCACTCCAGAGCTTGGGGCAACACCCGGGACGGGCCCCGGGGAGACGTACTTCAGGACTGGGCGGTCGCTCGACCTCCGACTACTCAATCGGGGGTCCGTTGCCACTTGTGTGCGGTGGCAGGGGGAGTCGGTCGTGGACCTAACATGGGCGACTCCTTCTGTCTCCCGCCTTGTGTCCGGTTGGAGGGTGGCGGAAGAGATGGTCACGCTTTCGGACCATCGCCACATCGTATTCGATGTGGCCCTCCGCCCTCCAGGCAACTCGAGTCGTCCGGGCGCTTGCCCACCGCCGCGACGTTGGGCCCTCAAACAGCTCGATCGAGATATGCTCGTCGCAGCTGCCAACGTCGCGGCTTGGTCAGAGGCGGGAGGTGTTTCCGATGGGATCTTGCCCCATCCAGAGGAGGAAGCCACCTGGTTCCGGGAGGTGATGACGTCGGTCTGCGACGCATCGATGCCCCGGGCCAGGCGCGTTCGGCGCACGGCTGTGCATTGGTTGTCGGACGAGATCGCGCAGCTCCGCGCGGTCTGTCTCGCGTCCCGCCGCCGGTACACCCGATGCCGTCGCCGACGCTCTGCTACAGCCGAAGAGACAGCCAAGGCGTATCGCCTCTACCGGGCGGCCACGATGGCGCTCCAACACGCCATCAGCGACGCCAAGGCTCGGTCCTGGAGAGAGCTCCTGGAGGGACTGGACAGGGACCCGTGGGGGAGGCCGTATAGGATGGTCGTAGGGAAGCTGCGCCCCTATGTCCCCCCGGTGACCGAAACCATGGCCCCGGATCTGCTGGAGAGGGTGATCACCACGCTCTTCCCAGCGGTCCGGGACCGTCCCTCTCCACCTCCGGCTCCTTCGGAGTGGTCCGAGGAGCTGGAGGTTTCGGAAGGGGAGCTAGACCGAGCCGTTGGCCGCCTGAAGCCTCGTAGCACTGCACCCGGACCTGACGGTATTCCGGGTCGGGTGTGGATGCTTGCGATGGCTGTCATGGGGGACCGCTTGAGGCGGCTATTCACGAGCTGCCTCCGCAACAGCGTGTTCCCCTCCGGCTGGAAGGAAGCCGGATTGGTTCTGATCCAGAAGGAAGGCAGGGCCGCAGATTCTGCCTCTGCATATCGTCCCATCTGCCTGCTCGACGAGGCTTCGAAGCTATTCGAAAGAATAGTTGCCCGAAGATTAGTCGAGCACCTGTCGCGAGTGGGTCCCGACCTCGCCGATAGCCAGTTTGGCTTCCGGCAGCGGCGATCTACCGTGGACGCGATTCTCCGCGTCCGCTCGCTGTCGGAACAGGTAGTGTCCCGGCGGGGGGGAGTGGCGTTGGCTGTCAGCCTTGACATTGTCAACGCCTTCAACTCTCTCCCGTGGGGCGCGATTCGGGGGGCCCTGGAACACCATCAGGTCCCCCCCTACCTGCGAGGCATCGTCGGGGCGTATCTGCGCGACAGGCATATTCGCTACGTGGGCAGGGACGGTAGCGTCCAGCGGAGGCGGATCACGTGCGGGGTTCCACAGGGGTCGGTTCTGGGCCCCCTGTTGTGGAATCTCGCCTATGACGCGGTCCTGCGTGTCGATCTCCCCGCCGGCGTCGGCATTGTCTGCTATGCCGACGACACATTGGTGTTGGCCGGCGGTGACACCTGGGAAGGAACCATCCGGCTTGCCGAGCAAGCGGTGGCAACAGTCGTGGCTGAGATCCGCGCGCTGGGTCTGGATATAGCGCCTCACAAAACCGAGGCGCTATAGTTCCACAAACTGCCTCGCGGCAGGGAACCTCCCAGCTCGCGGATACGCGTTGGTGACGCGCGGGTCGAGGTGGGCCGGTACATGAAGTACCTGGGGCTCACCTTGGACAGTCGGTGGGGCTTCGAAGAGCACTTCGAACGCCTGGTCCCCCGAGTCGAGAGGGTAGTGGGTGCGATGCACAGACTGCTGCCCAATCTCGGGGGGCCTCGGGAGGAAGTTCGCCGCCTCTACGGTGGGGTCGTGCGATCCGTGGTGCTGTACGGGGCGCCTGTATGGTCGGCTCGGCTATCAGGCGTCCGGCGCTGCAGGATGAAAATCAACGGCCTGCAGCGCAAAGTTGCAATACGGATCGCACGAGGATACAGAACAGTATCCTTCGAGGCGGCAACTCTACTGGCGCGGTATGTGCCGTTCGACGTTCGTTCCAGGCGGATACGGACGCGAGGGTGTATCACGAGATCCGCGCTATCCGCCAGGACGGCGAGACCGCGCCGGCTTCGGCGTTCGAAAGGCTAAGGCGGCGCGCACGTAGGCACGCGCTCGACTTGTGGCGCGAACGGCTTTTACGGCCACAGTTCGCGCACAAGCGCGTTGTCGAAGCGATACTGCCGCACTTCGGAGCCTGGCTCAAGAGGAGCGAGCGCGTCACGTACCGACTGACGCAGGTGTTCACCGGGCACGGTTGCTTCGGTGAATACCTGAATAGGATCGGCCGCGAGGCTACGGCAGATTGCCACCATTGTGGAGGAGGCGGCCAGGATACTGCACAGCACACGCTCGAGGCGTGCCCTGCGTGGGCGGCGGAGCGGCAGATTCTGGTCGACCAGATCGGGCAAGATCTCTCTCTGCCAGCCATAGTATCGGCTATGCTGGCAGAATCGGAAAACTGGAGGGCAATGGTCTCCTTCTGTGAAGCAGTCATGCTCCAGAAGGAGGCCGATGAGCGGGAACGGGAGAGGACCGATCCCGCTCGACGGAGGAGGAGGCGCCGGGGAGCAACCGCCCCGGCGCGCAACACGCCGCAACCCCCCGCCTAACACACCTTAGCGGGGGGCCTTAGGGGTCGCGAGCGCGCAGAATGGGGACTCTGCGCGCTCTCACTCAGCGACCCCCGAGAAGACGGCGACACGCTGTGGTCCGTGTCGCCGTGTCGCGCGTGTGTGCACACAGCACCAGTGAGGGTAACGGGGGGACCTCTTTACAGTCTCCCCCGAGACGTGCACGAGGGGGTGGCCTCTTTACAGTCACCCCCTCCGGGAAGTGCCGTTTGGCATGGCACCGTGGTGGGCCTCGGTGCGGTCTTCTAAGAGTTCCCGAGGCCCACCATATGGTGTCGAGGCGGACCACCGTGGTGAGTTTAGCCGGTAGGAGTCCGGCACACCCCTCCGCACCCACCCCAGGCGGAGGATAGCCCATGATGGGTTCTCACCACGCAAATAAAAAAAAAAAGCACCCCAATGATATAGAAAAAACTGCGTTCACAACAGAAAGAGGTCACTATGAATTTTTGCGAATGCCGTTTTAAACTTTCCTTTGCCACAGAACCAGAAGGACATAAAATCTTTCTTAGGATTAGTGGGCTATTATCGTAAGTTCATAAGAGATTTTGCGAAGTTAACTAAGCCATTAACATCATGCCTAAAAAAGAATGCTAAAATAAATCATACAAGAGAATTCATAGATTCAGTAAATAAATGTAAACAAATTCTAACTAACGCCCCAATCTTGCAGTACCCAGACTTTGACCAACCTTTTATATTGACAACTGATGCCTCTGATGTAGCCGTAGGAGCAATCCTCTCTCAAGGAAACGTTGGATCAGATAAACCCGTCGCCTACGCATCCAGGACTTTGTCAGATACTGAGGCCCGTTACTCAACCATCGAAAAAGAATTATTAGCCATAGTATGGGCGATCAAGTATTTTAGGCCGTATTTATATGGTCGTAAATTTACCATCTATACTGATCATAGACCCCTGATGTGGTTAATGTCCTTAAAAGACCCAAACTCGAAGCTAACTCGCTGGAGATTGAAGCTAGCCGAGTACGACTACCGAGTGATTTATAAAAAGGGTAAACAAAACACAAATGCAGACGCGTTATCTAGGGCCAAAATTTTTCATAAAAGTGTAGATTCATTAGCCGTAAATTTAGATGATAATGATGATGACGAAATAATAAATAGAATTTTTGAAAACGCACGCCGCGAAACGGGAACTGAACCAACAAATACTAATAATGATAACACTCAAACACATAACGAAATAGGCACCGACACCCATACACAGACTGACACAGACCAAATGAATGTAGACATAGGCGACCCAGAACAGTTGATTTCCACTAATCACACTCAACCAGATAACGAAAATAAAGGTATCCCAATTTTATCAGATGCAATTGATAGGCAACTCAAACAGTTACATATAAGGTCCACACCAGGTTCAGAGTATAGAGTAGATAATAGGTCAACAAACTTCAGAATCGTTATCAAAGACGTCTATATTCCAATAAATAACACGGAGTCGGAAATCATTAGATTTTTAAAGGAACACACTATAGCTGACCGTATTTTTCATTGCTATTTTTATGATGAAAATTTATATTTAGCTTTTTCTAGAGTTTACACAACTATTTTTAACGACAGAGACCCTAAACTAGTAAGATGCAACTCTCGTGTTACTTTAGTTGAAAATAAAGCAGAGCAAGAAGAACTAATAAAGAAATACCACGAGGGCAAAACAATGCACCGCGGTATCTAAGAGACCCACAAGCAACTCCATAGGAATTATCATTGGAATAATATGCTTCTTTCAATTCAAAGATTTATTAATCAATGCGACATCTGTTTGAAAGCTAAATATGAAAGAAATCCATTAAAACCGTCATTAACGTTAACTCAGACTCCTACTAAACCACTCGAGCACTTATTTATGGACCTCTATTCGAGTGGTGGAGCCACGTTTTTAACCGTCATTGATAACTTTTCTAAATTTGCCCAAGCCATGCCGATAAACGCCGCAAGTAGCGTACATATAGCCGAAGCATTGCTACAAGTATTTTCAGTAATAGGTTTACCATTAAAGATAACAACTGATTCAGATAGCAAGTTTGACAACGACGTTATAAAGGAAATTTGCGCTTCACATGATATTAACATACATTTTACAACACCTTATAACCCTAATTCCAACTCATCTATAGAGCGCTTTCATTCGACCATTGGCGAGATTATACGGATACAAAGAATGACCAATAAAGATGACCCGATTCAGGCAATAATGAACTACTCTATAATTGCCTATAATAACTCTATTCACTCCACAACAGGTTACACACCACGAGAACTGTTATTTGGCCATACAGCTTCTCGAAACCCCTTAGAATTATTTTATCCCAAAGAATTTTACCAAGACTATGTTCTTAAGCATCGTAGAAACGCCGAAGCAGTACAGGAGTGTTTAGCGACTCACATGTCCAAAAACAAGGAACAGGTAATAGCGAAGCGTAACCAGGCGGCAGAGGAGATTACTTTCAAGGTAGGAGAAAAGGTTTATAAACAGGTAGCTAAAACTGCACGTAATGACAAAACAAAGCCTGTCTTTAAAGGTCCGTATGAAATAATTCACTTGCATCCTAATAATATAGCAGAAATTATAGGTAGTCACCCGAATTCCAAATCTATTAGAGTACACTATAAACTTCTACGACGACCACATTTTGTTCCAGGACCCTCATCGCAGGAGCCTGCGTCCTTTACGCAGCCGCCAACCTGACCCTTAATCCGGTTAATAACGACAACGGAATACTATTGTTGAAGCAGGGACAAGTCCTTAAGCAAATCGATACTTTAAGTCTGGCCTGTGTCTATAATATCTCGTACTTACATGAAGTTACTATAAAGATTATGTCGTCATACGCAGGCACCAAAGCTGCTGAAATTAGTACTTTAGGTATTAACGATATACAGTTTAGGACATATAAGAACCAGATAGAACTTAGTTTAAATTTAATAGGTAAGAAAATTATGTTTATGGCACCGCATAATAGAGTTAGGCGTGGTATAATAAATGGATTAGGATCAGTTGTCAAAGCAATTACTGGAAATTTAGATCAAGAAGACGCTGTTAAGTTCGAAAATGAAATAGCAAACTTACGTAATTCGGTAGGTAGAATTCAAAATTCTCAGAAACGATCTATGTTCCTCGCAGAACATACTATAGATGAATTTAGTAAGCAAATACATACATTAAATGAAAATCAGAACAAACTAGCTGTCCTGCTAAAAAATACCACTAGTAGTAATAATTTAGTAATAAATAGAATGCACTTTTTAGACTTATATATTCAAATAAATTTTATATACATATATAAATTCAGCCCATTACTGTCCCACTGCTGGGCAAGGGCCTCTTCTCATATAGAGAAGGGTAAGGCCTTAGTCCACCACGCTGGCCTGGTGCGGGTTGGCGAACTACACACACCATCAAGAACTTTATGGAGCCCTTTCAGGTGTGCAGGTTTCCTCACGATGTTATCCTTCACCGTTAACGCAAATGATAATCAAATTCTGATCCGCACATGATTCCGAAAAGTCAGAGGTGCGGGCTGGGTTTGAAGTCGGACCCACTTGAATGGAAGGCAAGCATTCAACCACTATGCTATCACTGCTTTTATATATAGATTATAATAGATTTTAGTTTACAGCTTTTATTAGATAAACTGATAGTTTTAGAAGACGCAATGACTTTTGCACAGTTAGGCGTTATGCACCCAAGTATAATAGCTCCGCATAGCTTAATACAGGAAATTTTGAACATACAAAAGCTTAATCAGTTTAGAACAGTAGATAGTATAAATATAAAAAATATACATAACATAGAAAAGTCCATTAGTGTAAAAGCATATAGCACAGAACACACACTAACATTTATATTAGAGATCCCTTCCGTCGACACAAACCTATTTGACCTACTCCATATTTACTCCATTCCCGATAAACAAAACCTCACTATTATTCCAAAATCCAAATACCTAGCACTGGGAAGCGAGGAGTACTCATACCTAGAAGATGGCTGTAAGAAAATCACACAAGATACGCATCTCTGCACGTCGCTGAACACACAATCCATGGATAATACTGAAGACTGTATAATATCTCTCATCAAACATCAAAGCACAAGCTGCACACGGGCCAGAATGAACTTCAAACAAGGAAAAATTCAGAAAATAGAAGACAACAAATGGTTGATAATATTAAATCAAGAAAAAATCTTAACAAGTCATTGTGGAACAAAAACGCAATACAAGAAAATATCTGGTATACATATAGCCAGTATTACAAATGAATGTCAGCTGAATATACTGAATAGAACTCGGAAGACTAACACAAACACAATCACAATAGACGAAATCATCCCATTACCAAGTACATCATTCGGCTCAGAAGATAACATTCAATATCGACTGCAGCTTAAAGACATCGCATTGGACAGCATCCATGAGTTGATGGACCGTGCAGAAGACATCCAATATGATAACGACATCGATTGGCAAGTTATAATGGCTACCCCAAGCTGGTCAACGATTGGACTGTATCTTATACTGGCAGGAATAGTCATATGGAAACTGCGAAATTGGAGACTTGGAAAATTGAATAAACAAGAAGACCATAGTCGTACCGAGGACGTTACGGGAAGCTGCAGGACGCGCTTCCAGCTTAGGGAGGGAGGAGTTACGCAATCGACCGGCCTCCATACCAACATCGATTGCTGACCAAGCTCCGATGACTCGCCAACACGCGTCGTCATTTAGTGCATAATTAGCAATAAGTAAAAATGTAGAATTAAACATGATATTGATATGTAATTAGTCTCGTAGAACCTTTGTTATAATAAACTACTCTTGTAATTTAAATAAATATATTTTTTTAATCAAATCCTTGATCGCCGATACTTAACTACTGTCCTGTGATTTTTTTGAAGAACTTAGCAGAATGAAAATAGAGTGGCATTTTAACGCCCCCGCTTGGCCTACAGCCGGAGGACTGTGGGCAGCTGCAGTGCGCTCTATGAAACACCATCTACGCCGTGTTCTAGGAGAACAAAAACTCACATTTGAAGAGATTTCATCGCTACTAACTAATGTTTGGAGGCCTGTCTAAACTCACGGCCGCTTTGTCCACTCACAGAGGATCCAGACGAGTTTTATAACTATCTGACTCCGGGACACCTACTTTAACTCTGCCACTATCAAGTCATGCGGATGACCGAAACTTAGATTTACGCAAAAGATGGCAATTGACGGAAAATATGTTCCATCAATTTTGGAAGCACTGGTCAGCTGACTATTTAACGTCACTACAAGCACGCAGCAAATGGTTGAAACCTACTCCCAACATTAAAACTGATGACATCGTCTTGGTGAAAGAAAACAATCTTCTACCAGGAAAGTGGGCTCTAGGCCGGGTGATCGAAGTTCATCCTGGCAGTGATGGTCACGTGCGTGTTGCAACTACAAAAAACGCAAACTACTACATTAAAACGACCTATTACGAAATTATCGCTGTTACCGATTGAAACTCGCACTATCAACACAAATCACTCAGAACAACAAGACTGTTGCGAAAACACTTATACACTGGAACCAAGACCAAGACAGACAACACGCAGAACCGGGAAGAAGACATTTTTTACGATGATTACCACTTTTCTATTACTAACCATTGTGGTTGGAATAAATGGCAACGTTACAAATGGAACATCAAGCGCTCAAATTACGAGTCTGGGTATTGACCGTCCGATTTATTACGATAAAGTCGGAAAGGTACAGCTGATTCACGACAAATGGAGGCTGCTCATGTATTATATCTTCAATATTGGAGCGGAGTACAAAAATTTGAAAACTACTTAGAAGATATCGTGAAAATGTGCGAAAGCTTGGAGCCCAAGTACTTTAAAACAACTATTCAACAGCTGTCACACAAGATGGAACTTCTGACATATTATAACAATATATTACTCGCCATACACAAGCAGCTTTCTAGCCGAAAGAAACGTGGTTTGATAGACGGCGTGGGGTACGTAGCAAACAGTCTATTTGGTGTCCTAGATCAGAGGTTTGCAGACCAGTATCATATGGATATTCAGGCTATGCAGAAAAATGAAGACTATCTTTTACAACTCGTTCGAAACCAAACTTCCGTTATTGAAATTGAAAACGATGTATTGAAAAAGAATGAAGAAAACCCGAATCAGCAGTTCACACTTATAAACAACTTCATGAATGAAACTGATATAAGACTGGCAAAAATCGAATCAGGGATTGAGATAGCCATGGCAACCAGCTTCTTCAGTTCAGCATCCCTCGCTGCTCATTTACTACTGAACAATTTGAAGAATATTCAGGAAACACTCTTCAACACATTTGTGGATATTTATAAAGGGAAGATGGATGTGCATTTAGTCACACCGGTTAACTTAATCCAGCAGCTGACTATTATATCAGGAAAGTTGCCTAAAACTCTAACGTTACCCGTAGACAACATTCAAGACGAGATAAAGGACATCTACAAATTAATTTACGTGAAAGCCAGAGTAACCTGCACTTATTTCATGTACGAACTCCACATTCCGTTGGCAAGTGACGAAGACTTTGAGGGATACCAAATCTTCCCTCTGCCTTTAAAAAACCTACAAAAACCTGACGAAATTGCAGCTGTCGTAGTGTCATCTGAATACATTGCAATTAATATTGCAAAGAATACCTACGTCACTCTAAATGATAAGGAACTAAATCGCTGCATACAACGCAGTGTAGATTACTTCGTCTGCATATTGAACTTACCAATTTACAACCTACAAAACACAAATGCACCGTGTGAAGCTAAACTCCTAGGTCATCAAACGACCTCGCCATGTAACACAAAGAGCACTGAATGTGATGCTGCCTGGATCGAGTTACATAACATAAACACATGGCTGGCAGTGACTTGTGACACATACTCGATACGCACTATATGCAACGGTGACGTCAGATCGCACGTCATCAGCGAGTCGTCCATTGTGACGCTGAAACAGGGATGTCTTCTTCAAACCAAGGATCTGATAATTCATTCTCACAATAACTACAACAGTAACGCGAGACTGAATTATAACATACAAATCCCGTCGCTCGATGAAACAATAAATGGCATAGTAAAACCACATTTTACGCCAATGTTGAAGATGAATCATGAAGAAGGCATTGCCGTTGTTCAAGACCAGTTACGATACTTACAACGCAGAGAACAACTTCCAGCGCCACTTTCAACTCATGACATCCATCATTATACCATTACCTACTTGTTACTGGTGGTAGTGGTCGTCAGCATAGCCATATGGATAGTTAAGAAACGTGGCTATTGTACTAACAAGAAATCTACTACATCTAGGATGGAAATAACGGACAAGAGCAACGATGTTGAAAGTCAATCCTGTGGACCATCAACAAAGGTCGGCAAGTTCTTCAGATCGCGTTCGCTGATGGAGCGCCCACGTTCGAAGCCGGCCTTGAAATCAACAGTCCCATCGAAGGATATTGAATTTCGTTTTTAATTGATTTCTATGTTTACTTTTATACTTTGTTACATTTTTGTTATACTTTTAAGTACTTTTATACTTTAACTACTTTTTGTTCTATTTTTAGGTACTTTTGTACTGATGATTCTCATAGCTGTGCCTGTTTCTTCTCTCGGGTTAGGAACATGTACGGTTTACGTACATTCGTGACGCGACATCGAGCTGAGTAAGCATATCGGTCGATTCACTTAGTTTGTAACAATCATGAAAACTAGCTTCAGTGTGTGTGTAACAGCCAACGTAAAACGGACGTATCTGTGAGAATCATTAAAACTACTACTAAACTGTAACTGGTGGATAATAAACCTTACATAACTAAGTGAAGGATATTCATTCATCACCACACTCAACAATCAACTCAACTCAACCAACTGAACTCAACTAATGGTAGTGTACGGGCCAACTAAACCCGTACAAAGCGACTTACCATCATCGTCCTCGCTCACATCCTCCGTTAACACGTAGTTAAGTTTATTATAATTTCTTCGCAAATGCCCTACTGTGTTGCACTTGTTACACTTATACTTTGCAAACCGACACTGAGACGATTCGTGATTAACGCGACCGCACACTGAACACTTTTTTTTCTCGGCACTATTGGTCGTGTTGACACTATTTTGTCCTTTCGCGATCTTGAACACCTGTGCTTGATCTGTAGATGCAGGAGCAGTAGCGGCAGCGCCTGCCCGCGCGCATCTAATGCTCTTTGCTAGCTCCACCGCCTTCGCCAAGGTTAAGGTCTCCAAGTCCCGCGCAAATAGTTTCTCCCGTTCAGGACCCGCTAGCATCCCCATCACAAAACGATCACGCAAGGCCTCCTCAACATTGCTGAATCCGCAATGCGCCGTTAGTCCACGTAACCTCACTGCCCATTGCGTAGGTGTCTCGCCAGGCTGCTGCGAAGCTGCGTAAAAGTTGTGCCGTTCGCTGAACCCGCAACGTTTTGGTGTGAAGTGATTATCCAACAACGTTACTAGATCTTCGTATGGTACCTCTTGTACGTCCTTGGGCAGGGCTAAATCTGCTGCCAACTTGTATGTACCATCGTTGAGTGCGCTAAGTAGAATTGCTCGCCTCCTGGTTCCCGCCGCATCGTTTTTTGCATCGATGTTATTTGCGATGAACCATTGTATCACGCGACCTTTGTAGGTCTTCTAATCATTAACATTATGATCGAAAATTGACAAAATACCACAAAATGACTGTGCCATTTTTCAACGAAGACTTTTTTATTACTTTTTTGCTACTGTGGGTAACTCGTCGCCACTGTTATGTAGGTGCGTAGGGACACAAGTGAAACTACTCACGGCTAATAGCACACTGGTTTAATCCTGCATTAGAGATTTGGGTGGGGATGCAGCGCATGCTTACATACGCGCTGCTCACACATACATATACAACACATAGGATGACTGTTGGGCGCGGAGGATGATAATAAACCCCTAATTGTTGTGTGGCTGCTAGTGTTTCTGCAGGGGCATCCGAAGTGTTTCACGCCACCCAGGCGGTCTGTACTCCGCCAGGAGAGACCCCCGGGAGACCCCGGGGGAGGCCCGGCGGGAGTCTGCCGACGCACATGGTGGCGACTTACGGTGGCGCCCCCTACAGAAGAAGTGGGTTGACCCGTGTTTACAACGCACTCAGAGCTAGCCAATTACGTTGCAAACACGGGACGATATTGTGTGTATTGGGCGATTTGTCGATTGATCGCCCAATGTGTGCGTTGGCTTATGCTCACCCGCCCGTGAGACATAGCCGTCGCGTGAGTCAGTTCCGTGGCGGCGGGTGCAGGTTCGTGTTGTGGAGTCTTATTGTTCGAGTATGCCGCATGTGGTGTGGGGTGGCGTACTCGGGGTCAGTCCGGTGGTGGGGCGGCAGCGTCCGTAACTAGGTCACGCGGGAAATGTTTGGCGTCTGGTTGGCGTGCGTGCCAGGGGGCCAGGTCCCTAACATGGTGCCAGGCGGAGGCGTCGGCGCGGAGGAACATCTTCTTCATCGCCATCCCCTTGACGAAGTCGTCCACGCTCTCTACTCACAGGTCGCCGTGGATTACCGCGTTCCTCACGTAGCGTGAAGCGCCGGCGATATTGCGCAGCGAGATGTTCTGCTGCGC
The DNA here is from genome assembly GCA_947562105.1 of Shargacucullia verbasci. Classification (NCBI taxonomy): domain Eukaryota; kingdom Metazoa; phylum Arthropoda; class Insecta; order Lepidoptera; family Noctuidae; genus Shargacucullia; species Shargacucullia verbasci. The sequence continues at coordinate 14,140,959 of OX387281.1, read as the reverse complement.
ACGGAGCTTCTTGCGGCGGGTCTCGCACGTGAGGGCAAGAGTAGTGTATAATTTGGGGTTCTGGATCACTTGCTCTCGCTTCGCTCGATCGCGTGATCCAGAACTCCCCAATCATACATGAAACATGCTGCCTTATCATTTACACTATTTCCATAATAAAAGAATGCAGCGTCAGCCATTTCCATCACTAATCTTTTTTTTGTGTCAGCTGTTGCCCAATAATAACTAAATGAAAATTCACGCCTTTTATACGAGTTATACATGTCGTATCGGGGTTTGTATTCAATAGGAGACATGTTCTATATTTATTTACTTCCTAATTCTCGATACTGATAATTATAAACGTATAATGAGTTACCCCCGAAATTGTCAGCAACTTATATGATTGAGCAGGATTAGGAGGGGATAGAAAATTCTAAGATACATTAAATTTTACCTTACAGAAATGAAACAAGAAAATGTTTATTTTAAAATTTTATTTTCCAAGCACCACTTATTTAAACACAATACATTTTTTAAAGCACATACAGAGTCATGATAAATACAATTATATACATCTTGAGAATATTTATACTGATTGTACAAACTTATCAAACTAGAACAACCTTTATCTTCTAAATTGAATATATTAATCATAATCATAATCATAATCATTTATTGCGAATATAGGTATACATTGGTCTTACATTGATGTTACATTTGTTGCTCAACTATACTCAGCCATTACAGCATGCAATGTAAGAATTATTACGATTACTATTTTCTACGATACTGTATTACGATTACTATTTTCTAAAATATGCTTTAACCACATTACTTTTTCTGAACCTTTGACGTAGATAAACTTATCTCTTAAAATATCTATAGTCAAAATCTGATAATTGGAATAGGGCACAAATCCTTCATTCCAATGTAGCTTTCTGTTACGTTGAAGCCAACTAACTTGCTTTTTTTCTGATTTCGTTAAATTTTTAAATGGAAACGGCGGCTTAATTAAAAACCCTTGTATTGTTTTATTATGCAATATAGCGATTTCTTTTACTATAAATTAATTTGCTTCTGTTTTAAAGCCTTGAATATCTACAATAGCAATCATGATAACCTGCGCACAATGTTACTGAGCGGTTTATATTCCACAAGTCGATCGTTTATAATCAAACAATATGCAGCCGTCTTATCTGGTATTGTTGTAGAACATTCAGTTTCTAACCTCACATCCACTTGACCTGTTTTAAGGCTGTCGTTTTGTCTTGAGCAGTCTAAAATAAAGGGGCTTTTTCTTTGAACCCCTTTAAATCAAGCAACGGGTCTATTGGACAGTTGTAATATGACTGGCGAAATTTTACAAACATTTCATATAATATATTGTATTTGTTCTCAGAAAATTTTAAATTCAAAGGTTCGTATGGATAATATTGTGAATTCAAGAAGAGTGTTACGTTTGCTACTTCATAATGATCGAATAGTGAACTGTCTTTAGATTTATTATTTTTCCTATTAGTTTGTAAGCAAAAAATTACATATCTAGGCTTTTCCAATTGTGAAGCAGTTTTAACTGACCAAGAATGCTTCATGGTCTTAGGTAGTAATGGATACTCATATAAATCTCAATTTCTAAAAGCCATCTGAATAGGTTTATCTCTTTCTAAATGTTTTAAAAGTGTTAGTCGTTCTCGGTCCGATACTTTTATTTGCGGCACTCTCCATTGAATTCTGTGTATATCTATTTGAAAATGTACAATATCATCGGTAAAAATAACGCTATTTAAGTTAGTGTTACTTCTGTTCAATATAAGTTCATGTTTGCAATTTATCACAATTTTATTGTAGTCCTCTGCAAACCCTAAAACCTTATTTAGTGGTATCACAGCACTAAAATTACCATCACTTTGAAATCCTTCTAAATTCCAACCCCATAAGGCGGCCACTTTATTTTCTGCTTCATTTAATGAGATGTATGATTTTATTGTTGACGTTATTCCCGAGTTTTTTATGCGGTCTATTTCAATACCATTTATTTCGTACCTGATGTCTTGAAACAAAGACAAAACAGAGTTATTAGTGAATGTAACAGTTTTCTTGATCGGATTCCCATCTTTACCGAAGAGCTTTGCTTGTCCTTCGACATAAATTGAACTGGCTGATGGTAATACGTATATGTCTTGCTGGTGGATGGGAATTCTGATTTCATCGTTTTCTCTAAAGCTGTTATTGTAGGGATTGTACGAATGGACTTCATAACTTTCGATCGAAGTGTCGAAGTGCGGTGATTCGGTAATCTGTAGTATATTCATACTTTAAACCCTAGGGCTTTAAGAAAATCTATATTTGCTTTAGTCAGTTTCTTAACTTTTTTCTTACGTGTTTGCACCTTAGCAATCGTAGAAGAACTAAGAGGTTTTTCATTGACTTGGGTGTTTTTATAATGAACAATCATTTTGTTTTTCTTAAATGAAGACGTAGCTGAATATGTTCTTTTCCAAAGTTAATGCAGTGACCAAATTGATCAACAATCCTAACAGATATCGATGAAATTATATTTTTGTTTACTGGATAGTAAATAACGTTTTGCGGTTTTTCTATGTAGTGATGACCTGGAGCAGTATCAGATACAAATTCATGAATGAAATGAGTTGGTAATCCGTTGCAGTATGAACCGTGCACAAGATCACATTCGATTCTGATTGCAGACAGACTGCTGTTGTTAATATGTGGTCTTGAATTTAATACTGAAAAGTATAGCAAACCACACTCGTATTGGCCAGATAAATGTAGAGGTGGTTGAAAGTATGTAACCAATTCCGATTTATTTCCAGATATGGTAACCGTAGTAGACATGCTTGTATACTGAACTTTTTTACAAGATTCTGCTTATTTCACTATACCAAAAATTCTTCAAAAAGTTTAAACAAAGATGTCCACAATTGAAAGGATGATCACGTTGAATATTATCATAATTATAGTGAACTTTGGAACCTACATATTTTATAAATTCTTTTGGTGGCTTAAGATTTCCATAACTGTCAAAATACTCAATATAATCATTGTATTTTACATAGGCTACCCAATGAGAACCTGGATTTTTAGAGCTATCTAAATTAATAAATCCACATTCTTTTTTAAATGGGTGTTTAGGGAGCTCATCTCTCATAAAGACGCCTCTAAAAATGGGAATATTATTTCCATACTTCAAAATGTCCAAATTACTCAGGGCTCGTTTAGGTAGCCGATATTTTAGTTTTTTTCTTTCGATACGAAAATTCCGAGCCCATCTTTATGCGGTTTAAGGTGTAGCCCTTTCCCAATGCACAGAGCTTCCATCTTTTCATTGTGCCTCTTCGATTCAGCATACAATTTTTTTGCCATCTTGAATTCATTTATAATAATAATAATAATAATAAATCATTTATTTCGGGTTGCATAGACCCATAGATAAATACCTTAACCTAAGTATACATATTATAAAATAAAATCTGTGTTAGTAAATAAAAATTAAAACTAATGTTAGTAACACTTCACTGGCACTAAGTCTTGGTGCATTCCAGTGGCACTTGTCCGCGGAAGCGACGAAACACCACGTCCTGAGGCCAAAAGCTTTCGTTCAACACCAAGTCAAGGTAGCATGTCGGTATGCGCACCACAAACGCCTTGAAGTTGACGTTGCGGTGCGACTCCAGCAGCTGCACTCTTGGCGTGTACTGTAACTTTCGGCACACGTATTCCACGATGTCCTCTGTCTCAGTTGTGTAGTGCAGACGAGAGATGTACACCGGGGTATTTGGCTTTGCGGCACGAAGCTTTACATTGGGCTCCGCAGGAGCCTTGCCGCAGCGGTTCTTACTGTTTTGCTGACGGCGCTTCCTCCTTTGCACCGTCACAAAACCGTCGCCTTCTTCAGCCCGATTCGTTGCCTTTGTAGGCACGGGCTTTGCAGAGGGAGCAGCAGGGGTACTCGCAGTGACCGCTGGCTCAGGTGGTTGCGTCATTCGGGCAGCGCTACGGGGAGGGGCTGCGGGGGGGACGGGTGCGGAGCAGCTTGGCGCGCTTGCGGCGCGCAATGCAGACTCAGCATTCGGCGGCGGCGACAAAACTGCTGACGCGAAACTTGCAACCGATGTGTCGAGGCAGGCTGCTCCTCGGCGCGTGTTTACGTTGCTTACACGCGCCGGTGACCCAGTTAACGCCACAGAGTTGCGCAACTCATCGAGTTCTTTGCGCAGATCTGCGACGGTGGTCTGGGATGCGTCCAACTTCCTGTGCACATCAGCCAAACTTGCCTTCAAGGAGATGATGTCCTTAAGAAGGCTTGTTACGTCGACGTGGTCGAAAGTGACGGGAGGTAATTTGTGCAATTCCTTCGCCACAAACGTCGGCACGTCGTCAGGATCGGTCTCCTTCATCAACGTAATAACGTCTTGTAGACTTTTCTTTGTCCCGTCACGTCTACGAGACACCATCTGATCGGTTTTATTTAGCAACCGAAACAGCAACAGCTTTGCAGCAGCAATGTCCTCCTCGCTAAAGTTGCTTGCACAGATTTGGATGGCAGACACCTCGTCCATGACATCCAGCTTCTGTTGCAGGAACGCCAGCAGCTCATTTGCCACAAGTTTGTCACTCATGGCAACAAAAATTACGAGCGTCGGCTTGCGCCGCGCTGAGCGATATTTACTATTAAATACGTATTACTACGTCCGACTCAGAGCACGGTGCGAACTGAACTTTTTATGGTCTTAGCAATACCAGCTGCACCGCCTGCTAGGGCACCTGCCGCAGATAAACCCGCAAAAATAGGAATCAAGGGTAATACTCCCCCAGTTTTTGGTATAGGAATAATACGAGGTAGTTTAATGGACGAATCATTAACTAGCTCTCTGGCAGCGGCCATAGCTAATTCTATTGCCACTTTTTTGCATTTTGGTTTCAATTTTTTCATATGTCTTTTTGTTTTGTTGATAACATTTTTTAATTGATTCTTTAACCCTTTTCCAGATGCAGTTTTTCGCGAACACTTTTTACTACTTTTTTTAAGACCAGAACCAGTTTTAACTTTTGTTGACATAGCGCTGCTTATTAAACGTGCTGCCAGTTTTTCTCCTACACTCGCATCCGAGGCAACTGCTCGTTTTTTTGCCATATTTAACAAAACTAAATCTGCCTTGTGGCGATCCTTTAAGCTTGAAGACTTGTGATAGGCAATGTCGTGTTCTTTGCAATATTCGTCTAATTTATTAATACCTTTATCTCCACGTGTAAGCCTTTTAATTAATTTTGTGCCAGGTCCGCAATAATTGTATCCTGGTAAATGTAATTCAAATGGTAAATTATTTATAAGCCAATTGAGAAGACTGCTCTCACCAATACCCATCATAAGACTGCCGCATCATGGGTTGACCACTTAATAAATATTCGATTTGTCAATCCAACTGTTTTCAGAAGAAGACAAACCTAACCATTTTATTAAAACACTATTTCCTTTACTTCTCAGAACTTTTTCGACAAGATATAAATTAGGATGTTTTGTCTTTTGCAGCTCTTGTACATAAAATGTACCTAAAATGGGCTGGCCACTGATCGCATCTTCAATTAAGTAGGTGATGGGAATTGTATATTGTATTTTTCGAATTTTAAATATTTCTGTTGACCAGTTGGGAGTATATCCTTTTTCAAATGTTCCTTTGTACTTACTGATACGTACATAATCACCAACTTTAAATTTGCTTTTTTTATTATTGGTTTTTACCAACCTGAGATATCTCCATAATATACGTTCTTTATTAGTATTATCTACGTGTGCTGGGATTTCAGCAATAGTCCGATGATAGGTGTGATTGTATTTGTAAACAACATTATTAAGGGTATCTACCCAGTTATAGCAACCTTTTAAACTGAATTCCTTATACAGTTTAGATTTCAATGTTCTGATAAATCGCTCAACTATTGATGCCTTTTTTGTTGAGAATGTTGAATAATGGTTTATATTGTGAGATTTCATAAGTTTTTGAAATTTATTATTATAAAATTCTGTCCCATTCAGTCTTGCGCGCGCACGCATAACCGATGCACGTGCTAATTGTGAGTTTAGAGACAAAGTACGATGGCGCAGTCGCGGGTGTTAAAGTGTTCAAATTGCAACATTGTTATAAACGAAGTACTTTCCTTTGTGTGTAATAAGATCGATGTTATGGACGAAGAGAGTATAAGTCGCATCTGTTTAACTGCGTTTACTGAGGAAGAAATAAGGCAAAGTGTTTGCTGTTTGATTCGGTTCCTACAACAAAGCGTAGGATCCAAAGGAAGCGGGATGGAAAAATGAAGCGTGATATAGATGATATTTATTTTATTTATTTATTTAATTCAGGCATCAAGGCCCATATAAATACAATAAAACAATACATTATAAAATTTATGACTAATGTAAAAATACTATACATAAACAATATTATAAACACTAATTTACACGAATAGTTAGCGTCGTGTGTCGCGCGGTGTCCGGTAGCCGGCCTCGGAATCGCCGGAACTTTACACCTTTCGGCCAAAAATCTTCCTTCATGAGTGTCGACAGATGGTCGGTCGGCACTCTCACCACAAAGGAATTAAAATTCGCATTGCGACGAGACTCCAACCGTTCGACCCTCAAGGTGAATTTGGCTTTGATGCGGATGTACTCTACAATCTCCTCGGCCTTTGTAGAGTAATGCAGCCGGGACACGTATAACAGCGTCGCTGGCACAGCAGGACGCAGCAGGTGATTCGGTCCGGTCGGTGCGGTACCGCACTGGTTCCGACAAGTGGGCTTTCTCTTCTTCTTCTCTACCTTGATAAAACCCTCCTTGTCACACTGGCCTTTCTCTAGACCCTGCGATGGCAGATCCCGGTGAATGAATTCACGGCGGTCCTGCTTTCCCTCTTTTTGCTGCTTAACTTGCATTGTAGCAGGTTTGTTTGCGGCTGCAATTGCAGCGTAAGCACGTTTAGGGGTCGATGCACTAACGCGTGTCATATCCTCTACCGGAATCGAGGCACATTCGGCGGGGCGTTGCAATGCATCGACTGCTATATCGACAGCCGGTGACGCATCCAATTTCGCCGACTCAAAACTGCTCATGGAAGCATTCTGCGCCCCGCGACGCGTGTTCACCTTAGAGGTGTCAAGTGACCTACTTATCGAAACAGCGTTGCGTAACAACACCATTTCAGCCCGTAGTTCACTTATGGTGCCATCCGACACCTCCAACTTGGACTGTACCTCGGCCAGGCTCATTTTTAGAGATGTAATATCCTTCAGCAACCTGGTAACATCAACGTGATCGAATGTAACGGGGGGCAGCCGATGCAGCTCCTTTGCCACAAAAGCAGGCACGTCGTCCGGGTCGGTCACCTTCAGTAAGGTAACAATATCTTGGATGCTCTTCTCCGTTCCGTCCCTCCTGCGTGAAGGCATCTGGTCAATTTTTCCGAGCGTTTGGAATAGTAGCATTTTGCCACTGCTTATCTCCTCTTCTTTGAAGTTTGATTTGCAGATCTGCAAAATGCTGACTTCGTCCATGGTATCGATGGCATGTTGTATAAACGCCAACAACTCGTTGGCTATAAGTTGCTGTGAACTCATAGCGATGACGGGCAGCGGCTGTTGCCGCGCAATTCGCGAACTAAATATTCAATATGTGGAAACACGTCCGTATCCGACCGCGCATTGCGATTATGTATAATAATATAATATGCTTGCTAAAAGAAACAGATCCTGAATTGATTCCCATATTTGTTGCACGGGACCTTCAAAAACTTCCGGCGGTCCTGTTTGATCATTTGGACTGTACTAGGCTTTTAAAAGACTTGCTTCGAATGCAGAATGAGATTAAGGAAGTCAAGGAACAGTATGTTACATTACAACAATTGGATTCTGTTAGAGGGGACATTGAAAATCTAAAAAGATCAACGATGGATGTTCATCAAGTAAATAGAAAACGAGGTGGTTGTGTGCTAAACAATGCAGAAATTGAGAAGACAGACAGTTTTACTACAATTATGTCTGCGCCGGGTAGCCCGTTATTACATTCATCGCGGGTGGAGGGTAGACAAGAAAAAGATGTTGACGGTGGAAGTATCTGTACGATCGGTGGCGGCGGCGTACCGGTTGTAAATATTGCGAGGAGCAGCGAGAAGGCGATGACGCATCGCGAAACACCGGCGGTGACGCTTGCACCGAACCGAGTACATAAGTTGGGACACACTGCTGTGACAAATGGCGAGCATGTTGGGAAGCAATTGACTTTTGCAAGTGTCGTGAGAAAGGAAGGGAATGCCCCCTTGCAAGATAAGGATGGTTGGACATTAGTTCAAAGAAGTAACCGAAATAAGAGGTTTGCAGGGAAAACGGGGAAAGCTGTAATACAACCTGATGCGAAGTTTAAGGCGGCGGAGATAATGGTACCTTTATATATTTCCAATGTATTAAAAGGACTTTCTAAAGAAGACATAGTTATGTATATTAAGGAAAAATGTAATTTACAAGTGAAGGTGGAAAAGATGAGTATGAAAATAGAAAAGGAGTATGACAGTTACAAAGTTTTCATTCCGAAACTTAAGGAAGAATTTTTTATGAATGACGAATTCTGGCCGGATGGGGTATCATACCGCAGATTCATACATTTTAGAGGAAAATTTAGAGGCACAGTGGAGACACAGAAAATTAATAAGAAGACCAATAATAATGGATAAAGCGGTAAAAATGATCAGTTTCAATTGCAAATGTGTAAAAACGTCGATTGACTGTATTAGGCGTCTGTGTGTATCAGCTGACGTTATAGCTTTACAAGAAACATGGTTACTGCCCCACGACTTGATGTTTCTAGGCACTGTACATGATGACTTTGCTTATACTGGGACCTCTGCGGTGGATACTTCGGCTGGGATACTGCGAGGTAGGCCCTACGGAGGAGTAGCACTCCTCTGGAGGAAAAGTTTATTCTCATCTGTGACGGTCGTAAAGTGTAATAGTGCTCGTCTTACAGCAATACAGATAGAACTATCAAACAACAGGTTACTTGTTTTTTCAGTCTATATGCCTACTTGCTGTGCTGATAATATAACTGAGTTTACTGAGTGTCTAAGCGAGATGAACGCTATAATAGAAAATAGTGATATTCAGTATGTGTTTATGTTGGGTGACTATAATGCGCATACCAATGAACAATTTCACTATGAATTGTTAAAGTTTTGTGAGGAACAGTGTTGGACCTGCGCGGATAGCGAGTTACTACCCCCCGACTCGTATACATATGTGAGTGATGCGCACAGGTGCAAGCGTTGGCTTGACCGTTGCATCGTTACTGAGGCCGCGCGTCAAACTATATCTAGTGTAGAAGTATTGTACGGCACTTATTGTTCCGATCACTTTCCCATTCAATTACAATGTAACCTCAGTATAGTGGAGTTTAATGTTCCACTACGTAATGTATTAAGTAGTAAGGTTATATGGGGCGAACGAGACGTAGAACAAATAAAGATGTATGAAAAATTGTGTAATTCAGGTTTATGTGAAATAGATTTCCCGCCAGAGTGTATTAATTGTGCGGATAAAATATGCGGCGATGTAACTCACAGACTGGTTTTGGACAATATGTATACGAAAATCATTGAGATACTTTCAACATCTGCTGAGCGGACCGCTGCAGGTATTAGACAAAAATGTTATAAACCTTTAACGGGTTGGAATAGGCATGTTAGAAGTGTTCACCTTCAGGCACGGCTTGCTTTTCAGATGTGGCATTTATCTGGAAATCCAACTTCAGGATCTATTTATGAGAATATGCGAATGACACGGAACATTTTTAAAGCCAAATTAAAATGGTGTCGCAATAATCAAGCACAAATAAAATTGGACATAATGGCTGAGCAACGCAAATCCAAAGATTTCGGGAAGTTTTGGAAAAGTACTAGTAAACTGAACCCCAAGCCGAGTCTGCCGGTGAGCGTGGCAGGAATTTGTGACCCTCAAGCCATTTCCAATTTGTTTGTGAATCAGTTCCAAGTTGATCCCTTGACGGGACCGGTTACGCCCGTGTCTTCGTCGGTGATTGACGCTGAGGTAAGTTATCCATGTTTAAGGTTTTTGGCCAAAGCAATAGCTGATGTCATTCGAAAGATGATCGGAGGTAAGTCTCCGGGACATGACCACCTCAGCGTTGAACACTTGCGATATGCGGGAGTTCATTTACCGAGGGTGTTGGCAACATTTTATTCGTTGTGTATAAGTCACTCGTACTTGCCCGATAAGCTTATGAAGACCATAGTCGTGCCAATAATAAAGAATAGAACGGGCGATGTTACAGACCCCGCAAACTATAGGCCTATTTCCTTGGCAACTGTTGCAGCTAAGGTACTGGACTGTTTGCTTGATGCACATATGGCGAGTCGTATAAGTCTTCACGATGCCCAATTCGGTTTCAGACCCGGACTATCGACGGAGACTGCCATCATGTGTCTTAAGCAGACTGTTCAGTATTATGCTGATAGGAAAACACCGGTCAATGCATGTTTTCTAGACTTATCGAGGGCTTTTGACCTGGTGTCATATGATATCTTGTGGGATAAGCTGCGTAAGGAAAGCAGCGTTGACTGTACTGTTATTTCTTTATTTAAGTTTTGGTACGAGAATCAGACGAACTATGTCAGGTGGGGCAGAACTCTGTCTGATGTGTATGGGTTGAAGTGCGGGGTGAGACAGGGGGGTATTACCTCACCTCGTCTCTTTAACCTTTACATTAATCAGCTGATTGTTGAACTCAGCAGGACCCGCATAGGCTGTCACATTGATGGAGTTTGCGTTAACAATATAAGTTACGCTGACGACATGGTGCTGCTGAGTCCATCAATAAGCGCACTCAGGCGTCTTGTTAAGATATGTGAAGACTACGCAGTCACTCAGGGACTCAGGTACAATGCAAAAAAATGTGAATTATTGGTATTCAAGGCTGGCACCAAATGTTACACTAACGTGCCGGATGTGACCATAAATGATACTCCGTTATCTAGAGTAACACAATTTAAGTACCTGGGTCACTGGGTCACTCATGACCTGAATGATGACCTGGACATGGAAAGGGAACGCAGGGCGATGGCTGTCCGAGGTAATATGCTGATCCGCAGATTTGCACGTTGCACGACGCAAGTCAAATTAACCCTTTTCAGAGCATACTGCCAGTCTTTTTACACGTGCAGTCTGTGGGTCAGGTGTACGCTGAGGGCATACAACGCCTTGCGTGTCCAGTATAACAATATATTCAGGATGTTGTTGGGTCTACCACGGTTTTGTAGCGCTTCCGGGATGTTCACCGAGGCCAGGGTTGACGGTTTTCATGCCATTATACGGAAACGGTGCGCTTCTATTCTCGGTAGAACACGTGCTAGCTCCCACAGCATCCTGAGTGTATTGTGTGATAGATGGGATAGCCCCATGCTGGCTCACTGGATACAGCTGCACACGTAGGTGTCAGTCGTATCAAATTTTTGTATACAAATAGTTTTACTAACATTAGGTTAAGACTTTTATTAACAATATATGGATCTTGTACTTTGATCCGAAATAAAATACAATTATTATTATTATCCGTTTACAGATTTTTGGGGACACGCCCTTTATCCAACAAAATCTTGAAAGAGTTGCATACAACATCTTTGGTTTTACTTTTCAAAGGAAAGGTCCAAGCGTATTTCGAAAATGTATCAATAACAGTAAGAATAAATCTATAATTTTTATTTTCTTTAGAAATTGATTGCATATCAATTAAGTCTGCTTGCCAAAGATCATCTATATCTTTCATAATAACATGTCTTCGGGGAAAGTTTACCCTTGCATTTTTGTGAATTTCGTTTACCACATTAGCTTTACTCATCTTCAAAACTCAGTATAATATAACATTTGTGGTGAACCCAGCAATGATAATGAATGAAAAACATTTTATTGCAACTATTTATTGTTTAATTACGTCAGCTTCTTTTAGTTCTTCAATTATCGATAAAATTTCATTATCATGGTTTGTATTGCCAGCATCTTTTGAAGCAACTAATAATTTCAATCTCTCAACTAATTCGTTGGGGTCATCCCAATATACCAGGTCAGTATTTCTTTTATATTTCTTTAACGTTGGCAAGTATCCCCCAAGTTTAGTGGGAATATTATCATTTGACGTTTCGGAAAACAATGGTTTGATTATTTCACGATATTTTATTCCTTTATCACCCTTTATTTGACCTCTAGGATTGAAGTCTCTCTTATGAGCATTTGTATAATGCAATATATCCTTGTAGACAAGTTTATCTTTGCTAGATATAAGTTTTAAATCGGGTTTTTTTCGAAGTAAAAGTTCTTTTAGGCCTGGGGTTAAATTGTAGGATTTATCGTCGATTTTAATCAAAATTACATTATCGTTATTCAAACTGTCAATTTTAGAAAATGATACTACTGAATTTCCCATCAATAAAGTTTTGTTTTTACTTCTTATTCCAAACGGTGTATTTACATCATTATAAATATCATAGATATCATGAAATTTCTAAATCATCTGGTAATTCCATTTTAGGAGACTTTTTAACCAATTGTGCAGAATTAAGTTTTGGTTCGTAACAGTCCTCAAACTTTGTAGATGAGCTAGTATTAATGTCATCCATTTCAATATCTCCAGAATTAGTGAGTGTTGTAGTTTCTAAATTTTTTTTTTCCATATTTATATTTGAACCAACTAAAGTTTTAAGGGGATCTGTGACAGGTTTTAGCATTTTATCGAGTGATAAGTTCATTGAGTGTTCCTGGCCCTTCATTTGTTTTATTTTATTCTTTATGGAGTCTACAGACTTCATTAATTCTAATTTAATATTTTTCTCCATGTTATACCTACAACTGCGTTCGGCTAAGGAACTAATTGTACTGAATTTGATTTTGTATGTTAATTACTTATATGTGCACATATATAGTCATTCAAAGTTAAAAAAAATATCAAAATTCTATCTATACCTTCCCTTATTTAATGACGACTCTTTGTTAATAAGAACAAAATTATAAGGATTATTCCAAACAGTTTTACAAATATCTTTCAACTGATTCCATGGTAAATCGGAGTTGATATGTTCGTCATAGATGTGCTTTAAGTTCACAACATCTTGTTTAAATATTATAAGAAAGTTAGCATTGTCGCGTAATAATTGTTTTGGTATTTTTGAGTAAGTTTGTGATAAGTAAAAACAATCAATTTGCTTATGTCTACCCATACAGAAATAATTACGTATGTTTATTTGATTTTCACATACAACATCATCAAATATAAATACAGAATTTGGTAAAGCTTCAGTTGGAGATATGACATTTTTATCGTCATTGAACTCATTGAATTTTATGCGAGGCACTCTTCTTAATACTTCTCGTAAAAAACAATATTTTGGCTGAAAATTAGTCTTTGAGTAAAGGTAAAGGTTTTGAAATTTGAGACAATTTTCATGCAATAGCAAACTAATCACAACGTTTGTTTTACCACAATTCGAGGGACCGCAAATTATACAACGAATCGTATTCGGCAACAAAGCGCTATGTCTAATCTCTTGAGGAGACTCGCCAAGATTTATATTTTTGACGTTTAGTGATATGGGTTGTTTAATCAACTTCATTATGTCAACTAATTTTATACTTGTCTAACATAGACATATATACTTTATTTTGCGCTATCTTTAGACTTGTTACTACAGGATCGATTCTATTCTCATCTTACAGGATTGGTATGTACCTATAAATATAAGCTAGGTAATGACTCGTGTTACACATTGCCCATCAAATTTTTTTGCATATGTTATAAAGTAAGTGGTCACTTCACGCGCGTTCTTTGCATAAACAAGTCATTTTGTTTACGCTTTTATATTTTCAAGGTAAGTTTTTTATTTATTTTATTTCATTTATTATTTTAACTATTAATAATAATTATGTAATGCATCTTTGTTACAGAATCATGTCACACTCGCCATCCTACAGCCCCGTTTTAGATACCGTTGACCTACGAAATTTAGAGGTACGTAACTATTAGTATTCTCTTAAATCAAACATTGAATCCATAGTTCATGATGTTTAATATTCTTTGTTTTCTTTCAGAATGTGATAGAGGACTCAAACCTAGTTACCAATCCATTTTATTATGCTCAGGACAGGGAGAGCTGGTATATGGAAGTAGCAGCTAAAGCATGTGAAGAGAGTCGACAGCAAAAAACAAAGGAGCGTAGATTGAAGAAGAAAAAAAGTAAATCTTTTAAAAACTCATCCTTTATCATGCGTAAGGAGCAAGGACATGTTCGTCATCTAATAAAAAATATGGTCTATGATTTGGATGGTCGTTATATGGAAGAAATGGACACTGAAACTGATAATGCAAGTGTGAATGTGCAGTATATAGTGACAAGTGATTACGATGACATCATGGACGAAACTGATCAATTAGTTGGTAAAATAGTGAAAAAGTTAAGCAAATCTAATGTGTAATGTTTGGTATTATTGTATAAAGTTAATTTAATTTATATTTATGTTTAGAATATCTAGAAGGTATAGTTAAAAAAATAAGTTCGCCTACATACAAAACTTTGAATACAATTTATAAGTTATTATTTAATTAAATGTGAAACAATAAAATTAAAATTGATTCTACATACTGCGTTTTTAATCACCCAATAAATTAGTATAGTATAGATACTAAAGTTATGACCGTCTCGCTGGTCTAATGGTCGCAAGCGCGATTGCTGAACAAGAGGTCTTGGGTTCAATTTCCAGGTTTTTCCATCAGGAACTCATTAGTAGCAGTCGCGATTTTTGTCCGGCTGATGGCAATAGGCTTACGTTCAATACTGCATGGGGCTTAAACATAACTGTCGAAATGTGGATATTAGGTACACCTCTGTCTAGTCCTTCGGGGGATTACAAGTGTTATGTTATGTATATGTTATGATACTAACGTTATCATGACATTATCTATAAAAGTTTATATAAGACGGAAATCTTTCAGAAAGGAAAAAAAAAACAAATAAGTAGGTATAGATTATACATTTATTTATTATAGTTACATCCATTGATTACATTTTTATTTTATTTCATTAAATACTTATTACATATTTATATTAATTATAATAATTAGCTTTATATATGTTACAATGTAGGTTTAGCTCAGTAGAACAAATATTAAGAGTACGTACTAAAGCAATGAACTATAATGCCCCCAAGGTAAAGTGTTGAAACAACCTTTAATTCTCTGCCTTTTATCATCATCACTATTAAGAATGAGTTTATTTAATTTCTGCTTAAAAATTTGATGATTTTTAGACCTTATAACATACATATCATCTCGAAGGTTTTCATTAAACATTAATGCCCTTTTATATTTTTCAATATCCAATTTTTTCGTAATCGGCTTTGTTACTCCTTTTGCTTTCTTTATTGTTTTATTTTCAGTGCGCACACAATATAACTTAGCTCTTAAACCTACAAATTCTGAAATAATCTCTCCGCCTAATTCATCTTTGAAATAGCCTGGCATTTTCATGTTGGCTTTAGGTAACCCATATATATTGTTAACCTCAAAATTGCTTGTGTCAAAATATTGAATATTGTTTTTCATATCCTCATAAATATTATCAGTTTTTACTAAATAAAGTAAACTGTCAGTATCAGCATAACATAAAATTACATTATTTCCATACATTTTTTTAATAACAGAATAATGAAACTTATATATGTCGCAGCAACACAGTGACCGTTATTAGAATCGCTATTGATTATTGTTGATTTAGAATAACGCCATCTATTGCCTTTTTTCGGAAACGTCAAGCAGTGTGCTTGGGTGAGGTCGATACAGGGCGTGGCAGCTGTCAGTTGTAATTGTTTGACATTGGAGGTATTTAAGTTGAGAAGCGACGGATGAGAGATCACTCTTTGGTTAGACACGAACGCGAGAGGTCGTTCTGCCAGCCCGTATCGAACTTACCGCGTTTCCCTAATCTTAATCCATTTCCATCGGCTTGATCATTTGTTATTTTGTTAACGGGAGTGTATAAATAGCTTGTTAGAATCATTGTTGAAACTATTATTTCGTGCCTACACCATGTCGAACTTGGACTCTGGTAACGTGGTACTCCAAACGGGCGAATTACCTTTGTTAATTGTATTGTGAAAGTGAAATACTAACTGATTTACATTGGAACTGTGATTTTATTGTAATCCTGCGTCATGAACCCTGTACCACCGAATAGAGATAATGACAGCCCTATCGCTCAGCCATCGCTCCCGCCGACATATAGATGTGTTTTAGAAATTTCAAGAATAGAAAATCCGATATAAATAGGGCGATCTAATATAACTTTTGTCTTATTTAATTGAATAGCTACTAAACTTTCGGACAAAATTGATAAGTCTTTAAAATTCGGTGCGCTAATATACCTTTCAGCACCAAACAATTTGTTGGTTGTATTTAACTTATCTTTCCATAGTTTTACGAGCCTAACATGAACTTGTTTCCGCTTGTTTTCAATTGTTTTTCCAAAAATAGAATTGTTTTGTTTCTTAAAAAAGTATTTTTCAAAATCCGATTTAGCTTTTTGCCTGAGAGAAGTATTTAATAAAATATATGGTTTTAAAAAGTTATCTTGATAGAATGATAATATAATATATATATTCTATATATTTTTAACAATATTAAGCCATTTTCTAAGCACTCTTGTAAATGTATATAATGAATAACAAAGCGATGTTTACTGTATAAATTTGCTATTAACTTTTTACACTTGCTTTGAATAGCAGAATATTTTTCGGCAGCAAATGGCAGATCCGAATGAGCATTATGAATGTTAGGAGGGTAATATAAATCTACCTCTAAAATGTATCCTTCATTACCATTTTTGTTAACATTATTTATATTGAACTTATTTATTTCATTATCATTAAGATATCGGAAGTTACGCATTGGAAGTTTCTGCATCATTGCAAAGCCGTATAAATTCACACAGTCAAGATAAATGAGGTACGTGCTTGCCTCGTCTTTATTATACGATGATTGGTATTTATTATTAGCTTTGGCATATCTTAATGTGCATTGGGCAAGACTTCCTCGAATTCCGTTTTCTAACATTTGGTACATTTCCACGTCAGATATTAAATCAAGCTCTGCTTTAGTATACAATAGCATAGCATCCCAGCTTAACGACGGTGATGAAACATAATAGCATGGGTCTAAATTATAATAAAGTAAACTCATTTCCCGAAACTTTTCGAAAATATCACATAATAACAGTACATCACATTTTAAATAAAGGTCTGTATATTCTCCAAAATTTTTTATTTTAAAATTTTGCCATACGTTTAAAGCATGCTGATAATCTTCAGTTGAAATATTTTCGCCCGTTAGTTTATTGAAAAATTTTGACTGTTCTGGCAGTTGGGTTTCATTATATTTTTCCCATTTATCTACATAGTCATAACAATATACACCTTTTCTACAAGCTAAATTAAATAAACGATCATTATTGAAAAATACGCGCATGTGTTGAAAATCATCTGAGTGTAACGTTCTTACCAATTTATCTAAGCTAGCACTTAAAAAAAAACGAATCAATAAATTTCAACTGAACTATATTTTTATCATCAATAGGCATGAATTTTGTAAACGATATGTACTTTTCTTTTGATTTAGGAATCAAAGTTACTTTGCCAATTATATCCGACAGCTCTTTTATAAATAAATGACAATCATATCCAGATAGATTGTGAAAAATTATAGGTATGTACTGACATTGCTTCAAATTTAAATTGCAAGCATTGTGTGCAGGACCTCTATATTTACCTGTAAAATGATCATGATCCTTAACTTTTTTATCATTTTGCGCAAACTTGGTTTTACATATATGACATAATTGAGCAGTTTTGAATGATTTAAACTCATCAAAAGTGAGAGGTAGCATTGGCTGTTCATTTTGTTAAATTTTATACAGCCTTTTTATATCATTTGTGATGGTTTCAACAAATTTTTGTGCACAATTTGGACCTCTATAACTAACAAAATCATTTAATTCCGATTTAGATTTGCAACAAATATAATAAGCATACGATGATGCTTGATGTGACTGTACAGATACAGACAGTAAATAGCGATTTATTATTGTCCGAGTATTTACAAAGCAAACTTTCAAAATCTCCGTATATTACAATTGGAATTCTTTGAGTTCTCTCAAAGTTTGAAAATTGTAATTTGCTATGTTTATCAGGCAAGATTGTTTTTATTCTACCACAATTGTGATTTAATAATTTATCTTCATTGTCATAATACAAAAAACACTCATCACATAAAAATACTTTAGATTTATGTTTGGTTAATTGTCGGTGCACAAAGCGACTGAAGTTTTTTATTAAACAAAAATGGGCTTTATTGTCTTTAGTTATGTACAACAAATTGACATGTGTAAGCTTTCGTTCACGCGTTAAATATAGAGGACCCGTTACATGATTATTAGCTTCAAGACCATAAACATTCACACTTATCGAAGGGTTATTTTTCTCAAAGATTTTAATATCATCGAAACTTGGTGGAAAAGACATATCATTTATGTTTAAAAGAAACGTATAGTGTGGGTATGATTGCATTCTATTAGCATTCCGTCTTTTTGGAAACATGTGGGCAACAATACACCACAAAAAACAATTATTGCCATTGTTGCGTATATTCAAACATGACTTTGTGTTTTTTTATAACCTTAGGTAATTCTAAGTATGTTCCAGCTCTTAAAGGATTGTACTTGTTTATGTTTACTTCCAAATGGTTTATACAATCGATAGTCCAACCAGATTCAGCAAGTTCAAACTCTAAACATTTAGATATTAATTTTTCGGAGCATTTAAAATATATATATTATAAATATCTGTGTTCGGAACTGCTATCATATACTTGGTATTAAATATTTCATAGAGCTTTCATTATTTTTTGGCAAAATGTATGACACAAATAATTCAAAATTGACTTTAATTGATTTATGTTTTTGAATCATAAGATTGATAATATCACATACAGACTTAGAAATTTGATTTAAAAACGTTTCTGGAGTTATTGTTGCTTCATTAGATTTAACATTAGACAGGTGGCGCCACTAGGTGAACACTTAATTTTAGAGGCTCCGTGTTTTTAAGTTGTTAAAAATATATTTTACGAGTTAATCTACTTATTGCTATTGTGAATGTGAAGATACAAGGACAATCAATAATAGGAAGTGTTATTCAACATAAAAGTGCAGAACATTTGTGAAAAACCTTAAAATAATGTAAACAGTCACCAGTAGACTATTTTAAAAGGAATTAACGTTTGAGTGGTAAATATATTTATGAAAACGTAAACAGTGTACAATTCAACCAACTCATTAAAACAATCCACTAAGAAACAGTCCTAAAAGCCCAAAACCGACATCATAATCAAGTGCAAAAATTTATGGAATGTGTGCAAAAATTTAAGGAATGTAACGACTTTATTAATTTAAAATTTTTACAAGTAAAATACGCTTGCGTATTTCGACTTCATTATTAATGATTGCATAGTTCCGACGTGAGAAGTGCAGAGAATTATTGGTTTGACGCAACGTGTCCGGAAGTTCGCGTCTGAGGAATTGATTTTAATTTTGGAATCTTTCAAAATTCTAATATTCCAAGTTTCCGATACAAACAATAATGGCAAGTAAAAATAGCTGTTCTGGATGTATGAACGCAATTCTAACCAAAGATTACCTGCAATGTTCAAATTGTAACCAGCGTTACGATCTACTATGCTCCAATGTTACCGACAGGAAATTCAAATCAATGAAAGTGTCAGACAAAGCTACTTGGAAATGTCAAGATTGTCGTAGTAAGTTACCTAAAACTAACAATACAGATACGCCAGTACGAACAACTCGGAACGAGACTTCTAAAAATTCACCATCCGATGCCAATGTCACAATTCGTGGTAAACGAGCTCCGAGCCCTCGAGCGAGTCCGTTGGAAGTAGAAACGGTTATTCCTGCTAATACTTCTTCTTCCGAACATGAAACACTTCAGAGCACCCCGACGACCTCAATAATAACCGATGACCCCACTATTTTGGAAACTACGAAAAGTTCTCTTAGGGAAATTATCAAACAAGAAATTACAAGCGCACTTAAACAGGTTGTTGAAGAGCAATTCAGAAAATTTAGTGATTTGATATCAGGCTTTCGAGCATCGTTAGACTTCTATAACGAAAAATATGAGGAAATGAAAGTGGTCTTAGAACAAAACTCTTCCCGTTTGCATGTATTAGAGAAAGAATACAATAAACTACAAACATCTTTGCAGGACATCACTAAACGTCTGAACATAATTGAACAGCACAGCAGAGCAACCAACATCGAACTGCAAAATGTACCTGAAAATCGGTCAGAAAACCTAATCACTACAGTGCTACAACTCAGCAAAATTACAAAATGTCAAATTGAAGAAAGCGATATTGCTCACTGTACTCGAATTGCAAAAAAAGATAACCTAACTTCCCGACCTAGGTCCATCTTAATAAAATTTAATACCCCGCGTCTGCGAGACACTTTCTTTGCTGCAACAATCAACTACAATAAGACCAACTCCAACAACAAGCTAAACACGAGTCACCTTGGTATAGCAGCTGAAAATCCAATACCAATCTACGTCGCCGAACACTTATCAGCCGACAACAAAACTTTGCATGCTGCGGCACGACTTCGAGGCAAAGAACTCGGTTACAAATATGTGTGGGTACGTAACGGAAGAATTTTCATGAAGAAGCATGATCTCTCTGAGCGTATTGTTGTCACTAGTCAGGACTTCTTAAAATCTGTCACATAGATACTTTTCAATGTTCTTTTTTTTTTTTTTTTAGTATTGATAACGTTTTTTGTATTAATTGTTCACATTCAATAACTCACTTAAGGTATATTACCAAAATGTACGTGGTTTAAAAACCAAACTAGATGTTTTTTATCACAACATGTCTTTACAAGACTACGATATTATAGTTCTTACGGAGACTTGGCTAAATGGCGGTGTTTATGACTCAGAATTATTCGATGACAGATACATAATCTACAGGCGAGATCGCGAATCTAGTAAAAACAAAGCACGTAAAGACGGAGGCGGGGTGTTGATTGCTGTCGCTAGGTCCTTGAAATCCTGTCGACTGCAACATTTGGAAAGTTCGTGTGAGGATCTGTGGATCAGTGTTGACACAGATTCTAGGGGTGATAGAAGGCGCAAGTTGTATATCTGTGGCATCTACTTGCCCCCGCCAGTAACCGTTGAGTCCATCCAATTATTCCAAGAAGCTGCTCAATCTGCTCTTGACAATAGTGAACGTACCCTCATCATTGGTGACTTCAACCTTGGCTCTATCTCTTGGAAAATAAACGAGGAATGTCAGACAGGTCAAACTATACCTAGCCCCAGTAATAATAACGATGCAGTTAAAACGTTTTTAGAGTTTATCATCCTCAACGATCTGAGCCAATACAATTACATAATTAACAACAAATGCAGAACATTAGATTTAGTACTGTGCAATATGACAATACTAAACCTCAATAGTTGCATGGTACCCGTTACGTCAGAAGACCCTTTACATCCATCATTTGAATTCTCTATTCCGGTAAACATTGCCACAAATTACCTGCAAGCCAAACCATCCACCAAACCGGATTTTTTTAAAGCAGACTATGCAAAAATTATCTGTGACCTTAAGTTCGTAGATTGGAAGACTGCACTGGGAGTTCACTCATCAGTTAACGACATGGTAGACACCTTTTATAGTATATTACAGGAGGTAATCAAACATTATGTACCAATAAAAAAAATATCATGTTATACGTACCCAATATGGTATACGCCTAATCTCATACGTCTATTTAAAGAAAAAAATAAATATCGCGTAAAAATAAAAAAATATAATAATCCCTTAGACCGTATATCCTTCGAATCATTGCGTTCAAAATGTGGTAGACTGAGAACAATATGCTACAAAAACTATATTGAGAGACTGGAAACTGCGTTATTAAAGGATCCAAGAATGTTCTGGTCCTTTATTAAGAATAAAAGAAAATCTAGCAGTGCGTATCCCGCTGAAATGTATTACGAAAATAGGATCGCATCCTCTGGCCATGAAATATGTAACTTGTTCGCTGAAAATTTTGCACAAGTCTACAACACATCAACATCTGTACAATTTACAAGCTATAGTACTACTATTAATATGCAGGCTATTTGTAAGCTGGAACTTAAAAATGAAGAAATATTCCGAACTTTAAGGTCCTTAGACGAACATAAAGGGGCAGGTGATGATGGTATTCCACCAGTATTTATTAAAAGATGTGCAAGGGTATTAGCATTACCATTAAAACTAATTTACAACAAGTCACTAAAGGATGGTGTATTTCCTGGCCGATGGAAAGAGGCATTAGTAGTACCCATCTTCAAAGCAGGAGAGAAGCAATTAGTGTGTAACTATAGACCTATCTCTATTTTGGTGATTTTTGGTAAGGTACTTGAAAAGTTGATAACTAAAAGGTTATCATCACATGTTAAACACCTAATTACTGGCAGTCAACACGGCTTTATCGGATCCAGGTCCACAACTACTAACCTTTTGTGCTACGTGTCTTCAGTTTCTGAATCCCTAGATAGGCGTATCCCAGTTGACGCAATATATACTGACTTTAGTAAGGCGTTCGACAAGGTCGATCATTTTCTCCTACTCAATAAGCTTTCTAACATGGGCGTGGGAGGGTCGTTGCTTCAGTGGTTTCAGTCTTACCTTAGTGGCAGGTTTTCAAAAGTTGTCATAGGTGGCTACCATTCGCACTCCTTTAAAGCAACATCCGGAGTGCCGCAAGGCTCACATGTAGGCCCCATTCTTTTCAATATATTTATTAATGATATCACTCAATGCTTCAAACATTCGAACTTTTACCTTTTTGCCGACGATATAAAAATAATGAAACCAATAGTGACTGAACTCGACTCCGATCTTCTACAAGAAGATTTAAACAGAATGGTGGAATGGTGTGAAGCAAATAAAATGTCCCTCAACGTCTCAAAGTGTCATTATATGCTGTTTAGTCGCAATAAAATAATTAAACCTTATACCTACACTATCAACCGACAAACACTATCAACAGTAGAACACATACGCGATTTGGGTGTCACACTAGACAAACAGCTGAAATTTGACAAGCACATCTTACAAACGACATCTAAAGGGTTTAAAATACTTGGATTTATGTTGCGCAATAGTAAAGAATTTAAAAATCCCTTAACTAAAATAAAATTATTTAATACATTAGTTCGCCCTACACTTGAATATTGCACCACTGTCTGGAATCCTCATTACCATGTTTACACTAAGCACCTAGAAAGTGTTCAAAGACGTTTTTTGTATCATCTTTGCTACAAAGACTTCTTAGCTAGAAAAGTAAAGAGTTATGGAAGCAGATTAAAACACTATAAAATTACATCATTGGCAGACAGAAGGAAATCGGCCGACATGATATTTTTACACAAGCTGGTTAATGGGGTTGTTGACTGCGGTGAACTGCTAAGTAAACTTCAATTAAATGCGCCATCTCGTCTGCCGCGGATATGCAGCTACAATCTTTTTAATGTCCCACGATCCAGAACGAATCTGGGACATTTCGCCGCCCTGCCAAGGCTCTGTAGGCAATTCAACGACCTCTCAAAACGTTGTGGTTTGGATATAACTTACTCAATTTCAAGGTATAAAAAAGAGTTGAATTCAATACTCTATAATGCAAATGCAACATAAACGGTTTGTTTTGGTCTCCTTGTTGTCGACTTCTCTCATTTCTTCTAATTTTCATAATTGTTGTTATTGTCGGGTAATATAATTTTATTTTCTTACATGTATCTAGAGAATATTGTGATGACACGGTTTTGTTGTTCTTGTGTTTTTATCCTGTATTTAGTTTTTCTAGTTTAATTTAATTTAACTTAATTGTATTCTATTTTTATATACCTATATTATTTTAGTTCACCTAGTTATATGTGCATGCTGTGATCTCCTTTAATTGGTGGAGCACAACTTACAAATAGAAATGTACTAACTTTAAAATAGAACGTAATTTGTGTATCCTCTGTTGGAGGTCCATAACATAATAAATAAATAAATAAATAAAAACTGGATTCACTTTATAACTTATTATTCTATTTTTAAATGCAGTAGCAATAATTTGAATATTTTCGAATTCGGAGCAGAGCAATCGATTAGATTTATGAATATTTGTTCTACTGTGTACTGATAATCTTGAAACATAAATATTACAGTCTTTACAAAAAAACCTGTTTATTAAACTGATCTTAAATTTTATAATACACCAGATGCAATACAAGAATTGAACACGGTTGCCAAGTAAGGTGAAATCACGTCAATTATAGACGAGATAGTTCGTACTGACAGTCCCCAAAGGTCTGCAGTTTTCTTTACATCAAGACTTTTAAAAGATTCTTTAATATCTTTCGCATTAACAACTGAAAATTCAAAAGGTGTGTAAATTTTAACATAATATTAGATAAATATTAGTTCTTCCAAAATCTTCAGAAGATGAGCTTTGCAGAAATATAATAATTATTAATATAAAAATACTTTGTATCTATTCCTACAAAGTTTAACATTAAAATCACTTTGAAAGTGATGAAGTGAACAGGCTTGACATGGACGTCCGTCAAAACTATAAAGATTGTGGCATTGTAAAAAAATCATTTTATATAACATATGTAATTTTTTGACATTATAGTTTAGTTTGATCATTAAACTATTAAATAAAATTACAAAAGTATGTCAGTAGCGACATTGGTAAAAACCATTTTTGATATGCCGTTGTTCTACCATTTTCCATAGTGCGCCGGTGGGATCGGCGTCAAACCCACCTTTTTACTATCAGCCGCGAGGGGTGGGCGAAGACGAGTCTCCGGCAACAGCCGAGACTCCAGGGAGGCCCACTTGGCGTCCATCATGGCCCCGATCTCGAGGGCAATGGAGCGCCGTAGGTTGGCCTCAGCATCGACAGACAGACATGCTGCCGGTGTAGCGGCCCCGTCGGGGCACGCAGGAGCGTCGCCTTGTCGGCGGAGGAGACTCATATCCGCCGACATCTTCGCAATTTGCGCCGAGAGGCTAGCGATCTGAGAGCGCAAGACCGCGTTCTCTTTCTCCAGCCTCTCGAAGTCTGTTCCGGGTGAAAGGCGTCGCTGCTCCTTTACCAGGGCCGCCGCCCTCGCCGTCCGGAGCTTGTGGACGAATTCGCCCTTAAGGTTACGGCTTCGATGCAGGCGTCCAGCTCTAACTTAGACTGCGCCCGCATAGTTTTTGCCAGCTCCTCCGGGCCAGGCAGTTTGCCTTTAGTCCGGGTGATGGTCGGGGGACCCACAAGCTCCGGATCGGAGACCTCAGAGGAGGCTATCCTCGTCTTGTCAATCTTTTTGGCCTGAGGCAGCTCCTCAGGCCAAGACGACCTGTGACGCACCCGCCGGAGCCCCCGCAACAGCAGCAGCGCTACTCGCCGGAGTGGACTCCACTTCCGGCGAGCCTGCGCCAGCCTGGCTCAAAACGGAGTCCAAGACTCCTGAACGACCATGTCGGTAGTTGCCCCCCCCAGAATACGAGGGGCAGACCGGGGCCGAAGCCCCGGTGAGTGATTCTCCGACTGCAGAGCAGTCGGTACCCTCCTGGGGTAGTATCTTTGGACTATCCGACATAATCATCTTTTTAATTTTTCCTTTTTTGAGGGTGAGGTCCCCTTGGTTTTTTATAGAGGTGTCCTTCCTCGCCCACATGAGGCCCGGCCCTCTCAATGAGGGTTACGGGTTGCCCGACGGTGACCGAAGTCTTTGTCCGACCAGTCTGGACTGACTGGACCGGAGCCGCCGCGCACGATCGCATCCTCGACGTGAGGAGCGTTTCTACCCCCTGATTTTGGCCCGCGCCGGGATGAACCCGATACCGCGCATACTGCGCGGCGTTCCCCTATCCGCCACCTGGGGACGCGCCCGGTATGAGGTCCAGAAACTCACTCGGGAGCCATCAACACCTATGCCATTCCAATCCTAACATATTCTTTCGGGATTATTAAATGGTCAGACACAGAACTAGATGCGCTTAATACCGTTACTAGAACAGCAAGCAATAGACACAATATTTATCACATACACTCTGCAGTAGAAAGATTTACACTCACAAGAAAATTAGGAGGCCGCGGATTCATCGACATCAAAAACTTACACTACACTCAAATAGACAACTTACGAACATATTTTCTCACTAAAGCTAATACCAGCACACTTCACAAAGCAATAGTAACACATCACTCTCAGGAACACCATTACAGCTAAATAATAACCATTTAAACCCGAAACATAAAATTATAAAAGACGGTCAAAAAATAGAAAACTGGAAAAAGAAAGCTTTACATGGAAAATACCCACACCAAATTGAGCAAGAGCATGTAGACCGCCCGGCATCTTGCACTTGGCTTACAAAAGGCAACATATTTGGTGAGACCGAAGGCTTTCTTATAGCAATACAGGATCAAATAGTTAAAACTCGGAATTATGCTAAATATATCTTAAAATAAACAATTGACACAGATAAATGCAGATTATGCCACCAAACCACAGAAACAATTGATCATATCACAGGAGGTTGCAGTTTCTCGCCAATAAAGAGTACACTCATCGCCATGATAATGTCGCCAAACACATCCATCAACAACTTGCACTAAAACATAATTTACTCGAAACACACACCCCCTATTACAAATACAAACCTAAAAACGTTCTGGAAAATAGCACTGCAAAACTGTAATGGGATAGAGACATAATAACCGATCGTACCATCCTCAGCAATAGACCCGATATCACGCTAACTTTGAAATCCACCAAGACAACATTCCTCATAGACATCGCCGTACCAAATACACACAACTTGAAACAAAAACATATAGAAAAAATCAAAAATACATCCCCCTGGCTGACGAAATAAAGCAAATTTGGGATCAAGAAACCGTTAAAATAATCCTCATTATAATGTCATCAACAGGCGTAATACCTAAAACGCTTAGTATTGCCCTTAAATCACTAGAACTCCATGAAAACACTTTCATACCTGTGCAAAAATCCGTAGTAATCGACACTTGCTCTATAGTCCGCCGCTTCTTAAACCCAACTTCTATCCCACTCTCGCCCGCACATAACACTCCACAAACAACACAAACACAAAGAGACACAGAAACCACAAATCATCACACTCTCTCATCACACTTACAAATCTAAATGAAGGGAACTTGGCATATGCCCGACCTTCATTTCTCTATTCCGACTTTGTGTCGAGACTGAAAGTATAGTAAAAATAATAATAATAATAATAATAAGCCCCTCGTAAATCTAACTCCACGTCCGGTTCGAACATCAGTAACCACGTGAGGGGTGGTCATTGGCAGCAAACATACACACCAATGACTAACGGAGCTATACACAAATATGCGATGCGCCTAAGAAGCAGAAAACTACCCCAGGCGGGTACCCGTGAGGGAGAATCCCGCCCCGAGCCCACAAGCTAAGGCAGCCCTATGTATTCTGGGGAGGGCATCGTATCGCAGAATTCTGCCCAGTCCGGGACTGTTGCAGCAAATAACAACGCACCACCAATACTTATCATCTCACACCCATCATCACCCATATCTTCCACACAAAGTCTTTTCCAATTTGAAATGAAATGAAATGAAATCAATTTATTTGCGAGAAATGCGGTACAATTAAGGTGTTACAAGGATGATAGAACATCACATTTCACCAGTATTGGTATGCAAATATTTAGGGGCTAATAACTTACTCACTAATTAAAATATTATTACAATTATTCGAACATATTCATTATTACCATATTATACATATTACATTACTAAATATTTTTATACAATTATACTAGTTTAAAC
This sequence comes from Shargacucullia verbasci, assembly GCA_947562105.1. Taxonomy (NCBI): domain Eukaryota; kingdom Metazoa; phylum Arthropoda; class Insecta; order Lepidoptera; family Noctuidae; genus Shargacucullia; species Shargacucullia verbasci. The sequence goes on along the minus strand of OX387281.1, from coordinate 14,112,915 downwards.
ATTTACAGTTTCTTTTCAAAAAAATCTCTTAACGTATAAAAGCAATGTTTTATTAACCATTTTTTTAATTCCTTTCTCATTTCCGTTAATGGTAATTCGCGAATAGACTTGGGGACTCTATTAAATACCTTTATGCACATTACGTAGCAGTTGTTTTGAAACAAAGATGTCTTACATGTGGGCATTAACAGTCTAGTGGGGTCTCTTTTACCAATAATTGAATTTTCATAAGCATTTATGAATACATTTGAGAATTTCTTTACATGAACACAGATTTCAAATATGTATAAACTTGGAAGTGTTAGAATATTAGTACTTTTAAAAAGAGGTCGACATGATTCTAATGGTCCTACATTACATAAAGCTCGTATACACCGTTTTTGACTGATAAAAGCCTTGTTTATGTCTGTAGAATTGCCCCATAACAGTAGGCCATACCTTAACACAGATCTACGTACCCATAATATGCAATTTGCACCGCAGGTTTCCCAGCAATACGTTGTAAATTGCGGAGGGCGAACACAAATCTATTAAGTTTTGTACAAACATTTTGGACATGTTCTTTCCAATTGCAATGCTGATCTATATATAGACCTAAGAATTTGGTTTCCGCTACTTTGTTCAAGTTTTCACCCTGATATGCTATGTTTAGGGTTTCGTGTACAGTTTTATAATTAGAGAATTGAATAAATTTAGTTTTTGATATATTCGCACTAAGATTATTTGATTCTAGCCATGTCATAACTGAATGCACTGTATTATTTAGACTTATTTCGAGATTACTATTTATGTCATTTTTGGGTACAATGATGGAGATATCATCTGCAAAAAGTATGGTTTGATAAGGTGTTATACTGGGAAGGTCGTTAACATACAATATGAACAAGAGGGGTCCGAGTATACTGCCCTGAGGCACACCATATTTAATATGTAAAAATTGGGATCTATGGGGGGTAAGAATATGACTTTCATTTACTCGCTGCACTTCTACGCATTGTTGTCGATTTTTTAAATAGCTTTCTATCCATTTCAGTGCAATACCTCGGACTCCATATTTTTCACATTTTTCTAGGAGGATATTATAATCCACGCAGTCAAAAGCTTTCGACATATCAAAAAATATACCAGCTACAGGAACTTTTTTATTTATATATTCAGTTACTTGACGTATTAAGGTAAACGCTGCAAGAGTCGTATATTTTTCTTTTAGAAAGCCGTTTTGCTCTTGTCGGATAATTTTATGTTTAGACAGGAAACTATATAACCGAGAGTACATAGCTTTTTCAAAAATTTTAGAAAATATTGGTATTAATGCAATCGGTCTGTAATTTGTTACTTCGTGACAATCTCCTTTTTTGAAAAGTGGTTTTACAATCGATGTTTTTATTTTTTCTGGAAATATACCCTGGACGAAAGAGAGGTTTATTAAATATGTTAGGATAGGTGCTATAATATCCGCACAAGACTTTATAATATTTGTACACACGGAATCAAAACCTACTGAATTCGTATTATTTAGGGATTTAATTATTTGGAAAGTTTCATCGACTGTGCAAGGGCTTAAAAATATACTGGGTGCAACATTACTAATATTGTTCTCGAACGCATGTTTTTTATGATTCTGTGCATTAGCTGTATTAACAAAAAATGAATTAAATTTATTGGCAATCATAATAGGATCTGTAATTTTTAAATCGTTATACTTTATCCAATCTATATTTATATTATTTTTGTTATTGTATTCTTTATTTTTAATAATATCCCAAGTAGTTTTGCACACATTTTTAATAAGATTGCTATTAATATTTCTTTTTGAACAAGTAATACAAATCCTTAGTAATTTTGTATATTTATTATAATTATTTTTATTACTTAAATTCTTGTTAGTATAATAAGTATATCCTAGTTTTCTTTTACATTTACTGGATATTTTAATCCCTTTAGTTAACCATTTAGGTGCATGGCTATTTAGTTTTATTTTATTTCTTTGAATTGGGAAACAAAGCTCATAGAATAAACAGAACATATCGTGGAAGCTATTAAAACCTGAATTAAGATCTTCAGTCTTAACATCGCTCCAAGAGATAGATTGTAGCGCTTCTCTAAATTTCTTTACGTATTCTGCATTATAATTTCGCTTATTTATAAACCAATGTTTATTTGGAGCCTCTTGTTTCAAGATGGAGAAGCTTAGCGTTTGGCATGTATTATGATCCGACAAATTATATTCGTATACTGAGCTACTAGTGCTTGGGATATTACTTGCTATATGGTCTATACAAGTCTGCTGACGCGTAGGATTATCAATATGAAGTATGAGGTTGTAGTTGTACGCAATATTTTTTAAATCATCTGTGATACTATTGTTTTTAAGAGTATCTATGTTAAAGTCTCCACATAAAATAATTCTCTTTTCATTCCTGATTGTGAGTTTATGGAGAAGAGAATACAGATTATCAAAAAACATAGAAATAGGTGAATTGGGTATTCTATAAATATAAATTACAATACATTTATACGAAGGAATATCAATTCCACAACACTCGAAACATTTTTCTATGGCCAACTCTTTACATAATTTAATTACTTTAAATTCTATTGAATTCTCTATCATAATACATACACCTCCACGCCTTTCTTTCGCGCGGCAAAATGAGGAAGCCAATTGGTAATTTTTAATTTTGATGACTGTTCACCTTCTTTGACAAAAGTTTCACAAAGACATATAATATTTATTTTTTTCCCATTTTCTTTTAAATCATTAAGACAAATTTCTAACATGTCGCTTTTATTTAATAAACCTGCTATATTTTGGTGGAATAACGTTATAGTTTCGTATAAATTTTCATTAATGTTACTATGTAATAATAAAACATGCATTATAGTCGGAGATTTTAACATCAACTGTATTTGTTTAAACTCCGAATGTAAACAGTTAAACGACTTACTATCGGCATATAATTTTATAAATGAAGTGAATTTCCCTACTCGCGTGACACCTGTCTCATCTACATGTTTAGACCATGTATATCACAATGGTCCCCGAGGAATGGTGACGACTACGCCAGTTGAATCCAACCTGAGCGACCACCGTGCTGTGCTTGCAGAGGTGGTGTGTTTAACTCCCGAACCACAACAACGTACTCGTCTCACCAGGGACTGTTCACAGGTGAGTTTTATGAACTTTCGCGCTGCTATCATGAGTGTCGATTGGAATGTCGTTTTAGAAACAAAATGTGTAGAAAAATTGGCTTCCTCAATTATCAACATTATCACTAATAAGTACAGCATATCATTTCCGTTAAAACGGAAAAACGTGAAAAAATTTACATGGGTAACTGACGATATTATTGTATTGAAGACTCTTTTGTTTGAAACCATTAATTTACAGAATAGATATCCTACTAATCGAGAACTCACTACTTTAATAGAAGACTTGAATTATAAATATGATAAGTGTATGGCAACACAAAAGTCTAAATATTATGCTAATATAATAACAAATAGTCGTAATACTAATAGGGCAATGTGGCGTATAGTGAATGTTGAAAGAGGAGCTGAGTTGCGACAAACTGTTGGCTTTACCGATGTACTCCAAGACTCATCGGGTAAAAAATTTTGTTCGAAGAAAGCCGCCACAGACGCAATGAATTCTAGGTTTATTGCAGCAGCTCAGGCGTGTGGCGCACCGCGTGTTCACCTGGCTACCATGCAATGTACACTGAATGCTACGAGACCCACCGCTGACCGCTCGTTGCGACTCGCGCCATTCACCGCCATCGAGGTCTATCGTATTGTCATGTCACGAATACCTATTAAGCCTACGAAAGATATATATGAGGTTTCCATGCAGCTACTACATAGTGCTGTGATACCGTTGTCACCCTGCCTTGCAGAACTGTTTAATCGTTGCATAAAAATTGGACTGTACCCACGCGCCATGAAATTGAGTAAAATATCCCCAGTGTACAAAGGTCAGGGAAAAAGGGGAGACATTGACAATTATAGACCTGTATCAATAATTCCTGCGGTGGCGAAGGTGTTTGAGAACGGTATTAGCACACGTCTCACTAACTACCTTACAGAAATTAAAGCTCTATCGAATAGACAGTATGCATATCGTGCTGGGCGCTCCACCACCTCGCTTGTGCGCGACGTGATCCGACGCGCACTTGAGGCCTGTGAGAATAAACAAAAAGTAGCTGTCCTATGTTGCGATTTATCGAAAGCGTTCGACGTCGCTGATCATGGAGTTCTAGCTGCTAAACTGCAATATTATGGCATCACAGGCTCAGCACATGCGCTGCTAACCGACCTGTTGCGACAGAGACACCAGATTGTTGTGGCTAACAGAGGGGAACTCAAGTCTGATCCATTGATGGCTGTAATGGGCGTGGCTCAGGGATCTTCCGTTTCGAACATCCTCTTTTCTTTACTGCTGAACGATCTTCCCAATTCAATCAAAACGGGCGAAGTATTTATGTATGCTGACGATGTGGCGGTGGTTGTTTGTGGTGTGAACATTAACGCTCTTGAGCAACATCTTAATGAAGCTGCACTTGAGGTATCAAATTGGTTCAAGATAAATGGACTAGTTCTTAATCTAAAAAAGACACACTTTATGCAGTTTTCAATCTCCGGACGAAAATTCAGAAAATTAGCCGTTTACATCGATAAAGAGCCTTTAAAACAGGTGGAAGCTACAAGATTTCTCGGCTTCAAAGTAGATCAGGGCTTGACTTGGAGTTCACATATAGATGAACTATGTGCAAAACTCGGAAGCGCATGTTATGCACTTAGTAGACTCTCTCGAGTAGTGTCAACGGATATAGTGCAAACATGCTACTTTGCAACAGTGCATTCAATCCTTCAGTATGGTGCCGAGTTATGGGGACACGCTGCTGATAGATTACGCGCATTTAGAATGCAGAAACGAGCAGTAAGGGCAATAGCGAAGATATCAAGGGAAACGTCAGCAAAACCATACTTTGCGTCACTTGGAATTTTAACCTTACCAAGTATAGTAATAATGCAGATCGCCATGTACACATGGGACAATCTGCATGATTACGAAAGGCGGGGGGATAGGCATAACTACACCACGCGTCATGCTAATAAGCTTGCTGCTGTAACGCATCACTTCACGAAATCGAGTAAATTGACGCAGGTTATGGGTCCAAAAATTTTTAACCGGTTACCGGAATCCGTCACCTCGGCTCTAACGAGAACAGGATTTAAAGCTAAACTGAAATGCTGGCTCGCTCAAAGTGTATTTTACACAGTAGATGAACTCACAAATGAGAAAATTGTTTAATTTCTCTGTTTACTTAAATGATATTTGTAAATCTAACCATGTGAACAATTGTAACCATGAGGACTGTTGACGTATAATGTATAATTATGAATAAAGTGTTTATCTGTTTATCTGTTTATCTGTTTTATTTATTGGAGCGAAAAAACGACTGATATTTTCCATTCCCTTTCGTAAAAGTTTTGTTCGAACTAGACAATTTTGAGAAGAAGTCCAAAATTGACGTCTGTATAAGTTTAGAATTACGTAGCTTATTGGAATTATAAGAAGTACTATTATATTGTTTGATATGGCCCATTGTGTATTTTTTATACATTGACTAAGTCAAAGACTATGTTGACGATAGAGACGTGTGGCGTTGAATATCTTCTGCACATGTGGCTTCCCTGGTTATCCATTGTGTCTACTAATTCTATTTTATATTAGATTCACTTTACATGTCTGGACATTCTTGATGTTTCAATATTTTGTATTCTTTTTTGTATTTTTTTATTTCTGTTTTATCCGCTTTGATCTGTTTATCCCGTTTTTAGTTTATATTCGAAACAATTGTTTAACTCATGTTGTATTGCCTCATTGTGTAAGTAGCATTCTATTAAGTTTGTATTTTTTTTTCTTATATAATGCATGTTAATTTAAGATTTTAATTGTAAATTAACTTTTTGTTTTTGAAAAGAGTATCCATGGAGTTTCTTGCCGGTCTCTTCTCCATAGGACCTACCCCCTTTGGAACCGTGCGCCTAGAGTCTCGACTTTTTAAAAGTGCCTGAAAAGGCCTACTTGAAATAAAAAACTTTGACTTTGACTTGACATTGGCAAGTAGTTATCTTTATAATCTAGGGTGTCTATGAATAAATTTATTTTCCTGCATGTATGATACATATTGTTGAAGCGAGAATGAAATACATTTAAGTAATGACAGCTAGGAAAATTATTTGAAATTAATTTTACCATGTTATTTAACAACTTATTGTTTAGGTATTTGTTATTGCATACATTTAAAATTAATACTGTGCTATGAAATAATTTCTTTAGAATCGCTGACAATTCAATTTGCACATTCATAGGATTAGTGTCGTTTTCCGCTATACATAATATAATTTTATCATTCTTATTTACTTCTAAATTTTCGCAACATTTGACTATTTCACTTGTAGTAGCAAATGGTTTTGTATGTGCGAAAACATTGTAGGATTCGTGTTTATTGTTCCTTCTAGACTCTGAGAGGTATGCTGCTAAACCCGAGCACTGCTGACTACCAAAAATTAGTATACGTCTTTTATCTTGTGAGTTATCAGTTGACAAAGTTTTCGGTTTCTTCGTGGTGACGGGGGAAGTGTTAACTTTATGAGTATTTAATATTTACGGTGGGCAATTCGACATTGACGAGCAGTTTATATCAGGCTGGATGTTTTGGGTGATAGGATCGGGCGACTTAAATAATTACTTTTTAATAGTGGATTCTGGGTTATTAGTGAAGTCTATTCGCCGTCTGGTAGCACTGTCTTTCCAGTATGATTTCATTCCTACTTTTCCATTGGCAGAATAAATTGTTTTTAGTTGTTGGAATTTGGTTTCTTGTTCCTTTACCAGTTTTTTGAGTGTTGTGTTTTCTAGTAACAAGTTTTGTACTTCATTATCTGCAACTTCTAATTGACATTTAAGCGTATTTATGGTTTCTTTTTGCCGAGTAATCAATTCGTCGTGATCGAATGTCGACAGATCTGGCAAACTTCTATTTAAACTCATATTTCTCGATAATAGTCCGCTTTCGTCCAACTCATTCTGACTGTAGTTTATTTTTTTCTTCTTATTTCTGATGGTAACGTTTTCGTTTGCCATATTTTTTTATAATTTGTATTTATTCGTTATATTCAATTTCTAAACTCGTATGACAATTTAAAGTCGAATATTATTCACAAAAAGATGCGACGTCGCCACTGAGGTCTGAACTCTCGTCTACACCGTTACTCGGGTGTAGACCGTGCATTTAACCACTAGACCACGGGATCGTTAGTAACGAAAGTTGAATTAGATGTTCTGGTTTTATTTTTGTATTATACAGCGCCGTGATTGGTCAGAGTTCAATTGTATCACACATTCAAATAAAATTAACGAACAAGTTTTTTCGCTTATTGATATTCACTTGCTTTAGCAGTATTTTAACACTTTTTTTGTCCATTAGTTTATTGTTTGTTAGGTAATATGTTTAACACTGTTATTTACATATTTTATGCGGGTTTTAATAACTATTTGTTTGTAAATAATCACGATAATGTACGATAGTTTTACACTTATAACTTTTTTTCCACTGTACGTATTGTTTCACGAACACTTTACGGTCACTGTTAGACACTAAACTACGGAATAGCAACGTGAACGGATTAAAAAACTTAGATTTTCTATTTTTTAACACACGATAAATACGGAGCTGATGTTTACTCGACGACTAGCGCCATCTCTCTCTCAATCACCCAGTTCATCGCCACACTCATACCAGCTTCAACATACATCCACATCTCGATCATCTACCATGAAATGAAATGAAATGAAATGAAATGAAATGGAATGGAATGGAATGGAATGGAATGGAATGGAATGGAATGGAATGGAATGGAATGGAATGGAATGGAATGGAATGGAATGGAATGGAATGGAATGGAATGGAATGGAATGGAATGGAATGGAATGGAATGGAATGGAATGGAATGGAATGGAATGGAATGGAATGGAATGGAATGGAATGGAATGGAATGGAATGGAATGGAATGGAATGGAATGGAATGGAATGGAATGGAATGGAATGGAATGGAATGGAATGGAATGGAATGGAATGGAATGGAATGGAATGGAATGGAATGGAATGGAATGGAATGGAATGGAATGGAATGGAATGGAATGGAATGGAATGGAATGGAATGGAATGGAATGGAATGGAATGGAATGGAATGGAATGGAATGGAATGGAATGGAATGGAATGGAATGGAATGGAATGGAATGGAATGGAATGGAATGGAATGGAATGGAATGGAATGGAATGGAATGGAATGGAATGGAATGGAATGGAATGGAATGGAATGGAATGGAATGGAATGGAATGGAATGGAATGGAATGGAATGGAATGGAATGGAATGGAATGGAATGGAATGGAATGGAATGGAATGGAATGGAATGGAATGGAATGGAATGGAATGGAATGGAATGGAATGGAATGGAATGGAATGGAATGGAATGGAATGGAATGGAATGGAATGGAATGGAATGAAATGGAATGGAATGGAATGGAATGGAATGGAATGGAATGGAATGGAATGGAATGAAATGAAATGATTTATTTTGCAATTAGGATTTTTCAATCACTTTTACACGTCTTTTTTAAACTAGATGGCGTCGGCATTTCCTATGACTATCCCTGAGAAGAAACGCCGAAACAAACTCAGGGGTCAAAGTCTATTTTAAATTCCAGACAGATTGTAATGATGTAAAGGTTTATGTGAGACAAATATAGGGTGGAATAGCCTTTTGAAGAAAGTGCCATAACTATTTGAGCTAACCTGTCGCAACAGAGTGCAAGCATGCATCAGTTATCGTGAGAATTAATGAAATGAAGAGCGCTCAGCCTAGATCTCACTCACATTTACAATGTATAGCGGTTATATTATATAAGAAATAATTTCAATTTAAACGACATTACAATATCAAAATAATGAAGTAAATAATATAATAATTAATGGCAAAAATTGTATATAAAAAAAAGGAAAGGCTAAAGAGCGGCTCAATCCCAAGCGTTTTTGTCATCTAAATAGTCCGAAATTTTATAGTATCCTTTTTTACAAAGTTTAGATTTAATTACAATTTTGAACTTCTTTAATGTTAAATTACGTATATCATTGGGAAGCTTATTGTAAAAGCGTATACATTGTCCCATGAACGAGTTGCTTATTCTGTGGAGGCGCGTAGCATGTACAGCAAGGTTGTGTTTATTCCTAGTGTTCAAAGAATGAGTATCAGACAGTTTGACAAAGTTCGAAATATTTTTATAAACATATATTAAATTTTCAAACGCGGCAGAACTAAGCCTACCCGATAATTTATTTATTTGCGGGCCCCATTGTAGTTTGGCGTCTATAGTGATGCCTAGAAAAACAGTCGAATCCACAATGTCCAGTTCCACTCCATTCAATTTAACATTGATTGGTACTTGTCGGACATTGGGCGTTGAAAATTTAAGACATTTGGTTTTTTTCTCATTAAGGAGAAGATTATTAACATTGAACCAATGAACTACATGAGATAGTGCAACGTTAACTTCGCGAAAATCTAGTAATTGTCGTCGAATTTTGAATATTAGAGAAATATCATCCGCGAACAATACTACCTCGTGATTATCCCGTACGTAATATGGCAAGTCATTAATATAAACTAGAAACAAAAATGGACCTAGAATTGAACCCTGCGGGACGCCCATGGTGACCTCAGATCCCGAAGATCTCTTGCCATTAATATCGACCCTCTGAATTCTATTGCTTAAATAAGAAGATAAGAAGTCGAGAGCCTTGTTCCTTATGCCGTAGTGGTATAATTTCCTGATGAGTGTATAATGGTGTACGCAATCGAAAGCCTTTGAAAAATCGCAGAATATGCCAAGAGCATCTTGCGAGTCTTCCCAGGCATCGAATATATGTTTCAGCAATTCCACGCCCGCATCTGTCGTTGAACGTCCCCTTGTGAAGCCAAACTGCTTTTTATGAAGTAGGTTGTGTCTATTAAAATGTCTTAACATCTGATTTAAAATCAATTTTTCAAAAATTTTACTCAAAGTGGGTAGAATTGAAATAGGCCGAAAATTTGTGGGATCCGTAGAACTACCAGATTTGAACAGTGGTATTACTTTACTTTGTTTCATCAAGTCAGGAAATACACCAGATGCAATACAAGAATTGAACACGGTTGCCAAGTAAGGTGAAATCACGTCAATTATAGACGAGATAGTTCGTACTGACAGTCCCCAAAGGTCTGCAGTTTTCTTTACATCAAGACTTTTAAAAGATTCTTTAATATCTTTCGCATTAACAACTGAAAATTCAAAAGGTGTGCTACATTCAGATACGCTTTGTTTTAGTATAGTATAAGCGGAAGTGGAAGAAGACAAGAGAGTTTTGGTTGTTAAAATAGGAATATTAGTAAAGAAATTTTCAAACTCAGTTGCCACCTCCAACATATCAACCATGTCATGTGATGTTGCCCAAGAGGAATTTTCAAATTCCTCTGCGCCCATCACTGGCATCATCACCACTACGCGTACGTCACCAATGAACTCTACTAATCGCGTAAACCAGAACTCACAATTTACCACACTTAACATTGATACACCAGCAAGAAGCGTTTTGCGGGATATTCTCCCCGTAACCACCCTAGCTGGCAAATGTAGACAACGTATGAAGTGGACTGATGAAATTAACAAGATGCTCCTCCGTTGCTACTACACAGTTACACATTGTGAAACAAACCTCGCCGCATACAGACCCTTATTACACCAAAAATTCATAGAAACTTACCCAGAATTAAGCCATTTGTCAGAACAACGATTGGCTGATCAAATATGCGTCATACACAGAAACAATAGAATACACCCACCTGAGTAGGAATGTATAAAACAATCAGTATCACTTATCCCAATAATCAATAATAACATAGAACACCAGGAAGAATATAACCCTCAAGAAAGTACCACTCAGACTACTCCCACGAACAACAACCAACAACACTCCATAACGAACTTGTGTCCTAGTCAATTAGATGATGTATCTCATATTTTAAATTTATCCCACGACACTTATTCACTACCACAAACATTTCATTCTACAGAAAGTGAACATATTCAGACACAAGAAACCGACACAACACACAGACAATCAGAACCCATAAAATACGAAAAAATTGAGACAAATTTTAGGGAAATGCTCATAAAATACATCGCAGTACAGTCAAAACAGTACACACAATTAATAGCTCCAAATAAATCGCAGTACAGTCAAAACACGGTTGGTGCAGTGGCTAAGCGATTAGCTTTCTGCGCTAAGTGTCGCGGGTTCGATCCCCGCACGGAACAAATATTTGTATGATCTACAGATAATTGTTTCGGGTCTGGGTGTTTGTGTATGTGAATATATGTGTTTGTAAACGCACCCACGATACAGGAATTATTCCTAGTGTGGGGCAACGTTTTTTAAAAAAATGAAAAAAAAAAAAAAAATTAAAAATGAACAGTACACACAATTAATGAAGTAGTGAAGAAACACGTTCAAGCTAAAGATACAATTACATTAGAAGACGTTCACGAAACCATATATTATGCAGCAATAACCGTTACAAAAATACACTCGAAAAAAGAAGAACACAGAAAAACAGTTACTAACACTACTAACAAAAACAGTAATACAGTAGGTAAACCAAAGAAACCGCAGTGGGAAAGAAGAATAGAAAATAAGATTACACTTTTACGAAAGGAAATAGGACAACTCACCCAATACCTAAATGGCAACTTAACACAAAGAAAACGACAAAAAATAAATCCTAAAAATAGAAAATAATTACACAAATAGATAACTCCAAACAAAAATTATAAGCTTACTCTAAAAGACTCCGACGGTATAAAAAAAGTAACCAGAGAAAATCAGACAACAACTTATTTAATACAAATCAAAAACTATTTTATCGAAAACTTACAAATCCAAATGAAATCAAAATTATAGAATCACCAGATATTGCAGACGTTCAAAGCTATTGGTAAAATATTTGGTCAAAACCGGTACAACACAATATTCACTCACCTTGGTTGGAAATAGAAGAGGAAGTGATAAAAAATATAGAACCAATGCCAGAAATGACTATAGATAAAGACGATGTAACACTAAACATAAGAAAAACTCTCAACTGGAAAACGCCGGGCCCCAACAAAATCCAAAACTACTGGCTTAAATACTTAACTTCAACACACGAACATATCGCAGTCGCATTTAACCATCTTATACATAACCCACAAGAAATGCCCTCTTTCTTAACGCAAGGTATCACATAATTACAACCTAAAGATAATGACACTACCAACCCTGCTAAATACAGACCTATCACATGCTTCCCTACTATTTACAAACTTCTAACGTCCATCATCTCACACAAACTAAACACGCACATCATACAAAACAAAATCATACCAGAAGAACAAAAAGGCTGTAGTAAAGGGTCGAGAGGTTGTAAAGAACAACTAGTAATAGACACAGAAATTCATAACCAAGTCAAACAAAAACACAGAAATCTACACTACTCATATATAGATTACCAAAAAGCTTTCGATAGCGTACCTCATTCTTGGCTCATACACATTCTAAAAACATACAAAGTCGATAACAGATTAATTCAATTTCTACAACACACAAAACAACACTAAACTAAACCTACGAATCTCAGCCACAACTCCTCTCTCATCATCTCCAATTAAAATAGCACGCGGTATTTTTCAAGGCGATTCCCTCAGTCCACTGTGGTTCTGTCTAGCCCTTAATCCCCTTTCTAGAATCCTTAATAACACTGGTTTTGGTTATCTGGTAGACCGAGAAAATGGCATAAATATCACACATTTGTTATACATGGACGATATAAAACTATACGCAGCTAATAGACAACAATTGAACCACCTACTCAAACTAACAGAAAAATTCAGCAAAGACATAAGGATGACTTTCGGTATCAACAAGTGTAAAATCAACAGTATAATTAAAGGTCAACACTCGATGAATGAACCCTTTGAATTAGATTTAGGAAGTACAATAGAGAGCATGACACCCAAAGAGACATACAAATATTTAGGATACCAACAAAGCACATCAATAAACCACGCAGAAACAAAAAACACACTTAAAACTAAATACAAACAAAGACTAACTAAAATACTTAACACCCAGCTCTCCGCTAGAAACAAAACCAAAGCCATCAACACCTATGCTATTCCAATCCTAACATACTCCTTCGGGATTATTAAATGGTCAGACACAGAACTAGATGCACTTAATACCGTTACTAGAACAGCAAGCAATAGACACAATAGTCATCACATACACTCTGCAGTAGAAAGATTTACACTCACAAGAAAATTAGAATTCGGATTCATCGACATCAAAAACTTACACTAAACTCAAATAGACAACTTACGAACATATTTTCTCACTAAAGCTAATACCAGCACACTTCACAAAGCAATAGTAAACACATCACTCTCAGGAACACCATTATAGCTAAATAATAACCATTTTAACCCGAAACATAAAATTATAAAAGACGATCAAGAAATAGAAAACTGGAAAAAGAAAGCTATAAATGGAAAATACCCACACCAAATTAAGCAAGAGCATGTAAACCGCCCGGCATCTTGCACTTGGCTTACAAAAGGCAACATATTTGGTGAGACCGAAGGCTTTCTTATAGCAATACAGGATCAAATAGTTAAAACTCGGAATTATGCTAAATATATCTTAAAAGAAACAACTGATACAGATAAATGCAGATTATGCCACCAAACCAAATGAAATGAATTGAAATTATTTATTTTGCAATTAGGATTTTTCAATCACTTTTACACGTCTTTTTTAAACTAGATGGCGTCGGCATTTCCTATGACTATCCCTGAGAAGAAAAGCCGAAACAAACTCAGGGGTCAAAGTCTATTTTAAAGTCCAGACAGATTGTAATGATGTAAGGGTTTATGTGAGACAAATATAGGGTGGAATAGCCTTTTGAAGAAAGTGCCATAACTATTTGAGCTAACCTGTCGCAACAAAGTGCAAGCATGCATCAGTTATCGTGAGAATTAATGAAATTAAGAGCGTTCAGCCTAGATCTCACTCACATTTACAATGTATAGCGGTTATATATAAGAAATCATTTCAATTTAAACGACATTACAATATCAAAATAATGAAGTAAATAATATAATAATTAATGGCAAAAATTGTATATATAAAAAAAAAAGGAAAGGCTAAAGAGCGGTTCAATCCCAAGCGTTTTTGTCGTCTAAATAGTCCGAAATTTTATAGTATCCTTTTTTACAAAATTTAGATTTAATTACAATTTTAACAATTAAATGCAGAAATCACCCAAGATCGGGGTCACCAAGTCACCAAGCAAAAACATTTCATGTTAAATGTTGCCAAGACGACCACATAAGGTTTACCCTGTGAAAAAGATATCAGATCTCATGTAGAGCCAAGCTTCTGAATCTACACGGCCTAACTCTACCGACCCTAACTGCACAAATTCTACATATCAGTAAAAATGTATGGCTTCGCCGTTTCGCTACCGTCGTGGAGGTGATGCGAATATTTCGTTTCTGAAGTAAGTAACGAAACAGCCAAGCCATACATTTTTACTTTGAGTTATTAAAAAAAACGATTTGTATGAAAAAATATCATTTTTTATTATTCAAAATACAAAAAACTTCTCTTGATTGATTTTTTTCTATATTTTTCCTTTGGGTTGTCTCTCATAAGAGCCCAGCAGTAATCAGCCATCATGTGAGTATCCCACCTACCCTGGTGCCGATCCTCCATGATTTTGATATCTTGATGAAACCGCTCTCCTTGTTCTTCACTTAAGTCACCGAGGTTATGAGGGAAGCAGTCCAAATGGCTGTGTAGGTAATGAACTTTGATGCTCATATTACATCCCAAGTTTTGAAAAGATAAAAGCATTTGGTTTACAAGAATTTCATAATTTTCAGCCTTATGATTACCAAGAAAATTTTTGATAACCAAGACAAATGAGTTCCACGCAGCGAGTTCCGTTTCGTTCATACGATCATCGACATTTTGAGATCGACGCATATAAACCATTGGTGATTTCATATTTAATATTTTCTAAAAGCAGTGCAATTGCTTTATACTCTTCTTTCATTCGTGTAGAATGAGCAATTGGAACACAAGCGTGTTTATTACCATTATGAAGCAATACGCATTTCAAACTTCTTTTGCAACTGTCTATAAAAAGACGCCACTCAATTGGATCATACTTTTCTAAACCCATTCGTGTTAATAAACCACCAATATCATTGCAATAAACAAGGTCATTATCTTCAGAAAAATATGGTAACAAATCACGTTCTCTCTGACGGTAAAATGTTACTCTTGCGTGGTGCAAGACAATCCATCTCTTTTAATCTAGAAGCCAGTAACTCAGCTCGCTCCTTTGAAAGATCTAAATCCCTTATCAGAGCTTTAAGCTCACCTTGAGAGAAACAACGGGAGGTTCGATTAAAATCGTCATAATCACTGTCGGTATCGGGATTTGCTTGGGTTTCGTTATATTCTTCCAGTGGAATATCTGGTAGAATGTGGTACGTAGGCACGGGGACGCTTTCGGAATGAGGTACAGGTCTTCTCACTGATTGTACATCAGGATATGTCCATTTGCTTCGATTTTTACGATTTATTTATTTATTTTTTATTTATTTATTTAACTTGCATGGAAGACTTACAGCTATACAGACCAGATTAAAAATAGTAAATTTAACTGACAGCCAATTACAAGTCCTCACGTCTAAAAAACAGTGTAATAATAAAAAAAATCTGCGAACACAGTAGTAAACACACAAAAAAAAAACAATTATATTAATACAAATGAAAAAAGAAAAACACATACCCTAACATTTATATATGCCATACTACAACTGGTATGCTTTCCAGACTACAAAGCCACTTAGATAGAAAATAGTGAGTAGGTATGTCTGACAATTAATTAATATTTAATATTTAAAAAACGTAAGGCTTAAACACTTTCTGGCTGAGGACACACCTGTTGTGAAGGGATCGAAATCATGCTGTTTACACATCCTGTTGAAGTTTCTGCTTGCACGCACAAGGAATGAATTCTGCCTGTAATTAGTCGAAGCAAATGGCACACGTAGTGGTAGATTAAATCGCTTCGACCGCCCGGGGACATTAAAATAAAATTTGGATAAAATATCTTCGCTATCTATGCAGTTATTAAAGGTCTTTAATAGAAAAACGCAGTCAGAGATCTCACGACGATTAGTTAGGGGGTTTATGCCGATGATCTTAACCAAACAGAAATAACAGTCGTCAAAGTGATTTCGTTGTTCTCTCCAAATCGCGTTTTACACACAAAATGAGGCACCCAAGGCTTGTCTTGATGCTCAATACTTAAGTTGAAGTAAGCAAAATACGCCTTATTCACGAACTCTGTTATGGGTTTTCGGTAGTCCTCAAAGGTATATTCGCCGCAAATATAACAAAATGCATCTGGATTTGTCAAGCAACATCTTGATGAGCTCGCCATAGCACAAAAACAACGAAATTGTAGAAAATATAAAAATTGTGACACTTAGTTGCAGTCGAAGCGGCAAAAAATTTAAATTGTGGGTAATTGTTAAATTAGAGCTGACACAAGTATAAAAGTTGTAAGAACGTCATCAGAAACACGTTCAAAAATAATATGTAAACAAATTTTAACCGCACCAAAAAAAAAGTTTTTATTTGTCGGCCAGTGTAATTAATGGCAAAAAAAAAAGGAAAGGCTAAAGAGCGGCTCAATCCCAAGCGTTTTTGTCATCTAAATAGTCCGAAATTTTATAGTATCCTTTTTTACAAAGTTTAGATTTAATTACAATTTTAAACTTCTTTAATGTTAAATTACGTATATCATTGAGAAGTTTATTGTAAAAGCGTATACATTATCCCATGAACGAGTTACTTATTCTGTGGAGGCGCGTAGCATGTACAGCAAGGTTGTGTTTATTCCTAGTGTTCAAAGAATGAGTATCAGAGAGTTTGACAAAGTTTGAAATATTTTTATAAACATAAATTAAATTTTCAAATATATATTGTGACGCTACAGTTAGAATATTAATTTTCTTAAATCTGTGTCTCAGAGACACCCTTGGACCAAGATTATAAATAGCTCGGACAGCCCTTTTCTGCAAGACGAATATAGTATTGATGTCTGCAGAGTTTCCCCAGAGGAGGATACCGTAAGTCATAACGCTATGAAAATAACTGAAATAAACTATTCTGACTGTATCCACATCAGTTAAGTGCCGAATTTTTTTGCCAGCAAACGCAGAACTAAGCCTACCCGATAATTTGTTTATTTGCGGGCCCCATTGCAGTTTGGCACAGTTTGCCACAGAAACAATTGATCATATCACAGGAGGTTGCAGTTTTCTCGCCAATAAAGAGTACACCCATCGCCATGATAATGTCGCCAAACACATCCATCAACAAACTTGCACTAAAACATAATTTACTTGAAACACACACCCCCTATTACAAATACAAACCTAAAAACGTTCTGGAAAATAGCACTGCATAACTGTACTGTGATAGAGATATTCTTTTTTTTTTTAAAGGGAAAGGTTAACGCTAAAAGTTCTCTTATAGTACTGGCACCGTTTTTAGACAATGAAGACATATTGAGAGTTGGAGGCAGAATACAAAACGCAGCATTGCCAGAAATATCAAAACACCCAATAATCATTCCGAAGGATGTCCACATCACAAAACTTTTAATACAAGAAGCCCACATAAGAACTTTACACGGTGGCATTCAATTGATGATAACTTATATCCGAAGCAAATATTGGGTGATTGGTTTGGTGAAGGGAGCTGTCAGAAAATTTACTAGAACATGTAAGGTTTGCATTATTGACAAAGCAAAGACAAATTATCAAATGATGGGTCAATTACCTGCAGAAAGAGTTAATTCAGCCAGAGCTTTTGTGAACAGCGGTGTTGATTATGCAGGACCTGTACAAATAAGAACTTCCAAGGGTCGGGGTCATCAAGCTACCAAGGGATATATTTGTTTGTTCGTATGCATGTCCACGAAGGCGTTACATCTAGAGGCAGTAACCGACCTCACAGCGCAAGCATTTATTGCAGCCTTTCGGAGGTTCGTGGCTCGAAGAGGATCGTGCGCTCACTTGTGGAGCGATACTGGCACCAACTTTTTCGGAGCCGCCAAGGAGCTTTAAGAACTCTTTTCCAAGGGCAAGGCTAATATTACAAAGGAGGTTGCTGAACTTTTAGCCAATGATGGTACAAGTTGGCACTTTATACCTCCGCGAATGCCAAATTACGGTGGTTTATGGGAGGCTGGCGTTCGCTCAGCTAAACGTCATTTAGCAAGAATAAATCAAGGTACAAAACTTACATATGAAGAGATGGCTACATTATTAGCTCAGGTAGAAGCATGTCTAAATTCACGCCCACTTTGCCAACTTGATGATACTACTGAGACGTTTACACCACTTATTCCTGGGCATTTTTTAGTTGGGGAACCTCTTATCAGTGTTCCAGATATTCATTTTAAGGAGAAGAACATAAATATGCTCACTAGATGGCAGATGATTCAACTGATGACTCAAGATTTCTGGCGGCGATGGCAATCTGAATACCTTAACACTATGCAACAAAGGTATAAGTGTTAATCTATAGTTCCATCGCCAAGTATTGGAGATATTGTAATTGTTAAGGAGGATGATTTACCACCTAGTAAATGGCTATTAGGTCGCGTTAAATTTGTCCACCCCGGATCCGATCATCTTGTTCGCGTGGTAACTGTTCAATGCAAAGGAGACCATTTTTTTTTTTGTTTTGTTTTGCGTGGTGAGAACCCATCATGGGCTATCCTCCGCCTGGGGGGGGCGAAGGGGTGTGCCGGACTCCTACCGGCTAAACTCACCACGGTGGTCCGCCTCGACACCATATGGTGGGCCTCGGGAACTCTTAGAAGACCGCACCGAGGCCCACCACGGTGCCATGCCAAACGGCACTTCCCGGAGGGGGTGACTGTAAAGAGGCCACCCCCTCGTGCACGTCCCGGGGGAGACTGTAAAGAGGTCCCCCCGTTACCCTCGCTGGTGCTGTGTGCACGGCGACACGGACCACAGCGTGTCGCCGTCTTCTCGGGGGTCGCTAAGTGAGCGCGCAGAGTCCCCACTCTGCGCGCTCGCGACCCCTAAGGCCCCCCGCTAAGGTGTGTTAGGCGGGGGGTTGCGGCGTGTTGCGCGCCGGGGCGGTTGCTCCCCGGCGCCTCCTCCTCCGTCGAGCGGGATCGGCCCTCTCCCGTTCCCGCTCATCGGCCTCCTTCTGGAGCATGACTGCTTCACAGAAGGAGACCACTGCCCTCCAGTTTTCCGATTCTGCCAGCATAGCCGATACTATGGCTGGCAGAGAGAGATCTTGCCCGATCTGGTCGACCAGAATCTGCCGCTCTGCGGCCCACGCAGGGCACGCCTCGAGCGTGTGCTGTGCAGTATCCTGGCCGCCTCCTCCACAATGGTGGCAATCAGCCGTGGCCTCGCGGCCGATCCTATTCAGGTATTCACCGAAGCAACCGTGCTCGGTGAACACCTGCGTCATTCGGTACGTGACGCGCTCGCTCCTCTTGAGCCAGGCTCCGAAGTGCGGCACTATCGCTTCGACAACGCGCTTGTGCGCGAACTGTGGCCGTAAAAGCCGTTCGCGCCACAAGTCGAGCGCGTGCCTACGTGCGCGCCGCCTTAGCCTTTCGAACGCCGAAGCTGGCGCGGTCTCGCCGTCCTGGCGGATAGCGCGGATCCGGTGATACACCCTCGCGTCCATATCCACCTGGATGTCGAACGGCACATACCGCGCCAGTAGAGTTGCCGCCTCGAAGGATACTGTTCTGTATCCTCGTGCGATCCGTATTACAACTTTGCGCTGCAGGCCGTTGATTTTCGTCCTGCAGCGCCGGACGCCTGATAGCCGAGCCGACCTACACCGAGGCGCCCCGTACAGCACCACGGATCGCACGAACGTAGAGGCGGCGAACTTCCTCCCGAGGCCCCCCGAGATTGGGCAGCAGTCTGTGCATCGCACCCACTACCCTCTCGACTCGGGGGACCAGGCGTTCGAAGTGCTCTTCGAAGCCCCACCGACTGTCCAAGGTGAGCCCCAGGTACTTCATGTACCGGCCCACCTCGACCCGCGCGTCACCAACGCGTATCCGCGAGCTGGGAGGTTCCCTGCCGCGAGGCAGTTTGTGGAACCATAGCGCCTCGGTTTTGTGAGGCGCTATATCCAGACCCAGCGCGCGGATCTCAGCCACGACTGTTGCCACCGCTTGCTCGGCAAGCCGGATGGTTCCTTCCCAGGTGTCACCGCCGGCCAACACCAATGTGTCGTCGGCATAGCAGACAATGCCGACGCCGGCGGGAAGATCGACACGCAGGACCGCGTCATAGGCGAGATTCCACAACAGGGGGCCCAGAACCGACCCCTGTGGAACCCCACACGTGATCCGCCTCCGCTGGACGCTACCGTCCCTGCCCACGCAGCGAATGTGCCTGTCGCGCAGATACGCCCCGACGATGCCTCGCAGGTAGGGGGGGACCTGATGGTGTTCCAGGGCCCCCCGAATCGCGCCCCACGGGAGAGAGTTGAAGGCGTTGACAATGTCAAGGCTGACAGCCAACGCCACTCCCCCCCGCCGGGACACTACCTGTTCCGACAGCGAGCGGACGCGGAGAATCGCGTCCACGGTAGATCGCCGCTGCCGGAAGTCAAACTGGCTATCGGCGAGGTCGGGACCCACTCGCGACAGGTGCTCGACTAATCTTTGGGCAACTATTCTTTCGAATAGCTTCGAAGCTTCGTCGAGCAGGCAGATGGGACGATATGCAGAGGCAGAATCTGCGGCCCTGCCTTCCTTCTGGATCAGAACCAATCCGGCTTCCTTCCAGCCGGAGGGGAACACGCTGTTGCGGAGGCAGCTTGTGAACAGCCGCCTCAAGCGTCCCCCACGACAGCCATCGCAAGCGCACCCACACCCGACCCGGAATACCGTCAAGTCCGGGTGCGGTGCTGCGAGCCTTCAGGCGGCCAACGGCTCGGTCTAGCTCCCCTTCCGAAACCTCCAGCTCCTCGGACCACTCCGAAGGAGCTAGAGGTGGAGAGGGACGGTCCCGGACCGCCGGGAAGAGCGTGGTGATCACCCTCTCCAGCAGATCCGGGGCCATGGTTTCGGTCACCGGGGGGACGTAGGGGCGCAGATTTCCTACGACCATCCTATATGGTCTCCCCCACGGGTCCCTGTCCAGTCCCTCTAGGAGCTCTCTCCAGGACCGAGCCTTGGCGTCGCTGATGGCGTGTTGGAGCGCCATCGTGGCCGCCCGGTAGAGGCGATACGCCTCGGCTGTCTCTTCGGCTGTAGCAGAGCGTCAGCGACGGTATCGGGTGTACCGGCGGCGGGACGCGAGACAGACCGCGCGGAGCTGCGCGAATGCAAAGGAGACCATGAACTAAGGAGACCGTTGTCGAAACTGATATTATTACCAAAAGAATTTGATATTAGACATTAAATGTATATGTAAGATTTGTTTGTTTAGGTAGAAGATTGATTAAGAATTTATTATTATATACAGTCCAGTGCTCTGATTTTGAATATTATATTGTAAAACAGTTTGTTTTGTTGGGCGGAATGTTTACGTCATTCATTCGAAAGTTAGTAGCTAATAATTGTGATGAAGCTAGTAACAAAATAAATACCATTAAGAAAGGACGTCTGTCATTTTAAAGAATTCAAGCTCACGCAAAATTCAACCTTATCCCGACGGGAACAATATCAATTACATTTTTTTGAGTTACATATGAGTCAAGTAGCGCCCTCTGTTACTAGTTTTTCGTAGCGTTTGCGCGTACTAATCATCATGCCGTAGCAACAGTTGGTAGATCAACGATCGACTGGTTCTCTATTCAGTACCGCTATTGACCAGTAGATGGCTGACGTTCTGCTATTTGTTAATAGTGACTAATGATTTTTGATTCTTTATTTGCTTTGCAGGTTACGAAAAACGGACCTTAATCGTCTTTCACCTTTATATTCCACTCATCTATGCACATGTAAATAGTCCAGGAAATAGTGTTTTTTAATACGAAATGTACTTTAAAGAAGTAACTTTGTGGTTAAAAACACTTTGTTTTTTGACTGGTGTAAATTGCGAATTTCTTCACTGATTTTTAGTTCTTGGCACAACACTCTATCTAGGTCCGGTGTATAAGGGCACGATAACACTTTTTTACATAAACTTAGATTTGATTATGCAGTGATAATATTTTTAAAATGCGAAAAAAATCTGAGACATTGTTGACAGGTGCACAGTAGCGACTCCACCACCCCACAAATTGAAATAAAATATTTAATATATCAAATACTCGATAGCCCTCAAACTCGTGTCCCAAGCTACTAAGTGCGGTGAAGTATGCAGCTGGGGCACGACTCACCCGCGTCTCACCCCTCACGCCCCGCACGATTGCCCTGTCTAGACATCTCCGTCGACTGACTGAAAGGTTTATAGACTGTGGCTGTGTCATCGAGCGAATGCACTAGGGTTGTTTAGAAATAATTACTTGTTTGATAATCAAATACGTTTGAGTTTTATAAAACGATAAATAGCTTTATTTCCTCCCCTGTTTTAACCTTAATATTCTGAATCTGGTAAATAATTTAAATAATTAAGATAAATAATAAATATTCATATGCAAAACACGAGCGAAGTAAAGGAAAATCAATGAATTTCAACATTTCGTTAATTGTAGGTACTTCCTATTCATCAAAACATTGTCAGAATTATCTAAGAATGCTTTTTCTAATTCTTCAATATAATTGTTAAAGGTCTCTGTCGGGACTTTCAATCCACCATAAAATGATGAATATTTATAATATTATAGTGACCTACATTATAAGAAGTCGTGCGGCTGGGACGGAGCGTAGCCGCGCACTGAGCATGATTATGCCGTATTTACGTGTGGGGCACCTGCGCGTGCGCCGCCGCGTGCCCGCGCCGCCAACATGAATGTGTGGAGTCGTTTCGGTCACTGAAGACGAAGCCAAAGTGAAACAGTTTTATAACACGTTTATCTCACTATGTCACACAACAACATTCCAGGAGCAATCATCTGATTGGCTGTTTGATGCTTTGTAGGTGCCGCTACCATTAGGCTATATAATGTCTATATTAAAACACATATAATATTAAATAAAGCAGTTAAAACATCCTAAATCGAGTTTCGTCTAACCGTAATTCAAAATTCCTAAAGTGGTGACCCCGATCGAAGAACGCATCAAGAAGCCCTGAATCATGCCGTTGTCAGATGAAGAATCTCCCAAACTTGTCTTGAGTCGAGAAGACGTCGAAGTGATTTCAGTCAAGTTGCGTTTACCTCTGTTCTGGCGTGACAAACCCAGACTCTAGTTCGCGCAGTTTAAGACCATGATTGCCAACCAGAAACTCAGCGATAAAAATAAGTTTGGCCTTGCTGTCGCGCAATTGGAGAAGACGGACGTGGAACAAATTAGCGATATTATTATATCGTCGACTAACAAGGGTAGATACGAAGAACTCAAGAAGAGGTTGCTGTCGGTATACGAAGAATCGGAAAATAAGCAGTTACAGAAGCTACCAAACGAAATAGACTTATGCGATCAGCATCCATCACAGCTCCTTCGGCGAATGCGAGATTTGGCCCGAGACAAGTTGCCCGACGACACATTACGTATGCTGTAGATGAGTCATCTGCCATCATCACGCGTGCCGTACTTTCAGTCAGCGAGGAATCAAAGTTGGACGCACTAGCAGCGATGGCAGACAAAATGGATGAGCAGATAAAGGAAATTAATTCCATATGTTTGTGCAGCCGCAGCACTAGTAATTCAACTCAGCCGTTAACATCAACATCAGAGGAGAAGATCATCGATATGATTGATTCGCTTACCAAAGAGATTGCTGCTCTAAAAATGGATCGTTCGCGAAGTCAGTACCGCAGACCGTATAACCAGGATAGATATCGATCACGATCTCGTTCCCTATCTTCGAAGCATACAACATTGTGCTATTTTCATAGGAGAATCGGGAAAGAAGCTTTCAGATGTGGAAGCCCCTGTAACTTTGACAGCAAAAGCAAATCTGCAGGAAGCCGTATGGAAAACTAGAAGAGACTTCAGCTACAACGAGAGCTGAAGTTAGCGAAATCACGAAGCACCGTCTATTCATTAAGGATTTATATTCGGGACTCTATTTCCTCATTGACGCCAGCGCAAATGTGTCAGTATTGCCGGTAAGAAGAACAGAGAAATGGAAAAAGAAGCCGACCAACCACTTATATGCTGCCAACGGTTCATCAATACCTTCCTATGGCGAACGGTCGATGGTGCTGAACATTGGCCTACGTTGACCCTAAAGAGGAAACTTTGTGATTGCAGAAGTCAACCGACCAATACTAGGAGCTGATTTCCTTCACAAGCACCAACTCACAGTCAAAGTCAAAGTCAAAGTCAAATATTTTTATTTCGAGTAGACCTTTACAGGCTCTTTCAAAACGTTGTGATTCTAGGTGCACGGTTCCAAAGTGGTCCTATGGAGAAGAGACCGGCAAGAAACTCCATGGATACTCTTTTAAAATAATAGTTTTAAACTGGTTACAATCTTTAACGGTAAAGACTATGCGAGTACAATGCAAGCCAATGTGCGCAAAACGACACACGAAGAACAGTATTAATATAACGGAATAATTGGTGTAGCTAGGCTCAGCCACAATAGTTGGAGACCCAGCGATCCAGTACTCAACGCCACTTTCATTAGAAGGATATGCTGGCCCAAGTGAGTGCAACAATCCACACTGTCCGACAAGTAAATGTAAAGTTACTGGTACTGGTACTTCTACCCTGGAGCGAAAACCCAATACTAGTGCCTACGCCAACCCACGACCTAGCCGGAAGTTCTAAATAAACACTTCTATAAACTACCTGTGCTTAATTTACTACCACTACTAGTCTACCTCTCCCGCTAACGGTCCGCACACCTACCTGTGCGGCCCTAACCACTACAGTGGCGCCGTTAACGCGGGGCGTACTGCGATGCAATCCATTAGAGTGGCGCCCAGACTAGTAGTAGGTACACTTTAAGTGGGTTTTCGCTCTGCTCAACATCCTAGCGGTGATCTTTATTCTTGTGTGTACTTTTTGTGTTCTAGTTTGCCTAATAATTCTCTATAAGATCTTGTTTTCTTAGTCTGATTATACAATTATCATTGTTAAAATGGGAACTCACCCAATTAACTTGAGGAAAGCTGAGCTTGAATATGAAGTGCTTATAAGGGGTGGAGAATCTGGCACCTGTCTAAATCTTAGAAAGCAAATAAATCAATTGTGTAAAAAATATTCTAGTGATGACATTCATGAATCAGGCTTGGATACTCGGGAGGATCTAGATGCTGTAAATATTACTTTGTCATACCTTCAGTCAAGCTTGTCAGAGTTCAACACTGAGGCTGGGGTGTCCAAGGGAATATCATACAGAAACCACATTAACCCTAAAAGCCTTATCTACGCCTGCGAGGCGTACACGCAATCGAAAATTCTCTATTTCTTTTTAACGGGTGAAGTTAGCGCCTCGTGCTGTTTAGCCAACTCAGTGGCAGATGAGAGCTTACGAATAGTGACTGTGTCGCTAAGGTAAGTACCTCCATTTTGGACTTATTGAGGTACAGTACGCCTGCGAGACGTATGTTTAGGCTTTGTGTAACTTTTAACTAAGACTGTGAGATTTTAATTTCGTTAGTTTTTGTACTTTTTATGTATATCTTGGGATTGTTTCAGATATCAATATGTCATGGTCTAATAGATTAACCAGTGACTATATTTTGGCGATATTTTTCATCTTAAATGAAGAAGATAATCTTTCACTGGGAAAATAAGCTTCTGAAAACGAGGACAACCAGGTTGTGGACGACGTTCAAAACTAAGATAAGAATAACTAAATTACTGAAGAGGTTCTCCCTGCACAAGAATCTGGTCCCACTGAAGAAGCGAAAAAAAAAGGAAAATGACGAAATTAGTGTGCTATAAGTGCAAAAAGGCTGTATGTTCCGAACGTAAAGTTGATGTCTGTGTAGACTGCTCTAAAATTATAGCTAGTCATTAAAAGTCCCATTATTTTTAATGTTTGTCCTAAGAATAATTAATAAATAGCAAAAAATATTAGATTGTCTAAAAAGAAAAATATGTTTCAGTTGATTTCTGAGAAGACGATTTTTAGTTTGAACATAATCATGTTCTTTTTATTTTGTTGTAATAAATAACTGTGTATGTAGTTTTTGTTGATATAACTGTGTTTTATTATTAGTTTATATCCCAACCTTAAATTTCCTCCGAAAAATAGGACATAAATTGGTATATTTTAGCCTTCAGATTGTCATTTATACATGTACGCCTTTCAGACGTATGTTAAGGCTTTATGTACCTCCAAAATAGATTAGGCTTCTAGGGTTAAGTACAGATTGGCACGTATTACACCCACTACTTCAGAACACAAAGCACTAAAGCAAAAATTAGAGTCTACATTCAGTACACTTAATACACAATTTACTTCACTAGAAACTAAATATAGTACTTATAACATACTACAGACAGAACCTACCAATACTAACATTACTGTGACATGTAACAGCCACATTCCGGGTAAACCAAAATATGATGGTAGGAATTGTGTGCGCTCTTTTATCCAGAAGCTAGAGGAATTTCGTGCTAGTAAGAAAATCCGAGAGGAAGACATGTTCTATTATGCTTATGAAATCTTTTCTGATAACGCTTTGCACTGGTACCGTCATATTAAGCCTAATGTTAGTTCTTGGAGTGAGCTTATACAACAGCTAAAAACTGCTTTTGATTCTGATGATTATGATTACAGACTTCTCACTGAAATAAGACAGCGTACACAGGGAGAACATGAGAATATAACAGTATACATATCCATCATGAGTGGACTATTTAGTAGATTGAACTCAAAACCAGCAGAGTCAGAAATATTTGATATTATCTCTCATAACTTAAAACCAATCTATGCAGAAGTTCTAGCAATTAGCAATGTGCAGACTTTGGACCAATTGGAATCTGTATGTAAAAACTATGAAAAGTATAGATCCAGAGCTGCTCACTATCATGAGCCTTCTAAAGCTAACCTCTCTTCCTTAGCTCCAGAGTTTGCATATGTTAAACCCATAAACAAATCTTCTAACTCGACTTCTATTCCCAATTCTTATAACAGATATAGATACAGCCAGGGTAACTACTATAAAAAGACAACTCCAACTTGGGTTGACTCTCAATCACCCAAGCCTATTTCTGTAATTAACAACAGTAACCGTGACTCTTCACCAAGACCTGTACCTTTTTGCCCTCGGTGTAGAAGTAACTCTCATTCATTACGTCAGTGCGGCGCTGATCGTTTTCTGATTTGTTTCAAGTGTGGGGAAAAGGAGTGAAATATCCAGATTGCACTAAATGTAGCTGTTCAAAAAACTAGTTAATTTGGATTGTCGAATTAGTAAAAAAGATAATAAGCCGAGTAAAGCAGAGTGGGAAGATTGGTTATCTGTGGTTTCTAAATTTTCCAATTGCTATTCCGTCTCGACAATCCAGAACAAACCTCGCAACGATACGAGGCCTTACACTGCTATTCTAATAAATGATTTGCCTGTTTGTGGCTTACTGGACTCAGGTTCTGCAGTAACAATCATAGGTAATGACTATCACAAGTACTTAATTGAGGAGCTAGGGCTGACCTTGCAGCCAAAGGACGATGTACAGACATTTGTGGCCGCTGGGGGACAAGTGTTACATTCTATCGGCTTTCTAAACTTACAAATTACGTTTGAGGGTAAAGGACAAATAATTAAAGCTTATGTCGTTCCCTCAATTGACAGCCCAATCCTACTGGGTATGGATTTTTGGAATACCTTCCAAATATTTCCTAAACATATCAAGTCTGTTTTCCTTATAAATAAAAATGAGTCTAACACAGAATCTAACCCTAAGGTACACTTACACTCTTTTGCTCAATTATCAGAGGCTCAGAAAGTAACAGCTAACAATATGATTAAACAATTTGACAATATTTCCTCTGCTAGAAGGGGCTTGGGCCGGACGAACCTGATAACACATTGCATTAACACGGGTGACTCTCCTCCTATTCGCCAACGTTATTATAGAATGTCCCCGGAAAAACAGCGTGTTCTTGGTGAGGAGCTTGATGAGATGCTCAGGTTAGACGTAGTGGAACCATGTGAGAGCCCTTGGTCTTCACCAGTCTTGCTAACACCGAAAAAAGATGGTAAACTGCGTTTTTGTCTAGATAGTCGTAAACTAAATGCGATCACTAAGAAAGATGCTTATAATCTACCATACATTTCTGAAATACTAGATAATCTCAGAGACGCTAGGTACTTGTCTAGTATTGATCTTTACAAAAGTTTCTGGCAACTGCCTCTTCTAGAGTCTGACAAAGACAAGACTGCATTCTACATGCCAGGACGGGGAACATTTAGATTCAATACTACACCCTTCGGTCTGACTAATGCCCCAGCAACCCAGCAGAGAATGGTAGACAAATTGTTCTATGGTCCTGAATTTGAGAATAGAGTCTTTGCATTCTTGGATGACATTGTGCTGGTGTCATCAGACTTTGACAACCACATTTCCTTGTTGACTAAGGTATTGAATAAACTGACTAGTGCTAACTTAACAATTAACATGGAAAAATGCCAATTCTTCCGAGAAGAGTTGAAATACTTGGGTTATATAGTTAATGCTAAGGGTTTACAACCTGACCCCGAAAAAGTCGAAGCTATTCTTAATTTCCCAGCCCCCACTAACCCTAAGGAAGTTAAAAGATTCTTGGGCACAGTATCATGGTATAGACGGTTTGTCCCAAATTTATTTACACTAGCTGCCCCACTTAATAAACTAACTAGTGCAAGCAAAAAGGCCCCGCCCTTTCTCTGGTCTCAGGAATGTATGGAATCTTTCAGGAAACTAAAAGAGGTACTGGTGACTGCACCAGTCTTGTCTTGTCCTGATTACAGTTTACCATTTGAAGTCCACACAGATGCTAGTAATTACGGTATAGGTGGGTTATTGACACAGACTAAGGACGGTGTCGAGCACCCTATAGCGTACATGAGTAAATCCCTGTCTAAACAGGAACAAAACTATAGTATTACTGAACGAGAAGCCCTAGCTGTCCTTCTAGCATTGGAACATTGGCGTTGCTATCTTGAAAACGGCTTAAAGTTCACAGTCTACACTGATCATTCGGCACTCAAGTGGTTTCTTAAGCTACAAAACCCATCCGGTCGCTTGGCACGATGGGGAGTTCGGCTTTCAGCTTTTAACTTTGACATTCAGCACCGTCGTGGTGTAGATAATACTCTTCCAGACGCTTTGTCGCGGGCGTGTCCTGTAGCCGCTCTCGTAGACGCAGGCACTTCTCAGTCAAACTCACAACTACAAACTAATGACAAGTGGTACTTAAAGATATATGAGGGTTGCCAACGAAACCCGTCATCGTACCCTAACTACATTGTCAAACATAACAGACTATTTCGCTATGTTAAAAGTAAATTTACACTACTGTGTGAGTTTGAATGGAAGGAAGTGGTTCCGTCTGAATCAAGGATCCGCGTAATAAATGAAAATCATGCTGAACCTACAGCCGGATATTTAGGTATCTACAAGACGTATAAAAGACTATCCCTGCGTTACTATTGGCCCGGTATGCATAATGACGTGGTGAAGGCTGTGACCTCATGCGACACTTGTATTGCTCACAAGCAGGCTAATCACGCTCCTTTAGGCCTAATGGGGAAACCGAAAGAATGTTCACGTCCCTTTCAGATGTTGAGTATTGATATAGTAGGCCCCTTACCTGTGTCTAGGCGACAAAATTCATACCTCTTTGTGGCAACTTGTTGTTTCTCTAAGTACTGTCTACTATTCCCTATGAGGAGTGCTAATGCTAACACTATCTGCAAACTGTTAGAGGACAATATATTCTTGGTGCACGGTATACCACAATGCATTATCTTAGACAATGGAACTCAGTTCACGTCAAATGAGATGAGAAATTTATTCAATAAGTACAAAGTACCCAGTGTCCACTATACACCTAGATACACCCCCCAAATTAATTTGGTGGAACGCTATAATAAAACAATTGTAACAGCTGTTTCTACTTTCATTAATGATGATCAACGTTCTTGGGATTTACATGTACCAAAGGTCCAGTTCGCCTTGAACAGCTCAACTAGCGAGGTTACAGGTTATACTCCAGCATTCTTAGTATATGGTAGGGAATTGATTGCTAATGGTTCTCATTACCAAAATCCAGATGTGAATGAAATAATTTTCCAACCTAGGGATCAGTATGCTGAAAATTTAGGAATTTTGTCCAGTGTTTTCGATCAGGTTCAATCTGCATTGTTACAGGCCTATTCTAGAAACACTTGTAGTTACAACTTAAGAAGGAAAAAACTGGAATTTAGTGTAGGTGATATAGTCTGGAAACGTACATACTACTTGAGTGATAAAGATAAATATTTTTCTAAAAAACTGGCTCCTAAATATGTCAAGTGTAGGGTTTCTAATAAGCGTTCACCATTGGTATACGATCTGGTGGATGTGCAGAATAAACCATTAGGTACATGGCATATTAAAGATCTAAAAGGGAAAAATCCACAGTAGTCCCGTAGGCCTACCTAGCTAGTGTTGCCCACAATTGTGGTGCAACGATGCCAAGGGACTACGACCATCACACACAGGTGGTGTGAGTGGTCATTCTGCACCCTGGACTATACAATAGACTGAGTTATAGTCTTGCTGTGCAGTTCCTAACAGTCTATTACCTAATTTAACTATACCTTGCTATAGCTAACTTGTTGATTCTCTGCACAATTACTTGAACTACTGAGCTTGACTAAAGGGCTTGAGTGTCCTGATGATCAGTGTCTACCCACTGTTGAATCTGACATTTAGGTCATTATTTAGGTCAGTAAGCAGTTCTACAACTGCTTACTGAGCTTGACTAAAGGGCTTGAGTGTCTCGATGATCAGTGTCTACCCACTGGTGAATCTGACATTTAGGTGGTTCTACAACTGCTTACTGAGCTTAACTATAGAGTTTGAGTATCCTGATGATCTGTGTCTACCCACTGTTGTATCTGACATCTACATAGGTAGTCTATAATATTTTGTTGGCATTGCCATGGGGAATACTGTGGGCCCCAAGGGGTGTCTATTTCTATTGCTGAGTAGGTCCCTATGGTGACTACCCTTAGAACTTTGTTATGTTTAAGTGTTGTTTCTTTTACTAAAAAAGAAACGTTTAAAAGACGGTCCCTATAATTAGGCGCCGCACCAAACTGACTAGGTAACAACTATGTAGGTCTTGCTACCGGCGTTGTCTTAGGGAATGCTGTTGATCCTAAGGGATGACTTTTTATTGCAGAGCAGGTCACTAGGACGACTACCCTTAAACTTTGTGATTGTCTTTTGTTATGATCCTCTTAATATTCTTATATTCTATTACAAATGTAACATACAATTCTAAATAGGTAACAAGTTTAGGCATGTTGCTTGATAATTAACTACATTATCCACCTATTAATTAAATTTAATTTTTAATTGAGATTAAGTTTTGCATGCAATTTTATTAGTATTTTTCTAAACTGGTAACTCACCCACTCAAGGTTACACTATAACACATCATACTTAACTATTACACTTATACAGGAGATTTGCATCTATTCTACCCTATATATTTCTTTACTTGTTAAGAGTAACCTAGGCATACTAGCTCACTCACTGGTGTGATGTTCTTTGTGTTATGACCAGAGATGAGCAGGCAGAGTCTCAGGTGGCTGGTAGTCAGGTAGTTCTAGCGGATTTTATCAGGCAAAATCCTCTCTCTGAAGAGGGGGTACTGTAACGTTGCGTTCCGTCTATGGTCAATCTACTAAGTGATCATAGACGAAATAGTAAGTTTTGTACATCACTCAAAAGTTCACATCCCTAGTTTGACGTTTGGACTCCGCCTTTTTCTCCTGACCGCTGCTACCGAGTGACGGCTGCTCCGTAATTAATTCTGTTTAGAGGAAATATACCCCGATCTTGGGTGAGTTCTGCATTTAATTGTTAAACTAAGTGTGTGCTGTGTGCTGGATAACTGATTTAGTCGAAATACTCCGTGATTGTGAGATTATGTATAGTTGACCTCGACCGACCACGCGGTCTTAGGTTACTCCACGCACAAGGGCTCCTTCATGTGCTCTCAATAGGCTTTAAACCTAATGTACTATGTGCCTTCAGCTATTTACTGCCCTCCGGCAATATCACTGTGATGTGATTGCGATCTGCACTCAGCTAGATTTAGGCTTAGCACCATAACCTCATCTGTCATTGTGCTACACTATAATTGCACCCTCTCTGCCTTGTAAACCGCTGCGATGTGTGAGCTTTCCTTTTCCCTGCCTCTGCACCGCTCGGGGTCCACTAGGGGAGCTTCCACATCGCATGCGGGCTGCATGATCTGCACCGCTAACCTGCGCACCCTTCTGCACGCTTCCAGGGTTCAAGTCAGCGCTTTCAGTCTACGGTTCAAGTCAGCGCTTTCAGTCTACGGTTCAAGTCAGCGCTTTCAGTCTACGGTTCAAGTGAACGTTTCAGTCTACGGTTCTAATCTACGGTTCCCGTCCACGCTACTAACATACGGTTCCAGTCTACGCTTCTAATCTGCGCTGCCAATCTACGGGTTCAAGCCACGCCTTCCTACTGCGCTTCCAACCTACGGCTACGGCATCGGAACTACGGCTGGCTGATACCCAAGCGGACCCTGTAGTGGCTGCCAGCTACCGGCAGCCAGGGAAGAGTGGCGGAGCGTCGCCCTACGTGGTGGACCCTAAGGGACGGTACCTCTCTACCCTATTACTTCTACCCTGGAGCGAAAACCCAATACTAGTGCCTACGCCAACCCACGACCTAGCCGGAAGTTCTAAATAAACACTTCTATAAACTACCTGTGCTTAATTTACTACCACTACTAGTCTACCTCTCCCGCTAACGGTCCGCACACCTACCTGTGCGGCCCTAACCGTTACACTGGCTACACTGTACTCGCACATTTACAATTTGAAGTTGCTAGCGTCTAACAAACAAATTACATGAATAATATAATTAGAAATCTTAAACAAATAATAACTAATTGTTACAAAATATAAAATAACTAAAATTAAAAGATATAGAGAAAAAAAAAAGATAATAAAAATATTATCAAGACAAACGTCATTAAAAACTAAAAACTTGTGAGAATTGAAAACAACGGATTGCCAGGGAAGCCGCATGTACAGAAGACATCAAGACAGTTAGTGCCACACGTCCCTATCGTCAACATAGTCTTTAACTTTATAATATGCTTTCCTTATGAGAATAGATTTAATATGTGTTTTAAATCCTTTACCAGTAAGGTCGGTGACAGATTTCGGCAATTTATTATAAAAGCGTACACCGTTCCCTAGGAATGATTTATTTGTTTTAGTAAGTCTAAATTTAGGAACCACTATTTTATGTTTATTCCTAGTATTAATGTCGTGAAAGTCACTGTTAATATTAAACATTTGCAAGTTCTTTTTAAGATAAGATAAGATATGTTTTTATTCATGTAGACCATATACAGGTACTTAAGAATAGTTACGACTCTAGGTGCCACGTTGTAACGTTGCGTTCCGTCTATGGTCAATCTACTAAGTGATCATAGACGAAATAGTAAGTTTTGTACATCACTCACAAAAGTTCACATCCCTAGTTTGACGTTTGGACTCCGCCTTTTTTCTCCTGACCGCTGCTACCGAGTGACGGGCTGCTCCGTAATTAATTCTGTTTAGAGGAAATATACCCCGATCTTGGGTGAGTTCTGCATTTAATTGTTAAACTAAGTGTGTGCTGTGTGCTGGATAACTGATTTAGTCGAAATACGCCGTGATTGTGAGATTATGTATAGTTGACCTCGACCGACCACGCGGTCTTAGGTTATTCCACGCACAAGGGCTACTTCATGTGCTCTCAATAAGCTTTAAACCTAATGTACTATGTGCCTTCAGCTATTTACTGCCCTCCGGCAATATCATTGTGATGTGATTGCGATCTGCACTCAGCTAGATTTAGGCTTAGCACCATAACCGCATCTGTCATTGTGCTACACTATAATTGCACCCTCTCTGCCTTGTAAACCGCTGCGATGTGTGAGCTTTCCTTTTCCCTGCCTCTGCACCGCTCGGGGTCCACTAGGGGAGCTTCCACATCGCATGCGGGCTGCATGATCTGCACCGCTAACCTGCGCACCCTTCTGCACGCTTCCAGGGTTCAAGTCAGCGCCTTCAGTCTACGGTTCAAGTCAGCGCCTTCAGTCTACGGCTCAAGTCAGCGCTTGCAGTCTACGGTTCAAGTGAACGTTTCAGTCTACGGTTCTAACTACGGTTCCAGTCCACGCTACTAACATACGGTTCCCGTCTACGCTTCTAATCTGCGCTGCCAATCTACGGGTCCAAGCCACGCCTTCCTACTGCGCTTCCAACCTACGGCTACGGCATCGGAACTACGGCTGGTTGATACCCAAGCGGACCCTGTAGTGGCTGCCAGCTACCGGCAGCCAGGGAAGAGTAGCAGAGCGTCACCCTACCTGGTGGACCCTAAGGGACGGTACCTCTCTACCCTATTACTTCTACCCTGGAGCGAAAACCCAATACTAGTGCCTACGCCAACCCACGACCTAGCCGGAAGTCCTAAATAAACTCTTCTATAAACTACCTGTGCTTAATTTACTACCACTATTAGCCTACCTCTCCCGCTAACGGTCCGCACACCTACCTGTGCGGCCCGAACCGTTACAACGTTCCAAAATGTTGACTTCCAATGGAGAAGAACGGGCAAGAAACTCCATGGTTACTCTTTTAAATTCAGAATTTCTTACAATATTTTGTTAAAATACATTGTTCTCGAAAACTTATGTGAGGACAATGTAAAAAAAAAAGTCTAAACTAAACAAGCCTGATTTTTAAATTAATAACAAATATTCTGATAAGATTGACATGGCAGCTATGAGCTGACCAGTCCCAACAGACGGCACCCGTTCACGAGTATGATGCGCGTACCGGCATCGCTCATCTCAACCACATTGCAGGGAACTCAACGACCCGACACACACGCCACCATCAGCAGGACATTTAAGTGAGCATGAGATTCTCAAACTGCCAGACAACTATCACGTCAATTGAATAAAATATCTCTTTAGGGCTACATGGTGCTCACATATTACAAATTGCCAACATAATAACAAAAAATAGCAGGTAATACAACAAGGCAGATACAAATTAACAATAAAAATGCCAATAAAGCCAGTGAATGTCAATGAAAAATAATAAGGCCAATAAAGCCAAAAGATGTCAAAATAATAATAATAATACAATAAGGCCAATAAAGCCAAAAGATGTCAAAAATAATAATAATACAATAATGCCAATAAGGCCAATACAAGTCAATACTAAACTATATTGCCAATAAAGCCGAATCTAAGTCAAGATAAATACCATATGAAGCCATATGAAGTCAATAGTAAGTAAAAAAAAAAAATTATAATAAAAAAATGTCACAAAATCAATAAATACATAAATATATGATGTCCAATTGTTAAAAAAAATAACATTAGGTACATATTGTATTATTCATGGTCTTGCGGAGCTGGACTAGCATTTCGCCAAACATTTGTATCTACAAGATAATCTTCTAATTTATAGTATGCTGGTTTGCAAAGAATACGTTTAACTAGTATTTTGAATTTATTTTCTGGTAAATTTAACACGCTGTCTGGTATTTTATTATAAAATTTGATACTGTATCCTATAAAAGACGTATGGACTTTAGCTAAGCGATGATAGTGCTGTACTAATTTGGTCTTATTCCTAGTATTATAATCATGTATATCACATTGTTTACTAAACATAGTTATATTTTTTCGTACGTACATAATATTTTCGTAGATATATTGACATGGGACTGTCATAATATTAATTTCTTTAAAAAGTTCTCTCAAAGACTCACGACTATGCAGATTGTAAATAGCCCTAATGGCTCTCTTCTGCAAGATGAAAATAGATTCAATATCAGCAGCCCGTCCCCACAATAAAATACCATAGGACATAATGCTGTGAAAGTAGCTAAAGTAAACCAGTCTTGCGGTGGCTACGTCTGCAAGTAGTCTGATTTTTCGCACAGCATAAGCAGCTGAACTAAGCCGTCCTGCTAGGGATTTGATATGCGGGCCCCATTGAAGCTTTGAATCTAACGTTACTCCCAAGAAAACTGTTTGATCGACGAATTCGAGCTTCTCTTTATTTAACACAACGTTACATTCTCTGCTTTTTACATTTGGTAAGGCAAACTTTATGCATTTAGTTTTTTGCCCATTTAATACTAAATTATTAACTGTAAACCAGTCATGCACCTTGAGAAGAGCGTTATTTATCTCGTCAATATTAGAAACACGTCTATCTATTTTAAAAATTAAAGATGTATCATCAGCAAATAACACAATCTTTGTTCTATCCTGAAGCATATAAGGTAGGTCATTTATGTACACTAAAAACAAAAACGGACCTAGGATCGAACCCTGGGGTACACCCATTGTCACTAGAGCGCCAGGTGATTTAACTCCATTTATTTGAACTTTTTGTTGCCTGTTTTGCAAATATGATTTAACAACTTTTAGTGATTCATGCTTAAGCCCGTAATGCTCTAGTTTTAGAAGCAGCGTCTCATGCCCTACACAATCAAAAGCTTTTGAGAGGTCACAAAATACACCAATGGCATCTAGAGAACCTTCCCAAGCATCGAAGATGTGTTTGATTAATGTGATGCCCGCATCAGTTGTATTTCGTCCTTTAGTGAAGCCGTACTGCTGGTTGTGAAAAAGCTTGTTTACGTTAAAGTGCAATAGCATTTGATTAAGCATAATTTTCTCAAAAACCTTGCTAAGAACAGGCAAAACTGATACTGGCCTAAAGTTACCCGGATCTCGACTGTTACCGGATTTAAACTAAGGGATTACCTTACTGTGTTTCATTAAATCCGGAAAGGATCCCTGATCTACGCATTTGTTAAATATGATCGCTAAGTGGGGAGCGATAGTTTTAATAATACTTTTACCGATAAACCCCATAAATCTTCAGTTAATTTAATTTTAATTTCATTAAAAGCTTTTATAATTGACTGAGGACTAACACGCTTGAATGTAAATTCAACGGTACAAGCAGGAACATTCTGTCTGAGTAAGGTAGCAGGAAGAGATGGTGATGAATTCAGAAATTCTGTAGTTTTTAAGGGAATATTAGTAAAGAAAGACTCGAATTCTTGAGCTACATCAATATCTGTATATAACAGACCACGTGCTGTGTTTATTGTGTAATCAATGGTGTGTGACTTCGATTTACAAGTTTCATTATTAATAATCTGCCAAGTAGTTTTAATTTTATTATCTGCATGCTTAATTTTGTCACTAATATACCGAGCCTTGGCTAGTTGACACACCTTTTTATAAGTTTTTGAGAAATTAGTGACATATTGAAAAAGTTTTTACTTTTATTATAATTTTTCTGTTCATACAGTTCAAATAAACGTTCCCTACTTTTACGAATACCCTTAGTCGCCCAGTCGCTGAACTTAAATTTATGATCAATATTCTTTGTTTTTATTTAAAAAAAAATGTCAAACTCTGTTTTCACTATGGCAAAGAAGTCTGCATACAGTTTATCACAGTCTTTTGTATAATTTTTAAGAACAGACAATTTTTGAATTAATGATTTATTATAATTTTCCAATTTCCTTGCTGTTATAAACCTAGATTTAATTTGAATTTTACTTGGGTGCTTATTGTATTTAAAAGTAACGGTTTGCCCACTGTGATCTGAAGGTAAGCAATTCATGATAGCTTCCTGTGAATAGTCACAGTTGCAGAATACATTATCAATACAAGTAGCAGATGTAGACGTTACTCGAGTTGGTTCTGAAAATATATTTACCAGATTAAAAGATTTAAAAAGACACAAGAACTTATTAGTCATCAAATTATTTTCTAGTATATTAATGTTAAAGTCGCCACAGATTATAATAGATTTATTTTTACTAAAAATCTTTTTCAATACATCCTCCATTACACATTCAAATGTTGATAAATTTTGGTTATTTGGGGGTCTATAAACGCAAACTATAATATGCTTATCCAGCTCAACAGAAGCCAATTCAATGGAATGTTCGACCGACAATCTGACTATATCAGTTCGTTCTTTTGACTTAATGGAATTCTTAATTAATATTAAAGAACCCCCATGTAGCATGGACTTTCGGTTATAACAACTAGCCACATAATAATTTTCATAATATATTAACATTTGGTAATCTTTCATCCAATGTTCTGTTATACAAACAATATCATATTTGCTTTTTTCTAGGAACAACTCAACTTCTAGTATTTTGGAAGAGAGACCTTGAATATTTTGATGAAATATTTTTAAGACATTTGTATCTCTAACCCTCTCCCCCTTCGTACATAAGGATGGTGATATGCCAGAAGATATGTTTATCTTATTACATATTAATCTTGTATTATTATTTATAACAATATCTTCTGTTGTCTTATTGACTAGTTTAAATTAAAATCAGGAGTTAGATCTGCAGTATTTGTGTCAGCACAAGTGGGTAAGGCAATACATCCCGTATGCCATACGTGTGGAGAATACTCCATGTTGCTGGTGAGGCCACCAAAACTAGCAGTCTCTAAAAATGACAACTCCTTCGTACTATCACCAGCATTACAAGTGTAACTAGATAATGCCGATTTGTCACTTATCCTATTGACTGTTATATTAACCATAACCATGTTAATATTGTATGCTATTAATGTAGCTATCAAACACTTACATTTCTTAGGAAGAAACATGGCTTCCTGGGTAATTTTAAATCCACTGACAAACTTGTTAGTATCAATGTATAATAATCTGTCACTATGGCGACATGTCAGCATATGCATTAAATTATTTAATCTAAAAATCAAGTTATTTTCATAATCTGACAGAGTTTCAGAATATGGGAAAGCACACAACTTAAGTTTCCCTGTATCGCTTAATTTTAATAATGTGTTGATACCATCCACAATGTCCTTTTTCTTTACACCTGAACTGTTACCTAATAGTAGGATTACATTAGTATGATTGCCTATCTTTTTATTTGAAATGTGTTTTACAATCTGTCTAAACTTTAAATTGTGATAACAATAATTGGTAACACTATGACTCATACAATTTTGCAACAGTGATCCAAAACCAGAACCCACCTGATCTGTGAATACTAATGTTTTTGTTTGGTTCTGAAAATCACCGCTGCCCTCAGGTTGAACCTTAACAGAGGAGGGTGCAGCATGCAGAGTCTTGGGAGCTAGCGATGGGAGGACACAGCTGCATGAGAGATTATTAGCCAGAGACTCGTATCTCTCAGCAGCTTTAATTTTAAAAGGTTTTTTTTTTTTTCATAGTAATTCTGGACCTTTTGATAAACTTTTTAATTTTAATGTATTTTTTTAATTTCTTGTGACTCATAAGTAAAGGACATGTAGTAATAGTATCATCACCAGTCAAATCAATAGTTACAGCTGATGCACACATCGGACCAGACCCATTGCATACCAACTTATTATATAGATAACGAGTGTTTGTTGACTGTTCGTTGGCTTTGACCGATTCATAAGAAGATATAGCCTTATGGGCATCACATAATTCCTGCTCAAGTTTAGTAATGCGTTTCAAAGCCAATTCATAAGTGTCACTGCACTGTTGAAATGTTGACATATTTTCTTGAAGTTGGCTGTGTTGGTCGTGGAGGTCCATATACTGTATGTGCAGCTCAGCCAGTTCATTCTTGAGAAGTGTGTTTTTGTCAATGATGTTCTTAACTTCCACTTCGCTGTCTTCCCTTTCCTGGAGGAGTTGTTCACACATGTGTTTAGAAGACTCCAGTTCCTTCAGGGTCGCTCTCATCTTGACTTCCATATCTCTGACAGTTGCACTGCGGGTCATCATTATTCCCTTAACTTTCCTATTACCTGGAATGTGAAAATTTTACAGCTAAATGGCTAGAGATAACAATTATAGTAAAGTAAGGTGGAAATACAAAGGGTAGTTAAGAGAAAAACAAGCAAAAAACTAAAACAAATGATTAAATGATATTAATAAATTGAAATTAAAAGGAAAATTAATAACACAAGTATGAGGTCAAGTATATTAGAAAATTTGAAGCAGAAGTCTTTAATGAATTAAAGAATTGATGAATTATCTTAGTATTAATGTTATTCTTGCCTCTTAATTGCTATACATACAAAAGTACTTTTAATTGCTTAATATTACAAGCATAGGTATCATTAGTGACAAATTATAATATAAGTAGGTTTTGCTATACAGATGAAAGGATCTAACAAGTTTATGAACGGTGAGCTTTGCAGTTTTGTCTGATGCCAATATGTATGCCTTGCAGTTTGCTATGACAAATAATGTCAAAATTAAGGGACAAAATTTAAGCCGGTGGGTCAGAGGGTCGACTTAGGGGTGTGTAATGTATGAAGCTCGTATGTCTGAATAATATTTAAATATAGGGAATAATAGTGAAAGCAAATACTCCCCGGGATCGACGATTTGAAATCCACCCGTTGACAGCTGATAGAAGTTTTCTTGATTTTCCTTTGATCTTGTGACAAAACACAGTGCAAACACTAGGTACATTACTTTATATCTAGTTGAACAATATTCACTTATTTTAACACGAGATAAACACAATTTATTAAATATAATAAAATATTAATTTGAGAAGTCGTTTTTTCACGACCGGCTGCCAGTGTTGCCAAGTATGCCACCTACACCTTTCTGATGTACATAATGCATTCCAAAATGTATAATGACGGCAGTGTTAGTATATCAATATCTTTAAAAAAGCCTCGTAGAGACTCGCGGGGGCCCATGTTATAGATAGCACGGACCGCTCTTTTCTGTAATATGAAAATTGCATCAACATCAGCAGCTGATCCCCACAACAGAATGCCATAGGACATAATGCTGTGAAAATATGCGTAGTATACTAATCTGGCTGTAGCTATATCAGTTAACTGTCTAATTTTCCTAATTGCAAATGCCGCAGAGCTTAGTCTCTTTGATAGTGCTGTGATGTGAGGACCCCATTGCAATTTTGAATCTATTGTAATACCCAAGAACACAGTTTCTTTAATTATATTAAGTTCATTACCATCTAGCATTAGTTGTAGGCCTACATGGGGAACATTTGGCAAGGAGAATTTTAAACTTTTGGTTTTATTAGTATTTAGCAATAGATTATTTGCCGCGAACCATTTAGAAAGAATAGTTAAGCTCTTGTTGACATGTAAAATTTCCCTATCTTTTCTACTTATTTTAAAAATGAGGGAAGTGTCGTCAGCAAATAAAATAATATCTGATATTTCGCTCATCATGTACGGAAGATCATTTATATAGGCTAAGAATAGGAAAGGGCCGAGAATTGAGCCTTGGGGCACACCCAGTTTAACAACAGATCCTTTAGATAAAGCACCATTTACACTAACTTTTTGTTGCCTCTGCGATAGATACGATAAAACAAGGTCAGCAGCTAGTCCACGAATTCCGTAGTTGTCGATATTCATGGAAAGAAATTAATCGACAAAAAGGCCAGTTTGTCCATCGCAGGCTACGTTACACCTACTACGGATCACAGCATAAATACGGTGAACGATCAGCAGCCATACCATGACCTGCTCGCAAGTACCCAGACATCATCATCATCAGCCATAAGACGTCCACTGCTGAACGAAGGCCTCCCTCAAGGCCCCCCTTGAGGGAGGCCTTCGTTCAGCAGTTTTCCATAATCCCCACGCTTGCCATAATTCAGCAGTTTGCCATAATCCCCACGCTTGGCAGGCGGCTTGGGGATCGCAGTGGCTCACCGATTTGTGAGAGGACGCTGCTGCCCGTCCTCCGGTGTCTGGCCGTAGTTTTAAGACGTACCCGGGTCATACAGACATACATAACTAGGCCGAACCTGAAGCTTTGTCACAGTGAGGTGGAGTATCATATAGAAACTTCAAGACAACCGTTTTATGCGAAAGCCAGGCCATTGTCACCTCATAAGTACAAGGCAGCAAAAGAAGAGTTCGAGGCTATGATCGAACAAGGCATCTGCAGACCATCAAACAGTCCCTGGGCGAGTCCACTCCACCTAATATTTAAGAATGACGGCAAATACCGAGCATGTGGAGATTACCGTCGACTCAACGCAGTGACAGTTCCTGATCGGTACCCTATACCGCGACTTCACGACTTCACTTACAATTTACTGGGAAAGAAATTCTTCTCCGTAATTGATTTAAAGAAGGCGTACTATCAAGTCCGGAATCGTGCTAAAGATAATAGGAAGACTGCAGTTATTACTCCGTTCGGCCTATTGGAATTCACAAGAATGTGCTTTGACCTACGAAACGTTCCAGGGTCACATTGACAACGTGCTGCGAGGACTACCAGTTTTCTTGCATGTTTGTAATAAAAGTTTCCGGTTGTGTGTGTTGGAACAATTAGAAATTTTAAAACATAATAACGACAGGTTTACACTGTTGAATGACCAAACTAATCTAATACCATCTCCACTATTACGAATTTTTGCAGGTAGTTCAATACAAACACCAAGTCGTGGTGCTATATAAGGGGGCGCACACTACCCAGCCGCTCATTTGCGTCCAAGCGGTCGACGAGTCAACATCTCCTGAGGATGCTCCGTGGAGGGGCGGAACACGTGTCGAGGATCGGTTTGGTTGCATGTTACATTATTCCTATCGCACCTTCTCCATGTGCATATATTTGCGGGCGGGAGGGCGGTGCTGTGCATGCACCCAAACTTGCAGTAGTTTAGCGGAATTAAAACTAAATATTCTAGTTGTATATCTTATTTACCAGTTTTCTCCTTTGTTGATGACGTTTTGGTGGCATCAGAAAATGAAGAAGAGCACAGAAGACACTTGGGAGAAGTATTCAAAAGGCTTGACAAAAATGGGCTACAACTTAACGTCGCTAAATGTGTTTTTGGTAAGCCCATAATCGATTTTTTGGGGTATGCGATATCCGCTAAGGGAATCAAGCCAACCAATGAAAAGATCAAGGCCATTACATCATTTTCAACAATGAATCAACAACTTCGTCGTTTCCTGGGAATGATGAATTTCTATAGGCAAAATATCCCTCACGCTGCTGAACACCATAAGAGCTCAATGCCTATCTTCATGACTCAAAGAAAAAGGACAAGATAAAAATTCAATGGACCGAGACTGTAATACAAGCATTTGATAAGTGCAAAGAAGAAGTCACTGACGCTGTCCGTTTGTCTTATCCATCATCAAGCTCACCCTTTGCTTTGATGACTGACGCATTGGACACTTGTGCGGGAGACTTCAACAGAAAATCAAGGGCGATTGTAGACCTATTGGTTTTTTTCGAAGAAGTTCAACGACGCTCAGAAGAAGTACAGAACCTACGACCGAGAGCTGTTATCTATATATATGGCTGTTCATCACTTTCGCCGTATGTTCGAAGGCCGTGACG
Organism: Shargacucullia verbasci; assembly: GCA_947562105.1. Lineage (NCBI taxonomy): Eukaryota > Metazoa > Arthropoda > Insecta > Lepidoptera > Noctuidae > Shargacucullia > Shargacucullia verbasci. Next base: position 14,068,990 of record OX387281.1, on the reverse strand, counting down.
TAACGTTTTTCACGGACCATAAACCGCTCATCAACGCACTGATTGCAGACAGCAAGAACGAGACACCACGTCACACGAGATATTTAGAATATATAAGCCAATTCATCAGCGATATTCAGCATACACATATATCTGGAAAGGACAATATAGTTGCCGACGCGCTATCCAGAGTGGACACAATAAATTGCCCGACACCGATCAACTATGAAGATTTAGTCCTAGCTCAAGCTCAAGACACAGAGCTCAAAGAAATTATGAACAGTGATCGCTTCATTTTTAAGCAAATTACATTAGCTGGAAGCACGAAAAAAGTCAGCTGCGAGATGTCCACTGGGTCGGCTCGTCCTTTTTTGCCAACCGCATTTAGGAAACGAGCATTTCAAGCAATTCATGACCTTAATCATCCTGGCGTACTTGCGACGAGACGATTACTCACTACGAGGTACTTCTGGCCATCTATGAAGAGGGTCGTCACTGATTGGTCGAGAATTTGTGATCAATGTAAACGAGTCAAGGTTAATCGCACACAAAAGCACCGATTGCGAGCTTTACGCACGTCGATCGATTAGCTCATGTTCAAATCGATATCGTTGGCCCACTACCAATATCAAACAACTATCGATATTCACTAACGATGATAGATAGGGCAACGAAGTGGCTGGAAGCGATACCCATCGAAGAAATAACTGCGTAAAAAGTAGCCAGCGTCTTGTACGAAGTCTGGATTGCAAGATTTGGATGCCCGGTAACAATAACAACGGACCGCGGCAGACAATTTGAATCCGAACTATTCAACAAACTGATGCATCGCATGGGAATACAACATGCACGAACAACAGCGTATCACCCCCAATCCAACGGTTTGATCGAGCGCTGGCATCGTACACTAAAAACGTCACTAGCTGCAAGACTAAATGTTACGAGTTGGACGCAAGAACTACCAACCGTATTACTCGGTTTACGCGCAGCATTCAAGGCAGATATAGGAGCTAGCACAGTGGAGCTATTACATGGACAAACGTTATGGCTGCCGGGAGAATTTTACGGAGAAGCTGCAACGTCAATTAAGTCAATCACACTTCATGAGCCATCTTAGCGAAGCATTGAAAAGAGCACAAGTGCAGAGAGAATCGAATTCGAATCAAGCAGTTTTCGTTCACGGCGATCTATATAAATGCACGCATGTATATGTTCGTAACGATGCAGTATGCAAGCCATTGACGCCGACCTATAACGGCCCGTATAAAGTGATCGTCCGGAACGAGAAATACTTCAAGGTTCAGATGGCGAATAGAAGGTGAAACATATCGATCGATAGATTGAAGCCGGCCTACTACATGAACGCGGAGCTACAGAAGCCGATTACACCTGCTTACGCTCATGTCACCAGATCAGGCAGTACAGCGAAACCACCTGTGCGCTTCGCTGGCGGGGAGTAATGTAGTGACCTACATAATAAGAAGTCGTGCGGCTGGGACGGAGCGCAGCCGCACAGTGAGGCGCTGAGCATGATTGTGCCGTATTTACGTGCGGGGCACCTGCGCGTGCGCCGCCGCGTGCCCGCGCCGACAACATGAATGCGTGGAGTCGTTTCGGTCTCTGAATACGACCGGTACGTCGTCTACGCACTCCCCTAGGGGAGGGCGAGGAATCGAGTTCTGGGCGATTGCCCACTGCCCGAAGCGTCAATCAACCCATAAAAATATTGGTCGGTCGTTGGGTTGGGTCAAATTAGGACCACTGGGCACGGAGGATGATAATAAACAAACCTACTGTTGTGTGGCTGCGAGTATTCTGCAGGGGCGCTTGAAGTTTTTCACGTCACCCAGGCGGTCTGTACTCCGCCGGGTGAGACCCCCGGAAGTTCCCGGGGGAGGCCCGGTGGGAGTCTGCCGATGCACATGGTGGCGACCACAGAGTACAGTAATACTACGGGAATAGAGAGTCATCTTGAGCGTTATCTGTGCATATCGAATTGAAGCGCCCTCTGAATTTCTTAACAGGAACTAATGGCAATATATACATACATATAGCTAGGTACGTGTAAGCATGTATAGTAAATATTGCTGGCTATACGTAGATATTGCACTTTTCCCATTTGGTTCTAGTAATATTTATTACTCTCGATTGTGAGAATAAATTATTAGAACATAAAAGCACAATAAAACAGTCAAAACGAGGTACTAACAAAGAAAAATAAAATCACACCATATACATGAACAATTTATTACACATACAAAACTTATTTTCTATTCTTATAATTTTTGTGTTTATTATAATAAATTTGAGCAGCGATTTTAATTTCATCCTCACCATCGTAACTGATTTGGCCATTTAAAATTCGATTTACTGATCGACACCAACTGTATATTAATACATTTAATGTGACATCCAAAAACATTTTTTTTAAATTATTGCAATGTGTCGGACATTTAAAAGGACAGTCTATTAAAATATCGATAAAAGATAAAATTGTTTGTTTTAATTGTTTTTTGGGTACATTTTTCTTTAATATTGAAGACACTAGATTTTGAGAATCTCTGAAAAAATGTTCAGTTTCTGTGTTAGGATAAACAAGCCATTTTTTATTTTGGTATTCTTTGGCTTTTATAAATACATTATTTTTATTGACTGATGCGTTGTCCAAAAGATCTGCCTTTCAATTTTGACAGCCTCTTACAATGCTTTTGAGGCATTTATGTAAAACCCAACCGCAGACATAGTTACTCTGACCAGCATCATTTTTTTCTCTAGTCGTATCAAAGAAAATTTCATTATTAAAATTAATTATTTCATTTTCACTTTCTTTGATAACATCAGGAGTTCCCATATTATTTTTTTAAAAAAAATCTAGTGTTTGAAGGCACTCATTGTTGTCTGCTTCGCAGTTTGCTCCCCTGGAGTGTGGAGAATTATAATTCCTATCAAGATGTCCGATCTTGAAGACGCAGCTCAACCGGCTCGCCGAGAAGGTGAAGGCCAAGTTCCAGGCCCACACCACCGAGAGCTGGGAGAGTTGCATAGAGGCGGCCGACGGCGATTGGCCGTCTATCCACAGACTGTGCCGCTACCTCAGGAGCACCCCAACTCCGGTGCACCCACTATTAAACAGCGATGGGGCGCTTAGATACACCGCCGCAGACCGGGCGGAGATCTTCGCCGAGCACCTGGAGCGTCAGTTCGCGCCCATTCTGTCGGACGACGCCGCACACACCGCAGCAGTCGAGAAACACCTTGGAGAGTACTTCTCCACGTCGATAACTCCCGAGGAGGACCCGATGTTCGTCTCCCCGGGCCAGGTGAGAGTGGCCATTAAAAACACGAAGCCCAGAAATCCTCTCGGTGCGGACAAAATCACAAATGCCGCACTACGCCATCTGCCACCACGCACCGTGGCGGCCCTAGCCTGACTCTACACGGGCATTCTCCGCACCGGGACGTTCCCCTCCGCGTGGAAGGAGGGGCGCGTCATCTAAATCCCGAAGCCCGGGAAGAACCCACAGAAGCCGGAGAGCTATCGGCCGATCAACCTGCTGCCCACCACCTCCAAGGTATTCGAAACGCTCCTACTGCGTCACCTGACACCACACCTCACGCCCCGACGTCGTCACGCGAACAGTTCGGTTTCCGCGCCGAACACAACACGACGCTCCAGCTGTCGAGGGTACTGCACCTGCTCACCGCGGCCGTTAACAAGCCGGAGTACGCTGCTGCAGTATTCCTCGACATGGAGAAGGCATTCGACCGCGTATGGCACCCCAGTCTGATACATAAGCTGACCCGGACCACAACGCCCCGTCGCTTGATACACGTGGTCTCCTCCTTCCTCTCGGACAGAACTTTCAGGGTCGCAGTTGAGGACCAGGTGTCATCCGCGTACCCCATCACCGCCGAAGTCCCGCAAGGCAGCTGCCTCTCGCCTGTGTTGTACTCACTGTACACCGACGACATTCCCGACACGAACACATCGACGCTCGCGCTGTACGCTGACGACGCCGCGTACACTACTACCTCGCTCACGGCCGAATACGCGGCCGTCAAAATGCAGCGCGCCCTGGAAGATCTTCCCGACTGGTTCAGCAAGTGGAGATTGTCGGTTAACGTGGGGAAAACACAGGCGATGATCGTCACCACGCGCGCACGTCATTTTCCTCCAAAACTGTGACTCTTGGGGGCCGACATCGAGTGGACGTGGACCACCAAGTACCTTGGCGTGACGCTCGACCGTCGGCTCACCATGGGCCCGCACGTCCGCAACACTGTCGCGCGGGTACGAGCGACCCGCCATCTCCTTCGTCCCGTGCTCTCCTCGCGCCTCCCGCTCCGCGTCAAGCTGAGGGTGTACAAACTCAAACTCAAACTCAAACTTTTTTATTCGTGTAGGCCGTAAAAGGCACTTACAAATCGTTTAGCTGGTTCAAATTGTCATTCCATGGAGAAGAAGAAACTCCATGGTTACTCTTTTAAAATATGGTTTATGACATAGTTCATGGAAGACGTGTAAGAACAATGTAGGTTAATGTCTGGACTGGCCTTTGGAAGAAAGTACCAGTGCCATGACAGATTTGAGCGGACCTGTCCCTACAGACGGGACGCATGCATCAGTAACCGTGTAGCTCAACCCTATTTTAGGGAGCTCAACGACCCGACGCACGACACCACCAGATCCGCGGGACATTCGAGAAGGCCCCATAGAATACTCAAACCGTCAGACAATAAGAATTATTTTTCTATAGCATATATACCCTTCAATGTCCTTACATTCACAAGTAAATTTTTATTTTATATTAGGTAATTGTGTACAAAATGAGAGATTTAAAAATATTCCATTCAAAAAGAAAACAATAACGAAACGAAAATGGAACTAAAAGAAAATAATCAATAATCAATTCATTAAAAAATAATATAAAATAATAATGTCAATTAAAATATAAGAGTAAATACTATAGCTTGATAACATCTTAATCAATTGTCCAGATAGCCTGTACGTGGTATGTATGTACACACCTTCATTAGGGCAGCTTAATCCCAAGCAGTTTTGTCAATCAAGTAATCTGAGACTTTATAGTAACCCTTAATACAGAGTCTTTCCTTAATAACGGTCTTGTGTTTATTAAAATTTAAATTTTGAATACTGCTTGGGATCTTGTTGTAAAAGCGCACGCATTGACATCTAAACGAATTACTGATTTTTTGTAACCTAGTTGTTGGCAGTACAAGTTTATCTTTGTTTCTAGTATTAACGTTATGGATATCACTGTACTTAGAGAAGAGATTAAAATTCTTTTTAACATAAATCAGGTTTTCGTAAATATATTGTGATGCCACCGTCATTATACCAATCTCTTTAAACTTAACCCTTAGCGAATGCCTCATGCTTAAATTATAAATAGCTCGAATAGCCCTCTTTTGCAGCACGAATATAGTTTGAATGTCTGCGGCATTTCCCCACAGTAAAATTCCGTACGACATTACACTATGAAAATAACTATAGTATACTAATCTAGCGGTTTCTTCATCAGTCAGCTGACGTATTTTATAAACTGCATAAGCCGCAGAGCTGAGTCTATTCGACAATTTATTAATATGTGGACCCCATTGTAACTTTGTATCCAATGTAATGCCTAAAAATATAGTGGTGTCTACAGGGTCCAACTCTTCGTCCTTGACTAGTACACTGGTTTTCACCTGTTTCACATTAGGTGTCGTAAATTTTACACATTTAGTTTTGGTCTCATTTAAAAGTAAATTGTTAGCATTAAACCAGTGCACTACCTTAGAGAGAGCGTTATTGACATCGTCAATAACTAGCTGTTGTCTCTTAAGTTTAAATAAAAGTGATGTGTCATCTGCAAACAATACTATCTCGTGATTATCCCTTACGAGATAAGGTAGGTCATTTATATAAATAAGGAATAAAAATGGGCCGAGAATTGAGCCCTGCGGAACTCCCATTGTAACCAAAGACCCCGGAGACAGTTTTCCATTGACGTCGACTTTCTGAATCCTATTACTCAAATAAGAAATAAGAAGATTCAGAGCATTGTACCTAATGCCGTAGTGATACAATTTCCTGATCAATGTTTCGTGATGGACACAATCAAAGGCCTTGGATAAATCACAGAAAATGCCTAGAGCATCATGCGAATCCTCCCAAGCATCAAAGATGTGTCCTATGAGTTCAACACCGGCATCGGTTGTTGAACGACCCTTTGTGAAACCAAACTGTTTATTGTGCAAAAGATTATTTTTATTAAAAAAAGATTGCATTTGATCTAACACCATCCTTTCAAATATTTTACTAAATGTTGGTAGCACTGAAATAGGTCTAAAGTTAGTAGGGTCAGAAGTACTACCGGATTTAAACAATGGTGTTATCTTACTATTTTTCATTAGGTCAGGAAATATACCACAGTCAATACATTTATTAAATGTCAAAGTAACTTCAGGAGTAATAATGTCAATTATAGATTTAGTCACATCTACGGAATGGCCCCACAGGTCGGCGGTTTTTTTAACATTTAAGGTGTTAAAAGTTTTTATAATATCTCTACAGTGAACATAATTAAATTTAAAATCTGTAGTACAAGCATTAACATTTGTTTTAAGTAGAGATTCGGCAATAGCAGGAGATGAGCTCAAAGATTTCGTAGTGATACAGATACAGGAATGTTAGTAAAAAAGTTCTCAAATGCTAAAGCTATTTCTTCATCTGACTTAATGACTTTATTTTCAATAGTAAGGCAATAATTACTACTCCGACTCTTGACTCTTCCGGTCTCACTATTAATAATGTTCCAGGTCATTTTAATTTTATCATGGCTATTTTTAATCTTTAAACTCAAGTGGCGAGCCTTGGCGATACGACATACATTTCGAAACATTTTAGAATAGTTCTTGACATAAAGTCTAAACTCATTACTATTATTGTAATTTCGTTCATCATACAGCTCATATAGCCTTCTTCTACTGTTATGAATACCCAAGGTCGCCCATTCACTAAAGGTCGCGTTACCCTTAACTCGGATCGTCTTGGAAGGAAAAGCGGAATTAAATTCTGTATCATAAATAACAAAAAACGAATTAAATAATTGGTTTGGTTCTTGATCAAGAGACAAGAAAGGTAATTTACTAGCTAAGTTATTTTTAAATCCTTCCAAGCGAGCCGCTGTTTTGAGTCTAACAGTGATATCGTTTTTGACTACATTTTCGTTTTGGTTGAAAACAGTAATAAGTTGTCCACAATGATCAGAATCTATTTTACTTATAACTTGTTTATTAGTGGGTATAGTATCTGTAAAAATATTATCAAGGCATGTGGCTGTGGTAGCAGTTATCCTAGTAGGCTCCAAGAATATATTTTCCAGATTATATGACAAAAAGAGACTTTTAATTCTTGTACATAAACATGAATTTTCTAATAAATTTATGTTAAAATCGCCACATACAATTACACTTTTACTTGATTTACAGACTTTCTGCAATACTTCATCCATGACTCTTTCAAAGTAGTCATACAATGCTGAAGGTGGTCTATATACGCTTAGTACAACATACCGCTCTAATTCCACACAGGGTATTTCAACGGTTCGCTCAACAGAGAGACTCACAATGTCACTACGTTCTTTAAATTTAAGCAGATTACTTATTAAAATCAATGAGCCACCATGTATAGCATTTTTTCTGCTGAATGAACTACCAAGTTGGTGATTATTGAAGTTGAATATGAACTGGTGGCTTCTTAGCCAATGTTCTGTAATGCAAAAAATATCAATGTTGCTGCAGTTCATAAACAACTCAATTTCTAAGTCTTTGCCCTTCATTCCTTGAATATTCTGGTGAAACACATTCAAACTATCAGTTTTACCACTTTTATACAATTGAGTAGGTAAAGGGCTATTTGTATAATTTTCATAAGAATTAATAGTATTGCAAGAGGTTACCTCTTTTGTCTCAGTGTATAATTTAAATTATTTTGCATGTCAATGTGTGTGGCCAAGTTCTTGGCTGAATCATTACATAAAAAGTTAATATCGTTATAGTGCTCAATAAAAGCAACATGTTTAGCCAAGTTCTTGGCTGTTATAGAAAAAAAATATGATAGCGATACAGCTATCTTCAGTCAAAAAATAATTATTACTAACATATGTGTTAGTGTCAATTAAGTGAAATTTGTCAATACAATTATAATTATTCGAATTTGTAATTTTGTGCAATGTCAAATTTAAATTATATCTAATATTATTTTCCACCTGTGGCAAACTGTTGTTATAGGGGAATGTAAACATTACAATTTTACCTACATTTAAGTCTTTAAGACCACAGTAATGCTTAACCAATTCTTTTTTATTTACATTACCCCTATTCGCAATAAAAATTATTAGGCATGTTTTCTGGCTGAAATTAGAAGTTAAAACTTTCTTGATTATTTCACTATATGATAAGCCAGGCATACAATAATTAATGATTGAATGTCCCGTACAAGCATCTGACAACAAATGGCCAAGGCCTTTACCAATCTCATCACTAAATATTACAATGTCATTTTTTTTCTTAATGCCTTGTATTGTGTGTTTGAGGGAACTGTTGATGGTAGGTAAACTATCACATAACTGCAATATGGTGGGCCCACATGTTGGCAATGAATGGCCCAGCGAGATGTTGTCATCACATTTTGGTTTCACAAAGGGTCGTTCAACAACCGATGCCGGTGTTGAACTCATAGGACACATCTTTGATGCTTGGGAGGATTCGCATGATGCTCTAGGCATTTTCTGTGATTTATCCAAGGCCTTTGATTGTGTCCATCACGAAACATTGATCAGGAAATTGTATCACTACGGCATTAGGTACAATGCTCTGAATCTTCTTATTTCTTATTTGAGTAATAGGATTCAGAAAGTCGACGTCAATGGAAAACTGTCTCCGGGGTCTTTGGTTACAATGGGAGTTCCGCAGGGCTCAATTCTCGGCCCATTTTTATTCCTTATTTATATAAATGACCTACCTTATCTCGTAAGGGATAATCACGAGATAGTATTGTTTGCAGATGACACATCACTTTTATTTAAACTTAAGAGACAACAGCTAGTTATTGACGATGTCAATAACGCTCTCTCTAAGGTAGTGCACTGGTTTAATGCTAACAATTTACTTTTAAATTCAAAAAATTCAAATTCAAAAAACTTTATTTCGAGCGAAGACTCATATAGGGTTAGTAACAATGTCCTTAAAAAACCTAAGTGTTAGTAAACAACACAATATGGTGACACATGTAACTGACAGCAGTGAACTATATACGGACAGTCGACTCTGCCAGCAATCATTTTCAGAACCCTGTTAGGGCTGTCCATGACTCGGGCCACCATCGATGCTGCGCGCTTGCGCATTATTGTATAAAAACAATCTACACGCGCTGCTGCAAACATCCCTGACGCACTGCAACGCCATGGCAACCCCATCAGTTTTCTGAATGCGTTATTATATTGGACACGAAGGGCTCCATACGACACCCGCGAATACCTCTCCCACAGGCTGCAAGTGTAGAAGGTGGTACAGAATGCTCTAAAGAGCGTCACCTTTACTTCTGCAGTACAACGTGCAAACCTGCGGGCTATCATATTCGCACGCACGGAAAGAGCCCTCCGTTCCCTTTCAATGTCAGCATTGTCCTTAAGGTCAGTAGTGACCAAGTGACCCAGGTACTTAAATTGTTCCACTCGCTCAAGAGGGACACCGTTTAGCCGTATGGGAGGCACGTCAGGAAGGTACTTAGTCCCCGCCTCAAAAACAATGTACTGACTTTTTTTGACGTTGTACAATAGCCCATGTTCTGTTGCGTAACGTTCACATGTGGCCAATAGTGTCCTAATACCACCGACTGACGCGCTCAGCAGCACCATGTCGTCCGCGTAACTTAAATTATTGACACAGACACCGTCAATATGACAACCGACATGATGACTGCTAAGCGCCTCAATCAGGGCATTCATATACAAATTGAAGAGGGCAGGGGAGGTCAGCCCCCCCTGTCTCACTCCACACTCCAATTGATACGGCTCCGACAGCACGCCATCCCACCGGACATTGTTGACCTGGTTTCCATACCAATACTTAAAGACACTTATAAGCTCGATAGGCAAGCTTATTGCTTCAAGTTTCCGCCATAATATATCGTAGGAAACCAGATCAAAAGCCCTAGACAGATCGAGGAAGCAAGCGAAAACAGGTGTTCTTCTTTTTGTGTAATACCTGACGGCCTGCTTGAGACACAGAACTGCACTCTCTGTAGAAAGTCCTGGCCGAAACCCGAACTGATTGTCGTGCAGCACAAGATGTTCTTTTATTTGTGTATCAAGCAGACCATCAAGCACCTTAGCGACTGTGGTCGCTAGAGAAATAGGTCTATAGTTTTCCTTATCCGAAAGATCACCTGTTTTACTTTTAACAATAGGAACCACGACCGTCCTCATTAGGTCGGAAGGCAAGTATGAATGACCAATACATAAATTGTACAGCAGTGCCAAAACTCTCGGTAAGTGAGGACCGGCGTATTGTAAATGCTCGATACTGAGCCCGTCATGACCAGGGGACTTACCTCTAGTCGTTGATCTGATGACCTTGGCCACATCTTTGGCACTGAAGCATGTGCCCACCTTGCCACAACGTTGCTCAGCATCCAGCACCACACAAGAGCTCCCCAGCGGTGATTTCAATACAAAATTATTTTTAAAAAGGTTTGCAATATCTTTCGTATCATTCACACCATTCACACTAACAGGCAGGCCTGGCCGAATATTCAACTTATTAGTGCTCTTCCAGAAGCCGCGAAAATCACGCTTTGAATGCTTAGAGGCAATTATGTCCATTTTTATTTGTTCCTCGTGGTTCTGACACCATTTAAGGCGTGACTTGAAAAAAGCCCTACTTTCCCGCATCTCGTCATACACTGAACCAGTTGATGGCTTCCCACACGATAACCATACATGGAAGTTCTGCCTCGCCAGCCTGTGAGCGCAACTGACATGCTTATTCCAGCCTGTGATTTGAGCCTTTTTCCTACGACTAACAAACTTATTTTCCGCACTACAAATGGATGACTCACTAAGAGCAAAAACAATATCTGAATAAAGTTTATCAATAACAATCCTATGGGTGGATTCACTACAAAAAATATCACCGCAGTCAGTTAATTCTACAGGAAAATCAATCAATTTTAATCGTTTGTGACACTCATTGGAATATGTATTAATTTGTTCCCTGGTTCTCTCACCCCATATAATTTTATTATGAGCAATTACATTATCCGGAATCTTAGGTGTTAACAAATCAAATTTACATTCCAAAATGATAGGGTAATGGTCAGACCATAGTACGTCATTTCTTACGTAAACATCAACAACGGAACTTAATGCCGAGTGTGTGACTATACAGTGGTCTAGCCATCGCCTACAGCCGTGAGCTTCACTCATAAAAGTATAGGTATCACTTGTTAAGCCCAGTCTGTCTATATCAACACAAATCCATTTTTGATCCTCACAAAAGTTTGACAGCTCACTCATAAACAAAGTATTAGGATGCGCATTAAAATCCTCCAAAACAAATACTGATTCCACACCACAATCATCTACTACAGCACTCACCGTACCGAGGCAGTCCGTGAAATCCGGTAAGTTATCACTCGTATCGGTAGGCATATAAATGCTCATCACAATAATAGGCCTATTGTTAGTCACTATTTTTATTGCACACACACTATTTTTATTGCACTCTAACACTGACACATACTGGAATTCGTTACTCCTCCATAACAGAGCAACGCCGCCGTAAGGGCGACCGCGTAACATGCCGGCCGTCGTGTCAACAGCTGACGTTCCCGTGGCACTAAAGTTGTAGTCAATGGTGCAAAGATATGGTATCTCCTCTGGCTGCAACCATGTCTCTTGCAAAGCAATTATATCGGAAGATCTACACAGTTCTCTAATGTTGTTTACAGATCTTTTTACACTTTTACAGTTGAACGATACCATTCTGTACAATCTATCCATTGCGTTCTATACTGGGGCCGTCGCTATTCGAAACATTATTCGGATATCTTTGTTTATAATGTACGAATCTTCTAAAAATTATTCCTTGAGGCCACAAGTTTTCATCTAAAAATAAAGGTACCTTGTGATCAGATACAAAAAACTTGTACGCCTTGTGGTCTTTCTGTTTTTTAGCGTGTATTATTTGTAAGGAAACTCTTTCTTGCGTCTTTGAATATATGTAATTAACAATATCAGTTTCCAGCGTGTCCATGTGTACATTTGTTATAAATATAGGTGACTTCTTATCGGCAGCCTTAAAGCCGACCGCTTCGCATGCAACACCACTCTGTCCCCTATATCGGTAATTCGGTTTTTTCTTCCGACTTACGTACTGCCAGTCATCCATATTTTTGCTTTGTGGTTTATTATATTGTATTCTCGAGTCCGTAGCTGACGCCTTACTAGTAGCACAGCTATAGCTATTAGCCTCCGCGGGTAGCTGCCGTGAATCATCTGGTCGCTGCGTTAACGTGTCGCCGAGCGACGGCACCTTACCCGCTAAACCGGTTTCGTCCGAGCTCAGATGTTTATTATCCCTGCCCAACGACATTGATATGGTACTGTCTTTCTCAGTATTTGCACTATCACAATTTACTGACGGTGTTGTACCCAAACAATCCTCAGGGATACTTCCGTATAATATTTGGCAAGATGCGACACATTCACCCGAAGTTGTTGACTCGTTGTGATGACTAATCATGTTAAGAGTACCTGCAGGTGATGGAAAACATTGCGTTTCTTGCTCGTTACCCGGATTAAGTCTCAGTTTTTCTAGCTGGTCTTTGGTTACGTAACTAGATTTGATGTTCTTCACCTCTTCACGTAGTACTAATATATCCTTTAGCAGTTGGGAAACATCTAGGTGGTCGAACGTGATAGGGGGAAGTTTCCCCAAATCACGGGCCACAAACACTGGTATTGCATCCGGGTCCACCACTTTCAATAACGATATTATATCCAGCAAATCTCGTTTTTCCTTGCCATCATTTTTACGAACGATTTTTCGTTTCACTGCGGGTAGTGTTTCATATAGTAATGATTTCGACTGCTTTATTTCCTCACTGGTAAACGTAGAAACACATATTTTTATTAACGTATTTTCGTCCGCGACTGATAACTTATTCTGTACGTACGCTAACAATTCGTCGATAACGACATTGCACGAATTACATTTCACAAACGTTGACATTTTTTTACGCGTCCTGCCGGTAAGGATGCGCGCGCGACACTGAGACCAAAACTAAATGTGTAAAATTTACGACACCTAATGTGAAACAGGTGAAAACCAGTGTACTAGTCAAGGACGAAGAGTTGGACCCTGTAGACACCACTATATTTTTAGGCATTACATTGGATACAAAGTTACAATGGGGTCCACATATTAATAAATTGTCGAATAGACTCAGCTCTGCGGCTTATGCAGTTTATAAAATACGTCAGCTGACTGATGAAGACACCGCTAGATTAGTATACTATAGTTATTTTCATAGTGTAATGTCGTACGGAATTTTACTGTGGGGAAATGCCGCAGACATTCAAACTATATTCGTGCTGCAAAAGAGGGCTATTCGAGCTATTTATAATTTAAGCATGAGGCATTCGCTAAGGGTTAAGTTTAAAGAGATTGGTATAATGACGGTGGCATCACAATATATTTACGAAAACCTGATTTATGTTAAAAAGAATTTTAATCTCTTCTCTAAGTACAGTGATATCCATAACGTTAATACTAGAAACAAAGATAAACTTGTACTGCCAACAACTAGGTTACAAAAAATCAGTAATTCGTTTAGATGTCAATGCGTGCGCTTTTACAACAAGATCCCAAGCAGTATTCAAAATTTAAATTTTAATAAACACAAGACCGTTATTAAGGAAAGACCGTTATTAAGGGTTACTATAAAGTCTCAGATTACTTGATTGACAAAACTGCTTGGGATTAAGCTGCCCTAATGAAGGTGTGTACATACATACCACGTACAGGCTATCTGGACAATTGATTAAGATGTTATCAAGCTATAGTATTTACTCTTATATTTTAATTGACATTATTATTTTATATTATTTTTTAATGAATTGATTATTGATTATTTTCTTTTAGTTCCATTTTCGTTTCGTTATTGTTTTCTTTTTGAATGGAATATTTTTAAATCTCTCATTTTGTACACAATTACCTAATATAAAATAAAAATTTACTTGTGAATGTAAGGACATTGAAGGGTATATATGCTATAGAAAAATAATTCTTATTGTCTGACGGTTTGAGTATTCTATGGGGCCTTCTCGAATGTCCCGCGGATCTGGTGGTGTCGTGCGTCGGGTCGTTGAGCTCCCTAAAATAGGGTTGAGCTACACGGTTACTGATGCATGCGTCCCGTCTGTAGGGACAGGTCCGCTCAAATCTGTCATGGCACTGGTACTTTCTTCCAAAGGCCAGTCCAGACATTAACCTACATTGTTCTTACACGTCTTCCATGAACTATGTCATAAACCATATTTTAAAAGAGTAACCATGGAGTTTCTTACTGGTTCTTCTCCATGGAATGACAATTTGAACCAGCTAAACGATTTGTAAGTGCCTTTTACGGCCTACACGAATAAAAAAGTTTGAGTTTGAGTTTGTACACCCTCAGCTTGACGCGGAGCGGGAGGCGCGAGGAGAGCACGGGACGAAGGAGATGGCGGGTCGCTCGTACCCGCGCGACAGTGTTGCGGACGTGCGGGCCCATGGTGAGCCGACGGTCGAGCGTCACGCCAAGGTACTTGGTGGTCCACGTCCACTCGATGTCGGCCCCCAAGAGTCACAGTTTTGGAGGAAAATGACGTGCGCGCGTGGTGACGATCATCGCCTGTGTTTTCCCCACGTTAACCGACAATCTCCACTTGCTGAACCAGTCGGGAAGATCTTCCAGGGCGCGCTGCATTTTGACGGCCGCGTATTCGGCCGTGAGCGAGGTAGTAGTGTACGCGGCGTCGTCAGCGTACAGCGCGAGCGTCGATGTGTTCGTGTCGGGAATGTCGTCGGTGTACAGTGAGTACAACACAGGCGAGAGGCAGCTGCCTTGCGGGACTTCGGCGGTGATGGGGTACGCGGATGACACCTGGTCCTCAACTGCGACCCTGAAAGTTCTGTCCGAGAGGAAGGAGGAGACCACGTGTATCAAGCGACGGGGCGTTGTGGTCCGGGTCAGCTTATGTATCAGACTGGGGTGCCATACGCGGTCGAATGCCTTCTCCATGTCGAGGAATACTGCAGCAGCGTACTCCGGCTTGTTAACGGCCGCGGTGAGCAGGTGCAGTACCCTCGACAGCTGGAGCGTCGTGTTGTGTTCGGCGCGGAAACCGAACTGTTCGCGTGACGACGTCGGGGCGTGAGGTGTGGTGTCAGGTGACGCAGTAGGAGCGTTTCGAATACCTTGGAGGTGGTGGGCAGCAGGTTGATCGGCCGATAGCTCTCCGGCTTCTGTGGGTTCTTCCCGGGCTTCGGGATTTAGATGACGCGCCCCTCCTTCCACGCGGAGGGGAACGTCCCGGTGCGGAGAATGCCCGTGTAGAGTCAGGCTAGGGCCGCCACGGTGCGTGGTGGCAGATGGCGTAGTGCGGCATTTGTGATTTTGTCCGCACCGAGAGGATTTCTGGGCTTCGTGTTTTTAATGGCCACTCTCACCTGGCCCGGGGAGACGAACATCGGGTCCTCCTCGGGAGTTATCGACGTGGAGAAGTACTCTCCAAGGTGTTTCTCGACTGCTGCGGTGTGTGCGGCGTCGTCCGACAGAATGGGCGCGAACTGACGCTCCAGGTGCTCGGCGAAGATCTCCGCCCGGTCTGCGGCGGTGTATCTAAGCGCCCCATCGCTGTTTAATAGTGGGTGCACCGGAGTTGGGGTGCTCCTGAGGTAGCGGCACAGTCTGTGGATAGACGGCCAATCGCCGTCGGCCGCCTCTATGCAACTCTCCCAGCTCTCGGTGGTGTGGGCCTGGAACTTGGCCTTCACCTTCTCGGCGAGCCGGTTGAGCTGCGTCTTCAAGATCGGACATCTAGTGTGTTGCCACTGCCTGCGCAGGTGCCTTTTGTCGGCGATCATTCGCGTGTGTGGGGAGCGCTGAGTAGCGTCCCTGGCCCCGCTAGTCGCTGTGGTCGCCGACTCTAGGGCGCTCTGTATGCAGGTCGTCCGTCAGCTCATCCACCTCAGCGGCCGAGGCGACCGGCCGAGTAGGCGTTGTGGCCTCCATCCTTTTGGTGAACATGTCCCAGTTTATGTTCGGACGTGGCGCTTGACGAGCGAGTCGGGTGGTGGTGGCTTCCAGGACGACGAGCACGGGCTGGTGGTCTGATTGTAGCTCGTCGTCCAGTACGTGCTGCGCGTTCTGACAGTATAGGCCCCTGTGCACGATGATATCCAGCGCGTCGGGCGGGTGGGCGGCTCGATCCGGGTAATGGGTGGGATTCTCGGGGCCGGACTCGTCGTATCCGTGGGCCTCCGCGTCGGTGAAGAGTCAGTTGCCCGCTGCGTTGGCGACGCTTGAGTTCCACGCTGGGTGTTTACTGTTAAGGTCGCCGGCGATGATGGTGGGGTGTGGCGATTCCAGTAGTGTGCGTATATCGGCGGACTCCAGGCGATCGCTGGGATAATATACGCACAGGTGGTCGCTTGCGACATGCAGCTGGACACCCAGCGCGTAGGTGGTCTTCAGGTTGGTAGTGGGCAGCTCCTGGTGAATGACTCTCCGCTTAACGATGACCGCCAGACCGCGGTAGTTGATGTGGAGGGCCGACTGCTCGTCTTTCCTGTAAACGAGGAAATCTAGGAATTTAATTTTATCTGCAGGTCCCAGGTGCGTCTCGCTTATCAGCGCCACGTCGATGTCCTGTTCCTGTAGTAGGAGTCGGAGGAGGGCGGCCTTGCCTTTGAGGCCGGCGGCGCTCCAGTGTAGGATCCTTAGTGGCCTAGCCATTGGTGTTATAGCTGTAGTGCATCAAAGCCGCCAGGCCGTTAAGAACCACGCGTATCGGGTCCTCTCTCCAGCGTAAGGCGATGAGAACGTCCTGGAGGACCCAAATCGCGACCTCAATTAGCACGTCTTGTGCATTTAAGTTGTCTACGTCCGCCGATAGCGGCGCGCAGGGCGCATGTATTTGTTCTGCCCGGCCCCCCAGCGGTGCGGCGTGAAGGTTATTATCTTTCGTTGTGATAACGGACGGAGGCGGCGCTTGTGCTACGGAACGACCTGTTGCACCGCTCACTAGCGAGCGCGCAAGGCCGCCGATTGGCTGTCTGTGTCCCCCCTCGGCTTCGCCGATGCGTCGCCGCTGGCCTGGTGTTTATTCACAGCGGCGCTCTCGGCGGCGACGTTTGTTTTGACTTCGGCGTTTGCGTTGCGGGCTTCTATATTTTTATTTTTGTTGCCACGCCTTCTTTTCCTGCGACCCTGGGTGGTGGAGGAGTTGACCGCTCCGTGCGCGGTGGGCCCGTTTGCGGCCGCCATCAGCGTCGCAGATTCGGCCTCTTCGAGCGGTTTGGGGTTTAGCTGTTGTTGTTGTTTGGTTTTGCAGGAGGCTGCGGTGTCTGCGGTCGTCCCTGTCTGGTCTTTATGTGGCGGACGTACTAAGGATCGTATCTCAGCGCACGGAGCTCCTCGTATATATCGATACCCCCTGATGGCCACCTTTAAACTCTTTTCCGCTGACAGGGAGTAGGAGAACCACATCACGTTCTCCACTTTCTCCAGCTCTGTGAGGTACCGATGAGTGATGCGGTACTCGTCTTCTGACTGGGGAGTGAAGCGTACTCTACTCCCGTACGGGCAGGCGTTGGGCGCGCGGTCTAGTTTGCCTTTAAGGGCTTTAAAGTGGCGCGCCCAGGATGGCAGCTTTTCAACTACCAGCGGCGGGTAGCGGAGTTTCTTTGTGTCCGTCTTTGTGCCGCTGCTGGAGGTGGCAGGGCTGCATAGCCAGTGGGCGTCCTGGGTGGGGTACGGGCCGCCTGCGCAAACGATGCGCGGGGGGGCGGCGTGTCCACGCAGGGCCGCTTAGCCTCTTCCTCGGCCTCGTCACCGGGGCTGCGTTGGCGCCTTTCACGGAGCATTATCACTGAGTCAAATGTAATGGGCACTCCACTTACCTGCTTCGGCGACAGTTGCAGGTTGGGCAGGGATCCGGTGTTGACCAGCCCCAGCGACGGTCTCGTGCGCGGCAGCGCGGGTCTAGGCGTGCTGCTTGTACTGGATGCAGCTGACACGACCGACGAGTTCGACCCCGCCAGCGATGAGTACGCTGACAGCGACGCGGGTGATGCGGGGGCCGAACCGCGGGGTGGTGGCGGCGACGTTAGCGCTGAATAGTTTGTTTTCAACAAAATTGGGTTTCTCCTGTAACAGGACATCAAAGCTTGCGTAGTTATGTTTTTACATCCGTGCGCTGCACAAAAATCAAATCGTAATTTCGGCATTTTTCTTTAAATTTGCCTGTGCACCCCATTGATTCTTACTGGCGGGAGTACGCTAGCCGGTAGGCATATAACGCGCGACCTTGAGTGAGTGACGAAGCTCTGCCTAAAAATTAATTTCATTCATTCATCCAAATTCATGCTATTTTACACTTAATCTGAAGCTACGAGAGATCATATTACAGTGCTTCGACTCGGAAAGTTTTACCCTGTTACAACCGTTGAAGGGGTAACCCGTTCAGAACGGCTTTCCTTTCAATAGGGTAACCCATAAAGAGTGGTTAATCTCTTGAACAGGTAACCGAAACGAAAGGGTTTTGAAGAGGTTATCTATTGAAGTGGGTTATTCTTAAAAAGGATAACAAATACGAAGTGGTTTCTCTAACAACCCTTTCCAAAAACCCTATCGAAAATCCTTTCAACGGGTAACCAAAATGATCCCTGGTCTAGACATCTCCGTCGACTGAGTGAAGGGTTTATAGACTGTGGCTGCGTCATCAAGCGAATGCACTAGGATTGTTAGGAAATAATTAGGGTCAATCAGGGTAATTGTAAACGCGTTGGCAAAATACCTGTTGAACTAAAAATGTTATGGCATTGTAAAAAAAAAATATTGGCAGCTAGAAAAGAAGAGTTAATTACTTTGGATTATATATTAATTTATCTAAAGACTGCTATATCAGCTATTTTGACATAGTCATTAGTGGTTCTGAAAATGAAGTGTTTTCATAATACACAATAATATTTTGGGGTAAATGAGTACTGAAATTATTATAATTCCGCTAACTTGTTTTCACTATTTAGAAACTCAAATTACATGAAATTTTATCTAAGCATCTAGTAATATACAGGGGCAAATGTAAACAAATCATCTAGCGTTGATATTATGCATTGACCTAATTATGGGGTTATTGGAAACATTTAGTATTTTTATGGGAAATTGTAAACTAATTAAAGAAACCTATATACATTTTCAAAGCAGTTAAAGAAAACAAAACATTTATAATTACTGTTTATTATTTAAGTGATTTTTACATCATGTACACGTCTCAAAAAGATCTCCCGAAGGAATAAAACAAAAGTCCAGAGCAAGACAATTTATTATATTAATTACGTTGAAAGGTCATGATTTGTAGAAAAATCTTAACACCGCGATTCAGAAAACGGTAATTACAGTACAGCGCCATCTATTATTTATTTATTTATTTATTTATTTATCTATCACAACTATCATTACAGGATATTCCCAATGCGGTAGTGTGGTCCTTATGCAAAACATAACACGTATAATGTAATTTTTGTAAATTCATTCAGAGAACAGGAAAACAAATCAATCCTTTCAGCGACTTCATTGAGTGTATGCAAGGCGCGTGTCGTAGGCGCTTTGCCGAGCAAATTAGTTCGCCCGCGCGGAACTGCGATTAATCGCGGCCTCCTCCGCCGTAAAACGTAATTATTAGGTACACACAAGCATATCTCCTTCAATACACCTGGATTACACGTCTGACCTCTTAAAATGCAAAACATATACTTGACAAGAGTCAAGTCCCTTCTTGTTTCCAACTTGTTGTACCCAACCATCCCTAGAACGAACAAGGTTGGGTACATCAACGGATAAAAAGGATAGACCCCGTACAGTTTTAAATACAAATATCTCGTGAATTTGTTTTGTATGCGCTCCAACATGAGGCTATATTTAGCCTCATTTGGAGCCCATACTACAGCATTGAACTCTTAACTGACTTCTTATGAGAGCATTGTACAGTGCTTCTATAGCTTTTATGCTCGTGAAACTTTTAGCACGTCGAAGAATAAAACCTAAACTTCTATAGGACTTTTTACAAACATTTATGATGTGATCACGAAATGTCCACTCAGTATTTAGGCGCACTCCAAGATCACGTACTACATCAGTCCGCTCCATTGACGCACCACCCAGCACGTAATTGTAGTGATATGGCTCTCTCATTCTGCTAAACGTTATGATTGAGCATTTCTTTATGTTAAACATAAGTTTATTTTTGTTACTCCACTCGAATACCCTGTTTATATCTTGCTGTAGTCGCATACAATCCCGTTGATCTTTAACGGCCATAAGTAGCTTAAGATCGTCCGCAAATAACAGACAGGTGGCATCCCTGACTACACCAGGCAAGTCGTTAATCATAATAAGAAACTGCAAAGGACCCAAATTACTTCCTTGGCTAACTCCTGATCTAGTAAAATACGGCTCAGATTTACAACCCGCATATTCTACGACTTGCTGTCGATCCCTCATATAGCTCACAAAAAACTTAAGTAATTCAGGAGTACATCCGACCGCTGCTAGCTTCGCTAATAAGATCAAAATAGGCAGCGTCGACTTGTACTCCAGAATCCACATTTGGAACCACATACGTCATTAAGTTCAGTAGATTACTGGTCGTGCTGCGAGTTGGTCGAAAACCGTGCTGAGCGTCCGATAACAAATGGGATATTTGTTCAAATACGCATTTATGAATCATCGATTCAAAAACCTTTGCTGGTGTAGACAGTATTGCCACCGGCCTATAGCCACTTACGTCCGATCCAACCTCTCCTTTGGGCACCGGGATAACACGCGTGATTTTCCAACGCTTAGGAAAATATGATGCTTCAAGGTACTGGTTATACAGATGTAAGAGTGGCTTTACTAAAACAGTTCGGCAGTCCCTAAACACAAAAGCGGGAATGCCGTCCGGACCCGCGGAGCGTTTTGGTTTAAGTCGAACAAGTGCGTCAAAAACCTCTTTCAATTGGAGGTGACCAATATGAACACGCGTGCTGCTTCCGCCACTCGCTGCTACTGCTGCGTCTACATCCAGTCGTGCTTCCTGAGTATTGTAAATGGAATAAAAATATTCAGCAAACGCTTTTGCACATTCTGAATCCGATAAAATGTTCCCATTTTTGATAATTTTTTTGTTGTTAACCGTACCTGTTTTAGCCCTCACATAATCCCAAAAAGACCTTGGATCTATTTTAAAATTTTGTTGTATCTTCTCTTGATGGTGATCATGAGATCGAACTATCATCGCCTTAACCGTGGCCCTACTCTGAGCAAACATTTCGTAATCACTACTGCTCCTGCTTTTTTTATATTCCTTGTGAAGTCTTGCTTTCCTTTTAATGTTACGAATAATATCACCCGTGTACCATTCTGGATACTCATACCTAGAATTTATACGTATTTGCCTTTTTTTTGGAACGCAACTGTCAAAAATATTATTTATAGTATCGTAAAAGTAATTTAACACTTCCTCAGGGTCACTTAAATAATATATCGGACTCCAATCCTTCGATGTTAGCAATGAATATAACAATTTGTAATCCGCTTTAGCGAAATTCCATTGCGGCCACAAATTATTTGTGTTTGCATTAGCGGGCGGTGGCGAGGCGTTGCAGCCCATCAAGTCGACGCGTGTGCACTTACCTACCGGTACGCATATTGCCAGTGGCGGATGGTGTGGGTCAACCGGCACAAGCGCTTCGTCTGCCTCGTTCACGCACACCTCGCCTACACCCAACGAACACATTACTAGATCTAACTGCCGATTATTGCAGTTAGGTACCTTATTTCTCTGAATGAGTTCGCAAAAAGATACAAAGTATTCATAATAATTTATTACATTTGTAGGGTTGCCAGGAATAAAACTCTGTATCTAGTCGATAATATATTGTTACACTTAATATACACAACAAACATAAGTACGAGTATAATTCACGGCCCTAAGTAGGTCACAGGATAGGCTGCTGGCGCTACCAGATCCTGCTTCCTCCCTGAGTAACAAAGTGGTATGCTGACGCTAACCGGCTTTGTATACTCCCCTTAGCTCAATGGCTGCTGGCGCTACCGGTCGAGACTAAGGTAAGTCGGAAAGTGAAATACAATGATTTTTTTTTTTTTTTTTTTTTGAGTTGTCTCTCGCAGTTAGCTCAGGGAGCTTTTACTGCTTAACCGGGCAAATGGCGAGACCAGAAGGGCCTCCAGCCGAGCAAATTATATAATATTAAGCAACACTGCTAAGGGTGTCCCATAGTGGGACTCGAACCTCGGCTTAGGGCGTTGCTGGGGGGCATACAAGAGAGGACTTGCTGGATCTGATTGTGATTATTTGGGGACATTTGATTTATTACTACTGGCTCAGCGCGGGCTGGCTCGAGCAAGGGTCGGGGTGGAGAATGAACGGGTCTTCGCGACGGGCCTCGCCGGCGAGGACGGTACGACGGTCGGTTGTGTGTAGTGTTGGTAGTTTTCCTAACCAATCGGAGCGCCTCCTGATGGAGGGTGATATCGTCGTCTGGGTATGTGAGAGTGTGCCTAGGACGGCGAATTTTGGATATGCGGGAGGGGGTGTAATTGGCGGCAGATACCACTAAGGGGTTTGTGTGCGAGGGAGCAGAGTCGAAGAAGCGTTTAGACGCTTTCTTCATGAAACATCTGATGGTCGGGAGGTTTAGGTCAGCGTGGAGCTGTTTATTGCGAACGTACCAGGGCGAGCCTGTGGCTTTGCGCAAGAAACGGTTTTGAAGGATTTGCAACCTATGGAGTCTGGACGTCTTTACGTGTGAGAACACGACGCTAGCGTACGTCATGATAGGGCGGATGCATGTGGTGTAAATTCGCACCTTGGACTTGAGTGCTAATTTACTCCGCGCATTGAGGATGAAATGGAGGCGACCGAGAGCAAAGGCGGCGCGGTGGCGAACCGTCTTTATGTGCTCGGTGAATTTGAGTCGGTCGTCGAGGGTCACACCGAGATATTTGGCCGTCAGTTCCCAGGGGATCTGTTGGCTAAACATGGAGATGGGACTTATGAGACTAGGATCCACGCCGCGTCTCGAAAAGAGCACGGCGGCGCTCTTAGTCGGGTTGACTTCGAACCTCCAGTTCGTGAACCATTTCCCTAGGGCATTGGCTGCGGTCTGGAGGGATCGGGAGATGCAGTCCGGATTAATGCCGGAGTAGAAGATGGCTGTGTCGTCAGCGAATAAGGCTAATCGACATTTGCCTCTGATCGGGATATCGCTTGTGTACAGCGTGAAGAGAAGCGGGGAGAGCACTGAGCCCTGAGGGACTCCGGCTCGGATCGGATGAGGGGACGAGAGCGCACCCTCTATGCGGTAGCGAAAACTGCGGTTCGACAAGAAGTCTCGGATGATGAGCACGAGACGGTCGGGCACTTTATGCTGATACAGCTTATATAATAAGCCGTTGTGCCAGACCTTGTCGAAGGCTTTCGCCACGTCAAAGAAGAGAACGCCTGTCTTGAGGCCTTTTTGGAAACCAGCACTGATATGCTCTACTATGCGGTGAACCTGACGGACGCAGCAGTGTCTGGCTCGAAAACCAAACTGCTCGTCGGGAATGAGTTTGTTGGATTCGGCGTAATCCATTAAACGAACATAGATCAGACGCTCATAAATCTTCCCAAGGACGTTTAGGAGGCTTATGGGTCTGTAACTGGACGGCTCAGACTTGGGTTTGCCGGGTTTCGGAATACCGATAACGGTAGCTTCTTTCCATGACTGTGGAAAGAGATTGTTGCTTAAAGCCGCATTGAAGATGGCAGTCATTAAGACGATGAGCGGGGCGGGGAATAGTTTGATCACTCTGTTGGTGATCCCGTCAGAGCCAGGGGCTTTTTTGGGTTTGAGTTTCTTAACGAGAGTAAGAACCTCATCGGGTGTGACCGGGGGGAGGGGATCGTCAGGGTCCTCGTAGGGAGGGAGAGAGGATCTACGTTCGACCTCGGCGTCTACCTTGAAGAGGTGAGCCTGGTCGACTGGGAGAGTGCTTGGGGAGCATTGGGCTTCCAAGCTGTCGGCTAGACATTCGGACTTTTCGTCGTCCTCGAATGCGGGGCTTTGGTTGGGACGATTGAGAGGGGGCATGGATACTACTGTATCGGAGTTGAGCTTTTTGGTCAGTTGCCAGAACGCTTGATGGGAGGGTTCGAGAGTGCTCAATAACTTGTCCCAACGATCCCTCCGCATCTCCGCTATGCGAGACTTTACAGCACGCTGCAAGCGACGCATACGGGCGCGGTTAGCTTCGTCGGGAAAAGCGTCATAGGCACGGATAGCTGCATTCTTCTCCGTCAGCAGTCCTCGCACGTCATCCGGCAATTTCCAGCGATGATCATCCATCGCGGGGACTTGCCGTGAACATTCGTTCACTACGGATTGTACGTGACTGGTGAGGGAGTCGATCGCACCTATCGTATCGGCAACCGACACAATGCTATCGGGGATAACGTCAAGATGGGCGGATGAGGTAGACTTGAGGCGTTGCTCGAGTTTATTCCAATCCGTTACCGTCTTGGTTGGAGGGGGCTGACCGGGAACAGGGGAACCTACACGGGGACCTAGCTCTAGGGTCACCGGTCTATGGTCAGAATCTAGCTCTTGTAGCGTTTCTATAGACCGTATACCGAGGTTTACGTTCTTTAGCAGCGCTATGTCGAGGACGTCGGGCCGATGGCTAACAATAGCCGGGTAGTGGGTGGGATTCATCGGGGCGATAACATCGAAGTTATATTTGGTGCATAAGGCTTCTAGGTTTTTACCTCTAGGGTTTGAACTGTGGCAGTTCCAGGATGGACTTTTGGCGTTTAGGTCGCCCGCCAGGAGGACGGAACCACCTAGGTTCATGAGGGAACAGATGTCCGGCTCGATATTAGTATAATGGTTGCAGGGAGGGATATAAGCCGATACGATATTGATCGGCTGGTGACCGGTCATGCCTAGCCGGCATATTGAAACCTCTATTTGGGATAGGGGTGGGGGGTCCATAGGTATGCAATACAGGGAGTTTTTATAATATATGAGGGTACCTCCTTTAGCGGCGCGGGTCCTGTCATTGCGAACTAGACGATAGTTAGCGATTCGAGGATCGCGGTGGGAAGGCTTAAGGAAGGTTTCCTGTACGAGGAAGATGTCGATTTGATGGTCGCGGAGGAACGACGCAATCTCATCGCGTTGACCTGCAATGCCGTTGGCATTGAAGAAGCCTATTTTGAGGGATCGGGGTTTTAATCTGCGGCTTACTGGATCCATTTAAAAATGAACACGGTAGTTTTCGCAGAACTCGGCTAAGTCGGCGTATTCCGACATTAGGTTGAAGACGGCGGTGGAGTTACCCTCGGCAATCTTGAGCTTGCCAAGTAATTCACGGCCGCGTGCCATGATTGTAGGGTTAAAAAGACGGCCCAAGGATCCGAACACATCCACGGGCCCGGACGGCTGGGGAGCCGAGACGGGGACGAGGCTGGGCTTTTGAGTTCGTGGAGGGAGTGCTGGCGAGGGAGCGAGCACTGGAGCGGGGGCGGGGATGGGAGAGGCCATCAGCGGAGGGATAGCCGTGGTCGTGGAGGGTTGTTTAGGCCTGAGGGCCGGGAACGATTGCTGATGGTTCAGCGCGTTCCAGGGTGAAGTCCTCTGGGGTCTTAGATTGTCGGGCATGGTAGAGGAGGGCAGCTTGAATTGCTGCCGTGTCTCTTCGCGCTTGGTCACCTTGCGATTCGAGCGCGGAGCCTTAGGGCAGCCACGATAGTTCGCGGGGTGCCCCTGCTCACGGCACAGAACGCAGCTCGGAGGCTCGGTGCATAAGGACAAGTCCTTGGGACGGGAACAATCACCTGTCGCGTGGTCACCTAGGCACTTTACGCACCTAGGTTTGGCGAAACAATTTGATTGGGCATGGCCGTAAAGTTGGCATTTATGACACTGGCTTATAATGCCAGTTTTGTGAGGACTTTCGACCTTAATACCCGACAAATGGCACAGGGATCGGATGTTGACTATCGCTTTACCAGCGGAAGAGTTTTCGCAGGCGACCATCACCATGTTGTATGGGATTCGGCCGCGAGCGCGGTGCATGCGGTGGACACTGAGCACTGGGATGTTTTGCGCCTTTAGGTCGCAGACGATGTCCTGGACGTCGATCTCCTTCGGCATGTTTTTAATGACGCACCTGAAGGGACGGTCCTCTTTGAGAGCGTAAGTGTGGAAGGGCACTTTACGCGATGTAAGCAGGGAGGTTAGTTCCCGATAGTCTTTGGGGGTTTGGACTGACACTTTAATCCCTATTGCGAGGGATTGGGCGTGGGTGAAGTTGATGTGCTTTTGAACACACAACTTGGACATGTCGGTCCAGCTGCCCTTGTCGTGAATGAACACTGGGGGCGGGGTGGGGGGTTTAGGCGGGTCGGAGCCCGCGGGATTAGGGGGAGAAGGGCAGTTGCCCTGGGCTGAGGGTGAGGGAGGGCGGCTACCCTGCGAGGGGCTGGTCACGGTCGGGGTTGCAGAGGGAACGGCCGCCTTCTTGGAGGGAATATTCGAAGCTTGCTTCTTCCCTTTGCGGGCGCGCTTTTTCCCCTTGCCTTCGACGGTAATGTACTCGTCGGAGGCGGAGGAAGAGTTAGAGTCTGAAGAGGAGGGACCTTCAGACTCACAGGCTGATAATTCAGAGGTGGCCTCAGCCATCTCTGCGTCAGCGGGGGACGGGGGGCGGGAGCTCGCATTGGAATGCGAGGACTGCGGGACATGCGCAGGTGTGCGCACAATAGGACCATTGTTGCCATCGGGCAACAATGGGACAATGGGTGCCGGGCTAGCGGGGCTCTCGGCGAAAACAATGGGGGCGGGTTGTTTAATGACGACCGCAGGTAAAGGCGACGTCGCTGTACTGGGGGATTGCTGTTTTAACACAGCGGTTATTTTCGTGCCATATTTGGCCCGAAAATCGGGGTCGTTGAGGAGAACCTCCTTAACGAACAAGATGATCGCATCCGTCATTTTGTATAGCAAAATGACGGCCTATTCCTACTATCAATATTTCAACCCCGGGTTGGATGGGCCCGGGGGTGTGTGGGTGTTGTATACCCTCCCTGCCGGGTATAGGCAGGGAGGTGTGTGTCCGTAGGGTGTGCCTTAAGCTTGAATCCCGTTGCCGATCTTAATGTGCAAACGGGTCCCTAACAGCTCAAGTGCAGAGGGTGATATGGGCCGAAGCTTGCAGCACCCAAACAACACAAGAGAATAGGAAAAAGGGTAGGGAAAGTGGGAAGTAGTGAGCTAGTGTCGACTAGGAGACCCCCCAAGGCCGGTGGTTCTAGCTCCTTCCAATTGATTGCTTTGCCCTGAAGGGGCGCAGCGGGTGTATTGGGTCAACACCCCACTCGGTTTCGTTGGCACCGTATGGTTTCCACCGAGGACCACAAAACAGTGGTTTTTACCCTGAAGGAGCAACACACGCGAGTTTTATCAATCAAGGAAACAGGGATAATCAAGCGTCGCCTTGAAAAAGGCAAGTTTTGATTCACGAGTCTTGATGTGGTGAAAGTCGCAGGCGACTTCGGACAGCGCTGTGGCAGGCACGGCGCAGAGGACGCACGGGGCGGGAGCGTGACAGCGGCGAGCGCGACACGTCTGCACGCGGCGAGCGTCAGAGTCGGAATCAAAAAAAAAAAAGGAAATACAATGAGTCTGGCCGCTGCTTATATAGGCGCGCGACGCATCATCGCGCCGCCGGCCGCGGTGGGGAGCGACGTCATCGGATGAGACAGCAGTAGGTGTGCGAGCAGGACGGTATTATAGTTCATGCGCATCGCGTGTTGCTTTATACTGTTTATAAGTGTTTTGCTACATTCTCCCCCTCTGGTACATCCCATCGTCCCGATAAAGTACCAGCATAATTACTGAATAGCAAAACTAATTCTTGCGTGGACGTCCTCTTCGGCGGATTGGTATAACGGGTGTTGTAATAGTATCACCCCGTTGTTGAAACCTTGTAATTGCTGAAGTGTGATATTTTCCAATAATTTCCTCAGGTTTGTCAGGACGTGCGACTTCATATATAGAACATCCATACTTTTTAATTATCATGTAAGGCCCATCTCTGCGTGGAGCCAACTTAGCCGCAAATTGATTGACTAGACTACTTATTGGATGTGTTTCAATCAAAACAAGATCTCCATGTTTATATCCTGGATCCGGTCTTCGGTTGACATTACCACGCACAAAATTGTCGTCTTGCATCTTTTCTATGTTTGCTTTAGCAATTTTTAAGTCTTTATCAAGTTTCTTAAGGGTAGGTGTAATTTCAGCAATGAAATTCTCAGATTGGACGATTGTGCTAATATCATGAGATAAGTCTTGAGGTGTTCTTAGTTCTCGGCCAAATGTGAGATATGCTGAAGTAAATCCAATACTTTTATTAAATGCTGTATTCATTGAAAATCGTATAGCCGGTAAGGTGCTTGGCCAGTTTTGATGCTCGCTTTTTACCATAATAGCAATTTGAGACTTCATATCTCTATTCTTGCGTTCCACCATGTTTGGTTCAGGATGATAAACAGGGCTTAGAGTTTGTTGAATCCCCAAGCAAAAGGTCAACTGTTGCATAATACCGGAAATAAATTGAGTGCCATTATCACTGGTTATTCTACGTGGTAAACCATATCTAAGAAAAACTTCATTCAATAAAGTTTTAGCACAGTTTTCTGCTGTAGCCTCTGTCAGTGCAAACAGTTCAACCCATCTTGACGCAGTATCTTCAATAATAAATATCCATTTCTCATTTTTAGGCCCTTTTGGTAGTGGACCAAATAAGTCAATTGAAAGTACTTCAAATCGTTGGTTGTTTGCTGTAGTTTGATAAAGGCCTGCAGGTTTTTGGTTTGTTGGTTTATACTTTTGACAGTCAGTACAAGTCTTGACATACTGAACAACATCTTTTCTCATCCCTTTCCAGAAAAAACGATTAGATATTCGTTTTTCTGTTCTCTCAATACCCAGATGTCCAGCAGTTGGTTCATCATGGAATGCTTTTAGAATATTTGCTTTTTCATGTTTTGGAACGACGATTTTAGCAGTGTCATCGTCTTGATCCTCGGTGAATCTATATAATACGCCTTTGTGCATAAGATAACCTCGCTTTGTCCATTGCATGAATTCTTCGGTTTCTGATTCAGTTTCTAAAGTTTTAATTATGTTTCCCAACTCTTCATCATTTAATTGTTCGTTCCTAATTGATTTTTCACCTCGGTTTGGAAGATCTAGTTCAGCGTAACATAACATGCAACTTACTGAATGTTCTGTGCACGGTGGCGTGATAACGTGTCTGCCACGATATTAGTGCGCCCTGGTGAATATTTAATTTCGAACAAGTATGGTTGCAGTTGAAGTGCCCATCTGGCAAGACGTCCTGAAGGTGATTTCAGATTCATTAACCATTTTAGAGGTTGATGATCGGTGATTGTTAGGAATTTCACTCCTTCTATATAGCCACGAAATTTTGACACAGCCCACACAATGGCTAATGCTTCCTTCTCTGTGACTGTGTAGTTACATTCAGCTGGTGTTAATAGTCGACTAGCGTATTCGACAGGGTGTTCTTCTTCACCCTCCCCCTGCACTAAAGCTGCTCCTATAGCATAATGACTTGCATCTGTCTTTATAATGAATGGTAGCTCGCAATTTGCTTGTTTCAAAACTGGTGCAGTAGTTAGAGCTGTTTTGAGTTTTTGGAATGCTGATATTTGTGGTTCTTCCCATTGCCATATAGCCGTTTTTTTTGTTAATTTTGTTAATGGCCGTGCAATTTCAGCAAAATTGTGAATAAATCGCCTGTACCATGATGCTGTTTGCAGAAACGATAAAAGTTGCTTGAGATTCTTTGGTGGAGATAACTGGACAATAGCTGCAGTTTTATCTGGATCAGTTTTAATTCCATCTGGTACGATAATGTGTCCCAAGTATTTAATTACAGAACAGCAAAATCGACATTTAGTTCTATTAGCTCGTAGCTTGAAACTTTTCAGTTTTTCAAAGATCTCTTCTAGATCTTTTATGTGCTGAGCAAAAGACGTAGACCTCAAAATAATATCATCAAGATACGCTAAGACAAATTCAGCTTTTAATCCTGTAGTGAATTTATCCATTAAACGTTGAAATGTAGCCGGTGCGTTACGTAGACCGAAAGGCATACGCTTAAATCGATACATTCCGAATGGGGAAATGAAAGCAGTCTTGTCTTGGTCTTCTGGATGTACCATAATTTGCCAATAGCCTGATTGAAGGTCAATCGTTGACATAAATGGTGTAGCCTTTGCTTGATGGAGTAAGTCATCCATTCTTGGTAAAGGATATCGATCAGGTTTTGTTATTTCGTTAAGTTTACGATAGTCAATACAAACTCTTACATTGTCTTTACCTTTTGGTACTAGGATAACTGGAGCGGCCCAAGCGGAATCACATTCTTCTATAATATCTTGGTCTAGCATTTCATCTAACATCTCTCTGAGTTGTTCTTGACGACGTGGAGAGAGACGATAAGGTTTAACAGCAATTGGTTTGTTACTTCCAGTATCTATTCTGTGTAAAGCAAAAGGAGTGGGATCTCCAGTCTTACTGAAAACAGTACTGTATTTTGAGAGGACTATATTTAGTTTATTTTTTTCGTCAGGTAATAAATGAATTGCTTCATCTGTGCGTAAAGAAAAATCAATGGAATATAATCGTACATCATTTATTGGTATATATGTTACTCGTGGATCCTTATGTTTTAAATCACTTATCTCACGAGGCTCGCGTGGACGAACTGTGGCAGGAGGCGTGTCAAGCTTTTGCAGCTTCCAAACATCGTCTTGCTTAGGTGATGGAGGTGGTGAAAATTCCCAGTCTGGTGGAGTTACAGGCATCGGTGAGATCATTTGTAATTCACTAGACCATTTCAGGAATCCACAAATTTCGGGCGTTATCTCGTGTGAAGAGTCTGGGCGGAAGTCAATTTTTTTTATACATTCTTTTGTGTCTCTTACTTGTGAGAATGGATATTCGTATTTTGGACAATCGATAAAATACCACACTCTCTGTGCCAAATTCAATACAATTCCCGATTGCTCCAAGAAATCGATGCCCAAAAGAGTTCGGTTATCACCCGTCTCTGGAAGTACCGAAAACGTGGCCGGCAATGTTCTTTGACCAATTTTTATGTCTACCGTAGCTGTCAAGAGTGTAGTCAACTTTGAAGAGCCATCCGCCAGGATCACGTTCATCTCACGGCTTACAAATGACACTCCATGGCGTATTAAAATTTTATATAATTTGGTACTTGCTATGCTTGTTCTTGCTGCCGTATCGATATAGGCGTAACCGTCCAAACCAAACACATTAATTTGGATTGTAGGTATCTTCGCATGGTGGACTGTTTTTGTGTCTATTTTATAAAATTGTACTGGCTCAGGGGGTGTTTCTTTTGCCTTACATTTTTCGCAATTACTCCTGAATATTCCAGGAGCACCGCATCCATAGCACTTAATGCCTCCTTCAGTCGGCTCCTCGTGAAATTTAGCCATGCGCTTACGACATTCTTCAGCAACGTGTCCCTTTTTCCCACAAAACAGGCACCTCTTTTTTTGTTTAGTTGCGGAGCTGTTTTCTTTGTAGGGTTCTTTGTTTTGTACGTTTCTTCCTTTTTCCTCTTCTTTTGCTAATGCCTCTATGTGACGGCCTTTGCTCAACAGTTCTTTAAAAGTCTTGACTGTTCCTCGCTCAATTTCCTTTTTAAAATCAATATGCAACAGTCCATACACAAAATCAAGCTGTTCTTCCTCTTTGTGCCTCTTCTGCGGAAGTTGAGCAAGAAGAGCTCGTTTTTTCATAATAAATGAATCTATTGGCTCATTTTTGCTTTGAGGGTTAGCAAATAGTGCCAGATAGATCTCATGTGGTTGCTTTTGTGGAGCAAAAGCATTACGAATGGCTGCTACTGCCGAATTCCAGTCTTTCACTTCACTTTTCACTCCTTTCCACCAAGTGCTGGCAGTATCGGTCAATAAGAGGGTAAGTCCCATGAGTGCATCCTCATCACTAATGCCTTCAACATCCTTGTAAACAGTA
Source organism: Shargacucullia verbasci (assembly GCA_947562105.1). NCBI lineage: Eukaryota > Metazoa > Arthropoda > Insecta > Lepidoptera > Noctuidae > Shargacucullia > Shargacucullia verbasci. The sequence goes on along the minus strand of OX387281.1, from coordinate 14,036,533 downwards.
ATAGTGGTCAGAAACTCTTCAACCTTGTCGTGGTTCCTCTCACCGTTAAACCTTGACGTGCATCGCGTAAAATTCTTCTTGGTTGTCTTGGCGCTGCTAATCAACTCTTGGAACTGTTCGGGAGTCTGTTGAACTGATGACATCATAGAAAGATTCTTCTTGGCCTCTTTCATAAAAATGTATTTTAACACGATTATTTACGTTGGGCGCCACTTGTAGGGTTGCCAGGAATAAAACTCTGTATCTAGTCGATAATATATTGTTACACTTAATATACACAACAAACATAAGTACGAGTATAATTCACGGCCCTAAGTAGGTCACAGGATAGGCTGCTGGCGCTACCAGATCCTGCTTCCTCCCTGAGTAACAAAGTGGTATGCTGACGCTAACCGGCTTTGTATACTCCCCTTAGCTCAATGGCTGCTGGCGCTACCGGTCGAGACTAAGGTAAGTCGGAAAGTGAAATACAATGTTTTTTTTTTTTTTTTTTTTTTTTTTTTTGAGTTGTCTCTCGCAGTTAGCTCAGGGAGCTTTTACTGCTTAACCGGGCAAATGGCGAGACCAGAAGGGCCTCCAGCCGAGCAAATTATATAATATTAAGCAACACTGCTAAGGGTGTCCCATAGTGGGACTCGAACCTCGGCTTAGGGCGTTGCTGGGGGGCATACAAGAGAGGACTTGCTGGATCTGATTGTGATTATTTGGGGACATTTGATTTATTACTACTGGCTCAGCGCGGGCTGGCTCGAGCAAGGGTCGGGGTGGAGAATGAACGGGTCTTCGCGACGGGCCTCGCCGGCGAGGACGGTACGACGGTCGGTTGTGTGTAGTGTTGGTAGTTTTCCTAACCAATCGGAGCGCCTCCTGATGGAGGGTGATATCGTCGTCTGGGTACGTGAGAGTGTGCCTAGGACGGCGAATTTTGGATATGCGGGAGGGGGTGTAATTGGCGGCAGATACCACTAAGGGGTTTGTGTGCGAGGGAGCAGAGTCGAAGAAGCGTTTAGACGCTTTCTTCATGAAACATCTGATGGTCGGGAGGTTTAGGTCAGCGTGGAGCTGTTTATTGCGAACGTACCAGGGCGAGCCTGTGGCTTTGCGCAAGAAACGGTTTTGAAGGATTTGCAACCTATGGAGTCTGGACGTCTTTACGTGTGAGAACACGACGCTAGCGTACGTCATGATAGGGCGGATGCATGTGGTGTAAATTCGCACCTTGGACTTGAGTGCTAATTTACTCCGCGCATTGAGGATGAAATGGAGGCGACCGAGAGCAAAGGCGGCGCGGTGGCGAACCGTCTTTATGTGCTCGGTGAATTTGAGTCGGTCGTCGAGGGTCACACCGAGATATTTGGCCGTCAGTTCCCAGGGGATCTGTTGGCTAAACATGGAGATGGGACTTATGAGACTAGGATCCACGCCGCGTCTCGAAAAGAGCACGGCGGCGCTCTTAGTAGGATTGACTTCGAACCTCCAGTTCGTGAACCATTTCCCTAGGGCATTGGCTGCGGTCTGGAGGGATCGGGAGATGAGAAATACAATCGCACTGGTAAATCGTCTGCGCGCTCCCCTAGGGGAGGGCGAGGGATCGGGTTCTGGGCGTGTTGCCCACTGCCCGAGGGGGCGAACGCGACCCATAAAAGTATGGGTCGGTCGTGGGGTTTGGTCGGACCACTGGCCGCGGATGGACTGGATAATAAACAATCCTACATTTGTGTGGCTGCTGGTGTTTCTGCAGGGGCACCCGAAGTGTTTCACGCCACCCAGGCGGTCCGTACTCCGCCGGGTGAGACCCCCGGGGGGTCCCGGGGGAGGCCCGGCGGGAGTCTGCCGACGCACATGGTGGCGACTTTAGGTGGCGCCCCCTACAGAAGGGGTGGGTTGACCCGTGTTTACAACGCACTCGGAGCTAGCCAATTACGTTGCAAACACGGGACGTTATTGTGTGTATTGGGCGATTTGTCTGTTGTGAGTCATCGCCCAATGTGTGCGTTGGCTTGTGCTCACCCGCCCGTGAGACACATCCTTCGCGTGAGTCATATGTGTATGAGGAGTCTGTTGTGTGTGTGAGTGGGCCGTTTCTTGCGCCGCGGCTATGTAAACATAGGTTGCGGCGCAGTGGCGGCGGGTGCTATTTTTGTGTTGTGGAGTCTTATTGTTCGAGTGCGCCGCGTGTAGTGTGGGGCGGCGCACTCGGGGTCAGTCCGGTGGTGGGGGCGGCATCGTCCGCAACTAGGTCGCGCGGGAAACGTTTGGCGTCTGGCGGGCGTGCGTGCCAGGGGGCCAGGTCCTTGACGTGGGGCCAGGCGGAGGCGTCGGCGCGAAGGAACATCTTCTTCGCCATCCCCTTGACGAAGTCGTCCACGCTCTCGACTCGCAGATCGCGGCTGATCACCGCGTTCCTCACGTAGCGAGGGGCGTCGGCGATGTTGCGCAGCGAGATGTTCTGCTGCGCACGGAGCTTCTTGCGGTGGGTCTCGCACGTGAGGGCGAGCCAAGCTGGGGCGGCGTATGTCAGCTGCGGGCGGATGTACGTTTTGTACACCCCCAGCTTGACGCGTAGCGGGAGGCGCGAGGAGAGCACGGGACGGAGGAGATGGCGGGTCGCCCGTACCCGCGCGACAGTGTTGCGGACGTGCGGGCCCATGGTGAGCCGACGGTCGAGCGTCACGCCAAGGTACTTGGCGGTCCGCGTCCACTCGATGTCAGCCCCCAAGAGTCGCAGTTTTGGAGGGAAGTGGCGTGCGCGCGTGGTGACGATCATCGCCTGTGTTTTTCCCACGTTGACCGACAACCTCCACTTGCTGAGCCAGTCGGGAAGTTCGTCCAGGGCGCGCTGCATTTTGACGGCCGCGTGTTCGGCCGTGAGCGAGGTGGTGATGTACGCGGCGTCGTCAGCGTACAGCGCGAGCGTCGATGTGTTCGTGGCGGGAATGTCGTCGGTGTACAGTGAGTACAACACAGGCGAGAGGCAGCTGCCTTGCGGGACTCCAGCGGTGATGGGGTGCGCGGCAGACACTTGGTCCTCAACTGCGACCCTGAATGTCCTGTCCGAGAGGAAGGAGGAGACCACGTGTATCAAGCGACGGGGCGCTGTGGTCCCGGTGAGCTTGTATACGAGACCGGGGTGCCATACCCGGTCGAATGCCTTCTCCATGTCGAGGAATACTGCAGCGGCGTACTCCCGCTTGTTGACGGCCGCGGTGAGCAGGTGCAGTACCCTCGACAACTGGAGCGTCGTGCTGTGTTCGGCGCGGAAGCCGAACTGTTCGCATCGGGGGGTGAGGTGTGGTGTCAGGTGGCGCAGCAGGAGCGCTTCGAACACCTTGGAGGTGGTGGGCAGCAGGGTGATCGGCCGATAGCTCTCCGGCTTCTGTGGGTTCTTCCCGGGCTTCGGGATTAATATGACGCGCCCCTCTTTCCACGCGGAGGGGAACGTCCCGGTGCGGAGAATGCCCGTGTATAGCCGGGCTAGGGCCGCTGTGGTGCGCGGTGGCAGGTGTCGCAGCGCAATATTTGTGATATTGTCCGCACCGGGGGCCTTTCTGGGCTTTGTGCGTCTAATGGCCTCTCTCACCTGGCCCGGGGAGACGAACAACGGGTCCTCCTCGGGAGCTATCGGCGTGGAGAAGTACTCTCCAAGGTGTTGCTCGACTGCTGCGGTGTGTGTGGCGTCATCCGATGGATTGGGTGTGAACTGACGCTCCAGGTGCTCGGCGAAGATCTCCGCCCGGTCTGTGGCGGTGTATCTGAGCGCCCCGTCGCTGTTTAGCAGAGGACGCACCGGAGTTGGGGTGCTTCGGAGGCGGCGGCACAGTCTGTGAATAGACGGCCAATCGCTGTCGGCCGCCTCTATGCAACTCTCCCAGCTCTCGGTGGTGTGGGCCTGGAGCTCGGCCTTCACCTTCTCGGCGAGCCGGTTGAGCTGCGTCTTCAGGGACGGACATCTCGTGTGCTGCCACTGCCTGCGCAGGCGCCTTTTGTCGGCGATCATCTGCGTGATGTGTGTGGGGAGCGCTGAGTAGCGTCCCCGGGCCCCGCTAGTCGCCGTGGTCGCCGACTCTAGGGCGCTCTGTATGCAGGCAGTGAGGTCGTCCGTCAGCTCGTCCACCTCAGCGGCCGAGGTGACCGGCCGAGTAGGCGTTGTGGCCTCCATCCTTTTGTTGAACACAGCCCAGTCTATGTTCGGACGTGGCGCTTGACGAGCGAGTCGGGTGGTGGTGGCTTCCAGGACGACGAGCACGGGCTGGTGGTCCGACTGTAGCTCGTCGTCCAGTACGTGCTGCGCGATCTGGCAGTGTAGGCCCCTGTGCACGACTATGTCCAGCACGTCGGGTTGGTGGGCGGCTCGATCCGGGTAGTGGGTGGGGTTCTCGGGGCCGGACACGTCGTATCCGTGGGCCTCGGCGTCGGCGAAGAGTCGGTTCCCCGCTGCATTGGCGACGCTTGAGTTCCACGCTGGGTGCTTACTGTTAAGGTCGCCGGCGATGATGGTGGGGTGAGGCGAGTCCAGTAGTGTGCGTATATCGGCGGGCTCCAGGCGGTCACCGGGGGCCTTATATGCCGAATATACGCACAGGTGGTCGCCCGCGACATGCAGCTGGACACCCAGCGCGTAGGTGGTCTTCAGGGTGATGGTGGGCAGCTCCTGGTGAACGACTCTCCGCTTGACAATGACCGCCAGACCGCGGTAATTTGTGTGGAGTGCCGACTGCTCGTCTTTCCTATAAACGAGGAAACCCGGGAATTTGATTTTGTCTGCAGGTCCCAGGTGCGTCTCGCTTATGAGCGCCACGTCTATGTCCTGTTCCTGCAGGAGGGGTCGAAGGAGGGCGGCCTTGTTTTTGAGGCCGCGGGCGTTCCAGTGAATGATTCTCAGCGGCCTAGCCATTTGCATTGTAGTTAAAATGCATAAGTGCCGCTAGGCCGTTGAGTACCACGCGTATCGGGTCCTCTCTCCTGCGTAGGGCGATGAGGACGTCCTGAAGGACCCGAATCGCGACCTCAATCAGCACGTCTTGTGCGTTTTGGTTTACTGCGCCCGCCGGTAGGGGCGCGGAGGTCGCCGGTGTGTATGTATGCGCCGCCGTTCGTGTTTGCCGCTGGGCTTTTATTTGGTCGGGCGCAAAAGTTGGTGTTTTTGTTTCCTCTGCCCGGCCTGCCAGCGGCGCGGCGCGATGGTTGACCTCATTCTTTGACGAGGGCTCGGCTCGGGAGGCGGGGCGACCTGTTGCGCCGCTCGCTACGCTTGTCGGGCGCGCAAGGCCGCCTATGTTCTGTCTCTGTCCCCCCGGTGCGGTGGTCGGGGGGGGGCGTGGCTTAGCCGGTACGTCGCCGCTTGCCAATTGTTTACAATCGGCGGCGCTCTCGGCGGCGACGTAAGTTGTCTCTGTGGCTTTTGGTGTCTTGTTTCTTTTGCCGCGCCTTCTTTTCCTTCGACCCTGGATGGTGGAGGAGGTGGCCGCTCCGTGCGCGGTGGGCCCATTTGCGGCCGCCATCAGCGTCGCGGACTCGGCCTCTTCGAGTGGTGTGGGGTTTAGCTGCTGTTGTTGTTGTGTTTGCGGGTGGCTGCGGAGATTTTTGCTTGAGCGCCTCTCTCCGCTGATGGCAACCGTGCCCGCTCGCTTGTTGCGCACCTCCTTGCGCAACACGGGGCAGTTGGTATAATTTGCCGGGTGAGCGCCACCGCAGTTCTTGCAGGTGGCGGGCTCCTCCCTTGGGCGTGGGCAGTCTGCGGCGCGGTGTTCGCCGCCGCACTTCACGCAGGCGAGCGGGCGGTGGCAGAGCTCAGACGAATGTCTGAAGCCCTGACACTTATGGCACTGGGAAGGGCCCTTTTTCCCGCGCCATGCCTCGATTTTGATCCCGGGCATGCAGAGGAGTTCTGTCACTTGGTATATGCCCGGGGTGAGATCTGGGGTTTTTTTGATAACCGCGTGGAATATGCAGCCCGGTCGTCCCTGTCGTGCCTTTATTTGGCGGACGTACTCGGGCTCATACCCCAGCGCACGGAGCTCCTCGCTGATATCGTCGGGCTCGGTGTCGTTAGGCAGCCCCCTGATGGCCACCTTAAGGCTCTTCTCCGCTGGTAGGGAGTAGCTAAACCACACAACGTTCTCCTGCTTTTCGAGTTCTGTTAGGTATCGTTGTGTGGTGCGGTATTCGTCCTCTGTTTGGGGGGTGAATCTCACCCCGTTTCCATAGGGGCGGGCATTGGGCGCGCGGCCGAGCTTGGCCTTCAGGGCCTTGAAGTGGCGCGCCCAGGACGGTAGCTTTTCCACTACCAACGGCGGGTAGCGTAGCTTCTTGGTTTTTGCGCCTTCTCCCGTTTTGTTGCCGCTGCTGGAGGTGGCAGGGCGGGCGGGGGCTGCGGAGCCGGTGGGCAACCTGGGTGGGGTGCGGGCCGCCTGCGCAAACGATGCGTGAGGGGGCGGCGCGTCCACGCAGGGCCGTTTGGCCTCTTCTTCGGCCTCGTCGCCGGGGCTACGTTGGCGCCTTTGGGCGGCGCGCGGGGGGTCGTCGAGCACTATACATGTGTCGAAAGTAATGGGCACTCGACTTACCTGGTGCTCCATCGGTGACAGCTGCGGTGACAGCTGCAGGTTGGGCAGGGATCCGGTGTTCAGCAGCCCCGGCGACGGTCTAGTACGCGGCAGTGCTGTTCTGGGCGTGCTACCGTTGCTGGAAGCGGCAGACGCGACCGACGAGCTCGACCCCGCCAGCGATGAGTAAGCCGATAGTGAGGCCGGAGATGCGGGGGCCGAGCCGCGGGGTGGTGGCGGCGACGTTAGCGCGATCTGCCTGGGCACAACAGATCGGCTGGGCGTTCGCGTCACGGGTGCATTGTCTTTCGCGGCGGCACTTGGTGGCGCGCTCGACGTCGGCGTACGTGTCGACGGAGCTCCACGGGTGGCGGCGCGGGAGGCAGGCGTGGGCGCGGGCGCGGATGGTCGCGCAGATGACGGGCGACGCGATGGAGGTCCCGAGGTCTCCATGGGCACCGGGCGGAACGCGGGCGGGCGGACCGCCGTCGCGGGCGTTCTAGACGCCGGTGCACACGCGGACGCGGGGGTCGCTACCTGCGGGGCGGCGCAGGGCGCGGGCGCAGAGTCGGTCTCGCGCGGACGACGGGGCGCACCGTCACTGGCTGAGTGACGTGCTGCCGTTCGGAGGTCCGGGTATGATGATGTCCGGCCGCGCGGGGCGTCTTGCGTCTGTTGTTGCTGCTGCTGCTGTTGCTGCGGCTGGTGGTGGTGGTGGTGGCCCTTATAAGGGCCGTTTGGGTCGGGGCCCGGGTCCCCTGGGGGGCCACAGGCCGACATCCCGGTGGGGCGTGGCCTGCCGCGACCGCGACGACGTGTAAAACACGTCGAGCGGCAACGGTGGCGGCGGTCCCACTGTGCTTACGCCGGCGTTCGCAAGCGAGCTTCGGCGTAGGCACAAGTGGTGCGCGTTTGCGGTCCGGGCGGTGTTGTTTTCCTCTTGAGTCTTCGGAAGGGTTCCTCTTCAAGCTGTAGGTCCACGTAGCAGTCCGAGAAATACAATGAGTCTGGCCGCTGCTTATATAGGCGCGCGACGCATCATCGCGCCGCCGGCCGCGGTGGGGAGCGACGTCATCGGATGAGACAGCAGTAGGTGTGCGAGCAGGACGGTATTATAGTTCATGCGCATCGCGTGTTGCTTTATACTGTTTATAAGTGTTTTGCTACACATTTATATTACAAGAGTGCAAATTAAAATCTCCTACAACAATAATGTTTTCAAATCTGAGGCATAACTGTTCTATAATTCTAAATAAAATCATGTAATCATTTTCGGTACTGTTCGGTGGAATATAGACAACGCAACACAAAAACAAATATTTATTTCGCGAATGTACGGTAGCACAAATTAGTTCGAAGGCGCAACTATCGACGCTTACGTCTCCAGGTACCGTTACCTCACGCAGCTCGAAGCGGTGTGTGGCCACTAGAAACGCGCCTCCTTGCTTGCGCCCATCCACTCGGTCGCTTCGTAGTATTTTAAAGCCTGGTGGTACTAGTTCCGCGTTGTGTATAGATTGATTACAACCTGTTTCAGTAATTGCAAATAAATCTGCACCCGAGGCTTCAATATTGTTGTAAAACTGGTTTAACTTTGTACGTAGACCTCTTGCATTTTGGTATAACAATTCCATAGTTTTATTTTCTATCGTTTTGAGTGTTTGTCGATCTCCGAAACCAAATCCATTCGGCAAATTCCGCATTTAATGGCCATACTTCAGGTCGGCATAATTCATTATAAACTCCTTCAGTTCCACTGATAATGAATGAAGCGTAATCTCTCTCTGTTTTATGCAGAATCTTTTCAATTTTCACATTAACTTTGGAACCACAAAACTTTTTTACGTGATTTGTTAATACTTCAACGGTGGTTTCCGGATGCAATCGCCAAATGTGGAGGTGTTTTTTTCGCTCTGAAGCTTGGATTTCCATAAAACTCGAATTCTGGCCTCTCTTCACCTCTTTCTTCTGCATTTTCCCTTTCTTCTTGCTAACTGTCGTCCACTCCTCCTTATCGTCTGCCTTAATGTCTACTCCAAAATCAGTTTCCGGCAACTGCGATATCGATACTTGTTCACACATTGGTATATCCACAGTTTTCGTGGCCACACTTTCTTTAACAGCTGCGACCATTGTGTTACCTATGTTATCATCTGGTTGTTTACAAACTGCTTCGGCAAAATTCATAGGTTTTTTGGAAGTTTTTCCAGTCTCACTCCGGGTTTTTGATTCCAAATATTGATTGCGCTTGGTCAGCTCTTTGATACGATTCTCTAATGAAACTACCTGAACAACCTTTTCTTCAAGTACCTTCACGTATTTACGCAATTCTTGCAACTCATCTTTCGTATAATTGCAATATTCTTGTATCTTTTCCATTACAATTGCTTGACTATCTAAGCGCAACAATGCCTCCGACCGAAAATCCTTTAGCTCTTCTAGCAAGTGGCATTTGCTTTCCGCCACGGGTGATTCCGTGTTCTTCATACGACTACCGCACTGAGTGTTGACATTACTGCTGATCGTAAAGGTGTTGGCCTGGCCAGATATCCTACTAACAGGTGTTTCAGCGTTTCGATTCGGTTTGCGTTGGGAACAGACACACTCAGGACATACCCATTGATTTTTATATTCCTGAGTGAAATCCTCGAATTCTTCCACAGATATTCCAAGGCACTTTAAATCATACACCTTGTTACAGTTACTTTTTGAACACTTTATAAACACTATGTCAGATACATCCGCACAACAACCACTGCAACTTCGAGACATTTTACTTCAATAAATTAATAAATTAATGTAATTTAATTTTCTGACAGCGAACACAAATGACGTCCGTTCGGTTCGCGCGCGTAACATGTAGTTTTCTATTGTAATTATCATGTAATTATCTAGTAGTAGTACTATTTCTTACATAAAGGATGGATGTTTAGAACATAAGTTATACTCAATAAACATGCCGCCCACCATGGACAGCTTGTCCATCAACTACATATAATTATGACAATCTAAATTGAAAGTTCATTATGGCCACCTACCATAGCACAAATACAATATCATGACTGAATGCGTAAATAAAACACTAACAAAAGGTGTAAACAATATCAACAAAAATAAAATATACAAAAAAATAATGCATGCAAAACCAAACCTTATCATGGGCCGCTAAAACTTAAACTAAGTCGTAACAGGTAATATAATTAATTTAGATACCGGTCTTTTGATCTCAGTATTCTTAAATTTTAAGGTTACTACTCTAGTAAGATTGTCCAAACCCGGGTGTTTTTTAATTATAATTCCGTAAAGCCATCTAGCAGGGGGAAGACCATCATCCTTCACCAGAACAACGTCTCCAATATTAGGTTCGGGTTTACGATCTGTCCATTTATATCGATGCTGCAATTGAGTCAAATATTCCAGTGACCACCTCCTCCAAAAATCTTGTACCATCCTCTGTGCGAAGTGCCACCTCTTTAGGCTACTAATATTTGAATTTTCATAATTTACATCAGGTACAGTCACTAGAGGCTCACCAACAAGGAAATGTCCGGGTGTCAATGGACACGCATCCTCTGGGTTATCGGACATCTGGATTTCTCAGATGCCCAACTGTGCTGTCACAGTTGCTGTGTGTGTGTCACAGCTGTGCTGTGACAGCACAGTTGTCATTTCTTCAAATTTCAATGTGCTGTTGCCTATTATTCTCTTTAAATGGTGCTTTGTAGACTTGACACCAGCCTCCCACAATCCTCCAAAGTTTGGAGAATGGGGAGGTATAAAATGCCAAGTCGTACCAATTGTAGACAGGAAGTCGGCTATTTCCGATACGACCGTAGATCTTTCCGCGTTGAATAGCATTCGCAATTCCTTGGCACTCCCAACAAATGTGGTCCCGTTATCACTCCACAAATCCACCACCCGGCCACGTCTAGCTACGAAACGTTTAAATGCTGCAAGAAAACCTTGAGCCGTCATATCACTAACAACTTCAAGATGGATAGCTCGGGTCGACATACAGACAAACAGACAAATATATCCTTTAGTGGAGTGATAACCGCGACCCTTTGTGGTACGAATACTTATTGGACCTGCGTAGTCCACGCCACTGCACTGAAAAGGTTTCTGAGAAGAGACCCTGGCTTTGGGCAATTGGCCCATCATTTGTTGATTTATTTGGTTCGAGTACCGAATACACATAACACACTTGTGAACATAATGCCTCACGAGAGTTTTTGCATTCAATATCCAATATTTGAACCGTAAATAATTGAGCATTAGTAGTGGTCCACCGTGCAAAGTTCTCTCGTGAGCTTCCGCAATCAAGAGGTTAGTAAAGTGTGACTTGTGGGGGATAAGCATAGGGTGCTTCATGTTTTCATTAATAGGAGCCCTATGCAAACGGCCGCCAACTCTAAGAATGCCGTCATCGTCAAGAAAAGGAATCAATGAGGTAAATCTACTTGCTTTATTTAATTTACGCCCTTTTTTACAGATTCAATTTCATCTCTAAAATTATTGTATTGGCAGAGTCTCACACAGGTAAGTACAGCTTCATTTAATTCATTTGTAGTTAACCAAGTAGTCATTTTATTTTTATCACGTTCAGATACCTTCATTCGTAAAAATCTCCTGCAATACTCTAGCTAATCTATTAAATTTAGAAAATCTAGTTAATATATTATCATCATCCTTAGTAGTTGCATGACATTTCATTTTAATTTTTCTTTCTTCTAATGTAGTTTCCTGTACCTTTTCCTTTTTGTTATCTATCCTTTCATTTTGTAGCCATTTAGGACCCTTCTTCCAAAGTTGCATATCAATACACTCTGAAGGTTTTGTTCCACGAGATGCACAATCCGCTGGGTTTTCCGTGATTGATATATGTGACCATTGACTTCTATCCATAATAGTAAGTATTTCGGAAACTCGGTTAGCGATAAAAGTTTTCCAGCGACTGGGGTGACTGCTGAGCCACGCTAAGACGACGGAAGAATCTGTCCACGCTTGCAGATGCTGCTTAGATACGTCCAGAATTTTAGCGACCTCTTGAAGAAGTTTTGCTACTAAAACAGCTCCGCAAAGTTCTAAACGCGGTACAGATACCTGTTTTATAGGTGCAACCTTAGTTTTTGAAGTCACCAAACTTGCATGAATATTTCCATCTTGATCGATGATGCGGACGTATACAACGGCGGCGTATGCAATATTGGATGCATCCGAAAACCCATGCAATTCTAAAACTCTGTTATGTTGGGTCGAGTTGATCCATCGATGTAGACGAAACTTGATTAGTTTAGATAGATCCTTTCGAAAGTCAGTCCAGTCTCTCAGTAGTGATGAAGGAAATTATTTGTCCCATCCGATTCCGGCCATCCATATTCTTTGAATGAACACCTTTGCAGTAATTATAACTGGTGCTAACCATCCAAGAGGATCAAATAGTCGAGCTATGTCTGAAATAACCTTTCGCTTTGTCACTGGCAATTCTAATTCAGTAAGTTGAATTGTATACTCGAATTCATCGTCGTCCTTATTCCAAGATAGACCTAAAATCTTTGAAATAGCATCTGTTTTTAGTTCCATGTTCTCTTGAGTTTGTGAGATTTGTGGACCATCTTCGATTAATCCTAATAATTCCTTGTGGTTACTGGTCCACTTTTGCAACTGAAACCCTTCACGACTGAGCATATCTGTCATCTGTTTATAGATTTTTAATCCATTTTGTTTCCATGTTGTGGTATCCCGTCATGAGGTCATCCATATAGAAATCTGACAGAACACGATTCTTTGCTAAAGGAAATTCTGTACCTTCGTCGTGAGCTAATTGTTGCAATGACCGTACTGCCAGGTAAGGTGCCGATGATGTGCCAAATGTTACTCGTAAATGACGAAGGTGCTGGATTTCAGCATCGGGATTCTCACGCCATAGAATACGCTGAAAATCTGTATGGTCATCGGATACCTTAACCTGTCTACACATCTTAACGATGTCCGCTACAAGGCAGATGGGATAACAACGCCAACGCATGACGATGTGACGAAGCTCAGGTTGCAGTGGCGGACCCACCATTAGATCGTCATTCAATGATACACCATTATTACCTACACACGAAGCATCAAATACGATACGTACAGTACGAATATTATAACTTTGCCCATCTGAAGTTAGCCATCGGTGAAGTTCGCGCAGGTACAGTCGAAAAGAATAGTCACAAAAATGTTTAATTTTTACCCGACTGCCAAAGGTGTTTTTAGACCGTATGTATATATGTATGTCTAATTCTTTGGCACGCTCTACAGCCTAAACCGTTTGACGGAACGGTTTCAAAATAAGAGACGAGACGGCGCCAGCGAAAAAATAATTAGAGCGATTATTTAAAAAGAAAATTAAGTATAAAATAACATTATGAATATCAAATGAAAGCTAATGAATAGCCAATTCCAATTTATAGTTTCAACAAGAACTTAACAAACAAAAATGAAATAACGATTACAAGAAAACAACAACACAAAATTAACGAAACACTTTTGGCGACAACTAACTAGAGAGAAAGACGCGCATATAGACGGAACAAAGATGAACGACTATAACTGCTCACTGCTGGGGAAGTTCTATCAATTGAATAGAGTACTGAATAGGCACACGTTATTGACCGTATATTATGCACTTGCCGACTCACTGATAAGTTATGGACTTATGGTTTATGGGCGAACATTTAAAACATACTTAAGAGATATTAAGAATTTACAGACAAGACTGATTAAGTTCCTAGTTAGCAAAAAAGTTAAGGAAAAGTGTAACAAGGACTATGACAAACTTTTTCCCATTTGTAAAATTTTACCAATAGATAAGAAAGTTACATACCTGATAGGCTTGGAACACTACTACAGTGACGAATTTAGAGTAAATGTTCAAAATAAATATAATACAAGAAGTGTAAGAGAGAAAAGAATAATTCGACCGAGTGTGACAAATTATTATGGAGAGAGAATGTCAAAGTTTATAGTACCTCAAATATTTAATAAAATTGATATATTAAGACAGAACCCTAAAATAAGTAAAACTAGTTAAAAAGTAAAACTAAAGGATTTACTTCTTGATGCCTCGTCATCAGACGTTGTTAGTACGAGATAAAAATAAATAAATATATATATATATATACAGGGTTGATACGACCGAGGGGCTTTCCTTTAAACTGCATATACTAGGTACCATTTTCAGGCTCTATACCAAAAATCAATTAAATAGGAGCAGTAGTTTAGTCACAAGAAATTTTTAAAGTTTTTGCTCGTTTTGAACACGATGTATCTGTTCTAACAGCTGTTTATGTGTATACGCATAGGTATCTAGGGTCATGTACCTTAAAACGATAAATCTGAGTAAAATGTACGGTACGTCGTTGCCGCTCTGACATAACACAAGGTCACAACCAAATATCACACTAAAAAGTTAGTAATACAACAAGGATGCAAGAAATACACACACTTGCACTTTCATTACTAGAGTGACATATCATAGTAAAACATCCCGCTCTAACGTAATAAAGGGTGAAAGAAAAAGAAATAGGTCAGTGTGTTGCTATTGCATCCGTGCGATCGGTAAGTGGGGCACCAAAAAAACTTTGATTTCTAATGCGACGGCGCTGTTCCTCCGGGATGCAACGCGGAAGCTCCTACGCAGCTTTGTTATTGTCGGACACGCGCGCCGAAAGTGATTGTGTTTTGGTTTTTTTTTTGTTATTTTGATAGGGCACCGATTAAGGTTATTATTAGTGATAGTATTTCTTCTTTCTATTGTGACAGGACACGGAACTATGGATTATTATAATAATAATAATAAAAACTTTATTCAAATTAAAATGTTACAATTAATACTAAGGTACATAAAATCTTAATACATACAGCCTACGTTACATGTGTGCCTGAACTAGGTAATCCTGTGTTTCAGGCGTTCAGTGCTAGCTAAATCTAAAATAAACAGAAACTTTTTTATTACAATATAATTGTTAGATACATAGTATAAATTAGTCTATAATACGGATACAGGTAAGTTGATTATTTTGCAAAGTAGACAAAATAACAAAATCGCTTACATAACATAAAAAAATTAATCCATTACCTTTACTAACTATTAACTATTCTAAATAACAGATCAACAATATTTACCTTATCACAATTAATAGCTTCTCTGTATCTTCGTAGGACATGCTTTGGAGGGTGTCCTTGAGGGTTAATTTACAATTACGATAATTGAGGGAATATATGCTTTTTATCGCATTTAGTCTATTATATAGAAGCGGTCCTAGGAACACATAAAATTTAGTCGTAAAAGCATGCTGTGTTTTTATTTTTTGGGGGCAAACTATATCTTTCCGTCTTTTATTAGTAAATTCAGTGCTGAAAGGAAGGGCTGCATGCTGTTTTAATACTATGCTCATTATGAACAACTGTCGGACTGTTAAGACCTTACACGATTCATAGAGGAGGTTAGTGGGAAAAAGGAAAGGGCGGAAAGTACATACTTTGAGAATGGCTCTCTGGGCACGCTCGATGGTTAGTAGTAATGTTTTGCCCGCTCCACCCCATGCGGCAATACAATAAGTTAATATAGATTGACATAAGGCAAAGTAAACTCGTTTAATTATTTTTTCATTTGCAATGCATCGTAACTTTTTGAAGGTAAATGTCAATTTACGTATTCTATTATTAAGAGCTACTATATGATGTTTAAAGGAAAGAGTTTCATCTATTATAAAACCCAGGTATTTTGTGTTATTAGTCCTTTTAAGCATGGGGCAGACACATTGGTTAATGGTGGGGTCACTACAGTAATGAGCATGTAATGTTGGGTTATACATTGACGCTAGTTTACGCATGCTAAACCTTATATAATTTGTTTTATCCGCATTTAATGTTAGTAAATTCTGCTGAAGCCATTTATTTACAATATTGAATCCGTGTTGCGCGTGCATGTAGACGTTTTTTTCTGAGTCAGCCGAAAATAGTAGAGCAGTATCGTCAGCGTATGATATGATTATGCCATGATCTAGGTTAAGCTTACATAGGTCATTAATGTAAATTAAGAACAGAGTAGATGCTAAAATACTTCCTTGAGGAACTCCATAGGAAGTGTTTTTCTGATAAGTACTGTGTATATTGCCAATTCTTACGCATTGAGTACGTTCTTCTAGGTAGCTAGTGAAAAGTTTCAGCTGGTTACCTCTTATCCCTATAGCTTCAAGCTTACGCAATAGAATAGGGACAAAAACTGTGTCGAAAGCTTTTGCGAGGTCCAGGAATATTCCTACAGCATGGTTACCTTTATCGAGTTCTTGCGCCAGATAGTCAGTCAGATGATGTACGGCGTCGGCAGTTGATAATTTAGGTCTAAAATTAAAAATTAATTAATGTTAGTGTTTTTTTGTGATCATGACTGTTTTTTTATTGTGATAGGACACGTTATTAAAGTGTGATCGTGCGTGTTAATCAATTAATCAAAGACATTCACAACAATGCCTCGTGTTACATACACGGCGTCAGAATACACTGACATGGTTTTAATCTACGGTGAATGCCATGGAAACGCGGCTTTAGCTCTGCGAACATACCGAGGAAGGTATCTAGGTACCTAGGAACGCCTGCAATATACTATTGGCAGTACTAAGATTACGGGACAATAAACCTATAGTGCCGCAACAGTGAAGTGTATGCCACAGAAGTGAATGCCATTGATGAACTCAAAAATAGGATAATTTTAGCGTTTAATAAATTAAAATGTTTAGCAACGAACAGTGACTTATAGTCGGTATAATTTGTGCATTCGTGTAAGTGGGGAACACATCGAAAATTTTAAAATTTACAGTGCTTTATTGTTGTGCCCGAATTTTAAAACTTTACCTACTTATCTACATACATGTGTACACGTATACATAAACAGCAGTGCCCTAGGCAGCCGCCGCCGCCCGCCCCGCTACCGCGGCCGCCCGCTACGATCGCACGCGCCGCGCTTCGGCGTGCGACGTTGCCTCTTTGTTACCTACCGTGTGTCAGTGTTTACAAATGGTGTTCACATTTTCCTTTGACTTTTAAGCTATTTAGTTTGTTTGAAAAAAGTATTTTCGTATTTTTCACGTGATCAATTTTTTTACCGTTTAGAATTAATACTGAACACGCATAGTATACGTGGTGTAATTTAATGCCCATCGGTCGTATCAACCCTGTATATATATATATATATAAATATTTAGTTGACGTCTGCTGGCATCGAGAAGTGGATCCACGGTGGTTTGTTTGACTTGTTTCAGAGCAATATGCTTTGAGACGGGTGAAACATGCTACTGTACCTGCTACGTATGTATATTGCATGAATATGTGGGTAAGGTGGATTATGTTATGTTAAATGTAATTTATTGTAAAAAGAGCGCGTCTCGCCATCAAACTTAAAAGTTTGGCGAGTATAGAAAGATAAAAACATAACTGTACTTATACATATAAATAAATAAAAAAAACATCAGTGTTGTCAGGTTTTGTTTTCGCTATACCCAATCTTTGATCTAATTTTCCCTAAATTGTGCATTATTCTGAATAAAATACCCTTAAGTCTCTGTTTGGTAATTGTATAAGCAAAACAATTAGAATTTTTAAGTATTATTAGTGAGTTATTTTTTAAGTACTTACTATTGGCACTTAAATAATCAATGTTTCTTCCCGCCTCGCTGTCTTTTTTCCCCATAAATGCTTTTATTGAGTTTATCTGACAGCGTTTTTCGTTGATTGAAGTATGCCCATGATTTATGAAAGATATTTAAAATATATTTAGATTTATCTACTTTAAGTTTTACTTTAAATCTAGGGAAAACTACCCTAAACTGGCATCACTGGCTGTCATTCGAGTGCTTCGGGTGTTTCCGTAAGCGCTCGTCTCCCGCGTCCCCCGCTATCATACTCGTCACCATTTAGACCGAAAAAGTGACAACTGCGCAGCGCCTTGTTGCGTACTTCACATGGGCAAAGTTATAATATTCGTACTGTACTTTTGTTGTGCTTTTCTCGTTGCGAATGACGGCATGATGCGGTAAATATACAGCGTCTTTCATCATTCTGTACTATATCCATATGATTGAGAGCTAAGTACTTATTTATAACCGCTGAGTACTGCGCCTTGAATTCTGGATTCTTGATGAATCGTTTTTCTAACGTCAAAAATCGCTTGAGAGCTATTTCTTTTGATCCGCCGTATTTACACGTAGGATCGCTTGATTTAAAGGGTAACCTCACGATGTAGGTACCAGATTGATCTCGTTTGGTTGTGGTCAAAAATAAATCTTCGCACTTCTGCTCTTCTGGAGTCAAATAAATCTTATCATGATCACAGTTATTGTGCTCAGATTCAAGCTCCCAGAATCTTTTCAAAAGTTCATCCTCACTTATATGAGTAGAATGCAAACTAACTATTATGTTGTGGCATGTCTCGCTATGGTTGATTTGTTCTTTAACTTCGCCAGATAAGATCCAACCAAGTCTAGTATTCTGAGCTACAGGAAGACCTGGTGGACCTCTGATTAAACCTTCTAACAAAATCTGCCCATATATTTCTGCTCCTAGAAGCAGATCGATCTTGTTTGGCATATCAAACGAAGGATCTGCTAATTCCATAGACGAGATTGTGGTTACAACCGATGCCATAACCTGCGATGCTACCTACACTATCTAAATTGCTAGAAAGACTAATGAATAATAGGCTCGTTAAGTACCTTGACCAAAATCATATTCTGTCCTCTAGCTTCGAAAAATAAGTTTGTTACCATTTACTTCCACTGTCACCGGTGTTTACAACTGTGTTGCGCTATCCGAATATTTAATAGGCTGTAGAAATAGGTTTAATAACTTAGTTATAATTTTTTCTCTGCATTGTGTTATTGTTTTTCTTTTTTATGCTTGCAATTTATACTATATTTTGTACAAAATAATTTGTTTATATAAAGTTGATTTAGTGTTCTGGCACGTAAAATACGTATGTTTTCTTAATTATAAGTGTATTAATATTTTTGTTTGCGCTGTTATTACAATCATTTGCGTATTGTTAATATTCTATGTAGCCCACGATGTTATTCGCTTTCCCTGTGGCCGTTTCTTTTACGATGTATTTCTGTTATGTTTTATACAACACAAGCTATATATATTATCATTTAATACATTTATAATCACAA
This sequence comes from Shargacucullia verbasci, assembly GCA_947562105.1. Lineage (NCBI taxonomy): Eukaryota > Metazoa > Arthropoda > Insecta > Lepidoptera > Noctuidae > Shargacucullia > Shargacucullia verbasci. The sequence continues at coordinate 14,017,779 of OX387281.1, read as the reverse complement.
AACAGTCTATAAAATGACGGTAAGATACCTCAAAGTTGGGCTTCTGAATGCCGGTTCCTTAGGAACTAAACATGACGAGCTTACGGTGGCAATACAACAGCGCGATGTCGACATTATGGCCATAAATGAGACATGGTTGCGGGTCGGCGAGGAAGGGCGTGCGCCCGCGATTCCTGGTTACCGGCTGCGACACATACCACGTCCATTATCTGTCAAAGGGGGTCGGGGCGGCGGCGTCGGCTTCTATATTAAACGCGGGGTAAACGTTCGCAGACATCCACATCCTACTGACCCATTACATGCCTCCGTCGAACAAATGTGGTTCACACTTAGCGTATGTGGGGCTAAGCTGGCAATAGGCACAGCATACCGCCCGCCATGGCAAGATGTTGAAATATTTTTGGATGCCATATCTTGCACATTAAATACAGTTACGCAATGTGATTTTATAATACTGCTAGGCGATTTTAATATTAATATGTTGAATGCGACTGACACAAAAACCGACAAGTTACAGACCTTTCTAGATTGTATGACCTTGAAGCAATTAGTGTCTACACCTACACACTCCACGGTACATGGAGACACATTGATTGACGTTATATGCACAAATGTTAGGGCCCGCTCTGTGTCCGTGGAAGCAATACATGACGTAGGAGCGCACGCGATGGTGACTTGTGAAATAAATTTTAAACGATCGAAAATTCTTCCGAGGACCATTTGTTACAGACCCCTAAAGGATGTTTCCAAGGAATCCTTTGAAAGAGATTTGAAGCTTTTTAACTGGAAAGACATAACGATATTACGCGACGTTAACGAAATGGTCAAGAAATTCAACTCAAACCTAATTGCGTTAATTGATATATGATTGATATCCCTGGATAACTGATACCATCAAGTTAATGATGCGTTTGAGGAACGAGGCTTACGGCAATTACCGCAAATATAAAACAGAAAGCAAAAAAGCTTACTATAAGGAGTTGAAGTCATTAGTCACTGCTTCATTATTTCATGAAAAGTCCGCTTATTTCAAATATAATATAAACAATCAGGTAGGGGACTCGAAATTACTCTGGAGAAATCTAAAAACTACTTTGCTTCCACCTAAAAATGATACTGAATTGGCCTCGCATTTTGACAATCCAGATAATATATGTGACCACTTTTTAAATGTACCCGGTAAGAACGAAGTCAGTCTTTCTGAACTAACCTACTTTGAATTTTCTCGCCATAACAGCTCAACCTTTGCCTTAAAGCCCACAACGCAGTCAAGCATAGCTAAGTTTTTAAAAAGTATAAAGTCTAACGCTGAGGGAAGTGACAATATAAATATAAACATGGTACTAATGACACTACCATTAACATTAGAATCTATAACTACAATCATAAATAGATCAATTGAAACGTCATCTTACCCAGAGTTATGGAAAGTGGCTAAAATTCGTCCATTACCTAAAATACCCTGTGCAATAGATATTAAAGATCTAAGACCTATTAGCATACTGCCCGTGCTTTCTAAAGTTTTGGAGAAGGTAGTGTCTTCGCAACTGGTTGAATATTTGGAAAAAAACAATATCCTTCCCGATGTGCAATCCGGATTTAGAAAAGCTCGTAGCACTACCACAGCTCTCCTAGACGTAACGGACAATATTTTATCTGCTTAAGACACCGGCATGTGCACACTCTTAGTTTTGTTAGATTTTTCGCGGGCTTTTGACTGTATCAATGTTCCTCTTTTACTATCTAAAATGACTTTTTATGGCTTTGACGTCGATACAGTAAAATGGTTCGATAGCTACCTGAGCAAGCGAACTCAGTTTGTAGAGATACGTCAGATGGACGGTTCTACAACTGTCTCTGCCCATCGTACGGTTAGTAGAGGTGTACCGCAGGGTTCTATAATGGGACCTATATTGTTTAATATGTACTGTGCTGACATAACTAAGAATATTAAAAAATGTAAGTATCATATTTACGCCGATGATACACAAATTTACATTTCATTTAAACCACATGAGTATCAAAGAGCATTAAAAGATCTACATGATGATCTAGAGAGCATTGTAGATTGGTCCAAACAAAATTCACTGGTGCTGAACCCACACAAAACAAAGTACATGCTTTTTGGTACTAAGGCCCAATTGAACGCAATTAAGACCACTACTTTCTGCATAACTATTATGGGGGAGCCAATTGATCGTGTTTACGAGGCACGTAATTTGGGTCTGATTATGGACGCAGAACTTCGTTTTGAGAAACATGTCACAGAGTCAATCAGGAATTGTTTCTATAGGCTTAAAGTTATATATAAAGCGCGACCATATCTGTCTGAAGAACTGCGTATTTTACTTGTTGAGTCTTTGGTTTTGTCAAAGCTAAATTATGTTGACTCAGTATATGGCCCACGATTACTATCCAGAACTGAACGTATGATACAGAGACTCCAGAATGCCTGTGCACGATTTTGTTTTAACGTCCCGTTGAGAAGCCACGTTACTCCTTTTTTTTAATAAGCGCGACATACTAAAAATGAATGCACGACGAAAACTTCACTTGGCAAGCTTATTGTTTGGTGTAATAAATACACGCGCGCCCTCGTATCTGTACGACAAGCTGGCATGGACAAGCAGGCACAATAAACGGAAAGGAAGAATTTGTGCTCCGCAACTTTCAATCCCGCGTCATAAGTCTGCGGCGTTTAGAGGTAGTTTTCGTTACGCAGCGACAAAATGTTGGAACAATATTCCACCACCCATAAAAATAACCAAAAGTGGTACGAGTTTCAAAATGAAACTAAAAGAGTTTTTGCTCCAGCATCAGAAACAGTACGAGAATGTTCGAATCGCCACATCTGCCATATAAGTTCTCCCAGACTTGGTATTGCCTTTGATGTGCCCTTAACTTAGTTGGGTAGGTTATTATTTTTATCTTGTTTATTATATAAAATGTAATGTGTGGAATATATAAGTTATAATTAACAATTAGAAAATTAAAATTAAATAATATAATATAGCATAGAATAGATATAGGTACTAAAATGCGTCACCCGGTAAACAGCCACGTGCTGCGGCTCTTGGGGACGGGATGCCGCAGCGTGCCGCCACTCGCCAGAAATTATATTCCTCTCTGCTTAGAGCCTACAAAGATTGCAGATTGAAAATATTAGGTATATCCAAGATTAGGTTAGTCTTATTAGTTAAATTAGTTTATTAGGTAGATAGTACGTACCTTCATGTTTATGGCCCGTAGGTATCAGTTGAGTGGTTTCTGGCGGCTGGTGGTATAGTGGCTCATACCCACTCGGACAAACTCATTCGCGAGGTAATAATAGTGGCGGCGACACTACGCCCATGCACATACTGCGCAGCATTGGGAAGCCTGAAAGCATTCATAAGCATTGTTCTATACATAGGTTTAAATACGGCGTTAAATAAGTAATATGGGCACCATAAAATAATATATGAATCCACCTACCTTATGAGTATGGCTTGCTATCATTGCCACGGGTAAGCGTGTTGGCCGGCGGACGGTGCGCACGGTGTCGCTTGTGGGAAGGCACAGGCACTGTTCACTTTGTCATCGTCAACACGAAATTTAATGTGGCGGTATGACGGTGGGTATTCATACGATGTGGAGTTTACATGTCTCATCGTTCCGTTATTCACTGTCGCATTCGAATAATGCGGGGATGACACGCTTGCTCGTTGTGGCGGAGTGAGTCGAAGTGGTCGGCGCGGCGGGGACGCGGCGCGCTGGCGCCAGGAAAGAGATGGCAATAGTTAAAGAGCGACAAACACTACCTTACTTACACATATATATTTATTTATTTATCTGCACGTGTGAAATTGTAACACACTGCACACAGTTATTATATTTATGTATATGCAATGTATTAATTTTTTTTTATATTTTTTTATAAAACCTATCTATATAATTTATTTTGTTATTTTCTTTTAATATTAGTTTCGAGCGTATGGCACTCGTGGGTTGCAGCTGAAAACCAGCGTCGGGTGGCCAGCACTACAGTCTGGTCATCATGACATTATGCTGAGCTGTGACCTTGTTGGCACACCAATTTGTAAATATTATGTTCATTTATCTGTTGTACGTGTTTGTTTTCTGTGTTTATTTCTGTATTCTTTACTTTTATTTATCTTTTGTGTCAATAAACTATTTTTCTTTCTTTCTTCTTTCTAGCCAATACGGTTTTCGTTCGGGAATTTCCACCAGTAATGCGGTATTAGATCTCACTGACTACATTGTCTCTTACTTAAATAATAAACAGTGTGTTTTAGGCGTCTTCCTAGACCTGGCAAAAGCCTTCGATACAATATCAATTCCTGGTCTCATTGCTAAGCTAGAAAAAATTGGTATCAGAAGTGATCAGCTCCTTCTTTTCAAGAGTTATCTTACAGGAAGACGTCAATGTGTCAAAATAGGAGACTGGACGAGCGACGAACTTCCCATAACCTACGGTGTGCCCCAAGGTAGTATCATTGGGCCGACCTTGTTTCTTATCTATATTAATGACCTCTGTCATCACGAGCTATCAAATGGATCAATCTTTACCTACGCTGATGATACTGCCTTAATATTCCACGGGGACTCCTGGGAATCGACCTTTCAGCACGCTCAACTGGGACTCGATACTGTTACTGACTGGTTGGCGCACAACCTTCTCACTCTAAATATAGACAAAACGAGATATCTTACCTTTTCTCTGTCAAAGGTTGGTAAACTTTCTTCGTCCAGTTTTTCCTTGATTGCACATTCTTGTAATGCAGCACAAACACCATGCAGCTGTGCTCACCTAAGTCGTACGGAGAGTCTGAAATACTTGGGTATTCAGATAGATGACTCGTTATCATTCTATAACCATATAGACCTACTTACCTCTCGACTGCGTAAATTGATATTTATTTTTAAAAACCTCCGCCATGCCGCTGATACACAAGTGCTTAGACAAGTATATCTTGCCCTTTGTCAGTCAGTTGCCCAGTATTGTATAGTTGTTTGGGGAGGGTCAGCAAAAACACATATGCTAAAACTGGAACGTGCACAACGAGCGATTCTTAAAGTTGGTTGGTCCCTTCCCTATCAATTTCCTACGACAGAACTTTATAAAACCTGTAAGGTCCTCTCTATTCGGAAATTGTTTATTTTAAATTTAATTCTAACAGCCCACTCTCGCATCTCCTATAACCCTGAACAGTTCCTATCCTTGAGACGAAAGCACACAGTTTGTCCATCCGTCCCTGCCCATTCAAGCCTAGTTCAGCGTTTCTTTTATTTCCTTGGTCCTCATGTCTACAACAAAGTAAATAAAATCTTACGTGTATACTCAATGGCCAAATATAAATGTAAAACTACTGTAAGGAACTGGCTCCTTGATTTGGATTACCAAAATACGGAAAGTATCATCCAAATCGTACAATAAACATTATTTTCACTAACATACACAAACATAATCACGACCTGCAGGCACGAACGCCTACACCCTCGATCATGACACACATATTCGCATACCACACATACAATCCAATTAAAATATCAGTTTTCTCATACACTCAACACTACACTTTACAAATCTCACCTTATAATTAATCTATCTCTCTATAGAATTTGTATATTGATAGTTTTTTACGTCTATGATCAATTAGAAGCAAAAAAAATGCCGGTAAATGCGATTATGTTTAAAAGGGTGTGAGCCTGGAGATCTGTCATACAGGTCCCGAACCTAGTTCAGACTCCAGCTCTCACAAAGGTTTTAGGTTAAGGCAAATTGTATAAATTTAAATTAGTGTAACAATGTTCTACCTTTATGAGAGAAATAAACCATATTATTATTATTATTATTATAACCTTTCTTATCGGTAACAGAGTCGTTAATTTCTTTAAAACATAAGCTTTGACATCAATAGTAAAACTAGGGTCGACGCGTGATTTGATCTTTATGAGAACCATCGCATTAGAAATCACCGAATGGCCCTGATCACCGTCTATACCTGATATGATACCTTTAGTTGGTATCTTTTTCAGGCCCAGTAGTTGGACTGCGGACTCCGTCACAAACGAAGCTTGAGATCCCTGGTCTAACAAGGATCTTAATACAATAGCAGTGCCGCTTCTCGACTCCGCTGCAATTAATGCAGTAGCCAAGAGTACTTGGCTGTGATTATTTGTGAAATAACTTACAATATTGGTGGAATTACTCTGGGGTGACGTGGTTGCTATATTAGAAACGCTACTTTCCACAACGTTATCGGCTGGTTCAGCTGGTTTGGAGACATTTTTGAGATGAAGAAGAGAATGTTGTTTCCTTTTACATAAATTACATCTTGAGGATTGGTGACATGAGTATACGGAGTGATTGGCACCTAAGTAATTATAACATAAACCGTTTGTTTGGACAAAATTACGACGTTTATCCATATCGAGTTTGGCGAACTTTTTACAATTGGCAATTTTATGATTTTCTTGACAAAAAGCACAAGATATTGTTGATGTATGGAACGATTTAACTGAAACATTACGATTGGAAACATTACGCTGAATCTTATTGTCCAAGAATTCCAAAGCTCTAAATCTTTGTTCAAGGAAAGATTTAAATTGACTAAAGGGAAATGCCAGTTTTAGGCCCAGAGGTGCACAAGAAATTGGTTATAATAAAAAAATATATTAAAAATTATCTTAGTTCTTCCTTCTATTCATTACTCTGTACAAGTCGGCAATATTTTTCCCAAAATATTAAACAAGAAAATGACTAAACTATATAATGGAACTTGGAAGCAACGTAAAAATGTTGTCGTTGCAGAAAATATGTTGAGGTAATTAATCGGAATAATAATTTATCATTGTTATAATATCAATAGTTATTTTTTTAGCAAATACATACGTATTACTGCGCAAAAAGCACCCATAGCAATAATTTTTATTTTTATCTTCGCAAGATTGCATTGATTAAAGTAATGTATATTTATCGATTTATCGTTTTTTTTTTTATATAATGGCAACCTTCTCTGACTTGTCAAACGTCGGAAAACGTAAATGTCATTATTTGAATCTAAATCACTCATTGTAGAACGTAGTGATTATATACTCTTTGACTTTCTGCTGGTGTTCGATCCTCTAAAGTCGTTTCCTAACCTAAAAACTTTTGGTTGCATGCGTTAAGTGTTTTTGTGTTGTGTTTACTATTGTGGTGTCATTAGAATAAAACTAGGTTAGTATATTTTTACTTATTTATTAAGCATGGATTGTGAGAAACCTCCTGATCCGGATCCCCCTGATATACCATTTGTTTATTCGCCGGTTCTCACCCTTACACTCCCGCATGATCATCAACTGGAATCAATTGCAGATGATATAATTGAATCAGAAAATAATAGTCGTAAAAGACCAGCACACTCTCCTCCTATTTCTACCAATATTCCCTCTAAGCTCCCCAAAAAGTCTATTGGCCGACAGATCTATCATCGCAAAGATCCTCCACCATATATTGTACATGTTTTAAAAAATGAGTCTGAACAAACGTCAGGTACCTCTCTCCATCCTGTTAAGTTTGGTATGCTACTTATGCGTAACAACATCAATAACATATTACCAGATGGCATTAAACGCCTGGGCAGAAACCGCGTCTCAGTGGAATTCCAGTCTTACCAGGATGCCAATAGTTTTATAAATAACCCAATTCTATGTAAAAATAATTATTTGGCTAATATTCCTCAATTTAATGTTACACGTATGGGAATTGTACGGGATGTTCCAATTGAATGGTCTGAAGATGAAATTATTGAAAATATTAAAGTCCCAACTGGCTGTGGTGAAGTAATTAAAGTTCGTCGTTTGAACCGTAGAGTAACTTCGGATAGTGGTCCAGAGTGGAGGCCAACCCAGACAGTCGTTCTCACTTTTGATGGTCAGGTTCTCCCTAAAAGGGTATTCTGTTGCTTTTCAGCTTTTCCGGTGGAAAGATATATGTATCCTACAGTCCAGTGCTTTAAATGCTGTCGCTTTGGCCATACCAAAACTCAATGCCGTTCAAAGCCCCGCTGTTTCCGCTGTGGTGATGACCACCCTGGAGATGGCTGCCAAATTCCCCCAGATGAAGCTTTTTGTATCCTGTGCTCAGGCCGCCACTACGCCAATAATGTTGCTTGCCCAGCTGGGCCGCCAAAAGGCCATTAAAGCAGCCATGGCTGAAAAATCGATCCCATATGCTGAAGCCAGTAAATACATCCCCTCTGTCTCACGTCCTTTTGTTGAGGTTGTCAAAGCCAACTCTTCCCCCAAACCTAGAACTCAGTCTGGTATGTCATATAAAAAGACTATATCAATTAAAAAGAAGCCCAGTTGCAATATATCTCCGTAGCGATCTTCCCTTTAAAATTTTGACTACCTCTTCTCCTAACTATTCTGCTTCCGCAGAATTTCTTTTTCTTGAGGTTTGTGTCAAAGGAGTAAAAACAATTTTGGGGGTTGTTTATTGTCCCCCTACTGTCGACTACTTCACTGAATTCGAATCGGTATTGGAATCACTGGGTTCGGAATACGCACATCACATTGTCATGGGCGACTTCAACACCAACCTCCTTGCTCAAAACTCCCCTCGTTCCAGTAAGCTCCTTCACCTTATTGAGTCAGCTAGCTTGCATATCCTGCCTCTTCAAGCTACTCACCACAACACCGTTGGTGACAACACTTGGCTTGATATTATCATCACTTCCAATCCTTCCCTCGTTTCCTCGCATGGCCAACATGCGGCTCCTGGCTTTTCCCATCATGATCTTATTTTTTTGTCCTATATCCTGAAACCTCCTAAACTGAAACCAAAGGTTTTGCATATGCGTTGTTTTGCACGTATGGATGTGGAGAAACTTCGGAAGGATGCCTCTATGATCGACTGGAAACCCTTGGTGCAGGCTGACACAGTCCATGACAAGGTGAGAATGTTTACTAATACTGTGGTCAAATTGTATGACGTCCATGCTCCAGTCAGAAAAGTAAAGCTGAAGCGTCCACCTGCGCCTTGGATGACTCGAGGAATCCAGATGGCCATGAGACGTAGAGACCGTGCCTTCAGAAAACATAAAAGAGACCGCACTGAAGAAAATTGGACCTTCTTTAAGACTGCAAGGAATCGGTGTAATCAGATGATACGTAACGCTAAACGCCGCCATATTCTCGATAATATCACTTCTTCTTCTCCGGCAGATATCTGGAAATTTCTTAGAACCTTAGGCATCGGTAAACCACGACATTTAGATATCCCAAGCATAGTTGGCTTAGACGATCTTAATCAACATTTCTCCACTGTTCCTACTTTAGATCGTAAAACCCGACTTCAAACGCTTAATTACATAGCTTCTCTAACGATTCCTAATATGCACTCCTTTCATTTCTCTCCAGTCGACTTGGGTGAGATCAAAAAGATAATCCTATCTATTAAATCCAAAGCGGTGGGCTGTGATGATATTAGCCGCCGCATGATTACAATGGTCCTGGACTACCTCCTTCCTGCGATCTCCCATATCATAAACTTTTCCCTTGACACCGGAACATTCCCGTCCCTGTGGCGTAAGGCTTTTGTCCGTCCCCTGCCCAAGATTTCAAACCCTTCGCTTCCCAGCCACTTCCGCCCAATTTCTATTCTTCCTTTCCTTTCTAAAGTGCTTGAAGCCTGTGTTCATAAACAGTTTTCTCATTAAATACAACACAACTCCATTATTAGTCCTCTTCAATCTGGGTTCAGGCCTGGGCACAGCACCGCTTCTGCCCTCCTTAAAGTGACTGGCGATATTAGGGCAGGTATGGAGTCCAACAAAGTTACTGTTCTTGTTCTGGTCGATTTTTCCAACGCATTTAACACCGTCAATCACGATATCCTTCTGTCCGTTCTATCCCATCTTATGGTCTCACCTAAGACACTGGAATGGTTCTCTTCTTACCTTCGGGAACGTCAGCAGTCAGTTCAAGTGGGCGGGTGCTCATCTAGTTGGTGTGACCTCGAAACTGGCGTTCCACAAGGCGGCATTCTTTCTCCTCTCTTGTTTTCTATTTTCATAAATCTAATTACCCATGAGCTTCGGTGTTCGTATCATCTTTATGCCGACGACTTGCAACTGTACACTCAAGCTGGTGTGGATTATGTTTCTGATGCTATCTTCAAGTTGAACCGTGATCTTGAAGCCATCAAGAACTGGTCTGATAAATTTGGGGTGGCGGTAAACCCTACTAAGTGCCAAGCTATCATCGTAGGGAGCTCTCGCAATACAACAAAACTTTCCAGCAGTACCTTACCACCAGTTAAGTTTAATGGCATTGTCATCCCCCTCAGCTCCACTGTTAAAGATCTTGGTTTGCTCATCGACACCACTCTTAATTGGAGGAGTCAAGTCGCTAGTGTCAGCCAGAGAGTAACAGGGACATTACGGTCTCTATATCGTTTGAGAAACGTACTCCCATCTAATACGAAAGCTATGCTTATGCAAACCTTAATCTTTCCCATAATTGACTATAGCGATGTGTGTTACTACGACCTGAATGCAGACCTCCTCAACAAAATTGACCGTCTTCTTAATAACTGCATTCGATTCGTATTCAATATTCGTAAATATGATCATGTGTCTGACTCGAGATCACTACTGAAGTGGTTGCCGATTCGTCAACGCAGGGTTATGAGAGCATTAACTACTCTATTCACTTTACTAGATTCTCCTACTTCCCCTACTTATCTTACTTCTCACTTTCCATATGTATGTTCCAATCATGACAGACAGCTTCGCTCTTCGACGAATCGGATTCTACAATGTCCATCTCATCGCTCCGACTTTATACATTCGTCTTTCTTCGTCCAGTCCATCCTGCAATGGAATTCTCTCCCTCTGGAAATCAGGATGGCCACCAGTCGTTACTCTTTCAAGCGGAAACTGCGTGAACACCTCCACACTAAGTTGGCAGAATCATCTCAGCTTTCCTATTATTTATAATTTATTTATTATATTATTTATGTAAATATATATATTTATGTATATATGTATGTGATATGTAAGTAACTTTATTATTATAGTGTATCCTCATATATTTATTAACGATAACGTTAAAATTGTATCGTGCACCTACCATCCTTCCTCTCTGCATCAACCTAAGGTCGACTGGTAGAAAATGCCTAAGGCATTAAGTCCGCCTCTGTACATTGTGCATAAAGAATAAATAAATAAATAAATAAATAAGCCCCATATCCCTCTTTCACCTAGTTACGATAAGCAGGCGCATCTTGCTTTGATTCATGACTACTCCTTCTCTCCCTCTAAAAATGGATGTGCGCTTCCTTCTGAAGCGTCATCTCCGAATCCACTTCATGAAAACAATCCTCAAAATATTATTAACCTCATTTTTACTATGATAGCTTCTACCCTTTCTAATCCAATTAATAAAGTACCTGACCACGTTGCCCATAAACTAGCTTCGATTTTAAATTTTTTAAATGATGCCCAATCCCCTGACATTGCTGTAATGGAATATGAGGAGCGCTCCTCACAAGAAAAGTGAACTAATCCACCTTATCAATAAATTTAACCCAATGATCTGTTGCATTGCGGAAACATGGCTCACGCCAAACAGCAATTTCCGTATCCCAATTTTTTTTAGTATACGCCATGACAGATCAGATGGATATTGTGGTAGTGCCTTGTTTATTAGTAACAAGGCCACTTTCCGCCCCATTCCTCTACCCTCCTTGGGTGACAACATTAATGTTGTTGCTGCTAAGGTTGAGGATATATCTATTGTTTCCTTTTATATAGCTCACCCTAATTTACATGATTTAAATTTAATCCAGAATCTTTTATTCTTGCCATCACTATAGATGGGGATCTGATCACTGCTGCAGTTTTGGGCAGGGCTTAGTCGACATCTTAGACGACCTAAATCTATGCATCCTTAATGATGGTAGTCCGACACGGAGATCCCATCCAGGTCAAAACAAAAGCTGCATAGATTTGACATTTTGCTCCGCTAATTTATCTAGCCTTTTTGTTTGGAATCGGTTGCAAATGTCATATGGAAGTGATCATTTCCCAATTATAGTTAAAATCCCTTCCAAATCTTTAAATGACAGTCCTTCTCCTCCTCTCCTTAAATACCAACTCAACTCGGCTGTTTGGGACCTCTACTCCAAGATCCTTGATCTCAGAGTCTCCACTCTACCAAAAATCAGTGTAGATAATGCAGAGGAGTGTTTTTCAGCTTTCTTCTCTACCATCTCTTCCACGGCAGATGATTGCTTGCCTCTCAAAAAACCCCCATCGGGCAGGATCCCTCCTCCTCCATGGTGGGATAAAGATTGTTCCGCCGCTTTTAGATCTAGGAATGAGGCTGAACAGTCCTATAACTCAGCCATGACTATTGAGAATCTCCTCGTATACAAGCAGATGGTCGCCAAGTCCAGGAAAATTATGAGGCAAAAAAAAAGAGAAAGTTGGTCTTCTTTCTATAGATCTTTAAATCCATCTACTCCAGTAGCCGTTGTATGGGATAAATTGAAGCGTTTTAGGAGGAGTTCCCATCCCCCTTCATTTAAATGTATAGCAGATGATGTAGCCGAAAGGTTTTTTAATAAATTAGCGTCTCCTTATGTCCCCACTGAGGATGAGTGTTCAAGTGAGTTCCTCTCTCTTCCTCCCAAAGAACCATTAGACATGCCTTTTTCAGTGGAGGAGCTTAAAACTGTTTTAGAACAAGTTCGAGACTCAGCTCCTGGTATAGATGGGTTTACATACTCCTTTATTAGTAAGGCAGGTAAAAAGTTCCATCAGTACTTCCTGGATTTGGCTAACTACTGCTTTACTCACAGCTACATCCCTCCTGAATGGAAGATCCAATTGGTGATCCCAGTGTTGAAACCCGGCAAAGATCCTTACGATCACTGTGGATACAGGCCTATAGCTTTGTCATCAGTTCTCCTAAAACTATTAGAACATTTAGTTAAAAATCGTCTGGAGTGGCTGGTGGAGAGCAGAGTGCTTTTACCTGAATCCCAATTTGGTTTTAGAAAAGGCTTAAGTACTGCAGACAGTGTCAGCGTCTTAACATCAGATATTAGATTGGCTTTTAGCAAAAACGAGTCAGTTGTGGCAGTCTTCCTTGACATCTCTTCTGCCTATGATAACGTACTTCTTTCAGTTCTCAGGCGCAAGTTGCAAGAGCTGAGAATTCCAGCAAAGATAGTACAAATAATTTTTTGCATGCTTTCCTCTCGGTGTCTACAGCTAAGGGTCCCAAACAAGCACTGCGACCAGAGGATAGTTTGGAAAGGTCTCCCCCAGGGATCGGTCCTTAGTCCTATGCTATACAATTTATATACTGCTGACCTCTCCTCTAGTCTCAATTACAATTGCAAAATCTTACAATACGCTGATGACATTGCTCTATACACACATGGTTTCTCCATTGGTGATTCCGCTCAGGCTCTTAATGTATCACTTAGCTCTCTAAATCAATGGCTTCTTGATCACGGCCTTTCCTTGAGTCCATCAAAGAGTTCGGCTGTTGTATTCTCACGAAAGAGGGTAATCCCTCCTATTGATGTCAAAATTGATTGCGATCCTATCCCAGTTTCATCCAAAGCAAAATTCTTGGGTGTCACTTTGGACACAAAGCTATCTGGGGTTGATCATATTGCAAATGTTATCAAAAAGTGTGAACGATCTGTCTCGGTTCTAAAGGCCCTTGCTGGGGTATGGTGGGGGGCTCATCCGTATTCTTTAAAACTAGTTTACAATGCATTGGTGAGAAGTGTTATGGACTATTGTTGTTTCATCCTAGAACCATGTAGTAAAGAAGCTCTTAAGAAATTGGATAACATGCAAACAAAATGCCTCCGGATAGTTATTGGAGCCATGAAGTCATCCCCTATTAATGCTCTTCAGGTAGAATGTGCTGATCCTCCTTTACACCTCAGAAGACAATTTCTGGCTGACCGATTCCTGTCTAAGGTATTCTCTTTGTCATCTCACCCCCTGTTACCTATCCTAGAACAAATTAATGTTTCTTTTAATAATAACAGCTATTGGAAACACAAATCTATTCCTCCTTTGCTAAATAGATATAGAGAGATTAAACGCCTACCCGCTCCTATTTGTAGTTTTTCAGCCCTTCCAATTTATTCTTCTTCCTATGAGTCCTTACATTTCAGACCCACAACAGTCATAGATTTAGGCATTAGTAAAGGTTCTCCTATGGCTAAATTAGAATTTGAGTCCTTCGCCAAGAGACACTGGGAGGGAAGAAATTTTTTCTTCACTGATGCGTCAAAATTAACGGTTTCAGGATACACTGGAGTTGCAGTGTACTTTCAAAATTCCAAAATAGCGTTACTATTTCAGTGCCCTTCAGAAGCATCGGTGTTTACAGGGGAATGTATTGGCATCTTGGAGGCTGTTCGTTTCATTGAGGCCCATAATATCTCTAAATCGGTTATCTTCTCTGACTCACTTAGTAGTATTCAGGCATTATCCCAAAACCCACTAAAAAGTAAAATTAGAAGCAGTATAATTTTAGAGATAAAAGCTAGGTTACTAAATTGTGTCCAAAATAGTTTAGACGTAGTTATAACCTGGATTCCCAGCCATTCGGGAATTGCGGGCAATGAGTGTGCTGATGTCTTGGCCAAATATGCAGTTTCACACCCAGTTGATCGGAGTCACTTCACTATCCAGAACTATGACATTTTAAATGACGCCAAATCAAAACTTGTCTCTCTATGGTCCACAGCTTGGCAACATAGCTCTAGGCACAAAGGTGCCTTTTATGCCTCCATCCAACCAGAAGTCCAGTTGAAGCCATGGTTTTTCAAGTATAAGAAAATATGCAAACGATCTATTTCTACTTTGTGTAGACTTAGAATTGGCCACTGTTGTTCCCCGGTTTTCCTTTGTAAGATACGCATACGTGATAACTCTTTGTGCGAATGCGGGTTTGACGAGGGTACTCTAGATCATATTTTCTTTGCTTGCCCCAATAACTCAAATTCTATTAACATTTATAATTTATTGCCTGATCTAAAAATTCCTCTCCCCATTAACTTCCATTCTCTTCTAACTAACTTTTCCCCAAAGATTATTCAAACTTTGGCCAAATTCATTAAGGGTAACGATATTAAGCTATAAAGGGTCTCTATTTATATATTTATTTGTTTGTGTTGTCTGATTTAGTTTAAAGTAGTTAGTAAATTAATAGAACCGTTTTCCACCCCGAAGGGAAGAAAACGATTATTTCAGGTCTTGCCGAGGCTTGACCTTTCGGAGATTACCTATCACCTACCTTACGTTACACACATGTACTTTCGTTCTTCATTCATTGCGCGCGAGGATGTGCAAGGGGGAAGCAAGGCGCGCGGGGCGCCCGGCAAGCGCGGGCGACGGCCGTCGCGAGCGCGTTCTTCAGTACCTTCTCTCTAATGCCGGCTAGGCCTTACTCAGGTCAAGCCTCGGCAAGACCTGAAATAATCGTTTTCTTCCCTTCGGGGTGGAAAACGGTTCTATTTCAGTGCTTGTCCTCGGCTTGACCTTTCGGAGAGATGTTTGACTTCTGCCGGCGCCAATAGTGTACTGTGACTCTCTAGTAAGACATTCTTGGATATAAATGGGTTAGATGAAAATACACTTCATGCTTATCTAAATATTTAATAATTAATTTTTAATCTATTGTAATACCTGGCTAGGGCTTACATCAAAACAGAACAATATCAAATAAAAACAAGGTCTTTTCTTTCGAAAATCCGACTCCAATTACCAGTCTTAACATTAAAGCAGGTACAAGTTTACCAATCACAGGTTATGATAGCTTAATTAATTACAATATAGAGAAAATAATCATCTAGTTAGATAGTTTTAAAAGAATCGTTTAACACAATAGCATTAGCGTCACGAGGCTTCTCTACGAGTTTACAATAATGTTTGAAGAAGTTTTCTGAACCCCGCCAGTTTCCCCGCTGTAATATTTGATCTAACGGGACATTTTGTTGATAATTATTGGAAGCGACCGCCGACCGAATTGAGCCTGGGCTGCAATTTATACCAAGATCTGCAAAAGGTGCTGTAAGCCACCTAGCAATAACCGATCTCGAGGCAGGTTTCACTCTACCTCGAGTACTAATAAATAAATTAGACAAGCTTTCACATGCTTTTCTTCTATTTGCTGAGACGTTAATTAGACATTTTACCCATATAACAAGACTCAGAGCTGGATCTCCAGAGCAACACAACTGCCAGCCTGACTGGCGATGCCTTGCATTATCAGTTTTGGACCCAAAAGTAGGCCAAAATATCACCGATGAGTCTGTGATTTCACAATGATCATTGTCAATATGTAGAAGAGTTAGATCATGAATTCGACGACCTGAAGCTATGAGTAAAAGTAAAGCCACATGCCTAGAAATCTGAAAAATACTATCCCGTGATGGTATATGAGTCTTTAGCCACTGCACTAAGTCCTGAATATTCCATATCTTGGGAGGAATTGTCATTTTTGTAGAGCAATTTTTATTACTTAAGGCCTTAAGCATAGTTGTGATTAGAGGGTGAGACGACAAACTCTGTCCAAGTAACGGATTCGCTAACGTGACTACCACTGATTTATGAACTAATATTGTTGAATACGCAAACTTCTTTAGTCGGGATAGGTAACCAAGGTAAGAAGCAATATGTTGTGGGTTAGGACTGTTTGGTCTCACTTCACTCTGTCTACACCATGCCACCCACTGTTTCCAGGCAGACCCGTACGTTCGCCAGGTAGAACTTCGCCAAGCTGAATGAAGTAGTACTCCACCCCGTACTTTCCAAACCTCTAAAAAGAGCTCTTTCGCCATCGGTGGTGCACAGTTGGTGGACATGTCGATTAAATGACGGTTCGTTTTGAATATTTGAAAAGGAGCTTCCAACGCTCTGTTCTTGAGGTCGCCCCTCCAAAATACCTTCTCCCAACGGGGCACCACTAGTAGGAATATTCCTATGGATTTGTTCAAATGCTGAAGCACTCTGGGTATTAATGGTGGTGGTGGAAACACCCAGGCTAGGCTGAAATCCCACTGCTGACTGAATGCGTTTATGAAGCAAGCATGGGGATCCTTCGCATCTATCGATACATAATTCGGAACCACCTTTGACTGAGCCGTCGCGAACAAATCTATCTGGGGCACTCCCCATTTGAGGAAAATCTTTTGGGTTATCTCGTCGCTGAGATGCCAATCTGGAAGTGGTTTTCCTCTCGAAAGACAATCTGCAATCGAATTGTATCGGCCTGGAAGGTAAAATACGTGAAGAGTCACTTCTAAGCTTACTGCCAGATTCAACAAATTCTTTGTTGCTTATAGACGACACGGTTGGCGCAGTGGCTAAGCGATTAGCTTTCTGCGCTACGTGTCGCGGGTTCGATCCCCGCACGGAACAAATATTTGTATGATCTACAGATAATTGTTTCGGGTCTGGGTGTTTGTGTATGTGAATATATGTGTTTGTAAACGCACCCACGATACAGGAATTATTCCTAGTGTGGGGCAACGTTTTTTTTCAAAAAACTGATTTCGGATGTATGAAACCACTGTCTTGTTGTCGGATTGTACCATTAGTGATTGCTGTGCGACAATGTCCCTGAATTTTGCTAGAGCCATGTAAACTGTGAAGAGCTCCTTTTCGTTTATATGCCAGCCTATTTGGACGCCCTCCCATAGACCCGACAGGTGACGATCCTCTAGTTGAATCCCCCAACCTGCGTCGGAAGCGTCTGTGGTAACGAATAAGGTTGGTTGGGGTATAAAAAGATTGGCCGATGTTTTTAAATTTTGAATCCACCATGAGCAATCTCCGAGGGCCAAACATACTAGGAAACTATTTTACAAATATCCCTATAGAGTTAACAAAAACTCTTGCCTCATCCTATACTTTAGCTGAATCTCTACTTAAAGAGAATTTCTGCAAAGACGTGCCTAACTTTAAATTCAAGCCTATCTGTATAAGTACAATTAAAACAGCATTTAAAAGCCTAAATATCAAAAACACTGAAGACTTGTGGGGCATCTCTGTTAGAGTTATTGTAGATATTATTGATACTATTGCCCCCATACTTACAGGCATATTCAACCAATGCATAGATAAGGGTACGTTTCCTGATTTGATGAAACATAGTAAGGTCATACCAATATTCAAATCAGGCTGTAAGAATAATCCCTCCAATTATAGACCAATCTCCGTTCTCCCCGCATTAAGTAAAATATTTGAAAAAATTTTGCTTGATCAAATGCTTTCACATTTTAATTCCAATGGATTATTACATACTCGTCAGTTCGGCTTCACCAAGGGTAGGTCTACTACTGACGCAGGAGTGAAATTAATCACTCATATTTTGGAATCCTGGGAGAGCTCACAGGATGCAATTGGCGTCTTTTGTGATCTCTCTAAGGCTTTTGACTGCGTCGACCACTTTATACTAATCCGCAAATTAAACTATTACGGAATTCGTGAACGAGCTGCCGATCTTGTTCTATCCTACCTATCACAAAGACAGCAAAAAATATGTGTAAATGGTGTCTTATCTAAAGGGTCTCTGGTGAAAATGGGCGTACCACAAGGCTCAATTCTTGGCCCTTTCCTGTTCTTGGCTTATATTAATGATCTTCCATATATGATGAGCGGAATAGCTGATATTGTTTTGTTTGCGGATGATACTTCCCTCATTTTTAAAATAAGTAGAAAAGATAGCGAAGTAATACATGTTAACAATAGCTTAAATATCCTTCCTAAATGGTTCGCAGCAAATAATTTATTACTAAACGCTACTAAAACAAAATGTCTCAAGTTCTCCTTGCCAAATGTACCCCAAGTAAGCTTAAACATAATGCTTGATGGCAATAAACTTGATTTAATAAACGAAACAGTGTTCTTAGGTATTACAATAGATTCGAAGTTGCAGTGGGGTCCGCACATCACAGCTCTATCGAAGAGACTAAGTTCCGCGGCTTTTGCAGTCAGAAAAATTAGACAATTAACAGATATAGCTACTGCCCGAATGGTATATTACGCATACTTTCATAGCATTATGTCTTATGGCATTCTGTTGTGGGGATCAGCGGCGGATGTAGAATCAATTTTTGTATTACAGAAGAGGGCGATCCGTGCGATCTATAACATGGGCCCACGCGAGTCTTTACGGGATTTTTTTAAAGAAATCGATATTTTAACACTACCGTCTCTCTACATTCTAGAAAATATAATGTTCGTTCGGAAGAACCTTCACATGTTTAGTATCAATAGCGACGTTCACAACATTAATACTAGAAATAAACACAAAATAGTGGTGCCAAAATTTAGATTGACTAAAACAAATAAATCATTTTTAGGACACGGTGTACGCTTCTATAACAAGCTACCGAAAACTGTAACCGATCTTACCGGTAAGAAATTTAAAATCCACGTTAAATCTGTTCTCACAAAGAAAGCATATTATAGGATCAAAGACTATGTTGACGATAGAGACGTGTGGCGTTGAATATCTTCTGCACATGTGGCTTCCCTGGTTATCCATTGTGTCTACTAATTCTATTTTATATTAGATTCACTTTACATATCTGGACATTCTTGATGTTTCAATATTTTGTATTCTTTTTTGTATTTTTTTATTTCTGTTTTATCCGCTTTGATCTGTTTATCCCGTTTTTAGTTTATATTCGAAACAATTGTTTAACTCATGTTGTATTGCCTCATTGTGTAAGTAGCATTCTATTAAGTTTGTATTTTTTTCTTATATAATGCATGTTAATTTAAGATTTTAATTGTAAATTAACTTTTTGTTTTTGAAAAGAGTATCCATGGAGTTTCTTGCCGGTCTCTTCTCCATAGGACCTACCCCCTTTGGAACCGTGCGCCTAGAGTCTCGACTTTTTAAAAGTGCCTGAAAAGGCCTACTTGAAATAAAAAACTTTGACTTTGACTTTGACTTTGGGCCTGCGTGGGCATTGTTACCATCAGATGTGGACGGTCTTCCGATAGCTTCCGACTTGCGCGTTGTATCTGTCTTGTATTGAGACGACCCATCGGAGTCACGAACGATGCGAAACCTAGCTTTCCTATAAGGGACATGCCCGTCTGCCAAGACCACGTAACCCGATTCTGGTGCTTTCTTAAATCTTTCTCTAACGCTCTTATCTTTTTGTCTGGTAACCTCTTCTGATTTACTTTTGTATCCCAAACAATACCCAGAAATTCTATCTGTTGCGTCGCCCTTGTAACTCCTTTTTCTAGATTTACGCACCACCCAAGTCTCTGAAGGAGATCTATGGCGTAAGCAATTTGACTCTCTAGAACTTGGGGATTCTGGTGGGCCAACAGAAAATCGTCTAAGTAGACTATGACTCGAATCCCCCTTTCCCTCATAACACTCGCTACCCAGTTGCTGACCCGAGAAAACGCCAACGGAGCGCTTGACAAGCCGAATGGAAGGGACGTCATCTGCAAGAGTTCGCCATTGAATGCGAAACAAAGGTACCTTCGGTGACTCTCCTTTACGGGAATGTGAAAATACGCCTGACTGATATCTAATTTTCCCATGAAGTCTCCGCCTTGAAGGAACTTGGGCACCTGAGACTGGTTTATGAGACGGAACTTTCGCGGGTTGAGGTACCCGTTTAGGCGACGGAGATCGAAAATCTGTCTTACCTTTCCGTTCGATTTTGGAATCAAGAAAATTCGTGACAGGAATCCTGTCCTGGCATCTGATTTTTCTATTATGCCTGATTTTTTTAAAAACTCTATTTCCTTGGTCATACGAATCGAGGACTCTGTCGCAAATTTCCTTAATTGATGATCTGTGAGGGGAACTGAGGGTGGCTTCTTTACAAACGGTATTGCATAACCCGACACTATTTTCAAAACAGGCGCTGGCGCCCCCAACGTCCTCCATTGTGGCAGGAAGTCCTTCAGCTGCCCCCCTCGGAAATAGTCAATATTTGCGACCTCTTTGCTGAAGGTTATCCCCCCGCTTGGATGAGTGGTTACCGCTCGCCTGTTGTCTGCCGCGTAGGTTGGTTGATGTCGACTTACGAGAGGAAGTCCGCGATGTGTTGGCACTGTTGGTATGGGCAGGGACGGATGATCGAGATCGCCATGTGGGATGCTTCGTCTTAGTGACCCGAGAAGATGTGGACGGCTTTCGAAATAAATCTTTTTCTCCTTCTCTCTTTTCTGGAAATCTACCGAACTTAGAGGGAAAAACACGGGTAACGCCACCATTATCTTTTAGAAAAGCTGATAATGCCTTTTCTTCAAATAAGTGTGTCGCCGATGGAGGAATCTGATGTAATGTCAAGTTCAGAACATCATTCTTTGGTTTAAAAGCTTTTCGCCTAAAATCGATCATTTCGGCTCGGTGCGCACATACGAATTGGAGGAGGTTATCAGTAACCGATCTGAATGGGGAATTCTCAGCTAGCACCTTCTTTACTTCCTCCGCTGCCGCTGGACAATTCCTTGCGATTCTCTTCAGTTCTTCCGCAAGTGCCTTCCTCTGGAGGAGGAGGCCGTGTGTGATAGTGCCTAGCATACCTTCTTGCCTTGCAAATAGGGGTGAGGCATGGCTGGCTTGGCCTCCCAGTTCAGTGTTGATTTTTAATGCGCTGAAAACTGGGGCTGCGTGTAAAGATTTCTCTACTTCCTTGTACCTTATTCTGCTCCAGCCCTTATTCTGTTCCTAGTCTTTGACACTCTATCCCCTCTTTTTTAATCTGTGGATTAGGTTCAGGAATGGGTGGTTCTGCCTCTTTGACCTGAGGAAGGAATTCCAATTCCCCAGGGGACAATTCCCTGCGGTCGCTATGATTTGGTGAAACTAAGTCGGAATCAAGTTGTGGGGCTCTCCAGGTAGTTTCTGAGGCTAGGGAATCGTCATCGGATACTACTGAACATGAAGGCACACTTTCCTCGTCTGAATAATAATTAGAGCTATGTGCTTCTTTGGGATTTGGTGTCTTCAGCGACTCAATTTTATCCATTAAAACTGCGAACATATCCTCCATACGCTTCTCCAGAACTTCCACCTTTAACTTCTTCGACTTAGGTTGATACGATAGTGAGGATGAGTTGCTTCTCCTTCTACGCAGTCCATCATCTCCCGATTCTACCTCACCGGAAAGGATGGTATCCGCTTGAGACCTCGAGAGCAACATGGGCTTTAGAGGAATCAGAGCCTTATTAAAAATTTCGGTCTGTACCGCAGAACCCCTTATTCGGTTTGACACGGCTGGCGGGCTCATTAGGAGAGCTCGGGTAAATTCCCAATCTAGTAGTTTAACTTTAAGCTCACGAAAGCCTTTTTCCGAAAGGTGATCTATTTCAGGATCGAAAGCTCTAGCGAGACCTACAGTTGGGAGAGCAAACCTTAGCTTATTGAGGACCCCCAAGGTCGAGATTTTCTCCGAAGACCTCCTCTTTCGTTGCTCTAATCACCTTCCAGTCTGTCCATCCTTCGGGCAAGTGCTCCTGAGCCAGCAGCTTCACCCTTTCCAAGATACAGTTTTCCCGTTCTGTGTCTGCGGTTACCTCGAGGAGTTCACCAAGAGTGACAAAAACACCTCCCTGAGCCATCTAGAATCAAGATGAAAAGAAAATCATTACCAACTGATTAATTCGTAGCGTAAACTTAAATTACCATACATAACTTTCCATGCGGTCATGTCTAAGAGTGACAATACACTCTTAGTGTAAATACGAAGAGCCATTGACTTTTCTATAAAATCCTAATGCGCATTGCGGGCAGAATGCTTCACTCAACGGCGTCATGCAACTCGAGACAATGGCTACGTGTTTCGAGCCGACGGCTCCACATTTCGAGCGGACGGCCCCCCATTTCGAGCCGACGGCTGCGCGAAACGAGCCGACGGCTCCGCATTTCGAGCCGACGGCTCCGCATTTCGAGCCGACGGCTCCGCATTTCGAGCCGACGGCTCCGCATTTCGAGCCGACGGCTCCGTATTTTGTGCCGACGGCCGCTTAGCGGCCGATTAGCAAGCCAATGACTGTAAGTGCATGTGGCTAAAAGCGCCTTTTCACAAGTTGCCGAGGGCGAACTGTGAAAGGTACATTATGAAGCTAACTGCTGCCGCAGGCGAGCGAGTAGTTTTACGAACATCACTGAGGCTACGTAACAAGTATGCACTTCCTTAAATGCACAATAAAACATAAAATAAAAACTAGACTTACCATTTACGGAGTAAATCGGTAATCCGACACATACGACACGAACGCTACAACAGCGTTAACACGAACAAAATACACGTGTGCACACCAGGTAAATAATAGCGTACTGAAGAACGCGCTCGCGACGGCCGTCGCCCGCGCTTGCCGGGCGCCCCGCGCGCCTTG
This sequence comes from Shargacucullia verbasci, assembly GCA_947562105.1. Taxonomy (NCBI): domain Eukaryota; kingdom Metazoa; phylum Arthropoda; class Insecta; order Lepidoptera; family Noctuidae; genus Shargacucullia; species Shargacucullia verbasci. Next base: position 13,994,371 of record OX387281.1, on the reverse strand, counting down.
CTTCCCCCTTGCACATCCTCGCGCGCAATGAATGAAGAACGAAAGTACATGTGTGTAACGTAAGGTAGGTGATAGGTAATCTCCGAAAGGTCAAGCCGAGGACAAGCACTGAAATATTGTAAATAGTTAATTTATCTTAAATGTTCTAACCCTAATATTGTGATTTGTTTTTCCAGATACTAACCTTCGACGGATTTCCCATCCCCGTCTCCACTCGACACTGGCAAAATAGTCGGTACCGGCTCAGTTGCCATAAAAAAAAAAAAAAAAAAAAAAAATGTTATGAAACGGACATAAGAAATACTTTAATTGAAGCGGTAACGTGGCTCAATAATAATAATTTGAAAATTAATATAAATAAAACTTTGATTATGCATTTTAGCCAACGACCATCATTATACTCTAATCTTGACATCGAATATAATAATAATAAAATACAGACAGCTAGTACTACCAAATTTTTAGGTCTAACAATTGACAGAAGCTTAAATTGGAAAGCGCATATTGAAGCTTTAGCCAAAAGAATAAGCAGTGCGGCATATGCGTTATATAAATTATCTCGTACTCTAAATATAGAAGCGCTTTTAACGGCCTACTATGGTTTGGTTGAATCTGTCATTAGATATGGTGTTATCTTCTGGGGTAACTCAACCGATAGGGATATCATTTTTAAAAGACAAAAATACTGCTTGCGATCTATGTTTAATCTCAAAACTACCGATAGCTGTAAAAATTACTTCACTAAATATCGTATATTAACATTACCTTCACTTTATATATTAGAAATAACAATGTTTGTAAAAACAAATCCACATTTGTTTCCTCGTATGGCAGACAGATTTCCAAGAAATAGACGTGACGATAGCCAATTATGTTTACATACATCAAAAACTGCACTTATGCGCAAGAGTGTTTTTTGCATGGCACCAATTATCTATAATAAATTGCCCAAAAGTTGGAAAGAACTAACTATACCTAAACTAAAACAAACAATGAAATTGTTTTTGGCACAGAAAGCCTATTACAGTATTACAGAATTTTTAAATGACTCCGTGATTGTAATAAATAGATAACTATAAGAATTAACATCGTCGTAATTAAGGTTGTGTAACAGTGGAGGACTTAAAGATGCCTATATTATTAATATTATTATAATTGAATGATATTATATATAATTAAAATTATTAAAATATTCATTGTAATAATTAATTTGAATAATATAATAATTAAAAATAAATAATTTGATAATGTAAATATGTAATTGAATATAAATAAATTGATTAATAATATATAATGATACTGCTGATATTATGATAATGTATAAGTGTAAAATTTTAAAAGTAATTATTTAATTCATAGTAATAATATGACCTAAGATATTTGCACGCCATGACAAATAGCAGACATGTCGTGAGCCACTTTTATTTAAGATCTTGCATGCATGTATTATTTTAATTCTGTATGCATACACATGTTTGAGCAAATAAAATTTCTTATTCTTATTCATGGTCTTTGAGGCCAGAGGAAACAGTACATGTAAAGTGTTTCCCAACATAACGCTTAATGGCACAGCATTGCGAAGGGCTATGCTTGTGGCGTTAAAGATAGGCGTTAAAATTGAAGCGCGCGATATAATTAGCGCGGAGCGTGTCGGAGGTAGGCGCATTAACGCAACGCAGGCGACGACGGCGCCGGTGGAGTCCCGCCCGCGCTTCCTCATCGTACGCCTCGCGCGTCGCGACCTACGAGATGAGCTGCTGCAGAGCGCACGTGTCCGCCGTGGCATGACAACTGCTGACCTCGACATGCCGGGCCCTGCGATGCGCTTCTACCTAAACGAACGCCTTACGAAGCTGAATCGAGAGTTGTTTCGAAGCGCTCGTGAAGCCGGCGCTCGCCTCGGTTGGCAATTTATTTGGTCGAAGCGAGGGCGGATTCTCGCCAGAAACAAACCCGGAGACTCCGCTTGCCTTATTCGCTGTGAGGCTGACATACAACGCACGTTCGGTCCGGCACCGAGTAACGGCGACAATATCACGCCTTAGACTGACTTATTCGCTTTGTTTCTTTGTCCATACTAATGTTAAAAGTAAGTTTAGTAATAGATTTTATTTCAATAGTTCTTATAAGTTTGTCCAGCTTCTATCTACTCAGTTTCATGGCGGTAAGTTTGTGTGTCACGACACTCATCGGTAAACTATTCGTAAACCAGTTTTATAACATCACACTCATTTATGTACATCTATTTACAACAACACTACTGTTTACAAAACTATCATATACAATACCATTATTCACAAATCGCATTTTAAAACCTATTTACATGTTTATTAACTATATAGTAATTACCTGTTTTGACTTTTTTACTCACACTATTTACATCGTATTTGCAATTGGCCAACTAATTATATATAAAATTACAATTATGGAATGTACACGGATAATATTAATATTCGTAAATCACGGACTAATAATAAACCATTACCATGATGACCAAAGGTGAAAAATATCTAAAAGTTGGTTTCCTTAATGCAGGCTCATTAGGTACAAGTCATAATGACTTGATTGGATCACTCGACAGGTATTGTTTTGACGTTATGGCTATTAACGAGACTTGGTTACGGCCGGGTGAGGAGGGACGCGCTCCGGTGGTGCCGGGCTATCGTCTGCGCCACACACCGCGGCCAGTAAGTGTGCGCTCGGGTCGTGGTGGGGGCGTTGGTTTTTATCTACGGCGGGGACTGTCCGCACGTACTTTGACTAGCGCTATTGATCCTAGGTTCGAATCAGTCGAACAAATGTGGATAACGCTTACTTTGAATGGTAAAAAAATTGCTATAGGCACAGCGTACCGGCCACCATGGCTTGACCTTGTCCTTTTCTTGGATGCCATAACGGAATCTATTAGCTTATTGGGAAATTGTGACCACTACATATTGCTTGGTGATTTTAATGTAAACTTGATAGACGTAAACGCGATGAAAACCCAAAAAATTTACGAATTTCTGAATTGTCTCAGTCTTACACAGTTGGTCACAACTCCTACCCACTTCACAGCGTCCAGTGAAACTCTTATCGACCTCCTATGTACTGATCTGAGAGCAAGATATACGTCAGTGGAACCGTTCGGTTCAATTTATGGACATTCTATCATAGTTGGTGAATTTCACATAAAACGCGACAAGTTCAAACCCTACTTGGTGAAATTTAGGCCACTTAAAAACATATGCATGGATAGCTTTATTAAGGACTTATCGCTTCTGTGCCTTAACAATATTTCTACGTTTGACAATGTCACAGATATGGTAGATGTTTTTAATTCTCACATTATTTCCCTATTTGATATTCACGCACCGATAAAAACATGTACTGTAAAGGAACAGTCGTACCCTTGGATTACAGAAACCATTAAAGTTATGATGCGTTTGCGGGATGATGCACTAAATACTTATAGGACAACGAAATCCGAAACAAAAAAAATATATTATAAAGAATTAAAATCTTTGGTTATAAGTTCGTTGTACAATGAAAAAGTTGCGTACTTCAAGCATAATATAAATAATAAAATAAAAAATCCAAAATTGTTATGGAAAAATCTTAAATCTACCTCATTGCCCATAAAACCTAAACAAGACCTTCCGCCACACTTTACAGATCCAGACTTAATTAATAACACCTTTTTGATTGTCCCTGGTAATCCCTTAGCAAGTATATCACTTGTGACTTACTATGAGAATCATAGATATGGTGACGAAATGTTCACTATCAGTCCAGTAGAACGGAGCGATATCTCACGCATTGTTTCTAATCTTAAGAGCAACGCTGAAGGCTACGACAGCATAACTCTGGATATGCTAAATATGACTCTGCCGTACACATTAAATACCATAACTGACATAATAAACTGCTCCATTGTAACGTCAAAGTTCCCTGACCAATGGAAAATTGCCTCCGTTAGGCCCATACCAAAAAACTGTAACCCAATTGAAGTAAAAGACTTACGCCCTATAAGTATCTTGCCGTGTCTATCTAAAGTGTTGGAAAAAGTCGTTTGCCGCCAATTAACGCACTTTCTGGAACAAAATAACGTTTTACCTGACTTACAATCAGGCTTCAGAAAACAGCGCAGTACTGCTACTGCTTTGCTGGATGTTACCGATGGTATATTAACAGCCCAGGATAAAGGAATGTGTTCGTTACTGGTTTTGCTTGATTTTTCCCGGGCATTTGACGCAATAAATATTCCTCTATTACTATCAAAGCTAAATTATTACGGTTTTGACCCCACCGCCACGCAATGGTTCCGTAGCTACCTTAGTAATAGGAAACAACTTGTGGACTTACGTTTGGGTGACGGCACTACTCTTACATCGTCCCTTACTTCCATAGAAAGAGGAGTTCCGCAGGGCTCTATTTTAGGTCCAATCCTGTTCATTTTATATTGTGCGGATATAGTTAAATGTGTTCGGAAATGCAAGTATCACATATACGCAGATGATGTTCAACTTTATGTATCTTTTAGGCCAGACGAACACGAAAGAGCCGTTAGGGATCTTAACGAGGATCTTGATAGAATAGCAGCCTGGTCTCGGGAGAACTGCCTGTCTCTAAATCCAACAAAGACCAAATTTATGGCATTTGGCTCACGACAGCAGCTGGCCAGACTGCCCGTCACATTTAACTTAGTACTGATGGGCGAGCAAATTGAGAGAGTGTATGAAGCGCGAAATCTTGGTCTAGTTATAGACAGCGGACTTCGTTTTGAGAAACACGTGGCCGATTCTGTACGAAACTGTTTTTACCGTTTGAAGGTTTTGTACAAGATTAGGCCTTACTTATCTGAAGCATTACGGGAGCAGCTAGTGGAAACTATTGTTTTGTCCAAGTTGAATTACGCAGACACAGTGTACGGCCCGCGCCTTTTAGCTCGTACGGATCGGCTCATTCAAAGGGTTCAAAACGCTTGTGCTCGGTTTTGTTATAAAATTCCTTTCAGAAGTCATGTAACACCTATTTTAAACAAACATTTTACACTTAAAATGAAATCGAGACGCAAACTACACTTGGCTTGTCTTCTGTTCGGTGTAATCAAGTGTCAGAAACCGGACTACCTGTACGACAGACTGGGTTGGGTTGCGAGTAGACGAGAATGCGGGAGAAGGCAATGTTCACAACAACTCTCGACCCTGTTGCACAATACGGCAGCTTTTAGAGGCAGCTTTTGTTATGCGGCATCCAAAGTGTGGAACAACCTGCCACCACCTATCAGAGTTGTCAACACGATGGAAACATTTCGAAGGCGCTTACGGCAGTATCTGGTTGATGCGCAACGGAAACTCGATATGATCACAATGAATGTTTCAATTATATAACGTACCTACTTAATCGTGCCCATTAAATTATTATTATTATTATTATTCTTATTACTTTAATTACATTTACTTCTTATTATTTTAATTCCATTAAGGTTGCACGAAATTGTAAAATACTACATAATTATACATATGCAGGTGGGAGGTGTTGCTCACGCTCGGTTCTTTACAGGCTCGTATGTCTTGTCCCCCGTCTCTTGTGTCCCTGGCTCGGAGCGTCCTCTTGCCTCATCCTCGGCACCCGCGTGCCATCGTAGATGTGAGACCTGTGGAAGGACAAAAACAAAATCTCATTACTATGTTAGATTATCCTCCATCTCGTAAGTAGTCGAATCTGACTGTTCTCAACTTACCCAATGTGTCTGGCCTATATACGACTGGAACGCACGGTGTCGGGATTTCCCGCCTTTTTCACCCTCCCTCCAGTAAAGCTTGGCAGTGGAGAACCTCTTGTTAGCATTGATTTTAAATGTTTATATAAATCAAACAAAATAGAAGTTATTTTAATCGGTAATTCAAGCTTTTGAAATTGTAACCCCATTGGGGAGATGGCAACCCCAAGAGTTGTGGTTGTGACAGGAAGACAGTCATTTTGTGTGCGAGGCAAACCAGAGAAATAATTATAAATTGGAATTGGAAATCAGAGGCATTTTTATTAAAGGAAAACCTAGTAAGTTAACAATTCAGAAGTGAGGGATTAGCAATTCGCCCACTGGTATGTATTTACCTATTTTCTATTTGTCTATTTGAATGTAATAGTCATGTTATTATATCTTTGCATAAAACCAGTTCACTACCTAATTAATGGATTATTTACACGTAACATTGTTGAATTACTAATTAAGACACCTAACCATCATTTTACAATGTTACGATACGAACTTGAAATTACGAATTTCTGCCTAAAAACAAAAAAATCTATAATAATATAAATTAATACTTAGATGATAAATTATAATTAGAATAATATACATTCAATTTATAGGTAAATAGGTTCCTATTATAAATATCACAAATAATGCAATATAAACAACTTAATAAAAATCACCAAAATATTCTGTTATAATACTCAACCCCCTAATTAACTAAAAACAATAATTATTGACATAAATAATCTATATGGGAAACTATATTACATAAATATAAAACAGTGTAATATTTTAAAAATGAACATTATATCCTAATTATAAATAAACAAATATTAAAGTATAAGAAATACATTTAATAATAGACAACATAAATGAATTAAATAGCAATATATAATATAATAATAGAACTTAATAAATTTACTATATTGACATTTAGCAAATCTAAAATTACTGTAGAATAAAATAATTTATTTGAAACCGCTTTCAAATATATTAAGCACTTTTCCTCCTTTCTCCTACTAACTGTACTGTATCTGATCATAATTGATACCATTACTTAAGCCTACCGACATATTGTAATTCATGATGGTTACAATGAAATTGAAATAACAAAAACAACAAAAAAATTGCCTATATTTATCTCATTCCATGAGTGTCCCATTTTGGTAATGTATTAACTTTATAACCGATACTGATACATAGTCAGAATTAATCTAGATAATAGCTCACCAAATACCCACAATCTTCTTAAATTATTTAAAATATGTACATAACATTGAAGGAAGTGTTCCATTACGGGACGATTAACGATTTTGTTGATCTTTTCGATGGTATATTTGTATGTGAACGAAATATAAATCTATAATTTATTGTCTTAGCAATACAAATGGTTTAGCTTGATTGTTTATCACAATGATTAAATTTAAATTTACCTATGTCTTCTTTATTCATAATAACACCAAATAACAAATTTGTAAATAGTGTTTATGCTTTGTATATGCAGAGCCTTTGCATTATCTGAACAACTCTTGTTACCCTTGATATTACCTGAGTGTATGTAATGGCATGTTATTATACATTTATGCCATACAATGATGTATATAAATTGTACAGTGTTATAACAGTGTATTAGCATACACCTATATATCCTAACATTTTGTATAACCGATTTGTTTTATAAAACTAATGTAGCTATTTTATCCCCTTTCTCCTTCCTTCCCATAATATCACTTCAACACCGAAACTAACCTCTAAAGTTGCGATAAGTACTAAATCATTACGAAGCAGTCTGAAAAATAGGATTTAATATGTCCGAATCTGATCGAGGTGCCTGTACCCCAGTACTTACCCGTGAAATGCGGAAAAGAAAAATAAGTAGATCAGACACGCACGGAAATAAACAACGTAGGCATCGATCAAAATCTCCTCGACGAAGGTCTAAACGTCGCAGCAAGTGCCGTGAAACTAAAACGCCGCATAAAGGCAGACGCAAACGTTCACGAACTGTTCATCGTAAGAGTAAGCACGTCGCTAGGAGTCGATCTCGCTCTAAACGGGAACGGTATTCTCGAAGATCACGAAGCTCAAGTTTGTCGAGCTATAATAGCTCAAAACGCGGTAGCAGTTCTAATACAAGCACATTGACCAAAGGCTCTTCCACCTCTTCAGATTCTTCCTTATATAATGAGTCACGCCGGTTGCGGTCAAGTTCAAGAAACCCGAAAGGCACTTCTAAAAGGAAGAAAGATAATAGCACCGATGTAATAGAGCGATTTGTTGATGCAATTAGCTACCATGGTCAGCACACATTTGTAGGTGCTCATGACGTCATCCCAAATTTTGATCCTAATAAAAAGACGCAATCGACAAAATCCTGGCTCAAAAAAGTGAATGAAACGGCTTCTATATACAAGTGGAGTGACAAACAAACGATGTTTCACGCATTGCCGAAACTATCAGGATTGGCACGTCAATGGTACGAAGGCTTGGCGTCGGTAAAGTTGACCTGGAAGGAATGGCAAAAGAAACTTTTAACCAACTTTCCTGACGACCGGAATTATGCGGACAGGCTTACTGAAATGTTATCGCGAAAGAGTCGTAGAGAAGAATCTCTCGAGGAATACTTTTACGACAAAGCAAGACTTGTTAGCCACTGTCATATTAAAAGGAAAGATGCAGTCGATTGCATAATTCATGGCATTTATGATCACAACATAAAACTAAATGCTCAAGGAGCTAACTTTAAATCACCTAATAAATTACTAAGATTTCTACGTAATATCACAATTAGGAATACGAATACTAGAGATGTTAAAAAACCCACCATGCTGTCAAAATCCGCCCCTTCAAATAACAATGACACCAACAAAAAGAATAAAATAGCTAACAATCGTATATGCTATAATTGTTCGGAACCGGGTCATACTGCGCCTAAATGTCGAAAAGAACCTCAAAAATGTAATAAATGTAATCGTTTAGGACATATGACTGAACATTGTAAAAGAGATTTTATACCTGAAAATAGCAAAAATATGACTAACCCAGATAACGTCACAAACTCAATTAACAAAGTGCAATGCATCACTGCTGAAAACGAAACCGGTGACATATACAAAAAAATAATTATAGTTAATGACAAGATAAAGACTGCGTTTGTTGACTTTGGGAGTCAGTGCACTATAATAAAGAGTAGCATTATCAAAGACTTGAACCTAGAAATAGATAACAAAAATTTACCAGTAATAAAAGGGTTCGCTTTTGGAGCTTTGCAACCTCTTGGAAGAGTTTTAATCAATATATCTCTTGATTTTGTGCTGACATCGAAGCATACGTAGTGCCTGATAAGTATTTGAGTACAGACTTGCTCTTAGGTCAAAATGTCACAGAACTGCCAGATGTCATGGTTTATAAAACAAAATCGTGTTTGATCCATTATTCTAATAAAGCAGAAGAAAATATCATACGGATTACTAATGCTAATGATGTTGTGTTTAAAAACATGCAAAGGATTAAAGTTCTATGTCATACGAATTACACAGGAAACGTATATGTACCAGGGAATACGTCTTTTAAAGAGGGCGAAGAAATAATCGTTTTACCTGGGGTATATCAAATTGAAAATGGTATAGGATACATACCAATTATAAACTTTTCTAGCAAAGATATTGTTCTGAAAAAAGATAGACTTTTAACTCGGGCTCGACCCTTACCGATGCACCCTGAATTTATCCAAACAAAACAACCACTGGAATTTGAGGTGAAAAAAACTACTTCGAGCACTGATCGTATAGTTTCCGAAAGGAAGGATAAAATTAATATGGACATGTTAAACATTGGCGGTGACCTGACACCACAACAAAAACTGGAACTACTGGACTTGCTAAACGAATTTAGGAACTGTTTTGCATTAGACTTAGGCGAGTTAGGAACAACCAACATAGCCGAAATGCACATTCAATTACAAGACAATACACCGGTTTCTTACAAACCGTATCGATTGCCCTATAGTGAAAGGTTAATAGCACGTGACTTAATCACCGAATTACTTAACACTAAGATTATTCAAGAGTCTAATTCTTCATTTGCCAGTCCAATAGTCTTGGTTAAAAAGAAAAACGGTGAATATCGCCTGTGCGTGGACTATAGGGCCCTAAATAAAAAGACCGTCAAGGACTCATACCCAATGCCGGTTATAGACGATCAATTAGATCGACTGAGTGGGAAAGTTTATTTCACCAGTCTAGACCTAAAATCCGGATACTATCAAATCCCAATGGCAGAGGAATCTAAACATTTGACGGCTTTCGTAACACCTGATGGCCACTACGAATATACTCGCATGCCTTTTGGCCTCGTCAATGCTCCTGCTGTTTTTCAACACATGGTCAATAAAGCGTTAGGAAAAGACAGATACGATTTAGCTATTCCATACATGGATGATCTTTTATCACCATGCTCATCCGTGGAAGAAGGTCTTTTAAAATTACGAAAGATTCTTATTTCTCTGCAGAACGCTGGTTTAACATTGAATATAACAAAGTGTCACTTCTTTGAGAAAAAGCTTGACTACCTAGGGTTTGAAGTTTCTAGTGATGGCTTGCGTCCAGGTACCAAAAAAACAGAGGCTGTAGCGAATTTCCCCACACCTAAAAACGTACATCAGGTCAGACAATTTGTTGGGCTAGCCAGTTTCTTCCGTAGGTTTATCCCCAATTTTGCTAGTATTGCAAAACCTTTAACTAATCTTACGAAATCCAATGTTCCATGGCATTGGAAACAAGAGCAAGAGATAGCTTTCGAGAATATAAAATCTAAACTAATTGATAGACCGATTTTGGCATTGTATAATCCTACATTCATTACTGAGGTTCATTGCGACGCTAGCAAACTTGGGGTAGGAGGTATACTATTACAAAAACCAGACAAAAGATCGCCATTAAAACCGGTGGCATATTTTAGTAAGCAGACGACAAGAGAAGAAGAACACCTTCACTCTTATGAGTTAGAAACACTAGCTGTAGTACTTTCATTAAAGAAGTTTCGTACATATTTAATAGGTCTCGAATTCAAAGTATACACTGACTGCAATGCTTTAAGAACCACCCTAACTAAAAGGGACCTGGTACCTCGAATTGCTCGGTGGTGGCTTTTATTGCAAGAATACAATTTTATGATAGAGTATAGACCTGCAGACAATATGCGACACGCGGATGCCTTGAGTAGAAACCCTGTCCAAAACGATGAGTTTTACGACGTAAACGAAGGACGCGAATTTGAAATTATGAACGTCACAACTACTGAATGGTTGCAGACAGTTCAAATGACAGATCCAAAACTGAAGCTCGTAAGAACGATCCTGGAAAGTGATACTAAAGATATAAAAGATATAATTGAGAATTACACGGTTAAAGACAATAAGATATACAGAAAGATAGGTAATAATTTAAAGTGGGTAGTTCCTAATAGTGCAAGGTGGCGAGTATGTCAGCTTAGCCATGACGAAGCAGGTCATTTTTCTTATGATAAAACTTTAGATAAAATTAAACAGGATTACTGGTTTCCTAAGATGAATAGATTCGTACGTAAATATGTCTCAGCGTGTCTTAAGTGTGCATATAATAAATCGTCAACATCAAGAAGTAGTGGTTACCTGCATCCAATACCCAAGGGGAATACACCATTTCACACGCTTCATATGGATCACCTCGGTCCATTTGTACGAAGCAAGTGTGGAAATACATACATATTAGGCATCATCGACGGTTTCACTAAGTTTATTTTCATAAGGCCTGTCAAAAATCTAAAAAGTAAAACTACTATAAAAATTTTGACAGATTTGTTTAGTATGATAGGTAGTCCCAAAGTAATAATATCAGATAGAGGTACGAGTTTTACATCGGCAATGTTTAAAAAATATGTGGGCACTATTGGAGCTAAACATATACTTAATGCGGTTGCGACACCTCGAGCCAACGGCCAAATAGAGAGATACAATCGCACTATTTTGGAATCATTGGCGGCATCGAACCACGGCTTGGACGAGCGAGATTGGGACACGCACATAAATAAAGTCCAATGGAGTTTAAACAACACCCGAAACAAAGGCACTGGTTGTACCCCATCGGAAATTGTTTTTGGACGCAGAACCGTTAATGCTAGTGAGGGACACGTTTTAAATGCAATACAAGATTATACAGATCTTACTAATAATATAGAAGAATTAAATACTACTCGCGATAATATTCGTAACTTAGTTTCAGAAAATATTAAAAAGAGTCAACAGGCAATGAAAGCTCGCTATGACAGTAACAAGGCACCTACGAAAATGTTTAACCTTGGGGACCTTGTGATGATCCCTAATCATCAAATGCCCGCAAATGGGAAAAGCAAAAAGCTATATCCCAAATTTAGAGGTCCTTTCAGAATTAGTGGCGTTCTGAATAATGACCGCTACGAAATTTCTAGCATTGACGGCTATTCTACACGCAAATATAAAAGTATTTATCCTGCCGATGCTTTGAAAAAGTGGATTACTTTTACTTCATCGGACAAAAGCGACTATGAGGATGATCTTAATGCCAATGATATGACTGACAGTAGTAATGATGAAGAAATATGAAATAATTTAACACCCTATACACCATAATACCAACTTTCCTGTCTTGTTTTTCCATTTTCCCCACAATCATGACAGTTTAGTTCCCTATCCCAAAAAATAAATGTTCCAGGTCATTTAATACCAAGGACAATAGTCTACTATTACAATCTGGCTGTTATCAAGCCGTATGGGATGGGAATAAACATGTAAATACTACGTGACATCTGCTGCCTCCTATTTGGTGCTCACCTAACGGAAGGGTAAAAAGTAATTAAATATTTCACTCCACTAATATATTCTTTATATACTTTATTTGATATAAACTGAAATATGCCGCCCTGTTGCGGTGATCAGTATGATTATTACGAAACTGAAATATGCCGTCTTATTGCGGTGATCAGTATGATTATTACGAAACTGAAATATGCCGTCTTACTGCGGTGATCAGTATAATTATTACGAAGCTGAAATATGCCGCCCTATTGCGGTGATCAGTATGATTATTGCGAAACTGAAATATGCCGCCCTGTTGCGGTGATCAGTATGATTATTACGAAATTGAAATATGCCGTCTTATTGCGGTGATCAGTATGATTATTACGAAACTGAAATATGCCGTCTTACTGCGGTGATCAGTATAATTATTACGAAGCTGAAATATGCCGCCCTATTGCGGTGATCAGTATAATTATTGCGAAACTGAAATATGCCGTCCTATTGCGGTGATCAGTATAATCATTACGAAACTGAAATATACTGTCTTATTGCGGTGATCAGTATAATTATTATTAAACTGAAATACGCCGCATTATTGCAGTAATCAGTGTGAATGTCGTTAGCGAAATGCGTATGTGGAATTGGCGTATGCGGAATAATATAATATGATACAACTGGTTTATTCAAACTTGACTTAAGGCTCACCAAAATGTAACAAAACAAAAATAAACAGAAGTATATTTAAATAATCAAGAATCTTTGAACTGTAAAAATGGATAATTTGATCACAAATGAATTTACACAAAATATTAATATCAAAATGCTTCTCTCGCCTTCACAGGGATCCCGAAATGTGCATATTAGCAAGAGTCTTTCACACCCCAAGCAGCTGTCCTTGAAGCAGAATCAGAATAAAAGCCTGCTCTTATTTATCACTATAATTTGACTGAAGCTTAGTTATGTAATCTGGGTTGAGACTTTTCTACTTAGTATTTGTTCCTGGGTATTTCTATTTTAGTTTAATTTAGTTTAAGTACATATTGTATTTGTGTTGTATAGAGTCATACAAAATTCGAATGGCCGAATCGGAATAGGGACATTCCTTTAAAAGGATGGCCGACTGTTAGCATTGATTTTAAATGTTTATATAAATCAAACAAAATAGAAGTTATTTTAATCGGTAATTCAAGCTTTTGAAATTGTAACCCCATTGGGGAGATGGCAACCCCAAGAGTTGTGGTTGTGACAGGAAGACAGTCATTTTGTGTGCGAGGCAAACCAGAGAAATAATTATAAATTGGAATTGGAAATCAGAGGCATTTTTATTAAAGGAAAACCTAGTAAGTTAACACTCTTCAGTTTGACAACTTTAAATAAAACAAAATTCACGTATTAGGTACCTATATAAGGATTTTATAACACTTTCTGTAAATGTCTTGTTACATACATATATCACATACCTTTTTATCTTGTTTTTTTCTTTCTACTTCGTCCATCTCCATATTTTCAGTCTTTCACTTTCTCTGATAAATCTTATTTAATATATAACGTACACAATCAAAACGTTTAAGTATACAAACAACTCAAACAAATAAGATAAAGGTTTCTTTCTTTTAAGGCTGCGCTAGTCGAGATTTTCTCCATACAAACGCTGTGGGGTGATTACTCCCCCGTTCGACATCGTAGGACCAAAATTAAGCATGATATCTATTTGTTTCGTCGTTATCTATGCCTGTACGTAAACCGAATACTAAAAAAAATAGTAATTTGAAAGTTATGAGCCTCGAAAGTTCCGTATTTCAACACTAATTTTAACGCAACTTTGGGCGTAAATAAATAACAGAAGTAGTATAAAATCTCTAAAACAAAATACGTACAGGCATAGGTTATTTATTCAAAAGTCTAAATAACTTTATTTTGAATTGATACATTCAGTAGTTTTTTTGTAAGAACACCTCTCCCAATAGTATGTTCTCCAAATTTTAGGCGCTCGTTACTAACAAGAAATTATGTGCCTTTCACTGCGAAGTCCCGTCCCGGGGGCCGCGCGGGTAGCGGAGGGGTGGCGCACACCCACTCGCACCCGCGCCTCTCGGGCACCTGTGTGTGTATCGTAGGAGTAGTACGTGACTATAATCATTTGTATCTTATTATTGTTATCACATTGAGCCCTGGCTTTGAATTTTGGATTCCGATTTCGATATAAGTACATTGATTGAATGACTTCGCTTGTATATTTTGTTTTGTATTTATGTTCTGGTTTTCCGTTCTCCGCTCCTATTGGTCGTAGCGTGATGTTTTTGATAATAGTAGTAAGTGATTTTTTTCAATTCGAAGTAGTTTCTGAGATTAGCGCGTTCAACCAATTCAGCTTTATAATATTAATATAATATATTAAAATATATTAATACATATATAGTATAAAAGTATAGATAAACTCGTGGTCGGCAAAGCTAACTCGACAACGAGATGTCTCAATCTCAACGTAAGTAGGTACATCTCCCGCAGTGAACGCCTTGTTCCTACGAAATATTATTAGGATAAGTTCTAGGTACCTATTTATTACGTGCGTATAGTACCTATCTAGTACACACGGTGACATATAAAGTAAATATCCAATATAAGCTGAACTCGCATTGTATAGGCTTTTGGTACAACGAGAGCTCAGCTTACACTGATAAACTAATATATCATCATGCGTACCATAAAAAATATGAGTAACACACTATGATAAATAAATCCAAATAAATAATATTATTTTATCAAACTAGGTTGGGTTTGGTGGTTTACGTTTTCTTTCAAGCTTGTGTGAGCGTGTTGTACCTACTTAGGCGAATCGCGGCAGCGGCGGCGGCGCACAGTGGGAAAATCGCGTATGTTTCGTCTCAAAACTTCATATTTCAGTTGTTTCAAAATGAAATGAGCTGTAATTTGCACACGTATACTTGGATATACCTATAAGGATTTATTGAAATATTTTTTTATTTTGAATTATTATGTTATTATTCAAATAAAAAATAAAAAAAAACATGCATTTTAAGTAAAAAATATATATGTTTTTTTTTATTTCTCAATTTATTTTATCTAAAATAGATTAAGAAATAATGTCAATCTATATATAAAGAAACATACAAAATTTAGCAAGATCCTATTGATTTTCGTTCATAGCAAGAAGGGCCTTAGCTTCATCAAACAGTTCCTTTTTTGATATTGTTTTTGAGGCATTTCTCAAACTTGAAATATAGGGACCAGCAGTATATAACAAGGTATGGAACACGTCTTCATAGGTAACTCTTAACAAATAAAATAAAATAAAATAAAAATACCTATAATAAAACTTAATTTATTATAGAACATTTATTTATTATTTTTATCCCGTAATATCGATATTCATGTAAAACAGCTTTGTATGGGGCTTTTCCACAGTGCGGCGGTAACGGAGCCGCGCGGTGCCCCGGCGGCGCGCTATATCAATGAGCTTGCGCATGTGTGCGGATACTTAGCGGCGGTATACTATACGGGAGTGTTTACCTGTGTGCGCGCAGTAGCGTCTTACTGCTCATCACTGGGTCTATCCCTTTCTCAGACGATGTTGCGTGAGATAGCATGCATATTAGCCACGCCCATCAACGAGTTCGTGCTTTCGACTAGCGCACCCTTCGCGCTCGCCTGCTTGCAGCGTAGTGTGGATAATTTTGAACATGGTTTGTTGTTATATTATAAAATGCGTTTGCAATTCCGTGCACCGTACTAAACAGGTTTCTCGGTATAAAGGCGACAGAGTGTTGTCATGTGATGGTCCCCATTATTTTTGTTTATTTTTTTACACGTATTTACACAAATACAAAATATTTAACTATTATTAATTCACACATTTAACTGTTATTATTTATTACACATTTTTTATTTATTATATTATTTTATTTAAGTATATTTACACACACACAATAAAACTGATTTACATCCGTAACACTTCACTACCAAAGGTGCAGTTGAAAACCAGCGTCAGGCACTAGTTGTCTGGCATTTTGCTGAACTGGACTTATTTGGCGCAGCTGATAAGGCACACAATGCAGCTCTAAAGCTGAGTAGGTATTAGTATCATTATTCTTTATTCTGTTTGTTTTCCTTTTTCTTTGTTCTGTTTTATATATTATTATTGTGTGCCTTTAGTTTGGGTCAAATAAACGTATTTTCTTTCTTTTCTTTCTTTCTATTTGTGCCTGACAAATACATTGCTCACCGCCAATGTCGCCGACACAATCTGTTCGCGCAGTCGCCTTGCAGAACGGTCGCCAGAGCTGAATCGCCTGTGTGTCGTACTTTAAGGATGCTCAATGCCCTCCTGACGGCCAATCCTGAATGTGATGTGTTTGCGGACGAATGCAGTAAAATTATGCGCGTGTGTCTAATGTTCTGTGAGAAACAGTACGCGAGGGTGTCCACTGTTCCATGTTAGTAAGTAGCGAATAATTGTTTATGACACAATTGTCTGCATTGTATAGTTCTGTTTTCTTTCTATGTTAATTAATGTAATTGGTATCGTACCGTGTTAATTAACTATAAAAAAAAAAAAAAACAGTTGAAACAGGCGCAGTTCTTGGTTTGTACCCATAGATCCGACAACCCTATCTTTTCTGCGGCTATCCATGGAGGAATTGATTTTATTTGCATGTAGTGTATACCAAATTCGCCAGGCCCGTTCATATGTGGGTGAACATTTCCGCTTTTATGGAATACAGGGTTGATACGACCTGTTAGGAGACCGACCCCGTTAGTCTTTTTAAAAAATAAACTACAATTCACAAACACTTAATTTATTATAAAAAACTACAAGTTTGATCTCACTGACTTCCCGATTTATAGTTCCGAGTGCGAGTACCGTTGTGCACTGGTTCCAGATTCTAACTGAATAATTATTGAGTATGAAGTAATCAAGTTAGGTAAAAATGTCAGCTTGCACTTTTAAGTACAATGGAAAACACGTGAGAGTGAAGTGCTGATTGCATTAATGTTAGCTAAGAAATAAGGGTTATAACAGACCGATGGGCATTAAATTACACCACGTATACTATGCGTGTTCAGTATTAATTCTAAACGGTAAAAAAATTGATCACGTGAAAAATACGAAAATACTTTTTTCAAACAAACTAAATAGCTTAAAAATCAAAGGAAAATGTGAACACCATTTGTAAACACTGACCTCTAGGTAGGTAACAAAGTGGCAACGTCGCACGCCGGCGCGTGCGATCGTAGCGGGCGGCCGCGGGGCGGGCGGCGGCGGCGGCGGCGACGGCTGCCTAGGGCACCGCTGTTATGTATACGTGTACGCATGTATGTAGATAAGTAGGTAAAGTTTTAAAATTCGGGCACACTTCGGCTACAATAAAGCACTGTAAATTTTAAAATTTTCGATGTTTTCCCCATTTTCACGAATGCGAATTTATTAAACGCTAAAATTATCCTATTTTTGAGTTCATCAATGGCATTCACTTCTGTGGCATACACTTCACTGTTGCGACATACGACTGTATAGGTTTATTGTCCCGTAATCTTTGTACTGCCAATAGTATAGTGCGGGCGTTCCTAGGTACCTAGATACCTTCCTCGGTATGTTCGCAGAGCTAAAGCCGTTTCCATGGCATTCACCGTAGATTAAAACCATGTCAGTGTATTCTGACGCCGTGTATGTAACACGAGGCATTGTTGTGAATGTCTTTGATTAATTGATTAACACGCACGATCACACTTTAATAACGTGTCCTATCACAATAAAAAAACAGTCATGATCACAAAAAAACACTAACATTAATTAATAATCCATAGTTCCGTGTCCTGTCACAATAGAAAGAAGAAAAACTATCACTAATAATAACCTTAATCGGTGCCCTATCACAGTAACAAAAAAAAACAACAAAACACAATCAATCGGCGCGCGTGTCCGACAATAACAAAGCTGCGTAGGAGCTTCCGCGTTGCGTAATGTGCATCCCGGAGGAACAGCGCCGTCGCATTAGAAATCAAAGTTTTTTTGGTGCCCCACTTACCGATCGCAAGGATGCAATAGCAACACACTGACCTATTTCTTTTTCTTTCACCCTTTATTACGTTAGAGCGGGATGTTTTACTATGATATGTCACTCTAGTAATGAAAGTGCAAGTGTGTGTATTTCTTGCATCCTTGTTGTATTACTAACTTTTTAGTGTGATATTTGGTTGTGACCTTGTGTTATGTCAGAGCGGCAACGACGTACCGTACATTTTACTCAGATTTATCGTTTTAAGGTACATGACCCTAGATACCTATGCGTATACACATAAACAGCTGTTAGAACAGATACATCGTGTTCAAAACGAGCAAAAACTTTAAAAATTTCTTGTGACTAAACTACTGCTCCTATTTAATTGATTTTTGGTATAGAGCCTGAAAATGGTACCTAGTATATGCAGTTTAAAGGAAAGCCCCTCGGTCGTATCAACCCTGTATATACATTAGAGCTATCCCGAGAGAGAATAAATGGTTTAGAGGAAATAAACCCAATGTTGCTTAGTGCTAAAATAAAGTCCCGCCATTCTTCTGCTAAAACTTATTTTGTATTTATAGTTGCAGAAACAAACATGAATGGCCGGGACGCAATCAGAACTTATTTCTGTAATTGCATTGTAGGTTTAAGAACAGTGGGATGCTGCTCACACGTGATGAGCATTAATTGGTACCTAAGCTATGCTCGCCATGAGGGTATTACCTGACCTGCCCCTTAGATGAAGTAATATTTCGAATAAATTAATCATAAGTACAATAAAATAAATATACTTACAAAAACAAAGTATTGTTTTATTTACCTACACTGGAAACCCCATCAGAATTTCATCATTATCAAACTATTGCAGTCCGTTGCTGGACATTGGTATCTCCTAATGCACCCCACTGAGTAGTTGTGATCCTCATCTCAATCTACCTACTTAATGGTAAGTAAAAGATAGACGACAAGCAATCTAGAACATTTATTTTATCATCAAAAAATGTTTATGTACCTATATGTAACAATCTACATTGGTTCACTGGTACATAAACTTAAAAAAGAATACTGGTTATAACTTTTACTTACCAAGTTCTAAAAATCTAAGAATTTAAAAAGGGCTTGTCTATCATATTAACTACCAATTAAAACAAGAAGTATCCCAAAACAAGATATTTTATTAGTTGTACGAAATTCCGATACAAGCCTGCCGTTCGTCTTTGTTTATAATTCATTTACAGATTATCCACCTATAAGGATTACCATGTGTGGGCTGCGGTGATGGTAGAAATTTCACAACAACATTTGTATAAATATTATCACTCCCAGTAAAGATAATATGTAATAGAAACCTAGACACTCAATGTAAGTATAATAAGAGTACCTAATTTAAGTATAGTCAGTATCTAATCTTTCAGGTTTACAATAATGCATTAATTAATTAGGTATCAATGTGAATCCAGAATTTAGAATGTGCTAAATTCCTAATTTATTTCAGGACTAACTAGATCATTGCATAATCAAATGTTTTTCTATTTTATTATAAGTACTTTTGTAAATCATGTTTCAGATAACTCTGGATTTCTTCAACATCGGTTGCTACTGACTCCCCTTTTGGATGTGAATATGTATTGGATCAGCACAAGAAGGGCATTATGAGAGCCCGAGCTTTTAAGAAATGCATCTATAATTCAGGCACATTTGAGTCTAATGCAACATTACTGTGGACAATGATATTGGTATATGACGATGAGTAAAAAAATAATTGTGAATATTATCTTAGTCTGCAATTAAAGAATATACCATCCCATTTCCATTCAAGTTCAATAGTTATGACTGTTTGTAGTAAGGTGATGGTTGTATGCCATACTAAAACAGAAAATACTGGGCATATTTTATGTAATGTTTTATTTATAAATTACTTTTGATAAGACAGACCCATATTCAGCTGGGGATGGACGTTATGCACCTACTAAAGTTCACTAAAGTATCTTCCATGTATACCTCTGTTGCCAGGGCCATCACCAGCGTGAGGTGGCCTAAGCAGCAAGCCAGCTCTGGCAGCAGAGTTACTAATCCCTAAAACAGAAAAGCTTGAATACTTTATTACTGGTGTGCCCTGGTTGATAGTAATTTTGACTAAATACCGGAGAATGCACCAGAATCTATTTATTTTTGTGTCTGACATTTTTATTTATATTTCTAGATCAAAAGTGCATGTGAACTTCAAAGGCAGGTGAAGAGGATCCAATGATCCATGAAGAGCCTGCAGGGATTGATTAGTTCAAAGTTTACAGCAGTACCTTTGTATTCAATGTTTAAGTTACCATACTAAATCAATTAAACCACCTAATACAATTCAGTCTTTTCCTACATACAAAATATCAGTGTTATAATAACAATACATACACATTTGTATTTATTGGTTAGATTAAATAAGAATATGGTCAATCATTTTTATTAAATTGTTATTATATTTGTAATATTTTTAGACCCGGGTACGTCTTAAAACTGCGGCCAGACATCGGAGGACGGGCAGCAGCGTCCTCTCACTAATCGGTGAGCTATTGCGATCTCCAAGCCGCCTGCCAAGCGTGGGGATTATGGCAATTGGGGGAGGCCTTCGTTCAGCAGTGGACGTCTTCTGGCTGATGATGATGATGATGAATATTTTTAATAATTATGTAGTTATTTTATGAGATAATATTCGATCAAAAAAATGATGATATTTCATTCGTCAAAAAATGTGTGTTTTGAACCTTTTTAGTTTGTATTGACAAGAACTCTTGGCGCAAAGCGTCGAATTTTGAGCATCAATGAAAGCTAAAAAAAAAAGCTCATCAAAACCTCACTATCGCATTACGTGTATTTTTTTGTAGTACCTAATTGTCGTATTTATATGAGGAGCTTTTTTTTAGATGCTCATTGATGCAACGCGCTGTCCCGCTATCCCGCTATCCCGCTATTAGTCGCTATAACAAGTAGCGACCAATAGCGGGATAGCAGGATAGCGCGTTTTGAAGAGTATGGGTGAATTAAACACTTTTATAACAGTAATCTATTTTATTTTATTGTTAGGTGACACAACAATGCAATCAATGCTAGGGGCGCGACAAGACAACGAAACTCACTCCTTACATCGCTAGATGGCACCACCCGCGTACTTCGTAATATCTTAACACCTCCCCTCGAAGTCGTGACCAAAATCCCTGAAACCTACATACATTCATCCATCATCCCTAAATTACGCAGACATTCATGATGTTTTGTTCCATTCAAACCTTTGGTCAAAACATCAGCTGGCATTCGATCAGTACACAAATATTTAAGATCAATTACACCTTGTTCGCACTTATCGCGAATAAAGTGATGCCTTACATCAATGTGTTTCGTTCGTGAATGATAGTTCTTACTTTGAGCAAGTTTAATCGCACCCTGGTTATCGTTGAATAGTATTACACACTCACACTCAACCCCAATGCTATTCAACACGTCACGTAAATACATGGCCTCTTTAGTACATTCGGATATAGCCATGTATTCGGCTTCAGTGCTGGATAAAGCAATGGTCCGTTGCTTTCTCGCTTCCCAGCTGACTGGAGCACCTGCAAAAATAAATGCAAAACCAGAATAGGACCTGCGATCTACCGCATTCCCTGCCCAGTCTGCATCAACCACACCAAAAAGAGGCAAACCTGTTCTTTCATACACTAGTCCGTAATCTGATGTACCTTGCAAATATCTTAACACACATTTAGCAGCCTTCCAATGTTCAATGTCGTAATTTGTATTGAATTGACTTAAATAGTTAACGGCATACGCGATATCTGGTCTGGTTGACACCGCCAAGTGCATTAAGGCGCCAATCAAACTTTGATACGGATATTGTTCCATTACATCATTTCTAATACACTCAGGCTTCTCTAATTTTACATTCACATCCATAGGCGTGATAGCAGGTTTACACTCACTCATACCAAAGCGTTCTAACACTTTATCAATATAACATTTTTGACTTAAGTACACTCTATTTTCATCATCACGACTAAATTCAATTCCTAAACAAGTAGATATTTTTCCCATTTCAAATGCATTTCCTAACTGTTTCTTTACATTTTCCATCCATACATTATCATTTGTCGCTAGAATCATATCATCGACATATATACCTATCAACATTAGTCGTTCATCCTTTCGCGCAACAAACACACAAGGTTCCTGTGGCAATGATTTAAAACCAATATCATTCAACATTCTCGCTAACCTTTTATACCACTGCAATCCTGATTGTCGCAAGCCATATAAAGATTTTTTCAATAAACACACACTATCCACACATTCATCAAGAGTTTCATGCCAGCGTTTAGCTGTCTGTAGTATATCCTTGTCTGTTATTATATTCTTCTGTGAACTGATCTTATCTTTTGCAATTATTTTCTTTAGAACGTCTCTTAACTGATCTGGAATTTCCATATAAACATCTTCATCTAGTGAACCATTCAGGTAAGCCGTTACTACGTCCATTTGATGGATTTCTAATCCCAACTCAGCCGACAAAGCAGCTATGAGTCTTATGGATGACGATCTCACAACGGGCGAAGACGTCTCATGAAAATCCTCCCCTGGCCGTTGTGAACATCCTTTTGCGACAAGGCGTACTTTCTTGCCAGTACTTTTGGTACTAAACACAAATCTGCTTCCAATAACCTTGCGTTGTTTTGGTCGTGGTATAATTTCCCAGGTTTTGTTCTTTATCTGAGACAAATACTCATTTTCTAGAGCTGATTTCCACAAATTCAAGTCGCTTCTCTTCTCTATATCTTTCCACGTCATTTGTTCTATTATTGCTATCCCTGCACTTATCTGTTCATTCGATTCATCAGGTTCATTTTCACTATCTGTAGTATTATTCTCTTTCACTGTGTGATATTCTTTGCGCGGTCTACCCATCTGACCGGTACGAATTAGGCGAGGTCTTCCTCTTCCTCTTTTAGAGGGTTCTATTAAGTTTTCCCATGAAACAGTTGACTTCCTTTTTCTATATGATTGACCTCTATCTCTATCTTCTTCTGGTTCATGAATCATTTCTAGTGATCTTCTTGATCTAGCATCATTTTTGTTGGCTTTTAATATCTTACAGTTATCTTCCTTTCTTTCATTGTTCGCATTAGACGCATTAAATTCTATTCTCAGTTCTTCTTCATCAGTATCTTCTTCTTCATCAAGTATTTCTTTATATTCATGCCTAAACGCTGTCTCATTCATGAACTTCACGTCACGAGTAACGATAATCTTTCTTGTTGCAGGATCATGTATTCTATATGCTTTGGATTGAATGTCATACCCCACAAATACTCCTAGTTTCGAACGTGACTCAAACTTTCCTTTCGGTTTTCCCTTATCTTTATAATAAGCCTTCGAGCCAAACACATGCATATATATAACTGTAGGTTTCTTTTCTTTCCATAGTGTAAAAGGTATTTGACCATTTAAGGCTGTTGTTGGACACCTGTTTCTTATATAATTAGCAGTATTTACCGCTTCAGCCCAAAAAGAAGGAGGACTTCCTGCTTGACGCATCATACATCGTGCCATTTCGACCAATGTCCTGTTCTTCCTTTCAGCAATCCCGTTCTGTTGAGGCGTATATGGCGCCGTCAACCTTCTTCTAATTCCAGCCTTCTTCAAATAATCGTCAAACTCATTGTTCAC
Organism: Shargacucullia verbasci; assembly: GCA_947562105.1. Lineage (NCBI taxonomy): Eukaryota > Metazoa > Arthropoda > Insecta > Lepidoptera > Noctuidae > Shargacucullia > Shargacucullia verbasci. The sequence goes on along the minus strand of OX387281.1, from coordinate 13,970,085 downwards.
ATATTCTCGACCGTTATCAGACTGAAGATTCTTTATTTTCTTCCCAGTTAAATTCTCTGCATAGGCTTTGTAAGTTTTGAACATGCTTAAGACGTCACTTTTACTCGCAATGAAGTAAACTTCACACCATCTAGATTTATCATCAATGAAAGTAACAAAATATTTTTTACCGCCACACGACTGATGACTCATGGGGCCACAAACATCGCTATGCACTATTTCTAGTAATTCGTTAGTACTATCTTCTTCTTTTTTTGGAAAAGGCGTGCAAGTCTGTTTTTCACTAATACAAATCTCACATTGGGACAACTTTTCGCCATCCTTGAATGTTAGCCCGTGTACTAAACTATTGTTTGCCATAGCTTTCAGGTCGCGTTCATTGAGATGTCCGAGTCGTTGGTGCCACATGTCTATCGAATTCTTTACTGCTTCAATATTATTGACAGAATTCTCACTCATTCGAACATGATATAGATTTCCAACTCTATCTGCACACATATGAATTTTATCATTGTCATCAATCACAATCGCATCATTCTTCCTAAAGTGAACCTCGAACCCACGATCTGTCATCTTAGCCACTGATAACAGGTTTGTTCGTAAGTCGGATACGTAGAATACTTTTTCTATATTAATCTGGCGTTCTTCACTGCCCGTGTCTACTGAAATCTTGACCTTACCAGTGCCAGTAATTTGTGTTCTGTCGCTATTAGCTAAATTTAGCTCTGAATCTAGCCGCGTAAAATCCTCGATCATTTGCTTCTCATTGCACATATGACCTGTGCATCCACTGTCAATGCACCAAATAGGATTTAATTTCTCACCTTGCATAACCTCTTCGGTAGTACTCAGTAACATTGTTGTCTTTTGTTCTTTGTCATCTCTTTTTTCCAAACTCTGTGCACTTTGTTTATGCTTGTTGATATACTTGGTTCTGCAGTCTCTCGCTAAATGCCCACGACGGCCACAACGATGACATTCGAAATTATTTTTATAACCGTAGTTGTCATGATTCTTCTTCAGATTGGCATTTTTATTTTTATTGATACGCTTGACGAACATAGCCCCCTGATCAGTTGTCTTAGACTTACGAGCTTCATAATCCTCGATAATCTTCACTTTTAACGTTTCCGTTGATGGTAAATCATCGCGTGATTCCATTGCCGTTCTAAACATGGCGAATGAATCCGGTAAACTGTACAACAATAATATGGCTAATAGTTCGTCTATAACTATCAAACCGATTTCTTTCAATTTCTTAACTGCATCAAAAAAATCCGAGATATGTTTCTTCAAATCATCATCTTCTTGCATACGAGTCAGTACTAGTTTCTTCAACAACGAGGCTTTTCTAGCAGGACCGCTCGACTGATACATAGATTTCAATTTATCCCAAATGGCCTTGGAACTTTCCAAACCGTCCAATGCGGCCAATTCACTTGGACTTACCGCTAACAGTATGTCGGCTTCGGCTTTTTTGTCCATTTTCAACCATTGAGCATATTTTGGATCACTTAACTGCGGCTTGGGTAACGATCCCGAAACAAACTCCCATAAATCATTTTTAATTAATACAGCCCGCATGTGAATTTTCCATGTATCATAATTATCACCAGTAAGTCGATCAATCTTTATAGATGTAGCCATAATGAAGTTTCTTCAACTCCAAAAACAAAACAATAGCAATGAATAAAAATCTTCGTAACAAATGTGTAGTAAACAAACGGCGACGGCGAACGTAACTCGCAAGTCCGCGTTACACAAATTGACCTTCACTTTACTGCACGCGTTTATTACATTAGTTACGACGAACTGTTTTGGTTCAAATCACTGTAATTGTTCACTAATATGTCCTGTTTTTCACTCACTGACTGTTCCTGGGCCCATAACCTGAAGAGTATGGGTGAATTAAACACTTTTATAACAGTAATCTAATTTATTTTATTGTTAGGTGACACAACAATGCAATCAATGCTAGGGGCGCGACAAGACAACGAAACTCACTCCTTACATCGCTAGATGGCACCACCCGCGTACTTCGTAATATCTTAACATTTTCACAAAAAACAACAATGCAAATAAAACTCGAAAGAGCTACCTGATCAGCTGTTTCGTAAAGTTTACTTGTGAGGTCAACACCGGCCTAGTACCTACACACACCGGGCGGCGCGCGCGCACTTATTCGCTTCAAAGGCGCCGACAAAGGAACGCGGCGATAATCCGGCAAAAAGCTATTTCGACAGTTCCCGATGTATCTAATAGACGCGTCACACAGTAGCTCATATTGTAATAATCTCCTATTAAAGTCCTATTTACAACTTTTATTTTAACTCATTATGAGGGATCATTATTTTCCTAAACCTTTATCGATTTAAGAAGATTTAAAGAAAGATTAAATAAGTTTATTGTATTTTTCAATCAATTTTTGGTATCAACATTAACCTTAGTTTTAAATGCAATTCAACAATCTAATTTATTGTTTCATAAAAAAATACATCTATTTTCGTAATTATTTTGTGAGTACGTACAACTTAATGTGATTGTACAGTCTATCATTTTATTGATCTGTGGTTGGTCTAGGCATAGTAGGCACGGGGCCCGGATAGCTGTCGAGTCCACCATGAAGTATCTGGGATTGGTGCTCGACAGCCGATGGGAATTCGGGCCCCACCTCCGGCGGTTGGCGCCCAAGCTGATGGGTGCAGCGGGCGCGCTTTCAACGTTGCTTCCCAACTTGGGGGGCCCGAGCGCCGCCTGTAGGCGGTTGTACGTGGGAATTGTGCGGTCCATGGCCCTGTATGGGGCCCCTGTGTGGGCGATGGACATGACGGCCGGCACTCTCGCCATTCTGCGCAAGCCGCAGAGGGCGATGGCCGTCAGAGTCGTCCGCGGGTATCGCACGATTTCCTACGAGGCGGCTTGCGTCCTGGCCGGATCCCCGCCCTGGGACCTAGAGGCGAAAGTACTCGCGTCATTATATCGATGGCGTGAGGAAGAGCGGGCACGGGGCTCGAGGCCGGTGCAGCGGCAGATCGCGCTGCGCCGAGAGGAGCTCCGTCAGGTCTTGGTGGCGGAATGGCGGCAAAGGCTTCTGCGCCCTACCGCCGGCCTCGCTACCGTCGAGGCGATCCGGCCAGTACTCGACGACTGGCTCGGGAGAAGGCACGGCTCCCTGTCGTTTAGGGTGACGCAGGTGCTGTCGGGGCACGGCTGCTTCGGCAAGTACCTGTGCCGCATAGACAGGGAGCCGGACGCTCGGTGCCACCACTGCGTCCATTGCGGGGAGGACACGGCGCAACACACGCTCGCCGAGTGTGTAGCTTGGGAGGAGCAGCGTCGTGTCCTCACAAATGAAGTAGGAGGCGATCTGTCGCTGCCGGCCGTAGTGCGGAGGATGGTCGGTAGCGCAGAGTCGTGGGACGCGGTGGTGTCCTTCTGCGAGGACGTGATGTCGCAGAAGGAAACTGCGGAACGGGAGAGGGAGATCTCGACTCCCTTCCCCGGCCGCAGAAGGCGCACCGGGCGCAGGAGAAGGGCGGACAACGCCCTTTTCCGGCCCCCATGAATGGGTCCAGGGGCGAGGGACTTGGGGAAGTCCCCGCCCCCTATTAGATGGACCCTGAGGCGGAGGCGCGCTCGGGTGTCGGCGCGCGCCTCTGAGGCGATGCACGGGGTAGTTGAACACCTCACTACCCCGTGCGGGAGACGAGGCCCGGGCAGACCGGGCCAGCAATAGTGTGGGGCTGCGGAAGAATTTGGATTCCCGCAGTCCCGCGCGCACGTGCGAGGAGACACCGGGGTGGTTTTAGCCGGTAAGAGTCCGGCACGCCCCTCCGCCTTTCCCCAGGCGAGGGTAGTCCATGAGGATTTCCCCCCGTAAAAAAAAAAAAAAAAAGGCATAGTAGGCACCATTGCGGCAAATTAAAAGAAATTTCGGTTTAATTCAAAGAATCGTCGGTAAAATAAATTTCTTTTGAATGTCGCCGACTTTATAAAAATTTTGCCAGTTCCTAGTTTTCGTTGAGCTGTTGTCGTGAATTCGTGTTTAAAAGTAATTTTCTGTGTGTGTGTGTGTTTGTTTGAATCACAAAGTCAATCAGACTTTTCAAATCAAAATCAAATCAAATCAAATCAAATATCGTTTATTTCAGGCAATTACCCATAACATACACCAAATACATACAAACATAAGAATACATACACATTAAAAAATTTAAATTAAAAATAATTAAAAGTAATAACAATAATAAAATATTTAAACTTAACCTATATGAAATTTTGAGTAACTATTCTCAGTCTTTTATCTGTCTTCTAAGATGAACGATATGGTACACAGCGGACACAATTCTGTTACTGCTCAGGGCTACTCTTGTGTAGAACGATACCCTAAGCTTCTGTAACAGCGCGGCAAAACCGGCAACTCCGCTCTCGGCGAACATGTCAGTCGCACTACACCGCCAGGGCAAGTTCATCATTACCCTGAATGCATTATTATATTGTACACGAAGAGTGTTATACGCACTCCTCGTGTACCGGTACCAGAGTTGGCTGGTGTAGAACGACTGACAGTACGCCTTGAACAGCGTCACCTTCACTTGTTTAGAACAGTGGTAAAAGCGTCTGGCTAGCATATTACTTCTACATGCTATACTGCGCCTCTGTCGTTCCATATCGTCATCATCCATTAAGTTTTCTGTTACAATATGCCCCAGATATTTAAACTTAGTAACAATTTTCAATGCGGTTCCACATAAATTTATAGGGAGTATTATATCAGGGCCTTTTTTATACTTAAAAATCATAATTTCCGTTTTATTTACATTATATGTTAGGCGGTGTCGAGTTGCATACTTCTCACATATATTTATTAACTTCCTGATGCCGTTGACCGACGGACTAAGCAGCACCATGTCATCCGCATAACTAAGGTTATTAACGCGCACACCGCCGACTTGGCATCCGACTCTGGTGCTGCTCAGTTCCTCGATCAACTCATTTATATACAGGTTGAATAAGACCGGCGACGTCAGACCACCCTGCCTCACTCCACTCGTTAGCCTATAAGTCTCGGAGAGAGCATTATTCCACTTCACCTGATTAACTTGGTTGGCATACCAGTATTCTAAAATATTAACGATTTTAGGTGGTACTTCGGTTTTCCTTAATTTGTCCCAAAGTACATTATAATTTATGGTATCAAATGCGCGGCTGAGGTCTAAAAAGCAGGAATAAACTGTAGTGTTTCTATTTAAATACTCGTAAACTGTATTTTTCAAAGCAAAAATAGCCAGATCGGTAGATGAGCCTCGTCGGAATCCAAACTGTGCATTATTTAAAGGTACATTCCTTTCATTTAGATGTTTCAGAATTATAGTTTCAAATACTTTAGAAAATATAGTCGCTAATGAGATAGGTCGGTAATTTGACAAACTAGACACATCACCGGTTCTATTCTTTACAATAGGAACAACTATAGTTCTCATAAAGTCTGCAGGTAAATAACTATGATCTATACATGAATTGAATAACAACGCAAGCTTATCAAAAAGTAACACAGGTGCAAATAGAAGGTGCTCGACGCTGAGCCCATCGTGGCCCGGAGACTTGCCGCGCTTCATGCGCGTGACACATCGGTACAGATCGTCCGCCGTGACGCGCAATGCGGTGGCGCACTCGTCGCGCACGCGCGCTGTCTCCGAACCACCATGGGTCCCGCGACTCACCTGTACATTCTGACTATTGGAACTGGTAAAAGCAGACTGGGACTATGGCGGAGAATTAAATTTATGAACAAACAAATTAGCTATACTAGATGGATCCTGGTTGCCTTCAATAGACAAAGGCCTATTTGACTTGTAGTTTAGTTTGTTGGTTTCTTTCCAGAAATTTCCAAAGTCTTTATTATATCTGTACGTGGCTACAATATCCATTTTTATTTTTGTCTCGTTCAACTGACACCACCTAATTTTATTTTTAAAAATCTTCTTGCTATGTATCATATCATCATATACTTTACCCTGCGTAGGGCGTCCATAAAAGTTCCACAACTGATAGTACTGCCTAGCTATAGTGTGGCAATCTTTTACATGATGGTTCCAACCAATGACTGGTTTTTTATTATAATGTGTTTTACCCCGATATGAGTGTTTTGCAGCTTTTGTTATACTATTCACTATCTGGTTATAATATGTATCAATTAAACTGTGTTGGTGACAATCATTGCAAGAAGGTACTTTACAGGTGACAGTGGGCCACTCATACGAATCTAAATACTTAAAACATAGGTTTGCATAATTACATTTCTGTTCCGGATTCCTATCACCCCATATCACTTTATTAATTGCGTGACTATGTGATTTATTAATCTTTGGTATTAACGTATCAATATTGCATTTAATGATAATAGGAAAATGATCCGAATAATATACATCATTTGAAATAGAAATACTGTCAACAATATTTAAACCAGCCTCAGTAACAATACAGTGATCTAACCAGCTCGTGGTTCCGTGCGCGTCACTTAGATATGTAAATGAATTCGAAGATGAGCCAAGCAAGGCAAGATCAGCACAGACCCATCTCTGGTCGTGACAGAAATCTAACATCTTACCTCCGAATAAACTACTTGAACGCGAGACATCCGCATTAAAATCACCAAGCACTAACACTGTTTCTATATCGTTAGTTTCAATAACCGCACTAATAACACTCAAACATTCCGTAAACAGAGGCAGATTGTCCGCGTCCTCCGTAGGCATGTACACCGACATTATTATGAAGCTATGGCCGTCAGAAAGCTGAATACACACAGCCGCGACGCGCGTCGATCCGGTGTCGATTGGTCTTACATTCGGGAATACAGACTTTTTCCATAATATTGCTACTCCCCCGTAAGGTCTTCCTTTTAGCACGCCTGTCGTCGTATCTACCGCTGAAACTCCCTGACTAGAAAAATCGGGATGAATTTTGTCCAGATAACCCAGGTCATCTGGAAGTAGCCAATGCTCCTGGAGTGCAATAACGTCATGTTCTTCACATAGGTCGGTAATATGGTTAACACATCGTTTTATAGATCTACAGTTAAAAGAGACTATGCTATTTCTCATTATTATTAGGTCTAGAATTGTCTTCGTCCTTATAAAACTTGCGTTTAAACGTGTATTTCCTGTATTCTACTCCACAAGGCCAAAACTCAGCGTTAAGGAATATGCTTTCCTGGTCTTGTTTAATGGTAAGTTTAAATGAAGAAAACGCAGTATCTTTGTATTGTACAAGTTTTTCAACCTTTACGACCGTGTGTCCACAATCTGTAATAAAATCGCAAATATCGTTTTCCGTGGTATGTTTATCAAATCGAGAGGCGTATATGTAAGATAATTTGGGCACTATTTTAAGTTTGCTAGAGGTAAATATAGCTTTTCCCTGCTGATTGGGGTTCCTGTTGCCTTTGTAAGTCTTTTTCTTCTTGTTCACGACAGTCGTAAAACTATCATCAAAATTTATTTCACCAAAAGTGTTATCTATTAGTTCCACCGCTTTCACAGGGCTGCCAGTTCGTCGCCTGTATTGAGTCTTATTAATACTTAGCAGTTCGGTAGGTTCAGGAGTGATAGTTATATCGTTCTCGGTGCGATCAGCTGATGGGGTCACGCGGTCCGGCGCATGCGAGTGCGCGGGGAGCGACGGTGTTGCGGGCGCGGGGAACGGCTCTCGTACAGAAGCAGTGGTAGGCGCAGCGGTGCCGCTCTGCGCGGGCGTGAGGAACGGCAACGGTGTCGACGACGGTACGCAGCACGGCGCATGCGCGCTGTTCGCTGTTGGCTGCTGCGATGACGTCACAGTCGGGACGCGCTTGGCTTCGTTATTTGAAAATGAGCCGTTGTACAATTTTGCGCCAATGTGTTGTTTACTTTGTTGCTGATATTGACTAGTTTTAATGTTTTCTATCTCTTGCTGTAATTGAAACAATTCCGATGACTTCACGTAATCTGTTTGAATACAGTGGATGTTTTGTTTAAGCACTAAAATATCTTTAAGTAGACTCGTTACATCCACGTAGTCAAATGTCACTGGCGGAAGACGGTGTAGATCTTTCGCCACGAAGATGGGCAGTGACGCAGGCTCTGTTTCTTTTAGAACTTTAATAATATCTTGTAGTAATCGCTTGTTCTTGCCGTCCCCTTTTCTTGTAGAACGACAGTTTGCTGCTTCGAAGAGAATGGTCTTAGCAGTAGAAATATCAGTCTCTTTAAAGTTAGATTCACATATCTGCACCAAACTTATTTCGTCCATAATATCAATTTTACATTGTAGAAAGCACAGTAATTCGTTTATCACTAGGTTATTGCACTGATTCGACAACGACATTATTATTTCGTTAAGTGGTAACGGGGGGACCTCTCTACAGTCTCCCCCGGGACGTGCACGAGGGGGTGGTCTCTTTATAGTCACCCCCTCCGGGAAGTGCCTCACGGCAGGACACCGTGGTGGGCTTCGGTGCGGTCTTGTAAGAGTTCCCGAGGCCCACCATATGGTGTCGAGGCGGATCACCGTGGTGAGTTTAGCCGGTAGGAGTCCGGCACTCCCCTCCGCCCTCCCCCAGGTGGAGGATAGCCCATGATGGGTTCTCACCACGATAATCAAAAAAAAAAAAAAAAAAAAGGTAGGTAGTACAGGCGCGTTGACACACAACCGTACGCGGTAGCGGCGCGCGAAGGAATGAATTTTAAAATGCTTTGGTGAACAATACTTTAGTGCCCGTGACTACAGGAATATGCTCATGTGCAATGGTGTAGTACGTGGGAACGCGCGTCAGTCACTTCGTATTTAAGTGGAGAGATATCCCGGAGCTGTAAGTTCATTATTGAATACCTACATTATTGGATCGCTATGTACTTGTAAGCAACCTTTTTATTATAAATCCTCATCGGAATCGCTATTTTATGGGAATAAGCTTATTGATCGTGTTTTTCCCTTAACTTTGTTACTTAATAAGTACCTATCATCGGTTATCAACACGAATCAAACTTGATTTTATGTGGTATCAATGTTGTCGTTAGGCGTACGTTCACGACTGCCCGCGGCCGCGGCATGCTTACGTGTGAGTGGTACATAGTTAGTTAGGTATGTACAGTGCGCGCGCCCGCGCGCGCGCCAACATTCACTGCGGAGCGATGTGATCGCGTTGTTTGCAATACGTTGCGCGCTCAAAAATAACAATTTCTGTAACCGATCATTAGCGAGATTAATGACTTTAATAATTTGAATTATGGCATCACGTGTGACCTTTCCTCGACTTTTGCGCGTCGATGTCCCTTCCACCCTGTATCTTAATTGGTTTTTGTAGACATTATAATTATATTGATTGTTAAAAAATTGATACTACATTTTCGATACTTTTAAATTTGTTTTATTTTTTTAATGTAGGTTATTAAATTAAATCATATTAAAATAAACCCCATTTTAAGGCATATACACTACTCTATATATGTGCAAAATTTTAACACATAATTTTTAGAAATAAAAAAGTAATCGATTTTTGATCCGAAATATTGGCACAGTGGGTGGCTTTGTATGGGCGTGCGGAAAATATTGTTTATTTATTTGATACGTAACCTAATGTCTATATTTTCTTAATATTTTTTTATGTTGATGAATATTCTTGCAGTATAATGTTAATATGTATGTACTAAACCTATTTTAGGTATTTACACCAAGGTTTCAAAGGAATAAAATTCGTACAATGGTTTTTCTTACGATTTATTTTAAATTAACCACTTTTTTCTTATCTTATACGTGAACAAAATAATAATACAATTAAACATAAATAATAATAACAATAATAAAATAAAGAAAACTCCGAGAATAAAAACAGAGATACAATAATAATAAATCTATATTTCGGAATAATAAAATAATAAATCACAAATACATACACAGACACGATATAAAAAGCACTGTAAAAAAATAAAAAAATACAAAAAAAATTATTCATCATCATCATCATCATCAGCCAGAAGACGTCCACTGCTGAACGAAGGCCTCCTCCAAGGGAGGGATTTGCCATAATCCCCACGCTTGGCAGGCGGATTGGGGGATCGCAGTGGCTCACCGATTAGTGAGAGGACGCTGCTGCCCATCCTCCGGTGTCTGGCCGCAGTTTTAGGACGTACCCGGGTCATCTTCGTGAAGAGGCAGGGTATTCTTTTTCTTTTTTTTCGTAGGCTACTTATGAATGGATCCGAAGAAGCCAGAAGCATGTGCAAAGTATCCTCGTTAGTCGATTCTCGACAACATTTTCGCGAGTTATTTAATCGGAATCGTCTTTGTTTCTTGCTTCCTGCGCTTCTTCTGTCAGCATTCCAATAGGTAACACGGCACATGATATGATCTTGCTTCCATGTAAAAGTATTTTATGCACAGAGTTCGGCATATAATACCAATTGTATAGGCGTACATACAATTCTGCGGTCTGTGTACAATAGAAGATCATTGCACCAGAATTTATCACTTGCAATATAATTGCAAAGCGATGAATTAATTCTTCATCAACTCCTGTTATATCTGCTGTAACTGATGGATCATTAAAAAATCGTCGTGAAGTATTCCCATCATTTGTAGTGCCCATTCCTTGTTTCACATAGTCTACTTTTAAACCAAGCCGTTTGAAAAATTTATCTTGAATTCTTTTTTTCTCTTGTTCTCTTTGCATCTTAGTTTCAGCGTTTGTTCTCCATTTCTGAAAGGACTTGTTGTATCCGATATGTAAGATACATTCCATGAACTTGATGCGGGCATGGAGAGAAGATAAACCAACTTCCAGGGCTCTTTCATTTTCTGCTTTGCTGCGAACATAATCTAAATTATTCATATCCGTCGGCTTTGATTTACAAATAAAGCAAACAGCATTGGATGCAGTATCAGTCACTGTTTGTGCAACTTTTTGGTCGATCATCGTAAACACGAGTTTATGAAACACTTTTATAGTTTTATCTCCAAAAGAGATAATGGTCTCGTTCAAATTCGCTATTTAGGTTAGGTTTAAAGAATTTTATTTCTCATAAGAACAATGGTTCACTTAAAATGAGATACATAGTAATTACATTAAAATAATATATCATTTACATTTACCTCTAGCGTGTTGGAGACGTTATACAATCATACAGTTCTTGTTGTTTATTAACTTACATTTTTATATACGTGCTCTTTAAGTTTATTTTTGAATACTTCTATGTTATCGTAGTTTTTTATGTCATTAGGTAATCTATTGAACAGCTGTGCTCCCTCAAACAATAATGTTTTTTTGCCATAATTAGTCCGTACAGTCACTAGTTAGAGTTTATTTTTACTTCTTAAGTTATGTGTTATTGTTTTTTTATGTAACTGTATGTTTGTTTGGATGTCATTATTGGTAATCTTTTTTTATTAAAACGCAGGTGTAGTACGTGTAAAGTTGTTGGAGATTCAGCAATTTAGTATTTTCGTATAGTGATTTTGTTGGAGTTAAATAGTGATAGTGGAATAATGTTTTAATAATTTTATTCTGTGTTCTTTGTAACGAGTTTAGGCTGCTTTTGGCGGCCGATCCCCATATCTCGATCAAATATTCAAGATGTGATTTTACCGGTGAGTTGTATATAATATTACCTACCTTTCTTGGGATACAGTTTGCAACCTTATGTAAAGCTCCTAACAATGTTGTTAGTTTTGATTTAACATGATCGATGTGGAGTTTCCATGTCAGTTTATCGTCTATCCATAGGCCGAGATATTTTTCTTGCCTGGAACGCTTAATTATTTCCGTGTTGATTGTAAGGGGTGAAAATTCTGCTACGGGTTTATTTTTTGCGGAAAAGATTTGTTGATTATGTTTTTGATGTGTTAATTGTTAGCAAATTATATTTTAACCACTCACTGAGCAAATCAAGGTCATTTGAGCGTCTAACATAATGTTTTGAATAGATTTATCGTAATAGAAGAGGCATGTGTCGTCCGCATATAATGTTAGATGTCCCTTCAATCCTATTTTGTTAATATTATTAATATAGATTAAAAAAAGTAGCGGGCTTAAAATTGTGCCTTGAGGACAGCCATATGATACGTTCTTAATGCTACTAGTGAACTTATCAATTTTAACAACTTGCCTTCTATTTTGCAAATATGATGTGAACATTTCGAAGGCGTTGCCTATGACACCAATGTTGTTTAGCTTTTGCAGTAGCTTTGGATGACTTACTGTGTCAAAAGCTTTTTTTAAGTCAATAAATATACCTAAAGCTATCTTTTTTTGGTCTATATTAGTTTTTATTTTTGTTATTAGGTCTACTGCAGCTGTAAGAGTGCTTGATTTAGGGCGAAAGCCATATTGTTGGTCGATTAAGAACTTTTTTTCAATTAGGTATTTGTTTAGTCGGTTATACAGAACTCGTTCAAATATCTTTGATATAACGGGCAAGACAGAGACCGGCCAGTAGTTACTTGGGTCAGTTCTATTTCCGGATTTGAAAATAGGACTCACCCTAGCAACCTTAAGCGTTTCTGGAAAAATACCGCGTATTAAACACTCATTTAGACAGTTTGTTAACCTCTCAACAATTATATTTTTTAGACATTTAATCGCTTTAGTGCTGATACCATCTAGGCCAGTGCCAGTGTTAGTGCTGTCGAGATCGTCAATAATTTTTGCTATTTCTTGTGTAGTGCAAGGTATGAGTTCGCTTAATGTTATGTCATGTTTATAACTATGTTCATACATAAGAATATTGCCAGTGTTTACGTGGTATGAGCGAGGTATTTTGTTAGCCAAGTCCGCGCCTATTGATGAAAAAAATAAGTTAAACAAATCACATACTGCGTTACCTTCTGTGATAAGTCACGTGTTCGACATTAGTTTTGGAGGAGCACTGCTTTCCTTGATTTTATTTAATGCTAAGTTATTAATTATCTCCCACATTTTTTTCGTTTGGTTGTAACTTTTATAGAATAAATCGTAATAGTAGGTTTTCTTGTGTGTCTTCTTAGGTTATTCACTCTGTTCTGTTCTTCATTAAATTTCTTTTGTAAGTCGTCATCATCTGGGTGAGATTTTGTTTGTTGCCATAGATTGTTTCGTAAATTTATTGATTCAATAATGTCTCGTTTTATCCAGTGTTTTTGTGGTGAATTTAGTATTTTTGTTTTGTCGATTCTATGTTTGTTTATCTGCTCTGAAACAAATCTCTCAAGGTAGTAATAGTCATTTTCTTTATTGACGTATTTTGCTATTGCAGTATTATTATATAACTTTTCATAGTCGAGTGCCTTGTATTGGGTTCTTTTGTTTATCCATGGTGCCAAACTGCCTATTTCCAGGAATATTTGCTTGTGGTCGGATAGGCTCGATTCTACTATCGAGAAGCTAAATGAGTGATTGGTTATATTTGTGCATATATGGTCCAGTATAGTGTTTGTAGTGCTGGTATCGCGAGTACTGTATTGTCTATTAATTTTATTTAGTATTTCATATCCGGTTACTCTGATTTCATGTAGGTATTTAGTGACGTGATTGTCTGCGCTTAAGAGGTCAATATTAAAATCGCCAAACACAATTGCTCTTTTTCTCCGCTCCAATTGCGAGGAATATTTATTTAAGAAGTTATTTACATTGGATTCTCCAGGTTTATAAATCGCTCCGATGTTTACAGATAGTTTGTCAATGTAGATCCATAAGTTGTGGTTACCATTTTCATAAAGTTCCTCTGTTATATCGTATTTTATGCTGTCATGTATGTAAATCGATACTCCACCACCTCTGCAATTTTTTCTATAATTGTAAACATCCTTATAGTTTGGAAGTTGATATAATATAGTGTCGGTTTCCGAAGTTATCCAAGTCTCAGTGAATATTAATAAGTGGATAGTTTTCGGTATCGTTTTTATCGTGTTTTATTTCATCGAATTTTCCTGCTTTGCGGATGCTACGTAGATTGGCATAAAATAATCTTAGTGAAGACGCGTGTAACGGTATGTCTTCGTATTTTTTTATAATTTGGTGGCTTAGTTTAGATTTTCTATTTTGTAGCGGAGTCGTTACTGGTTTTTTTGATTGGCTTGGTTTGTAACGATTGCAGGCATTCCTTTTATAAATATATTTAATCCTGAGGTCTTTTTCTCCGTCTTCTGTACGTTTTTTTAATTCCTCTTTTAGTGATTGTAAATATCTCTTTTGCACCGGGGTTTGGTCTGAATAAATTTGAATATCTTCGGGTAGCTTGTTTTTATTCCGTAAGAGTTGTTTCGGAGTGTCCGTATTGGGGAAGTAAACTTTGACAGGCCGATTCTTATTTGTAACATATTTTCCAAGTGGACACTGACAGTTGGGTTGTGGTTGTGTGGAGCAGGAGTGGGCTTTTATGACGATTGGAGTTTTTGGCTGAGATACTTTACTAATTGAAAATGTAATAAAGGTTGTTTTGGCAGTATTGAGCGTAAGCGAGTGAGAGAAGAGCCACTTTAAGGTAAAAGTGAAACCGTTTTGAGCAATGGTTTGAAGTTCCGACCATGAATTTGCGAAGAAAGTGATGGCAGTGTCATCTGCAAATGATATAATTTTGGCATTTGGGATTTTAAGGTTGCAGAGGTCGTTTATGAACACAAGAAAGAGTGTTGGACCTAATATACTGCCTTGAGGCACACCGTAATGAATGGGAAGTTCATCACTCTTATAAGTGTCTATTGTAACGATTTGAGTACGATTTGTAAGATAACTATGAAATAAATTTAGCTGAAGTCCCCTAACACCTACACTCTCCAACTTGAGTAGGAGGGTAGAGATGGGAACCGTGTCAAAAGCTTTTGCAAGATCTAAAAATATTGTTAAGACTTTTCTATTCAGGTTTAAATTATCCGCTATATTATCTATTAGGTCGTGAACCGCGTCAGAAGTAGATTTGTTTTTACGAAATCCGAATTGGTGTGGCGATATAAGTTTAAACTGTTCAAGGTAGTGAACTAGCCTCTTATTAATTAACCGTTCCAGCACCTTAGATAGAGCACTCAGCACTGCAATGGGGCGATAGTTGTTTGGCAAGTTCCCATCTCCACCCTTGAAGATAGGATGTATGATAGCCTTTTTAAAAGAAGTAGGAAAAGTAGCGGTTTGAAAACAAAGATTGAATAAGTGGGACAGTATCGGTGCCAGGGTCTGAGCGTATCTTCGCAGGAAAGTTGGAGAAATACCGTCCCATCCAATAGCTGCGTTCATTTTCAGCGAATTTATGGTAGAGATAATTTCAGTAGGGTCTGTTTGTTCTAATGAAAAGGATTTGGTCGAATTTGATGTGTGTAAGGGTACCGTGTATGGAAGTGAATGATTATTTTTAATGTTATTTGCAAGTTTTTGCCCTATATTGACAAAAAATTGATTAACACTATTGCAGGACTGAACGGAAGAATGGGATAGGGATAGTAGTTGGGTGGAGGAGTTTTTACTTTTTGAGGTGTTCGTTAAACTTTTAATAGTGTCCCAGAGCTTTTTAGGATTATGACTAGCCTTATTTAACTCTTGAGAGTCGAAATGTCTTTTTGTTTTTTTTAATAGTGTTGAACAAAAGTTTCTGTACCGTTTATATGTAATTACCAGTGTTTCATTATCAGGTGATTGTTTAACTTTTTTGTGAAGAGAGTCACGATTTCGTATACACCTCAGCAACCCAGGAGTCATCCATGGTTTTAGAATTTTTTTATTAGCGGGTACTTTTACTGTTGTCGTGCATGATGCTATGGATGATTTTAATGATTTTATAAGGTTATCTGTGGCTTCGTTAGGATCTGATATGGAGAAAAGATAAGTTAGATCCAGTTTTCCCATGATCTTGTCTAGTAGAACATAGTCCACCTTAGATATTAATTTATGAGGCGTGATTTTTGATATGTTGTGATTAAGACATAGTAAGGAAGAGCAATGATCAGTCACTGTTGTATCATACACAAGGGTCAAGGATTTGAGTCTGGTACGCAACACGATGTGGTCTAGGCAATTATTTCCTCTGGTAGGTTGAGTGTGAGCAGGAAGAAACCCGTGGTAAGCTAGGGTATTAAGATATTCGTGAGACCGTATATCAGTGACTGTAGGTTTAATGTCCAAGTTAATATCTCCTGTTATGATAATGCTTTTATACTTAGAGAGGGAGGGAAGTATGCTATCGAGTGAAGAAAGGAATGACTGAATGTTGTCGTTTGAGGGCGATCGGTATATGCAAAGTATTGCCATGTCCATTAGTTTTATTACAAGACCTGAGGCTGATCCATAAAATTCTGGTTCTTCACATGAAGTTATTAAGGAAGACTTTACGTAAACAATAACGCCATCACTTTGGTTGATGTGTTTGGTGGTTTTATATGCAGTATATTTATGTAAGTTTGGAATATAACTATTACTGGAGCATGATAGCCAACATTCAGTTAAAACCAGTATT
The DNA here is from genome assembly GCA_947562105.1 of Shargacucullia verbasci. Classification (NCBI taxonomy): domain Eukaryota; kingdom Metazoa; phylum Arthropoda; class Insecta; order Lepidoptera; family Noctuidae; genus Shargacucullia; species Shargacucullia verbasci. The sequence continues at coordinate 13,953,631 of OX387281.1, read as the reverse complement.
TCAATATCAATACCAATGCGGTGTATTAGTGTTTGTAGATTTAGGTGATTACAGTTAACAGAACGGATATTTTGTGTGAGAATTTTTAAGTAGTTGTTTGGATGTTTTACGTGAATCTGGGTGTGTTCTGGAGAGCACATGTGGGTTTCCGATACAGAAAATTGGTCAACATCTTCGATTAATTCATTAATATTGTTAGACATTTTTTACAGAATAATGATGGGATAGTGGTAGGCTTGTAAATGTTGTCATTAAGAGTCGTGGCGTCTAGGATAAATATTAAATTAAAATGTGTATATAAAGTAGTAAAGTGTTGAATAGATAGAATGAGTATGAAAGGTTTAAATATATGTGGTTGTGTGTTGTTTGATAATAGAGTGAGTGTGGTAAGTTTAACTAAGTGGTTTTGGGTGTTGTTTGTTAGTGGCATGAGTGTGTAAGGTTTAGTTATTAATTTATGTGTATTACTTGTGGCTGTGAAACTTAAAATAACAATAAAAATAAACTTAGAAGTAAAATTTACGTAAGATGTAAACAAAATAAAATCCGTATAGGCAATTGCAGAACAGTAGATACTTTTAAAGATGTTTACTAGTCATGCATTATTTAGTGCGGATATTTGTTTTAATTGTAATTCCGTCTTGATAGCAATGGCTTGACTATCAGCATCTTTCTTCAGCATGACGCGCCCGCTTGACGTCCAGCAATATAAGTATTGATTCGTTTTGGCATAGTTTCTGGCTAGATAAAAGAGACGTTTTGACGAACTTGTGAGTTGCTCCGCAATATAAGTAGGTGTTTTCGGTGCTATTATACCGAGGTGAGTCGAGTTTAATTTATCACTGCAGTTTCGCTTATTATATTCCTTAACGGCAGACAGGAAATTACTCTTGACAAGGGTGTTTGTAAATTCAACGGTGATGGTTGAGTTTAGGGATTCTTTTTTTGAAGGTTGACGTAACACATCACGTATGTCAGAAGTAGTGTAATATTGGGGCTTCTGCATCACTCGCCTCGCTTCGCTCGGTTCGCGATGCAGAGCGCCCCAATAACATGATCTGCGATCCGTCCGATTTCGATCATCGACGCTTCGTCATACTGATACCGGCTTCTGAAGAAGGGGCCGCAATTTTACAATCGGCTAGCAGTTGAACGTCAACTGCATGGAACAAAATCATAAAATCTTCTACTGTTTGTAGATAGGTTTTATCTGTTGGATGATATTAAAGGCAACCGCTGAGCATGTTGTTGCCACGTGCCATCATCGTCTTCCCAATCTTTTAAGCCTCCACCACAATGGAAACACATAGTCCTATCTCCTCGACCGGTGTAAAAGAAACCGGCTTCTGCCAAATCCTCAGGCTTCTGACGCATTTGTCGGGGCCAGTCTGAGAAACTAATCAATCGTTTTGATTTGGAACTGAAGTCTGGATGCTGAAGGGTTGAATAATCGATCATCAAGCTCACTTAACGGTAAGGTAGTTATTCTTTTCCTACTCAGTATCGATAATGATCCAAGACCATACGCATCCAATACTCTAATTGGAGCATCATTTTTATTTATACTATCTTATTGTTCTTGTTAATTATTACACTTATGAGACTGTAATAAATTCTCATAGCAGTTACAACCAATTTATAAATATTTTAAAAGGTGAGGGGAATAAGCATAATAAGTAAGTAAACAATTTATCTCATTAAAAAATTTTATTTTCAAGACACCATTTTTTTAAACACAAAACATTTTTTAAAGCACATATTGAGTCATGGTAGATACAACTATATACACTTTCAGAATACTTATATCGATCATACAAACTTAATAAATTAGGACAACTATAATCTTCTAAATTAATCACACTATTATTGTTATTATTTAAAATTCTTTTCAACCATAGCACTTTTTCATGTCCTTTAGTATATATACACTTATCTTTCAAAACATCTAAAATTAAATACTGATAACATGAATAAGGTATAAATCCTTCACTCCAGTATATTTTTCGGTTACGCTCAATCCATGCAACTTGTCGTCTTTCTTGTTTTGTTAAGTCGTAAAATGGAAATGGTGGCTTAATTAAAAACACTTGCAGTTTTTTATTACAAAATATAGAAATTTCTTTTAGAATAAATTCATTTGCTTCCGTTTTAAAGCCTTGAACGTCTACAATAGCAGTCATGATAACCTGCGTACTATATTGCTCAGAGGTTTGTATTCCACAAGTCGATCGTTAATAATCAAACAATATGCAGCAGTGTTATCTGGTATTGATGTTGAACATTCAATTACCAACCGAACGTCTACTGGACCTGTTTTTAGGTTATCGTTCTGTCTTGAACAATCTATGATAAACAGAGGAGCTTTATCTTTAAAGTCCTTTAGACTGAGTAAGGGATCCAACGGACAGTTGTAATACGACTGGCGAAATTTCGCATACATTTCATATAATATACTGTATTTGTTCTCAGAAAATTTCAACCCTAAAGGTTCATATGGATAATATTGCGAATTTAAAAATAGAGTTACGTTCGTTACTTCACAATGATCAAATAGCGAACTATCTTTTAATTTATTACTCTTCCTATTAGTTTGTAAACAGAAAATAACATATCTAGGCTTTTCTAATTGTGATGCAGTTTTAACTGACCACGAATGTTTTGTGGTTTTAGGTAGTAAAGGATATTCATACAAATCCCAATTTCTAAATGCCATTTGAATAGGTTTATCTCTTTCTAAATGTTTCAAAAGTGTCAGTCGTTCGCGATCTGACACTTTTATGTGAGGTACTCTCCATTGTATCTTTTCTATATTGATTTGGAAATGAACAATATCATCAGTTAGTACGACACTGTTTAAGTTAGAGTTACTTCTGTTCAATATAAGTTCATGTTTACAATTTATTACAATTTTATTGTAATCTTCAGCAAATCCTAAAATCTTATTTAACGGTATTACAGCACTAAAATGTCCATTATTTTGAAATCCAGTTAAGTTCCAACCCCATATGGCAGCTACTTTGTTTTCTGCTTCGTTTAATGAAACGTATGACTTTATTGTAGACGTTATTCCCGAATTTTTTATACGATCTATTTCAATACCGTTTAGTTCGTACCTGATGTCTTGAAACAAGAACATAATAGGGTTATTACTGAACGAAACAGTCTTCTCAATCGGTTTTCCATCTTTGCTGAAGAGCTTTGCTTGACCTTCGATATAAATTGAACTGGCCGATGGTAGCACGTATATGTCTTGCTGGTGGATGGGAATTCTGATTTCATCGTTTTCTCTGAAGCAGTTATTGTAGGGATTGTAAGAATGGACTTCATAACTTTCGATGGAAGTATCGTAGTGTGGTAATTCATTAATCTGTAGCATATTCATGTTTTTAAACCTAAAGCTTTAAGAAAATCTATATTTGTTTTAGTCAACTTCTTCAATTTTTTCTTACGTCTATGCACTTTAGTGGTTGTAGAAGAAATAAGGTGTTTTATTTTATTTGTAGGGTTTATATTATATAATATCATATTGTTTTTCTTAAATGAAGACGTATTTGAATATGTTTTATAGAGTTAATACAGTAACCAAACTGATCAACAATTTTAATAGATATAGATGAAATTATATTTTTGTTCACTGGAAAGTAAATAACAGTCTGCGGCGTTTCTATGTACTGATGATCTGCAGTAGTATTAGTTACAAATTCATGAAGAATGTGAGTTGGTAATCCGTTATTGTAGGAACCGTATATTAAATCACATTCAATTCTTAGCACAGGGGGGTAACTCTTATTATTAAAATGCGTATTTGATTCGGAGTTTAAGACTGAACAATAAAGCAAACCACACTCATATTTTCCGGATAAACTCAGAGGTGGTTGAAAATACGATTCTAATTCTGATTTTTTGCCTGAGATCGTCACTGTTATAGACATACTTGCATACTGAACACTTTTGAAAAATCTTGTTTATTTTATTTATGTCTATACCAGAAATTCATTAGAAAATTTAAACAGAGATGCCCACAATTGAAAGGGTGATCGCCTTGTATGTTTTCATAGTTGTAGTGAACTTTAGAGCCTAAGTATTTTATTAATTCTTTTGGAGGTTTAAGATTTCCGTAACTGTCAAAATATTCAATATAATCATTGTATTTTGCATAGGCTACCCAATGAGAACCAGGATTCTTAGAATTGTCTAAGTTAAGCACTCCACATTCTTTTTTGAAGGGAGAATCAGGGAGCTCATCTCTCATAAAAACGCCTCTAAAAAAAGGAATACTGCTTCCATATTTCAGAATGTCAAAGTTAGTCAAGGCACGGTTGGGTAGCCGATATTTTAGTTTTTTGCTTTTGATACAAAAATTCCAAGTCCATTTTTATGCGGTTTAAGATGTAGTCCTTTACCGATACAAAGAGCTTCCATTTTTTCATTATGTCTCTTCGATTCCTCATAAAGTTTTTTAGCCATTTTGAACTCATTTATAGTCTTTGCAATACCAGCTGCACCGCCTGCTAAAGCTCCTGCGGCTGATAATCCCGCAAAAATAGGAATCAGAGGTAATACTCCGCCAGTTTTTGGTATAGGAATGACTCGTGGAAGTTTAATGGATGAATTATCAGCTAATTCTCGAGCAGCAGCCATTGCTAATTCTATTGCCACTTTTTTGCATTTTGGTTTTAATTTTTTCATACGTTTTTTCGCAACACTAATTGCATTTTTAAATTTCTTTTTAAGACCTTTTCCAGGTGCAATTTTTCTTGAAGAGTTTTGATTACGTGTTATTAGACCAGAACCTGTTTTAATCTTCGCTAACATAGCATTACTTACTAAATGCGCTGCAATTTTTTCTCCCGTATTGGAATCAGGGGCACCTGTACGCTTTTTCGCCATTTTGTACAAAATTAAATCTGCCTTGTGTCGATCCTTTAAATTTGATGACTTCTGGTATGCAATATCGTGTTCTTTACAATATTCGTCTAATTTATTTACACCTTTATCTCCACGTTTGAGTCGCTTAGTTAATTTTGTACCAGGTCCACAATAATTGTATCCTGGTAAATGTAATTCAAATGGTAAATGATTTATAAGCCAGTTGAGAAGACTACTCTCTCCAATACACATAATAAGACTGATAAATCTAGGATTAAAGACTTAATAAATAGGTATCAAAATACAAAAAAAAAATGTTTGACGCTTGGCAGGTAAAGTTTATTAATTCTCATAAAACATTCGACTTATCAATCCAACTATTTTCAGTAGAAGACAAGCCTAACCATTTTACAAAAACCCTACTGCCCTTTCTTTTAATAATTTTCTCAACTAAATATATATCAGGATGTTTCGTTTGTTGAAGCTCTTGGACATAAAATGCTCCTAAAATTGGCCGACCTCTGATCGTATCTTCAATTAAGTAAGTGATTGGAGTTGTATTTTGTATTTTGCGAATTTTAAATATTTCTGTTGACCAATTGGGTGTATATCCTTTTTCAAATGTTCCTTTGTACTTACTAATACGCACATAGTCACCCACTTTAAACTTGCTTTTCATACTGACTTTTTTCACCATTTTGTCATATCTTTTTAATATGTGTTTTTTATTTATACCATTGACCTTCGCAGGCATTTCATCAATTGTCCGATGATGGGTGTGATTATATTTATAAATAACGTTTTTGAGGGTATGTATCCATTTGTAGTTACCTTTTAAACTAAATTCTTTATACAGTTTTGATTTCAATGTTCTGATAAATCTCTCAACTATTGAAGCTTTTTTCGTGGAAAAAGTTGAGTAATGATTAATATTATAAGATTTCATAAGCTTTTGAAATGTATTATTATAAAATTCTGTACCGTTATCAGTTTGTAGGTTTTTAGGCCTGCGACCCTCATCCAACAATCTTTTGAAAGCATCACATACAACATCTTTATTTTTAGTTTTCAAAGGAAATGCCCAAGCGTATTTCGAAAATGTGTCAATAACTGTAAGAATAAATCTAGAGTTTTTATTTACTTTAGATATTGATTGCATATCAATTAGATCAGCCTGCCATAGATCATCGATATCTTTCATAATAACATTTCTTCGCGGAAAGTTCACTCTCGCAATTTTATGAATTTCATTTACTACATCAGCCTTACTCATGTTTTAAATTTGTATAAAGGGTTTATATTAATTTTTTATAAAATATTTCTTTATATATAATTATTATATAATTTTTATTATTTTGTAAATATCATAACGAATGGTTTAATAATACTAAATTAAATACTGTTTGTTATCAGTATTTATTATTTAATTATGTTAGCTTCTTTTAGTTCTTCAATTATTGATATAATTTCATTATCATGATTTGTGTTGCCTGCATCTCTTGAAGCTACTAATAACTTTAATCTCTCAACTAATTCATTGGGATCATCCCAATATACCAAGTCAGTGTTGGTTTTATATTTTTTAAGCTTTGGCAAGCTACCTCCGAGCTTGGGCAGTTTTTTTTCTACTAAAGTCTCACTAAATAACGGCTTGATTATTTGACAATACTTAGTTCCTTTATCGCCTCTTATTTGACCTTTAGGATAAAAATCTCTCTTATGAGCATTAGTGTGATATAATATATCTTTATAAACAAGTTTATCTTTGTTTGTTATTAACTTTAAATCGGGTTTTCTTCGAAGTAAAAGTTCTTTAAGCCCTGAGGTTAAATTATAAGTCTTGCCACCAATTTTAACCAAAACCGTATTATCATCGTCTAAACTATCAATTTTAGAAAATGAAACCACTTCGTTGCCCATCATTAAAGTTTTGTTTGAGGTCCTTATTCCAAAAGGCACGTTCACTCCATCATAAATACCATAAATGTCTTCACTTTCTAACGAAGTTTCTACATCATTTTCTTTTTCCTTTTTAGGAGTGCTTTCAGAAATTAATACAGCATCGTGAAAATCATCACACTTATTCGAAGAACTTGAACTATTTTCATCTGACACGATTGTCATAGAATTTGAGGATATTAAATTTTCCACGTTTTTATCATTTTCTAAAAATCTATTAGATTTGACAAGGTTATTGAGAGGTTCCGAAACAGGTTTGAACATTTTATCTAGTGCTAAGTTAAGTCCATGTTCCTGGTTTTTCATTTGTTTTATTTTACTTTTTATCGAGTCGACAGACTTCATTAATTCTATTTTAATATTTTTCTCCATCTTCCTTTTATAACAAGTGAATTCAAGTAAGGACAGATTTGCACTAAACTGTATTCCTGCGAAATTCGTTTATAAATATGTTATTTTATTCAAAGTTAAAAAAGGTATCGAAATTCTGTCTGTATCTTCCATTATTTATTGGAGACTCTTTGTTGATAATTAAAAAATTAAAAGGCGTTTTCCAAACCATTTTACAAATATCTTTAAATTGATTCCATTGTAAATCCAAGCTGACATGTTCTTCATAAATATGCTTTAAGTTCACATCATCTTGTTTAAATATTATAAGAAAATTAACATTATCACGTAATAATTGTTTCGGAATTTTAGAATAGGTTTGAGATAAATAAAAACAATCTATTTGTTTATGTCTGCCCATGCAAAAATAATTACGGATATTAACTTGATTTTCGCACGCAATATCATCAAAAATAAATACAGAATTAGTCGAAGCCTCACTCGGAGCTATAACATCTTTATCCTCTTTGAATTCATAGAAATTAATCTGAGGAACTCTTCTTAATACTTCGCTCAAGAATCGATATTTTGGTTGAAAATAAGTTTTGGAGTAAAGATAAAGATTTTTAAATTTGAGACCATTTTCATGTAACAGTAAACTGATCATAACGTTTGTTTTGCCACAGTTCGATGGACCGCATATTATACAACGAATCGTATTTGGTAATAAAGCGCTATGTCTTATTTGTTGAGAAGGTTCATTAAATTGTATACCGCTAACTTTTAGAGACATTGGTTGCTTAATCAACCTCATCTTGTCAATGATTTTGATGAATGGCTAACATACGTTTTTATGTATAACTTTTATACTAAAACATATAAATTACGTAAGACGTAACATGGCATTTTGTTACTACAGGTACAGGTATGCACAGGTTTAGACATGTTTCATTATTAAACTAATGAGAATATTGTCTTCTCAGATTACTATCTAATTTAGATGATTCAAACTAAATAATTGACATCATTAGATATCGTATGTCACGTCGTTTATTTAGGTAGTCACTTCATCTTTGGCCTATCCATAAGTAGGTTCTGTTTGTTCGTGACTTAGTTTCTGAGGTATGTATTTATTATTATATAATATAGTGAATTATTTAGATATACTTAATTATATTGTTTATATTACTTTTTTTACAGAAGCATGTCATACTCGCCGTCTTACAGCCCGGTTATAGATATTGCAGAGAATTTACGTGAGGTAAGTAACAATTCAGGTTCTTTTAAATCGTGTGTATTATAAATATAGTTTTATATAGTTTTAACATTTGTGTTCTTGTTCTTTCAGAATTTGATAGAAGAGTCAGACCCCATAATGAATCCTTTTAACTACGCTCAAGATAGAGAGAGCTGGTATGCTGAAGTAGCGGCAAAATCACATGAGGAGTATCAACAACGGAAAGCTGAAGAACAAACTTTAAAAAAGAAAAAAGTTAAATCTAAATCTTTTACGAATAAATCCTTCATCATGCGTAAGGAGCCAGGACGTGCTCGTCATCTTATAAAAAATATGATACACGATTTGGATAATCGTAATATGGAGGACATTAACATTGAACCTGATAGTGCGAGAGTGAATGTGCAGTATTTAGTAACTAGTGACTATGACGATATAATGGATGAAACTGATCATTTAGTGGGTAAAATAGTGAAAAAACTGAGCAAATCCAATATGTAATCCTTTACTGTTGTATGTGATAATTTTAAATAGGTGACTAAGAAATGGTGAAACTGCTTACATTTTTATCTTAATTGTATAATTTCAATCATATGTATATTATTTATTGTTTCCTTTATTCTTAAACTAATGGGATTGGATTAAAAAATAAACTACTGTTATTATGATTTTTGTATTTTATTCTATATTATTAAATCACCAAATATTATTTATTATAATAAAATAAACACTCAAAACAAAACTTTGTTTCTTTCAAAATACTTATTTTACTATAAAATTATACACAACATTTTATTATACATATATAAAATACATTAAAACAAGGTAGTACAAAACATATTAAGTTGTTTAATTACAAGAAGCTCAGTATATGGAATATACATGAATAAATAACCTCATTAATGAATTTCCATTTTTCTATTTCCTCTTAAAATATTGTTTTAAAATGCCCCCATGGTAAAGTTCTTCTTTTATCATTCATTATTTGACGCTTATCATCATTTTTTGACAAAACTATTTTATTTATCTTTTGAGTAAAAATTCTATGATTTTTAGATTTAATAATACACATATAATCTCTCAGGGTTTCGTTTTGCAATAAAACTTTTTTATATTTTTGTATGTTGAGTTTTTTTGTAATACATTTTTTAGCACCTTTAGCTTTTTTTAATGATGATTTTTTTGTACTTATACAGTACGATTTAGCCCCTAAGCCTACAAATTCCGATATAATGTCACCACCCATTTCATCTTTGAAGTAACCGGGTATCTTAGCGTTCACCATCGGCATACAATATTCGTTATTTGTTTCAAAGTTGCTAGTATCGAAATATTTTAAATTTAATTTCATGTCTTCGTAAAAATCTTTAGTACGTATTAAATATAAAAGACTATCGGTGTCGGTGTAGCAAAGTTTTAACTTACTTTCATAATTTTTTTTCATGATCGAGTAGTGGAATCTATACAAATGGGATTTTGCTATTTCTAAAATACTAAAGCCTATGTAAATAGGACGATCTAAAATTATTTTAGTTTGATTCATTTGAATTGTCACTAAGGACTCTGATATAACAGAAAAATTCTTAAAATTAGGCGCACTGATATATTTTTCAGCACCGCAAAATTTTTTAGTTTGATTTGAATCATCTCTCCATACATTTACAAGTTTAACATCCACTTGTTTTCTTTTATTCTCTATGGTTTTGCCAAATATAGAATTATTTTGTTTCTTAAAAAAGTCCCTTTCAAAATCAGATGCTGCATTTTGTCTCAGTGTAGTATTTAAGGAAATATAAGATTTTAGGAAATTACTTTGTTGAAATGCTAAAATTCTATGTATTTTTAACAACTGAAGACCATTTTTCAAACATTCCTTCAAATGAATGTAATGAATAATATATTTATATTTATCAAAAAGGTTAGCAATAAGTTTATCATTCCGGCTACAGAATGGAACAAATTTTTCAGGTGCGAATGGTAAGTCTGAATGATCATCATGCAAGTAATCAGGGTAATTAAGATCTACTTCTAGTATAAATCCTGTATCAGAATCAGTTGGCACGTTTAATACATCAAAATTTAATATTTCGTCCTCAATCAGAAATCTAAAACCACCTACTGGAAGTTTTTGCATCATAGCATATCCATATAAATTAACACAATCAAGATAAATAAGAAAACAATCAGGCATTTTGTTATTGTAATCAGGAAGATATTCATTATTTGCCTTCGCGTATCTGAGTGAACACTGAGCAAGTCCACCTCTTATTCCTTTTTCTATCATTTGATACATTTCTACGTCAGAGATAAGATCTAAACTGATTTTGAAATATAACAACATTGCGTCCCAACTTAATGAAGGTGATGAAACGTAATAGCAAGGATCTAAACCATAGTTATTCAAACTCATATTTCTGAATTTTTCAAAAACATCACATAGAAGTAACACGTCACATTTTAGGTACAAATCTGTATATTCACCCAAATTTTTTATATCAAAAGTTTTCCAAACGTTTAAAGCATGTTCATAGTCTTTATCAGATATAGACTCGGAAGTAAGTTTGTTAAAGAATTTTGATGGCGATGGTAATTCGGTCTCATCATATCTTTCCCAAGAGTTTATATAATCATAACAATATATTCCTTTTCTTCGAGCAATATTAAATGATTTAGTATCAGTAAAAAAATATTTTAAGTTTTTAAAATCCTCAGGGTTCATAGTTGTAACTAATTTGTCCATACTAGAGCTTAAAAAATTAAATGAATCAATAAATTTCAATTGTACAGCATTTGTTGCATTGACTGTTATATATTTTGTGAAAGAAATATATTTCTCTTTGTTTCTCGGTATAAGATGAATTCGACCACTTATATTTGAAAGTTCTTCTATGAATAAATGACAATCATAGCCGGATAAGTTGTGAAACACTATTGGTATAAAAGTACATTTTTTTGCATTTAAATTGCATGTATTATGAGCAGCTCCTCTATATTTGCCAGTAAAATGATCATGATCCTTAACAATACATTCAATCATTACATGAAAACTTATTTTTACAAATATGACATTGTATGCTGCTGATGAAACTTAATTGCTCATCTTTAGTTAATGGCAACATATGTTTGTTATCTAATAATATTTTATATAATCGTTTTACATCATTAGTTAGAGTTTTAATAAATTTCTTAGAACAATTAGGCCCTCTGTAAGATATAAAATCATTTAATTTCGGATTTGCATTACAACAAATATAATAAGCAAAACATGTAGCCTCATGAACTTGTATATTTTCAACATATCTGGATTTATTTTTGTCAAAATATTCGCGTAATAAACTTTCAAAATCTCCATATATCACTATAGGAACTCTTTGTGTTCTCTCATAATTCTTAAAACTTAATTTACTTCCTGTCTCAGGTAAAATGGTTTGTATTCCTGAGCATTCATGACTGTGTAACTTCTCTTCAGTGTCAAAATAAATGAAACATTCATCACATAAAAATATTCTACTTTTATGTTTGGTTAATTGTTTATGCACAAGTTTTTCAAAACTTTTTATTAAACAAAAATGACTTTTTCTGTTTTTAGTAATATAAAGCAAATTAATGTGGTATAAACGACGTGATGTTGTTTTATACAAGGGACCTGTAACTGTATCATTAGTATCCAAACCATATATATTAATACTGATATCAGGATTATTTATTTCAAAGCGCTTAATATCCTTGAAACTGGGAGGAAAACTCATGTCAGAAATATCTAGTATGTCAGAATAATGTGGATATGAAGAAGTTCTATTTGGATTAATCTTTGACGGAAATATATCAGCTATGATGCACCAAAGTAAACAATGTTGATCATCATTTTTTACATTTAAACATGATTTAGTATTGGCAATACGTTTGGGTAATTGTAAGTAAGAACCACCTCGCAAAGGATTATATTTTACGACATTAATTTCCAAATGACTGAGCGAATCAATTGTCCAGCCTGACTCTGAAAGTTGAAATTCAGTACATTTACAAATAAGTTTATCACAAAATAATTTATATAGGTCTAAGATATTTGTGTTTTGCAATACTATACTAGATTTCGTGTTAAATGATTTTAAAGACTGTTCATCATTTTTTGGCAAAATGTACCAAACAAACAATTCGAAATTTACTTTCAAGGATTTATGTTTTTTCAATAATTCTTTGATCAAATAACAAACGTTTTCTGAAATTTGCGTCAGAAATATTTCAGGCACATTGTTAACCTCGTATGGATTTACTCTATAACTGATTATTCGATTTCGAAAAGCTGTGGCTATTATACGAACGTTATCAAAACTTGTCTGCAATAGGCAATTCGATTTGTGTATATTAGTTTTCTTGTGTGCAGAATATTTTTGTACTGTCATATTACAAACTTCACAAAGAAACATGATTAGATAATAGATATATATATATTATTAAATGAAAGAATTATTTTTTAATGTAACGTATAAATAATTACAGGACTTGTATTATAGAGTAAACTAAAGTTATATGTAAAACAGGTATTTAAATCGAATATTCTTAATATTGTATTTTAAATCGCGTTTATATCAGTAACGAGGTTAACTTGGTATCGAGTTTATCTTTGAATCGAGTTTATCTTGGTATCGAGTTTATCTTTGTATCGAGTTTATCTTTGTATCGAGGTATCTTTGTTTCGAGTATTTAGGATAAAATCCTAGTTGAGCTTCCTGTAAATAAATCACAAAATAAAAATGAAATGTTAATAAGTTTAAAAGATTTACTTAAATGTAAAAACAGTTAAATATACAATATAAAATACCTAGGTAAGAATATAAATTCCAATAATATTATATGATTGTATTAAACATGATTATTATTTGGATATAAAATAGGCTGTACACCTCTAAATTCTGCTTTGGCTGCAGATACGAGATTACCAACGGCCCTCCAAGCCGATGAGTCCGTGTAAACAGAGCCTCTATAAGAGAGAAGCGTTTGCTTCCATCGATCCTTCCCAAGCCGTTCAGCCTCTCTTTGGTTATAAATACGAAGCTCAATATAATAATCGCCGCTGCGCGTTAGGTCCTGTTGGTATGAGATTCCGCTCGCGGTTCTTCTGGACAGAGACGAGCGCAGAATAGATGCCTTCAACGGTCGAAGTTCTCCCTCGTCGTCCTGTAACATTGTTAAAAAATACTATTGAATAATACCATATTACCACATTTATTAATTGCTTATGACATAAAAGACAATGAACTAACACACTTAGATACTTTATGTGAACACATATTTAACTAGATTTCTAAATGATAATTTTAATTGCGAGCAATCGAAGTATGTATTCCATAATTAATCTAATTGTATCTATACTCATACAATAAAGCTAGACACTTTGTTTGTTAGAATAAGCTAATCTCAGAATCTAACAGTCCGATTTCAGAAATTCTTTTTGACCTTTTTAGCTCGCTTATTGAGGAAGGCTTTAAATGTAAATGATTACATAATAGTTCTAGGTGGTATGAATGATGTCAACCCGTATGAATTTCAATGGCATTTAACAAACTTTTTTCAAAATGTAAAACTTCCCAATATCTTGGTAAGTGAAATACCTTTCAATAAATTCTTAAGAGAAAATAAGCTCAACTATGATTTGCGATTCATATGTGGTAAGTTCAAAAACGTAACTTTTGTAGACATGAATTATAGTAGAAGTTTGCATTATAGAGAAAATAGATCACTGCATATTTGCCGACACCTATTAAGAGATATCCTAAGAATAGACTATGAAATTAAATACAGTAAATATAAGACTAGTATAATTCAAAGTAAATTTGTAGATAAATTTACACAAACTGAACAATTAATTAAAAACAACTGTGACATTGATAAAAATTTAAATAATAGTGTAAACTCGTATTTTTTTCGTATATAATAAGATAAACATTTTGCATCAAAATATAAATGGCCTTTTAAGTAAAATGGATACTTTTACAGTCGCATTATATGATTTAATAAATAAAAATAAAACTGTTGATGTAATTTGCTTTTCCGAGCACAACATGATAAATTCTGACGTAAATTTATTGCATATCCAAAATTACTCACTTGCAACATACTTTGCTCGACAATCTAGACATGGTGGAACCTGCATTATGGTCAGACACGGTTTAAAGTATAAAGAGCTTGATTCAGTAGCAAAATATAGTGTGCAAAATATAGTTGAATTATGTGGGGTAGAGCTGGTCGACCACAACATAATCATAATATGTGTATACAGAAGCCCTCAAAATATAGACGTCAAAAATAAATATGAAATATTTTTCAATAATCTACATGATATTCTTCATAACTATTGTATTAAAATAAATAAGAAATTACTAATTTGTGGGGATTTCAATATAGATTTATTGAAAAACTCTACCTACTCTGAGCAATTTAAAAATCTTCTAAACGGCTTTAATCTAAAATGGGAAATCAATGAACCAACTCGTTTATGTAGTGGAACCTGCATCGATAATCTAATACATAATATACATGGGAGCAAAGGTGAAGTACTGGAACTTGCTATATCAGACCACACAGCTCAAATGTTAAAATGCCCTGTCAAAAAAACATGTCAAATTGATCACTGGTTCTGTACAAAAAAAGACTACTCAACAAATAATATAAAAAAGTTCAAGGATTGCCTAGCTAGTCTTACGTTTAATGATTGTTATTTAGAAAATAATGCCGTGAAGTCTTTTGATATTTTTTATGACTTATTTACGATGTTTTATAGATTATGTTTTCCGGACGTTAGAGTAAAAATAAGAACAAAAACAAAGCCTAAATGGTTAAGTCGAGGGATTCGGATATGCAGTAAAAGAAAACGGCAATTATTGTGGAATTTCAGAAAATCACCTAGTGAAAATGATAAAAATGCTTTTAAAATGCTATCTTATAGATTAAGACGAGTCATACAACTAACACGCAAATCACAAAATAATCAGTTCATACAAACCGCAAAGAATAAATCAAAGGCAACTTGGACAGTGATTAATAGGCGTAAGATAAATATTCCAAATCAAAATATTACATTTATCCAACATGACAATAAAACTATTACCCACCCAAGTGAAATAGCTCAAGCCTTTAATAGTTACTTTATAGATCAAGTCCAACCTTTAAAAATTAATAAAACCTATAATATCTCTTTAGCTAGTAAATCCTCGTCTATGTTTATGCCACCAACTCTTCCCCAGGATATACATAACATTATTATGTCCTTAAGTAACACTAACAGTACTGGATATGATGGTGTCAACACAAAAGTAATAAAATATGTATCTGGAATTATTTCACCTGTCCTTAGTCACATATTTAACCTATGCATAACTGAAGGTATCTTTCCTGATAAATTAAAAATTACAACCATTAAGCCTCTTTTTAAGAAGGATAATAGGGAAAATATGTCATGTTATAGGCCAATAGCTTTAGTTCCTATTTTGTCAAAAATATTTGAAAAAGTTATTTCTAACAATTTAAATTCTTACTTTGAGAAAAATAAACTGTTTGTAGATAATAAAAAGGATTCAGAAAAAACAAGAGTATAAATATGGCGATATATGAATTTTTAAATAAGGTAATTACTCGAGTAGATAAAAGACTACCAGTTCTTGGGTTATATATGGATATGTCAAAGGCATTTGACTACGTGGACCATAAAATCTTAATTAAAAAACTTAACTCATATGGCGTTAGAGGAAATATATCTAAATTAATTGAATCATATCTTTCCAATCGGCAACAATTGACAATAATCAATAAAATAGTTAATAATACAGAAATTTCTTTTAAATCATCTCTTAGGACTATTAAATATGGAGTGCCACAAGGTAGTGTTCTTGGGCCACTACTCTTCATAATTTATATAAATGACTTACCATCTGCTACGACATATCCGATGATAATGTTTGCTGATGACAGTACGCTGATCTTTGACACTGTTGAACCAAATTCCATCGAAACAGAAATAAATAAAAATCTCAGTTCGATAATAAGCTGGTTAGAGATGAACAACCTCAAGATTAACCTAGATAAAACAAATTTAATGCAGTTTGGACAAAGAGCAAAAATAAATCTAAATCTAAATATAAATTATAACGGAATAAAAGTTAACATTACAAAAGCTACAAAGTTTCTTGGTCTATATATAAATGATTCGATAAATTGGAGAGAACAAATAGAACATGTGTGCAGTAAACTACATCAACATTCTTATGCCCTTTATATGCTAAGTAAGACTGTAAATCAATCAACTCTTCTAACAGCGTATCATGGTCTCGTTTCCTCGATACTGCGATACGGTATAATATTTTGGGGCAATGCAGTTGGAAAAGATAAAGTATTTGTAGCACAAAAACGATGTGTAAGAGCAATTGTTAATATTAGTAAAACTGATAGTTGTAAGCCGTATTTTCAAAAACTTAAAATATTGACTATGCCTTGTCTATATATTTTTGAATCTGCCATGTTTGTTAAACGTAATATAGATAAATTTTCGCAAGTCAACAGTCTAAGAAGAGCCGGTACATTAAGGCTAGTAAGTAGCAATACTACTTTATTTCATGAAAGTATCTTTGTAATGGCTCCAAAAATGTATAATAAACTACCTAAATGCATTCGACTTGAAAGCGATGTATACATATTTAAGAAAAAAGTATTTCAGTTCCTAATTAACAAATCTTATTATTCTATTGTAAGTTTCCTAGATGATAAAAGTTTTAAATGATAAAGTGTAAACATTAATAGGTACCTAATGTCATATTTTTTAAATAATGAACAGGGAAATAAATAATTAATAAAAACTTCAATATAATTCACATAAAATTATATAATCTATTTTAAATAATAATAATAATATACTATAACAATAAAATCAATAATAAGCATGTATTAAATGTATTGTGCCTGAATTGTGTATGTGTATACTTAACAAATGTAATAGTGTTAGCTTTATGACTGTATATTTGTACGCCAGTTTATTTGGCAGAGCATAGTGCTACTATATATAAACTTAAGATCTACATCTTTACCTATGTTTCACAAATAAATATGATTGATTGATTGATTGATTGATTGGCTATATAACATCATGCTATATAACCTGCGGGAGAGGAGCAGTAAGCAAATACTAATAACGCGAGTGCAACCGCGAGCACAGTTAGTAAAAAACAAAATCAAAGTTTTAAACTTACCGAAGATTCAATGACGCGGTTACGTTTGGTAGTTTTCGACCGCTTCGACGGAATATCTATTTCTGAGTCCGATTCGCTTGCGAATATGTCTTTGGAGGCAGTTGAGACAGCCTCAGTTTTCTTCAGCTTTTTAGGCTCGGTCTTGCTTTTCAACTTTGTCTTCTTACTCTTCGGTTTTTGAGCTGTAGTGGGATCGTTGGGATGCGACTCTAGATCGGACTCAAATGGATTTACGAAACTTGCCCTAAAAAAGAAAAAGCAGTTATAAATTTGAATCATTCATTTTAATTTCCTATATTATATAAGTTATACACACCTATTATAGTTTTCTCTAAATAATTAAAACTTCAAAATCTGAATTAGTTACTTTACAATAAATATTTCGATAAAATACCGATGAGTAGATTATTATTAGTTAACTATTGGAAGCAAGCTTACATAAAATAGATCTGGTATTCCAATTGTAATTCTTCTGCGCACCCAGTATGATTTTAAGTAGCAAATAACATAATAAAATTAAAATATCGGAGTCGAACCGAAATATTTATGACCAGAAGTAAAAAATTATAATCAATCAAACTTGCACATGGGAATCGAACCCACAACACTGGTGACCACTTAAACCTTCGCGCCATCCGTGTGGTTGCTAACATAACATTTAAACCGACTAAGCCATCCAAACACAGCATAGAAAGTTATAAAATTAAACACAAAAAAATACATACATACTTACTGCAATCGATGATCGGGCTCACTACGAGTAATAAAAATGACACTGTGTTCGTAACGATTAATAACAACAGGCGCGATAATGCACAAAATCTGAATGAAATGATTGATAGAAGAGCAGTCGCCTGATTTTTATACTCATAAATCTAAGGTAGTGATTATATTATTTTTTGCTAACGTTGTCGAAATCTTTACTAATATATATTTTTTATATTTAGATTTTAAGCCTTCTATAATAAGGTCTACAATTATATGATCTTCATTAGTTACTATGTATGCACCCTGCGATTCCTTTATTTGGACATGGCGACACTCCGTCGCGGACATACGAGACGAAATTCTAAAAAAGGAAATGGTATGTACTTTGGCTGCACATCACCAATGTATTCAGAATGTCTCTTTAGACTGGTAGTTAACGATTTTATATACCTTACCAAAATAATTTAACCTCTTACATTTTTTAATTATTATAATTCAAATATATGTATTAAACATAATAAAGCCTTTATAAATATGAAATAGCCTTTATAATTTGCACGTTAGGATATAAATATTTTGGCGCAGATACCTATCAAAATTTTATGCTATAAAAAGTTGCCTCATTAATACAATATTTAACTGATTTAATCCAATAAATTATCATATAATTATTTTAAATTCCAAAATTGATGCAACATCTTAAATTATGTGTATATACTGTATAATTACAATAGACATCCAAGAGTACATTTACAAAAATGCATATATGCATATACTCATACCTGTTTCCCAAAGGGGGATAGACAGAAACCTCAGATTTTTACATACACATGCCTTACTTATAAAAATTGCATACCAATTGGGCTATCCATCGTGAACAATCCTAGAGATCAATTGTATTTGGTTATTCATGTTAACTTTGAGAATGGCAAATATAAATTGATATTTGGTGAAAAGATACTAAAGGCATCGGCCATTCTTTATTGTTGTTATTTGGTGAGGAGTTCCCATTCATTCAAATTCAAAACACCCAAAGTGATCCAATATTTTTTCACATTTTCGACGACACGTTTAGCGCATTGATTTAAGAGCTCGTCTCGCTGCATCACAATGTAAATATTAGGTTATAAACGCGCTGCTACTAAATGCGCCACGTGTCGCGGGTTCGATTCCCGCACGGAATAAAAAAGTATTTGTTCCGGTCTGGATTTTGTTATCATGTTTTATTATGTCATTATTTAATTTAATATAAATAATAAAGTAACGACATCTTTCTTGCTATATAATAACTACTACGAAACACATCCAAATACTCTGAAAAATAACCAAGTACCTATGAGCCGTCAAAACATCATATAGCAGCTATCTACCTACTAATGGTAAGGCGGTACGATCTGTGCAGTGGTTAAATTGCCTTTTGACTTCCGTGTCGTGGGTTCAATTCCCACTCAACAAATATTTGTATGATCTACCTACAACTAGTTCTGGTCTGTTGTCTGTAAAATTTATGTTTATCAACGATCCCTGCGATACGAGAGAAATCTCAAAAATCCATATAAGATGCCATTTAGCCATTATTATCCATAGCATCATAATTATGTGAGCGGTCCTCACGCGACCGATCACATCAACTGAAGCGCTACACATTTATATAAGTCATGCATCGGGCTCTCGTACGAAGGGAATCAATCGCTCGTAACAATGATAATTAGAATAATAATTAAGAATAATAAGTAAACAGTGGGTGTTTCTTTTGCGAAAAATATCAGTCATCAGGGCTAACAGTGCCTCGCGTCGGTTAGACGTTGAGTCACCAGGATTTACCATCTTGTTATGTTGTCCCAATCTGCTTTGCAAAGTGCATCGCTGATCATAGTAGTCGGGTAATATTGAGGCGCTATCAGTACTAACAGTGCACCGCATCGGTTTGACGCTGAGTGTGCCTCATCGGTTAGACGTATCAGTATAACGATGTATTGATGAATGAAATATTATTAAACTATTTATCAACGCGGTTTACAAACACGAGATGTATACATATAAATCAGCATGATAGTTGCGCCCGAGCTGCGCCGAGCGCGCCGGTCGAACTTGAGAATGTTGTTTATATTATGTCATCCCAATTAGAAACGATAATTGTACTCCATTGTTACTTTGGTATCAGTATAACGAAGCGTCGATGATCGCAATCGAACGGATCGCAGATCATGTTAGTAGTGTAATATTGGGGCGCTCTGCATTGCGAACCGAGCGAAGCGAGGTGAGTGATGCAGAAGCCCCAATATTACACTACTGTCAGATAGTTGTATGTTAGTTTGTAGATGTTTTGATAACTCCAACAACGCATCGTATAACATATTTTTTGTTTCGTTTGACCTCTTAGGTACATTACGTAGCTCAACACAGGTCTTAATTATGGAGCGATCATAGGATTCCATCTTTTCCTCGAGAGCGATTAATTTTATTGCCATATCATTACGCTGCTCCTCTAGGCCAGTAATTTTTGTCTCAAGCGAGGTTAATTGTTCCGTGACAGATGTCATAGATTTTTCTATTCCAGAGTTTGTTTCCTCTATTTTAGAGTTACTATTTTTTATTTGAATTATATGGTTCTCTAATTGGTCCATTCGAGAATTTTGTGAGGTCATCATGTTGAGAATCATATCCTTGATTTCATTTTTAAAGTCGGCCAGACTGTCTTTCCTTTCTTCACTTGTTGGACAACGTCGCTTTGCTCGCTGGGTAATGTTGATGTTAGGCGTATTGTTATCGTTATTCGAGGATTCGTCTTTATTTGCATATAATTTCGTTAAATCCGATTCGGAACGTGTGGTTAGTTGATTGGGTGGTGTTCCAATCGTATTAGGCATCATGTGAAACAGTTGAGATATCACAAAAAGAACAATTCTTGCACGCAGTCTCGAACGCCCGACCTCTCATGCACGGCAAGTAAAGACGCGATCTTACACGAGCGGCTATTTGACCAGTTAATGATCGATTCAAAATAGCTGATGTGTTACTACTTTGAAGGTATCGTTGTACGTTCACTGTTCAAGGTCACGAGTTTATGTCAATGTACGGTACACATTCACTTTTGTTCGTTAACCGCCGTTTTACAACTATTAATTCCTTTATATTGTTATATTCACATGCGCTTTATAGTTTTTGGAGTTCTTATCATGTTTATTATAAAGTTACACAAAGAATTAACACATTTTTTTCACCAGAAAGTCTTTGTTTACTTTTTGAATAATTTAATAACACAGAGAGCACTCGGACACGTCCTTTCGCGATGCGCGCAGGGGAGGGGAAACTCCGCAGGGGAGGGGAAACTCAATAATAGAATAGTAACTTCCCAACTTCTTCATTGTCGTGATATCGTCTCGAGTTCAGGTTTTTATCATTTTTTTCTGGTATACCCACAATGACGATATTTTTCTCACGTTCACAACGGTCTTTGAGTTCGAGGATGAGGTTTTCGTGGTGTAAGGTGGGCGGTTTGTACGTTGAATTTTCAATATTTTGTTGATCTTTTCGTTGAGAGATTTCCATTTCTATATGTTTAATTTTGTCTTGGGTTGTAATGTTATTAGATTTGATTATTTTAATTTCACTGCTTATTTGTTCAAATCGTTGTGTTAGGTGTTCTGTAGTGAATTTTATCGATTTCATTTCAGTTTTGATCTCAGATATTTCTTCTCGTATGAAGTTAATATTTTTATTTTGGGTTCTTCCAAATTCTTCTAGGAACTTCATCATGTCTGAACGAAAGCTTGCAAAATCCGTTTTATAATCAATTTCCTCAGTGCGTTCCTTTCGTTTCCTCACACAGATGTTTGACTGGAACTCATTGTCGCCGTATGTGGATAAGTTTGGTGCCGATCCGCTAACGCTTTCGCTCCCGCTTATCAACATGGCACTAGGCGGCGTTCTCTGTAAGTTAGTAGTTGCGTCCATTGCGTCTCATTTAAATTCTTCGTACGAGTGCGAATGCGATGAAAAATAGCAGCGGCTCTCTTTCCTCGCGGGGGTGCGAGGTGCTGCGCATCCGCCGGTGTGTGGTATCGCGCAGAAACACAAGATCTTGAGTTGACACGCACTTTGTTATGAATTTGATTTTTAACACTGTATATATATGAATCACTTTTAAGTGTCGAAGTTAAGGTAAAATTATAATATTTTTACGATAATTAGCTAACACGTCTGCTTCCAACAAGTGTCAGAGGTGAATATTTCTGCCTCCATTCGGGCGATTTCATTATTGGTAGACTCAGTGGTTTCTTTTAAAAATTGAAACTGTACAGGCCTACAATATCTTGTCGAGGATAGCTTGGTGGTGTCTTTGGCGTTAAGACTGAATGGCACAAATGAAGTAAGGAACATATTACCATCACTGACTTCATCTTGAGAAAAAGTTTGCTTATATTCACTGTTTCCGGAGGAACCGTCACAACCCCACTTGGAAATAAGCACAACTTCTTCACTAATTGCCCCTAATTCTTCATTATCTTTGGTTTTAAAAATACTCTTCGTTGTATGATCCAACAGACTCTGCAAGCTAACACAAGCATAGCTCTCAGACACATCTATGTCTTGTGGATAGCACTCTTTTTTCGTCGCTCGAACTTTGGCATAGCTAGGGAAAATGTCACAACCCGTCTCTTTCACAACCTTCCTTATAAGTTCGTATTGGTGTTTCGATAATGCGGCATCTAACATTAATGCCAAAGCTTTTTCTGGTGTTAACGGAGCGATTTCCAATGATTTATTTAATGTTTCTGCAGCTGTGATTATTAAGTCCTCTGGATTGTCTTCACACAATTTTTTCACTTTATAGCGTCTTGTGCGAGAACAACATTCCTCGAATGGCTTCTCTGGTCGTCCACTTAGTAGTCGTGACCTTTTGGAAGGTCCCGGTGAATCATTGTCGTTGTTATCACTAACAGAAGCCGCACTTGCAGGAATTGTAAGGCTTAGAGCCAACCATTCCTGATTATTAGTAAGAAAACGGCTTTTGGTTCGATTAGCTGCTTGCCACTTTTGAGTAAATCTTGGAATAATTTTTATCTTTTGTTCTGTTTTGAGGTTCTCAAGAGCAGTTCCAGTTACGTTAGGATATTTACATTTTAAAACTTCAATGCACTTCTCCGGGTCTCTATTGCAAGACAACGCGGTTTCGGCTATTTCCGAATATAGAAATGTTAAAGTTGACATGGTTTGTTGTTACTTTCTTAGGTTGACGAAGGTAAATGACAATAAATATAATTTCTATCCAATTTATAGGTCCTAGGTAACATAAGATAATTATTAATTGAGGGTAGTAATTAGCTAATTGTATTCCTTTTTTATTTATTTATTTATTTTTATTTATTTATTTATGTACACACCAGTAAACACGATGATATAAATGTAAAAAACGAAACATGAGCACAAAGGAACTACTTATTTCTTAAGAAATTTCTTCCAGTAGTCCCGCGACAGGAAATATCTATGACAGACACGTAGACACAGTGTGTAAAAAGAATATAAGAAAACTCTTAAATATCTAAACTTAACCAGTAGATATATCTTAAACTAAACCAAATAGTAACTATGAAACAACAAATATAAAATAAACTACATAAATAGAAAAATAAAAAATAAACTACATACAACTAAATATTTACAATGGACAATCACTGTAATTTAGACATGTAATGTTCTTTGACACGTTTCTTAAAGACAGAAATTGTATTAGAATCACGTATGTTAGGCGGAAGCGAGTTCCACAATCGCACCGCATGGACAGTAAAAGAATAAGAGTAAAAATCCGTTTTATGTGAAGTGAATTCCAGAAGAGTTCTGAGGTGGGTGATGATGATCTACAAGGGGCATCAGCAGTACGAGTATACGAGAAACGTTCACGTAGGTACTGGGGATATGCAGGGTTATGGAGTATATTATGGACGAGACATAAGATCCGAGTGTTCCTGCGAAGGCGAATAGGGAGCCACTTGAGTTGCTTGCGGAAGTGGGAGACATGGTCATACTTTCGCAGTCCGAAAACAAAACGAATACACAAATTTTGCAGGCGCTCAAGCTTATTTAATAACTCCTCTGTGGCATCCAAGTAACAGGCATCAGCATAATCTATAATCGGCTGGATAAGTGACTGGGCAAGAGAAATTTTAGTTTTCAAGGGCAGGAAACTCTGAAGACATTTTAGCGAGTGAAAGGAATAGTGCACCTTACGACTCACCTCGTTAACTTGAGCACGCCAAGAGAGATTGGAATCAATTAAGATTCCAAGATCCTTAGCAGTGTCAGTGTAGGTTAGCGGTAGACCGTTGATAGTTAAAGGCACTAGGGAAGAAATATCAAGCGCATTGCGTACATACCTGCTGCCAATAATCATGGTCTGTGACTTGATGGGATTGATTTGAAGACCATAAGAACTTGCCCACTTGCTAATACTATCAAGGTCACAATTCATGGCTTCGATTGCACGGCCAGCGTCAGCCAACGTAAAATGACGATAAAGCTGAAAATCGTCTGCATAAAGATGGAAATTGGAAGAAATTACCTTAGTAACTGTGTTAATGAAGATAGAAAACAGAAGAGGAGAGAGAACGCCACCTTGAGGCACACCAGCAGTTAGATCACACCAATCAGAGAACTTCTCTTCAAGGCGGACACACTGCGAGCGACCCCGAAGATAAGAATCGAACCAGGCTAGAGAAGATGGAGAGAAATTAATAGTTTAAGATCCCCAGTAAGATGTCGAAATCTACTGAATTAAAGGCACAATTGAAATCCAGCAAAACCAAAACTGTTAGAGATTTATTCTCCATAGCCCAGCGAATGTCGTCAGTAACTTTGATAAGTGAGGTCACCGTACTGTGACCAACAGGGAAGCCAGACTGTAAGGGACTAATAAGATTATTAGATGTAAGAAAGATGGTAACTTGCCTGTGAACAATGTGCTCGAGGACTTTAGAAAGGAATGGAAGAATGGATATAGGTCTATAATGAGATAAGGACGACGGGTTACATGTTTTAGGGAGAGGTATAATGTGTGCCTGTTTCCAAGCCAAAGGAAAGGTGCCAGAAAATAAGGAAAAGTTGAAAATGTGAGATATAACCGGGAGTACTATAGAGAGGATAGGGACTATCATTCTCGAGCACAGACTGTCATTACCAATAGCTGTAGAAGAAATAGCAAGAATAGATTTTTTGACGTCGTCTTCCGAAACAGCGCTCAGATTGAAGCGAGAGCAATCGGGTACAGGCAAGTTAGAAAACTCCAGCAATGTAGAAGTTTTGACCCTAGCGTCAAGAAAGACAGGTGGAAAAGAGAAATAGTTGTTAAGGGCGGTTAAATCAACATCGTTACATGTAGTAGCCGGAGATTTACCAATGCCGACAGTCTTTAAGAATTTCCAAACATCGAAAGAATTACGGTTGACTATGGATTCATGGAAATAGCGTCTTTTGGCATCTTGACACAGACAATTGCAGCGATTACGTAAGATTTTGTAATGTTTGTGATTCTGCTGAGATGGTCTACGTTTATAAATACGAAGCGCTTTATCCCTCCAAGCCATATCTTCCCTGATTTTAGGTGTAATCCACGGTGCAGGGTTGTGCCTTATCTTAATACGTCGACGCGGAGCATGTCTATCATAAATTTCTAGAATTTTATTGTTGAAAATCATCACCATCCCATCAATGCTGGTATTCTCCAGGACCGGAGTCCAGTCGATACTTCCAACATCTCGCCTCAATGCCTCCAAGTCCATACCCTTGTAACTACGCAGATATAGGAATTGCGGTTTACGCTTAGGAGGTCGAACACGGAAAGAAAGATGGATTAAGTCATGGTATGAGAAAGTAGCAGTAAGTTGCCCAAACTCAGCGACTTTGTGAGGAGAAGAGACAATCATGAGGTCGAGTAGAGAAGGCGTACAGTTCGGAGAATGGTGAGTAGCAGTATATGAAGGTTAAAAGAAGACAGAAGAGAGTTCAGTTTAAGTGAGCGTGAGTCGTTCTTAATTAAACATGTGTTAAAATCACCCATTACAATCACATGTTCATAAATGGGGCAAAGGTCGTTTAAGATGGACTCAAGGGACTCAAAGTAATTGATTCGGGCTGTAGAAAACAGCGAGTAAAATT
The DNA here is from genome assembly GCA_947562105.1 of Shargacucullia verbasci. NCBI lineage: Eukaryota > Metazoa > Arthropoda > Insecta > Lepidoptera > Noctuidae > Shargacucullia > Shargacucullia verbasci. Next base: position 13,927,135 of record OX387281.1, on the reverse strand, counting down.
TTGGTGTGATTCAAGAATAGTTCAAGAAACAGGAATTCAGCCGATTCGGAGTATATAGAGGGAGAAGTCTTGACAACCTTGTGAGGCAAATTAGCACGCAGATAGATAGCAACACCGCCACCCCCTTTGCCTGTCCTGTCGTTTCTGACTAAGACGAAGCCAGGAAGTGAAAAGGTTGTAGAGAGGAGAGAAGGCTTCAGAAAAGTTTCAGAAATGAGTAAAGCATCGAGATGAGCACTGCTAAAGGATGCCAGAAGCTCATAATAGTGACCAGGAACACTCTGAGCATTAATGTGAGCTATATTAAGATTGTTAGGATAGTTGGAAAAAAGTGAAGAGATGTTATCAAGTAAAGTGACTGGTGGTGAGGTATCGCTGTCCGCACTAACAAAAGTACATGTCGAAGAACACGAAATGAAGCTATCATTCAAATCATCAAGATTATCCATAAATACGTAATTATATAAACTATAAAATAAAATAAATATAAAATATGTTATAAAAAAAAAAAAAAAAAATATGTGTACGAATTGTATATGCAAAACGAACAAAATCAGTTACTCGCTTTGCACAACATCCCCCCAACTCACAAACGTAATGGACATAAATTTTGCAACAATAACAAATCAATATACATTACATTACATTACAAACAGACATTAATAATTTTGAAAATAATTATAATACACATCGAATATTCCGAGCATCACCATGGCCATAATGCAACTAAATAGAAATTAGTACCGGCAGAAGGACTGGAACTGGACTGGAAGTTAAAATATAGATTTCTTAGTATTGAAATAATATGGAACGACTAAATTAATGACTTCTAATGAATTTAGATAACAATCGTCACATTAGATAATGATTTCATAGCTCATTTTCAATACCACTAATTTTTGTCAGTCTTACTCTAGGCTAGTTAATGTTAGCTTAATCATCAAGGGGCAGATGGTGGCAGTTTTGAGTCTACTTGTTTGTGAGGGTTGTCCCTATAATACTATGTATAATTCAGCCGGTAGCAGCCGGTAGATCGATAGTTATGGGCTTAGAATGACAGAAAAAGTGAAAAAAAATAGCTTAGGGATATAATAAATAGAATTAAATATAAAATCGGAATGTAATTTTGTGATAATACTGATTTTATATTAACAAAGTTATGAAAATTTATAATAAATATCGAAATCAATTCAAAAATACACGAGTTTTGAGTATATCATGTTCAAAATAGTATAAAAACTTGCTTAAAAAGAACTCGTTCGGTTTAGTGTTCCTTTGTGTACAATTTATTCAGTGCCAAAAATAGTTATATGTTTTATCCTTGTTGTAAAACGTTTCAACAGGTGTCTTTTTTTAAAATAAAATATAAACTTTCATCCGCGCGATCTCCCGCGCCCGCGTCCTCCTCCCGCGCCGCACCCCGTGGAGCTCCGTCGGCACGTAAGCCGACCAAGTGCCGTCGCGAAGGACAGCGCTTTCGCGCCGCGAACACCTAGCCGATCTGTTGTGCCAAGCCAGATCGCGCTAACGTCCGCGTCCGCCGCATCAAGCACCGGCAGCATACCAAGGACCGCGCTGCCGCGCACGAGACCGTCCCCGGGGCTGATCAAGACCGGATCCCTGCCCAACCTGAGGCTGTCGCCCATGGAACTCCAGGTAAGTCAAGTGCCTATTGCCTTCGACACGTGCATAGTGCTTGACGACCCCCCACGCGCCGCCCAAAGGCACCAACGCAGCCTCGGTGACGAGGCCGAAGAAGAGGCTAAACGGCCCTGCGTGGACTCGCCGCCCCCCCGCGCATCGTTTGCGCAGGTGGCCTGCGCTCCACCCAGGACCCCCTCCGGCTCTGCAACCCCCGCCCGCCCTGCCACCCAGCAGCGGCACAAAGCGTAAATGCAAATACAAACACGAAGAAGTTACGCTACCTGCCGCTGGTAGTCGAGAAGCTGCCGTCCTGGGCACGCCATTTTAAGGCCCTAAAGGATAAACTCGGCGCACGTAGCGTACGGCAACGGGGTGCGCTTCACCCCACAGACAGAAGATGAGTACCGCATCACACTTGACACACCGCGGTACTTGACGGAGCTGGAGAAGCAGGAGAACGTGGTGTGGTTCTCCTACTCCCTGCCAGCGGAGAAGAACCTCAAGGTGGCCATCAGGGGGCTGCCCACCGAAACCGAGCCCAACGATGTAAACGAGGAGCTCCGTGGGCTGGGGTATGAATCCGAGTACGTCCGCCAGATCAAGGCAAGATGCCCGGTTACTCAGGACCCCAGCGGCAATTAAAGTAGCGGATGGCGCCTAATCCATCGGCACATACGCCTCTGCCGTCGGGCGCTACCCAAACAAACGCACAAGATGTGCTCATTGAAGTCGCAATCCGGGTCCTGCAAAACGTCCTCCTAGCCTTACGCAGGGGAGAGGACCCGGTGCATGTGGTTCTCAGCGGAGTGGTGACATTGGTCAATTTTAATGGCTAGGCCGCTGAGGATCATACATTGGAATGCCCGCGGCCTCAAAGGCAAGGTCGTCCTTCTCCGCCCCTTACTGCAGGAGCAAGACATCGACGTGGCGCTTATAAACGAGAGCACCTGGGACCTGCTGACAAAATCAAATTCCCAGGTTTCCTCGTTTACAGGAAAGACGAGCAGTCGGCTCTTCACAGCAACTACCGCGGTCTGGCGGTCATCGTTAGGCGAAGAGTCGTACACCAGGAGCTCCCCGTATCACAGCTGAAGACCACCTACGCGCTGGGCGTGCAGCTGTCCGTCGCAGGCGACCACCTGTGCGTATACTCGCCCTACAAGGCTCCCAGCGATCGTTTGGAGCCCGTCGATATACGCACACTTCTGGACTCGCCCCACCCCACCATCATCGCCGGCGACCTAAACAGCAAACACCCAGCGTGGAACTCTAACGTCGCGAACGCAGCGGGAAACCGACTCTTTGCCGACGCGGAGGCCCGAGGATACGACGTTTCCGGCCCCGAAGTTCCCGCACACTACCCGGACCGAGCCGCCCACCCCCCCCGGCGTGCTGGACATCGTCGTACACAGCGGCCTACGCTGCCAGATCGCGCAACACGTACTGGACGACGAGCTGCTGTCGGATCATTAGCCCGTGTTCGCCGTCCTGGAAGCCGACTCCACCCGACTTGCTCGTCAAGCGCCACGTCCCTACTTGGACTGGGACAAATTCACGAGAAGGATGGAGGCCACAACGCCTAGTCGGCCGATCACCACGGCCGCTGAGGCGGACGATCTGACGGACGACCTCACTGCCTGCATACAGAGCGCCCTGGAGTCGGCGACCAAAGCGACTAGCGGGGCACAGGGACGCTACTCGGCGCTCCCCACACATATCTCGCGTATGATCGCCGACAAAAGGCGCCTGCGCAGGCAGTGGCAACAAACCAGATGTCCATCATAAAGACGCAGCTCAACCGGTTCACCGAAAGGGTGAAGGCCGAGCTCCAGGCACACACCAACGAGGCTTGGGAGAGGTACATTGAGGCGGCCGACAGCGACTGGCCGTCCGTGCACAAACTGTGCCGACGCCTCAGGAGTGCGTCCGCTGATGAACAGCGACGGGGCGCTAAGATACATCGCCACAGATCGGGCGGCTATCTTCGCCGCCCACCTGGAGCGTCAATTCACGCCTAACGCCACCGACGACACCACGCACACCGCAGCAGTAGAGCAACACCTTGGAGAGTACTTCTCCACGCCGATAGTTCCCGAGGAGGACCCGGTGTTTATCTCCCCGGGCCAAGTAAAAGAGGCCATCCGCCGGACAAAGCCAAGAAAGGCCCCGGTGCGGACAAAATAACAAACCTGGCGCTGCGCAACCTACCACCGCGCACCGTGGCTGCCCTGACGCGCCTGCATACGGGCATTTTCTGCAACGGGACGTTCCCCTCAGCGTGGAAAGAGGGGCCGGTCATCACCATCCCGAAGCCCGGGAAGAACTGAAGCCTGAGAGCTATCGGCCGATCACGCTGCACCACCTTCTACCCCACATCACACCCCGGCACGAACAGTTTGGCTTTCCTGCCGAACTACAGCACTACGCTCCAGCTGCCGAGGGTACTGCACCTGGTCACCACGGCCGTGAACAAGCGGGACTACGCCGTTGCAGTATTCCTCGACATGGAGAAGGCATTTGACCGGGTATGGCACCCCGTTGTTTGATACAAGTGGTCTCCTCCAACCTCTCGAACAGAACTTTCAGAGTCGCAGTCGAGGACCAAGTGTCACCCGCGCACCCCATCACCGCCGGAGTCCCGCACAACAGTATAGGGTTTGTTATCACCCTCCGCGTCCCATATCTGACGAACCCACCGACCAACCCATACTTTTATGGGTCGCGACTGACCCCTCGGGCAGTGGGCAATCGCCCAGAACCCGATTCCTTGCCCTCGCCTAGGGGAGTGCGTAGACGATACCCAACGATTTTGTAAGACTGGGAGTGCTACGTGGTCTACAGTTTTCAGAAGCTCAGCGGACACACTCGCAAGACTGCAGGAAAACTTCGCCCGGACCGTCAACGCGCATCCACTCGTGCCTTACGCCATAGCTTGCTTGTAAACGCCACGTAAGCACAGTGGGACCGCCGCCACCGTCGCCGCCCGACGTGTTCTACACGCCGTCGCGAGCCACGTCCTACAAGGATGTCTCCCCGAATCAAACGGCCCTTATAAGGGCCACCACCACCACCGCCGCCACCAGCCGCAGCAGCAGCAGCAACAACAACAACACCACCTACCGTCGCAAGACGCCCCGCGCGGCCAGACCTCGTCCTACCCGGACCTCCGAGTGGCAGCACGTCACTCGGCCAGTGACTGTGCGTCCCGTCGACCGCGCGAGACCGACTCTGCGCCGCCCCGCAGGTAGCGACCCCGCGTCCGCGAGTGCACCGGCGTCCAGAACGCCCGGGACAGGCGACGGGAACGCCCGCCCGCGTTCCGCCCGGTACCCATGGAGACCTCGGGACCTCCATCGCGTTGCCCGTCATTCGCGCGACCTCCCGCGCCCGCGTCCTCTTCCCGCGTCCTCTTCCCGCGCCCTCTTCCCGCGCCCTCTTCCCGCGCCGCACCCCGTGGAGCTCCGTCGGCACGTACGCCGACGTCGAGCGCGTCGCCAAGTGCCGCCGCGAAGGACAGCGCTATCGCGCCGCGAACGCCCAGCCGATCTGTTGTGCCAAGGCAGATCGCGCTAACGTTGCCGCCACCACCCCGCGGTTCGGCCCTGGCATCACCGGCGTTGCTGTCAGCGTACTCATCGCTGGCAGGGTCGAACTCGTCGGTCGCGTCAACCGCATCCAGTACCGGCAGCGCCCCAAGGACCGCGCTGCCGTGCACGAGGCCGTCGCCGGGTCTGATCAACACTGGATCATTACCCAACCTGCAGCTGTCGCCGATGGAATCACAGGTCATTCTAGTGCCTATATCCTTCGACTCTCAAATAGTGCTCGACGACCCCCCGCGCGCCGCCCAGAGGCGTCAACGTAGCCCCGGCGACGATGACGCCGAAGAAGAGGCCAAGTGCCCTGTGTGGACACTGCGCCCCGAAAAAGTAAGGAAGCTTCGCTACCCACCTTCGTAGTCGAAAAGCTACCGTCCTGGGCGCGCCACTTCCAAACCCTTTAGGCCGAACTCGGCCGCGTGCCCAACGCCCGCCTGTAGTGGGAGGGAGGTGGGAGTGGAGTGCGCTTCACCCCCCGGTCAGAGGACGAGTACCGCATCACTCAGCAGTACCTCACAGAGGCCGCTCCGCCGCCCACGCAGGGCACGCCTCGAGCGTGTGCTGTGCAGTATCCTGGCCGCCTCCTCCACAATGGTGGCAATCTGCCGTAGCCTCGCGGCCGATCCTATTCAGGTATTCACCGAAGCAACCGTGCCCGGTGAACACCTGCGTTAGTCGGTACGTGACGCGCTCGCTCCTCTTGAGCCAGGCTCGGAAGTGCGGCAATATCGCTTCGACAACGCGCTTGTGCGCGAACTGTGGCCGTAGAAGCCGTTCGCGCCACAAATCGAGCGCGTACCTACGTGCGCGCCGCCTTAGCCTTTCGAACGCCGAAGCGGGCGCGGTCTCGCCGTCCTGGCGGATAGCGCGGATCCGGTGATACAACCTCGCGTCCGTATCCGCCTGGATGTCGAACGGCACATACCGCGCCAGTAGAGTTGCCGCCTCGAAGGATACTGTTCTGTATCCTCGTGCGATCCGTATTGCAACTTTGCGCTGCAGGCCGTTGATTTTCATCCTGCAGCGCCGGATGCCTGATAGCCGAGCCGACCATACAGGTGCCCCGTACAGCACCACGGATCGCACGACCCCCCCGTAGAGGCGGCGAACTTCCTCCCGAGGCCCCCCGAGATTGGGCAGCAGTCTGTGCATCGCACCCACTACCCTCTCGACTCGGGGGACCAGGCTTTCGAAGTGCTCTTCGAAGCCCCACCAACTGTCCAAGGTGAGCCCCAAGTACTTCATGTACCGGCCCACCTCGACCCGCGCGTCACCAACGCGTATCCGCGAGCTGGGAGGTTCCCTGCCGCGAGGCAGTTTGTGGAACCATAGCGCCTCGGTTTTGTGAGGCGCTATATCCAGACCCAGCGCGCGGATTTCAGCCACGACTGTTGCCACCGCTTGCTCGGCAAGCCGGATGGTTCCTTCCCAGGTGTCACCGCCGGCCAACACCAATGTGTCGTCGGCATAGCAGACAATGCCGACGCCGGCGGGGAGATCGACACGCAGGACCGCGTCATAGGCGAGATTCCACAACAGGGGGCCCAGAACCGACCCCTGTGGAACCCCGCACGTGATCCGCCTCCGCTGGACGCTACCGTCCCTTCCCCACGTAGCGAATGTGCCTGTCGCGCAGATACGCGCCGACGATGCCTCGCAGGTAGGGGGGGACCTGATGGTGTTCCAGGGCCCCCCGAATCGGGCCCCACGGGAGAGAGTTGGCGTTGACAATGTGACTGACGTGATGTGAATGACGGCACGGTTGGCGCAGTGTGTTGAGAGATCGACTGCTGCGCTAGGTGTCGCGGGTTCGATTCCCGCACGGAACAAATATTTGTATGATCTACAGATAGTTGTTTCGGGTCTGGTTGTGTGTGTATGTGACATGTATGTTTGTAAACTGTACCCACGACACAGGAGAAATCCTAGTGTGGGGCAATGTTTAAAAAAAAAAAATGTCAAGGCAACGCCACTCCCCCCCGCCGGGACACTACCTGTCCCGACAGCGAGCGGACGCGGAGAATCGCGTCCACGGTAGATCGCCGCTGCCGGAAGCCAAACTGGCTATCGGCGAGGTCGGGACCCACTCGCGACAGGTGCTCGACTAATCTTCGGGCAACTATTCTTTCGAATAGCTTCGAAGCCTCGTCGAGCAGGCAGATGGGACGATATGCAGAGGCAGAATCTGCGGCCCTGCCTTCCTTCTGGATCAGAACCAATCCGGCTTCCTTCCAGCCGGAGGGGAACACGCTGTTGCGGAGGCAGCTCGTGAACAGCCGCCTCAAGCGGTCCCCCATGACAGCCATCGCAAGCATCCACACCCGACCCGGAATACCGTCAGGTCCGGGTGCAGTGCTACGAGCCTTCAGGCGGCCAACGGCTCGGTCTAGCTCCCCTTCCGAAACCTCCAGCTCCTCGGACCACTCCGAAAGAGCCGGAGGTGGAGAGGGACCGTCCCGGATCGCCGGGAAGAGCGTGGTGATCACCCTCTCCAGCAGATCCGGGGCCATGGTTTCGGTCACCGGGGGGACATAGGGGCGCAGCTTCCCTACGACCATCCTATACGGCCTCCCCCACGGGTCCCTGTCCAGTCCCTCCAGGAGCTCTCTCCAGGACCGAGCCTTGGCGTCGCTGATGGCGTGTTGGAGCGCCATCGTGGCCGCCTGGTAGAGGCGATATGCCTCGGCTGTCTCTTCGGCTGTAGCAGAGCGTCGGCGACGGCATCGGGTGTACAGTCGGGTGGACAGAGTCCGCGGTGTCCCTGAACCAACGAGGATGTTCTTGGACACCGTAGGGCTCCGCGACCACCGCCAAAACAATCGACCACTCCGCAACGGTCTGCAGGAAAAGATTCTGCGCATTGCGGCAGTGGTTCAGATTGCTCTGAAGGACTTTTAGGGCTGGGAAGGCGATGTCGTGTCCATCGCCTCCGGTGGGCCAGCACCCGGTGGTGCCGGCGCATTCGCCCGCTGCCTGTCGGCGGCGGCAAGAGAGGCTCGTTGCCCTCTCTTGCTTTTTTGGGCCACGCACGCCTTGCGGCCCAGCCGATGGTCGGCAGGCAGGCCCAGGTCCGCACATAGCGGACACTTGGGCGACTGCGCCGTGCAGGCGTTAATAAGGTGGCCAGCGTCGCCACACTTAAAACACCGGGCGCTTCGATCGACTCCCCCAGGGCACCGGAGGCGGACATGTCCGAATTCTAGGCACCGGAAGCACTGAAGAGGCCGTGATAACAGTACCTGAACTCTGGCTGACGTCCAGCCTACGCGAACGCGCTACGTAGACGCCAGCTTTTTTGCCGCCCCCAGTGGGCACCGGACCCAGACGGTCCCCAACGCCACGCGTGAGCGATAGATTTCGCCCACAGTGACCTCAGCGGGGACACAGCCGCCAGCCGCAGCGATAACGGTTGCTACCTCCTGCGACGTGACGGAGTCGTCCAGGTCACGGACTCTCAGCTCTGCCACCTTTGTCGGCCGCGCAATTTGCACGGCAAAGGTGGGGAGGAGCACTTCCCGCATCCGGCTCGCCAGACTGTCCGCTTTGGCGGCGCAGTCAGCACCGGCGACGGCAAGCACCATGCCGCCGCCGGCCGCCTTTTTGAGGGCCACGGTGTCGATGCCGAAGTCGGCGAGCTTGATGCTCCGCCTGGCCTCGGCCATCGCTTCACCCAACAGCGTGTCGGGTGAACCCTTCGACACCGTGACCGCGATCACGGCCGAGGCAGGAACCCTGGGAAGGGTGACCTTCTTCTTCCCCCCATTCGGGGCCTTCCCCTTGGGGGGAGATTTCGCCGGCGGTGCGGACGAGGTCGCAGGTGGCGGGGCAGGCGACTTCTTCACCTTTGCCTTCTTGGCCACCGTCGACCACAGAATCCCATCGGCCAAGGCGCCCTCAGCTTGGGCCGCCTGCGAGGTCGACGCCGCTGCGTCGCAGACTGAGCAGACTGCTCAACCGCAGCAGACGCCGCACCCGCGGCGGGCACAGGGGGCAGCTCCGCGATCGGAGCAACCTTGGCCGCATTGCGGCGTCTCTTCTTTTTCCCCTTCGTCCCAGCTTGGGAGTCAGGGGATGACACAACGGCAGGTGGCGCTTGTGCAACCTGCCGTTGTGGCGCCTGTAAAGAGGGCGCCGAGCCCACTTTTTTAGTGTCAGCCGCGAGGGGTGGGCGAAGACGAGTCTCCGACAGCAGCCGAGACTCCAGGGAGGCCAACTTGGCGTCCATCATGCCTCCGATCTCGAGGGCAATGGAGCGCCGTAGGTTGGCCTCGGCATCGGTAGACAATAATGCTGCCGGTGTAGCGACCCTGCAGGGGCTCGGAGGAGCGTCTCCTTGTCGGCGGAGGAGACTCATCTCCGCAGACATCTTCGCAACTTGCGCCGAGAGGCTGGCGATCTGAGAGCGCAAGACCGCGTTCTCTTTCTCCAGCCTCTCGACGTCCGCTCCGGGTGAAAGGCGTCGCTGCTCCTTCACCAGGGCCGCCGCCTTCGCCGTCCGCACCGCCATCCGGAGCTTGTGGACGAATTCGCCCTTAAGGTTGCGGGACTTATCCGCAACCTTCTCGACCATCAGTAAGCTGGCTTCGATGCAGGCATCCAGCTCTAGCGTAGACTGCGCCTGCATAGTCTTTGCCAGCTCCTCTGGGCCAGGCAGTTTTCCTTTAGCCCGGGTGATGGTCGGGGGACCCACAAGCTCCGGATCGGAGACTTCAGAGGATGCCATCCTCCTCTGATCTATCTTTTTCGCCTGAGGCAGCTCCTCAGGCCGAGGTGGCAACGAGCGCTTTCTCGCCCGTGGCACCCTGAAAGTGGATGAGGCGAGCGACGTGACAGAACAGTCACTATCGCTCTCCCCCTCCTTCGGCAACGGTGAACTCCGGCGCGCGCGGTAGGTCAAGACGACCTGTGATGCACCCGCCGGAGCCCCCGCAGCAGCAGCAGAGCTACTCGCCGGAGTGGACTCCACTTCCGGCGAGCCTGAGCCAGCCTGGCTCAAAACGGAGTCCATGACTCCTGGACGACCATGTCGGTAGTTGCCCCCCCCCCCAGAATACGAGGGGCAGACCGGGGCCGAAGCCCCGGTGAGGGATTCTCCGACTGCAGAGCAGTCGGTACCCTCCTGGGGTAGTATCTTTGTACTATCCGACATAATCATTTTTTTTATTTTTTCCTTTTTTGAGGGGTGAGGTCCCCTCGGTTTTTTATAGAGGTGTCCTTCCTCGCCCACATGAGGCCCGGCCCTCTCAATGAGGGTTACGGGTTGCCCGACGGTGACCGAAGTCTTTGTCCGACCAGTCTGGACTGACTGGACCGGAGCCGCCGCGCACGATCGCATCCTCGACGTGAAGAGCGATCACCACCACCCCCTGGTTTTGGCCCGCGCCGGGATGAACCCGGTACCGCGCATATCTGCGCGGCGTTCCCCTATCCGCCACCTGGGGACGCGCCCGGTATGAGGTCCAGAAACTCCGCCGGGACCGTGGCGACCCTTTTTTTTTTTTTTTTTTTTTTTACGGGGGGAAATCCTCATGGACTACCCTCGCCTGGGGAAAGGCGGAGGGGCGTGCCGGACTCTTACCGGCTAAAACCACCCCGGTGTCTCCTCGCACGTGCGCGCGGGACTGCGGGAATCCAAATTCTTCCGCAGCCCCACACTATTGCTGGCCCGGTCTGCCCGGGCCTCGTCTCCCGCACGGGGTAGTGAGGTGTTCAACTACCCCGTGCATCGCCTCAGAGGCGCGCGCCGACACCCGCGCGCGCCTCCGCCTCGGGTCCATCGAATAGGGGGCGGGGACTTCCCCAAGTCCCTCGCCCCTGGACCCATTCATGGGGGCCGGAAAAGGGCGTTGTCCGCCCTTCTCCTGCGCCCGGTGCGCCTTCTGCGGCCGGGGAAGGGAGTCGAGATCTCCCTCTCCCGTTCCGCAGTTTCCTTCTGCGACATCACGTCCTCGCAGAAGGACACCACCGCGTCCCACGACTCTGCGCTACCGACCATCCTCCGCACTACGGCCGGCAGCGACAGATCGCCTCCTACTTCATTTGTGAGGACACGACGCTGCTCCTCCCAAGCTACACACTCGGCGAGCGTGTGTTGCGCCGTGTCCTCCCCGCAATGGACGCAGTGGTGGCACCGAGCGTCCGGCTCCCTGTCTATGCGGCACAGGTACTTGCCGAAGCAGCCGTGCCCCGACAGCACCTGCGTCACCCTAAACGACAGGGAGCCGTGCCTTCTCCCGAGCCAGTCGTCGAGTACTGGCCGGATCGCCTCGACGGTAGCGAGGCCGGCGGTAGGGCGCAGAAGCCTTTGCCGCCATTCCGCCACCAAGACCTGACGGAGCTCCTCTCGGCGCAGCGCGATCTGCCGCTGCACCGGCCTCGAGCCCCGTGCCCGCTCTTCCTCACGCCATCGATATAATGACGCGAGTACTTTCGCCTCTAGGTCCCAGGGCGGGGATCCGGCCAGGACGCAAGCCGCCTCGTAGGAAATCGTGCGATACCCGCGGACGACTCTGACGGCCATCGCCCTCTGCGGCTTGCGCAGAAGACCGTGGCGACCCTAGCCCGACTCTACACGGGCATTCTCCTCACCGGGACGTTCCCCTCCGCGTGGAAGGAGGGGCGCGTCATCACCATCCCGAAGCCCGGGAAGAACTGACAGAAGCCGAGGAGCTATCGGCTGATCACTCTGCTGCCCACCACCTCCAAGGTATTCGAAACGCTCCTGCTGCGTCACCTGACACCACACCTCATGCCCCGACGCGAACAGTTCAGCTTCCGCACCGAACACAGCACGACGCCCCAGTTGTCGAGGGTACTGCACCTGCTCACCGCCGCCGTCAACAAGCGGGAGTACGCCGCTGCAGTATTCCTCGACATGGAGAAGGCATTCGACCGGGTCGGGCACCCCGGTTTGATACACAAACTCACCACGACGCCTCGTCGCTTAATACACGTGGTCTCCTCCTTTCTCTCGGACAGAACGTTCAGGGTCGCAGTTGAGGACCAGGTGTCATCCGCGCACCCTATCACCGCCGGAGTCCCGCAAGGCAGTTGCCTCTCGCCCGTGTTGTACTCACTGTACACCGACAACATTCCCGCCACGAACACATCAACGCTCGCGCTGTACGCTGATGACGCCGCGTACATTAGTACCTCGCTCACGGCCGAGCACGCGGCCGTCAAAATGCAGCGCGCCCTGGACGACCTTCCCGACTGGCGTAGCAAGTGGAGGTTGTCGGTTAACGTGGGGAAGACACAGGCGATGATCGTCACCACGCGCGCACGCCACTTTGCCGGACTGCTACCGGCTAAACTCACCACGGTGATCCGCCTCGACACCATATGGTGGGCCTCGGGAACTCTTAGAAGACCGCACCGAAGCCCACCACGGTGTCCTGCCGAACGGCACTTCCCGGAGGGGGTGACTGTAAAGAGGCCACCCCCTCGTTCACGTCCCGGGGGAGACTGTAGAGAGGTCCCCCCGTTACCCTCGCTGGGTGCTGTGTGCACGGCGACACGGGACCACACCGTATCGCCGTCTTCTCGGGGGTCGCTAGACGAGAGCGCTAGCAGAGTCCTCACTCTGCGCGCTCGCGGCCCCTAAGGCCCCCTAAGATGTGTTAGGTAGAGGGTTGCGGCGTGTTGCGCGCCGGGGCGGTTGCTCCCCGGCGCCTCCTCCTACGTCGAGCGGGATCGGCCCTCTCCCGATCCCGCTCAGCGGCTTCCTTCTGGAGCATGACTGCTTCACAGAAGGAGACCACTGCTCTCCAGTTTTCCGATTCTGCCAGCATAGCCGATACTATGGCTGGCAGAGAGAGATCTTGCCCGATCTGGTCAACCAGAATCTGCCGCTCCGCGGCCCACGCAGGGCACGCCTCGAGCGTGTGTTGTGCAGTATCCTGGTCACCTCCTCCACAATGGTGGCAATTTGCCGTGGCCTCGCGGCCGATCCTATTCAGGTATTCACCGAAGCAACCGTGCCCGGTGAACATCTGCGTCAATCGGTACGTGACGCGCTCGCTCCTATTGAGCCAGGCTCCGAAGTGCGGCAGTATCGCTTCGACAACGCGCTTGTGCGCGAACTGTGGCCGTAAAAGCCGTTCGCGCCACAAGTCGAGCGCGTGTCTACGTGCGCGCCGCCTTAGCCTGTCGAACGCCGAAGCTGGCGCGGTCTCACAATCCTGGCGGATAGCGCGGATCCGGTGATACACCCTCGCGTCCGTATCCGCCTGGATGTCGAACGGCACATAACGCGCCAGTAGAGTTGCCGCCTAAAAGGATACCGTCCTGTATCCTCTTCGGGTGCCCCTACAGAAACACAAGCAACCACACATTAGCGTAGTATTGTCATTCCTCCCGCGACCAGAAGTCAAAACATTTTTGACATACCCACCGACCAGCCCATACTTTTATGGGCCGCGACAGACCCCTCGGGCAGTGGGCAATCGCCCAGAACCCGATTCCTCGCTCTCCCCTAGGGGAGTGCGTAGACAATTTACCAGTTAGACAGGGGCATTGGTATTCTGGCTTCGAAACAGGAATAAACTCTAGTACACCAATATTTGATTTTTTTATTTATTACACCCTGATTTCTTTAACAAATCAGAAGCGGGATAGATCTGAACGCGTGTGGTCATAGGTAAGTGATTAGTTCTAATCAATTGTATTTTTTTTTTTTTTTATTTAAATGAGTGTTGCTTTCCGATCTCCTAAGGTCGGATAAATTGCACACCCAGTTGACAAATGTATGGAGTGAAAGTATGGAAATATGATCGGTCAGATCGGGATTGCATCGTCAATAAAAAAAAAAACTAATGATATCACACATTTCTTTAAACCATTCTGTATTCTATGTTCTGTATTATATTTCTAGCATTAATCTTTTGAAAAAAAAAAAAAACAACCCAAGAAGGTATCCTATGGTGCAGTCATGAATTCGGAACCAAATAGAATCCTAAACTCGCCATCTGCTCGTGTATCTACTGGACACGATCCAACGGGAGTGTGTAGTCCAATTCTGCCACAACATGTGGCGCATTCTCGGCAGCCGTCGACAGGGCAGCCGAGAACTCAGCCATCATCAGTACAGCCATGAGGGCAGCCGTCAGCGCGGTCGTGAACGCGGTTGCCAGCGGAGTCACCAGCATAGCCGCCAGCGTAGTCGCGTATCAAGTGACCAGCGCGGCAAAAGCCGTCGGCACAACCAACGCAGCTGTGAGCGCAGCCGGTCAGCACAGCTACCAGCACAGACGCGTCCGCCGATAATGCAGTCGCCAGCGCAGCCGCGAGTACAGTCCTGAGCGTAACACAGGCGGCCGCCTACGCAGCCGCAGCCGCCACAGCTGCAGGCGTAGCCCAGGCCAAGACCAACAAAACGGAGCACTTCCATCCGGTATGATACACGTATTTAATAATACAAATGGTAGTTTTAAGGATTTTGTTGATTTTACGACAACTATTGTTAAACCAAGCCAAACCCAAAAGTTGCATTTTGACAAAAGCATAATCCCCGAATTTGATCCAACGGTGAAAAATCATAGAGTTGAAAGCTGGATCTCTAAAGTCAATGAGTGCGCTCAGATTTACAATTAGACTGATAAACAAACTTCTCATTTCGCCCTTCCTCGGTTAGTCGGACATGCTAAGAAATGGTACGAAGGTATCTACATGTTAATCGTTGTTTACGTCGATTACTAATAGATGGCGTTACCAGTAACGTTTTGGTTATAATAGCATCATCGCGAGTAAAATATTTTTTTTTATGTCATACCTTACATTTTATAGAAGTTAGTAAAAATACATCGTTCTTAATGACCTGCAAATTTTATTTGTCTCTTAAATATCCAAAATCGGTTAAAAACACGCAAACATTCGTTCTTCGAAGCCGGATTAGTAACATTATTAAGACGCAGTGTGTAGATTGTGAAAACAAAACATTAAACATTCGATTAAAAACATACGGTGAACCAAATAGACACAGTGACGGACACAGTGTAACACGGTAAAACACAGTGTAACCCAGTGCATAATAAGATACGACTTGGACTCAGTTAAAACAGTGAGTTACTAGAAATAAGGAACAATAAACTGTAAAATCAAATAACAATCGATATTACTAGTGCAGTGCAAATCATTGTTATAAAATATTACCGGTTTAGTATAAAAGTATATGGAACAATTTAACTACATTGAACGTTAGCGAGTTAATATCAGTGTTATAGTATATTTGATAGTTTTTGTTTGTAGTGTATGTAAACAAAAGGACATAATTATTACAGTGATTGACAGTTATTTGACATACACTAAATAACCACGTAGTTCAATAACTATATACCAATACAATTGTAAAATTCAAATTCATTTATTGTTTGTCACAGGTGGAAATTAAGTTCTTAAAGTTATTGTAAATATGTAACGCTGTAACATACCCATAGGGTGTACAATATTACAGATAAAATTAAATAAATTGTATTAGAAGAATTAATATTAAATACCACCAAGAAAAATAATCATACAATTATATATATAATATTCATTACTTCCATCATTAATAGTTATTAGTCTTACATAAGCATTGAATAATATTAAATACATTTTAGTCAAAACATTTATCATTTAGGATTTCATTAATTGTGTAATATACTTGCCTAATCAGTAATTCTTTGAGTTTATATTTAAAAGTAGTCAATGATTCAATATTTTTAATAGAATCTGGTAATTTATTATAAATTTTAACACCCATAACAAATATACTTGTTTTAAACTTAAATGTTCTGCACTTAACTACACTAAGTTCATTTTTACGTCTTGCACTTCGCAATATCTCGTAATTACTAATATCGCGCTTAGTGATTGATGCTGCTTCCAATATATATATTGAAGGTAGGGTTAATATTTTTAGTCTTCTGAATACCTCTCTGCAGGAATCAGTCTGTTGAAGCCCACATATACTTCTGACACATTTTTTTTGGGCTTTGAATGCAAATTCTCTGTTAGAAGAATTACCCCAGTACAAAATGCCATATTTAAGTGTAGAATCTACATATGTATGATAAACACTTAGTAATACATTTTCATTAACAACTTTTCGTAGCATATAGAGAGCATATGAAGACTGGTTAAGTTTTTTGCAGACATCATCAACATGTGTTTTCCAGTTTAGCTCCGACTCGATATGGATCCCTAGAAATTTTGTATTATTGACCTGTTTTATTGTTTTACCTTTATAGTTTAAATTGAGTTTATTAGATTTTGTATTCTTATTTGTGAAGGACATATAATTTGTTTTATCAATGTTTATTTTTAAATTATTCATTATCAGCCAGTTTATAGTATTTTCGAGAGATTTATTTACGTTTACTTCAAAGTTATCTTGACCACTATCAGCGAAAATAGCCTTGCTGTCGTCTGCAAACAATATAATTTCCTGGTCTACAGATCTTGGGAGGTCATTAATGTAGATGATGAACAGAAGAGGCCCAAGGATACTTCCTTGGGGGACTCCAAATTTTACAAGTTTAGGGTCTGACATATATATATATATGTTCGAATTTAGTGTATTTTTCTATTCTCGTTATTTGAGTTATTTGAAATCTGTTTGATAGATATGATTCTATTAGATTTAAAGCGTTACCTCTTATCCCATTCCTATCTAATTTGTTAAGTAAAATATTATGATCCACGTGATCAAACGCTTTAGTCATGTCCATGAAAATAGCAGTTACTTATTGCTTGCTATCTAATCCTGTCATTACTTTCTTCAGAAAGTTATAAAGAGCATCGCTGGTGGACCTTCCTTTACGAAAACCAAATTGTTCATTAGCAAATAATTTATTGACTTCAAAGTAATTATAAAAATTGTTA
Source organism: Shargacucullia verbasci (assembly GCA_947562105.1). Classification (NCBI taxonomy): domain Eukaryota; kingdom Metazoa; phylum Arthropoda; class Insecta; order Lepidoptera; family Noctuidae; genus Shargacucullia; species Shargacucullia verbasci. The sequence goes on along the minus strand of OX387281.1, from coordinate 13,910,030 downwards.
TATATAACCCTTTCAAAAATTTTTGCAATAACTGGAATTAATGCGATCGGTCTGTAAAAACGCATATCGCTTTTATCCTCCTTTTTAAATAATGGATTTATAAAACTCCACGTTCTAGACATTGATTGATAATGTAACTAATTACTGGAGCTATGTGACTAGATACTCGTTTAATTATTTTCGTACTTATGTTGTCATAGCCTGTACTATTCGTGTTGTTAAGTCCTTTTATAATTTGATTTATTTCGTGTGGATTGGTTGGTTGTAAAAATATGGAATTTGAATTATTATTATAAGTTACTGTTTTTGTAGCTGAGACATTGGAAATAGACTGTATTTCATCAATAAAGTAGTTGTTAAATGATTGTGCTATTTCCTTCGGCATTGTAACTAGTTGGTCTTTTACTCTAATTTGTGCAATATTTTCTTTCGGAGTTACTGTTTTATAATTATTTATTACCTTCCATACTGCCTTTCCCTTGTTTGCAGCTGAATGAATATAATAGCTGTTTTGGGACTTTGGGGTTTTTTTAAATATAATTTTGAGCCTCTTTGCGTAAACTTTGAAATTTGTTTTGTCTTTTGGATTTGATGTTAGCCTTTACTTCCACAATAATTGGCGTTTGCGTTTCGAGCATAACCGTATACCCTTACTTAACCATGCAGGCTTCTTGGCAATTGGTATTTTAACACGTATGTCAGGGAAACATAAATCATAAAATAACTTAAATAAATTATGAAATGTGTCATAAGTATTTTCAGGGTCATCGTTTGTGTAGCATTCAGTAAAACTGAGATTCTTCATGCAATTAATAAATTTTAATATGTTTTCCTCAGAATAGTCACGTTTAGATTTAAACCAGTGTGTAATGTAGTAACTTTTCTTTACTGGACAAGTGAATAATTGAGCTGTATGGTCAGAGAGTGAAAGTTCTAGAACTTTAGATTTAGAACCTCTAATATTATGTGCTATATTATCAATACAAGTCATGCTACTTAGTCTAGTGGGTTTTTTTATTGTTAATGTCAGGTTAAAACTCGCTAATAGTTGTTCAAACTGTCTGGATATATTATTTTTCTCAATTATGTTAATATTAAAGTCACCACACACTATAATTTTTTTGTTTAAGTACGATATTTTACTTAATAGTTCTGTTAGTCTAGAAAAAAATAAATCTATATAGTCTTGTCTATTTTTAGGTGGTCTATAAATGCATAATATTATAATTTTATGGTCCGTTAGTTCGATACCACTACATTCGAAAACATTGCTGCTACTTAAACTTTTGGCTTCTGAAATACTTTTAAATTTGAGATTGAATCTAATCATTATACACGACCCACTATTCCGGTTTTTACGTGAAAAGAAATCTCCCAATATAAAATTTTGCAATTTAAGTATTTTAGTATCTTCAAAGGTCATGTTATTATTATTCTTTATTATTATTATTCTTTATTGTACACAAGAAATATACAAATAAACAGTTTTAAATATAAAATTTATGTACAAAGGCGAGCTTAACTCAAGCATGAGTTCTCTTACAGCAAACCTTAGAGCGATAGAGAGATTTAGTGTTGAAGGACAGTTAAGTGTACATTAAATTACTAAATAATAAACGAAATTACACTATGCTACATATGTACCTATAAACTAAACAAATATGTGTATAGCACACAATACATAAACGTAATACATACCTACAATATAATATAATAAATACTATCTACATACATAATTATATATATATATATATATTCTGGTCATGTTGATAGGAAATGTTCCCTAATTCTTCTCCTGAAAACAGCTAATGATGGACTGTCACGCAGGGTATGAGGAAGAGAATTCCAAAGGCGCGCAGCACGAACAGTAAATGATCCATCATACCGACTCGAGGTGTGGAGAGGGATACGAAGGAGAAGTGATGAAGAGGAACGACAAGGTTGCCCTCTAGGGATCAGATATTCAAAGCGTTCCCGAAGATACATAGGAGAATTAGGATTGTGAAGAATAGAAAATAGAAAAGAAAGAACATGAGTATCTCGACGCCGCCGAATAGGCAGCCATCTCAACAGCTTTCGAAATTCCGACACATGGTCGTACTTTCGAAGGCCGAAAATGAAACGGATGCACAAATTCTGCAGGCGTTCGAGCTTATCAAGAAGTTCCTCAGTTGCGTCGAAAAAGCAGACATCGGCGTAGTCTAGAAGAGGTTGAAGAAGAGACTGAGCGAGAGTTACTTTGGTTGGAAATGGTAGGAACTTCTGGAGACGTTTTAGAGACTGAAACGAGCAGAACACCCTCCTGCTTACTTCAGCAATGTGAATATTCCAAGATAGATTGCAGTCAAGGGAAACACCCAAGTTTTTGACTTTCTTAGAGTAGGGTATAGCGACAGCATCGTACATAACTGGAGGGAGAGACTGGTGATTCATCAAGTTGACGAAGTACCTGCCACCAATAATGAGAGCTTGTGATTTTGTAGGATTAACTAAAAGTCCAAAACTTTTAGCCCACTGACTGATATTTTTAAGATCATTATTGATGGCATCGGTAGCTTCGGAAAGCTCTTCGAGTTTGAAATGGCGGTAAAGCTGCAGGTCGTCTGCATAGAGATGGTAGTGTGAAGCTAATACCTTAGTGATGGCGTTGATAAAAACAGAAAAAAGAAAAGGAGATAGAACGCCACCCTGGGGAACACCCGCAGCTAGATTGCACCATTCAGAGGAAGCCTCATCCGAGCGAACCGACTGCGAGCGACCCCGAAGATAAGAGTTAAACCAGTTAATTACACTTGGAGATATATTTAGCGAGGCTAGGGTAGCTAAGAGGATGTCAAAATCAACTGAATTAAACGCACTGCTAAAGTCCAATAGAACCAAAACTGTTAGGAGCCTATTTTACATGGCCAGTCGGATGTCGTCAGTTATTTTAACCAGAGCCGAAACAGTGCTGTGGCCAGGACGGAAACCAGATTGGTAAGGACTTAGCAGGCTATTAGAGGAGAGATAATACGACAGTTGATTGTTAACAACACTCTCAAGAACTTTAGATAGGATTGGAAGTATGGAAAATGGACGGAATTGGGATACTGAGGAGGGGTTAGAGATTTTGGGTAGCGGCAGGACATACGCTTTCTTCCAAGTAGAAGGAAAGGAGCCGGTGAAAAGGGAATAGTTAACGATGTGTAAAATTACGGGAGCGAGAACATTTAGGATAGGAAGAAACATTTGGAGTTGAAGACCATCCTCACCTACCGCTTTCGCGGAAATGGATAAGATAGCCCGCTTAATATCCTCCTCTGTAACTGGATGAAAAGAAAATGAAGTACATAGTGGCATAGGAAGATTAGAGAGATTTTTAAGTGTGGAAGATTTAACGTTATCGTTCAGAGTGATCGGTGAATTGGAAAAATGTGCATTAATTGCATTGAGGTCCATATCAGGTGCGCTTTCCTTATCGACTTTGCCGATACCCAGGGATTTGAGAAAATGCCATACTTGTGATGTGGTGAAGTTTTGAACTGAGTCATGGATGTGGCGTCTTTTAGCATCCCTACACATACGACCGCAACGATTACGCAACTTCTTGTATAGAGACCAGTTCTCATCTGTTGGATCCCTTTTGTACCGCCTTTTAGCCTTATCCCTTCTCGACATCGCGCATTTAATAATGTCCGATAACCATGGAGCCGGAAAATGCTTCACTCTCACCTTTCTTAGTGGAGCATGCTTATCAAATAATTTTAAGACTGTCGAATTTAATTCACATACCTTAGTATCTAAGTCATTGCAGTCATAAACAGGAGACCAATATATGTTACGCGCATCCTCCCCTAAACGATCCAGATTAATGTTCTTAAAACTGCGAAGGAAGAGAAATTTTGATTTCCGTTTAGGAGGGCGAATTTTGTAAGAAATAAATAAAAGGTCATGGTACGAGAAAGAAGTAGGGAGTTGCCCGTATGTAGCTACTTTGCTTGGGTCGGAAACAAGAATAAGGTCAAGGAGTGAAGGATTGCAGTGAGGGGCATGATGAGTAGCGTTAAGCTGAAGGATATGCATGTTAACAGAAGAGACAAGTGATTGGAGTTTACGGCTGCGCACATCATCCTTGATCAGACAGGTGTTGAAGTCTCCGAGTATGATAGTGTGGTCATATAAGGAAGAAAAATATTCAAGATTTGATTCAAAAGAGGCGAAATAATCGATATGACAAGAATGACTATAGTAAACACATAGAAGTAGCTTTGTGTGGTTAAAAGTAATTTCAACAAAGAGGTGCTCAGCAGATTTCGAATAATTACTCAGAGACTGATCGACGACTTTGTATTTAATGTCCTCACGGAGATAAATGGCCACCCCTCCGCCTCCCTTGCCTGTTCTGTCATTACGCACAAGCTTATAGCCAGGCAAAGAATATTGCTTTGAAGGAAGTGCCGGTTTAAGGAAAGTTTCAGAGACAAGAACAGCGTGTATAAGTTCAGGATCAAACGAGGATAGTAAATCGGCATGATGAGCAGGAACGCTTTGAGCATTAATATGAACCAAGTTGAGAAATTTGTTATAACAAGAGAAAGCAGAAAAAAGTTGGTCTCGAAGGTGTACGGAATCATCAATGAACGCACTAGCATAGCTCCCATTAGAAGAACACGAGGAAGAACAGGATACAAAGCTATCATCAATATTACCTAACATAACTCTTAAATAAATAAATAAATATACATTATATACAATAAAATATTATAAGTTATTTCTAAATAAATATAAATATAACAATTAACTGCTATTTCAAAAAATCCTCGATGCACTCACCATTAATATTAAAATAAAATGACTAAAAGCCTCGTATCCAGAGCAGTAAAAAATGTTTCCGAACGGGCAAGCGGCCAAGCTGCAGTGTATTACATGGGTACATTCATGCTGTCAAATAATAAAATGTCAGAAATTATGAAAACATACAGTGACCGACATAGTAAAAAGAAAAAAAATATATATATATACGTTTTAATATTCGTTGTGGGTGTGATCATTTTGCTTACGCGATCTCTTCTCCAGAACAGTGTTGCTAACCGGTGACGGTGCTCCCTTTGTAGCTTCGTCCGCCGCATTGGATGATGTAGCCGCCGGGAACTGCGCGATAAGTTGTTTGAGTTTAGCAGCACATTCAATCTTGCGCCGCGACTTGTCCGGGAGCAGGATGATAATCTTACTCTCAGAGTTCCAACACTGCTTCACACTAAAGTGTTTACGAGCGCTCATAAACACCTCATGTCTGGGCTTCGTTAGAAACTCCGAGAGTACCAGACCGGAACCCTTCAACGTGGTCTTGTTACGCTATACCTCACTGCGCAGATTGTGATTCTGGAATCTTATAAGGAGTGGACGAGGCTTGCCTGAATTGACTCCCAGGCAATGACAGGAAGTAATGTCTGTAGAAGAAACGTTGGAGATTTTCATTTTGACTGTCAGAGTTGAGACAGCCTGGGCAGGAAAATCTTCATCCTTCTGCTCAGGAAGACCATGGAGGAGCAGCACCTGCTTGCGAGACGCCATTTCGTGACGATCCAGCCCCACAGTCAGTAACTCCACCTGAGTCTTAAGTGCACTCATTGTTTTCCATATAAGGCACTTAAAATCCATGAAATCCCGGGAGAGGCTGGCAATTGTCTTGTGGGTGGCCTCATTACTACTGACATTCTTCAACTCCTCCTCATATGTGTCCATTTGTGAAGTAAACGTCGCAGAGAGGTCTTCCATACAGCTTGACAGCTTGGAATAAAGGTCCATTTTGTGTTGAAGTGTTTGTGCAAGTCAGGTGAAAGGAAGAAGAGAAATTATAGGTGCAGTGAGTGCATCTAAGGACTGCTTAAACTTTTAGTGCATATGTAACATATAAAATATATGTTGTGTATTGATTATGTCGGTTACTGTAAAATAATATATAGAGACATGTGTGGGTACTTATAAATGAGAATATTAGAGATTGTCATTGATCTGTCAAATAAATAGTTTTGCTTCTACCCCGACAATGGTGGTTTCTTTTAATGGCGACTATGGAAAATTAGGCAATAATAACTGATAAAATGGCGTGTAACTTGACAAATATTGTGTTTCCTGGACAGTTTAACCCTAAGACTGATAAATGGTGCGAATATAAAGAACGATTATTGTGTTCTTTGGATGTGGCTGGTGTGGGAAATGATAACCTTGAAAAAGCTCGTTCAGTGTTTTTATCGGTGTGGAAAAGAGACTTATTCATTAATAGTATCACTTTTAGTACCAAAACGTCCCACGGATGTACCATTTAAAGAGATTCTAGTGGTGTTAGACCAATTTTATGAGCCGGAAGTGCATGAAATACTTCAAGCTGCGAAATTTCATACACGTAAACAAACTGATAGTGAGAGTGTGCAGGACTTTGTGGCGGCCATTGGGTTACTAGGTGTAAAGTCCAACTTTGTGGACTTGAAACGTCAATTGCGGGACCGACTAGTGCTGGGGGTGCGCGATCAGCGCTTGCGCTGTGAGCTTTTAAAGACTAAAAACCTGACTTATGACACGGCAGTGCAGCTATGTCTCAGTCATCAGGCGATTGTAAAAGACATATACCCAGACACGAAGATCGATGTGAAGCAAACTCATACAGAAGTGGCCGAACCTATGGATATTGGTAGGATTGGTGCTGCAGAATGCCGACATTGTGCGCGACGTCATAAAGAAGGCGAACGGTGCCTCTTTATAAAAGCTAGGTGTTTTTATTGTAAACGCCCGGGGCACATCGCGTCTGCTTGTGATAGGAGGAGTAAGAAGTAGCATCAGGTGGCAGATCTAACAGAAGAGGTCAAAGTGGAAAGCGAAGAAGATATGATGGGTGTCTATGTTTGTTTAGAGAGTAATTCGCCTCCAATAAAGGCCGATGTAAAAATTAATGGTGCCTCGGTTACAATGGAGGTAGATTCAGGGGCTTCTCGAACAATTATCTCGGAAGCTACTTATCAACGTCTTTGGAACAGACCCCCACCTCTGCGACCTACCAATGTGAAATTAGTGACGTATTCACGTGAAGCCTTACGAGTTCTGGGCGTCATATACGTACATGTTACGTTAGGCAACAAGGAAGCTCAATGTGAGCTGTTTGTGGTATCGGGTGACGGACCTAGTCTTCTTGGTCGTAGTTGGTTTAAGGCTCTGGATCTGCAAATATTGGGGATTTGCTGGACACGTGCAGAAATTAATGATGATTTGCTGAAGCAGTTCCCGGATTTATTTAATGAAGCCCTGGGAGCATACAGGGGACCAGAAATATCACTACATGTACGTGCGGACGCCACGCCGCGATTTCTGAAGGCTCGCCCGGTGCCATTTCCATTAAAAAAACAAGTGGAGGATGAATTAATTCATATGGTCAATGTGGGAATATTGACCCCTGTTAGATTTTCTAAATGGGCTACACCATTAAGAATAGTGAAAAAAGACGACGGTTCTCTTCGGATTTGTGGAGATTATCGATCGACAGTGAACATGGCGATTGATGTTGATACATACCCCTTGCCGGCAGCTACAGAGAGTTTTGTGAAACTAAGTGGGGGGCGTGTCTTCAGTAAACTGGACTTAAAACAAGCTTATATGCAATTGAAGGTGGACGATGAGACGGCTATGCTGCTGACACTAAATACACCTCTAGGACTCATGAAAATGAATACATTGGCGTTTGGAGTGAATGCGGCTCCTGGAATTTTCCAGAGGGTCATGTCGACAGCACTCGCAGGCATGGAGGGCGTGGCATGTTTGCTGGATGATATTGCAGTGACTGGTAGTACTATCCACGAGCACAACAGCAGGTTACATGCTGTTCTACACAAACTGAATGATATGGGCCTCAGACTGAAATTAGAAAAATGTGTGTTTGCTTCCAACAGCATTCATTTCTTAGGACATATGATAGACGCTGAAGGACTTCATCCGTCACCTAATAAATTCAAGGAAATTAAAGATAAACCAGCCCCAACGAATAAGCAGGCTTTACGTGCATTCCTAGGCCTATACAAGTTTTATGAGAAGTTCCTGTCTGACAAAGCAACTTTGCTAGAACCCTTGTATCGTCTTTTGGAGAGAAAGAAATCATGGTATTGGGGAGAGGTTGAACAAAGTATATTTGATAAGGCTAAGGACCTGCTTTCTTCGGATTTAACTTTAGTTGGATATGAACTTGAAAGGGAATTGCTGCTCATTTGTGATTCATCAGACTATGGACTGGGAGCAGTAATAGTTCATGTATTTGAAGATGGGTCTGAGAAACCCGTGATGATGGCTTCGCGAACGTTGCAGCCTCACGAAAGAAGGTATGGACAAATTGATAAAGAACCCCTATCAATCATGTTTGGATTAAAAAAAAATCACGAATTTTTGGCAGGCCGCCAATTTTGTATTATTACAGATCATAAACCTTTGGTGGGTCTATTTAATCCGAAGAAAACAATCCCTGACCAAATCTCCCCTAGAATGTTGCGATGGTCTCTGAAGCTAGCTTGTTATAATTACCAAATTAAGTATAGAGCTGGGAGATTGATTGGTAACGCTGACGCGCTCAGCAGATGGAATGAGTATGAAACTTCAGAAACATCTGTGAAACCGCTCAAAGAGGTGTTGTTGTTGGAGGAACAACCTGCTGGCTGGAACTTAGAAGCATCTAAAATAGCCGCGGAAACAGGGAAAGATCAAGTTTTGAAGAGGGTTTTATTCCACATACTCCACGGTTGGCCAAATAAAGCCCCTGACCTAACACTACAGCCGTTTTGGACGCGACGAGAGGCTCTTTCACACAATAAAGGATGTTTATTGTGGTGCAATAGAGTCATTATTCCTGCCAGTTTACAACAGGAAGTACTAAGATTATTGCATGCGTATATTGCATAGTCCAAACAAAGGCATATGCAAGAGGATATGTGTGGTGGCCAGGAATGGATACACAAATTGAGAGGACGGTGGGAACCTGTGAGTCATGTCAAGCTGTTAGGAATAATCCACCGAGAGACCCTCACGCTTGGATAGTTACGGAGAAACCATGGAGTCGAGTACATATTGATTTCGCAGGACCATTCCAAGGCAAGACATTTCTTGTCTTGGTTGATAGTTTCAGTAAATGGTTTGAAGCAGAAATTGTTTCTTCTATGTCGAGTGAGGCCGTGATTACAGTCTGTAGGAAAATATTTTCATCACAAGGTCTACCTGATATACTTGTGTCTGATAATGGCAGGGCATTCAGTTCTAATGAATTTAATACATTTCTACCAAATAATGGGATTAAGCATTTATATTCACCTCCGTACCACCCCGCTACTAACGGGCAGATTGAACGTGCAATACAAACAAGTTAAAAAAGATGTCCCTGAACCAATTGCCCTGGAATGACAAACTCCCTAGAGTTCTATATTCGTTACGAACAGTGCCAATCAGTGCGAATAATAAAACTCCGGCAGAGATGCTGAATGGACGAAAATATAGAACAGCCGTATCAAGCTTACATCCAGATAATTCGCCAAGTCCCCAGGAGCAACAGTTAGATGACCGAGCACAGTCACATACTGTTAGGAGCTTTATAGTGGACCAGCCCGTTTTAATGCGCCATTATGGAGCCGGTGAAAAGTGGAAAAGAGCAATTATAGAAATGGTAGAAGGCCCTAGCTCATATATGGTGAGAACGGAGGATGGTGATTTACACCGACGTCATAGTGATCAAATACTGGCGAGGGATTCAAATCAAACCGGTGACAGACTAAGACTGGCACAGCAGAGAAGCCAATCAAGGTCAAGCTCATGTTCACCAGAGCCACCAATAGAGATCCCTCCCCCAGAATTATGGCCTGATATAATTGGAATACCAAATACAGCTGATTAACACCTTCAAAAGTTTGATTTTTGTTTGTTTAGGTTTATACTTATATTGATTGTTTTGTTATTAGTTTAAAACTTAAAAGATTATGAGGGGAAGGTATGTTGTGTATTGATTATGTGGGTTACTGTAAAATAATATATAGAGACATGATCTGTCAAATAAATAGTTTTGCTTCTACCCCGACAATGGTGGTTTCTTTTAATATAAATTAACTATTTTTAAAACTTAAATTAAATGAGAGCTATTAAAAAAGGTGTGTCCACTTTAAATACCCACAAAAAAAATGTTATGTTCAGTAATGCATAAAACGTCAACAGGATTTTGGTTATTATTTTTACCTCATGAATATAAGTGTACATTTAGCTCATCTAATTTGGTAATTAAACCATTTATGTTTTGGTGTAGTATGTTTATATGCTTATAATCGAAAAAAATCATTAATGGTTAGGGGACTTTTAATTTCCTGGTTTAAATTGTCTCTATTTTCTGTCCGAGTACATTTATCAGTATATGTTGGAGCGGCATCAATGCTGAGCTGTTCGATAGAATACCTATTAAAGTTTTGTTTATAAACAATCCTAAAAATTTCTCTTAACGTCAGCTGAGATATATGTAATGCTAAAAAACTAAAATCTGGTACAAACATTGAGTAATTCATGTCTGTGTATGTTGCGTGAGTGTAGTGAGAACAAATAAATTTAAATTCACAATTTAACTTTTTTACATTCAAATGAATATTAAACAGTACTTCAGAAACGATAACATTAGTATTTTGGCTGCTGTTTAGGAAATTTATAAGACTAATTTGAGTATCCATTGGGTTTTTATCATTTACTCCTCCTATTACAATTACAAAGTCATTTTTGTCTAATAGACTGATTTCTGATTTTTCTGTGTTTAAAACTTGTTTTAGCATTGCTCCTCGCTTCCAGAAATATTTTACTAAAAATTTATCTCCGAGTAGTTTTTGAAGAGATCTCTGTACGAAACGTCCCTGCTGATCAGCAATAATAATTACTTTCTTCTTTGCATTGTAACATGCTAGGTTTGTTGATGTGTTTTGTTTTTTCATATAAGATTTTAATTCAGTATTTTTCTGTTGATTTTGTGACGAAACCGTAGCCTCCAAGACGTTTTGGTGTGAATTTAGGTTCATTTCCGATCTTGTCATCTCATTACATTCTAAGTTTGTACTATTTTCAGTAGTTTTAGTTGATGTTGTTTTTGTAATATTTACCTGTTCATTGTAATTAGTTTCTTGTATCGTTACATTTAATTGCTTTTTTTCTGTTACAGGCGTTCTATTTATTTTCTGTGTTGTTATGAATAGTTGCTTTTTATCTGTTACAGGCGTTCTGTTCGTATTTTGTGTGGATTTACGTTTTTGTTCTGAGCGTGGAGTAGAATTTATGTCTTTGTAGGCATTTATTATTTTAATGTATTTTTGCAAGTCCGTTTTTGGTCTAAAATTTTCAGAATTTAAATTTTCTATTTCCTGGTGAGCGCTCTCTAAGTCGTTAGATAATGTTGTAACTTTTTCTTGAAGATCAATAATCGTTTGACTGGAATTTAGTGATGTATTTGGCAGACTCATCATAGTCGTGTCAAAAAGAGCTGAATTGTCTAAATTTATATCGCTCAATGAGCTAGATTTACATAATTTTTGTTTTCGGAAAGTAATATTTTCCTCCATATTTATTACTTCTTGCAAATAAACTTTCAAAAAGAGCTCTGGTTTATTGGATTCGAACTCGAGGTATGTCGTGCACAGTTTCTTCGTGGCGGATAGTGTTGCCACCAAGCTACTTATACAGTTACAAAGTATGTTGAATTTATGCCTCCGATTGTAATAGCGCGCTTTTAAATAGTTCAGTGGCGGTTATTATGAATCACGTGTTAGGAATTTTTTGCACTGTCTTTGTTCATTTTGCTTCACAACATTACACTTTTTTTTTGTATTTTGTAACTTTTTTATCACTTTTGACTTTAATGAATAGTTGATTCGTGAATAACAATTGTTTTTTGTCCATAAACACTTATTTCACACTTGTTTTTGTAGTTTGTTTACATAATTATTGTCTTAATTTTGCAGTAGAATATTGTTTATTGCTAATATTTATGTCCTTATTAACACCGATATGTTCGGACCTGAACATTAAGATGGTTATTGATTGATTTGAAAGTAGAATTTTAAATGTTTTGGTCTTTTTTTTCGAGTGCACAGTTCAATATTATAAAAGTGACTTTTTATACTTAAGTCAATATCACATTCACAAGATAACAATGTCACTGATAGTTTTTTTCTATTTACACAGTTTATTCTCACACTGGACGCAATATTTATAAAACTAATAATTTTAAATAATTACTTTGTACGGAATCGATCTTATTGTTACCACGGCGCACGGCGCTGCTAATAAAAGAAAAAAAAGTTAAAAGTTTTGCACAATGGAAAAAAATAATCATTTATTACGTTTGCAAGAGGAGCGATACGACCACATACGAAAAGTACAAATTAATTTTAAAAAGTCACCAAAAGAAAGACTGGTAATAAGTTATCTGGATACCCGATTGGAAAATTTGGCGAAAGATTGGCAAATCTTTAAACGGCACACGTAGCTAAAGAACAACGGAGCGCTTTAGTGTATTTTTCGGATGATATGTACGATCAATGTGAAGAAACGTACATGATATACAAGAGTGATTTAAAAGCTAAGATTCAAACGTGAACGCCTAAACACTACTACTACACCTACACGGTGCAATCTGTGGGCTAACTACGCGCAAGGGAGCTACAGCGCCCTCCGTGTCCAGTACAACAACGCGTTCAGAGCGGTACTGGGGCTGCCCCGCTTCTGTAGTGCCTCGGGCATGTTTGCGGAAGCGCACACCGACTGTTTTCACAGCACCATGCGTAAGCGGTGTGCGTCCTTGGTACGCAGGGTGCGGGCCAGCTCCAATACCGTCCTGGCGTTGATCGCTGGCAGGTTGGACTGCCCTTACATTCGGCATTGCTGCAGCAAACATGTCGCCTACAATGCCGGATAACATGTATTTATTTCTGTAGTTTAAGCATACTTTATATGGGTTCCTATGTTACCTGAAATAAAATCATTTTATTTATTTTATTTTATTTTATAAAGACGAGCCGTAGTCTACGAGAAAGCAACATCCTACTGGCCATCATTTTTGGATTTGTTTACTTCCATAGTACATAATAACCAGGCATTAGACGATGTACAAAAGTTACATTACCTAAAATCAAGCTTAACAGGAGAAGCGGCAATATTACTACGAAGAGTTTCAGTAACCAGCCAAAATTATAAATTAGCGTGGGAAATATTGAACAACCGCTACAATAACAAAATATATATATCTAACTGTATGTTTAAGAAATTATTGGGAGTAAAATCGATACCAACAGAGTCAGCACTGAGTATTAAACAGCTGCTAGATTCCACGGTGGAGTGTTTGAGTTGCTTAAAAAATCTTGGGCTGCCGACTGACTCCTGGGATGTTATCATCATTTACATAACAGTGAATAAATTAGATTCTGAAAGTCAAAGGCTGTGGGAACAACACATCTCCATTGACTGTGGAAATGAATTTCCAACATTTAACAAACTAAAACAGTTTATGGAAACACGGTTTAGGTCGCTTGAAATGACTGAAAACACCACGGAGTAAATACGAAGAGGAGATGTTGTAATTCGATTTCCCTATGAAACATTGCGTGACATTTTGCGGGGTGAGGTGGTGTTAGATCCCGCTCACTTCTTTATTTTCCATCTGCCGGTCTATAGCGAAACTACTCGCTCGTTCTGTCGATTTTACTTTGTAGTTATATAACTATCTCACGCTAGATGTCACTAAGTGCAAGATGCAACAGGGTCGTACTCAGAATTTTCGTACCAAGGAGTAAACTGTTTTATTTTATATAAATTAATTTTGCGAACCATCTTGATACGTATTTTTTTTTTAGTGAAATAGTGATATTATTATGAAAAAAAAAATGTTAGAATAAAAAGGTTTTAGATGAATGACGAATGAAGATTATTAGTTTTTCTCTTATTTTTAAATGACTTGTTTTGTTAAAAAGACTTATCAAGATTGTTTACAAAGCTAGTACTTTTAGAAAAAAAAAAAACACTTCCCGTTTACGTGACAATCCATCCATCCAATGTCAAATAAATAAGTAATACCAGACTAAATCAAAAGCCGCATGACGCAAAAGAAGCTTCATACTTAACATGATTTTTTTGATATGGTCAAGTAGGTAAAATTAATTTCAGAGGCAGAATATATAATAGACAAATTATAACGAAAAAAATTAATAAACTAGGTGGGCTTTAAGTACTTTAAATTAAGTAAACAACAACACCATACTAGTTGTCTTGCGGAGTAAGAGAATATTTAATTTATATTTTTATGTCCAGCGTATTTAATGTTTTAAGTTCTTTCCATTTATGAGACAGCCGCGGGACATACGTTAAAATAATTGTATTCTAATTACGGCCCTGTCTTTTTGTTATGTTTATGTTTGTTGTTCATAGTTCTGTACCTTCAGTGAAAAGTGATACAACTTGACTTATATCAGTTTTAATATTTTCACATTATGTTAAACAGTAAAAAATTAGCTATTTTTTGGTCTAATTGATGTCTTTCTAAGGTAAAAATTGAGCGAGCCGATTTTGGTGCAAAGTGATTTAACTAAGCATTTTTTATATTTACCAATGTGTACAAAAATACACTTAAAGTAATATCAAAATGAACTGAACAAATATTTTAAGTTCATTAATGTATATTAATACGAATGCAAGTAACCCCTATTACACGATCTTAATATTTAGATATAAATTAGTACAAACTGATATAACTACACTCGTATTAATAAACATTCTATCATTACCTCTATTCATCTTTGTGAAAACCGGAATAATTATATTTAAATCATAATAAAGGTAGATATTTTTATGAAAAAAAATGTATATAATGATACAACTCTTTATATATCAATTTATATTCTTTTTTCAAATCAAATTTGATGTGATATCTGATTCTTATTTAATTCGTATCAATAATAGCATAATTTTGGAATAAGTGAATAATGATATGAATACATTTAAATCAAAAATTATCCATTTGAATACATCTTACATACACCATATGATAAGTGTATTGTGATATAAGTTCTCGGCGACGCAGAAGTCAGTGAATCGCGCTCGCCGCTCGCACCCTACCTCCTCTCGAAGAGTGAAATGCATATATTGGAAATTAGAACGAATGAGCGTCGAAGAAGTTAGTTTTGCAACTATATTCTAGCTAGAGCGTCGTGCTTTCTATAGCAAAACGATGCGAAAGGTAACAGTTATATCATTTTACACAAATTACATGTGTTAGCATTAAAGCTATTGTCTTTGAGAATATTTCTATATCTATTAATTTGTTTACTGATTTCCTTATTTAAAACGTTATTTGCTAAAACATAAGTATTAATAAACAAAATGCATAAAGCCTCTCTGTGGGTATAACGGCGGCGGCGTCATATTCCGACACCGACCGTCGAAGGAGGACGATCTGTCCAGTGTCTCGTGTTTTATTAATTAAAAAATCTAATAATAAAAGTAAACATTAATACTGCTGAATCGTATACTGTGACTATTATTCTTGGCTTCATCCTGAGGAGTTTACAGTTCAGAAGTGGGATCGGGATCTGCCCCCCACTGGCGCACAATGTACGAGGTACAATAGCGGAACATGTTGCAACTGATCAAGGCCATTCGTACACCACTTTCGTCGTGCTTTGTGTGCTACGGTTGATATTTGTATTGCTGAAAATGGAAAAATTTGGGTTTTGATGAAACCCACATCGACTACGTCATCTGGAGCCAAGCAAGTGACTTGTTGTCGTTGTGGCCAGAATGGACACAGCACTGCATTGTCGTCGCAGCAGCACGAGCAGCTGGAATTCTGCCGACTGCAGCAATGGCGCGGGTCGCGCTGGTGTCGCTGAAGTGACGAACGAGCGACGCGTAGATGCTTGCGTAATAACTTATGTTACCGGGTAGTTACAACAATCTAGTGAGTCGTATGATGTTTGTTTTGATTCCGGCGCTGAATGCTCTCTTGTCAAGCAAAGTATTAGTCGTAATTTTATAGGCTAACGTGCTTAACACAAAATATGTTTATGTAGCCCTAATTTCTTAAAATATTGCCTTAAATAGTTATGTGCTAGTATATTTAGTTCTCATACGGTGTTTTCATTGCTAAATTAGTGTATTTTATCAAGAAAACTTCTGCCGAATACCCGCTGTCAACGTGCCTACGGATTTGAATCATCAAACCTGGGGAGTATTTCGTTTCATATTTACACGTTATTAACACTCTCCAGCATTCAACCACTGCTCAGATCTATGAGCTACGTCCAGTACACATTGGCACGGTTTATGTCTCCTTTTGCTTGACAACTTGTGGAAGCAAAATCGACGACGCGAACACTCGCCTCAGACATAGAACACTACAAATTTACTCCACATTAATTATTTCATAGTGTTTAGTCTCATCTTAAGACCCCTCGATACTAATTATTAACTAATCTTTTCACATACTATTATATAAATTAATTCACATTGCCAGTAGTGCATAGTTACCCTCAGTCTTAAACATTAGCAAATTATTATACTAAGTAAGCAGAATCATTCTTCTAAAGTGCTAAAATTCTATTTTCTGTTACTAATTTTACTATTCATTAACTGTTCTTGTTCACTGATTAGTTATCTTCTTTTTCTGTTTTGAATCTCCGTTATAATCCACCTATTCACTTCCAAATACTTAGCAGATTCTTTTCACTTTCCAGGTGTCATTTACTTGTCAAATAGAAAATATGATGACACGTAGGCTTGCATCTCGGGACATGGAGGACAAACTGAGGGCCACTCTAAAGGAACTGGAGTCCTCAAAAAACCTATGCAGTCAGCTGCTTCAGGAAAGAGATGACAGCGAGGTTGAAGTCAAGATCATAATTGACAAAAACACCGAGCTCAAGAACCAGTTGGCTGAACTGCATATTCAGCATATGGACATCCTCGATCAGCATGAACATCTACGTCAGGTGGTGTCTGACTTTCAACAGTGCAGTGACACTCATGAGATGGTATTGAAGCGCATATCTGAACTTGAACTTGAATTGAGTGAGGCCCATAAGACTATTTCCCATATGAACTCGGTGAATGTCAGCACACAGGCTGCTAACACTCACAGCCTTTATAATAAGTTAGTTGGTGATGTGTCAGAGCGCTATGTGAAACTTGTGATAACCATAGACCTGACCAGGGACGATACCATTGCTAAGTGCCCAAATTTATCTAGCCATAATAAAATTAAGAGATACATTAAAATTAATAAATTTATCAAAAAGTACCAAAAAGCCACACAAAAGCTAAATATGTTTAAAAATAATATAAGTCTTAGGAAAGAGCGGCATAACTTAATTAAGCAATTAGATATTTGTACTAAGAATCTAGAATTAAGTAAGCAAATGCATGTAGTTGATACGCATAATCTGCAGGAGGAGTTGCTACGCCGTGAAAATACCTTAAAAGATATCTTCAATATGTATGAAGCAAGCCAACAACAACTGAGTGAGCGTATGCAGGAGGCCAGCGAGCTGGTGGACCTGGTGAAGTACAGTGCGGAGAGATATGAGTCTCTGACAAATAATCTCTCCTGTAGCTGTGCCAGCCACCCACCACCTCCTGAGCCGCAATATGTTGCACCATCTCCTTTACCCGTGGTAGCCCAACTGCCGAGTAATGTATTAACTAGTCATATTAGAACAATAGTCTACTCAGATAAGTTAGGGGCGGGTTTTGGATCATTACCTCTCCTTGAATCCTCTTTGATAAGCGGTGTCAGGTCCGACCATATGGGTCAATTAATCAAATTTGAATTGAATAATAGGATACCTTCGAATAAAATTATTGAATTAAGACCTTTATCGAAAAATAATCTGCAAACGTTAAATAATAATATTGATATAAAAATCTCTGCCAATCGCTACAATTCAAGAGACCCGAATAAAAATTACTGCAACGTATTCGGTACAATTTGTCAAGAATTTAATAAAACCTGTCCAATCCGGAAGATCAAACCTTCAAACAAATCTAAATTCAACGAATGGGCTACAAAGGGCATTAGGAAAAGTAGGGATGTATTATACGATCTATATTATCAGAAATCGTTTACTTCTGATCAAGCTTTTCATAAGTATGTTAGGAATTATTCTAAAATCTTCAAATTAGTTTGTACTTGTGCCAAATCAAAGTTAATAAGCAGTAAAATCGGAAACTCTAGTACTAAAATAAAAGCAGTATGGCAGGTAATAAACTCTGAAACTGGGAATACGAAACAGCGGGATACTGAACTGATCCTAAAAACAGATGGAGGTACAATTTCTGATAAGTTTGAAGTCGCCAACACCTTAGATAACTTTTTTACTAATATCCCAATAGAGGTAACGAAAACCCTTGCCTCGTCCTGCATTCTAGCTGAATCATTACTTAAAGATAATTTCCGTAAAGACATACCATTATTTAAATTCAAACATATTCATATTACAACAATTAAAAAAGTATTTAATAGTCTTAATGTCAAAAATACTGAAGATTTATGGGGTATATCTGTTAAAGTTATTGTTAATTTAATCGACACTATTGCCCCCATACTTACTGAGATATTTAATCAATGCTTAGACAACGGTACCTTCCCTGATCTAATGAAACACAGCAAGGTAATACCAATATACAAATCAGGCAGTAAGAATAATCCCTCCAACTATAGACCGATCTCTGTACTTCCAGCTTTAAGTAAAATTTTTGAAAAAATCTTGCTTGATCAAATGCTTACACACTTTAATTCAAACGAAATATTACATGGTCGCCAGTTTGGTTTCACGAAAGGTAGATCAACTACAGACGCAGGAATAAAACTAATCACTCACATTTATGAGTGCTGGGAGGGCTCGCAGGATGCTATTGGCGTCTTCTGTGATCTCTCGAAGGCATTCGACTGTGTAGACCACAATACTCTAATCCGTAAATTAAACCACTACGGAATTCGTGGACTAGCTGCTGACCTTGTTTTATCGTATCTATCGCAGAGGCAACAAAAAGTTAGTGTAAATGGTGCTTTATCTAAAGGATCTGTTGTTAAACTGGGTGTGCCCCAAGGCTCAATTCTCGGCCCTTTCCTATTCTTAGCCTATATAAATGATCTTCCGTACATGATGAGCGAAATATCAGATATTATTTTATTTGCTGACGACACTTCCCTCATTTTTAAAATAAGTAGAAAAGATAGGGAAATTTTACATGTCAACAAGAGCTTAACTATTCTTTCTAAATGGTTCGCGGCAAATAATCTATTGCTAAATACTAATAAAACCAAATGTTTAAAATTCTCCTTGCCAAATGTTCCCCATGTAGGCCTACAACTAATGCTAGATGGTAATGAACTTAATATAATTAAAGAAACCGTGTTCTTGGGTATTACAATAGACTCAAAATTGCAATGGGGTCCTCACATCACAGCACTATCAAAGAGACTAAGCTCTGCGGCATTTGCAATTAGGAAAATTAGACAGTTAACTGATATAGCTACAGCCAGATTAGTATACTACGCATATTTTCACAGCATTATGTCCTATGGCATTCTGTTGTGGGGATCAGCTGCTGATGTTGATTCAATTTTCATATTACAGAAAAGAGCGGTCCGTGCTATCTATAACATTGGCCCCCGCGAGTCTCTACGAGGCTTTTTTAAAGATATTGATATACTAACACTGCCGTCATTATACATTTTGGAATGCATTATGTACATCAAAAAGAACTTGCAAATGTTTAATATTAACAGTGACTTTCACGACATTAATACTAGGAATAAACATAAAATAGTGGTTCCTAAATTTAGACTTACTAAAACAAATAAATCATTCCTAGGGAACGGTGTACGCTTTTATAATAAATTGCCGAAATCTGTCACCGACCTTACTGGTAAAGGATTTAAAACACATATTAAATCTATTCTCATAAGGAAAGCATATTATAAAGTTAAAGACTATGTTGACGATAGGGACGTGTGGCACTAACTGTCTTGATGTCTTCTGCACATGCGGCTTCCCTGGCAATCCGTTGTTTTCAATTCTCACAAGTTAGTTTTTAGTTTTTAATGACGATTGTCTTGATAATATTTTTATTATCTTTTTTTTTTTTCTCTATATCTTTTAATTTTAGTTATTTTATATAAAATTTTCGATTTTGTAACAATTAGTTATTATTTGTTTAAGATTTCTAATTATATTATTCATGTAATTTGTTTGTTAGACGCTAGCAACTTCAAATTGTAAATGTGCGAGTACAGTGTAGCCAGTAACTTTACATTTACTTCTCGGACAGTGTGGATTGTTGCACTCACTTGGACCAGCATATCCTTCTAATGAAAGTGGCGTTGAGTACTGGATCGCTGGGTCTCCAACTATTGTGGCTGAGCCTAGCTACACCAATTATTCCGTTATATTAATACTGTTCTTCGCACATTGGCTTGCATTGTACTCGTATAGTCTTTACCGTTAAAGATTGTAACCAGTTTAAAACTATTATTTTAAAACAGTATCCATGGCGTTTCTTGCCGGTCTCTTCTCCATAGGACCTACCCCCACTTTGGAACCGTGCACCTAGAATCACAACGTTTTGAAAGAGCCTGTAAAGGCCTACTCGAAATAAAAATATTTGACTTTGACTTTGACAAACGTTCGTATAAAGGATATAGGTTGTGCAGACGTAGACTGTACTGAACACATTTTTCGTGATGTTTTTATTGATGGTCATAGTTTAGCTATTTTATTTCACGTACTACCCGACAATTGTTTACAATGTGACGATTGGCAGATTTTTAAAAAAAATGAGCTATACGATTAACACGACTAGTTCATCTTTGTTTATTTTACAAAACAAAACTCGGTTGCCGTTTGTAGTTTCGTACCTAAATCGATGCATAATTTAAATGAAGTTCAGAACAAAGAATCGTTAATATCATTGCTTAAGTGATCGCATATTTTTATTGTTGGATTCCCTCATACACATTTTAAAACTTGTGAACTAAAGATTCGACTCGTGTTGAGTTCCTAGGCTATGATATCACTGCTGGTGAGTTAAGACCAAATCTAAGGAAGATCAAGCCCTGAATAATCTACCTTCTTCTGAGAACACTCATCAACTCGGACACTGATGACGATACAGCCTAGGTGCCTGTTGGAACAAAGGTGACTATTTAAATGTGATGACTGAGCAGTCGGTCCATCCATGCTTTCCCCTAGTGTGGAGAGTACCACTGCATTCAACTGGATTTGGCTTATTTATGAGCATTGAGGTGTGGTGGTAGTGTGGAAATTGAATATCTACAGCAGTATGAATTCCCTAGTGTGAATTACTGTTATTTTGTGTTTCAGATATCTACAGTAGTATGAATTCCCTAGTGTGAATTACTGTTATTTTGTGTTTCAGATATCTACAGTAGTATGAATTCCCTAGTGTGAATTACTGTTATTTTGTGTTTCAGATATCTACAGTAGTGTGAATTCCCTAGTGTGAATTACTGTTATTTTGTGTTTCAGGTATCTACAGTAGTATGAATTCCCTAGTGTGAATTACTGTTATTTTGTGTTTCAGATATCTACAGTAGTATGAATTCCCTAGTGTGAATTACTGTTATTTTGTGTTTCAGATATCTACAGTAGTATGAATTCCCTAATGTAAATTACTGTTATTTTATGTTTCAGATATCTACAGTAGTATGAATTCCCTTGTGTGAATTACTGTTATTTTGTGTTTCAACCAAAATGTATCCCCTAGTGTGGTACACCTGTGAATTGTAGCCCCCAGTGTGGCCTGTATGGTACTTACCCCCAGTGTGGTCATTCAAAACGTGTAATGTGATTGCCCCTAGTGTGGAAATTGAATATCTACAGCAGTATAAATTCCCTAGTGTGAATTACTGTATTTTGTGTTTCAACCAAAATGTATCCCCTAGTGTGGTGCACCTGTGAATTGTAGCCCCCAGTGTGGCATGTATGGCACTTACCCCCAGTGTGGTCATTCAAAACGTGTAATGTGATTGCCCCTAGTGTGGAAATTGAATATCTACAGCAGTATGAATTCCCTAGTGTGAATTACTATTATTTTATGTTTCAGCCAAAATGTATCCCCCAGTGTGGTGCACCTGTGAATTGTAGCCCGCAGTGTGGCATGTATGGTTCCTTCCCCCCAGCGTGGTCATTCAAAACGTGTAATGTGATTGCTTCTAGCGTGGCAGAAATGAATCGATGATTAAATAATTATGGAAAAGAAAAAGAAAGAAAACTAATATTTTATTGCAACAGAACTAGCATACAAAACAAGAAATAGGTGGATAATAAAATAAACCAAAAAAAAAAAAAAACCTTGCACGCCGTAGCTGCGACAACAAGGCTAACACTCGGCATGATGTTGTGTTCTGACGTGAGCCTCAACACAATGCTGGTTTTCAGTGCTAACCCCAAGTGACGGACATTCATATCATTATATAAAATGATTATATGTATAAGTTAATATTATTTATTTATATAAGGTACACCAACAGCATATACGTCATACATTCCATAATTCAGTTTACAGGTACAGGAGCTGATGTGTATGCCAATTACAGGTATACACGACATTTTATTAGCAACATATGAAATGTTAAATCTTAATTCTAAAACAATATAAATTAAACTAAAACAAAAATAAAATTAATAATAAATATAAAAAATAGAAATTTAGTCTGACACTAGCCACCGAGGTGGTCGCGTGATGTCTTTCTGACATTATGAGTGGAACCGGGAGACACGTCCAGCTCCGGCAATTTAGAGCTAAATTCGTTGTACTGTATACACATCTTAGAAACTGGTGAGTGCCTTTTTACGTTAGTTCTACAGGTAGGTGGCTGAAAAAGTCTGGATATTGGCTGTCTAAGAAGCTTATATGGAACCGACAGCGTGATACGTCCAAGTAGCTGTTCACATTCGACCAAACCATTGACAATTTTGTACAAAAAAAAAGCTAAATCATGGACAGTCTCGAAGCGAGTTAAGGTATATAAATTCAAATTCAAATATATTTTAATTCATGTAGGCCATTTGCAGGCATTTGTGAATGGTCGGGCTCTGGTTGCCACGTTTCAAGGTGTTGATTTACAATGGAGAAGAACGGGCAGGAAACTCCATGGTTACTCTTTTTATTAACTCGGAATTGTATATACAATATTTATTTATACATTGATCTCGAAAAACAATTATGTGAGTACAGTGTAGTTTAAAGGGGTCTAACGTATGTAAGTCTGAAACTAGTTCATCATTTATGTTGAGATTAATAATGTACTGTCCGTAAGTTTACGATGTCCAGTTTCATTATTTATTATTTTCCATGTCGTTTTGGTTTTATTATTCGATTTCTGCATCTGATTACTAATGTAAGCGACTTTAGCTTGAACACAAATTTTCTTAAACATTTTAGAATATCTCCTAACATAATCATGAAAATCATTATTCGATGTATAAGACTTTTTATCATATAGTTCGTATAAGACATCTCTACTTCGCCTTATACCTTTGGTTGCTGGCACTGAATAGTATTTTATTTAATAATATAATAAACAAAGCTACAGTCAATTAATTTAGAATGTTATATTGTCAGTTAGTAAGTTGATACAATTGTACATTAATTTAATTATTGGTACTTGATTTAGTTATAAGGACAATACATGGTTTGAGGACATACCCACCTAACGAATGGCCGAGCTGAATTCGGGGATGGGGACATCCCCGCAGCAGAATGGCCGTCTGTTAGCATTAAAGCTATTGTCTTTAAGAATATTTCTATATCTATTAATTTGTTTACTGATTTCCTTATTTAAAACGTTATTTTCTAAAACATAAGTATTAATAAACAAAATGCATAAAGCCTCTCTGTGGGTATAACGGCGGCGGCGTCATATTCCGACACCGACCTTCGAAGGAGGACGATCTGTCCGGTGTTTCGTGTTTTATTAATAAAAAAATCTAATAATAAAAGTAAACATTAATACTGCTGAATCGTATACTGTGACTATTATTTTTGGCTTCATCCTGAGGAGTTTACACATGTAATATTGTTTAATCATACATAATTTAAATTGTTATACATTTCTAGGAGGTATGTATCGTACCATACAAATTATAAACAATATTAACTATATTATGTAACTTTATTACATAACCGAATTCTAATAAATAAATTGCAAGCATAACGTTCTTGTTATACAGTCGTCAGTGGCAAAACTTTGATCTCGAGAGTACTTATATTTCAAAGTCAAAGCCAAAGTCAAATATTTTTATTTCCAGTAGGCCTTTACAGGCTCTTTCAAAACGCTGTGATTCTAGGTGCACGGTTCCAAAGTGGGGGTAGGTCCTATGGAAAAGAGACCGGCAAGAAACTCCATGGATACTCTTTTAAAATAATAGTTTAACACTGGTTACAATCTTTAACGGTAATGACTATGCGAGTCAATGCAAGCCAATGTGCGCAAAACTACACAAGAACAGTATTAATATAATAGAATATTTGGTTTGGCTAAAAAAATCGTATTAGTATTCGTATTTTTTATTTAACACAATGCCAGAATCTAGTTGTATAATTTTATTTTATTAGTATGTTATTTGATTCTATAAATTATTATATTTTCTTTTTCTTTGTATTGCGAATAAATAAAATAAAAAATAAATTATTTATTTTGTATTGTATTTATTCGCAATATTCTTATAGTGTAAACAAACGAGGGTTTATCAGTGATCGGGTATTGGTGACTTCATAAACGACTAAACTCCTACAGACCTAAGTTTACCTACACTTCTATTACTATCCAGAACATATGGACAATAACAATAATTTAATGTGATTTTCGATTTGATTTTTTTTTTCCAAACACTGTGAACTCGAATTAATAAGATTATGAAGGGTCTTCGGAAAAAAGAGCACAAAGATAGTGTGAAGAAATTAAATCAAGATGAAAATGAGATGAACTTGCTACAGGAAGAATGCCACGATGGAGAGAAGGTGGAAGAATTAATGAATGTTACAGAGGAAGAGGATCGTAATAATCAGAAAATAGAAGAAAGAATAATCATATGGACGAAATATTAAACATGATGGAGGAAGACGAGTAAGTTGGAGGCAAAATAAAAGACAAAAGAGAAGACAGAAAAACAAGTTTATAAAAATAATCACAGGGAAAGTTATGTCATAAAACTAAGTAAATTAAAACCAGACAGAAATTTAGATCGTCTAACAGATTGTCGTATGAATTACAACAGTCGTATACCTCATAAAGTGAGACATTTTGTTTTTAAAGAGTACTGGCTTTTGGGTTCATGTGATGAACGAACACGGTAAATAAAATAAATAAAAAGAAAATGCAAATTATGGGAGGAAAATCTAAATAAGAATACAGTAATACATACAAACTTATTCATTTCACTGAGGAATATAAAATATGTAAATATTGTCTTGTGAAAACACTAGGTGAGAGCAATAGATTTTTTCAAACTGTTTGCGACAAAATAAAAAAGTACGGTCGTGTACATAAAGTGAAGAAGGAATTAATTCTTCATGAATTGTATCATAACTTACTAACAATGTACGTGACGTAGATCCAAATATCCTTTCAGAAAATGAATGAAAGTTAAAACTTACGGTAAACAAATAATATATAAATATGAATAACGTATTTTCGACTGATCTTGATGGTAATAAGTTTAAGCATGACAAATAAGCACTGATTGATTAGTGTAAAGAACATGCTACCCTATTATTGATACATACAAGGTATCCCCGAAGTCGATATTAAGCTGGAAACGGGTTATGGTAGGCCGTCATAAAAGTTATCAGAAAAATATATAAAAATCTAAGTTATGTATTTTTAAAATAACTATTATGGTTTGGCCTATCACCCGTTTCCGGCTTGACCTCGACTTCGGGGACACCTGTATAAGTAAAGAAAGGACTTATTTGATAGATTATTTAAAGGTCAATTTGATTAGTTTAATTTTATATGAAAGTTTTTATGTTTTGTTTAAATAAATATGATTAATAAAAATAAAGAAATTTTGTTATGTTCATTTAAAGTTGGTTATATTTCTATCACACAAATCCTTCTACTTGATCAAATTCTTACTGTTTTATTTTATCTGTTTTGCACTTGTATCAATAAACACGTTATATTTTTAAAATGTATCGAAATTAACATCAGTTTGTATCATTATTCACATTTTATCTTAAAAACGATCCAGGTGTATAACGATTTAAATTAAATTTGTTTTACCAATTCCTGGTTACAATATAAATTACATTTTTTAATATACAAATTAACAAAATTTATTTTACAACTTTTTGTTTTCATGACTTATTAATGTAAAAACCTTCAAAATACGAAGCATAAATCATTTAACACCAAGCCAATAAACAATGTGTAAAGTGGTTCAAGTAATTTTAAATTAACTGACACATAAAACAACGTTATTAATCTGTTGTGTTGAGTGATACAACTGGATTTCATTTTAAATTATAAAAAAAAACTAAATTAATTAATCTGTTTCTTTTTATACTAAGACATGCACTAAGATATTATTTATCAATGACAGTAATCAGTTCTTACTTTAGAGAAGTAGAAAAAGTGCCAGAATTTTTTAAAACTTCAACCTCAATTTTCTCAAAATCATGATTTTTCAGTTACATCACTTTTCACTGAAGGTACAGAGTTGACGATAGATGGCGGCCTGTTTAAAATATGATATAAAATCTACAAAAATAATATTTAGGCGATTAAAGAGTCTTTAGGAACGAATGTTGAACAAATTTCAGTAGATATGATTATTAAAATATATTAATACTGTAATAACAAAACAAAATATACTAATATTTTTAGTTCCCATGACACAAAGTGTCGCCATCTAATGTCGGGTAGAGAATTATATTTGGAAACGCCCTCGCTAAGAGATTTTTCTAGAACTATTTTAATAAATTACGCATAAAATTATTTACAAATGAAATATGATGACATCCATAGCATCACAAC
The DNA here is from genome assembly GCA_947562105.1 of Shargacucullia verbasci. Lineage (NCBI taxonomy): Eukaryota > Metazoa > Arthropoda > Insecta > Lepidoptera > Noctuidae > Shargacucullia > Shargacucullia verbasci. The sequence continues at coordinate 13,882,954 of OX387281.1, read as the reverse complement.
GTCTATCCGAGTAGTTTTTACAAGATAAAACACAACACTTCATTCTATTTTTTCTTCTAGCGAAAATATGACGGAAAATGGGAACGTTTACAAAGTTGTGCACAGGACGAACGCCAACAATACACTGACTAAGGCCACGCCTACGTGATGACGTCAGGACCTAGTTGGAATCACAGTGCACAGTTGCTTAGGCCGTCTCCTCTTTGTATTTACTCCGTGGAAAACACAAACCGATTTGCTAAAGTAAAATCATTGCATGCTTCGATGTCATCCACTTCATCAGTGAAATGTGCGTATTGTAAAGAAAATCATTACATATATCAATGCAAGCAGTTCTCAAAACAACCATATTCAAGCAAATACGAATTCGTTCAAAATAAGTATCTGTGCTTTAACTGCTTGACGCCAAATCATATAGCAACAAGGTGACAGAGACACGGCCCACAGTAGGACGAGCCTATACAAGGCATTGGACATGGACTATTAAAACTAATTGTAGAAACAGCTTAAACTAACTTGCTAATCAAACATATTATTTCCCAAACTTGCTGTTGTTATATATTTTACGTCTTAAAACTAACATGTAATGACATGACATAGCATCAAAGTTGAACAATCGAATACACTTAAAAATTACATGTTGTGCTTAATTTTTTTTTAAGTTTCCACGTTTGTGCATGCTATTATCGGATGACTTAAAGTTTTAAAGTAATATGCTTATTATCCAAAATAATTGTTATTAAAAAGAGTTGTGATTTTCTTTACTAAAACAGTAGTTAAGAATGGTGAGGTAAATATATCATAAAACTAGTATTTTAGTTATCTGAAACGATTTTGTTTCGAAGCAGATTACATTTATTCGAAACCTTATAAGGACTGGAATGTTTCCCTAGAAAATTATATTCAAATTCAAATTCAAATTCAAAATTCATTTATTCAAAATAGACTACTACTAGTGCTTTTTGAACGTCAAACATATTATGGACAGAACTAATACGCCCGCCCTTGACCGCTTCCTATGTGTTTTAGCTTGGGGAGAAGAAACGGCCCAACAAACTCCCCAGCAACACTCCCATGTCTGTCATTATACAATAATAAAAAAATATAATTAAAGAATGCTATTACAATAATTAAAGCTTAGCAAAAACGTTTCCACATGTGAGCTAGCGCACACCATTTCACCAAAAGGTATAAGGTAATATAGCCTCCGTTGTCTTAAAGATGTCATACACCTAAGTGTGAAGAGCGCGCCCGCCCACACCTGCAATCGCTTTGGAATAGCAGTCATAAGGGCTTTACGGCTCACGCATGCAGAACTATGATACATTAAATGCAAGGCAAATGCATGTATGTAAATGAATAAATTATAAATTCATTAATCTCAGCCAGCAAGTCGACCAGTCACCACAAGCAGCACCCGTTCACGAGTATGACGCAAAGATCAGCCATCACCTGCCTCGCCATTTTAGAGGGAAGCAGGTGACCCGACCCATGACGCCACCGCATGCAATGACATCAAAGGGAGCATGACGAATTTGCTACCTGAGAATTGCATAAAAATAAAATAATATAGAAATTGCAATGATCACCAGTTAACTGCATTAGACCTCCAAGCCTCTGAATCAAGATAATGACAGGGGAACAAAAAAAAAATATAATAAAACATAAAATAAAAACAAAACATACAAAATGTACAATTGATATGATTGTCATTAATTAATAAAATATCTATGTCAGTAAATCAAATAAAGGATTAAAAATTAATAAATAAAGCACAAAACAAAAAAAAACAAAAGAGAACAATAAACGTCATGTCATGCTCGTTATATAATTTGGAATATAATTTGGAATTGTCCTGCGTTTAACACGATGACCAACCGTTTTTATCATTTATATAATCATTTATACAGTAATAAGCCTTCTTAATAAGATAATGTTTAATAGTAACTTTAAAGGAATTTTCAGACAATTCTAGCAAATGCATTGGTATTTTGTTATAAATACGTATACCCAGCCCTACAAACGAATTATGTACTTTGTGTAAACGGCAGATGGAGGCGCATAATTTATGTTTATTACGTGTATTGATGTTATGGACATCACTATTTTTTGTATACAAATGTATATTATGCCTTACAAACATTATATTGGCATAAATATATTGAGATGCAACAGTCAAAATACCAATTTCTTTAAAACGTTCTCTAAGCGAAACTCTAGCTCCTAACTGGTATATGGCACGAACAGCTCTTTTCTGCAAAATAAAAATGCTTTCAATATCAGCAGCTCTGCCCCACAAAAGAATTCCGTAGGACATGATGCTGTGGAAATAGCTATAATAGACTAGTCGAGCTGTGTCTACGTCGGTAAGTTGCCTTACTTTTCTGACAGCATAAGCAGCAGAGCTGAGTTTTCCCGCAAGACAAGATATGTGTGCACCCCATTGCATTTTCGAATCTAATGTTATACCTAGGAATACTGTGGCATCTACAGTATCAAGAACTTCTTTGTTAAGTATTAATTTCGGTCCAAGATTTTTAACATTAGGTAAAGTAAATTTAATACATTTAGTTTTTTTGGAATTTAATACCAAGTTATTAACGGTAAACCAGTTCGTAACCTGCGCAAGTGCACTATTCACATCATCAAAATGATCCCTATTTCTATCTACTTTGAATAAAAGTGAAGTGTCATCTGCAAAAAGTACGACCTCACATATGTTTTTTAGGGAGTACGGTAAATCATTTATATATATCAGAAATAAAAAAGGACCCAAAATTGAACCTTGTGGTACGCCCAGGTGAACAGGTAATCCAGAAGATTGAGCCCCGTTTATATCCACATATTGTACTCTACCACCTAAATAAGAAGTTATTACGCTAAGTGCCATATTCTTAATACCATAATGGCTGAGTTTGCGGGTAAGCGTGTCATGGTGAACGCAGTCGAACGCTTTAGAGAGATCACAGAAAACGCCGATGGCATTCTGCGATTTCTCCCATGCGCTGTAGATGTGTTTAAGTAAGGCAACTCCCGCGTCCGTTGTTGAACGTCCTTTAGTAAAACCATACTGTTCAGTGTGAAGGAGTCTATTCAGATTAAAGTGTCTTAGTAACTGTTTAAGTATGATCTTTTCAAAAATTTTACTGAACGCGGGTAGTATAGAAATAGGTCTAAAATTACCTAGATCATTTTTGCTACCAGATTTAAAAAGAGGAATGATTTTACTATACTTCATAAGATCAGGAAAGGTGCCAGAGTCAATACACTGATTAAAAATATCAGTTAAATAAGGAGCAACAACATCTATGATGCTTTTTAGGACTTTGACAGAAATACCCCATAAGTCATTAGTTCTTTTCGGGTCTAGCGATTTAAAAATGCTTACAATTTCATTAGATGTGACGTGACTAAATTCAAAAGGACATTTACATTCAGGCACGTTACTAAGTAAGATTTTTTCAGCGTAAGATGGAGAAGAATCCAAGGATCGGGTGGTAGTTACAGGTATGTTAGCAAAAAAGTTATTAAATTCTTGCGCTACGTCTAAATCTCTATTTACTACTCTATTATTGTTAACTAATACGAATTGGTTGTTACGTTGAACACTCTTGCCAGTTTCGTCATTGATGACATTCCATGTGGCTTTTATTTTATTAGCGGACTGTTTTATTTTATTACTTAAAAATCTAGACTTTGCCAAATTACAGACCCTTTTAAACAATTTTGAATATTTTTTTACATATTCAATAAATGAAGCATCGAAATTATATTTTTTCATACCATATAATTCATATAATCTAACTCTACTCTTGTAAATACCTGGCGTAGCCCACTCATTAAATTTTGTAGTACCCTTAAACTCTAGCGTCTTAGTCTTAAAAGTACCATGAAACTCTTCCATTACAACTCCAAACAAGGCTCTATACATAAGATCCGGATTATCTTGCTTTAATATAGAAGGATTAATCTTCGAGTCTATTTTGTTTCTAAAAATAAGACAACGGCTATTCGTCAGTGGCCGACAAGTTATTTTACGCGATCTGTTATCAAATTGATTTTTGAAACTAGCTATTTGTCCACAGTGATCAGACGTCAAATCATTTAATACCGTGGCATTTGTTGCATCACAATTACAAAAAATATTATCTAAACAGGTAGAGGAGGAAGCCGTGATTCGGGTGGGTTCAAAAAATAGATAGTTTAAATTAAATGATTTGAATAAATGTATTAACCTGGAACCAAGGGTGGACAACTCTAATATGTTGACATTAAAATCACCACATACGATTATCCCTTTCTTACTAGAACTCAACTTTCCCAGTGACTCCTCCATTATTGTTTCAAAAGAATTAAAGTTACCTGTCGGAGGCCGGTATACACACATTATAACATAACGTTCGAGTTCAACACAGGACAATTCAGCTGTACGCTCAACAGAGAGGTTCACAATGTCTTTTCGTTCTTTACACCTAAAATAATTAGAAACAAATATTAATGACCCACCATGAATGGCCTCCTTTCTTGTGAACGCACTTTGGACTGAGTGATTTCCATTGTTAAAAAAAATTAATTCATGACTTTTTTGCCAGTGTTCTGTAACACACATAATATGAACATTGTGCTTCTCAATAAATAAACTTAATTCTAAATCCTTGCCAGACAGGCCCTGCATGTTTTGATGTACAATATTCAATTCATGGAGCCCGTCTGTTGTCCCACCTTGTAGTTTAAACTATAAGATGTGTCAATACATGTGTTAGTAACATTACTAACATTACAAACTATCTTAGTTACACTACTGGTACCTGTGTCAGTCTGTAAATTGAATGCTAACAGATTAGCAATTTGTCGCTTATACCAATGGGGCAGATACATTGTATCTTCTGTCAACTTAAATTTATTAATAAATATGTTTGTGTCGAAATAAAGAATCGAGTCACTATAACAACGAGACATGTTATACATAATTAAATTTAAATTGTATATGTGCCTATTTTGTTCTTCAGTCAAAGTGTAAGAATAAGGTAAGGCACAGATAGTAAATTTACAATTTGTCTTCTGATTAATGCTTAACATCAGTCTCAAACAATAAATCATGTCTTTCTTAGTTACTGCTAAACCATCACCATATAAAAGAATAGCAGAAGATGTGGAGTTTAGCCCTGTTAATTTAATTTTGTTAATCAAATAATTAAAGCTGGCACCGGGTGAACAATGGTTTATAACATTATTTACTGAGTGTTCATACATTAGGCTACCAAAACCTTTTCCTAAACTATCAGAAAATATGTGGGTTTCACTTAAATGGTTTTTATTAGCATGTAGAGTATTAGTTGCCATGATAGGTTTATGAAAAATACTATCTTGATGGCCATTAGACCACTCTGGTTCTAAGTGAACAGATTCAGACATTGGACAGGCTGTTGTAGTTGGGGTCTTTGAACATATACAGTTATTAAACTTACTAGTCAGTGAGTCAAGGCGATCCATGTTCTCACTGCCCAACTTAAGCAGTTCATCTGCAGCAAGAATATGCTCCTTTATTTGTTTTTGAGCATCCTGATACCTACTGGCAGTTTTGGTTAATTCACTATGTAATTCTAACATTTCCTGCTGCAAGAGCTGTGTGTCCTGATCATACATTAGCCTACTATGTATTAACTGCTCATTACAATTATTCAATTGATTTGTTAATTCAATACGGCTCTTAATTAAACTATTTATTTTGTAAGACTGTTTCTGTTTCCTACATGCATTTCTAGTTTTTATAATTAATTTATTAAGTTTAATATACTTTTTTAATTTCCTGTGACTCATGATTGTATTGTTACTGTGGGTAGAGGGGATTTCTTTATGTGGGAACTCAGTATTGGAATGTACCAGTTGAGTAAATAAGTTCTGAGTCGCACTACTTTCATGCTGTTCCTTTAGTTGCTCCAAGCACAAAATAGATTTGTGAGCTTCACTTAAGCTAATTTCGAGCTCAGTAATGCGACTCAAAGCCACCTCATGTGTATTACTACAATCAGTAAAAGAAGTTATAAATTCCTGCAGCCTATCTCGTTGATCCAATACATCCATATATTGAATATGTAAGTCGGCAAGCTCACATTTTAAATCAGAGTTCTTGTTTATAATATTCTTGATTTCCTCCTCACTCTCATCTCTTTCTTTGAGTAATTGATCGCAGAGCTCCTTTGAGGTTTTAAGCTCCTGCAGTGTCAACTTCAGTTTCAACTCCGCATCCTTGGCAACAGCCCTACGGGTCATCATAGACATTGCGTGTGGAGTTACTGGAAAATAAATAAGTGGAAAACGAGTGAGAAACTGGAAAATCTAAGACAGTATTTAGATTTAGGGAGAAATTATGAGAGAGATTTAGACAATAAAATAATAATAAATGTAAATAGTTATTACTAAAATTTAATGGAAGTTGGTTAGTCGACACTTAATTTAGTATATTTATAGTGTTAAGATGGGGGAAACCGAATATTTTATTACTTAGCATAGAAGGATTTTAAGTTTATTGAAGTTCTAGTAATATATTTGTTACAAGTGGGTAGTGACAGATGGCAAAATTTAAGGCTCACACAGTTCTTAAATTATTACTTCAACTAATAATAGCATAAAAACTAATGACAAATGAGGAGTAGTGTTCATACAAGTTATAAAAACAAGATTATTAGAAAAATACTTCCCGTTTTAGGCGATGAGTTTCAAAATGATGAGCCGTTGACAGCTGTCCGCTTTTGTATTTGTTACTTAGCGCAAAATCCTTTTGATAATTCTTCACAAACGTTTGTACACGATATTTATTAGTTTTACTACAGTTGACAATGGATTTTAGGATAAAATAACACCTATTAAATAGAAAAAATATATTTTAAAACACACAGCTCTATATATCCCCTTTCGTCCACGATTTCTAGAAAAAACCATGAATGTTAAAAACGCCTGTGTGTTTAGCAAATCACATTTCTTGTGGTATATTGCATTCATATTCAAACAGGAAATTATGGTTTTTAAGTGATAACGAGAACGTAATGGGTAAATGCGGCTAGGTAAGTAATAAAATTGTAATATGTGCATAATATAGTTTAAAGTGATTACTTACACGTTCCATCCAGTGATTTTACAAGAAGAATTTAGGAACAAATTGGGTCCATTGTAGACCACGTAGCACTCCCGAACTGCCACGGCCCCCCGTAATGTGCCTACTTATATCGTCTCAGTGTCGAGGCGCACATAGTGGGTGAGACGGGCCGTCAGAGCTAGTCGACGGGCAAATAAAACATCCATATGAACATTTACTTTATTTATCACGTATACAATATTTAGTTATACATTGCTAGAATTTACTTGTTTACGCTAACTTAATTTACACAATACGGTATAAAATATATACAATATGTCTCGTCGTCCGTAACAACATCTTTGTCGTAAGGTCCCATTATATCCATATATATTTTTTCAAGGGCATACGTGGCAGTTGTCGTCACAACGATTGGACCAATGGGCTCAAGCGTATGCTTTGAATGTTTCATTTTTTGACATTTATCACATTTACGAATAAAGTCTTGGACGTCCTTTTCCATAAGCAGTTTAGCTTCACAAGGGGACGTTCAACGACAGATGCGGGCGTGGAATTGCTGAAACATATATTCGATGCCTGGAAGACTCGCAAGATGCTCTTGGCATATTCTGCGATTTGTCAAAGGCTTTCGATTGCGTACACCATTATACACTCATCAGGAAATTATACCACTACGGCATAAGGAACAAGGCTCTCGACTTCTTGACTTCGTTTTTAAGCAATAGAATTCAGAGGGTCGATATTAATGGCAAGAGATCTTCGGAATCTGAGGTCACCATGGGCGTCCCGCAGGGTTCAATTCTAGGTCCATTTTTGTTTCTAGTTTATATTAATGACTTGCCATATTACGTACGGGATAATCACGAGGTAGTATTGTTCGCGGATGATACTTCTCTAATATTTAAAATTCGACGACAATTACTAGATTTTCGCGAAGTTAACGTTGCACTATCTAATGTAGTCCATTGGTGGCAATAATCTTCTCCTTAATGAGAAAAAAACCAAATGTCTTAAATTTTCAACGCCCAATGTCCGACAAGTACCAATCAATGTTAAATTGAATGGAGTGGAACTGGACATTGTGGATTCGACTGTTTTTCTAGGCATCACTATAGGCCCCAAACTGCAATGGGGCCCACAAATAAACAAATTATCGGGTAGGCTTAGTTCTGCCGCGTTTGCTTTCAAAAAAATTCGGCACTTAACTGATGTCGATTAGGGCATGCAGTTTCATATATTTCCAGTTTCGAAATTGGCTTCTGAAATCGGTCTAATAAACTCCGAAATTTCGAAATTTCGATGTTGTGGGCAATCTTCACTAATGAAAATTCGGTAATCAGATTATTACTTTTAATTTAATTGAAAATGTTAAAAAAGCCTAGCCTAGCATAACAAAAATAAAACCAATAAGTTTTCTGCCGTATATTTCGTTCCCGCGTCGACCAAACGCGACAACGCAAATTGGTGAGAAAAGTATCTAAGTGGTGAAACATATTACATGTTGTATTGTATGTGTGGACCTAATAACATTTACACTGGCCTGCAAAACTAAGTAACACACTTTTAAGATTGGAATAACTTTTTAAGTACACAAGATATACTTTCGAAATAAAAAGGACTCGAAAAAGAGTTTAATTTTGTATATAATAACTTATAGTCGAGAACCTTCTTTTAAGAAATGGCTGAAAAAAGCTTTAAAAATAAAAATAATCCTTTTCGAATTACAATTACCATTCATTTTTTTGTTTCTTGATTGATGAAATTTTTTCTTGATCGATGAGTCTTGTTACAAAAGTTACGACGACATGGTTAGCGCAGTGGTTAAGCAATTAGCTTTCTGCGCTATGTGTCGCGGGTTCGATCCCCGCACGGAACAAATATTTGTATGATCTACATATAGTTGTTTCGGGTCTGGTTGTGTGTGTATGTGTCATGTATGTTTGTAAACTGTACCCACGACAGGAGAAATCCTAGAGTGGGGAAACGTTTTTAAAAAGAGAATAAGAGAAAGAGAAAAAAAGAGTTAAGTTAGACAACAGCACATACATTTTATTTATCATGCCTCTTTCACCTGAAGAATGTGCTAGGATCATGACTTTTCTGGAACGAGGCATCAGTATGCGTCGTACTGCAAGAATTGTGGGTGTGACGTTACGAACGGTCCAGAAGGTGAAGCGAAGGTACGAAGAAACTGGAAACCATCTGAGGAAACCTTGTAATGGCCGACCCAGGTGTACTAGTGCCCGACAAGACCGTAATATTGTTTCCACTGTGTTGAAAAATCGCCACCTTAATGCAGTTGAAGTCCAGCAACAGCTTCTTCAGACTCGAAGGGACTACATTAGTGACAGTACAGTGAGTAGAAGACTTGCTGAAGCAAATCTGAAACTCCGAAGACCAGCGAGTAGTCCCAAACTCGAGAGAGAGCATCGAGTAGCGAGACTGCGATACGGCCGTGAACACAGTGATATAGTGGGATGAAGAAGAGTGATCAAGAATTTTGTTCACAGATGATTCTCGATACTCACTTTACACTTCTGATGGAAGGCGAAGTGTGTACAGGCGGCCTGGTGAGCGATACCTACAAGAGTGCTTCTCAGAAAGAGTCCAGTACGGTGGAGGCAGTGCACATGTATCGGCTGGCATATCTTCAGAAGGTCGCACAGAGTTAGTGGCCATAGAAAATGGCGCTCTGACTGGGGAAAGATATGCCCAAGAGATTCAACGAGTATGCAGGGCCGTATTTAGCAAATATGGGTGATGGATCGATGCTGATGCATGATAATGCCCGGCCACACACGGCTCAGGTCGTGCAAGAGTAATAATAATAATAATTTATTGAGCTTCAACAATACATGTCATTGAGTTAGTGCTTGGAATCTCCTTTTAAGCAATATATGCCTGTGTTAGGAGACTCCGCTCTTCCATAGTATAGCTTACAATGTCAGTTAGTTAAGGGCTTATATAATTTAATTAAGAATTACTCTAATAATGAATGTGTGTGTGTGTGTGTGTGTGTGTGTGTATGTGTGTGTGTGTGTGTGTGTGTGTGTGTGTGTGTGTGTGCGCGCGTGTGCGCGTGTGTGCGTGTGTGCGTGTGTGCGTGCGTGCGTGTGTACGTACGTGCGTGCGTGCGCGCGTGCGTGCGTGCGTGCATGTGTGCGTGCGTGCGTGCATGCGTGCGTGCGTGCGTGCGTGCGTGCGTGCGTGCGTGCGTGCGTGCGTGCGTGCGTGCGTGCGTGCGTGCGTGCGTGCGTGCGTGCGTGCGTGCGTGCGTGTATGCGCGTGTGTGTGTGTGGGGGGGGGGTTTGCACAATAATATCTTTTCGCCTCTTGTAGGTTACGTCGGCATCATATGTTAGGGTCTTGTTTGTGTAACTTTATTGATTGTTGTGCATGTACAGTTTCCATTTCTAGTATCTCCACATACGTGTACTTTTATGTTGTAATGTTCCCTTGGCTGATTGCGATCTGTGATGCTAAAGCAGATATAGTTGGTTTTATTTGTATTTAAGGTGAGTAGGTTATTGTTTAACCAGTTAGCTATTTTAATCATGCCTAGCTCTGTCCTAGTTTTAACCTCTTCCCAAGATTTCCCATAAAACACAACGGCTGTATCATCTGCGTAAGAGAACACTTTAGCATTATTGATTTTCATGTTGCAGAGATCGTTAACGTACTATCGGCAAAATTTACGCATGCTCACTTAAAAAAATATTCCTGCGGAAGCGCAGCTAGTGACAGACCACGCCCCTTCCTTACTTCATCCAATTAGAGACAATATGTAATTGTGTGAGTGCAGTGTGTGCGTGTGCCAAAAAAAAACAACAAACATTAGCCAGTGCCAATTTGAATCTCGCTAATTGTTCACGCTTCCTGTTCTCATCGCAATTTTATTTTATGACCTGTTTATTTCTATCGGACTGATTTCCTACCCAACTGACCTCTGCTTTGTATACTGGATTGTGTATTGTGGTTATTGTGGGCTGTGACTAATTTTATCAATAACCATGACAACCCGAAACCTCAATCAAGAAGAAAGAAATGAAATTATTGTCATGCATAGGCAAGGATTGAATATTTCGCACAAGAATATGACGTTTCGATGTAAACTATTCGAAACGAGTTGCATCGAGCTGGAGTCCATCACAGACGGCCCGCAAAAAAATAATAATGTGCGTGTTTAATAATAAACAAAAATATGTATGATTATATAAAAATACATTTCAAACTTTTTATGTTATTAATTAGGTATTATTATCGTTGTGTATTTTATTATTACCTAATAAAACACAATTTTATGTTAAAGTATATGAAAATTTTTGTTTAATGTTAAATTTTTCAATGAATCTGTAATGTTTCCTTATGAAATGTTGAATAGACCTATAAAAAATAATTAAAAAAATAATTTGAGTTGTTTTCTATAAATACAAATCCATAAAATTATTCTTAAACAGCCCACAAGCAACCAGTGCTTATATGACACTAAGATTAAAGCCGGTGGTTTTACCTTTTAAACAAAAATCTCTTACTATACAGATAAGATATTAATTAAATAACTACCTAAAAATAATAATTTTATAAAACGAAATAAAAAACACCTTTTAGTACTAAATCACATAACTTATGTCGCTGCGCTACGCCAGTGCGGATAACCACGGGTGTTATGATTTAAAGTTTTTTTATTTAACTATGACATATTCGGCTAATCCAGGTTCTTATATTTGGAGAAAACAGCGGCCATAAGATTTCAAAAGATAAGGAAACAGCAATTTTTTTAACAAACAAATATTCTCTTTTGTTTGCTTCATCGGCGTTAAGTCAATAACTATTGATTTATCCACTCAAAAATGCGCATTATTGTCACCTACCGATTCCTAGTAATATTTTACGTTTAAGCTATTGTGTTCATGCAGGTGCACTCCAAAGCAGATAATAAAATAAGAATCGTATTATCTATATAACAATAAAACTAATTATTTTACTACTTAGGAGTGCTCCTGTAAGAACACAAAGCCGAAAGTTCGTGGGAAATTATTATAAAACCTACCTAGTAACCGAGTGCCTACCTTCCGGCTTCATAATCTGAACAGTTCGATAGTACCATATTATTGTATTAAATGTATTATATACGACACGACGATTAGAAGTTGGTTAAATTCGATTTCCAATATTTTCTAATATAGTTAGTTACACGTGAAGCTAATAAAAGCATGTTAAAAAATTAATTCTAAACAGCTTATTATTGAGTGAACACAAACTAAAAAATGTATATTTCACTTCTTCTTCTTAGTACAAACTATTACATTTTTGTGGAAAGTTGATACTAATTAAATAAAGCAATACCAATAACACATTTTTTAAACCAAACAGAATATATGAGTACGAAATTACTTCTTATCAACAATCATTCATAAAGAGGCATGCCGTGTTACAGTTCGAAACCGATACGACACTTAGGAAGTTGGTGACCATTGAAAAAACATCTCACAAACAAGTTAGCACAGCTCACTAGTGTGCGCACCTGCACACTAGTGTGTGTCCACTTCTATACATCATTATATTTAGACGAACACAACTAAAATACGCTTCCTATTGGGCAAACGCATCCATACGATGATTGAGTCGAGAGCCGTGCTATGCAATTATCGCCTTAGAGGTGAGCATGCGGAAGTTTGGTCGTTAGTACAGCAGGAATAATGTTGGACCTAATACGCTGCCCTGGGGCACTCCGTACGATACCTCTGTATAGTCACTGGTGTATAGTCCTATCTTAACTCTTTGTTTTCTCTCTGAAAGATAGTCTTTAAATAACATGAGTGGGGTGCCTCTTATACCAGCCTTATCCAGTTTATTCACAAGTAGCGGTGGGCTGTAGCATCTTTTTTGGATAACGAAACGCAACTGTCTATCGGATTGTTTGGATGTTAGCTACTTTAGCGTTAGCATGTTAGCAGGTTAGCAGGTTATTCCAAATAACCTGCTAACCGTTATTATGACGATAGCTCGTTTCAATAACGTTTAAGTTGCGCAACGACCACCGCTATTCACAAGGGTTGGGACAGAGACGGTGTCAAAAGCTTTTTTTAGGTCTAAAAATACCGTCAGGCACTTCTTTCCTTGGTCTAGGTGATCAACAACTAGAGAACTTAGAGCAGAGACTGCGTCCTCAGTGGATGTACCTTGTCTAAATCCAAATTGTGAAGGTGATATTATATTGAATTTATTTAGATATTGTTTTAGTTGAATATTTAGTAATTTCTTAATTAATTTTGATAATGATGTCAAAACTGAAATAGGTCTGTAGTTGTTGACATCGTCTCTTTCCCCACCCTTGTGCACTGGGGTAATAATAGCCTGCTTCAATTGGGCCGGGAAGGTACCCTTACAAAAACACAGATTGATTAGGTGAGTTATTACAGGTACAACTTCCTTTTTTATGTATTTTAAGAATTTAGTCGAGATATCATCCCAGCCAGATGCGCTGTCAGACTTTAGGCTCATTAAGATCATGTCCACTTCCTTAGGGTCGGTATTAGTAAAAGTGTTAGGTTGTGAAGGTATGCCAATAACTCGCTCGTTAGGATCATTGTTCCAATCAGGCCGGATCGAAATCTGCCGACTGTTTACCAATATTGGCAAAGTGATTATTGATTAAATTAACTGATTCAACAGGGGAATATTTTATGTTAAGCAGTTCTGAGTTCTGAGGTTTTAATTTAGTCGTGTAAGTTATATTTTTTATGTTCTTCCAAAGGAGTTTACTGTTTTTAACTGAATTTGCAATTAGTTCCCTTTCATATTTTCGTTTTATTTTTTTTATTAAACAATTACAGTAGCGGTGGTCGTTGAGCAACTTAAACGTTGTTGAAAAGAGCTATCGTCATAATAACGGTTAGCAGCTTATTTGAAAAACCTGCTAACCTGCTAACCTGCTAACCTGCTAACCTGCTAATCTGCTAACATGCTAATATGCTAACATGCTAACATGCTAACATGCTAACGCTAAAGTAGCTAACATCCAAAGAATCCGATAGACAGTTGCGTTTCGTTATCCAATGAGATGGAAGTGCATCAATGAAGCTAAAAAAAAATACGTGTTGCTCATTGATGTGCAACGCGCTATCCCGCTATTAGTCGCTATGACAAGTAGCGACCAATAGCAGGATAGCAGGATAGCGCGTTTTAAGAACCGTTAATAACCGGTATTGAATCCGATAGACAGTTGCGTTTCGTTATCCAAAAAAGATGCTACAGCCCACCGCTAAATTACAGTAGTTCCTATATCTGCAATAAGTTATTTTTAAGATATCGTTACCCGTCTTTACGAGTTTGTTTTTGTATTTTATTCCGATTTCTGATGCACCGCAAGATACCCGGGGTGATCCAAGGTTTTATGATCCGATTATTGTTAGGAATAGTTTTAGTGGTAGTATTATTATTTATAGTGTTAGTTAATTTATTTATAAGTTGTTCTCTTAATACGTTTGAATCATCGCAGAACAGTATTTATTTATTTATTGAAACTTACACCTATCATTACAGGTACACCCAATTCGATAAGTGCTTAATCTATACAATACACTTAATACAGCAAACATCAAAAAAGAAAACTAACACATATAACATGAATACTAAATATCTACTAATACTAACTAATTACTTATTCCAATAAGTTACAACGTATAAAATAACCTTTGACAGTTCACTCAAACTACCCATAAATATATCGCATCTGCTATGAACTTCGTTTAATACACGAATAGATCTGGTGATAGGAGTCTTAGCCAGTAGGTTTGTTCTAGCGTAACCTCGCTAGCGTCCCGTACGCGTAAGCGGGCGCTGCCGAAAGGAGCGCAGCTGCCGGCAGCTAAAAAGCCGGTGGGAACAAATGCCGCGGCAGGCGAAACGGAAGTGGAGCTACTCGGGCTTCTATCCACCACCCGGGTGAAGGCTAAATTGCCTAGCCCTGAGGACTTGGCGAGGTGTATGCAGGCGCAGCCAACGTTCGAGTTGAACGCCTGCATAGAAGCCAGTCTCCTCGCGGTAGAGCAGGTTGCGGACAAATCCCGCAACCTCAAGGGGGAATATGCCCACCAGTTCCGCATGGCTGTGCGGCGGGCGAAGGCGGCGGCCTTGGTGAAGGAGCAGCGGTGCCTTTCACCTGGAGCAGGCGTCGAGAGATTGGAGAGGGAGAACGTGGATCTGCGCTCCCAGATTGCCAGCCTTTCGGCGCAAATTACGAGGATGTCGGCGGAGATCAGCCTTCTCCGCGGACTAGGAGATGCTCAGGCGGGCTCCAGTAAGGCTGCCACAACGGCAGTGACCTGGGCCGTGGCTCCGACAGGTATATCTGCCGATGCCGAGGCCAACCTTCGGCGCTCCATTGCCCTCGAAATCCGGAGCATGATGGACGCCAAGTTGGCCTCCCTAGAGTCCCGGCTCCTGCCGGAAAAGCGAATTCGCCCACCCCTCGCGGCCGATACCAGGAGGGCTCTGCGCCAATTATACCGACGCCCGCTTTACAGGCGCCGGTTGTACAGGCGCCGCCTGCTAAGGTGTCTTCCCCTGACTCCCAAGATGGGACGAAGGGGAAAAAGAAGAGGCGCCGCAATGCGGCCAAAGTGGCTTCAGTTGTGGAGCTACCAGCTGTGCCAGCCGCGGGTGGGGCGTCCGCTGCACTGGAGCAGTTTGCTCCACATGCGGTGGCATCAACCTCACAGGCGACCCAAGCTGGGAGTGCATTGGCCGCTGGGGTTCTGTGGTCGACGGTGGCCAAGAAGGCAAAGGCGAAGAAGTCGCCTGCCCCGCCACCTGCGGCCACATCCACACCGCCGGCGAAATCTCCCCCTAAGGGGAAGGCCTCGAATAGGGGGAAGAAAAAGGTCACCCTTCCCAGGGTTCCTGCATCGGCCGTGATCACGGTCACGGTGTCGAAGGGTTCACCCGACACGATGTCGGGTGAAGCGATGGCTGAGGCTAGGCGGAGCATCAAGCTCGCCGACTTCGGCATCGACACCGTGGCCCTCAAAAAGGCGGCCGGCGGCGGCATGGTGCTTGCCGTCGCCGGCGCTGACTGCACCGCCAAAGCGGACAGTCTGGCGAGCCGGATGCGGGAAGTGCTCCTCCCCACCTTTGCCGTGCAAATTGCGCGGCTGACAAAGGTGGCGGAGCTGAGAGTCCGTGACCTGGACGACTCCGTCACGTCGCAGGAGGTAGCAACCGCTATCGCTGCGGCTGGCGGCTGTGTCCCCGCTGAGGTCACCGTGGGCGAAATTTATCGCTCACGCGTGGCGCTGGGGACCGTCTGGGTCCGGTGCCCATTGGGGGCGGCAAAGAAGCTGGCGTCTACGCAGCGCGTTCGCGTAGGCTGGACGTCAGCCAGAGTCCAGGTTCTGGCGGCACGGCCTCTTCAGTGCTTCCGGTGCCTCGAATTTGGACATGTCCGCCTCCGGTGCCCTGGGGGAGTAGACCGAAGCACCCGGTGTTTTAAGTGTGGCAACGCTGGTCATATGATCAACGCCTGCACGGCGCAGTCGCCCAAATGTCCGCTATGTGCGGACCTGGGCCTGCCTGCCGACCATCGGCTGGGCCGCAAAGCGTGCGTGGCCCAAAAAAGCAAGAGAGGAAAACGAGCCTCTCTTGCCACCGCCGACAGGCAGCGAGCGAATGCGCCGGCACCACCGGGTGCTGGCCCACCGGAGGCGATGGACACGACATCGCCTTCCCAGCCCTAAAAGTCCTTCAGAGCAATCTGAAACACTGCCGCAATGCGCAGAATCTTTTCCTGCAGACCATTGCGGAGTGGTCGATTGCTTTGGCGGTGGTCGCGGAGCCCTACGGTGTCCAAGAACATCCTCGTTGGTTCAGGGACACCGCGGACTCCGTGGCCGTATACTGGGTTGGATTAGACGGTGGGCCGCCCTGCTCCCTATTGGATAGGGGGCAGGGTTTTGTCGTCGTGGAGTTTGGACCTCTGGCCGTAGTGGGCTACTACGTCTCTCCCAATGTGTCTCTCGCCGAATACGAGAGATACTTGGACGGGGTGGCGAACAGCATCCGCTGTAAGTGCTTACCCCGTCCCGTGCTCGTTCTTGGTGACTTCAACGCTCACTCCAGAGCTTGGGGCAACACCCGGGACGGGCCCCGGGGAGACGTACTCCAGGACTGGGCAGCGTCGCTCGACCTCCGACTACTCAATCGGGGGTCCGTTGCCACTTGTGTTCGGTGGCAGGGGGAGTCGGTCGTGGACCTATCATGGGCGACTCCTTCTGTCTCCCGCCTTGTGTCGGGTTGGAGGGTGGCGGAAGAGATGGTCACGCTTTCGGACCATCGCCACATCGTATTCGATGTGGCCCTCCGCCCTCCAGGCAACTCGAGTCGTCCGGGCGCTTGCCCACCGCCGCGACGTTGGGCCCTCAAACAGCTCGATCGAGATATGCTCGTCGCAGCTGCCAACGTCGCGGCTTGGTCAGAGGGGGAAGGTGTTTCCGATGGGATCTTGCCCGATCCAGAGGAGGAAGCCACCTGGTTCCGGGAGGTGATGACGTCGGTCTGCGACGCATCGATGCCCCGGGCCAGGCGCGTTCGGCGCACGGCTGTGCATTGGTTGTCGGACGAGATCGCGCAGCTCCGCGCGGTCTGTCTCGCGTCCCGCCGCCGGTACACCCGATGCCGTCGCCGACGCTCTGCTACAGCCGAAGAGACAGCCGAGGCGTATCGCCTCTACCGGGCGGCCACGATGGCGCTCCAACACGCCATCAGCGACGCCAAGGCTCGGTCCTGGAGAGAGCTCCTAGAGGGACTGGACAGGGACCCGTGGGGGAGACCATATAGGATGGTCGTAGGGAAGCTGCGCCCCTACGTCCCCCCGGTGACCGAAACCATGGCCCCGGATCTGCTGGAGAGGGTGATCACCACGCTCTTCCCAGCGGTCCGGGACCGTCCCTCTCCACCTCCAGCTCTGCCGGAGTGGTCCGAGGAGCTAGAGGTTTCAGAAGCGGAGCTAGACCGAGCCGTTGGCCGCCTGAAGGCTCGAAGCACTGCACCCGGACCTGACGGTATTCCGGGTCGGGTGTGGGTGCTTGCGATGGCTGTCGTGGGGGACCGCTTGAGGCGGCTGTTCACAAGCTGCCTCCGGAACAGCGTGTTCCCCTCCGGCTGGAAGGAAGCCGGATTGGTTCTGATCCAGAAGGAAGGCAGGGCCGCAGATTCTGCCTCTGCATATCGTCCCATCTGCCTGCTTGACGAGGCTTCGAAGCTATTCGAAAGAATAGTTGCCCGAAGATTAGTCGAGCACCTGTCGCGAGTGGGTCCCGATCTCGCCGATAGCCAGTTTGGCTTCCGGCAGCGGCGATCTACCGTGGACGCGATTCTCCGCGTCCGCTCGCTGTCGGAACAGGTAGTGACTCGGCGGGGGGGAAAGGCGTTGGCTGTCAGCCTTGACATCGTCAACGCCTTCAACTCTCTCCCGTGGGGCGCGATTCGGGGGGGGCTGGAACACCATCAGGTCCCCCCCTACCTGCGAGGCATTGTCGGGGCATATCTGCGCGACAGGCACATTCGCTACGTGGGCAGGGACGGTAGCGTCCAGCGGAGGCGAATCACGTGCGGGGTTCCACAGGGGTCAGTTCTGGGCCCCCTGCTGTGGAATCTCGCCTATGACGCGGTCCTGCGTGTCGATCTCCCCGCCGGCGTCGGCATAGTCTGTTATGCCGACGACACTTTGGTGTTAGCCGGCGGTGACACCTGGGAAGGAACCATCCGGCTTGCCGAGCAAGCGGTGGCAACAGTCGTGGCTGAGATCCGCGCGCTGGGTCTGGAGATAGCGCCTCACAAAACCGAGGCGCTATGGTTCCACAAACTGCCTCGCGGCAGGGAACCTCCCAGCTCGCGGATACGCGTTGGTGACGCGCAGGTCGAGGTGGGCCGGTACATGAAGTACCTGGGGCTCACCTTGGACAGTCGGTGGGGCTTCGAAGAGCACTTCGAACGCCTGGTCCCCCGAGTCGAGAGGGTAGTGGGTGCCATGCACAGACTGCTGCCTAATCTCGGGGGGCCTCGGGAGGAAGTTCGCCGCCTCTACGGGGGGGTCGTGCGATCCGTGGTGCTGTACGGGGCGCCTGTATGGTCGGCTCGGCTATCAGGCGTCCGGCGCTGCAGGTCGAAGATCAACGGCCTGCAGCGCAAAGTCGCAATACGGATCGCACGAGGATACAGGACGGTATCCTTCGAGGCGGCAACTCTACTGGTGCGTTATGTGCCGTTCGACATCCAGGCGGATACGGACGCGAGGGTGTATCACCGGATCCGCGCTATCCGCCAGGACGGTGAGACCGCGCCAGCTTCGGCGTTCGACAGGCTAAGGCGGCGCGCACGTAGACACGCGCTCGACTTGTGGCGCGAACGGCTTTTACGGCCACAGTTCGCGCACAAGCGCGTTGTCGAAGCGATACTGCCGCACTTCGGAGCCTGGCTCAGGAGGAGCGAGCGCGTCACGTACCGATTGACGCAGGTGTTCACCGGGCACGGTTGATTCGGTGAATACCTGAATAGGATCGGCTTCGAGGCCACGGCAAATTGCCACCATTGTGGAGGAGGTGACCAGGATACTGCACAGCACACGCTCGAGGCGTGCCCTGCGTGGGCCGCGGAGCGGCAGATTCTGGTCGACCAGATCGGGCAAGATCTCTCTCTGCCAGCCATATTATCGGCTATGCATGGCATATGGTAATCGGAAAACTGGAGGGCAGTGGTCTCCTTCTGTGAAGCAGTCATGCTCCAGAAGGAGACCGCTGAGCGGGATCGGGAGAGGGCCGATCCCGCTCGACGTAGGAGGAGGCGCCGGGGAGCAACCGCCCCGGCGCGCAACATGCCGCAACCCCCTGCCTAACACATCTTAGGGGGGGGCCTTAGGGGCCGCGAGCGCGCAGAGTCTGCTAGCGCTCTCGTCTAGCGACCCCCGAGAAGACGGCGATACGGTGTGGTCCCGTGTCGCCGTGCACACAGCACCCAGCGAGGGTAAAGGGGGGACCTCTCTACAGTCTCCCCCAGGACGTGCACGAGGGGGTAGCCTCTTTACAGTCACCCCCTCCGGGAAGTGCCTCACGGCAGGACACCGTGGTGGGCTTCGGTGCCGTCTTCTAAGAGTTCCCGAGGCCCACCATATGGTGTCGAGGCGGATCACCGTGGTGAGTTTAGCCGGTAGGAGTCCGGCACACCCCTCCGCCCCCCCCAGGCGGAGAATAGCCCATGATGGGTTCTCACCACGATAATCAAAAAAAAAAAAAGGTTTGTTCTAGCGTGTGGTACCGCTAACAGTGACGGGCATCGTCGTCTCCCAACGTAGCCGTCCGGCACACATAAACTCCATACCTCCATACCAACTCCAACACATTCGCCCCAACACTCCCGGGTTATGTTGTGTACCACGCAGAAGTCTTATTAAATACGCCGCCAAATAGAACTCCCCGCGTACTCTTAACTCACTGTACCCAACAATACCCAGCACAAATAACGTCGGATACATGAGTGGGTAAAATGGATATACGCCGTAATACCTCTGATACAGGTGCCTTGTGAACTTGTTTTGGACCCGCTCCAACATCACACAATATTTCTGCTCATGTGGCGACCACACAGCAGCATTATATTCGAGGTGGCTCCGGACCAGCGCGTCGTACATAGCCTTGATAGCAGAAATATTTGTGAATGTCCGGCATTGTCGCAGAACAAACCCCAAGTTCCTGTAGGCCTTCTTACAAATTTGTACTACATGATCTCGAAATGTTAGGTCCGGTGTGAAGTTAACATCTAAGTCGCGCACTTGAGCTACTCTCTGTATCGGTGAGGTGCCTATTTCATAGTGGTAGTGCAGAGGTACTCGTACACGAGTGAAACTCATCACCGAACATTTGGACTCATTGAAGAATAGTTTGTTTACCTGTCCCCACTGTAATACACTATTTATATCCTTCTGCAATCGTTCGCAGTCCTCACTATGTCTAACCTCTAGCAGCAACTTGAGGTCATCAGCAAATAATACGCATTCGGCATGTTTAACCACTTCTGGTAAGTCATTTATTAAGATAATAAATTCAAAGGACCCAAATTGCTGCCTTGGCTTACACCAGACCTAGTGAAATATGGCTTTGATTCAAAGCCCCTGTAGTCTACATACTGCTGACGGTTGCCTAAATAGCTACTAAAAAAATGAAGTACCTTTGGTGTGAATCCAATTTCAGCCAACTTCATCAAAAGTACATCGTTATTAACTGTGTCGAACGCTTTTCGGAAATCTAGATAGGCCACATCCACCTGTCCACCTGCATCAATTACGGGCACTACTTTAGCCATAAAGTTAAGCAGGTTGGTAGTTGTACTGCGGGCCGATCGAAAACCGTGCTGCGCGTCCGACATCTGTGCCCTTACCTGTGCCAGCACATTACGCTGTATAGCAAATTCGAATACTTTTGCCGGTGTGGACAGCACAGCCACTGGCCTATAATTGCAAACATCTGGCCCTGCCTTACCTTTAGGGACCGGTATAACTCTGGTAAGCTTCCATCTAGTCGGGTAAGTTGTTAATGTTAAGCAGGTATTAAATATATACTGAAGTGGTTCCGCAAGCACCCGGTTACAGTCTTTAAATAGAAAGGCTGGTATACCATCAGGCCCAGCTGAATGGTTTAATAGTTTTGATATGTTTTGTTCCTGTAGATCTTTTAGTGCTAGTTCAAAGTTGACAGAAGTAGTGGTTTTGTTGCTAATATGTATGTGTTTTAGCTTAGACAAGGACAGAAAAGTTGTAAAATGATCAGTGATGGTAGTTTGCAGTATGGCAATAGCGGCATCTATCTCTCTACTTTTTTTTTGTGTATTTTCAGCATAATGTGATTCAGACAGTTCTTTTCTCTAGTGGGTAAAATGTGTCCCGGGAGTATACCATATGCCGAGAGCATATTTAGGTAACTGATTCTATTTTTACGTTCGTGAGTCGGTTCTACGTCCTTAGGTTTAATATTAATATTAATGTCTCCTGTTATGACTATGTTTTTCTGCGTGGTTAGCGTATCAAGATGTTGACTAAGTGAGTCAAGAAATCCGTCAGTGTTTGAGCATGAGGGTGAGCGGTAGAAACATAGAGCCACATTATTTAATATGTCAAGCTGAAGACAAGACGCCTGTGAAAGCTTTATTTCCTTGACTTTGTGCTTAAGGCATTTTTTAACGAATACAACTACTCTATCGTTTTGGTTCAGCTGGTGTGTAGTAATGTAAGATGTATAATTGTTTAATTGCGGAATTGGCTTATTCGTGTTTAGTCTGCATTCAGTCAGAACAATTACGTCCGTTTGGAATTTAAGGTTAGAAAGAGTGATTAAGAAATCATCAAAATTACAATAAATACTCCTTATATTTTGCGAAATAATAGTTAGGTCGTTTTTATTTACCTTAATGTGTTTATCGAGATCCGTGATATTGCATTCAAATGTACGGGCGATTTCAATGTTGTCAATGTCAGAAACAGTTAATAAAGTGTCACCCATTTGCGTTGTTAATAAATCGAATGGTAGTCTTTTTAAGTACGTGTGTATGTGTGGGGAACTAAGTTGAGGGATGTCACCTATTGCAGTAAGGTTTTGTTTCCTAGAGTTGAGCTCTGTTTGCTATAGCGTGTATGCGCATAATGTTGTGCACTGTGTATGTGAGTGTTTTCGAAGCTTTGTGAGAGTAAGTAAGTTAGCGCAAGTATATACGTTGTATAGATGTGAATGTGTGACAGTTTTTATGTGTAGCTTAATAAATAACATTGAAATAACGTTTAAACCGGCTAGATCATAAGGTAAAAGAGATGTTATACAATACATGGTTAGAAACATCATTATGTTGCGAATATACAGTATTAGTAATAACAGTTTGTTTAATTTACGTAGGTTGAATGTATGTATGAGGAAAAAGATAGATAGTCATTCTTTCAGTAGAAGTTGATGTACCTGTTGCTCACTTCTAATAGTTATAGTTGGTGAGGTTTCGTCTTTTTGACGTTAACTTTGCCGTATGCTGTCCAGCAATACTTGTAGGCCCCTGATTTGGTAAGATCACGTGCTAAGAAGTGTAGTCGAGACCCTTTCAGGGTTAAATGTTCTGCCAAGAAGATGCGGGTGTCTTCTTGTGTTTTGAAGCCCAGGTGCTTACAACACAGCTTGGACTGGGTTTTAATATTATAGGCCTTACCCATTTTCATAATGGAATTCCTTAGTAGAGAGGAGCTAGTTTCGACAATGATTGGCGTGTTTTGTATTTCGGTGTTTTTTCCTCGCACTCTGTAAATGTCCTTGACGTCATATTTGTTAATATTGCAATCTAAGTGACGTGTGAGGCACATAACCATTTCTACAAGGTCTTCCTTGGTTTCCTTGTCCTTTTTCGGCACATTCTTTATGACAAAGTTTGACTTTCTGCCTCCCATTTGTATATCTTCAATTTTGTTTTCAAGGATTGTGATGTAGTTTTTGTCCTCTTTAGCTTGCTTTTCCAACTGGTCGATTTTCCCTTTAAGCTCCTCATTTTGTGCAGTTAGATTAGCAATGGAAGTTTCTATAGTGAGATTAGACTTTTGTATTTCTTTTAAAGTTGCGTTTATCTGATGTACCTCACCCCCTTGTTTTTCCGTGAAAAGTGTCAACATTTTTCTCATCTCTTCCTTAAATTCGTCTAGCTGTTTAGCGAGTACCTCATCCATATCCTCCCTGCTTCTTTTGACGCGCTGGAACACGAAGGTAGGCGTCGACGGATTGTTTTTATTTTTACCATCATTCCCCAGCTAGGTGATATCCGTATCCGAGAGCGATTTATCAATGTGGAGATAATGATGCCAGTAAGTAAGTATTGTAAAATAAAAATATTCAAAGATGCGAGTCACTGGGGGTGTGGTTACGCTAATTAGTCTCGTAGATGCGACTTAGCACGTACTTGATTTGTAGTACTTACAGTTCGTGTCATCTGTGAGCGGGCCGCTGCAGCATTTATTTGGCGCAGGATTTATTAATGAGGTTTCTTACTTGACGTTATTTGTGGAGTCCACGTAGTTGGGCGAAATACCAGGCGCACACGAGCACGCGACGATTTACTCTAGCGCCGGCCGGACGGTTAGAGGGGTCCTTTTGATACTACTAATTAACACCTTCTTGTTTTTATGCACTCCTAGTATTACAGATTATTTAATTTTACTGATTTTATTTTAAAATATTAGATAAATATCGAATATACGTCTAAGACACGTTAGCACTTTTCGGCGGTCCGGGGGAAGAGGAGAAGTAAGTAGTAAGAGTATATTCAGGAGGTTGGTATCAGCGTGATGGCTCAGCCATCAAGAAGTCTTGATCTCAACCCGATTGAGCACGCCTGGGATGAGCTAGGAAGGCTAGTCAGAAGCTGCAGACCAGCACCTACCACCCTCAGGTCACTAAAACAGGCCCTGATTGAAGAATGGGAGAATATTCCCCAACATCAGCTCCGAAACCTCGTGTTTAGTACGTCAAACCGGCACGAAGCTGTAGTCAGAGCCCGGGGAGCCAATACCAGTTATTAAAAATTAAATAACATGTAAAACATACTGATAAATGTGTTATTGTGTTTTTTGACACTAAGCTAAAATGCCTATTTTTAGTTTCATCTTTTTTTTAAGTTAAAAATGTTACTAATGTATAGTTTACTAGTTTCAAAGAAAGCTGATAAAATTTGCTATAAAACGTTTTTTTTTTATTTTAAATCTAAAACTTCGATAGTTTATAAAAAAAAAATTGTAGTAGTTATTTAGTTTTGCAAGTCATTATTTGGCGTGCGCTGCGAAAACTAATGCTACAAGTAAAATAATGTACCTACTACATGTTTATAGTACTCATCATACCCTACAAAAAAGTTCGCGAGTCTATATGTACATATGTCTAACCAATTGTCAAATTGTTTTTTTGTTCAAATTAGTCAATCAAAACACGGGCAGAATCGAAATTTGATAACATTCGTGTCATGATATTAATCCATATAGTAAACTTTGTGTAGTAGCGTTTGTGGACTATGAGAAAGCCTTTGATTCTATCGAGACCTGGGCGGTATTGCAGTCCCTTCAGCGATGCCATATCGACTATAGGTATATCGAAGTGTTGGAGTGTTTGTATAGAAACGCCACCATGTCAATCCGATTACGGGACGAGAGCACGAAACCAATCCAATTGCAGAAAGGCGTGAGACAGGGAGACGTTATTTCTCCGAAACTGTTCACGAACGCATTGGAGGACGTTTTCAAGCTCTTGGACTGGGACGGATTTGGCATCAACATCAATGGCGAATACATCACTCACCTTCGTTTTGCCGATGATATAGTCGTAATGGCAGAGTCGCTGGAGGACCTCAATACTATGCTCAACGACCTCAGTAGCGTTTCCCAACAGGTGGGTCTTAAAATGAACATGGACAAGACGAAAATTATGTCAAATGTCCATGTTGCACCCGTACCGGTCGTCGTTGGGAACGATACGCTCGAAGTTGTCGACCACTACAACTACCTTGGACAGATTGTTCAGTTAGGTAGGTCCAACTTCGAGAAAGAGGTCGCTCGAAGAATCCAACTCGGATGGGCAGCGTTCGGGAAATTGCGTGATATCTTCTCGTCCAAAATTCCACAGTGCCTGAAGACAAAGTGTGTGTGTTGCCAGTGATGACATATGGCACTGAGACGTGGTCGTTAACTGTTGGCCTCTTAGAGAGGCTCAGAGTCACACAGCGGGCAATGGAGAGAGCTATGCTCGGAGTCTCTTTGCGCGATAAAATCCGGAACGAGGATATTCGCCAAAGAACCAAGGTCACCGACATAGCTCTCAGGATTTGCAAGCTGAAGTGGCAATGGGCAGGCCACATCGCTCGAAGAACGGACAACCGATGGGGAAGAAAGGTTCTCGAGTGGCGACCACGAACCGGAAGACGCAGCGTAGGAAGGCCTCCTACTAGGTGGACCGACGACATTGTGAGAGTCGCGGGCAACCGATGGATGCAAGTGGCGGAATGTCGTTCGATGTGGTTGTCTAAGGGGGAGGCCTTCGTTCAGCAGTGGACGTCTTCTGGCTGATGATGATGATGATGAACTATATAGTTTCATAATTAAGGTTGATTATGTATATAGAAATTCCTTTTTAAATGATTCGAATCGGATTTTAAGTTACGACGTATAAAAATTCTAAAAGTAAGAAAAATGTCGCGGTTTGACCGAACCTTACGCTTAGTCTATTCGTTAGATACACATTTTATTTTTTGTAAACTAGAAACAATTGAACAGTAGTTTATAATTTAAATTATATCTTTTATTATAAAATCATCATTTTATACATTCTATCCTATCCTACTATTATGTAATATTATAAATGCGAAAGTTTGTGAGGATGTATGTTTGATACTCTTTCAAACAAAAATATTCAAATTTAAAATGTATTATTTCGGAATTTCGAAACTAGGGGTTTCAATTTCGAAATTAAATAACATGCAAATATGATCCGAAATTTCGAAAGTATCAAATTTCGAAATTTCGAAATGCATGCCCTAGTCTAAACATGAGCCACTCTGATGTGAAGGATGAGAATGAGCAGGTAAAAGTCCATGAAATGCGCAAATATTCAGGAAGTTTTGTGCATGGGAATCAGTTTTTCCAGAAATTATGTTAATGTTCATATCACCCATTAATATTATATTTTTAAAAGAAGACAATTGTTTTAAATAAATGTTGAGGCAGTCTAAGAACTTTTCAATATTTTGAGAAGGCGGCCTATAAATAGCTAAAATTACAATATCGGAATTTAACTTAATTATTAAGCAATTACTATCCTGAAATAATGGTTCTTCTACTGTTGCGTTAAAAATGTTCTTGATATAAACTACAACACCATCATTTTGATTGATATTTTTATCAGTTTTATGCAAAGAATACCCATCAATGATTGGTAAACTGGTTGTCTGACTCGACTGCCAACATTCTGTTAGAACGACAATATCACAATTTATATCAAGATTATGTAACAAAACTTCAAACCCATTCATATTCCGATTTATACTGCGAATGTTCTGTGTTATTAAAATTAATGATTTATCCCTATGCGGTAGTAGTTGTTTGTATTCTTTAACTCTACAGACTTTGTTATCAGACACAGAAAAAACATCTAAATCATAAAGTAACTGATTAGTCATAATAATTAAAGCAATAAAATAAATGTATAAATATAAAAACGCGCGAAAAACTAGTGTAAATGTGCTTTTAAATAAGATAAAGGCTGGCGCTCTTAGGCGCCCTCATAATCAATAGAATTAATATAGTTGTCCTCTACGTGTTTCCGTGCAGGACAATTTACATCACCCGTCGGATGGTCACACTTCCTCTTGAAGCGATTGCACGTCGCACATTTGGGGGAAGCAGCTTTATTGTTACATTCCTTAAAGGAATGGCCTGTCTCTCCGCAGTGGTTGCAGGTAGGGCCTGTTTCACGACAATACTTGGCTGCGTGTCCGAATGCTGGCAATTGGAGCACCTGGTAACTATTGTAAAATCTCTTACTGGGCTGTCCAATTAATGAAGATTCGGCCTTGGTTTATCAGGATTTTTCTGATACTAGCAGGTAGTTCCAAGATGTAATTATGTAACATTAATTGTTACATGTCTTAATTTTTAATAATAAAATAATAATAAAAAAATAAACACAAGAAATTATTTACAATAATAATATTTACAATAAAAAAAAACAAACTATTTACAATATTCAAATAAAAAAAATATTGAAATGAACGCATCAAATCAGATTTTATACCAGCAACAATTTATCACCACGTTCATATTAAAACAAGCGTCATATAAGGCACCCAGGAACGAGTTCCTTTGTTCGCGGCGCGTGCGCAGGGGGGGCATCGCAGACCACGGACAGAACGCTTCCACGTAGCCAGCAGAGCGATTCTTGCTGTCGAGGCGAACGCACGTCAGTCTTTTCTCGGTCCCTAATACGAGTTATTCATCGTAATCGTGATTTTAAGAATTTTTAAGGCGTCACTACCGTTCCCTCGACTATTTTATTTTATAATACAAGATATTACTTCTAAACATATTCTGTGTGTGTGAATTAAACCCCGATTGGGTAAGTGTTGCACAATTTTTAAATTAGCCAGTAGCTTAGCAAACCGTAACGGTTTCTTTCGCTTTGCTTTAACTTTAGAGTGTCTTCATTTGTGTATCGCTAATCATTATTTCTATTAGACACTCATTACTTTCTTTCCTTTGTACCTAGTTCTACTCTACATTTTCGTAATTACATCATTCTAATATATTTAAATTTTTAGTTATAAATTTCAAATGTTTGAATAAACTGCTAAGTAACCGAAATTATTGTCATCTCCGTATCTGATAGTGAACATCCACGGCATCACATCTACATACTTAGTGCTTCCCTATTAAGCGTTGCTGTGGGTGCTCACCGTCTACGGCCAGTGTGTAATGCTTTCGCTTGTTGCGCATTACAGGGTTTCACGTTTACCTTAATTATCCTGCTTCCCCGCGGTGGACAGTAGCAGGACAACACACGAACCCTACACCAGCATCTGGACCTGGCGATCGACGCGCGAGCACTCGTCTCCAGCGGCGGCCAGTGACGCCAGGGGAGTGCTAGACCAGTGAGGAGGTTAATCGCTGTATAGGCCCTAACCCATCTTTTTAACGACCCTCATCTACCGAGTTAGTTTTTTTAAATGTAATAAATGTTCCGATTTTACTGCCTACCTACTTTTTTTTATTTAATATCCTCCTAGGAATACCTATGCCTAGGTTAGGTAGGATATAGTAGCGTAGCGGTAGCTCAAGACCGGGACAATTACATGAAGGAAGGTTTTTCTTACCCGATTTATGGCTCAATTTTATCGTTTTCAAAAAAGACTCACGAGAAGTATCGGCCAATTTGTCAGACAGGTTTTGTTCGTAGATACAATCAAAAACCTCCTTTTCTGTTAGAGCTACGGGCACACCAATGACAGCGATCCTAGGGCGGCGTTTAGACGGTTCTTCAATTGTAAGGCCCGAAGAAACTAGCTTCTGTGAATTCTTCAGCTTCTTGATGTCCCCTTTATTGTCTGTACTGATGAGTACACCACCATTTATAACTTTTTTTAGGCCACGAACACGAAGCTTGAGTTCTTCGGGTGAGATAATCGTTTGGACTAGAGTTTTCGTCTCGTCACTCGTCTTGGTCTTGTCACTGGGATATATCGCAACAGAACTCAGATTTTCTGGACGGATAAATTTATCGGAGCCTCTCTTAACCATGTTTGCGTAAGAACTAGGCTCTGGTGGTTTCAGTTTGGCTTCTACTACCTCTTGGAATGAATGGATAGCACTTGCAACGCTCTGATCAGCTTGAAGTTCCTAAATCTTATGGTGCGCCTGGATGGTTTTTTGCTTGAGTGATTGGTACAAGA
The DNA here is from genome assembly GCA_947562105.1 of Shargacucullia verbasci. Lineage (NCBI taxonomy): Eukaryota > Metazoa > Arthropoda > Insecta > Lepidoptera > Noctuidae > Shargacucullia > Shargacucullia verbasci. Next base: position 13,853,358 of record OX387281.1, on the reverse strand, counting down.
CGGCCATCTGAGATGTACCACTTGTCACCTTACGGCAAAGATTAGTGACACGGAGCTTCTGATCCGAGTTCATTTTCCCTTCTGCTACTTTGGTACATACCTCAGTCAGGATGGTATCATTATGGTGCCGTAGTATACCTACGCGTAATAAGTAGTGAAGGTAATATTGATGTCAGTCTGGTATCGGCTAAAACAAGAGTCGCTCCAATCAAACAAGTGTCTATACCGCGCTTAGAGCTATGTGGCGCGGTTCTTCTGGTAACCACGCGGTTAAGCTACTTGTCGAAGTTGGAATAGTGTTAGGTATTCCTAAGCAACGTTGGCATGCGTGGACTGATTCTGAAGTCGTTTTAGCGTGGTTGAGTAACCATCCATGTAAATGGAAAACATTCATTGGTAATCGAGTTGCGGAGATATTATGCCTGTTAGATCGAAGTCAGTGGTCATACGTTAGATCAGAATGTAATCCAGCGGATGCCGCCTCGCGTGGAATTAAACCTTCACCGACAAATGGACCGCAATGTTTAAAGAATCTGGTAATAACTTATGAAAATTTAAACACGAACCTGGAAGAAAGGGTTAAATTAGTAAATGTTGCAGTTGCAGAAGACGAAGATATATGGGCAAAGTTTTCATCGTTGACAAAGTTATTGCGCGAGTAGTGGCATATTGCAGACGGTTTCTGATAAGACACAAATATAAAAAACCAAGTCATATATATCTTCTTAAGGATGAAATATATGAATCATTGGATATAATGAAAAGAATTAGTCAAATAAAATATTTTAATCAAGAAATACTAAATTTAAGCAATGGAAAGAATGTAAAGAAAACGTCTAAACTTACCTCCTTAAATCCATATTTGGACAAATTCGGCATACTTCGTGTTGGTGGGCGGATTCACCTGGCTCCGATAGACGAGAATCAGAAACATCCTATCCTAATTTCTCATGATTCACACTTAGCAAAACTTCTTGTCACCCATTTTAAAACTATGCACGGGGGGCCACAACTTATGTTGAACTATATACGCTCTAAATATTGGATAACTGGGGCTAAGAATTTGGTTAAATTTCATTACAGGAAATGCGTTACCTGCGCTCGTTATCATACTCAACATAAAAATCAGTTGATGGGACAATTGCCTGTAGAAAGAATTTCTTCAAATAGACCATTTTTATTTAGTGGGGTAGATTATGCTGGCCCTATTAGCATAAAGGTCTCAAAGGGTCGCGGCAACAAGTCATACAAAGATTATATTTGTATGTCGTATATGTATGTCGTATATATATGTATATGTATGAAGCCGTGAGCGATTTATCATCTCAAGGATTTTTATCCGCTTTTAAAAGGTTCGTAGCATGGCGAGGTCACTGCAGCAATTGCTTACCGCCCACCATGGTTAGACCTGGAAATTTTTCTTGAGGGCTTAACTGCCAGTATTGGTAGTTTAGCACCATACGACAACATAATTTTATTAGGAGATTTCAATGTTGATTTGCTATACTTCCACAGCTCTAAATCAAGACAACTTTTAGAATTCTTTAACTATTTAAACCTTAATCAATTAGTCCAAACACCAACACACTTTACAGGTGAGAGCAGCACGCTTATTGACATAATCTGCTCTGATGCCACAATCCGTAACGTCGTGGTGAATCATATTAGTGAACTTAGTCACCACTCGTTTATTACATGTGAAACGATTTTTAAGAAGCGTAAACCTAAACCGATATCAGTTGTATTTCGCCCGCTCAAGGACATAATAGCAGATCAATTTAACACTGATTTAAGTTTGATACCATGGCTGAGTATTGGAACCATGAGTGATGTCAATTCTATGGTTCAAACTTTTAGTTCATATATGATTCACTTGTTTGATCTCCATGCTCCTCTTAAGAGAAAGACATTTAAAACTCACGATACTCCATGGATAACTGACAACATTCGTCTGATGTTCAAGTTGAGAGATGAAGCGAGAGACAGATTTCGTGCATCAAAGTTGGACACACATAAGGAGTATTACCTGGATCTCAAACACCTGGCCGCCGCGGCACTAATCAATGAGAAGAGGGCATATTTTTCCAAAAGCATAAATGATCGCATCAAAAACCCTAAATTATTGTGGCGTAATCTAAAATCTGATGTGCTTCCGGACCATACACAAAGGTCGCTGCCAAGTCACTATAGTGACCTTGCTGACATCAATGCGGCGTTTCTGGATGTCCCGGGTAACAGTACCCATAGGATCTCACAAATGTCCTACTTTAACTCCCACAGATACAGTCCAGCCAAATTTACAATTACAACATCCAATCCGGAGTCAAACTTGAGGATAATCAAGAGTCTAGGGTCAAATGCACAGGGCGTGGATGGTATAAGTCTGGACATGGTATCACTCACATTGCCAGCCACCTTCAAATCAAATCAAATCAAATTATTTATTTGCTTAATAAAGGTAGCTATAAACAGATGTTACAAATAAATATAAAGTACTCTGTATCATTACCTAATGAGGTGTGCATATATTTATACTATTGTTAATTTAATTAAATAATTATGAAAAAAATATTAAAATAACATTACAAAATTATTATACTCAAAAAATAAGAATTGTCAGATGAATTATATAATACACGTCATAGACTTAACAATCGCATAAATTAAATTAAAATTTTGTCCAAATTAAAATAAAATTATACAGATGTCATATTATTCAGTGTCAATAAATTACTCTTACTGTAAGTATCTATCTATATTTTTATCCTGTAAGTACTCCTTGACATTATAATAACATTTATTCACCAGGAAACTGTGCAGCTTTGACTTGAATTGATGAACAGGTAACTTTTTGACATCATCAGGCAACTTGTTGTAAATCAATGATGCCATACAAAGAATACTTTTATTGACTAGTGCTGTTTTCCCATATGGTATATCAATTTCTAATCTTTTTTTGTCACGTAATTGTCTATAGTAGCTTTTAGTAGCAGTCTTATAATACTTAGGATTCAATTTCATAAAAACATTTAGTTCATATATGTACAACGAAGGCAGTGTCAGAATTTTTAAGCTTTTAAAGTAGGGTTGAGAACTGGTAGTGTTGTCTACATTACACATTGCTCTGATACATTTCTTTTGAGCTTTAAATACAGATTCCTTATCGACTGCGTTGCCCCAAAATATAATACCATATCTTAGGACAGGTGCAACAAGTCCGTGATAAGCAGCTAATACGGCTTCTTTATTAACAATTTTTGAGAGTTTGTACAGAGCAAATGAGGATTTATTAATTCTTTTGCAGACATATTCTAAATGTGTTTTCCATGTCAGTTTATTGTCGATATTAATTCCTAGAAACTTTGTACCTGTCACAGGATGTACTATGTCGCCTTGGTAACTAACGTTTATATTTTTCAGTTGAGTTCTCTGGTGAAAGTGTATAATTTTTGTTTTGTCCATATTTATTTTAAGATTATTTCCGGTTAACCATTGTATTATCGTATCTAATGTTTGGTTGACTACGTGCTCGTAATCATTTTCTTTGTCGCTTTTTATTAAAACTGTGCTATCATCTGCAAATAGTACCATTTGTTGGTTGATATGTTTAGGAAGATCATTGATATATATCAAGAACAGTAAAGGGCCTAGGACACTACCTTGTGGTACTCCAAATTTTATAGTTTTCGAGTCTGACTTATGTTTAATCTCATTTCGTGTTTTCTGACATATTTGTGTCATTTCTACTATTTGTTTTCTATTATGTAGGTATGAAAAGATGAGATCGAGCGCTTTACCTCTTATGCCTTATGGGATCAACGCTATGGCTCTATAGTTTCCCATTTTTCGTTTGTCTTCTTTTTTGTGTAGTGGAATGACAATGGAAGTTTTAAGTTTTTCTGGGTATATTCCGTTAGAAATGCATAAGTTAATTATGTAGCATAGATGAGTTGAAATATCCGGGGATACATATTTTATGACTTTGGTGCAGACACCATCGTTGCCTACGCTATGGGTATTTTTCAGTTGCTTTATTTCTCTGTCTACCTCTGTAGGTGTTGTGGGAGTAAGAAAAATTGAATTAATTATAGTGTTGATTTTATGATCTGAGGGTCGGGTTTTGTTTTGATTGTCATTCTTTAAATTATTTGTTTGGTCTGATTCTGAAGCTTGGTCAATGAAGAAGTCGTTAAAATTATTCGCAATAGATTTAGGATCTGTTATCATGATGTCATCTTTAAGTATTTCTGTAATAGGCTCTTTAGGAAAGTTAAATTTAGACTTGTTTATAACTGACCATGTGGATTTTGATTTGTTTTGTGATGTATTAATGTAATAATTGTTTTGTGACTTCTGAGTTAGTGATATTTTTTTTTTAAATCTAGCTGCGTATTGCTTAAATATGTTATGATTTTTTTTTTGTTGGATGTATCCTATACTGCCATAACATTTTTCTTTTAATTTTACTACAGTTTTTTAGACCTTTAGATATCCATTTACATTTTTTGTATAGCGACTTTGTTATACTTTGATAGGGAAACAGAAATTGTAAAAACAAGAAAAGTTCTAGAAAATAATTATACACTTCGTCCGTGTCATTTGTATTGTAAATGTCAGTAAAGGACAAGCTGTTTATGCATTTTTTAAATTTACTCAGATTTTTAGCACTATAGTCCCGTCTTCTAATACGCCAACATTTTATCATACAGGTTTTTTTGACGGGGCATTGTAACAGTTGCGCTGTATGGTCGGATATACCAAATTCAATTATTTCACTTATGCATCTAGGAATATTGTGTGCAAAGTTGTCAATACAAGACTTACTGCTGAGCCTGGTAGGATATCTAATTTCTAATTTTAAATTGTGGCTTTCCAAAATATATTCAAAGTCTAGAGCATGGCGGTTTCGTTTGAGTATATTTATATTAAAATCTCCGCATAGAACAATTTTCTTGTTAGTATTGTCACCTACCTGGCGTAATAATTTCTCTAAATTCGGAAGTTGGGTATGTCAAGTGTGTTTTCCTGGTCGGTCGTCATAAAGTGTTCGGTTATACAGATAACATCTATGGGCTTATTCCTCTAAATTTTGTGCTGATTCCTCTAAATGTACCGCCAAGATATCAGATTTGTTTATGAGACCTGCTATGTTTTGGTGGAGAATCCGTATATAAAAGAAAAAACTGTGAGTTTTGTCCATTTGCGTCACTGGTCAAGTTATCGGGAAATAATTCCATGTCAATTTTAGTTCTATTCATAATATCCCTAAATATGCAATGTATTCCATTTTTATTTAATTTACCTGATATATTTGAAAACATGTCTAATGTTAATCCATAGTTGGAGTCAAAAAAATATGCATACTTATTATCTTGGATGTCCATACAGAGTAGGTTATTAAACATTTCAACCATATGATTATAAATGAGTGCCCCACAGATATATGTGGGTGCGCATATTATTATGTTAGTGATTGATACATTCATTAAGCATTCTTTTATTAATTTTACTAGGTCAGTAAGGTTATCATTGGCTGTAATATCAGCCGCCCCTAATAGAATTATACAGTAATCATTCATTGTAAAATGTTCTAACTTTGATTTTATACCCGCTAATAATATTTTAATATTTGAATTTGGTGAAGTGTAACTACAATAATTAAAGACCCTTGCAAAATTTTCTTCAATAGCTTGTAGCATGCCTTGTTGTGTGTAGTTACTGAGTACGCAGAGTTTTCTATTTTTGGTATCCTCTCTAGTAATCTTCTTAAAGGGTTGTTTATTATTTTGCGTAGGCTTTGATATTACATTTGGTGATACTATAGGGGTAGGCATAATATCTTTCACTTTGTTTGGTGTATAAGTACTTGTAGTTTGTGTCTCTTTATTTTGTTTGTTAGCCGCACGCTCACTACTACGATGTGGTTGTTGTTCATGTTCTTTAATTATGTACTTTGGTGAGCTTCTTACACGTAATGATTTGTTGTTGCGTGTTGGAGTCGCACTTTTTTTCTCAGGAGTCGAGTATATTTTCTTAAATGTGTTATAAGTCTTAATCATATTTTGTAAATCCGTATTTAGATCTTCTATTTCTTTATGTGCGCTTAATAATTGGTTCTTAAGTATTTTGTTTTCTTCAGTTAACTCACGAACGTCGTCAATTGTATCATGGAAAGTATCAGGAATGTTCATCATTGTTGTATCAAGCATCGTTTTCTCGCTGTTGTTAGTCATATTTTTAGTTAGGTCTGTTAGCGAGCCTGATCTACAAGGTTTACGGTAGGTAATGTTGTTACTGCTGGAGTTCATCTTTACTCCAAGCTATCGTAGCGCCCTCTGGTGTGCAATTATCGAAAGAATAATACTTCAAATTGATCGTTAGTTGGCAATGTGGTATATACGTTATTTTGTGAGGTAATATAGAATTTTAGAATTCACAAAAAGAGGAGAGATTCTAGGCTGTGGTTCGAACCGGCGATCAGCCGTCTAGTGTCGAAGTGTCGCCTTCTATGCCTCCGATCCAAGTTAACTTAAATTAAGAGTTTGAAATTGTGCATCACATTGATACGTTCCAATTTTTGAACGCAAAAAAACGGTTGGGATGATTCATGCGATTAGAATTTTTTCACTGTCAAACACTTTGGTCACTTTGTTTTTATTTTATTAGTTGTAGGTTTTTACACTATTTATGCACTTTTTTTTTGTTTGTGTATTGGAAATTGTTGATTTCTTTTTATTATTTATTGTTTTTGTTTGTATTTTTCATGTTGTTGTTGTTTAATGTATTTTGATCTTATCTCCAAAGTTAGTGTATGATACTCGTAGATAACACTGTCACTAAATCGTTAGTCACTGTTTTATCGTTTGACTTATTTGTATTTACTTCTGTAGACAAATAGTATTTTTAAATAGATATTTTACACAGAGCGTTTTTTCTCGTGTTAGACTAGATGCAGCGCCATCTGCCTTGCAAGCTATTACAGACATTATCAACCAGTCCATAGTCACGCGTACGTTCCCTGACCTCTGGCGATGCGCCGTTGTAGGTCCTATCCAACAGTCCAACAGAACAACAATCCAACTAGCATGACAGATCTTCGACCAATTAGCATTCTACCTTGCCTGTCAAAGATCCTAGAACGTGTAGTGTACTCGCAGGTTATTGAATACCTGGAAAGCAATGATATTCTCTCTGACTTTCAGTCTGGTTTCAGAAGGGGAAGAGGTACAGCAATGGCTCTGGCCAATGTCGTGGGAAATATCCTTGAAGCACGTGACCAGGGAGAAGGAACAATTCTTGTCCTATTGGACTTTTCCCGGGCTTTTGATGCAATTGATACTACTTTACTGCTGTCTAAGCTGGTTTATTATGGTTTTGACAGTGATGCTGTGGAGTGGTTTAATACCTACTTGACAAACAGGTCTCAATATGTGGAAATTCATGGAGAGGATGGCTCTACCATGTCATCTCCCGTGACGTGACTCTTCACGTGACAAGGAGAGTTCCACAGGGATCTATATTGAGACCTTTGTTGTACATTCTGTACAGCGCGGACATCACTAAATCATTTGTTAACTGCAAATACCACATGTATGCAGATGATATTCAGTTGTACATATCTTTCAAAGGGGAGGATACATCATTGGCAGTACAGAAAATTAATGAGGATTTGCACAAAGTGACTACATGGTCTGAGAGGAACTCACTGTTTCTGAACCTGCTTAAATCCAAATTTATAGTCCTAGGCACTAAGAAGCATCATCATCAGCCAGAAGACGTCCACTGCTGAACGAAGGCCTCCCCCTTAGACGACTACATCGAACGACATTCCACCACTTGCATCCATCGGTTGCCCGCGACTCCGAAGGCACACTAAGAAGCAAGTTTGTGCAATACTGTCAGCCAAACCTGAGAGTATTGCACAAACTCGCCCATCATGGGCGAGAAAATTGATAAAGTAGAACAGGTGTGTAATCTGGGGCTAATTATGGATCCGGAACTACGCTTTTGATGCCCACATAACAAATGTCTTCAGAAATTGTTTTTATAGATTAAAGGTTCTATATCGGATACGGAACTTCCTGAGCATACCAGTATGGAAAAAACTTATTGACAGTCTCATTTTATCAAAGCTAAATTACTGCGACACTGTCTATGGATCATGCTTACTTGTTAGCACGGAGCGTGTAATCCAACGTATACAAAATGCTTGCATACGCTTTTGTGTTAATATCCCACGAAGGGGTCATGTGACTCCATACATAAATGAGCTAAAATTATTAAAGATGGCTGCCAGGAGGAAGCTTCATTTGGCCAGCTTATTGTTTGGTAGTGTCATGACCCACAAACCTCACTATCTCTATGAACGGCTATCATGGAAACAAAACCATTTTAAAATCTTCGCTCCATGATAAACACACTGTCAGTGCCAATGCACAGAATAACGGCTTTCAGGGGGTATTTCAAGTATGCAGCCACGCGTTGTTGGAATGATCTCCCACCACTAATGAGATGCCTGGAAACATTACAATGTTTCAAATCTCAATACAAAAAGTTACTTATGCTAAAACAAATATCACTACAATTGTAATGTATAGGTGGTTTACTCACCTCAAGGGTCATGGCATGCAGGCTTTGTGTTGGGAACTCCAATTGGTGCGGGCCTGAATCTCGTTGTCTGCCTCGTTTGTCTTTCTCCTTGGATAGTTGCGCCATCTTGTTTCTGTAATTTATCGCATGAACTAACTAAATGAACTGGCCTGTAATACTTTATTTATTGATTGAATTTTACCCTAATGTACATAAAGGCACGTGGGTACCTATATCAGAATCATTCATCTTAAAGTGGGTAATCGCACGAGGTATTTTGGAAATAAGTAGACACGTCTTCGATCAGCAGCCTTATAATCACGATTCTCAATTTAAATTGCAATAATCACTCAATTTAACACAGATGAAAATGGATTTAGATTTGGGACGTAAGCGATCCGTCGTAACCGTCTAGTCCACGCTATCGTTCGATTAAAACTGCCCGAGTGCGGTGGTTGTTTGACGTTTATGACGTTCCGCCAGAGTGACAACTGTGTTGTCATTCTCGTCCGCACAATGTTCATTCGATAAATCACACAATCGATGTCAAAATAGGGTTTTCAATCTCTACTACTAGATGGCGCCAGGGACGCGCCTTCACGGCCGGACTGACAATCGCCCGTCCTCGGGCGAATATGTATTCCTGCAACAAGAAGGTACCATACTGTTAATCGAGCCGCTATGCTCGTCCACCCTGACATGAGCCAGTGCCTCTTACTTTAGGGCACAGCCTATTTCGAACTCACGCTCGCAACTTGCACCGGTCTTTTTTTCTCATACGATGCGTAGCCCGGACAAATGCGTCCCTTCGACTTGCCCCAAGTGCAAGACCGGACAACACCATCCCTTCGACTAGCCATCGGCTCACTCATAATTATGATGCGTAGCCCGGACAAATGCGTCCTTTCGACTTGCCCCAAGTGCAAGACCGGACAGCACCGTCCATTTGACTCGCCATCACTCACGTCAACGAACTAGATTCGTACGTCCCTTCGACCAGCACCGCTAAGCCCGGACAATACTATCCATTCGTGACACACAGACGCATGCGTCCCTACGAACCTGCTAGCACTCTAGTCAGGACCGGACAACATCTCGTCTTTGGGTTTGCGTCCTTTCGAGTTACCAACTAATGGGCAAAACCGGACAACAACACCCACATGTAATTACATCACACAATCTGAACGTACCTTAGGTTCTGAACACTATACTCGGTGGATGTCTACTTCTACGTCAAAGGTTATAGGTCCCTCATCTTCCGAATCAGCACTAGCTGTTTCAGAAGGGGCCGTAAGCGTTTCAGACGATGCAGTCAGAGTAGCGGAATCTGCAGTCAGGGTGTCAACACTGCGAGCCGACATAATCTCAAAATCGGCATCAATAATGCCTTCTGACTGCATATCTATCGCCCTCACGGCTTCCTCGTCATTCATAATGCCTTCAGCTAATTCCATTAAGCCCTCGTGACCTCCCGGCACCAAACGCAAATTTTCGTGCGAATACTTTAACGTACGGCAAGGACCATCTACACTTTTTAATTCATAGCGGTCATTTTCCAGAACATTGGTGATCACGAAAGGTCCCCTAAACTTTCGGTCAAGTTTCGTCTGATTGCGTTCCGAACTTTTTACGAAAACGTAATCACCTTTATTAAATGGCTTTACTCTAGCTCTTCCGCGATTAAAACGAATAGTATCAGCGTTAGCAGCTTTCTCTATATTCTTGGATGCATTTAAGCGTATCGCTTCTAAATTTAAGCGATCGTGTGGACCATCTCCAGTTGAAAGCTTAGAAATTCCTAACGAGTACGATTGAACTCCAAACATTAATTCAGTCGGGGTATATTTCGTGACGGTAGACCTTGTTCTATTTAGAGCAAGTTGCACGTTGCCCAACTCATCGCGCCAATTCTTGTGCGGGTCATTTTCAATGATTGTAAGTAAAGATTTTAGAGTTCGCATTACCCGTTCGACCTGACCGTTTGCTCTACTTGAGCCAGTGGCGATGAAGTGAAGGTCAATGTGATGTTCCGCACAAAATTTCTTGAATTCACCGCTAATATAGCAGCGACCCTGATCAGCTACAATTCGTTTAGGAGCCCCGAACAAACAAACAGCTTTCTTCAGTGCCATAATAGCACTAGCCGCATCTAAAGAGGTGGTGTGTTCCAACAGGACGTACTTGGTGAACGCATCAATGATGACAGAACAGTATTCCTTTTGATCACTCTTACCCGTCAATTTTCCAGTAAAATCTATGTGCAGCGTGTGCCAAGGGGTTGGCTCTTTAGGAATGGGGTGAAGTCTAACTGGTTGGGCACCTGAGGGACCTTTCGAGGCTTTACATATTATGCATGAGTCGACAAACCTGCGAACACTTTTCGACATCTCGGGGAACCAATATAGATCGTAGATTTTGTCGAGAGTCTTATCGGGGCCCAAATGTTGAATTTCCGAATGAATGTGACTGATCAGAGTCCATACCAATGAGCGGGGTACTATAGGTAGCCAAGAAACAGTTTTATTGCGGTTAATTTTCCGGTAAAGAATACCATTCCTAAAGTCATAAGTTTGTGCTACATTCTCCGGTAAATCGCCGTCCGAAAATTTCTTTATAATGTCCTGGATTTCAGCGTCGCGCTTTTGCTCGACAGACAACCAGCCTGCATGCAACTCTACGAACTTAACTGTTTTCTTTGCAAAAGTAGAACTAGGAGAAGCTTCAAACTTATCTGAACAATGTTCTACAGTAGCGATCTCAGGTAGGTGATTTCGCGATAGATAATCGGCGTGCTCCATGCTTTTCCCTTCACGATAAACAATATCAAAATCGTACGCTTGAAACATAGCCCACCACCTATGAACGCGGGGTATCAAATCGACCTTTGATTTAGACGCCTTCAACGAGTTACAGTCTGTATAAACTGTGAACTTCCGGCCGTGCAAATAGTGACGGAAATGTTCGACCGCTCGCACGACTGCCAGAGTCTCTAGTTCATATGAATGATAACGAGACTCAACCTCAGTCGTGCGGCGGCTAAAATAAGCCACTACGTGTGGCATATTGTTTTTTCTTTGGATAACTATAGCCCCGTATCCCTCCGAACTAGCATCACAGTGGAGCTCTACTGGTAGTTTTGGATCAAAAATTGTCAAAACCGGCTCTGACGTGAGAATACGAATAACGTTTTGTCTGATCTCTTCGTGTTTTTCCGTCCACTTAATGCCTCCTTTTAACTTTGTAAGAGGGTACAACGGACCAACTATCTGAGTATAACTAGGAATAAATTTCCTAAAATACGAAGATAGGCCAAGAAATTGGCGAACTTGAGTCGCTGTCTTCGGAGGAGGAGCATCGGTCAGAGCCTGAATTTTAAGGGAGTTAGGTCTAACCTCGCCGGCTTGGATAGCATAACCTAAATAGTTAACCTTGGTTTTAAGAAACTTACACTTACGTAAATTCAACGAAAACCCAGCTTTCGTCAGAGCTTCCAGGCATTGGTCTAACCGTTGCAGACCCTCTGTAACGTCCGAGGAATGGCATAGGACATCGTCCATGTACACCAGAGGTTCATCTTTCAAATATTTAAGTGCATTATTAATGCACCTCTGATATACCGACGGCGCATTGCGTAAACCAAACGGCATTGCAACATATTCGTATTGCCCCTCGGGCGTCACGAAAGCCGTCTTTTCTACGGATTCTGGGTGGATCAAAATCTGGTGGAAACCAGAGGCCATGTCTAAAGACGAAAAGTAATAAGCTCCCGTGAGCTGGTCTATTTGGTCGTCTATAAGTGGTAGGGGATAGTGCTCAGGTCGCGTATTTGAATTGAGTTCTCTGTAGTCGACACACATTCTATCCGTGTCGTCTTTTTTCTTTACTAAGAGAATCGGACTAGCAAACGGCGAGGAACTCTCTCTAATAACGCCAGCTTTCAATAGCTCCTGAACCTTATCCCTGACCACCTGTTTTTCGATGGGAGATAAACGATACGGTCGCCGTTGGACTATTTTATTAGAATCAATAAGTTCAATTTTCATTAGACCCGTATTAACACGTTTAGTTGGAGTACCATTTATAAAGTGATCAGTATACTTCGACAAAATACGCAGTAAGGCTTCCTTCTCGTCCCCGACTAAATCTGTATCTACAGCCGCGACGTGAATACCTTGTACACTTCCGCAAAAAAATATTTTCTCATTAGTGAAGATGAGAAGATTTTCGTTATCAATCTCAACCCGCACTCCATTTTCCAATACGTCTCTACCTACTACGTTTTCCGAAATGCAATTGTCTGGAACTATATGAAACAAGAGAGTCAAGCAAAGATTATTAATTTGGACCTTGCTAGAAATTTGTCTATTACACTCAATATCGTCTCCCCCAATGCCAGTCAAATAAACGGTGCTATTACGTCCAGTGCCAGGGAAATCCGAAGACACAGATTCTTTAATCAAAGAACAAGAGGAGCCACTATCAAAAAGGAAACAGATATGCTCACCAGATGCCGTCGTCAGTTTACCTCTCGAAGTTTTGTGCTCGCAAGTGTTGACCTCCCTGACCGCTGCGCCGCCTCTCTTCTCAGGGCATGACGTAGATACGTGGCCAGGCTTCCCGCATGTGAAACAGGTGATTGGTGCCGACTTGTCCTTGCCCTGATCCGTGTTGGAACCATCAGCTCGATTAGCTGGATCGTCACGTCGCCTTTTACACTCTGCTATTTTGTGTCCAGGAACTCCACACCGATGACATTTTCCATTGAACTTCGAGTCTGACTGGCGAGGTCTTTTTGCTTTATTGTCATTATTATCATTATCTTCAGTACGACGTTTTAAAGAAATCCCACCGAGTGTCCGGAAGAGTTGAGCACGAGTTGTGATAGCATAGGAATTCAGTTCAAGACGAACCATGTGGTCTTTCGAGCTCAGGACAGAAATAACGAACCCAGTAATTGCCTCTTCTGACATCTCGACTTTAGGGATTCGCTCGATTAGTGCCCATAAACGCATAGCCGATTCACTAGCAGTCTCCTTTGCTCCGATCTGAAAGCGCAACACGTCATCAAAATAGTCCTGTATCAATTTGGGCTCTGCAAATTTCGCCAGCAATGTTTGCTTCACAACTTCCCAGGTTAAGTCTTCCAAACGCAACTTAGTCAGAACAGATGCCGCTCGTCCTTTTAGTGCGGTTGTCAGAGCAACTAAAAGTTCCACGCCACTCAGATTCTTACTGTTAATAATCAACTCGGAAACACGGCACCAGCCCTTAACATCAGCATCTTCATCATCTGGGTCAAACTTGATCAACTGAACCGCGTTAGTGTTTGCTGCAGACTGCGATGTTTGCTGCGGCATCGCTAACAAACGGGTTAGCAGGGCTTCCATATTGGTGAGCAATCCACTATTGCTAGGTTGATTATGCGGCTGAGTATCTTTATCCGACTGTTTTTCGCATCCCACTTCTGATAAAGGCACGTGGGTACCTATATCAGAATCATTCATCTTAAAGTGGGTAATCGCACGAGGTATTTTGGAAATAAGTAGACACGTCTTCGATCAGCAGCCTTATAATCACGATTCTCAATTTAAATTGCAATAATCACTCAATTTAACACAGATGAAAATGGATTTAGATTTGGGACGTAAGCGATCCGTCGTAACCGTCTAGTCCACGCTATCGTTCGATTAAAACTGCCCGAGTGCGGTGGTTGTTTGACGTTTATGACGTTCCGCCAGAGTGACAACTGTGTTGTCATTCTCGTCCGCACAATGTTCATTCGATAAATCACACAATCAATGTCAAAATAGGGTTTTCAATCTCTACTACTAGATGGCGCCAGGGACGCGCCTTCATACATATAATTATAATTCAACAACAACAACAACATCAGCCAGAAGACGCTTTTTTGCCCCTACCTCCAGCCTTTTGAAATAAAAATGTTAATATTTGGTTATTGGTTTAAAAACTGCAACATTTTTTTTATAAGAAGGCAATTCCTGGTTCGCCGTGAAGTTAGGCGAAAGTAAAAAAAAATACGTTTGAATATGAACCTAACCTTACCCTATGATGACAATTTGGCCTCCTTTAAAGTTAGTGATTTTATATAGGAAATACAAAATATTGTGTGATAAACGTTATATAAAGTGTTTCTTAGTTTATCAGGATCAAGTTTTACATACAAGTAAGTATAGTTTTGATTTGAATTCATTGATATTGATGAAAATTTTATTATTGTGTGATTTTACTTCGGCTCGAGGTTAATAGAAACGGGAAAGGGGTGAATAGATACATAGTACGGGTTCAATAGATACGTCGTATGGGGTTAATAGAAACGGGAAAGTGTTTAATGGAAACAAGTTTATTAGAAAAAGTCTGAATAGGGTCGCCACCTGCCTTAGTTCCTATTAAAAATGAAGGTACTGGCATACTTTCTTAAGTTGCATAATTTACATTTAATTATTTTTTTTGTTTTAGTCACATAAATGCCTCGTTTGTATAAGCCGGACACAAGAGGACAACAAGCGGTCGAAGAATATAGAAAATCGAAATTGCTAAAGATTGTAGCTGAAAAATATAACATAGATAAGTCAGTCTTGTATAGGCATAGTACAATGACAGTGAGAAAACAAGGTGGACTTACCATTTTTTTGGAAGAGGAACAAAAAAATATTATAAAATATATAAATGTATGTGCATTGAATCATCCATTGAATAGTTCAGTTTGTGTGTCAGACTCACTACTGTAATCAGTCTGTTTATATAATTAAATTTGCAAAAAATATGATTACTAGATACTTTTATTCTCATGTGCAATTAAAGGCTGATTAGAAAGTTAAATTTGTTTTTATTTTGTATTGAAATTCTTATGTTTTAAACGCCTTTATAAAAAACCTATTCATCTATTTTAAAACTTTGAAAGTACCTAATAAATTTTTAAAATGAGACAACCCTACCGATTTTTTCTATTAACTCCATAGGTCATATCTATTGACCCCGACTCCTGGGTAAATGGAGATGGCTAATATTTATGCGTGTAGCTATTTTTATTATTTATTTTGAACAAAAAGTTCAAAATAAATAATAAAAATAGCTTTTGAACATTAGAAAGTTTAAAACCAACCTTGACTCATAATATAATTGCATTAAATACGAAGAAACGAATCGAAAACAATATGAATATCAATTTCAAAGTTCCAAACTCCAAAGTTCCAATCTATTCACCCCGTTTTACGGTACATAATATTACACAATGTTGAAATAACATCACATAATCACATCCTTGCTAAGAGACATTTATGTTACACAACAATTCGCGAATTTTGAGCATCAATGAAAGCTAAAAAAAAAAAAAGGTCATCAAAACCTCACTATCGCATTACTGTATTTTTTTGTAGTATTTATATGAGGAGCTTTTTTTTAGATGCTCATTGATGCAACGCGCTGTCCCGCTATCCCGCTATCCCGCTATTAGTCGCAATAACAAGTAGCGACCAATAGCGGGATAGCAGGATAGCGCGTTTTAAAAACCGCTATTGATATCCGTTGACCGTATAGACAGTTGCGTTTCGTTATCCAAAAAAGATGCTACAGCCCACCGCTAAATTTAATGCAATGATAGTAGTAGTAATAGCAATTTGTCTCTGCCACAGTCGTACTAACTGACAGCTGTGCGCACAGATAACTTTCCTGCGCGAGCGTCGATGTCGTCCGATGTTACCACTCTAATTAATTATTTTTTTATATATTTGTTTTTATTTTATATTTAAACTATATTATGTATTATTTAAAATCGAATATATTTAAATGTATGCTTCACCGATTAGCGTCAATATCAACACCGGCTATCACTGAAAATCAGCGCTGTGGCACCCTGTCACAGCAATATGCTGACAGACGGCCGTTTTTGCGCGGATGTGGCGCATATTCTCCTCAGTTGTTTTTCTTATTATTTTTTTGTTGCTTTTATTTTATGCGTCACATCATGGCGGAAATAAACAAATTTTCTTTCTTTCTTTCAATTTGTATAGTGATAATGGTAGTAACTTTGTAGGAGCAGCATGTGAGCTCAAAGAATTATTTAACATAGAGAAGTCAAAGTTTTTGCCTGAAATATCAGATTGGCTAGCTACCAATGGGACTCAGTGGCACTTCATCCCTCCCCATGCACCCAATTTTGGGGGATTGTTCCGAGACCGGGGTGAAATCCACTAAACATCATTCAAAACGAGTTATTGGCGATTCAACATTAACTTTTGAAGAGATATCAACTTTATTGAGTCAAATTGAAGCATGCCTGAATTCAAGGCCAATATCTTACTTCGAAGATCAAAAAGAAACTTTGCCATTGACACCAGGTCACTTTTTAGTGGGAGAACCTTTAATCTTGCCTCCAGATCGAAACTACGAACAATCTACTCTAAGTTCCTTGAGGAGATGGCAACTATGTCAACGCATGTTGCAACACTTGGAAACGTTGGTCTCAGGATCTCAGGTCTGTCAGGATTGATGCATAGGTATAAGTGAAATCGTACCACAGCGGAACCAGAAATCGGTGATGTTGTCTTGGTTAGGGAACCTGATTTACCACCTGCCAGATGGTTGATGCGTAAAATTGTTAAAAAACACCCCAGCGTAGATTATTGTTATGTCATAATTTATATTAAACTATGTAGGGTAATTAGTAATTAGTTTCGTGTATTCGATGATTGCTGTGACAGTGCAATATACGAGCTTGTACGTATCGGTTGTGTCATTTATGTACCACCTCCTTTCGAATATAACAGTTGGCGACGAGTACAAAGTTTACGCGTATCGTTTACTATGGCGAAGATAACTGTCGGCACGTTAACAGTGTTCAACCACGAAATTCAAGAATGGCCATTGTACAAAGAGAGACTAGAACAGTGGTTTCTTGCAAACGAGATTGGGGTAGATGTGGACAAAGCCGGTTGCAAACGTCGAGCTATTTTATTAAGTAACTGTTCCGAAGCAAGTTATAAATTGATTCGTGATCTAGCTTTACCGCGGAAGGTCGGTACATTGAGCTATGGTGAAGTTGTCAGTTTATTGGATGGTTATTTCAAGCCAAAGAAGTGCACATTCGCGGAAAGGTACAAATTCCATAGTGCCACACAACATGTCGGCGAAAGCTTAGCAGAGTGGTCGGCGCGTGTTCGTGGTTTGGCTATGCATTGCGGGTTTGTGGCGTCGCATCTGGAGGAACAGCTTCGGGATCGTTTCGTCTTGGGCATGGCATCTGGACCAGAAAGGGATAAACTATTTACCAAAGAGATTGCGGAGCTCACTTTGAACAAAGCCTTGGAAATAGCTGAAGGCGTACGCAGTGCTCGTATGGGCGCTCAAGAAACACTACAGCAAGTGGACGTGGCCACAGGGGGCAAGTAATGAAGATGGATACGTCAGCAAAGCCCGTGACAGCGCGCTGGAACAGTGCGCAACGCCGTGGTCAGGCGACAGCAACGCCTACCGCTAGTGGAGGACGCGGCCAAGACAGCGGCAGCTGCTCAGCGTGCGGCTATACAGGGCATAATACATCTATGTGTCGGTTTGCACGTTATAAGTGTAAAAAGTGCGGCGTTCAAGGTCATCTTAAACGAATGTGTAAACAAACTATAAATCAACAACATTATGTCGAGTGCTGCGAGGATGTTGATGACGATGGTAAGCATTTATGCTGTAATATACGCACTTTACGTGGCGAACCTATGCGGGAATCTGTTAGTGTTAATGGAGTCAAATTAAATTTTGAAATTGATACAGGTTCACCAGTTACCGTTATTTCTGAGCAGATGTATATGAAATACTTTACAAATATAATGTTAGGAACCAGTGACGTTATTTTGCATAGTTATAACGGTGAGAGGCTACATGTTTTAGGTAAAATAAACCTTGTGTTCGTTTATAACAATAAGTCTTTTACAATAAGTGTGTACGTTGTACGGAACGGCGGCCCTCCGTTATTAGGTAGGGATTTCTTTTCACGTTTTAACCTACAAATATGTCCTTTAAATCATTGCAACGATTTACTAGCGGTTTGTACTTCAAAATTTCCACAATTGTTCGAAAAAAGATTAGGTTGTTTTAAAGATGTCGACATTAATTTAGCAGTGAAGCCCGACTCAAAACCGATTTTTTTAAGGCTAGACCCCTTCCATTTGCTCTTCGCGATAAAGTTGAAAAAGAGATTAACCGTCTCGTTGATTTAGGTGTGTTAGTATCAGTGAAATACTCGGAATATGCTAGTCCAGTGGTTCCAGTTTTAAAGCGAGATGGTTCTATCCGGCTATGTGCTGATTACTCAGTGACTATCAATAAACAGTTACTTGTTGATAAATATCCGTTACCTAGATATGACGAGCTGTTTACAAAATTACATGGCGGCAAATATTTTACTAAATTAGACCTTTCACATGCGTACACTCAATTATGCCTTAATGAGACATCGCAGATGCTTACTTGTATAAACACGCATAAAGGATTATATAAGTTCACTAGATTAGTGTTTGGATTAGCAAGCGCACCGGCCATTTTTCAGCGTACTATGGAAGCTCTTCTGTCAGGGTTAGACGGTACTCTTTTATTTCTTGATGATATTTTAGTGTGTGGAGTGGACAGGGATCAAATGATGTCCAGGCTGAGTGAAGTATTCCGTAGGCTACAGGAAGCAGGTTTAGTATTAAATATGGAGAAATGCTCGTTTTTTCAAGAATCTGTCTCTTACTTAGGGTTTGTTATAGACCGTAATGGTATACATAAATCTCCGGAGAAAATAAAAGCTATACTAGAATGTCGTGTTCCTACTAATACTTCGGAATTAAAATCTTTCTTGGGTATGGTGAATTATTACCGAAATTTTATTAAAAATGCATCATCAATATTATCTCCACTTCATAATTTGCTCCAAAAAAATATTCCCTGGTCATGGACCAAGCAACATGACGAAGCAGTATCAGTAATTAAACGAGAGTTAGTATCTGATAAAACCTTAGCTCATTTTAACCCTGAGGCTTGTCTCATTTTAACTGTTGACGCGTCACCCAGTGGATTGGGTGGAGTTTTGTCACAAGTCGAAGATGGTGTAGAAAAACCCATTTGGTATATTTCTCGCTCACTTAATGCTGCGGAAAGGCGTTACAGCCAAATTCAAAAAGAAGCAACTGCTATAATTTTTGGCATTAGGAAGTTTCATCAATATTTATATGGTCGAACCAAACCTTTTATTCTTAGAACCGATCATAAACCTTTAGTTTCAATATTTAACCCAGACAAGGGCATTCCGGAGGTATCAGCAAACCGTTTACAACGTTACGCAATTTTTTTATCGGCATATAATTATAAAATAGAATATGTAAGTAGTGTTCACAATTGTGCAGATTATCTTAGTCGAGCGGTGAGAGACGAGTCGTCGGCGACCGCCGCATGTGGATTCCAAGAACGCGATGAGTCATCGGTTGATAAGTCTGCATATGTACGTTTTGTTTATGAAGGTGAAAGATTTTTGTCGTTGTCGGATATTAGAGCTGCTATTAAGCTAGACAAAACCATCTCGACTGTTATGGACCATGTGTTAAATGGTTGGCCTACTAAAAATAATAAACCGGTGCTTAAGGATTTTTATAGTCACCGATTAGAATTATCGGTGGAAAATGGTTGTTTAATGAGGGGTCATAGACTAATAATTCCTAAGGACTTGCGATTCAAAGTGTTAAACGAGTTGCACACAAGTCATTTAGGTATTACTAAAATGAAGGAAGAAGCTCGTAACAGATTTTGGTGGCCAGGTATGTCCGCTGCTATTGTACAACACGCTGGCGCGTGCGCCGCTTGTTTCTCACAACGGGCCGCCCCGCCGCGTACCCCCCTCACACCCTGGTCCTACCCGGCCCAGCCGTGGCAACGTGTCCACATGGATTTCTTAGGCCCCATTAACGGGAAAACATATTTTATTTTAGTAGACGCCTATTCTAAATGGGTGGAATGTTTTGATGTATCATCAGGCTATAGTTCTCGTATCGTTATTGAAAAACTATGTGAAGTAATGGCAAGGTTTGGGTTGTTTCATACAATTTGCTCAGATAACGGTACTGTTTTTGTGTCGCATGAATTTAAAAAATTCTGTTCTCAGAATAACATATCTCATTTAACTTCTCCTGCTTATAATCCTTCTAGCAATGGGCAAGCGGAGAGTTACGTTAAGATTATAAAAAAAAGTATTAAATCCTTTTTGCTATCGGGATCAAATTTGCGCGATTTAAACATTAAAATACAAGAATTTTTATTATGCTACAGGAATTCTAAACATTCAACCACTGACAGATCACCTGCTGAGGTTTTGTTTGGTCGTAAGTTGAGATGTAGAATGGATCTGCTGAATCCCATTTCGACTCCATTCGACGCATCACTCGATAATGTTGTTAAAGTCAAACAGTGTTTGCAGATTGACAATCATCACGGCAATCGTAAAGTATTGTTCAGTGTGGGCGATGACGTTCTAGTAAAACTATATAAACACCAAAAACATTATTGGTCTCGTGGTGTTATTAGCAGAAAATTAGGAAAGACAGTGTTTATAGTACAACTGAAGAATTCTGACCAAACTGTTAAAAAACACGCTAATCAGCTACTCAAATATAATGGGAGGAAAGATGGGCCGGATGAAGAGATCGTTCCTGGATTTATATTGCCGTCAAAACAGACCAACACCGGACAGCTGACGCCCGATATCCCCAGTAATGTACAACCGGATGAATCCGTGATGCCCGGACCGTCTGATCTTGCTCTTAGCGATCATAGCGCCGACAAGGAAGTTATTTCGGCTGCTCCTTGTATTGAACATGAGCGTGAGACTCGGTCCAAACGTAAGAAGACTGTTGTAGATTATAAGAAGTTCTTCTGATTAAAGGTGGAGGGATGTTATGTCATAATTTATATTAAACTATGTAGGGTAATTAGTAATTAGTTTCGTGTATTCGATGATTGCTGTGACAGTGCAATATACGAGCTTGTACGTATCGGTTGTGTCATTTATGTACCACCTCCTTTGGAATATAACAATTATATAACACGAGTAGCAACGTTACGATATAAGAACTCATTTATTAAGCGAGCAGTCTCTAGACTTTGTATCCTACTAACTAGTAATTGAAATTTGAATTGATTTAATTGTCGTTTTGTAATCATAGGTATTGGTCAAGGACTGTCGTCCTTAGTGGGCAGATATGTTAAACTGTAATCCGTACGGGTACGAAATCATATCGCCCCGAAAGTTGACACCATACTTCAATAGATGGCGTTGACGTCGAATTAGATGGCGATATGGTTTCGTTTTCCGGTTCCGGTGGCAGACAGTAAACACCTGTTATTGTTGCTCGTGATAATAAAAATCTGTTTCGGCGAGAAAACCAACACCAATCCACCAAAACTACCATCAACATCGGAAACAGTGCCGTGACAACAAAGTGTGCATATAAATTAGCTCCAAAGCAGTGAAAAAGTGTCAAAATCCCTCGTTTTATCTTCCAAATTATATAGTCCAAATTATCTTCGATCAACGAGGTTACAAAAACTGACGACATTTTGTTCATAAACAATAGACGTTCGAGTGACAGTGCATGACAGTGTACCAACCGTTCTACACAGTACCAACCTTATCAGACCAGAGATTATAGATCACCTGTCAGAGTTGCACTTCAATAATCGACTAATTAGTGATACCATCGTAAAACCAGGGCTGCCATTCAAGAAAACTAAATTACCCCAAAAATCATGGAAGGCCAAATGGATAATTTCTGGATGAAACTGCAAGAACACATGGCAGCACAAACTAAGACGATCACTGAATCTGTAACAAGAAGCGTGTCAGAGAGCATAAATGATAAACTAACAGAACTCATACAAGAAAATAATATATATAAGAATATAATATAGCTTACAAGAAAGGATTAAGTTTATTGGAGAAGACAGAAGAAGAAACAACCTCATATTCTTTGGAGTACAAGAAGAAGAACAACGCAGTGAATCATTGATGGAATGCATTATAGCCTTGACAAAAAAAGAGTTGAATATAGATATCGAACCTCAAGAAATAAGCAGAGCCCATAGACTGGGAGAAAAAGGCAACAAAACACGCCCTATACTTGTTAACTTTACAACAATTTGGAAAGGAAATGAAGTCTATAAGAATAGGAAGAAACTTACTTCGGATATTTATATTAAAGAAGACTATACTAAGGATGTTTTGAAGAAGAGAAAGCAACTGTTACCACAACTGAAAGAAGAAAAAGCAAAGGGAAAAATATTCTACTTCATAAAAGATAAAATAGTCATAAAAGACCCCAAAGAAGATAAGAGAGACAAGAGGAAAAGAGATTCCATAGTGTTAGTTATGGTACTTTTATACTGGCAACACAGATTGTTTCCCTCCCTGGTTAAGCTTGCATCTAATAGAATATGGCGGATAATTGGTAGTGTAAATGAAAGCGTAAAATGTGTGTAAAAATAAAACTAATAAAATGTTTCTAATAATAAAACGAATTATATTTTCATGGTAGCAGAGCGTGGTTGCCAAGAGAAGTGAAAAGGCTGTAATCATAATAAATAAAAATAAACGTGGAGATGGCGTCCAAAAATAGTGATATAAATATTCCAATTTTCGACGGAGCTGATTATAGCAACTGGAAAATACGAATGCTAAAGTTTCTGCAGTTCAAAAAGTGCAACGATGTAGTAACAAGAAAGAAAAATACGACCGATGATGACAGATGGGACGAGATGGATATCCAGGCAACAAATTACATTTACAGTGCAATAACAAACAAACAGCTAGAATACATATGTGAACTCAATACAGCTTACGATATTATCCAAAAGTTTGATGAAATGTATCTGAAAAGGTCGACAGCTTTGCAAATAGTGTGCCGACATAATCTCGAAAGTGTTAAATTAAATAAATATTCAGAGGTAACCTTATTCTTTGATGACTTTGAGAAAGCTATAAACGAGCTTAAACAAGCGGGCGCAGTAGTGTCAGAACAGGAAAAGCTGAATTATATGTTGAAAGCGTTACCAGAAAATTACAATTATATTGGTGATTTAATAGATGTTCTACCGGAAGGTGAAAGAACTGTTGACTATCTAAAGAGCAAAATTAAATTAAAAAGGTCAGAGAATGCGAGTGACACGTCAAATAAGAATGCGAGTGACACGTCAAAAGATATATCAAATGTTTATCGAGCAGAAGCCAGGTCATCATATCAGAATAACTTAAATTGTTTCGGCTGTGGAAAGCCTGGTCACTTTAAAAAAGATTGCCGTTCCAGAAATGCTAACCGTGGTCAAGGACGTGGATTTTTTGGTCATCAAGGACGTGGATTTTATGGTCAACGAGGACGCAGTTCATATAATATGAGAAATTTTCATAGAGGACGAGGAAATTATCAACACCCTAGTTACGAGAGTCAAGGAAATAATTTTTATGCTACCATTGCAAATAATACTTACACAACAAAGGAAAATGACAAGCCAAAGAAAGGTCAAATAGAATGGCTACTTGATAGTGGATGTACAGACCATATTATTAACACTGATGAGTACTTTGATACCTGCGAGACTTTAAAAAATCCTGTAAATGTAAAAATTGGTGATGGAAGAATATTAGAAGCCACAAAAATTGGTAATATTAAAACTTACTTTCCAGTTTATGGACAAAATTGTGAGGTGATGTTGACAAATGTTTTTTATGTAAAAGAAATGAAGGCAAACTTGTTGAGTTATTCAAAAATTACAGACAAAAATTCAGTTATTTCAAGAGGGAGATTGTCGAAAATTTTCAATCCAAATGGAGAGATTATAGCAATTGCAGTTAAAGATGAGAGACTGTATAAGATGACAAGTTACATCATAGAAGAAATGTTGCAAGCGAACATAAGTAAAAGTAATATGACTATAAAAGAAAAACTACACCGTACATTGGGACATATAAATTTTAATAACTTGAAATTAATGTGTAAACATGAATCACTAGATGGATTACCTAAACAGATTGAACATGAATATTTAAAGTGCGCAACATGTATTGAAAATAAAATGCATAACTTACCATTTCATAATAATAGAAGAAGAGCAGAGGAGATATTAGAGATTGTACACACAGATTTAAATGGGCCACATCAGACTACAGGTAATCATGGAGAAAAATATTTTTTGATCTTTATAGATGATTACAGTAAACTGGTTAAAGTTTATTGTATCAGGACAAAAGATGAGGTATATGATTCCTTAGTGCAATATGTAAATGAGGTACATAACTTGACAGGAAAGATGATAAAGGAACTGCGATGTGACAATGGGAAGGAGTATATGAATGCAAGAGTTTTTCAGTTTACAAAAGAAAAGGGAATAGTAATAAAACCTTGTCCAGCATATGTTCATGAACTAAATGGAACTGCAGAGAGATACAATCGATCATTAATGGATATGGGTAGATGTCTTTTATCAGAAGCAAAAGTAGACAGAAAATTTTGGCCAGAAGTAATTAAATCAGCTGCATATCTTAAAAACAGAACCTTGACTAATACTATTGAGAGAAAAACGCCATTTGAAATATTTTTTGAAAGGAAGCCTACAGTTAAATATTTAAAAATGTATGGAAGTAAAGTATTCGTACGAATTCCAGAAGAAAGGCGAAGGTCTAAATGGGACAAGAAAGCTGAAGTTGGAATTTTACTTGGGTATACTGATACAGGATACAGAGTATTGATTAATAACAGAGTTATCATTGCTAGACATTGTGATGTAATAGAGGAAGATGTAATTTTGTGTGGGTTTGAAGATGAAGAAGTCAATACAATTGAAGATAAAATAATAGAAAAGGAAAGGGAAGATTCAATTAATATAAATCAAGAGACAAAAGATATAAGGAAAAACTTGGAAAAGGTTAATAAACATGAAGAAAATAGTGATGTTGAGATAAATAATGATGAAGAAAGTATGAAAGGAAGAA
Source organism: Shargacucullia verbasci (assembly GCA_947562105.1). Classification (NCBI taxonomy): domain Eukaryota; kingdom Metazoa; phylum Arthropoda; class Insecta; order Lepidoptera; family Noctuidae; genus Shargacucullia; species Shargacucullia verbasci. The sequence goes on along the minus strand of OX387281.1, from coordinate 13,827,746 downwards.
GATCAAGAAGACAAATTAAACCTCCATCTCGTTTTGATGAAGAATTTGGTTACTACTGCATATATGTTAATTTTTGTGATGCTATGGTTCCAGAAAATTTTCAGGAGGCGACTATATGTGATGAGTCAATGAAATGGAAGGAAGCAATGAATCGTGAGATGGACAGTCTTGTGAAAAATAATACTTGGACACTAGTAAGCAAACCTCCTAAAGACAGAAAGATAATTGATGTGAAGTGGATATACAAAAGGAAGAGTGAAAGTGAATATAAAGCCAGATTAGTAGTAAGAGGATTCCAACAAACTGATTGTATTGATGATACTTATTCTCCTGTTGCTAAAATGCCCAGTCTTAAACTGCTATTATCTTATTGTTGTCAAAATTCTTTGAATATTCATCAAATGGATGTCGAGACAGCATTCCTAAATGGTAAAGTTATGTCTGAAGTTTATGTAAAACAGCCAGTTGGTTATGAAGATGGTACTAATAGAGTTTATAGATTAAACAAATCACTATATGGTTTAAAAGAAAGTCCTCGAGCATGGTATGAATGTTTTAATGCTTTCTTGAGAATCCTTAATTTTCGCAGAAGTAAATATGACTATTGTCTGTATGTCAAAGAGGAAAATGACTTGACTGTTTATATTTTACTATTTGTTGATGATTTATTAATTTGCTGTAAAAATGAACAAGTTATTGCTGACATAAAAAACAAATTATCTGATAAGTTTAAAATGAAAGACATAGGCAGAGTAAAAAACTACATTGGTATTGATATTGAATATGATTATCATCAAAATAATATTTTAACTCTGAGTCAGAAATCTTATATTGAGTCTTTAGCTAAACGTTATAATATTGAAAATGCAAAACTGTATAAAACTCCTATGGAAATAAATCTAAAACTGGAACAATCTGACATAAATGAGGATATAAAGTATAGAAATTTAATTGGTGCTCTTTTGTATATTAGCTCTGGTACCAGACCAGATATATCTTTCAGTGTAAATTATTTAAGCAGATTCCAGAATTGCTATGATGAGACACATTTCAAATATGCTCTGCGAGTCTTAAAGTATGTGTACTTGACAAGAGATCTTAAACTAAAATATTATAAGAATAATAATGCTGATATTTTGGATTGTTTTGTGGATGCCGACTGGGCAGGAGACACTCTAGACAGGAAGTCTACCACAGGATTTGTTATTAGATTGTTTGGAAATATTGTTAGTTGGAAATCAAAGAAACAAAACAGTGTAACAAAGTCTTCTACATTTGCTGAGTACATTGCCTTATCAGAAGCTGTAACAGAAACAAATTTTCTTATTTGTCTAATAAATGATATTTTCACTAAAATTTGTAAACCAGTTAGGATATATGAAGATAACTCAGGAGCAGTAGCTATTTCTAAATATGGAAATTTTACAAAGAATTCTAAACATATTGAGGTACATTATCATTTTATACACGAGAATGTTAAGAAAGGAAATATTGAAGTTGTAAAGATAGAGTCAGAAAATAATATCGCAGATATATGTACAAAAGCATTGGGAAATGTAAAGTTCATTAAATTCAGAGAAATGTTAAATGTAAAAGAATAAAACAAGATGTATCAAGTTATGTTAGATTGTAATAGATTTTGATGTGTTGTGTTGCAGCATAAATGTAAGGAGGCGTGTTAGTTATGGTACTTTTATACTGGCAACACAGATTGTTTCCCTCCCTGGTTAAGCTTGCATCTAATAGAATATGGCGGATAATTGGTAGTGTAAATGAAAGCGTAAAATGTGTGTAAAAATAAAACTAATAAAATGTTTCTAATAATAAAACGAATTATATTTTCACATAGATTCCCCAAACAAACCACTAAGTTAACAGGGAATATCCATTCCAAAGAAGGTCAACAAAACCAACATGCTAGATTATGTTGCAAGGGGCAGAACAGAACAGAAGGGGCAGAAGGGGAAGAAAAAAAAAAAGGGCAGAACTGCATCACTATCATCAACAACAACGACAAAAAACGACCATTAAACACGGATAACCAGAAATCAAAACAACACAAAAACACAACATCACCCAACGAAACATTAAAGAAACTCATCCCAAGATGGCTAGTCACCGTGGGAGCAAGCGACTACTACCCTCCAATCGACAAATTCCATACAAAAATACCACTCAAAAAACAGAAGAAAAATATTTACATAGCAACTTACGATACACTCTCACTGAGATCGGAAGAGAACCTGCAAGAACTAACGTGCGCTCTAGTGCACATCAATTGGAATATAATCGGACTGAGCGAGGTGAGACGCAACGGCGAAGGCATTCAAGAGTATGGACGATTCATACTATACTACAAAGGAGAAACACCCGGAAGGTACGGAGTGGGTTTTTTAATAAAAAAAAGAGTTAAAAAACTTAATTGAGGAAATAGTAGGCATATCTGAAAGAATCGCTATATTGAATATGAAATTCCCACATGCTAAAGAAAAGTGGTCTATAGTGCAAGTAAAAGCGACCGAACAATCTAGTCTCTCAGATATCGAGTCCTTTTATTTAACCTTAAATAAAAGTATAAAAAAACATGCTCACAAAACTGCATAGTAATGGGAGATTTCAACGCACAAACTGGGCCCCAAGACACGGCGAAGATATTGTACTGGGTCCGTATAGCAGTGGGAAAATAACTAGAAATGGACAAAAGCTTCTCGAAATGGCATTTGAAAACAACATGAAAATACTTAACAGCCAATACAAGAAAAGAGCCTCGAGAAGATGGACGTGGGTCTCTCCAAATGGCCAATATAAAAACGAAACTGACTACATTCTGACGAATAGAAGTCAAGCGTTCAACGACTGCGGCACAATCAACAATCTTAACTTCAATAGCAACAATAGAATGCTAAGAGCAAGTCTTAATTATTACATTAACCTCAAAAACAAGCCGACCATGGTGTTACACCAACCACTACCATCAAAGATATGCTTAGTACTGTCACAGACTCAGCCCTTTACCACTTAAACACCCAAGAGAAATACAATGTACTTGACGAAATACTGACAACAAGGACAGAACACAAAGGTAATAGAAAAGAGAATAATAAAAACGTCATGTCTGACAAAACACAAGAACTCCTAGTAAAAAGAGCAAAACTAGTAAACACTGAAATAAAAACAAAGACTCTAAGAAAAGAAATAAGTGAACTCAGCAAAAAGATAAAAACATATATGAGAAAAGACCGACAATATTATAGGCTCGAAACCTTTGGAAAGTACATTGCAAAAACAGGCGGCATCAAAAGAGCTATTAAGTACTTAACAGACAAGATGGATTGGATACCTGCCATAAAGGATAATAAGGGCAAAAGAAAAACTAAAAGACAAGATATAATAACGACTGCCACAAAATTCTATGAAGACTTATACTCAGAAAAGACCCACACTGAAGAGACAAATCTAACCAACACCGATAGCGTACCCCCAATATTACTAGAAGAAGTGAATAAAGCTCTTATAACGCAAAAGAAAGATAAAGCCCCTGGACCCGACCAAATCAACAATGAACTGCTATTAGAATGCAAAGACATAATTGCACCGGTACTTACGTTGATTTTCAACGACATATTACATACTGAAACCATACCAACACAGTGGACTAAATCAACAATCATACTGTCGGCGACTAATTATAGCCAGTTGATTAGGTGTAAAAGCATTTATTAGATTGTATAGTGTTTAAGGCTGTATATTAGGTAAATGCATAGGATGTCACACGAACACAGCAAGATTTCGTGCAAAGCAATTAGTGAAAGGAAAATATGTACGACTCAAGTCCGCCACTACTACCGTTAGTCAAGAAAAGTAGCTAAGCGATACGGAATGTATGTTCGGGTTTTTTTCGTCGTATATAGATTACGTACCTATATGGTTTATGGTTTTATGTAAATTTATTTTTATTGGCTTAATCCTGACTGTATATAATGTGATTTGAGTTATATATTGTAAGTTACAGTTAGTATTATATTTCAAACAAAATGTGTCATAAACTGTTGGTATGCGGCTAAAAGGGATTATAGTGTGGAAAACATAGCCAAGTTCAAAGGTCACATCAAAAGTCTTACCTTCTCTGAGATATATGACACGGATGACCCCAATATTGCATATAGTAATTTTATCGACTCTTTCAAGCTTTTGTACGATTTGTGTTTTCCAATTAAATTGATCAAAATTGATGTTATTAAAAAACCTAAGTGGCTGTCAAAAGGAATTAAATTATGTAGTCAAAGAAAAAGAAAGCTTCTATGGCAGATGAGATTAAACCTAGGTAGGGATAGTAAAACTAAATTCACTAATTATTCAAAATTGCACAAAAAAATTATACACTTGACACAGAAGGCACAAAACAATCATAAAATTAGTACATCTAAATATAAATCTAAAACTATATGGCAAGTTATTAATCGCGCGAAGCATAATTTACCCAAACAAAACATTTATAAAATTAAGGTTAAAGACCGTATTCTATCAAATCCCAAAACGATTGCTGAAGTGTTTAATAACTACTTTATCGATAAAGTTCAGCCGAAACATAATGACACCAAGAAACCCGAACGCTGTAAAATAAACACGAGCACTAAATCAATGTTCATGTCACCTAGTGTACCTTTAGATATACATAAAATAATAATGACATTAAATAATACAAGGAGCGTAGGGTATGACGGTATTAGTACAAAAATACTCAAACACGTATCAATAGAAATATGTGGTCACTTAAGTCGTATAATTAACCTTAGTATTAGCGCGGGTATCTTCCCCGATGCCTTAAAAACTTCTATAATAAAGCCAATGTTTAAGAAAGAGAATAGAGAATTAATGAAATATTACCGGCCAATAGCACTTATACCTGTGATCTCCAAAATATTTGAGAAATACATTTATAACGAGCTGTATAAATTCATTGATAAAAATAATGTTTTATGTGACGAACAGAAAGGATTTAGACAACATAGAACTATCAATATGGCCGTATATGACTTTATTAAAAATGTTATTCAGAATGTAGACAAACGAATACCTGTATGTGGCATATTTTGTGACATGACACAGGCCTTTGACCACGTGGATTATGCTATTCTCTTAAGAAAACTTGAAGCATACGGCATTAGAGGCAATATACTTAGTCTTCTTGAGTCTTACCTTAAAGATCGAAAACAAATAACTGAAATTTGTCATATTAATCCAGTTAGCCAGCGTGAAGAGATATTTCGATCCTCAGAGCGTGAAGTTATGTTTGGAGTACCGCAGGGGAGCGTATTGGGTCCCTTTATATTCATACTGTACATAAACGATTTACCTGAATACATTGAACAACCAATAACACTGTTTGCAGACGATAGCACTGTGACAATACCATGTGAAAATAAAGAGACATATGAAAGGGACATTAATAATTGTTTAAAAAATGTTATTAACTGGTTAGAGGCAAATAATTTAAAAATAAACTTGGAAAAAACAAAACTTATACATTTTAGTCAGCGGATTCCTAGAATTAGCCCTAACATACACTACAACAATGAAGTAGTAGAAGAAGTAGAAAATACAAACTTTCTGGGACTCGTAATAGATAATAACCTCAATTGGAAAGCACATACTGATACTTTATGTAAGAGAATTAGTAAGTCCGCATACGCTCTACATTCACTATCCCCAATAATATACATGGATGCACTTCTTACTGCTTATTATGGCATAGTAGAATCCCACTTACGTTACGGTATAATATTCTGGGGAAATTCAACCGAAAGCGAAACAGTTTTTAAAGCCCAGAAAAGATGTCTACGGGCGATGTTTAAGCTTCAATCCACTGATAGTTGCATGCCATACTTTAAACAGCACAAAATATTAACACTACCTTGTCTGTACATAATAGAGGTAGCTGTCTTTGTGAAGTCGAACCCAAATCGTTTTAAACGCCTGGCTGATGTAGTCCCACGTAATAGACGCGACAATAATCTTGTGTGTTCTCACCTCGCCAAAACGGCACTAATGCGCAAGAGTGTCTACTGCATGGCATCGGTCATTTATAATAAATTACCTAAGCAATGGAGAGAATTGCCGCTATCTGTATTTAAAAGCAGGCTCCGAAGCTTTTTAACTCATAAAGCATACTATACTGTCAGTGAATACCTTACTGAGAAAGAATTTTGGTAACTTAATTGACATTGATATTTATTTAATTGACATTGTAAATTTTATTTTATTACTTTCTGTTATTGACATTGTATTTTTATCTTTATTCCCATTCATAATTTATATGTATACTCAATTGTTAATGTTTTGCTTGTTTTTCGGTTTTAAATTATTTTGTGTTTTAGTGTAATTATTTTATTTTAATATGTTGATTATCTTTTTATAATAATGACTGACATGTGAAAGAGTGTACACCTTTAAGGTAGATTTTTGAGGAACTTAGAATTATTTATTTTTAAGATCTCATGTAAAATGTACCAAAAATCACACCAATAAATGAATTTTGAATTTTGAATATAATGTAACGTTGCGTTCCGTCTATCATTTCATTTCCGTCAATCTACTAAGTGATCATAGACGAAATAGTAAGTTTTGTACATCACTCAAAAGTTCACATCCCTAGTTTGACGTTTGGACTCCGCCTTTTTCTCCTGACCGCTGCTACCGAGTGACGGCTGCTCCGTAATTAATTCTGTTTAGAGGAAATATACCCCGATCTTGGGTGAGTTCTGCATTTAATTGTTAAACTAAGTGTGTGCTGTGTGCTGGATAACTGATTAAGTCGAAATACTCCGTGATTGTGAGATTATGTATAGTTGACCTCGACCGACCACGCGGTCTTAGGTTATTCCACGCACAAGGGCTACTTCATGTGCTCTCAATAGGCTTTAAACCTAATGTACTATGTGCCTTCAGCTATTTACTGCCCTCCGGCAATATCATTGTGATGTGATTGCGATCTGCACTCAGCTAGATTTAGGCTTAGCACCATAACCTCATCTGTCATTGTGCTACACTATAATTGCACCCTCTCTGCCTTGTAAACCGCTGCGATGTGTGAGCTTTCCTTTTCCCTGCCTCTGCACCGCTCGGGGTCCACTAGGGGAGCTTCCACATCGCATGCGGGCTGCATGATCTGCACCGCTAACCTGCGCACCCTTCTGCACGCTTCCAGGGTTCAAGTCAGCGCCTTCAGTCTACGGTTCAAGTCAGCGCTTTCAGTCTACGGTTCAAGTGAACGTTTCAGTCTACGGTTCTAATCTACGGTTCCCGTCCACGCTACTAACATACGGTTCCAGTCTACGCTTCTAATCTGCGCTGCCAATCTACGGGTTCAAGCCACGCCTTCCTACTGCGCTTCCAACCTACGGCTACGGCATCGGAACTACGGCTGGCTGATACCCAAGCGGACCCTGTAGTGGCTGCCAGCTACCGGCAGCCAGGGAAGAGTAGCGGAGCGTCGCCCTACGTGGTGGACCCTAAGGGACGGTACCTCTCTACCCTATTACTTCTACCCTGGAGCGAAAACCCAATACTAGTGCCTACGCCAACCCACGACCTAGCCGGAAGTTCTAAATAAACACTTCTATAAACTACCTGTGCTTAATTTACTACCACTACTAGTCTACCTCTCCCGCTAACGGTCCGCACACCTACCTGTGCGGCCCTAACCGTTACAGTGGCGCCCAACGTGGGGCCACTGTAACGGTTAGGGCCGCCATCACACACAGGTGGTGTGAGTGGTCATTCTGCACCCTGGACTATACAATAGACTGAGTTATAGTCTTGCTGTGCAGTTTCTAACAGTCTATTACCTAATTTAACTATACCTTGCTATAGCTAACTTGTTGATTCTCTGCACAATTACTTGAACTACTGAGCTTGTTCGCGACGAAGCGTCACCATAATGTTATTAAGTGTTTTGTATATACGTACCTGCCTATATAGGTGGTAAAGTTAAAGACTATAAGTGAATATAGTGATTTGTGAGATTTATAAGTAAATAGTGTCTATATAACAGTAGGATTACGCTTTAAAAATGTAAAATCGTAAGTACGAACCATTTGAATGTTGTTGTTTCTTAGTTTAAATGTTAAAATATTATATAAGTGTTGTATAGGTATCAAATTTAAGTCTGAACCTAACTTGTTATGAATTTCAAAGTTGATAGTTTGCAAATTAATTGTAAGAATAACGAAATAAACATTATTTTGTACGGTGTATTATTCCGAGGTAAATAGCCCTTATATATACTGGATATGTAATGTTCAAAATATTACATTTAGTTAGAGCGATATCTCCCCTGTATATAACAGTTTGTTTTATTAAAATATTTTAAATAGTTTCGGAGATATAGTAAATATAAAAATTATTTGCCTTAATAAATTATGAATTTTTGACTTCTCACTGTAATAACTTTTTACTGAATTCTAATTTAGAAAAAGTAATGACATATCCAGATAGGGCATTAAAAGGGCTTTCTATCAATATATAGGTTGAATATAGTTTCACATATAATCACCGAGAAAATGTAAGAAATGTTTAAAAACGATAGCAAAAATTACAATAAATAAAGTTAAAAACAGGAGACGGTTTCGCGGCTCTCGCGGCGGTAAAGTTCTCGAGTACCTAAGCGCACGAGTGCGCAAGGCAAATTGTAGTCATCGGCAACCGCAATAATCCTTCAGGAAAATAGTCAAGAAGCCGTCTCCTGAACAGTTATGAAGAATTAAGTGATGTTTTATTTCAACGGCAACGTTCCTACCCTCGCTGCAGCTGAGTGGCGTACAAGATTCGACAGCTATTATCGCCCACACATTCGGAACCTATAGGTGCAGGACGTCAGCGTCTCGTTAGCAATAGCCATACACTCATACACGCTACGAGCTACGCCCGTCTGGCACATCTGCTGGTCCTTCGAGCCGGATACGTGCGTGATAATAGCAAGATTGAAGAACATTAACTACGTCAAGACGTCGTTTCAAGCATGCGGGTTACGAGATCGCAAGGAAGAGCGCCCGAAGCCCGGACAGTCGATGTCGGCGGAGAACACAGCACGTCCACCGTCCGCCATCAACTGCCACCACGATCACCGTCTACCATGGATGAAGCCGAGCCGCCACAGCCCCCGCCTACACGGGGGCAGGAAGAACCCCCTGCGTCGACATCGAAACAGATAGAACAGACAGCGCCGTCGAGCGACAGGAGGGGAACCCGCACCGAAGAAGACGACTCGGATCGAACAGTGAAGCCAGCAAACAAGATTGATCGCCGCGCCGTGCCGATGACTACCCGGGGTGACGCCCGTACCGAACAGACAAGACCGCCGTCGTCAGCCAATAGGTCGACGGTATCGACAAGAAAAATCAGGAAGGCTCGTGAAGAGTTACTGAAAGTCAAGTTGGAGCTCGCACAGATAGCACTTCAGAGGGCCGAGGAAGAATCGGACGATGATTATTTGGACGAGCGAGGCTCCAACAATGAATATGTGCGTTCCTGGCTAGAAGAAGCACCGGAACCAGACCCGAAGGAGGACAACACCGCAGAGAGAGGCATCCGACATACGGGCAACACGCCACCGCCTCTCCCTGAGGACATTAATAGTGAGGGCCTCCAAGAAGAAGTACCGCCGTTATCCAACAAAGTGGATGAAAAGAAAGAAGAAACCGTAATGAAGAATGACATCACGTCAATCAAGAAGGACGAAAATAGGAAAGAAGGTGACTTGCTCCACCCATTCATAACGGAGCTCACCTCGGCTATCGCTTCGCTTGCCAATAAGAAGAATAATGAAGAGAAGTGGACGCCGCACAATCCCGCTGCGTCGAAGGTCATCATGATGCTACCCAACTTCAGCGGGGCACATACAGAGTGGCTGTCGTTTCGTGCAATATACGAAACGACGCGAGGATACTTCAACGACGTGGAGAATACTGCAAGATTGAGAAGGAGTCTGCGAGGAAGAGCACTCGACACAGTCAGTTCGGAGCTCATCGGACACGCTAGACCAGATGACATCATGAGGGAACTGGAGCTGCAGTTTGGCCGACCAGATTCAATAGCTCAAGCTGAGACAGAAAGACTGCGCGGACTGCCACGCTGCAGTGAAGCCCCTAGAGACATATGCACGTTCGCGAGCCGAGTCAGAAGTGGAGTTGTGACCCTACGTGCACTGAAGAAAGAACACTATCTGATTAATGCAGAACTACTGAGAGTCCTGACAGAGAAACTGCCGAATTCCCTGCGTGTACAATGGTACAGGACGTACACTGAGAAGCACCAATCGATGCCTGATCTCAGTTTCTTCAGCGACTTTATCACCGAACAAGCCCGATTCTGCAGCGCCTTCGCACCGCCAGAGAACGTAACAGAAACGCCAACGGCAGCAAGACGCACCATACAGAGGACTCACACGGCGACAGAGGGACCTGCACCGAAGTGCCGCATCTGCGACAAAGAGGGACACTACGCATCTGACTGCACGAAGTTCAAAGAAGCCTCCAATGACAAGAGATGGGAACTTGCGAAGAATCATGGGATGTGCTTCCGTTGTCTACGAGGCAGATATCGAGGACACACATGCAAGCCGAAGATGTGTGGTACGAAAGGATGTACCGCCAAGCATCATCAACTCCTTCACTATGACAAGAAGACTAGAACAGAAGAAGTCAAGAAGGAATCACCTGAAACAGTGGCCAGCTCGCGCACATTCCCTAGCTTGGCATATTTGAAGATAGTACCGGTGCAAGTTATCGGACCGGCGGGAGAAGTTCACACACATGCGCTTCTGGACGACGGATCGACCGTATCACTGATCGACGAAGAGATAGCGAAGCAAGTCGGCGCAGAAGGAAAGATAGACCCGCTGAAGATAGGAGCGATAGGAAATACAACTATCGATACTCCCTGTTCACGAAGAGTTGCCGTCACGCTAGCCGGTCGTGACAACAAGATGGTTGCGCTCAGAGCGCGCACCATATCCAAGCTTCATCTTACGCCGCAAACAGTCAGCGAAGAGGACATTGCAGAATGCGAACATCTCATAGACCTAAAAGAACAGTTGACCTACAGCACGGGCACGCCGAAGATTCTCATCGGGCAAGACAACTGGCACTTGTTACTGGCCAGCGACATAAGAAGAGGACCGAGACACCAACCAGTAGCGTCACTCACTACGCTGGGCTGGGTCCTACACGGCGCGCATACCAGAACACTCGGTCAACAAGTACACTATGTCAACAGACTGGTAGCCAACGATGACAACCTCGAAACGCAGCTACGCGAATACTTCGCGTTGGAATCTCTAATCATCAACCCTCGACGTCCAGACTCCGATCCTGAAAAGAAAGCTGAAGACATTCTGAACAGATTTACAGAACAGTTAGAAGATGGGCATGTACAAACAGCGCTACTGTGGAAAAACGAAAACGTACAGATGCCAGATAGCTACGAGACGGCACTCAAGAGGCTCGTCTCAATAGAAAAGAAGCTTGATCGCAACCCTGCCCTAAGAGATAGATACACGGAACAGATGAACTCTCTCATACAGAAAGGATACGCTGAGAGAGCTCCCAAGACGAACACCCCGGGGAAGACGTGGTATTTGCCTCACTTCGACGTCTTCAACCCTATGAAACCTGAAAAGCTCCGAATAGTACATGACGCTGCGGCCAAGACAAGAGGGCTGTCACTCAACGACTTCCTACTGACAGGACCAGATTTACTGCAGTCGTTGCCTGGCGTGATGATGCGCTTCCGTCGTCACCTCATCGCCGTCTCCGGAGATATAGCGGAAATGTTCATGCAGGTGAAGGTGAGACGAGAAGACAGGGACGCTCTCCGCTACTTGTAGAGAGAAGACCGGCGGGAGGGAGCCCCCGAAGAATTACGTATGACATCAATCATCTTCGGCGCAGCCAGTTCACCGTGTACCGCTATCTTCGCCAAGAACTGGAACGCAAAACGACACGTCGACAAATATCCAGAGGCAGTGGAAGCGATAACAGAAAATCACTACATGGATGATTATTTGGACAGCTTCAAATCAATAGAAGAGGCCACGCGCATAACCAAGACAGTTCGAGACATACACGGACAAGCGCGATTTGACCTCAGGAAATGGGTGTCCAACTCCAAAGAATTAATACAGGAAATTGACCCTACGCAGAACATAGAAGAAACTGTGACCCTAGGAAATAAAGAAAACATAGAGAAGATACTAGGCATAATTTGGAAACCAAGTACAGACGAGTTGAGCTTCAACTTGAAGCTCGCACGCCTCCCTAACGCCATTCTAGGAAAAGAAATACCGACCAAGAGGGAAGCCTTGAGGATAGTCATGTCACTCTATGATCCGCTCGGCCTCGCCTCGCCAATCACAATACGAGCAAAACAGATCCTTCAAGAAACATGGAGGCGGGGAGTCGATTGGGATCAGCTGCTTGATCAAGATCAGGCGAGCCAGTGGAAGACTTGGATACAACATCTAGAACAACTCAAGAATGTCAGTCTCCCGAGATGTTATCCTGGATTCAGCGACGCCACTAATCTGCAAGTTCACGTGTTCACCGACGCCAGCGAGATGGCCTACGCATCGGCAGTCTACTGGCGAACTACGACACCAGACGACAAGATCCACGTCAGCCTCGTTATGGCCAAAGCAAGAGTGGCTCCACTGAAGCTGCAATCCATACCTCGCCTCGAGCTACAGGCCGCAGTGATGGGCAGTCGTATAGCCGCAGCGGTGATACGAGAACACAAGATTGAGCCCGAATCTGTGACGTATTGGACAGACAGCAAAACAGTGCTGACATGGATAAGAAGAGGATCGAGAGAATACAAACCTTTCGTCGCCCATCGCCTGGCTGCTATAGAAGAAAACAGTAAAGTGGAAGAATGGCGCTGGGTACCCACGAAGATGAATATCGCAGACATCGCGACTCGCGATGTGCCACACCACTTTGACTCGAAACACGAGTGGTACTGTGGCCCAGCCTTCTTGTACGAGAATCCGACGTCGTGGCCTTCAGAGAAACCCGTGGTCACCGAACGCACTGGAGAAGAGAGAACCCTCACAATCATTGATTCACGCAACAAATCGAAATTGAGAGAAGCCGTTCCAAACCCGGACAGATTTTCAAAGTGGGAACGACTACTGCGTGCTACAGCGAGAGTTCTACAGTTCATAACCCTGTGTCGTCAGTTAAGGGAGAATACGTTCTACAAGAGAACGAAAAAGAATGCCGAAAAGGACCCCGACTGGAGGAAGCAAGATAAAGCCACGCGGATGAAACCCCAACTTCAACCAAAGAAACAAGACAGAAAATTCATATTGTTAGAAGTTAAATTCACTAGAGAAGCTGAAAAGATACTTATTCGTGTCGTACAAGAAGAGGCATACGGACAAGAGATAGCTGATCTGCGACAAGAGAAGAGTGTCGCGAAAGAAAGTCGATTACGACCGTTACGAATAGAAATCAGAGATGAGATAATAGTACTGAGAAGTCGTATAGCAGCTGTGGACGAGATATCCGAAGAAACAAAGAGTCCACCGATATTAGACGGCGATCATCGCATCACGCAACTGTACATCGACTGGACGCACCGCAGCCTGCAGCATAGTGGGACAGAACTCACAATCAACGAGGTACGACAGCACTACTGGATCGTGAGGCTGCGACCTACTACCAAGAAGGTGGTAAATCAGTGCCTAAAGTGTCGCATCCGTAAGACACGTCCTTCAACGCCGGCCACAGGTGATCACCCGAAAACGCGCCTCGCACATCATCAGAGGCCGTTCACATTCACTGGGCTCGACTACTTTGGCCCGCTATCCGTTACCGTCGGACGACAACATCACAAAAGATACGTCGCACTGTTCACGTGTCTGACGACCAGGGCAGTGCATCTCGAGGTTGCTGCTAGTCTTAGCGCAGATTCCGCCATACTCGCTTTGCGCAGATTCGCCGCGCGTCGAGGCTGCCCCACAGAGATATACTCGGATAACGGCACCAATATGCACGGAGCGGATAAAGAACTACGTGACGCGTTCAGAGAAGAAGCTAGTCGCCGCGGCATCGTGTGGAGGTTCATTACCCCGTCCGCACCGTTCATGGGAGGAGCATGGGAGCGACTGGTTCGCTGCGTGAAGACCGCGTTGCACGCAGTATTACAAGAAAAACACCCGCACGAAGAAGTCCTAGCTACGTTATTGTGTGAGGCCGAGTACACCGTCAACAGCAGGCCGTTGACCCACGTCTCTGTGGAGAGTGAAGACGAGGAGGCCATCACACCAAATCACTTCTTACTGGGAGGGTCAGCAAGGCTCCCGGTTCCCGGCACTTTCAACGAAGAGGACTTAGAGAGCAGAAGACACTGGCGACGCTCACAAATACTAGCTGACATGTTTTGGCGTCGCTGGGTGCGGGAATACCTGCCCGAGTTGCAGTACCGGCGGGAGCCGCACGCGCGCGGCCCTGGTCTTCAGGTCGGTGACCCTATACTCATCGCCGACGGCCAGCTGCCTCGCAACACATGGCCACGAGGCCGTATAGTGGCCGTGTATCCCGGAGCCGACGGTCAAATTCGCACCGCTGACGTGCGCACTGCCGGCGGCGTGCTGAAACGTCCTACAAAGAAGCTCGTGCCCCTGCCGAAATGAACGAGACATCGAGACGCTCACCGGTATGATGCGGCTTCTACTCCGAGTCGTCGATACGCCGCACGGCGGGAGAAATGTTCGCGACGAAGCGTCACCATAATGTTATTAAGTGTTTTGTATATACGTACCTGCCTATATAGGTGGTAAAGTTAAAGACTATAAGTGAATATAGTGATTTGTGAGATTTATAAGTAAATAGTGTCTATATAACAGTAGGATTACGCTTTAAAAATGTAAAATCGTAAGTACGAACCATTTGAATGTTGTTGTTTCTTAGTTTAAATGTTAAAATATTATATAAGTGTTGTATAGGTATCAAATTTAAGTCTGAACCTAACTTGTTATGAATTTCAAAGTTGATAGTTTGCAAATTAATTGTAAGAATAACGAAATAAACATTATTTTGTACGGTGTATTATTCCGAGGTAAATAGCCCTTATATATACTGGATATGTAATGTTCAAAATATTACATTTAGTTAGAGCGATATCTCCCCTGTATATAACAGTTTGTTTTATTAAAATATTTTAAATAGTTTCGGAGATATAGTAAATATAAAAATTATTTGCCTTAATAAATTATGAATTTTTGACTTCTCACTGTAATAACTTTTTACTGAATTCTAATTTAGAAAAAGTAATGACATATCCAGATAGGGCATTAAAAGGGCTTTCTATCAATATATAGGTTGAATATAGTTTCACATATAATCACCGAGAAAATGTAAGAAATGTTTAAAAACGATAGCAAAAATTACAATAAATAAAGTTAAAAACAGGAGACGGTTTCGCGGCTCTCGCGGCGGTAAAGTTCTCGAGTACCTAAGCGCACGAGTGCGCAAGGCAAATTGTAGTCATCGGCAACCGCAATAATCCTTCAGGAAAATAGTCAAGAAGCCGTCTCCTGAACAGTTATGAAGAATTAAGTGATGTTTTATTTCAACGGCAACGTTCCTTCCCTCGCTGCAGCTGAGTGGCGTACAAGATTCGACAGCTATTATCGCCCACACATTCGGAACGTATAGGTGCAGGACGTCAGCGTCTCGTTAGCAATAGCCATACACTCATACACGCTACGAGCTACGCCCGTCTGGCACAGAGCTTGACTAAAGGGCTTGAGTGTCCTGATGATCAGTGTCTACCCACTGTTGAATCTGACATTTAGGTAGTTCTACAACTGCTTACTGAGCTTGACTAAAGGGCTTGAGTGTCCTGATGATCAGTGTCTACCCACTGTTGAATCTGACATTTAGGTAGTTCTACAACTGCTGAGCTTGACTAAAGGGCTTGAGTGTCTCGATGATCAGTGTCTACCCACTGGTGAATCTGACATTTAGGTGGTTCTACAACTGCTTACGGAGCTTAACTATAGAGTTTGAGTATCCTGATGATCTGTGTCTACCCACTGTTGTATCTGACATCTACATAGGTAGTCTATAATATTTTGTTGGCGTTGCCATGGGGAATACTGTGGGCCCCAAGGGGTGTCTATTTCTATTGCTGAGTAGGTCCCTATGGTGACTACCCTTAGAACTTTGTTATGTTTAAGTGTTGTTTCTTTTACTAAAAAAGAAACGTTTAAAAGACGGTCCCTATAATTAGGCGCCGCACCAAACTGACTAGGTAACAACTATGTAGGTCTTGCTACCGGCGTTGTCTTAGGGAATGCTGTTGATCCTAAGGGATGACTTTTTATTGCAGAGCAGGTCACTAGGACGACTACCCTTAAACTTTGTGATTGTCCTTTGTTATAATCCTCTTAATATTCTTACATTCTATTACAAATGTAAGATACAATTCTAAATAGGTAACAAGTTTAGGCATGTTGCTTGATAATTAACTACATTATCCACCTATTAATTAAATTTAATTTTTAATTGAGATTAACTTTTGCATGCAATTTTATTAGTATTTTTCTAAACTGCTAACTCACCCACTCAAGGTTACACTATAACACATCATACTTAACTATTACACTTATACAGGAGATTTGCATCTATTCTACCCTATGTATTTCTTTACTTGTTAAGAGTAACCTAGGCATACTAGCTCACTCACTGGTGTGATGCTCTTTGTGTTATGACCAGAGATGAGCAGGCAGAGTCTCAGGTGGCGGGTAGTCAGGTAGTTCTAGCGGATTTTATCAGGCAAAATCCTCTCTCTGAAGAGGGGGTACTGTAACGTTGCGTTCCGTCTATGGTCAATCTACTAAGTGATCATAGATGAAATAGTAAGTTTTGTACATCACTCAAAAGTTCACATCCCTAGTTTGACGTTTGGACTCCGCCTTTTTCTCCTGACCGCTGCTACCGAGTGACGGCTGCTCCGTAATTAATTCTGTTTAGAGGAAATATACCCCGATCTTGGGTGAGTTCTGCATTTAATTGTTAAACTAAGTGTGTGCTGTGTGCTGGATAACTGATTTAGTCGAAATACTCCGTGATTGTGAGATTATGTATAGTTGACCTCGACCGACCACGCGGTCTTAGGTTATTCCACGCACAAGGGCTACTTCATGTGCTCTCAATAGGCTTTAAACCTAATGTACTATGTGCCTTCAGCTATTTACTGCCCTCCGGCAATATCATTGTGATGTGATTGCGATCTGCACTCAGCTAGATTTAGGCTTAGCACCATAACCTCATCTGTCATTGTGCTACACTATAATTTCACCCTCTCTGCCTTGTAAACCGCTGCGATGTGTGAGCTTTCCTTTTCCCTGCCTCTGCACCGCTCGGGGTCCACTAGGGGAGCTTCCACATCGCATGCGGGCTGCATGATCTGCACCGCTAACCTGCGCACCCTTCTGCACGCTTCCAGGGTTCAAGTCAGCGCTTTCAGTCTACGGTTCAAGTCAGCGCCTTCAGTCTACGGTTCAAGTCAGCGCTTTCAGTCTACGGTTCAAGTCAGCGCTTTCAGTCTACGGTTCAAGTCAGCGCCTTCAGTCTACGGTTCAAGTCAGTGCCTTCAGTCTACGGTACAAGTCAGCGCCTTCAGTCTAATTAAATTTAATTAATAGGTGGATAATGTAGTTAATTATCAAGCAACATGCCTAAACTTGTTACCTATTTAGAATTGTATCTTACATTTGTAATAGAATGTAAGAATATTAAGAGGATTATAACAAAGGACAATCACAAAGTTTAAGGGTAGTTGTCCTAGTGACCGGCTCTGCAATAAAAAGTCATCCCTTAGGATCAACAGCATTCCATAGGCGACGCCAACAAAATATAATACAGTACAGTAGAACTACCTAGATGTCAGATTCAACAGTGGGTAAGTCAAAGTCAAATGTTTTTATTTCAACTGGGCCTTTACGGGCGCTTTCAAAACGTTATGATTCTAGTTGCGCGGTTCCAAAAGTGGGTTGGTCCTATGGAGAAGACACCGGCAAGAAACTCCATGGATACTCTTTTCAAAAAACTGTTTTACATTCTTCTTTAATACACAAATTATACAATATAAAAAACTAAACACAAAAGAAATAATAAAAAAAAGAAAAACAGTTATACAATAAAAGTATCTAAAATACAAACAAATACAAAAAAAAAAAAATGCGAAATCACGCTAACCAAGTCGCAGGGTTTAGACAGGACGTGACAGTTACCAGGGAAGCCACATGTGCAGAAGAAAATTAACGCCACACGTCTTTATCGTCAACATAGTCTATAGTCTTATAGTATGCTTTTTTTATAAGTATTGACTTAACATGTTTTTTAAACTTGCCATCCGTTAGATCCGTTACTGATTTGGGCAGTTTATTATAAAATCGGATACTTTTCCCTAAGAAGGACTTATTTGTTTTGGTTAGTCTAAATTTAGGTACTATTATTTTATGTTTATTTCTAGTATTTATATTGTGATAATCACTGTTTACTTTAAATGATTGGAGGTGTTTCCGAACATACATTATATTTTCGAAAATATACAGAGATGGCAACGTAAGAATACTAGTAACTTTAAAAAATTCTCTGAGGGACTCCCGGGATCCCATATCATAAATGGCGCGAACCGCCCTTTTCTGGAGTATAAAAATAGCGTCTACATCCGCCGCTGCCCCCCACAACAGGATCCCATATGACATGATGCTGTGGAAATACGCGAAATAAACCAAGCGAGCAGTGGCTACGTCAGTTAGTTGTCTTATTTTCCTTACTGCAAAAGCAGCAGAACTTAACCTGCTAGACAGGGTCGTAATATGAGCACCCCATTGCAATTTTGAATCAATAGTTATACCTAAAAAAATTGTTTCATTTGTTAAGTTGAGCTTGCTGCCCTCGAGCATTACGTTTGATCCAACTTGTGGTACATTTGGCAGAGAAAATTTTAAGCACTTGGTTTTAGTAACATTTAATAGGAGATTGTTAGCCGCAAACCATTTAGAAAGGATGGCTAGTCCATCGTTAACATGTAAAAGATCACGGTCTTTCCTATTGATTTTAAAAATCAATGATGTGTCATCTGCAAACAAAACTATATCGGACAATTCTGTCATCATATAAGGGAGATCATTAATATAGGCAAGGAACAAAAAAAGGGCCAAAGATTGAGCCTTGAGGCACACCCACCTTAACCAGGGACCCCAGAGATGTTACTCCATTAATACCTACTTTTTGGAGTCTGTTTGAAAGATACGATAATACAAGCTCAAGGGCTCGTCCACGAATTCCGTAATGACTTAATTTCCGCATGAGCGTATTGTGGTCGACGCAATCAAAAGCCTTAGAGAGATCGCAAAAGATACCAACGGCATCCTGCGAGCCCTCCCAGGCCTCTAAGATGTGGGTGACCAATTTGACACCTGCGTCTGTAGTCGATCTACCTTTCGAAAAGCCAAACTGCCGGTCATGTAGTATCTTATTTTTATTAAAATGCGACATCATTTGGTCAAGCATAATTTTTTCAAATACTTTACTAATCGCGGGAAGAACAGAAATAGGCCTATAATTAGAAGGACTATGCTTGCATCCCGATTTAAAGATTGGAATGACTTTGCTGTGTTTCATTAAATCAGGGAAAGTACCACTATCTATACAAAGGTTAAAGATTTTAGTAAGTATTGGGGTGATATTATCTATGAATGATTCGAATACTTTAACCGAAATACCCCAGAGATCTTCAGTATTTTTAATATTTAAGCTTTTGAATGATTTTTTAAAGGTGCTAGGTGCAATATGTTGGAAAGCAAAATCTGGTATATCCTTTCTGTAATATTTTTTCAATAGTGACTCAGCTACATAGCTCGACGAGTCAAGTGACTTCGTGACTTCAATAGGTATATTAGTGAAGAAATGATCGAATGTGTTTGTGACTTCAAATTTGTCGGAGACAATTCTATTCTCAATTTTTAAAGACAATTCATTGTCCCCTCGCTTTATTTGACCAGTTTCTGAATTAATAATCTTCCATACGGCTTTAATTTTATTTTCAGATTTACTTATTTTATGACTAATTAATTTTGCTTTAGCAAGTGTGCATACCCTTTTAAACAATTTGGAATAATTCCTGACGTAAACATGAAAGGATTGGTCAGAAGTAAGAGATTTTTTATTATATAAATTGTAGAGGACATCTCTACTTTTTCTAATACCTTTAGTAGCCCATTCACTAAATTGAGGTTTATTATTTAGTTTCAGTTTCTTTAGGGGACATGACTTATTAAACTCGTGACATATAATGAGAAACAATTTATTATAATCAATATTAGGGTCCTTTGAAGCAAAGTTAGTAGATGACAATTGCAATTGAATACTATCCTGAAGGGTACGCATATTTTTATTATTAAGTGGTCTATATTCAATGATTTTAGTTCCTAAGGGTTTTTTTTTAGACTTAAAGTTTACAAGTTGACCCTTGTGATCAGATCTTACGCCGCTAATTAAAGATATATCGTGTACCTGACAATTAGTAAAATTATTATCGATACAAGAGGAGGAGGTGGCAGAAATCCGCGTAGGTTCCTTTATTGTGTGTGCTAAATTAAAAGATTTAAATAATGCTAAAAGCTTGCATGACTCGGGTGACTTAACTAGAATATCAATGTTAAAGTCCCCACAAACAAAAATATACTTATTATTTTTAAGAACTTTACTCAATATGTCTTCCATTGTCATTAAAAAATTACAAAAATTTGATGCAGGCGGTCTGTATACACACATGACGATGTGACTTTCAATTTCTGCACATGCTACCTCACATAAGCGATCAACAGAGTATAAACTGATATCTTTCCGTTCTTTAAAATTTAAACTATTATTACAAAGTATCAAGGTGCCACCTCCATCAGCTGACAATCTGTTGAACGCACTGGCGACTGAGAAGTTGTTCACATTAAATTGCATTTTGTCTGGTTTCAACCATGTTTCACATAGACATAAAATATCAATGTTGTACTCATCTAATAGAAGTTCTATATCTAGAATTTTGCCAGAAAAGCGATTAATGTTCTGGTGATAAAGTAGAATTTTATCATCTTGCTTCTCTATTGTCGGCTGTGTAAGTTTAAACAATCTATCACAGTATCATTAGAATGACGCAATGTCACTGCCTCAACGCTTAACCTAGTGTTTGTTATATTATCTATAACACAGTTAATATCATATGCTATCAACGTAGCAATCAAAAGTCTGTATTGCCTGTGAAGAAACATATCTTCAGCTGTTAACTTAAATCCACTAACAAACGTATTAGTGTCGAAAAACAACAATTTGTCACTATGACGACATGTCAACATGTATATAAAATTGTTCAAGTTATGAATATACTTATTATGTTTGTCTGATAACAAATCTGAGTATGGCAGAGCACAAAACATTATTCTACCTATATTTAATTTTAATAAACAGTCAATACCTTTCACAATATCCCTTTTTTTATTCCAATGCTGTTACCTAATAACAGAACCAAGGTAGTTTTACAATTTAAGTTACAATTTAAATTTTTTTCAATTAGTTGGTTGAAGTGTAAATTTGGATAACAATGATTAGTAACACTGTGGTTCAAATAATGCTGTAGAGTAGATCCTAGACCTATACCTATCTTATCAGAGAATACAATAGTTGAATGGCACAGGTTGTCGACACAGCCAGCCAATGTCTGAGGCATCTCCATAGTGGGTGTGATAGGCTGATATTGAAGCTCAGTTGGTGACTCAGAGTGGGCACAGTTGCATGAGAGATTGTTTGTCAGAGACTCAAACCTCTCAGCGTTGTACTTCACCAGATCCACCAGCTCACTGGCCTCGAGCAAGCGTTCACTTAGTTGGTTCTGTGACTGTTCATACTTATGGAAGATATCTACTAAGATGTTTTCCTTATACAGTAGCTCATCCTGTAGGCGCTGGGTGTCAACATCATAAGGTAGACATTGATCATCAGGATACTCAAACCCTAGTCAAGCTCAGTAAGCAGTTGTAGAACTACCTAAACGTCAGATTCAACAGTGGGTAGACACTGATCATCTAGACACTCAAGCCCTTTAGTCAAGCTCAGTAAGCAGTTGTAGAACCACCTAAATGTCAGATTCAACAGTGGGTAGACACTGATCATCAAGACACTCAAGCCCTTTAGTCAAGCTCAGTAAGCAGTTGTAGAACCACCTAAATGTCAGATTCACCAGTGGGTAGACACTGATCATCGAGACACTCAAGCCCTTTAGTCAAGCTCAGTAAGCAGTTGTAGAACTACCTAAATGTCAGATTCAACAGTGGGTAGACACTGATCATCAGGACACTCAAGCCCTTTAGTCAAGCTCAGTAAGCAGTTGTAGAACTACCTAAATGTCAGATTCACCAGTGGGTAGACACTGATCATCGAGACACTCAAGCCCTTTAGTCAAGCTCAGTAAGCAGTTGTAGAACTACCTAAATGTCAGATTCAACAGTGGGTAGACACTGATCATCAGGACACTCAAGCCCTTTAGTCAAGCTCAGTAGTTCAAGTAATTGTGCAGAGAATCAACAAGTTAGCTATAGCAAGGTATAGTTAAATTAGGTAATAGACTGTTAGGAACTGCACAGCAAGACTATAACTCAGTCTATTGTATAGTCCAGGGTGCAGAATGACCACTCACACCACCTGTGTGTGATGGTTGTAGTCCCTTGGCATCGTTGCACCACAATTGTGGCAACACTAGCTAGGTAGGCCTACGGGATGGGTAGCTTCCCTCAAGTGTATAAAGATAATTGGGTGAGTTCCCATTTTAACAATGATAATTGTATAATTAGACTAAGAAAACAAGATCTTATGGAGAATTATTAGGCAAACTAGAACACAAAAAGTACACACAAGAATAAAGATCACCGCTAGGATGTTGAGCAGAGCGAAAACCCACTTAAAGTGTACCTACTACTAGCCTGGGCGCACTGTAATGGATTGCATCGCAGTACGCCCCGCGTTAACGGCGCCACTGTAACGGTTTAGAGTCGAGGGGTACTGTTGGCACTTGTGTCGGGGGTACTGTTGGCACTAGTATTGGGTTTTCGCTCCAGGGTAGAAGTAATAGGGTAGAGAGGTACCGTCCCTTAGGGTCCACCACGTAGGGCGATTGGCAGCGCAGATTAGAAGCGTAGACTGGAACCGTATGTTATTAGCGTGGACGGGAACCGTAGATAAGAACCGTAGACTGAAACGTTCACTTGAACCGTAGACTGAAACGTTCACTTGAACCGTAGACTGAAAGCGCTGACTTGAACCGTAGACTGAAGGCGCTGACTTGAACCGTAGACTGAAGGCGCTGACTTGAACCGTAGACTGAAGGCGCTGACTTGAACCGTAGACTGAAGGCGCTGACTTGAACCGTAGACTGAAGGCGCTGACTTGAACCGTAGACTGAAAGCGCTGACTTGAACCGTTTGTAGAGGACTGTTTGTAATTCCTATAACGAAAAGATGTTTATTGAAAGAGCCATGTCCGGTGAACGTGTCGCGGACCGCGGTAGCGAGCGGACGTGCCTACGGAGCGAGCGCTCACTAGAGCTGACTCACGCGCACGACTGATAAGCCACCGTCATTTATAAATGTGCGGAACGGAATATTCCACACGGACGCGAGTTATAAAGTGAACTTTTTATAGTAAATTGTGGACTGTGAAGACCCCGGGGGTCTCGTAACCCCCGGAAACGTTAGAAATAGTATGATAACTAGTTTAAGTGAAATTATAGAATCAAAACAGTTAACAACAAAAATGTTTTCGGAGAACAATAATGTAAGTTCGATAAATAACAGTGATATGGACACGGACCCGCTTAATTCGGGATCAGACAGCGAAACAGTTAAGGACAAAGTGAAAATAGTGAAAGTAGATTTATCTGACTTTAATAAAAACATAGTGCAGTGCTGGGAATGCGAAAGTACTTTCCAGATGGACACTCCCCTGTGGGGTATAAATCAAATGAACACTAAGAGGATTCAGTGCAAAGTATGTATGCAATTCTTTCTCATCAAGGCTGCGCTAAAAGCAGAGCTAAAATATCATAATGGCACTCTAAAAATTGAGTCTTCAGTAACAATTTATACAGCAGGACTAGAGACCGGTGTTCAAAACATTCGCCCATGTATCAGCTGTAAAATAAAGAAGGAATTGATTACCATACCCATCGAGACCTTCACATCCGAGGAGTGGTTCATCTGTAAGTGTGGCAAGAACCAGTGCGCACTCATTGAATTCGTTTCACAAAGCGAGCAACTGGCTTTGGCTGCTAGAAGATCAAGAAAAAAGAATAACCGTGGAAGCAAAGCGATTACAAACATTGAAGCTTCTAGAACGCTCCTTGCCCCGAGTACCTATGTGAATGTGGGCCAGCAACTCCCGCAAGCACCGCTGCAGATGCACGGAGTGAGGTCAAAAATAAGCGGCGGCATGCCGAATCCCGCCACCATCCAACAAGCTCCGCCTACTCGAGTAGTACGAATAAGAGACAGCGAGCGCGCATATATGCCCGCTACAAAGAGGGATGGGGACTACACCCCAGGCAAAACTACACAAACAAGCTCCCAGATCGTAGGCAAAGTACAGACTACGCTGGACGCGTGGAAAATTCCACGACCCGGTCGACCGCTGCCTATCGTAGACAAGTCTAAATTACAAAAACCAATGAGCGACAACAACCGCACTGCGCAAGATAACGAAGCGACGCATAAACTGGTAACTAGAGGAGCCAAAAGACAGCGTACAGGCGCATCCAACTACACAGCACAACAACATACGACACCTACACAGAGAAACACCCATATCCCTAATATAATTATTAGGGATGAAAATGCTATTAAGAATCAAGACACACTAAAGAAAATTAGAGAATCAGTAGCGAAGAACAGCTCAACGCTCAACGTTATGAGAGGCCAAATAAAAATTTACCCGGATAATGCGACAGCGCGCGTGAACTTACTCACTACGATTGAAGCTTGCGGGATAACCAGAGTGATTGCACCAAAACCGAAGGCCGACAGACAACCAGCGACCAAGATCGTGCTCAAAAATGAGACTTATGGAGAATCCACTGACACCATTGCTAACGAGATAGCAGACTGCATCGGCATTAAACCAACATCAATCAAGCCACTCGGAAGAGCAGGGAAAATACACCTACTCATTTTTTATGGCAAACACAAATCGAGAGATATCCTGAAGAACTTCAAAACCTCGGAAAGGAAATTCTTCAGCGCACCCTCCATCAAGGTCGAACTATTTAGAGAAAACCCGAAGCACATTGTACAGTGCAAGAAATGCTATGCATTCGATCACTCGAAACAATCGTGCTACGGCAAACAAGAGGAACCACAGATAGTTATTACCACGGTAGAGGGTACCACGACGAAAGTCTGCAGAAATTGCAAAGAAGAAGACCACGCCGCGAACAACGCCAAATGCCCTGTATTCAAAAAAGTGATAAATAGGCAAATGGAACAAGCAGAGGCTAAGCAAACAAAGAGAGAGGAGAGAATTAAACGCTCAGTGGTAAGATTGGGTGTTAAATTCGCAGATGTCACAAATACAAGGCAATTTCCAACTCTGCCACAAAAAGAATCAGCACAACCACAAACCGAACAAGTACCATCGACAATAGGCGGTCTCACACTAGATAGCCTCTTTCAGATGCAGACACAAATGCAACAGACACTGATGATGCTGATGGACACTATAAATAGAATACACTCGTGTCTCAATGGCTAACCACGATCGTAAGAAAATACAGAACCTCAAAATCTTACACCTGAACACCCAAGGAGTAAGAAACAAATTCAAAGAAATAAAAGCACTGGTCGAAAAATATAGATCGGCTATAATTATATTGAACGAGTGCAAGATCAACTTTGAGACACAACAATATAATATAAAAGGTTACGATAAACTCACCCATACATTGGAAAAACACTTAGCCACTGCCATGTATGTACAGAGGGGACTAAGGTGGGCCGAAACCGAAGTCACCCCAGGCTGGCACGATGAAAATAAGAAAATAGAAGGCGTAGGCATCAAACTTTTCACTAATCACGCAACTGGACAATATATCAAGATAAAAGGAATATATATCCAAATTCCAAATCAGCACCATGCTAGAGAAGAACTGGAGGAGATCCTAGTCGACGAGCCATCCATCATCATCGGCGATATGAACTTACGTATGCAAACCCTCGGCCACAGCAGGAACTCCGGCCTCGGCAACATTATTAAAAAAGGAACGAAAGACGGAATCTGCTCGCTGAAACACGCCAATGCACCATCTAGACCTTTCAGCCAAGGTAACACCATCCTGGACCTGGCTATAATAACACATCAACAACTAGAAGCGCAAGCCAAACAGGTAGAAAGCGTTGGTTCGGATCACCTCCCTTGGTTACTAACGGTAAAGATTGAACATAATATAGAGGAACACCTATTCCGTAACACAAAGAAAATCTATAAGGATGAGGAACTGAGAGCGGCATACCAACAGACAATGTGGGAAGGTCTCTGCGACCTTAAAAAAGAAATCACGACAGAAGCCGATTGCGAGAAGTATGTCGAAACAATAGAAAATGCCGTTGTCACAGCCCTCGACACTCACGCACCCCTGAAAAATTCAACAAGGCAGGAACGACTACCGAAGGAAATAAATGATAAGATAGACTTTCGAAACAAACTAAAACATATTGTATGGCAAGCGAGACACTGCAGCCCCAGACTTCAACGCGAAACACGCACTCTTTACAACCACGCTAAAAGAGAAGCCGAGAAAGTCCTGAAAGAATACTCCGAAAAAGGCTGGCTCGATAAACTCCAAGATCCACGTGACAATAGGTCACAAATGTGGCGCATTCAACGAAATATGAAGAAGCCTATCGTTAAACTACCAAATATCACGGGATGCAGTGCAGAAATAGAAACGATCGACATACTAACCGATACAGCCATAATTAAAGAGGCCAAAATAGCGAAAGACGATGAGGGGACTGAAAAGACGACACCGTTCCAACCGCTCGACCAAACATCAAAAAAAGAAGTGCACCTTGCACTGAGCAGATTCAAAAACAAAAAGGCCCCAGGGCCAGACGGAATAAAAGCAGACGCCTTCAAACTTGGGGGAGAGGTCTTCATCGAGGCATTTGTGCCTCTTGCTAACTTTGTATTGTCCACAGGTTATTTCCCTAAGCGATGGAAAACTGGCGTGTGCGTATTCCTGCACAAGGCCGGCAAAGATCACCGTCAGGCATCATCGTACCGCCCGATCACACTGCTCAACATCATGAGCAAGTTGTGTGAGCGACTGATCCTGAGAAGACTTACCGCTACGGTCAACCGGCTGCAACCAACGTTCCAGCACGGCTTCACAAGGGCAAGAGGCACAGCAACCCAGATTCTACGTACCGAAAAAATAATCACTGATGCGCTAGCCACGAAAGACAGCGTCTCTATGATATCTACGGACCTATCGAAGGCCTTTGACTCGATCAACCACAAGGGCCTGATCAAGAAACTTCAAAATCAAGACGTTTCCAACAATATCATTAAAATAATTGAGAACTACCTCGAAGGCAGAAACTTGAGAGGTAGATTCAGAACTACCATAACCAAAGACAAACCGATACCTCACGGCGTGCCCCAAGGCTCGATTCTAGGCCCGATAATCTTCAACTTGTACGTCCATGATATCTGGAATATACAAGACCGCATCAGAGGTCTCAAACTCTCACAGTATGCGGATGATCTCTGTATACTCAACAGAGCCACGAACCCAGAACATGCAACTATGCGTGCTGAATGGGCAGCGGAAGCCATCGTTGACTACTACACGAGATGGGGGTTAAAGTGTAACATAGAGAAAACAGAATGCATCATGTTCTCGAAAAAGAAAAATTACCGGCCAACGGTGAAACTGAAACAACAAACGTTGCACTATCAAAAGCAGATCAGATATCTCGGTGTCATCTTCGACAAACACATGAAGATGAATCAGCACACCGAAAAGGTCGTCAAAAAACTGAAACAAGTCAGAGGAGCCCTCGGTCCAATAATAGGATATAATGCGAAGACAGAAATAAACACGAAACTGGCCATCATTCAGGCCTGCATTTTACCGCTGATGGACTACGGAGTGGTGCAACTACTATCAAGGTATAGCGCAACGAACCTAAGCAAAATCGAACGCCAATACAGACTGGCACTGAAAAATGCCGCACAACTACCAAGACGAACACCCACGGAAGTGATCTGGGAGATGGCTGACATAGAAGCCTGGCATCTACGCGCCGAGGACCTTAACACCAAAATGTTGGAAAACATTGCAAAACTAGAAATAGAAGATCTTGAATCCCCTGGAGATGCCTACCAAGCGCTCGGCGACTATAATCCCCTCAGGGTTAACCACAGAATAGGCGATATATTGTATGACCCTAATAAAAAAGGATACAAGCGGTGGCCTCCCGACAAAACGAAGGCTCCGCGTCCCCGTAAAATAAAATGAATAATAATAATAATAATGCCTGAATTACTGTAAGCACACAACAAAATAAAACACGTAATCTGTTTGTATAGTCTCACATATTGCGAATAAATAGAACACAGCAAACATAGATCCATTAGGACATAAGTTAGCTGACTCACCTCTGTACGGCCCACCGACCACAGAGACATTTTATAATACACAAAGTAGGCAAATAAATATATTCAAATTCAAATTCAAATTCCGGTGAACGCTGCTGTGACTGTCCGAAGTTGTTGCTTCGTCAGTCGAAGCAGCTGGCTGGTTATGCGTCCGTTTATGGCAGGGAAAATTTCCATTGTCTGCCTGCACTCACCAATACCTGACCAGAGGTTTTTGTGTTGGTCATTAGGGCGTTGTCTTACCAAACTGCGTAGATAACTGAAGGGGAGTGGCGCTATAGGCTCGGGTCCTACCACGTCCATGCTCGACCCTCTTCTAGCTAGTTCGTCAGCAGCATCGTTACCCCTAGAGCCGCTGTGTCCTTTGATCCATTGGATGGTTATATTATTATGATTGCCTACCTTATTCAGCTGTTGGTGGCACTCGTATATCAGCCCAGAGTTGACGGTGTAGCCGTTAAGCGCTTGTAGAACCGCCATACTGTCCGAGAGTATGCGAATGGGGTATTCCTTAACACCTCTAGCTAAGGCCGCTGAGGCCGCTAGAGTGATGCCCATGCACTCTGCTTGGAACACTGTGTTATGGGCCCCTAGGGGTGTGGAGATATGTATGTTTAGGTCCTCCGAGAAAATACCTGATCCGGTACCTGTGCTGGTTTTGGACCCATCCGTGAAGATTTGAAGTTCTATAGGGCATAGCCCTGAACTTCGTTGTCCTTCGTGGAGTTGTATTTTGTATTTTTTGTCGAAGATGAACTCTTTCGGTATGCGGTCATTGATTGCCTGCATGATGGGGAAGTCTCCATAGAGTTCTTTAAGTATAGTGGTGTGTGTGTTGAGTATTTTATAGTTTTTCCAGAGCCCCAGAGACCTTAGTCTCACCGCTGACATGGCTGCTTCTTGCTGTATAAATAGGTGTAGCGGTAGGAGATCTAGCATGGCTTCCAGAGCTGCAGTCGGAGTGGTCCTCATGCAGTCAGTAGTTGCCAGGCAAGCAAGTCTCTGGGTTCGTTGTAGTTTATTTGCTATTGTGCCTACCTTGGTTTTATGCCACCATACTATGGAGCCGTATGTGAGCATAGGGCGGATCACCGTCTTGTATAGCCACAGGATTATTTTAGGGGAAAGTCCCCATCTTTTCCCAATCATTCTCCTGCACTGCCAGAAGGCGATACTGGCTTTGTTTATTTTGTTTTCTATGTGTTTACTCCAGTTTAATTTGCTGTCCAGAGTGACGCCTAAGTACTTAACTTCTGTGGACAGTTGGAGTACGGTGCTGAACAGTTTTGGTAGTCGATAGTGTCCCAGTGTTCGTTTTCGGGTAAACATGACCAGTTCCGTTTTGGTGGGGTTGACTGACAGGTCGTATTCTTCACACCAGCGTTCTACAGTCCGCAGTGCTTGTTGTGTGAGATCACAGATGGTGCCTGTCACCTTACCTGAGATGAGGATGGCGAGGTCGTCTGCGTATCCTATAGTATAGTCTAGGTTTGCATTTAACCTTGAAATCAGATCGTTGATGACCAGATTCCATAGTAAGGGTGATAAAACTCCACCTTGGGGGCAGCCTCTGGCTATTATGGCTGATGAGTCATCTCCCTCAAGGCGGACCACCCGCTTGCTGAGCATGTTTGTTATCCAGTCTATGAGCATGGGTTCAACGCCATGTCTCAATAGAGCTGCGTTGATGCTGGAGAAGTTCGTTTTATCGAAAGCCCCCTCGATGTCAATAAAAGTACCTAGGCAGATGCTTTTTTGTTGAATTGCTTCCTCTATTTTGCCGACCACCAGATGAAGCGCAGATTCCGTTGATTTGCCTTGGCTATATGCGTGTTGGTTTGTGGTGTGAAGTCACGTATATTGTACATCAGCATGTCACGTATAGTACATAGTTTAAGTTAAGGTAAATAAGCTGTTTTCTTAGTCTTAGTATTAGCACGTAGTCACGTACTATCTATGTATAAATATGCCACCTAATAAAGGAGAAGAGAGTTCAGTTCTGCAGTTGATTCTCGAAGTAATACACTGTTGTTTACTTAACCCCCCCTCACATCACATGGCGACCCTGCCAGTCGGCTGGACGGCGTTACAGTTGCCTAATCGGGGGCTAGTCAGAGTCGCAGTTTAGTCGACTTCCGTCATCTTCACGTCACGTCGGGTCACGGGCCATGGGGAGCACGACATCCAAAGAAGAGGTGTGAGGCTACCATCACAACAGGATGACGCATCTATCCTTAAAAGTTGTGTATCGTTGGTGCGGCAGTCCGGATGTACAGAAGATGTCACCAGAATTGGATCGAAGAGAAGATCAATCAGCGGGAGGTTCGTAAAGCTGTGCAGATGGCCTGACCAGAATGGACGGAGTGACGTTCCCTTATCAAAAAGTAAGTGATTCCAAAATTCCAATGTGAAAATGTTAAGTGTTGTTGCAAGTGCTTGGGGTCATCGGTAAATCTAGAGACAATAATATACATATATATTATGTTTAAATGGAAGTGGAATTAACGTCACTATTTATACAACTTAAATTGTTAAGGGAATCTATTGTTAAGTTAGGTCCTAGTAGATGCAAGAGGGTATCGCACGATCTCCCATGAGGCAGCGTGCGTACTGGTCGGATCTCCGCCCTGGGACTTGGAGGCGAAGGCCCTCGCGTCACTCTTTACATGGCGCGGGGGCGAGAGGGAGAGGGGCAACAGACCTGCGCCGCGAGAAATCGAATGGCGCAGGTCAGAGCTCCGCGAGGTCCTGGTGGCGGAATGGGGTGAACGTCTTACTCACCCCAGCGCTGGCCTCACTACTATCGAGGCCATCCGGCCAGTACTGCAGGAGTGGCTTGGAAGAAGCCACGGCTCCCTGACGTTTCGGGCGACGCAGGTGCTCTCTGGACATGGATGCTTCGGAAAGTACCTGTGTCGCATAGGCAGGGAGCCAGACGCCCGGTGCCACCATTGCGTCGGTTGCCGCGAGGAGACGGCGCGGCATGTGGTGGAAGAGTGCATCGCATGGGATGCGCCGCGCCGTGCTCTAGTCGCGGAGGTCGGAGGGGACCTCTCGCTCCCGGCCATTGTTCGTCATATGGTCGGCAGCGACAGGTCCTGGGACGCGATGGTGTCCTTCTGCGAAGAGGTTATGTCGCAGAAGGAAGCTGCGGAAAGGGAGAGAGAAGCAACTACCACTCTCCCGAGCCGCAGCAGGCGCACCGGGCGCCGGAGGCGGGGGGGTCATAACATCCGACTCCCCCCGTAGCGGTCCATCGAGCGGCGGATTGGGGGAAATCCGTCCGCTCTGTAAAATGGACCCGAGGTGGTGGCGCGACGTGTACCGCGCGCGCCCCTCAGATGGTTGAGGTCGAGGGGGGGTGAGCACCCCTCCCCCCCCCCCTGTGACGAGTTGGGGTCTGCATGGGCGGACCGGCACCGCCGGGTCTCGGAAGATTGCGTCTGTGCACCCGAGTACCCGGCAGAATGGTATAGAGGGACACTCCTGTGTTTTTAGTCGGTGCGAGACCGACATCACCCCGTCGCCTCCCCCGGCGGCGACGGGGGAAAAAAAAAAGGTCCTAGTAGATAGAAAGGCAGAAATTTTGATAAGAAAATTAACGACGCAAAAGCCTTACACGATAAATTTAAGAGTATAGTTTCAAGGTCGATTTGACTATTTCTCAAACCGGGGAAAGTTCGGAAGCCTATAAAATTTTGCAGCCGCAACGAAAAATATGCGATTAGGAAGTTTGCTGACGGACTTCGTAATCAGCGTCTTGCTACGGTTATTACGGCGCGGTATTTGACTTGTTTAAAAGATGCTATCAGGGTAGCGGAAGACGAGGATTGTGCTTCGTCGGCGCAAGTCATGACGTACCAGCGCTGGCCCGCAAGGGGAGGTTTTTCAACGAGCAATAGAAATCGCGGAAGTAATTATAGGCGGCACACTGTAGAGAATAGACATGCACGGCACGAAACAGCTGTTGGGCGTACGCGCAAAAATGTCAGCGTATGGCATAGCGGAATGGAATGGAATGCGCGGTCGCAGCGATAATGCTCGTCGTGATCGGCAGACTCAGCAAGGTCGGCGGCGTGTAGCGTGTTTTGAGCATTCGCGCGGCGATGCTGACTCAGGCGGGGTTTCAATGCCACGGAGCGTTGAAGGCGGACAGCTGAGTGAGACTCAGTTTTTTCGAGACTAAGCATATTTTAGCCTGCGATAGCATTAACCGGGTTAATTTGCTAGTGAATAGTGTAGATACGGAATGGTTAGTAGATACAGGTGCGTCGATATCAGCCGTAAAGAGCAAATTTTTAACGAATAACGCTTAATGAAAAAACAAGAATTCCTACAAAAACCACGTTTGGAGAGAGCTGCAAAAAATTGTAAAAGAACTCAGAAAATAATTGTGAAAGACACCTTGATAACTTATTTGATATTGCACATGCTGATGCCTTTGAAAGAATGAAAATAGAGGAAGACAAAGTATTTTTGAAGAATCAGAGAGAGCCAGGTCGACCGGGATGCTTTCCTGATGTACACAAAAACTTGGCGGACAAAGACAAAAGAGCTAGACTAAGACGATTAGAGGAAAAGGAAAGAAAACTAAGACAAAAAGAGTTACTGGCTCTTGCATGGACTTATACTACACATAACTTGGAATATCCACATGATTCAGACGAAGTCAGCTTGCCAGCGGAAAGAATCTCATAACACCTAAACTCGTCGTAGCTTTAGATCGATGCCAGCTAAGCATATGAGACTCCGTTTACATTCTTCATGCGCTCGTAGAAGCGCTTGGTCTGAACATCGATTACATCTCCATTAACAAATCCTCGATTCAGCAAATTCGCCAATTCGCTAAAACCATCTCAACTAGTGTTATATTTCTGATTACTAGAATAATATTTTCAATGATTTGTTTATAATAAATTTGAACGGTAGTATAAAAATGGAGGAGATTGTAATTGACTTTTGTCATATGACAGAAGTCAATTACAATCCTTTTTATTGTATGCATTATTATTATCTTTTGATTGCTTTACTTCGATTTTGAATTTCTAAAATCCAATTTCAATTTGATTAAGCTTTTTTGTATATTATTCGACTTTGGGATTTAATTTTGATTTACTAAACGGAAAGTTGACTGCACGTGGTGGGGTCGATTGTGACGTATAAAAACGCACGATCAGACAAAGAGGGGGGTAGACTGGAATCCGCTGCAGTGATAACTAGTCCCGTTAAAGATAAGTACTCTTTGCTTGTTACATGGTTATTGTATAATCGCATTATTGTTTGATTTATTTTCGTTATAATGTTCAAGTGTAACAATTTAAAATTATCTAAATGTAATTAAGTTATTAAAAACATATAGCTATAGTACCCTTATTATGTCTTAATAGATAATTAAAAGAATGATAGCATTTATGTGTGTTTTACAAAATTATAGTGAATAAATGATAAATAAATTATTGTACAGATTATAATTAAAACAAATAAATGTTGTTTGAATATATTCGATGTATATTTTATACTGTGACCTAACCTATGGTTTTAACAGTTTCAGAAGTGGGATAATCATGCCAAAACGTGCCCGAACAACCATCCAGGTTCAACGAGAGCGTTCTGAGAGTCCGGAATCGCCGTGTTGCAGAAAGCGATGGCGTCCCTGGAGACCTAAAGAAATCGCATCGGAAGAAGAATTCTCGTCGGACAGTAACGAAGATCTGCATCACAAGAAAACATATCATAGTGAGCCCGTTCCGTATATTATACACAACGACAGTGCAAAAGCTGATATAATACCAATTTTCGACCCTGAAATTAATGATATAGAATCGAAGCAATGGCTCAATAAAATTGAGCAGCTTGCTACAATTCACCACTGGAGCGATCGAAAAAAATCTTACTTTATGCAGTCAAGATTGTCTGGAATGGCAAAAGTGTGGCATTCTTCATTACAAAATTATGATCTTACTTGGCAGCAATGGAAAGAACACCTGTTGGAAGCTTTTCCTCAAAAGACTGACTTTGTCGAACTACTTCGAGATATGTTGAATAAAAGAAAGTCTCCAACCGAGAACAGATCTGTAATGACTGACAATTTTAGACCAAGGCATACACAAATTACGACAACAAGGACAAATGAAGATATGAATAATACTGGAAATCAACTGAACACTAAAATACAAGACCAGAAAAAAAGTATAACTTGTTTCCTATGCCATGAAATAGGACATTCGGTGAGACGTTGTCCAAAGAATTCTTTTAATAACCGGCCTACATGTACGCATTGCGGGAAAACCGGTCACTTATCTGAAAAATGTTACTTCAAACCTAGTACACCAGCAACGGCATCAACACCAGCAAAGGAAACAATCAACATGATCTCGGAGGTAAATGATATTTATTTTAAATCTGTCATTATCAATGATATTCGTGGCCAAGCCTATTTCGACTCGGGTGCAAAGGTAAATGTTATGAACTTAAACTTTTTTCAAAGAATTAGTTTACCAATGAATAGTTGTAACACATTAATTGGAGGATTTGGAGGAAATCCAGTGGTTGTTAAAGGTACAGTAAAAACTACTTTACTAG
Organism: Shargacucullia verbasci; assembly: GCA_947562105.1. Taxonomy (NCBI): domain Eukaryota; kingdom Metazoa; phylum Arthropoda; class Insecta; order Lepidoptera; family Noctuidae; genus Shargacucullia; species Shargacucullia verbasci. The sequence continues at coordinate 13,792,392 of OX387281.1, read as the reverse complement.
TAGAAAATCATACATTTTATACTGACTTTTTTATAACTAACTGCTATATGGGAAAAATGGATGTCATCATTGGACAACCAATAATAAACAATCCTGATTATGTTTTCATCATCTCCGGGAATAAGTTCACATTGCAGAAGAAAGATCATTCGATCGACAACGATTTACTTTTGATTGACGCTTCACCCGAAGAAAACCTCAAAGTGAAAATACAGTGCACACACGATTTGGAAGTACTACCGAATAACATTATGTTGGTAGAAATTATGCCAGAGTATAACACGGGAGATTCTATTTACATTGAATCTTGCAGACGAACGTACAATGGCAAAAAGTTTTCTATCCCAGCATGTGTTGTCAATGGAGGTAAGGGTTTTCTTGAATTACGCAACGAGTCTCCACTTTCTTTGCACTTGTCCAAAGGAGAGAATCTAGCAAGAGGTTTGAGATGTCTTGAAGCTGAAATGCAAATTACTAATAACCAAGTATATCCAGCAACCATACCTACAGTCATGTCTGTAGATTTCAGTAAGGTAAGTTGTGGCACTGTAGATTTAGAGGTAAGGAATCAACTCCTTGAAATTCTTGCAGAATTTAGCGATTGTTTTTCAATAAATACAACAGAATTAGGCTGCACCAACAAAATTGAAATGAAAATTGAACTTAACACAGAAAAACCAGTATGTTATCGACCGTATAGGTTATCTATAGCAGAAAAGGAGATAGTTCGTAAAAAGACTGATGATCTAGTGGAAAATAAGATAATACAGGAATCGACCTCTGAATTCGCGAGCCCCATCATACTAGTGAAGAAGAAAACGGGAGATTACAGATTATGTGTTGACTATAGAAAGCTAAACAGCTTAACCGTCAAAGACAAATATCCGCTCCCGATCATAGAAGACCAAGTTGAGAAGTTGACTGGTAAGCGATATTTCACTAGTCTTGATTTATCTCAGGGCTTTTATCAGATTCCAATGGACAAAAACTCCATCCCCAAAACAGGATTTGTAACTCCTGAAGGTCACTACGAGTTTCTTCGCATGCCTTTTGGACTGGCTAACTCACCATGTGTTTTTCAACGCCTGATGGACAAAATTTTGGGACCTCTGAGGTTTAACAAGGTATTACCATACATTGATGATCTGTTAATTCCCAGCATCACAGAAGAAGAAGGATTACTGTTACTGAAGCAAATACTGCAAATTCTAAGGGAATCAAAATTAACATTGAATATTGAAAAGTGTAAATTTTTGCAAACAGAGGTTGAGTACCTAGGGTACGACATAAGTGAAAATGGGATTCGACCAGCACAAAGAAAAATAGAGGCAGTTACGAAATACAAAGAACCCACTAATGTTCATGAACTTCGTATGTTTTTAGGACTTTCGAGCTATTTCAGAAAGTTTATTCAAAATTACGCTTTGATTACTCATGATCTTTATAGATTATTAAAAAAGGATTGTCCATGGATCTGGGAAGGTGCACAACAAAGCGCTTTTGACAGAATAAAACAAATATTGACGGAGAGGCCTATTTTAGCTGTTCATAATCCAAGTGCTGTGACGGAAGTCCATACAGACGCTTCCAGCAAAGGAATAGCAGGTATTCTATTGCAAAAACATGAAAATTCGTTGAGGCCTGTAGCTTATTTCAGTCGGAAGACTAGTAAGGAAGAAGCGCTTTATCATTCATTCGAGCTTGAAACCCTGGCTGTTGTCGAAACATTAATCATCTCGCTGGCATAAAATTTACTGTTGTCACAGACTGTGTTGCAGTAAGACAAACTTTTGAAAAAAAAGACTTATTGCCCAGGGTTGCAAGATGGTGGCTTAGCATTCAAGAATACGATATGAACATCATTCATAAACCAGGTTTATGTCACAAACATGTAGACGCACTCAGTAGAACACCAGTAGCAGTTAAGTCAGTATTCGTCTTGGATTTATTAGATTGGGTGTATGTTTTGCAAAATCAAGATGAAATCATTCGCACAATTAAGCATAAACTCGAAAATAATACAGATGATCCTGACATCAAAAATAATTATGTTTTACAAGAGGCAAAGATTTTTAGGAGACTAGGAAATGGCGATCTTAGAATCGTAGTTCCTAAAGCAGCACGCTGGAATATCATGCGTAAGTATCATGATGATATTGGACATCCAGGACTCAAAAGGTGTGATATAATAATAAAAGAAAATTGCTGGTTTCCGCGTATGACCAGGTTCATAAGGAAGTATGTGAACGCTTGTTTGGACTGTCTTTACAAACGCGGGCAATATGGAAAAATGGAAGGAGAACTTCATCCAATACAGAAGGTAGCTGAACCATTACACACCATACACATTGATCATCTTGGACCCTTTTGTAAAAGTGGTAATGGCATGTCATATTTATTCGTAATAGTTGATTCATATACTAAATTCATTTGGGCTAAACCTACGAAAGCCACTAAATCTATAGAAGCGGAGCAGAAACTCGAAGAAATATTCAGTTCCTTTGGTTACCCAAAGAGATTAATATCTGACAGCGGTACAGCTTTCACTAGCAAAAGATTTAAAGAATTCTGTTTGGTAAATCAGGTAAAACACATTATTAATTCAGTAGCATCGCCCAGGTCTAACGGACAAGTTGAGCGATTTAATAGAACGCTGTTAGAAGCGATCAATAAGTCCACTTCTGACGAACGAGATTGGGATAAATGTTTAAATAAAGTTGTATGGGGCATAAATAACACGGTGAATGCAACTACTGGATTTACAGCTTACAGGCTTATGTTTAAAGGAACTCGTTCATTATTACAAGGAATGTCTTCTAATAATTATGATAGTACTGAAACAATTAATGAAAATCAAGAAAAAGCTTCGCGAAATATTGCCAAGATATCTCAGTCAATGAAGAAAAGATTTGACGAGAAAAGAAAGAAGCCAATGATGTACAAGATAGGAGATCTTGTATTGTGGAGAGGCGCACAAAGCAAAAACAAGGATGCTGTTCGCAAGCTCAAGGAAAAATTCAGTGGTCCTTATAAGATTACGACGGTTCTTGGAAATGATAGATATATTATTTCTTCTATAAAAGGAGTAAAAGGATATAAGAAATACAGCGCAACAGTGGCTTCGGATTCTTTAAGAAAATTTAATGACCAGCATAATGAATTAAGTTCTAGCGATGATGAGTCACAAGCCGACAGTACAGAAGAGCTCATCGATTTGCTGGAAGGATAAAAAATAAAATAAAAGGACATATTTTGGTGAGGCATACACTAGGATCACCAAAAAAAGTAGTGGTGTTGAAGGGCCGTCTAAATAGACGATGAAAATTCACAAGGGCCACCATAAATTATAGTGGTGATGAAGGGCCGTCTAAGTAGACGATGAAAATACACATGGGCCACCATAGGAAGTCATGGTGATGAAGGGCCGTCTGACTTGACGATGAAATAAAAAGTCTTTCTATGTTTTGTTTCACATAGGTCTTTTTATAACATAAACATGATAGGTCTTCGGTTACTTAATTGGACACTTATATGATTCATATTTTCGCAGGTTTAAGATAGGAGTTAATGCTGAGTAAATTATTTTGGCTGATAACTACACATGTGGACCGTGGATGGAGTGATACATGGATGATTGTAAGACTATAATTATATATAATTAAGTTAGGTAGTATTAAATTTGCGTGGAATCAAATTTTGTCAGGATGGACGAACTGTTATATTTCTGATTACTAGAATAATATTTTCAATGATTTGTTTATAATAAATTTGAACAGTAGTATAAAAATGGAGGAGATTGTAATTGACTTTTGTCATATGACAGAAGTCAATTACAATCCTTTTTATTGTATGCATTATTATTATCTTTTGATTGCTTTACTTCGATTTTGAATTTCTAAAATCCAATTTCAATTTGATTAAGCTTTTTTGTATATTATTCGACTTTGGGATTTAATTTTGATTTACTAAACGGAAAGTTGACTGCACGTGGTGGGGTCGATTGTGACGTATAAAAACGCACGATCAGACAAAGAGGGGGGCAGTAGACTGGAATCCGCTGCAGTGATAACTAGTCCCGTTAAAGATAAGTACTCTTTGCTTGTTACATGGTTATTGTATAATCGCATTATTGTTTGATTTATTTTCGTTATAATGTTCAAGTGTAACAATTTAAAAAAAAAAAAAAAAATGATAAATAAATTATTGTACAGATTATAATTAAAACAAATAAATGTTGTTTGAATATATTCGATGTATATTTTATACTGTGACCTAACCTATGGTTTTAACACTAGCCTCTATAACTGGAATGTTAATGACAAGGTACAAATAATGTGTTGCGACACAACATCTTCGAATATTGCGTTTCAATGGAGCTTGTGCTCTTTTGGAGCAGACTTTAGCAAGAGAATTGTTACTTTTCGCTTGTCGTCATCATGTTTATGAGTTGGTTCATAAAACTGTAACAAGATAAAGCAAATTACTAGCACTCCAGATATTCCGATCTTTAAAAAGTTCAGATACAATTGGAAAAACATCGATTCAAATAACATTGAAAAATGCCTTGATTTCGTAAAATACCATGTTGCTGAGACAAACATTACATCTTTGTTAATGTTTTTTATAGCACAACTGAGCAAAGCTTTAATAAGAGACGATTATCACGAATCGATCGAACTATGGGTAGTGTTTTTGAGGGGGAAATTCAGATAGAAAAGAAGAAAAATAAAAATCTCGACTGAAGATCGACGACATTTTTCTTCAGGAATATGTGCATTGGGAAGATAATGCTGCTTTTCTGTAAACTAAAAGAAGAATAACTCGTTTGAAGATTTTAAATGACACTGCTGAAAGAACTGTCAAATTAATGCAAGATTTTACGGACTTATCACGGCTAAAGAAGAGCAAAAATAATTCCTGTTGCGTTGTATCCAGGAACATAGAAATTTTTATCCAGACTGTAAAAAACATACCCTAAAGAGAAATTACCCTGGCTGATTGTTGTTATTTTATGTGTTTAAATAAAGATAAATATTTCTCTAATTTAATTTTGTCTTTTATTCACTTCATTTATTGCATTTTTATTAAATTTATAGGAGAACCAAATATTCTAGTTTATATTAATGACTTGCCATATTACGTACGGGATAATCACGAGGTAGTATTGTTCGCGGATGATACTTCTCTAATATTTAAAATTCGACGACAATTACTAGATTTTCGCGAAGTTAACGTTGCACTATCTCATGTAGTTCATTGGTTCAATGTTAATAATCTTCTCCTTAATGAGAAAAAAACCAAATGTCTTAAATTTTCAACGCCCAATGTCCGACAAGTACCAATCAATGTTAAATTGAATGGAGTGGAACTGGACATTGTGGATTCGACTGTTTTTCTAGGCATCACTATAGACGCCAAACTGCAATGGGGCCCGCAAATAAACAAATTATCGGGTAGGCTTAGTTCTGCCGCGTTTGCTGTCAAAAAAATTCGGCACTTAACTGATGTGGATACAGCCAGAATAGTTTATTTCAGTTATTTTCATAGCGTTATGACTTACGGCATCCTCCTCTGGGGAAACTCTGCAGACATCAATACTATATTCGTCTTGCAGAAAAGGGCTGTCCGAGCTATTTATAATCTTGGTCCAAGGGTGTCGCTGAGACACAGATTTAAGGAAATTAATATTCTAACTGTAGCGTCACAATATATTTTTGAAAATTTAATATATGTTTATAAAAATATTTCGAACTTTGTCAAACTGTCTGATACTCATTCTTTGAACACTAGGAATAAACACAACCTTGCTGTACATGCTACGCGCCTCCACAGAATAAGCAACTCGTTCATGGGACAATGTATACGCTTTTACAATAAGCTTCCCAATGATATACGTAATTTAACATTAAAGAAGTTCAAAATTGTAATTAAATCTAAACTTTGTAAAAAAGGATACTATAAAATTTCGGACTAAATAGATGACAAAAACGCTTGGGATTGAGCCGCTCTTTAGCCTTTCCTTTTTTTTTATATACAATTTTTGCCATTAATTATTATATTATTTACTTCATTATTTTGTTATTGTAATGTCGTTTAAATTGAAATTATTTCTTATATATAACCGCTATACATTGTAAATGTGAGTGAGATCTAGGCTGAGCGCTCTTCATTTCATTAATTCTCACGATAACTGATGCATGCTTGCACTCTGTTGCGACAGGTTAGCTCAAATAGTTATGGCACTTTCTTCAAAAGGCTATTCCACCCTATATTTGTCTCAAATAAACCTTATAATACCATACATCAATACAATCTGTCTGGACTTTAAAATAGACTTTGACCCCTGAGTTTGTTTCGGCGTTTCTTCTCAGGGATAGTCATAGGAAATGCCGACGCCATCTAGTTTAAAAAAGACGTGTAAAAGTGAAATCCTAATTGCAAAATAAATAATCATTTCATTTCATTTCATTTCATTTCATTTCATTTCATTTCATTTCATTTCATTTCATTTCATTTCATTTCATTTCATTTCATTTCATTTCATTTCATTTCATTTCATTTCATTTCATTTCATTTCATTTCATTTCATTTCATTTCATTTCATTTCATTTCATTTCATTTCATTTCATTTCATTTCATTTCATTTCATTTCATTTCATTTCATTTCATTTCATTTCATTTCATTTCATTTCATTTCATTTCATTTCATTTCATTTCATTTCATTTCATTTCATTTCATTTCATTTCATTTCATTTCATTTCATTTCATTTCATTTCATTTCATTTCATTTCATTTCATTTCATTTCATTTCATTTCATTTCATTTCATTTCATTTCATTTCATTTCATTTCATTTCATTTCATTTCATTTCATTTCATTTCATTTCATTTCATTTCATTTCATTTCATTTCATTTCATTTCATTTCATTTCATTTCATTTCATTTCATTTCATTTCATTTCATTTCATTTCATTTCATTTCATTTCATTTCATTTCATTTCATTTCATTTCATTTCATTTCATTTCATTTCATTTCATTTCATTTCATTTCATTTCATTTCATTTCATTTCATTTCATTTCATTTCATTTCATTTCATTTCATTTCATTTCATTTCATTTCATTTCATTTCATTTCATTTCATTTCATTTCATTTCATTTCATTTCATTTCATTTCATTTCATTTCATTTCATTTCATTTCATTTCATTTCATTTCATTTCATTTCATTTCATTTCATTTCATTTCATTTCATTTCATTTCATTTCATTTCATTTCATTTCATTTCATTTCATTTCATTTCATTTCATTTCATTTCATTTCATTTCATTTCATTTCATTTCATTTCATTTCATTTCATTTCATTTCATTTCATTTCATTTCATTTCATTTCATTTCATTTCATTTCATTTCATTTCATTTCATTTCATTTCATTTCATTTCATTTCATTTCATTTCATTTCATTTCATTTCATTTCATTTCATTTCATTTCATTTCATTTCATTTCATTTCATTTCATTTCATTTCATTTCATTTCATTTCATTTCATTTCATTTCATTTCATTTCATTTCATTTCATTTCATTTCATTTCATTTCATTTCATTTCATTTCATTTCATTTCATTTCATTTCATTTCATTTCATTTCATTTCATTTCATTTCATTTCATTTCATTTCATTTCATTTCATTTCATTTCATTTCATTTCATTTCATTTCATTTCATTTCATTTCATTTCATTTCATTTCATTTCATTTCATTTCATTTCATTTCATTTCATTTCATTTCATTTCATTTCATTTCATTTCATTTCATTTCATTTCATTTCATTTCATTTCATTTCATTTCATTTCATTTCATTTCATTTCATTTCATTTCATTTCATTTCATTTCATTTCATTTCATTTCATTTCATTTCATTTCATTTCATTTCATTTCATTTCATTTCATTTCATTTCATTTCATTTCATTTCATTTCATTTCATTTCATTTCATTTCATTTCATTTCATTTCATTTCATTTCATTTCATTTCATTTCATTTCATTTCATTTCATTTCATTTCATTTCATTTCATTTCATTTCATTTCATTTCATTTCATTTCATTTCATTTCATTTCATTTCATTTCATTTCATTTCATTTCATTTCATTTCATTTCATTTCATTTCATTTCATTTCATTTCATTTCATTTCATTTCATTTCATTTCATTTCATTTCATTTCATTTCATTTCATTTCATTTCATTTCATTTCATTTCATTTCATTTCATTTCATTTCATTTCATTTCATTTCATTTCATTTCATTTCATTTCATTTCATTTCATTTCATTTCATTTCATTTCATTTCATTTCATTTCATTTCATTTCATTTCATTTCATTTCATTTCATTTCATTTCATTTCATTTCATTTCATTTCATTTCATTTCATTTCATTTCATTTCATTTCATTTCATTTCATTTCATTTCATTTCATTTCATTTCATTTCATTTCATTTCATTTCATTTCATTTCATTTCATTTCATTTCATTTCATTTCATTTCATTTCATTTCATTTCATTTCATTTCATTTCATTTCATTTCATTTCATTTCATTTCATTTCATTTCATTTCATTTCATTTCATTTCATTTCATTTCATTTCATTTCATTTCATTTCATTTCATTTCATTTCATTTCATTTCATTTCATTTCATTTCATTTCATTTCATTTCATTTCATTTCATTTCATTTCATTTCATTTCATTTCATTTCATTTCATTTCATTTCATTTCATTTCATTTCATTTCATTTCATTTCATTTCATTTCATTTCATTTCATTTCATTTCATTTCATTTCATTTCATTTCATTTCATTTCATTTCATTTCATTTCATTTCATTTCATTTCATTTCATTTCATTTCATTTCATTTCATTTCATTTCATTTCATTTCATTTCATTTCATTTCATTTCATTTCATTTCATTTCATTTCATTTCATTTCATTTCATTTCATTTCATTTCATTTCATTTCATTTCATTTCATTTCATTTCATTTCATTTCATTTCATTTCATTTCATTTCATTTCATTTCATTTCATTTCATTTCATTTCATTTCATTTCATTTCATTTCATTTCATTTCATTTCATTTCATTTCATTTCATTTCATTTCATTTCATTTCATTTCATTTCATTTCATTTCATTTCATTTCATTTCATTTCATTTCATTTCATTTCATTTCATTTCATTTCATTTCATTTCATTTCATTTCATTTCATTTCATTTCATTTCATTTCATTTCATTTCATTTCATTTCATTTCATTTCATTTCATTTCATTTCATTTCATTTCATTTCATTTCATTTCATTTCATTTCATTTCATTTCATTTCATTTCATTTCATTTCATTTCATTTCATTTCATTTCATTTCATTTCATTTCATTTCATTTCATTTCATTTCATTTCATTTCATTTCATTTCATTTCATTTCATTTCATTTCATTTCATTTCATTTCATTTCATTTCATTTCATTTCATTTCATTTCATTTCATTTCATTTCATTTCATTTCATTTCATTTCATTTCATTTCATTTCATTTCATTTCATTTCATTTCATTTCATTTCATTTCATTTCATTTCATTTCATTTCATTTCATTTCATTTCATTTCATTTCATTTCATTTCATTTCATTTCATTTCATTTCATTTCATTTCATTTCATTTCATTTCATTTCATTTCATTTCATTTCATTTCATTTCATTTCATTTCATTTCATTTCATTTCATTTCATTTCATTTCATTTCATTTCATTTCATTTCATTTCATTTCATTTCATTTCATTTCATTTCATTTCATTTCATTTCATTTCATTTCATTTCATTTCATTTCATTTCATTTCATTTCATTTCATTTCATTTCATTTCATTTCATTTCATTTCATTTCATTTCATTTCATTTCATTTCATTTCATTTCATTTCATTTCATTTCATTTCATTTCATTTCATTTCATTTCATTTCATTTCATTTCATTTCATTTCATTTCATTTCATTTCATTTCATTTCATTTCATTTCATTTCATTTCATTTCATTTCATTTCATTTCATTTCATTTCATTTCATTTCATTTCATTTCATTTCATTTCATTTCATTTCATTTCATTTCATTTCATTTCATTTCATTTCATTTCATTTCATTTCATTTCATTTCATTTCATTTCATTTCATTTCATTTCATTTCATTTCATTTCATTTCATTTCATTTCATTTCATTTCATTTCATTTCATTTCATTTCATTTCATTTCATTTCATTTCATTTCATTTCATTTCATTTCATTTCATTTCATTTCATTTCATTTCATTTCATTTCATTTCATTTCATTTCATTTCATTTCATTTCATTTCATTTCATTTCATTTCATTTCATTTCATTTCATTTCATTTCATTTCATTTCATTTCATTTCATTTCATTTCATTTCATTTCATTTCATTTCATTTCATTTCATTTCATTTCATTTCATTTCATTTCATTTCATTTCATTTCATTTCATTTCATTTCATTTCATTTCATTTCATTTCATTTCATTTCATTTCATTTCATTTCATTTCATTTCATTTCATTTCATTTCATTTCATTTCATTTCATTTCATTTCATTTCATTTCATTTCATTTCATTTCATTTCATTTCATTTCATTTCATTTCATTTCATTTCATTTCATTTCATTTCATTTCATTTCATTTCATTTCATTTCATTTCATTTCATTTCATTTCATTTCATTTCATTTCATTTCATTTCATTTCATTTCATTTCATTTCATTTCATTTCATTTCATTTCATTTCATTTCATTTCATTTCATTTCATTTCATTTCATTTCATTTCATTTCATTTCATTTCATTTCATTTCATTTCATTTCATTTCATTTCATTTCATTTCATTTCATTTCATTTCATTTCATTTCATTTCATTTCATTTCATTTCATTTCATTTCATTTCATTTCATTTCATTTCATTTCATTTCATTTCATTTCATTTCATTTCATTTCATTTCATTTCATTTCATTTCATTTCATTTCATTTCATTTCATTTCATTTCATTTCATTTCATTTCATTTCATTTCATTTCATTTCATTTCATTTCATTTCATTTCATTTCATTTCATTTCATTTCATTTCATTTCATTTCATTTCATTTCATTTCATTTCATTTCATTTCATTTCATTTCATTTCATTTCATTTCATTTCATTTCATTTCATTTCATTTCATTTCATTTCATTTCATTTCATTTCATTTCATTTCATTTCATTTCATTTCATTTCATTTCATTTCATTTCATTTCATTTCATTTCATTTCATTTCATTTCATTTCATTTCATTTCATTTCATTTCATTTCATTTCATTTCATTTCATTTCATTTCATTTCATTTCATTTCATTTCATTTCATTTCATTTCATTTCATTTCATTTCATTTCATTTCATTTCATTTCATTTCATTTCATTTCATTTCATTTCATTTCATTTCATTTCATTTCATTTCATTTCATTTCATTTCATTTCATTTCATTTCATTTCATTTCATTTCATTTCATTTCATTTCATTTCATTTCATTTCATTTCATTTCATTTCATTTCATTTCATTTCATTTCATTTCATTTCATTTCATTTCATTTCATTTCATTTCATTTCATTTCATTTCATTTCATTTCATTTCATTTCATTTCATTTCATTTCATTTCATTTCATTTCATTTCATTTCATTTCATTTCATTTCATTTCATTTCATTTCATTTCATTTCATTTCATTTCATTTCATTTCATTTCATTTCATTTCATTTCATTTCATTTCATTTCATTTCATTTCATTTCATTTCATTTCATTTCATTTCATTTCATTTCATTTCATTTCATTTCATTTCATTTCATTTCATTTCATTTCATTTCATTTCATTTCATTTCATTTCATTTCATTTCATTTCATTTCATTTCATTTCATTTCATTTCATTTCATTTCATTTCATTTCATTTCATTTCATTTCATTTCATTTCATTTCATTTCATTTCATTTCATTTCATTTCATTTCATTTCATTTCATTTCATTTCATTTCATTTCATTTCATTTCATTTCATTTCATTTCATTTCATTTCATTTCATTTCATTTCATTTCATTTCATTTCATTTCATTTCATTTCATTTCATTTCATTTCATTTCATTTCATTTCATTTCATTTCATTTCATTTCATTTCATTTCATTTCATTTCATTTCATTTCATTTCATTTCATTTCATTTCATTTCATTTCATTTCATTTCATTTCATTTCATTTCATTTCATTTCATTTCATTTCATTTCATTTCATTTCATTTCATTTCATTTCATTTCATTTCATTTCATTTCATTTCATTTCATTTCATTTCATTTCATTTCATTTCATTTCATTTCATTTCATTTCATTTCATTTCATTTCATTTCATTTCATTTCATTTCATTTCATTTCATTTCATTTCATTTCATTTCATTTCATTTCATTTCATTTCATTTCATTTCATTTCATTTCATTTCATTTCATTTCATTTCATTTCATTTCATTTCATTTCATTTCATTTCATTTCATTTCATTTCATTTCATTTCATTTCATTTCATTTCATTTCATTTCATTTCATTTCATTTCATTTCATTTCATTTCATTTCATTTCATTTCATTTCATTTCATTTCATTTCATTTCATTTCATTTCATTTCATTTCATTTCATTTCATTTCATTTCATTTCATTTCATTTCATTTCATTTCATTTCATTTCATTTCATTTCATTTCATTTCATTTCATTTCATTTCATTTCATTTCATTTCATTTCATTTCATTTCATTTCATTTCATTTCATTTCATTTCATTTCATTTCATTTCATTTCATTTCATTTCATTTCATTTCATTTCATTTCATTTCATTTCATTTCATTTCATTTCATTTCATTTCATTTCATTTCATTTCATTTCATTTCATTTCATTTCATTTCATTTCATTTCATTTCATTTCATTTCATTTCATTTCATTTCATTTCATTTCATTTCATTTCATTTCATTTCATTTCATTTCATTTCATTTCATTTCATTTCATTTCATTTCATTTCATTTCATTTCATTTCATTTCATTTCATTTCATTTCATTTCATTTCATTTCATTTCATTTCATTTCATTTCATTTCATTTCATTTCATTTCATTTCATTTCATTTCATTTCATTTCATTTCATTTCATTTCATTTCATTTCATTTCATTTCATTTCATTTCATTTCATTTCATTTCATTTCATTTCATTTCATTTCATTTCATTTCATTTCATTTCATTTCATTTCATTTCATTTCATTTCATTTCATTTCATTTCATTTCATTTCATTTCATTTCATTTCATTTCATTTCATTTCATTTCATTTCATTTCATTTCATTTCATTTCATTTCATTTCATTTCATTTCATTTCATTTCATTTCATTTCATTTCATTTCATTTCATTTCATTTCATTTCATTTCATTTCATTTCATTTCATTTCATTTCATTTCATTTCATTTCATTTCATTTCATTTCATTTCATTTCATTTCATTTCATTTCATTTCATTTCATTTCATTTCATTTCATTTCATTTCATTTCATTTCATTTCATTTCATTTCATTTCATTTCATTTCATTTCATTTCATTTCATTTCATTTCATTTCATTTCATTTCATTTCATTTCATTTCATTTCATTTCATTTCATTTCATTTCATTTCATTTCATTTCATTTCATTTCATTTCATTTCATTTCATTTCATTTCATTTCATTTCATTTCATTTCATTTCATTTCATTTCATTTCATTTCATTTCATTTCATTTCATTTCATTTCATTTCATTTCATTTCATTTCATTTCATTTCATTTCATTTCATTTCATTTCATTTCATTTCATTTCATTTCATTTCATTTCATTTCATTTCATTTCATTTCATTTCATTTCATTTCATTTCATTTCATTTCATTTCATTTCATTTCATTTCATTTCATTTCATGGTAGATGATCGAGATGTGGATGTATGTTGAAGCTGGTATGAGTGTGGCGATGAACTGGGTGATTGAGAGAGAGATGGCGCTAGTCGTCGAGTAAACATCAGCTCCGTATTTATCGTGTGTTAAAAAATAGAAAATCTAAGTTTTTTAATCCGTTCACGTTGCTATTCCGTAGTTTAGTGTCTAACAGTGACCGTAAAGTGTTCGTGAAACAATACGTACAGTGGAAAAAAAGTTATAAGTGTAAAACTATCGTACATTATCGTGATTATTTACAAACAAATAGTTATTAAAACCCGCATAAAATATGTAAATAACAGTGTTAAACATATTACCTAACAAACAATAAACTAATGGACAAAAAAAGTGTTAAAATACTGCTAAAGCAAGTGAATATCAATAAGCGAAAAAACTTGTTCGTTAATTTTATTTGAATGTGTGATACAATTGAACTCTGACCAATCACGGCGCTGTATAATACAAAAATAAAACCAGAACATCTAATTCAACTTTCGTTACTAACGATCCCGTGGTCTAGTGGTTAAATGCACGGTCTACACCCGAGTAACGGTGTAGACGAGAGTTCAGACCTCAGTGGCGACGTCGCATCTTTTTGTGAATAATATTCGACTTTAAATTGTCATACGAGTTTAGAAATTGAATATAACGAATAAATACAAATTATAAAAAAATATGGCAAACGAAAACGTTACCATCAGAAATAAGAAGAAAAAAATAAACTACAGTCAGAATGAGTTGGACGAAAGCGGACTATTATCGAGAAATATGAGTTTAAATAGAAGTTTGCCAGATCTGTCGACATTCGATCACGACGAATTGATTACTCGGCAAAAAGAAACCATAAATACGCTTAAATGTCAATTAGAAGTTGCAGATAATGAAGTACAAAACTTGTTACTAGAAAACACAACACTCAAAAAACTGGTAAAGGAACAAGAAACCAAATTCCAACAACTAAAAACAATTTATTCTGCCAATGGAAAAGTAGGAATGAAATCATACTGGAAAGACAGTGCTACCAGACGGCGAATAGACTTCACTAATAACCCAGAATCCACTATTAAAAAGTAATTATTTAAGTCGCCCGATCCTATCACCCAAAACATCCAGCCTGATATAAACTGCTCGTCAATGTCGAATTGCCCACCGTAAATATTAAATACTCATAAAGTTAACACTTCCCCCGTCACCACGAAGAAACCGAAAACTTTGTCAACTGATAACTCACAAGATAAAAGACGTATACTAATTTTTGGTAGTCAGCAGTGCTCGGGTTTAGCAGCATACCTCTCAGAGTCTAGAAGGAACAATAAACACGAATCCTACAATGTTTTCGCACATACAAAACCATTTGCTACTACAAGTGAAATAGTCAAATGTTGCGAAAATTTAGAAGTAAATAAGAATGATAAAATTATATTATGTATAGCGGAAAACGACACTAATCCTATGAATGTGCAAATTGAATTGTCAGCGATTCTAAAGAAATTATTTCATAGCACAGTATTAATTTTAAATGTATGCAATAACAAATACCTAAACAATAAGTTGTTAAATAACATGGTAAAATTAATTTCAAATAATTTTCCTAGCTGTCATTACTTAAATGTATTTCATTCTCGCTTCAACAATATGTATCATACATGCAGGAAAATAAATTTATTCATAGACACCCTAGATTATAAAGATAACTACTTGCCAATGTCAAGTCAAAGTCAAAGTTTTTTATTTCAAGTAGGCCTTTTCAGGCACTTTTAAAAAGTCGAGACTCTAGGCGCACGGTTCCAAAGGGGGTAGGTCCTATGGAGAAGAGACCGGCAAGAAACTCCATGGATACTCTTTTCAAAAACAAAAAGTTAATTTACAATTAAAATCTTAAATTAACATGCATTATATAAGAAAAAAAAATACAAACTTAATAGAATGCTACTTACACAATGAGGCAATACAACATGAGTTAAACAATTGTTTCGAATATAAACTAAAAACGGGATAAACAGATCAAAGCGGATAAAACAGAAATAAAAAAATACAAAAAAGAATACAAAATATTGAAACATCAAGAATGTCCAGACATGTAAAGTGAATCTAATATAAAATAGAATTAGTAGACACAATGGATAACCAGGGAAGCCACATGTGCAGAAGATATTCAACGCCACACGTCTCTATCGTCAACATAGTCTTTGACTTAGTCAATGTATAAAAAATACACAATGGGCCATATCAAACAATATAATAGTACTTCTTATAATTCCAATAAGCTACGTAATTCTAAACTTATACAGACGTCAATTTTGGACTTCTTCTCAAAATTGTCTAGTTCGAACAAAACTTTTACGAAAGGGAATGGAAAATATCAGTCGTTTTTTCGCTCCAATAAATAGTAACATTAATGAAAATTTATACGAAACTATAACGTTATTCCACCAAAATATAGCAGGTTTATTAAATAAAAGCGACATGTTAGAAATTTGTCTTAATGATTTAAAAGAAAATGGGAAAAAAATAAATATTATATGTCTTTGTGAAACTTTTGTCAAAGAAGGTGAACAGTCATCAAAATTAAAAATTACCAATTGGCTTCCTCATTTTGCCGCGCGAAAGAAAGGCGTGGAGGTGTATGTATTATGATAGAGAATTCAATAGAATTTAAAGTAATTAAATTATGTAAAGAGTTGGCCATAGAAAAATGTTTCGAGTGTTGTGGAATTGATATTCCTTCGTATAAATGTATTGTAATTTATATTTATAGAATACCCAATTCACCTATTTCTATGTTTTTTGATAATCTGTATTCTCTTCTCCATAAACTCACAATCAGGAATGAAAAGAGAATTATTTTATGTGGAGACTTTAACATAGATACTCTTAAAAACAATAGTATCACAGATGATTTAAAAAATATTGCGTACAACTACAACCTCATACTTCATATTGATAAGCCTACGCGTCAGCAGACTTGTATAGACCATATAGCAAGTAATATCCCAAGCACTAGTAGCTCAGTACACGAATATAATTTGTCGGATCATAATACGTGCCAAACGCTAAGCTTCTCCATCTTGAAACAAGAGGCTCCAAATAAACATTGGTTTATAAATAAGCGAAATTATAATGCAGAATACGTAAAGAAATTTAGAGAAGCGCTACAATCTATCTCTTGGAGCGATGTTAAGACTGAAGATCTTAATTCAGGTTTTAATAGCTTCCACGATATGTTCTGTTTATTCTATGAGCTTTGTTTCCCAATTCAAAGAAATAAAATAAAACTAAATAGCCATGCACCTAAATGGTTAACTAAAGGGATTAAAATATCCAGTAAATGTAAAAGAAAACTAGGATATACTTATTATACTAACAAGAATTTAAGTAATAAAAATAATTATAATAAATATACAAAATTACTAAGGATTTGTATTACTTGTTCAAAAAGAAATATTAATAGCAATCTTATTAAAAATGTGTGCAAAACTACTTGGGATATTATTAAAAATAAAGAATACAATAACAAAAATAATATAAATATAGATTGGATAAAGTATAACGATTTAAAAATTACAGATCCTATTATGATTGCCAATAAATTTAATTCATTTTTTGTTAATACAGCTAATGCACAGAATCATAAAAAACATGCGTTCGAGAACAATATTAGTAATGTTGCACCCAGTATATTTTTAAGCCCTTGCACAGTCGATGAAACTTTCCAAATAATTAAATCCCTAAATAATACGAATTCAGTAGGTTTTGATTCCGTGTGTACAAATATTATAAAGTCTTGTGCGGATATTATAGCACCTATCCTAACATATTTAATAAACCTCTCTTTCGTCCAGGGTATATTTCCAGAAAAAATAAAAACATCGATTGTAAAACCACTTTTCAAAAAAGGAGATTGTCACGAAGTAACAAATTACAGACCGATTGCATTAATACCAATATTTTCTAAAATTTTTGAAAAAGCTATGTACTCTCGGTTATATAGTTTCCTGTCTAAACATAAAATTATCCGACAAGAGCAAAACGGCTTTCTAAAAGAAAAATATACGACTCTTGCAGCGTTTACCTTAATACGTCAAGTAACTGAATATATAAATAAAAAAGTTCCTGTAGCTGGTATATTTTTTGATATGTCGAAAGCTTTTGACTGCGTGGATTATAATATCCTCCTAGAAAAATGTGAAAAATATGGAGTCCGAGGTATTGCACTGAAATGGATAGAAAGCTATTTAAAAAATCGACAACAATGCGTAGAAGTGCAGCGAGTAAATGAAAGTCATATTCTTACCCCCCATAGATCCCAATTTTTACATATTAAATATGGTGTGCCTCAGGGCAGTATACTCGGACCCCTCTTGTTCATATTGTATGTTAACGACCTTCCCAGTATAACACCTTATCAAACCATACTTTTTGCAGATGATATCTCCATCATTGTACCCAAAAATGACATAAATAGTAATCTCGAAATAAGTCTAAATAATACAGTGCATTCAGTTATGACATGGCTAGAATCAAATAATCTTAGTGCGAATATATCAAAAACTAAATTTATTCAATTCTCTAATTATAAAACTGTACACGAAACCCTAAACATAGCATATCAGGGTGAAAACTTGAACAAAGTAGCGGAAACCAAATTCTTAGGTCTATATATAGATCAGCATTGCAATTGGAAAGAACATGTCCAAAATGTTTGTACAAAACTTAATAGATTTGTGTTCGCCCTCCGCAATTTACAACGTATTGCTGGGAAACCTGCGGTGCAAATTGCATATTATGGGTACGTAGATCTGTGTTAAGGTATGGCCTACTGTTATGGGGCAATTCTACAGACATAAACAAGGCTTTTATCAGTCAAAAACGGTGTATACGAGCTTTATGTAATGTAGGACCATTAGAATCATGTCGACCTCTTTTTAAAAGTACTAATATTCTAACACTTCCAAGTTTATACATATTTGAAATCTGTGTTCATGTAAAGAAATTCTCAAATGTATTCATAAATGCTTATGAAAATTCAATTATTGGTAAAAGAGACCCCACTAGACTGTTAATGCCCACATGTAAGACATCTTTGTTTCAAAACAACTGCTACGTAATGTGCATAAAGGTATTTAATAGAGTCCCCAAGTCTATTCGCGAATTACCATTAAGGGAAATGAGAAAGGAATTAAAAAAATGGTTAATAAAACATTGCTTTTATACGTTAAGAGATTTTTTTGAAAAGAAACTGTAAATGTTTAAACTAGTATAATTGTATAAAAATATTTAGTAATGTAATATGTATAATATGGTAATAATGAATATGTTCGAATAATTGTAATAATATTTTAATTAGTGAGTAAGTTATTAGCCCCTAAATATTTGCATACCAATACTGGTGAAATGTGATGTTCTATCATCCTTGTAACACCTTAATTGTACCGCATTTCTCGCAAATAAATTGATTTCATTTCATTTCATTTCAAATTGGAAAAGACTTTGTGTGGAAGATATGGGTGATGATGGGTGTGAGATGATAAGTATTGGTGGTGCGTTGTTATTTGCTGCAACAGTCCCGGACTGGGCAGAATTCTGCGATACGATGCCCTCCCCAGAATACATAGGGCTGCCTTAGCTTGTGGGCTCGGGGCGGGATTCTCCCTCACGGGTACCCGCCTGGGGTAGTTTTCTGCTTCTTAGGCGCATCGCATATTTGTGTATAGCTCCGTTAGTCATTGGTGTGTATGTTTGCTGCCAATGACCACCCCTCACGTGGTTACTGATGTTCGAACCGGACGTGGAGTTAGATTTACGAGGGGCTTATTATTATTATTATTATTATTTTTACTATACTTTCAGTCTCGACACAAAGTCGGAATAGAGAAATGAAGGTCGGGCATATGCCAAGTATCCTTCATTTAGATTTGTAAGTGTGATGAGAGAGTGTGATGATTTGTGGTTTCTGTGTCTCTTTGTGTTTGTGTTGTTTGTGGAGTGTTATGTGCGGGCGAGAGTGGGATAGAAGTTGGGTTTAAGAAGCGGCGGACTATAGAGCAAGTGTCGATTACTACGGATTTTTGCACAGGTATGAAAGTGTTTTCATGGAGTTCTAGTGATTTAAGGGCAATACTAAGCGTTTTAGGTATTACGCCTGTTGATGACATTATAATGAGGATTATTTTAACGGTTTCTTGATCCCAAATTTGCTTTATTTCGTCAGCCAGGGGGATGTATTTTTGATTTTTTCTATATGTTTTTGTTTCAAGTTGTGTGTATTTGGTACGGCGATGTCTATGAGGAATGTTGTCTTGGTGGATTTCAAAGTTAGCGTGATATCGGGTCTATTGCTGAGGATGGTACGATCGGTTATTATGTCTCTATCCCATTACAGTTTTGCAGTGCTATTTTCCAGAACGTTTTTAGGTTTGTATTTGTAATAGGGGGTGTGTGTTTCGAGTAAATTATGTTTTAGTGCAAGTTGTTGATGGATGTGTTTGGCGACATTATCATGGCGATGAGTGTACTCTTTATTGGCGAGAAACTGCAACCTCCTGTGATATGATCAATTGTTTCTGTGGTTTGGTGGCATAATCTGCATTTATCTGTGTCAATTGTTTATTTTAAGATATATTTAGCATAATTCCGAGTTTTAACTATTTGATCCTGTATTGCTATAAGAAAGCCTTCGGTCTCACCAAATATGTTGCCTTTTGTAAGCCAAGTGCAAGATGCCGGGCGGTCTACATGCTCTTGCTCAATTTGGTGTGGGTATTTTCCATGTAAAGCTTTCTTTTTCCAGTTTTCTATTTTTTGACCGTCTTTTATAATTTTATGTTTCGGGTTTAAATGGTTATTATTTAGCTGTAATGGTGTTCCTGAGAGTGATGTGTTACTATTGCTTTGTGAAGTGTGCTGGTATTAGCTTTAGTGAGAAAATATGTTCGTAAGTTGTCTATTTGAGTGTAGTGTAAGTTTTTGATGTCGATGAATCCGCGGCCTCCTAATTTTCTTGTGAGTGTAAATCTTTCTACTGCAGAGTGTATGTGATAAATATTGTGTCTATTGCTTGCTGTTCTAGTAACGGTATTAAGCGCATCTAGTTCTGTGTCTGACCATTTAATAATCCCGAAAGAATATGTTAGGATTGGAATGGCATAGGTGTTGATGGCTCCCGAGTGAGTTTCTGGACCTCATACCGGGCGCGTCCCCAGGTGGCGGATAGGGGAACGCCGCGCAGTATGCGCGGTATCGGGTTCATCCCGGCGCGGGCCAAAATCAGGGGGTAGAAACGCTCCTCACGTCGAGGATGCGATCGTGCGCGGCGGCTCCGGTCCAGTCAGTCCAGACTGGTCGGACAAAGACTTCGGTCACCGTCGGGCAACCCGTAACCCTCATTGAGAGGGCCGGGCCTCATGTGGGCGAGGAAGGACACCTCTATAAAAAACCAAGGGGACCTCACCCTCAAAAAAGGAAAAATTAAAAAGATGATTATGTCGGATAGTCCAAAGATACTACCCCAGGAGGGTACCGACTGCTCTGCAGTCGGAGAATCACTCACCGGGGCTTCGGCCCCGGTCTGCCCCTCGTATTCTGGGGGGGGCAACTACCGACATGGTCGTTCAGGAGTCTTGGACTCCGTTTTGAGCCAGGCTGGCGCAGGCTCGCCGGAAGTGGAGTCCACTCCGGCGAGTAGCGCTGCTGCTGTTGCGGGGGCTCCGGCGGGTGCGTCACAGGTCGTCTTGGCCTGAGGAGCTGCCTCAGGCCAAAAAGATTGACAAGACGAGGATAGCCTCCTCTGAGGTCTCCGATCCGGAGCTTGTGGGTCCCCCGACCATCACCCGGACTAAAGGCAAACTGCCTGGCCCGGAGGAGCTGGCAAAAACTATGCGGGCGCAGTCTAAGTTAGAGCTGGACGCCTGCATCGAAGCCGTAACCTTAAGGGCGAATTCGTCCACAAGCTCCGGACGGCGAGGGCGGCGGCCCTGGTAAAGGAGCAGCGACGCCTTTCACCCGGAACAGACTTCGAGAGGCTGGAGAAAGAGAACGCGGTCTTGCGCTCTCAGATCGCTAGCCTCTCGGCGCAAATTGCGAAGATGTCGGCGGATATGAGTCTCCTCCGCCGACAAGGCGACGCTCCTGCGTGCCCCGACGGGGCCGCTACACCGGCAGCATGTCTGTCTGTCGATGCTGAGGCCAACCTACGGCGCTCCATTGCCCTCGAGATCGGGGCCATGATGGACGCCAAGTGGGCCTCCCTGGAGTCTCGGCTGTTGCCGGAGACTCGTCTTCGCCCACCCCTCGCGGCTGATAGTAAAAAGGTGGGTTTGACGCCGATCCCACCGGCGCACTATGGAAAATGGTAGAACAACGGCATATCAAAAATGGTTTTTACCAATGTCGCTACTGACATACTTTTGTAATTTTATTTAATAGTTTAATGATCAAACTAAACTATAATGTCAAAAAATTACATATGTTATATAAAATGATTTTTTTACAATGCCACAATCTTTATAGTTTTGACGGACGTCCATGTCAAGCCTGTTCACTTCATCACTTTCAAAGTGATTTTAATGTTAAACTTTGTAGGAATAGATACAAAGTATTTTTATATTAATAATTATTATATTTCTGCAAAGCTCATCTTCTGAAGATTTTGGAAGAACTAATATTTATCTAATATTATGTTAAAATTTACACACCTTTTGAATTTTCAGTTGTTAATGCGAAAGATATTAAAGAATCTTTTAAAAGTCTTGATGTAAAGAAAACTGCAGACCTTTGGGGACTGTCAGTACGAACTATCTCGTCTATAATTGACGTGATTTCACCTTACTTGGCAACCGTGTTCAATTCTTGTATTGCATCTGGTGTATTATAAAATTTAAGATCAGTTTAATAAACAGGTTTTTTTGTAAAGACTGTAATATTTATGTTTCAAGATTATCAGTACACAGTAGAACAAATATTCATAAATCTAATCGATTGCTCTGCTCCGAATTCGAAAATATTCAAATTATTGCTACTGCATTTAAAAATAGAATAATAAGTTATAAAGTGAATCCAGTTAAATCTAATGAAGCAACAATAACTCCAGAAACGTTTTTAAATCAAATTTCTAAGTCTGTATGTGATATTATCAATCTTATGATTCAAAAACATAAATCAATTAAAGTCAATTTTGAATTATTTGTGTCATACATTTTGCCAAAAAATAATGAAAGCTCTATGAAATATTTAATACCAAGTATATGATAGCAGTTCCGAACACAGATATTTATAATATATATATTTTAAATGCTCCGAAAAATTAATATCTAAATGTTTAGAGTTTGAACTTGCTGAATCTGGTTGGACTATCGATTGTATAAACCATTTGGAAGTAAACATAAACAAGTACAATCCTTTAAGAGCTGGAACATACTTAGAATTACCTAAGGTTATAAAAAAACACAAAGTCATGTTGAATATACGCAACAATGGCAATAATTGTTTTTTGTGGTGTATTGTTGCCCACATGTTTCCAAAAAGACGGAATGCTAATAGAATGCAATCATACCCACACTATACGTTTCTTTTAAACATAAATGATATGTCTTTTCCACCAAGTTTCGATGATATTAAAATCTTTGAGAAAAATAACCCTTCGATAAGTGTGAATGTTTATGGTCTTGAAGCTAATAATCATGTAACGGGTCCTCTATATTTAACGCGTGAACGAAAGCTTACACATGTCAATTTGTTGTACATAACTAAAGACAATAAAGCCCATTTTTGTTTAATAAAAAACTTCAGTCGCTTTGTGCACCGACAATTAACCAAACATAAATCTAAAGTATTTTTATGTGATGAGTGTTTTTTGTATTATGACAATGAAGATAAATTATTAAATCACAATTGTGGTAGAATAAAAACAATCTTGCCTGATAAACATAGCAAATTACAATTTTCAAACTTTGAGAGAACTCAAAAAATTCCAATTGTAATATACGGAGATTTTGAAAGTTTGCTTTGTAAATACTCGGACAATAATAAATCGCTATTTACTGTCTGTATCTGTACAGTCACATCAAGCATCATCGTATGCTTATTATATTTGTTGCAAATCTAAATCGGAATTAAATGATTTTGTTAGTTATAGAGGTCCAAATTGTGCACAAAAATTTGTTGAAACCATCACAAATGATATAAAAAGGCTGTATAAAATTTAACAAAATGAACAGCCAATGCTACCTCTCACTTTTGATGAGTTTAAATCATTCAAAACTGCTCAATTATGTCATATATGTAAAACCAAGTTTGCGCAAAATGATAAAAAAGTTAAGGATCATGATCATTTTACAGGTAAATATAGAGGTCCTGCACACAATGCTTGCAATTTAAATTTGAAGCAATGTCAGTACATACCTATAATTTTTCACAATCTATCTGGATATGATTGTCATTTATTTATAAAAGAGCTGTCGGATATAATTGGCAAAGTAACTTTGATTCCTAAATCAAAAGAAAAGTACATATCGTTTACAAAATTCATGCCTATTGATGATAAAAATATAGTTCAGTTGAAATTTATTGATTCGTTTTTTTTTAAGTGCTAGCTTAGATAAATTGGTAAGAACGTTACACTCAGATGATTTTCAACACATGCGCGTATTTTTCAATAATGATCGTTTATTTAATTTAGCTTGTAGAAAAGGTGTATATTGTTATGACTATGTAGATAAATGGGAAAAATATAATGAAACCCAACTGCCAGAACAGTCAAAATTTTTCAATAAACTAACGGGCGAAAATATTTCAACTGAAGATTATCAGCATGCTTTAAACGTATGGCAAAATTTTAAAATAAAAAAATTTGGAGAATATACAGACCTTTATTTAAAATGTGATGTACTGTTATTATGTGATATTTTCGAAAAGTTTCGGGAAATGAGTTTACTTTATTATAATTTAGACCCATGCTATTATGTTTCATCACCGTCGTTAAGCTGGGATGCTATGCTATTGTATACTAAAGCAGAGCTTGATTTAATATCTGACGTGGAAATGTACCAAATGTTAGAAAACGGAATTCGAGGAAGTCTTGCCCAATGCACATTAAGATATGCCAAAGCTAATAATAAATACCAATCATCGTATAATAAAGACGAGGCAAGCACGTACCTCATTTATCTTGACTGTGTGAATTTATACGGCTTTGCAATGATGCAGAAACTTCCAATGCGTAACTTCCGATATCTTAATGATAATGAAATAAATAAGTTCAATATAAATAATGTTAACAAAAATGGTAATGAAGGATACATTTTAGAGGTAGATTTATATTACCCTCCTAACATTCATAATGCTCATTCGGATCTGCCATTTGCTGCCGAAAAATATTCTGCTATTCAAAGCAAGTGTAAAAAGTTAATAGCAAATTTATACAGTAAACATCGCTTTGTTATTCATTATATACATTTACAAGAGTGCTTAGAAAATGGCTTAATATTGTTAAAAATATATATATTATATTATCATTCTATCAAGATAACTTTTTAAAACCATATATTTTATTAAATACTTCTCTCAGGCAAAAAGCTAAATCGGATTTTGAAAAATACTTTTTTAAGAAACAAAACAATTCTATTTTTGGAAAAACAATTGAAAACAAGCGGAAACAAGTTGATGTTAGGCTCGTAAAACTATGGAAAGATAAGTTAAATACAACCAACAAATTGTTTGGTGCTGAAAGGTATATTAGCGCACCGAATTTTAAAGACTTATCAATTTTGTCCGAAAGTTTAGTAGCTATTCAATTAAATAAGACAAAAGTTATATTAGATCGCCCTATTTATATCGGATTTTCTATTCTTGAAATTTCTAAAACACATCTATATGTCGGCGGGAGCGATGGCTGAGCGATAGGGCTGTCATTATCTCTATTCGGTGGTACAGGGTTCATGACGCAGGATTACAATAAAATCACAGTTCCAATGTAAATCAGTTAGTATTTCACTTTCACAATACAATTAACAAAGGTAATTCGCCCGTTTGGAGTACCACGTTACCAGAGTCCAAGTTCGACATGGTGTAGGCACGAAATAATAGTTTCAACAATGATTCTAACAAGCTATTTATACACTCCCGTTAACAAAATAACAAATGATCAAGCCGATGGAAATGGATTAAGATTAGGGAAACGCGGTAAGTTCGATACGGGCTGGCAGAACGACCTCTCGCGTTCGTGTCTAACCAAAGAGTGATCTCTCATCCGTCGCTTCTCAACTTAAATACCTCCAATGTCAAACAATTACAACTGACAGCTGCCACGCCCTGTATCGACCTCACCCAAGCACACTGCTTGACGTTTCCGAAAAAAGGCAATAGATGGCGTTATTCTAAATCAACAATAATCAATAGCGATTCTAATAACGGTCACTGTGTTGCTGCGACATATATAAGTTTCATTATTCTGTTATTAAAAAAATGTATGGAAATAATGTAATTTTATGTTATGCTGATACTGACAGTTTACTTTATTTAGTAAAAACTGATAATATTTATGAGGATATGAAAAACAATATTCAATATTTTGACACAAGCAATTTTGAGGTTAACAATATATATGGGTTACCTAAAGCCAACATGAAAATGCCAGGCTATTTCAAAGATGAATTAGGCGGAGAGATTATTTCAGAATTTGTAGGTTTAAGAGCTAAGTTATATTGTGTGCGCACTGAAAATAAAACAATAAAGAAAGCAAAAGGAGTAACAAAGCCGATTACGAAAAAATTGGATATTGAAAAATATAAAAGGGCATTAATGTTTAATGAAAACCTTCGAGATGATATGTATGTTATAAGGTCTAAAAATCATCAAATTTTTAAGCAGAAATTAAATAAACTCATTCTTAATAGTGATGATGATAAAAGGCAGAGAATTAAAGGTTGTTTCAACACTTTACCTTGGGGGCATTATAGTTCATTGCTTTAGTACGTACTCTTAATATTTGTTCTACTGAGCTAAACCTACATTGTAACATATATAAAGCTAATTATTATAATTAATATAAATATGTAATAAGTATTTAATGAAATAAAATAAAAATGTAATCAATGGATGTAACTATAATAAATAAATGTATAATCTATACCTACTTATTTGTTTTTTTTTTCCTTTCTGAAAGATTTCCGTCTTATATAAACTTTTATAGATAATGTCATGATAACGTTAGTATCATAACATATACATAACATAACACTTGTAATCCCCCGAAGGACTAGACAGAGGTGTACCTAATATCCACATTTCGACAGTTATGTTTAAGCCCCATGCAGTATTGAACGTAAGCCTATTGCCATCAGCCGGACAAAAATCGCGACTGCTACTAATGAGTTCCTGATGGAAAAACCTGGAAATTGAACCCAAGACCTCTTGTTCAGCAATCGCGCTTGCGACCATTAGACCAGCGAGACGGTCATAACTTTAGTATCTATACTATACTAATTTATTGGGTGATTAAAAACGCAGTATGTAGAATCAATTTTAATTTTATTG
Organism: Shargacucullia verbasci; assembly: GCA_947562105.1. Lineage (NCBI taxonomy): Eukaryota > Metazoa > Arthropoda > Insecta > Lepidoptera > Noctuidae > Shargacucullia > Shargacucullia verbasci. The sequence goes on along the minus strand of OX387281.1, from coordinate 13,764,807 downwards.
TTTCACATTTAATTAAATAATAACTTATAAATTGTATTCAAAGTTTTGTATGTAGGCGAACTTATTTTTTTAACTATACCTTCTAGATATTCTAAACATAAATATAAATTAAATTAACTTTATACAATAATACCAAACATTACACATTAGATTTGCTTAACTTTTTCACTATTTTACCAACTAATTGATCAGTTTCGTCCATGATGTCATCGTAATCACTTGTCACTATATACTGCACATTCACACTTGCATTATCAGTTTCAGTGTCCATTTCTTCCATATAACGACCATCCAAATCATAGACCATATTTTTTATTAGATGACGAACATGTCCTTGCTCCTTACGCATGATAAAGGATGAGTTTTTAAAAGATTTACTTTTTTTCTTCTTCAATCTACGCTCCTTTGTTTTTTGCTGTCGACTCTCTTCACATGCTTTAGCTGCTACTTCCATATACCAGCTCTCCCTGTCCTGAGCATAATAAAATGGATTGGTAACTAGGTTTGAGTCCTCTATCACATTCTGAAAGAAAACAAAGAATATTAAACATCATGAACTATGGATTCAATGTTTGATTTAAGAGAATACTAATAGTTACGTACCTCTAAATTTCGTAGGTCAACGGTATCTAAAACGGGGCTGTAGGATGGCGAGTGTGACATGATTCTGTAACAAAGATGCATTACATAAATATTATTAATAGTTAAAATAATAAATGAAATAAAATAAATAAAAAACTTACCTTGAAAATATAAAAGCGTAAACAAAATGACTTGTTTATGCAAAGAACGCGCGTGAAGTGACCACTTACTTTATAACATATGCAAAAAAATTTGATGGGCAATGTGTAACACGAGTCATTACCTAGCTTATATTTATAGGTACATACCAATCCTGTAAGATGAGAATAGAATCGATCCTGTAGTAACAAGTCTAAAGATAGCGCAAAATAAAGTATATATGTCTATGTTAGACAAGTATAAAATTAGTTGACATAATGAAGTTGATTAAACAACCCATATCACTAAACGTCAAAAATATAAATCTTGGCGAGTCTCCTCAAGAGATTAGACATAGCGCTTTGTTGCCGAATACGATTCGTTGTATAATTTGCGGTCCCTCGAATTGTGGTAAAACAAACGTTGTGATTAGTTTGCTATTGCATGAAAATTGTCTCAAATTTCAAAACCTATACCTTTACTCAAAGACTAATTTTCAGCCAAAATATTGTTTTTTACGAGAAGTATTAAGAAGAGTGCCTCGCATAAAATTCAATGAGTTCAATGACGATAAAAATGTCATATCTCCAACTGAAGCTTTACCAAATTCTGTATTTATATTTGATGATGTTGTATGTGAAAATCAAATAAACATACGTAATTATTTCTGTATGGGTAGACATAAGCAAATTGATTGTTTTTACTTATCACAAACTTACTCAAAAATACCAAAACAATTATTACGCGACAATGCTAACTTTCTTATAATATTTAAACAAGATGTTGTGAACTTAAAGCACATCTATGACGAACATATCAACTCCGATTTACCATGGAATCAGTTGAAAGATATTTGTAAAACTGTTTGGAATAATCCTTATAATTTTGTTCTTATTAACAAAGAGTCGTCATTAAATAAGGGAAGGTATAGATAGAATTTTGATATTTTTTTTAACTTTGAATGACTATATATGTGCACATATAAGTAATTAACATACAAAATCAAATTCAGTACAATTAGTTCCTTAGCCGAACGCAGTTGTAGGTATAACATGGAGAAAAATATTAAATTAGAATTAATGAAGTCTGTAGACTCCATAAAGAATAAAATAAAACAAATGAAAGGCCAGGAACACTCAATGAACTTATCACTCGATAAAATGCTAAAACCTGTCACAGATCCCCTTAAAACTTTAGTTGGTTCAAATATAAATATGGAAAAAAAAAAAATTAGAAACTACAACACTCACTAATTCTGGAGATATTGAAATGGATGACATTAATACTAGCTCATCTACAAAGTTTGAGGACTGTTACGAACCAAAACTTAATTCTGCACAATTGGTTAAAAAGTCTCCTAAAATGGAATTACCAGATGATTTAGAAATTTCATGATATCTATGATATTTATAATGATGTAAATACACCGTTTGGAATAAGAAGTAAAAACAAAACTTTATTGATGGGAAATTCAGTAGTATCATTTTCTAAAATTGACAGTTTGAATAACGATAATGTAATTTTGATTAAAATCGACGATAAATCCTACAATTTAACCCCAGGCCTAAAAGAACTTTTACTTCGAAAAAAACCCGATTTAAAACTTATATCTAGCAAAGATAAACTTGTCTACAAGGATATATTGCATTATACAAATGCTCATAAGAGAGACTTCAATCCTAGAGGTCAAATAAAGGGTGATAAAGGAATAAAATATCGTGAAATAATCAAACCATTGTTTTCCGAAACGTCAAATGATAATATTCCCACTAAACTTGGGGGATACTTGCCAACGTTAAAGAAATATAAAAGAAATACTGACCTGGTATATTGGGATGACCCCAACGAATTAGTTGAGAGATTGAAATTATTAGTTGCTTCAAAAGATGCTGGCAATACAAACCATGATAATGAAATTTTATCGATAATTGAAGAACTAAAAGAAGCTGACGTAATTAAACAATAAATAGTTGCAATAAAATGTTTTTCATTCATTATCATTGCTGGGTTCACCACAAATGTTATATTATACTGAGTTTTGAAGATGAGTAAAGCTAATGTGGTAAACGAAATTCACAAAAATGCAAGGGTAAACTTTCCCCGAAGACATGTTATTATGAAAGATATAGATGATCTTTGGCAAGCAGACTTAATTGATATGCAATCAATTTCTAAAGAAAATAAAAATTATAGATTTATTCTTACTGTTATTGATACATTTTCGAAATACGCTTGGACCTTTCCTTTGAAAAGTAAAACCAAAGATGTTGTATGCAACTCTTTCAAGATTTTGTTGGATAAAGGGCGTGTCCCCAAAAATCTGTAAACGGATAATAATAATAATTGTATTTTATTTCGGATCAAAGTACAAGATCCATATATTGTTAATAAAAGTCTTAACCTAATGTTAGTAAAACTATTTGTATACAAAAATTTGATACGACTGACACCTACGTGTGCAGCTGTATCCAGTGAGCCAGCATGGGGCTATCCCATCTATCACACAATACACTCAGGATGCTGTGGGAGCTAGCACGTGTTCTACCGAGAATAGAAGCGCACCGTTTCCGTATAATGGCATGAAAACCGTCAACCCTGGCCTCGGTGAACATCCCGGAAGCGCTACAAAACCGTGGTAGACCCAACAACATCCTGAATATATTGTTATACTGGACACGCAAGGCGTTGTATGCCCTCAGCGTACACCTGACCCACAGACTGCACGTGTAAAAAGACTGGCAGTATGCTCTGAAAAGGGTTAATTTGACTTGCGTCGTGCAACGTGCAAATCTGCGGATCAGCATATTACCTCGGACAGCCATCGCCCTGCGTTCCCTTTCCATGTCCAGGTCATCATTCAGGTCATGAGTGACCCAGTGACCCAGGTACTTAAATTGTGTTACTCTAGATAACGGAGTATCATTTATGGTCACATCCGGCACGTTAGTGTAACATTTGGTGCCAGCCTTGAATACCAATAATTCACATTTTTTTGCATTGTACCTGAGTCCCTGAGTGACTGCGTAGTCTTCACATATCTTAACAAGACGCCTGAGTGCGCTTATTGATGGACTCAGCAGCACCATGTCGTCAGCGTAACTTATATTGTTAACGCAAACTCCATCAATGTGACAGCCTATGCGGGTCCTGCTGAGTTCAACAATCAGCTGATTAATGTAAAGGTTAAAGAGACGAGGTGAGGTAATACCCCCCTGTCTCACCCCGCACTTCAACCCATACACATCAGACAGAGTTCTGCCCCACCTGACATAGTTCGTCTGATTCTCGTACCAAAACTTAAATAAAGAAATAACAGTACAGTCAACGCTGCTTTCCTTACGCAGCTTATCCCACAAGATATCATATGACACCAGGTCAAAAGCCCTCGATAAGTCTAGAAAACATGCATTGACCGGTGTTTTCCTATCAGCATAATACTGAACAGTCTGCTTAAGACACATGATGGCAGTCTCCGTCGATAGTCCGGGTCTGAAACCGAATTGGGCATCGTGAAGACTTATACGACTCGCCATATGTGCATCAAGCAAACAGTCCAGTACCTTAGCTGCAACAGTTGCCAAGGAAATAGGCCTATAGTTTGCGGGGTCTGTAACATCGCCCGTTCTATTCTTTATTATTGGCACGACTATGGTCTTCATAAGCTTATCGGGCAAGTACGAGTGACTTATACACAACGAATAAAATGTTGCCAACACCCTCGGTAAATGAACTCCCGCATATCGCAAGTGTTCAACGCTGAGGTGGTCATGTCCCGGAGACTTACCTCCGATCATCTTTCGAATGACATCAGCTATTTCTTTGGCCAAAAACCTTAAACATGGATAACTTACCTCAGCGTCAATCACCGACGAAGACACGGGCGTAACCGGTCCCGTCAAGGGATCAACTTGGAACTGATTCACAAACAAATTGGAAATGGCTTGAGGGTCACAAATTCCTGCCACGCTCACCGGCAGACTCGGCTTGGGGTTCAGTTTACTAGTACTTTTCCAAAACTTCCCGAAATCTTTGGATTTGCGTTGCTCAGCCATTATGTCCAATTTTATTTGTGCTTGATTATTGCGACACCATTTTAATTTGGCTTTAAAAATGTTCCGTGTCATTCGCATATTCTCATAAATAGATCCTGAAGTTGGATTTCCAGATAAATGCCACATCTGAAAAGCAAGCCGTGCCTGAAGGTGAACACTTCTAACATGCCTATTCCAACCCGTTAAAGGTTTATAACATTTTTGTCTAATACCTGCAGCGGTCCGCTCAGCAGATGTTGAAAGTATCTCAATGATTTTCGTATACATATTGTCCAAAACCAGTCTGTGAGTTACATCGCCGCATATTTTATCCGCACAATTAATACACTCTGGCGGGAAATCTATTTCACATAAACCTGAATTACACAATTTTTCATACATCTTTATTTGTTCTACGTCTCGTTCGCCCCATATAACCTTACTACTTAATACATTACGTAGTGGAACATTAAACTCCACTATACTGAGGTTACATTGTAATTGAATGGGAAAGTGATCGGAACAATAAGTGCCGTACAATACTTCTACACTAGATATAGTTTGACGCGCGGCCTCAGTAACGATGCAACGGTCAAGCCAACGCTTGCACCTGTGCGCATCACTCACATATGTATACGAGTCGGGGGGTAGTAACTCGCTATCCGCGCAGGTCCAACACTGTTCCTCACAAAACTTTAACAATTCATAGTGAAATTGTTCATTGGTATGCGCATTATAGTCACCCAACATAAACACATACTGAATATCACTATTTTCTATTATAGCGTTCATCTCGCTTAGACACTCAGTAAACTCAGTTATATTATCAGCACAGCAAGTAGGCATATAGACTGAAAAAACAAGTAACCTGTTGTTTGATAGTTCTATCTGTATTGCTGTAAGACGAGCACTATTACACTTTACGACCGTCACAGATGAGAATAAACTTTTCCTCCAGAGGAGTGCTACTCCTCCGTAGGGCCTACCTCGCAGTATCCCAGCCGAAGTATCCACCGCAGAGGTCCCAGTATAAGCAAAGTCATCATGTACAGTGCCTAGAAACATCAAGTCGTGGGGCAGTAACCATGTTTCTTGTAAAGCTATAACGTCAGCTGATACACACAGACGCCTAATACAGTCAATCGACGTTTTTACACATTTGCAATTGAAACTGATCATTTTTACCGCTTTATCCATTATTATTGGTCTTCTTATTAATTTTCTGTGTCTCCACTGTGCCTCTAAATTTTCCTCTAAAATGTATGAATCTGCGGTATGATACCCCATCCGGCCAGAATTCGTCATTCATAAAAAATTCTTCCTTAAGTTTCGGAATGAAAACTTTGTAACTGTCATACTCCTTTTCTATTTTCATACTCATCTTTTCCACCTTCACTTGTAAATTACATTTTTCCTTAATATACATAACTATGTCTTCTTTAGAAAGTCCTTTTAATACATTGGAAATATATAAAGGTACCATTATCTCCGCCGCCTTAAACTTCGCATCAGGTTGTATTACAGCTTTCCCCGTTTTCCCTGCAAACCTCTTATTTCGGTTACTTCTTTGAACTAATGTCCAACCATCCTTATCTTGCAAGGGGGCATTCCCTTCCTTTCTCACGACACTTGCAAAAGTCAATTGCTTCCCAACATGCTCGCCATTTGTCACAGCAGTGTGTCCCAACTTATGTACTCGGTTCGGTGCAAGCGTCACCGCCGGTGTTTCGCGATGCGTCATCGCCTTCTCGCTGCTCCTCGCAATATTTACAACCGGTACGCCGCCGCCACCGATCGTACAGATACTTCCACCGTCAACATCTTTTTCTTGTCTACCCTCCACCTTTACTTTAGACTGTTTTAGCTCTTCTTGCCTGAAACACAGGATTTACCTAGTTCAGGCACGTAAGAATTAGGAATATAATTAACATTTAAGCACCTCTGTATAATTTTATCTTGTAATGATTTTTGAATAAATTATTATTATATTATTATTATTATGTTGAATATAGGTCAAATAAACAGAATAGTCAATAATAATAATAATTTCTTTGGGAGAATCTGGGACATTCTTCAACTTGGTATTGTAGACCAATAATGTTTAATTTCACAAAAGAAACTGAACAAAAGCTTTGCAATGAAATCACTGAAATTAAAAATCAAGCGGAATCTTTGTCACTGTCCAATATCGATGACAAAAATGTGACACTCGAGCTCTTTTTTACTATGATCAACGGGAAAGTCTGTAACGCTTTATCAGATAATAGATCAACTTCTACCTGTTACATATGTGGAGCAACACCAAAACAGATGAATGATCTGACTCGAGTTATCAATAGAGCCGTACAGCCAGAGTTTTATGCATTTGGGTTGTCTTTACATTGTTGGATTAAATTTTTCGAGTGTTTATTACATATAGGTTATAAACTACTTTTATTAAAACAGAAGCAAGTTATATTTGAAAAATACGCACCAACAATCAACTGAATTTATTATCTAATTATTTTAAACAGAACTAAAATTGTTAATCCTAATAATTGTACCTAAACTTTATATAAATCAATAACGAAGAGCAATAGACTAGCAAAATCACTTGGCACCGAGAAAAACACAATCAATGAGGTAGAGAGACGTCCACCGTTGTCGACCGTCGATCCAAAAGTGAGTGTGCGTGCTGTCACCCATCGCTGTCACCCGTCGATTGCTGCGTCACCGGATATGCGCCCCACTGGTTCGCTTCGTAAACCACGCCCCTTGGAAGTGACGTGCTTTTTATTCTTCTAACACGGCCGTTCCTGACTGCAAGACGTCCTCGTCTGCTGCTTGATCACCTAAAAGATGGCAAGACATGTCATTAAGTCTTTGAGTTCTAATATCTTCACTGTAATAAAGCAAGCCAAACATTCAGCTTTTATTCCCCTGGCATAGTTATGCGAGCGCTCCATAACTATGCCATGGTTACTCATCCACACATCTCATTCATATATTACAACTGCCAGAATGACAACAGAAAGTTAATAACGGAATCTTTCATACATACACTTTCAGGATATCTAACATTCGTTCACCACACAAATGACAGAGCTCTGGACCTCTCTGTCAGCACTCCAATCTATGAACATACACATGACATGATACCTCCTCAAGGTTCATCAGTGTTATCAGCCAGGGTTCAACAGAACTTCCTGAAGGTGCCCGGTATTCACATACCTCACGTCATTGACGTCTGCCAGGATTCAAAATACCTGCATGCGATCGAAATCACATCTGCCAAGACAACTGCCTGTACTACAATAAAATTGCTAACACCCAGTACTTGTAACAAGTATTAGGTCTGCCATGACTAGTGTCCCACCGTGGACCACCGTCACAAAATCATACTCACTTTCAAAGAAAGCAGCACAAGTATCCGGCGTCCATTCACCATGCCACAACAACATATATTCGGATGCCGCCTGAGTGCGCTTTCCATAGGATCCGGACAGTAGTTCCAGTTCGTATCTATGATGTGGAAGCTCCTTTACCACTCTGTAAGGCCCACGCATACCAGAGTCTAATTTCCCTGAGCTCTGTGAACTCTTAATGACAAAGACAGTATCTCCCAATTTATAAATACGAGGCTGTTTACGACCCGTATTGGTTTGACTATCTTGTCTGAGCTGGTTTGCAGTCAATAACTCTGAAGATCGTTGCCGCCTCAAGGCTAACATAGCCTCCCGGTTTGGCGACGAGTTTTCTACAGCCACATCTCGCACTAAGGATCTAATGACGGGCGTAGTAGCGTCTATCCCTATAAGAAGCTGTAGCGGGGAAACTTGCGTCGTCTTATGTTTAGTGATATTGAGGATCAATTGAATTTTCCACAAAATATCAGACCAGCTAGAGTTATTGTTATTTACTTCCACGCGCAACATATTAAGGACTGTACGACAATAACGTTCTACCTGACCGTTTTCGTGATGCATTTCTGGAGTTATAAAATGTGTGGTGCATCCTAATGCACTGACCCAGTTTTGGAAATTACAACTCTCGAACATCCGTCCACGATCATTAATAATCAAGTTAGGTGTACCAAATAAAGATATCGCGTTATTAAAAGCAGTTTTAAGATCCTCAGAGTCTTGTTTGCGTAATGGGTATAAGAGCGAAAATTTTGAGAATGCATCTACCAGGATCAGAATATACTTGAATCCTTTAGATTCCGGAAGTGGACCTAGCACGTCCATGTGCACAGCAGTAAAAGGAGTGTCTGGTTTCGACCAAGATTCTATAGGTTGGTGTGGCGCTCGGGCACTCTTTTTATGAGTCAGGCATATTAAGCAATGGGTAATGTATTTTTTAACAAACGGCCTTAAGCCGGGAAACCAAAAATGACGCAAAATGAGGTCTGTAGTTTTATCAATGCCAACGTGATCATGCTCGTCATGAAATATTCGTAAAAGACTTAGTCTATGGCCCTTAGGGATATAGCAAAGTAGACGTGATTCTTGTCCTACGGGGGAATACTTATAATACAAAAGGTTGTTTCTAATGACATATCGGGATAAATCTAACTCTCCATCTCTAATCTTTTGAATAAGGTCTTGGGTTTCTGAATCGGCAGACTGAGCTATTTGCGCCCAATTATTTGGCTTACGAATACTAAAGACTTTAGGAGGATTTCTACTCAAGTAGTCAGCATGGGACATGAGGATCCCTTTACGATATTGGATAGTAAATTGAAAGTCTTGCATGTAAACCCACCAGCGAGCAACACGCGGCACGAGATCTTTTTTGCGTTCAGTTAATTTTAATGAATTGCAATCTGTAATTATCTTAAATTTAATACCTAATAGGTAGTGACGGAAATGCTGCAGAGCTTTTACTACGGCAAGGGTCTCGAGTTCGTAACTATGATATCGAGACTCTGCTCCCTGAGTTGACTTACTAAAGTAACCTATGACTCTCTTTCGTTTTCCCTCATGCTCCTGAAATAGAACAGCACCATACCCAATTGTACTGGCATCGGTGTGCAGCTCAGTTGGGAGAACGGGGTCAAAGATTGAGAGTACTGGCTCATTTGTCAGACACGAAATAATATAATCACGTGCTGCGTCTTGCTCACTACCCCATACAAATGACACGTCCTTACGGGTTAGATTCGCTATACATGTCGTTTTAGAGGCATAATTCTGAATATATCTGCGGAAATAGCCTGCAAGACCTAGGAATTGGCGGACCTGTTTGACAGTAGTAGGTTTGGGGGACTTAATTAATGCCTCTACCTTTCTTGGACTCGGCCGAACCTGACCTTGACTGATACATCGACCTAAATATTCAACGTCAGTAGTCATAAAGGAACATTTTTTTAAATTGATTGAAAAGCCTGTTACCGTTAGAGTTTTTAGTACTTGTCCGAGTGCATCAATGCCCTCATTGCACTCGTTTGATAGGATAAGAACATCATCGATATATACAAGGACCTGCCCGCTTTCGATAAAAGGTTTTAATGCTCTTGATATTATTCTCTGGTACACTACGGGTGCATTAGCCAATCCATATGGCATCTTAAGGTATTCGTAATGCCCATCCGGCGTTACGAAAGCAGTCTTGTTTATGGAATCAGGACTCATACAAATCTGATGAAATCCTGTCGCCATATCAAGACTGGTAAAGTACCTACTGCCACCTAACCGATCAATATGATCTTCTATAAGTGGTAACGGAAATCTGTCTTTTATAGTTTGAGTTTAAGGCCCTGTAGTCAACGCACATCCTGTCTGAGCCATCCTTCTTCTTTACTAAAATAATGGGACTGGCATACTCAGACTCGGAATCGCGTATTATGTTCTTCTCTAGAAGGTCTTTAATAATAGCACGGACGCGAATCTTTTCGTCTAACGAAAGCTTATAGGGACGATAATTTACTGGTTCCTCGCAATTTAACCGAATTGTCATGCTACCTGTATTAACCGTTGATGTCGCAGTGCCGGTTATAAACGAATTTGAAAATTCTTTTAAAACTGACGTCAACCGATCTCTATCTTTGCCTAGCAGAGCCGTGTTCAAAGTATCCAAATTGGCGGTACATATATTGTAAATATGAGAAGGGCAACTAATTCTAATTAATCTTTGCATTGCATTAGTTCTAATATAGGTAACTCCTTTACGATTTAATACATCAGTTCCAATCAAAATAGGAGTGTTTATACAACCATCAGGAACAACAAATAAATCTACTTCTAATGATATTTCCGGGAATTCTATAATTAAGGTAACATAGGCAGTTGATTCCACTATCTGGCTACCTAATCCAAGTAAAGATTGATATGTGGGTATTCTTTTAGATACAAAATGTTTGAGGGTAGATTGGGAAATTAATGAGACGTGAGAACCACTATCTATCAATACATCTATGGGTGTATTCTGTATAACAACACTGATAATATCATTGTTGCTATTTGATCCTAAGTCACAACAAAGATTAACGTTGTTTGCTTTTTTATTTGTTTCTGTACGTTGTTTGACAAAACACGAGTCTACTAAATGGCCAGTTTTTTTTACAAAATGTGCAATGACGCAATACTTTATTATTTACCACGGTACTGGACTCCATGGAATCAGTCCTAGACTTTTTTGGACAATTGTGACGTTTATGACCTGAATCACCGCATGAAAAACATTTCAAATCAGATTTTCCAACTGCGCGTTTATAACTCGAATTACCCTCACTAGATGAGCGACCAGGATTGCGGTGACCACGAAATTCGCTTTTTGGTTGAACGTAATGTAACAAAAATTCTACTAATTCATGCGGTTTTAGCTTTGCATTAGTAGCAGCGGCTTTAACCTGAGGTCCCACAATGCCTCGAACAACTATCGCACTTTTCAAATCGTCAGATAAACCATTTACAATGTTCAATCGCAATAAGGAATGACGCGCATATTCCGCGTAAGTTGCATAGTTTTTCGAATCAGTACGCATAACCTCGAATAGTACGCCGGCGATATCAACGTTTCGTGGACAGAGTGCTTTAAATTCAGATTTAAAATTACTCCAAGTTCGGTCATTGGTGACCCACTCGTTAAGCCATGATCTAGCATCACCCTTTAAACAACCCCCAACACGTGAAAGACACTCATTATCACCCCAGAGATTTGTTACGCGAGCTCGATCAACCTCGGTACACCAAGCGTCAAAATCATGCAAAGATGGATCGAAATTTGAAACGTAATATTGGTTGGGTCTTACTTGAACTAAAGACGACAGTGCTCCCGCAATCCTGCTTGCTACATCATCCGCGGTACCGTCCCTGCGTGTAACTGGTGTTTGTGATGGTCCTGACGACTCCTCAGTCCCTGCAACGCTACCGTCACCCTCCATAGTTTGTACCTGCACTTGCAAAGGTAGCGAGTTTAATAAAGGCGAGGCTGAAGGCGCAGGAGTCGACACCGTCGCTGACGAGGAACTCATTCTACTCTCGATTGCATTTAATCGGCCAAGAATAGCTTCTAAAGCATTACTAGTAGTTACACGTGCTCTTCTTTGTCTAGTTGTACCTCTACCTTCCATTATATAAAATAAAAATAACAATTAGATGTATAAGAAACTTTACTTAAAGCAGATGATTTAAAAATATGTTGGTGCTATTTACAAACCTAGCAATAGTCAGAAAAACTACGAGCAATACTGGCGATTCGTGATCTATCCCACTTCTGATTTTATTAAAACAGAAGCAGGTTATATTTGAAAAATACGCACCAACAATCAACTGAATTTATTATCTAATTATTTTAAACAGAACTAAAATTGTTAATCCTAATAATTGTACCTAAACTTTATATAAATCAATAACGAAGAGCAATAGACTAGCAAAATCACTTGGCACCGAGAAAAACACAATCAATGAGGTAGAGAGACGTCCACCGTTGTCGACCGTCGATCCAAAAGTGAGTGTGCGTGCTGTCACCCATCGCTGTCACCCGTCGATTGCTGCGTCACCGGATATGCGCCCCACTGGTTCGCTTCGTAAACCACGCCCCTTGGAAGTGACGTGCTTTTTATTCTTCTAACACTACCAATACAAAAGTGGTCTACTCGTAACACGGATGAAAAACATTTAGTCGAAGAAAGAAAGAAAGTAATTCAAGACGAGTTCAAAAATAAGCTGGGCCTTCTGGTGGATATCGTCAAACAAGGAGCAGGAAACACCAATAACGGTAATACGGTAAGACGATTTTTAAAGATTGGTCATTATCTGCTACAATCACAGGGGTAGATGAAAATTTGATTAAAAGATTTTATATCATTTTACAGGCTTTATCTTCGGGTATCGAAATAAATGTTGACAAATTAGGTGAATTTAATAGAAGAACAGCAAAATTGTACGTAAAAATTACATTATGCATGGTATTACATGCCTGTAACTGTGCACAAATTATTAATTCATGCAACAGAAATTATTAAACATCATGCACTAATACCAATCGGAAAACTTTCCGAAGAAGCTCAAGAAGCCAGGAATAAAGAATTTAGGAATGTCAGAGAATGGCACACTAGAAAATGCTCTAAAATCAAAAATAATGAAGATATTATTCATAATTTATTAATACGTTCTGATCCTTATATTTCCAGTCTAAGAATTGAGAATCAACGGAAAAAAGAAGAGCTGCTTCCAGAAGCAGTGGATATATTAATTTTGGCTGATGCTGATTCAGAAGACGCAGAAAGCAGTGAATGTTCATAATTTACTTATCAACTTATCGTAAATAGTAAGTAAGTACTGTTTTATTATGTATAACGAAAATTAAATAAATTGAATTTATGAATAGTATTAGTACTAAAATGGTTGATCATATCTATAAATTACATGTTTAAAATAATAATTTAACATAAAATTTACTAATAAAATGAAATAATGTAGGATTTAATGTATTTTCTTGAAATTAAAATTAATAAATGTATCTATTTACTTAATAAATATCGATATTAACAACAATCATTTTTTTCTATAATACAAGTCACGATAATATAATTAAATATGACACAGTTATATAGCTTAACTCTTTAACAAGCTGCGAAAAAAAAACCGTATTAATATCTCTACTACTTTCGGAGATATCAGACAATGTCCAGAAAAACACCATTTTCGTCACACTGTGCGGCGCCCATATTCGCAGCATTGTCGGTAACTATAGCTCGAACTCTGTCCTGTATATTCCAATCTTGAAATGCCTTCTTTATATTACACGCTATGTTGGATCCTGAATGCTGAAGGCCTTCGAATGGCATTACTTCGAGACAATATAGCTTGTACTCGAAGTTAGCATCGATCCCATGAGCTGTCAAGCTAATAAATTTATTAGATTGCGAGGAGGAATCGCTTGTCCATATATCGGTGGTTATCACAATATGCGTTACCACTTTTAACAGTTCTAGTACTTTAGTTCTCACTCGCTCATATATTTCTGGTCAAAGTTTTTCTGTTATATGGGAACGTGACACAATTCGGTAATTCGGGCATAGCTTTTTAATAGTCGTTAATAGCCTACCTTGTGGAATAAATCGAATGGTTCCATATGGACGCATATTTGCTCAGTAATTGTGCGAGTTATTTCTTTTGCTCTAGTATCATCATCTCTGTATAATGATTTCTTTTCGATCATCTCAGTTAGAGTTTCCTGTCTCTTAAGTTGTGGGCCAATATCATCACTCCTTGTTGGTTTATTAGTTGATTGAACTGAAGCAGAGTCCAATTCACTCTGATGGTGTCTTTTCATGTAGATCCACAGCTCTGATGTATTATGACTTGGATTAGGATTGATACCACGGGACACGTTTTCTTTATTACATATTGCTTTCGAACTATCAGATGCGTTGACTTCAAAATGATTCCATACAGAACTTTTTGCTTCAAGACTGACATAATTAACTTTTTACGTAGTTTTTCACTATTAGTGAAAAAAATATCACGTCACAAACACAACCACAAAGAAATGAAAATTATTACGCACCAACAGCAACAAGTAACTAGCGAAATGAAATGGGCTCCGTGAGGTGAGCAGCGCAAGTCAAAGAAAGAATATAGGTAACGTGGGGATTCCGCGAGCGTAGACAAATTAGGCCGCGTTTACATGAACGCATTAAGCGCAGTGATGGAACGTTCACATGGGTTGTCTATAGCGCGAAATTCAAAAACTATCGGTGTATCGGAAAATTTAATATCGCCGATTCCGATATATCCGAAATCTCGCGGTATCGCTGATATATCGGTATCGGTATTGGATGTATCCCTAATTGTAATAATTATAATTATAAAATTGTAGGTATGTTTTAAAACAGGTATTAACGTCAAATAAATGAATTTTATTTTAAGGTGATTTATTTTTATTTTTTGTTTACTAGGTATTCTATTTATGTTATTTATTTATGAAGATTAGTTATAATTAATTAGTTTTGCTAATTAGCTTGGCCAATTTTATTATTTTACTTTTATATTTTCATTGTTTGAATAGAACTTAAAAAAGTTGGATGATTATTTTACAACAGTTTCGAAGATTTTTATTTGTTATTTTGAGGAAAACTTTGGTTTGTTTTTAGTTTTAGATAGAATTTTAGTTATTCTATTAAATTCCATGACGATGTTTGTTGTGTTATTTAAAGTTTTATAGAGAAACGTGATTAATTCATTTTATTTTTTTACTTATGTTTGTTTTATTCCATATTTAGTATATTTCAAACATATTGTTAATATTCAAAAGTAACTTATATGCTTATATCTCCTCTAGCATTCAGATTATTATAATTCTACATAAAACATTTAATGCTGCTTAAAAATACGCTTCTAACGATGTATAATATGCATATATTTGATATAAAATATGAAAGCAAAAGACAAAAAATAGAAGTTTTTTTCTTTGATTAGCTCTCCTGTAAAAAGCAAGCAGCGACATATTAATTTTTAAGATAATTCCAGTACTTTGAAAATTGACTCTCGCCCTCCTGAATGCTTTGATTTTTCAAATCGTCATTTCCCAGGAAAGAATAATAGGCTTTTTCCGGATTTTTCGAAAAAATCGTTTTCATTTTTGGACAAGTTTTAGAAGTACCTGTTTTTACCCCGTGCATCCCGTTATGTTATTTTTTTCTTTGTTTTCGTTATTTTTTATTTTTGTAAGCTAAGTAAAAGTACCGGGCACAATACGAGACATTGTAAAGCCAACGATAAAGATAGAGTCAATAAGCGATCCTGCGCATTATTCTTTTTCCACAGCCACCCAGCGCTAATGCAAACAACTCCCCACTTTGTCGCTTGCGCATGCGTATATCGCGTTGTATACTCGAGT
Source organism: Shargacucullia verbasci (assembly GCA_947562105.1). Lineage (NCBI taxonomy): Eukaryota > Metazoa > Arthropoda > Insecta > Lepidoptera > Noctuidae > Shargacucullia > Shargacucullia verbasci. Next base: position 13,748,731 of record OX387281.1, on the reverse strand, counting down.
GAGAAAGAGAATGCCGGCCGCTGTCATTGTTCCGAAACCTTGACGGCCATCCCGCTTGAGCTTCTATTCTCATATATTCTATTCTCATAGTCATTCAACTATTATATTTTGGTGCATGAATATTTCATTCCTGTTGCACATGTATAAGAATTCGCAATTGCGACATCTAGATATGGTACGTGGCTTCAAGTGGAATCACGAATTTGATAACTACCGTTTTTCCTAATACGTTTCTTATTACGATATTACCAAACTATGTTCTTTGTGTCAGCACACCGATTTGATTTGAAATCGTTAACTATTACATGCTTATGTGAAAATATTTTTCATTTCAATACATGTACAAGAGCTGGCTTTTTTTCAACAAAAAAAAAAATCCTGAATAAATCTACCTTCTTTGATTTTTACTAAAAATGTTCTTTTTTAAAAAATTTTTCCAACACTTGAACATTCTTGTTTTTTTTTTTAACTTTCTGGCAAAGATAAATAAGTATAGGTAAATCTTCTCACAAGTTATATCAAATAATTTCGGAAAAGATGGCGGATAAAGGGTCATTGATCACGCCCAAGCACGTGTATACGATAATTAATAATAATCGTGCTGGGTTTAAAGATATGATTTTGAATGTTTTTGATATTTGAACGAAAGAATTGAGCATTTGCGAGAAGTATGGTGATTACAGTGCTGAAAATCGTGCGAACCAAAGTACAGATACGCTGACTAGTTCAACTTCCCTTAAGATCATCTTGGTAATTTCTCAAGAAAAATGGCGAAATATCACACCCAGAGAGAAAATTTGCGGCAAACGAATATATTGTAAATTGCGGCCTGGATGGACAGACGTGGTGGCTGAAGCCCTATGGATGCAGCACCATATTGACTGTGTATTCGTTTTTAAAAATCACAACATATATCCGAGCTTGGTTGCAAAATGCTATTTAACAATAGAAGGATTTTGCGGCGAATGCGACGCAAAGATTTATTGCACGCTTTTAAAAGAGCCATCGAAAGATAGCGATGTCATTCTCGAATGCAGCGTTGAGGGCATTAAAGCAGCATCGCATTCCGGAAATAAAAGACGGCAATTGAGAGGTAGTCGTCGCCGTGAGGTAGCCGACTTTCTTATTGATGGCGGTAAAGACGCCGTGATATGGCGACGCAAAGAAGCAGGTCGTATTAAGAAATTTGGCGATAAAAATCCGCCAATTTTGTCAACCAATGAAGTTGTTCGAAAAGCCAAAGAACAGCGACTTTCGAGTAAATACGATTTGCAGTTTGGTAACCCAGCCTTGAATTTACTGAAAAGCGCTAAACACGGTAAGCTAGTCGGTTGCATACAATCCATCGGATTGCATAAATTCAACTGCATGTATTGGCTTCCCGAACAACTGCAAATATACAATTCCCGTGTTCGCAATGATCCTGATGCAACATTGGTAATCGATGCTACGGGCGGCATTGCGAAACGTGATAAGTCACGGAATCCGCACATTCTCTTATACCAGTGCGTACTGGTGACCCGTGAAGGCAGCGTACCAACCTTTCAAATGGTTTCAGCCGATCAACGATCGATCATTGTCAATTTCTTTTTGAGTCATATTCTCGCTGCAAACGCTCCGATTCCGCCGTTCGTAGTTACAGATTTTGGGTGGTCCTTGTTGATTGCGATTGCGCAGATATTCGGCGGCTGCGAAATTTGAACGATTATCTACAAAAGTGCTATAATGCCATTACAAATAAATTATCGGCATTGCCATCGACGTTTATGCGCTTGGATGCTTGTCATCTGATGTCCATGATTACGCGATGGCCCAGCTTCAGAGGTAGAGATAAATGTTTGGTACGACGATTTTATAAGCGATGTATCGGGAAAGCTCATCAAATTACCAATTTAGAAGACCTATCCTATTTCGTAGAATCGGTCCTCGTTGTTGCTCTCAGCAAGTGTATTGGTTCAGAACCAAGTGGCAAGCTTCTGCAATCGATGGATCGATTGCATTTTTTGAACAGCAAGATCAAAGGAATCGAACTCAATATAGATGACGATGACGACAACGAAGCTGCCGATCAAAGTGACGAAGAAGCTTGTGATACGAACAACGGGGAATCTGACATTGACGCAGAACAGAATATCGTAGAAAGCGAATCGGAAACAACAGGATGGAAGTCTTGGCGTGATAAATTGTATGATGCAGCTGTAAAAATCGCAGATCAGTCGTCTAAGGGTGACACGATTAATGCATGCTACAACCTTGACTTCGCCAAAAGGTTGAAAAGGTACCTTCTACCATATGCACCTTTGTGGACCGCAATAATCGTACCAATTTTTAAAAGAGGCTCAGTGACCGCCACCTCCGCTGCTGTTGAAGCAGAATTCGCCGATCTAAAACGTCGTGAGTTCAGGGGTGAAATTCCAATGCGAATTGACCGATTTGTGATACAACATCTCGAAAGAATCGACAACAAAATAAAGGAGCCCTGTAAGGCGTCGGATTGTCTATCACAAAACCCAGAAGCAAAGTTGAAAGATCCAGAAAGCACTGTCATTAGCGAATCTACTGAAGCTCGTTCTAGTTCCGAGGTTAAAGATCACGAAAATAGCATGGAAGTCGACGATCCTCCGTACTCAGCGATTGAGTGTAACGAACTCTCGTTTGACGTGAAAGTAGTAAATAATGTATGTAGTACTCTTAACGAAAGTATGAAAAACAGACTGCCCACTTTCGAGTCGGAAGAAACTTTACGGCTTCGGTCTGCAGGAGTATTGAATATGGTCGATTTTTCAAGATCCTTGAACAATGCCTCTTCTGAAATCGCTCACTCACCACAGGACGAAAATATTCCAGCGGATAATGATTGGAATGTTCGAGAAGAATGGGGAGGCTTGGAAAAAAACACCAAACGTAAAGATTTGAAAAATGATTCGTCGAAAAGAAAACGGGCAATTTTTTTTTTTTTATATTTATTTATTTATTTCAGACAACAATATAGTCCATTGTGTTAGTAGAATACCTTACAAATAGTGTTAGTAATACACAAATAAGTTAAAAAGTTAGAGAGAACGATAAAGAAAGAAAAGAGTTACTTGACCCCACATAGTGCCTCAGGAAAGGGGAGTAAGGACTCTCCACCACTGTTTTTAGGATGCTATTGTCGCTGACCCGCGTTCTACGCATCAGTGATGCGACTTTTTTGCGAATCACTGCATGGAAGCCATCAGTTCGGTTCTGAGCAATCATCTCCGATGCGCTACAGAAACGGGGTAGTTTCAACAGCATCCTAAAAACATTATTGTACTGGACGCGCAATACATCTAGCGATCTTTTGGTGTAGCTGACCCACAGACCTCCCACGTACAGCCCTTGACAGAACGCCTTAAACAGGGTGATTTTGACTTAGTCCGTACAACGAGAGAACCTGCGGGCCAACATGTTACCTCGGACCGCCAGTGCCCTACGTTCCCTTTCAATATCTATATTATCTTTAAGGTCGTCGGTAAGGATGTGCCCCAAGTACTTAAATTGTTGGACTTTATTGATGGTAATACCATTCAAAGAAAAATTTGGTTCATGATTAGGGCACTTACCGGCGGCCTTAAAGACCATATATTCACATTTACGGACATTATACACAAGACCGTGCAAGACAGCATACTCCTCGCAGACCTTCAGCATTTCTCTGATAGATCCCGCAGTCGGGCCCAGCAGCACCATGTCGTCCGCGTAGCTGATGCTATTTATACTAAGACCACCAACCCGGCAGCCGACACGCATACTACTGAGCCCGACCATGAGATCATTAATATAAAGGTTGAAGAGCCGTGGCGACGTCAAACCTCCCTGTCTCACACCGCACTCCAGCCCATACGACTCAGAGAACGTTCCGGCCCACTTTACATTATTCGTTTGGTTTGCATACCAATACTGCATGAGTTTAAGTACTGGTGCCGGTACATTCCCGTCTCCCAGCTTTCTCCAGAGCACATCATATGACACCAGGTCAAAGGCTCTGGAGAGATCCAGGAAGCAGGCATACACCGGCGTTTTTCGGTCAGTGTAATATTGGACAGTATTCTTCAAACTCAGCACAGCACTTTCGGTTGAGAGTTCAGGCTGAGAACAAAACTGTGCATCGTGCAAACACAAATACTTTTTCAGGCACGAATCAAGCATACTGTCCAATATTTTGGCCGCTGTGGTTGCAAGGGAGATTGGACGGTAGTTACCCCTGTCCGAGATATCCCCTGTCTTGTTTTTAACAATAGGTACTACAATAGTTTTCATCAAATCAGCAGGTAAATGAGAGTGACTGATGCACATTGTATAAAACCAAGACAGGACCCTCGGCAGGTAAACCCCCGCATATTTGTAATGCTCGATGCCGAGTCCATCGTAGCCGGGCGATTTACCTCTGCTCATGCCTTGAATGACGGATCTGACTTGTTTAGCCGAAAAATGTGTGAGTGGTTCCGCCCCCCCACTGTCAGACTCAACATCGACCATTGCAACCGAAGGGCCCAGTGGAGATTGCACTTTAAAGTGATTCATAAACATGTTAGCAATCCCCCCCGGATCATTGGTCCCTCCCACACTCACCGGTAGACCAGGCCTAGTATCCAACTTACGTGTCGACATCCAAAATTTACTAAAATTTTTCGTGGCTCTTTGCTATGTTATCCATTTTGATCTGTTCTTCGTTTTTTTGGCACCATTTGAGGCGACCCTTGAAGATTTTATGGGTCTCACACATCTCCTCGAAGACTACTTGGTCTATTATGTCTAACCCATTCCTTGAATTTAAGCCTGGCCTCACGGTGAGCGTCACGAATTTGACTATTCCATCCGCGTACCACTTTGCGTCTCCTTGGCATGCATCCTCCTATCACATTAGTTTGCTCGGCAGCGTCACATAAAATACTAATAATTTTACCGTATAGGTCATCCAAGACATATTTATGTTCTACTGAGCTGCAAGAGCCATAGGCACACTCTGAGAATTCAGGTGGAAAATCAATGTCACGAAACCTGTCATTACACAAACCATTGTAACACTTGATCTGAGATTCGTCCCGTTCGCCCCAAACAACCCTAGAGCGCGGCGTCTTCTGTGTTGTTAATTTAGATCGTATTATATTCAGATCACACTCAACGTACAATGGCAAGTGATCTGACATATATATGTCTTCTTTTATTCTTACATTTACAATAGTTTGCCAAGCTGAAAAAGACACAACACAGTGATCCAGCCACCGTCTGCACCCGTGGGCTTCGCACAAAAGTGTAGCTATCGGTCAAGCAGCCCAGTTTTTCTATGTCTGCACAAATCCAAGCTTGGTCATTGCAAAAACTGTTTAATTCCCTAAAGAACAATTCGTTAGGATGTGCATTAAAGTCGCCTAATATGAAAATACTTTCAATTCCTGCACTCGCAACTATAGCACTAATCTCACCTAGAACCTCTGTAAACAAAGGCAAGTTGTCGGTTGAGTCTGTTGGCATATAAACAGAGATAACAACAATCGAACGATCGCCGACAGTAGCTCTGATAGCCGCGAGGCGCGAACTAGTGCACCCTAGTGTGGTAATATCGCTGAAAATGCCCTTCCTCCAAAGAATAGCCACTCCCCCATATGGTCTCCCTACCAGTAGCCCCGCAGATGTATCAACAGCCGACCTACCCGTGTATTCAAATTGATCACTTATGGTACCTAGGAAGGGTATATCATGGGGAAAAAGCCATGTCTCCTGAAGGGCTACTATATCTGACATCTTACATATTTCTCTAACACTATCAACTGAGCGCTTAACAGATTTACAGTTGAAAATAGTAAACTTACAATGTTTATTTAGGTTACAGTTCATAATTAAGTCCATTAATACCTATTACTTAATCTTCCGACTTCTTCAGGTACGTAAAACGAACGAAGCGTCTAAAAGTTATGCCATTAGGCCACACTTCATCTTTTAAAAACAAATCTAACTTGTTTTGAGAAACAAATAGTTTGAACGCGTTATATTTTTTTGGGACTTTCATATTTATCATTTTTAAGGTAACACTTTCACTAGTTTTTTCTTTTATGTAGCTTATTATGTCCTGCGCACTCGTTTCTGTACTTACATTTGAGATAAACAAAGGCACTTTGATATCCGCTGCTTTAAATTTACCGTCCGATGAAGTGGCTGCACATCCTTTTTGACCGATTAACTTATATCGTTTAGGCATTTTCTTCTGTACAACAGTCCATTCCGTGTCTGAATCTCGCGTGTTCATACCATCCTCATCCATTCGTTGTTTGCTCAGTTTATTTACATACATCGCTGTAGCTGGCGCCGACGATCGATTGACACTGTTAGCAGTCCCACCCGTTGCGTGTGCGCAGGTAGCCGGTAAGCTAACCGGTTTCGACGAAACCGCAGTGATCCCAATGGCCTCCACGCGCCTCGTTTGTATCGGTGTCTCACGGCCGCAATGTCCTTGAGTCAGTTGACATCCACTCTCACTCGCACTTGTCGAAACCACAGTTACTTTTGGCGCCTCCACGTGCCCTTGACTCCCTGTCGCATCATTTTGTTTGCGAAGAAAAGAGACGAAATCGTCCTCGCCGTTACTAATCATTGATGAGTGACTCACCGAGGTCTGACGGTTTTTTCCACTAATATCAGCTGTTCCTTTTGTTGCTTTTATAGGAACATATTAGAGACCTATGGGGCCACTATCAAGTGGGCTGGTTTGTAAACAAGCCCCTCTTCTTCTGTTTACATTTGTTGAAAAATTATCTAGTATTGATGCATGTTTCATGTCATTTACTTCGCGTTTAAGTTGATTGAACTCATCAGCTGTTACTACTTTTTCTTCCAATTTGCTTATTTGATTTTGCATCTTTAACATATCCTTCAACAACCTAGTCACATCGACGTGGTCAAAGGTGATTGGTGGAAGCTTATGTAACTCCTTAGCAACAAAAATAGGGAGTTCGTCGGAGTTTGTTGTTTTCATAAGACAGATAATGTCTTCTAGCTCTCGCATCATTTTTTTCTTCTCTTCTTTACGTCGTGTGGGCATTTTCTTCGCACTGGGTAGCGAATCAAAAAGTAACGACTTAGCTTTCTTGACATCTTCGGCCGAAAAAGCAGTCGTACACAGCTGATGAATACTCTCTTCATCCATATGTTAGCATTAAAGTTATTATCTTTAAGAATATTTCTATATCTATTAATTTGTGTACTGATTTCCTTATTTAAAACGTTATTTGCTAAAACATAAGTATTAATAAACAAAATGCATAAAGGCTCTCTGTGGGTATAACGGCGGCGGCGTCATATATTCCGAAACCGACCGTCGAAGGAGGACGATCTGTCCAGTGTCTCGTGTTTTATTAATTAAAAGATCTAATAATAAAAGTAAACATTAATACTGCTGAACCGTATACTGTGACTATTATTCTTGGCTTCATCCTGAGGATTCAACAGTTCAGAAGTGGGATCGGGATCTGCCCCCCACTGGCGCACAATGTACGAGGTACAACAGCGGAACATGTTGCAACTGATCGAGAATGGACACAGCACTGCATTGTCGTCGCAGCAGTACGAGCAGCTCGAATTCTGCCGACTGCAGCAATGGCGCGGGTCGCGCTGGTGTAGCTGAAGTGACAAACGAGCGACGCATAGATGCTTGCGCAATAACTTATGTTACCGGGTAGTTACAACAATCTGGTGAGTCGTATGATGTTTGTTTTGATTCCGGTGCTGAATGCTCTCTTGTCAAGCAAAGTATTAGTCGTAATTTTATAGGCTAACGTGCTTAACACAAACGTTCGTATAAAGGATATAGGTTGTGCAGACGTAGACTGTACTGAACACATTTTTCGTGATGTTTTTATTGATGGTCATAGTTTAGCTATTTTATTTCACGTACTACCCGACAATTGTTTACAATGTGACGATTGGCAGATTTTTTTTAAAACGAGCTTACACGATTAACACGACTAGTTCATCTTTGTTTATTTTCAAAACAAAACTCGGTTGCCGTCTGTAGTTACCTACCTAAATTGATGCATAATTTAAATGAAGTTCAGAACAAAGAATCGTTAATATCATTGCTTAAGTGATCGCATATTTTTATTGTTGGATTCCCTCATACACGTTATAAAACTCGTGAACTAAAGATTCGACTCGTGTTGAGTTCCTAGGCTATGATATCACTGCTGGTGAGTTAAGACCAAATCTAGGAAAGATCAAGCCCTGAATAATCTACCTTCTCCTGAGAATACTCATCAACTCGGACACTGATGACGATACAGCCAAGGTGCCTGTTGGAACAAAGGTACTAATTTAAATGTGATGACTGAGCAGTCGGTCCATCCGTGCTTTCTCCTAGTGTGGAGAGTACCACTGCTATTTATCATGATGAACGACTTCAACTGATTGGATTTGGCTTATTTATGACCTAGGGTGGAAATTGAATATCTACAGCAGTATGAATTCCCTAGTGTGAATTACTATTATTTTGTGTTTGGTATATATACAGCAGTATGAATTCCCTAGTGTGAATTACTATTATTTTGTGTTTGATATATCTACAGCAGTATGAATTCCCTAGTGTGAATTACTGTTATTTTGTGTTTCAGATATCTACAGTAGTATGAATTCCCTAGTGTGAATTACTGTTATTTTGTGTTTCAGATATCTACAGTAGTATGAATTCCCTAGTGTGAATTACTGTTATTTTGTGTTTTAGATATCTACAGTAGTATGAATTCCCTAGTGTGAATTACTGTTATTTTGTCTTTCAGATATCTACAGTAGTATGAATTTCCTAGTGTGAATTACTATTGTTTTGTGTTTGAGATATATACAGCAGTATGAATTCCCTAGTGTGAATTACTGTTATTTTGTGTTTCAGATATCTACAGTAGTATGAATTCCCTAGTGTGAATTACTATTATTTTGTGTTTGAGATATCTACAGCAGTATGAATTCCGTAGTGTGAATTACTGTTATTTTGTGTTTTAGATATCTACAGTAGTATGAATTCCCTAGTGTGAATTACTATTATTTTGTGTTTGAGATATATACAGCAATATGAATTCCCTAGTGTGAATTACTATTATTTTGTGTTTCAGCCAAAATGTATCCCCTAGTGTGGTACACCTGTGAATTGTAGCCCCCAGTGTGGCATGTATGGTATTTACCCCCAGTGTGGTCATTCAAAACGTGTAATGTGATTGCCCCTAGTGTGGAAATTGAATATCTACAGCAGTATAAATTCCCTAGTGTGTATTTCTGTTATTTTGTGTTTCAACCAAAATGTATCCCCTAGTGTGGTGCACCTGTGAATTGTAGCCCCCAGTGTGGCATGTATGGCACTTACCCCCAGTTTGGTCATTCAAAACGTGTAATGTGATTGCCCCTAGTGTGGAAATTGAATATCTACAGCAGTATGAATTCCCTAGTGTGAATTACTATTATTTTATGTTTCAGCCAAAATGTATCCCCCAGTGTGGTGCACCTGTGAATTGTAGCCCGCAGTGTGGCATGTATGGTACTTACCCCCAGCGTGGTCATTCAAAACGTGTAATGTGATTGCCTCTAGCGTGGCAGAAATGAATCGATGATTAAATAATTATGGAAAAGAAAAAGAAAGAAAACTAATATTTTATGGGTAATAAAATTAACCAAAAAAATAATTCCTTGCACGCCGTAGCTGCGACAACGAGGCTAACACTCGGCATGATGTTGTGTTCTGACGTGAGCCTCAACACAATGCTGGTTTTCAGTGCTAACCCCAAGTGACGGACATTCATATCATTATATAAAATGATTATATGTATAAGCTAATATTACTTATTTATATAAGGTACACCAACAGCATATACATCATACATTCCATAATTCAGTTTACAGGTACAGGAGCTGATGTGTATGCCAATTACAGGTATTGTTGTAGTAAATTGCTTTATACGTAATTTATCCTTCGATGAGGGCTGTAACCCCAGGATAACCTGCTATAATGTACAAATATGGAAACAAATGCACAACTAGGAAAATGGATGGTGGCGGGGTACTCACGCGTTTTCGCTCTCTTCCTAGCCTGGCTTCGGGACGTCCCGTGACTCCTGGTTGATCTTACACACACTTCCACACACACACACACGATTAGTTTTAATAGTTTATTTTTTGAATACCAGATTTTTTTGTATGCACACGTTTTCTTAGAGTCGAGAGTGAGTTGATGATTGAACGGAACGGAATGGAATGATTGGAGAATGGAATAAGGAAACGGAAGTTGTGCATTTCGTTGAATATCTTTTAATACTTTAACATTCTTCCCCCCCGCTGGCGAGAAATATTGAGACAGAAGTACTCCAAGGTACAGAATGCTTGAAACTGGTTGTCCATATAAACCAATAATCTGATTGAATTATGCTGTGATTGAGAAACACATACATATACATATTTTATGATTGATATTATTCTGTTAAATGTGTACTATATCACGATTACAAAAATAATAGAATATGATTGGATAAATGTTATTAATTATGATAAAAATTAGTCTTGTCCATCTGGGATGGGACACAATTTTACCAGAGGTCGATCTATGATTCCTTGACCAGTTCTGACGGTTGCCGAACGAGGAATTCCATCGCGACCGGGATATAATTTAGGTTTAAAGAATCTTTATTCTCAAAAGAACAATACAGTTCACTTATATGAGAAATTTACATTTTACTTAATGCGTACACATTGTCGTCTAATGACGAAGCATGCAGAGATATGAAAATAATAGGTAGACATACAAATCGAAGCGGGATAGGATTCACAATGTTAAAAACAAAATGTAAGTGTTTAGTTGAATAGTTGGGTGCATTACACTAATAACTTGCAACAGAACCGGCCAATTTTATACCATTAGGGTATCCTCAATAATGCTTGTATTATTTTACTAAAGAAGGTACAATTAAGGAATGTATGCGTGTTATAGTGTGACTAGCCAGATACGTACGGTACGTAGATATACATGTACTAGTAGCAGCAATTCGTGTTGGTCCACTGATACAACTTTAATATAACTTTCTTATAAAACAAAGTTATTAGGGATCATTATTGGTTCACCACTGTCCCACAACACTGCACGTGCTGCGCAGTGTGCGTTATGTAGGTATTCGCATATGTTGTTCGTCAGTGTGTGTTACGCTCGAGTATAGTCAGGGAGGCCGTTTAAAATTTATTTACTTTTGTTTATTCATGTCTTATCATTTAAGTGTATTTTTATTTTATTAGTATTTATAAAGTATATATGTGTATGTATTATAGTTATATTTTTGTTTTACATTATATGTATTCTTAGGTATTTAGTTAAATGTTGTGTATTATAAATATATTTAATATAATAACAATTTAGGTATTTTTATTTTGTATGACTTATAGAACTATTAATATTAGAGTTATGTGTTTTATATGTAATAATAAAAGCCTTTTTTTATGTCTTATATTTCTATTTTATGTATGTATATTAGAACATTGTTTTTTGTTGAATATATTCCCTTAGTTTTCTTTTGTATATTTGAATAGTCTTGCACTCTTTTATTTGGTTTGGAAGTTTGTTATATAATTTTATTATTCTACCGAAACGCCAACGCATTGGAGAATACAATTCGTCTTTGATAAGAACTAACTGATCTATACGAACATCACGCGAGGACTTTGTCCATTTTAGGCATTGTGATAAGCTGGTGAGATATTCAGTGTGCCACCGAGACCAAAAATCTTGATGCATGCGTTGCAAGAGTTGCCAACGTGTCAGTCTGTTCATTTTTATGTTCGTATAGTCTGGTGTTGGCAATGATGTTAATGGAGCTAATGTTAAAAAATGTCCTGGAGTGAGAACTGCTAAGTCATTAGGATCACTGCTTAGTGAGCACAACGGCCTCGAATTCAGAAGTGATTCAACCTGAACGAGTAACGTATTTAACTCCTCATATGTTAATATTTGAGATCCAATGACACGATAGAGATGGGTTTTAACGGACTTAACGCCCGCTTCCCAAAGGCCGCCGAAATGGGGAGCCCCAGGAGGATTGAATTTAAATGATATACGCTCAGTCTCACAAGCTGATCGCATGATGGTTGATAATTGTGACTGAGCGCCTTTAAAATTTGTTCCGCAATCGGAATGAATGGTATTGCACCTACCACGACGAGCAATGAATCTCCGTAATGCTGCTAAAAATGCATCGGTGGACAAATCCGAGGCTAACTCTAAGTGCAGTGCTTTTGTGGTAAAGCACACAAAAAGACACAAATATGCTTTAGTAGTACGGGCTCCGCGATTTCTATGTACTGTAATGTTAAACGGCCCTGCGTAATCGCATCCGACTGATTGAAATGCTTTTATTTGTGTTATACGTGCTTTAGGCAAGTCTGCCATTTTAGGCTCAAGTGCTGTGGGTTTGACGCGGAAACACTGGTAACAATTTGATAAGACATTTTGAATTGCTCGTCTAGGAGACAAAATCCAAAAGTTTTGAAGGAGTAGAAACTAATGTTTGTAAACCTGGATGAAAATTTTCATTATGAACTGATTGGATTATAAGCTGAGTTAAACGATTTTTGCGAGGTAGTAACGCAGGATGCTTAGTTTCATACTCAAGATCGGAACGAGAGAGCCTTTCCCCCACCCGCAAAATACCGGAATGATCTAGAAAGGGGTTAAGTTTCCGAAATGGTTTAGGTAAACTTTTTCCTGCTGATAACTGTTTGATTTCATTTTTGAATTCTAATTGTTGCACATGTTTAACCAGCACCATGAGGGCATTGTGAAGTTCGATTTCTGTGAAATGATTCGTTTGTTTATTTTTGCGTAAGGCATTGATGAATCTGTTACAGTATGCAAAAATACGTTGAATTTTTCGAAGTGATGAATACTTATCTATCAGCTCATCGATGGGATTTTTGTTAGTGCAGTTAATGTTGGTTAAAACTGTTGTTCGCCTTTCGCAGGATACGTCAATGTCGCATGGCGTTTCTGTTTGAATATTTACGTTGGGCCAATGATCTTGATGTAAAGATAACCACTCCGGTCCTGTCCACCAGAGGGCGTGACTGATGAGCTCATCGGGTAGTAAGCCACGACTTGCAGCGTCAGCTGGATTGTGCTTGCCTGGTACATGTTTCCAGGTAGCGTTTGGTAATTTTCGTTGGATGTTTGCAATACGATTGCCCACGTACGCCTTAAAATTAGTTGAATTAGATTTGATCCATGCAAGAACTATCATGGAATCAGACCATGCGAACACGCCGTCAATTTTAATGATGTTGGAAAATATGTCAATGATGTAGCTCATGAGATCTGCGAGCAATGATGCACCGCATAATTCGAGCCTGGGTAGTGTTCTGCGCTTGGTAGGCGCAACGCGTGATCTTGCGCTCACAATACAGACTTGATGTTGATTTTTGTTGATGCTGGAATTGGTACGAAGATAGACAACTGCCGCATAGCCAGCCTCACTGGCATCGCAAAAGCCATGAATCTGATAACTGGCAGCGCGATCATGCGTGATACGTCTCGGAATACGAAGCTGTGATAAATTTGATAATTGATGAGTATACTTCGTTCAAATTTGATGAATGTCATTGGGCACTGGTTCATCCCACGACGTTCCCAGTAACCACAGACGCTGAATAAGAAACTTTGCTAGAAATGTTAATGGAGTAAGTAGACCAATGGGGTCATAGATGCGGGCAAGCTCCGATAGCATTGTCCGTTTGGTACAATCGCGCTTGATTTGATTGACTTGATAATTAAAAACGTCTTGATTTGCGTTCCAGGCAAGCCCGAGGACTTTGATGAAATTGGTGTTATTGTCGAACGTCAAATCTGGTACCATCTTGTGTTTTTCAGGTATGTTTCGTAGCACAGCTGCATGGTTGCTGGACCACTTCCTGAGCTCAAAACCGCCGGCCGCCATGATTTTTATTAATTGATGTTGAATATTAATAGCTTGTTCTATGTTTTCACAGCCGGTGACGACGTCATCTACGTAGAGATCCTTACGCAATACTGTAGCTGCAGCTGGAAAGGACTCCTGTTCGTCTTGTGCAAGTTGATGCATGGTACGGATGGCCAGAAAAGGTGCTGACGACACTCCGAATGTCATGCGATTGATTCTGTATTCTTGAATTGATTCTTCGGGTGACGATCTAAACAAGATACGCTGATAATCCCGATGCTCTTTGGTGATAATAATCTGCCGGTACATCTGACGAACGTCGGCTGTTAAAACAACTGCATGGAGTCGAAAACGTAAAATTATGTTATTGATATCCGCTTGCAATTTAGTGCCTGTTAGAAGAGTGTCATTGAGTGATTTTCCTTGTTTATCTTTGGCCGAGGCGTCATACACAACTCTAAGTCGAGTCGAGACACTGCTAGGTTTCACAACCGCATGATGCGGTATATAATACGCTGTAGAAGATTGACACTCGTCGGGTGGAACAGGTTCCATCTGACCGCTTGATACATACTCCATGACATGCGTTTTGTACTCTTCTCCGAATGATGGGTGCTGGAGAAGACGTCTCTCAAGCTGCTTGAATCGCCGAAGCGCAATCGAATATGAATCGTTAAACGAAGGTAATGATGAATCACGAAATGGTAGCTGCACGATGTAACGACCGTCTGCATCGCGTCGATGTGTTGATTGGTAGATGTCCTCGCAACGAATGTCGTCAGGGCAGGCTGCTTGATTTAAATTTGATGGTATATTATCGGTATCCCAAAACTTTTGGACCGCGATGTCTAGATTAGCATCGATTGATAAATGATTGACTGATACTGGAATATTCTCCATATTGGAATAGGCTGTTTTCGTTCTACCCATGAGGATATATCCAAACACTGTGTTGATTGCCGTAGCTGTATGATTACCGCCATCAATTTTGCCTGGTAACAAAATTTGCGGAAAGATCTCTCCACCGATTAAGATGTCGATAGGACGAGACTTATGAAACTCTGGATCTGCTAGCTTGAGATTTGATATATGTTGAAAATCTTCGATATTGACTGCATATGAAGGCATATCGCCACAAATTTTATCTAATGTTACTGCTTCTATTGTGTATGATGTTCCTGATTTACTCATAGGACGGATCTCCAAGAAAACCTTGCTAGACGATTGAGTAGGTTTTTCGCCAACTCCGGACATTGGTGTGTTGAATGGAACACGGGTCAGACCAAGCCGACGCGCACAAGAATTGGTCATGATATTGCTTTGGCTTCCTGGGTCCAGTAAAGCACGAACGTTTTGATAATTGTCTCGACCATCCTTGACTTCAATTTGCACTGTTGCCAGCAATACAAAGGAGGCGGATGATTTTCTTGTTGTGTTTGATAATGTTGTTATAGGTGTCATAACTTGTTCTTCAGTGCTAACCGTACTAGCAGCACTAGCCTCACTTGATGACGAAGTTACAGTAACATTAACTTGTGATGGATTTTGTTGATTTTGATATGATGATGCCTTTTTAGGAAAATGTAATAAACTGTTATGACGCTGATGACATGTTTTGCATGTAAACGTTGAGAGACATTTGGAAGTATTGTGATTAGAACGCAAACAATTAAAACAAAGTTTGTGTTGCCTTGCGATTTGAGAGCGCTCTTCAGGCGTTTTAGACAGGAACTTATTACAAGCAAAAAGAGGGTGATTCTCTTTGCACACTATGCAACTTAATGTGCTCGGCGTTTGAGCCAAAAGCATGGTTGATGGTTTATTTGTTGAAGACTTAAGGTGATTATTATTTGATGTTTGGATTTCCCTCTTGTGTACATTATGATTTTTGTTTATGTTACTGTTATTAGCAGTGGCTACGGGTTGAATACTCGTAAGGGATGAGCGCTCTAATGCACTGCATCTCTCTACTAAAAATGTTTTTAATTGATCATATTGTGGAAAATCACAACTATTATGAGAAAGTTCAAAGGCTTCTCGTGATTTTTTATCTACTTTTGTTAGAAGTGAATGAAATAAGACGAAATTCCAATTTGATGTAGGTAAACCCAATGAATTTAACATGGAAAGATTTTCTGAAAACGTGTCTAAAAGATTACGCAGCTGTTGCACTGAACGTGTGTTGATTTGTTTTAAATTACATATTTGCTCCCAACATAAAAATGCAAGATATCTTTTGTTGCTGTATCTATCTACAAGAGCTTCATACGCACTGATGTAATTCACTTCCGAAATAGTGAAAGCTCTGATGAGATTCACTGGTTCTCCAGACAGGGACGAAATAAGATATTGAAACTTCTCGACATTGGATAAATCTGTCCTAACATGAACTAATGAGTTGTACAAATCAATATAACCAGGAAAATCTTTGAATTGCCCTGAAAAGGTTGGCAATTTAATGGGTGGTAGTTTTGTGCGTTTTACAGTTTCAGTTGTTGCTGTTGGTGCTTTCACCTCTGCTTTGTGTTCAGGTAAGAGTTTACGTTTTGTTTCTAAGATTTCAAAATACATGTCATCTGCTTTCTCTTGATAATGTGTTTCTTTTAGAATAGAGGCTTCATCAATTTTAAGATTTTTGTATTCAGTTATGAGCTTGACATGAGAGTCATTAAATGCTTCCATAATAGATTCTACCCGCGAACACCATGTTTCGAAACGCGGAAGAATACTTGGGTCACTGATACATTTACGAGCACAGGTAACTGCATCTGATAGTCTTTTATAAGCAATGTTGCGTTTTGATTCATGGTGAGCCACCATTGCTTCACTCATGACGATAGATTAGAATAAAACACTTGAAAATGGAAACTAAAATGTTTAAATGATATAAATTAACAATCGTTACAACTCTACGTTAATATTAATATGATAATTAACAACTGTAGCAAATTTGAATGTTTAAAATATCACTTGGGAATGTAAGAATGATTATTCTATGAACTAAGTAATGGTAGAAAAGTTATTCCAAAATTATTAACAAATCTACCAACTTGGTAGAATATTTATTAATATGGTATTATTTTAGAGCTGTTATCCCTAAAATTGAAAGAACGAATGAATGTAAACCACAGAAAATGTATAATAACGTAATGTGAATGCTACTCCGTACGTCCGTCACGTCAAAGTAGTTCACTGCTGAAGGTACCTATAGCAATATGGTACCCAACGTGATTCTGCAAAGTTATGGTATTTCGAAGGACCGTATTTTTGTTTCACGAAATTCAAAATATGAATGTAAATAGAATTAATGAATTTGTTTTTGATGTTAGTTATTGTTGTTATATGTTACAACGAAATAACAAAATGTTTATGTTGATTACATTTACTGTTTATGGTTGTTTATTTAGCGGTATTTGTTACTACTAAATGACACAAAAGACACTGAACAACTATTGCAACGCTATATGTTACGTCAACAATAATATGATATGATGAAATGTCAAAACGCTATATGTTACGCTTTAACCACAAAATGTTATGATTTTATGCTAATAATATGTTTAGGTACGCAATGTTAATCTTAAATAACACTTCTGTAACCTTACACTTGTTAAAACTAACAATGAAAAATGTTAAGAACTGCTCGGAAAACGTGTGCGACGACGCCTTTACCGGACGAACTAATCTGGTCAAAACTGGTTCAAGTTTCAAATTTCGACTTCGAAGTTTGGAAAACTTGGTAAAAGCACTTGTTATGATGATTGATATTTGATAATACACTGAAAATATGATATTGTGACTTGTTTTACGTGTAACGTATGATAAATATGGACGCCAGACGAAAATTATAGCAAATTAACTTTTAGGTACATGTATAGAAATCGGCTCAAATGACCAAAAATGTTGTAGTAAATTGCTTTATACGTAATTTATCCTTCGATAAGGGCTGTAACCCCAGGATAACCTGCTATAATGTACAAATATGGAAACAAATGCACAACTAGGAAAATGGATGGTGGCGGGGTACTCACGCGTTTTCGCTCTCTTCGTAGCCTGGCTTCGGGACGTCCCGTGACTCCTGGTTGATCTTACACACACTTCCACACACACACACGATTAGTTTTAATAGTTTATTTTTTGAATACCAGATTTTTTTGTATGCACACGTTTTCTTAGAGTCGAGAGTGAGTTGATGATTGAACGGAACGGAATGGAATGATTGGAGAATGGAATAAGGAAACGGAAGTTGTGCATTTCGTTGAATATCTTTTAATACTTTAACAGGTATACACGACATTTTATTAGCAAACAGCTTGAACACAAATTTTCTTAAACATTTTAGAATATCTCCTAACATAATCATGAAAATCATTATTCGATGTATAAGACTTTTTATCATATAGTTCGTATAAGACATCTCTACTTCGCCTTATACCTTTGGTTGCCCAGGCACTGAATAGTATTTTATTTAATAATATAATAAACAAAGCTACAGTCAATTAATTTAGAATGTTATATTGCCAGTTAGTAAGTTGATACAATTGTACATTAATTTAATTATTGGTACTTGATTTAGTTATAAGGACAATACATGGTTTGAGGACATACCCACCTAACGAATGGCCGAGCTGAATTCGGGGATGGGGACATCCCCGCAGCAGAATGGCCGTCTGTTAGCATTAAAGCAACATATGAAATGTTAAATCTTAATTCTAAAACAATATAAATTAAACTAAAAAAAAAAAAACTGGCCACCGAGGCGGTCGCGTGATGTCTTTCTGACATTATGAGTGGAACCGGGAGACACGTCCAGCTCCGGCAATTTAGAGCTTAATTCGTTGTACTGTATACACATCCTAGAAACTGGTGAGTGCCTTCTTACGTTGGTTCTACAGGTAGGTGGCTGAAAAAGTCTGGATATTGGCTGTCTAGGAAGCTTATATGGAACCGACAGCGTGATACGTCCAAGTAGCTGTTCACATTCGACCAAACCATTGACAATTTTGTACAAAAAAAAGCTAAATCATGGACAGTCCGGCAGTCTCGAAGCGAGTTAAGGTATATAAATTCAAATTCAAATATATTTTAATTCATGTAAGCCATTTACAGGCATTTGTGAATGGTCGGGCTCTGGTTGCCACGTTTCAAGGTGTTGATTTACAATGGAGAAGAACGGGCAAGAAACTCCATGGTTACTCTTTTTATTAACTCGGAATTGTATATACAATATTTATTTATACATTGATCTCGAAAAACAATTATGTGAGTACAATGTAGTTTAAAGGGGTCTAACTTATGTAAGTCTGAAACTAGTTCATCATTTATGTTGAGATTAATAATGTACTGTCCGTAAGTTTACGATGTCCAGTTTCATTATTTATTATTTTCCATGTCGTTTTGGTTTTATTATTCGATTTCTGTATCTGATTACTAATGTAAGCGGCTTTAGCTTGAACACAAATTTTCTTAAACATTTTAGAATATCTCCTAACATAATCATGAAAATCATTATTCGATGTATAAGACTTTTTATCATATAGTTCGTATAAGACATCTCTACTTCGCCTTATACCTTTGGTTGCCCAGGCACTGAATAGTATTTTATTTAATAATATAATAAACAAAGCTACAGTCAATTCATTTAGAATGTTATATTGCCAGTTAGTAAGTTGATACAATTGTACATTAATTTAATTATTGGTACTTGATTTAGTTATAAGGACAATACATGGTTTGAGGACATACCCACCTAACGAATGGCCGAGCTGAATTCGGGGATGGGGACATCCCCGCAGCAGAATGGCCGTCTGTTAGCATTAAAGCTATTGTCTTTAAGAATATTTCTATATCTATTAATTTGTGTACTGATTTCCTTATTTAAAACGTTATTTGCTAAAACATAAGTATTAATAAACAAAATGCATAAAGGCTCTCTGTGGGTATAACGGCGGCGGCGTCATATATTCCGACACCGACCGTCGAAGGAAGACGATCTGTCCAGTGTCTCGTGTTTTATTAATTAAAAGATCTAATAATAAAAGTAAACATTAATACTGCTGAACCGTATACTGTGACTATTATTCTTGGCTTCATCCTGAGGAGTTTACACATAAAACCAAGAACATTGCTAAGAAATGCTAATACCTCATTTATAACAATATTACAGTTTACACACTTGACTATAACCGAAGTCATTGTCTCCGCGAGTCACTGGTTAAAGGTTTGGCGCGTCTACACCACGTCGCGTACACACAGAGACTGCCAACATGTTTCGATGATTGTCCCGAGTGGGATTTTATCAAAGATTCCACGACGGCTAACATCCCAATTCTCTTGAACGGCAATATCGCAGGACCTGTACGGTTGAATGGTACTTCTTTAAACGGGACGTCGACGTGTGCGTTTGATTCCATTTTCCAGGGAATTCTGAGCGGACTATTGGCAAATAGGACCTACTCCGACAAGTTCAACTCATCTGATTGTCCAGTCGTGAATCTCGCGAAGAATGTCAGAGACAAAAGAAAGATTTCTAAAGAACATTACGTTCAACGAGCCAAAATACTGACAGCGATTCCAATTTTTGAAGGACAAGCTACACATTACGTAGCATGTGTAGCTTGGCTCTTTTTCCAATAAATACTGCGCCAAGTGGGCAGCATTGCACTCAGCATCTAAGCGCTTAATGTTCCTAGGGTAGGCCGTGACGGTTCCTTCAAAAATTGGACTTAAAAACCGTTCCACCATGATCTGCTAGCACTGGAAGGTGAGTTCTAGACTCGGAATAAGTTCTTCTTTGCAGTTTTACTACGGAGCAGTAAGAAACGAAAAAGAGTTCTAGCCTGTAGCATTATTTGAAGCGATAAAAAAGGGTTTTTCGACTTTTCAACCGCTCTATCATGATCTGCTATCACTGGAACGTGAGGTTCTGGACTTGGAACTAGTTCTGTATTCAGGTTCTGTTAGAAAACCATGAAAACAAAAGAGTTCTAGCCTCTAGCATTATTTTGAATCGATAAAAAATTTGTTTTTCGACTTTTCAACTGCTCTATGATGCTCTGCTAGCACTGGAACGTGAGTTCTGTAATCGGAACTTGTTCTATGTTGGAGTTCTGTTACAGCTCCATGAGAAACCAAAGAGTTCTAGCCTCTAGCATTATTTTGAATCGATAAAAAATGTGTTTTTCGACTTTTCAACTGCTCTATGATGCTTTGCTAGCACTGTAACGTGAGTTCTGGACTCGGAACTTGTTCTATGTTGGAGTTCTGTTACAGCTCCATGAGAAACCAAATAGTTCTAGCCTCTAGCATTATTTTGAATCGATAAAAAATGTGTTTTTCGACTTTTCAACTGCTCTATGATGCTCTGCTAGCACTGGAACGTGAGTTCTGGACTCGGAACTTGTTCTATGTTGGAGTTCTGTTACAGCTCCATGAGAAACCAAAGAGTTCTAGCCTCTAGCATTATTTTGAATCGATAAAAAATGTTTTTCGACTTTTCAACTGCTCTATGATGCTCTGCTAGCACTGGAACGTGAGTTCTGGACTCGGAACTTGTGCTGTGTTGGAATTCTGTTACAGCTCCATGAGAAACCAAAGAGTTCTAGCCTCTAGCATTATTTTGAATCGATAAAAAATGTGGTTTTCGACTTTTTAACTGCTCTTTGATGCTCTGCTAGCACTGTAACGTGAGTTCTGGACTCGGAACTTGTTCTGTGTTGGAGTTCTGTTACAGCTCCATGAGAAACCAAAGAGTTCTAGCCTCTAGCATTATTTTGAATCGATAAAAAATTTGTTTTTCGACTTTTCAACTGCTCTATGATGCTCTGCTAGCACTGGAACGTGAGTTCTGGACTCGGAACTTGTTCTATGTTGGAGTTCTGTTACAGCTCCATGAGAAACCAAAGAGTTCTAGCCTCTAGCATTATTTTGAATCGATAAAAATGTGTTTTTCGACTTTTCAACTGCTCTATGATGCTCTGCTAGCACTAACGTGAGTTCTGGACTCGGAACTTGTTCTGTGTTGGAGTTCTGTTACGGCTCCATGAGAAACCAAAGAGTTTTAGCCTCTAGCATTATTTTGAATCGATAAAAAATTTGTTTTTCGACTTTTCAACTGCTCTATGATGCTCTGCTGGTGTATTCCCGTTCGTCCCCTCGACTTCGTCCCCCGAGGGGGACGAACGGGAATTTACAAAAATAATATTTAATTTGTTCCCGATCGTCCCAATCCTAATTCAAGAGGGGACGAATGGGAATATGTTCTTCGATTAGTGCCATTCGTCCCACTAAAAAGATTTGTGCAGAAATATGTTTATTCGTTGTTTCGTAGTTTACTTTTAAATTAGTTACTTCGTTAGATTTAATCATTATTTTACAAAATTCTTCTCTATTTTTTTATGAATTATAAAACGTATCCTAAGTTTATCATTGTTTCATTTAAAATGTTTACCTACACTAAATATAACAGCTCTGGCGGGAAGCGCCGGCGATGCTGGTAGTAAACAAAAGAGTGCCGATAACATTGTGTTATTTGCGTAAACCCTATTGGTTTACCTGACATTCTCTCCCTTTCCCGTCCTTAAATTAGACCGGTCGGGTTAGTGTTGACAAAACAATGAAAGTGCACGGGTGTTAATGTAATAATATTGTTGGAAATCAGAAGTGAAACAGTTTAAAAAAAAAAACAATCTTTTATTACCTAAATACACACTACAAAAATACAAATTAATTAATAGCAATTACATAGCCAAAGTAAATGGATAATACGTAATCATAAACATAACCTAAAAAATAACTAAGCACACAATAATGGTCAGATAGCACGTTAACTCCGACCACCGTCCAAGCAAAAAGTGGGTCACTACCGAACGTCGCTCTATTTATAAAGTTCTATCGGGTGACAGCTGATGACGTCAGTTGTTTACGTCGCCACATCGTCTTCCATAGTCAACACGGCCTCTCCTGATGCTCTGACGTCCTCGTCAGGTCTAGAAGATGGGCCCGCCTGATCTGTAGGAGGGCCTTCTAATAAAATTCCTGTGTCTTCGTTTTCCCCTGTAATAAGACAAATAACATAAACAGTACATAAAGGATAAAAAAAAAAACGTCTTATAAGATGCGCATTGCTCGTGACGTGTCAGGCCTTATTGTAATCATAGCCAGCTAATACACACACAGACCAATAGACTAGGTTCTAAGTCAATTGGACACGCTGTAAATAGAGGCACCAAGTTAGCATATTTCCCAGCGGCTGTCGGCATAGGCCCCGAGTTTGCATACCTCCCAGTGGCTGTTGACATAGGCACCAAGTTAGCATGTCACCCAGACTTCAACAAAATACTTGCCTTCAAAGAACGCAGCACATGTCTCAGGAGTCCACTCACCCCTCCAGGGCACCATGAACTGTGCTGCAGCATATGTGGTTTTCCCATATGCGCCAGCTAGAAGTTGTAGTTCGTAGCGGTCATGGTCCAGGACTCCAACAACGCGATAGGGGCCGCGCATACCGGGATCGAGTTTCCCTGTTGATTGAGAATACTTGATAACGAAGACTTGGTCATCTTTTTTATAGGCACGTGGAGGTCTTCGGTCTTCATTAACACGCCTGTCTTGATCGGCCTGATTTTTGCACAACCGTTCGGCCGTCCTTTGTCTTCTCATCTCCCGTAGCGATTCCCGGTTTTCGCCAGATGATTCAATGGCAACGTCTCGGATTAGTGTGCGAATGACTGGCGTAGTACCTTCAGCACCGATGAGTAGGTTAAGCGGAGATTGTTGGGTGGTTTTCTGCTTCGTAATATTGAGTATCAGCTGTAACTTCCACAACTCTTCAAACCATTCTCCTTTCCGATAGTTGACTTCGATCCTCAGCATATTCAGAACGGTGCGGATGTAACGTTCCACCTGACCATTGGCGTGGTGCATTTCAGGAGTAATGTAATGTACCTGGCAACTTAAACCATTCATTAATGATACAAAACCAGACGATTGAAACATCCTACCTCTATCACAAATAATTATGTTAGGTGATCCAAACAGAGACACTACATATTGCATAACACGTTTTAATTCACTTAAGTCCTGAGTACAAATAGCATTTAATAAGCAATATTTGGTAAAAGCGTCTACAACAACTAAAATATGTTTATTTCCATTAGATTCCGCTAATGGGCCTAGGGCGTCTACATGTATGGTATCAAAGGGGACATTTGGCTTCGCCCAAGAGTTGATAGGTTGTAGTGGAGCACGTGGGGCTCTCTTATGGGCTATACATATGAGGCAATGAGATATATACTTAGAAATAAAAGTTCTAAGACCGGGAAACCAGAAATGTTTTAGGATGAGATCAATAGTTTTATCGGCATTAATGTGGCTATGCTCGTCATGGAATATTCGGAGGAGACTCAAACGATGTCCTTTTGGTATGTAGCAAAGTAATCTAGGCTCTTCACCTACAGGTGTGAAGCGATAATACAAAAGATTGTTGCGTTTAATATAGCGTGAAGGATCCAGTTGTCCTTCCTCTAAAGACTTAATTAAAGTTTGAGTTTCCTCGTCACCTGTTTGTGCGATTTGAGCCCAATTACGCGGTCTCTCGATGGTATTTACTGTAGAAATGGGATTACGACTAAGATAATCTGCATGAGGTATCATTGACCCTTTTCTATACTGAATGCTAAAGTTAAAATCTTGTAAGTAAATCCACCACCTCGCTACTCTCGGCAGAAAATCTTTTTTATTCTGGGTGGCTCTTAAGGCATTGCAGTCTGTTACTACGGTAAATGGCATCCCTATAAGGTAATACCTAAAATGCTTAAGAGCCTTTACCACGGCAAGGGTTTCCAATTCATAAGAGTGGTAACGTTCTTCACTACCTTTTGTTACTTGGCTGTAGTAAGCAACCACACGCTTATTACCATCCTTATGAATCGGTAGAAGAACTGCCCCATAACCTGCACTGCTTGCATCTGTATGGACTTCAGCTGTAAGTTCTGGATCAAAGATAGTTAGTATTGGTTCACTAGTAAGACACTTAATAAGATCTTGGCGAACGCTTTCCTGCTGAGGTCCCCAGACAAAGTCAACACCCTTACGCGTTAACCGGGCAATACAAGCAGTCTTTACCGAATAGCCAGCTATGTATTTCCTGAAATAACCAGCAAGGCCTAAAAATTGCCTTGTTTGTTTGACGTTCTGAGGGACAGGTGAATTTACGAGTGCCTGTACCTTACTTGTTGACGGTCGGACACCACTACTTGATATGATTCTGCCTAAGTACTCAATCTCATGACACAGAAATGAACACTTGCGCAAATTTATCGAGAAACCGGCTTTAGTCAAAACAGCTAAGACTTCATCTAGAGTCTGTAAACCCTGATCGATTGAAGATGATAGAATCATACAATCATCGACATAGACCAATACCTTGCCTGCCTCAATGAATTCGCGCAGCGTATTTGTGATTATGCGTTGATAAACTATAGGCGCGTTAGCTAACCCGTACGGCATTTTTAAATACTCATAATGCCCTTCAGGCGTCACAAAACCAGTTAGGGGAATCGATTGTTCATCTAATACAATTTGGTGGAATCCGGTGGCCATATCAAGTACCGTAAAGTATTTAGACTTTCCTAATCGATCAATATGATCATCGATTAGGGGTAAAGGATACCTATCCTTTACAGTGATTTTATTAAGTGCTCGGAAGTCCACACACATGCGGTCCGATCCGTCCTTTTTTACAAGAAGAATCGGACTCGAATATGGGGACTCTGACTCCTGTATGATGCCTTTACAAAGAAGATCGCGAATGATCTCTTTAACTTTAAGCTTTTCGCTGTAGGACATTTTGTAAGGGCGATAATTAATAGGTACTTCACTGTTCAATCTGATGCACATACTACCTTTTTTTTTTTGTCGCTGGGAAAAAAATGCGTTCCGCATACCCTCCCATCGGGGGATGGGGGGGTTATGTGGGACTCCCCGGTCTGGTTCCGGTATACCCACTAAAAACAACCCAGCGGCTTCTACCCGCTTCGTCCGAGCGGCGGGGACTGGGAAACCGGCATAGCCTCTACGTCCAGTCCTCCGCCGACGATTGCCCTTTATGACGGGTGCAATGCAGGCAAAGGCGCTCCCGCGCCCGTCGCCCGCCCGTCGCCACGCACTCTCCGACCCCTTCTTCGTCTGCGGAGCGGCGCAGCGAGAGGGTCGTCCTCCCGCGCGCGCTCCGCCTCCTCCTTTTGCGAGATTACGTCCTCGCAAAAGGAGGCTACCGCTGCCCAGGCCTCCTCGCCCCCCAGCATGGCACTGATCACGCCGGGAAGCGAGAGGTCCCGCCCAACCACCGCAGTCAGACCGCGGCGCCGCTTGGACCAAGGCCGGGCACACCTCAAGTGTGTGTTGCGCCGTGTCTTCCGCCGCACCGCATTCGTGGCACGCCGGTGTTTCCTCCCTCCCGATCCGGTGCAGGTGCGATCCGAAACAGCCATGGCCGGACAACACCTGCACCAGACGGAACGAGAGGAAACCGTGGGACCGCTCGAGCCAACTCCGCAGGACCGGACCAAGCGCGTCCAATGTCCGGCGGCCAAAGGCGGCGGCGGCGAGGTCCTCCGTCCAGTGGAGGACGATGGCGTCCTTCGCCTCCCGCCGCACAGCCTCCCGCTCTTCAGCGACGGGGCACAACCCGAGCGCCCTCTGACGCGCCGTCCACTCGTACACCCTGGCGAGCACCCAAGCCTCCAACTCCCAAGGAGGGGTGCCGGCCAGAGCGCACGCCGCCGAGAAGCCCACCGAACGGTAGGCCCTCGCCACCCGCAGTGCGATGGCCCTTTGGGGCCTGCGGATGGCGGTCGCATTCTCCCTTCTGTGGAGGGAGTCCGCCCAGATGGGGGCCCCGTATAGGGCCATGCTCCTCAGGATGCCGGCATATAGGCGCCGGCATCCTGCCTTGGGCCCCCCCAGATTCGGGAGGAGCCACGAGAGCGTCTGCGGCTTTCAACAGGCGCGTCGACAGCCCGCTGAAATGCGGGCCGAAGCGCCATCTCTCGTCCAGCACCAAGCCCAGATACTTCATCTGGGGCTGGACCCCTATCCTGATGCCCTCCACGACAATGTGACCGTCGGGAGGGATGCGCTGCCGAGGCCCGTGAAAGAATACGGCCTCGGTCTTTTGCAGCGCCACCTTCAAACCGCCTCCTTCACCTGGCCCTTGAGTAGGGCCAGCGCATCGATCGTCGAACGCCCCCGACGGAAACCGAATTGGGCGTCCGACAGGTCCGGCCCTACGCCTCGCAAATGGCTATCGAGCCGGGAGGCGACAATCCCCTCGAACAATTTTCCGACCTCATCGAGTAGGACGATGGGCCGGTATGCCGAGGGGGAGTCCACCGGGCGTCCCTCCTTTCGGAGGAGGCATAGCTGCCCCTCCTTCCACATTTTCGGGAACCTCCCAGCCGTAAAGCACGCGCTAAAGAGATCCCGAAACCTGTCTTTCATTTCGGAGGCGGCGATCGCTACCACCCGTGCGGGGACGCCGTCTGGTCCGGGAGCCGTCTTCTTCGCGCGGAGGCTGAGAACCCCCGCGTCGAACTCCGCCGCCGTCACCGGGGGGACCCCCTCCTCCGGCGGAGCCGCCCCCTGCGGAGGATCCATCGTTGGGGGGGCGAAGTCGGTCCTGCGCGGAAACAGGGACCGGACCACCCCGTCGAGCAACGCTGGCTCGAGGGTCTCCGTCAGTGGGGGACCATATGGGCGTAGCTGGTTCCGCGCCGCCTTGTACGGTCTCCCATAAGGATCCCTGTCGAGATCCGCTAGCATCTCGGCCCTCGCCGAGTCTTCTGCAGCGCCCATTGCAGACTTGAGGACCGTTTTCGCCTCTCGGTAGGTGGCGTATAGGCGGTCCTCCTCTGCCTGGACTCGGTTTCGGGCGCTGCGCCGTCGACTCCGAGTGTAGGCTCTTCTGGCCGCCACGCAGGCGGCCCGGAGCTCCGCCAGCTCCTCCGTCCACCAATAGACAGCACGACGGGGAGGTGGACGGCGAGACCGGGGCATGCTAGTGTTGCACACCTCGGTCAGGGACCCCCTGAGCTGGACCGCTGCGGCGTCCACGTCCAGGACCTCGACTGGGGGCCTCTTTACAGTCTCCCCTGGGACGTGCACGAGGGGGTGGCCTCTTTACAGTCACCCCCTCCGGGAAGTGCCGTTTGGCATGGCACCGTGGTGGGCCTCGGTGCGGTCTTCTAAGAGTTCCCGAGGCCCACCATATGGTGTCGAGGCGGACCACCGTGGTGAGTTTAGCCGGTAGGAGTCCGGCACACCCCTCCGCACCCACCCCAGGCGGAGGATAGCCCATGATGGGTTCTCACCACGCAAATCAAAAAAAAAAAAAAAAAAAAAAAAAGGCCACTGACTTGGCGTTCAGGTCGCCCAACAGCACGACCTGGCGCAGCGCCATCCTCCCTACGACTGCGGTGAGGATCTCGAGGAAATCCTCGAAGTCCGAGAGAGGGCGGTTCGGTGAGAAATAGACCCCCACCACCGCCATGTCTCCCCACGCGGCGGCCACGTATCCCGGTCCCCTCTCTAAGAGCGAGAGGGGAGGGGAGTCCGTGGAAGACCGCGAAACCAATGCCACCAGGCCGTCCCGGTCACCCAGCCAACGGCCAGGCACCGAGTAAGGCTCGGCGATCACCGCCAAGTCCACCAACCACTCAGCCATGGTCTGCATCAGCAGATCCTGGGCTGCCCTGCAATGGTTGGTGTTCGCCTGAAGGATGCGATGTTGGACCGAATACATCAGTCGGACATCGCATCGCCCTCCCCAGCCGCCGCAGGAACGACGGCGCTAGCGGCAGCAGCAGGCCCGGTCGGTGCCCGGGCTTTGCCCCGCTTAGGGGGAGGATTGCAGTTCCTCCCCTTCATAACGTGGTCCGCCGGGCAGCCACTGGCGGCACACACCGCGCAGTGCGACGTGGCGGCCCCGCAGGAGGCGGTTTTGTGACCCTCCTTGCCGCAACGGAAGCACATGTCCGTCCTGTCTACTGTGGACGGACACAGGGGCCGGGTGTGTCCGATGCCGAAGCACCGGAAACACCGCAGAGGCTGTTCCTCGAGTGCCCGGACTGCACCCGAGCTGAACCCGACTGTAAGCCGTCCCTTGGCAAGGACGGCTTTGGCAGCGGCGATTGGGCACTCGAGGCGAACGGTGCCCATGCCGCCGCGCCCGGGCCTTATGTCCCGGCATTGGACCGCCGCCACCACCTCCTCCTTGGTGACGGAGTCATCAAGGTCCGTCACCTCTATGGCCGCCGACTTTACCGGTCGGGCCACCTTGGCCGAGTCCGCGATGACCTCCTGCAGCTTGGCTGCAAAGAGGTCCGCATGGGCACTCCCCTCTGCCCCTGGGAACTCAAAGATTCGAGCCCCGGCTTGAGTCCGACGGCAAGACACCTTGCTGATCCCCAGTTGGGTGGGATCGGCATTCGCACGCGCCCGCACCAAAATAGACGCGTACGTCTCTCCTCGTTCCGCAGCCTCCGCGGTGAGTGTCACAACGACGGCCGCGGTTTTGGGGGTACTAGCTGCTTCTTTCCCCCCCCTTTCCCTTTCCCCTTTCCCTTGCCGGTCGTCTGCGACTGGCTGGGAGCGGCGGTGGCGGGGACGGCAGGGACGGCCGTCGCCGACTTTTTGCCTTTGCCCTTCCCCTTACGGCCCGCCACCTTCCACTCGTTGGACGGGGTGGTCGAGGGGAGAAGGGCGTCCTCCGCCTGGGAGGAGGACGGCCCCGGCTCACACTGCCCCTTATCCGCTGCAAGCGGCGGTCGGAGGCGTTTCTCCGGCAAGAGCCGGTCCTCGATGCCTGCTAAGCAGGCTCTTGTGAAGGCCCTCTCCTCCATTACAACCTTGCGGATGATATCCTCGAGGTTGGAGGCGGGGCCCTCTGCCGCAGGGCTCAGCTCGGCTTGTTGTGGCCGGGCCGTGGCTTCAGCCAGCTTCTGATGGAGCGTGCTGACCTCTGACTGCAGGCGATCGATTTTTGCCTGCAGTTGCCGCGTCTCGTCGGTGGCCGTTCGCTGGACCAGCTCCGCGACGACACCGCGCATGCTCGCGGCCCTGCATTTGAGGGCCTTCTGGAAGGTCCCCTTCAGGTTGGAGGACTTAGAGGCGACCTCGACAATCTCCTTTTCGTCCTCCTCCGCCATTTTCTCCAGCTCCACCAGAGAATGGTCCGCGTATACAACGCGGGACGCACCGTACCCGGACTTGGCCCGGGCGACGAGCGCCCGTTGCTCCTTGGCAGCCACCCGCTCCTCCAGCTCTTGTTGGAGCTGCGCCCGCCGAGCCAGTTCCAACCGGCGTTCGGCGTCCTCAAGCCCAAAAACATGGGCATCCGCGGCCGCCGTCAGCTTTTTGGCCTTCGACAGCCCCGTCGACCCCGAAGCCGAGGAGCCCTCGGACCCACCTCGGACCTTTTTTCGCTTCCGCGACCGAGAGCCATCCGACACACTAATCAGTGAGTCGTTGTCGGACGACTCATCCGCCCCGCCGAAGTAACCAGCCGCAGACGGCGCGCGGCTAGTCTCTGACGCCGTAGCGTCGGATTGGCCCTGAGAAGGGCCTTTGGGTTGGCCCTGAGAAGGGCCTTTGGGTTGGCCCTGAGAAGGGCCTTTGGATTGGCCCTGAGAAGGGCCTTTGGTTTGGCCCTGAGAAGGGCCTTGGGGTTGGCCCTGAGAAGGGCCTTTTGGTTTCGAGAAACGCCCGCAGGCGTCCCGCGCAGGTTTAGGCATAGCCTCCGCAGGTTCGCAGCCTCAAGACAATCAATAATTCGCTGCGATGCACTGTAACGTTGCACGTTAAATTCAACGTTCCAAATCTTGTTTTTGTTAAAAAAAGGAATTAATTACATATATTATTTACAATTATTAACTTAAACCTACGTATTTACAACATTATATTTACAATAATAAACAAGGTCTACTTAAAAAAAAAAAAATCGTAACTTAACATAAAACTTAAAGAATAAACAAAACGTAGTCATTATCCTTGTTTGCTTAACTGCAAGTTAATCTAATTTAGTCCTTCGCGTCATTGTGATATGGTTTCGATTCGTTCACCTGGACTACTGTACCAATGCAAATCACCTTCGTTCCACGTGATCCTTCCCCACCTATTGTTTCCGAACTAAGGCGACGGTGTTCGGCTCCTTTCGGTAGCAGCGACGTATGGCCATTGGCGAATAGTGACCATTTTAAATATGGTCATTAAGCGATAATTCTCACGGAAGACGCACGTTCACGCGCTCCCTAAAAAGTACTCTTGCAAGTGCAAAGTGCGTGACGTCAATCGTGTGGTCTTAACGTATTTCTGTTCGAAATATTTTACCAGATTATTTTACTTTAAACTACATCGTTTTATACAATATTAGATTCAGTGTCTTTCCCCGTATTGGGTAAGTGTTGAACATAATTTTTCTGCTAATACCTATATGTTGGGTGATCATTGGCAAATGACTTGCAGTTTTCATTATAATGACGTCGCATTTTTTTTTGAACTCATTTCTAACGACTCCATCATTGTTCATTATTCGTAATTCTGCTTACTTTGTTTATTTTATTTTACGTTTGTGAACTTTGTGTTTTGTACATTTATATAAAAACATATTTTTTTTTTTAAGAAATAACTATGCTTTTGTAAACTCCGATTCTGACTGTGATATTTGCACACCTTCGCCTTAAGCGCAACGTACTTCCGCTTCATACTTCCGCGGCGATCACAGTCAGAGGAGGACGAACAAAGGACCGTTATTTATATGGACGGACGTGAATTCCAGGGTCCAAAGTCCGGGGCACAACCGTCGGACCGCTGACTTCACCTCAGCATTGTTCTGAGGGCACCCTGTGCACTACCATACCACATCGTCCACCTGGAAGCGCCTCCTCGGCTGAGCGTCATCACCGGCCATCTCTTCTGCCTACGTGAAGCCAGGACAGTACTTCGCGCGCCTACTTCCATGGACGTAAAAATTAATATGACGGGCATTTACGGAACACGACCCTTAATAAATTTTATGTCGAGCGAGTGAGAATACTTTTTTTTGTATTCAGAAAGACCATCTCCAATCCCGCCGCATTGGCGCCCTTTTCGTGGTCAATATATGGTCAATTAATTTTTACTGTTCTATGGAGGTAGTAGTGTTTTTGGTGTTTTGTGTGCGTTCCTTTTTTAGTTTTGTGAAACGTTCTTTTTTTCTTTTGGTTGCGAGTAACTAAGGTGTACGTAACAATTTTTTGGTATAATATTCAAATACCTACAATTTAAATTGTTAGTGAAAGTACTATCGACCAAAGTTATCCATGTTCAGTTAAAGTACTATCAGCAAAAATTTTTGGTAACCACTTCAATAAAAAA
Source organism: Shargacucullia verbasci (assembly GCA_947562105.1). Lineage (NCBI taxonomy): Eukaryota > Metazoa > Arthropoda > Insecta > Lepidoptera > Noctuidae > Shargacucullia > Shargacucullia verbasci. The sequence goes on along the minus strand of OX387281.1, from coordinate 13,716,368 downwards.
AAAAAAAAAGAAAAAAAAATTATTAAGAATAATACTTGTTGCTTTTAGTAGGTGCTTATTAAGTACAGTCAGCAAAATCAATTTGGTGCCATATTTTTTTTTTTTTTTTTCCTTTGCTAAACATTTTTATATTTTGTTAAGTGCTTATTACAAAGCATATTACATAGAATACTTTCAGCGGTACAATTAGCAGCAAAATTTTGTTTTCTGTTTATTACACATTTTTTTAATTATTTTGGTGCGTACACATTAGTTGCAATTTTTGTTTTGTTTTTATTTTTTTGTTGCAAATTTTATTATTATTATTTGCTTATTTTTTCATCTTCGTGGAAAAACAACCAAGACGTTACTTAGTTAATCTAAAAACTGTAACAGACGGAGCAATTTTGAAATACCTACTTTATTGTCTTTTCACGTCATTGAATTTTTTTTTTTTTCAACACTTACTCAATTTAATTTTTTTTTTTTTTTCATTTTCAATTTTTTTTTTTAACTTACTTCGCTATGGCATATCCAGTTAAGTTTATGTCGCTTCAAAAGGCCGAGCTTGAGTACGAAGTCGCTATTAGGGGAGAATCTCCTGCTACTACAGTGCAGGAGTTACGTAAACAAATTGCTAAGTGTGGACCATTGTTTCCTTCGGAAGACATCCTCACTAGTCCTTTCGATCCATCAGATGATTTTAAGGGAGTGGTTGATGTTCTTGAAAAGGTTAACAATAATTTAGATTCTACTTCACTAGATAAAAACACGTTGTTACGGAGTCAAAACCTACTTAACCATATTTATCACCGCCTTAACCGTATTGTAATTGATGACACATTAAAGGTGACTTACGAGCAATGTGCTAGCCTTTTCGAGAGCACTACTACGAAACTTCAGACGCTTAATGATTCTGCTGTGGATCCTTTAGCTACCACTAGTACTGACCCCTCAACCGTTTTTTCTTCGACACCTATTAATGTTTCCGTCACTTGTGAAGGCAACGTTAACAAATTTTCTAAAATAAAATACGACGGCAAGTCTTGCGTACGAGCATTTATTCAACGTTGTGAGGAATTTTGTCAGGCTAAAAATATTTCTTTTAATAAAATATTATCAAACTCTACAGAAATATTTACCGGCGATGCGTTGCATTGGTACAGAAGTGTTAGGGACATGATTTCGAGCTGGAACGATCTCACATTGGCGTTGAGACGTGATTTCGACCAGTCTGATTATGATTACAGATTGCTTACCGAGATTAGGTCTCGCACACAGGGTGAAACCGAGAATATAGTGATTTTCTTATCCATTATGTCTGGACTTTTTTCGCGTCTTACGAAAAAGTTATCAGAGGAAGATAAATTGGAAATCATCCTGCATAATATTCGTCCTATCTATGCGAACATCCTTGCTTCTGTTTCGGAAATAAAGTCTCTTGACCAATTGCGAACCTTGTGCCGAAATTATGAAAATATCCAGTCACGATTTTCTCAATTTAAAGAACCTCCTAAACCGTCCTTGATTACCTTAGCACCTGAGTTGGCATATTCAGGACAATCTAGTAGTAAACATTATTCTAAATTTAATAATAATAACTCATATACTAAAAATTCTAATAATTCTAATAGTAATAAGCCTTATAACAATAAAAATAATAATTATACTCCTAATTATGTTCATGCAGTCGGTACTCCTGATTATAATCTAAACCTTAATCCTAAACAAAATCCCATTCCTAAAAAACGTTACTGCCCACGTTGTCGTAATGATACACATAATCTAAGGCAGTGTACTGCGAACAAGGATGTGGTGATTTGTTTCTCTTGTGGTCGTGAGGGCGTTAAAGCACCTGATTGCCCAAACTGCAAGAAAGATAAAAAGTCTAATAAAAAAAAAAACTAATTGCTGAGAACTGTACTCATAATAAATTTGATAACCAAGAGTGGCAGGATTGGTTACAAACAATTCGATTATTTTTTAATTCGTATAAAATCTACACAGTTCTCGAGGATAAAGGTGATTTCGATGATAGACCTTACGTATCTGTTCAGATTAATGAACTCACTGTTTCGGGTCTCCTAGATTCCGGTTCTGCAGTAACTATTATTGGCAACGGTGCCCATAAAATACTAGAAGATTATGGCTTGCCACTTATTAAAAGCAATTGCATTACAGTAACAGCAGCAGGAGGCCAAAATCTAAATAGTTTAGGTTATATTAACGTCCCAATTAATTTTGAAAATCAATTTCACATATTGGAAGCTCATGTCATTCCAGATATTAAGAGAAATCTTATTTTAGGTATAGATTTTTGGCGTAAATTCAAAATATGTCCCAAATATACTGGTAGCATTACTTTGATAAAAAGTAATAATTGCTCTTTAGATACCCCTCAACATTCCTTCATACAAGGCTATACTAATTTTGATGAGGCACAAAAGAAATTAGCGGATAGTGTCATCAAACAGTTTGAAGACATTTCCTTTCATCGCAAAGGTTTGGGTGTAACGAGTCTTATTCAGCATCGCATTGACACGGGGGATGCAGCACTAATTCGCCAACGGTACTATCGACTATCACCAGAGAAGCAGCGCGTTTTGATCGAACAGGTAGATGAAATGCTTTCACTCGACGTAATCGAGCCTTGCGAGAGTGCATGGTCATCCCCTGTTCTGATCGTAAACAAGAAAAACGGCCAGCCTCGGTTTTGCCTTGATAGTCGCAAACTTAACGCAGTTACTAAGCGCGATGCCTATAATCTTCCTTACATCTCCGAGATTCTGGACAATTTACGAGACGCACGCTATCTATCAAGTTTAGATCTGTCTAAAGCTTTCTGGCAAATACCAATCGCTACTGAAGACCGTGAGAAAACAGCGTTTTACGTTCCTGGCAGGGGTACGTTTTGTTTCAAGCGTACTGCCTTCGGCTTGACAAATGCACCCGCTACTCAGCAGAGACTAGTTGACCTGTTGTTCTCTGAATTTGACTTAAAGGTTTTCGCATATTTGGATGACGTCATTATAATTTCTAAGGACTTCAATAGTCACATGTCACTTCTTTTACGCGTTTTAGACAAATTGAAACAGGCTAACTTAACTGTTAACCTCGATAAGTGCAACTTTTTCAGATCTCAACTTAAATACCTCGGTTATGTTGTAGACAGCTCTGGTTTACGTACGGATCCAGCCAAGGTTGAGGCTATACTCAATTATCCGACGCCTAAAAGTCGGAAAGACCTCAAACGTTTTCTGGGTACCGCGACATGGTACAGACGTTTCGTTCCAAACTTCAGCACCATAGCGGGGCCCTTAAATAAGTTGACTTCTTCCAAGAAGGGTACGCCTCCTTTCAAATGGACTTCAGAAGCTGACTCTGCATTCCACAAACTTAAAGAGTGCCTAGTTTCTGCTCCGGTACTTTCGTGTCCCGACTATTCTAAGCCGTTTGAGGTTCATAAGGATGCCAGTAGTTATGGTGTCGGTGCAATGCTTACTCAATCGATAGACGGTAAGGAACATCCGATTGCTTACATGAGTAAGTCATTGACAGCTGCTGAGAAAAACTACAGCATAACCGAGCGGGAAACTTTAGCTGTCATTACCGCACTTGAGCACTGGCGTTGCTATATTGAGAATGGTCAACAATTTACTGTTTACACCGACCACAGCGCTCTTAAATGGTTCTTGTCTTTGAGTAACCCTACTGGTCGATTAGCACGTTGGGGTGTACGTTTGTCAGCCTTCAACTTTGTCATTAAACACCGACGTGGCGTAGACAATGTCATTCCCGACGCTCTTTCTAGGATCGTTCCAGTCAGTGCCATTAGTCCTTCCGCATACCAGGATACTAAAGACTCTTGGTACAAAAACATCTGCCATGGTTGCTTAAATGACCCATCTAAATTTTCAAATTTCATTCTTAAAAATAGTAAATTATATCGGCTTTCTAAAAACAAGCAGGAACTGACTTCAGAATTCTCGTGGAAGGAGGTCATTCCTGCCGAATTTCGCGAGGCCGTCATTAGTGAAAATCATTCCGAGCCTACAGCAGGACATATGGGCATTTTTAAAACGTATCGCCGTCTTGCTTTACGTTATTACTGGCCGGGAATGTACAAAGATGTCGTTAAATTTATATCTACTTGTGATAAGTGTTTAGCCTATAAAGCCCAAAATCACCAGCAACTAGGAGAAATGGGTCGTCCTAAACAATGCTCACGACCATTCCAGATGATTTCTATAGATCTCATGGGACCTCTGCCCACTACAAAAAAGCAGAATAGCTACATTTTGGTAATAACTTGTTGTTTTTCAAAATTTTGTTTGATTTTTCCAATTAAAAGGGCAACTGCTGAAATAATTGCAAAAATTTTAGAGGATTCAGTATTTTTAGTGCACGGTATACCTCAAACCGTATTAATGGATAATGGTACACAGTTTACTGGAAAGGTGACTGATGCCTTATTCAAGAAATATAACGTTCCCAATATTTATTTTACACCTAAATATACCCCTCAGGTAAATTTAGTAGAAAGATACAATAGGACTATTATAACCTGCTTATCCACATACGTAAATGATGACCATAGATCATGGGACTTATTCATTCCGGAGGTACAGTTTGCCATAAACAACTCTGTAAACGAAGCTACGGGTTTTACGCCTTCCTTCTTAGTTTTTGGCCGTGAGCTGGTTCCTTGCGGTTCTCACTACATTAATAACGACCTCGGAGATGAAATACTCTTTCTGCCACGTGACGTCTATGCAGAAAATCTTGGTTGTTTAGCGAGTACTTTTGACACTGTACAGTCTAGATTATGGCAAGCTCATGTAAAGAATACTTCACATTATAATTTGAGACGCAAGTTTGCCGAATTTAACGTTGGTGACGTAGTCATGAAACGCGCTTACTTCTTAAGCGATAAGGCATCTCGGTTTTCGAAGAAGTTAGCTCCGAAATTTATTAAAGCTCGGATAATTGAAAAAAAATCTCCTTTAGTTTATGTGCTGCAAGACATGTCAGGTAAAAACTTAGGATCTTGGCACATAAAAGACTTAAAATTAGTAGGATGCAAGAAATGATTTTCTAACAATCAATGTATACTTCTCAATAGATATATTTTTTTTTTATATAGTAACCCCTCTCGCTTACTTTTCCACCTTAACTTGGAACTCCTATTTGTAAAGTGTCTAGTAAATATAAAAGCTAGTCACTTATATTAGTATGCAATTGTGCGTCAGTTATGTTAGTACTTAAAATCATAGTAACTGCTGCTAGTTTGTGTTTGAGAGATGTATGAAAGATTAAGTTTGTAAGAATTATAACAAATAGTTTAGCACTATAGTTTCAATGCGGATTTTGTTTTCTTTTAGAAAAAACAAAATCCTTGACTGTGCGCGGGGGTATTGTAACGTTGCACGTTAAATTCAACGTTCCAAATCTTGTTTTTGTTAAAAAAAGGAATTAATTACATATATTATTTACAATTATTAACTTAAACCTACGTATTTACAACATTATATTTACAATAATAAACAAGGTCTACTTAAAAAAAAAAAAATCGTAACTTAACATAAAACTTAAAGAATAAACAAAACGTAGTCATTATCCTTGTTTGCTTAACTGCAAGTTAATCTAATTTAGTCCTTCGCGTCATTGTGATATGGTTTCGATTCGTTCACCTGGACTACTGTACCAATGCAAATCACCTTCGTTCCACGTGATCCTTCCCCACCTATTGTTTCCGAACTAAGGCGACGGTGTTCGGCTCCTTTCGGTAGCAGCGACGTATGGCCATTGGCGAATAGTGACCATTTTAAATATGGTCATTAAGCGATAATTCTCACGGAAGACGCACGTTCACGCGCTCCCTAAAAAGTACTCTTGCAAGTGCAAAGTGCGTGACGTCAATCGTGTGGTCTTAACGTATTTCTGTTCGAAATATTTTACCAGATTATTTTACTTTAAACTACATCGTTTTATACAATATTAGATTCAGTGTCTTTCCCCGTATTGGGTAAGTGTTGAACATAATTTTTCTGCTAATACCTATATGTTGGGTGATCATTGGCAAATGACTTGCAGTTTTCATTATAATGACGTCGCATTTTTTTTTGAACTCATTTCTAACGACTCCATCATTGTTCATTATTCGTAATTCTGCTTACTTTGTTTATTTTATTTTACGTTTGTGAACTTTGTGTTTTGTACATTTATATAAAAACATATTTTTTTTTTTAAGAAATAACTATGCTTTTGTAAACTCCGATTCTGACTGTGATATTTGCACACCTTCGCCTTAAGCGCAACGTACTTCCGCTTCATGCTTCCGCGGCGATCACAGTCAGAGGAGGACGAACAAAGGACCGTTATTTATATGGACGGACGTGAATTCCAGGGTCCAAAGTCCGGGGCACAACCGTCGGACCGCTGACTTCACCTCAGCATTGTTCTGAGGGCACCCTGTGCACTACCATACCACATCGTCCACCTGGAAGCGCCTCCTCGGCTGAGCGTCATCACCGGCCATCTCTTCTGCCTACGTGAAGCCAGGACAGTACTTCGCGCGCCTACTTCCATGGACGTAAAAATTAATATGACGGGCATTTACGGAACACGACCCTTAATAAATTTTATGTCGAGCGAGTGAGAATACTTTTTTTTGTATTCAGAAAGACCATCTCCAATCCCGCCGCAGCACAGTGCACTTTGGCCAACCCAGTCTGCCACTCCGTTACGGTGGTCAGAACTGGGTCGTTTCCAGGGGACGCGACGTGGACGCAAGCACTGTGGGGGGTCCCCCCGCACATACTACCTGTGTTAACTGTGGACATCGCTGTACCAGAAATCATAAATTCTGAATATTTATCAAGTAGTTTTGAGAGTTTCTCGAGATCTTCACCGATTAATGCCGTTTGAAAGCTATTGGATTGCACTTCAGATTTAACCGTGGATACTTTCGATAAGGCTTTATCATGAATAAGGCGTTGAGATTCCTTGGTTCTTATATAGGTTACCCCTTTTCTATTTAAGACATCAGTGCCGATGATAATTGGTGCATTCATACATTTACTGGGCACAATAAGTAAATCTACTTCCAGAGTTATTTCCTCTAGTTCTATTACGAGTGTTACATAAGAATCTACCCACATAATAGAGCCACTAATCCCTTTCAAAGGTTTATTAATTGGTTTCTTTGAGCAAGAAAAATGATTAACCACAGATGACGAAATCAATGATACTTCCAACGCCCCACTATCAATAAGAATGTCTACAGGTATACCCTGGACCAATCCGACCACAATATCACTGGACTCATTCATAATAGGAGCAGAGCAGAAATTAACGTTACTTTTGTTGTGCTTATTATCTGACCGCTGCTTGGCAAAACAAACACTTATATCATGTCCTAGTTTTTTACAATAAGAACATACCGTCTTATTTTGGACCGGACTCGACTCTAATTTATTTGATTCGACTTTATTTCGTTCAATCGTAATATTAAACTTTCGACTTTTTAGGACAACCCGCTTGTTTATGTCCCATGACACCACAAGTGAAACATTTAGGACCCTGAACACTAAATGAACGCTTAGTATTCTTACTAAGGTTCTTGTGATTTTTTGAAAGTGAATCGTCCTTACTCTGCTGCTGTTTAGGTTTAACAAAGGTGGACAAGTAAGTAACGAGGTTGTCAGAAGTCAAGTTCGCATTCGTGGCTGTAGCTTTGATTTGAGGCTCTTTAAGACCTCTAATAACAATCGCTATCATCAATTCTTCGGTTAAACCTTTTACTATTCGTAAACGTAATAAGGATCTACGTGCGTATTCGGCGTAAGTGGGGTAACTGTCTGAATCGGTGCTCATTACTTCATATAGGATATTTGCCACATCAACTTTCTTTACACAAAGCGATCGGAAATCCTTTTTGAAATTACTCCATGAACGATCATTTGTAACCCACTCACTGAGCCAAGCCTTAGCGTCTCCTTTCAGACAGTTCCCAACACGCGATAAACACTCATTTTCTGACCACTTATTTAATACCTGAGCTCTATCAACCTCTTCAAACCACTGATCAACATCATGCACACTTGGATCAAAGTTTGAAATAAAATAATGATGGGTGTTTACTGACTTTAACGACTGTATTGCCTCCACTATTTTCTCCGACACTGCACTCGAAACTTCGGTCCCTGTAGCTTCTGGTGTCACAATTAGCCGTGAGCGATCTTCCAACGCCTTTAACTGCAAGACGATTGTCTCGAGCGATTGTCGATAAAACGGTGATGGAGGGCTTGACCTCGGGCGGCTCTGATGATGGTCTCGTTCGCGCCTAGAACGGTGCTCCCAATCCCGAGACGTGCTACGTGACTTTCTGTTCCGCTTATGGCGGCTACTGGATCGTCGGGAGCGCGGTGCACTATTTTTTGAACGTGAACGACTTGACCTACCCATACTAATCAGTAAAGATTAATTTAAAAGCTATATTTTTTTTTTTAATGCGGGCGAATGAATCTTTATCCCACTTCTGATGTTGGAAATCAGAAGTGAAACAGTTTTAAAAAAAAAACAATCTTTTATTACCTAAAAATACACACTACAAAAATACAAATTAATTAATAGCAATTACATAGCCAAAGTAAATGAATAATACGTAATCATAAACATAACCTAAAAAATAACTAAGCACACAATAATGGTCAGATAGCACGTTAACTCCGAGCACCGTCCAAGCAAAAAGTGAGTCACTTTTTTTTTTTTTTTTTTGAGTTGTCTCTCGCAGTTAGCTCAGGGAGCTTTTACTGCTTAACCGGGCAAATGGCGAGACCAGAAGGGCCTCCAGCCGAGCAAATTATATAATATTAAGCAACACTGCTAAGGGTGTCCCATAGTGGGACTCGAACCTCGGCTTAGGGCGTTGCTGGGGGGCATACAAGAGAGGACTTGCTGGATCTGATTGTGATTATTTGGGGGCATTTGATTTATTACTACTGGCTCAGCGCGGGCTGGCTCGAGCAAGGGTCGGGGTGGAGAATGAACGGGTCTTCGCGACGGGCCTCGCCGGCGAGGACGGTACGACGGTCGGTTGTGTGTAGTGTTGGTAGTTTTCCTAACCAATCGGAGCGCCTCCTGATGGAGGGTGATATCGTCGTCTGGGTACGTGAGAGTGTGCCTAGGACGGCGAATTTTGGATATGCGGGAGGGGGTGTAATTGGCGGCAGATACCACTAAGGGGTTTGTGTGCGAGGGAGCAGAGTCGAAGAAGCGTTTAGACGCTTTCTTCATGAAACATCTGATGGTCGGGAGGTTTAGGTCAGCGTGGAGCTGTTTATTGCGAACGTACCAGGGCGAGCCTGTGGCTTTGCGCAAGAAACGGTTTTGAAGGATTTGCAACCTATGGAGTCTGGACGTCTTTACGTGTGAAAACACGACGCTAGCGTACGTCATGATAGGGCGGATGCATGTGGTGTAAATTCGCACCTTGGACTTGAGTGCTAATTTACTCCGCGCATTGAGGATGAAATGGAGGCGACCGAGAGCAAAGGCGGCGCGGTGGCGAACCGTCTTTATGTGCTCGGTGAATTTGAGTCGGTCGTCGAGGGTCACACCGAGATATTTGGCCGTCAGTTCCCAGGGGATCTGTTGGCTAAACATGGAGATGGGACTTATGAGACTAGGATCCACGCCGCGTCTCGAAAAGAGCACGGCGGCGCTCTTAGTCGGGTTGACTTCGAACCTCCAGTTCGTGAACCATTTCCCTAGGGCATTGGCTGCGGTCTGGAGGGATCGGGAGATGCAGTCCGGATTAATGCCGGAGTAGAAGATGGCTGTGTCGTCAGCGAATAAGGCTAATCGACATTTGCCTCTGATCGGGATATCGCTTGTGTACAGCGTGAAGAGAAGCGGGGAGAGCACTGAGCCCTGAGGGACTCCGACTCGGATCGGATGAGGGGACGAGAGCGCACCCTCTATGCGGTAGCGAAAACTGCGGTTCGACAAGAAGTCTCGGATGATGAGCACGAGACGGTCGGGCACTTTATGCTGATACAGCTTATATAATAAGCCGTTGTGCCAGACCTTGTCGAAGGCTTTCGCCACGTCAAAGAAGAGAACGCCTGTCTTGAGGCCTTTTTGGAAACCAGCACTGATATGCTCTACTATGCGGTGAACCTGACGGACGCAGCAGTGTCTGGCTCGAAAACCAAACTGCTCGTCGGGAATGAGTTTGTTGGATTCGGCGTAATCCATTAAACGAACATAGATCAGACGCTCATAAATCTTCCCAAGGACGTTTAGGAGGCTTATGGGTCTGTAACTGGACGGCTCAGACTTGGGTTTGCCGGGTTTCGGAATACCGATAACGGTAGCTTTAAGCAACAATCTCTTTCCACAGTCATGGAAAGAGATTGTTGCTTAAAGCCGCATTGAAGATGGCAGTCATTAAGACGATGAGCGGGGCGGGGAATAGTTTGATCACTCTGTTGGTGATCCCGTCAGAGCCAGGGGCTTTTTTGGGTTTGAGTTTCTTAACGAGAGTAAGAACCTCTTCGGGTGTGACCGGGGGGATGGGATCGTCAGGGTCCTCGTAGGGAGGGAGAGAGGATCTACGTTCGACCTCGGCGTCTACCTTGAAGAGGTGAGCCTGGTCGACTGGGAGAGTGCTTGGGGAGCATTGGGCTTCCAAGCTGTCGGCTAGACATTCGGACTTTTCGTCGTCCTCGAATGCGGGGCTTTGGTTGGGACGATTGAGAGGGGGCATGGATACTACTGTATCGGAGTTGAGCTTTTTGGTCAGTTGCCAGAACGCTTGATGGGAGGGTTCGAGAGTGCTCAATAACTTGTCCCAACGATCCTTCCGCATCTCCGCTATGCCAGACTTTACAGCACGCTGCAAGCGACGCATACGGGCGCGGTTAGCTTCATCGGGAAAAGCGTCATAGGCACGGATAGCTGCATTCTTCTCCGTCAGCAGTCCTCGCACGTCATCCGGCAATTTCCAGCGATGATCATCAATCGCGGGGACTTGCCGTGAACATTCGTTCACTACGGATTGTACGTGACTGGTGAGGGAGTCGATCGCACCTATCGTATCGGCAACCGACAAAATGCTATCGGGGATAACGTCAAGATGGGCGGATGAGGTAGACTTGAGGCGTTGCTCGAGTTTATTCCAATCCGTTACCGTCTTGGTTGGAGGGGGCTGACCGGGAGCAGGGGAACCTACACGGGGACCTAGCTCTAGGGTCACCGGTCTATGGTCAGAATCTAGCTCTTGTAGCGTTTCTATAGACCGTATACCGAGGTTTACGTTCTTTAGCAGCGCTATGTCGAGGACGTCGGGCCGATGGCTAACAATAGCCGGGTAGTGGGTGGGATTCATCGGGGCGATAACATCGAAGTTATATTTGGTGCATAAAGCTGCTAGGTTTTTACCTCTAGGGTTAGAACTGTGGCAGTTCCAGGATGGGCTTTTGGCGTTTAGGTCGCCCGCCAGGAGGACGGAACCACCTAGGTTCATGAGGGAACAGATGTCTGGCTCGATATTAGTATAATAGTTGCAGGGAGGGATATAAGCCGATACGATATTGATCGGCTGGTGACCAGTCATGCCTAGCCGGCATATTGAAACCTCTATTTGGGATAGGGGTGGGGGGTCCATAGGTATGCAATACAGGGAGTTTTTATAATATATGAGGGTACCTCCTTTAGCGGCGCGGGTCCTGTCGTTGCGAACTAGACGATAGTTAGCGATTCGAGGATCGCGGTGGGAAGGCTTAAGGAAGGTTTCCTGTACGAGGAAGATGTCGATTTGATGGTCGCGGAGGAACGACGCAATCTCATCGCGTTGACCTGCAATGCCGTTGGCATTGAAGAAGCCTATTTTGAGGGATCGGGGTTTTAATCTGCGGCTTACTGGATCCATTTAAAAATGAACACGGTAGTTTTCGCAGAACTCGGCTAAGTCGGCGTATTCCGACATTAGGTTGAAGACGGCGGTGGAGTTACCCTCGGCAATCTTGAGCTTGCCAAGTAATTCACGGCCGCGTGCCATGATTGTAGGGTTAAAAAGACGGCCCATGGATCCGAACACATCCACGGGCCCGGACGGCTGGGGAGCCGAGACGGGGAGAGTCCGTGGAGGGAGTGCTGGCGAGGGAGCGGGGATGGGAGAAGCCATCAACTGTGGGATAGCTGCGGTAGGGGAGGGTTGTTTGGGCCTAAGAGCCGGGAACGCTTGCTGATGGTTCAGCGCGTTCCAGGGTGAAGTTCTTTGGGGTCTGAGGGTGTCGGGCATGGTGGACGAGGGCAGCCTGAATTGCTGCCGCGTCTCCTCACGCTTGACCACCTTGATGATTCGAGCGCGGAGCCTTTGGGCAGCCACGATAGTTCGCGGGGTGCCCCGACTCGCCGCACAAAACGCAGCTCGGAGGCTCAGTGCAGAGGGTCAAGTCTTTGGGGCGGGGACAATCGCCTGTCGCGTGGTCGCCTAGGCACTTTACGAACCTGGCTTTGGCGTAACAGTTTGATTGAGCGTGGCCATAGAGTTGGTATCTATGGCATTGGGTTAGCAGCCCGGTTTTACGAGGACTTTCGACCTTGATGCCAGATAAGTGGCACAAAGAGCGGATATTGACAATCGCCTTACCGGCGGGAGAGTTTTCACAAGCGACGATCACCATATTATATGGGATACGGCCGCGAGCGCGGTGCATGCGATGGACGCTGAGCACTGGGATGTCTTGGGATTTGAGGTCGCAGACGATGTCTTTGACGTCGATCTCCTTGGGCATATTTTTAATGACAACCCTGAAGGGTCGGTCCTCTTTGAGAGCGTAAGTGTGGAAGGGCACTTTACGCGAGGAAAGCAGGGAGGTTAGTTCCCGATAATCTTTCGGGGTTTGGACTGTCACTTTAATCCCTATTGCGAGGGATTGGGCGTGGGTGAAGTTGATGTGCTTTTGAACACACAACTTGGACATGTCGGTCCAACTGCCCTTGTCGTGAATAAACACTGGGGGCGGGGTGGGAGGTTTAGGCGGGTCGGAGCCCGCGGGATTAGGGGGAGAAGGGCGGTTGCCCTGCGGTGGGGTGGCCGCTTTAGCAGCTGAGGGTGAGAGAGGGCGGCTGCCCTGCGAGGGGCTGGCCACGGCCAGGATTGCGGAGGGAACGGCCGCCTTCTTAGAGGGAATCGGGGCTTGTTTCTTCCCTTTGCGGGCGCGTTTCTTCCCCTTGCCTTCGACGGTAATGTACTCGTCGGAGTGAGAGGAAGAAGAAGAGTTAGAGTCTGAGGAGGGACCTTCAGACTCGTAGGCTGATAATTCAGAGGTGGCCTCAGCCATCTCTGCGTCAGCGGGGGTCGGGGGGCGGGAGCTCGCATTGGAATGCGGGACATGCGCAGGTGTGCGCACAATGGGCCCATTGTTGCCGTCGGACAACAATGGGACAATGGGTGCCGGGCTTGCAGGGCTCTCGGCGAAAACAATAGGGGCGGGTTGTTTGTTAACAACCGCAGGTATAGAGGACGTCGCTGGGCGAGGGGATTTTTGCTTTAAAATATCGGATAGTTTTGAGCCATTTTTGGCTTGAAAATCGGGGTCGTTAAGGAGAACCTCCTTAACGAACGATAAAAGCATCGCGTCCGTCATTTTGCATAACAAAATGACGGCCTACACCTACCATTTTTCAACCCCGGGTTGGATGGGCCCGGGGGTGTGTGGGTGTTGTATACCCTCCCTGCCGGGTATAGGCAGGGAGGTGTGTGTACGTAGGGTGTGCCCTAAGCTGGTATCCCGTTGCCGATCTTAATGTGCAAACGGGTCCCTAACAGCTCAAGTGCAGAGGGTGATATGGGCCGAAGCTTGCAGCACCCAAACAACACAAGAGAATAGGAAAAAGGGTAAGGAAGGTGGGAAGTAGTGAGCTAGTGTCGACTAGGAGACCCCCCAAGGCCGGTGGTTCTAGCTCCTTCCAATTGATTGCTTTGCCCTGAAGGGGCGCGGCGGGTGTACTGGGTCAACACCCCACTCGGTTTCGTTGGCACCGTATGGTTTCCACCGAGGACCACAAAACAGTGGTTTTTACCCTGAAGGGGCAACACACGCGAGTTTTATCAATCAAGGAAACAGGGATAATCAAGCGTCGCCTTGAAAAAGGCAAGTTTTGATTCACGAGTCTTGATGTGGTGAAAGTCGCAGGCGACTTCGGACAGCGCTGTGGCAGGCACGGCGCAGAGGACGCACGGGGCGGGAGCGTGACAGCGGCGAGCGCGACACGTCTGCACGCGGCGAGCGTCAGAGTCGGAATGCGATCAGTGAGTCACTACCTAACATCGCTCTATTTATAAAGTTCTATCGGATGACAGCTGATGACGTCAGTTGTTTACGTCGCCACATCGTCTTCCATAGCCAACAATATATATTCGACACGAGTTCTGCGGAAAACTACTGATGTAAGTACCTACATTTTTGTAAGTTACAAATATTATTAGATTGTTTATAGTCAATACTATATTGTCTCATGTCTTATTAATTTATGCTAATAATGTACGGTATCAATATTTGTATTCAATTTTAGTATAGGTACACATATTATTAAATATCATTCTAAATTATATTAATAAGTGTGTAATTATTGTCTCCTGTTTTTTAGAGCTCAACAATGTCACAAGAAGCGCATCCTGGTCCCTCTGGTAGTACAGGAAGCTGTTTGCAGTATATACAAAAAAAAGGTGGAATCGTGCTTCTGCGTGCTGGATACCAATTTTTAAGGAAAAGGCAAAACAAAAGTGGAGTGGAGTTGTATGGGAATGTCATCTTAGAAGAAAGAATAAGTGCAGTGGGACCTTAACTATAAAAAAAAAGTCTGTTTGTAGTGTTTAATTGTAATATAATACAGACTTTTTTTACTATAAGCTCTATAAGTATACACTGATTTTTTAATCATAATTTTTAGTTATAAGGAGAATTTTATTCTTAATTTAAAAAAATATTATATTGCGAGTTATCGCAAAGTTGATTCTGTGATTTTTACTGTGATTTTTATTCCTTAATAAATGACTGATTTTTATTTCAAATTTGTTTTTTTACCAATTAAAACCACCAGTCTTATATTATTTGGTGGGAGCAATAGAACTAAAAAAAAAGAATTAATAAATTATTCCCATTCGTCCCCCCAAAAAATTTAGAGGTACCATCGGGAAAATAAATAACGAATTCCCGTTAGTCCCCCTCGGGGGACGAAGTCGAGGGGACGAACGGGAATACACGGCTCTGCTAGCACTGGAACGTGAGTTCTGTAATCGGAACTTGTTCTGTGTTGGAGTTCTGTTACAGCTCCATGAGAAACCAAAGAGTTCTAGCCTCTAGCATTATTTTGAATCGATAAAAAATGTGTTTTTCGACTTTTCAACTGCTCTATGATGCTCTGCTAGCACTGAAACGTGATTTCTGGACTCGGAACTTGTTCTATGTTGGAGTTCTGTTACAGTTCCATGAGAAACCAAAGAGTTCTAGCCTCTAGCATTATTTTGAATCGATAAAAAATGTGTTTTTCGACTTTTCAACTGCTCTATGATGCTCTGCTAGCACTGGAACGTGAGTTCTGGACTCGGAACTTGTTCTGTGTTGGAGTTCTGTTACAACTCCATGAGAAACCAAAGAGTTCTAGCCTCTAGCATTATTTTGAATCGATAAAAAATTTGTTTTTCGACTTTTCAACTGCTCTATGATGCTCTGCTAGCACAGGAACGTGAGTTCTGTAAACGGAACTTGTTCTATGTTGGAGTTCTGTTACAGCTCCATGAGAAACCAAAGAGTTCTAGCCTCTAGCATTATTTTGAATCGATAAAAAATTTGTTTTTCGACTTTTAACTGCTCTATGATGCTCTGCTAGCACAGGAACGTGAGTTCTGTAATCGGAACTTGTTCTATGTTGGAGTTCTGTTACAGCTCCATGAGAAACCAAAGAGTTCTAGCCTCTAGCATTATTTTGAATCGATAAAAAATGTGTTTTTAGACTTTTCAACTGCTCTATGATGCTCTGATAGCACTGGAACGTGAGTTCTGGACTCGGAACTTGTTCTATGTTGGATTTCTGTTACAGTTCCATGAGAAACCAAAGAGTTCTAGCCTCTAGCATTATTTTGAATCGATAAAAAATGTGTTTTTCGACTTTTCAACTGCTCTATGATGATCTGCTAGCACTGGAACGTGAGTTCTGGACTCGGAACTTGTTCTTTGTTGGAGTTCTGTTATAAATCCATAAGAAACGAAAGAGTTCTAGCCTTTAACAATGATTTGAATCGATAAAAATGTATTTTTCGACTTTTCAAACGGTTTACCGTGATCTGCTAGTACTGGAACTTGAGTTCTGGACTCGGGACAAGTTCTCCTTTGCAGTTCTACTACGGGCCAATGATAAACGAAAGAGTTCTAGCCTTTAGCAATGATTTGAATCGATGAAAATGTATTTTTCGACTTCTACGGGAAGTTGGCAGACCATTTTTTCAATCGGCATTTTTCAAGGTTAAAACGCCAGAACTATTTCCGAAAACTATCAGAAACTATAGAACTCAGCCGCATGCGACAGGAATTCGCTTTTTTTTTATTTGCTGCAAAATGATCTGCTACAGGAAGTTAGAAGATCATTTTGCCAATCGGCTTTTTTCAAGGTTTAACGCCAGAACTATTTCTAAAAAGTATCAGGAACTGTAGAACTCAGCTGCATGCGAAGATAACTCTCATTTATTTTTGATCTGCTGGACAATGATCTGCTAAGTTCACTCACATCCGCTGCTTTCCCATGTGAACAAAATTATGGTGAACTTCTCTCCGAAATGTTAAATAGACGATCGAGGAGAAACGAATCCCTGGAAGAATATTATTACGACAAACTCGTGTTGATAAATAGATGCGAACTGAAAGGCAAGCAGGCGGTAGATTGCCTTAGTCATGGTATTTATGATAATAATATTCGAATGAATATTCAAGGAGCTAATTTCTATGAACCCGAAGATGTTTTAAAATATTTTCGGAATATTTCTTCTAAACTGAATGATTCATCGAAAAAGTTTGGGCCCAATACGCGTGATGGTAGCGAATCTAATTATATTACTAATAAAACGGTAAATTCACAATCGAAGCGACCGTTAAGATCAGAAGTCACTTGTTACAATTGCAAGGATCAAGGTCATATCGTTACCAAGTGTCCAAAACCCATCATTAGATGTAAGAAATGTCGTCAATACGGTCATTATGAGCAAAATTGTACAAATACGGTTTCGGGTAGCGCGGCTGATTCACGACAAACTACAAATACCACTTAATAATATTTCAAACAGGCTTGACCCCTTGGCGCTGCGTAGAGATGTGGCCTCTCTATGCATCTTTTATCGCCTATACTATGGGGAGTGCTCCGAGAATTGTTCGGACTGATCCCTGCCGCCTCTTTCCGCCATCGTTCTACGCGACAGAAGTTCCATCACCATCATTTAGATGGTTGGCAGTCCACAACTGTGCGTTTCTCTAGAAACTTTCTGCCTCGCAAGACAAAACTGTGGAATGAACTGTCGCATGCGGTATTTCCGGACCAATACGACCTTCAAACCTTCAAGAAAAGAGCGTACTCCTTTTTAAAAGGCCGGCAACGCACTTGTGACTCCTCCGGTGTTGCGGGTGTCCATGGGCGATGTTAATCGCTTACCATCAGGCGATCCGTCTGTTCGTTTGCCGCCTATAACATAAAAAAAAAAAAAAAAAAAAAAAAAAAAAAAAAAAAAAAAACACTAATAACGTAACAAAGAATATACTTAATATATCACAGTGTAGTAATGTAAGCGATAAATACTTTAAACAAATAATTTTAAATGATAGGTCTATCAGAGCGTTTATCGATCTTGGCAGTCATTGTACGTTATTAAGAAAGGATATCGGCGAACAACTCGGGGTATCTGTTGATACTAGTAATTTACCAATGCTGAATGGATTTGGTAAAGGAAGCGTCCTGCCGAGCGGTCGTATTACGGTCCGAATTAGACTTGATGGTCTTGACGAGAATGTTGCTTATAGCACTTGCTTATAGCAGATGCCCTGATAGGAAATTCGCTGACTGAGTTACCCGGTGTTAGAATTTACAAATCAGACATATCTCTTTTCCTTTATAAAAAACCACCATCCAGTAATAAAAAAGTAGAGGTAACGTGTTTTGAAAATAGTTTAGTCCATGGGATGGCTACTGTTCAGGTACGCACGAATTCTAAAATGACTGGTTTGATTTATATAAATACTGACTCTTGTATGAAAAGCGGAAAAGAGTATTTGATCCTTCCTGGCGTCTACACTATTGATAATGGGATAGGGTCTATTATTTTAATTGGACTGAGTTTGGAACCTTTTACATTAAAGTTAGGTACATTATTAGCCAGGGCACTTTATCTGACCGATAACTTACCACCGGCAGCACAAGTTATAAATACAAACATAAACAAGAACACGAATAATATATTAAAAATCGATTGCGTAGACAAATCTATCACTCTTGACCAGATTATAGTTGACGATGATTTAGATGGTCAAAGCCGTGAGAAACTACGTGTATTACTAAATACCAAACGCGACTGCTTTGCTTTCTCCTTGGAAGAATTAGGTAAAACGTCACTGGCCGAGTTGCATATTCAGTTAAAAGACCGCAGTCCATTCACTTATAGACCCTATCGTCTTTCGTTATCTGAACGCGAAAAAGTAAAGACTATGGTAAATCAACTTCTTAACACTGGAATTATTCGCGAATCAACATCAGAATATGCTAGCCCCTTTTATTCTTGTAGCTAAGAAAAACGGAGAAACTAGGTTATGTGTAGATTATAGGGCGCTGAATCGGAAAACATTAAAAGAGAAATTTCCAATGCCTTTAATAGACGATCAAATCTTGTCTTTCAGGACAGGTCTTTTTCAGTACGCTCGACCTGAAATCTGGTTATCATCAGGTACCCGTTTCAGAAGCTTCAAAACATCTTACAGCTTTTGTGACCCCCGACGGGCATTACGAATATAATCGTATGCCCTTCGGATTGACAAACGCACCAGCAGTCTTTCAGAGGCTGGTATTGAATCTTCTGAAACGTCGCAATATTCCTGGTGTGCTAGCATATATGGATGACGTCATCTTGGCATCCAAAACGATCAATGAAGGGCTGGAAAAGCTCTCAGCTGTTCTTGACCTTATCAAAGAAGCCAATCTTACTCTGAACTTAACTAAATGCCAATTCTTCAAAAGAACGATAGATTATTTAGGGTTTGAGATCTCTTCAGAGGGTGTCCGTCCCGGTGTTAAGAAGATCGTAGCGGTTAGTGAATTTAAGACACCTCGAAACGTCCATGAAGTACGACAGTTCATAGGACTAGCGAGCTTCTTTCGCCGATTTTTCGCTGGATTTGCAACTATTGCAAGACCATTGACCTTCCTCACGAAAGCCAGCACTACTTGGACGTGGGGATCTGAGCAAAATTATGCTTTTACGACATTAAAAACGATGTTGACTCAAAGACCCATTCTCGCAATTTATAACCCTGAATACCAGACAGAGCTTCATACCGATGCAAGCTCCTCAGGTTTGGGAGGTATTTTGCTTCAGCGGGCGGTAGAAGCAAAACCATTACACGCTGTAGCATATTTCAGCCGGCAGACGACTGCCGACGAACAAAAATTCCACTCTTATGAGCTAGAGACCCTTGCCGTAGCATCACTTAATCGATTTAGGGTTTATCTCCTTAGAATTGAGTTTAAGGTTGTTACCGACTGTAATGCTCTTCGGACGACTTTAACAAAAAGAGACTTAATCCCAAGGATAGCCCGGTGGTGGCTATCAGTCCAAGAATACTCATTCACAATCGAATATAGATCAGGTACTCAATTAGCTCACGCTGATACATTGAGCCGTAACTCTTGCAAAGAACCCGAATGCGAACTGCTGTCAGTGATGCATATTAGCGATGTTCATTGGCTGCAGTCTGTACATATGAGTGATCCTCGGTTGTGTCACGTAAAAGCCATTTTAGATACAAATTCCATTGAAGCCAAAGATGTTCGTAGCAAATACGAGTTAAAAGATGGTAAAATATATAGGAAATTAGGAAGCGAATTACGTTGGGCTGTACCTAAAGATGCTCGGTGGAAAATCTGCCAACTATCTCATGATGATACTGGACATTTCTCATATGAGAAGACTCTGGAAAAGGCTAAACGGGATTATTGGTTTCCGAGAATGACTCAATTTATAAAAAAATATGTAAGAGCATGTATTCCATGCGCCTACTCTAAGCAATCTGGCGGGAAGAAACAAGGTTTCCTCCACCCAATTCCAAAACCTGATGTCCCTTTCCATAGTCTTCACATAGACCACTTAGGACCCTTTGTTAAAAGCAAGAGAGGTAACACATACATTTTGGGAATTATAGATAGCTTTACGAAATTTATAATTCTTCGTGCCGTTAAAAATACAAAAAGTAAAACATCGATAATCGTATTGAATGACGTGTTTTCTCTCTTTGGCACGCCTAAAAACTTAATTTCTGACAGAGGTACAAGCTTTACCTCTAAAGAATTTCAAATATTTGTTCAGGCTAATGGAATAAAGCATACACTTAATGCTGTTGCTACACCTAGGGCAAATGGACAAATCGAAAGATACAATCGTTACGGCTAACCTACACGGGCTAACTATCACGGGCTAACCTTTTATGAAGGCTGCGATGGCGAGATGATTACAGCTAGCACCACTATCAGATCCAGTCAAAGTCAAAGTCAAAGTCAAAGTTTTTTATTTCAAGTAGGCCTTTTCAGGCACTTTTAAAAAGTCGAGACTCTAGGCGCACGGTTCCAAAGGGGGTAGGTCCTATGGAGAAGAGACCGGCAAGAAACTCCATGGATACTCTTTTCAAAAACAAAAAGTTAATTTACAATTAAAATCTTAAATTAACATGCATTATATAAAAAAAAATACAAACTTAATAGAATGCTACTTACACAATGAGGCAATACAACATGAGTTAAACAATTGTTTCGAATATAAACTAAAAACGGGATAAACAGATCAAAGCGGATAAAACAGAAATAAAAAAATACAAAAAAGAATACAAAATATTGAAACATCAAGAATGTCCAGATATGTAAAGTGAATCTAATATAAAATAGAATTATTAGACACAATGGATAACCAGGGAAGCCACATGTGCAGAAGATATTCAACGCCACACGTCTCTATCGTCAACATAGTCTTTGATCCTATAATATGCTTTCTTTGTGAGAACAGATTTAACGTGGATTTTAAATTTCTTACCGGGAAGATCGGTTACAGTTTTCGGTAGCTTGTTATAGAAGCGTACACCGTGTCCTAAAAATGATTTATTTGTTTTAGTCAATCTAAATTTTGGCACCACTATTTTGTGTTTATTTCGAGTATTAATGTTGTGAACGTCGCTATTGATACTAAACATGTGAAGGTTCTTCCGAACGAACATTATATTTTCTAGAATGTAGAGAGACGGTAGTGTTAAAATATCGATTTCTTTAAAAAAATCCCGTAAAGACTCGCGTGGGCCCATGTTATAGATCGCACAGATCGCCCTCTTCTGTAATACAAAAATTGATTCTACATCCGGCGCTGATCCCCACAACAGAATGCCATAAGACATAATGCTATTAAAGTATGCGTAATATACCATTCGGGCAGTAGCTATATCTGTTAATTGTCTAATTTTTCTGACTGCAAAAGCCGCGGAACTTAGTCTCTTCGATAGAGCTGTGATGTGCGGACCCCACTGCAGCTTCGAATCTATTGTAATACCTAAGAACACTGTTTCGTTTATTAAATCAAGTTTATTGCCATCAAGCATTATGTTTAAGCTTACTTGGGGTACATTTGGCAAGGAGAACTTGAGACATTTTGTTTTAGTAGCGTTTAGTAATAAATTATTTGCTGCGAACCATTTAGAAAGGATATTTAAGCTATTGTTAACATGTATTACTTCGCTATCTTTTCTACTTATTTTAAAAATGAGGGAAGTATCATCCGCAAACAAAACAATATCAGATATTCCGTTCATCATATATGGAAGATCATTAATATAAGCCAAGAACAGGAAAGGGCCAAGAATTGAGCCTTGTGGTACGCCCATTTTCACCAGAGACCCTTTAGATAAGACACCATTTACACATATTTTTTGCTGTCTTTGTGATAGGTAGGATAGAACAAGATCGGCAGCTCGTTCACGAATTCCGTAATAGTTTAATTTGCGGATTAGTATAAAGTGGTCGACGCAGTCAAAAGCCTTAGAGAGATCACAAAAGACGTCAATTGCATCCTGTGAGCTCTCCCAGGATTCCAAAATATGAGTGATTAATTTCACTCCTGCGTCAGTAGTAGACCTACCCTTGGTGAAGCCGAACTGACGAGTATGTAATAATCCATTGGAATTAAAATGTGAAAGCATTTGATCAAGCAAAATTTTTTCAAATATTTTACTTAATGCGGGGAGAACGGAGATTGGTCTATAATTGGAGGGATTATTCTTACAGCCTGATTTGAATATTGGTATGACCTTACTATGTTTCATCAAATCAAGAAACGTACCCTTATCTATGCATTGGTTGAATATGCCTGTAAGTATGGGGGCAATAGTATCAATAATATCTACAATAACTCTAACAGAGATGCCCCACAAGTCTTCAGTGTTTTTGATATTTAGGCTTTTAAATGCTGTTTTAATTATACTTATACAGATAGGCTTGAATTTAAAGTTAGGCACGTCTTTGCAGAAATTCTCTTTAAGTAGAGATTCAGCTAAAGTATAGGATGAGGCAAGAGTTTTTGTTAACTCTATAGGGATATTTGTGAAATAGTTTCCTAGTATGTTTGCGACTTCTAACTTATTAGTTTTAAAACCATCATGTGTTTTTAGAGACAAGTCGGTATCCCGCTGCTTGACATTCCCAGTTTCTGTATTTATTACCTGCCATACAGCCTTAATTTTATTACTAGAATTACCTATTTTATTAGTTATTAACTTAGATTTAGCAATAGTACAAACTACCTTGAATAATTTGGAATAATTCCTAACATATTTATGGAATGCTTGATCAGAGGTGAATGATTTTTGATAGTATAAATCGTATAAATGATCCCTACTTTTCCTAATGCCTTTAGTAGCCCATTCATTAAATTTTGATTTATTAGTAATCTTGATCTTCTTAATTGGACATGTCTTATTAAATTCTTGGCATATTGTTGAGAATAGAGTGGAGTAATTTCTGTTGGGGTCTCTTGAATTATATGAAGAAGTAAAAACTTTGATTTCAACATTTTTGTTTAACGTCTGCAACTTATGCTTAGTTATAGGTCTAAATTCAATGATATTATTTATATTTTTCTTATCATTCCTTGATTCGAACTTAATTAGTTGACCCAAATGATCCGATCTGATACCGCTAATCAATGAGGACCCTTTTATCATGCAATTTGTGAAAACATTGTCTATTCATGAAGCTGAAGAGGCAGTGATTCTAGTAGCTTCATTAAATACATGATCTAGATTAAAAGATTTAAATAATGACAAGACTTTACAATTTTCTGGCGAATTGGCTAAAAGGTCAATATTCAAGTCACCACAAACAAAAATAAATTTATTATTTTTAAAAAGTTTACTAAGTATTTCTTCCATGATAATTAAAAACGAGGAAAAATTTGATGCGGGGGGTCTCAGTCTCATTCCGTTCATTTCACTTTTCCGTTTATGGTACTTAGGAAGGTCATATTCTGTAAATTGTTATTATTAGGTTTTCTTAGCAGATATTTGGTGTTTTGTTTATAGGTTAATTATGAATTTTCAATTTTTTTAATTGATTAATATTTAATTGCTTTGCTAGTCAGATGGTTTAATTTAATTATATTAAATTTGTTTTCTATTATCATTTAGCGAAATGAGGTCATTCCTTTATAATAGGATGGCCGAGAGGTAGGTAGAGAAGTATTAAAGTATAGTATTTTTCTCTAGCCGCTTATAATCATAATTTAATAAAAGTACGTAGATATTTATATACAATTAGATAATAATTGTAAAATTTGTCAGTTTTGTGATGTTATGAATTTGTTTATTTTTGTAAATAACATAATATTTATTTTAGTCATTGAATTATTATAGGAAGGCCAAATAATGACAAACAAATTATGTTATAATAAATTCTATCAAAATGTGTACGTCATTCTTGAAGCAGTGTTATGCTTAATGTTACAGTCTTACGCAACAAATCTTTTTTTTCCTCTTGATTAGTGTCTGGGACAGACACTGCTTCAGGATGGCCGACTGTTAATAATAAAACACGGACAACAGTTTTGCACAGACTAAATTTATTAATATCATACGACAGGTAAAACCACGGAGTAAATACGAAGAGGAGATGTTGTAATTCGATTTCCCTACGAAACATTGCGTGACATTTTGCGGGGTGAGGGGGTGTTAGATCCCGCCCACTTCTTTATTTTCCATCTCCATAGTGAAACTACTCGCTCGTTCTGTCGATTTTACTTTGTAGTTACATAACTATCTCACGCTAGATGTCACTAAGTTCAAGATGCAACGGGGTCGTACTCAGAATTTACGTACCAAGGAGTAAACTGTTTTTGTTTTTAATTAATTTTGCGAACCATCTTGATACGTATTTTTTTTTTATTGAAATAGTGATATAATTATGAAAAAAAAATGTTAGAATAAAAAGGTTTTTGATGAATGACGAATGAAGATTATTAGTTTTTCTCTTATTTTTAAATGACTTATTTTGTTAAAAATACTTATCAAGATTGTTTACAAAGCTACTGTACTTTTAGAAAAAAAACACTTCCCGATTACGTGACAATCCATCCGAACCATTAATGTCAAATAAATAAGTAATACCAGACTAAATCAAAAGCCGCATGACGCGAAAGAAGCTTCATACTTAACATGACTCTTTTGATATGGTCAAGTAGGTAAAACTAATTTCAGAGGCAGAATAAATAATAGACAAAATATAACGAAAAAAATTACTAGCACAATTCAATTTCCTGCAAGAATAATAATAATGTCCTCCTGACCGATTTCGGCCACGGCGGCCAATCTCACCGGAGATTAGCCAACTACGCAGGAGATATTATAGAGCACAAGTGTGTGCGCAAACACAGGTGCTCTCTCTATTCCTTCACTCTCATAGTCCGATGGGACGGCAATTCGACACGACCGGAGAGAGATCAGGCGCAGGACCAACGGCTTTACGTGCTTTCTGAGGCACGGCATGTATTCACATACACGAAGACCCAGACCCGAAACAAATATCTGTAGATCATACAAATATTTGTTCCGGTGCGGGAATCGAACTGGCGACATGTAGCTCAGCAGTCGATCTCTCAACCACTGCGCCAACCGTGTCCTGCAAGAATAACTGATTTTTAAATCATCACTTTCGACCACGTAGATGTCACCAGGCTGCTGAAGGACATTACACTCCTGAAGCAAAGCCAGGTCGAGATGCAGCATCACCTGGAGGTGTCCAATAACACCATCAGTGATCTACGGGCAGAAGTAGCGTTATTGCGCAATGCAATTGCTGCAAGTAGGTCACCTAGCAACGCGAATGTGAACACGCGTCGCGGGGCACAAAACGCCTCCATCTGCAGTTTCGAGTCGGCGGGCTCGAATGCGTCACCAGCTGCCGAGAATGCACGCGTCGCAACGTGTGCCGCGGCCGTCCCTGCCTCGACACCGGTGGAGACGACGACTTGTGTAGGTTCAGCGACCCCCAAACGAGCCTACGCAGCAATTGCAGCCGCCGCTAAAAAGCCTGTTGAGCTACAAAACTCGCAGGTTAAAATAGCGGACAAAGCTAAGGGGGGTAAACGGAGCCTGTCAAAACCAAAACAGGCTCTGAATATGCAGGGTCCAGAGAAGGACATGAGCGACAAGGATGGTTTCATCAAGGTTGAGAAGAGGAAGAAGAAGAAGCCTCCTTGTCGGAACCAGTGCGGTACTGCGCTGGCAGGACCCAACATGCTGTTACGACCAGCAGTACCGACAACGCTGCTCTACGTGTCAAGACTGCACCACTCTACGAAGGTTGAGGAGATCGTGGAGTACGTGCGCGTCAAGACCAACTGGACCTTGAGGGTCGAGAGGTTGGAGCCGCGTCACAACACGAACTTCAAGTCGTTCGTGGTGCGAGTTCCGACACACCATCTCGAGAAGTTCCTCAAGGAAGAGTTATGGCCGAAAGGCGTTGTGTATCGTCGGTTTCGTGGCCGCCTACATGACACCAGTCAGCGAAACACGACGCCGACACTTCGTGTGCACTAGTTTTAGTTATTATGTAATATATATTTATAGTATTTTTAAGTTTTATTGTATATGGTATTTTGTATGGTATTGTATATGTTTATATGGGCCTTGATGCCTGAAATAAAGGGATAAATAAATAAATTAAAAATAACTGATAATAATTACGGCCCTGCCTTTTTGTTATGTTTATGTTTGTTGTTCATAGATGACGATAGATGGCAGCTTGTTTAAAAAATATATATATAAACTATAAAAATAATATTTTGGCGATTAAAGGATCTTTAGTAATGAATGTTGAACAAATTTTAGTACATATGATTACTAAAATATATTAATACTGAGCTCTACGCACCTAAATATTGTTAGTTCCCATGACACGAAGTGTCGCCATCTAATGTCGGGTAGAAATATATTCGGAAACGCCGACGCTAAGAGATTTTTCTAGAACTATTTTAATAAATTACGCATAAAATTATTTACAAATGAAATGTGATGCCATCCATAGCGTCAGAACGTCTATCCGAGTAGTTTTTACAAGATAAATCACAATACTTCATTCTTTTTTTCTTCTAGCGCGAGTATACTGTAAAATGGGAACGTTTACAAAGTTGTGCACAGGACGAACGCCAACAATACACTGACTAAGGCCACGCCTACTTGATGACGTCAGGACCTAGTTGAGAATCACAGTGCACAGTTGCTTAGGCCGTCTCCTCTTTGTATTTACTCCGTGGGTAAAACAGTTCTCAATGTTCCCATAACTTAAGCTAGATGGCGCTAGGTGTAGTATATTATTTAATTATTTTGTTACTTAACAACAATACCACCACTTAACGAAATAATATAAAAACATTTTACAAAAAACAAATATATCTTAAGTATGCAACATTTTAACACCCATCATGTTTATAAAGTTATAATGCTTATTTTTTCCTAAGCTTTTAGTTAATATATCTGCTGGCATTTCAGTCGTTTTTAAATATTTTAAATTAATTAATTTATTAGCTATTGCTTCTCTTATAAAATGAAATTTGACATCAATATGCTTACTTCGTCTATGATAGACACAATTTTCAGAGAGCTTTTAGCGCTTTGACTGTCATTATACAATTCAATAGGAGTATGTCCTCTATTTATAAGTTCACTTAAAAGATTTTTTAAGAAAATAGCCTCCTTACTTGCTTCACAAATAGCCATGTATTCGGCTTCCGTACTTGATAACGCGACAGTTTGTTGCTTTCTACTTTCATGAGACACTAAACAGCCTGAATAAATAAAACAATACCCAGTATGACTTACGATCTAAATTGTCTGATGCCCAATCTGCATCAGCATAACCAGCTATGTCTAAATCATTTTTAACATACATTAAACCATAAGATTTAGTAGAACTCAAATATCTTAACACTCTTTTAGCATGTTTCCAGTGTGTTTCAGTATTAGAGTTATTGAATTGACTTAGATAACTGACACAATATGAAATATCAGGTCTGGTTAAAACAGAGAGGTACATTAAGCTACCAATAAGCTGTTGATAAGGAAATTTTAAATGTACATTTTTCCCTTTTTCTAGCTTCAAATTTGTCTCCATAGGTGTCTCTACACTTTTACAATTCTTTAAGCCAAATTTATACAATAACTTATCAATAAATTTCTCCCGACTAACACAAATTTTATTTTTCTGTATTTTAACATCCATACCGAGGCACTGTCTGCACTGAATTTTTTGCTTAACTCATTTTTTAAATGCTCTACATCATTATTATAATTTGAGAAAATGAAAAAATCATCGACAAATAAAGCCACAAAGATTTTATAATTTTCAGTTGACTTTACAAACAAACAATGTTCATACATAGACTTCTTATAGCCTAATTGCTGTAAACAATCATCAACTCGCTTATACCAAGCCCTCGCTGACTGTTTAAGTCCATAAATGGCCCTTTTTAATTTCAAAACTTTATTGACATTAGATTCACATTTAAAACTCTGAGGTAATTGCATGAATACAGTCTCATCTAGATGGCCATTTAAAAAAGCTGTAGTTACATCTAAATGGGTTATGTTAAGATTTAAGTTAACACTTATAGCAAATAAAAGTTTCAAAGTGGAATATTTTAGCACTGGGGAAAAGGTTTCTTTATAATCAATGCCTTCTCTTTGGGTAAAACCTTTAGCAACTAGTCTAGCCCTATATTTCACGGTGTTGTCACTATTTAACTTCTTTTTAAATACCCATTTGCACTGCACAACTTTGCCATCACTTGGTTTGTCTACCAACTCCCAAGCTTCATTTTGATGGATTATTGAAGTTCTTCTTCCATCGCTTTGCACCATTCTTGTCGTTCTGGTCCTCTCATCACATCTTCATATGTAAAAAGACTGCTTTCATCTATGTCCTCATTGCTCTGACATATGTTACTGTACCCATACCTTTCTGGTGGCTTCCTAGTCCGCTTTTCCATCTCGGAAATTATCAGCTGTAGATCTTCTGACTCATCACGATTTGATTTACTGTCACAGAATTCATCTGAGCTAGATGTACTTATGTTATTATCAGGTACATATGTATCATCTGTCATGTTTAAACTTTCTGTTGGATCACAAGTGAAATCTTCACTTGTCATAGTACTTTCTTCCACTTCTTCATTCGGAACAGTCTTTTTTTCTTCCACCACTGCTTGTATCATGTCTGAGTCCGTGATTATTTTCATGATATCAACATCCCTGCTGGTGGTAATACATTTTGTTTTTGCATTGTATAGCCTGTAACCTTTAGTGTTCTCTGGGTATCCTATCAGGATATGTTCTTCAGCCTTCCTGTTCCATTTAGTCCTCTTTGCTTTGGGAACATGGACCATCACGGGACTGCCGAATATCCGAATATGGCTGAGATCTGGCTTTTTGCCACACCATAGTTCATAGGGCGTTTTTTGTAATCCTGAAGCCAATGTTCTGTTTCTCAAGTAGACAGCAGTGTTGACTGCTTCAGCCCAAAACTTTTTATCTAAATCAGCTTCAAACAAAAGACACCGAGCTCTCTCTACCACTGTCCTGTTTAATCTCTCACACAGGCCATTCTGTTCCGGTGTGTGGGGGTTTGTTGTTTGATGCACAATGCCATTTTTCTTCAAAAAATCATCAAATTCTAGCGAACAAAATTCCCCACCATTGTCTGTTCTCAATACCTTCAGTTTTCTGCTCGTCTGTGTTTCAACTAGAGTTTTAAACTCTTTAAAATATTTAAAAACTTGATTCTTGGCCTTAAGGAAGTAGACAAATGCCATTCTACTGTAGTCATCAAAAAGCAGAAAGTACTTTGATAGTCCAATAGAGATTTGTTCCATGGGTCCGCAGATATCAGCATGGACAAGTTCCAGCACATTTTCACTCCTTGTACCTTGGTGTGAAAAAGGCAATCTCGACTGCTTCCCTTCACAACATGTGATGCACTTGGACATATCAATATCAGCTTTATCTGAGAATGAAATTCCTTCCACAGCGCCATTCTTCATAGCATTCAGATTTCTACTGTTAATGTGTCCCAACCTTCGATGCCATACCTCACTAGTCACATTTGTTGCTGAGCACGCAAACAAACAATCTGACTTTATGTTCAATTTATAAACTCCATTCACTAGATTTGCTTTTCCTACCAGCACATTCATAAGGTATAAGGTATAAACGGGCTGGTTTCCGCAAATACACGCTTAAGCGCATTTTTTGCGTCGGGGTGGGAATAATGTCAGTTTATTCGATCCACCCCAGTTCTTCGAGAAATGCCAGCAGTCGCTTGACGTTGCTGGCTATTTCCCGGAGGGTACCTGGGTTTCCGAAGTACTGGAGCCGAAGCGAGGAGACACCGGGGTGGTTTTAGCCGGTAAGAGTCCGGCACGCCCCTCCGCCTTTCCCCAGGCGAAGGTAGTCCATGAGGATTTCCCCCCGAAAAAAAAAAAAAAAAAAAAGGCCGCCGGTACCTTGTCAGCACCTGTTGGTCGGCTGGTACCTACCTCTGTCTGGGCCAGCTTCCCTGCACTGAAGCTCAGCTGGCTACCTGACTGCTTGGTCGGCTCCATGACCGCGGCCTGTGTAGTAGCGGCTGGTTGTCGGACTTGCCGACGCTGCCGCTTGTTTCTGTGTCTCTTTTTGCGCGGGATAGTAGGAGCCGCAGCACCCTGATGTGTAATTTAAGGGCGTCGTGATGCCTGAGGGCCTTTGCCCCTGCGGCTCACCAGCTTCCACGCATCGGAGAAGGCGTCCTCGGTACGGCAGATTGGCTGCTGCTCCGAGAAAGCTGTTTGGGTGGGGGGAGGTTGGGAGTGGGGACCGGTACTAGGTGGGCCCAGCGCCTGCGTCCTCGTTTGGGTATGGGGAGTAGAGCTGGAGTTATCCTGCGCCACGGGTTTTGGGGTGGGAAGAGGACCGGTACTAGGGTTGCCCAGCGCCTGCGTCCTCTTGGGGGTAGTGGGGTCAGCGCCAGTTTTCACTAGCGCCGGGGAAATGTTGGGGGGGGAGCGTGGACCGGTACGGGTTTTACCCAGCGCCGACATCCCGCGTTTATTGGCGGTCTTGGCCTTGGAAGCGGTTTTCGCCACATCCAGGCCCCCGCTGGAAGTGCCCGCAAAGACGCCCGTGGCTTTAGCCACAGAGCTGCCAGATTGGGCAGGGTTATTAGTTTTGGGTGCTGAGTCGGTTTTCGCCGACTTAGCACCTGAAGCGGTGTTACATGGCCTATTGTCCATAGTTATTTAGTTATATATAATTCGTCTCATCGGCTCCCACCCACCATGGAGCCCGCAACATTGGGAACGCCTTACTAAGCTTCAGGACGTTAGGACTACCGATGAGATATAGGAACGCGAGGCTGGCTTACAGTGCGACATCGGGTGTTCGAAAGGGCTGGCGTTTTGGGCAGTAGGCCCTGCACACAACGAGCTGATCAACCCCTCTCACACCTTCAGCATGACCTTCACCACCGCGGGAGTCGTTCAGGAACGACAGCCGCGGACCCCACGCCCCTAGCCGTGGCCCTCTGACGGGACACCATGACCATTTCCCTTTCTGTGGCTCTCAGATAGGGCTACCGTTTAGCTTGAAATCCAGACCAAAGAGGGGGTGTTGCCTTGCGGACGCATAACCGCCAGCGCCGTTCAGCTCAACCCCCCAGGACTCCTTCATCCCTGCGTACGGCGCTCGACTGCGCAGGTCCTAGCGCAGGTGACTAGTTACTCCTACTTGTCGACAGCCTGTTGCGTGCCGACCGGCCCGCAAACCACCCAGTCACAAAGAGTCACAGTTAGGAGTGGAGTGGGAGACTAGGGCGGGGGGAGGATCGAGGATTAAGGTATGGAATGTGGGTTTGGGAGGGATCAGAGAGGGTCGGGGTGGGATGTACAGGAGAGTAGGTTTCAGGTTGGGATATCAGCTCTTAGCATAGGTAGGGAAAGGGCCGTGAGTACCCGTTCCCAGCCTAAGGTCCCGGGTGATACGCCGGTGTAGATTAGGTTGGCCTGCCTCGTGATCCGAAGATACCGGGGTATTCCAACCCGATCCGCACACACTAGGAGGCGGCTGGGGAAAACGCACCAGCACATTCTGTCGATTGCGTATGTAGCAAATGTCTTCTTCAAAGTTCACTTTCTTTCCATTACGAATCATCTGACTTACTGATAACAAATTGGTTGACAGGTTGGGTGCACACAATACATCATTAACAGTAATTTTAAACTCTGAATTGTCAACTATAGTCGTAATCATTGTGTTTCCTGAGCATATAACAGGTATTTTTTCTTGATTTGCAACTACTATGTCCTTTACTTCATGGTTGAGTGACACATTCTGTAAACAACTCTTATCTGTGATCATATGCGAGCTTGCGCCTGAATCTACGTACCAATCGGATTTTAGGAAAGTTCCGTTTAAGAATACTGCACTAAATGCATTATTTTCACGTTTATTCTGTGTATTATCAGGGCACTTATTCATATAATGACCGAATTGTTTACATTTATAGCAACGGATTGTTTTCACAGAACTCGAAAATGGCGGCGATGACTTTTTCGACTTTGACATATCTGCAGTGTTGCCACTTTTCTTATTGTTTCGCTGCTGCCAACCTTTTGACAAAAAAGCATTATTCGTTCCAGAATTGCCAACTTCCGAACTCATGTCTAATAATTTCGACTGGATAACATCCGTGCTGATAACTAATCCCGAATGCTCTATGGCCATTATCATCGGAGCAAATTTATCTGTTAGCCCCGCCAACAATAATGACCCGATCCATTCATCAGAGATCTGGAAACCGGTACCTTTTAGTTTTTGTGCGATATCCACCATTTGCGTTACATATGTTCCCATAGATTCACTATCTTCTAGTCGAATTGAAATTAGCTGGCGAAGTAGGCTGATGCGACGCGAGAAGCCAGAGTCATCATACAGTGCCTTCAAACGTTTCCACACATCTTGTACTGTTTGCTCGTTCTTAATGTGAACATAAATTGATGAGTCAATCGTCATAACAAGTTTAGCTTTGGCCTTTTTTTCATCACTGGAACTGGCACCATCGGACTATTCTAACTTATGAATATCCACACCATCCAACATCAAAAAATGTTCAGCTGCAAACGCCCACTCGTCGTAATTTTCGCGTCCTTTTAATTTAGGCACGTTTACTATGTAACTTCCCGCCATATTGGAAAAGCGGCAAACCACGCAAACGGTAACTGATTGTCTGTCACAAAAATAGTCTACAAAGGAACGATTTCCACTGTTATTATATAGTTTATCGAGAAACAGTTCACTGATAGACCACGAAAAAGTAACTTTACGCAAAATAAAACTATTTTTATGCGAGTTATGAGACTGGGCAACCATAACCTAATAAAACACGGACAACAGTTTTGCACAGACTAAATTTATTAATATCATACGACGGGTAAAACAGTTCTCAATGTTCCCATAACTTAAGCTAGATGGCGCTAGGTGTAGTATATTATTTAATTATTTTGTTACTTAACAACAATAGTTAACACTTTCAAATTATACTAAATTAAAAATAATTGTAATCGATTTAAAATACAAATTTTGTTATCTGTGGTAATCATGAAGTGTTGGGTAGTTAAAAAAATGTAATGTCATGTCATGTCACTTTTGTCCGAGGCGGTGGTGACTGAAGGAGCAGCACGGTTGACTCGATTATTGTAAATTATATTCAAACTATAAAATCATTAATAATACTACTTTAAGTGCTATCAGTTGTTTTATTTAAAATATGTTTAGGAAATATTTGGAAGATATTCCAAAAATCCATACCCAGTAGGATTGGGCTGTCAATTGAGGGAACAACATAAGCTTTAATTATTTGTCCTTTACCCTCAAACGTAATTTGTAAGTTTAGAAAGCCGATAGAATGTAACACTTGTTCCCCAGCGGCGACAAATGTCTGTACATCGTCCTTTGGCTGCAAGGTCAGCCCTAGCTCCTCAATTAAGTACTTGTGATAGTCATTACCTATGATTGTTACTGCAGAACCTGAGTCCAGTAAGCCACAAACAGGCAAATCATTTATTAGAATAGCAGCGTAAGGCCTCGTATCGTTGCGAGGTTTGTTCTGGATTGTCGAGACGGAATAGCAATTGGAAAATTTAGAAACCACAGATAACCAATCTTCCCACTCTGCTTTACTCGGCTTATTATCTTTTTTACTAATTCGACAATCCAAATTAACTAGTTTTTTGAACAGCTACATTTAGTGCAATCTAGATATTTCACTCCTTTTTCCCCACACTTGAAACAAATCAGAAAACGATCAGCGCCGCACTGACGTAATGAATGAGAGTTACTTCTACACCGAGGGCAAAAAGGTACGGCTCTTGGTGAAGAGTCACCGTTACTGTTGTTAATTACAGAAATAGGCTTGGGTGATTGAGAGTCAACCCAAGTTGGAGTTGTCTTTTTATAGTAGTTAACCTGGCTAGAAGTCGAGCTAGAAGATTTGTTTATGGGTTTAACATATGCAAACTCTGGAGCTAAGGAAGAGAGGTTAGTTTTAGAAGGCTCATGATAGTGAGCAGCTCTGGATCTATACTTTTCATAGGTTTTACATACAGATTCAAATTAGTCCAAAGTCTGCACATTGCTAATTGCTAGAACTTCTGCATAGATTGGTTTTAAGTTATGAGAGATAATATCAAATATTTCTGGCTCTGCTGGTTTTGAGTTCAACCTACAAAATAGTCCACTCATGATGGATATGTATTAGTTTAATTAATTTCGAATTTATGAAATTTCGAAGTTTCAAAATGCATGCCGCATTTTGAAACTTCGAAATTTCATAAATTCGAAATTTCGGACCATATTTGCATGTTATTTAATTTCGAAATTGAAACCCCTAGTTTCGAAATAATAAATTTTAAATTTGATTATTTTTGTTTGAAAGAGGATCAAACATACATCCTCACAAATAATAACTTATAAGCTAATTTATGATACCTTGGGCACAGATAATATAATATTACCCTTGGGTTAAATTATTGCAATTTTCGGAGATTTCTTTTTTTTATATCTCTGACTGATAATGTACGTTTCTATAGGTGAAAGAATTTTTAAACTCGGTTTATTGATTTTTCAGTTTATCCATTACAAACAAACATACAAAAAATCTAATTTTTTCTTTTTATAATAATAGTTTAGACAGAAATCAAAAAGATCCTTATAAGATAGAAGAAGATAATATAAATACACCGGCCTGCAAAAGTAAATACTACAATTTTCTTTTTTTTCTAAACTGTAGAAGATAGAAATTTAAAATAAAAAAAACGGTTTTATAGCTAATTTTATAAGCTTTCTTTGAAACTAGTAAACTATTCATTAATAACATTTTTAACTTAAAAAAAAGATAAACCTAAAAAATTGCCATTTTAGCTTAGTGTCAAAAAACTCAATAACACATAAGTATGTTTTACATGTTATTTAATTTTTAATAACTGGTATTGCCTTCCTGGGCTCTGACTACAGCTTCGTGCCAGTTTGACATACTGAACACGAGGTTTTGGAGCCGATGTTGGGGAATATTCTCCCATTCTTCAATCAGGGCCTGTTTTAGTGCTCTGAAGGTGGTAGGTGCTGGTCTGCAGCTTCTGACTAGCCTCCCTAGCTCATCCCAGGCGTGCTCAATCGGGTTGAGATCAGGACTTATTGATGGCCAAGCCATCACGCTGCTACACGCAACCTCCTGAATACTCTTGCACGGCCTGAGCTATGTGTGGCCGGGCATTATCATGCATCAGCATCGATCCCTCACCCATATTTGCTAAATACGGCCCTGCATACTCGTTGAGAATCTCTTGGGCATATCTTTCCCCAGTCAGAGTGCCATTTTCTATGGCCACTAACTCTGTGCGACTTTCTGAAGATATGCCAGCCCATACATGTACACTGTCTCCACCGTACTGGACTCTTTCTGAGAAGCAGTCTTGAAGTATCGCTCACCAGGTCGCCTGTAGATACTTCGCCTTCCATTAGAAGTGTAAAGTGGGAATCGAGACTCATCTGTGAACAAAATTCTTGAGCACTCTTCTTCATCCCACTGTATGTGTTCGAGGGCGTATCGCAGTCTCGCTACTCGATGCTCTCTCTCGAGTTTGGGGCCACTAGCTAGTCTTCGGGGTTTCAGATTTGCTTCAGAGAGTCTTCTTCACACTGTGCTGTCACTAATGTAGTCCCTTCGGGTCTGAAGAAGCTGTTGCTGGACTTCAACTGCATTAAGGTGGCGGTTGTTCAATACAGTGGAAACAATATTACGGTCTTGTCGGGCACTAGTACATCTGGGTCTGACATTACAAGGTCTCCTCAGATGGTTTCCAGTTTCTTCGTACCTTCGCTTCACCTTCTGGACCGTTCGTAACGTCACGCTCACCATTCTTGAAGTACGACGCATACTGATGCCTAGTTCCAGAAAAGTCATGATCCTAGCACATTCTTCAGATGAAAGAGGCATGATAAATAAAATGTATGTGCTGTTGTCTAACTTAACTTTTGTAACAAGACTCATCGATCAAAAAAAAATTTGGAAACAAAAACAGAAACAAAAAAATGAATGTTAAAATTGTAATTCGAAAAGGATTATTTTTGTTTTTAAAGCTTTTTTCAGGCATTTCTTAAAAGAAGGTTCTCGACTATGAAGTTATTATATACAAAATTACTCTTTTTCGACTCCTTTTTATTTCGAAAGTATATGTTTTGTACTTAAAAAGTTATTCCAATTTTAAAAGTGTGATACTTAGTTTTGCAGGCCAGTGTAAATGTTATTAGGTCCACACATACAATACAACATGTAATATATTTCATCACTTAGATACTTTTCTCACCAATTTGCGTTGTCGCGTTGGGTCGACGCGGGAACGAAATATACGGCAGAAAACTTATTGGTTTCATTTTTGTTACGCTAGGCTAATCTTTTTTAACATTTTCAATTAAATTAAAAGTAATAATCTGATAATCGAATTTTCATTAATGAAGATTGCCCACAACATCGAAATTTCGAAATTTCGGAATTTATAAGACCGATTTCAGAAGCCAATTTCGAAACTGGAAATATATGAAACTGCATGCCCTAATATGTATATTGTTATATTCTCGTGTTCTCCCTGTGTACGCTGTCTTATTTCAGTGAGAAGTCTGTAATCATAATCGTCAGAATCAAAAGCAGTTTTTAGCTGTTGTATAAGCTCACTCCAAGAACTAACATTAGGCTTAATATGACGGTACCAGTGCAAAGCGTTATCAGAAAAGATTTCATAAGCATAATTGAACATTTCTTCCTCTCGGATTTTCTTACTAACACGAAATTCCTCTAGCTTCTGGATAAAAGAGCGCACACAATTCCTACCATCATATTTTGGTTTACCAGGAATGTGACTGGTAGTCAGGTAGTACAGTTCTAGCGGATTTTATCAGGCAAAATCCTCTCTCTGAAGAGGGGGTACTGTAACGTTGCGTTCCGTCTATGGTCAATCTACTAAGTGATCATAGACGAAATAGTAAGTTTTGTACATCACTCAAAAGTTTACATCCCTAGTTTGACGTTTGGACTCGGCTTTTTTCCCCTGACCGCTGCTACCGAGTGACGGCTGCTCCGTAATTAATTCTGTTTAGAGGAAATATACCCCGATCACCCGGTTCAAGTCAGCGCTTTCAGTCTACGGTTCCAGTGAACGCTTTCAGTCTACGGTTCTAATCTACGGTTCCAGTCCACGCTTCTAACATACGGTTCCAGTCTACGCTTCTAATCTGCGCTGCCAATCTACGGGTTCAAGCCACGCCTTCATTCTGCGCTTTCAAGCTACAGCTTCATACTAGAAAGAAAAGAAAGAAAATACGTTTATTTGACCCAAACTAAAGACACACAATAATAATAATATATAAAACAGAACAAAGAGAAAAAAAAGGAAAACAAACAGAATAAAGAATAATGATAATAATACCTACTCAGCTTTACAGATGCATTGTGTGCCTTGTCAGCTGCGCCAAATAGGTCCAGTTCAGCAAAATGCCAGACAACTAGTACCTGACGCTGGTTTTCAACTGCACCTTTGGTAGTGAAGTGTTACGGATGTAAATCAGTTTTATGGTGTGTGTAAATATACTAATATATAAACTGTATAATAAATAAAATAATAGTAATAAAAAATAATAATAGTTAAATGTGTAAATTAATAATAGTTAAATATTTTGTATTTGTGTACCTACGTGTAAAAAGAATATATGGGGACCATCACATGACAACATTCTGTCGTCTTTATACCGAGAAACCTGTTTAGTATGGTGCACGGAATTGCAAACGCATTTCATAATATAAAAAACCATGTTCTAATTTATCCACACTACGCTGCAAGCAGGCGAGCGCGACCGACAGCGATTATATAATTTTGTGATAAAAGAAAGAAATCTTTATCTTATTTGTTTGAGTTTTTTGTATACTAAAGCGTGGTTTTGATTGTGTACGTTGTACAAGATTTATCAGAGAAAGTGAAAGACTGAAAATATGGAGATGGACGAAGTAGAAAGAAAAAAACAAGATAAAAAGGTATGTGATATATGTAACAAGACATTTACAGAAAGTGTTATAAAATCCTTATATAGGTACCTAATATGTGATTTTGTTTTATTTAAAGTTGTCAAACTGCAGAGGTTCTACACTGCCAAGCTTTACTGGAGGGAGGGTGAAAAGGCGGGAAATCCCGACACCGTGCGTTCCAGTCATATATAGGCCAGACACATTGGGTAAGTTGAGAACAGTCAGATTCGACTACTTACGAGATGGAGGATAATTAAACATAGTAATGTGATTTTGTTTTTGTTTTTCCACAGGTCTCACATCTACGATGGCACGCAGGTCTCGAGGATGACGCAAGAGGACGCTCCAAGCCAGGGACACAAGAGACGGGGGACAAGACATACGAGCCAGCAAAGAACCGAGCATGAGCAACACCTACCACCTACATATATGTAATTATGTAGTATTTTACAGTTTCG
The DNA here is from genome assembly GCA_947562105.1 of Shargacucullia verbasci. Taxonomy (NCBI): domain Eukaryota; kingdom Metazoa; phylum Arthropoda; class Insecta; order Lepidoptera; family Noctuidae; genus Shargacucullia; species Shargacucullia verbasci. Next base: position 13,677,483 of record OX387281.1, on the reverse strand, counting down.
TGCAACCTTAATGGGATTAAAATAATAAGAAATAAATGTTATTAAGGTAATAAGAAAAAATAATAATAATAATTTAATGATTTAGTTTAATAATAATAATTTAATGGGCACGATTAAGTAGGTACGCTATATAATTGAAACATTCATTGTTATCATATCGAGTTTCCGTTGCGCATCAACCAGATACTGCCGTAAGCGCCTTCGAAATGTTTCCATCGTGTTGACAACTCTGATAGGTGGTGGCAGGTTGTTCCACACTTTGGATGCCGCATAACAAAAGCTGCCTCTAAAAGCTGCCGTATTGTGCAACTGAGTCGAGAGTTGTTGTGAGCATTGCCTTCTCCCGCATTCTCGTCTACTCGCAACCCAACCCAGTCTGTCGTACAGGTAGTCCGGTTTCTGACACTTGATTACACCGAACAGAAGGCAAGCCAAGTATAGTTTGCGTCTCGATTTCATTTTAAGTGTAAAATGTTTGTTTAAAATAGTTGTTACATGATTTCTGAAAGGAATTTTATAACAAGCGTTTTGAACCCTTTGAATGAGCCGATCCGTACGAACTAAAAGGCGCGGGCCGTACACTGTGTCTGCGTAGTTCAACTTGGACAAAACAATGGTTTCCACTAGCTGCTCCCGTAATGTTTCAGATAAGTAAGGCCTAATCTTGTACAGAACCTTCAGACGGTAAAAAGAGTTTCGTACAGAGTCGGCTACGTGTTTCTCAAAACGAAGTCCGCTGTCCATAACTAGACCAAGATTTCGCGCTTCATACACTCTCTCAATTTGCTCGCCCATCAGTTCTAAGTTAAATATGACGGGCAGTCTGGCCAGCTGTTGTCGTGAGCCAAATGCCATAAATTTGGTCTTTGTTGGATTTAGAGACAGGCAGTTCTCCCGAGACCAGGCTGCTATTCTGTCAAGATCATCGTTAAGATCCCTAACGGCTCTTTCGTGTTCATCTGGCCTAAAAGATATATAAAGTTGAACATCGTCTGCGTATATGTGATACTTGCATTTCCGAACACATTTAACTATATCCGCACAATACAAAATGAACAGGATTGGACCTAATATAGAGCCCTGCGGAACTCCTCTTTCTATGGAAGTAAGGGACGATGTAAGAGTAGTGCCGTCACCCAAACGTAAATCCACAAGTTGTTTCCTATCACTAAGGTAGCTACGGAACCATTGCGTGGCGGTGGGGTCAAAACCGTAATAATTTAGCTTTGATAGTAATAGAGGAATATTTATTGCGTCAAATGCCCGGGAAAAATCAAGCAAAACCAGTAATGAACACATTCCTTTATCCTGGGCTGTTAATATATTATCGGTAACATCCAGCAAAGCAGTAGCAGTACTGCGCTGTTTTCTGAAGCCTGATTGTAAGTCAGGTAGAATGTTATTTTGTTCCAAAAAGTGCGTTAGTTGGCGGCTAACAACTTTTTCCAACACTTTGGATAGACACGGTAAGATACTTATAGGGCGTAGGTCTTTTACTTCCATTGGGTTACAGTTTTTTGGTATGGGCCTAACGGAGGCAATTTTCCATTGGTCGGGGAACTTTGACGTTAAAATGGAGCAGTTTATTATGTCAGTTATAGTATTTAATGTGTACGGCAGAGTCATATTTAGCATATCCAGAGTTATGCTATCGTAGCCTTCAGCGTTACTCTTAAGATTAGAAACAATGCGTGAGATATCGCTCCGTTCTACTGTACTGATAGTAAACATTGCGTCACCATATCTATGATTCTTATAGTAAGTTACAAGTGATATACTTGCTAAGGGATTACCAGGGACTATCAAAAAGGTGTTATTAATTAGGTCTGGATCTGTAAAGTGTGGTGGAAGGTCTTGTTTAGGTTTTATAGGCAATGAGGTAGATTTAAGATTTTTCCATAACAATTTTGGATTTTTTATTTTATTATTTATATTATGCTTGAAGTACGCAACTTTTTCATTGTACAAAGAACTAATAACCAAAGATTTTAATTCTTCATAATATATTTTTTTTGTTTCGGATTTCGTTGTCCTATAAGTATTTAGTGCATCATCCCGCAAACGCATCATAACTTTAATGGTTTCTGTAATCCAAGGGTACGACTGTTCCTTTACAGTACATGTCTTTATCGGTGCGTGAATATCAAATAGGGCAATAATGTGAGAATTAAAAACATGTACCATATGTGTGACATTGTCAAACGTAGAAACATTGTTAAGGCACAGAAGCGATAAGTCCTTAATAAAGCTATCCATGCATATGTTTTTAAGTGGCCTAAATTTCACCAAGTAGGGTTTAAACTTGTCGCGTTTTATGTGAAATTCACCAACTATGATAGAATGTCCATTCATTGAACCGAAAGGTTCCACTGACGTATATCTTGCTCTCAGGTCAGTACATAGGAGATCGATAAGAGTTTCACTGGACGCTGTGAAGTGGGTAGGAGTTGTGACCAACTGTGTAAGACTGAGACAATTCAGAAATTCGTAATTTTTTTGGGTTTTCATCGCGTTTACGTCTAGTAAGTTTACATTAAAATCACCAAGCAATATGTAGTGGTCACAATTTCCCAATAGGCTAAGAGATTCCGTTATGGCATCCAAGAAGAGGACAAGATCAAGCCATGGTGGCCGGTACGCTGTGCCTATAGCAATTCTTTTACCATTCAAAGTAAGCGTTATCCACATTTGTTCGACTGATTCGAACCTGGGATCAATAGCGCTAGTCAAAGTACGTACGCACAGTCCCCGCCGTAAATAAAAACCAACGCCCCCACCACGACCCGAGCGCAGACTTGCTGGCCGCGGTGTGTGGCGCAGACGATAGCCACCGGAGCACGTCCATCCTCTCCCGGGCGTAACCAAGTCTCGTTAATAGCCATAACGTCAAAACAATACCTGTCGAGTGATCCAATCAAGTCATTATGATTTGTACCTAATGAGCCTGCATTAAGGAAACCGACCTTAAGATATTTGTCATCTTTGGTCATCATGGCAAAAGTTTATAATTAGTCCGTGATTTATGAAAATTAATATTATTAGTGTACATTCCATAATTGTAATTTTATACAGGGTGGAAGGGACATCGACGCACAAACGTTTACCATGCATTCAGTACATGATTCTGGACCCCTCAGCGTTGAAATTTTTCGTCGGCTTTTCCTTAATTTTTACGTTTTTTTCTGCAGTTTTTTTTACTTCAACCTGTATAAAATCATTATTTCCATCTAACCCATTGAGATTTTTAATTAAATATAATAAATTCACTATTTTCACAAAAAGCAGCAATGCAAATAAAACTCGAAAGAGCTACCTGATCAGCTGTTTCGAAAAGTTCACTTGTGAGGTCAACACCGGCCTAGTACCTACACACGCCGGGCGGCGCGCGCGCACTTATTCCCTTCAAAGGCGCCGACAAAGGGCCGCGGCGATAAGCGGTCTCGCAAAAAGCTATTTCGACAGTGCCGATGAATCTAATAGACGCGTCACACAGTACCTCATGCTGTAATAATCTCTATTAAAGTCCTATTTACAACTTTTATTTAAACTCATTATGAGGGATCATTATTTTCCTAAACCTTTATCGATTTAAGAGCCTTTACGCCGTACAGTCCGTTATTGGCATTTTTCATCCTGAAATTACTTCGTTAAATTGTATAGATCATATATCAAAATTGCTGTCCATTTAATAGGAAATTTTGTAAAGAACAAATCTAATACAAAACATTTTTAATTTTTTTAATAATTATATATACTAGGGCTATTTTTTGACACCATGTTTCGTAAAATTTACGAAACATGACTACTTCATCCTTCGATACCTGGCAAAGTATATGAAATAAAAGCAAAAAATAACGGTTTTTAGAATACATATATACTCGTATACAAATCTAGTAGACAACATTTTTAATAATTATTATTATTCTAAAGTAAATTACGAAACAACATAGCGTAAATGATATATTTTTAGGCATTTTCAAGGCCAATTTTGACAAACTTAATGATGGCTAAATTACATATTATATTTTTTTACATTACATGTCCTTAACAATAAGGCAAAAAAAAAATATTCAAAAATGTAATAAACTATTTTTAAAATAATTTTTAAAAGTACCATATAAACTGACCCGCAACTCGGCGCGAGATCACACGGCCGAACACGCGGCCGTCAAAATGCAGCGCGCCCTGGACGACCTTCCCGACTGGCTCAGCAAGTGGAGGTTGTCGGTCAACGTGGGAAAAACACAGGCGATGATCGTCACCACGCGCGCACGCCACTTCCCTCCAAAACTGCGACTCTTGGGGGCTGACATCGAGTGGACGCGGACCGCCAAGTACCTTGGCGTGACGCTCGACCGTCGGCTCACCATGGGCCCGCACGTCCGCAACACTGTCGCGCGGGTACGGGCGACCCGCCATCTCCTCCGTCCCGTGCTCTCCTCGCGCCTCCCGCTACGCGTCAAGCTGGGGGTGTACAAGGCCTACATCCGCCCGCAGCTGACATACGCTGCCCCAGCTTGGCTCGCCCTCACGTGCGAGACCCACCGCAAGAAGCTCCGTGCGCAGCAGAACATCTCGCTGCGCAACATCGCCGACGCCCCTCGCTACGTGAGGAACGCGGTAATCAGCCGCGATCTGCGAGTCGAGAGCGTGGACGACTTCGTCAAGGGGATGGCGAAGAAGATGTTCCTTCGCGCCGACGCTTCCGCCTGGCCCCACGTCAAGGACCTGGCCCCCTGGCACGCACGCCCGCCAGACGCCAAACGTTTCCCGCGCGACCTAGTTGCGGACGATGCCGCCCCCACCACCGGACTGACCCCGAGTACGCCGCCCCACACTACACGCGGCGCACTCGAACAATAAGACTCCACAACACAAAATAGCACCCGCCGCCACTGCGCCGCGACCTATGTTTACATAGCCGCGGCAAAGGAAGCGGCCCACTCACACATACAACAGACTCCTCATACACATATGACTCACGCGAAGGATGTGTCTCACAGGCGGGTGAGCGCAAGCCAACGCACACATTGGGCGATGACTCACAACAGACAAATCGCCCAATACACACAATAACGTCCCGTGTTTGCAACGTAATTGGCTAGCTCCGAGTGCGTTGTAAACACGGGTCAACCCACCCCTTCTGTAGGGGGCGCCACCTAAAGTCGCCACCATGTGCGTCGGCAGACTCCCGCCGGGCCTCCCCCGGGACCCCTCGGGGGTCTCACCCGGCGGAGTACGGACCGCCTGGGTGGCGTGAAACACTTCGGGTGCCCCTACAGAAACACCAGCACCCACACAAACGTAGGATTTTGTTTATTATCCAATCCATCCGCGGCCAGTGGTCCGACCAAACCCCACGACCGACCCATACTTCTATGGGTCGCGTTCGCCCCCTCGGGCAGTGGGCAACACGCCCAGAACCCGATTCCTCGCCCTCCCCTAGGGGAGCGCGTAGACGATGTACCAGTGCGCGAGATCAGTGCCCGCCGAGGCTTTCTAGGGTAAGGACATGTCGCTCTGCGCTCCGTTTTTTCGACGAAAATATTACGATTCTGAATCAATAAATTGGAATAAATCTAGTCCAAAACATATTGATACTTTGGCTAGAAGTAAACAGTTAAATTATTTTTGACGACTTTTTATGAAAATTTGTACAATAATTTTTCATAGTCCTCTTATACTTCTTGGTGAGGAGACATGATGGTGGAGCCGATGGCATCGAAGACCTGATGATGGATCCTGAAGGTTACAGGAACTCGGTAACGGTTTATAGTAGAACCACCGTGTTTAGGCTTGTTTCATTTGTCTCGATCCGTACTTTTATCCTAACTAGTGCTGATGCCCTGATGATGCTGATGATGATCGGAAGTGTTTACAGGAACTCGGTTACTGTTTATAATAGAACCATCGTGTTTAGGCTTGTTTAATTTGTCTCCATAGGTACTTTTATCCTATTTCTAATGACCTGATGATAATGATGATGATGATGAAAGGTGATTACAGGAACTCGGGTACTGTTTATAGTAGAACCACCGTGTTTAGACTTGTTTAATTTGTCTGGATAGGTACTTTTATCCTAATTAGTGCCGATGACCTGATGATGATGATGATGATGGGAGGTGTTTACAAGAACTCGGTTACTGTTTATAGTAGAACCATCGTGTTTAGGCTTATTTCATTTGTCTCGATAGGTCCAACGCCTAATCTAACTAATGCTCTCTAATCCTAACTAATGCTGATGACCTGATGATGATGATGATGATGATGATGATGATGATGATGATGGGAGGTGTTTACAGGAACTCGGTTACTATTCATAATAGAACCACCGTGTATAAGCTTGTTTCTTTTGTCTCGATAGGTACTCTTATCCTAACTGCTGCCGATGACCTGATGATGATGAGAGGTGATTACAGGACCTCGGTTATTGTTTACAGTAGAACTATGGTTTTTAGGTTTGTTTGATTTAGTATAGTGCCGATAACCTGATGATGAGGTTGTGAGGTGCTTTTAGAAACTATATCCACCGTGTTTGAGTTTAGGAATTTGTATTAATTTAAACAGGTCAAAATAAATAAAATAATAAATAATGTACACAATATGTATCTTGATTATTGATATAATAATTCGCCACCGGAAATATGAATTACTGTAAGGGACAAAATGCAAGTTTTAGGAAATCGCAAAAAACTTAAAAAAAAATGGATAAAACCTTGTATTTCTTTCAACTTTATTGGTATCATAATAGTAAATATACCATTATTCTTATATTTTTGCGCTCTATTTTTCCTATTAAAACAGGATTTCAATAACTCTTTTAGTTTCAGATATAGCCATTACTGTAAGGGAAAAATTATTTTCATCAGCGATTAAGGCAATTTATTATCAGAAAAATCTTTAAATCATGTTTAAATTTAATGTAAAGGCTATTAAGTTTTGTAATTATTTAGGGTATAATATCTTTGTATAACTATTTTATTTCGGTTTTAGAGTTACGCTAAACGTATGTAATATACAAATTTGAAGCTTGCTGTTTGGATTTAAGGTTGAATTTGTTGTATCTCTGCATGAGTATTTATAATCATGCCATGCAATTGCCTTATTATTTATATTTTTTTTAAAGATCTCAAAAATTAAAAATAAATATACCAATCGATAGAGCGGAATTTTCTGAATAAAACTGTTTATTTAACTAATTTTCGACAATTTGTCCCTTACATTAATTCATATTTCCGGTGTCGATATTATCGTATTATGGAAATATATCGTAATATCTAGGTACTAATAACTATTAGCTCATGTGAATAAACAAATACTAAAAACTACAATACAAAATAAATGATAATAAACTAAAAAATACCAAAAAGGCAAAAAGGATCAACATCGCCAGCGCGCGCTTTAAGCATTGCCTCCTCACAGTCCGCACGCACACACACAAGCGGGTGAGCGGTCGAGCGCTGTAAATACCTAATTTCGCTCGCCACCGCGCGGCGTAAACGCTCTTAAGTAAAGAAGATTTAAAGAAAGATTAAATGAGTTTATTGTATTTTTCAATCAATTTTTGGCATCAACATTAAACTTAGTTTTAAATGCAATTCAACAATCTAATTTATTGTTTCATAAAAAAATAGATCTATTTTCGTAATTATTTTGTGAGTACGTACAACTTAATGTGATTGTAAAGTCTATCATTTTATTGATCTGTGTTTGGTCTAGGCATAGTAGGTACCGTTGCGGCAAATTAAAAGAAATTTCGGTTTAATTCAAAGAAACGTCGGTAAAATAAATTTCTTTTGAATGTCGCCGACTTTATCAAATTTTTGCCAGTTCCTAGTTTTCGTTGAGCGCAAACGGGTGTGCTGTTTGTCGTGAATTCGTGTTTAAAAGTAATTTTCTGTGTTTGTGTTTTATTTGTTTGAGTCACAAAGTCAATCAGACTTTTAAAATGCTTTGGTGAACAATACTTTAGTGCCCGTGACTACGGGAATATGCTCATGTGCAATGGTGTAGTACGTGGGGACGCGCGTCAGGCACTTCGTATTTAAGTGGAGAGCTGTAAGTTCATTTTTTAATGCCTACATTATTGGATCGCTATGTACTTGCAAGCAACCTTTTTATTTTAAATCCTCATCGGAATCGCTATTTTATGGGAATAAGCTTATTAATTGTTTTTTTTTCCTTATCTTTGTTACTTAATAAGTACCTATCATCGGTTATCAACACTAATCAAACTTGATTTTATGTGGTATTAATGTTGTCGTTAGGCGTACGTTCTCGAACGCGTGAGTAGACTTACGTGTGAGTGGTACTTAGTTAGTTAGGTATGTACAGTGCGCGCGGCCGCGCGCGCCAACATTCACTGCGGAGCGATGTGATCGCGTTGTTTGCAATACATTGCGCGCTCAAAAATAACAATTTCTGTAACCGATCATTAGCGAGATTAATGACTTTAATAATTTGAATTATGGCATCACGTATGACCTGTCCTCGACGTTTGCGCGTCGATGTCCCTTCCACCCTGTATATAATTAGTTGGCCAATTGCAAATACTATGTAAATAGTGTAATTAAAAAAGTGAAAACAGGTAATTACTATACAGTTAATAAACATGTAAATAGGTTTTCAAATGCGATTTGTAAATAATGGTATTGTATATAGTTTTGTAAACAGTAGTGTTGTTGTAAATAGGTGGACATAAATGAGTGTGATGTTATAAAACTGGTTTACGAATAGTTTACTGAGGAGTGCCTTGACACACAAACTTACCGCCACAAAACTGAGTAGATAGAAGCTGGACAAACTTATAAGAACTATTGAAATAAAATCTATTACTAAACTTACTTTAAACATTAGTATGGCTTTAGTTAGAAAATGTATAACTACAAAGAAAAAAAGCGAATAAGTCAGTCTAAGGCGTGATATTGTCGCCGTTACTTGGTGCCGGACCGAACGTGCGTTGTATGTCAGCCTCACAGCGAATAAGACAAGCGGAGTCTCCGGGTTTGTTTCTGGGGAGAATACGCCCTCGCTTCGACCAAATAAATTGCCAACCGAGGCGAGCGCCGGCCTCACGAGCGCTTCGAAACAACTCTCGATTCAGCTTCGTAAGGCGTTCGTTTAGGTAGAAGCGCATCACAGGGCCCGGCATGTCGAGGTCAGCAGTTGTCATGCCACGGCGGACACGTGCGCTCTGCATGCAGCAGCTCATCTCGTAGGTCGCGACGCGCGAGGCGTACAACGAGGAAGCGCGGGCGGGACTCCACCGGCGCCGTCGCCTGCGTTGCGTTAATGCGCCTACCTCCGACACGCTCCGCGCTAATTATATCGCGCGCTTCAATTTTAACGCCTATCTTTAACGCCACAAGCATAGCCGTGTGTATAGGGTTTTCACCGCTGGTTTCGGGTATGTTCGAGATCTGTACATCATTTGCAAGCAGCTCCTGATCTCGGTCATTTAAGTCGCTCCGCAATTGCGCAATTTGCTCGTCCACCTCTGAAGACAGGGGTTGAACCGGTTTGCTTTCTATTATAGCTACTCTCTCTTCCAAGTTACTCAACCGGTCATTTGTGGCGTTAAGGGAGGATCGCAGCTCGGACAGATCATCACGGAGCAACTGGAATTCATTTCGCACTGTATTGATGAAATCCTCCTTAAACGTCTTCAGCTCAGCCCTGAGGATATCCAAGTTGAGCTCCTGGGTGGCGTCTTGGGCTGTGTTGTTTATAGGGCTGGTGTCCATCAGGTTAACGATGCTTTCTTCCAACGCAGCCGGTGCACGCCCCCTTACCGGTGTTTCAGACTGGTTATCTCTTACCAGGTTCTTTTTGCACTCAGGACAGTGCCAAGGAGCCATAATTGGGCCAGTATTTTGTAGTCCTACGCATGCTCGATGATACCAGGTCTTACATTTATTGCAATTTGTGGCCTCTTGTCGCCGAGAGAAATTTGCCGCAACCGCCGCACTTAGCCAAGCTGAGTACAAGCTTGTTATCGATCCAACGATACACCGTCAACAGATGGCGCTGTTTTAAGAAACGCGTTTATGGCAGTTTTCAGGGTGTGTATGGTACGGATAGACACCATAGGTTGACACACAATAGCAGCGTAAAGGTGGGCATACTGAAGTTAGATCACTGTTTATATTCAGTTCACTATCGAAAATCAGTTTATTTTCCTTTTAGTATCGGGTACTTTAATACTTGCTGGAAAACGATGTATGTTTTTTAGAGTTATTAGTATTTAATACAGCACATAAACAGAAAATAATAATGTCGATTGTAAGTTGCACTTATAAATGAATTTTAACAATAAAATTAAACGAATTTAAACTGTTGTACTACGCTTCCAACCTACGGCTACGGCATCGGAACTACGGCTGGCTGATACCCAAGCGGACCCTGTAGTGGCTGCCAGCTACCGGCAGCCAGTGAAGAGTAGCGGAGCGTCGCCCTACGAGGTGGACCCTAAGGGACAGTACCTCCTTACCCTATTACTTCTACCCCGGAGCGAAAACCCAACACAAGTGCCAACAGTACCCCACGACCCTAAACTGTTAAAACCCCCACGCCTTCTCTTTCTCCGTCCCTTTGTGGAGGAGGTGGCCGCTTCGTGCGCGGTGGGCCCGTTTGCGGCTGCCATCAGCGACACAAACTCGGCTTCTCCGAGCGGTGTGGGGTGTACTTGTGGTGGCTGTTGTGAAACGGTCTCGAGGCAGCGATGGTTTGGGTTTCGGCGTGTGCCTTCCCCGCTGATGGCGACCCTGCCCGCTCGCTTGTTGCGCACCTCCTTGCGCAACACGGGGCAGTTTACGAAATTCGCCGGGTGTGCGCCACCGCAGTTCTTGCAAGTGGCGGGTTCTTCGCGTGGGCGTGGGCATTCTGCGGCGCGGTGTTCGCCGCCGCACTTCACGCAGGCGAGCGCACGGTGGCAGAGCTCCGACGAATGTCGGAAGCCCTGACACTTGTGGCATTGGGAGAGGCCTTTTCTCCCTCGCCAGGCTTCTATTTTGACCCCGGGCATGCAAAGCAGCTCCGTGACCTGGTATATACCCGGGGTCAGGCCTGGGGTTTTCTTGAGAACCGCATGGTAAATACACCCCGGACGTCCTTGTCTTGCCTTGATCTGGCGGACGTACTCGGGTTCGTACCCCAGCGCACGGAGCTCCTCGCTTATGTCGTCGGGCTCGGTGTCGGTGTGCAGCCCCCTGATGGCCACCTTTAAGTTCTTCTCCGCTGGCAGGGAGAACCACACCACGTTCTCCTGCTTCTCCAGCTCCGTCAAGTCCCGCTGCGTTATGCGGTACTCTTCCTCAGACTGCGGGGTGAAACACACCTCGTTTCCGTAGAGACGGGCGTTGCGGCAGGGGAGGAGGACGCGAGCGCGGGAGGTCGCGCGGTTGACGGGCGACGCGATGGAGGTCCCGAGGTCTCCATGGGCACCGGGCGGAACGCGGGCGGGCGGACCGCCGTCACGGGCGTTCTAGACGCCGGTGCACTCGCGAACGCGGGGGTCGCTACCTGCGGGGCGGCGCAGGGCACGGGCGCAGAGTCGGTCTCGCGCGGTCGACGGGGCGCACAGTCACTGACCGAGTGACGTGCTGCCGTACGGAGATCCGGGTAGGACGAGGTCCGGCCGCGCGGGGCGTCTTGCGACAGTGGGTGTTCTTGTTGTTGCTGCTGCTGCTGCTGCTGCGGCTGGTTGCGGTGGTGGTGGCCCTTATAAGGGCCGTTTGGGTCGGGGCCCGGATCCCCGGTGGACCACGGGCAGACATCCTTGTAGGACGTGGCCCTCCGCGACCGCGACGGCGTGTAGAACACGTCGGGCGGCGACGATGGCGGCAGTCCCACTGTGCTTACGCCGGCGTTCGCAAGCGAGCTACGGCGTAAGGCACGAGTGGATGCTCGTTGACGGTCCGGCCGAAGTTTTCCTTTGTCTTGCGAGTGTGTCCGCTGAGCTTCGGAAACTTGTAGACCACGTAGCACTCTGACTTGTTTGCACTATCTGCCGATAAATTTAAACACTGTATTATAAAGGAAATCTCTCTCTCTATTGCATGCCTTATAGATAACAATGAATGAAAACTGTATTTAGTTATTTTTACATGAACAAAATGTGCACACAAAGTACTTCCTAATCAGACTTTCTTCTTTTTTTTTTGATAATTTGTCGAAAATGCTGTTGGTTACACATTTACTCATATTTTGTAACATTCTCTTCTTATAACATGTAATGTGTAACAGCTTATTTTCCCTAATATATAAAATAAAAATAAAAATCTTATGAAAATTTGTATAATTTTCATAAGAATTTAATATGATAATGAATTTTTATTTTAAAAAAGCACTACTAATATTTACAACATTCATATTAATCTCGGCCGTAGGATGGTGCGTACAATATTTAAATTGACCAATAGCAGACAAGCGCGCACACGCATTGAATTCACATTTTACAATCTTGATTTCGTCGCCATATAAATACGTGCCTCCCGAGAACAAGCGTTACAGCTCCACGTTGACCTAAACCTCCCGACCATCAGATGTTTCATGAAGAAAGCGTCTAAACGCTTCTTCGATTCTGCTCCCTCGCACCCTAACCCCTTAGTGGTATCTGCCGCCAATTACACCCCCTCCCGTATATCCAAAATTCGCCGTCCTAGGCACATTCTCACGTACCCAGACGACGCTATCACCCTCCATCAGGAGGCGCTCCGATTGGTTAGGAAAACTACCAACACTACACACAACCTTCGTACCGTCCTCGCCGGCGAGGCCCGTCGCGAAGACCCGTTCACTCTCCACCCCGACCCTTGCTCGAGCCAGCCCGAGCTGAGCCAGTAGTAATAAATCAAATGTCCCTAATTAATCACAATCAGATCCAGCAAGTCCTCTCTTGTCTGCCCCCCAGCAACGCCCTAAGCCGAGGTAAGAGTCCCACTATGAGACACCCTTAGCAGTGTTGCTTAGTATTATTTAATTTGCTCAGCTGGAGGCCCTTCTGGTCTCGCCATTTGCCGGGTTAAGCAGTAAAAGCTCCCTGAGCTAACTGCGAGAGACAACTGAAAAAAAACAAGCGTTAGTTGTACAACGGTAAGTGGTAGTTGTTGTTAGTTAGCGGACGACTATTCTAGCTGCCACATAGCTCCTCCCCAGCGAAGCGTAGATAATGCGTAGCTCGCGCATTGGCAGTGCGCACCGCCATGGCGGTGCACACTGCGCGCTGTGTGTACCTCAGTGCGTGGTCATGCTTCGTCGCGGCCGAACGTATGATTGTTCTATGAAGCGAAACGCACTGTAGATTTCGACGTTCGGCCGGATCGCGTGACATATGCCGACTGTTCACACTCATGACTCGCTGGCTCTTCGGTGTTAGCCAGGAATGCGGGCTTCAGTCGATCTATGCTGATATTGATTGGTCGATCCTTGACTTGTACCGTGTACACTTTGTCCTGTCTCTTCAAGACACGATATGGGCCTTCGTATGTCGGCGTTAGAAGTCGGCGGTATGCATCGGTGCGAATGAATACATGTGAACATACATGTAGCTCGTCATGAATGAACATCGCACGGCGGTCGGTGTTGCGACGCACGGCTTGTATTTTTTTCATTGCTGACGTAATGTTGTCGCTGAAGTGTGTGTTTGTTATGATTTCTGTTGTTGCTCCACACATTTCGCCGGTAGTGTTTTTCCGTACAATGCCTCTGCTGATGATACATCGGTGTTTTCTTTTATTGCGGCAAGCAGTCCAAATAAAACGGTAGGCAATTCTCGCGTCCAGTTTGAGTCATGCAGTCGAGCCGCCAGTGCTGTTTTGAACGATCGGTGCCATCTCTCGATCATCCCGTTTGCCTGTGGGTGATAGGCAGTAGTCCGAGTTTTTTGATGCCCATTCTATTCATAAGTGTTTTGAATAGTTGTGATTCAAATTGTCTTCCTTGATCGCTTGTTATCTTTTCCGGGCATCCAAATCGTACTATCCACCCTTCGTAGACAATCGTAGCGATAGTATTTGCTTCTATGTCACTGGTGGGAAAAGCTTCTGGCCATTTCGTAGCTCTGTCGATAATGGTAACACAATACCGTCTACCATATCTATATGTATGTGTAACAGGCGGTCAGCGGGTGGATATTCTTCTAACGGCGATACTGTGTGTCGCTGTACCTTGGTCCTTTGGCATATTATACAGCATTTTGTCCACGTATTGATGTCCTTATTCATGCTTGGCCAGAAAAATCGATGAGTTATCATTTTCCTAATCGCTCGGGTGCCGCACAGTGGTCCGGATTTTCAAAAAGGTGGACATAGGATCGAAAATGCATATTTAAAATTGTTTCGTATAGGAAATTAAACGCTGATTAATACTTATTACTACAACTATACAAAAAAACTGCTCCTTCACGTCAAAAAAAAAAAAATAATGAAAATAAAAATGTATGGGAGAATCTCTATTTGTATTACTTTTCTCCGTTCAGTATCAAAGTATAGCAAGCAAACCTTATATTCTGGTAAGTACTTGTTGTCCTTAATACGACGACATATAAATTGCTTGCGTATCCCTGCGGCCTTGGCGCCTACGATGCTTTAAAGTTTAAAATTTTATTGTTGAATTATCTTAATATTATTAACGAGTTTTTCAATTGAAATTAATCAAAATATAATTTTTAATTATATAAGAATTAAAACATACGCATACAAGAATTTGTTTATTTTATTATAATAAAAAATAGTAATAAAATCTTCAACTTTAGTGATGTAATTAAAGACACGTGCTGATTCGTTGCCTATTTGTAACTGACTGAAACGACTCCTGTGATAAAAGAATAATTTACCCCCACCACCGGAGATTTCGACAACGCTGATTGGCTGTTGAAGATGTGGTACTTATTTTGTCAGTCACTACTTGCGAGCGTGTGTTTGTTATTAATATCTGTGCATGAAACAATTAAAGGCTTCGGAGTGCTACGTGGACCTACAACTTGCAACAAGGAACCCATCGAAGACTCAAGCAAGAAACAACACCGCCCGGACCGCAAACGCGCACCACTAGTGCCTACGCCGTAGCTCGCTTGCGAACGCCGGCGTAAGCACAGTGGGACCGCCGCCACCGTCGCCGCTCGACGTGTTTTACACGTCGTCGCGGTCGCGGCAGGCCACGCCCCACCGGGATGTCGGCCCGTGGCCCCCCAGGGGACCCGGGCCCAGACCCAAACGGCCCTTATAAGGGCCACCACCACCAGCCGCAGCACCAGCCGCAGCAACAGCAACAACAGACGCAAGACGCCCCGCGCGGCCGGACATCGTCTTACCCGGACCTCCGTACGGCAGCACGTCACTCGGCCAGTGACGGTGCGCCCCGTCGACCGCGCGAGACCGACTCTGCGCCCGCGCCCTGCGCCGCCCCGCAGGTAGCGACCCCCGCGTCCGCGAGTGCACCGGCGTCTAGAACGCCCGCGACGGCGGTCCGCCCGCCCGCGTTCCGCCCGGTGCCCATGGAGTCATCGGGACCTCCATCGCGCCGCTCGTCAACCGCGCGACCATCCGCGCCCGCGCCCGCGCCTGCCTCCCGCGCCGCCACCCGTGGAGCTCCGTCGACACGTACGTCGACGTCGAGCGTGCCGCCAAGTGTCGCCGCGAAGGACAGTGCATCCGCAACGCGCACACCGAGCCGACCTGTCGTGCCCAGGCAGATCGCGCTCACCTCGCCACCGCCCCCCCGCGGTTCGGCCCCCGCATCGCCCGCATCATTATCGGCCTACTCGTCGCTGGCGGGGTCGAACTCATCGGTCGCGTCCGCCGCATCGAGCACCGGCAGCACACCCAGGACCGCTCTGCCGCGCACGAGACCGTCGCCGGGGCTAGTGAACACCGGATCCCTGCCCAGCCTACAGCTGTCGCCTATGGAGTACCAGGTAAGTCAAGTGCCTATTACTTTTGACACATACATAGTGCTTGACGACCCCCCGCGCGCTGCCCAAAGACGCCAACGCAGCCCCGGCGACGAGGCCGAAGAAGAGGCCAAACGGCCCTGCGTGGACGCGCCGCCCCCTCACGCATCGTTTGCGCAGGCGGCCCGCACCCCACCCAGGTTGCCCACCGGCTCCGCAGCCCCCGCCCGCCCTGCCACCTCCAGCAGTGGCAACAAAACGGGAGAAGGCGCAACAACAACAAAAACAAAGAAGCTACGCTACCCGCCGTTGGTAGTGGAAAAGCTACCGTCCTGGGCGCGCCACTTCAAGGCCCTGAAGGCCAAGCTCGGCCGCGCGCCCAATGCCCGCCCCTATGGAAACGGGGTGAGATTCACCCCTCAAACAGAGGACGAATACCGCACCACACAACGGTACCTAACAGAGCTCGAAAAGCAGGAGAACGTTGTGTGGTTTAGCTACTCTCTACCAGCGGAGAAGAGCCTTAAGGTGGCCATCAGGGGGCTGCCCAACGACACCGAGCCCGACGATATCAGCGAGGAGCTCCGTGCGCTGGGGTATGAGCCCGAGTACGTCCGCCAAATAAAGGCACGACAGGGACGACCGGGCTGCATATTCCACGCGGTTCTCAAAAAAACCCCAGATCTCACCCCGGGCATATATCAAGTGACAGAGCTCCTCTGCATGCCCGGGATCAAAATCGAGGCATGGCGCGGGAAAAAGGGCCCTTCCCAGTGCCATAAGTGTCAGGGCTTCAGACACTCGTCTGAGCTCTGCCACCGCCCGCTCGCCTGCGTGAAGTGCGGCGGCGAACACCGCGCCGCAGACTGCCCACGCCCAAGGGAGGAGCCCGCCACCTGCAAGAACTGCGGTGGCGCTCACCCGGCAAACTATACCAACTGCCCCGTGTTGCGCAAGGAGGTGCGCAACAAGCGAGCGGGCACGGTTGCCATCAGCGGAGAGAGGCGCTCAAACAAAAATCTCCGCAGCCACCCGCAAACACAACAGCAGCTAAACCCCACGCCACTCGAAGAGGCCGAGTCCGCGACGCTGATGGCGGCCGCAAATGGGCCCACCGCGCACGGAGCGGCCACCTCCTCCACCATCCAGGGTCGAAGGAAAAGAAGGCGCGGCAAAAGAAACAAGACACCAAAAGCCACAGAGACAACTTACGTCGCCGCCGAGAGCGCCGCCGATTGTAATAAACAATTGGCAAGCGGCGACGTACCGGCTAAGCCACGCCCCCCCCCGACCACCGCACCGGGGGGACAGAGACAGAACATAGGCGGCCTTGCGCGCCCGACAAGCGTAGCGAGCGGCGCAACAGGTCGCCCCGCCTCCCGAGCCGAGCCCTCGGCAAAGAATGAGGTCAACCATCGCGCCGCGCCGCTGGCAGGCTGGGCAGAGGAAACAACAACACCAACTTTTGCGCCCGACCAAATAAGAGCCCAGCGGCAAACACGAACGGCGGCGCATACATACACACCGGCGACCTCCGCGCCCCTACCGGCGGGCGCAGTAAACCAGAACGCACAAGACGTGCTGATTGAGGTCGCGATTCGGGTCCTTCAGGACGTCCTTATCGCCCTACGCAGGAGAGAGGACCCGATACGCGTGGTACTCAACGGCCTAGCGGCACTTATGCATTTTAATTATAATGCAAATGGCTAGGCCGTTGAGAATCATACACTGGAACGCCCGCGGCCTCAAAAACAAGGCCGCCCTCCTTCGACCCCTCCTGCAGGAACAGGACATAGACGTGGCGCTCATAAGCGAGACGCACCTGGGACCTGCAGACAAAATTAAATTCCCGGGTTTCCTCGTTTATAGGAAAGACGAGCAGTCGGCTTATCACTGCAACTACCGCGGTCTGGCGGTAATCGTGAGGCGAAGAGTCGTACACCAGGAGCTCCCCATACCCCAGTTGAAGACCACCTACGCGCTGGGCGTGCAGCTGCATGTCGCAGGCGACCACCTGTGCGTATACTCGGCCTACAAAGCTCCCAGCGATCGCTTGGAGCCAGCCGATATACGCACACTCTTGGAATCGCCGCACCCCACCATCATCGCCGGCGACCTAAACTGCAAGCACCCAGCGTGGAACTCTAACGTCGAGAACGCAGCGGGAAACCGACTCTTCGCCGACGCGGAGGCCCGAGGATGGCGGCTTAGCCGGTACGTCGCCCCTTGCCAGTTGTTTATTACAATCGACGGCGCTCTCGGCGGCGACGTAAGTCGTCTCTGTGGCTTTCGGCTTTTGGTTTCTTTTGCCGCGCCTTCTCTTCCTTCGACCCTGGATGGTGGAGGAGGTGGCCGCTCCGTGCGCGGTGGGCCCGTTTGCGGCCGCCATCAGTGTCGCGGACTCGGCCTCTTCAAGTGGCGTGGGGTTCAGCTGTTGTTGATGTTGATGTTGGGGTTGTGGGTGGCTGCGGTGATTTGCATTCACTCGCCTTTCCCCGCTGATGGCGACCGTGCCCGCTCGCTTGTTGCGTACCTCCTTACGCAACACGGGGCAGTTGATGTAGTTCGCCGGGTGTGCGCCACCGCAGTTCTTGCAGGTGGCGGGCTGCTCTCTTGGGCGTGGGCAGTCTGCGGCGCGGTGTTCGCCGCCGCATTTCACGCAGGCGAGCGGGCGGTGGCAGAGCTCAGACGAGTGTCTGAAGCCCTGACACTTGTGGCATTGGGAAGGGCCCTTTTTCTGTAGGGAGTTCTGTTACCTGGTATATGCCCGGGGTGGGTCTGGGGTTTTCTTCAGGACCGCGTGGAATATGCAGCCCGGTCGTCCCTGTCTAGCCTTTATTTGGCGGACGTACTCGGGCTCATACCCCAGCGCACGAAGCTCCTCGCTAATGTCGTCGGGCTCGGTATCGTTGGGCAGCCCCCTGATGGCCACCTTCAGGCTTTTCTCCGCTGGTAGGGAGTAAGAGAACCACACCACGTTCTCTTGCTTCTCCAGCTCCGTTAGGTACCGCTGTGTAATGCGGTACTCATCCTCAGATTGAGGGGTGAAACGCACCCCGTTGCCATAGGGGCGGGCGTTGGGCGCGCGGCCGAGGTTGGCCTTTAAGGCTTTAAAGTGGCACGCCCAGGACGGCAGCTTTTCGACTACCAGCGGCGGGTAGCGTAGTTTTTTGGTTTTCGCGCTTTCTCCCGTTTTGTTGCCGCTGCATGAGGTGGCAGGGCGAGCGGGGGCTGCAGAGCCGGTGGGTGACCTGGGTGGGGTGCGGGCCGCCTGCGCAAACGATGCGCGGGGCGGCGGCGCGTCCACGAAGGGCCGTTTGGCCTCTTCTTCGGCCTCGTCGCCGGGGCTGCGTTGGCGTCTTTGGGCAGCGCGCGGGGGGTCGTCAAGCACTATACACGAGTCGAAAGTAATAGGCACTTGACTTACCTGGTACTCCATTGGCGACAGCTGCAGGTTGGGCAGGGATCCGGTGTTCATTAGCCCCAGCGACGGTCTCGTGCGCGGCAGCGCGGTCCTGGGTGCGCTGCCGGTGCTTGATGCAGCGGACGCGATCGATGAATTGGACACCGCCAGCGACGAGTATGCGATTGATGCCGGCGATGCGGGGGCCGAGCCACGAGGGGGTAGGCGGCGATGTGAGCGCGATCTGCCTGGGCACGACAGGTCGGCTCGGTGTGCGCGTTACGGATGCACTGTCTTTCGCGGCGGCACTTGGCGGCACGCTCGACGTCGACGTACGTGTCGACGGAGCTCCACGGGTGGCGGCGCGGGAGGCAGGCGCGGGCGCGGGCGCGGATGGTCGCGCGGTTGACGGGCGACGCGATGGAGGTCCCGAGGACTCCATGGGCACCGGGCGGAACGCGGGCGGGCGGACCGCCGTCGCGGGCGTTCTAGACGCCGGTGCACTCGCGGACGCGGGGGACGCTACCTGCGGGGCGGCACAGGGCGCGGGCGCAGTGTCGGTCTCGCTCGGTCGGTTGTTGCTGTTGCTGCGGCTGGTGGTTGTGAGGGCCCTTATAAGGGCCGTTTGGGTCGGGGCCCGGGTCCCCGGGGGGGCCACGGGCAGACATCCCGGTGGGGCGTGGCCTGCCGCGACCGCGACGACGTGTATAACACGTCGAGCGGCGACGGTGGCGGCGGTCCCACTGTGCTTACGCCGGCGTTCGCAAGCGAGCTACGGCGTAAACACGAGTGGTGCGCGTTTGCGGTCCGGGCGATGGTTCTTCGTTGCTTGATAGTGCCCGCTGAGCTTCGAAGAAAACTTGTAGTCCACGTAGCACTCCTTAACAGCAAGCACCCAGCGTGGAACTCCAACGTCGCGAACACAGCGGGGAATCGACTCTTTGCCGACGCGGAGGCCCAAGGATACGACGTGTCCGGCCCCGAAGCTCCCACACACTACCCGGACCAAGCCGCCCACCTACCCGACGTGCTGTACATCGTTGTGCACAGCGGCCTACGCTGCCAGATCGCGCAGCACGTACTGGACGACGAGCTGCAGTCGGATCACCAGCCCGTGCTCGTCGTCCTGGAAGCTGACACCACCCGACTCGCTCGTCAAGCGCCACGTCCCAACATGGACTGGGACCTCTTCACAAGAAGGATGGAGGCCACAACGCCTACTCGGCCGGTCACTACGGCTGCCGAGGTGGACGAGCTGACGGACGACCTCACTGCCTGCATTCAGAGCGCCCTAGAGTCGGCGACTACTGCGACTGGCGGGACACGGGGACGCTATTCAGCGCTCCCCACACACATCTCGCGTATGATCGCCGACAAAAGGCGCCTGCGCAGGCAGTGGCAACAAAACAGATGTCCGTCCCTCAAGACACAGCTAAACCGGCTCACCGAGAGGGTGAAGGCCGAGCTCCAGGCACACACCACCGGGACCTGGGAGAGGTACATCGAGGAGGCCGACAGTGACTGGCCGTCGGTACACAAACTGTGCCGCCGGCTCACGAGTACCCCAGCCCCGGTGCGTCCGCTAATGAACAGCGACGGGGCGCTAAGATATTCCGCAACAGACCGGGCGGCTATCTTCGCCGCCCACCTGGAGCGTCAATTCACGCCCAACGCCAACACCGACTCCACGCACACCGCAGCAGTCTAGCAACACCTTGGAGAGTACTTCTCCACGCCGATAGCTCCCGAGGAGGATCCGGTGTTTATCTCCCCGGGCCAAGTCAAAGAGGCCATCCGCCGGACAAAGCCAAGAAAGGCCCCCGGTGCTGACAAAATTACAAACTTGGCGCTGCGCCACCTACCACCGCGCACCGTGGCCGCCCTGGCGCGCCTATACACAGGCATTTTCCGCACCGGGACGTTCCCCTCAGCGTGGAAAGAGGGGCGCGTCATCACCATCCCGAAGCCCGGGAAGAACTCGCTGAAGGCGGAGGGCTGTCCGAGCTATTTATAATCTTGGTCCAAGGGTGTCGCTGAGACACAGATTTAAGGAAATTAATATTCTAACTGTAGCGTCACAATATATTTTTGAAAATTTAATATATGTTTATAAAAATATTTCAAACTTTGTCAAACTGTCTGATACTCATTCTTTGAACACTAGAAATAAACACAACCTTGCTGTACATGCTACGCGCCTCCACAGAATAAGCAACTCGTTCATGGGACAATGTATACGCTTTTACAATAAACTTCCCAATGATATACGTAATTTAACACTAAAGAAGTTCAAAATTGTAATTAAATCTAAACTTTGTAAAAAAGGATACTATAAAATTTCGGACTATTTAGATGACAAAAACGCTTGGGATTGAACCGCTCTTTGGCATTTCCTTTTTTTTTTATATACAATTTTTGCCATTAATTATTATATTATTTACTTCATTATTTTGATATTGTTATGTCGTTTAAATTGAAATTATTTCTTGTATATAACCGCTATACATTGTAAATGTGAGTGAGATCTAGGCTGAACGCTTTTAATTTCATTAATTCTCACGATAACTGATGCATGCTTGCACTCTGTTGCGACAGGTTAGCTCAAATAGTTATGGCACTTTCTTCAAAAGGCTATTCCACCCTATATTTGTCTCACATAAACCCTTACATCATTACAATCTGTCTGGACTTTAAAATAGACTTTGACCCCTGAGTTTGTTTCGGCGTTTCTTCTCAGGCATAGTCATAGGAAATGCCGACGCCATCTAGTTTAAAAAAGACGTGTAAAAGTGATTGAAAAATCCTATTTGCAAAATAAATAATTTCATTTCATTTCATTTGATTTCTATCGGCCGATCACGCTGCTGCCTACCACCTCCAAGGTGTTCGAAACGCTCCTGCTGCGCCACCTACTGCCCCACATCACACCTCGGCACGAACAGTTCGGCTTCCGTGCCGAACACAGCACGACGTTCCAGCTGTCGAGGGTACTGCACCTGCTCACCGCGGCCGTGAACAAACGGGAGTACGCCGCTGCAGTATTCCTCGACATGGAGAAGGCGTTCGACCGGGTATGGCACCCCGGTCTTATGTATAAGCTTACCAAGACCACGGCGCCCCGTCGCTTGATACAAGTGGTCTCCTCCTTCCGCCTCTCGCCTGTGTTATACTCACTATACACCGACGACATTCCCGCCACGCACACATCGACGCTTGCGCTGTACGCTGACGACGCCGCGTACATCACCACCTCGCTTACGGCCGAGCACGCGGCCTTCAAAATGCAGCGCGCCCTGGACGACCTTCCCGACTGGCTCAGCAAGTGGAGGTTGTCGGTGAACTTGGGGAAGACACAGGCGATGATAGTCACTACGCGAGCACGCCACTTCCCTCCGAAACTGCGACTCTTGGGGGCCGACATCGAGTGGACGCGGACCGCCAAGTACCTTGGCGTAACACTCGACCGTCGGCTCACTATGGGCCCGCACGTCCGCAACACTGTCGCGCGGTTACGAACGACCCGCCATCTCCTTCGTCCCGCGCTCTCCTCGCACCTCCCGCTCCGCGTCAAGCTGGGGGTGTACAAAACGTACATCCGCCCGCAGCTGACATACGCTGCCCCAGCCTGGCTCGCCCTCACGTGCGAGACCCTCCGGAAGAAGCTACGTGCGCAGCAGAACATCTCGCTGCGCATCATCGTCGGCGCACCTCGCTACGTGAGGAACGCGGTGACCCACCGCGACCTGCGAGTAGAGAGCGTAGACGACTTCGTCAAGGGGATGGCGAAGAAGATGTTCCTTCGCGCCGACGCCTCCGCCTGGCCCCACGTCAGGGACCTGGCCCCCTGGCACGCACGCCCACCGGACGCCAAACGTTTCCCGCGCGACTTAGTTGCGGACGAGGCCGCCCCCACCACCGGACTGACCCCGAGTATGCCGCCCCACACTACACGCGGCATACCCGAACAATAAGACTCCACAACACAAAACAGCACCCGCCGCCACTGCGCTGCGACCTATGTTTACATAGCCGCAGCAAAGGAAACGGCCCACGCACGCACCCAACAGACTCCTCATACACATATGACTCACGCGAAAGCTATGTCTCACGGGCGGGTGAGCATAAGCCAACGCATACATTGGGCGATGACTCACAATCAACAAATCGCCCAATACACACAATAACGTCCCGTGTTTGCAACGTAATTGGCTAGCCCCGAGTGCGTTGTAAACACGGGTCAACCCACCCCTTCTGTAGGGGGCGCCACCTAAAGCCGCCACCATGTGCGTCGGCAGACTCCCGCCTGGCCTCCCCCGGGACCCCCCGGGGGTCTCACCCGGCGGAGTACAGACCGCCTGGGTGGCGTGAAACACTTCGGGTGCCCCTACAGAAAACACCAGCAGCCACACAAATAGGATAGGTTGTTTATTATCATCCTCCGCGCCCAGTGGCCCGACCAAACCCCACGACCGACCCATACTTTTATGGGTCGCGTTTGACCCCTCGGGCAGTGGGCAACACGCCCAGAACCCGACTCCTCGCCCTCCCCTAGGGGAGCGCGTAGACGATCTACCGGTGCGTTAAAGGCTTCGGCTGGAGGCCCTTCTGGTCTCGCCATTTGCCCGGTTAAGCAGAAAAAGCTCCCTGAGCTAATTGCGAGAAACAACTCAAAAAAAAGGCACTTGTTTCTCAACCCTTGAGGAAGCAACATATCTAATTATCCGTGCTGCGTGAAAGTTTAGTGAATTTCGTTATGGCTGCATTTATTACAAACTTGGACATTTTTATGTTCCTCCGTGTTGAAGGAGACATGAAAAATTGGGCACGACTCTATGAAGCTATTATTCTACATATCCCAGTTGAAACATGTTCGGAAGATTTAGAAATAATCAAGACCTTTTTGAAGAATAACATCAGTAATATCAATCGCAGATGGGCAAGTGCTTCCAGAAATCAGAAGACTTTCATGAATAGACATGCTGCGTGGTTACAATCAAATATTAGTTGGCCAAATTGCACTACTGTTAATTTATCCGAGATTTTTCAAGCCCAAGATGAAGTTATCGAAAACATATCGTCAGACAATACTTCAGTTGACATCGATACTCAAGTACAATAACAATCAAGTACAACAACTGTGGGCACATCTACCGAAGTTCAGATTAGGAAGCCTTTTGTTGAGAAACAGCTGAGATCTTGGTTCATCTATACCTACTATACTATAGGTTTTACATGCCCGCAAGTGTGCACAAGTTACTCATACACGGTGCAGACATTTGTCATCACTTTGGCCTCCTACCAATTGGCATTCTTTCCGAAGAAGCGGGAGCGGGAAGAAGCAAGAAATAAAGAATTTCGAAGAGTTCGTGAATATCACACAAGAAAATTTAACAGGATGAAGACCAACGAGGACTTGCTCCATAATTTTTTAATTAGTTCAGACCCATATTTATCCCATATTCGACCAAAATACAGCAACTAAAGCAATTCGATTTTTTTCCAGCTTTTGCCTGAGGTAGTAACAGAAGAAACCGAAAATATGGATCTACAGGAGTTGCAGTCTGAAAATGATCCATTAATGTAAACTTGACAGATTTAGTGATGTTGTAATTGTTAGAATTGAGTTTGTTAGTAGTAGTAGTGGAGTTGTAGTCCTTTTCAGGACTACTTAAAATAGTCCTTTTCAGGACTTGAAACTTAATCAACAACAATACACGGACGGGGCGCGCGGGGGCTTGTTTTATTAAAAATGATATTTTGGATTAATATAAATTGAAAAACTCGTTAATAATATTAAGATAATTCAACATTAAAATTTTAAACTTTAAAGCATCGTAGGCGCCAAGGCCGCAGGGATACGCAAGCAATTTATATGTCGTCGTATTAAGGACAACAAGTACTTACCAGAATATAAGGTTTGCTTGCTATACTTTGATACTGAACGGAGAAAAGTAATAAAATAGAGATTCTCCCATACATTTTTATATTCAATATTTTTTTTGATGTTTCACATAATATGGATTTGCTTGCGTTGTGTGTGCATCGACGTTCAAATCGTAGCTTTTTGTTTTTCGTGACGTCACTCAACTGTTTGTCTCTTGTTTGATAGCTTGCCAGCTCGTCGTAGTCGATTGGTGAAGGAGTGGCTATTGCTTCGATTCGCGATAGTGAATCGGCTACCACGTTATCCTTTCCCTCAATATGGCATATTTTCGTTGTAAATTGACTTATATAGTGCAAATATCTGTACGTAACGGTGTTTCTGTCTTGCTGTTTTGCTTCAGTAATGCATGTGTTAACGGCTTATGATCCGTATACACCGTTATCTCTCTGCCCTCGAACATGTGTCGAAAGTGCCGTATAGCAAGATATATTGCTAAGAGTTCTGGGTTGAAAGTTCTGTATTTCTTCTGCGCTTCTGTTAACCTCTTTGAGAAAAAACCGAGTGGCCTCCAACTGTAGCCGATATATTGCTGCAGCGCGGCTCCGACACGGGTGTTCGAGGCGTCACACATCAGTGATAACGGGGCGTGCACTGAAGGACGAGATAAGATGACAGCGTCTTTGATACTATTCTTGCACGCTTGAAAGGCTTATTTTTCTTCACTAGTAAATTTCACCTTTGTTTTGTCGTTATTCTTGCATGTCCGAAGATATTTATATAATTTTTCTTGAACGTGTGCAGCATGTGGAATGTTTTCTTTGTAGAAGCTTAGTATGCCGAGGAACCGTCGCAATTCTTGAATTGTGGTAGGTTCTGAATAATCTGATATTGTCTTCAAACCAAGAAATTCCAGTTTCTTTTGTCCGAAAACGTATTTCGACACGTTTATGCGTAACCCGTGTTCTTGAAGTTTTTTAAAGAGATCCTCTAAATGTCTTCTATGAGTTTCTTTGTTTGGTGAGGCTATGAGAAGGTCGTCAACGAATGGGAAAACGTGGTCCATGTCACACAAAACATGGTTTCAATTCGACGGTGTGGTAACCTAAGTGAGTTATACAACGTTTTTTTAGAAGAATGGCGCTCTATTTCTCTTGAAAAATGTAAAAAATTGATAGAGTCAATGCCTCGCCGGTGTAAGGCAGTCAGTAAAAAATACGAATACAATGGGCGACATTGGCGGTGAACCACCTATAAGGCTTAAATCGCTTGCACCCAACTTGTGACCGCAGCGAAATTCACGCCTTCTTAAAACCAGTTTTGTGCAACAACTTACAAGTACACATTTAAAACATGCGCCTGAGTTGAAAGAATTCCAGCCAGCCTTTTGTTAGAAAATAATTTGTACTTATCCAGTTGCTATGAATGAAACAGATACTCGATGTGCGAGAAAGTTTTAAGATCCTTAAATTCAGATCATTTATTCGGAATTAACTGTGAGAAGACGAGTGATACGTTAACATTGGGAGTTTTATTTAGTGGTAATGACTAATCACCGTACTGAATAATAAACACTTTATGGAAAAACATAACACAACATAGCATCACGCCTGTATCCCCGAAGGGTTAGACAAAGGTGTATCTACTATTGTGCACCCAGATTTCGCCGATGCTGTTACGAAGTCCCATGTAATAGGGGGCGAGCGTGTTGCCATGAACTGGGCATAGTCTCAAACTCCGTGCTACTACTGAGGATTTCTATACAGAAAAACCCAATAACAATTTGTCTGACCCGGGAATCAAATCCAGAACCTCACGCTCAGAAGTCGCGTTTGCTACCACTAGATCATGGAGTCAGATGGAAAAAATAAAATTACGTATATAATATGATCCATACATTTCATGAATCTAGAGCAGAACTCTAGATTCATGAAAAATAAACAGCTACCTACTTTTCTATAATGTATGGCCCATATAAATAATTATACTTTTTATTTTTTTTATTTCGTGTGGTCTGCAATAAATTACTAAACTACTAAAAAAACAAGTTTTCAATACTCTATTTTAGAAACAAAACAATAAAAATCGACTTATTACTTTGTGCAGATAAATTATTTAAATTATACACTATATAAAATTCAATAGATAGTATGTTTTACTTATATAAATCGTCATCGACTGATTTGGCTTCAAAACTTCTAAAATGCATTACAGCATTCCATAAACATATTGTACATGTAACAATAAATATTAATGTTAATTTGTCTTGATTAATCTACTCAAATGATATACTCGTAAACATAATCTTTCAAACAAATATTTTACTTATAGCGATGAAAAATATACTGTGACGGTTTCGTTTACGATGATTTTTAAATAATTTGGTTTATAATAATACTAGCTAAACCCGGCCAAGCTTCGCTGTGGCTCAGTCTGATATTAACTGTTAAGAGAGTAAATAAAAGTATTGTATCCGACAATCAAAAATAGTGTTATTTATTTATATTTATTTCTATGTTTGTTGTTAAAATCTTAATTAATTGACATGCCTATTTTAAAATAGTAATGTGTGTAAGTGAAAACAGTGAAACATATAGTAAGTTGTCAGATATAGGTAATTGTTTTTATTTAAACCTAACGAAACTCTTGGATTTTCCCGTTCCCGTAACAATTTCGGAATAAAAAGTATGTAAAAACACTCTCATATAAAAATGCAACGTAGTGTAAAAATTTCAAGTCAATCCATGGTCTACTTTCCGAGTTTTGCGGACACACGCTGTGGCGTCCTGTCACAGCAATATGCTGAGTGATGGCCGTTTTTGCGCGGATGTGGCGCATATTTTCCTCATTTGTTTTTCTTAAATATAATATTTTTATATTTTATTTTATACATCACATCTTGGCGGAAATAAACTGTTTTTCTTTTCTTTCCAAGTCAGGATTGTTTTAAAATAAGTGAACATCCACTGTGATGTTGGAACTGATTATGATCTCGGAAGCTTTGACATATGTCATCAATAGTATCAATCAATATAAGAATATTATAATTTGCACTGACAGCAAGAGTTCTTTACAACATATAGCTCGATACGCCTCGGGCCACAGAGGTGTATCGATAGCTTATGTTATCATATCGCACGTGACAAACAAAAGGGTATTATCTTTAAAAACAGTGTTTTGAGATATCGCATTTTGAAACTTTGAAATGAAATGAAATGAAATGAAATTATTTATTTTGCAATTAGGATTTTTCAATCACTTTTACACGTCTTTTTTAAACTAACGATGGCGTCGGCATTTCCTATGACTATCCCTGAGAAGAAACGCCGACACAAACTCGAGGTCATAGTCTATTTTAAAGTCCAGACAGATTGTAATGATGTAAGGTTTTATGTGAGACGAATATAGGGTAGAATAGCCTTTTGAAGAAAGTGCCATAACTATTTGAGCTAACCTGTCGCAACAGAGTGCAAGCATGCATCAGTTATCGTGAGAATTAATGAAATGAAGAGCGCTCAGCCTAGATCTCACTCACATTTACAATGTATAGCGGTTATATATAAGAAATAATTTCAATTTAAACGACATTACAATATCAAAATAATGAAGTAAATAATATAATAATTAATGGCAAAAATTGTATATATAAAAAAAAAGAGGAAAAGCTAAAAAGCGGCTCAATCCCAAGCGTTTTTGTCATCTAAATAGTCCAAAATTTTATAGTATCCTTTTTTACAAAGTTTAGATTTAATTACAATTTTGAACTTCTTTAATGTTAAATTACGTATATCATTGGGAAGCTTATTGTAAAAGCGTATACATTGTCCCATGAATGAGTTGCTTATTCTGTGAAGGCGCGTAGCATGTACAGCAAGGTTGTGTTTATTCCTAGTGTTCAAAGAATGAGTATCAGACAGTTTGACAAAGTTCGAAATATTTTTATAAACATATATTAAATTTTCAAAAATATATTGTGACGCTACAGTTAGAATATTAATTTCCTTAAATCTGTGTCTCAGCGACACCCTTGGACCAAGATTATAAATAGCTCGGACAGCCCTTTTCTGCAAGACATATATAGTATTGATGTCTGCAGAGTTTCCCCAGAGGAGGATGCCGTAAGTCATAACGCTATGAAAATAACTGAAATAAACTATTCTGGCTGTATCCACATCAGTTAAGTGCCGAATTTTTTTGACAGCAAACGCGGCAGAACTAAGCCTACCCGATAATTTGTTTATTTGCGGGCCCCATTGCAGTTTGGCGTCTATAGTGATGCCTAGAAAAACAGTCGAATCCACAATGTCCAGTTCCACTCCATTTAAATTAACATTGATTGGTACTTGTCGGACATTGGGCGTTGAAAATTTAATACATTTGGTTTTTTTCTCATTAAGGAGAAGATTATTAACATTGAACCAATGAACTACATGAGATAGTGCAACGTTAACTTCGCGAAGGTCTAGTAATTGTCGTCGAATTTTAAATATTAGAGAAGTATCATCCGCGAACAATACTACCTCGTGATTATCCCGTACGTAATATGGCAAGTCATTAATATAAACTAGAAACAAAAATGGACCTAGAATTGAACCCTGCGGGACGCCCATGGTGACCTCAGATCCCGAAGATCTCTTGCCATTAATATCGACCCTCTGAATTCTATTGCTTAAATACGAAGTCAAGAAGTCGAGAGCCTTGTTCCTTATGCCGTAGTGGTATAATTTCCTGATGAGTGTATAATGGTGTACGCAATCGAAAGCCTTTGACAAATCGCAGAATATGCCAAGAGCATCTTGCAATTTTACTCAAAGTGGGTAGAATTGAAATAGGCCGAAAATTTGTGGGATCCGTAGAACTACCAGATTTGAACAGTGGTATTACTTTACTTTGTTTCATCAAGTCAGGAAATACACCAGATGCAATACAAGAATTGAACACGGTTGCCAAGTAAGGTGAAATTACGTCAATTATAGACGAGATAGTTCGTACTGACAGTGACCCAAAAGTCTGCAGTTTTCTTTACATCAAGACTTTTAAAAGATTCTTTAATATCTTTCGCATAAACAACTGAAAATTCAAAAGGTGTGCTACATTCAGATACGCTTTGTTTTAGTATAGTATAAGCGGAAGTGGAAGAAGACAAGAGAGTTTTGGTTGTTAAAATAGGAATATTAGTAAAGAAATTTTCAAACTCAGTTGCCACCTCCATGTCCCCCCTAATATCTATATCGTTAATTTTCAAATGAAAATCGCGGCTACGTACTGTGGATCTTCCCGTTTCAGAATTAATAATATTCCATGTAGTTTTGATTTTGTTACTGGATACTTTAATCTTGTTTTTTAAATATATTGACTTGGCCAAGGAACAGGCTCGTTTAAATATTTTTGAATATCTTTTTACATATTCTTTAAAATCTGCGCTATTATTGTACGTTTTTTCATGTCTACTTTTAAAAATGCCAGCTGTCGCCCAGTCACTAAAATTAAATTGATCACTGACCGATAGTGGTTTTGGGGTAAAAACGTTAGTAAACTCTCTATTAATCATATTGAACAGCAAAGTATAAGCTTGATCAGGATTGATGTCATACGGCAATAATTGTAATTTATCTATAAGATTATATTTGAATAGTTCCAAACGGCCTTCATTGACAGGAACAACACTTACAAGTTTTCTTTGTACTCTAACTTGATTCCTAGGAAAAGTGACTAATTGACCACAGTGATCAGAGTCTAACTCATTTATAATTAATTTATTACAAGGTTTCAAGTTTGTAAAGATATTTTCAATACAAGTAGCACTAGAAGCAGTTATTCTAGTTGGTTCAAAGAAGATATTGTACAAGTTGTATGACTTAAATAACGTTAACATTTTGCTAGTATGAGACGTTTTTCCAATATATTTATATTAAAGTCTCCACAGACAACAACTGTTTTATTAGACTTCGAGCTTTTGAATAACACATCCTCCATATATTTCTCAAAAACATCAAAAGATGCGCATGGGGGCCTGTATACGCTCATTACAATGAACCGCTCTAGCTCAATACAAGATATCTCAATTACTCGCTCAACAGAGAGGCTCACAATATCTTTGCGTTCTTTACACTTCAAGTTGTTACGTGTAATTATTAATGAGCCACCATGGATTATATTTACTCTGCTGAACGAGCTGGTGACTTGATGGTTGTTGAAGTTGAACATTAACTGATGGTGTTTTAGCCAATGTTCAGTCACACATAAAATATCAATAACATTGCAGTTCAAAAACAACTCCAATTCAAGTCTTTACCCATCAAACCCTGTATATTTTGGTGCACTATGTTAAGACAATTTAACTGATTATTAATTTTATTGCTCAAATTTGATGGGGGTGATATTACATTAATGCTAGCGGGTATCTCTGTTGCCACAGTGTCCCTCAAACTAGTGAACAAATCTAAATTAATAAAAGAAATATTGCCAGAGGTTGACTCTATTGTCTTATGGTGTAATTTAAATGATTTGGAAAAAAATCAACACTTTGTTTATCTAGATTACAATTATTTAACTGCTCAATAGAAATAGAAGTACTATTTTTCAATAAAGTGGCTGAGTTAGAAATATAATAAGATAACAACTCTGCAATCTGTTGTTTATAAAAGCTTGAAATAAAGTAATTATCTTTAGTTGAAAAGTAATTTTTGCTAATGATTACATTAGAGTCAACCAATTCAATACTTTGATTATAAAATGACATAGTGTGAAGTTTCCTATTGCATTTATATCTAAAATCATTCTCCGTTTGTGACAAACCCTTGCCATAAGGAAAGGCAAACAGGATAATTTTGTTAACTTTTAATTTTGAAAGATGATCAAAATAATTTATCAATGTTTCTATGTCTGCCTTTCCCCTTCTCCCAATTGCTATTATTAAAGTAGTATGAGGACAAAAACTACTATTTATGACCTTTTCTAATATGTTTGTATAGCTGGCACCGGGCATACAAATATTGGTGACCAGTTCTCTAGAGTAATGTTTTAATAACTGACCCACATTTTTACCAATTTCATCGCTGTACATTATTATTTTATTATTATTTATTATATTATTTGCATTTTGTGAGCAAGTTTGTGTTTGTGTGGCGAAGGAAGTGCTTGTGAGACCGTCAGACAACTCCACAGAGTGAGTCACTGATTGTAGAGACTCATGGGAGGTAGTTGACTTTGAGCAACCTGATGGATACTGTTTGCAATCAGGTGTTTGGTTGTTCATCAGTGAATGATATATTTTCTCATTATCACTACACAAATGCACCAAGCTGTTCATCGCCAGAATGTATTCTCCTATTTCCTTTTGAGAAGTTTGATACTTAGATGTGATAAGCTGTAAGGAATCTTGTAGGTGAAGAATCTCTGACTGTAGTTGTTGTAAGTCGGCCTCATATTTAATTTTCTTATTACAGTCAACTTGGGTAACTTTGAACAGTTTTTTTATATTTTTACGTTCATTGATATAAAATTGTATGAGTGTACCCTGTTGTGTTTGCTTTGACTGTGTTCTGATGATTTCATTTACGAATTAACACACTCAGATAAGTTTATTTAAACCGTAAACTACTTTAAAATGATGTTTAAAGTACCATTCAAAGTTAACATGAATTTAGGGTAACTTTGAATGCACATTATGTCTGAAGAATAAAACCAAAGTAACAGGCTATTTTTGGAGTTTGGGTAACATTTTATGGTGTTTTTACATATAAAATAAAATAATGCTCTATGGCCAGTCGTTTGTAGTAGAATTTTTGACATAAGATATGGGGATACCATGTATAATATAAATGTACCAAAATGAAGAAAAAATAAACAATAAATTTCTTATATGTTTAATTATATAAATGAACTTAAAATAACAAAACAAGATTTGAAACTAAATACTATGTTAATTTGGCTTTCAATTGAGATCAAAGATTCTATTACGTTAGGAACAAATAATCAGTTGTATGGGGATTACATAAATTTTACTCTCCCCACTCCATTAACAACATGTCATCATCTATAAATGTTACACCACTCTTCTTTGTAATTTTATTTTCCTTTACGACGCTTAATATGCTAGATAAGTTTAATTCTAATATTTCAGCTTTTTCAGGCCACACCCAACCTCCTAAGAAAGATTTTTGAAAGACTGAGACAGTGACCGTCGCCTTCGACAAATTAACTTCTCTTATTTGTCCTGGAAATAGACTCTTTTCATACCTAAAAACACAAATGGTATGTTTCTTCAAGTCTTTACTAGGTTCATCTTCTTTGAAATTAACTTCCTTGCCAGACGGAATACGTCCATGGGAAACAGAGACTGTTGACTCACTAATGGATTCCACAACATATTCTTCTGCAACTGGCACATCATTATCAACCCATAGTATTTGTTCTTCAGATTCGCCTATTGCCAGGTCTGCAGTGATTGTTATAATAGGTGTTTCGACATCACGCTCTTGTACAACTACCGATACAGTATCTTCATCTATGTCTGCCATATATGTGTCGAAATCTCTAGGTTCTGAAATCACATGACTCCTTGGTGCTACTTTTGGTGAAGGAGGTCGGTGTACCATAGCCTCAACAACAAACTCATTATGTCCTCCTACAACTTGTGATTCAGGTTTGATTTCATCACCTATTATTTGTTGAACGCCGATATCAAGTGTATTAACAATTGTGTTATCTACGCACTCGTTCCTTGTTAACACCTCTTGTTCAGGATTAGAGTCTATTTGTTTTCTTTTCTTCTTATTTTTGGATCCCATGGGTCTACCACGTTTTTTAGTCTGGAGGGTTTCTGATTCGTTTCTCGTCTTGGTTTTATTTGTCTTCTCCCTTTCTTTATAAAATTTTTCCACCTCTTC
The DNA here is from genome assembly GCA_947562105.1 of Shargacucullia verbasci. NCBI lineage: Eukaryota > Metazoa > Arthropoda > Insecta > Lepidoptera > Noctuidae > Shargacucullia > Shargacucullia verbasci. The sequence goes on along the minus strand of OX387281.1, from coordinate 13,643,419 downwards.
CGCCGAAACACTCTTCCCTGCTATAACAGGTAGTTGAAATTTCTTTCCTTTAGTTACATTATTTAAATCCGACTGTCTCACATTTTCTATATATGTAACGAAACTTTCGCTAACAGTTTCGCGAATATCCACAGCGGAAGTATATGCTGGAAGTTTGTTTAGCACAACATCTCGACACAATGGGTACAAACCACAACTTCTAAATCCTGCTTTTAGATTTTCAGATGCAGTGGCATGCCCGTTTTCTAATGTTTTTCGTATTAACTGGGCAAACAAAGACTTTGGCAGAGCCAACACTTTCTTTCCTCTACTAGTCTGTCGATAGTCATTAAGGACTTTCCTCCACGCTGTTTTTACTGCAGAAAAGTAACATACATCGAGAGGTTGAAGAAGGTGGGTTGAATTTGGGATTAAGCATATAAATGTTATATTGTTAACAGCACATAGACGCAATGCTTTTGGGGATATATGTGCACTTAGATTATCACACAGTAATATCTTTTTACCCTCATCTTTCTTCACAAATGGAATAAATTGGTTTTCTAACCAATCTTCAAAAATTGTTGTCTCCATCCAACCTGATTTTGAAACGGCCATTCTAGACCCCTCAGGGGCTTTATAAAGCCAATCAGACCAAAGTTTTATACCTTTAAAAATAAAGAATGGTGGTATAAAGTTACCTGCTGCATTGCCACAGAATACTACCGTAAAGCATGATTTGGAGCTGTTTTTAATTACGTCAGGGTATTTGCAATCTCTACGAAATAGCAGCTTTTTTTTGCCTGGGTCATCGTGGAATCCTGATTCGTCCATGTTGTATAAATTTTCTGGAGTAACACCTTCACACTCCTTCGCAAAATTGTTAAAAAATTGTTGGACTAGCTCACGACTGACTTGAGCTCGTTTTCTGGGGATGTTATGTGATAGTTTCTCTTTAAGTAGTGGGTGCCTTTCTAAAAATAATGTCCCCCATTCATAGCCTGGCATATTTTCTTTAAATTTAGGGACAATCCTATTGTTTCTGTTAAGATGATCTCTAACAATGACCCTGAAATCTAGCATACTTAACGGTAACCCCATATCACTTAACAATAATAAGTGATTTTGAAAACACTCTTCTTCTTCTTTTGTAAAGGTAACCGGCCTCCCAACGTTCTTGTTGTGTTTCTCTTTTAATTTATAATATAATGTAACTGGCGGTATCTTATAATGCTTTGAAGCATCCACTAGCGGTGGGCAGTAGCATCTTTTTTGGATAACGAAACGCAACTGTCTATCGGATATCAATAGCGGTTGTTAAAACGCGCTATCCTGCTATTGGTCGCTATTTGTCATATCATGAGCACACGTAATATCATAGTGAGGTTTTGATGACCTTTTTTTTTTTTTTTTAGCTTTCACTGATGCTGAAAATGCTCAAATTGTCGGTTGCTCCACCATAAGCGCAACAATTAATGGTTTTTGGTGGCCCCGTAAGATTTTGGTGAGCTTTTTTTTTTTTTTTTTTAGCTTCTTTGATGCACTTCCATTTCATTGGATAACGAAACGCAACTGTCTATCGGATTCTTTGGATGTTAGCTACTTTAACGTTAGCATGTTAGCACGTTAGCACGTTTTTCAAATGACCTGCTAACCGTTATTATGGCTCGTTTCAATAACGTGTTTAAGTTGCGCAACGACCACCGCTATTAGCTACTTTAGCGTTAGCATGTTAGCAGGTTAGCAGGTTTTTCAAATAACCTGCTAACCGTTATTATGACGATAGCTCGTTTCAATAACGTTTAAGTTGCGCAACGACCACCGCTAGCATCCACCCTCGACATAGCACCGGACCGAATTTTGCTGAGAGCCTCTTCCAGTTGTTCTGGAGTATAATTACTTTTGGTCCCATATTTTCGTTGACCAGGTTTCATTCGATCGGACTTTCGCGGCATTATATCATGTACCTTGAATTAAAAAAAAATGATAGCGTAAAATTATGTACATAAAAGTATTAAACTTTTTCTGGCAACCCATTCAAAGTTACCTCATCTAGAAATTTCACTAACAGGGTAACTTTGAACGGTTCAAAGTTACCCAAAATATCGTTTCATATTCATAACTTAAAATTATTATCCGATTTTGAGAATAGTTGATAAAGAATTAAACAATAACTTAAGAAATTCCTAAGTAAAAACTGAGCCCATAGTAGACAACACAAAACTTACCCCATTTAGATACAATATGTCTGAATAAACTTAAATTGAAAATCACCAACAAACTTACTTGCAAACAGACGTTATGAAAATCGCGGGTAAATATCAAATGACATTGACAGGTACAGTTTTTTTTTTATTAAATACAATCTGAATATTATGTCGTTCCGTTTCACGCAAAGTTTTGTTACTCAAACATACACGTAGTACATTTAAAAAAATATTAAACTGTTTATGGACTTTTATTCAAAGTTACATTGAAATTCAAAGTTACCCAGACTGACTGTATTTATGTTAATTTTATAATTACAAATTTGTTCTTTTAACTCTATACAAGTACTTAATGATTTGCGGTTTTTTAATGATAATTTGTTTTTTTTAATTAGTTTTTGAGTTTTTTTGATCATTTTATTTACTTTTATGTACTTTTTCAACTTGTTTTTACTGCAGCTAATGAGCCTGTCCTGAGGGTTTGATATAATACTATTGTCACATGTTAAATTATTTTTGGTTACAGTTTTGGCCAAGATTGAGTCAGCAGAATGCATGTCTGGAACGGCACCAACCAGTTTGTCAAACAACCCATGTGTTTGAGCTATCTGGACACTCCGGCTAGTGCTCTCCATCTCATTAATAGTGTCCTGGGCTTCACTTAGTCTAAACTCCAGCTCAGCATTGCGTTTAAGCGTTGAGTTATACTAATCACGGCACTGGTCGAAATTGTTCACTGTAAGCTGAAGCTTATCCCGTTCCTCACAGATGTCAATTAATTGGCTATGCAATTCTGCCATCTCACTCTTGAGTTTAGTGTTGCTGTTTAATATTGATAGCACTTCCTTGTCATTGTCATCCTGTTCCCTTTGCAATTCCTCACACAAGTCCTTGTCCTTTTTTAATTCCTGCAAAGTTAATTGGAGTTTGGATTCCTCCTGGCGTGCAGTAGCCTTTCTTGTCATTATTCTCTCCATTCTTTACAAGAATAAGAGGTGATTAGGCTCATTCGGGTCTTTATAAAAAGAACAGTGGACTGTATAAAATATGATTTAATACTGTAACAATAAGGAGGTGAAACCAAGAAATGCCCGTAGTTCAGTGCGTCTGTGAACGGAGTGGTGAAAGGCACGGCGGCGCGCGCGCAGCCGGGTTCGGTACCCCGGTCCCCACGCCTTCGCCGGTGTCGCCTACACACATACATATGTGATGCGCCGACATATTCCCCGGGTTGAAGGGAAATCTTCAAATCTTCATTCGTCGACTGGAAGGGGGCAGATGCAGTTGAAGGCACGACGAATAGTGCCCCTCTTCGTCTTCAACTCAGCCACTCTCGTAATCCCGTCTACGCCAGGATAAGTCTTCGTGACAACGCCACCTCTGCTCTGGTCCCTGGGTCGGCCCAGGGACCAGAGCAGAGGTGGCGTTGTTTTGTCCTTTATCAGGACTAAGGACCCTGGCTTCACTTCACCTCTGGAATGAAACCACTTGGATTTTGCCTGTAGCAGAGAAGTGTATTCATTATGAAATCTGCTCCAGAAATGCTGCCTGATGTACTGGATTCTTTTCCAACGATCCAGCCGCGTGATGTTGGCTTCAGTCACCTGAGGGTTTGGTACAGATAAGAATGGCCGTCCAATTAGGAAGTGAAAGGGAGTAAGTGCCGAAAAGTCGTTAGGATCTGAAGAAAGAGGAGTAAGAGGGCGTGAATTTAACACCGCCTCTATGTGAGTGAGACAGGTAACCATCTCCTCAAAGGTGAAATGGGTAAGATGTAGTAACCTTTTTAAGTGATGCTTACAGGATTTCACAGCAGCTTCAGCCAATGAATTAAAATGAGGGCTGTATGCAGGCGTGAAAATAAATTCGATGCCTTCCTGCGCTATTTCAGATGCAACATTTGATGATTGCAAGAACCTATACATCTCATTTGATGCTCCTACGAAATTAGTCCCGTTATCAGACGTGATGCTACGGGGCTTGCCTCGACGCGCCACGAATCGATTTAAAGCAGCCATATAAGCTTCAGTGGTGAGGTCAGTGACGAGCTCCAAATGTACGGCTTTCACTGCCGTGCAAACGAAGATGCACATGTAGGATTTTGTAAGTTTGCATCCGCGGCCTTTACGATTACTGGCCCAGCGTAGTCAACATAAGAATTTAAAAAAGGAAATTCAAGATGAGTTCTTGAATTAGGTAGTTGACCCATTATTGGCTGTACGTTCTGAGACCTGTGTCTGAAACATTTAAGACATTTACTCACGACAAACCTAGACAAATTTCTACCACCTAGAGGCCAATAGGTTTGTCGTATATGTGACAATAACAACTGCGGACCAGCATGTACAAGCTTTAAATATTGCATTTGAAATATTAGTTTAGTAAGAATGTGTTTCGTCGTTCGTCACTCGACCAGAGCAGTCGCGTATTCATTTTTGCTTATAATATTTTAATAAGTGCTCTTCAAATATAAATAATACACGTTCAAAAATAGAACTGAAACTGCAACAACAAGTAATTTTGATTTGTGCCACTTCGTCTCTGTATCCTGCGCCGCAATAACAACAGTCCCCGCACGGGCGCGCCCCCGCAATCGTGCCTCACCCCCGCGTGAGTAGAACAGTCGCTATTTTTTAACTCTTTCGCACAGTGACTCGGCGTAGGGTGCACCACTCATTACATCGCTGACAAGTGCACGTGCCCTCATCGTTAGGATTGCTTGCATTAAAAACTGACGTTTTACTATGAATGTACAAAGGTCACCACCGCGCCATGTTACGGGCGTTGCTGCCAGCACAGGCGGTGGATCGCAACCTGATTTATCAAAGCTGAACGCATTAGCAGTAGAACAGCAGGTCACCTTTCGAAAGAGGAAATTTGAATGCGAATGCACCACCGAAATTAAAGAAATACGATCGGAATTGTCTCGGATTGGTTCGTTACTAGAAAAATACGTAGGATCTAATGAGCAGATTATGATTAAAATGCAGGAGAGTATAGCGGAAGTTAAAGCTGAGATCACTGAAATGAAGTCATGTAACGAGCAAACTGCAGGCATAATTCGCGAAAACACAAAACAAATTAATGAGATTAAATCATCGACATCTGGCATGATAACCGATCATAACGAATTAAAAATAACTGTATCACAATTGGAAAAACAGCTATCATTGGGTGAACATAGAATAAAATCCTTTGAGTCAGAACTTAACTCGTTTAAACCCATCTCTGAATGTCCAAGCTCAAATTCTCAAAATCAACTTTGTCTTAACGAACTCATCATTAAGGAGGTAGCAGAGCGAAATAGTAGGGAGAAAAATATTATTCTTGTGGGCTTGCCAGAACAGTCCGCCGCCAGCACGGAAGAAAGAATATCCCAAGAAGAAGCCGATATTTTGAAAATTACTTCATTGGTGAGCCCAGACCTCCCGAAGCCAATTAAAATTTTTAGAATAGGCAAATTCTCACCGGGGAAATGCCGCAGAGTCAAAGTATGTTACGAGACTTCAGCATCCGCCAAGCACCTCCTACGCAATAAAGGGAAATTGCCAGAAATCATTAAAATATTTTCAGACCAAACCCCAGCTCAGCAAAAATATTTTCAAAATCTGAAAGAAGAACTAAAACAACGTCAAAATGATGGAGAGAATGGACTCACCATAAAATATATTAACGGCATACCTACAATAATAAAAACGCCTGCAAAAAACGACACACAATAAACGAAACCCCATCAGCGACCACTGCTAGCAATACCTATCAAGTAACCAACAACTACGAAAATATAACGACCAACAAATCACGCCTCAGATTTTTCTACCTAAATGCTCGAAGCATACGCAAAAGAGGAAAATTCGACGAACTTAAGTGCATACTACAATCATTACCTAATACAATACATGTTATCTTACTGACTGAAACTTGGATAAGAACTGAAACACAAGCCTTAGAACTGCAAATAAACAACTACTCACACTATTACAACTACAGAACTGATTCAAGAGAAGGTGGAGTTTCAGCCTACGTCCACAATGATCTGAAACATAGCTTAACGGAGTCGAAATACATAGGAGGAAACAACTATTTATGGATACGACTAGAGAGATATGCACTGGAAGTAGGCGTCGTATACAACCCTGGCAATACTAACTACACAGAATTTCTTGACGTTTATGAGTCCCAACTTCAACAAAGAAAGAGGGCAATAGTGTTCGGAGATTTCAACATTGATTTGTTAAATAAAGACAGAAAGGCTAAACAATATAACGAACTTATGAAGGGAGCTGGACATACATTACTAAATAAAATCAACAAAAAATATTGTACAAGAGAATCAAATACAAGAAAGTCTATTCTGGATCATGTCAGCTCCAACCTGAAGGACGACCACTTCCACATAGCAATAGCGAACAGTTCAATGTCTGACCACAAACATATATATGTAGAACTTAAAAAATCAAAATCTCCTCGAAAAATAAGAACCCATTACGAAGCAATTGATTTTACAAAACTACATAATATGATGGAAGCAACAAATTTTGAAGAAATAGACGATAGCTACTCACTACTAGAAAAGAAAATAAAATCAGTAATCGACAAAAGTAAAAAAACAAAAATCAAAATTCTAAACCTACCCCGAAACGACTGGATAAATAAAAACCTAATTGATGACATCAACGAAAGAAACGAATTGTGGACAGAACTTAAGAAGAACCCAAACAATACCAACCTGAAAGCAGAATTTATAATAAAAAGAAAACGTGTAGCCAAACACATCCAAGATACGAAAAATAATTATTACTATAAAAAGTTTAGCGATTGTATTAATAAACCAAAGAAAATGTGGAATTTAGTAAACATATTAGCAAACAATAAAATGAAACAAAATTGTGCTCCTTCAAAACTATTGATCGATTCAAAACATATTACAGACCCAAAAGAAATTTGTCAGATTTTTAACGAGTACTTTGCCACGATAGGACCCCGTCTAGCAAATGAGATACCTAGATCTTTTCATGATGATCATACACGTGCTTTACCAAAAACTCCTTCCGACGATACTCCAGTCTTATCTACTCTTGATCCTTGTTCTGCAACTGAAATTACAAAAATTATATCCAATCTCGATCCTAACTGTAGTACAGGATTAGATGGAATTAGCACTAAAACAATAAAATGCATACAAAGTATAATCGCAAACAATCTCACCAAATGCTTCAACAAACTTCTGATTGATGGTTACTTTCCTGATACTCTAAAAATGGCGAAGGTAACCCCTATTCATAAATCAGGATCGAAAACGGACCCAGGCAACTACCGGCCTATATCAGTGTTATCTGTACTGTCTAAAGTATTGGAAAAAATCTTACATAGCCGATTAGACAAACATTTAATTTCGTTCAACTTTATTTCAGATCGACAATACGGGTTTAGATCAAAAAGCAGCACACTTACAGCCACAGTCGACCTCGTTACCAAAATCAAGCAAAATTTAGATAACAAAAACATAGTTCTTGGTATCTTTATTGACCTTAAAAAAGCCTTTGACACCGTAAGTCACGAACTCCTACTTAAAAAGTTAGAAACGATCAACATTACCGGTAGTGCATTAAATATGTTCAAATCTTATTTAAATAATAGGTCACAACTAGTAAAAATGGGTAATAATTATCAAAGTAACGCTTTACCTATAACGTGTGGAGTTCCCCAGGGATCTATTTTAGGTCCCCTGCTGTTTTTAATTTATATAAATAACATACAAGAAATTAAACTACATGGTCATCTTACTTTATATGCAGATGACACTTGCTTATTTTATTTTGGATCTTCCATTCACGATTTGGTTTTTCAAGCTCAAGATGATTTAAACAACATTTTTTCATGGTTCCAACATAACTTATTAACGATAAATATTTCTAAAACATGCTATATCTTATTCAAAACAAAAAATAAAATAATACCTCCACATGAACAATTAAATATCAACAATATACCTTTACAGCAAAAAGCTTGTGAAATATATCTCGGATTAAGACTAGATAATTCTCTGTCGTGGAATGCTCACTTAGATCATATAAAAACAAAACTAACGTCACTACTTGGATCACTCCGAAACATAGTCCGATGTATCCCGCATAGATTGCGTCGCACTATCTATAACGCCCTAGTAAAACCACACCTACTATATTTGGTTGAAGTTTGGGGCAGTGCGGCCAAGACGAAGCTAGCAAATCTCCAAGTTGCGCAAAACAAAATAGTAAAAATGATCTTCAACTACCCATATTTAACATCAACAAACAGAATTTATGAAGAAACAAAAATAATGAACATTAGGCAGCTATATATTTACAACACATGTATTTTTATCCGTAAGGCTCTTAACAAAAGTATGCAAACTAACTTATCGTTTACTAAAGTAAAACAAGTAACCCAACGTAGTAGTCGCCGAGCTAGTTTTCTGATCTTACCAAAGATGAGAACTAAGTTCGGCAAAAAAAATGTAACATTTGAAGGAGCACAGTTATACAACAAAATACCCTCATGTATAAAAAATGTACACTCTTTCAATGTATTCAAGAAACAGTTAGCCCAATATTTAACCACGAATAACAAATAACATAAGAATGCATTGGATGGGTTAATCATTGATTCATAACTTAACATGCGGTGACGAAATCGATGTTATAATTAGTTTAGCATAAGGTAAACATTGTTCTCAAGTAAGTGACTTTGTATCTTTTTTGAGAATTAAAAATCTTTAAACCGATGTGCTTACTGCATATAACAATGGGATGTTTCACATTAAAATCGTAGGGGGAGTTATCGAGCCTCCCGCCCACGCGGATGAGGTTATGATTGTCAATGAATGGTGACAAAGGAAGCAATCTACTTTTGCGTGGTAATTTCTGTCTAGACTTTAAAATATTATACTCTTCCGGAAACATTTCAAGTTGGGAATAATGTATAATTAAATTTAATGAGTTTGAAAGTTCTGATGTAGAAAAATTACCATGCAATTTATTCTTATTTTTTAAATTGTAAATAAAACGTTGTACATATGTAAATATTTTTTGTATTTTTGTTAGGCTAGAATACTTTTCTAATAAGTTACGTATGATTGATGAATGAATGTTTACGTCTGAATGATTATGATATGAATGATTGTCGCTATCACCACTAATGAAATGAGTCACTACTTCCGGCAGATTATCTTTCCCGGTGTTTGGTATTTTGGGCCAGTCACTTTCACTACACCATAAAAAAGAGGGTCCGGACCACCACAAAGGTGTATCCTTTAGAACATCGGCCCTAAGACCACGGGAAACAAGATCCGCCGGGTTGTCCTTCGACGGTACGTAGCTCCAGGTATGACCACATGTACTTTCCTGTATTTCATTGACTCTATTTCTAACAAATGGTTTTAATTATATTAGAAGGAGTAGAGAGCCAACCCAGGACTATGGTTGAGTCGCACCAGAATCTACATCTATGAATGGGTATGGTAAGCGATTCCTGAACCTTAGTACACAGCCTTGCACCCAACAGAGCTCCACAAAGTTCAAGTCTCGGCATTGTCGTCGGTTTAACGGGCGCTACACGATTTCTAGAGACTAGAAGTTGTACGCCTATGGATCCACTGCCATTACAAGACCGAATGTACACACAAGCGCCATACGCCCTCTCGGACGCGTCGGTAAAGACATGTACTTCATGCGCAATAGAGTCTTCACGCAAAACCCAACGAGGTATCTTTAAATTATTTAAAGCTGTTATTGTGCCTTCAAATGTAGACCAAAGGTTTCTGACTTCGAGCGATACTTCATCGTCCCAATCATATTTATCTAGCCATAGTTGCTGCATAACTATCTTTGCTTCGACGACGCACGGACCAACCAGGCCTAATGGGTCAAAGATTTGACTGATAACAGAAAGGACATAACGTTTAGTGACCTTGGTAGTAGAGGCGATATTTATTGTGTATGTAAGTGAATCAGAATCACAAACCCAGTTAAGACCTAAAGTTTTAGATTGAGATGAGTTTGGACCTTGCTCAGAAAAATTCAATGTATTATGTGACTCGTTATTATGTGTAATTTGTTTGAGAATTTGAGGATTATTTGATCGCCATTTGCGTAAATTAAATTTTGCAGAAGATAGAACCGAATGTACCCTTTTTGAAATTTCAACTGTCTCAGCTATGGTATCGCCTCCACTAAGAAAGTCGTCAACATAGAAGTCACGTCGTATGGCACATTGGACACGACTATCCTCTATGTTATCAGCCAAACCCACCAGACACTTACTGGCTAAATAGGGTGCAGAAGCGGTGCCATAGGTGACCGTATTTAATGTGTAGGTCTTAAGAGGTTCTGAAGAATCAAATCGGAAAATAATTTTTTGAAGAGGTCGTTGTAACGTATTTATCTCAATGGCCCTGTACATTTTTTCCACGTCACCTGACACCACGTACCTATGCTGACGAAAACGTGTTAAAATAGAAAACAGATCGTCTTGCACTACGGGACCGACCATCTGAATGTCGTTAAGAGACACCCCTGAACTGGTAGCAGCTGATGCGTCGAATACTACGCGTAGTTGTGTAATGGTGCTAGAATTATGAATGACTCCATGATGTGGAATGAAATATTTATTCATGGAGCTTTCAGGTGAAGGAGTACAGTCAGAGTCTAACGTCATATGACCTAGGCGCTCATATTCCCTCATGAATGCATTATATTTGCTTTTAAATAATGGATCGCGTTTGAATCGCCGTTCAAGGGATAAAAAACGATTTCTAGCATTGGTATAATAATTACCTAATGTACTAGGATCCCCTTTTAAAGGCATAGTAACGACAAATCCTCCACCATCTTTACGAACAGTGGTTTGAGTAAAAAGCTGCTCACACATTCTCTCTTCAAGTGAGAGTGAATGTTTTGACAATACGTTGTCTAGCTCCCAAAATTTAGTTAAGTCAGGAGTGACATTGGAATGGTGGCACGAATGAGTAGTGGAAAAACTATATTGATGCGAAATACTACCTGACACTAACCATCCAAATTTCGTCTCGCATAATTTAGGTAAGTTTTTCCCTAAGTCTATCGTATTACTGCCTAAGACATTCCAGAAAACTTCAGCCCCTACCAGGATATCTACGACCGACGGAACGTTAAAGTTCGGGTCTGCTAGCTTAAGACCTGAAGGAATAGGGACATGATTGATATGCACAAATGAAGACGGTAGTACCTTTGTGATTTCAGGCAAAATATGACACTCAATATCTACAGTTAAGGCACAGCATAAAGACTCTACTGAGAGGTGACAAGACTGTGTACTGGTGGATATATGATTATTGATGCCCGTTACCTTGGTACTCGTACCGCGTCGTAACAAACCCAGCTTCTCTGATAAACTCTCCGTTACAAAATTACAGTTACAGTGTACTGCTTACCCGTCACGCCAGTCACGTTCACCATAGCTGTGGACAGTAAAACATGCGCAGAAGTAGCAAGCTGCATTGTATTGGTTGAAAGCACAACATTTGAAGAGGAAGGCGAAGCAGAAGGCATAGCAAAAGGCAATGGATTGGCAACAGATTTGGGCTCGTTATCTTCTAAATGCAAAAGCGTATTATGTTTTATTTTGCAATATTTGCAACGTGAAAATGTACACCTCTTAGGAGTATGTCCAAAGCGTAAGCAATTTATACAAACATTATATTCATTAGCTTTTTGAATACGATCTTCTATGGACAGTTTTCTAAAAGATTCACATTTATACAATGTATGTGCTTGGGAGCAAAGTGGACATTTATTATTTTTATAACTATCGGATTTTTTATTAATTTGGTTAGCTTTCGAATCCGTTTTATTTATATGACTATTATTTAAGGCAACAATAGTAGTCGCTCCTGAAGAACTACAATTCGACTCCACTGACTCTAACCAGTCCGCTTTCTTGCTTAAAAAAGAACAAAATTGTGTTAAAGTAGGATCATCTTTTAAAATATTGTTCCTATGCTCTTCCCAGTCACGACTAGTCATTATATCTATTTTTTTAGTCATAAAGTAAATAATTATATCATCCCAATATTGAGTGGGCCTTTTCAATGTAGTTAGTGCCCTAATATTCTTATTAATTACATCTACGAGATTTCTAATTGAGACACTTGACTCGTTGAGTATTGAATCCACATCAAATAAAGCTTGCAAATGATTCTTGACAAGAAGGCGGTTGTTATTGTACCGATCACATAACAGGTTCCATGCAATTTTATAATGATCAGCTTTAAAATCTATATTTTTAATAATTAAAGCTGCGTTCCCCTGCAGTGAAGCTCGCAGGTAATGGAACTTATTAATGTCATTTATGCTAGTGTTATCTTGAATCAATGACCCAAAGGTATCTCTAAACTCAAGCCAGCATAGGTAGTTCCCATCGAAATGAGGCAAATCTATTTTAGGCAAACGAACAAAACCATTCCTAAATGAATTATGTGCACCTGAGTCAGCATCTTTGAAGCCCGCCTCAGACCCTCCACCGTTGGACGAAACACCAAGCAAGCTGCGCGTGAGTGCCACCAGATTGAAGAACTGGCGGTCGAAGTCCTCACGCTCAGCAAATGCAGACTCGGCCTCGTCGACAAGCACTTCAATTTGTGTCTGTAAGTCATCAAAGTCGGTGTGTAAGGTCTGGAATTTATTGAAACGTTCCTCTAAATCTAAACGCTGTAACTCGGATATTGCGGAACTACTTTTTATTAAGTTTAAATAGTTGCTGTAGATAGTAACTTTTGATTTGATCGAACTACGTTTCTTCATCAATGTTTTTAAATCTGCCATTTTAAAGTGAAATCACAGCAAGACGTATTAATCCTAAAGATATTAATAAACAATAACTGCAAAACAGCTGTGAATGAACAAAAGGTGTCGAGAATCAGTGTCAAGGTCAACGACTCAACGCGTGTTAACGTAGTTATTAGCTAATGATCAAGCGTTTTTGCTACGAATTATACGTATTTAAACATGCAGTGCAATAGAAAATAAGAAGGATACACTAAAGGGCAGCACTAAATGTACACTGAAAGATTTGGAAAATGCAAGAACGATTTTTGGCAAGTAAAGAATATATAAGAATGTGGAAAAAGTAACTAATTGGAACGGACTCACTCAAATACTGTATTATACTCCCAAATAATGACTCCCACGATGACAATGCAGGCTGCTTCGGGAACGACTTCTTTGTTTCAATCTTCCTGGCCGTACCACGTTGTGCTCGCGAGCGGTCAAAGTCCGTACGGCTCGCACGACGAGCGATTACGTCGACGGCGTTATAGCAAAACTGGTATTAATTTTTGCGATATCGAAGGACCAATGATTAGGCTCATTCGGGTCTTTATAAAAAGAACAGTGGACTGTATAAAATATGATTTAATACTGTAACAATAAGGAGGTGAAACCAAGAAATGCCCGTAGTTCAGTGCGTCTGTGAACGGAGTGGTGAAAGGCACGGCGGCGCGCGCGCAGCCGGGTTCGGTACCCCGGTCCCCGCGCCTTCGCCGGTGTCGCCTACACACATACATATGTGATGCGCCGACAAGAGGTAACAACGACCCAAGTTGTATAGAAAAGAAAGATCTTGTGTTAAGAAACTGCAGTGAAAGAGGTTATAACTATGCAAATTGTTATTTACCTATACTGTTTACTATATAGGGTATATGCAGTGTAAAAAGGAGAATATTTAGATACTTACAGGAGTTTAGGATGACAATGCACAATTTTAAGCGAACGTTACAATTTAACTTCGTTTGACAGTGAAACTTGTTTACAATGTTTGAGCTCGGTTTTATATATTTTACACTTTTTATCACAAGATATCACCGTCTTTGTTTAAACAAATTATTTTTAGCGTATGTTATTGGTAATTCGGTCACAAAAAACCACAAAATTTAATTAAATTAGAAATAATTAGTCGGGAGAAGTTTTGTTGACGTCTATTATAAAAATTCATAGCTCCAGAACTAAGAGTTTAAATTTCCTAATTTATATAATCTATATTTAAAGGTACATTCTCCTTCTTTATGCTGAATACGTTTAGTACGTATATCAGTAGTAGTTTTCGTTTTATTAGCACTTTTATACAACTGGGTGAAGATGATACTGTATAAGCAGTTCGAATCGTTCAGATATTGCACTTACGACTATCTTGCCTTACCAAAATTGACTATAATTTGATAATATCAAGTAGTAATTAATAATGATACCTTATTAAAAATTAGAGAATGCTAATTTTTAACACCTTGAGTAAGAAATGAATATGACAAAAATAGTGATTGTTACTAAAAAATGTTTATTAAAAATTTGTATCATAATCAATCAACATTAAAAGGCAGTATCATTTAAAGAAGTTTTTTTATAACAGTTTTAAAATATATGTAAGAATCATTTTCTTAATTATACAGTAGATACAATTATTATTTTTACATTTAGAAATACCAATGGAAAATAAAAATATTTTATAATCACATTGAAATAGGAACATCGTCATGCAAAATCACAGGAACGTTTAAATATTATAAAAATGTACTCAATATCATTATGTCAACAATCATGCAAAATCAACAGCTTTATAGGTTATTAATATAAAATAAATATAATTAAAAATACTGTAAAAAGTCAAGGCTTTTTTAACATTGTACTTTTAAGAAAAATCCAAATCCAATCCGAACTAATATTATAAATGCGTCTGTTACGGTTGTCTGTTACGTTTTTACGCCGAAACCGCTGAACCAATTTTGATGAATATTGTTATAGAGATAAATAGGACCTTGGAGAAGGACATAAGCTACTTTTTGTCACGAAAATAAAACTTGGAGGTGGTGAAATAGGGGATGAAAGTTGTTGACATGTCGTCATAATGACAAACTATTGTTTTTTGATACTAATAAGTTTGTTAATGGTTTTATACTTACTCAAGATGCCTTATTTCTTCCTAAGAAATCCAAACATCTGATTTCTACTCTAATAGCGTATAATATTAACTCTATTATAGATAATATATCGCAGACTAGGATAGGTAATGAGTCAGTATTGCTAAGTTGTACCACTAAGAATTCTATGATAGATTGTTTAAACTTTTAGAGCCGACAATAGAGAAGCATTATGATGACATTCTTCTTTATCATCAAAATATTAATCGCTTCTCTAGCAAAACTTTGGATATTGAATTGTTAGTTGATAGGTATCATATGGATATATTATGTTTCTGTGAGACATGGTTAAAACCTGATAAAATGAAGTTTCATGTAGATAACTTTTCAGTTGCCAGTGCGTTCAACAGATTATCAGCGGAAGGTGGTGGTACTTTGATTTTGTGTAACAGTCGTTTTAAACATAAGGAAAGAAGGGACATCACTTCTTGCTCTGTTGATCGTTTGTGTGAGGTAGCATGTGCGGAGATTGAAAACCATACTATTCTGTGTGTGTATAGACCCCCCGCATCAAATTTTTCCTCGTTTTTAATTATAATGGAAGAAATACTTAGTAAACTTTTTAAAAATAATAAATTTATTTTTGTTTGTGGTGACTTGAATATTGACCTTTTAGCCAATTCGCCAGAAAAATGTAAAGTCTTGTCATTATTTAAATCTTTTAATCTAGATCATGTATTTAATGAAGCCACTAGAATCACTGCCTCTTCAGCTTCATGCATAGACAATGTTTTCACAAATTGCATGATAAAAGGGTCCTCATTGATTAGCGGTACCAGATCGGATCATTTGGGTCAACTAATTAAGTTCGAATCAAGGAATGATAAAAAAAATATAAATAATATCATTGAATTTAGACCTATAACTAAACATAAGTTGCAGACGTTAAACAAAAATGTTGAAATCAAAGTTTTTACTTTGTTGGGGTATTCTCGTCGTTGACGGGTTACCCCGGTATTTGTTGTAGGTAGTAAGTAATTAACACCAAACCACTGTTAAGTTTAAGAGTTTATTTGTGGAAATATTTATGTTTAGTTATCTGAGCCGCACCTTTACGTATTGTTATTTAATTGTCGATGTGCACATTTGTGCGTGACGAAGTTTTAGTTACGACTGAATTTAAGTAATTATTGATTATGTGTGCATAAAAGTACTTTTGCTGTATGAGCATTATTGGCTCGTACATGCTCCCGAGGGAAAGAAATGCGTACTCAGATTCCCAAACTTGCATTACAAGTTTAACATACGTATAAAAATATCCAAAGCAATCAAAACAATAAGCTATATAGTATTAAATATTCTCAAAGTTATATAATCATAGTTTGAATCTTGATCCAGTTGCTGTTTGCTGCTGATGATTGTTCTCTCGTATTTCCGCGTAGGCAGCAGTCTCCTCTAGTTCTAGATCTTCTGCCCTCTCTTGTGTCTTTTTCTTTGTAGGGGTATTAATCTTCTTACACAGCGGAAGATATTTTCTTATTCGCCATACTATTATAGTGACGATGATTCCTCCCACCAGCAAAGTGCTTATAGCGTAGTTGCTGATGTCGTGAATACTTAAGTCGTTAGGTAACTTTCCTTGTCCCTTTAGTGCAGTTATCTGGTAGTCTAATAGTCTATGTTCATCAGATAAGTTCAATTCAGGTAGTACAATCTTTGTGTTTTTAGCGTCTTCCACATATCATTCGGTGAGTCAATAGCCGGTACCTCCAAAGTGATTCCAATATTAGTACTGCTACTAAAAACGTTATGTGAATATATTGTGGTGTCTTTATGCTGAAGTATACAATCCTGACCTAGGGCAAGAAGCCTTTGCAATAATTGTTGATGTAATCCGATTCTCGCATACTATGCGCGCTGTACACTCATTGATGCAATTATACAGCCATATGTTCGGTCTCTGCAATTTTATCCACTGGTCAGAGCATTGTTGTGATACCCAGTCACATGTGACTTTATGTTCATTTTGGCTAAGTATTTTCGCTTCGCAAGATGCCGTGGCCCCATGCATGTTGCTAATAGTTGTGGAAGCGTGGCAAATGTGGTTGTGCGCTATCATGGTTGTACATTGTTGAAGATCCACCTCGTCCATCTGTATGTAGGTATTCTTTACGAAGTTCACTCCAATATACTTTGTTGTTGTCGCTATCACTTGACATTGGTGAGTAGTGTGCTGCCTAGGTATCACTATATTGTGATACAAAGTATACTCGTCATCGCTTAATAACGGGATATGTAGTTCGAAGAGTAGGTATTGTTCAGTGAGCCGGGCTTTAACATAAATAATTTTGTAAATATTTTTAATGTTTGCTTCATTGCTGTTCTTGATAGGTTACGTCAATCTTTTTGGTATAATACCGGCAATGTAATTGAGTTGTTTAGATAGTTGCTCTGGCGTGAATAGTTCCATATCGAGATCGCCTCTGTAGATATCTGTCAATGCATTTAAGAGCATCCGTTGGTTCCTTCTCAATACTGAGATTAGTAAGCTGGCAGTCAACGCTCCCGAGTTGACGTCATTCATTGTTTTCATAGTTTGAAATCTGTTTTCTATCACGGCGGTCTCATATTTCGTTTCGTTCATGAATTGTTGAATTACTTCCAGTTGCGTTTTTACAAATTCTTCATTTTTCTTTGTGATATTGTTTTCTGCCTCGATAATCAGGGTCTGATTTCTTATCAGCTGTAATAAATATTGTTCGTTCGTTTTGATTTTTTGTATGTCCTGAGCGTATTTTTCAGCGAAATCGCTGTCAAGGACACCAAACAAGGCTCGTGCAAGATTTCCTACGCCATTGACGTAGCCGCGTCGCCTTCGTTGCTGATGTTGAGATCGTAACAATATGTTGTATTCGTTTAACAGGTTCATTTCAAACTTAAGTTGCTGTGTTGTAGAGTGACATGGTTCGTGAGGCATCGTATTGCATATTTGATCTAAACGATTTACGAATGTCTCGACTTTTATTGCACTTTGCCAGAATGTTGTCAGGTTATAGTACACCAGAAGTTTCCATTCATCGTGTATAAGTTGAATATTTCCGACGGGGTCAAAGTAAACCGGTTGGTTTTCAGCCAGTCGCGTTATTTTAAAGTGTTGTATGGGTGTTGCTAGTCCACATGATAACGTTGTAAATGCCACTAGTAAAACCATAAGTAAGCTGTTTACCCCTTTCTGGGTTTTATTAGTCCGTTTATTTTGGTTGCAGTACTCAGTTTCTGAACTCCCTTCCTGTAAATCCGTATCTTCACATGTCTCGTTTATAGGCAGCGGGGCTAGTTTAGTTATGGGTCTTTTTAATACTCCATTTTGTGTTTTGAGCGTGACTACTCGAACTAAATTATCGCTGCCTGGGTGTAGTTCCACAACGCGGCCCATAGCCCACCTGCCTGGAGGTAGGTTACTTTCTTTGACGAGAACTAGTTGCCCCTTCTTTATGTTTTCTTTAATTTGTTGCCATTTGTTTCGGTTTTGTAATAGATGGAGGTATTCTTTTGACCAGCGATCCCAGTAGTGTCGGCGCATGAGTTCAATAAGTTTCCAGTTGTTTCTGATATCTATAGTTTTCATTTCTGCAGGTTCATTGAGCGGTAGTGTGAGCGTTGGTGTTCCCGTGAGAAAGTGACCGGGAGTGAGATAATCCAGATCATCTATATCTTCTGATAATGGACACAGGGGTCTACTGTTCATGCACACTTCGATTTGTGTAATGAGCGTTGCAAATTGTTCGTAGGTAAGCTTCTGTTGTCCGATTACCCGTTTCAGGTGTGCCTTCATGGAGCGTACAGCTGCTTCCCATAAACCTCCTGCTGATGGCCAGGATGGAGCGTTGAAATGCCACTCAATTTGAAGGTTGTTGATCTCTTTGAAGAACTCTGAGGACAGCATTGTTTTGTATAGTTGGAAATCTTCCATTAATACCCTTGCAGCGCCGACGAAGTTGGTTCCGTTATCGGAATATATGTGCTTTGGGGTGCCCCTTCTGGCGCACATTCTTTTTAATGCTGCGATGAAGGTTTGCGTTGATAGATCCGAAACAAGTTCGATGTGTACTGCTTTTGTGCACATACATATGAATATGGCTATGTATCCTTTGCAGGTCTTTATCCCACGGCCTTTGTTTATCTTCACATCCACATGACCTGTAAAGTCAATGCCAGTATGTGCAAATGGCCTCGATGGAGTAATCCTTTCTCTAGGAAGGTTGCCCATTAACTGTTCAGTTCGGGTTGTTGCGTACCGACGGCATCGAATGCATTGACGTAGTATCCTTTTGACGGTTCGATTTCCGCTAATAATCCAGTAATTGTTCCTAGTGTAAGCTAGCGTTAATCTTGCTCCACCGTGTAAGGTTTGTTGATGCGCCTTTTCAACGATTAGTTGGGTTAGTCTTCCCTTTCCTGGGATGAGGATGGGGTGTTTAGTTTCCACTGGCAAGTTTGAGTGATTGAGACGTCCTCCAACCCGTAAAGCTCCATAAGAGTCCAAAAATGGGTTAAATTTGAGAATGGTGCTCCTGTTGAGAAGTTTTCCACTTTTGTTGAGAGAATTGATTTCAGTTTCAAAATACTTTCTTTGCACTGATTTAATAATCACACTTAATGCGTTGTTTATTTCCTCCAAGTTCAGTTCATGGTACTCCGTTGACCTTCTTTTATTTCGTAATGTATCAGCGAAACGTATCACCAAAGCGAGTATTCTTGTAATACGATCTAGGTTGCTATGTCGCTCAAGTAATGAATCGATTAATTCGTATTTAATCGACATGGGTTCCGTATTATTTGTCGTGTAACAGTTTGTTAAAAAACCCTCGCTTGTAGTATAAGTTTCTTTTTCGTATAAGGCTTGCTTTTCCGGTTCCTTAAGCCATATAGGACCTTCCCACCACAGGGAAAAGTTGACCAAATTTGATGGGTGAAGTCCTCTTGTTGCACAGTCGGCCGGGTTTTCGTTAGTCTTTACGTAACCCCAGTTTATCGCAGGCACGATGTTTAATATTTGTGTTGTTCTGTTTGTTATAAATCTTTCATATTTAGTTTGATTTCCCTGAAGCCATGCCAAGACTACTTTAGAGTCGGTCCAGCAGGAGATCCTCAGATCGTAATCTTCCAGGATTTTAGTGATCTTTTCTAGGAGTTTCGCTAGCAAAACTGCGGCGCATAATTCCAACCTTGGTATCGTAATTTTATTTTTGAGCGGTGCCACTTTAGTTTTTGCTGCGAGTAGCGTAGTTTCGAACGCGCCAGTAGGTGACGTAGTTCGGCTATAGATAACGCATGCGTAAGCTTTCTCACTCGCGTCACAGAAGGCTTGCAATTCGATCGCCCTTTGGCTTTCATTTTTTATCCATCTTGGTAAACTGATGTTGTTTATGTTTGGGAGATCAGATTTAATTTGCGTCCATTCCTTTTCTATGGAGTCCGATACCTTTTCGTCCCAGCCAATTTTTCTACAGTTATCACTCCATAATTTTTGAAAAAGCAGTTTGGTTTGGAGAGTCATTGGAGCCAACCAACCGAGTGGATCGTAGATCTTGCTTATTTCTGACAATAACCTGCGTTTCGTGTACGGTGCATTTCTGTTGTCGTTAGGCGCTTCACTAATAAAATAGAATGTGTCACTTGCGTCATTCCATGCGAGTCCCAGTGTTTTGCTAAACTCTTTTTGCTTAAAGTTGAACTCGTTATTGTGACTTTTCTCTTTCCCGTGTAAATCTTTGAGAATCGATGGTTCGTTTGTGGCATATTTCCGTAAAACAAAGCTACCTTTCTTTAGTAATTCACTGAGCTCCTTTTGCAGTAACTTCGTTGATTCTATAGTATGGTGACCCGTTATGGCGTCATCCATGTAGAATTCGTTTAGTAGCGCCTTTTGGGCCAGGGGAAAAGCTTTCCCTTCATCTTTGGCCAGCTGTTGGAGAGTGCGCATCGCTATGAATGGTGCGACCTTGGTACCGTAGGTTAGGGTACACAGCTGCATCTCTCTAAGTGGTTCTCTCATGGAGTCTCTCCAAATTATTTTTTGAAGACATTGTTGATCTTGATGAATAAGGATTTGACGGTACATTTTCTCAATGTCCGCCGTTAGGACATATTTATAGCTCCGCCATTTAATGATCAGGGATAAAATGTCCTTTTGAAGATTAGGCCCTTTTTCCATCAAATCGTTTAGGCTGTAGCCGGAGTCTGTTTTCATAGATGCGTTAAAAACAGCTCGTAGTTTAGTTGTTGTTGAGCACTCCCTTACTATGCCGTGGTGTGGTAGGTAGGCTTGTACTCGACTTTCGTGTTCTGTCGCTGGTTTCATGTGACCTAATTCGATGTAGTCTTGTATGAATTGTTTGTATAGTTTTGCAAAATGTTCGTGTCTCGTCATTTTCTTTTCTAAGTGAAGAAATTGTGCTATAGCTTGAGGCTTTGAGTTGCCCAGGATTTGTTCATAGTTAGCGTTCATCGGCATCTTCACCACATATCGTCCGTTATTTAATCTCTCTGTTGTTTCGGTGTAATATTTTTCACAGTATTCGGTTTCTAATGTGAGCTCGGGATCCCCAGGGATATCTTCTATCTCCCAAAATTTTGTCATGCTATCTAGCTCCGTTATGGTAACCAGACAGTTCAACTGCTTTGTCGCACCGCACAGTATCCAGTCCAACTTGGTCTATTGCGCTACTGGCGCGTCATTGTTTTGCTTGATAATTCCTCCTAAAATTACATTGGAGTAAATATCTGCTCCTAGTAGTAAATCGATGGGCCCAGAGATGTTATAATCTGGATCAGCCAACTTGATATTATGAAGGTGAGTCCAGTTCTCTGTGTTGATAGTTGAGTTAGGCAAATTGTTGATGAGTTTACTCATCACTAACGCTTCGGTTTGGAATGTGTAATCAGAGTGAATCGATTTACATTTTAGTTTCATCATCCCTTTACTCTTGCCCATTATAGTGCCAACGCCAGTGACCGCAGCGTTCATTTTGTTCCGGGGTAAGTTTAACCGTTGAGCAGCGTTTTCTGTTATCAAGGTAACTTGAGAGCCTTGATCCAGTAACGCCCGAAGGATGACGTAATCTCCTTCTTTGTTCTTGACCCTAAGTTGAAGAGTCGTTAAGAGTATCTCTTGTTCACCGTTAATGTGATTAGATTTTCGCTCCACCACTGCTGATGTAGTTGGTCGCCCTTTCAGATTGTCATCATGAAGAAGGGAGTGATGTTTGAAGTTACACGTGCGGCATCTTTTCGTTGAGTTGCATTTGTTGCCCCCGTGACTAAACAGACAATTTTTGCATAAGTTCAAATTACTTGTTGTTTGATTTCGCGTTGTGACATCCATGCTCAAAAATGTAGAACACTGCCTTAGCGCGTGATCGTTTTTGCAGAGTAGACATTTCCTAAGTGATGCATGGTAGGTATTTGACCACTTTTCTGCGTCTTTAAAGTTCGTTGACTTGTTATTGTTATAATTTTTATACTGATTATTTGTTAAATAGTTTTGTTTCCCGCCGTTCTTTTTGGCACGGGATGTTTCTAACGTTATGAACTGCAACTCTAAGAATTCCATAAACTCCTCTAAGTCTGGAAGCTCTCTTGAGTGTTACATGGTTTTTATGTAGTCACCGTATGTGGCGTCATCTAGTTTAGAAGATAATAAATACACGATAAGTGGACCCCATACAGGAATATCGATGTTGATGTTTTCTAGGCCATTTAAACACTCTTTCGTGGTGTCGTACAGCCTTTTCAAGTTGTTGGAGTTCGGCTTTTCGATAGATGATTGATTAAGAAGTGTTTCTATGTATGAAGTGAAAAGTAATCGCTTATTGTCGTAGCGATGCTGAATAATCTCTAGGCATGAGTCATAATTCTCAGCACTGACAGGCAGGTGCTTAATTAACTTTTCCGCTTC
This sequence comes from Shargacucullia verbasci, assembly GCA_947562105.1. Classification (NCBI taxonomy): domain Eukaryota; kingdom Metazoa; phylum Arthropoda; class Insecta; order Lepidoptera; family Noctuidae; genus Shargacucullia; species Shargacucullia verbasci. Next base: position 13,620,345 of record OX387281.1, on the reverse strand, counting down.
ACCTTTTAATTTTGATTTTAGAAACTTCATTTTCTGCGTTTTGTTCAGCGTTGGATTGTTATGAATCATCTCAAGGAATAAATCTCTAAAGGAGATCCAATTGTTGAAAGTTCCGTTGAACTCCGGCAATTCCATACGCGGTGTTGTTTTCTCGTAATGAGATGTTTCAAAGATTTTTCTGTTCAAATCTTCCTTTAGGTTGTCATAGACTTGCTCCCAATAATCATATTTAGCTTCATAATCTTTGTCATTTCCTTGCAGTAAGAAGCTTAGTTCCCAGTGAATCTTGTCGATGGATTCCCATTTCGATCGTAATATATTAAGTTGATCTTGAAGTTGCCACTTTTCTTTCATATCCTCCAGATTAGTTTTGGCGACAGTTCGCTTCAAGGCATTAAAGTTACACATTTGATTACGTAGCAGCGTTGATAGGTGCTTGTCCGTTTCATCCCCGATTTGTTGGTGTACTCCAGTTGTATCAAACTGGGGTGTTCCGGGAATATCTAGCATTTTATGTTTTGATGTACCCGAAAATCCAGGTTCGTTTATTAACTTGTTTCGTAGTTGATTCATAGATTGCATTGTTTCGTCAAACATGCTTTTTGTTATAAGGAAATGTCCTGCCTATAGTAGTCATGGTCTCTTATGGCCGACTCGTACTTCTTCAGGATCTCGTGATTCGATCGAAATTCATCCCATAGGGATTGTAACGCTTCGATGCGTTTGTTAAGGTAGTCTATGGTTTTTCTACTCACCGCATCCTTTTTGTTATTAGTTTGAAGAGTTTTGATTCTCTCGTAGCTACTTTGTTGCTTAGTTATAAGTTCCACAAATTCAGGGTTGTCTTCAGTCGACATTGTTTATATCTTGTGGCTGGTTGGTTTGGAGTTTAAGTTGTAATCGCAGTAGACGTTATCCCCGCTGATTACTTCTTGTTTGTTGCAGTAGACGTAATCTCTGATGTAGTAAACGCCGTGGACGTTAACTACGCTGATTGTTTCTTTATAAGTAGCAGTAGACGTAATCTCCACTGGTTGCTAATGGCAGGCACTCCGTGTAGCTCTCCTTCCCTTACGTCTTGATGCTGCTGATCCGACCCGCTTGTGGGAAGCCAGTAACACCGATTTGCTAACGTAACTGGTATATACCACACCTAGCGCTCTGCCGATAGAAGACACGACGATTCACAATATGATTTGCCGTATCATCCGGCTCGAAGGACCAAAAGATGTTGGGGTATTCTCGTCGTTGACGGGTTACCCCGGTATTTGTTGTAGGTAGTAAGTAATTAACACCAAACCACTGTTAAGTTTAAGAGTTTATTTGTGGAAATATTTATGTTTAGTTATCTGAGCCGCACCTTTACGTATTGTTATTTAATTGTCGATGTGCACATTTGTGCGTGACGAAGTTTTAGTTACGACTGAATTTAAGTAATTATTGATTATGTGTGCATAAAAGTACTTTTGCTGTATGAGCATTATTGGCTCGTACATACTTCTTCATATAATTCAAGAGACCCCAACAGAAATTACTCCACTCTATTCTCAACAATATGCCAAGAATTTAATAAGACATGTCCAATTAAGAAGATCAAGATTACTAATAAATCAAAATTTAATGAATGGGCTACTAAAGGCATTAGGAAAAGTAGGGATCATTTATACGATTTATACTATCAAAAATCATTCACCTCTGATCAAGCATTCCATAAATATGTTAGGAATTATTCCAAATTATTCAAGGTAGTTTGTACTATTGCTAAATCTAAGTTAATAACTAATAAAATAGGTAATTCTAGTAATAAAATTAAGGCTGTATGGCAGGTAATAAATACAGAAACTGGGAATGTCAAGCAGCGGGATACCGACTTGTCTCTAAAAACACATGATGGTTTTAAAACTAATAAGTTAGAAGTCGCAAACATACTAGGAAACTATTTCACAAATATCCCTAGAGAGTTAACAAAAACTCTTGCCTCATCCTATACTTTAGCTGAATCTCTACTTAAAGAGAATTTCTGCAAAGACGTGCCTAACTTTAAATTCAAGCCTATCTGTATAAGTACAATTAAAACAGCATTTAAAAGCCTAAATATCAAAAACACTGAAGACTTGTGGGGCATCTCTGTTAGAGTTATTGTAGATATTATTGATACTATTGCCCCCATACTTACAGGCATATTCAACCAATGCATAGATAAGGGTACGTTTCCTGATTTGATGAAACATAGTAAGGTCATACCAATATTCAAATCAGGCTGTAAGAATAATCCCTCCAATTATAGACCAATCTCCGTTCTCCCCGCATTAAGTAAAATATTTGAAAAAATGTTGCTTGATCAAATGCTTTCACATTTTAATTCCAATGGATTATTACATACTCGTCAGTTCGGCTTCACCAAGGGTAGGTCTACTACTGACGCAGGAGTGAAATTAATCACTCATATTTTGGAATCCTGGGAGAGCTCACAGGATGCAATTGGCGTCTTTTGTGATCTCTCTAAGGCTTTTGACTGCGTCGACCACTTTATACTAATCCGCAAATTAAACTATTACGGAATTCGTGAACGAGCTGCCGATCTTGTTCTATCCTACCTATCACAAAGACAGCAAAAAATATGTGTAAATGGTGTCTTATCTAAAGGGTCTCTGGTGAAAATGGGCGTACCACAAGGCTCAATTCTTGGCCCTTTCCTGTTCTTGGCTTATATTAATGATCTTCCATATATGATGAACGGAATATCTGATATTGTTTTGTTTGCGGATGATACTTCCCTCATTTTTAAAATAAGTAGAAAAGATAGCGAAGTAATACATGTTAACAATAGCTTAAATATCCTTTCTAAATGGTTCGCAGCAAATAATTTATTACTAAACGCTACTAAAACAAAATGTCTCAAGTTCTCCTTGCCAAATGTACCCCAAGTAAGCTTAAACATAATGCTTGATGGCAATAAACTTGATTTAATAAACGAAACAGTGTTCTTAGGTATTACAATAGATTCGAAGCTGCAGTGGGGTCCGCACATCACAGCTCTATCGAAGAGACTAAGTTCCGCGGCTTTTGCAGTCAGAAAAATTAGACAATTAACAGATATAGCTACTGCCTGAATGGTATATTACGCATACTTTCATAGCATTATGTCTTATGGCATTCTGTTGTGGGGATCAGCGGCGGATGTAGAATCAATTTTTGTATTACAGAAGAGGGCGATCCGTGCGATCTATAACATGGGCCCACGCGAGTCTTTACGGGATTTTTTTTAAGAAATCGATATTTTAACACTACCGTCTCTCTACATTCTAGAAAATATAATGTTCGTTCGGAAGAACCTTCACATGTTTAGTATCAATAGCGACGTTCACAACATTAATACTAGAAATAAACACAAAATAGTGGTGCCAAAATTTAGATTGACTAAAACAAATAAATCATTTTTAGGACACGGTGTACGCTTCTATAACAAGCTACCGAAAACTGTAACCGATCTTCCCGGTAAGAAATTTAAAATCCACGTTAAATCTGTTCTCACAAAGAAAGCATATTATAGGATCAAAGACTATGTTGACGATAGAGACGTGTGGCGTTGAATATCTTCTGCACATGTGGCTTCCCTGGTTATCCATTGTGTCTACTAATTCTATTTTATATTAGATTCACTTTACATATCTGGACATTCTTGATGTTTCAATATTTTGTATTTTTTTATTTCTGTTTTATCCGCTTTGATCTGTTTATCCCGTTTTTAGTTTATATTCGAAACAATTGTTTAACTCATGTTGTATTGCCTCATTGTGTAAGTAGCATTCTATTAAGTTTGTATTTTTTTCTTGTATAATGCATGTTAATTTAAGATTTTAATTGTAAATTAACTTTTTGTTTTTGAAAAGAGTATCCATGGAGTTTCTTGCCGGTCTCTTCTCCATAGGACCTACCCCCTTTGGAACCGTGCGCCTAGAGTCTCGACTTTTTAAAAGTGCCTGAAAAGGCCTACTTGAAATAAAAAACTTTGACTTTGACTTTGACTTATGGGGAACCAATCATTTCTCAAGTAAGGGATATAAAAATTCATTGAATCTATATTTTTGGTAAAAATAAAGAATGTTTTTCACCAATTCACATAAAAAAGGGGGTGATTTCAATTTTTTTTAAGTACTTACCTACCCTTTTTATACCCGTGTATCTATAGTCTACACTAATCTGTGAGCCACTGCGATCCCCAAGCCGCCTGCCAAGCGTGGGGATTATGGCACCCCCCCCCCCTCCCCCTTGGCTGATGATGATGATGATCTATAGTCTATCTATGCTAACCGCTGACAGATTTTACTAGCGAGAAAGCTTGCATCATATTATGTATGTATTAGTACTGACAGATTTGACTGAAATTTGAAATGGAGATAGCTTATGCCCTGAATTAACATAGAGGTTACCTTTTATCTCGAAAAAACACTGTTACCGATAGTAACACCGCAGGGTGCAGCTACCTATATTAATTTTGTAAAGCTGAAGGGGTTGTTTTTTGATTGTTTGAACGGGCTAATCTCTGGAACTACCAGTTCGACTTGAAAAATTATTTTACATGTTATAGCCTATTTACTGAAGAATGATGTAGACTACTTTTTATCTTGAAAAAATGTACAGGTTCATAATCCATGCGGGCGAAGCCGCGGGTGGAAGCTAGTATTTTTATAGTAACAATTACCTTTAGCTAGTATTATACTATTATCATTATCAATGACATTTCAACAGCGTTATAATTATTTATTCATATTGTAACGAAGGGTAGCTATCACAATTTAAACACAGAGGACGAATCACTTGTTTATTGTTACCACTTTCAAAAGAACAAAAATAATGACACCGCTTAAACTAATCACACCACTTTTATAAACTTCTACCCTCTCCTCACCTCTCCACGACGCATCACACCACTTCAAATAATGCCAACCGCGCCACACGATATTGCCAACCTCTACTTCCGTTACAGTCGGCCATCCTGAAACAATTGCATCGCAATTGGTGCACGTAGAACATTAGCTCTCCAATAAATCGATTAGGTCATCTCTAGTGACTACATCATCATCACTACTAGTCTCACTACACTCGGGGGCACTTCGGTAGGCACGAAGAGAATCCGCAGCCACTATACCAGAGAACTTTTTATAACCACGCATCCCTTTCACGCTTTTAATTTCATAACGACCATTATTAAGGACCAGAGTATAGGACTTGTAATTTATTATTTACGCTCTTGACCTCACCCCCAGAGGGCGCTTGCTTCCAAAGGACTAAGTCTCCTTTGTGGAATATTTTTTCAGGTTTATGACGTTTATCGTAATTACGTTTCATAACTTCGGCTCGGTGCTCTAATCGCTTGGAAGCATTGTGACGTTTTTCACCAACAGATACAGAGTTATCGTTTCCTACTAGATTCGGCATCAGTCTACCTTTATGGCTGAACATAATTTCGTAAGGATGATAACCTAAGCTCTCATTGATTGTATCTGGGGGACGCCAAGACGAGCTAAGCGAAGCGCAAGGGCACTACCTACCTTTTCTCGAAGTGTTTCGTCGTTTTTTTGAACCCTCATAGAGTAGGTTTCCGATGTACCAGATAGTTCATATTCTCAGGATATGATGTCAATAATAGACTAATTAAACATACAAAGTCTCAATTGAATAGCTCTAATAATTTAGATTTTATTGATATCTAAAATACACCGATTTCGTCACTGACACACTCACTGATACACTGACACACTGATGATCATCAAAATGTTTCGGGGTCAGGTTGTAAACCCTTAGCATTAACTATAAAACCCAAGTATTTCAACTCTTCTCGGAAGAATTGGCATTTTTCCATGTTAATTGTTAAGTTAGCACTAGTCAGTTCATTCAATACCTTAGTCAACAAGGAAATGTGGTTGTCAAAGTCTGATGACACCAGCACAATGTCATCCAAGAATGCAAAGACTCTATTCTCAAATTCAGGACCACAGAACAATTTGTCTACCATTCTCTGCTGGGTTGCTGGGGCATTGGTCAGACCGAAGGGTGTAGTATTGAATCTAAATGTTCCCCATCCTGGTATGTAGAATGCAGTCTTGTCTTTGTCAGACTCTAGAAGAGGCAGTTGCCAGAAACTTTTGTAAAGATCAAAACTAGATAAGTACCTAGCGTCTCTGAGATTGTCTAGTATTTCAGAAATGTATGGTAGATTATAAGCATCTTTCTTAGTGATCGCATTTAGTTTACGACTATCTAGACAAAAACGCAGTTTACCATCTTTTTTCGGTGTTAGCAAGACTGGTGAAGACCAAGGGCTCTCACAGGGTTCCACTACGTCTAACCTGAGCATCTCATCAAGCTCCTCACCAAGAACACGCTGTTTTTCCGGGGACATTCTATAATAACGTTGGCGAATAGGAGGAGAGTCACCCGTGTTAATGCAATGTGTTATCAGGTTCGTCTGGCCCAAGCCCCTTCTAGCAGAGGAAATATTGTCAAATTGTTTAATCATATTGTTAGCTGTTACTTTCTGAGCCTCTGATAATTGAGCAAAAGAGTGTAAGTGTACCTTAGGATTAGACTCTGTGTTAGACTCATTTTTATTTATAAGGAAAACAGACTTGATATGTTTAGGAAATATTTGGAAGGTATTCCAAAAATCCATACCTTGGATTGGGTTGTCAATTGAGGGAACCTCAGATAAAACAATCCTTAGATGTAGCGTATTAAGTTGAACAATTTACTCATACTCAACACTCTTCGTTCTAATATCAGTTTATGTGTGACAGAAAGAGATAGCAAAAGCCGTATATGCACGTCTTGAAGCGCTGCGCGCCACCGGCCGAGGGCAGCCATATTTGTATGGTAACCAGCTGGTTACCAATGTGTCGTTACGATAATCGGACTTTTTAGTGGTTTTCTTCTCGATTTTGAAGTTTTCCTTACTGTGGATATATTATAAATTAGTTATGGCGTGTAATGTTCCCGGTTGTTCTAGCCGAGCGGGTATATTGACTGAAAATAATGCAAAATTATCTTTTCATAGGCAAGTCGAATTCATGTTTATTGAACTTTACGAAGCAAACTTGTATATCTTGCTTTTTATTCTCACTTAAAATAAAAGTAATACATGTGTTTAGTGCGTACACAGTTTCATTATGATTCTAGCTGTTAGTGTTTAACAAAAAACATTAAAAAGTTTGACTCGGTATGTATGTATGACATTTCACCTACTTTATAGTGTTGTGAATCATAATCAGAATATTTATCGATAATTTTAATATTTTGTTAGAGTGGATGTTTTCTTGATTATATAAAATAAAATTAATTTTGGTCATTTTTAAACTGGTGACAGTCAGAATAAGAGTTGTTAATTCAAATTTAAAAATTGTAGCTCTTTTCCATTTTTCATTTGTATTTCGGTTGTGAAATTTTCCAGAAAGTGCGTCGAGTTGAGCTTTAAGTTAAAATAAAAAGTGATTAACATATTTGACTTGTTTTATTTCACATTTCTATGAAAGACTAGCCTACATGTATAAGTCAACCTCATATCAATGGTAACAAAACTAGTAAAAGCAGATCTTTTCCTCTGTAACACTGTCCGCTGAAAATCGTTTTGTTACCTTTGATATGCGGTTGCACCAATGAATTTCCCATCCAGTACCTAAAATATACAACTATCTTTAACTAGATATAGGCTGATTAGTTCGGAAACAAATTGTAGACGGCGCCACTGCGCTTGTTTACATAAAAATACCGCATGAGGGCTCTCTTTACCCAGTATCTTATACTTTTTGGGTAGAAAATTATAATTTATGGTATCTTTTCAAAAAAGAACTTCACTGAATACATAAATTGCATAAATAGATGCAGCTTGATAGCTTGAACTCTCATCCGTGCTACAGGCTATTCAATCTGTAGAATCAATTTGTGAAGTCGAAAATGACCTAACCCGACTCACGATCACGAATCAACCGGTCTCAAAATTTCATTTAGATTATATTAACTAAAGTGCTATATCATGCTAACAAAACCGCAGGCCGAAGTTATTATTGAAATTATACGTCATTTCTGAACATTTAATCTTTTGGTATTGGCTTTACGATTTTTATCGATACCGACAAAAATCCTTTAAAAATGAACATCGCTATTGATCAGTATAAATATAGTTAGGATTGTATAGTCAAAATGGAGACATTGCGTTTGTTTCGCATATCGTGAGCCACTATCACTATCTCTTTCTGTGATATGTCATTTTTTTGTGTTGCGAAGGAAATAGTGATATGTCTCCGGCTCTTGCTTAATATAATCTATCTACCTATTTTCCTCTATCTGAGGAGGGAACGACATAAGCTTTAATTATTTTTCCTTTACCCTCAAACGTAATTTGTAAGTTTAGAAAGCCGATAGAATGTAACACTTGTCCCCCAGCGGCGACAAATGTCTGTACATCGTCCTTTGGCTGCAAGGTCAGCCCTAGCTCCTCAATTAAGTACTTGTGATAATCATTACCTATGATTGTTACTGCAGAACCTGAGTCCAGTAAGCCACAAACAGGCAAATCATTTATTAGAATAGCAGCGTAAGGCCTCGTATCGTTGCGAGATTTGTTCTGGATTGTCGAGACGGAATAGCAATTGGAAAATTAAAGAAGAAACCACAGATAACCAATCTTCCCACTCTGCTTTACTCGGCTTATTATCTTTTTTACTAATTCGATAATCCAAATTAACTAGTTTTTTGAACAGCTACATTTAGTGCTGTAGGAGTGTGGTGTTTAGGGATGCTCAATTAAGGTCTTGTTGAATATATATATAACTTTACTGGTACCAGATTACAAATACATAGGACTAAACTAACAACCTGACTGTACGGTTACGGGGAGACGACTGCTGCGCGGCGCTAATACAATAGTGCGCCTGTGTACACAAAACTAATGCGTCAGCAGCGTCCCTACAATATTCCCCCCCTTTTACATTTTTTTTATTAATCAATCTAAAAAAAATGTTAATCATATTGTCAATATTCTCAACATAAAACATAAATGGTTACTATCTGACTTAACATTACTCGGAACTGTATTATAAACAAACATATCAGGTTACTTTAGCGCAAATTCTTAAAATACAAGCTCAACAGAAACGTGATAACACTAGCATTGTATGTACTTATTTTTAACTGACGCATAACAATAAATTTAACCAACATCAATGATACACATTTCACTACGGTTGCTGTTGTTCTCCGTATGATGCTGATTAGGGTATTCGTACGAAGATACAAAATTTACGTTTCACAGATTCTGCTAGCGACAATCACCAGTGTATTCTGCCTGATCCATGTGAGATGACACGTTGCGCTTTCCAACACATGGTGCGGTATATGTCTTCGCCCCCAAGTGTGATACGCGAATTTGACGCGCGCCCTGTCCTGTAGAGCCACCGCCGGTTGCATGTCATCTCCAGTGGTCCGGGTATGCTGCGTATCGTCGTCGTGGTGCGGAATTTTCCCTCGCTCCCAAGGTCAACACGCCTTACGCCTCGACGCATGCACTATTCCATAAAGTATCGCCGCCGTGTACCGTACGGTGATTCCAATTCTAGTTGCATCTTCTGGTGGTCACTCCTGTCGGCAATTCTATGTATGTTCTGTGCACTCATGTCCCTGGCCTTCTTGGCGCCAGCAAAAAGGGCGAGTCGTCTCCCATATTTCTGATAACAGGTTACCTCCGTGCGCATCCTCTGTTGCCACGCGGCACATGCGCGTTCGCTGTTGCCTCGCTGGCCATGCGCGCGTGCTCGATGCCACGTTGTCCGCGTCCGCGTGTCCCGTTCTCACGGTATCATCGCCGAAAGTTGCGTTCTTTGTCGAGGGTCACCAATGTAGGGGTGTGGTGTTCAGGGATGCTCAATTAAGGTCTTGTTGAATATATATATATAACTTTACTGGTACCAGATTACAAATACATAGGACTAAACTAACAACCTGACTGTACGGTTACGGGGAGACGACTGCTGCGCGGCGCTAATACAATAGTGCGCCTGTGTACACAAAACTAATGCGTCAGCAGCGTCCCTACAGTGCAATCTGGATATTTCACTCCTTTTTCCCCACACTTGAAACAAATCAGAAAACGATCAGCGCCGCACTGACGTAATGAATGAGAGTTACTTCTACACCAAAGGCAAAAAGGTACGGCTCTTGGTGAAGACTCGCCGTTACAGTTGTTAATTACAGAAATAGGCTTGGGTGATTGAGAGTCAACCCAAGTTGGAGTTGTCTTTTTATAGTAGTTACCCTGGCTGTATCTATATCTGTTATAAGGATTGGGGCTAGAAGTCGAGCTAGAGGATTTGTTTATAGGTTTAACATATGCAAACTCTGGAGCTAAGGAAGAGAGGTTAGCTTTAGAAGGCTCATGATAGTGAGCAGCTCTGGATCTATACTTTTCATAGTTTTTACATACAGATTCCAATCAGGTCCAAAGTCTGCACATTGCTAATTGCTAGAACTTCTGCATAGATTGGTTTTAAGTTATGAGAGATAATATAATAGAAATATATTTCTGACTCTGCTGGTTTTGAGTTCAACCTACTAAATAGTCCACTCATGATGGATATGTATACTGTTATATTCTCGTGTTCTCCCTGTGTACGCTGTCTTATTTCAGTGAGAAGTCTGTAATCATAATCATCAGAATCAAAAGCAGTTTTTAGCTGTTGTATAAGCTCACTCCAAGAACTAACATTAGGCTTAATATGACGGTACCAGTGCAAAGCGTTATCAGAAAAGATTTCATAAGCATAATTGAACATGTCTTCCTCTCGGATTTTCTTACTAACACGGAATTCCTCTAGCTTCTGGATAAAAGAGCGCACACAATTCCTACCATCATATTTTGGTTTACCAGGAATGTGGCTGTTACATGTCACAGTAATGTTAGTATTGGTAGGTTCTGTCTGTAGTATGTTATGAGTACTATATTTAGTTTCCAGTGAAGTAAACTGTGTATTAAGTGTACTGAATGTAGACTCTAATTTTTGCTTTAGTGCTTTGTGTTCTGAAGTAGTGGGTGTAATACGTGCCAATCTGTACTTAATGTAGTTTCTGTATGATACGGACGTAGGGGCGCAGCTTCCCTACGACCATCCTATATGGTCTCCCCCACGGGTCCCTGTCCAGTCCCTCTAGGAGAATCTACACGGCCTAACTCTACCGACCCTAACTTCACAAATTCTACATATCAGTAAAAATGTATGGCTTGGCTGTTTCGTTACTTACTTCAGAAACTAAATATTCGCATCACCTCCACGACGGTAGCGAAACGGCGAAGCCATACATTTTTACTGATATGTAGAATTTGTGAAGTTAGGGTCGGTAGAGTTAGGCCGTGTAGATTCAGAAGCTTGGCTCTACATGAGATCTGATATCTTTTTCACAGGGCAAACCTTATGTGGTCGTCCTGGCAACATTTTACATGAAATATTTTTGGTGGGATTATTCATACCCCAAACAGAATCAGGTAGACATTCAGTCCACATGTTCGAATCCATATTACGAGTACGCATAGCGTTTAATAAGGTGCGATTGTAACGTTCAACTTGACCGTTAGCCCGCGGACATGCTATAGCGTTCAGCGTATGGTGAAATTGATATTGCTTTGCAAACTCTTTGAAAACTCTACTGGTAAAGGCTGGATAACCAAATAGACTGAATATATCCTTGAGTACCATAACCGTCTCAACGGAATTTATTGTCCTGGTTGGGCGAGCTAAAAGAAACTTTGAGAACGAGTCTACTATCATGAGAATATATTGGTGACCTTTCTTAGTTCTACAAAAAGAGCCAAGGTGGTCGATATGAACTACTTCCATCGGAATAGACGGCTTAGTAATAGGATGCAATTCGCCACTTAGTTTCCCATGATTGCCCTTGGCGTAAGGACACTCCAAACAGGACGTTACGTATTTTTTTGATAAATCGTGTCATTTTAGAAAACCAATAATCCGACTTAATCAGTTCCTCACACCGCTTGATCCCTATATGCCCAATCTGAACATGGAATTTCTGCATAAATTTCCACCTAGCAAACGTTGGCACTACTAATTTATCGCCATTAAAGGTTATCCTATACAATCGATCGTTTTTCATTTTATAATTTCTTGTAATATCTTTGCTAGCATTACCCTCCGATAATTATTTAATTATGTTACGCAATTTGTCGTCTTGTAGCTGTATAGTCAAATACCAATCGTCACTAGATATCATATTTACATTAACGCTACGAGCACATGACTTCAAGCTGTCAACATTTACCGGAATTGTTGCACTAGTTGCTGGGTTACGATTCAAAGCATCGACATGCTTCATTCGATGTCCTGGCCTATATTCAATTTGAATGTCGTATTCCTGAATCGTAAGCCACCAACGTGCTATGCGAGGAACTAAATCTTTTTTTAATAGAGTATATCTAACAGCGGAGCAAAGTTTTCACAGTTAAAGTAGTCACAGGACTACTTTAACTGGTAGTCCATATATATAAACACGAAAACGCTTCAAGGAATCGACAACAGCCAACTTCTCAAGTTTGTAACTATGATACACCGATTCCTCGCGAGACGTTACTCGGCTAAAATAAAACACGGGTTTTAACTCACTACTATTTTGCATCTGAAATAAAATACCTGCTATGCCTATTTTACTAGCGTCCGTATGAATTTCACAAGATAACAAAGGATCGTATACAGCAAGAACCGGTCGCGAGCACAATTTTTGTTTTAACTCATTGAAACAATTGTCATGTTTATCACGCCATAGCCAGTCGGAAGACTTCTTTATCAAGTCAGTTAACGGTTTCGGTATGAGTGCGAATTTATTTATGTACTTCCTAAAATAACTGCACAGACCTAAAAATTGACGCAATTGATGTAAATTAATAGGTTTAGGGAAATTAAATTCCGCTCCTATCTTTTGATTTCCAGGCCTAATCCCGCAGGCACTAATTTCATGTCCGAGGAATGACACTTCGGATTTTAGAAAAGCACACTTTTATATTTAGTTTTAAATCTGCTTTTTCCAACTGAACAAGCACCTTTTGTAATAACTCTGCCCGATACGGTTGAAGTTGATAATAACATGTCATCCATAAACGTAATAATTTCGTCACTACCCACAAGCTTTATATACAACCAGTATCTTGCACTCAAAATATCACCTGTATGCTGATGACCTTCAGATGTATCTCTCTTTTCATCCTCAGGGGTGTGCAGAGGCTGTGGATAGAATAAATGAGGATTTAGATGGGATCGCCTCATGGTCAGAAAAAAACTCTTTGGTCTTAAATCCGGGAAAATCAAAATTTTTAGTCATGGGGTCTAAAGATATTATAGTCAAGATGCAAAGTCATAACCCGGACATTAAAATTAATGGCTGCTCTGTGGTTCAAGTACAGGAGGCAAGAAACCTAGGTGTGGTATTTGACGGCCAACTGCACTTTGAATCACACATCACTGAAGCGGTAAAAAACTGTTTCTACCGTCTCAAAGTACTGTACAGAATTCGTCCCTTCATAAGTGTGGAGATGCGTGTAATGCTTTGTGAATCACTTGTCCTGTCCAAGCTTAACTACGCTGACACTGTGTATGGGTCGTGTATACTGAGCAGGACAGAGCGGCTGATCCAGCGGGTGCAGAATGCTTGTGCTCGTTTTTGTTTTAATGTCCCGCCTCGATCTCATGTTACCCCTTTTCTTAATAAGGGAAATTTAATGAAAATGTTGTCACGCAGGAGACTGCATCTAGCAACCCTGCTATTTGGTGTGATTCTGTCCAGAAAACCGGAGTACGTATATAACAAACTGTCATGGTCGTGGGAGTTCAACAAGCACAATACTCGCGCTTCTTCTTACCTTATGATTACGCCCAGCCATAGGACCGCTGCGTTTCGTGGTAGTTTTAAGTTCGCTGCTACCCGGTGCTGGAACGACTTGCCACCTCCACTCCGTGCTATGAATACAGTTACTAATTTTAGTATAAACATTAAAAAATATTTGTTAACTGAGCAAAATAAATAAATTATAAGTGTACCAACCCAGGGTATGCACGCTACGTTACAGGGATGGCTATTATCGTCCAAGAAGCTTCAAGTAGCTTGTGTCAGCATCCAACAGAAATTTCCATGATATTATATATATTCAACGCCAACCCACTTTCACAATTTTACTCAATTTATAATACGTATAATATTTAAAACTTATGCTTAAAACATCACAACAACATATAAACGGTAAAATTTTTAATTTATTTATACACTGTCACTTACACATACTGCTATTTCTAATCATATATAATATTTTCATCCAACTCCTTGTAGCCATTTTTAATTTTCTCTAGTATGTAATATCTGCGTGTACCAACCGGCGCAGGCGTCGTTTCCGTTGTTTGTATCCGACAGACCACAAATTGGCAAAACCGAGGCACGAAGCCGGTATTGGTGCACAGATAAATAAAAGCTCTTGTTGCTATGTTCTGTCATTTATTTTCTTAATGTTTATATATTGTTTGACGGCACGGTTGGCGCAGTGTGTTGAGAGATCGACTGCTGCGCTAGGTGTCGCGGGTTCGATTCCCGCACGGAACAAATATTTGTATGATCTACAGATAGTTGTTTCGGGTCTGGTTGTGTGTGTATGTGACATGTATGTTTGTAAACTGTACCCACGACACAGGACAAATCCTAGTGTGGGGCAATGTTTATAAAAATAGGTATAAAAAAATAGGTATATTCCTTATATGATTTTATTTTAATTTATCGTATTATTATTATTATTTATTTTTTCTATGTATATTTATACTCAATTTATGTTCTGGTCAGTATCGAGTCTAGTAGAGAAATAATTAAAATATTAAGGTCGTGACGGTACGTGACTTCACTCTATAGTCTATAGTTTTAGTTTTACATTTTATTTTAATTTTTAGTTTTTTATTTTTAATTTAGTACAGGCCCCAACTGAAAATCAGCGCTGCAGCTGTCCAGCAGCAGCATCATGCTGAGTTGGGGACCTATTTTTGACCTTTGTTAGTTCGTATGTTTTTTGTGTTATTATGTTATTTTTGTTTTCTTTTTTTTTATAATTATTTCTATTTTTGTTATTTTTTGTGGGGTCAAAAATAAATTATTTTCTTTCTTTCTTTCTTTACTAATTTTTGGATTACTCGCATAAATACTGACAGTGCATTAGCTAAAAACTAATTGTTATTACTATTTAATTTTAAGCAAAATAAGTTGTCATAGCAATAAAATAAGTTGCTACACCCTTACAGGGTCTATGTGTGTTTATGTTAGCTTAATTGTTTTTCTGTAACAAAATAGTGCAATAAATAAATAAATAAATTAAACCAAAGGTACCCCTCAGGTATTCATACAGACCATCTGGCGTAACAAAAGCCGTCTTGTTAATGGAATCCGAAATTGGTGAAATAATATTTACCCGCTAGTTTTGATAATTGGTCATCTATGTGAGGCAATGGAAAACGATCTTTGATTGTTATCGCATTCAAATCCCTATACTCTACGCATAGTCGATAGTCACCATTTTTCTTTCGTACAAGTATAATTGGAGATGCGCTTTCTCTTATCACAACGCCGCCGCTTATCAAATCGTCAACAATTTTTGTGACTACTTGTCTCTCTGTATGCGCCAATCTATACAGTTTTCGAACTACCGGCTTCCCTGTATTGAGTTCAATGGTCATTTCTCCTAAATTAGTGCAACCTATTTCTTTCACCGTACAAGCAAAGTAATCGCTGTATGATTTTAGCAGTTCAACTAAGCAACTCAACTCATAATCAAAATTATCACCTGTGTCATCTCTCCTCAAAGTTAAACAATTTGAGCTCACCTCTATATCCCACGTGCACTTCTCAGCCCTGGCAATGGTCATCCCTTTCTTCCAAGCAATGGGGCCGGAACCGATGTTGCAGATCCTCACGTAGCCATTGCCATTCCGAAGTATGGTGGTGGCCACCGCGTAGATGACGTTGCCCATGCTATACTGCCTCGGTTTCGAGCAGTAATCTCCAGAACCAGCTCCATGAACAGTCACTCGCACCAAGTTGTCTCCAGTAGGTACAAGAGTATCTTCAATAAGTTCAACTCTGAAAGAACTCGCTTCATCACACGGCTATATTGATTAAATTACCGGCAGTGTCGAGTACCTTAGACAAATTTACTCCATTCCTAGAAACGCTTAGCATGATATCTTCTCGATTTATAACAGTTTGTCCTATTATTAAGAGAACATCTCCCAAATCTACATCTGTGATAACAGCTGTATTCTTAATTTGTACTTTGTCAACTAAAAGATCAAATTGTACCTCTCCTGTAGCACGAACTGAGAAGCCTTTTAGAACAATGTTGGTAGGGTTCACCGCAAGTTTTATAGCGTCTACTGCTCCTTTAGAGATCACGTTAAGTTCACTGCCTGTATCTAAGTATGCTTTCGTATACACACCGTTTACCGTGACAGTCTTCTTGTAAACTTCATTCAGATGTGACAACAATTGGATTTTCTTTAAGATTGCCTGGTTATCTTCCACTGCACTGCAGACACTAGCCACATGACCAAGTTTACCACATCTGAAACACTTACATTTATTCGGTAACTTACAGGTTGTCGCTACATGCCCGACCTCATTGCAGCGATAGCAGACTGGTGGTTTCTTTAGATTTGAATCCTTCTGCAACTATTTACCCAATTGTTTTATTTTTTTAATCCAAATTTTTACATTTAGATCACGATTCTCGGGGTCAAAATCAGAGACTAATTTTTCGGTATTTTGTAATTTTTTAAATGTAGTTTGGAATACGTCATCCTCAGCATTCAATGTATTTTTAATTGCTTGATCTACTTTACGTTCGATTAGTTCATTAACGGAATCTGAACGAGAATTATTGGTTGATTCACTCACGTGCGATTGTCGGGTTCTTTTTGATCGTACATAGTATCCTGGATGTTCTTGAAATCTCTTCATCTTGGGTTTTTTATTATACCACTTCTGATTGTAACGAAGCGTAGCTATCACAATTTAAACACAGAGGACGAATCACTTGTTTATTGTTACCACTTTCAAAAGAACAAAAATAATGACACCGCTTAAACTAATCACACCACTTTTCTAAACTTCTACCCTCTCCTCTCCTCTCCAAGACGCATCACACCACTTCAAATAATGCCAACCGCGCCGCACGATATTGCCAACCTCTACTTCCGTTACAATATATTCGATTGAGGATGGCGTTGTGTATTATTTTCAGGAACATAGGTACGTTTAGTCACTAATATCATCACCATCTGCAAAAGGGTCTTTATTTTCATCGTTTGAATTTCTCTCGGGTGTAATTTGGCGATCGTAGATTGCCCTAATTATCATCTCAGCCCTCTTAGTTCGCTTCATAGTTTTGAGTTAAGCTAAAATTTTAAAAGAAAAGTTAAAATAAATACCAGACGAAAAGGTAGTATTTAATTTGTAACTCCCAGTCAGAAAACAATAATTACAAGGAATATAACGGTTTTACATAAAAATAAAACCGATATTATGTGCCGAGACGGAAAACATACAGCATTGTTATGAAGAAGCAGTGTATACTTAGCCTTCATCAGCAAAAAAACAGCGGACAACGTGCTGGCGGGGATCGAGCGAAAATTCGTAACCGAAGCATGGGACGCCCAAAAAACAGGACTAGGACCGACCTTCAACGGTAAGCCGGTCTACGCAGCAGGGGTCCTAAAGCTGTGGTGCGGTAACGACCGCACTTTAGCCTGGCTTCGAACAACGATCTCGAGCCTGGCCACTTCAACAAACATCCCCCTGGCCGTCAAAAACCAGGGTGACATCCCAACAAGGGCCCGGTGCGGGATCGTCATACCGGACGAGCACGGGGTACTGGCAGAACCGCGGGACATCGGTCGTACCCTGGCCTATCAAAATCCCGGCTTGGAGATCTCCCGGTGGGTACTTCTAAACGCATTGAAGCAAGCTTCGTGACGGTCGGAGTGCCCGAGGATCTAATCCCGTCCCTGATGAAGAATGGACGCCGCCTCTCAATGGGTCTGGGGGGGCGGTCTACATGAAGTTCCAGGGGCGGAATGGTAGGTTCTCCGAGGTACCTCAAGGCTGGGACCCTGCCACGGCCACGATCCGGGAGGAGTTAAAAGGAGGAGGGGTGGAAGCAGCAGAGCAATTGGCTCCCCCCCTTAACACACCTGCGGCAAGCGAGGACGTGGCCCCACAAGTGGGTACACCAGCTGCGCCAGAGCCCGCGACCGCCGGCTCGATCTCTACCCTCTCATCGGGCGAGGACCTGGACGACTCAATGTCGGTCAGTTCGGGCCTGGGGGAGGATGGGATCGAGTCTGGTGACTTGCTGGCCGGACTGCAGCTGAAGGGGGACGTGGAGGATGCGACCAGCGATGGCGTCCCCTTCGTGTCCCCTTAAAATACTGCAGCCCAACCTCCACCACAGCATCACCGCGACGGCTCAACTGCGCAAGTGGCTGGAGGTGCAACAAACAGCCGTCGCCCAAGTAATCCAAGAGCCGTGGGTTAGGGCCGGCCACGTGCAAGGACTCTCCAATCTTGGAGGTAAGATTATGACTACGTACGGCAACGATCACCAAAGATCGTGCATCTACGTCACAAATAACCTCAAAACACAGATTCTAACAGATTTCTGTTGCAGAGACATCTCTGGCGTAAGGCTGCACATACAGCAAAATGACATGGACACGACGGTCGTCCTTGCCTCAGTCTACATGCCTTAAGCCGAGGACCCGCTCCCGTTTCATCTCACCCGGTTGGTTAACTATTGTGAAAGGACCGGGACGGAGATTGTCATCGGAACGGACTCTAACGCACATCACCCTCTATGGGCCATGAACACACAAAACAATAGAGGTAAGGCTTTAGTTGATTATCTCTTCACCACAAACCTAAACCTACTAAACACAGGGTCCGAAAAAACTTTCGTCACTAGACGTTGTAACACAATCATAGACCTCACCCTAGCATCGGAAAAGGCTGCAGAGTTAATCAAAAACTGGCAAGTCTCCAAGGAAGCGTCATGCTCGGACCATCGATGGATACGATACGACCTTCAGGTGTTTACACCACCGACTCCGCCAACCAGAAACCCACGTAGAACGGACAGGAACAAATACACACAACTTATAGTCTCTAAACTGTCCCATACAATCAACCCCATCACCCCGGGGAACGCGACCCAAATCGACGAACAAGTAAACAGCTTAACTCAGGATATGACTGATTGTTACCACACAGTGTGCCCAGAGACAACTCCAGCTAAAACACCGGGCAAACAATCCTGGTGGGGGCCGGAATTGGATCGGAAACGCAAAAAGGTAAGGAAGGCTCTTAATAGGGGAATGAACACCAAAGCAGACGCAGACTGGGACAATTACCGGGCAGCAAAATCCATCTATAAAAAATGCATAAGACGTAGACGCACTATGGGATGGAAGCAATTCTGTGGTAGCATCGAATCTTGTCAACAAGCTAATAGGGTAAGGAAGGTTTTAGCGCAACAGAGCTCATCCGGTCCTGTAACCCTACGAAAACCAGATAACACTCTCACAATATCGCCAGAGGAAACCAGACGCGTCCTCATCGAAACCCATTTCCCAGGATGCGTCTTCACACAGGTAACCAGCTGACTTGATACACCATTCATACCCACGACAAGTGACTGGGTTCACGCAAACAGAGTCATCACGCTAGATAGACTCCAATGGGCAATAAACACCTTTCAGCCCTTCAAAGCGGCAGGACCAGACGGCATCTTTCCTGCCTTGATGCAATGGGGAAGGTCAGCAATCACCAGAAACCTGATCACCATTCTGAAGGCATGCCTAGCCTTCAAATATGTACCCCAAAGGTGGAGGGAAGTCAAAGTCATTTTCATCCCCAAACCAGGTAAAAGCGACTACACAAACGCGAAATCCTACCGACCAATCAGCTTGACCTCCTTTATGTTAAAGACCCTGGAAAGGCTCTGTGAGAGGGAGCTGAGAGAAGGTGCACTTCAAACAATACCACTACACGTTAACCAACACGCTTATAGCCAAGGCAAATCAACGGAATCTGCGCTTCATCTAATGGTCGGCAAAATAGAGGAAGCAATACAACAAAAAAGCATCTGCCTAGGTACTTTTATAGACATCGAGGGGGTTTTCGACAAAACGAACTTCTCCAGTATCAACGCAGCCCTATCGAGACATGGCGTGGAACCCATGCTCATAGACTGGATAACAAACATGCTCAGCAACCGGGTAGTCCGCCTTGAAGGAGATGACTCATCAGCCATAATAGCCAGAGGCTGCCCCCAAGGTGGAGTTCTATCACCCTTACTATGGAATCTGGTCATCAACGATCTGATTTCAAGACTAAACTCAAACCTAGACTATACAATAGGATACGCAGACGACCTCGCCATCCTTATCTCAGGTAAGGTGACAGGCACCATCTGTGATCTCACACAACAAACTCTGTGGACTGTAGAACGCTGGTGTGAAGAATACGACCTGTCAGTCAACCCTACCAAAACGGAACTGGTCATGTTTACCCGAAAACGAACACTGGGACACTACCGACTACCAAAACTGTTCAATACCGAACTCCAACTGTCCACAGAAGTTAAGTACTTAGGCGTCACTCTGGACAGCAAATTAAACTGGAGTAATCACATAGAAAACAAAATAAACAAAGCCATTATCGCCTTCTGGCAGTGCAGGAGAATGATAGGGAAAAGATGGGGACTTTCCCCTAAAATAATCCTGTGGCTATACAATAAGACGGTGATCCGCCCTATGCTCAGGTATGGCTCCATAGTATGGTGGCATAAAACCAAGGTAAGCACAATAGCAAACAAAATGCAGCGAATCCAGAGACTCGCTTGCCTGGCAACTACAGGCTGCATGAGGACCACCCCGACTGCAGCTCTAGAAGCCATGCTAGATCTCCCACCGCTACATCTATTTATACAGCAGGAAGCAGCCATGTCAGCGGTGAGACTAAAGTCTCTGGGTCTCTGGAGAAACTGTAGTACACTCAACACTCACACTTCTATACTACATGAACTCTATAGAGACTTCCCCATCATGCAGGCAATCAATGACCGCATACCAAAAGAGTTCATTTTTGACAAAAAATACAAAATCCGACTCCACGAAGGACAACAAAGTTCAAGACTATGCCCTTAAGAACTTCAAATCTTCACGGATGGGTCCAAAACAAGCGCAGGTACCGGATCAGGTATTTTCTCGGAAGACCTAAACATGAATATCTCTACACCTCTAGGGGCCTACAACACAATATTCCAAGCAGAGTGCAGGGGCATCACTCTAGCGGCCTCAGCGGCCTTAGCGAGAGGTGTGACGGAATACCCTATTCGCATACTCTCGGACAGTATGGCGGTTCTGCAAGCCCTTAATAGCTACACCGTCAATTCCGGGTTGATATACGAGTGCCACCAACAACTAAATCAGGTAGGCAATCATAATAAAATAACCATTCAATGGATCAAAGAAGCTAGAAGAGGGTCGAGCATGGGCGTGGTAGGACCCGAGTTTATAGCGCCACTCCCCTTCAGCTATCTACGCAGTATGGTAAGACAACGCACCAATGATCACACAAAAACCTCTGGTCATGTATTGGTGAGTGCAGGTAGACGAAGGAAATTCTCCCTGCCATTAACGGACGCACAACCAGCCAACTGCTTCGACTGACGAAGCAACAACTTCGAACAGTCACAGCAGCGTTCACCGGACATGGCTCCTTCAATAAACATCTTTTCGTTGTAGGAATTACAAACAGTCCTCTGTGCAGAGCATGCATGGAGGAGGAAGAAACGGCATCCTACGTGCTACTGAACTGCCCTGAGGTCGCCACATACAGGGCCAAGTACTTCGGAAACCCAGGTACCCTCCGGGAAATAGCCAGCAACGTCAAGCGACTGCTGGCATTTCTCGAAGAACTGGGGTGGATCGAATAAACTGACATTTTTCCCACCCCGACGCAAAAAATGCGCTTAAGCGTGTATTTGCGGAAACCAGCCCGTTTATACCTATATCTATACCTATACCGGCCCTCGACGCGAGATAAAGCGTTTAAACGCGACTAAAAAGACATCAGAAGTTAAATCAGAGACTAGCTCTACATGGACGGCCTTGGTCACCAAGCACACGAACAAACAGATATAAGCCTTCTGGTCGTGTTGACCTCTGCGACGAGTGAGGGTTATGCGTATGGGACCAGCATAATCCACTCCTGTGTGGACAAATACCTTTGATTCCGATACACGGTATTCAGGGAGGTCTGCCATCACTGGAGTAGGATGCGTCGAATTTACTCTAAAACATGTGTTGCATTGTCGCAACTTTGACCTTATGACAGTCCTGGCATCCAATATCCGAAAGCGCTGTCGTAGAATAGACATGAGTAGCCCCGGTCCAGTGTGACAATTCATCACATGATAATGACGGATTATTAGATCCACAACATGGTCATGTTTGTGAAGTAAAAAAGGATGCTTAGCGTCAAAAGGAAGGTTCGACTTTGAAAGCCTTCCGCCAATGCGTAATATACCCTCCTCATCTAAAAAGACGGCTAAACTTTGGAGTTTCTTTGGAAGCAATTTGCCAGATTTGATGAACTTTATGTCATCTGCGAAGTGTGTGTAGATTGCACAGCATAGATGATAGCTCGTTCCGCAGCTAACAAGCCCTGAATAGAACGAGGTTCACAATGAGCCTTCGGTCTAGCGAATTTCAGTATGTAGGAAACGATGCGCAACAATTTATCCCATGATGAGGTACGTTGTGCCAGTTGACATAAAAGGGGTTGTTCTACTTGCGAGGTCACTGTTAAGACATTTGCTTTGTGCTCGGGAAGTTCCCCACAATTAGTAGGACTGAACGGTTTGACAGGCCAATAATCAGGATCCAAACGAAGCCAAGAGGGGCCGTTCCACCAAAGTTCATGGGACACTAATTGGGAAGGGAGGATGCCACGGGAAAGACAATCGCTTGGATTCTCAACACCTGCCACATGGTAAAAATGTTGAGAACCCAAGTTCTCCTGACATTGAGCGACTCTATTGCTGACAAAAACTGACCAGCGATGCGGAGAAGAGTGTATCCAAGATAAAGCTATCGTGTAATCTGAAAAGGCATAAATTCCTGCAATAGGAACACGTAAAGCGTAAGTATCGAGAACAGTTTTTACCAATTTTGACATGAGCACGGCGGCACATAGCTCCAGACGTGCAAGAGTTGTGATTTTGGTAGGTGAAACCTTTGATTTCGCACAAAGTAGGCGGACTACGACACCGGACGGACTAGTAGAGTGCACATAAATCACACACCCGTACCCACCCATACTGGCATCGGCAAACGCGACTATACGAATGGAGCAATCTTCTGTAACACCCACGTGGCGGGGGCATCCGTAATGTATCCAGCAAAGGAAACTCCTGCATAAGAACGGAGAAACGTTTAAATATGTCGTCAGGAGCAGGATCATCCCAACCGATATTGCTCAGCCATAACTCTTTAATGAGCAACTTGGCATAAAAGATCACGGGGGAGACTAGACCGATAACATCAAATAAGCGTGCGACTATCGAGAGTATATTTCTCTTAGTACATTTCTCGGCTACTTGAGCGGAAGTGAAGAAGAAGTTATCCTGAGAAGGTTCCCACGAAAGGCCTAGAACCTTGGACACGTCATTCCCAGCGTGAAAATCGAGGCACTTACGATGCGAGTCGGGAAGACTGTTTAAAAGAGTGGGTGAATTGCTACACCATTTTACAAGGGCAAAGTCACCCTATTTAAACATCTTTATAAGATCATGCGATAGCTGCTTGGCGGTATCTTCGTTATTCACAGAATACACCAGATCATCCATGTAGAGACTGGTCTCTGCTACTTTTGCAGCTTCGGGATAATGCGGACTGTCAGAGGCCAGCTGTCGCACAGTGCGCATAGCTATGTAAGGACTCGACTTAAGTCCGAAAGGTAAGCGATTAAAAGCGAAGGTTAACACAGGTTCGTTCTCATTGAATCGAAACAAAATGCGTAGATATTTACGCTAGTCAACGGGTACACCAATGCATAAATACATTTGTTTAATATCCGCGTTTATAGCGATGGGAGATCTAAAATTGATTAATAAAAGGAACAAATCTGTTTGTGAATTGAGACCAATATGGAGTACATCATTTAAAGACAAACCTGTATGAGTCCTAGCACTAGCATCCAATACAATGCGCGGCATCGGTTTGTCCGGCCGAACGACAGCATGATAAGGGATGTAGTACGTCACCACTGTCAATGTACTTTTTGATCACTGCGTTATAGTTTTCCCGCAACATCGGCGATTGGCGGAGTTTTCTCTCAAGCGCAATCAGCCGACGGTACGCGGCGGTGTGGGAGTTATCCAACTCCGCAGGATCCTTACTAAAAGTTAATGCTACGGTATAACGTCCCGCATCGTCACGTGACACGGACGAGGAAAAAATATTCTCACATTCGGTTTCCTCAGGAGAGAAAAAACGTTTATTGTGAACTTCTTCCAATTCCCAAAATTTTTGTAATAAATCATTAAGAGCCAATGCCGTGAAAGAAGTGTTAGATAAATTTAAATTATCACTATTATGTGGAAAATCACCCATGAAGACATATCCGAATGTGGTCAACAATGCAGGCGGGGCGCGTGAACCAAGGTCAACCCTATTCCCCAAGTAAATGTACGGAAACAATTGAGCGCCCAACACTATGTCAATATCTCCTGGAATATTCCAGCTTAAATCAGCGAGCAGAAGCGAGTGGAAGTCTGCATGACTATCCCACTTAACATGGTGCGATGGTAGCTGGTCCGTAATGCATTCAACTACTAACGCGTCTATAGTATATTTTTGATGCGGGTATACGCGAGACTCGATGTTTAAATGTACGTATCCTATAATCGGTCGCGATACAGAACCAACTCCTTTGACAAAAGAATTACTCAAAGGAATTATCAGTAAATTAAGTTTTCTACAACAGGTTATTAAATTATTCTGCGAACCGTTGTCGATTAAACACTAGAAGCGCCGCCGTCCCATTTTTGTCCCACCTGCAAGTTTGATCGTCTCTAACTTTTTTATTTTTTTATTTAGGCCGGTGAAACTTTTTGACTTTGAATTATTTTTTGTATTTATGTGATTTAAAATGTTTTCAATTTTATAACAATAATAGTTTATGAAAAAAATAACGATTTACCTAGAACTGCCGTTGGGTCATTTTTGTCCCGTCATTGTTTTAAAGAATAATTTGACGTACGGTCTGTGCTCCGGGGAGAGTTACGGGGGTGGAGGGGTTATGTATGCCCGAATAAACAATTGACCATCGTTTCTGACAGTCAGTTGCCCGTCGTTGTGTGGAAGGAGCGTAGGTTATTGTTTTTCTAAAAGCGCATCTCACGTGTTATAGATATGTCTAGTCAACTTCATAAAATAATGAAACCGCACGATATTGTGTCTTGGTTTGAATGAGACGATTCTATGACCAATATTTTTGAGTACAAATCGAATGGTGAACCTTTGGAATACTCTGATGATGATCTGATCTCTGATGAGAGACTCCATCTTCAGATTCGTCAAATGAAAAACTAGAACTGTTCACATAGAATACAATAAGGTAACCTAACTTTATTATTTACATCCCTATTGTTACAGGACGACATTGCGCTATTTTTGTAGGTACTCATTCCAATAGCTATGCCTAATTTTATTTGTAATTGAGAAACAACGAGTTTTATGAGCATCGTAAATAAGGCACAAAATTATCAAAAAACAGCAAAATTAAACGCAGATACTCATTGGGAAGACAGAACCAATTGAGAACAAAGTAAATAAATAGAAAAAAACAACCATTCCTGTAGCAATTCCGGAACACACACCAGAGAGACGAGAAAAACATACAAGGTGCTCAAATAATAATTAATGTGTAAAGTGCCACCTATGCAAAAAAACTGTCTGCAATAAATGAACCGGAAAAAAACAATATTATTAACAAATAAAGAATATTATTTTTGCCTTACTTGCTCTTCAAATAATAATAACAAGTTAAAAATATAGTAAGTTAGAATTACTATGTGACTTGTGATAATTTTGTTATTAAACCAAAAAATAGTATACTTCTAATTCATAATATGTTACGTTTTTGTTTTTCTAGCAATAAGAATTTGATTTAAATTAATTAATAAACATGTTTCATATATTTTACAAATAGTTTTAAACATAATTTTCATATCATATATCAATGATTATTATAATAAAAAGAGTGGGACAAATTTGTCACGGCGGCAGTTCAAGGGGGGTATTAATTTTCGGCGCTTCTAGTGTTAAGCACCTCACTATTGTCACAGTATAAGTATTCCAACAGTAGGCTGACGCCTTTGATGTCGGGCGATGCCGCCGCCTGTGTAGGCATTTACGCAACTGCGGAAGGGTTGTCACAAATTGAAAAAGATACATATATGCCTAATCACTAATATCATGTTCTTTAAGTATTAGTTTTTTAAGTCGTCAGCACCCCAAGAAACCTTGAAAATGATACCCATATCTAGACTTTTCAAAAAATGCATGTCCAGCTACTTGTATTTCAAAATGGATGTCATTTTCATAAACAGCACCCCAAGAAACATTGAAAACGATACCCATATCTATATTTTTCAAAAATGCATGTCCGCCATCTTGGATTTCAAAATGGATGCCATTTTCAAAATCAGCACCCCAAGAAACCTTGAAAACGATACCCATATCTATATGTTTCAAATAATGCACGACCGCTATTTTGGATTTCAAAATGAATGTCTTAAAAATTTCATTTCGTGTGACATCACCCTGAGAGACCTCAAAACATTCGATCTTATAAAGACAAAATAGTTTCGGGGGTGTGCAATATACTCGGTATTTTTACGAACGCCATTTTGTTTACGTTCGCACATGCACGCAGTGGCGATCCGAGGGAGAGGTTCATGGGATTGATGACCCCCTCCCCCCAATCGTACACGTCAAATTGACAAACCTTCTAAAAATAGACAATTTACTAAAATTTTAAACACATCGTTAAATTCCTGCCTAAAGTCTAAACAATTAAATCAAAAATAGGTAGATTTTTATTTTATTTATAAATCAAACCCACGATTCGAGTCTATAAACCCTTCAGTCAGTCGACGAAGACGTCTAGACAGGGCAATCGTGCGGGGTGTGAGGGGTGAGACGCGGGTGAGGCGAGCCCCAGCTGCATACTTCACCGCACTTAGTAGCTTGGGACACAACTTTGAGGGCTATCGATTATTAGATATTTCAATTTATTATTAATATGGTGCATACGACATGTGCTGTCATTGGACTGGGGGGTTGGCATTGGATCGTGGGTTTGATTTATAAATAAAATAAAAATCTACCTATTTTTGATTTAATTGTTTAGACTTTAGGCAGGAATTTAACGATGTGTTTAAAATTTTAGTAAATTGTCTATTTTTAGAAGGTTTGTCAATTTGACGTGTACGATTGGGGGGAGGGGGTCATCAATCCCACGAACCTCTCCCTCGGATCGCCACTGCGTGCATGTGCGAACGTAAACAAAATGGCGTTCGTAAAAATACCGAGTATATTGCACACCCCCGAAACTATTTTGTCTTTATAAGATCGAATGTTTTGAGGTCTCTCAGGGTGATGTCACACGAAATGAAATTTTTAAGACATTCATTTTGAAATCCAAAATAGCGGTCGTGCATTATTTGAAACATATAGATATGGGTATCGTTTTCAAGGTTTCTTGGGGTGCTGATTTTGAAAATGGCATCCATTTTGAAATCCAAGATGGCGGACATGCATTTTTGAAAAATATAGATATGGGTATCGTTTTCAATGTTTCTTGGGGTGCTGACGACTTAAAAAACTAAGACTTAAAGAACATGATATTAGTGATTAGGCATATATGTATCTTTTTCAATTTGTGACAACCCTTCCGCAGTTGCGTAAATGCCTACACAGGCGGCGGCATCGCCCGACATCAAAGGCGTCAGCCTACTGTTGGAATACTTATACTGTGGCCGTACTATGAGCCGGAGACGCAGGTATCACATCACACGAGTCGCAGTCACCCGTGTAGAAATATCGTTCTTATTGCAAGGAACGTAAGAGCGAGGCACCGCGGCGGGAGCCGGGGTCGACAAACACGCAACGGGGTTCGAGAGCGGCGCGGGAGGTGCGGAGGACAGCGGCGCGGGAGGCGACGCGACGACTACATTGCAAATCGTCGCTTTAACATCAGCTGTGTGTGGGGATTTATTTTATTTATCAAAATGCAATAATGTATGATGGCGTTTTTTACATAATTCACAGACTGATGTCGACTTACAGTTACTCAAACCGTGCAATGTACTCAAACAATTCACGCATCCACGTTTGGATTTAATATACTCGAACCTTGTTCTAGGAGTCAACGAGGATTTAAACTTAGCGCAGTTATACTGTTGCAATTAAATAACTTTAATGTTATTACTGAATACTTTTAAAGAAAAAATATTATAGAAATGTACAACGCAGTTCGACGTTCCACAGAGTAGAGTAGAGAGCATAGATAAAAAAAAAACTTATTGTAAAGAAACAGGAAGGCACGAAATTTAAAATTGCACAGATAACCTATATTACTTTAACACTCCCTTCAAATTAGAGCCTTCCTTATGAAATAAAAAAAATGCATATATATTAATTGTTTAAATTTAACATACCGATATTACTCCTCATTAACTTAAATCTATCTCGAGACAAAGCTTTAGTAAAGATATCAGCAAATTGGTGATCTGTGCTTACATAGTTTAAGGAAATGATCTTTTCAAAGTATTTTTCTTTCACAAAGTTATACTTAATATCTATATGCTTGCAACGTTTATGAAATTCGCTGTTTTTAATCACATTTATCGCACTTTGATTATCAATATTTAGGCATACAGAATTTTGCTTATACTCTCCCACATCACATAATAATTGTTTTAACCACATTAATTCTTTGGTGGCTGCACAGGCAGCCATGAATTCCGCCTCCGTTGTTGAAAGTGCTACACTTTGCTGGCGCTGACTAGACCATGTGATAGCGGCTCCACTTTTCATGAAAACATATCCTGTTATGGAACGTCTTGCTATAACGTCGTTAGCATAATCCGCATCGCTGTAACCACTCAAATCAGTTGTCTGTGGCTTAGATTGATAACATAAACCAAATTCTTTGGTTCCTGATAAATACTTTAGTATTTTCTTTACTGCATTCCAGTGTGATTCGTTATAACAGTGCAAAAATTGACTCACCATACTCACTGCATACATAATGTCAGGTCTGCTTACAGTTGCTAAGTGAATGAGGGATCCAACTGCTTCTCTGTATGGTAAGTTTTTCATAGGTTCCGTTTCACTTTTCTGTAACTTTACATGCGGATCAGCTGGAATACTATTGGGGTTAGCATTACTCATGTTAAATTTTTCCAACAGTTTCTCAATATATTTAGTTTGATGAATAAAAATGTGCCTTTTATTTCTCTCTATTTGCATACCAACAAAATTAGTAGGAGGACATGTCTTTATATCAAAGTTTATTTTTAATTCATCAATTACTTCTTTTAATATCAACTTTTCTTTTGATAGTAAGAGACCATCATCTACATATAGGCAAAGAAAGCATTTAATTCCTTTAACTTGACTAACATAGACACACTGATCAGCTAAGCTTTTAACAAAACCAAATTTTTCTAAAACTTTGTTAAATTTTGTGTTCCAGCACCTGGGAGCTTGTTTTAGGCCATATAGAGATTTATTAAGTTTACATACAGTATTAGGTGCATATTCTAAGCCCTCAGGTGGAGTCATGAAGATTTGCTCTTTTAACTCTCCATACAAAAAGGCTGTCTTTATGTCAAATTGCATTATTTCTAGGTTTTGTTCGGCAGCTATTGATAAAAGTGAACGTATAGAATCATACCTGACTGTCGGAGAGAAAGTTTCATCATAGTCTATGCCTTTTGTCTGTGCATAGCCTTTTGCACACAGACGAGACTTGTATCGTGGACCTGTTGGTTCATCTTTTATTCGAAATACCCACTTACATCCAATCACTTTGGCAGTTTCTGGCTTCTTAACCAATGTCCATGTCTTGTTTTCACTATGAGATTGTAATTCCTCACTTATTGAAATTTTCCACTTTTCAGAGTTAGCTGATGTGATTGCATCATTGTAGGTCAGAGGTACATCCAGAATTCCTTCATTATAGCATAAATAACTTTCAAATCTTTCATCTGTTTTTGAATGCAACTGTTTGTTTCTTGGTCTCAGTGTTATTTTTGAAACTGGCAAATCTTCAATTTTTCTGTCAGGTACATAGATACTGCTGTTAGGTGAATTGTCAGATTCAAATTCGTCAGAACTAGTAACAGTGTTTGTGGAAGTTGATGTCTCATCTGGACTGCCACAAGAGAGACCCTCACTTGTAGACTCATCCCTTGATTCAGTCAAGTCCACCGGAACATAGTTTCTTATAACAGTTGACTCAAGAAAAACTGCATCTCTGCTTTTCACAACCAATCCAGAAGTAGGAATTATGAATCTATAGCCTTTCGTATTACTACAATAACCGGTGAATATAGCCTGCTTTGATTTTGGATCCCATTTTTTTGTTTTCTCCTTTGGTAAGTGTACCATAGCTTTGCACCCGAATACTCTCAGGTGACTGACACTTGGTTTTGTTCCGGTCCACATCTCTTCTGGAGTTTTGTATGACAAGGATTTTGTTGGAATCCTATTAATGAGATAGGCAGCTGTATGTAGGGCTTCTGCCCAGTACTGTTTAGATAACTTGGCATTAAGTAACATGCATTTGGCTTTTTCTACTAATGTTCTATTTAGTCGTTCTGCAACTCCATTTTGCTGCGGTGTATAAGGTACAGTTGTTTGATGTATGATTCCATTACCTTTTAAAAGATCGGAGATATTCTTGTTAACGAATTCAAGGCCATTGTCAGTGCGGAGACATTTGATTTTACATTCCAGTTGATTTTCTACATGATTTTTAAATTCTTTCAATTTATCTATCACTTCTGATTTCTTCTGTAAGAAATAAACAAACACCTTTTTTGAGTAGTCATCTGTGAAGGTGAGAAAATACTTAGCTCCACCAAGAGATTCTGTCTCCATGGGTCCACACACATCAGAATGCACTAGTTCAAGTAGTTTTGTGGCTCTTGTTCCTTTATTATTGAAGAGTAATCGTGTCTGTTTTGCTTCTAGGCATGTTATGCATGTTAAATTTTCCTTTTTCTTCAGTATTTTCATTCCTTCAGTGTTTTCCATCATTGTATTTAAGTCATTAAAATTTAAATGACCCATACGCTGGTGCCATAGATATGCATCTTTTTCATCAACATCAGATATGTAAGCATGCCCAGTGTACATGTTTAGCCGATACATATTGTTGACTAAAATAGCTGTTGCAACTATAGTGTTATATCTATTCAGAATAACACATCCCTTGCTGTTAAATTTGACTTGGCCACCATTTCTTATTATTTGGCTAACTGATATTAAATTGGTTGCCAGGTCTGGTACACAGAGCACGTTCTGGAGCAATACTTTCCTGCATTGACTTCTTTCATCATAAACATCTAGACTTAATTGCCCAGAACATTTCACTGACAAGGATTTGTCATTAGCAACCTTGATTGTTTTGATGACTGGCTCTTTTTGATGGGATAATAAGTGATTATGTTTAGTCATGTGCACAGAGGCTCCTGAATCTATATACCATGCATCACTACTGTTATCAGAGGCAATAAATGCGGCAGCGTAACTTGAGCTTTCCACTTTACCTTTCTTCTTTGATTTGCACTCAGTGCTAAAATGACCATACTTATTGCAACTATAGCACCGTGGTCCTTTTTGAGATGGCTTTTTATTTCCTTTCTTTTTGAAATTTTGATTAATAGCAAATGCTGAAGTTTGACTCTCATTGATTTTAACATCTTGCAGAATTTTAGATTTCACTGAATCTGCACTTATTTTTATTCCTGAACTTTCAATTGCCATTATCATGGGTCTATATGACTCGGGTAGACCGGAGAGCAGCAAGGTTCCCAACCACTCATCGTCTACTTTAAACCCAATGTTCCTTAATTTGTGTGACGTCGTCATGATCTTACTTACATATTCCTCTATGTTTTGGCAACCGGTGAGTGTTGTTGTACACAGTTCTCGAAGCAATCCAACTCGGCGTGTAAGCCCTGAATCATCAAATGCTCTGGCCAGATTGTCCCATACTTCCTTAGCAGTTTTAGCTTCTTGGATGTGAACATAGTTCGTAGAATCAACAAGCAATATTATCTTTGACTTGGCTTTTGTGTCGCGTTTGGGGTCGACGGCGCCTTCACTCTCCACACAATCCCACAGTTCCTCGTGCTGAAGATATGTTTTCACAGCGAATCTCCAGGTCGAGTAGTTGTCTCGGCCGGTTAATTTATCTATTAATGCCAATGGATTGCTAGAAGACATTATTTGTGAAGATGTTATGATCACTTGAATTTTTCATAGACCGCGTGTTCACTGTTTAGGTTAGGAATTCTCCGGCTTGTTGTGATCGTAGTTTTCGCAAACTTTTGAATATTTTTTATTTATTTTTATCACTAGGGCTTCTGGGCACATAACCTGTTGCAATTAAATAACTTTAATGTTATTACTGAATACTTTTAAAGAAAAAATATTATAGAAATGTACAACGCAGTTCGACGTTCCACAGAGTAGAGTAGAGAGCATAGATAAAAAAAAAACTTATTGTAAAGAAACAGGAAGGCACGAAATTTAAAATTGCACAGATAACCTATATTACTTTAACATATACAAATGAACATGGGCGTTATCATTACAGTACGCGCAACATGACACCGCGGTCGCGGGAAAAGACGTAGCTGACTCGCTCACAACAAACGCTTTCGTGTGTGTACGTGACTCGCGAGGTCCGGCAGCGGGCGGCCTACTATTATTTTTCGCGTACGAATGAGATAAATTCGAGCGTGCTAATATCTTTACCTGATCTTGAACAAAGCTTATCAATAATTTTGTTGTGGGAATTTCAACATCTCGAATGGAAAGTTCAAACGATTGAGTAGTCTGTGAATCTATTTTTCTCATTGCACAATGCAAGAGAATAAAATCCGCAAGATCCGCAATCCCAAGTTGTTTCAAGGCAGAAATAGATGCACTAAATGTTTCTATGAAAGAATCGAGACTATTAGCGATTATAAGAACAACCTTTTAAATCAAATATGTTATTCAAATAATGTGTACCTAGTGTGCGCTTATCCTGTTATTTTTTAACTAAACTGTCCCACAAAATTCTGTACGAATCACCCGTAGGCACAATTCCAGCGGTAACTTTCAATGCGTTCTCCGTAAGTTTACCCACTAAGTACTGCACACGCTGCGAGTCAGTCAGCTGTTCATTATCGTGAACATTTGACTTGAACGACTCATAGAAAACAGGCCAATTCTCCGTTTTACCGTCGAACGATGGCAGCGCGATAGGAGGCAACTTTATTTTAAGCGGTGCAAAAGGAGTCTTTGAATTACTACTGGATGTTGATGGAGATTGACTATTGTTTATTTTATTCCTAAGGCGTTTAACATGAATATACAAATCTTGAAAGGATTCTAAACAAGCATAGTCGGGACTTGTACCAGGTTTTAAACTAATGTTTATTTGATTAATTTGATCGACAAACGATTCAAATTTATCTCGAATGTCATCAATTGTCTCTGACTCAGTCATAAAACTCTCATTCTTCCTCGAATCGAACGACGATATATTTTTCGATAAATCATATAATCGGTTAATGCGTTTATATAATAATCCTTTCTTTTCATGAAGAATGTAGAATGAAAGTAGCGGAAACCAAATTCTTAGGTCTATATATAGATCAGCATTGCAATTGGAAAGAATATGTCCAAAATGTTTGTACAAAACTTAATAGATTTGTGTTCGCCCTCCGCAATTTACAACGTATTGCTGGGAAACCTGCGGCGCAAATTGCATATTATGGATACGTAGAGTCTGTGTTAAGGTATGGCCTACTGTTATGGGGCAATTCTACAGACATAAACAAGGCTTTTATCAGTCAAAAACGGTGTATACGAGCTTTATGTAATGTACGACCATTAGAATCATGTCGACCTCTTTTTAAAAGTACTAATATTCTAACACTTCCAAGTTTATACATATTTGAAATCTGTGTTCATGTAAAGAAATTCTCAAATGTATTCATAAGTGCTTATGAAAATTCAATTATTGGTAAAAGAGACCCCACTAGACTGTTAATGCCCACATGTAAGACATCTTTGTTTCAAAACAACTGCTACGTAATGTGCATAAAGGTATTTAATAGAGTCCCCAAGTCTATTCGTGAATTACCATTAAGGAAAATGAGAAAGGAATTAAAAAAATGGTTAATACAACATTGCTTTTATACCTTAAGAGATTTTTTTGAAAAGAAACTGTAAATGTTTAAACTAGTATAATTGTATAAAAATATTTTGTAATGTAATATGTATAATATGGTAATAATTAATATGTGATGTGTTCGAATAATTGTAATAATATTTTAATTATAGGCCGACCGTTTAACTCGCGTATCGCCTGCGCGGTAAGAAGGGAGCGGGGGCGGGTAACGCTTAATAAAAAAAAGATACTTATTATTTTATTCTTTACCAACAATGTCTATCTCGAGATAAATCTTTGGATTATTGACTCCGTGTGTAGCGTTACCCGCCCCCGCTCCCTTCTTACCGCGCAGGCGATACGCGAGTTAAACGGTCGGCCTATAGTGAGTAAGTTATTTGCCCCGTAAATATTTGCATACCAATACTGGTGAAATGTGATGTTCTATCATCTTTGTAACACCTTAATTGTACCGCATTTCTCGCAAATAAATTGATTTCATTTCATTTCAATGGTCAGTAAATCCCCCGACTTTGATTTTTTATCCGGCATTTTGTTAAATAACAACAAAACAAAATAACAGAAAAAATAACTACCAGGCGGTTTGCAATAGCAACGCACCTACCACCTATGAGTATTATTTATGTATTACGCACAAAGCCGAGATGAACTACTTAATATACACATATGTTAGTTTGTAAGGTATATATTTATGGGCCAAAGTAGCCTGATAATAAATAATAATAATTATTATTATTATTAATACGGTTAACTACCTACTTGTTTACGTATAATCAAAGCGAAATTTTAAATGCGAATACCTACATAGAATGAACTTTACCAATAAATACGTAATGTTCTATGAATTAATTGAACAGATTTACCAACAAATTACGTAAAATCTATTGTCAATTATGTTTATGCGTTTTATAGGCAATCATTTACCAAATGTTTACGTAAATACGTACCTATTGTGAGTTATTGAACCTATATGATTTTTACCAAATAATTACGTAAAAAATCTAGGTATCAGGTCATTTATCCGGTATATGAAGAACCAAAGTTATGGTGAGGCGTGCAAATAGCCTCACCTATGAGAAAGAGGGGTATGTGTTTGTGTAAGGTAAAAGGGGGGAAAAGCGAAAAGATTTGAAATAAGAACCTGTGAAGAACGAAATTAAAATCCCTAATGATGAATCCTCGAGTAAACCAATTACACCGAATTTATAGCAGCAATAATGCCCACGTACCTTAGCAATCCAGATATCCCACTCAGACACAGGGAGATGGGAAGATACTTCGCTCATGCGCGCGTGCTGGTTTGTAGTGGCTGCCGGCTGGCGAGCAAAATCTTCTTAAATCCACTGGTGGACTGGTATAAACTCCAAAAATCAACATTGCACTATAAGTACACTATCAAGCACAGATGCAGGTCCATTTATTTCATGAGAATCTTCAAGGTTTCACCATCACGGAATTATCAAAAGGCGGAGCGATGCGCAAACACGGCGAGCGAGCGAGCGGCGGCGGAAAAGGAAGTCTATTCGCCCGCTAATGCCATCTATTGGCTTTGCGAGAAAACTCAAGACGCTTCGATACATTTGGGCGTTGCGGCTACAAATATTGGCGCGAGGATTCATCAAATCAGAGGTTAAATTATTCAATTTTATAAACTAACATATTGTATTATGTGGAAAATTCCTAAATTATTTTTTATTAATTTATTTTAATATTGAAAAAGGCATTGACGCTTCACCAAAGTCTCCGTCTTATAAGTTGTCCGAACAAACTCTACAAATAATTTGTGTTAAAAGGGCTGAATGTATTGAAACAAGACGTAAAAGACTAATTTCTGAAATATCGGATAAAAGCATTCAAGCGGCGCTTAGTAATATGCCTCCCAGTCAGCGGCGTGCACAGAGTTTTTAGACACGGTAAGCATAAGATTTTAAAAGCTTATT
The DNA here is from genome assembly GCA_947562105.1 of Shargacucullia verbasci. Classification (NCBI taxonomy): domain Eukaryota; kingdom Metazoa; phylum Arthropoda; class Insecta; order Lepidoptera; family Noctuidae; genus Shargacucullia; species Shargacucullia verbasci. The sequence goes on along the minus strand of OX387281.1, from coordinate 13,583,776 downwards.
TACCAATAATACCTACTGCATGTTAGTGTTGATTCGTCGTCTTTTTTTTTTTTTTTTTTTAATCTTTATTTATTAATAAGAGGGTTTGATCACAATTGATTATGCCACCCCCATTGGTACAAAATAAATCCACTTACAACCCAACTTATAGTCTACGCCTTAAACCTAAATTAACAGTTTTATACAACATTTTAGCCTCATCTCTTAAAGGAGACGCCAGAATACTATTGTACATCCCGACAGCATACATATTTAAACTATATTGTAGGATAAAATTAGTTCTTTCCGCCTCGGTACGGATACACTCCCCCAAGATGTGACAGACATCCTCAACGACGCCACATTCTGAACAGTTTGGAGAAGAAATTTTCCCCATCAGAAAACCAAAACTATTCAAAGGAATGTGCCCGGAGCGAAGCCTTAATGCTGTTACTATGTCGGACCTGTTCAATCCAGTAGTATCGATCCACGGGAACCGAGGAAGATTCGGCTGTATTGTACTGTACCAGATACCTTTACTGAGTGATCTCTCGTTAAAGTGCTCCTTCCACATCGTACCACATTGTTCTTTAATTAAATATAGCAGGTCTGAATGGTAAGGAAGGCACTTAAAAGGAATACCGTCAGAAATAGCTTCTCTAGCCAACGAATCTGCCACCTCGTTTCCACTGAAACCGATATGAGAAGGGATCCACTGTAAAACTACATGTTTATTTTTCAATTCCAAGCTCAGTATAGATTTCAAAATTGAGTATGCTCTCGGTGTGCCTCGAAATCCCGCTGTACATCGATTCAAGTGTTGAAGAGCGCTTTTTGAATCAGTAAAAATTACATAATTGCCAGCTTCAAAAGAGTTAATATAGGCCATAGCTTCGGCAATAGCAATCAATTTTGCGTACATAATAGTAATTTTTGACTTAATTTTTAGTTTAACAAATGTGTTGGTTTGAATGTCAAACCATGCGGCCCCCGCACAATTGAGTTCTTTAGATCCGTCTGTAAATATCTTGTAAAATGTGTTATAACGTTGTGTCACGAACTGATAACACAATTGTCTTAAGTCAGATACATGATACGATTGTTTTGATTTACTAATCAAACAGATATTTGGTTTAACAGCGGCATCCAAATCCACATTGCTCATCCAAGTTTCTAAAGAAAACATTTCTAACTCCTTACTAGAATACACAGGTGTAGTTTTGAAGGCATTATGGATTAAAATCAGTAGTGGTTTGCTTTTATTTCTCCAAAAAGAATTCTGACAAAATTCATGAAGTTTTTCTAAAATGTTTATTATTTGATTATTTTGGACTGATTTAGTTTTAAACCAAAATTTACCTGCTAAGTAATATCTCCGAACATGTAGGGGTACAATGTGGAGTTCTGACTCCATGACATGTATTGGAGTCGACTTGATAAAACCACCAATCAAACGCATACATTGGTTCTGAACTATTTCTAACTTTTTCAAAGAAGTCTTACAACTGTTACCATACAAAAAGCTGGCGTAATCCATCCTACTACGAACAATAGCGATATAAAGGCGACGTAGATGACTCTGATGTATACCCCAACAGGGACCAGTTAAAACTTTTAAAATATTTGAAAATTTTGAGGTTTTTTCTCTAATCTCATTAATTTGTTTATTCCATTTCAAAGATCGGTCAAACCATAACCCTAAATATTTAACATTTTCTACTGTCTGTAAAATAGTGTTATTAATTTTTAGTTCTACACTACCTCTGACAAATCCCGTCTTAAATATACATACTTTGCTTTTGGAAGAGGAGACTTCAAGTCCTATATTGAGCAGAAGTTTATATAACCTATCTAATGCAAATTGCAATCTTCCTGTTATTTCTGATATTTTATTAGAAGTATGGTATAGTACGAAATCGTCCGCATATTGGGAAATGAATACATTATCTAAAAGTTTACAAAAATTCCTAGTGACGATATTAAATAATAATGGTGATAATGGGTCCCCTTGTGCCAATCCGCGACCGGTGGATCGAGTAATATAACTATTGTTCATCCAGATTTTAAGATTTCTTACTTTAAGGAAGTTATACAAATATGAGCAAATTTTAGTACCTACACCAATTTGATCCATAACTTGCACTAAACTTATTACGTCAACATTGTCATACGCGCTGTCTATATCAATAAAACATCCAATTGTAGTCAATCGATTAGAAAATCCTGTCTGGATTCTAGACACTAAGGTGGTAAGGTTATCAAGAGTAGAACGACATTTTCTGAAACCAGTAGTGTCATTTGATAATAAATCATTTTTTTCGATAAACCACTCTATTCTTTTGAGTAGAATGCTATGAAAAACTTTGCACATACATGAAATCATTGATATAGGCCTAACGGATGACAGGGAGTTCGGATCACGTCCCGGCTTCGGAATAGGTATTATACGAATGTCTCGCCACTGATGTGGTACAAAATTGGAATATAAGAACATGTTATAAAGTGACACTAGAATTGTTTTTCCATTACGTGGTAGATGACTTATCATAGAATAGGAAATGTCATCGCACCCGGGACTGGTGTCCTTAGTTCGGACACATTTGTCTAATTCATGTATCATAATAGGAATTTCTAAACATGGGTTATTTGAGAGAAAAAAGGGATCATTACAAGGGACGAAATCAGGTGCTAAGTTGTGTAGTAGACCATTAACCTTATCCTTGTCTATCTGTTGGTAAGTCGATCTCTTTCCTTTGAGCCATTTCATCTTGTTCCATAATTCTGATGAAGAGGTTGAATGATCCAATGAAGTGCAAAATTCATACCAATTCTTATCTTTTGCCGCACGAATAGATTTTTGCGCAACACTTATTTTAGTTTTTAATATCTTAAGATTATCGGGTGTTGGATTACGTCGGAACTTGGAAAGGGCTAATCGACGCTCGGCTACTACTTGAGAAAGACTTGCGTTCCAATATGGTTTGGGGGAAAAATTACTTTCGGGATTCTCATTAATTTTAAAATAAGGTATACACAAACCCGCCGCCATATCTAGGTAATCCACAAAAATGTTATATGCTTCTTGAAGATTATTGGGCAACTGTAACTCCGAAAAAAGCACATCAAGTACGTTCGTATAGCTATTCCAATCAGCTTTCTTAAAATTTCTTTTAAAATTTTTGTTCGAAGACCCACTCATGTTGAATGCTATTTTTATAAGACGATGATCACTACCCAGACATTCATTTAAGGGGGCCCAGTTAGATCTTAATGCTATATCAGACGTTATCATAGATATGTCTGGGCTTGTCTGTTGCAAATGGTTATTTACCAACTTAAGGCGGGTACATTGACCATCATTTAGTGTGACAAATCGGCTGTCGATTAAAGCATCGTAAATTTGCGTTCCTCTATGATCAGTCTTAGTCGACCAGTTGCTGTGATGAGCATTAAAATCGCCAAGTAATACAGTATTTTTATTTAATGAAGAAAATATAGTTTCCCAATCTCTTTGACTGGTACGAATCGAAGGGGGGCAGTAAAGGGATACTACATACTCAATTTGGTCGCAATTGTATAACTTAACACAGAGGATTTCTACACCAGGTATGCTAAACTGTAGGGTATACATACTTGATTTAACCGATTTATGCGTTAATATAGCAACTCCACCGTAAGAATCCAACCTATCCTTACGATAAATATTATAATTGCTTAATCTCAAATTACTATCAGGCTCTAGCCAAGTTTCCTGAATAGCAGCAATGTGGATTTTTTCCTGCAGCAGTATATTATCAAATTCTGTTAGCTTAGGTCTAAGACTTTGAGCATTCCATTGAATCAAATTGATTTTTATAATTGGTTTTTTACTATCCATTAAAATAAGATAAGAAACTTTTTAAGAAAGGCCAATCAGCGACATTATCTACCACTACTAAAATCAACCATTCAAATAGACATTTTATACTATTCTTAATTTTTGTTTGAATGGTATCTGTTCTTAAAAATATAATTTCCTTTAATCTTACTAACAGTTCTTCAAAATGTATGTCTTTTCTCTGCTTGTGCTCAGGCTCAGGCTCAGGAATATTACTTGAACTGGTACTCTCTTCGGTGCAAAGATTTGCTGCCTGATGTAAACGTACAGTGTCGAAGCTCTTAATATTTTTAGTTTTAACTTTCTTTGGCGGGTTGAATAAATCATCATAAGTAGTTTTATCGTTTAACTCTATCTTTCTTTTCGTTTTATCTGCATAGCTGGGCTTCTCACAATATTGATTTTCTTCTTGTTGAACACTTGTAGTTGGATTTAGTAGTTCAGTTAATACAGACGGTGAAATATGGGAGTATATAGCCGGCTCTGCTTGTTTACGGGGAGTATTTGGTTCTACATACATTGTTAACGCTTTTCTGAATGTGCAATTGAAGTCCGTCATTAGTTGTCTCAGTTTCTTTTCCTTCAAGTAAACAGGGCACTCCTTGTTCAAAGCCAAATGATTACCGGCACAATTAACGCATTTATATATTTTTGTCTCGCAATTTGGATGATTTTCACCACATTTAGGACACGTAATTTTTACAGACGGGCATAATTTATTCTTATGCCCAAACTTCCAGCACCTTGAGCATTGGGAGACAGGAAATACATAAGGTTCTACTTTTATACGCAAGCTATCAACGTATATGTGCGTTGGCAGAAAAGCACCTTTGAAACAAAGTCGTATTGTTTCACTCGCAGTCCACTCACCCTTTTCTGTAGATCGACGCATGAGACGATTGAGTGAAGTTAGTATAGCGGGGCTAGGGCATGAGATAGATTTTAACACGTCTTCTTCTGGCATTTCTAAATCTACATCCCTTATTACGCCATAGGAATAACTTTTTTCCATAGCTCTCTGAATTCGCCACCCTTTATCAATAAGGCCTTGACATGACTCTAATTTAGCGGCACTAATTTCGTCTGTGACATCAATTCGCACTTTAAACGGATTTATGTATTTTACCCTGCTAATGTTATTTATATTTTCATCTTTAAATAATCTGGCCAACGTAAATTGTTTAGGCATTTTTTCTTTGTTAGTAATATATAATTCTATTATTTCATTCCCTTCTTTCAATTTCTTTTCCTTTCTCTTGATCAACGTCCAGTCTTCCTCCTTTTCGTCTCTAGTTCTTTTTATTGGTCTGTCATAAGTTATTTCTTCCTCCGCTTCAACTTGTTTAAACTCCTCTTGTGATATCACTGATTCCCTCATTTCTGTCTCCAACATATCCTCCTCATTTATTGACTCATTACTGCTCTCAATAACATTATTATCGGATAACTTATTTAATTCTTCACTAATACTATCCATTAGCGCAGGTGAACAAAAGATGCATTGTTGTAAACGAGTTGACCTTGAGTCGGGCCAGCCGCAGCCGGTCCGCGACGGTGTGTAAAAAAATAGATAGCACTCGCACAATGTAAACAACTAATTAGCAAATCGAGAACACGACCACTCAGGAACACGATCACTCCGTACGAGTACCGAAACGCGAATGATTCGTCGTCTTGACGATTAAATAATGATGTATGTGATTTGCCACCACAAATATCTTATAATAGAATATCGAACAGCTTTCAAGGGAGCATGTAGGACTTGTTATGCATCTTATATTAAATCCGTCGAAGACAATATTACAACTAATATTAAGTATTTCTGGACATACATTTCAAACCGGAAAAATAAATCAGGTATTCCGTCCATGATGACGTACCAGAACGTCAAGTCAAGTGCTCCGGAACTGATCTGCAACATGTTCTCCGATTTCTTTCTATCGGTATTTGAACCTCCGGCTCTGACATTACCAACATGGACCCCGCCATCTGATTGTATTATATCCAATGTTAATTTAATTGACAATTTACATATCGGGGAAGATAAAATACTTGAAGAGTTGAAACTGCTTGATCCATCCAAAGGGGCAGGCCCTGATGGCTACCCAGCTCTGTTCTTTAAGGTTACCGCCAACAGTATATATAAGCCACTCAATATAATTTATAATAAATGCCTAAGTGAGGGTGTCTTCCCTGGTGTATGGAAGCGAGCTAACATTACTCCCGTGCATAAGATGGGCTCGAAGCATGACGTTGAACAATATCGTCCCATTTCGATTCTTTCGACCTTGTCAAAGCTTTTTGAAAGACTCGTACACAGTGAAATATACCCAATCCTGCATAGTGTAATCATCCCAGAACAACATGGGTTCGCCCGACGGCGATCCACAATTTCCAATCTATTGATTTTCTCCAACTTTCTTTTTGAAAACATTGATAGACGGTTGCAAGTGGACGCTGTCTATACAGACTTTAAAAAGGCCTTTGACAGGGTCGATCATGAAATCCTTTTGAATAAAATAGCATTTAATGGTATACGGGGGAATCTGCTTCGCTGGTTCTCATCTTACATAAAAAACAGAACACAAAAAGTTGTCTTGAATGGTTTTCACTCTAATACGGCGTCTATAACTTCTGGTGTTCCACAGGGCTCTATTCTGGGGCCATTATTGTTTAACTTATACATAAACGATATCAATAAATGTTTTGTACATACAAAATTTCTTCTGTACGCCGATGATCTGAAAGTGTACAAGACCATACAAAGCGTCGAGGACTGCCTACTGTTTCAAGAGGACCTGGATAGGCTTGCGAAATATTGCTTTGACAATAAATTGCATCTTAGCATCTCAAAGTGTTATTATGTGAATTTTACTAAAAATAAGTCAATTATCAAGGTTCCTTACAAGCTGTGCAATACTTCGCTGAGTAACGTCTCACTAGTAAGAGATCTAGGCGTATTGCTTGAAAATAAGCTATCTCTAAATGAACACGTAGAAAAAATTATAAATAAGTCATTTCAGATGTACGGATTCGTCATGAGGTCGTCTATTGAGTTCAAACTGCCATCTACCTATCTTTACTTATTCAAGACGCTTGTAAGATCACAGCTGGAATATGCTGTACCAATATGGAATCCATTTTATCAGAAATATATAGATGGTGTCGAGAGAGTCCAGCATAAGTTCCTTCGAGCCATGCACTATAGGTGTTTTAGAGCGTATTTGTCCTATTCACAACTGCTACACAAGTATAATCTGCTCACGCTAGAATCCCGACGTATGTTATTAGAGGCCAATGTGCTACGTAGTATTGTACATAATGACTTTGATTCGATTGATCTCACGAGCAAGTTATGTTACGTTGTCCCCCGCACCGTTAATAAACGTACTGTCCGTGCAGGTACTCTGTTTGCTGTAAATTTGTGTCGAACTAACTCTGGATTACGCTGCCCTATTCGTCGAATAGTCGAATCATATAATAGAAATTTTATCGATATTGATATTTTTGTATGCTCTAAATCAAAATTCAGACGGAATGTTATTGAATGTCTATCTGTGAATAAAACATTGAATGTATGTTATTCCCATTATATTTATATTTATATTAATTTCTGTAATTCATGAAAAAATGTAATCAAATAATTTTAAAATTATAATTTCATGTAATACGTTTTAGTGGCACTGTTAGCCATATATTTGTTTTGTTAATATGTGGATAATGTAGTGGGCTACAATATTGTAAAAACAACTAATACTAATTTTATATTGTATGTAAACATATATTGTAGCTGTTTATTGTCCCTTAATAAATAAAAATAAAAATAAAAATAAAATAATAAATATTTATCTGAGTTATGTAGGGTAGGCAGTGTCTTTTTGTCTTTATGCACCGCACGCCACTGCTACCAGTGAAGAATTCTTATTTGACAAGACAAAACTTATTTCTCTTATCCAATCACTCGGGGAGCCTCATTTTTGGATATCACCACCGCAACCTGCCAGAACTAAAGAACATCTTAAAACTAAATATAAGGAACCAACACCGTCTACCTCCAAATACAGACCTCATCCACAAAATAAAAATAATAATTTTCGAGACACCCACAAAAAACAACAAACGAAACAAACGTACAAAGGGAAAAGTGACGGCTACAAACAAACTAAAAATTATTCCTTTCGAAACAAAGACGGGAAGAAGTGACTATCCAACACATTTCAAGGCGGGTTGTTTAAAGTTGTTCAAAAACCGTTGGCAAGCACTTGGTGCCAACAAATTCATAATATCGGCAATTTCAGGGTTTCGAATACCCCTTTACAAGAAACCTCCCCAGTAGGATAAAATTGGGGTTTCCAGATCAGATAAGATCTGAAAACCCCAATTTTCAATAAATGTGTATTCAAATATACGAAATCTTGTTTTAGTATTCAAATATACGAAATATTGTTTGTTGCTTTTATGACCTACTATTATAATAAACCGTTCATTGAATTAAAAAAAAAAAAAAATCCTATTCAAATAGATTCTTATCTGCATTACATTCAAATTGAATAATGATCAAAGGTATAAAAACTATGTGATTGGTCTTTGAGTGTCACAAGGTTTAATTCTGATAATTGAATGCGCTCACACATTCTCCGATGTTATCTTATATCGGATTTCTGATATACCTACTTACGTCATTGCGTTCTTTTATCTCACGAAGCGATGTATGTGCATTATTCGATGCGACTTTCAACCTTACTCTCAAAGACTTTAAAACCACATGTCGTCGCTTCGTGACGTAAAATATCTGTTAGATGAGAGTATGTATGTGAAAGGTTAAATAAAAATACTTTATCATTTATTAAGTATTATGATTTATTTTACGGCATATTATTCGATACCTTTACAGCAATGTCTTTAACCGATTTATAAATGTCATCCATAAATATGTTTTTAACTACATGCTGCACGCACAATTCAGCATCACAATTACATAGCGAACTTATGATATCAGGGTAACTTTCCACATCATAAACTTCGATCCTGATCACTTTAGCACCACGCGTTAGTTTTTTTACACAGGTGAATGCAGCTGTTGAACTTCTCTTGAGCTGTTTGCTGCTGGGGCCCTCCAGATTCAGTTGTTTTTCATTTTTCTGTCCTACTACAGTATTCATAGGAATGAAGTTGAAGTAGTCGTTTTCGGAGTCCTGAAAAAAATAAAAACAAACAGAATGCAATTACTCGTGTTGAACTAAGTGTATACTTACATACGTTTTTATTCGAAAACTCTAATGTCAAAGGCTTATAGATAATTATGTTATATTTTAATTGATAGATAAAATACTGTTAAAGAAAATATTAACACTTACCGACATTACGCAATGATCCTCGTTTTTTAGCCAGTCAGGACTCAGCAAGAGCACAAATTGAAATGATTGATTTAATATATTTTTTTCAATTTATATAATAATCGATTTTTAATCTATAGAGTTCAAAATCGTACAATTTTGTTAGATGTCGATAAGTACTCCGGACAAAAATGGCATGGTGAAATTGAAACCTCAAGACATTACGGCGCCAAACATTTTATTGTTTACTATAAATCTATATTGATAAAACAAACACTTACTGTACGTTTGTTCACTGTATTTTTTTCATACATTTTTATTGAGAAGATCGGCATGCGAAACCATCGCATGTAAGTAGTACGTCTAATTTGCAACGTAAGTTCTAATTCTATTTAAGGAGATGGATCAAAACAATAATATTGTATTGCAATATCGACATACTATTATTACTCCTGGTTCTGCCTGCTATTATTGTCTTTTTCTTCAAACTTGTAATTTTTAAATCAGCAAAAGAAAGGTAATAAAAACCGATAACAAGACCGTCTTTTGCTTGACACAGCCGGACACTTCTCTTACAGTGTATCCTAGGTACGAATCCTATTATAAATGTGAAAGTTTGTGAGAATGGATATATGGATGTTTGTTACTCTTGCACGCAAAAACGGCTGGACCGATTTGGTTGAAATTTTGTAGATAGGTTATACCCTGGATTAACACATAGGCTAGTTTTTATCCGGGTGCGGGAAATAGTTCCCTCGGAAGCGGGTGAAACCGCTGGCGGGAGCTAGTATTAATTAATATGATAATGTTTTAATAAAATAAATATTACATAAACGAAGTCGCGGTATTTAACTAGTATGTAAGACATCGACTGTGGCTAATATACCTAGTCAAATATTAGTGTACACTTTAGGTATCATAATTTAAGGTTGAGATTTGTACATTTGGTTATGATTGCAAAGCATTTGTCCCGTGAAGAAGTCCTGACTCAGGATTTTAGGTTAACGCGTGCATTACATATATGGAAAAAGCTCACGTGGATCCCGGCTATTTAAATATTGGACGGTGAATTAGGGGGCATCACTTCAGCTACCAGAAGCTCCAGATAAACATCAAGTACCTACCTACTTACCTCATCAACCTGAATCAACCTACTCTACGAAAAATGTAAGTATTCTAAGTTCTTTAATAAAACATAAATTAATAGACCTGCTCTTGTATTTATATTTTATAGTTTTATCTAGCGTGGTATAGTATTGTGGTTTAATAGAGTAATATTTCTGTGATGGTTATGTTTCAGTATTCTAAAAAGATGTACTTATTTCAATATTAGATGAACATAGATAGATAGATAGACAATAATAAAATAATAATTAATTAGAGTAGTGTACCTAACTGTGACATTTCAATGTGGGATGTACTCTTGAATAATGATTTGATTGTATATTCTATTGTATTGTATACTCTATTTCAGGTCGCACGAAAACGCCGAGACCCTTTTTCCCTCTGACGTCGACGAGGAACCTCGGGTTCAAAAAAAGAAGCACGATGGGCGAAAAAGGAAGCACGCATCATCACGTACGTCTTCACCATCGAGAGCAAGTCCGGTGCCTGGACCGTCTACTTCTGCGATGTCTGCCGTCCCGTCGTCGGCGAAACCGTCTGCGCCGTCCCGTCCATCAGCTTCAAAGAAGCCGTATATCAAACCCATTCCTCCGAGGAAGTCAACGGCATACGATCTGTTTGGAACCGATAGCGAGGACGACGAGAAAGAGCCCCCTGCAGTTACCGGTAAAACACCATTAGCTTCATATATAACACGACGCCTTGCAAATGGTTATTCGCGCCAAACCTTTGAAAAAAAGCCGGGAACGCACTATATTGATTTGAAAATATACCGGTGCGATGAAATAGAAAAAGTTCAGCCAATGAATAGATGGCGCCAAGCAATCGTCACGCTTAAAAATCAAACTTTTGACAATACAGATGCTTGGCAACATTTGTCTAATTTTATTATAGCTACACGAAAAGAGTACGTTAAGTGCCCATCAACATTTGTTAGTAACTACTATTAAAATAGTAGGTACTGTATTAAACAAGTACTATTATTCAGTAGTACCTACTATATTACTTACTATACTATTATTAAGCTACTTGTCCCCCCAAATATAACCCTTTTTTTGTGTTTCTGTAATCTAAACTATTAGATATCCTGTATTCATTTATTCAATTATTCAAATATTAGGTATTATTATCTTTATATTTCAAGTTTATACTATTGCTACTATGTAGATTGTAGATGTAAATCTACTATTATGCTATATACCTTAGGCGGTACCTAGTTATTACATAGGCATATAAATAAATCATGTAATCAGTTATTGATATTAAGTTGTATAATCATTTATCATATTACATTTGATTTAATGCTCATTGTTTTTTTTCCTTTCTATATTACAGTTTCAACTAGATCCGGAATCAGAACAAATAACAACGATATAATAATATGTCAAAAATGTCACATTGAAGTACCTAAAATTGAATATCAGTATCATTTAAGAACGAATTTGCATAAATCTAATTGCATACTAAAAACTCAAATAGAAAATATCGATATAATAGCCACGGCTTTTAAAAAGAGAATAATAAGTTTCAGACTGAATCCATCAATGGAATACCTAACACCTGAGGAATTCCTAATGGATAATCGGCTTAAGGTCACAAAACTAATTAATGATTGTTTGATAAAACATAATTGTGTTAAATTAAACTTTGAACTTTTTGCTTATTTCATTCTTCCAACATCTGATGAGCAACAGCTTAAATCATTTAACACAAAATATGAAATCGTATATAATAATAATAATACAGATATAAATGAATTATATTTGAAAACAATAAATACATTTGACAGAAAGCTCTCAGAGTTCCAACACTGTGGATCTGGTTGGACTTGTTTCTTCATAAGTCATCTAGAAATTAACATTAACAAATACTCTCCTTTGAAAGGCGGCACCTATATAGATTTGCCACAAGTAATAAAAAGAACTAGAAGTTGTTTAAATATTAAAAACAGCGATAACAACTGCTTTTTATGGAGTATTGTCGCAGCATTATATCCCTGCCAAATGAATGTTTGCAGAACAAGTTCATATCCGCATTTTTCAAAAGTTTTAAATACAGACGGGCTATCATTTCCCCTATCATACAAAGATGTTAAAATATTTGAAAATTTAAATCCCCACATAAGTATTAATATATATGGATTAGATAACAAAAATATGGTCACTGGACCTTTATATGTGACAAGTTTAAGAAAAAATCAGCACATCAATTTATTGTACTTTGAACAGAAAGGTAACGGGCATTATTGCTTAATAAAAAATCTATTGAGATTAATCAAACGTCAGATAAGTAAACATAAAGGTAAAATGTACCTATGTGAGACATGCTTACAAGTTTTCACGAGTGAAACGAAATATAATGATCATAATAAATGTCCTAAGGTTTTGACTGTTTTACCTGAAAAAAATAGTATTCTTCAATTTAAGAACTTCGAAAGAAAACAAAAGATTAATTTCGTTATATACGCCGATTTTGAAAGTCTTTTACTGAACTGCAACATAAATGTAACTGAGAATACTCGTACCTATAAGGTTCACGAACCTTCATGTTTTGGTTACTATATTTGTTGTTCACACAATACAGATCTGAATAAGTATGTTACTTATAGAGGAGCTGATTGTGTAGAAGTATTTATAAAATATTTAATAAGAGATTTGGAGTACATTCACAGTATCTTATTAAATAAAATACCTATGGCGCCTTTAACTAAGGACCAAGAAAACGATTACAAAAATGCCACTACATGTCATATCTGTAATTATTTGCTCTTTGACGATAAAGTAATGGATCATGATCACATTACATCACAATACCGAGGTGCAGCACATTCTCATTGTAATTTAATGTTAAGAGTTTGTCCATTTGTGCCTGTTATTTTTCATAACCTATCTGGCTATGATTCTCATCTATTTATAAAAGAACTATCGAAGTATGAAGGTGCTTTTAAAATTATACCTAAAACCAAAGAAAGGTATATGTCATTCACAAAAGTACTTTATACTAAGAATACATTAAAATCAAAGCCTATTCAAGTTAAGTTCATAGATTCTTATCAATTTCTTCATTCAAGTTTAAGCACATTAGTAAATAACTTGAATGAACCTGACTTTGTTAATTTATTAAAAGAATTTCCAGCTATTAGTAATAATCAGTTAAAGTTGTTACGACAAAAAGGAATTTATCCCTATGATTATATGGACGCATACTCAAAATATTACGAGACTCAACTTCCATCGAAAGTTTGTTTCCATAACAGTTTGCATTGTCAGCATATTAGCGATGCTGAATACGTACACGCTCAATCTATTTGGCAGTCATTTAATATTAAAACACTTGGAGAATATACAGATTTATATTTAAAGACCGATGTATTACTTCTTGCTGACGTATTCGAAAAATTTAGACAGACTTGTCTGGATCATTATCAACTTGATCCAGCGTATTACATTACTGCACCTAGTTTAAGCTGGGATGCGATGCTTCTGTACACAGGCGTTAAATTAGAGTTAATTCATAGTTTAGAAATGTATGAATTTTTGGAAAAGGGAATACGTGGAGGCTTGGCACAATGTTCTCTTCGCCATGCTCAAGCGAATAATAAATATTTACCAAATTATGATGCTTCTCAAAAATCAACTTATTTGATTTATCTTGACTGTAACAATTTATATGGTTACGCAATGACAAAGAAAATGCCTCTTTCAGATTTCCGTTTTTTGACAATCGATGAGATTAAAACAGTAAATGTGTTATCAATACCAGATGATTCTGAATATGGATTTATTTTAGAAGTTGATTTACTATATCCCGAGAGTTTACATAATACTCATGGTGATTTACCTTTTGCGCCCGAGAGGTTCACACCTCCTGGGGGCAAAACACCTAAATTAATTGCTAATTTATACGACAAATTCAACTATGTCATACATTACATTCATTTGAAGGCATGTTTATTAAATGGACTAATTTTGAAAAAAATTCACCGTATTTTAACATTTAGACAAGAAAATTATTTACAAATATATATTGACTTGAACACTACTTTGCGTCAAGCTTCAACAAACGTATTTGAGAAAGACTTTTTCAAACTCCTTAATAATGCTATATTTGGAAAAACTATTGAAAATAGACGCAAACAGGTTAACGTTAAATTAGTTACCATGTGGGATGATTACAATAATAAAACTAACAAGCACCACGGTGCTGAAAAATTAATTGCAAAACCAAATCTGAAAAGTATTGCTATCTTTTCTGAAAGTTTTGTTGCTATTCAATTAACTCCTGAAAAAATTATTTTAGATCGCCCTATCTACATTGGGTTTACAGTTCTAGAATTAGCAAAGGAACATTTGTATAAATTTCACTATAACTTTATTAAAAATAAATATAATACTCGCGCAAGACTGTGTTATACAGACACAGATAGCCTTCTTTATTTTATTAATACAGGGGATGTTTATGAAGACATAAAAAATGATATCGCAAATTTTGATACAAGTAATTTCCAGGCTGATAATTGTTACAGCATGCCAAGAGTAAATACTAAAATTCCAGGACTGTTTAAAGATGAACTCGGGGGTGACATCATAAGTGAATTTGTAGGACTGCGAGCTAAACTATATTGTATAATCAGTTCAAAAACTCGCATCGCAAAAGCAAAAGGTATATCTAAAGCTGTTACTAATCGATTGAAATTATCTCACTACAGTAAAGCTTTAACAAATAATGTCAATTTTAAATGTAAAATGAATGTAATTAAATCACTTAAGCATGTACTGTATTCGCAAGAAATTCATAAAGTAGTTTTAAATAGAAATGATGATAAGAGACAAATACAAACGAACTTTATTGAAACTTTACCTTGGGGTCATTGTGAAACTTTATTCTAAGAACTAATTTATAAAATTAAATACAAATCTGTTTATGTGAATAAATTGCCATATTATTATAATGTTTGTTTATAATTCGTATAAGTAGGTATAGCATATACATGTTTAATTTAGTGAGTGGTAGTGTTGATTTTCGTATTTAAATATGTAATAATATCTGAATAAAACATTTATAACTGATGTATGATTTTTATTTTTGATATGACCTTCATTTTATTAATCTATAACATCACTAATCTCGAATATGAATACCTAACTAACTTATTTATTTATTTACAGCAGGTTTAAACATAAAATGGATGCACTATGTAGGTATTCTAAATATTACCTACCTACGTTCGCTTTACATTTGAAAAGACAACTTTATATCTCAATCATTTGTTTTTATTATATTTAGGCTTTATATATCTATGTATGGGTAAAATTGAATTAATAGTCAAGATGAAGTTGATCAAACAACACACATCACTTAATGTTAATCATATAAATCTTGGTGACTGCGATAACCACATTAGACATAGCGTTCTGTTACCAAATACGATTCGTTGTATTATATGTGGTCCATCGAATTGTGGAAAAACAAACGTAGTTCTTAGTTTATTATTGCATGAGAATGGTCTTAAATTTCAAAATCTTTATCTTTACTCGAAAACTAACTTTCAACCAAAATACAGGTTCTTACGAGAAGTTATAAAGAGAGTGCATCAGGTTAAGTTTCATGAATTTAATGATAATAAAGAAGTCATAGCCCCGGATGAAGCACTACCCAATTCTGTATTTATTTTCGATGATGTTGCATGTGAAAATCAAATAAACATTCGTAATTACTTTTCTATGGGTAGACATAAACAAATCGATTGCTTTTATTTATGCCAAACATACTCTAAAATTCCGAAACAGCTGCTGCGTGATAATGCTAACTTTCTTATAATATTTAAACAAGACGATGTGAACTTGAAACATATTTATGAAGAGCATGTTAGTTCTGATATGTCCTGGAATCAATTCAAGAACCTTTGTAATAAAGCTTGGAGAGAGCCATATAACTTTGTTAGTATTTGCAAAGACTCTTCATTAAACAATGGAAGGTACAGGCAGAATTTAGATAGTTTTTTTAAATTTTGATCTAAAAATGTGTACCTATATAAATCAATAACGTATAAATCTGATTTAGTATTATATCTTCTTTGGCTGAGTACACTTGTAACAATACAACATGGAAAAGAATATTAAAATAGAATTAATGAAGTCTGTAGACTCCATAAAGAATAAAATAAAACAAATGAAAAACCAGGAACACTCAATGAACTTGTCACTTGAAAACATGTTAAAACCTGTCACAGATCCCCTTAAAACCCTAGTTGATTCGAATAAAACAAAAGAAAAAATACAAAGTTTAGAAAAAACACACTCTAATTTTGAAGATATGGAATTGGATGACATTAATACTAGCTCATCTACAAAGTTTGAAGAATGCTGCGATCCAGAACTGAATTCTGTGCTGTTCGTTAAAAAGTCTCCCCAGACAGAATTACGGAAAGATTTAGAAATATCATTAGAGGGCGGTGATATCCATGATATTTATGATGGGGTAAATATACCATTTGGAATAAGGAGGGCAAACAAAAAATTACTAATGGGTAATTCAATAGTTTCATTTTCCAAAATAGATAGTGTGAACGATGATAATGTCATTTTAATTAAAATTGGTGACAAAAGCTATAATTTAACCCCTGGTTTAAAAGAACTTTTACTTCGAAGAAAACCTGATTTGAAACTAATATCGAGCAAAGATAAACTTGTCTATAAAGATATGTTGCATTATACAAATGCACATAAGAGAGATTTCAATCCTAATGGACAAATTAGAGGCGATAAAGGAATAAAATATCGTGAAATAATTAGACCATTGTTTTCTGAATCGTTAAACAATAATATTATCACTTTTGGAGGAAGCTTACCAACGCTAAAGAAATACAATAATAACACTGACTTGGTATATTGGGACGATCCTAACGAACTGGTTGATAGATTGAAACTATTAATTGCTTCCCGAGATGCTGGTAATACAAACCATGATAATGAAATTTTATCAATAATCGAAGAATTAAAAGAAGCTGATATAATTAAATAATAAATAGTCATAATAACCTGCTTTTTATTCAGTACAATAGCTGAGTTCAAGACAAGTATACTGAATTGTGAACATGAGCAAAGCTGACGTGGTAAACGAAATTCATAAAAATGCAAGGGTGAACTATCCACGAAGACATGTTATCATGAAAGATATAGATGACTTGTGGCAAGCAGACTTAATTGATATGCAATCAATTTCAAAGGACAATAAAAATTACAGATATATTCTTGCCGTTATTGATACATTTTCAAAATATGCTTGGGCCTTTCCTATTAGAAGTAAAACCAAAGAAGATGTGTGTAACTCTTTCAAAATTTTGTTGGATGAAGGGCGTGTTCCTAAAAATCTGCAAACGGATAATGGAGCAGAATTTTATAATAACAATTTTCAGAAGCTTATGAAATCATATAATATTAATCATTATTCAACCTTTTCAACAAAAAAGGCTTCAATAGTTGAACGATTTATCAGGACATTGAAATCTAAAGTTTATAAGGAATTCAGTTTAAAAGGCAGTTACAATTGGATAAATAATACCCTAAATCATGTTATTTACAAATACAATCACACTCACCATCGCACTATTAATGAAATCCCTGCTAATGTGGACAATAATAATAAAAAAATGATATTAGAAAGGTATTTAAAGTTGCTAAAAAAATATAATTTAAAAAGCAAGTACAAAGTAGGTGATTATGTGCGTATCAGTAAATACAAAGGAACATTTGAAAAAGGTTATACTCCCAACTGGTCAACAGAAATATTTAAAATTCGTAAAATACAAAAAACAACTCCAATAACTTACTTAATTGAAGATACTATCAGAGGTCAGCCTATTTTAGGTGCATTTTATACACAAGAACTTCAAAAAACAAAACATCCCAATGTATATCTAGTTGAGAAAGTTCTTAGAAGAAAAGGTAACAGAGTTTTAGTAAAATGGTTAGGTTTATCTTCAACTGAAAATAGTTGGATTCATAAATCGAATATATTACTATAGCATTAACCTAATAACAAAATCATGGATGAATCATTCAAGTATTTATTAATATGCTCAATCTGAATTCGTCAGTCTTGTAATGTGTTTTGGGGAGAGCAGTCTTCTCAATTGGCTTATAAATAAGTTACCATTTGAATTACATTTACCTGGATACAATTATTGTGGACCAGGTACGAAATTAATTAAAAGACTTACACGCGGAGATAGCGGTATTAACAAATTAGATGAATATTGCAAAAATCACGACATTGCTTATCACAAATCATCAAATTTAAAGGATCGACACAAAGCTGATTTAATTCTACTAAAAATGGCAAAAGAGCGAGTAGTTGCTTCAGATGCGAGTGCAGGCGAAAAAATTGCGGCACGCTTAGTAAGCAAGGCTATGTCCGCCAAAATTAAAACTGGTTCTGGCCTAAAAACAAGTAGCAAAAAGTCTTCTCTAAAAGCTACACCTGGAAAAGGGTTAAAAAGTAAACTGAAAAATGTGATAACTAAAACTAAAAAACACATGAAAAAATTAAAATCAAAGACCAAGAAAATAGCTATAGAATTAGCAATTGCTGCTGCCAGAGAATTAGCTGATAATTCATCCCTTAAACTTCCTCGCGTAATTCCTATTCCAAAAACTGGTGGTGTATTACCTTTGATTCCTATTTTTGCGGGACTATCAGCGGCGGGTGCTTTAGCAGGCGGTGCAGCTGGTATTGCTAAAACCATTAATGAATTCAAGATGGCTAAAAAGATGTTGATTGAATCGAAGAGACATAATGAGAAAATGGAAGCTCTATGTATTGGGAAAGGATTACACCTTAAACCGCATAAAGATGGGCTTGGAATTTTTGTATCGAAACAAAAAAACTAAGATATCGGCTACCCAAACGAGCCTTAACTAACTTTGATATTTTAAAGTATGCTGACAGTATTCCTTATTTTAGAGGTGTATTTATGAGAGATGAGCTCCCTCAATATCCTATTAAAAAAGAATGTGGAGTTATTAATTTAGATAGTTCTAAAAAACCTGGTTCTCATTGGGTAGCCTATGCAAAATGTAATGATTACATTGAGTATTTCGACAGTTACGGAAATCTTAAGCCTCCAAAAGAATTCATAAAATATGTAGGTTCCAAAGTCCAATATAATTATGATAATATACAGCGTGATCACCCTTTCAATTGTGGACATCTCTGCTTAAATTTTTTACGAAAATTCTGGTGTAATCAAGGAATAAAATAAAGAGGATCTTCAAAATGTGTTCAGTATGCAAGTATGTCTACAACAGTTACCATCTCTGGAAATACATCTGAATTGATTTCTTACTTTCATCCACCACTGTATTTACCTGATCAATACGAGTGCGGTTTGCTATACTTTTCGGTATTAAATTCAAGACCAAAAGTGACATTCAACAACAACAGTCTAAATGTAATCAGAATCGAATGTGATCTTGTAAACGGTTCATACTGCAACGGTTTGCCAACACATTTTATTCATGAGTTTGTATCTGATACTCCTCCAAGTGATTCTTATATAGAAATACCGCGAAGCGTTATTTACTTTCCAATTAACAAGAAAATAATCCCGTCTATATCTGTTAGGATTGTTGATCAGTTCGGTCGCTGCATTAACTTTGGAGAAAAACATAATATTGAATTACGTCTCCATTTAAGAAAAACAAAATGATAGTATATTATAAAAACATCCAAGCAAATGAAAAATGTCTTAGTTCTTCCGCAATTGCTAAGGTGCAAAGACGTAAAAAACAAGTTAAGAAATTGACTAAAGTAAATAAAGATTTTCTAAAAGCCCTGGGGTTTAAAGTATGAATATACTACAGATTACTGAATTACCGCACTTCGACACTTCGATCGAAAGTTATGAAGTTCATTCATACAATCCCTACAATAGCAGCTTCAGAGAAAACGATGAAATCAGAATCCCCATCCACCAGCAAGACATATACGTGCTACCATCAGCCAGTTCAATCTATGTCGAAGGACAAGCGAAGCTCTTCGGTAAAGATGGGAATCCAATCAAAAAAACTGTTACGTTCACCAATAACCATGTTATGTCTTTGTTTCAAGACATCAGATACGAAATGAATGGTATTGAAATAGACCGCATAAAAAATTCTGGAATAACGTCAACAATAAAATCATACATCTCCTTGAATGAAGCAGAAAATAAAGTTGCTGCCCTATGGGGATGGAGTTTAGAGGGATTTCAAAGTGATGGGCATTTTAGTGCTGTGATACCATTAAATAAGGTCTTAGGGTTTGCAGAGGATTACAATAAAATAGTGATAAATTGCAAACATGAACTTATTTTGAACAGATGTAACACTAACTTAAATAGCGTTATCCTTACTGATGATATCGCTCATTTTCAAATAGATATACATAGAGTTCAATGGAGGGTGCCACACATAAAAGTATCAGACCGAGAACGACTGACACTTTTAAAACACTTAGAAAAAGATAAACCTATTCAGATGGCGTTTAGAAATTGGGATTTATATGAGTATCCGTTACTACCTAAAACCACTAAGCATTCTTGGTCAGTTAAAACTGCTTCACAATTGGAAAAACCCAGATATGTCATTTTTTGTTTACAAACTAATCGAATAAATAATAAAACTAAAGACAGTTCAGTATTCGATCATTGTGACGTAACAAACGTTACGCTCTTTTTGAATTCACAATATTATCCTTATGAACCTTTAGGTTTAAAGTTTTATGAGAACAAATACAGTATATTATACGAAATGTTTGTGAAATTTCGTCAGTCGTATTACAACTGTCCTGTAGACCCGTTGCTTAACCTAAAGGAGTTTAAAGAAAAAGCCCCTCTCTTTATCTTAGACTGCTCAAGACAAAATGATAGCCTTAAAACAGGTCCAGTGGATGTGAGATTGGAAATTGAATGTTCTACAGCAATACCAGATAAGACGACTGCATATTGTTTGATTATAAACGATCGACTTGTGGAATACAAACCTCTTAGCAACATTGTACGCAGATTATCATGATCGCTATTGTGGATATTCAAGGCTTTAAAAGAGAAACAAATGAATTTATAATAAAAGAAATCGCTATATTGTATAATAAAACATTACAAGTGTTTTTAATTAAGCCACCATTTCCATTTGAAAAATTAACGAAGCAAGAAAAAAAGCAAGTTAGTTGGATTGAACGTAACAGAAAGATATACTGGCGTGAAGGATTTGTACCCTATTCTAATTATCGGAATTTGGTTATTGATATTTTAAGAGATAAACATATCTACGTAAAAGGTTCAGAAAAAGTGTTGTGGTTAAAGCATATTTTAGAAAATAGTAATTGTAATATATTCAGTTTAGAAGATAAAGGTTGTTCTAGTTTGATAAGTTTATACGATCAATATAAATATTCTCAAGATTTATATAACTGTATTTATCATGACTCTGTATGTGCTTTAAAAAATGTAATATGTTTAAATAAATGGTGTATAGATAATACATTTTTTTAAATAAACATTTTCTTGTTTAATTTTCAAATCCTCTATCCCTACCAATCCCATCAAATGTTAATCATTATAAATTGCTGGGCTACAGCAGTACGATATCATTTCACTTTTATAATTATCTGTATCAAGAACTATATAGTGAGTGAAAAGAACATGTCTCAGAATACATATAACCCTCGTTATGACATGTATAATGTATATAAAATGCGTGAAATTTCGTTTAGACATTATTGGACAACGGCTAATTCAAGTAGAAGGTTGGTGATGGAAATGGCCGACGCTGGATTTTTTTATTGTGGAAATGGTGTAAATGATAAAGTAGCATGTTTCTCATGTGGTGGTGTTATAGAAGATTGGGAGATTTACGACGATCCTTGGATGCAACATGCTATACATTTTCCTCGATGTTTATATTTGAACGCTGTGAAAGGAATAAATTATATTAATAACTGTCTCAAACAATTACAGAACATGAATGAATTGTTAAATTAACATAATTTTTAGTTTTATTTAATAAACGACTTGCAACACCTCTAAGACTTTTACCTGGATCATTATCCGTTTAAAATGTAATGCAGATCACAATCTATTTGAATATGCAATAAATATATTCTAATAGTAGGCCATTAATACAACAAACAAGATTTCGTATATTTGAATACACATTTATTGAAAATTGGGGTTTTCAGATCTTATCTGATCTGGAAACCCCAATTTTATCCTACTCTCCCCTCTTAATGCCAACAAGACGGATCATGACGCAATACGCAACCAAGCCATCCACTGCAATGTCCCAGTTTTGCGAAGATCTTTTGGAGCAAGGTGTTCTACAACCGGTTTCCGAGAGAACGCCCAGTTTTTATATCCAAGCTGTTTCTGCGGAAGAAAAGCGACGGATCGATGCACCCGATTTTCGATCTTCAAGAATTGAACAAAATCGTGAAGACAAGACATTTTCGTCTGATTTCTCACGAGATTTCTTCCAACCTGGAGACTGGATGATAAAAATAGACATATCCCAGGCCTACTTTCATCTGCCGGTAGCGAATTCATATCGGCCTTTCTTAAGGATAAGCTACGAAGACCAGTTGTACGAGATGACATGCTTACCTTTCGGTCTGGCTTCAGCGCCGCATCTTTTTTCTTCTGTAACATGCTGGGTTGCGGAGACCTTGCGTGCGAAAGGATGTCAAGTGCTAGTATACCTGGACGACTTCCTTCTGGACAATCAGATTGCTTATATTCGAAAGGAGGGAGGAACCAGATCTTTGGGATTAGTAGAACTAACCTTCAAAGAGTGGCATCTTCTACCTCGAGCATCGACAGAAGTCTTTCGGAAGTGGGGTCGACCCGAGATAAACCTGTTCGCGACAAAGGAGACTGCCGTAGTATTTATTTATTTATTTTATTTATTTTAAAAAGGTTTTCCCACAGCTTGTGTGTACAGGTTACTTATTACTATGATTTAATTAATAATCTCGGTTTTACACACTAGCTAATTACGGGCTAACCAACATTCGTAAAGCATAGTGACAATAACAAAAGTTTAGAAAAAATTGATTAAATTACTAGTAAAAAAATGTAAAATAAAAATACATTTGAGCAAATAAAGAAACAATACAAATGAATTATGAAGGTGGCAGCCGAAGGACTTAAAAAAAACCGAAATTACTTGAATAAAGATTTAATTATTCAAAATTACAATATTAACTTAAGCTAAAAGTTATGTCTAGACTTGGACGATGCTAGTACCGAAGTGTCCAAATTAATTATTGATTCTATAATTACAATTTAATAATCGATAGCAAAATTAACTAAAACAGGATGCGGCGTCAGCGCGTTGTAAGTAGGTGATCGGCGACACGAGGCGTCGAGTCAGCAGAGTGCGATGGTGCAATTTTATATGGAAAAACATCCGATTGACGTAAATAGCTATCATGTCGCTATTCAGCTGATTTGGTGTAGGCAGGGCACGTAACACCTCCCCCCTCAGAACAGCAACTATTTGAGCACTTTCAGCGAGAATGTTGCTGGTACAGGTTTCTTAGTTGTAGCAGATTCTGCATCTTCATATTGATGGTTTTCAGGGTTCAAATTCATTGTCTGTGGCTTTCTGAGCTTTGTGCAAACGTTATACCGTCGTATAGTGAGTGTAACGATCAGTACAGTTGCACCGAATAGTACGACATATAGTGGGATAGTCGTATGGTAGATTGATTGTTCCAATTGTGCATGATCTATTTGTACCGGATGCTGGATTAAGATTTTATCTTCAATTTCATGTAGGCTTTTCAGGTGTAATGAGTTTAGCTGCAGATGTGGTATAGGTTGTTCGATGATGTTCAGATTCATAGGTATTTCAGTGATTTTCAGCGGTTGTCCTCTGATGCGGTCATTTGTATTGATGATAGTGAATTGGTCAGTGCGTAGTAGGCATTTTTGCGGCATGGTGGCGAGATAACTTCCATGCAGGGAGATGAACTCTCGACGTTCACATTGTAACTCGGTTCTGGTTGGTTGTGGAAAGGTTAGCGTATAGCGTCTGTCATCTAGTTGTTCCATGGCTTCTTTAGTCAGCGTGAGTTTCGTGGGCAGGCATGATTTCTCCAGAGATTGGTTGAATATTAGTCCTTGGATGCAGTCAAGATGTCCTCTCGTTGGTTGATGGTTGACTCCTTCCTCGCAGAGGTGATACTGGTTGAACTTCGGGCATTCAGCCTCTATGTACTTGAAGACTTTCCCATTGGTTGCAGTGTAAGGATAAGGAGGAATAAAGGTATACATATATTTATTGGGAACTATCGCTAATCTATATAATTCAAACTTATCAGAGGAAATTATTGGAAATTTAAATATAATAACTATCCGTTTATCTGTATAATAATAGCCAGGTTTAATAATTGTATAATATTCTCTTAAGTCTGCATCTAATAACTGATCTGAGCCGTATATAGATTTTAATCGATTAGTCATATTAATTAAATTATCTATGCTTAACATACTATGATGAGTGCTCGATGCACGTATAAAAGCTAAGGTATCTTCTATCCTAGTTATTTCTAGAAATAAATCATCTGTATTATCACTAATTATACTTAATAGTTGAGCGAACTTCGCGTATCTTATAAGATCAGATGCGGCAGAAGCTTTTTCATCTAAAAGTAATCCTAAAGTACTATTAATTCGCTCTTGATTTGACTCTAATTTTGAGAGTATCTCGCTATATCGAGACATCCAGACTTTATTAAGACTGATATGCTCATTTAACTCCGATAATATCTTATCATTATTCGTTTCTAGAAGTCTAATGGCATTATTATAAGTTTGGGCATCCATATGATCTAAGTTACCGGTAATGCTTTTTATGATGGAACCTAAACCATCTACGAGACCTCGTTTACTACGATTGGGTTCTAGTGTTTTTAACTGAGACCTAATTTTATCTAGCTTATAAGATAAATGGTTAATTTGAAGTTCATATAAGACAAAGGTTCGATTATCTAGTTTAGTCTGAAAATAGTCAAGTTGAGTCGTTACAGATTCTAGTCTATTCTCAATGTCAGTTAATTCTATGTATCGTAGGAAAGTATGGTAATGTGTAATGAGTCTTGCTTGTCCAAGGTTGAAAGGTAAGAGTCCGGGTCCTTCTTCTAAGCTTTCAAGTCTTATCTCGAGCGCCAGAGTTGGGTGAACGATCATCGCCAATAGTATCCTGTAACAATTTTGAGTTCTTAGGGATACGTTTGAGTCGCGATTTGGCAACGGGACCTTTCTTTTTAGAGGTGTATATATGAATTGGAAGGTCAGCTAAAACGGTGTCATGAGTGTAACGCGATGCTAACTTTTGTCGACTAGCTACCGGGTTACTTATGAACACTTGTTGTTCCGGTTGATATTCTACTTCGGGCTCTCTGTCCTTATTCCTATTCTGTATAATGTTCATACGGTCAGTAAGTGTAAAGCTATTAATAAGGTCGTATACAGTTTTCATCTGGTCTCTATGTGTCAAGATGTATTGTTGCATGAGATGTTCGGCCATGTTAATGTCAAGAGGGTCTCTTGGGTCAAAATGTCCTCTAATTATGTCATGTGGTCTGCACTTAGTGAAGCTGTGAACTGAACTATTATAGGCTAGTATGGCATAGGGCATGAAATTTACTGCGGGTTCATCTTTCTGACGTAGTCGTAAGATACGTAGATGTTCTAATAACGTAGAGTGAAATCGCTCTACAATTCCGTTGTCATTAGGTGAGTGAGCTAGAGTTCTATGGTGGTTAATCTTGTGTAATCTAACGAATTCAGAAAATAATTGATTTGTAAATTCAGTACCATTGTCGGTCACTATCGTTAGTGGAAGACCATGGTGTGTACAATAGTTTAAAACGGCCTGAAGTATACTAATTGCTGTGCCATCTCTCAAATGGTATGCCTGTCCATATTTTGAGAATACGTCTACTACTGTAAGGTACTTTTCATTTTGGGCTGTAAAGAGGTCCATATATACTAATTCGAAAGGTTTGGTAGCTGGGGGCACTAAATTGAACTGTGGTCTAACTGGATTCCTATCGTACTTACACTGTCCGCAAATGATACATTCATTTATATATTTTGCTATTTCATCCCTCATCTTAGGCCAATAGTATTTCCGGGAAAGAGCAAGATAACACTCGTTTATTCCTCTATGATTTGTCTTGCCTTCGTGATAGTGTTTTATAATTTCTTGTTGCCGTAAGTAATCTTTAACGTCTTCCAATTCAGTTTTAACTAACACTAGATTGATAGCTGAGCTTTTAAAGTTATTCTGGATGATGGGGATAATCGAGTACATACCTAAAGGTGGAGTAATTTTTAAAGCAGTTTTAACTTTGGGATTGACATATTCTTTTATAGCGTTTACGACGTCCTGTTCTAAGTTCGATTCTGAAACTTGGATATGTGTACGAGTGTGCGTGTCAAAAGGTTTAGTGGCTGTCGTCTTTCGTTTAATGTCGCCTACTATAGTAATGCATAACTGTCGATGAAATTTATTTAAAGGTTCGTCGGTGATGGGGACTTCTAGTATAGGGTTTTCAGTGCTGGTGTGTGCAGTGGCTGTTGTGGATCCATTACGAGAAAGTGGTCGCTCTGAAGGGTTGGCTAACATGGACTCAGTCTCCTCATTATTAATCTCTACTCGGGATAAAGCGTCTGCGTTGGTGTTATACTTCCCTTTCTTATAGATAATAGTGTAGTCATATTCACTAAGTTTAAGTCGCCATCTAGTTAGTCTTTGATTAGGTTCTTTAAGGTTCATAATCCACTGTAATGGCTTGTGGTCGGTGTATATTTTAAATTTACGACCAAACAAGTACGGCCTAAAATATTTGGTAGCCCATACTATGGCTAAAAGTTCCTTTTCTATGGTACTATATTTACTTTCACTATCATTCAGAGTTCTTGAGGCGTAACAGATAGGTTTATCCGAGCCGATAGTACCTTGTGAGAGTACAGCGCCTATGGCTACGTTTGAGGCGTCCGTGGTTAAAATAAACTCTTTGGAAAAATCGGGATACTGTAAAATAGGGTCATTTGTCAGTAAAGTCTTACATTTGTTAAAGCAATCAATATAGTCAGAGTCAAAGGTTATTTTACTAGTCCTTTTCAGGCATTTTGTCATAGGCTTTGTGATACGAGCAAAGTCGGGGATAAATTTCCTGTAATATCCTAGTAATCCTAGGAACTGTTTTATTTCTTTAGTGGTTTTTGGTAAAGGGTACTTTTCTATAGCTGCTATCTTTTCAGGGTTAGGCTTAACACCTTCGCCACTGATAATATGTCCTAAAAATGCGGTTTCCAATTTTAGAAACTCGGACTTGTCCGTTTGAATCTTGAAGTTCGATTCTTGCAGCCTCTTAAACACTTTTTCTAAATTAATCATATGTTCTTGCAGTGACGTACTGAAAATAATGACGTCATCAAGATAATAATAATAATAATAAAACTTTATTTCGGACAAGTCCATATGAGCGATACAAAAAGCAAGGTTATACACATACAACACACATGAGATAAATCATATAGCAGTATGTAGGTTTATCCAATGCCTTAATAATGGTGAATCCCACCTATCTGTCAACACGTTCAGATAACGAACGACGATAAACTAGGCAAATTTCGTTCTGTAAGCCTCTGAGTACATTGTCCATAACGCGTTGGAAAGTGGACGGAGAGTTCTTTAAACCCATGGGCATACGTAAAAATTCAAAATGCCCATGCTCTACATTGAAAGCTGTCTTAGGAATGTCGTCGGGGTGCATTTCGCATTGATAAAATCCTGAGGCCAGGTCCAGGGTGCTGAAATACTGGCAGTTACCAAGCTTGTCAAGTATGTCATTGATGTTAGGAATAGGGTATTTGTCGTCTATAGTCTTGTCGTTTAATTTACGAAAGTCTACTACGATGCGCCATTTTTGTTTGCCTGATGCGTCGGTTTTCTTAGGAACTACCCAGATAGGTGAGCTCCAAGCTGATTCTGAAGGTTGTATTATACCTTGTTCTAACATCTTAGTAATCTGATCCCTAACTTCTTGTCGATGAATAAAAGGGTAGCGGTAGCTCTTAGTGTAGACGGGAAGTTCGTCAGTCGTTCTAATACGGTGTTTAATTTTGTTTGTAAAAGTTAAGGGCTCTCCCTCGACATAAAATACGTCAGCATATCGTGCACACAGGGTCTCTAAGTTAGTTTTTTCCTCGATATTTAAATGATCTGTACGCAAACGAGACAGAACCTCTTTAACACGCTTAGGATCTTGTTCGGTGCTAATGCACTCAGTATTAAATATCTCGGCTTGTAAAGGACGGTCAAATGTTATATTTATATCGTATTCCGTCGGGTTTTCAACTTCTACAATGCCCGTACAATCGGTAACGCGAGTAATGCACTCGTGAATAATGCAGTTACAATATATTTGCTTAGCAATCGAAACGTCACCGTCTGGACTATAAATAATCAAAGGTATATCTGAAAAGTATTGTTTAACTGCCTCGGGGCTAATAAATGACTGATTAGCTCCGGTGTCAACTAATAGCTTAAGTGGCGGGTTTGATATCTGTATGTAGCGTAATTCTCTTTTAGATTGAATATTTAATTCTATCTTAATCCGTTGTGATCCATCTCCTTGCGAAAATCCTGATCGGGTTTAGAAGAAGCGGATGGCTGTGGGGCATCTAAGCATTTAACGTCGGTCGATTGAGAACTATCCTGTACATATTGATAATCGGGGTCGTTTTGATCATAGTTATAAAAGTCAGAATAGTCGTAAGGGTCATAGTCATAGTAATAGTCGGGTTGCTCATAGTAATAGTCAGCGTAATTATAAGTATCGTCGTAGTCGATCATCTCATTATAATTAATTTCACGTGTCTTGAAGTAATTGCTAGTGGTGTATTGCCTGACTGATTGTAGGTGGTGGATTGCCTGACTTAGTCCAATCATGTCCTGGTAACCCTAAAGGTCTCGGTACCTAATGACTAACACCGCTCATCGGTTTCGGACCGGCATACTGTGTTGAAGGGTTTCTATTTGGCAGTTTAAACACGTTACTTCGCGGGTTATAATTTGGCGGGGGTGTGCGAAACATTTGTTGAGTACACGTAAATTGATTAGGGGCACGATGAGGTACCTGGTTATGTTGGAACGGCGGCCTCCACTGCTGCTGCTGCTGCGGGATAGGCATAGGCTTACGCCAGCTGGGACCTGCGCTAGGGAAACTAAAAGCTTTCGGTGTGGTCATAGGGACCGCGGGTGGCATTCTAAAGGTTGAATGCGTTTGCTGTGGCGGATTACGTCGCTCAGGAATACTCTCGTTACGTTGCTGTAGGTACATGACATTTCACCCCCTCCGGGAAGTGCCGTTTGGCATGGCACCGTGGTGGGCCTCGGTGCGGTCTTCTAAGAGTTCCCGAGGCCCACCATATGGTGTCGAGGCGGACCACCGTGGTGAGTTTAGCCGGTAGGAGTCCGGCACACCCCTCCGCCCCCCCCAGGCGGAGGATAGCCCATGATGGGTTCTCACCACGCAAATCAAAAAAAAAAAAAAAAAAAAGGTACATGACATTTAATTCCTGTTGTACAAATTCCAGAGCCTTTTCAATCGTTTCCGGTCTCATACATCGGATACGGGACCCTAAAGGTTCTTTAAGACCTCTGACATACGATTGCAAAGTTAGCTTTTTATAAAGATCGCGTTTTGCTTCTATAGTAGTTGGTATACGCTCATGTAATGACACATAAGTCATTATAGTGCTAAAAAGGGTCTGGCATTTGTCGTAATATTCTTGCGGCGTGCTACTTCCTTGCGTTAGCAAGGACATGTCATTGTAAAGGGCGGTCTCGTCCCTTTGGTCGGAAAAATTATTAATTAAAGCATCACGAATACCTTGCCAATTATCTGGTATGCCGTTGGAATTAATTGTTGAAGCTGCTGAACCTGTTATTTTATTTAAAATACCATTTATGAGACATAGATTTGTTAACTCGTAACTCGGGTCGTTCCTGACGTATTGTAATACGAGCTGATCGCATATTTTAATAAATCGTGTTAGAACATTCGGATTGCCATCAAAATCGGGAACTGCGCGTAATGCCTTGTAGATAGTATCGGGGTTCAATGCCATTTTGTCACTATTAAATAATAAATCTAATCCTAAATTATCTAAATCTATAAACCTATTTGAATCTACTTCCCTAGTCCTATTTATCTGTCTGGAAGAGACAGATTTCTTCCTAGTTTCTCGTGGATGAAAAATCTTGACCTAATAAATATAATATAGGTAAAAGGAAGGACAAGGAAGCAACACTTAAAGAAAGTTTCAAGGACTTACATATACATGGTTTTCTTCGTTGTATCGATTCCTGGATACGTCTTCAGCTGCGTCTTCTTAAGTTCGGATATTCGACGAGGTACTTGGAAATACCGACAGCGACTATCGGAGTCAGCAGATTAACGATATTTGGAAATCTATACCGCGCCGCGCACTGCCTCGAATATCCTACCGACTGCGCCAATTATGAAGGTGGCAGCCGAAGGACTTAAAAAAAACCGAAATTACTTGAATAAAGATTTAATTATTCAAAATTACAATATTAACTTAAGCTAAAAGTTATGTCTAGACTTGGACGATACTAGTACCGAAGTGTCCTAATTAATTATTGATTCTATAATTACAATTTAATAATCGATAGCAAAATTAACTAAAACAGGATGCGGCGTCAGCGCGTTGTAAGTAGGTGATCGGCGACACGAGGCGTCGAGTCAGCAGAGTGCGATGGTGCAATTTTATATGGAAAAACATCCGATTGACGTAAATAGCTATCATGTCGCTATTCAGCTGATTTGGTGTAGGCAGGGCACGTAACAAATGAGTTGAACATTAAAATAAACATATCATGTTGTTTACTTAAAGTATGGTAAAATGGAATTAAAATTGTGAAATATAGTTGATTGTAACATTATTTTGCAATAGTAGTTCATTTATTCATTCTCATCGTGGGTTCTCTGGGATTTCATAATTTTCAATTTAAAGGAGTTCATTGAATCGTGGTTTATGTCAGCATCCAGTACAGACTTCATAAATGAGTAAAGCTCTCTACAAATTCTGGTTAGAGGTGAGTTTACACCGATATTAGATTTACAAGGTTTGACATGAAAAATATTATGCTATGGGGTATCTCGGTAATTTGTGAGGTACGGTAAGTGCAACTCGCGAAACTAATTCATTGCAGTCTAGTTTACCATTAACCAATTTATAAAGGAACATCAAGTCCCCCATCTATCGTCGTTCACGCAGAGAATACATTTAAAAAAAATTGAGACGTTTTTCATAAGGTTAACGAGGAGTAATCTTGTTGGTGTTATATGCAAGATGCTTGGTAAAAGCTCTTTGGATGCTTTCCACCCTTTGTGAGTGTACCGCGTAGTGCGGACTCCATTCCACACTGGCAAACTCTAGTGTTTATTATTAGTTTAGATAAGTAAGATAGGAACTATTAGGTACTAAAATTAGGTAAGTAATGTACATAGGACATAATATCAGTTATGAATGGAATGCTGCAAAGCATTTGTCATCCAAATTTGCGGTACATTTTGACTATTTTATTTTTACACAGCGCACATCTTCTGACCTGACGTGTGAGAATAATATGTTCAGCTGAATGTTTTCTAACAGAAACAGGTACAGTTGTCTTTGCCTTCGTCTGTGGCGCAGGCTGAGTTCTGGTACTCCCATATTTTTGGAGTAAAGATCTTGCAATAGATCGGCGAAATTCCAGCGGGTCTACGTTTGCCCTATTGATCTGGCGAGCAAAAAAGCGTTGTTGGCGACGTCAACTAGCCACATCAAAATGGGAATATACAATTTTTTGCCTCTAACGGCAATCCTGTAAACTCCAATATTAGCAATGATCATCGCTTCTTCAACTCCTGGAGTTAACAGTTCAACAGGACGAGAACTTCATGAGTCGCATGTGCTGGATCCGGATGCCGTAGAAATGGGCTCTAAGATTTGAGAACTATTAGTAGGGCAGATTAAAACCTCATCGATGGTGGTGTCGTCATCATGGTCTTCTTCGCCTTGTAGTACTACCATCTCAGCTGGAGCAAGTAACTGATATTGGTTCAAGCGATTTATACTGTCACAGTCCTCCTCACCTGAGTCACCGTCCGATATGGTATCCTCACAAGGCGGATCGATGTATACATCGATGCCCTGGACATCTTCCTCGTAGTCAAATGACTCCAGGGCTTCGGCTATTTCGTTAGCAGAGTGCACGGGCCAGGGCCTCGAAAATAAAAAATATGGTTTTATACCATGGTATGTGCCCACGGGGTCATTGCCGACCCATGCAAAAGTTTCGATTGATTGCAATTAGAAAAATATATTTTATAACTAAAATGTATATCTGAAATAAATGAAATGAAATTATTTATTTTGCAATTAGGATTTTTCAATCACTTTTACACGTCTTTTTTAAGCTAGATGGCGTCGGCATTTCCTATGAGAAGAAACGCCGAAACAAACTCAGGGGTCAAAGTCTATTTTAAAGTCCAGACAGATTGCAACGATGTAAGGGTTCATGTGAGACAAATATAGGGTGGAATAGCCTTTTGAAGAAAGTGCCATTACTATTTGAGCTAACCTGTCGCAACAGAGTGCAAGCATGCATCAGTTATCGTGAGAATTAATTAAATTAAGAGCGTTCAGCCTAGATCTCACTCACATTTACAATGTATAGCGGTTATATATAAAAAGTAAATAGGGGAAGTAGCGAGTCAGCCCCAACACAAGTATTGTTAATAACTTAATGGGGCTGTCTCATCCTACAATTATGTAACTATATTGGGACAATAAACAATTTTATTTTATTATTATTATTATATATAAGAAATAATTTCAATTTAAACGACATTACAATATCAAAATAATGAAGTAAATAATATAATAATTAATGGCAAAAATTGTATATAAAAAAAAGGAAAGGCTAAAGAGCGGTTCAATCCCAAGCGTTTTTGTCATCTAAATAGTCCGAAATTTTATAGTATCCTTTTTTACAAAGTTTAGATTTAATTACAATTTTGAACTTCTTTAATGTTAAATTACGTATATCATTGGGAAGTTTATTGTAAAAGCGTATAAATTGTCCCATAAACGAGTTGCTTATTCTGTGGAGGCGCGTAGCATGTACAGCAAGGTTGTGTTTATTCCTAGTGTTCAAAGAATGAGTATCAGACAGTTTGACAAAGTTCAAAGTTCAAAGAAATATTTTTATAAACATATATTAAAATTTCAAATATATATTGTGACTATCTATATGATCTATATCTCTTAAACACATATTCAGTTTACTATAAAAACAATTTTAACAGTAAAACAACACAATACACCCAAAATACTTACGTTTTTATGCACTCGGTCGAAAAGTTTTTCCAGAAATGAACTTGTACGAAATTGCACTAGTACTTGTCTTTTGAAATGTTTGTAAAGTAGACATTATATTGAGCTGTGTGTTCAAATCATCAGCAAACATATTTACAGTGATATATTTCATTGGCAATGTCATTGATGAACAGCGAAAACAGAACTGGAGCGAGATGAGAGCCCTGTGGAACTCCTGAGTCGGCATAATATGGGTATGATTCATGCTCGTTCACTACAACAATTTGTGATCTACGAGATAGATAGGACGAGAACCAGTTTAACAGCGAACCATGTATGCCATCGTGTTCTAACTTCGACAGTAGTATGGAATGGTCAACCTTATCAAATGTACTACTGAAATCAGCATACACAGCATCCACCTCCAATCTATTATCAAGAGCTCGGGTTACATCAGATACGAACTCTACAAGATCCGTTTCAACGCTTCGGCCGGTTCTAAATCCATGCTGGCAAGGCGAGATGCTTGTATCTATATGGTGAGAGATAACAGGATAAACTAGGGATTCGAAAATCTTTGGGAAGCAGGACAGAATTGAAACTGGGCGATAATTTTTAACATTTGCCGGATCACCTTTCTTATAGATAGGAACGATCCTAGCTTTTTTCCATACTTCAGAGAAAATTCCGTTTTTCAGCTAGATATTCAAAATTAACCATAATGGTAGCGCAAGGGCACTGCTACAACGCTTTATGAACAAGGGTGGTATAGAGTCAAGACCAGGGCCTTTCGACGAATCTAGCTGCTTGAGTTTCTTTAGTATCTCTTTTTCTGCAATCTTTATATTGCTTAGAACGCTATTAGAGCCCGAAAAACCCTTTGTTTTGATGGATGGCTCTCGGCTGAAGACTGACAGGAAATGCTCAGCAAAAAGGTTTGCGATGTCAGATCCACTGCTAGCTGATAGGTCATTCATATCAGCCGGAACACATGATTCTCCCCGACGTTTGTCCGTTATGAAACGCCAGAAGGCTTTGGGATTTTTAGGTATATCACTTACGATATTGCTTTTATATTGATTGTAACAGGTTTTCATAAGTTTATGGGAGCGGCTACGGAGCAGTTCATAGGTAAGTTTATCACGTGGATTATTATTTTTGCGGTATTTCTGCCTTACTTTTTCTTTTTCAGCTAAAGCTCTGATATAGATCTGATCAGAGCAAAATATTTATATATATATCGTCAGTTTTAGTTCTTAATCCGCGTACATTTTGGTAGTAAATATCAAGCATTTTAAAACAAAGTAACACCAGGAGCATGCTTTGGCAAATTTAAAATTATAAGTTTAATTTATTACGTCGGTCTTTTTAATTTCCTTTAAACTGTCTTGATTGCGAATGTAAATCGATTTCGATAATACGTCTTTGCGAACGAAGATTCGTCCATTCCGTATCCAGACAAACTTATATGACATTTCTTTGGCGATTTTTCGGGTTGCAGCATGCAGTTGTTTGCTGGTTGGGCATAGATGCTCGCTAACGAAGACAGGGACTTGGTTGCCAGCGATGCCCAAGTGTAAGGAGTTCAATTTGTCCTGAGGTTACTTTTTATTAAAGTCAACCACCGCTGCAAGAAGAGAATCGCGCTGCCGAGGACTGCGAAGCTTGGCAATCACAGTACGTGGCCGGTCACTCTCTTTGTTAAGTTTGGCTACTCTGGTGACTTGTATTATGTCACCGTCACCTATGTCGGTTCCAGTTACTTTCGCAAGCTTTTGCAGTGTGTTGACAAGATTTTCAGACTTGTTCTCTGGAAGACCGCTGATTTCAACATTGCTTTCGCGCATGTTCTGCTCTACTATACATAATCGAGTTGCAAGTTCATTATAACTTTGTTGAAGATTCGCATTGTCCATACGTAATTGGTTAATTATGGCGTCTTTTTCTTCAAAGCGCTTCTTGAAGTCTTCAAAATATTCATTAAAGAAACCAAATGAGACTTATCTCCAATATTTCACCTTGAATGTGCTTCAGTTGATCCGTCACTAGCTCGTTAATTGAGGATTTTAATGCTGCTGTCAGTTCCTGCTTTATAATATCTCTTAGCGTACTTTCAGTAACATATTGGTCGCTATTTTTTGATGTGGAAATAGACTCACTTTTCTTTTTTCGTAACGTTACATTGCAAGCTTCAGGTGAGGTGTTTCGGTTAAGTAGGGTATTAGAACCTGATTGGTTGCTGGCAGGTTGATTAGGGTTTGAAGGGTTGTTAACCGGACGCGCTGGTGTATTTGTATTGTCAGTTTTTGACTGTTTGCAGTGGCATTCCGGACACTTCCAAGTAGACTTTTGGTCTGGGTCCATCAGATGGAAGGTCTTCATTTGCATATTTATACAGGAGAGGTCATATCTTGACTTGCACAAGCAACATTTCAAGGACTCCTTACTTGTTATTTTATCGAGACACCCAGCGCAAACATTATGAATAGGTGCCATCGTTAATATTTTTCTATAACGCGCAACGTATTTCTGACTATAATAGAATAATAACTCGCAGCGTAATGCTTGACGCAGTTGGAGCATGCAGCAATGCGAGTGCGTGTATGCAAGCGTTGTGCGTGTGTGTGCGTGAAGAAGCGGGCGAGCCGCGGGTTGGCCTAGGTCAGGGACGGCCTGTGAAGCAGTCATGCTCCAGAAGCAGGCCGATGAGCGGGAACGGGAGAGGGCTGATCCCGCTCGACGGAGGAGGAGGCGCCGGGGAGCAACCGCCCCGGCGCGCAACACGCCGCAACCCCCCGCCTAACACACCTTAGCGGAGGGCCTTAGGGGTCGCGAGCGCGCAGAGTGGGGACTCTGCGCGCTCTAACTTAGCGACCCCCGAGAAGACGGCGACACGCTGTGGTCCGTGTCGCCGTGCACACAGCACCAGCGAGGGTAACGGGGGGACCTCTTTACAGTCTCCCCCGGGACGTGCGCGAGGGGGTGGCCTCTTTACAGTCACCCCCTCCGGGAAGTGCCGTTTGGCATGGCACCGTGGTGGGCCTCGGTGCGGTCTTCTAAGAGTTCCCGAGACCCACCATATGGTGTCGAGGCGGACCACCGTGGTGAGTTTAGCCGGTAGGAGTCCGGCACACCCCTCCGCCCCCCCCAGGCGGAGGATAGCCCATTCGGTTCTCACCACGCAAATCAAAAAAAAAAAAGGTCAGGGACGGCGTTGCGTAGTTATTAAAAGTTTTTGAAAGATTTTATCTTATTACTCACGAACGCTTGTGAGTCCGGGGTTGATGTAAACACCACTATATAGTCAGTCTGAATAGCTTCACGGGGATATGTAACACAACTAATGTTGACAACTTCTGACCACTTATTTAACGAATTTAAATGGAGCAAATAAAAAACGGTGTTATCGCCTCGATACTTGGACGCTTGGCTTGGTAGTAAAAAACTATGTGTCGATAGACTGCAGAGATCGATTTGCAGACTATATAGATGCCTTCAACAGACCATGGAAAAATCAGCTGGCATGGATGTTCCCTCCTCCCAGCTTGCTGCCCAGAGTGCTGACACACCTGAACAGTGCAACAGGCGTTTACTTGATCGTAGCTCCAGAGTGGCCTCGAGTCTTTTGGCTTCAAGACCTGAAATCCAGAGCTCTAGATCACCCACGCGAAGACGGTGATAGATGTAACAACATTACAGCCCCCAGCCCACAAGTATAGACATTGATCCTGAAAGTCTGGATAATTGGGGGTGGGGTGCCCAAATTAAAGAGTGGTCCACACAGGAGAAAGAACTACTGAAGAATAGCTGGCGAGATTCCACTTTATCAACTTATATACCAGCACTCAGAAGATGGCTGAAATGGTGCTCCGACTCTCAAGTTAACCCGAAACATCTTGAACCTGATAACATTGCAAAATTTTTAATGTATCTCTTTCTAAAAGAAAATCTTTCGTTTAGCACTATCCACAAATCTGCAATTTTAAGTTTTTGTGGTCCACATGTAGAACAGCAAACATTTTCTAATTTCATTATAAAACAAACCCTTAAGGCAATAGGGGTAGCCAAACCAAAAGTAGTAAGGCCATCATTCACATGGGATCCACGAACTGTACTGGATTGGCTTGAATCCAACCCACCTAAAGACACACTATTCGAATTAGCTCGTAGAACAACTACAATATTGTTGCTAGCTTCAGGTCGCAGGGTCCACGACCTAACACTGCTAAAAATTTCAAAAGAAAACTTCCTAGATGACGTTGATAACATCTATTTAATACCGGCAGTCAGATCCAAGACTGCTATACATCATTATCGTCAATCTGCATGGAAGTTGTCTAAACATCAAAATCAAAATATCTGTCCTGTCACCTTAGTGAGACATTTAATAGAGAAAAATAGTACTAGGAGATCTGAAGTTCGGGATTTGAACAATTTGTTTATAACTGTATGTAATAAAACAAAAGCTGCGTCGCGCACTCAGAGATAGCGGAATTAATGCTTCTCCGGGAAGCTGTAGATCAGCAGTAGCTTCCTTAGGTTGGTTAAATAATCAATCAATAGACGACATTCTATCAAGAGGTAATTGGAAATCATCCAATACCATTTTTAATCATTACTGTCGCGAAATAGAGATTCATAAAGATAACCGTAACTCATTTTTCCAAACATTTACTCCATCTTAAAATATTACACAATTGATTAAACCACGTCACTAATCAAAACATCCGCAATTCTATTACTCTTGTGAGGTTTACACTTATTTATACTTTAAGGGCAGCTAAGGTATAAATAATACAATGATATAATTTAATTGTTTTTCTCAAATGTATGTTTTATTTTATAATATATGTAAAATACAAATTCTGATTTAGGTTTGTCACTATTACAAATAATTAATAAATCATTGATACTATACATAATTCATTAACTTAAATTTCAGAGTAATCCTTTAAAAATCATCATAGCGTTGTGTTTCGCCTATATGTATTTCACCAGCAGATAACAAACACGTCTTCATAACAATGCTGTATGTTTTCCGGAGGCACATTGTAACGGTTAGTACCCTGCTGTACGGTTTAGGGCCGTACAGGGCTGTTAGCAAGAGAGGTAGGCTAGTAGGGGTAGTGTTTATTTAGAATTCCCGGCTAGGTCGTGGGTTTGTGTAGGCACTAGTGTTGGGTTTTCGCTCCGTGGTAGAAGTAATAGGGTAAAGAGGTACCGTCCCTTAGGGTCCACCTCGTAGGGCGACGCTCCGCTACTCTTCACTAGCTGCTGGTAGTTGGCAGCCACTACAGGGTCCGCGTGGGTATCCACCTGCCGTAGTTCTGATGCCGTAGCCGTAGGTTGGAAGCGTAGTATGAAGCCGTAGCTTGAAAGCGTAGAATGGAGGCGTGGCTTGAACCCGTAGATTGGTAGCGTAGATTAGAAGCATAGACTGGAACCGCATGTTAGAAGCGTGGTCTGGAACCGTATGTTAGAAGCGTGGACTGGAACCGTAGATTGGTAGCCTAGTTTAGAAGCGTGGAAGCGTTGACTGGAACTCTGGAAGCGTGCAGAAGGGTGCGCAGGTTAGCGGTGCAGATCATGCAGCCCGCATCCGATGTGGAAGCTCCCCTAGTGGACCCCGAGCGGTGCAGAGGCAGGGAAAAGGAAAGCTCACACATCGCAGCGGTTTACAAGGCAGAGAGGGTGCAATTACAGTGTAGCACAATGATAGATGCGGTTATGGTGCTAAGCCTAAATCTAGCCGAGTGCAGGTCGCAATCACATCACAATGATATTGCCGGAGGGCAGTAAATAGCTGAAGGCACATAGTACATTAGGTTTAAAGCCTATTGAGAGCACATGAAGTAGCCCCTGTGCGTGGAATAACCAAAGACCGCGTGGTCGGTCGAGGTCAACTATACATAATCTCACAATCACGGAGTATTTCGACTAAATCGGTTATCCAGCACACAGCACACACTTAGTTTAAAAATTAAATGCAGAACTCACCCAAGATCGGGGTATATTTCCTCTAAACAGAATTAATTATGGAGCAGCCGTAACTCGGTAGCAGCGGTCAGGGGGTCCTTCTCAAAAAAGTGGCACCATTCGATTAAATTTGTAAATTTAAGAAAATGTATGAAATACTGAGTTTTTTGGACCAAAATCCATCAACAGTATTTCTCTTATAACGAATTATACGAAGGGAATGAAATTTTCACATGAACTGAGAAGATATTAAGCTTTAAAAAAACTGCCCCAGAGGTTAAAGAGATATCGTACAGTTTAATGAGAAAGTGTTACCAGGTTACAGAGAATCAAACAGGTTACTGAAAAAAAAACCAATGTAACCATGCAAAATCAGCTTTTATTATTATTATTATCTGCTGAAACAATACCAGTTTCATAAAAAAGAACGGCTTTTATACAAACATAACTAAATACAAACATAACTAACTTATCTAGATTAATACTAAAAATTTATATATATAATTTATTATAGTATTAACTCTATTTCTCAACGACTTTCTTCCTCCTTCCACCTTTATGCAGATGATCTCCAAATCTACACTCAAGCTCCTCTTGGAGATTTGTCTGATTCTATTGAGACTATTAATGTAGACCTAGCTCGAATAGGTGACTGGAGCACGAAATTTGGACTGAAGATTAACCCAACAAAAACTCAAGTTACTATTATTGGTAGTTCCCGGACTGTCTCTAAGATTGTCTGGTCGACACTTCCCCAAGTTTCTTTCAATAACACTGTTATTCCTTTATCTAAAAACGTAAAGAACTTGGGGATTTATATCGATAGCACTCTTTCCTGGACAAAACAGCTGCAGGAAGTCAGTCGTAAATTGTTTGCTTCGGCAGGCTCCTTGAGACGCCTTCGTAATTTTCTCCCCGATACTACCAAAATTACGTTAGCACAATCTCTTCTACTCCCAATCCTTGACTATGCTGATGCCAGCTATCTTGATCTCACCCAAGACCAATTTGACAAGCTTGAGCGACTTCAAAATCTTTGTATCAGATTCATATTTGGTTTACGCAAATATGATCACGTTTCTGAATTCCGTACTAAGCTCAAATGCCTTCCTATTCGCCTTCGCCGGAATGCCCATATTCTCTATTTGCTTTATAATGTACTCTTTAATCCCTCTACCCCTTCTTATCTTAAAGAACGCTTTCAGTTCCTTTGTGACACACATTCTAAGTTCTTGAGACCATCAGAAAACCTAAAATTAAGCATACGTATGCATTCCACCTCCTTTTTTGATAAATCTTTTACTATTCAAGCAGCTCGCTTGTGGAATGCACTACCTAGTGAAGTGAGAAGTGCTCAAACATTACCTATCTTTAAGAAAATGGTACACGAGCATTACCTTTATATTTATTAGTTTATTATATATATACTATAAAATATATATTTTATTTTTATGTATTTGTATTATTATGTTTATGTATGTTGTTTTTGTACACTAGACAGCCCAATATCTGTCTCCCTTCTTTCAGTCCATCCAAAGGTTGTCTGGAAGAGATCGCCTTGTGCGATAAGACCGCCCATTGTACACAAATAATTGTATATGTCTGTCCTATATATTTTATGTGGTGTACAATAAAGTGTATAATAAATAAATAATAAATAAAAATAGTATAATTAATAGATACTAAAAAAAAATCTTGATATATTTATAAAAATAAAATATACAATATTAACAATATTTTCTGTTACCTAAGGAATAAAATAGATTATTTCTTTGAGCTCCACACATGACTCTAAAACTCGAGCAGTGGCCGCGGCAGAATCTCTTATTGCTTTTTTGCGTTTGGGCTTTGGTGTGGTCACTTGTTGTCTTATAACATCGTGGAAGCCAAGGTGTTTACCGTGCTTACAATATTCGGCTTGTGTTAAACACGTTTTTTCTGTACAGCTAAGATGCCTTAAAACGACAGATGCACTTTTTGTATTACACCATACAATTTGGTGAACTTGCTGCGTGCCCTTAAATGGCAGTAATGTATTTGGGAGTAGCATATCTTTTTCAAAGATCTTATATTCGGAAATAGTTTCAATTACGATGTTTTTCAGATTTTGTTTTAACAATCGTGAAAAACTTTCGAAGTCCGGTAAGTCAGCACCACGATTCACACATGCATCAGCAGTACGCTTTAAAACGGCTCCAACGCCATCTGGAGCTCCCTTACCGTGGCCGGATTCAGAGTAATTCCAAGTAACACATTTAAGCTGCGGATTGTTCCATGTTAGAGCTGTTATAACAAAATATATTTTGTAATTTCGATATTGACTACTTGCAGAATCTGAAATCACGTGAGAAATTTTTGCTTGAGGGGAATGTATTTTAAAAAAATCTATAATTGGTTCCATGTGTGCCCATACGGCTGCTGTATCGTGTCTTAGATTTGGACTGAGAGTAGCGAAACATTGTTTTTTCTGCCCATAAATATCGAAAAAATAAAGCACACTAGTGTGAATAGTTATTTGGGGCTTGCTGACACCAAAATGCGCAGATTGTATTTCTTTCGAGTACGCGCACTTATAATTTTCCGAATAATCAACATGAATAACAGCTTCGTCTGGTTTCAGTTGATCTTTTATAATTTTTATTGCTTCTCGTTGAGTAACCATTCTACCACAATGTTTCATATACTTATGTATAATTTCTTCACAGTGCTCAATAGCTTCTTTTGGTTTTGTAAGTATTTTCTCCTT
Organism: Shargacucullia verbasci; assembly: GCA_947562105.1. Taxonomy (NCBI): domain Eukaryota; kingdom Metazoa; phylum Arthropoda; class Insecta; order Lepidoptera; family Noctuidae; genus Shargacucullia; species Shargacucullia verbasci. The sequence goes on along the minus strand of OX387281.1, from coordinate 13,541,294 downwards.
CCTAACCAACCTAATAGTTTTATTACATCCATTTTGTACTATACATTCCTTCTTAGAGTTCCACGTCCAATAGCAGAAGTCAACAGTATTGTCATAAACCAAATATTTTATAGCCTTGTCTTTGCAGCTTAAACAATTACGAAATAGGCATTCAGCATTGTATATGGAACAGCAAATAGTTTTCAGAAGGTTTATTGGGTCTTTGGGCTCAATTATTTTATATTTGTAAAGTGCAGATACTAAAAGGTGAAAATTTTCGTGAATGACGCAGAGACATGTCTCTCGTGGTCTTTTAGAAGCGGGCAGAATCCAGAAAGGTCTAAATCGACAAAAAGTTGCGAAACTCATTGTGTATGTATAAGATAAGTTAAATTTCTTATGAAGATTACCAAGAGAATCATTCAAATAACGTTTTTGTACCTCAACACCTTCTTTCTTTACGTATTCCTTTTTGCCAGCTGCGCAGCTACTATTTTCATCATCAGAAATAAAGATTTTCACGTCGTTTTTCTTCTGCAAAACTGATGCATTTTTAAGTATCACATTTCGTCTTCTAAACATACTCTGGAAACTTCTCTTTACTTTGCTGGCGGGAAGGTATGTCTCGAGATAAGGTTTGAGATTATTAGAAATAATTTTTTCATTTTATACGATTTGACACTCTTGTAAGAACGTAATACACCTTCGGCAATGGAATTATCATTACTAGTACAAGGTCGAACAAGGAGAGGATCTCTAGGAAGTTCGATGACAGAGTTTTCGAAATCCATATTACCTCCAAGATTAGCGTTCTCGAAGTGCATTGATGAACTCCGTTTTTCTTGCAGTGATTGTAATCTTGAAATTCTTTTCCGATAGGCATCATTAAGTTTTGTTACTGATTGTAATTTAAGTCGTAAGGATGCTATTTCTTTATCTTTTTTATAACGCAACTTTCTCAGTAAGTGTTGGGCATTGGTTGATACGATCCCAGAATTTACAGAAGAAACTTTCGAGGTTGCAGGAGTAACTTCTCTTGAGCTGGTGTTAGATTTAGTAATTCTGCACACAGAATTACCATGTGCAAAGCTTGATGGCTCTTCTCCATGGCCGCCAATCGCGTCGTCAATATTATCTAGATTTATATTTTCGATATCACTGGAAGGTGGACTGTTGCATTCAATAAAGCGTTGTATTTTTGCTTTTGCTTCCTTTTTACGTTGATAAGACTTTTTTGCTTCTTCTCTCCATTTCCTTCTTAACATTTTCTGATCTCTTGGTGTCAAACTGTTTATAGATAGTACTTTCCCGTAATTTTTTCGCTTTTGGTACTTTGTCTTATTTTTTTCTTTATATTTTGCATAAAGCTCGGGATTGTTCTTTATTCTCTCATATCTTCTTTTTTCAAGTTCTCTTTTCCGAGCTAAGATGTCTTCTCTTTTCTTATTTTTTGGCATTTTACCTACGAAAAATAAATAAAAAGGTTAGCTTGTAACCGTAAATACTCGAATAAGCATTTTCCGACAAAACTATCAAAACGCCCCATTTAAAAATGTTTTATTATTACCATGGTAAATCTTGTAAATATTTTTAGGAACCACACCAAATTGTAACATGATTTTTCTAGTAAATTGCGTTTTGGTAAAAAATAACCGTCCAAGTCTCTTTAACTTGGTCACAGTTTCATTAACCTGTGCATTCAAAACAGGTTAAAGAGGGTCAGGTTAATGAAAAAATGATTAGCTGATAACAACAAAACGGTTACGTTTTTGAAGTTCACGCTTATAAATAAGGAATAGACACTAAATTACATAGTTTCACGTTTCCATAAGCAAAGCATTATCCTCAAATGAAAATATATAAGTCAGATTATAGATACCATACCTGTTACAAATTCAGTTTGTGGCACTTCCACGTAAGTTCTAAATAAACGGCGCAAATTTCAACACTACTTTCCTTGTCAGAGATTAGCTCGATAATGACGGATAATTTTACGTGCAGATGGAATGCCAAGTACGCAATAGTGTTTGTATGATGCGCGTTAGTGTGCAACTACAGGTTATGGAGAAAATCACTCCGGACACAATGTGAACATCAATAGCTCGAAAATTATGTTTATTCTTAATGTATCGGTTAATTAAAGTTAAATTTATTAATTTACAAACCTGTATTTTAATGGTTTTTAACCCCTATTTAAAATATTTATTTTTTTATTTCACCTGAACGTGTGACTCGTCGTGTTTGGACATAACAAGTTATTGAGAAACAGATATTAAAATTTTATTTTGTTGTAAATGTATAATTTCAGTTATCTTATTATTACTCGGCCTCTGTGTGAAAAGTCTCTTTAAATTTAATTTTGTGCAGAATTTAATAAATAGGATCTAAAAAATCACACATTTCCACTAAAAACTGCCTAACAGGTTACATCGCCACTTTTTTGAGAACAATCCTCAGGGGAAAATGGCCGACTTCAAACGTCAAACTAGGTATGTCAACTTTTTGAGTGATGTACAAAACTTACTATTTCGTCTATGATCACTTAGTAGATTGACCATAGACGGAACGCAACGTTACAACATCAATATAACGGTTTTACATAAAAATTAAACCGATATTATGTGCCGAGAGGGAAAACATACAGCATTGAAGGAAGTCCTTCCTGGTGAAACCTATGAACCTCGAAAGTGACAGCGGTTCCCGCGTCCTAGCTGTCAGTTTAGTATTAACTCAAATGGCGACGGTAGCGCCATCTAGTATTCGTAGGTGACATTACTCTATAAAAGGTATAGACCGCGCATACAAGGCTAAGTATAGGTATAGGTATAGGTATAAACGGGCTGGTTTCCGCAAATACACGCATAAGCGCATTTTTTGCGTCGGGGTGGGAAAAATGTCAGTTTATTCGATCTACCCCAGTTCTTCGAGAAATGCTAGCAGTCGCTTGACGTTGCTGGCTATTTCCCGGAGGGTACCTGGGTTTCCGAAGTACTTGGCCCTGTATGTGGCGACCTCAGGGCAGTTCAGTAGCACGTAGGATGCCGTTTCTTCCTCCTCCATGCATGCTCTGCACAGAGGACTGTTTGTAATTCCTATAACGAAAAGATGTTTATTGAAGGAGCCATGTCCGGTGAACGCTGCTGTGACTGTTCGAAGTTGTTGCTTCGTCAGTCGAAGCAGTTGGCTGGTTGTGCGTCCATTAATGGCAGGGAGAATTTCCTTCGTCTGCCTGCACTCACCAATACATGACCAGAGGTTTTTGTGTCGATCATTGGTGCGTTGTCTTACCATACTGCGTAGATAGCTGAAGGGGAGTGCGCTATAGGTTCGGGTCCTACCACGCCCATGCTCGACCCTCTTCTAGCTTCTTTGATCCATTGAATGGTTATTTTATTATGATTGCCTACCTGATTTAGTTGTTGGTGGCACTCGTATATCAACCCGGAATTGACGGTGTAGCTATTAAGGGCTTGCAGAACCGCCATACTGTCCGAGAGTATGCGAATAGGGTATTCCGTCACACCTCTCGCTAAGGCCGCTGAGGCCGCTAGAGTAATGCCCCTGCACTCTGCTTGGAATACTGTGTTGTAGGCCCCTAGAGGTGTAGAGATATTCATGTTTAGGTCTTCCGAGAAAATACCTGATCCGGTACCTGCGCTTGTTTTGGACCCATCCGTGAAGATTTGAAGTTCTTAAGGGCATAGCCCTGAACTTTGTTGTCCTTCGTGGAGTTGGATTTTGTATTTTTTGTCAAAAATGAACTCTTTTGGTATGCGGTCATTGATTGCCTGCATGATGGGGAAGTCTCTATAGAGTTCATGTAGTATAGAAGTGTGAGTGTTGAGTGTACTACAGTTTCTCCAGAGACCCAGAGACTTTAGTCTCACCGCTGACATGGCTGCTTCCTGCTGTATAAATAGATGTAGCGGTGGGAGATCTAGCATGGCTTCTAGAGCTGCAGTCGGGGTGGTCCTCATGCAGCCTGTAGTTGCCAGGCAAGCGAGTCTCTGGATTCGCTGCATTTTGTTTGCTATTGTAGTGACATAATATAAATAGTTCCTTAATTGTAAATAAGAAATAAATAATTGTCCGCAGTAGTGTTTTACTAACCAGATAGCACATCATTGACCGCCTGCACCACAGCGCCCTCTGCAAAGCCGCTATTCGTTGCGGTAAAGTTTAGACGTAGTTAAGCATCGCGCGCCGGCGCAGAGACCGCCCTTCGTTACGGTAAAGTTTCGTAGTAGCTAAGCGTCGCGCATCGCGCTAAAGCCGCCGGTCGTCAAGGTAAAGTTTTGGTGCAGCTAAGCTATCTGGTTAGTGAGCACGAGGGTGCCGTCCAGTTACAGACCCATAAGCCTCCTAAACGTCCTTGGGAAGATTTATGAGCGTCTGATCTATGTTCGTTTAATGGATTACGCCGAATCCAACAAACTCATTCCCGACGAGCAGTTTGGTTTTCGAGCCAGACACTGCTGCGTCCGTCAGGTTCACCGCATAGTAGAGCATATCAGTGCTGGTTTCCAAAAAGGCCTCAAGACAGGCGTTCTCTTCTTTGACGTGGCGAAAGCCTTCGACAAGGTCTGGCACAACGGCTTATTATATAAGCTGTATCAGCATAAAGTGCCCGACCGTCTCGTGCTCATCATCCGAGACTTCTTGTCGAACCGCAGTTTTCGCTACCGCATAGAGGGTGCGCTCTCGTCCCCTCATCCGATCCGAGCCGGAGTCCCTCAGGGCTCAGTGCTCTCCCCGCTTCTCTTCACGCTGTACACAAGCGATATCCCGATCAGAGGCAAATGTCGATTAGCCTTATTCGCTGACGACACAGCCATCTTCTACTCCGGCATTAATCCGGACTGCATCTCCCGATCCCTCCAGACCGCAGCCAATGCCCTAGGGAAATGGTTCACGAACTGGAGGTTCGAAGTCAACCCGACTAAGAGCGCCGCCGTGCTCTTTTCGAGACGCGGCGTGGATCCTAGTCTCATAAGTCCCATCTCCATGTTTAGCCAACAGATCCCCTGGGAACTGACGGCCAAATATCTCGGCGTGACCCTCGACGACCGACTCAAATTCACCGAGCACATAAAGACGGTTCGCCACCGCGCCGCCTTTGCTCTCGGTCGCCTCCATTTCATCCTCAATGCGCGGAGTAAATTAGCACTCAAGTCCAAGGTGCGAATTTACACCACATGCATCCGCCCTATCATGACGTACGCTAGCGTCGTGTTTTCACACGTAAAGACGTCCAGACTCCATAGGTTGCAAATCCTTCAAAACCGTTTCTTGCGCAAAGCCACAGGCTCGCCCTGGTACGTTCGCAATAAACAGCTCCACGCTGACCTAAACCTCCCGACCATCAGATGTTTCATGAAGAAAGCGTCTAAACGCTTCTTCGACTCTGCTCCCTCGCACACAAACCCCTTAGTGGTATCTGCCGCCAATTACACCCCCTCCCGCATATCCAAAATTCGCCGTCCTAGGCACACTCTCACGTACCCAGACGACGATATCACCCTCCATCAGGAGGCGCTCCGATTGGTTAGGAAAACTACCAACACTACACACAACCGACCGTCGTACCGTCCTCGCCGGCGAGGCCCGTCGCGAAGACCCGTTCATTCTCCACCCCGACCCTTGCTCGAGCCAGCCCGCGCTGAGCCAGTAGTAATAAATCAAATGTCCCCAAATAATCACAATCAGATCCAGCAAGTCCTCTCTTGTATGCCCCCCAGCAACGCCCTAAGCCGAGGTTCGAGTCCCACTATGGGACACCCTTAGCAGTGTTGCTTAATATTATATAATTTGCTCGGCTGGAGGCCCTTCTGGTCTCGCCATTTGCCCGGTTAAGCAGTAAAAGCTCCCTGAGCTAACTGCGAGAGACAACTCAAAAAAAAAAAAAAAAAAAAAGAGCACGAGGAGGTAATGGTAGTTCAATAACCTTGTTTTAATAAGTGTACCTACTTACCACAGTGGTGACCCCGCAAATAAAAAAATAAAAAAAAACGATTTAAGCATGCCGGACGGTATGGAAGAGTCAGCTGGAGCATCTCAGGATTTGAGTGCAGTGTCGGTGCAGTCGAAGTTGCTTCCCTTTTGGCGGGAACAACCCAGGTTATGGTTCGCCCATTATGAAGCGATGGTGGAACCCTTGAAGACGAGCGAGGAACAGAAATTCCGTCACGTCCTCAGCCAATTACAACAGCAAGATCTACAACAGATTAGCGACATTTTGTTGAACCCTCCAAAGTCGGGTAAATATACGGCATTAAAAAATCGACTAATGTCGGTATATCAAGAAAGTGAGTCGCGCCAGCTGCAGAAACTATTGAGCGGACAGGAGCTGGGTGATCAAAAGCCTACCCAACTGCTACGTCGTATGCGGGATTTGGGGGGGAAAATGGTGCCAGACGACCCCTTGAAAGTGCTGTGGCTGAATCAACTGCCTACATCAGTACGAGCAGTATTGTTGGTGAACAATGAGTCATCCCTCGACACCTTAGCGACTATGGCTGACAAGATGATGGAGCACCTGGAGCCTCAAGTATGTGCTATAGCAAGTACCAGTGGAGCGGATGTGAATACCTCACAATTACAGCAACTGACCCAGGTGATAGAAAAGTTAACACTGAAAGTTGAGGAATTGCAAACGAGCAGGAGACCTCGATACCAGCGATACCGCTCACGTTCGAGGTCAAAGACACCTAATAGAAGTTCAAGAAAACCAGGCGATCCCGAGTGGCTGTGTCGATTCCACTGGAAATATGGAGACCGGGCAAAGCGATGTGAATCTCCGTGTGCGAGAAGAAAGAAGTCGGAAAACTAGAAACTGCACCGGTCGTCGCGGGAATCGGTGTGGGTGTTAAAAATAACCGCTTAATTATCGCAGATCGGGTGAGTGGTGAACGTTTTCTCGTCGATACGGGCGCTGAGATATCCGTATTAGCTGTAAAGTCAAGGTATCGTAATACGCCCACTGACTACAAGCTTTATGCGGCCAATGGTACTGCCATACGTACCTATGGCGAGAGAACGCTGCAACTAGATCTCGGGTTACGACGCAACTACTCGTGGACCTTCGTAATCGCCGATACACAGCGATCAATTCTGGGAGCTGATTTTATGAAAACACACCACATCATCGTCGACCTCAAGAAAGGAAAGCTGATCGATGGAATCACCAAACTCACGGTACAGGCGTTGTCAACGTACTGCGACGATGAGCCAATATTACTTATCAACCGTGCACACCCATACCACGAGATTTTGGAGAAATACCCGGAGATACAGCGACCGATGTCCATGACAAAACCGCCGCCACACAACGTTTGTCATCATTTAGAAACTAGTGGCGGGCCAATCCACGTGCGACCACGACCATTGCCACCGGATAGGTACATCGAAGCTAAGAAAGAATTCGAACGCTTGATGGAGATGGGCATATGTCGGCCTTCAGACAGTCCATGGGCAAATCCGCTGCACATCGTGAAGAAGAAGAATGGGCAATTACGCATTTGTGGCGATTATCGTCGCCTAAATGCAATCACCATACCAGATCGGTACCCGATCCCTCGAGTACAGGATTTCACGTTCAGGCTACATGGGAAGAAAATCTTCTCAAAAATCGATCTCAAGAAGGCATATTATTGGATACCTATCAGAAAAGAAGATGCCCAGAAGACGGCAATCACTACTCCTTTCGGCTTGTTTGAGTTCACCTCGATGACGTTCGGCCTGAGAAACGCGGCACAGACATTCCAGAGGTTTATGCATCAAGTGTTGCAGGGTACAGATGAATTCGCCTTTAACTTTGTTGACGATCTGTTGGTCTACTCTCCGTGCAAAGAAACGCACAAAAAACACTTGCACGAAATCTTCAAGCGCCTGTCCGAGTATGGGTTGTGTATAAATAATAAGTGGACGACACGGTTGGCGTAGTGGCTAAGGGATTAGCTTTCTGCGCTAAGTGTCGCGGGTTCGATCCCCGCACGGAACAAATATTTGTATGATCTACAGATAATTGTTTCGGGTCTGGGCGTTTGTGTATGTGAATATATGTGTCTGTAAACGCACCCACGATACAGGAATTATTCCTAGTGTGGGGCAACGTTTTTAAAAAAAAAAAAAAAAAAAAAAAAAAAAAAAAAAAAAAAAAAAAAAAAAACACGGAGAAATGCGAGTTCGGAAAGAGTAAGCTGAATTTCCTGGGATATGAAGTAACAGATGAAGGTATAAGACCGCTGGAAGAGAAAACAGCCGCCATAACTGCATTTCCAAAACCAAGAACCTTAGAGGAGTTGAGAAGATTTTTGGGAATGCTAAACTTCTACAGAGATTGCTTACCGAGACAAGCCGACAAACAACTCGACCTCAATAAATTATTACACAATTCCAAGAAGAAAGATAAGACCCCCATTGCTTGGACGCCGGCTACGGAAGAAGCATTTTAACAATGTCGCGACAGCATTAAAGAAGCGGCTACATTGTCTCACCCAATTTCCGGTGCACAGCTAAATATCATGTCCGACGCATCAGATATAAGCATGGGAGCGGTACTGCAACAGAAGGAAAGCACTACATGGAAGCCAATCGCTTTCTTTTCCAAGTCTCTCAGCGTTTCACAAAAGAAGTACAGCGTGTACGATCGCGAGCTATTAGCGATCTACACCGCTGTGAAACATTTTCGAAGATACATAGAAGGCCTGGATGTAATCGTTTACACTGACCACAAGCCGCTGACTTTTGCTCTTACTAAAGCACCAGGCGCAAACGACACGCCACGCAGGGAAAGACAGTTGCAATTCATCAGTCAGTTTTGCAGCGCGATAAAATATGTGAAGGGCCAGGATAATATGGTTGCTGATGCTCTGTCACGCATCGAAGAAATCACCCTAACTTCAACCCTTAATTATAATGTGCTCAGCGAGGATCAAAAGAATGACGGCGAACTGAAAGAGCTCAGAAGAAAGTCAAACCTAAAGTTCACTGAAATCACCTTACCGGGTGTGATGAATCCTATCACATGTGAAACATCCATGAGAAACCCGAGATCGTACTTGCCAGCCTCATGCCGGGAAGCCGCCTACAAAGCGCTTCACGAAATGAGTCATCCAGGAGTTCGTAACACACGCAAGCAAGTTACTAGCAAGTATTTCTGGCCTGGCATGAACAAGGACGTTGCTGAGTGGACGAGAGAGTGTGTTCACTGTCAAAAGAGTAAAGTGCAACGACACACCGTCACACCGTTGGGACAATTCCAAGAGGCAGGACGTTTTGATCATGTACACATTGATATAGTGGGTCCACTCCTCCCGTCGGAAGATTCCCAATACATTGTGACAATGATCGACCGAACAACAAGATGGCCAGAAGCAGCGGCAGTAAGGGATATATCCGCAGAAACGGTGGCCAGAGCGGTGTACGATAATTGGATATCCAGGTTCGGCTGTCCTTTACGTATCACTACGGATCAGGGAAGACAGTTCGAATCAGCCTTGTTTCAAGCCTTCACAAAAAGAATAGGCGTGTGGAGGAACGAGGTATAGTGTTCCTCCATTGAAAAGGGAGGATCCTCCGACCAGGCAAGGTGGTTAGCCTGGCGGGCCGAAGCCCGACGGTTGATGTCGGACATTCGTATATGTGTTAGAATCGTTGTAAACTCTTATAGTGCGATTCAGGGTATTTTGTTGTCGCTTCACTCCGATAGATGGCGCTTTACTTTTTGCTATGTTGCGACGATAGTCGCTACATCACTCCCCCCCGAGACTCGTTCTCGCTGATTGAACTATCTGCGTGTTGCTGCAACTGTACGGCGAACCACGTGGACTGACTGCCAGTACACCGGTGTGAAGACCCATGCCGTCTCGTTTCCTTTGTCACTGTAGCCACCCGTTGTCTCGTTCTATACCGGTCGCACTGCAGTGTTCTGTCGCCCGGACGCTGGTGCCGCATGTTGCCCTCCTCCAGTCGTTGGGTTATGTCCAGGATGCGTTGTCTGCTGTCGTGGTAACCCTCGTGACTGTATACTGCTACTGTTGGTCTGGATGCTGGGGGTGCTGCAATGGAAGTGATGGTGCTGATGCTGCTGGTCTGCTCCATGGAAGTTGCTTGCTGATGATCACGTCTGCTGCAGGATGATGATCACGTCGGCGTCACCAATGTGGAGGAACGAGGTATAGTGTTCCTCCATTGAAAAAGGAGGATCCTCCGACCAGGCAAGGTGGTTAGCCTGGCGGGCCGAAGCCCGACGGTTGATGTCGGACATTCGTATATGTGTTAGAATCGTTGTAAACTCTTATAGTGCGATTCAGGGTATTTTGTTGTCGCTTCACTCCGATAGATGGCGCTTTACTTTTTGCTATGTTGCGACGATAGTCGCTACAGGCGTGATACGATTACGGACAACGCCTTATCACCCGCAGTCAAACGGTTTAGTAGAGAGGTGGCACAGAACACTAAAGGCTGCGCTTATGGCGCGAGGCGCAAACACAAGCTGGACGAGAGAGATTCACACAGTGCTGCTGGGTTTACGCGTTGCATTACATAGAGACAGCAACTTAAGCCCAGCGTTACTTACCTACGGATCCAGTCTCAGGGTTTTTTTTTTTTTTTTTTTTTTTTGAGTTGTCTCTCGCAGTTAGCTCAGGGAGCTTTTACTGCTTAACCGGGCAAATGGCGAGACCAGAAGGGCCTCCAGCCGAGCAAATTATATAATATTAAGCAACACTGCTAAGGGTGTCCCATAGTGGGACTCGAACCTCGGCTTAGGGCGTTGCTGGGGGGCATACAAGAGAGGACTTGCTGGATCTGATTGTGATTATTTGGGGACATTTGATTTATTACTACTGGCTCAGCGCGGGCTGGCTCGAGCAAGGGTCGGGGTGGAGAATGAACGGGTCTTCGCGACGGGCCTCGCCGGCGAGGACGGTACGACGGTCGGTTGTGTGTAGTGTTGGTAGTTTTCCTAACCAATCGGAGCGCCTCCTGATGGAGGGTGATATCGTCGTCTGGGTACGTGAGAGTGTGCCTAGGACGGCGAATTTTGGATATGCGGGAGGGGGTGTAATTGGCGGCAGATACCACTAAGGGGTTTGTGTGCGAGGGAGCAGAGTCGAAGAAGCGTTTAGACGCTTTCTTCATGAAACATCTGATGGTCGGGAGGTTTAGGTCAGCGTGGAGCTGTTTATTGCGAACGTACCAGGGCGAGCCTGTGGCTTTGCGCAAGAAACGGTTTTGAAGGATTTGCAACCTATGGAGTCTGGACGTCTTTACGTGTGAAAACACGACGCTAGCGTACGTCATGATAGGGCGGATGCATGTGGTGTAAATTCGCACCTTGGACTTGAGTGCTAATTTACTCCGCGCATTGAGGATGAAATGGAGGCGACCGAGAGCAAAGGCGGCGCGGTGGCGAACCGTCTTTATGTGCTCGGTGAATTTGAGTCGGTCGTCGAGGGTCACGCCGAGATATTTGGCCGTCAGTTCCCAGGGGATCTGTTGGCTAAACATGGAGATGGGACTTATGAGACTAGGATCCACGCCGCGTCTCGAAAAGAGCACGGCGGCGCTCTTAGTCGGGTTGACTTCGAACCTCCAGTTCGTGAACCATTTCCCTAGGGCATTGGCTGCGGTCTGGAGGGATCGGGAGATGCAGTCCGGATTAATGCCGGAGTAGAAGATGGCTGTGTCGTCAGCGAATAAGGCTAATCGACATTTGCCTCTGATCGGGATATCGCTTGTGTACAGCGTGAAGAGAAGCGGGGAGAGCACTGAGCCCTGAGGGACTCCGGCTCGGATCGGATGAGGGGACGAGAGCGCACCCTCTATGCGGTAGCGAAAACTGCGGTTCGACAAGAAGTCTCGGATGATGAGCACGAGACGGTCGGGCACTTTATGCTGATACAGCTTATATAATAAGCCGTTGTGCCAGACCTTGTCGAAGGCTTTCGCCACGTCAAAGAAGAGAACGCCTGTCTTGAGGCCTTTTTGGAAACCAGCACTGATATGCTCTACTATGCGGTGAACCTGACGGACGCAGCAGTGTCTGGCTCGAAAACCAAACTGCTCGTCGGGAATGAGTTTGTTGGATTCGGCGTAATCCATTAAACGAACATAGATCAGACGCTCATAAATCTTCCCAAGGACGTTTAGGAGGCTTATGGGTCTGTAACTGGACGGCTCAGACTTGGGTTTGCCGGGTTTCGGAATACCGATAACGGTAGCTTCTTTCCATGACTGTGGAAAGAGATTGTTGCTTAAAGCCGCATTGAAGATGGCAGTCATTAAGACGATGAGCGGGGCGGGGAATAGTTTGATCACTCTGTTGGTGATCCCGTCAGAGCCAGGGGCTTTTTTGGGTTTGAGTTTCTTAACGAGAGTAAGAACCTCTTCGGGTGTGACCGGGGGGATGGGATCGTCAGGGTCCTCGTAGGGAGGGAGAGAGGATCTACGTTCGACCTCGGCGTCTACCTTGAAGAGGTGAGCCTGGTCGACTGGGAGAGTGCTTGGGGAGCATTGGGCTTCCAAGCTGTCGGCTAGACATTCGGACTTTTCGTCGTCCTCGAATGCGGGGCTTTGGTTGGGACGATTGAGAGGGGGCATGGATACTACTGTATCGGACTTGAGCTTTTTGGTCAGTTGCCAGAACGCTTGATGGGAGGGTTCGAGAGTGCTCAATAACTTGTCCCAACGATCCTTCCGCATCTCCACTATGCGAGACTTTACAGCACGCTGCAAGCGACGCATGCGGGCGCGGTTAGCTTCGTCGGGAAAAGCATCATAGGCACGGATAGCTGCATTCTTCTCCGTCAGCAGTCCTCGCACGTCATCCGGCAATTTCCAGCGATGGTCATCCATCGCGGGGACTTGCCGTGAACATTCGTTCACTACGGATTGTACGTGACCGGTGAGGGAGTCGATCGCACCTATCGTATCGGCAACCGACACAATGCTGTCGGGGATAACGTCAAGATGGGCGGATGAGGTAGACTTGAGGCGTTGCTCGAGTTTATTCCAATCCGTTACCGTCTTGGTTGGAGGGGGCTGACCGGGAACAGGGGAACCTACACGGGGACCTAGCTCTAGGGTCACCGGTCTATGGTCTGAATCTAGCTCTTGCAGCGTTTCTATAGAGCGTATACCGAGGTTTACGTTCTTCAGCAGCGCTACGTCGAGGACGTCGGGTCGATGGCTAACAATAGCCGGGTAGTGGGTGGGATTCATCGGGGCGATAACATCGAAGTTATATTTGATGCATAAGGCTTCAAGGTTTTTACCTCTAGGGTTTGAACTGTGACAGTTCCAGGATGGACTTTTGGCGTTAAGGTCGCCGGCCAGAAGGACGGAACCACCTAGGTTCATGAGGGAACGGATGTCCGGCTCGATATTAGTATGAAAATTGCTGGGAGGGATATAAGCCGATAC